>JAWNOB010000072.1:3670000-6170000 GCA_035046265.1 Drosophila bunnanda | reverse complement strand
TTTGGCAACGGCTGGCCCTTTAATGCCCGGAGTGGTCCGGGTTGTTATAGTAACGCCGCCATTGTACTACACTTCATGTGCCGGAGTTGTGGTCTCCGTTGCTGCTGCAAATAATATGCTGATGCTGATGCGGATGCTGAAGCTGATGATGCTTTCTATGTAATTTGCCTTTAGCTGCAGAGATTCTGTTTCAAGCATAAAACTATGAACAGTGGGTGGGTTGATGAAGTTATTAATTAAAAATTATATTAAAAATTATAATGCAAAGTCAATGTCTTTATCTGCTATCCTTAAAGGGATTTTGTATTAAAATTAATTAAACATAGTTTATAAATTAGTAAAGTTGTCATATTCATTTTTATATATATTTTACAGAATAAATATATATTGTTTTTAATTAAAAACTAAATAATAACAGATTATTATTTTGAGTAAATCTAAGCAAAATATTGGTTTTATGTAATTTAATATACAATTTACGACTATGTAGTTTATAAATACATATTTTATAGTCCAGCAATTCATATTAATAAAAACAATCAAATATTATTATTATTATTATCTTCAAAGAAAGAGGATGTTTATTACAAAATTTCATCATATTTGAAGAGTAATATTTAAGGCTTACCTTAACTTTTTGCTAGTTATAATTTTGTCTATATTTTCCCTGCCACCCACTGTGCATACGAATCCCTGGTAAGAATTCCTTGGGCTAATTAAATTCAGTTCATAGTCTCGTTATGCATCGCCTCCCCATCTCTCCCAACGTTTTATATTACTCCTTTAGCTTTTTCTCTCTATTCAATATATATTATTATGTATTCTGGTTAGTTGATATTTGAGGGCATGGGATGGGCAAGTTTCATCTCCAGCTGCTGCAAGCCTGAGAACCAGACCGAACCGAAACGCCGCACCACCACCCACCACCCACCATTTCTCCACTTTCGAATGCGCTTTGTCAGGACCAGAAAAGGCGATGGAAAAAGAAGAACTTTTTTAAAAGGTATTCCAGTGCAGAATACAAATACAATTGCTGCAAGGAGTGGAGAATACATACGAAAAAATATCACATAAAAAAGATAATATTAAAATTCTTTAATTTCTTTAAGAGTATTTAAATTATACTTTTTATTTTTTAAGTTTTATTTTTTAAACATTTAAAAAATATGATTTATATATTTATAATAATAATATATATTTTTACTTGAAGTGCAGAGTCCTGAGTAGAGTGAGCTTAACTGCCGGCCCAGACACATACTTCTGTGGGTCGTGGCCCTGGACCTAGGGGCAGAAGGACCACACACCACACACCACCCCAGTACCCACACCCACACACCCACACACACCCCATGCTGCTCCCCTGCTGCTGCTCCCTTCTGGTGTAATCACGTTGCTGCACAACGTCGACGTTTACTTTTTGACTGCCAGAGGCAATGGCTTTATTAAGAGTTTCTGCTCTACTTGATACGAGGCACCCATCCCGTAACACCACCCAGGACCATACCAACCCCCCGCATCCCTCCTTACACACATTTGCACTCCGTGTGTGTAAGTGTGTGTGCGTTGGTAAGGCTTAATCTTACTTAGTTAACTTTAAATTAAATCTTGATATTCACATATCGTTGCCTCAGTCCTCGCAGGTCCTTTGTGATATCTCTTTGTGGGTGGTGCTGGCTGGGGGTGGCTTCGCAACATGGCGTTGTTTTAATGTGCACATGCCCCTGTGTGTGTGTGTGTGATGCCAATTTTAATGCGGTCTCGTGTTCACCCTTCTCGGCCAAAAAAAAATAAACCCCCCGTCGGGGACTCGGCCAACTCATGTTTTTGCCATCAGCCAGACAATTTCACATTTTACTTTATTTTATTTTGCACTTTTTTTACAATACATGTGGGCATTATTAGTGTGGCACAGTGTGTGTATGGGGTGTGTGTGCTTGCAAAGGGTTCTCGTCGAGCGGTAACCATAGAAATTTTATTTTAATATTTTTTTAATGAGCATGCTAAAAATTTAATACATTTTTGGTGTGTGCAGGCGGTGTGTCGTTTTCCCCCAATTTTCGCTACACTTTCTTTATGTATATTGTGTGAAAATAAGGGTATTTTGGATATTTCACGAAAATAAAATATATAAATGGAAATTTAATGAACTCTGTGTAAATTTGTGTCTGAAAGCAACATATTTATTTTTAATTTTAAGAGAAAGAAGCATTTTAAATGAGAACAAAGTAAAAATTGTTTAGAAGAAATTAAATTAGGCTTTAATATATAAATATATGCATATAGATTTTTTAAATTGAATACCTCTGCTGAAGAGTATTAAGTATTCGGTTGCTGGGTTCGTTTCATTTTATTTTAATTTGTATTTTTGAGGTTTTGCATTTTTATTACTTTCTCGTATTGCCAGCATACTTTCCTATGTGTCTGTGTGTATTCGGTGGACTGAGGTTTTTGGGGTTTCTGGTTAATGCAAAGTTTTTCCCCGGCAATTTTCATTCACGGAGACTGGACATGTCAGTTATTTAATTTTTTTCTACAAATTTAAAACGAAAGCTAACGCAATTTGAATAATAAGTATTTCGTGTGTTGCTGAAAAGTAAAGGTAATTATACATTCATTGGGGCATACAGAAAACTTTGTTTTAATTTTATTACGGTAGCTAATTTTTATGTTGTTTAATTAGTTTCATCAAAAGGTTTAGTAATTACTTCATGTTTCCATTAAAATTATATCTTTTTTACATTAAAAATTACATAGGATATTCTGAAAGTATTTTTGGTCCATAAAATAAATATTTAGTAATATCCCTTTAATCATGTTATCTATCAAAAGTCAATTCAAAACAACATTTACTTAAGATCTCTTCAAAGTCGTCTTCCATTCTAAAAGGGAAACATTTAATTTAACCATTGAATTTATGTTTTTTAAGGAAAATAATTTCATTTAACAACTTTATTAAGTACTTCCATTGAATCGTGTCAGGTATTACAAGAAATAAACAATTTAATTTGATTTTTATTCCATTTGAATTCTGTCAGCGAATTCGTTGAAATTGAGAGGGACACAATTCGCGGAACTTTTGAGTTGGCTTTAATTGATTTATATGGCTTTGCCTTTCTCCTTTTTTTCATTATCAGGTCCTGCCAATTTGGCTCCCTGATTTCTGCCATTTTTTTTTTATTTTGTCATTGTTGCCGTACAAAATGTCAGCCCGCGATAGCGAATGTCTCAGTCGATTGTGCTAAGCTCGTTGGATTCCTGTCAGGATGGGATATGTACAGCTTAATGCCAGTATCTAGCATCTAGCATTTAGGACAGACATTAAAACCATTTAATTGACACATCGACAGGGAACGGGGCTATATAGAGGATATGGAAAAGCGGGAAAGTAACACCTACTATACGGGAACAATTGTTAACACAGACGGAGTGGATTGGAGCTTTCGTCTCGCTCCGGCACACTCTATTTTTTGTACTTTTACTCAGAAGTTGAAAGCAATTTCTTCAATGGCAGCAAATTTGTTGGCAACAATTTGAAACGCTCATTTGCTGAGGCATTCAGTGAACGCCTTTGAAGCGACTGCAAGTGAAAGCAGGGAAAAGCTGGGAAAAGCAAAGGGAAAATGGAAAATGCCAAACGAAGGGAAAGAACTAAAACTGCCGTGCCATATACTAAGAGAAAATATTGTTCGAAAGAAAATTATACAAGATTTCAGATGGTAACAATAAAATATATTTAATTATCTCACAGTTATTGAAAGAAATTCGTAAAATGTTTATGTAATATAATTATGATAATTTTTTAAGGGAGCCTTTATAATTTAATTATTTTTCTTTTAATGCTTATTGTACAATTTATTATAACATATTTTTTTGCGGGAATATATTAAAGCTCTCATTTATTTACCCTTAATGATTGGTTTATTTTAATGTAATAAAGTGCTTATAAACATAAACAATAATAATAAATATATGTATACTTTTTTGCCCTTTCAACGTATTATAATTTTAGTCAAAAGCTAGTAATGATGTGAAGGAGTCATTTCCGACCCTATAAATCATATATATTCTTGATCAGCATCAACAGCCGAGTCGATCTAGCTATATTTTAGGGAAAACTAATTTTTTCGATTTTTTTTCAAAAAAAAAGATAAAATTAAAATTGTCAAAAATTGAAAAAAATTTTAATTTTCCTAAATTTGAATTTGAGTATGCAGATTTCTTGGCCTAAAAAAAAATGGCATGTAAAAGTATAGATAAATTCCGATTCAAAGAATGCTAATATTTTAAGTTAATCGATTTTCGATTCAACATTTAGCATCCCCATAATTTAAGTGCTAACTACAAATGTATATACCTTTCAGTTTCCTTCCTTTTTTTTTGGGGTTTGTTCTCATTTCTTCTGTAAATACAGAATATTTTTTAATATTGACCATTCATTTCCTTTGAAAAATACAAAAATGAATTTATATTTTTTTAAGTAAATCAAAATTAACAATTATTTGCCGTGTATCCAAACGTAATGCAATGGCAATTGGAATTGGAATGCGAATGCTGGTGAGGTTGAGGATGCGGATGGTGTTCGGGAGTGGTTCGGGAATGGCTCACGTAGTAGATACATTGTGGCTCTCTATGGAAAGCCCCCTACCCACCTAACGCCCCCAGTGGGTGTGCAATTTCTTGTAAAAGTGCTCAATGAATCGAAATTAATTAGTAAGGGAAGCTAAGGCAAACCAACAAAGCATAAAAAAACGCGAGGAAAAATGAAAAGGAAAAGGAGCTCAAAATGAGCCGAAGCAGACAGTCGCAGGAAAGCTGCAACAATTTGTAACCTGAAGGAAACCGACTTGAAGCACAAATAACGAAGGACGAAAAATTAAGATTTCCTTTTTTTTATTATAACCATTTATTTTTCTTTTTTTTTTTTGGTTCCCGCCCCCACCTCGACGGCACACAGTTTCCCTATTTCTTTTTCAAGTTGGCTTTTCTCGTTCTCGGTTTTTGGTCCTGGTTTGAGGACATTTTACACATTGCCAGCGCTTTGAAGTGTGGAAATTTAATTAAATTCAGCTGGCGAAGGACAAAAAAAAAGTGAGGGTAAAAAGAAATAAACTAGGCGACAACACAATTTCCAGGGGGACAAGGGTGCTGCTGCGTGTGCTAGAAATTCGCACTTAATTAGAAATGCGATTACCGGGTCTTAGCTGCTGACTTGTGCAGTCTCCAGTTCTCCAGCTCTCCGGTTGGCACATTTTTCCCTAAGTAAATTAAATTCTTTCGCCCCTTTGCCCATTTTAAGGGGACAGTTATCACACATAAAATTTGCGTGCTAAAAAGTTGAGAGAGTTTAGGTATTAGCTGTTTATTGGGCATTTTTATAAGTGGGAAAATATACATTTAAAATGCTTTCCTTGAAACAAGAAATATTTCTTAAAGATCTACTGACATCTTAAGTTAAATATGCAATTATTGGATTATTTTTTCTGTCTAATCTAATAAATAACTTAAATATGATCTTTTATGTTATTATAAATCAAATATCCAACTGTGCACTTCTAAAGTATATAAAAATACAAAACATATTTTTAATTAAAGACTGAAAGCCTTAAAGCACAATTTTTAATTAGTTTATCAAACAAGCTTAAAGTTTGGCCAATTTCAAAGCAAATATAGAATATTAAAATTGTTTTATTTATCTACCAGAACAACTCACAACTACAATAAAATCCCGAAATATGTTCCCAAAAGGAAACAATGCCACCAAATGTACTCAAGGAGGCAATTCAAAAACTCCTATTTATTTGCATACTTTAACGAGATTTTCCTTGGCATTTGGCTAGTTTCAACTTTTAACTTTTTGAAAAAATAATTGCGTGTCTGTTTGGCTCGGTATGTGTGTGTCCTTGCACAGACAACAACAATTATTGTCAATGGTTGGCCAACATCCTGCGTAGCATAAAAAATTTCCAGCCGAGTGCCTTCGAGGGCTTCCGCCTGGAAACTGTTATTGCTTTTTATTCCAGCTTGTGATATTTTTCTTATCCAGGACTTTAAGTCGGAAGGAGGAGTGTGGAGACCCAGTAACAGTTCGCAGCCAGCTGCTCGAGAATGGCAAAAGTTATTCGGCAGCAATCTAAATTACTAATGCCACTAACTAGCGACGTCTGTGGGGCACTTCATATGGTCCTGGGCGGAGTTCAGGACTCGTTTCCTCAGCTCCTTCAGGACCCTTAGGCAATGGCCAAGAGGCACTTATTTTTATTAACTTTTTTTGGGCCAGCAAGTGCACTTGAAACTCGCTTGTATTTCGGTATATATGAATACAGGAGAACTTCCCTTACTCGGAGGGATTGCAAAAATAAATATGTGGCAGCATAATTCATAAAATAAATATAAATAAATGGTGGGTAAGTGTTATCTTCCGACAAGGAAGGAAGCTAACTGCGAGAAGTTGAAGTGTGTATACCCTTCCAAGTAACGATAGGATCGTGGTTTCAAATCTTAAATCGATTAATAAATTGAAATAGAATTAGATTTCGTAAGCAGTCCCAAAAAATTACGTATACGCCCTGGCGTCAACACTATTTGATCATAACTAAGCTAAAAAAGCATGAATTTCAATTCCGAAAGCTGTCCTATGTTAGTTTTTATCAGCTAAATAAATCTGCATACTTAAATTAGAATTTAAAGAATTTTAAAATTTTTGTAATTTTTTGACAAAATTTTACAATGCAAACCCTTAAAAAATTTTCAAAATTTTGAAAAAATTAAATTTTAGCCGGACATAGCTAGATCGACTCGGCTTTCGATGCTGATCAAGAATATATATGGTTTATGGGGTCGGAAATGACACCTTTAATAAATATTTATAATTATAGCCTTGACAATTTTCACTGTGCAATATATTTTCTCCTTCTGGCTACTGGTTTTTCTTCGAAATCTCTTGCAGAAATGTGAAATGTAAACATTTCCGTTTAAATCCTATAGAGCTCTTTTTGGAGATACCTTACTTTTGAAAGCCTAAAAAGCAATATGTATTGGTTGGCTAACAGAAGATGGATTTGCCATTTTCCATTTCCCTCGCATCTAGACGCATTTATGGCAAGTGGAAAGTTTCATATCGTTGATTTGGCAGTCAAAGTTGCCTAGGCAAGCAAAACGTAGGAGCCACAAACACAAATCGTGCCTCATATCGATGGTGGTGTTTTCTTTTTTTGCTGACTTGTGCTAAAAGTTACCTTCCTGGCATCAGGTAACCTGAACCAGAACATAATGGCAGCAGAGAAGGTGTATCCTGCCTCCGGTTTAAGCCAAATCATTGCCACATTTGAGGGTCTTTTAGTTTTTCAAATCGTTTGGGAAACTTATGATGATCCTAAGAATATTTAAAATTTATTTATATATCTTTAAGTGTTTAGTTGTTTATAATGAAATAAAATATTATAAATATTTACTACTATCTTTTATTATTTTGTCTGTCAACAAAATATAAAAAGTGTCAGTTTTTGATTTTATTATTAAAGACGTTTCTAATTTTATTTTTATGTAAAATAAGTTTGTAAATACCAGGTACAGGATACTAAAAGTACCATAAACAATCGCAGGAGCTTGCATGAGAACTACAAACAGATAAAAGCAGAAAGGACAAGCTCAAAGGACATGGTCTCCATTCGCCTGCTCCCATTTGTGTGTTTTCCATCGCCCACTCGCCGATTCGACGACTGGCAAAAAGCTGAAATTGAAAACTCAAAGTACATGGAATGGTATTGCCATTATGGTCCTCACTGACATGCATATGTGTGGAAAATGTTTCGACTTTTTCCCCCTCCTGTATTTGCAGAAAAAGAGGACGCTGTGTACGGAAAGGCTAACAAACATTCAATTAAAGCATACTTTTGTGTATCGCATGGCCGTTTTTCACACCGTTGCCGCTTTGCATGGTCAGCACTTATTCTCTCTCTGAAAAATTGTCCTTTTTTTAAGTACTTATTACTTTTTTGTTAAAAACAAATAAAAACATTGGGCATAATGACAGTTTAAGTATTAAAGAAAATAATATGGATACTAAAGTATTTTTATAAAGTTTTAAAATCGATTTTTTTTTCCCCAATATGGCTTTTTGAATATCACATAACAACTAATACTCTTGCGGAAATGAGACGATATTAGTTGTTTTCGCAGGTTTCCGTTTCCGTTTACCTTATTTCTTAAGTTCTTATTTTTCCATTGTTATTTTTTTACTCGTAGTGCAGTGCAGTGTGTAATGGCTTCATTTAGCACACATAGAAACTGTAAAGCTCGTCTAGTTGGGAGTCAGGGAGCCCACTCATATGAGAGCACCTGTTCAAGTTCTCCTGTATAAGAGCTCGCTGTTGAGTGCACAGAAAAAATGAATTTCAATAAAAAATAGCATCAGTTAAAAGTAAATAAAATAATATAATTATTCTATAATTATGAATTAGATATAGTTTGAAAAGAGCCAAGTAAACTCAAACATTAATTATTTAAATGAAGACAGAAGGCCTTTAATTAGCTTTAACTTGATTTATATAAAATAACAATGAAAAATAATATCTTACTGATATGTATAGTAGTCAAGTATTATTATTTTTTTTTATTAAGATTTTTTAAGAGAAGTTGAAACACTTCACATTAAATTATCTTTCTTTAGGAAAAGTGCTTTCCCAGGAAAAGGACCCATCCCCCGTTCCTGTAAAATCCCTTTCTATATGCTACAGAGTTGTTTTGTTGTGACATGTCCTATAAAGGATAGATACTTTTTCCCTGTGTGGCTGCTTTGCTTTCTGTTTGTTGCTCCTGTTGCCACTAATAGTTTTTCAGCTCGTAAAAGCTTTGTTGCCGCTGCGCCTTGGCACTTCGATCTAAGTTGGGCCAGGGACTTGAATCCGCTTGGCTTCGGATTTTCCCCGTTAGTTGATTCTTCTTCTGCTGCCATCTTCGCATCCTCCAGATGTATCTCTGTATCTGAGAGTTCTGTAGCGATAGCTGTATCTGTGTGCGACTACGGCTGCGGCTGCTTGTGTGCTCACCATGGCGGAAACTTGCCAGGCAATTTCCGCTTTAAGTACCATTAAATTCGTATTCGTTTTAATGAGCTCTCAACATGATGCCTTCCCCCAGAATCCCCTCACCTTTCAGACAGACAGATAGACAGTCAGTCATCTCCGCCTCCGTCTCCCTAGGCCATCGTTTTAATGACATTCGATTCGTGTGTCTATATCCCATGCTGTGTCCGCCTTTGTTTAGACAGCATGAGGCGCAGTTTTGGCAATGGCAACGGCAGCATCCCTTTGCTTTACGACCACTTTGATGGGCCTTTCATTTTATTTCGTTCAATTCTCGACCAGTCAACATTGAAATCTGCCCAAGGTGCACGTCTGGTGAGTCCTTGGTCCTTTCATGCGAGTGCACAGCACGAAAACAATATCAAGTTGGGATGATAAAATATGTTTTAACTGATGGTATTACTTTTATACAATAAAGGTTACTAAAAGTTAAAAAAATGCAAAACCTTTTTTATGTAGAATACAATATTTCTATTTTATTTAATTACGTTAGTTAAATTCTTTTTTTTCTTAATTAGGAAGAAGGGGTAAATTATTTAGTATATATAAATGAACCATTAAAAAGCGAAAAGCTTCCCTTGCTTTTAAGCGAGTTTTATATTTATATTTTATATTATTTTTTATAAACTTAAACATAATCAATTAAACAATATTATTCTTGAAGTGTATGCATAGGTAAGCCACAAATCGATTGTAGCACCTGAGAACACCGGAGCACAACCAATCGCTGTTGGTAAACTAATTAATTTTCATGTCTTTGCCGTGTCTTAACATTGCGCATACGCCGCGTTGCACATAATTACTTTCCCTTTACTCGTAAAATTTGCAATAAATAATTCAGAGCGCATGCGAAACTAAAAGCAAAGTAAAACTTAAGATCTTATAGTTGTGCGGGTTGAGGCGGCGGCAACAAAGAGCCATTTTCGGTTCCTGTTTTTCGACTTATCGTGGCAAATGGATTATGCTGCAGCTTTTTCTGGAGGCGGATCAAAACTGGGGGAAATGCTCCCGAGCCAGCTCTGTTGGAAATCCCCATCTATTAGCGCTAGCAAAAGCAATTATTTGAGTGGAAACTTCGGGGCTACCGTTGAAAGTTAAGAGCTGCTTTTGCTCCTGTTCCTGTTCCTACTGCTGTGGTTTGGCATTATCTCTCTGGCAAAATAACAACTTTTTCCGCCTCCACTCCGGCATTGTGTGTTTACCAGTTCACTGTTGCTGTTAATGGTTTACCTGGGCGGATGGGGCTGGCGAAGGGACTTCGCTGTCGAATGGATTAGTTTTGCAATTTTTCAGCTCAACACTTTCCGGGAATTAAGTGGGTTGAACGGCACAACAATAAGGCCTCAACAAGGGCCCGAAATGGAAATGGGCTAAGCCCTAAAATGCATTTAAGTTGTATTTTTGCATATTTCAATAAAGTTTCGATGCAAAAAGGTTGTAGTTTTAAATGAATTAAGTCTAGGTATTTAATTTTATATTTTCATTCTTGTTAATAACGTTTACTTGTTCACCCTTCATCTAGAGTCTGCATTTCGTTTCAGAATTCACTGCCATTCAGGTCACCTTTTGAATAGAACTGACAGTTTACACTCTAGACCATCGCATTTATATTCTATAGGTGCCGTAGCATTGCTAACAATTTTCCTTTGAGTGCAAAATGCTGGAAATTGTCACATCAAATTGGACAAACTTTGAGCCGGCGAATGGCATTCACGTAGACACATTCACTTGGCAAATTAAATAAACACCTCTTTTGGCATTCACACAACGAAATGTGCAATTACATTACCTGTGCTGCGACTAGTATTTGTATTCGTGCTGCTGTCCAGGATCCTGGCTAGGAAATTTCCATAACATTCAAGTCACCTGTCAGCCGAACGATTTGTCATATGCTGACATGCCAACTGTCGTTGTCAGGCAACGGAAGCGCGACAGGTACACAGTGGCAGGTGGGGGAAGCGAATCAAGGAGCAGGAGCAGGACCTGGACCAGAAGCAGCCACATTGTCTGGCATTTCCACTTGCCACTTGTCAGGCCGCTTTATTAGCCACTTTCGACCAGTTCCAAGGCTCACGGGGATATGCCACTATTCACCCCCAATGGAATTTGCAATTTTCCGTGTTCCGCAGCTCTATTTACTCCCCTGCCTTTGCTTTTCTTTTATTTTTCCTTTTTGTTCATCAACTGTTTGTCATGTCAACTATGCACCCAACTCAAGACAACACTTAATTATGTTTTCTGTTTCTCGGAAAAGTTTCGCCAACCAGGGGGAGGGAAAAGAGAGGGAGAGAGGCGGGAAAACTAAAAGAAAAATTACTCCAAATGGCAAAATGATTCCGGCGCTGCTTTCTCCTTTGGCTGCTGCATCATAAATTATTGAAGTTGCCAGTCTGTCATAGTCCTGTAGTTTTATTTCCGTCTCTTTCAGTGCCTGCCTTATCCGTCTCTTTCTTTCCAGATTTGCTCTCTCTTTCTGTGTCTCTTCCTCTATTTATTCTCGTTCTCTGTCTCAGTTGTGCAGCCTGGGAATTTAATTTGGCAGCAGGTGCCAAGTCGCGACCCCGTCTTTAAGCAAGGAGATTCTGCAAAAATAAAATGAAACTTTTCCACTTATTTTTGCTGCCACAAAGGGGGACAAGAAAAAATAAAACTAATAAAATGTTGACACAACTACACAAATACATACATATAGACTACATATTTTTCAGTCCGCTTCTGCTCTAAAATTTATTTTGTTTTCGCATAACTCGCAAGTGTTTTTTTATTTGTCCGCTTTTTCTCTGTCCGCCACTCAATAAATAAGTAGCGTAAATAAACCCGCCTCCTTTTTAGCCAACTTCTCGCCAAGGTAAAAACTTTCAGTTGGCAGCTTTGTCCCGTTTACATGACAATTTGACAGTTTATTAAGTTGCCTTTTCCCCAAACCCCCCTGAGTCCACGCATAAAGAGCGCTCAAACTTAATGGAAAGCTTAGAGTGGCATTTTCCCACAGGACTTTATTGAATGGAATCTTGAGTGTCCAAGGGATATTTGAAGAGACACTACTGATAAATCAATTAATGAAGGAAAAGAAGCTGTATCTTTGGAAATTATCTGGAGAGATAATTAAATGTGTATAGATCCCATCATTTCAATACTAATATTTAGTTACTGAAAGCCTAAAAAAATAATTACTTTATTTAATTTTAAGACAAAGATCTTTCAGTGATAATCAATATCTTTTTAAACAGCAATAAACTGAATTTTGTTTTACAAATTGTGCTGCGTGGTCCTTTAAATTTATGTATTTTACAATAATTGCAATGCAAACAGTCGTGAACTATCTCTCAACATTATAAAATAAACTTTAATGCAGTATCTAAATGATGTATTTATCCATGAAATGTGGGAACTGCCTGTGTGGACTTCAGATATCGATCACCAGCTGGAACCCAAAATACAGGGCTATCCATTTGGCTAACACCAAAGTATGGTTCCAACGTGGAATCACTGAACTTTAAATGGGAATTAATTTTGATAATGCTCGACTACTTGTATCGCCGGCTGAGGGATCCATCGCCGATCATCCGATCGCGTTCATATCTGGCTGACTGGCGGCGATAACTGTGCTCCACCTGCTGTGTGGATGTCCTGCGGGACCGCTCCGCGTCCGTCTGACGGTCAGTCTGACTTTCACGCACATTGGGACGACAGCGTCCACGGTTCTTCTCGGCCTCCTTGTCGCGGTCACGACGCAGTCGCTCCTTCTGCTGCTCCTGCAGTAGCGTCCAGTCGAATATGGAGTCGAACTGATAGTTCATGGACCGGTATAGGACGCGGAATACCTGGCGGAGATACTTGTGATCCGGGGGCTCCTTGAAGCGTAGATTACGAATGTACTTCATGTACAGCGCGAACTCGGCGGGCAATCCTCGGCAGAGAGTCTCAATCGAGATGCTGATCTTCTTCGCCAGTATCTTCTCGTACTTCTGTTTCTTGTTGGCCGCCGTGATGCCCTGCCAAGGTAACTTGCCCAGATTGAAGTACATGATGCAGTATCCCAGGGACTCCATGTCATCCCGGCGGGACTGCTCTACGCCAATCTGGGCATTCATTGAGGCATAGCGCACGGTGCCCGTGAGATTGCGATCCTTGCGATAGGGGATGTGCTGATGCGTCTCGCTGTCCTTGTACCGCTTGGACAGACCAAAGTCAATCAGGTACAACTGGGTGGAGTTCTCGCCGAGTCCCATGAGGAAGTTATCGGGCTTGATATCTCGGTGTATGAACCCGGCCTCGTGAACGTCTTCGAGGCGCAGCAGGAGCTGGTCTATCAGCATCATCACGGTCTTTAAGGAGAAGCGGCGCTTGCACAGATTGAAGAGCTCCTCCAGTGACGGTCCCAGGAGCTCTATCACCATGGCATTATAGCGTTTCTCGCTGCCAAAGTGCAGCAGCTTCGGGAATCCCGAACTGTGGCTCAGATGCTTGTACACCTTGGCCTCGTATATCAGCTGCGGGTACTGTGCATTGGTGGCCTCCACCTTGATGGCCACCTCGATGCCATCCTTGATGGACAAGCCCAGATAGATGTCCCCGAAGGAGCCGGATCCAATGGGTCTTATAATTCTGTACTTGCCGCCGACCAACTGGTTCTCCAGATTCAGTGACGGATTCCTAACTTGAACCTTGGCCGGTGGTTGCGGGAGCACAGCTTTGCTCTTCGCTACCTCACGATCCATTTCGGATTTTCTTGCGAGTCTCTCAGAGGATATTATAAAAATAAATTTTGTACGTTCTATTTTGGCTTTTTCAGTGCGTCACTTTTTTGGGAACCTATTTTTCTTTTAAAAGCATTTTGTTTTGGATCTCTGACTTATTTTTTATTGTTATTAATGAAAAGCGATGTTCTAAGACTGCCAGCTTTCGCACCCCTTAAAATTTTGACTTTAAAATAAGGCCAACTTTGATGCACTAGTTTTAACTACTTCTATATTTGAAAAACAATAATCAAGTATTCTTAATATTTATTAAAGATAAATATACTTAAATGTTGGGTAAATATTATTAGGAACTTTTATAAATAAAAGCAATTTGATTAGGAAGTGGGTTAGCTAAACAAATAATGATAGCTATATATATAAAATTGCATAACTCGCATAGAGACACTATCCCCTTTCATTGGCTTATTACATTTCATATACAATTGGTATTTATCTTTTGTTGCAGGTGCTTCAGATCTTTTGTTTGCAGATTAGTGAGGAAACAATTTCAGGCTTGATTTGGTTTCGTCACTTGATTGGATTATATGAAAGATAATTAGTAAAACAAAACAAAAGCCTAAGTTTTGTCAAGGATTCACATTCAGGATTGCATATACATATATTGCATTTAGGTGAATATTAGGCCTTATCTTGTAGCTGCAGCTGCAGTTCCCTTCTAGAAAGTTACATTGCCTAAGGCGTGAGTGGCTCGTTAGGATTAGGAGTAAGTTAATTCGCAAATTTTATTTATTTATATTACAACATACTATAGTCTACATAATCTAAAATAACATTACTTAAAAAGATCCAGAATTTTTTTTAGTTTTTAATTTTTAATTAATGTGGTAAATACTGATATTTCTTTTTATCAGTCATATGTTCGAATGAGTATCAATGCACAAGTAAGAAGTTAATGATACTTTAAATAAATATAATATAAACAACTGGATTTAACAGTTCGAAAATACAATAAGAGTTAACACTTCCCGCAAATGCTTATATGGCATTCAACAGATGAAAACGAAAATGCAGTATTTAAAGTCCTTATGTTAAATGCAACATTTTATGACGCCACCATTATAATGGAAATGAAATGAGTTGCGTATAAATATGAAATTAGATCATTAGCTTAGCATTTTGCAATTTAAGTGGAGCCACAGAGTAGAGGGAAGAAGGAGAGGGACTGGAATGAGTGAAAATTAAATGCTGCTAAACGCAAATAAATAATGAAGAGACACACACAGAATGAAGCATTTATAAAGCCGCTTAAAATCAACGTAATCATGCCCCTGATGACGATGATAATGATGATGATGGTGATGGTGTCTCCGAAGTGTTTGTCCTTTGTGCTTCTGTGGAGAGTGGGGAGTCCTTGGGCAGGAGTATTTGGGTGCGAGTGAAAAGACAAAGGACAAGGAGAACAAAGCAATTTCGCTGCAGGTGTGTGTGCGGGCAGGTGCATTAAATGCTATTACCGCCACTCCCGCCATACCGACTTAACCCATTCCATGGCAACGACAGCGGCCATTGTTAATAATTTTGAGACAAAAAGCCACACTAAAACAATAACTAAGCACGCATTAAGTAGTAAGTAAGTAGATGACAATGCCTTTAGCCCCCGGTCTTGGAGTGGCCCTGGATGAGTGGAGGCTGCTGGGGGATCGGGGGAGGAATGGCCAGAGAAGTTAGTTACGTGCCCGTGTGCTCGTAACTCGTACTTTTGGCCAAAAGCGTAGGAAATAGACGTAAAAGCCAAGGCGAAGCAGCACAAGTAGCAAGTAGCAAGAAGCTGCTGCAAACGACGAAGACGTGGCAGCAAATAAAATAAAACAAATATAATGAGATTTCGTGCAACGAGCAGAGCAGCAGCAAAGACACTGCAAAATGAATCGAAAATATTTATAACTAAGAGGCTTAAATAGCACTAGGATATTTAAATTATATTTCAAGATTTTTCTGTGCCATCCCCACATTTGTATACTCTTGCAGGGTAAGCTGTCAGTCAGAAGCTTTTTACGCAGTGAAGGAATCATTTCCGACCCTATAAATCATATATATTCTTGATCAGCATCAGCAGCCGAATCGATCTAGCTATTCCCGGATAAAATTTAATTTTTTCAAAATTTTGAAAATTTTATAAGGGGTTACATCGTTAAAATTGTCAAAAATTCATAAAAAAAATAAAAATTTTTTTATGTTAATTTGAGTATGCAGATTTATTGGCCTAATAAAAATTGCCATAGAACAGCTTTCCGAATTAAATTTCAACATTTTTTGGCTTAGTTATGAATTTTTTAAGCTTTGATTTGTGGAAAAAATTGATAAAATGTTCATATTAAATATCGGTAAATATTAATTCAAAGAATGCGAAAATTTAAAGCTTAGTTAAGATCAATTACCTATTCGATCATTTAATTTATATAATTATAATTATAATTCATCCATTTCCCTAGCCATCAGTTTTCGCGCGGTGCACGCGCCAAGCAAAGTGGCGGCCAAGCAAGCATAGCATACTTATCAGCGCCATGGCAGCGGAGCAGCAGAGCAACAGAGCAAAGATGGCGGCGCGCGCTATCTTTTGTCTGTCTTCTTTGTTGGTGTGCGAGCATGTGTGTGTGTGCGTTTGCCCGCGAATACAACAACTAAATTTATTTTAGTTTTAACTATTTGCCCGGGCACAAAGGACAAACGAGAAACGTCAAAAAAGCCATGCCGAAAGTAATGCGAGGGACACTCTCTTCGAGGATCTCTGCAACTGTATCTGTGTGAAAGTATTTGACATATACAAACAAAGCTCGCGCGCGCACACACACAGACACATACAAACGAAACTATGGCTTTACATAGACAGACACATTTTCACTTTTCACTTTTCACAAAACACAGTGCACAAAAGCCGACAGAGGACAAAGGATATTATAAATTACATACCAAGTTCTCCCTTTTTATCCTTTTTTTTTTGCTTCCTTCAGCCTTGTCGCCTGTCCGTGTGTGTGTGTGTGTGAGTTTTAGAGTATCTGTGAGTTTGTGTGTTCATGTTCGTGGGAGGTGTGTGTAATTTGGTGTGTTATTGTTGCTGTTTCTGTTGCCGCTTTTCACTAGTTTAAATTTTTTCCCCTTCCCCTTGCCGCCGCTCGTCGCCTTGTTATTATAATTTTAGCAGTTTATTTTCTTTTGCTATGCAAACTTAATTCCATTTCTCTGTTTATGTGCTTACACACTTGTCCAACTTAAATATAGCTAAATACAGGGTGATGAAGATTTTGAAGGGGTTTTAAAGAGGTTAAAGGTGGCACAATATAGATAGGAGTATATAAGTCTTAAGGTTATAAGATTTATCATACGGTTAATGGTTTTAAAGGTTTTCATTGTATAATTTAAACGGAAAAATATTTGGAAGCTAAACTTATAGTTTTCTTAAGGTTACTTGACTTCAAAATGATAAAGACAACATTTTTAAATGATATATAAAATTTCCCCCAACGATTAGCTGTCCTAAATTTACTAATTTCTCTTGGTTAAATAAACTTGCCATATTAAAACAAAATAAAAATAAAATACCTTGAGTTCAAGGTACTAAAATTGTCCTCTTTTGAGTTTATGAACATTTACGACTAAAAATAACACCCTGTTTTTGAGCAATCAAACAAGGGCAGCAGCGGCATCGTGAAGCACAAAAAAGTGGTTACCCCGCACAGTCAAAAGTCTGCTCGTCTGGACAGAAGGACATTATTGGACGGACATTATTGCTGCCGTTTGCGTCGCTGTCGAGGTTGCTGCCTCAGTCACAGCCGCTGCTGCTGCTGATGCTGCTGCTGCTGCCGTCGCAGTCGATGTTGCTGCTGACAGCGACTGTACCAAACGTAGTACGCAAACAACACACACATACACAAATCCAGAGAGCTTGATATGTACATATATGTACATACATACATACAGATGGCGGCATATGGCAACATTCCACGAACTAACTCAAAGTCACTCAACAATAAAAACAACAGCAAGAGCAGCAGCAACATAAGCAGCAGCAACAGGAACAGCAACAGCAGCAGCAGCAGCAGCAGCAGCAAAAATTAAGAGCAACAGCAATGTAAACAGAAACAGCAGCAGAGTCTGTAAAATCAGAAGAAGCCGCAAGGCAATAACAAAATTAGCAACCACAGCAGCATTACAATGGCATAAATATAGTATACGAAACTAATATAACTTCAAATTCACATTAACAAGATCAAAAGCAGCAGAGTCTGCGTAGGAAGCTGCAAAAGCAAAAACAAAGACAAAAGCTATAAATTGCTCATAACAGTAACAGTGACTACATCTGCTAACTATAACTCTTAGTAACAGCTGCTTCAGCGATGCTTGAGTTCCATGATAACAGAAGAAATTTTATGCCACCACCAAAATACCACCCCGTAGCGCCACCCCTCTGATTTATCCCAGAAAAATCTGCTGTTTTTGCTTTTTCTTTTTCGGTTTTAGTCCTTGAAGTGGTGGGTTCGGTTTTTCATATCCCAGCGTCAACAGACGGGACTATAAAAATGGATTTTTATTATGTCGCTGCTGTATCTGCTTTTGCTTTGACCGCTTCTGTTATCTCCACTGGCAGAGTTCCTCTCACCTTGGCCAGAGAGATACGAATCCTTGTACTCACAGCATTGCCAAAGCTTCAGTTCTGCTGGCTATATGTATTGATATATAGCGAAAGCGCTCCATGTTGTGTCCTTATTATTGGGACGAAGCTTTGAGCAAAATATATTTCTTTGAAGTTGTAGATTCTGGAGGGTCTGTAATACATCTTTGAGTATTTATGAAAATAAATCAATTAGGATAATAGGAGACTTTTTCGATTTAAAATAAATATTTTAGGGAATCAGAGAATCGAATCTTCTTAAAAAGATTCTTAAAAAGATACGTAGAAAACTATTTCCTAAAAGACTTCCAGTGATCATAAACCAATTTAGAAAACCATTTCACTTTTTCGAAACTGCCATCAAAAGTCAGGTCCCTGTGAAAGTGATTCACTCGAGTCACATCCTGTGAGTCACTCGAATGGAGCTTCCACTCGAACCAAAAGCCGGCAGCAACAGTCTGCCTGTGTATACACATACAGATGTGTGTGTATAAATGAGAGGGCAGCATCCCACCGAGTATATAAGTAACTATGTAATAAAGAGGACCAGGCCCAGGCTCAGGACGAGGCCGAGAGCAGGAGCAGAAGCAGGAGCAGGGAAGTTTTGAGGGTGCCGCCACCCCTTGAAAAGCAGGACACTATTGGGATTAAGTCTGAATGTGTGAGTGTGCGCTCGCAGGATGCTGTGGCTGTGAGCGTATTTTGTATTATTTTGTTTTTGCCTTTTGCCATTTTGTACATAAATCACCAGGCAGCAGCAGCAGCAGCAGCGGCAGCAGCGGCGACGAACTGAGAGCCGAGGATGCTGCGCAGCTGCTGCGCTGCTCGGCCTGGCTCGGCTCTATGTGTGAGTGTATCCTGCGAGCATCCCGCGAGTGTGCGAGTATGAGTGTGCCGCCATTTGGAATTTTTCGAAATTGGGGTTCGCTACAACAAACGCATTTCGTAGTAGACGTTTAGGCGTCAACTAGTGCGCTTGGTGCTGCGCTTACACGTAAACACACGCTCATCAGCCGAGGAGAACGCTGTCTCTCTTCATCTGAGACTGAGTCCTTCAGATCAGAATCCGATTCAGAGTCCAGCTAAGGCCCAGATCCTGCCAGGACTCCTACCTCGACCAACTAACACAAACACAGACAGACGGAGGACAGCAATTCAAAAGCTCTATCAGACTAAATACTATATTATCCATAACTCAATCGAAAACGGACGGAAGTAGACGGTACGCCTGACATTTATTTCTCGCACCTTCCAGACAGCCACACTATTTTTTAAGAAACCAGCGCTAAGCAACGACGAAAACGAAACGAAAAGTGAAAATGATGTGCCAAAAATTAAACATAAATCGAAAATAAAAGTGTCGAAGGCCCCAATACCGGAATCAATAAATGGAAATGGCCAAAAAGCTCGCTCTGCCTCATAAATGATTAAATCAGTAATTGATTTTAATGCCGTATTTGGAAAGTGCGCGTTACGTTAAATATTACCATGGGTATGTACTTGATGTTGTAATGGAATATACGTCTACTATATGTCATGCAAATTCTTTGGTGTTCTTTGATGTCAAAATGTCGTTGTTGTCATTTTCGTTATTATCGTTGTTCTTGTCTTGTCCAAAAGTCGCAAAAAAATAATGAAATATGTATCTTTAACCAAGATAAATAATAATAATGATGACAATTCCAAGTATTGAGTAAGTATCATAACTTATATTTTATAAAAAATTGATAAAATGAAGAAAATTCAATGAGTTCAGATTTCTTAGAATAAAAAGGTAATATAGTTTAAAGGAAATGGCTGAATAAAGTTATTAAAATCGATAAAAAAAAAAACAACTTAACAAAAATAAGAGACTCAAAATAAGATTAGACATAATATTTAATTTGTTATATCTTTTAGTGAGCTTAATTATTTTTCTATGATTTTATTTTCTTCTTGAAATAGGAGGCGTAGAAAAAATTTTCAAGCGCTTGATTAAAAAATGTTGATCTTTTTAAATAAAATACATTAAACAATTTAAGACTTATAGAAGCCTCTCTAATGACCCACAAAAAAAGAGTTTGTTAAGCACACCCAATTATGTGTTGAAAATACAAATCACAAGCAGGGCAAGCCCAGGGTCCTGAGAAAACAGAAACCGAAAAGTGCAAACAGAAAAGTTTCAACGAGCTGAATTTGTACAACTCATCAAATATTCCTTAGCCGGGGCCTGTGTGTGGGCGTGTGTTGAGAGCACAGGACAGCAGCAGGGACAGCCCTGGCACAGGACACACCGAGATCGGCAATGCCGAGTTGGCTGGCTGCTTGGCGGCCAGGCTGTCGTAAAATCGAGCTCATCGTGAATTCGAAACGAGAAGCCGCAAACGACAGGCAACCCTGCGAATCTCAAGCACTCGCAGGATGCCAGCAATCCTCGCAAGCACACACTCTCACAGACTCTTACACACACACACACAACACACACACACACACACAAACACACCGAGCATCGCACAGGCGAGTGTCATGCGTCGTACGCGATGTCAAGGACCGCACCCAAAAAACTTTTTTCTCGCAACGCGAATTTCTGACGAGCTCTGAGCTCTGATGGACGGATGGATGGGTTTTTGGCTCTGAGTTTTGGGTGCTCGCCTGTCGACAGTCGATGATTTGTAGGGGCAACTGTGTCTCAAAAGCGCACACTGAGAGAAAATATAATTGGTACAGAGAAATATATAATCACAAATCCTGATACAATAATAAAAAATAGGTAGTTAATTAGAGCTTATTCGCTGCAGAGTTTAATTATTAATATCCATTTGGGAATTAAATTCGGACTTGGTCTTCACATGGTTAAATAAAATATTTTATTAATTAATGAAATTCAAATATTAACTACAGCCGATTAGTATAATTCTTTTAATTAACATTTTTTTCAGTTATGGTGTACATAAAATAGCTAACAAAATTACTTCCAGTTTTTTTAATTTAAAAGTTTAACATTCTTTTAATTTGAAATATTTTTGAAGTGAGACTTTCAAATAAAAAATCTAAAAGAAAAATACATAGTTTTGTGATATATTTTAAATACAAGAAAAAATACTTTAAGTGCCAGAATGTGAAGCTAACGATTTATGCTATAGTAAAACCAGTTCAATATAAATTACGTAGTATTTACTATAATAAATATTTGAAAATGTATTCTAAAGCATTCCTTTAAAACTAAAAAACCTTCACATGAGTTTTTAATTTAGTAAAAACAATTTAACATGAGTGTCTTAGATTTATATATTTATTTTATAAATTATTTGGCAAGTACTTCTACAATTACAGCTTTACTTTTAAATTTTAACATTGTTTTCTATTTATATGCAACTATTACAGATAAGCCCAACTCTAAGCGAGAAAAATTCAACCCTTTTATAAATAATATACTACTTCCAGTTTATGAAATTGTTTAGTGATTTGATTTTATATTTTTTAGTGTACAATACGTACTCGAACATATGCAAGCATTTATGGCAGGTTAAACCTGGTAAAGTGCGCGAGCGGAAGGAAATGAGATTTTTATGTGTCTCCTAGCCTTCGTCTCCTTGGAACGAAAGGACTTTTAGCTCAGCACAAAATCAGAAAAAAAAAAAATTTTGGAATAGTGAAACGTGCTTTGCATAAAATGCGAGGAACTGTCCGTGTTTTATTATCCCGCGCACACAAACAACTTGATTCAGTCGGACTTCAGACTTCGTTATCTCTCACGCTTGGCTGGCATAAAAAATTTCTTGGCTGCACGTACATATTTCCTGGCGTTTGTTTTTTATTCGAGTTTCCAAGGAGCGGGTTTATGTTTTTCCCGGGGTTCATTCGCTTTCGCGTCGCTTTTTCCCTTTCCGCAGTGTTTTTATTTTGGTGGCCGGCACTTGTAAGGTTCTTGTTTTGTGCGTACGGCAAATGGCTTTCATGCTCTTTTTGTCAGGTAGAAAATAGTTTCATTCAGTTCGCTTTGAGCGAAAAGTTTTTGAAGTTTTCCTGGCAGGGTTTTTCCTTTTCGTTGGCAAGTTTAAAGGCGTGCAAGGAGTCGGAAAATTGGGTTGCGGTTTAGGTAGGATTTATGTTGTGTTTGAAGGAGAAAACTTAGGGAAAATTATGATAAGTTGTTGCTATAAATTATATGTAAAATATAAAGGTATTAGTAAGATATACTTACTCCCATATAAGAGAATTTTTTAAAAGAAGTATATAAACACACCTCTAAATTTAAAATTGGAGCCACCATGCAATTATTATTTGTAAAAATTACAAACTAAGCTACCTTCTTTAAAAATTCTCCCCTTTAGGATCCTTCCCTTGAAACTATTAACTAAGTCAGACAAATATTTTTGTATGTATACTCTCACCATGCAAACAGTTTTCGCTTGAATTATAGTCGGGAAAAAATCTATAAAAAGGAAAGAGATGACGACAACGACGACCTCTGGCACTTTCATCTTCTCTGCTTTGCAAACAAGCTGCCTTACATGTGAACGTCCTTTCGTTTTAGTCATTGCTCCTCTGGGTGTCCTGCTACTGTCTGAGGCAATAAAAGGATAAAAGCGAGAAGCTTTGCCAGGACACGAGGCAGAAGCGAAACCATTGACATTAAAATCATGCATAAGTGCTCATATGGCAGCAATGCGACAGCGAAGACAACAACAAGACCTCCTAATTGTGAGGCATTCAAATAGAAGGACAGACAGATAGACAGGCAGTAGGACACTTTATGAGAATACCACTTTATGGAAATATTGCCTTTGGTCTCGGCCAACTAAAGGATAAATTTCTAGGAAGGGATAAGTGATGCTTAAAGCAAGAAAAATTAAGGATAATCAAATCTATAAGGGTATTATTTAAAAGAGAAAGTAATTTTCGAATAAAATGTTATGTTATTTGTTATTATTTTTTTGTTTTTTTTATATTATGAAAAGTTTATATTAAATGTTCAATATCTTTCAGAGTTATAAAATGGATAAATTACCGTATAAGTACGAGCAGTATTGTGTAACCTACTACAAGTTAACTAACCAAAGCCAAAGTCTCACATGAACAAGATTCCGTAATTTTCCGCTCCGTAATAACGTTATTACATTGCATATTCAGATTTTATTTTTGTATCTTTTGTCCAATGAGGCGAACTCTAGGGCGCCTGGCCAATCGATAAATAGCCATCAAAAAAATATGAAACGTTGCTGACACAGACGGGGCGAAAAATGTAAATAGCTACAGCGATGACATAGGAACCAAATCAATAGAATGCCATGGCTGCTGGCAGTTTGTCAGCTGTTTCAGGTCGCATTCATTGGCAACGACTGGCAGCTGGACGGCTATTTTTCCACAGTTGAACAGCTGATTTCATGCAATTTTCATTGTTGCCGCTTTGGGCGCCAAATGCAATGCAAGGAAAACAGGACGCAGATTTTCCCTCCCTACATTGTCCTGGCGTGCAAATGTGTGTCACGGGCCACGGAGTCCCTTGTATCCCTCCAGCAGCCTCTATTCAGTCAGGCTATACTCTGCCTGCCGCTCGTCGATCAGCTGCTGCGGGAAAACAATGCACACAATGCCCCTTGCTTTTTCCATCCCCCAACCACCTCTTCAGCCTTGCCGCTCACCGATTTTCCTCCGTTTTGTGCATTTTTCCAGATGCAGGCAGGATTCTGTTCGGATTTTCTTTTTTTAGGACCCTGTTACTGATTTGCCGCTCCTGTGCTAGTGTGAGTGTATTCGATTGAAAGGATATTGATCGGAAAAGCGATTAAAGTTTGATTTATGTGTTGCTAATATGACTAATATGACTGAACTTATGCTTGGCTTATTTAAAATTAATCTTATTTATAGTTTTAAACTATCAGAGAAACGTTTTTTATTGAAATTTGAAAGTAGTGTTTAAAGGTTGCACTAGGTATTTTTTCAACATAAATGGTTAGTTATCTCTTTCGAATTAGGGTTACATATTTTAGAGTATTTTAGAGAACGTACGATAATTTGTTATAGATTATTTTGGTTCCAAGAAATCAAGAAAATAAACAAAATAATTTTAAACGCATTATGTGGCACAAATTATTGCATAATTTGATATTTATTTAGAAAAACACATTTGAAAAGTAAGGCAAAAAGTTTTAGATTGTTTTTAAACTAATATTTTAACGTTCTGGGAAGAGTCTTGTCTTTAAAGAAACATCATTAAAAGATGTTAATATATAATATACGTAATTTCTTTTTACTTTTCCGTTTGACTATTCGTTATATGTAATTTCTGATTACAGAGAAGAAATTAATATCATCAACTTAAGCTTATACGAATACAAAACTTAATTCCTCACCCAACAATTTGGCTTTATCAGGATATAACAATCGCCACAATGACTTAATGGCAGGCCGACAATATGCGACAGTAAACACATAACGATGCCGCGGGATCAGGATCGGCACTCGGATCGGGATTGCCGCGAGCTCATTCACCTTTTCGGATGCACAGCTGCCACCTTTGGAGGTGAGGAGTAAATCAAGGTACGTATTCAATGGGCTGACGGGCGCATAAACAGGATATAAAAGTGCAGTGCCGTAAAAAAAAAAAAATAATATGAAACGCAAAAGGATACACAACGCGGCTCTAATTCAGATACGCATACAGATGCACATAATCGTAAAATCGGCAAGGATAACAATGATATGTGAATGGAACACAAGCGCAGCTGGCCCCGACAGGATAACCCGAGCCCCGAGCTCGAGCCCAGGCCCGAACAGAAACCGGATTTCGGAAATAGCTCAGGGAGAGAGCGAGTTCGAGACCGTTCCCACTCACAAACCCTCTATCTCGCTTTCGCCCTGGGATCTTCCTTGAAAAATCCTCTATGTGAGCCTGCCGCCGATGATCATCCCCTAAATCGCATCCCGATCGTGAGTACTTAAGGCCCGTCTCGGCATCGGGGTTTTGTATCGCAGCGCATTCGCCAATTCGGTCAGTTCGATCGCGACATTCATAGGGAGCGGTCCTCCCAATCGACTCCAAATCACAGTGTTAAAAAAATGGACGAATAATAATAAAAATACAAATAAAAGTCCTGAGAACGGGAGAACGAGATCAAACCGGTTCGGGTTTTTCGGTTTCACTTTCGTTTGATGACCTCATGCGGTGACGTTTCGTCAAGGATATTCCTGCCCTTGGATATTTCCCCATCATAATTCGGTTTATAATTACGCAATGAGGAGCAATGAAGTGTATATTTGGTACTGTTTTCTCCTGGTGTCCACTGTAGGCCTATATGTATTTCGACCATAAGGCACGCGGTGAATGCCAAGAGCGAACGCAATTCTACTGTTTACTCTAAATTCAACTAAACACAATTAACAGTGATAAAAGCTAAACAATTAAGAATATAGAAAAAAAATTAAAGAAATATATATAGCTTTATAAACATATTTAGAGTGTTATTAAATGAGGGAAGTCGGCGTTGCGGATTTAATTATTATATTATATTCAGCTGTGGATCTATGAAAATTAAATATGTTCAGAGCATATCATAAATAGCATAAATATATTTAAACAATTTCCTTAATAACAATATATATACTATATAAATATTATATATACAACATATAATATTTAATATTTGTATATATATATATTCATTTTTCCAACCTTTCTAACTTATCTAATTTGTATATTCTTTGGAGAAAATTCAGATCTTTTGCCAAATGAAAAATTAAGCATCGTTGATTAATTTATTAAGCAAATAATAAATTATATCAGCTTCAAAAAGCCTTAAAGTTTTTATATTAAATACTTTATGATATGCTTTATAAATTAGAAGGTATTGAGATATAGATAGTTTTCATATTACATGAAGTGGTTCTAACTCAAAATACTATTTATTATTATTTTGTAAGAAGTATTCATAAATATTAAATTATTATTCAATTTTTTTGTGATAGACCTACTTTTATTAAATTCAGAGACTACAAAAACTTTTTTTGTTTTCGTAAATTCCACTAGGAAGCAAAATAATTAAATATACTTTCATTAAAGGTAACTAATTATCATAATTAATACCCTTGCAAAGGGTATTATTATTTTAGTCGATGAAGGAGTCATTTCCGACCCTATAAACCATATATATTCTTGATCAGCATCAAAATCTGAATCGATCTAGCTATGTCCAGATAAAATTAAATTTTTTCAAAATTTTCAACATTTTATAAGGGGTTACATCGTTAAAATTGTCAAATTTTGAAAAAAAAATTAATTGTTTAAATTTTAAGAGAAAGTATGCAGAACTGTTAACCGTTAAAAAACTAGCACAGAACAACTTTCCGAATTAAAATTAATGAATTTTTGGCTTAGTTATGAGTTTTTTAAATATTGATTAGTTGAAAAAATTTGTCTATTATGTCGTTAAATTTACAAATGCGAATATTCCACGTTTTCTGGACAAAGTGATTGCCAAATGTCATATACATTTTAATTCATTTAATTAATATTAAAGTATTAAGAAATGAATGCTTTTTTGACTTAGTTATAATCAATTTCAACTTCAGCCCGCTTCACAAAGTCAGTTTTCCTTTTGGTTCATATTCCCTTATTAAAGACGAAGACCCATCTGTGCGGAATATATTTCATTAAAAATCCCGAAGAAAATCAGCCGAGTGTGATTAATTGCACAAAGTTAAATAATAAGGAACGCATCTTGCAGAAATGGAATCTTCATACTGTGGACCATCTATTCTCCATTGCTCAGAGATTCCTGTGTTACCGTGTTAGCATATCTTGGTGGATGGCATCTAAAAAATGTCAATAAAGTCAGCCGGGCGGAGAAGGAAGGGTGCGGGATTATAATTTCTTTAGCGGAAATTAATTTAACGTCAGCTACATGCAAGAGCCGTCGCACAAATATGCATTAGATGGGGCTTAGTGCAGCTGCCGAGGCGACAGGACGAAGGCGAATGGGAATCTACGACCGCGCAAGGACTACGCCAGGTGACAGAGGGCGTGGCCCTAGCGGCCTTGCTCCCAGCGAATGGCGCTGTCAGGCATCCCAGTTCGTTGACAAAGAAGCTCCAGCCAGGACGGTAAGTAGCAAATTTGCAATATTTTGTCAGAGAGCTTTCAACTTAAAGGACACAGAGGCTGAAGCAAGCAAAAATATGCAATAGGAAATATTTTACCAGGAAAAAATCTCTGCTTCAAGAATGCAAAAATTCTAAAAGAACATAAAAACTGATTATAAAAAATGTAAAAATAACAGCAGCTTGCTTGCCAAGGTGCAGGGATTTAGTGTGTGAGTTTGACAGTGAACGAGGATGTGGGCCAGGATGGGGTGCTGTGCCAGGACCTTACTTAGGTACACACACACGAGGGCCACACCCATACTCAAACGGCACCGCTGCACCCTATGTGCACACACACGAGTGCAAATACAGATCCCTGCAATTTGTGCACTTTTTTTTTCCAACTTTTTCCTTGCGCTTTTCAACGCGTTGCAAAATTACACTGATCGAAGTCATATTTATTATTTATTATTAATGATATTATTGCGATGTAGAAAACTTGCAATTATTATTGAAAAAATCAGATACCATATCATTTAAAAGATTATTCACTTAAGGTTTTTATTTTTAATAAAGAAATACTTTTTAAAATTTGTGTTGTATTTGAAAGGATATACCTGAAATAGATATTAACACTGAAGTATGCATTTATTTATTTATTAAAATCAATATCCTTTCAATAAGTTTTATAAGAGCCTTTTACATTTATAAATATCGGTAAAATGTAAAAATAAGTACAAAATAAAAATTTATGTCTCAAATTATTGTTTTTTTATAATTTTATATGCGAAATACTGCCAGAGTTGTATCTTGGCATATAACTCTATGATTTAAAATATTTAAACGTTTTAAAATTCTTATTATTAGTTCTTATTAGTTTTTTTGGCTGTGCATATATTTGCACCCGCACACACACACCCAAAGGCACACACGCACATACATTTATGCACGCCTGCGAGAGCAACTTCCACTGGCATCGTTGCTGTTGTTGATTTTCTTTGGGCCTTACCGCTTTGGCATGCAAATTTGCTTGCATGAAAATGAAGGCGAGGCTTCAGCTCTCGGTTTTCGGTTCTCCTGGCCCTGGCTTCTTTCCGCTCCTTTTCGCAGGACTCGCAGCTGAGCAGTCGTCCGTGTGCGTTCCATTTCGCATATGCATAAAATGCTGGAGCATTTGGGGTAGTGCCATGGTAGTGCCCAATGTTTTCTTGCTGTTTGTTTTTGGGCCCCCTCGGGCAACTCGACTGGGTCCTTTGTGTCTGCTGGGATCCTGCCGAGGGGGGAATGAGGAGAGTTGGAGCTTTAGCTTATGCTGCGCCTTATGGGTTTCCTCTTTTCGGGTTGCGAAAACTTAATAACTGTTCAATGCAGATTACTCGCAAGATTACTGGCGGCATTGGGGGCGGGAAATACTGTGTATCCTTCGAGCCAGTGACATGATTGCTGTGTGTACCCTGGAAATCGATTAAATTGCGTGTAAAGGGTATGTAGGCAAACTGGCTTTTGGCGTTCCTCCATTGAGCTGATATCATTTGAATAAAAAGGGTACATAAAAATTGCGTACTTATGCAAATATCTTGCCGAGCGGAAGCTGTACTATTCAATAGTTATTTGGAGAGATTTTTAGGAATTTTATATTTATAGTATAGGTTTGCTTTAGAAATATAAATATGGTTGATTTTTTAAGGGAAGTCTTTAAAGTTTTTATAATTAAAAATAAAAAACAGCTATTTAAAATTCATAAAAAAATTGTAAATATTTATAAGAGTTTAATTTGAATTATAAATAAATATTTCTCTTCTCTAAATATGTAAATGGATAAAATTTCTTGCTTCAGTCCGATTTTTAACATTCATTATTTTTATACTTTTGCAGGCTATTATAATTTCAGTGAGGAGCTAGAAACCCAATAAAGGAGTCATGTCCGACCCTATAAAGTATATATATTCTTGATCAGCATTAACAGCAGAGTCGATCTAGCTATATTTTAGGAAAAACTAATTTTTTAGATTTTTTTTCAAAAAAAGATAAGCGGTTATTAAATCGTTATAACTGTCAAAAATTTTAATTTTTCTAAATATTATATTGTGAATGCAGATTTATTAGCCTAATAAAAACTAACACAGGACTGCTTTTTGAATTGAAATTAAAGCTTTTTTGGCTTAGTTATGCGATTTTTAAATTATGATTTGTCGAAAAAATTGTACTATAAAAATATCGACATAAGGAATGCTATTTTTTTTAACGTAGTTATGATCGACTTACGATTTAGTTCTATAATTTAACTGTAAACTGCACGGATATATAAACGTTGTCTTCCCTAATTAATTATATTTTTTTGCGTGCAATAATATACCCAATTATATTTAAAATTACGTATCCCATATCAATTGTATATAACCAATCAAATTACTTTCAAAACAATTGCTAAGCACAGCTTAAGACGATGTAGATGAGTTGGGAAACACAAAGTTTTCAAGTTGCACTCATGGAACATTTTCGACAGGCAACTGTGAAGGACCTCCCAGCCCATTTCCATTTATACGTAACCCCTAACCCCACCAGCCCGAAGAAACCGCATTTTGATTGGCATTTGCATAAGCAGTTCAATGCATTTTCCCCCGAAGGGCAGAGTGCAGCTGCCAATGGCATCTTGGGGGATATGTGCAGGCCAGTGTTTGCTTAGTCCTGGTATCCTTGCACATCCCACAGACCACAGACCACATGCCACATAGTTATGGCCGTTTATGAGTTCTGGGGCCATTCGAATTGGCCATGCATGAAAATATTCGCTTCTGCCTTCACTCATAAAAGCGGAAATTGAAAATATATAAATTTTAGACAAGCAGAATGCAGAAAGGATATTGCATTTTCTTGTGCCTGTGAAAAGTACCCGCCTCTTCGATTTTCCTATAATTAAAACGGCTTACAACTATGTAGGAACAGGGGCTTCGTTTTGAAATATCATACAGGCTGAAATAATAAAGCAGCTGGAAAATAAATGGTCGATTTTAATAGAGAGAACGTGCAGCAAATGGAAATTGCATCCAATATCGATTTGATGGGCGGAGCTGGGGCAGGCATTCCTTTGATGTTTTCGCTCATTGCAGGTTAATCATTTTCTCAGAAAATATATATAAAGTAAGTATTTGCATAAGAGAAAATTACAATTTTCCGCCTGACACAGACAGGAAATTGAATTCGATCATTAATATAAGTATTTTGCCATCAAAGCTAGTAATTTGGCAAATGAATATTAATTTTCGTTGCTGCCGGCCAACAAATTGAGCTAAGCAGATGATATTTCAATTAAAAGTGATTGGATAAACCGATAAGAAATATTTACGGCAATCAAATTAGGTCGAATACCGAATCAAAATGTAATCCCCGACTGTAAAAAGATAAAGCAAAGATATTTGTGCATGTGTCATGCGGAGCGGAGCTCAAAACAATAAACCCACAAAAGCCCCCAAGGAAGGAATCATAAAAGTTTAGCCTTGGCCATTAAAAGTAGTCGAATAAAAGGAGAATTGCAGGCTAAGCTAAAAAGGCTTACGACATTGTTCTGGCCAATACCAGAAACACCCGAATGTATCTCTGGCAAACCCTCACTCCAGGGCATTCTAATAACACGAGAGGCTGGGCCTTGGTGGGAGGAAAAGGAATTTCGCACAGATTTCAAGGAACAATTTTGGCGAGCAGACTCACTGGAAGAAAATAAGTTGGCTTTTAGTTTAATCAAGTTAAATATATTGTAACTAAATTATATAAACAACATCACGATTGTGATTTATGACTATGGTTTTAATGTACTTTTTAAATGCGCAAGTAATTAATATTTATTTTATAAGTTACTATTACCATATATATCATAAATATTTAAATAGAAATACGTAAGTAATAAATATTAATTTAAGAATTTATTTAATACAAATTCTTTGCTTCTTATATAACTATTTCTTAAACAAACATGCTTGAACTGTTTAAATATAATTTTACTTCAAATTTTAAAACCCTTGGGGTGCGTATAAAAAAATTAAAGAAAAATATAGATAAATTATATAAAAATTAAAAAAGTCATGTGGAACTTCCCAAGAAGTTTCTCATTTAATAAATTATGATTTTCTTAAATATAATTCTTTGTGTTTCGTCCCTTTTTTTCGTTGTGCAGCGTTTTCCATTACGCTACAATAAATCTGTGCATGCAATGAAATGTAACACGAGATATTGAATTCAATGTTGGACGGGGCTCCGCCGACGGGTCAAAGGGCACAGGGGCCGAGCTGCTGCTGCTGTAGAGATAAAGAAAAGTGGCAGCAAATGCGGAAGAATAATGCGACAGCACGAACAACAGAGACTAGAGGGTGCGGGCTCGGCGCAAGGACTCAGCCTGGGACTGGCACTAGATGGCAGTGACTGCCACAATGGCGGAAAATAATATATATATATACATATATATGCTATAGGGGAAAATATAGGCTGAGGAAAGCGCAGAGACAATGCAACGCCCGCCAGAGGGAAAGGCAACAATTGCAGTGCGGCATCTAATATTTTATGCGTAAGAGCAATTCAGAGGCGTAAACAAATGGATGTGGAACAGTCGGGCAGACTGTCTCTCTCCGTTCCTTGGCTCACTTGGCAATTGGATTGGAAAAGTGTGCTGATTGTCTCTGGATTTGCAATCCATTAACATTTGCATATTAAAACCACGCAGGGCTTACCAAACCGAAATATTTCAGTAAAATATTCTGCAGTTAAGAGTGGATTTTAATACTCAAAAGCTTATAATGGAAGGACTATAAAGTGTTGAAAGCTTTAAACAGCAAGGGGGTTTTATTTAAAAGGGTAACAAAATTGACTGTATATATAAAGTCTTTTCCGGTATACAACAATTCCCTTCCAACCTGATTGTATAAGCTTCCATTAAGGGAATTAGTTGGAAAATAATAGAAGTGGCCAGGACCTAGCCAAGAATGCCACAACATGCACACCCAATATAAGATGCCATGTCTCTCCGTATAAAATGTCTATATACGTGTGGGTTTCGCTGATTTATAGAAGGTGACAGATGTGGGCACCGAGTGATAACAAGCTTTTCCCTCTTTTGGGCACAGAATTCTATCAAATGTTCGGTAGACAAAGGCAGCCACCGGAAAAATGCCTTTAGTTTGGTGTTGGTAAATTCTCCTTTTTTACCACTCAGCAGCAGGAAAACTGGGGGCCAACATCCCAAGAGGAGTGGCTAAAAGAATTGGCCCCGGCTGTCGGCTCTCGGTTCTCGGTTCTCGCTTTTATATAGTAACAGCTGCAACTGACGGGCATGAAAAGTGGTTTTTGGAGCGCGCAAATACTAGAAAACGTTGGCAACGCCTTGGCCACGGACTAGCCCTGGGAAAATTCAGAGAAAATGGCCAGAGGAAGAGCGATGCGATGCGATGCGATGGGATGTGATGCGGTGTGGTGCGGGTAAGTGGAAATATTTTCGCAGTTTTGCTATAAATTAAAGCAATGACGGCGACGCCGACATCGTCTTTCACATGTGACTGGCTCTTTCTTGGTCTGGGCGCAAAGTTCATACCGAAATTTATTATTATTTTATTATCAGCGGAAGTCCGTTGGGTGAAATAAAAATAGCGGAACTGTGTAACCGAAACGTACCCAGAGAACTTTATTGCAAAATATGCAACTTTATGCTAGTTGAAAATGGTATTTTTAATATTGAATTTTTTTTGTAAATGAAAGTCTAAAGTTTAAACCATTTTTACTAGAAAATAAAGATAATGTTTTATTTTTTATGCATTATTTAATGAACAGCTCATTGTATAACGCAAATTAAATTTCTGTATTTCCGGAAAGTTTCCATAGTTCCAATGTAATTCTGATTAATTACCCACAATATAATCAAGACTAAATTCGTTTTTGCATTCAAGCGAACAAGTACGAAGCTCATTAAGTTCACATTATTTTTCAATTTTCAACTGCTCGATATAAATGTAATTCTATCAATCATTTGGCTGAGCTTAATTTCATTTAAACCCCTTTCTCTCATTGGCTATGTGTAATTCCCTGGCAGAGTAAGCTAATTTATTTAATCATATTTTACACAATGGCTGTGAAGTTTGGGCTCTTGTTTCGTTTGCACAAAATTTTACAATCAATTTGCCAGAGTCATACGCAGGAAATTATATTGCAAAACTTTTAAATTAAATGGCAGAAACTTTAAACTGGAGATTTGTTGTAAAACGTTGCCCAACTTATAAAATATCAACTATTGAATTTATTAAAATTGGACAACTAACTGCCACAACTATGCAGCAAATTCTTTTTTCCTGCACGTTATGTGGCGGAAATTTAACAATTTCAATTTTATTAATTGCCTTTCAAAAACACGACAAAACATGGTAGAAATAATTTAATTGAATAAAAGTGCCATAGCGAGCAATAAAACTGCAGCAAAAACGTACAAATTAAAGTGGGGGAAAAAGGAAAAGGAAAACACTTATTTTTCATTTACGAATCATTAAAAAAAAGAGGGACAGAAGTTCGGCAATTAAATTGTGCGAACCTTAATGAGGCTGTCCTGGAGATGGAGGGAAAGTGGACACATAACCAATATCCCGGGACGTTGAAACCCAAATGGAAAGCAAAACGAAGTTCTGTGCGAAAAATTGGCAACGTTGCATTTCCATTTTCGTATCCTTGGGGTGGCCATGTTGATTTCATTTCATTTAGTCGACTCAATGCTGCTTTTTGTCGTAGTCGTTGTGTTTTCCTGTCTGAGTATTTGTTGTTTGCCGCAATCGTGGTATCCCTGAATTGTACACTGACCTCAAAAACTAGCTTGTATATTTTTATTTATTTTTAGGTATTTGCAGTTTTAAAGTTAAGTTTAATATATCGAAAACAATTTTTCAATGTTGTTTTAAATATAAGCGGTATATTTTCCCAATAATTTTATCATTTTAAATTTGTTTATATTTGAATTTCCATAAATAAATAAATAAAATTAATATTCAATACTATTGTAATACATTTTCAATTGAAAATACCTCTTTATATCATCATTGATTGATATGTTAATAATCTGGTGATTATTTTGAACAGTGCATGTTGTATTTGCCTTTCTATATGCGGTGCTTTTGGCCGGCATTGTTGTTTTTCCGCCACGCCAACGCGAATTCGTAACGTGCAATGGCCGCGGCAACACAATTCAACAATGGCCGCCGCGCCGTAGGAATCGCGATTGCCCTGCCTTTGTAATGGTATTGGTGTTGCCAATGGCGTCTGACCGGCCATTAGTATGCCAGGAAAAAGAGCCACAACGGCAGAGCAATCCTCACACTTTCACACGTACACAGATCGATGGACAGAGCCGAGCGTGTCTGTGGAAAATTATTTATAAATAAATTAGCATGTTTTTAAATTATTTATTGCTGATTGGGAATCAATCCATCTGATTGCTTATCTCTCAGTTTTTTATTTTGTTTAGAGACTTAAGGTGTGGTTTGTTGTATAATTTGTATTTAAAGATACAAATCTACTTGCTTTTCTTCATTATTTTAATTTTATAAGTCTTTTTGCAGATGCTTTGGAGATGTTTAACTGTAAAATCTAAACATTTATTTTTATTTTAAATGAAAACATTGATTAATTGAATATTAATAACAAGCACTATTTAAATAGATTTTAAATAGTCAAGAAACTATTTTAGCTAGCTTAATCTGTATGCATTAAATTACTGACTTCGATTTCTTAATCACATTTAAGATTATCTCGATATTATCATGGTTTGCTTACTCGGAGTACATTTTATCCCCACATATTGTCCAACCTAAAAGGCTTTAACTATCCACAACTCTTATTTCGATTTCTTTTTTTAATTTCCCAGCTAAGCAAGCCCCTGACAGAGCCATCATTATCTTGGCCATAATAAATCGCTCGGCATCAGCATGCCAGCAGCGTATTTCCGTGGGGATGCTTCTAGCCTGACCAACTGTTAGATAGATAGCTATTCAGGATTCGGAATCCGGAGTGCAAAATGCTCCAAACAGAGGCCCATGTTGACCAAGTGGTTTTTGGCGAAAAATTGAAGCAGGACAAGAGGGAATCATTGCACTCGAAAAAAAAGAAAACACAAAAAGGAGAAAAGTTAAAAGCAGGCCCAACCTGACTGAGAACTCAAATGCCCAAAAGGACGAGAGATATAGGGAGAGAGAGGGGGGGAGGGGAGATTCTCCCCAAAACCTTTAGTGGTAGTAAAAAACCGGCAAAAAGCAACAACCGGTAAAATCGAATGTTCACTTTGCACACACTCTCGCCCCAAAAACACACACATAAACACAGAGCCAGCGCCTTTGCGAGCCTTGTGGCTCACTCCCACACACAATGTATATGTGCAGGACGACGACTATGGCCGAGTGCCTTTGTGTGGGTGTAGGGTCTGAAATTTTGCACACATTTACAATAATTGTAAATGTGTTGAAAATCGTTTGCACAACTGTGAGCAAAACACGTCGGAGTAGAAATCACTCTCTTTGTGCGTATGTATGTGCATGTATTTGCTCATTTGTTAAGGGGAAATGCCTTTGTCTGTCGTTAGGCAGCGGCCCTGTGTGTGTGTGTATGTGTGAGTGTGGGAGAGTGTGTTTACAGTGCCAGTGCGAGAGTGTGCGGGTGTGTGTCCTGGCCGTGAGCGCAGCCATGTTTTTTCCAGCGAAACAAATGGCGCATGCGCCATTGCATACACTTCCAGAAATAATATTAAGACTTGGTATAAAATAAACCTTCCCTAAGTAATTCCTAACTTACTACATTTTCAAGAAAATTTTAATATAGAAAATGTACCCTAGAATTTAAATTAATAATGCAGGTTTAAGGGTATTAACGAATATAACTCTCAACAAGTCATAAATCCTAAAATATAAAATACTGTTTATTAAATAATAATAATAATAAACTTTTATTTTGGCTTAAGTAGATCTGATTAAATATTATTTTAATAATATGCCATACTTTATAAATTGATTTTGAAAATATTGGAAATATAAATGGTTGTTATTTTTAACAAATAATTTGAAATCTAAAACATTTAAAAATATAATTCAAAAGATTGATTTTTATTTAAGTATCTTTTTGTAATAAATATGCATACTTTGTAAGAATTGGGAACATATAAATTGTATTTTTTTAATATTTACTTCTTAAGGTTTTATAAGAACTTATTAAAAATGTATGTGTTATTAATAACCTTTTTTTCTAAAAATTCAAACGCATTCAAGCTCCCTATCTCTTCTCCTTCTCCTATTCTACAACTAATCAAAATTTAAATCTTGTTTGGCCCCTATGGCTCTTCAGGCCAGTACAACATCTCGTCCTTCTGGCTAACTGAAACGTTACGTTTTTGAGTCAGCTTTGCCAGCTTTGCACAAGGCAGGACAAACAATGTTGCAGCGGCCAACCACTTGAGAATCGCCCAGGACCCAGGACCCAGGACACCATAATGAAGGGGGAAACCAGGGTGATAGCTGTGGATAGCTACCTGCTACCTGGCAACTACACTGGCGAGGCATCTCTGCGGCGAGCTGTACATGGCAACGGCTTTTATAGCCCGGTCTGCGCACAACATGGCGTATGAGCAACGTGGATACATACATATATATACAGGGTGGAGAGTGTACATCCATGGCTCTCGCAGTTATTGCTATGGCAACCTTGACTACCTGGTGCTCATGCCCCGGCAGCTTAACCTCATCAGTCGAGCGGCGGTCGCAGCTGCAAATATGCCGCATCCACCTACGAGTCCTTGAGTCCTTTTTGGGATGCTTCTGCTCCTGATGCGGCTGCCATTTGCTATTTTTCGTTTTCGTTAGCAGACTTTGGGTTTTAATGGATCGATGAGTGCTCTGCTCTGCTCTGCTCTGCCCTGCTGGCTGGTTGGCTTGGTTGCGGCCTGGCCTGTCAACTTTTTTCCAAGCCCTTTTTTCTGGGTGCCTTTTGAGGGGGAAAAAAGTTTTCCTTTTTCGCTGCTGTGGGTAAGGTTCCTAATATATATACATATATTTTTTTTGCCACCCAAGTACATAAGGCTGGAGACATTACACGTACATAAGAGTTGACGGGCATTTGCTTATTAGATTTTCTCCGCTCGGCTGCCAAGATGCGGTCAGGTAACAATTTTGTAGGTTAGCTGGTTACCACAGTGTTCCTTCCAATTTCTAAACAACTTTAACTCAGATTGACTGTCACTCAACCCATATTTAAGTCTTGAATATTCTGGTTCCTATTTGCAGTGTGCAATTTGCACTTCAATGGAGCTGCAAATAGAAATATCCTTTAAAATGGAACTTCATTTGTTTATCTTTTGCTTAAGCGGAGCAAACATGCAACAGAATAAATAAGCTTGCCAGCAGTGAATACAAAAGATTCTCCATCTGGACCATGACATGTGCAATCTTTTGTGAGGCGAGATAAGTTGCAGATAGTGCTGAGTTAGGAAAATTATATTACATGTCCCATAAAATTAAATAAAAATATCCCGGGGCTGTATAAGAAATTGTAATCTCATTTGAGTCAATTGTATTATCATATTTATATATTTAATTTTACGGCTAATATACCTAGGAGATATATCAGGAAAGTAGCTAACTCAACACATCTGCTCAATATATTTTTCCTTTTCCCCTAGAATTCAGCTTGCTATTGCACACGCATACACATCTTTTGTAAGTTTCTCCTATTTATTGCAATAATATTTATTCAGTAAGTTTTCTGTTCATATATTTGCCGGATCGCTGCTGTTTGAGCTTGTATATGGCAAAAGTATTTTTAATATGCGCAAATAAATATTGAATTGCGAGCAACAAGGCAAGCAACAGCAGCAGCAGCTGGCTCCTCAAAGATACAGGGAATATGAAATTTGCTTGCTTTGAGGATTTATATGCCGGAAGGGAGGGAAGCAGAATGGATTAGTGCCCGGCCATTGTCGAGAGTACTATATAAATTTGGCTTAAATGTGCAATATGCTGCTGCCTCGAAAAAGTTATCTGGACGCTTCACTAAATCCAATTAGAAAATGTTCTCCCTTTAACACGGACAACTTTCGTGCTTAGCTGAAAGCGCCAATTGACGGCAACATTTTCAATTTTTCTAACGAGTTGGTGGGCCAGAAAAGTTTTCTGCCACATGTGGCAGGACTGCTGTCGTCACAAAGCCATCGAATGCATAAAGGCTTAGCGTTGCCCGCTTTTCCACCCTGCTTTCCCCCCACATTTTCATCCTCTTTCCTGGCGTAATGGAAAACAACCTCCAAACGAGTGCGAATTCCATGCGCTAATGAAGTGCAGCAGTAGATGGCTGCCCCACCGATATATTGCTCTCAGCTATTAAAAAACTTTCAGCAACAATTATTAATATCCATGGTTACGTTTTCTTTATTTTTTTTTGTTTTATATGTTTTTTTTTTTTTGTTTTGTTTTTGGCCTGACGTATCTGAATGATGCTGTGTACCCTGACTGCATATAAATTGGCTTAATTCGCAGAAAATGGCAAAACTGAATCACAAACGGGCAAAGGACCAGGAAAGTCATCTGCAATATCACCAGCATCATCATCTGGTGTTGCTATTTTTCCTCGACTGTTTCACGTTGACACGAACAATGGCTGGGGAAATATATATCTACGTATATATTCGTGGGTTGAGCCCGAGAAAAACTTTTGCAAATGAATAATCCACAATTGTGTGTCGGAGCACAAATTGCAATTGTTGCTTGCAGCCAGTCAAGAAATGAATCTCTACATGAGTTGGCTAGGCAGGGCATTCTTTGAACACTGATAAAGCAAAGGATTAAATACTCTACAAGGGGGTAAAAATGTTATCAAAATGAGCTAAAATTTAGATATTGTTTTTAAAAAATTTAATTATACTTTAAAACAACAAAAAATACACATAAATAATACAAAAACAAGAGTTTAAGCCAATTAAATGTGTGTTTGTTTAATTAATTTATTTAAATTTAATTTAATTCATTATTCTAAATATATACGAATTGCATTTTAAAATATATAAAATTAAATAAAGACTGCACCGAACCTTTCAAAAAACCATTCATACCCGCTTTAGGTATGTACTGATAGACTTGCATTGTTATTGTTTTTGCGACTGGCATGCTCAAGTGGAAAAAAGCATTGCGTATACGCCCGAGTGCACTTGGCAATAATAATTCGAGCTAGCATGGCAGGCATTCCAAACAGACTGACATGCGGACGGACAAGCACACAGGATGGATGGACGACGATCTGAAGGCGGGCAGGTGGGCGCATTTCATCAGCATTGTCCGTGCAGTGACATAAATCACCAATGGCTAAGCAAGTGCTCACACATGCACTGAAAGAAGGAAGTCTATCAAATATTAGCTTGTTTCGTTTGACATATTAAGTTGGGGCTAGCAGAGATTATAGAAAATATTGAAATCTATATGTAAAAAAATTTTTTTTTTTAATTACTTATTTTTAAACTAAGAGCCCAGAACATTTTCTTTGCTGTGTAAAATCCAAAAACGAAGCAAATGGCTGCCATGGCAACTGGGAAGATGAAAGATATATGCGGTGCAGGGATAGATGGTTGGGCGGTTCTCTTTGTTGAGTGACTGCTGCTAAGCCCGAGGCTTTGGCTGCGTTTATTGCCAAGACGAAGGTGTGGTCGAGTCCCCACCTGGGCTCCCACGCACAGTCCCATTCAAATTCGCATTCACATCCACACCCCACATCAATCAATAAATAAAATCCAGTATAGACATGCAAATCTTTGGGTAGTACAGTTTGGCATTAGGCCCAAGACTCTGAAGTAAACGTTATCCTTCATTGTTTCTGAAATTGCATATAAATTTGTTGGCTTTGAACAGACTTTATTTGTGGAAGTAGAAGCGGAGGATGGCTTATAAATTAATATTGTTATCGTTCCCTAGAAAGTGGTTCCTCAGACCAAGCTTGAGGAGAGTGCGTGTTAAGCTTGATTGTATAATTTTAGAGACTCGATAGGATTAAAAGCAAGTTAATTAGCAAGGCATAACAAAGGTCAATACCTGGCCAGAGATTACCTTACAATATTGCATCATTCTGCATCTTGATGTTCAACGAGAGACTCTCAGTCCATTATTGCAGCACTTAATATTAATTAATTTCGAACTTCATCAAGTATAACGAAGGGCAAGGAAGGCCAATCAGCAAAAATGTCTAAGGAGCTATTGCCCAAAAACCTTTGGCTACAATTAAATAAATATACTTTCCAATTACGTAAAACTTTTTCAATTTAATGCCAAATAGAAGAAGGAGAAAACTTTACTTCAATAGTTTCTACTGTTTCAACTGTTTGTTGTCGGGAAATCATAAAATCAAATGCCGCCTCGTTTGGCGCACAACTTTCGCGAAAGAAAAATACAATTTGGAAATTTTATTACACACTTTCCATTCTGTCAATTTGTGCCGAGGACTGCGGCAGCAGCCCGGCCAAGTATTTCGACGGCATATCGCGATCGTAAAATGGAAATGAAATTAAACGCTGAACATTATTTATGACGCTGTGCATATCAAATCACGAAGGGCGATGGGCGAAGGACCAAGTCGGAGGGCTGTGCCAGATGCACCCTTTATTGCGAGTCCTGCGAACGCACCACCACCACCGATGGAGCGATGGATCTGCACCTTGGCCTCGTGCTACGTGCAGGGATTTGAGTGGAATTTACTTTGTTTTCCATTTACATTCGCCGGCACTTTGTTCCTGCCATTTTTTTCCACTATTATTTGTGTCTAATTTGCATATCGTCCGCACCGTTCCGCGCATCCTGATTCCAATTCTGATCCTGACATGCGCTATCGGCGGCCCAGGGAAAAGGACAACCCTCGTCCTGTCAACCTCTGGCACCCTGTGCTTGGAACTCTGTGCATTTGCATCGCTGCATCGCGTCCTTTGCAGGACTAGTACTTCTGCTCCTGAGTCGGCTGCTTCATTTAAAGTTTATTCGGCAACTTCAACTGAAAAGTTAAGTCAACTTTTTTGGGCCGCCCCTGCGGCACGCTTCGAATTGTAGGAGAAGAACACAAAATGCCATTTCCGTTTCCGGCAACTTTTGCCCCAAGAACAAAGCGAAAGGCAAAACTGAAATGTTTGGGGAGCTGTGCTGAGCTCAAAACGACACCTTGATGCTCTCACAAAAAAGGGTTGAAGTAAGGGAATAAATTAGGAGGTTTATAAGAATTATAGAAAAAGATTCAATTTTATTTACAATATAAATAAGAATACTTAAACATATAACGTTTAGTTTTGTTTTCTGCTAATAAAATGTATGACTATTTAATTTATCCTTGAATCTCTGAAGCTTAATAATTAGTTCCGCCATAAATATTAAATTTTTCTTTTTATAAAAAATGTCTATAAATAACTTACAAACAAACCAAAATAGTTGCCATGCTGCCTAAATTTGCATTTATTCCTTCCATCGCTCTCAAATTCCATTCAAACAAAGTCGCAAGTCGCTGCCCCTCGCTCCACGCATAAATTCCACTCAAATAATATTTGTGCTTGTTGTGGAGCTCATTAGTAGCTGGCAGCAACAGACAGGAAAGCTGGATGGGAGCGAGAAAAGCCGGAAACTGTGGGCGAGATGCCGCACCCAGGACATCCAGGGAAGACTTTGTGTTTTGCCCACACGTGCGAGCAAGTTGGGATCAAGTTGGGACCGCGCTTGGGCGCCCAATCCCCACCCATTCCACACCTGTTGTCGGTGTCGGAGTGTGTGTGTGTGTGTAGGGTGAGTGTGTTTTCGAGGGGCGGCTTAACTTATGACTGCCGAAAAAGTTGCCTCGCTACATAAATTAAATTACAAGTTGCCCGGGAGAACGTGGATGTGCAAAACCAGCGTTTATGCAAAGAATTTCAAGAACTCTTGAAGCTGAGAAACATTCAATTTAACTCTAAGAAAAGTTTAATTCATAAGGTAAAATCATAAATAATATTATCTTGTTAGAATAAATCATTAATAAAATAACCTTAAAAATAACATTTTCCCAAGCATCTTAACTTAAATTTATATAGAACATAGCTTCTTATATAATGAAACATCCATTCCATGAACACAAAATGAGTATGGATTTTCTTATGCTTTCCTTGTACTCTCTTTTTTTTGTGCTTCAGCTCTGCCTCTTGTGGTTGACATTCATTTGTGGAAATTTATGTTAATTAGAATTGAATTTCGACGCATGCAAAGTTTGGCTGCCCGACATCCTTCGTTCGTTCCTCATTTGATTCAATTTATTTGACGCTGTCAAAGAACGACAGAAAGGAGGGTGGAGGAGATGCTGTGAGATTCAAGGATGAGGTGGTGTCCTTTGGCGAAACTTATTTTATTTTTCTTTCATTTTGCCTGAATGACGTTGGTATTATGTCGTCTTGCCACTGTCTCTTCCTCAGCTTTCCTCGAACGTCAGAAACTTTCCACAAGGTCTTGTATATTGCGGTTGTGTCGCAATGATTTGCGGAATTTCCTCAATGCAAAACCCGGTGCTGGTTGTTATATATATCTATTAAACTGGAGTAAGGTTATTATGTTTGCTGGCTTCTGTTTCGGGTAAAACTTCAGCCTGTGTTGACATTTATGACACGCGAATTACCTTTTGATTGCTTGATAAGAAACAATTCGTTAGGACCAAGAGTTTGGTTTGTATTTTTCTTCAAGTAAAATTAAATGAGAACCAGAGAAAAGTGAGGCAGAGCTTAAAACTTGGTTAGACTTTGAGAGATGTCAAACAAAAGAAACTTTTTCTCAGGCTTAACTCGGAGGTGGCACAAAATGGATGGATAAAAGTTAGTTAAAACTGATTTAAATTATTCAGAACTCTTTTCGATCAGAGAAAATATAAAATATAGTGATTTTATCTTAGCATAATATTTAAGCTTATCTAAAGACATAATGAAAAGAAATAGATTTGGAGCTTAATATATAAATTTTGCTTCTTTATAAACTTAATTATTTTTACTTCAATTTCAAAATAATAAAAAAAAGGTTTGAAAAATGCATAGACAGAAAACCAGACTCAAATTGTCTTTACATATTTGTATAGAAGATAAAATAAAATATTAATGTAAATGATTATTTAATACTATTCAAATTCACAACATTTAAAAATATTTCGTGCTTGAAACCCATTTATCTTAAATTCAACTTGACATTTGAAATTATTCCACCCCTCGTTAAAGTTCTTCCTATTTTAATTTGCTGCATATTCTAAAATGTAAATTCCCTTTACCAACTTACAATGAAAATGCAACATTTTCATGTATTTTTTCTTCCACTTTGGCAGTATTTTCTCTTTCAGCTTTTCCCTATTTTTTTTTTCGTTGTTGTTGCATTTCCCAAAGCATAATCAGTGGGGATGTTACAAACAAACTGAGTGAACCGAGAAAAGCACACAGAAGAAGAATGTATATATAAATATATATATAAAAAGAAGACTAGAGAAGAAAAGGCCCGGAGAAGAACGCAACTTCGCTTGTGCGCATAATTTTCCTGAACATCCCCGGCACCGCTTTTCTCCAGGCCACCCCCCGCTCCTCAAGTGGAAGCTGGACCTGCAGGAAATGGCAGCTATTAGCATTTGACTGCTTCACTGATGATGTTAACGATGCCAGCCAGCGACCGACCAACCAACCGAAAGTCCGTCCGGAGTGTGGGGCGAAAAAATGTTATATGCACATAAAGTTTTAAGTCCGAGCCAGAAGAAGGGGGATTCCCGGACTGGAGGACTCGTTGAGGGACAAAGTCCTTGCCGGTCGCCGGTCGGCAGTCGGCAGTCGGCAGTCAGCATTTATTATTGCACATTTTATGCGCTCGACTGCACAATAAAATAAATGAGAATCATCCGAAATGCAAAAATGGAACCCAAGAAATTGCGCATAAATGCCGAAATTATTTTGATGTCTTCCTTCCCCTCCTTGGGTCTCGGACTCTCCCGCCTTAAATAAAAGCCAGGAGGCAAGAAGAAACTCAATGTTTGTGCGCCTCATGTGGCCAAATAATTGCTGACGTGACACATTTAACTAGACCAAGACGGATTCCCTTAATGATCTCCCAGGGAGGCGGCACGTAAGCGGATGCAATCAAAATTCCATTTGGCGAAGCGCTGAGAAACGCACAATCAGTCATTAACAGCGTCCTCCCCCCTAAGCAAATGGAAAAAATAGAAAAATACAAAAATAAAAAGAAAAGCGATACCGAAAACGAAAACTAAACAAAATTTGAGGCGGATCCTGCTGCCAGGAACACACGTCCATTCAATTCAATTGAAGATGTGACTGATGTGCAGGACAACGGCCAGGGGGAACTAACTCACTGGGGACAAATATTATAGATAAGTTTATTATATTTATTTATTATAGTTATTTATTATATTTATTTGGAATTTGTATTTCAATCGCTAGTAATTTAGTAATTTTTCTAAAATACCTGGAGGTTCTATGTGTGCCTCCTATCTTTAACTTAAGATTTTTTTGTATATCAACTGATCCTTATAAGATATTCATATATTTTTTGCTGTGTAATGACACTATTGGTCACTGCCTTGGTGGTGGTTTCGCCCAAAGTCTAATCAACATCAGTGCAACAATTTGTTATGATTCTCTGGCTGAGCCGCTGTCACATGGACGCTGCTGCATGCTGGCCATTAATGGATGTCGTGGGCGTAGCAAACTCTGATTCCCCAGCTCCTTGATTAGCGGGGGATATCAGAGTTTAAAGCTGCCAGAGAATCAGAAAGCGATTTCGAGTTCATTTTGCCAAGATACACACCGAGAGATATGTTGAAAAATATGACATCTTTAAGGTCAAAAGAGATTTTAAAATATAAAAGGATTTTAATAAATCTGTAAATTTCAGTTTATTATTTTTTATTATTAATGTTTATTATTTTATTGCGAAGATAATATTTCTTTGTCTGCAATAATTCATAAAATGCTCATAATGCTACTCATTCATGTATTCAACAAAAGTGTATCTCATTCCCTTAAGATTTGAATGTATAATTCTTTCCTATATTATATACTATAAGTCCAACATCACACACTTTATTTCAGTGCAAAGTGAAGCTGCGCCCCAGAGCAAGCTCTAATACCCAAATATTCCCATGAGAAACCGAAAAAGGCACAATATTCTGAGGGGAATCGAATTTCCCCCGATCCTTGCATTATTCAGTATTTCGGCACAGAAGTCCCCTTTCCCATCCTTTGGCCGAAACACACACACACACACCTTCGACTGCGAGTCCTTCCTAATCAGAGAGCAGCGTTGAAAGCATTTGCAGCAAGGACACGTCATTAGGGGCAGTCCGGCCATTTGCTGCAGACTTAGCTGTCATCCCGCAGGCAACACAGCCACCCGTCCACCCAGGACAGCAGTTCCGAGTGCATAATTCATCAAAATCAGCAACAGGAACCAAACAAAAGTTGACTCTCCTCCAATGGCTTTGGACTTGGGGTTTGGGCTGCGGCCTTTGCCGGGGGTGTAAGTGTACTATATCGAATGGCCGTGCCCGGTTACCTGGACGACGATTGTGAATGCAGCCCAAAACCCATGCCATGGTTAGGGGCATAATCAAAAATGCGTGTGCCAGTCTGCCAATGGAAGCATAATCCCAAAACGCACCGAGGGGCATCATCGTAGTCATAGGAATCGACAGGGCAGCCGATGGGGGGTAAGTGCACAGCAAAAAATGGAAGATTAATATGAATATATATTTTTAAATGCATTATTTCAAAATATTTTGTATTTTTGGGTATATTTTAAAACTTCAGTTAATTATTACTTATTTATTCGAATACCCTTGCAGGGCATTATTATTTAAGTCAAAAGTATGCAACGCAGTGAAGAAATCATTTCCGACCCTATAAATCATATATATTCTTGATCAGCATCAGTCGATCTAGCTATATTTTAGGCAAAAGTATTTTTTTCGATTTTTTCGATTTTTTGAAAAAAAGATAAGGGGTTACATCACTAAAATTGTCAAAAATTGGCCAAATTTTACATTTTAAATGGAGTATGCAGATTTGTTAAGCTAATAAAAACTAACATAGGAAACTTTTCCGAATGAAAATTAAGTGATTTTTGGCTTAGTTATTAAATTTTTAAGCTTTACTTTTTCCAATAATTTTCATATAAAATTGTGGGTAAATATTTAAGTTTTATTGTTCATTTAAGGGGATTGTAACTTCAGTCAGAAGTATAGAACGCAATGAAGGAGTCATTTCCGACCCTATAAATCATATATATTCTTGATCAGCATCAACAGCCGAGTCGATCAAGCTATATTTTAGGCAAAAGTATTTTTTTCGATTTTTTGAAAAAAAGATAAGGGGTTACATCATTAAAATTGTCAAAAATTGGCAAAATTTTTCATTTTAAACTGAGTATGCAGAATGAAAGAGCCAATAAAAACTAGCATGGGAAAGCTTTCCGAATGAAAATTAAGGGATTTTTGGCTTAGTTATTCAATTTTTAAGCTTTACTTTTTCCAATAATTTTCATATAAAATTGTGGGTAAATATTTAAGTTTTATTGTTCATTTAAGGGGATTGTAACTTCAGTCAGAAGTATAGAACGCAATGAAGGAGTCATTTCCGACCCTATAAATCTTATATATTCTTGATCAGCATCAACAGCCGAGTCGATCAAGCTATATTTTAGGCAAAAGTATTTTTTTCGACTTTTTGAAAAAAAGATAAGGGGTTACATCATTAAAATTGTCAAAAATTGGCCAAATTTTTCATTTTAAACTGAGTATGCAGAATGAAAGAGCCAATAAAAACTAGCATGGGAAAGCTTTCCGAATGAAAATTAAGTGATTTTTGGCTTAGTTATTCAATTTTTAAGCTTTACTTTTTCCAATAATTTTCATATAAAATTGTGGGTAAATATTTAAGTTTTATTGTTCATTTAAGGGGATTGTAACTTCAGTCAGAAGTATAGAACGCAATGAAGGAGTCATTTCCGACCCTATAAACCATATATATTCTTGATCAGCATCAACAGCCGAGTCGATCAAGCTATATTTTAGGCAAAAGTATTTTTTTCGATTTTTTCGATTTTTCGAAAAAAAGATAAGGGGTTACATCATTAAAATTGTCAAAAATTGGCAAAATTTTTCATTTTAAACTGAGTATGCAGAATGAAAGAGCCAATAAAAACTAGCATGGGAAAGCTTTCCGAATGAAAATTAAGGGATTTTTGGCTTAGTTATTCAATTTTTCAGCTTTACTTTTTCCAATAATTTTCATATAAAATTGTGGGTAAATATTTAAGTTTTATTGTTCATTTAAGGGGATTGTAACTTCAGTCAGAAGTATAGAACGCAATGAAGGAGTCATTTCCGACCCTATAAATCATATATATTCCTGATCAGCATCAACAGCCGAGTCGATCAAGCTATATTTTAAGCAAAAGTATTTTTTTCGATTTTTTGAAAAAAAGATAAGGGGTTACATCATTAAAATTGTCAAAATTTGGCCAAATTTTTCATTTTAAACTGAGTATGCAGAATGAAAGAGCCAATAAAAACTAGCATGGGAAAGCTTTCCGAATGAAAATTAAGGGATTTTTGGCTTAGTTATTCAATTTTTAAGCTTTACTTTTTCCAATAATTTTCATATAAAATTGTGGGTAAATATTTAAGTTTTATTGTTCATTTAAGGGGATTGTAACTTCAGTCAGAAGTATAGAACGCAATGAAGGAGTCATTTCCGACCCTATAAATCATATATATTCTTGATCAGCATCAACAGCCGAGTCGATCAAGCTATATTTTAGGCAAAAGTATTTTTTTCGATTTGTTCGATTTTTTGAAAAAAAGATAAGGGGTTACATCATTAAAATTGTCAAAAATTGGCAAAAATTTAAATTTAAAATTGAGTATGCAGATTTTTTAACCTATCAAAAACTAACATAGTTTAGCTTTCCAATTTGAAATTAATGCTTTTTTGGCTTTGCTTTTATATTTTTAAACTTTACTTCTTATTTATAATTGTATCATAAACATCGGTGTTATTAGACAACATCGTGCTTGCATTCGTATTCAAATAGATGGTCCTTATTTCTAATACAAATTAAAATTTTATGTATTTTTGATAATATAATAAATAATAGCCTTGTTTACCGCTTGTCTTATGGGGTATAGACTATAGTTTTTTGGCTAATTATAAAAATCAAACTTGATTATCTGTATAGTACAGTGAATCCCGAACTTGGGTATTGTTGGGTCCATCGAGAAGGGTATTTCCTTCCTGGAGACCGCTCCTGCAATCCCTCCTGCAACGCAGTCACCCACCAGACTTCATTCGCCACTCGCCCCTCGTGTCAAAGTTGAGCCCTTTGTTTTCGAATTGTTCCTGGTTGCGAGGTCCTTTCCGTGTCCTGTGCGTGGTGGTCCGTGGCCTGCAATTTTTTTGCTCGTTTTTGTTCTCTTTTTGGTATTTGGTTTTGATTCGAGCTCTTCTTTTTCGACTTCCACTCGGCCACCCTACTCCCTTTTTGTTTGTGTAACATTCCATATCCATTTGCAACAACGCGCGCGCAAAAAAAGGAAGAAGAAAACCTAGGGGAAACCGACAAACAACCCCTTTTTCGCAAGGGTGGCGGCGGCGGTGGCCGGTGCCCGGGGTGGTGCTCAATTTTCATCCTTCGCAGCCTTCGCACAACCTTCGCATCCTCCAGCATCAGCAGCATTTTAATTCGAATTGGTATTGCTCCGGCTGTATTATTGTTGTTCTGTAGCTGGCTTACTACCCCCTCGCCAGTCACAACCCCCTCGATCCACCCTCGCTGTTTGGTTTCCATTTGATGCTGATAAATTGTAAGTACGCCTCGTCGGGCAGCGGGGTGTTAAGGCTTCGCCCCATAGCGGAAGTTGCATACATCGCATAATTTGATAAAATATTGCACGCTTTTCTTTTGTCTGAAATGATTATTATTTCGCTTTTTTCTCCTTTTTGGGTTGGGTTTGTGCGCATATGATGAGCATTAGATGTAATCAATAAAAGCTCGACGCCATCCATTCAGTTGAGCTAATGGATGAGAAATCCTATCAAAGGGGGAAATCAAATTTTGGCGGCGAATCGTTTCACGGGGTTTTTGTGCGATACAGTTTTCCATTTCCGTGGTATGTATTATGTGTGACATAGCAATTATTTAGAGTGCGATTTTAGAGGGGGGGTTGTGTGGGATTAGAATTAACATTAGCTATAGTGCTGTCATCGAAATAATATTTAAAATTAGCTCAAATAAACAGAATCTGTATCATTTATTAAATTTTAAAGAGCTGTTTAAATAAATTGAAAAGTGTACAAAATATTCACATTAAACTTAAATTAAAATAAACCAAGTTGTGCTAAAAATATCAAAAACAACGTGGAATGGTTATTTAATGAAAAATTCAATGTAGAAAAATATTAATGAATTTTTTTAAAATTTAAACGCACTCAATCAATACTATACAAATTCAAATCCTATGGCAGATATAAATATTTAAATAATTCTTTTTATATTTTTTGTATTGCAACATATATTATCCTTCTTTTTTCTATAACTATTTCGTTTGTATTTTTAAAATTCCCAAGATGTTGTTATTCTGCTGTTATTGTCTAACTTGTGGAAAAGTATACCTAAGAAGGTCTTAGAGCGATAAAATAAAATCTGGCAAATGGTTCGAGTGTCTTTTTCTTTTGTTCTCCAAAAATGTGGCAATTTTATCTTTGCCTCGAAGAACTCTTGGATAATGGCAAAAGCGCATCAGGCTTGTCAGGCCGGAAATGAGTGATAAATATATCTTCATTCGGCTGCTTACTTCAATGGCAGCGTCGGCAGCGATTTCCCCAGCGTACAATTGACACATTTTTGTATTTCGTTGACGTCTGCCAATAAAAATAACGAAATAAAATATGGGACTGTCAAGTGTGAGTGTGTGTGTGTGAGCGTGTGTATTCTCAAAGGATCAAAGTTGCTACCTTGAAAATGATACGCCAGGGAATCATTAGGGTAACGGCATGGGCTGCCATAAATATTGCCAATCGAACGAAAGCCCATCGATAATAAGGTTAGAAAGCCATAAACCCGAAAATCAACCGAATCTCCGAGGCGAGAACAACACGTTGGAGCGATGGAGGGCAGGCCTCTCTTCATAAATGTGCCAAATTGGTTTTTCAACAATAAAATGCTAATGATTGATTCACATTGCCCCATGGAGTGTCGTTAGTTGTGCCCAGCCCCCAGGAAGCCAAGGATGCCATGGTTTTTTGTCTAATTTGTGCATACCCAAACATTAAATTGGGGTTTCGCTTGGGTTTTCGGCGGCTTTTGCATTTGTAATTTTCTCTAACGAAAAAGTGAGGGTTGGAAATTATTCAAGACTCGACCACAGGATACCCAAAATATTGAGGAGATCAATACCATAAGAACAATAATATATGTAATATAAATAAAAAAATGTACTCCATTTAAACAAATGATATATAAAATTAATAATAATTTTCTTAGCTCAAACATAGTTTATAATTTGTAAGTTAAAGTAAAATAGTCTAGAATAACATAGCCGTTCAAAATATTTTATATTAGCTTATACGAAATATTCATTCTAATAAATTATAACAAGATCTTTAAATTACAAAAAAACTTATTCTAGAAATATTTTAAATTATCTAGGCAATGCATAATACATTTTTAGGCATACATCTGACATAGTTCGAGGACATGCTGTTAACCCCTAACAACCCCTTGACGGATTGTGGGGTACGACAACGACTACAAAAAAATCCCTGGGCAGGCCATTTACAATTGGTCCGCAGTGCGGAACCTAAGCTAATGATGACTGGCATGCACAAATGTACAAATCTTAATTATGCAAATCACGGTCGCGCATAAATTATGCAAATTATAATGAAATTCCTCATTGCCGGACCCGGGAAACAGGGGATCCGGGGATTCGGGGACCCGGGGACCAACGACAAATGCCCATCTATATGTATATGGATTGATAAAAATGTGGCCATAAAATGAGAAAACCGAAAATTTAAATTCGGCCGGATCCCGGGGTTGAAAAGTCGAAATTATTTGGTTGCCGTAAATTGCAATGTAAATGCTGCATAAAACTGAATTAGTCGCAGAACAATTACAATAGGGGAGAGTTCACTGCAACGGCAAAGTCTTCCCGGTAGAGAAAAATCAAATATACCAAGCCGAAAAAAATCCCTGGCAATCAGAGAGCAAATGGTGCATTGCCTAGAGGGGCTGCTGTCCAGATTCCGGATTCCATTGAAAATAATGGCATACGGTGGCTCTGGTCCCGAACATCTGACACAATAATTTTCCCTACTTTTAGCGAGGGAAGCGCACAAACAATTGTGAAAGTGTACAAGAAAAGTTTCAGGGCAAATTATTAAATTTATTATGCGCGAAGTCATTAGTTTTGTCGCTTGTCCTTTTAGTTTGACTTATTCTAAGGACTAAGGACTAAGGACTAAGGCGAGGGCACTGATACATACATATTCTGAGAAGTCCGAAGTGTGCAAAGTCATTAGTGCCCATTGCATTTGACAGGGGAAACAGAGATGCCAAGCTTGGCTGGAGTTAAAACTTTTGAACTATAAACTAAATTAATAATAAAAAATAAGAAGAATTTTCCGTATTATAGTTTTGAAAAAAACTGAGAATTTCTGCATGTTTCTATAAATTCCATTTTTGTGGTTTTCAACTAAATCTAGTCAGAACATTCTCATTTTGAAGTATTCAACGCCACAGCACTAACCAGGAGTATGAATATGAAAATATTAACAAGGACTACCACATCGAGACAAAGGATACTCTATTATCTAAGGGGTAATCTAGTAAGTGAAATAAATCAAATTAAGAATTTTGTATAGATTTTCTTTAGAGAGATTCAAAACAATTAAAGAAACTTTAAAAGATAAATAGCATTTAATATTCACTTAAAAATAAAGAAGTGTAACCAAGTTTCTAATGAGTAATTTCAGCTAGAAATACAGACTACGATGTAGGACTTGCATACATTTTCTATGCCCTTCACTAGGGTAATGTTCCTACAATGGCCCCGGACAACGAAAATATTTGGCATGTGCCATTTATGGCATTGTTCCAACTTTGAACAATGCGATACCATAATTTCCAGGCAACTCTCGCACACACACACACACACACATACGCACAGAATGCCATGCAGATGCGGCAGCCACTATGCTATGCTGTATGAAATATCCTATATATGCTACTATATGTTATACGTATGTATGCGATGCTGCACGAGCTTCAACCCCCAGAGGCGGCGGAGGGAAGTCGACGAAAAATTCAGGACCAGGCAGGAGGCGGGCCAGGATCAGCAGGCAGTGAGCATGTGATTAGATTCAGTTTCAATGGAAATTGAAATCACAGACAAAGGAGCCTGAGCTGGCAGGGCAGGCAGAGGGGTGGCGGCTCTGGGCCATCGGGGTTGAAAAGGAGCGAAACGATAAAAATTCTGAACAACAAGAGAAATGAATTTTCGGACAGTCAGAGCAGGGCATTAAAAACTTCTTACACTAAGACAAAAATATGGCAAACTATTGTCTTAATATATAAATTTAACATAACATTAAGATTAAAAGTAATAATTATTTGTATATTAATTATTTACTTGCCCATTTTATTTTCAGATAATTATATAATAAATAAATAAATAATAATTAAACCTGAAACCCTTTAAAATAATAATGTGAAACTAAAAAAATAGTACAGATAAACTTTTACCTACAAAATAATTTAATTTATGCTACTCTTTGATTAAAATAATGAACAAAATTTAAAATACATTTAGAAATACCTGAAAAGTTATCTATTCTGGATATGTATGGATACTCTAATAGATTGTCTAAATTCAGAATAATAATATCAAAATTATTGACCGAATGCCTTATAATAAATCTTCTTGTCCTTGATTTATAATATTTTTAATATAAGTGGAATAATATAATAATAAAATCCAGTGCCTCAAAAATTCCTCTTGCTTTATTATATAGAAAGTTTCGCAACCCGCATAAAATCAATTGAAAGAAAGACTTAAGATGTGCTGCAAAAATCGTACTCTTAATAAAAATTAATGAAAATATAAAAAAATCAAATTAAAATTGAATAAAATTACTCTTTTCTCTCCCATTTTTATATGTATTATTTTCGAAAATGAAAGCCTAACATTTTTCCCCAAGTGCACCTATAATGACTCATCTATCCCCGTGCGTGTGTATTGCTGCTGGGACTGTTGTACGTATTGGTGTGGATGCTGCATTATGCGAGGCACAACCACTAAACGTCAACCACCGGCGTCAACACCCGACCCACATTTTTATATAGTGCCTCATAATATTCCTTCTGCAGAACAGAAAGAGATTAACACCAAACGGCGACGGTGGCAAAAGTTTATAATCGACGGCGGCGCTCCGTCAGCAGCCCAGAGCGACCGGGATAGCAATATTTAAAAGGAGCGAGATAGAGCAAGCGAGTGAGAGAGAGAGGAAAATCGGAAAATCGTTATGGGACTACTATAACCCACCACAAAATCGCGGTCGCCTCTGTTGTTGCCGGGCACCTCACACTCGCGCATCGAATCCGATTCCAATTTCGAGTCCTGAATCCGAATCAGAGTCAGGAATCCTCTGACACAGCAGCCGCATTTTAATTTTTTTCCTCGGTTTGTGGTGCGTGCGATTTATTTTTTTGAAAAATGCTTAAATCCGCCATTTCTTTTGCCGCACTCGGCATTTACAGTGGACTTGTGATTTGTGGTTAATTTAAATAAATAATCCTTAAAGTGTGCCATAAATAAACAGCAAGTAAAATAAATGGCAGCCGTGATTTCTCAGGCATTAAGTGGAAAATGAAGAATTAAAAGTTGGCAAAGAATTCATTGCTTTTCTGTTAAAAGTTGATAGTATATTGCATTGCAAATAAATTAAAAGAGAGCCGCTTAAAATATGAATTTAAAAAAGGATAACTGAAATATTCCTTAATCCTTGTTTCTTCCCAAGCGCCATCTAGGAAAAGTTTGGGAGTACTAATGCCTAACTTTAAAAGCCAAAGAGGGCGCTATATCGCATTAAAAAACATTAATACAAATAGGGGCATAAATCTATATATATATAGGATGAAATACAACAACATCTTTTAGGTTTAATTAATAATATTCAATTAAATTTCAATACATATTATTATTAATTGGTTCAAGCTCGGTGGTTCCGTCAGATGGCGCCTCATATCAGCTGAGAGTTTCCACCCCTATTTTATATCCTTCGACAGCAAATGCAACCCTGCCATTTTCCGACGCAAAGACTACCCTGAAAACTTACGCATCCTTTTAACTTAACTCATTGCAGAGCTGCGAAATCCTTTACGATAAATAGAAATGGATCCCTCAAATATGACGTTCGGTTTTCCCGGCCTCCCCAATCATGGACACATGCCGATACCACCCACAGCCAATATGCTGGGTGGTCATCCAGCACCCACCGCCAGTCCACCGCAGAGTGTCCCTGGTCGTCGTACGCCACTGGGATCGGTAGGTCTGGGTGGCTTCTATGCCCAGGGAATGGGCGGTATGTCCATGTCCCAGCCGCCTACGGATGAGAACAAGCCCGGACCCAGTGGCCAGGAGAAGCCGCTGAGTCCCACTGCCGCTGCCATTGCGGCTATAAGTGGCGGCACCACCACCGTGGCCGTGTCCAGTGGGGCGAGTTCTGGCGCCGGCGGGAGTGGATCGAATGGTGGCAAGCAAAAGAATCGGCAGGGGAAAACCGTGAGGCTGAACATCAATGCCAGGGAGCGGCGAAGGATGCACGATCTGAACGATGCCCTCGATGAGCTGCGAAGTGTGATTCCCTATGCCCACTCGCCCTCGGTGAGGAAACTGTCCAAGATAGCCACCCTGCTTCTGGCCAAGAACTACATACTTATGCAGCAGAATGCCCTCGAAGAGTTGAGAAGGTAAGAGCTGCTAGTAAAGTATATATATTCAATTATTTTTCTTTATTTTAAATAAATACCAAATTAATTTCTTGCTTGTTTTTCAGACTTCTGGCTTACATACAAAGCACAACGGGAGCCGCCCCCTTGGACTTGGGCGCCTTCCCAGCGGCTGCCAAGCTGCAGGCTCTCCTTCAAGGACCTCACAACGAACCACCCACCAGCAGCAATAGTTAAAAGGTAGCCAGGATCTGCCAGGACCAAACTGGTTCTCTCGATAAGCAAGCAATGGATAAACAAGCAATATTTTTAAGTCAATTGGATGAAAGCCAAATAATTGTGTACTAGTCAGACGAGCAGGGGTCGAGGAGGATGCAGCCTCTTGTCAGAGCAGCCAAGTGAAAATCTGTTAAGTGATATTTAGTTTTGCCATAAGCATTTCTTTTTCGTGCATTTACATAATGTCAAGCTCTTTGTATAAGATGAATATTACCAAATAAAGTATTACTGAAATAGAGAAAGAAAGTATATAACTTTATCTAGAATAGAATCAATGTAATAAATATTTCTGTTCGAGAACCATTTCTTATTAAACCAAACGATAATCATTTTTAATCAGTGAAACGCCATAGTCACAATTTAAATAATTTAATCTTAGATCCGTTTCAAGTCTTTACAAAAATATACAGCATCATATAAATAAACATACATATTCTGCCAAATGGCAATTGATGAGCGAGCAAAAGCAATTCGCGAAATGCGAAGTAGACTGATTAAAACTAGACACAAAATCAATGAATACTCTAAAGACATAGACAGAGACGTGCGTGGGGAGGACGGCGGCGGAAGCGATCGATTAACCGGGCGATCGCCGATGGATCATCTGACACTATTATTCCGGTATTCCCGAGGACAGAACCTTGTTTTGGCCGGTGCGAAAGATGTGCTGCTTGACCGGCAGCTCTCCGATCAGGAAGTTCCTCATCAATTCGACGGCATCGCGGGAGTGTCCGGTGCCATGGAATGCGATCGTGGCATCCCGTCCAGCGTGGTCCATGATGACGTCGTCGCCGCCTGGATGATCTCTCAGGAAGTGTGTGACGTCGTAAACGCGATCGTAGATCACCACCCAGCAGTCATCGAAGCTATCGTGCTGGGCCACCTCCTCCAGCGAGATCTCCGGGAGATCTGTCACCTTCAAGCGCTCCTTTTCACTGGAGGCCACCATCGCCTTGCTGCCGAAGGGCACAATCCTCAGCGATTGCAAGAGGTTTGTCAGAGCCGATGACATTTTGTAATTAATTAAGCCGGCCTTTCACTTTTCTGTCGCACTTGTCGCTCGTCGTATGTTGTATTTTGTAATTCCACACAGTCACTCACTGCAGACAGTCTGGAGTCAGGTTGAGAGTTGTGTTCCGCTTGATTGGCTTTTCAGTTCCAGTTTTTCTCGCGTCGCTGTGAGTCGAGTGTGTCTTGTGCAGCCACCGTCACTTGAGTGTCAATCGTGCCTTGGATTGTAATCGTTTTATAAATGACAACACGTGAATCGAGCTCCAGAGCCGAGCGACAAGTGATAAGACTTCGGATGTAAAACACGAAGTTGAAAACGATCGGGTAATATAAGAGCATTTCCACAGAAATGATAAGATATTGCTACAGAAATTAGTAGGGTTTCTTATTATTATTATATTGTATATAGCAGTAAATGCTAATTAAGTATTTAAATAATATTCTCAAAGAATATAGTTGAGTACCTATAAAGTCTTAGTTAAATTAATTTATTAAATAAAAAGTAACTTGCAATAATCTCAATATTATTATGATTATTACATGATTTACATTCCTGTAGAAAAGACCTTATCTGGACACTGCATAATACAACTAGTTTGTTCATGGGAGGGCTCTTTACATCGGCACTGATTATGAGATGGTGTAATAAAAGCTATTATTAGCTATAGTTTAATGAGTCAATTCCCCAACATGCTCCGGCAGATGCGGTATGAGCATAAGGTAAGAGTTGTTCTCTTTACAAAACAAGATTTACTACCTGCTACCTGATAATTAATTTCATTTAAAAGGAAATTTCGCATCGGACTTATCAGCATTACAATTGATTTATTGGCACAAGTCAAACGTGCATCGGGCGTCTACGATTCGAACCGTTTGATCGCAAGTCATTTAAGTAATCAAAATATGTTTTGGGTTAATAGCCTGCCATAATCAATTTCAAATAAATTAAATGCGCTTTAAAGACCTCAAAATGGCTGCAGCAAGTAATTAATTCAATTTGTGTCACGCGTCTGACGTTTGTTCTCAATTTTCGAAGGCGCGTAATGGGAACAAAGATTATTCTGAATTATCGCTAAATATGAAACTTTGAACTTGAATTTGGCTTCAATAGAAATTAAAAAATGATGCCACGCTTCTGAACTTGCTGAACTATCAAAAGGTGTCAGCAAGTACTATAATAATGGTTGCGAAATCAAAAAAGGCTGATGCAATTAGCCAGACTATTTAATTTGCAATTGATTCAAGGGCCAGACAAAACGTAGTTCGAATATTGTAAACAATATATATTTATTTATACAAAAATGGCGAGTAAGTAAAATAAATAATATTCAGTCAGCTTGAATTTGGAGGTAAGCGATAAAGAGAGTTATTTAAACAATACAAAATTCCAAGTAAAAACAAATAGTAAGTATTTAAAAACCTATGTATTCAACTTGTTATTTATTTAACACGAAATTCGCAACTGCGTCGTTTTTAATAAAAATATTATTTCAAGAAACAGAATTTAAAAGTAAGCTAGAAAATATTATGTAAATAATAAACAATGGCAGCAAAAATTATATAACTTCCAGTGAGCCTCGAAAATATTATTTAAAAAGTATAGACGTCACACATAAATTGTTATTGAAGAATTGTTAGTTTAAAATGGGTTCAAGTTTGCTTTATGGTTTCCACGACATTTAGAAATTCAATACCTCAACAAGTCAGTGTTAAGATCAGCATCATCGCGTTCAATAACGCCCTCAAACCGCACAAAATTGCCGCGTAATCGTAATCGAAAGTATTATGAGATGTATGTAAAACTGGGCTAAGCCACTTGACTTTGACTTTGAGGTCAAATCCGACTAGATGCAGCCATATCAAATATCACTGAAGCCCAAGAGATAGCCTGAGAACGACTCGAAGAACAATTTGCGCACAATCTGGACCCCATGTGTAGGGTTATCTTCCCAATTTAACACGACTTCCGAACATGCGTCAAGATTTTCGGGAAAAAAATTGTGTTCATTTAATGACTCTATCATTTTTTATTAATGACGAGAATCACTGTTATCAGACTATAGTCTAAGAAATGTGTAGACGCTGGGATCAAAGTTGTATTTCCCCAGTTCGTGCCGGACTTTTGCAAAAATTCCGAGATAAGCTTGGAAAAAAAATGCTTCGGACATTTACCTTGAAGATGATTGCCAAGTCCATGGTCGGAAATGTTTCGATGAGTAAGCTTAAAAAAAGAAAATAATTTTATTTGAATAATTAATTGAAAGTCCAATTAAACTATGCACTTTAAGTACTTTCATACAATCTCGTAGATTCCTATTTAAATTGTTAACATTTTTTCGGCTCAAGTGGATGTTAAAGCAAAGATAGACAGAAAAGAAGGAAAGAAAATATTTAATAATTAAATTAATAAATGCCTTGAGAGATAAATGTCTTGAGATATAAACTACTTGGGGCATTTTATTTAACAAATTTATTGTTATAAATGAGAAGATAACATTATTTTGTATACCAAACTGTATTTAAAATACGATATATAATTATATATTTTATGTATTATGTATTTTAGATATTTTATATATTATTATATTACTGAATATTTTTTAAATTTATATGGCAACGCTAAAAGTAACGAAGCTCGTCCACAAGCAAAGCTTTCCGGCAAGAGGTTCGAATAATAAACCGCTTGGGAATTGGCGGGCTTTTCAGAAAATGAGCCAGCTGTTGCTTGTGGGAAAGCTTCTCTTAAAATGGCTTTTTATTCCATTCAGTTGCATAAAATAGCCGGTTTATGTAAAAAATACAACTATAAATTAAAACAGAAGATGCCAAGTTCCACTTATAAATAATACAAAATGCTCTGTTAAAAAGGAGTTCCTAACAAGCGTTTTCCTAGAAGTATGCAAGGTTTCCTTTCGGGATATGTGTGTGCCCCTGTGTGTGTGTGTGTGCCAGAGTGTGAGTGTGTTGGAAAATGACATCGGGGGAACTGCGTGTAATTTTCGGTGAACAAAAACACAGTCGAGTTTCAGCAACGCTCTGGTTAAGTTCTTGAAGCGCGTGAACCAAAAAAAAGGGAATAAAAATTCAACGGCTTCAGTTATCACCTCTTCTCGGATGAATTATTGAAAATAATTGACCAGTGTGCCCAGGGGATTATTGAGTTACAAATTCATGAAAGCCAGCTAATAAGGAAATTGTTTCGCAAAACTCGTTAAGCACCCCAAACACGCACAGTGTGCGATGCTCCGTATAGAGCAAATCGCGCATACGCCACGTTGAACCATCAAAGGATTTCGTAAACATATTGTAGCGGAAAATTGCATGCAGCAATTTGAATAACAAAATTGTTTGCACAATTTCTGTTCGGCTTTGTGTCACCGATTTTCAAATAATCGAACGGTAAGTGCAGATACTCCTTGATTTATGTGAACTTGATTTACATGCAAATTTTGAAATGGTTTTAAATTTTTGCGAAATATTCTTAAATTTTTAAAGTTTTACATTGCTTTGAAGTTTTTGATATATATTCATGGGGAAATGCTTTTGTTTGGCAAATGTAATTTGAACTTTTTGTCCGAGTAAATTGATTTTCTAGTGTCTGCAGCATGCTATCCCCAACTTCCGTTGTTAACTTGAGCTAGTCAGTTTTATTTGGAAATGGTTTTGTCTGAAAACTTTAGACCAATTTTGTTGGCAAGCGGATCTAAGGGAAATTGTTTTGAAATTGAATCTGACCAAGGGGAACGACACGGTCTTTTGACTGTGTTACAGAAGTTGGCTAATGAAATTATGGTAATTGTTGGGCAACAATTTCCTTTGAATTGTTTACTGTAACTTTAAGTAATTTTGAAATTAATCGCATGTATATGCGATCAACAAGATGAAATATATATTCATTGGTATTTATTTACCATTGATAAGACACGGAAACAGGAAGTATATATATATTTCTTATCTTCTGTGTCACACCCATAATATTGTCTTATCAGATTTCCCAACTAACGTTCCCTTCGGAAAATGCTTTGCCCTTCCCTTTGCCTCGAAAATGCTTGTTCAAATTGATTACTGATTAAAGAGATTGCATTGCGTGTACGGCGTGTGCAGTCGCCGTGATAAAAGTACCAAGCAAAAGGTATTTTAATTTAATTAGTCGAGAGGGGAGACGGATTCCGACATATGCTGAAGTCCTTGCCCAACTTAGCCGTATTTCGGTTGAAAAGCCAGCGAGGATTTCCTTCGACAAAACCGAAAATTCCTGAGCCGCAGGCTGTTTAACCTGTCGGTGGAGCAGAACCCAGAGCCCAGGAAACCGAGAACTGCGAACTGAGAGGCAGCCACTCAAACACAACAAGCATGTCCTTGAAGCACCCGCATTCTGACCGTGACCCCCGACCTCCATGCCGGAGCCCTCTCTGTCCCTCTGGCCGACCTTCGTCTCGCTTTTGGCCCAATATATTGCGTGTCAGGCAGTCAACAGGCTGCACTAAACTAGTGCATTTATTACGCTGGCCATCCCATCTCGGAATGCCGAGCAGCCATGAATATTTATCACGTGTCCAAAGATTAATGCATTTTTAATGCAAAAACGTCGCCCGAAACCCACCGTTCATATTGACGAGGCCATAAAAAGGGAGCCCAGAGTCAGTCAGCCAGCCATGTTTGCTAACTTGTTGAGTTATTGGCAGCTCCTTAGCCTCTGGCTCACCATTGGGGTCCTTTGCGTGGGCGGCCTGAGCGGGTTTTCCTTTGTCCCAAGCTCAAGTATTAATATCACACTTATCATTATTTCCGTGGCCCTGTATGTTGCCCTTATGTATATATCTTTTTTTCCCTCGCTCGTGCTGAGTGCGCTTGTAAACAATTTTTTCGCTGTTTACTTCTTAGGCATTTTCAGCGTTTTAATGAGCGTTTTATTGTTTATTTTTATGCTCTTGCTCGTCGCTAGACTGGGGCGCATAACTTTGGGTCACTTTATTAAATTGCTGTTTATCTTGCCGTCCCAGTGGTGTTGTGTTTTATTTTATTTTAACGTTTTTTTATTTTCAATATTTTCTTTTGTGTCCCGGCGGCCTTGTCCCATGGTTTAATGGCCTGTGGCGAATTGGCATATGGTTGTTGATTTTAATGGGATCTTTTACTTCGCTTTTATCACATATACTGGGTTTTTCGAGTGGTTTTTGAGTGAGAGTGAAAGGATTGTTGCTAAATTGTATGTTTTATTATTCAGAAAAGCTTGCCAGTGTTGTTTCATATCATGCTAAATAACAATTACTTTAAAACTTTTAAAAATGTACAAAAAGAAAGGAAAGCAACTTCGGGAGGCCGATTTTGATATACCCTTTCAGTTTGCAATTGAGTAATTGCATCGAATCGAAAACGATTTATGATTTACAGGGTCGGAAATGAGATTTTGTAAGCAGTCAAAAAATATTACGTATACGCGCTGGTGTCAAAAGTACTTTATCATAACTAAGCCAAAATAGCATTAATTTCAAATTGGAAAGCTGTCCAATGTTAGTTTTTGATAGGTTGACAAATCTGCATACTCAATTTTAAATTTAACAAAATGAAATTTTTTTTCCAATTTTTGACAATTTTAATGATGTAACCCCTTATATTTTTTTGAAAAAATCGAAAAAATTAGATTTCCCTAAAATATAGCTAGATCGACTCGGCTGTTAATGCTGATCAAGAATATATATACTTTATGGGTTCGGAAATGACTTCTTCACAGCGTAATAAGCTGTTGACTGAAATTATTATACCCAGCAAGGGTATAAAAATATTTAATAATTGAGTTTTTCCTAGTAACTTGTAAAACTTGAAGAATTCCAAAGATTCGTCAAACGGAAGCTATATTTTTACGGAATATAATCTGAAATGATATTATCTCGTTATTAAAGGATCTTCTAAGTGATAACATTTCCATATCAGATTGTTGTCATTTTTTTGATATACCAATTTACATCATTCCCTAAGGTTCAATTCAGCATTCAACTCCGAGTATATCCTTTTATCCCCTCCATAACCTATAAATATTCATTGATGGCTAATTAGCAAAGACTGTGATGGGGTCACTCGGCTCCATCCCCTAACCCCTGCGCCCCGAAGTCCTACACCAATGTCCTTACATTGAGGACAACAACTGGAGCTCCCATCGCCGGCAGATAATCAACTCGAATAACAAAAACAGAGACATTACGTGGGGGGGAAGAGCCGACAATAATGATGTTGCCGATGTGGATAAACTAGCGCCTCGACTGTGTCATTACGGAGAGTATTACAAATTGCTGATGCCTGATTATTGACGGTCAGGACCTCCGCATCCGTCAACTTCTGGAGGCCAACACGGTCGCGATGGAAAAGCTTTTGCCGCTTGTTTATGCACACCGAAGGTTCTCCTGTTTTTCCATCTGTAGTCCATAAACCTGCAGGGGATGAGTTAAAGCCAAATGAAACTTCATTGCAATGCAGGATGGAGGACACGAGTATGAAGGATTCCAGGCGGGCAGCCTTCAAAAGTTTACACCTACACCTGGGCTGTGTTTGCATTACAGGCACTGTGAAAAATGAAAACTATCAAGGAGAATATAATATAAAAATGTTATATTCTTGCTCCTTTAATGGGAAGAAATATTATTTAAGAAATATTATGCAAGCATGATGAATAACTATGATAGAGCAGACTGTTACATTCAATATAAGTGATAAATGCAAAACATTAAGGATTTTTCCCTGTGCTCGGGAAAGAATTGAAACGAATGAGCACTGTTTTGTTTTGGTCACTTGTCCAAGCCTTGCAGGACAGAACAGCAACACGCGCATCCTGGTGGACAGGATGTCGTAATCTAATTACTGTTGCCCGGTTGCCAGGGACAGGTGTGTGCAACCAAGCACCCGGAGGGGGTAAGGAACACGCTTTCGCAATACTCTTTGGCAGGAAAATCCGAACAATGAGGAAGACAGGGTGGATGGATAGGGGCAAAGTGCTTCCGGAAGTTGAGGAAAATGATAGTTTAATGGAACTGGTTTAGTGGATTAATGAAGCTGTTGTTGAGACATTTCCGGTTAATCAAAGGCACACTAATAATAACACGCTATCCTTAAAGAATTTAGTAAAATTGCTCAAGTTTATTTAAAGAGGAATAAAATAAGCATAAAGAAAAATGTAACCAAGACTGTGTGGTATATATTAATCACTTTCAAACTTTATGAACTTGAACGTTGCAAATTACATATAATTTTCTGTCTGCTGAACTTTGCTAAGCTCAGTCCTGGCCACAGGATAATAGAGTACTAAGATGATGCGGCTTGCTGTTAACTGCAATTGTCCGCATGCCCCGAAGAATAAAAGGGAAAAACAAGAACAGCAGGGCGTGGATTTATCAAAGTAATGGAGTTGACATTCCAGCTCGGCTCTTTGGCCCACAGAACGAACACTTCATTAGACTAATGAACATAATTTGGCGTAATTGTGCGATTCGAGGGTGCTTCCCTTCGAAGCGATGTGAACGCTGAAAGGCATCCTTATCTGTTTATTTTTTTTAAGCGCGGATGATGAAATCGCCGGGGCCAGCTGAGGCCAAAGGAATCACGGGCATGAGAGCGCACACACCGTTTTCCCAGGCAGGCAATGAACCATGCGGTTGATTTTATCGATTAGATAAACTTAATTTTAGTCGCTCTGTCAACACATTACCGGACTTGGCCAAATGCGCCGTGTCTCTGTATTTTTGGCCTTGACTTTGTGTGTGCGGCTGCGACGCGAACAGAAAACCGCACAGGCGGAAGTAGTGCTGTCGCTTATCTAGGTTTTCCAGCGAAAAGTGAAAATGTCCATGATAAAGGCAGCCGCAAAATGATTTACAAAGCCAACCAAAAAAAATAAACAACCAGACAGTCGCCTGTTCGGGGGGCCAGGGAACAGAAAGCGCGGTTTTTGTATTAAAATGTATGACAGTGGCAATAAATCCCTATGCCCACAGGCCCTCAGGCCACACCACGCACAGACACACATGCGTGAGTGATGCATGTGGCCAAATACCAGGCCCAACAAGGGAGCTGCAAGTGGCGGTGGCTTAGCATTCCTCAAGAATACCCTTTAGCTGGTCTGGGGACACATGAGATGGTGGACTAGACATACAAAGATTTGCGGAATTATAAATAATAATTTATAGAGAAATTTAAAATGAGATTTACTTGGCTTTGTTTTCATAAAACATTCTAGGAAAATTAAATGAATAGATGCAGCTTTACATTTACTAGTATATATTTGGAAAATTATAAAATAACAATTTATTACTGGAATATTTGCTTATGAAAGCGTAATATACTTCGACTTTATTCACGATTTAAAGCTAGATGAAAAAGGTCATCATAAATATGAAAAAATATAATTAAACCCGTTGGGGAGTTCTGACATAAAATGATGAACAAATATTCAATTGAATTAAAAACTAGAAGGCCTTATGTAAATAAAAGGGTATGACAATTGATTTAAACCACAACACATAACCATGTGCCAGGACCGGATTTTATGTCAGGACAAAAGCCGACGGAGCGAAGGCGCCTGAATGACGGAATGATTGAATGACTGATGATGTGGGGCGCGGCAGTGTGATCTGCTCAATTTGACATTGATTGGGTTATGTGTGATTTACGTGAGCCGGGTGTGTTCAAGGGGCATCAAAATAAAAGGTAGATAATATCAGTTCGATGGCATTTCATTCTCCTTTTTTTTTGCCATATTTCCCAGGGGACCAACGGCTGATTGACTGGCAATAGATTTCCCTCTTAAAGGCTGCCTCGCGAATTTTCAATTAATTTACGGCTCTTCAGCTTATCTTGGCAACTGTCAAAGTTTAAATTAAAACTAATTTCATAAATTTTCCAAGGCCTGCGGTCACATTAAGACCAAGATATTCAGTCGAGAGCTCTGGTACTTGAACACAAGGGCACATAAATCATTTCCCCAAGACATTGCAAGGATCTGTTTAAAGAGAACCGAGGGTAGAGGGAACACTGAACCCGCATACACACACACCTCATGCGATGGCAATTGCTATAAAAGAAAGCGTAGACCCGAAACAAAAGTTGGCCATAAATAAATAATGAGTGAAAAGTACATTTTGCCAAATTCCCCAGAAAAAAGGGTACAGGTGGGCGATATTTGGGCTAGGGAAAGGACCAGGGGCAGGGAAGCGAAGCGAACGCAGGACTCATCCAAAGGTGGCTTACAAATATAAATATACTAATTAATTAACAAGTTGGTTATAAATTTTTGCTTTTTGAACAGACATCGCTTCATCTTGTTGGCAGTTCTCCGCGTTCTTTACATTTCTTTTGCACGGAAAGAAATCTGATGGAATTTTATATATGAAAGATATATTTTCTTTAATATATATTTTTTTAGTTGAATACTATTCAGTTTTACATTAATCTAATAATATGTGCTAAAAGAGGTAGATTTTTTAAAAGACTCATCTCAAGACTTAAATTAGTAGACCAACTATAAAATCCCGTAGTGCTGCAGCAAGTTGAAAAGGTGAGCTCATACCTCTGTTATTTGTTTTAAGTGTGGGTCTAATTTTGCGGATTTTGTGGGGGTACCAGAGTTCGGGGTCACCTGGCAGTTTGCTCAGCTAATTGCGGACTAACCGAGGCCGAGAGACTGAGGCTGTGGCGCCTTTATGGCAATTTTGTGGCTGCGGTCGGCCGGGTCCCCTCATTTTCCACCTATTGTGCCCAAGATGCTGTCAGCACGTGCCTGTGGTCAGGTTTTTGGGGTGCCCGAGCCAGCACCACCATCACCTTAAGCCGCTCAATTAATAACCCACAAAGCTGGCGAGCGGAGAAGATGAATGTCGGACGTGGGGACCCAAGCTTTGATTTATTTATGAGGCGCACACATACCGGGTCCTGACTTGCTAATGAATGTTTTATGGCTAGTTTGGGTGTCATTAGATTCCAGGAGGAGACCTCTCTGATGTAGGGGTCAGGGCGAGTAATTGACCCACGTTTCCAAGTCACTTAAAGGAGCGTTCTCTGACCCTTTGTCTCTTTGCAGATTTTGCACCCCACTCAAGGGATAAAAATGGACATAGTCATACGCGAGGAGGACATTTCCCTGGCCCAGATTGGAGTCTATGCCTCGGTATCTTTTCTGGTTGTCACAGCTGTGGGGGCAGCCCTCTACACGACCTGCTCCAAACGCTATCGCCTCAACTGGTTCGAGCAAAACCTCCTGGAATCGGCCAACGAGAAGGATGAGGATCAACAGAGGTGGGCATTGAGAATATTTGGATTCAAATAAGAAAATGGCAGAAACATAATGTGTTATTCATTCCATTTTAAAAATGGTAAATCTGTGTTTTGTTTTCCCTACACCTCTCCGAGTTTTTTAATTTTTTAAAAGTACCCCTGTTACTCCCAACCGCATATTATAGCAACGATTGTTTTCATTTCTGTTTAGCCGGGAGGCTTTGGTAGCCGGAGCTGTTGGATACAATGTGGACAACCTTAACGAGGTGCCGCGTGGGAAATTTGGAGCTGGAAACGCCGGCAACCTGAGCCCCACCTCGCTGCGCAGCGAGGACAATGACCCGGCCTTCTGGGTACCGGCCTCGGTAACCTCCAGTGCGACGGCTGCCATCCAGCAACAGGTGTCCAACACCACCGAGGAATCGGCACCGCCCACACCCACCTCGCCCACCGGAAGCCTCAAGTCGAACACATTGTCCTACTGCTCGACGACCTCGGTGCCCATAGCCAGATCCGATAAACATGTTGTCCTGGCCATGCATCCCAGTCGGCCAAGGGTTTCCTCCATGAATGCCAAGTTGGATCACACGAAAATTGACATGACCCTTTACCGAAGCGTGAGTGACAGCATAACCTTTTTAGCACAACAATGTGTCCTCTTTTAGACCGAAAAAATGTCAAAAGGTCTTTGTCAAGCTAATTATAAAGTGTTTAAATATTTGCCTTATTTAAATAAGAAAATTTTTGGTTGTATTTTTATTTTTTATGCAAAATAACTTAAACGTTTAACTAATGTTTTATTTTCTTAATTAATTAGCATTCCCAACCGAAGACCATTAATCCAGTTTCGGTTAATGAAGTCCGGGGCAACTTGCATGTCAGCATAGGCTATGATCCTGTAGGAGGATTGTTAAATGTTCGACTGCTGGAGGCTCAAAATCTGCAGCCAAGACAATTCAGTGGAACTGCCGATCCCTATGCCAAGGTACGATTGCTCCCAGACAAGAAGAACTTCTGGCAGACGCGCATTCACAAAAAGACCTTGAATCCAGGTGAATATTTTCAGCTAAGTAATAAGTGGTTTTAAATTATATTTTAAACAAATTTATTAAAACCCCAACAGTATTCGATGAGCAGTTTGTGTTTGAGGTCACCGCTGGAGTTATTGACAAGCGAACTGTGGAGATTTTACTGTACGACTTCGATGCCTATTCCCGTCATGTGTGCATCGGTGGCAGCAAGTTGCATTTGGCCAACTTGGATCTTAGCGAGCAATTGAACCTCTGGACCCCCTTGAGCTCCGCCTCGGCCCAGGACATGAAGGTGGATCTGGGGGATATAATGGTTTCTCTGGCTTATTTGCCATCGGCGGAACGTTTGATGGTCGTCCTGATCAAGGCAAGAAATCTGCGGATTGTGGACGATGCCCGGAACTCCTCGGATGCATATGTGAAGGTTACTCTTCTGGGGCCCGGTGGCAAAAAGATGAAGAAACGCAAGACGGGCGTGCAAAGGGGCACCCTGAATCCGGTCTATAATGAAGCTCTTGCCTTTGATGTCAACAAGGAAACCCTTAAGAATTGCGTTCTAGAATTCACAGTGGTGCACGATGGTTTATTGGGTGAGTGGCGGAAAAGATGTTAGTTCTTATTATACCAAACTTGTTTATTATACCCTTGCAGGGTATTATAATGTTAGTCAGAAGCTTGCAAATTATTGAAGGAGTCATTTCCGAACCTATAAATCATACATATTCTTGATCAGGATTGACAGCAGAATCGATCTAGCTATGTCTGGTTGAAAAAAAAAATTTTGAAATTTTTTCAAAAAAGATAAGGGGTTACATCATTAAAATTGTCAAAAATTTGAAAAAATTTTAATTTTTTTTTAATTTAAAAAGGAGTATGCAGATTTGTTAACCTATTAAAAACTAACATATAACAGCTTTCCGATTTGAAATTTATGGTTTTTTGGTTTAGTTATGATAAAATACTTTTGACACCAGTGCGTATACGTAACTTATTTTGGGACTGCTTACAAAATCTATTCCCTATACCCTTGCAGGGTATTATAATTTTAGCCAGAAACTTGTAATAATTTGAAGGAGTCAATTCCGACCCAATTATTCATATATATTCTGTATATATTTCGTAAAAATTTAAAAAATGTGAAAAATTCGCAAAAATTATCATTTTTTTTTACACATTAAATTCAGGTTTATTAACCTATTTAAAATAATGTATTTTTTTTTCTTCGGTATGGTATTTCAAAAACATCGATTTAACCAAAAAATTATCAGATAAAATTATAATACAACTTGTTAATATTTAAACCTCCAGAAAAAGCCCTAAAAAGTAGGCAATGTTTTCTTAAAATTTTTGTATATATAATTTATTTGTATATAATTGTATACATAATCTATTATATACATTTTGACTCCCGAAATTAGTTTCCTTTATTTGTTTTCTTAGTATTTATAATTTAAATCCATTTTTATTCCAGGTTCCAACGAGATTTTGGGCCGAACTTTGATTGGAAACTCACCGGAAGTACGGACTGAGGAGAAAATATTTTTCGAGGAAATATTTCGCGCCAAAAATGCGACAGCCCAATGGGTTCCACTGCAGGAGCCAGCGACGAACTTGGCAACCACAGCCAAGGCAGCGGCCAGCAAGAACTAGCTTCCACATTTGCCAGGGCCGTTTGGTTTGTGTCTAAGATGAGCTGTCAGTGGTGGCTGTCTAGGGTAAATGTAAGTTATTTTTGGTTAACATTTTGAGCTGTCAAATCATTGAAAAAATCAATTATTTGTTTGGGTGCTTATACTGGCCGTGTAGCAAAACATGCATGGACATGTTGGGAATATGTATTAAAACTTGAATGTCCTTTGAAAACCACTCCAGAAGACTCTTTTTTGGAGTGTCAAATCTGTCTACGGAAGTTGGAATCATTCTAGTAAAAAATTAATATTGAAAGCTGTAATACTCCCAATATTATAGTTCAAAAATAGGTCTATTAATGTTTTTCACAAAGAAAAAATTTAAAATATTAAATATGCCCTTATTGATGGTTTGACAGCTCTATTAAAAATCAAAGGATGGGGAGAAATTTTGGCAGAGGCCTATCAAATTGGAATTTTGGGACGAAAAATACATGAATATATGATTTATGGATTGTTAAACAAATCATCTCCATGAAAAAGTATCAAAATCAGTTGAAAAACCCAATCAAAATGTGTAGAATGAATGTAGATAACATATGATCACCGAATTCACAACATTTTAAATGAAATTTTTGACAACATTTTCGAATAAAAACACAGTCATTTACTGGTTTAAGGGAACTTGCAGGGATAAGTTTTAAGCAGGACGGAGAGTGCAAACAGAGTGTCTCACAAAGATTACAAACTATTTTCAAACATGATCAAATATATCTCAATGAATGTGCTTTCTATGGTATCAATTAATCAAAGAACATATATATATATATTAATACATTTTATGTGTCAAAAAGTACCTAAAAATACAAACAAATTAACCAAATACATTGCTTATAATAATAATTACAAATAATATGAATAAGAAAAAATAGTTGAGAAGTTATTATATTGATTTTATAGTTTTTGCTAGGCGAAGGTTTCAGGGCAAAGAGGGCACAAACAAACCGTTTAATTTTTATTTTACTTTCCGCTTTATCAAAATTAGTTAATTACAACAGCGTAGAAATAATTTTAACCAAAATAACATATTCTTATACACATTGTTCTAACATAGTGTCTATATTATATGGTAGAGTTAGTTTAAACGCACTTTGTATTGAATATTCGCATACTAACTATATAAACGACCTATATTTATCTACATATGTGAAATAAAGTTCTTAGATATCCTAGAACTCACATCTGTGTTGCTCATTTACTGGCTTCCCTTTGAACTCAATAGTGGGCTTAAATCTGGCTCGCTTCAAGGTTAATTACCAAAGTTTCCCTTGACCAACTAGTTGGCGCTTTAAATTAATTTCAAGCCTCAACTTCAAACGACTGAGGTTTTCCCCAACGAAATCCCTTGCTTTCCCTCCCTTGCGGACACTGAGCCTTAAATATTTTGGTAAGCGAGTCAAACTCTTTGGCCAAGTTAAAGGGAAAGGGGGAAAAGTTGCTGCGCAAAACCCGTTAGCTAATTTTCCAACATTGACTGATAAATCCGCCGGGAGATGCGACGGGCAACGGTACATTGGCTGTTAAAGCAGCCATGCAGGATATGCCCCAGGTCCTGCGAACTGTTGCGGCTCCCCGTCTGTGTCTATATAAGTTCACCGTAAATTTCCTTTTCAATCAAAATGTGCTTTCATTCAATTTAGAAGGCAGCGACGGGCATAAGTAGCCGCAGCCAGTACTTGTGGGAGGAGTGAGAAATAAGGTCGAAGGCAAGTTTGAACTGGTGCCAGAAATCGGTGGCGCCAAAGGAAATCTATCGTGGTTTCGGTGGTGCATTTAAAAAAAGCTCTGTAATTTTTTTGTGAAATTGTTATGAAATAAATTATTCTGTATTTTATTTAATTGATAAATATTTTTATAGAAATGTAATATTACATTTTTAAAGAATTTACCGCAAATACAATATTATTTTTACACATAAAATGGTTTAATGACCTATGATGAACTCAACATTTTTTCTAGTGCTAAAGGGCACAGGAAATATTCGTATAGAATTTCCACAAAGTCGACGGACACATTACGAACTGACCCAGGAAGACGACTGCAAAACGAACTGACCGATAGCCGATTCGAAAAGGGATTCAGAGATAGTCCTTTTGGCCAGCAAAAACACCGCAAGGATAGTTAAATTATTTGCCAGCCATTTCCCTTTGTTTCCGTCCTATTTCTCACCCACTCTTGACTATTTTCCTAAAGTTTTCTCTGCCATTTCTATTGGTCTTTTAAGTTCTGGACAAGGTCGATGGTCAGTCATTGATAAACTGTAAGGAAAGGAGGCATTCTCAAAGGACCTTCAAGGAGGTGTTGCAAATTGTTTAGGTTGCAAATTTCTGGGATACTGGCTTGACTGGTTCTTTATACAATTTAAATGCTGAGTATATAATCATCCATCTAGTTATATTACTATATAATGCCCTGCCAGGGTATAAGAATTAGAATTCGTAAGCAGTCACGAAAAATTACGTATACGCACGGGTGTCAATAGTATTTCATCTTAACTAAGCTAAAAACGCTTTTATTTCAATTGTAAAAGCTTTTGTATGTTCGTTTTTATTAGGTAAATAAATCTGCATACTTTAATTAGAATTTAAAATAATTAAAAATTTTTTCAATTTTTGACAATTTTAATGATGTAACCCCTTATCTTTTTTTCAAAAAATCGAAAAAATTAGTTTTCCTTAAAATATAGCTAGATCGACTCGGCTGTTAATGCTGATCAAGAATATATATGATTTATAGGGTCGGAAATGACTCCTTCATTGCGTTGCTTACTTCTGACTGAAAGTATAATCCCCTCAAATGGGCGTGATATATAAAGCATAACTTTGCTTTTCGATTGCTTACTTCTTTGCCTTATATTTATATAGGTATCTGAAAGTGTGAGCTACTTTAAACCCTAGTTCTTATTAAATGCTGCGGTCATACCTTAGCAGCATTTTCCAATCTGTAAAATACTATATTAGTCAAGCATTTTTACACCCTTTCAAATCAGTCAGATCAAATGGCTGTTTCAATAAAGAATTCTCTTTACAATGCATTTCGGATGATGTGCATTTTTGACTTATTGATGGGAGTCTGTCTGCGAATTGCCATTGGTCCCGGCAAAGTGCTTTTGTGCCATTTTTCACTTCATCCGCTTGGATTCCTTCAGAGCGGAGCTATCAATTTTGCACCGATAATGCCTCGCGTCAAAGTCAGTTGGCAATAAACTGGCAAACTGCAAATGCGACTAACGAGTGAATTCCATTTTTAATTTCGCCCCGCTCTTTGTCTATCTCTATCTCAACGCCATTTTGTCTCTGCATCATCTCGCTTTTATTTGCCACTGAATTTCCAGGACCTCGTCGTCCTGCGTTCTGGCCAGTTTCAAAAGCTTGTCAGCGGAAAACGTAAACTAACGACATTTTCGTTTTCTTATTTACACAATCAATTTCGTGCTTTTGTGATACTCGTTCTCATTCTCGTGCTCGGGCAAAAGGCAGGCAATGCTGGGAATGTTGAAATGAAGAGTCCTGCGAATCCAACTGCGAGTGCTCCTTGCACATCCTTCTTGGCATGGCGGTGACATTGCGTACAGATACACATCCGCTATATCCCTAGACCTTCCTCTTTTTCGCAGATCCTTTTTGAGCGGATATCTTAGGTTTTTGGAGGTGCTGGCGATGCCAGGATAACTAGAAGAAATTTAGTTTTTAAATTTATTTATTATAAATTGGTTGCTTCGAATTTGTTGAACTTAATTAATGGCAATGGATTCCGCGGAATTAATTCTCTTAAGATTGTATTTAATATATTTTTAGAAAAATCCTATAAAAAACCTAGAGTGTTTTCCACTTCGACATGTTAAAAATCAAACTCTTTTTCTCGCTTTCGGGTTTCTTTACCCGCGTTGTATCGTTCAGTTTCTTTGGCTATAACTACATATATAGCTATACTGACGATGGCAATGGTGTTGCAGTTGCTGTTGCAGTGGCTGTTGCCGTTTGTGCCGCGAGGGAAATTGTCGTCAAAGCGGAAAAAATGTCACATTGTTGTTTTAGCCATCATGGAGATGAGGATGGAGTGAAAATTGGTAGGTACGTAGCGGGTGTTTGCCAGCAACAAATGTGACCAAGATAATATGAATCTTAAAAGAAATGTCATGAATTCTTTCTTAATACTTTAACATAGCATTAGTTAGTCTCTATTAGTTTGATAATATATTGCAATTAAATTATTGCAAATTACTTTATTATTTAGCTTATATTAATTTCATTAATATTCTTTTTAATAACCTCTAAGCCCCAAAAGCTCTGTGGAGCACCTATTATTTTTTCATTATTTTAAAAATTAGCATTCGAAAGTAAAATATCTTTCTTATAATTATTATTTTATTATTTAGCAACATTCATCTGTAAAAGACCTTTGCCTGCATTTGTTATTATTGCTATTATTTTGACCGCTGCTGTACAGTGTTTTGGGTTACATGGAAGCTACTCGCGATGTATCGGAGTGTGTGTCAGTAATAGTTCTAGTTTTGTTACACTCTCCTTTGGCCATCTCTGACTGGATCCTTTTGGCCTCAACTCACCCCATATCCTTGCTGCAGCCCTTCCAGTTTTTTGTCCTTTCTTTTGATGTTGACCGCATTCGTTGGCCCGTTTCGCTTTTTGGGGGGTCTGCCTTTATTGTTTATGCAACTGTCAGCAGTTTTCGCCTCCCGTTCGAGGCGAATTTTCCCGTACCTAGAAAAGCCCCTAAGCCCCCCACCGGCTCCTGGCGGATCTGGATTTTCCTCAGCATGTGTGGAGGTGTTTGCTTTGTATCTCTGTGCGACTTTCATATTTGTTGTCATTTCGAATTGTTTCAATGACTTTTGACAGCGAGCAGATTAGCTCGGCGACGCCTCCTGCTGAATTTTCCAACCCATCTCCAGCATTGTATATCCCCCTGGCGATTGTCGGGGGAAATCAGAGGTGTATATTCCGATCCGTCTCCATTACCTACGGGAAAAGTTCAACGAATTTGGATTTGGTGTGATTACTTTAAAATTGTTCAGTCTTTGTCTGAACTTCATTGAAATTGACTTCTTGTTTGGTTATTTTTTCTAAGACCTAACACTTTCTTAAAGAAAGGAACTGCCACTTAGTATTAAAAATAAAACATATAGGAAAAAGAGGACTATTGCATAAAATTGATTGAAAATATTTGGTAGTACATAAATCGAATTCAATGCAATTCATACACTTTTATTAAACTGAACTAGTCTCAAAAAAATTAAACTAAAGTAGAAAACCTATCAGATATTTACCTAAACAATTTTTCCCCGTGCATAATTATATTTGCACGACTCCGTTTAGGCATCCATTTTCCGGCCACCAGCTAGAGGGGCAACATGCAAGCGATGTAGCAAAATAAACCAATTATAAAAAGCCATTTCGCATGTCAACAGAGTGAACGCAAAATTAAACTAAAAAATGGGAACTAAAATTAATTAAATTATTTTCAGCCAAGCTATGTCACATGTGGCGGTGCTCCAGATGGGCTGCTACTCATCAATAAACAAAATTTATGCGAAGCGGCGTAACGGCAGCGAATTTGAAGGGGGCTTTTCCGAAAAAGGCGATGGCAAGGCCAATTAAAGATAGCCACACATCCTGCGAAGGGGATGGGAGGTTTGGTCTAAAACAATGTCCCTGGCGAGCCTGACGACCAACCGAAATTTCAGCCACCCAATCAGCATATTTAAATTGTGTTGTGTTTGGTGATTGAAATGCATGAAGTACGACAACGTAAATAGGACAACGCACCACCAGTTAGAAGGACACCCCGCACACACACACACACACTCCCATCGAACTGTTGGAAGGACACATTGGCAAACATGAATTTTTACCATGTCGGTGACTCTGCGGCTGCGGCTTTTCCCCAATGCTCTTGCTCCTGCTTTTCTCCACTTCGAACTCCCGCTTTTCCAGCTCTGCCAATGGCAACAACATGCACACTTTAATGGCCCACAGCTCTCCCGGTTACGTTGCCATTCCTATGCACAGAGCATAAAAAATGTAATTAAAATTGTTTACATATTTTAACGACTAAAAATAACACACAATTTTGCTTTGTAATTTTTCCAATTCAAATTTAAGTGTGGAAGTACTTCAATTGTTTATGACAGTTTTTTGTTTTGTTTAAGTACTAGTGCAAGACTGTAAAAAAAAGGTTTAAAGCTATTTATCGTATTGTTAGAGATTTAAAGTACCTAATATTTAGGTTTTTTAATATATTATACTTTTTTCCGGTGTATACATACCCATTCCGGTTTCCTATAGCCATTCCCATTCCGATTCCGATTTCGATTCCGATTCGTCGTCGTCATAGATCGATGCTGGTCAGCAGTTTCGTTTTGATTGTGCGATTTTCTACTTTGCTGTGCATTTTTCCTTTCATTCATGCTGTTTTCCTCGATTTCTCCGCTTTTTTCCCATCGCTGCTTCCTGTTGTGCACTTTTTTTTTGATGCTCAATTCTATTTTTTTTCTAGTATTTTCAGCGGTCAGCCGCCGAAGAGCTCTAATTGCTCGGCTGCGGCCCACACATGCGAAGGTGACCTATCCTATCCATTTTTTAGATGCACACAAATCGCCGGAATATTGTTTTGCTATTTTTTGCCCCTTGTGACCACATTGGACACTGGACACCGGTCGGTTGTTACGGGTAAATATAAGTCGCGGCGAGCACTTAAAGCCATCCAATTTTAATTGGAATTTAGGCGAAAAGCCGTAAATATTATTGTCGTGGGCCCGGAAGGAAATCTGGCTATTATAACAGAGCCGCACGTATTCAATTCCGTCCGGCTGCAGTTGTTCGAGTGCAGATATTGGTGTTTCGAGTGGTTTATGGGAGACACTGTAGTGCGGATAGTGCGCGGCTATGACCAGCTGTAAAATTGCCTCCCTTCGCAGGATAGAGTTGAGTGAAGGACGAATCAGGGCATTACGTGAGTCTCCAATTCGTAACGGATGTGGGCTTTGAATACGGGATAATGCTGAATTCAACCGCAAATTGCCAACAATTTTGAGTGTCATTAGTCAAAAAACTACAAAAATAGGTTCGATTTAAATAAAATAAATGAAACTATATCTCATATTTTACAAGGAATAATTTAAATATATTTCAGATTGAAGTTTTGGTATATTTTAAAATGTTCCTGGAATTCTCCTTTAATAGTATACAAATATTAAACCATAAATTAATTCTCCTTTAATAGTATACAAATATAAAGTCATAAATTAAAATTAAGACAGATGATCTGTGATCTTGAAAGCCCTAGAAAAATGGTGCTATGAATATTCTGGACTCAATTCTTTTGTGTTAGTTTTCATTCACATATTTATTATATATAATATATATTTTACTTTGACTGTTGGCTTGAGAGATTGTTGTTCGTCCTAACTTTGGCTACTATATATGGATCTTAGCATCGAAGCATATGCAACATCTTAAGCAAATGCTGAAATTATTGTCACGCTCCGCCCAAGAGGAAAAGGGTGTGCGTGGGCGGTGGCAAGGAGAAGGAGAAAACATTTGTAGCCAGCGAGAAGTTTGCATTTCGCAATGAGAGTGAGGAGACAGGCAACGATGGAAGGGAGCCTGTGCCAGGAAGGAGGACAAACATGCCAAGTCGTAGCGCTGGAAATCTTAACGTGATTTAAGCCACGAAATGTGTGGAAAGCAAGGGGTGAATGCGGCATGAGGGAGGTAAAAAGGAGCTGCCGCTGACAAGGCAGCAGGAGGCGAAGGCAAGCGAGAAGGACGACAGACATTTGGTGGCCACACAATTGGCACGTCACTGGAGGAGCCGCAGAGGGACCGGGAGGGAGATTGGCGTAGGAAATGTGACAAGAATTGCCTGCCCACTGAATGCACTGAAGAAAATTACAGGAATTGGCTTATTATAATTATAATAGAGGGTTTTCCTTTACAGAAATAGAAAAAAATCTATGTAAGTTTATAGAATAGGAAAACAAATCGATATGTGTTTAGTTCTATTAAAAATGCATCCCAAATAATGCCACATAATTTGGAATATTATAATAATATATTATAAACCAATTGATTCCTAATTAATTCTCATATTTAATTAATTAAAATATTTGTTTAATATTATATTATTCCATTTAATAGTATCTACTCATATTTTTCCTGGTGTACTTGCTAACTAGATCCTGATGTTTTGACAATACCTCTGCTTCTTATGTCGGGTGTTGATTTTGGGTGTTGCTGCTGGAACGACGATGCTGCTGTTGCTGCTGCTGTTGCTGCTGCTGTTGCTGCTGCTGCTGATGCTGTTGTTGCTGCTGTTGCTGTTGCTAGCTTTCGCCTCGAATTGCAGCCAAACTGCTTCAGTACCCTAATCATCAGCAGCCATGCACTGGCGCACTGACTTTGATGCACTCACTATTTATGTGCATACCCATGAGCGAATCGCCTTGCCACGCCCATCCTGCCCACTTGAGCACTCCGCCCCCGAATTGCACGTGACACAAATAGGTAATTGCACTTTGGGCGCAAGTGTGACACGCCGACATCATTCAGTGGAGATCAAGGAGTACAGGAGAAATGCCAAATGCGGTGTTCACGACATCCTGGCAGGCGATAATGTTTTCTGAGTCAGGAAAAGCACTCAATTTCTCGATAGATTTTCCACTTTTCCGGGGCTGACTTGTACTTCAAATCTTTAGCTCTCTGCCATTACAAGATAAAGCCTTGACTGAGTAATAGTGGGGTTTAGCCAAAAAGTTTAACAAACATAGTAAATATTTAATTATGGGATAACTGGAATTAGAAATAGTTTCAATGAAAGATAAATATTAATGCTGCATTAAAATCTACATTCCTTAAACTATATGTATAAAGTAATTGCTTAATATTTAATTTAAATTACTAAATCCTCATTAGCTTTTGTCACAGCTTTCAACCTCCCGTTCAATGTCAACGTAGTGCAATCTCCCGAATATCCTTTCACCTGTCTGCGCATTAGTATCAGAGCAAGCCCCACATCCTTATCATAATTTTACCAACTGCCACACCTGTCGCTCCGCTTTTCCCCCCTGCCATTTCGTCGCAATGTTCCAGTTTGTTATCGGCTCGACACTTGCACATTTGGGCGAGCCAACACACACCAAACACCCAAACAACCAAACACCCAAACATCCAAACATCCCAACACCCAACGCGTAACAGCTAAAACAACCTAAACAGGCGACACAATGGGACAATGGCAGTGCGATTTGTGTTAAACAATTTGTAGTTCGTGTTTTGGTTGTCGCTGAGAGCGTTGCTGATTTCACTTATCGCGCCTCGCCCACGCGGAAATTCACGTGGAAACAAGAAGGTTACTATACTAGTACAGTAAAAAAAAAATAGTTGGAAAATTTGTACATATTCTATAATTATTTTAATTAAAATAAAATAGGTATAACTATTCTATGATTTTATATTAAAAAGACATCCACAGTTTATCTGATTTGATTTATCTTAGTATGAATATAGTACGCATATATAATATATATATAAATAAATTAAAGTCATTTTACTATATTAGAGGATACCGATGTCATTTCTTTTATTTATCATTTAAATTATATTGGAAATTTTTTTTAATTGTATATTTCCTTTATTAGTTGAAGATACAGATACAGTTGACATCGCTGCCGGCTTGTTATTGCAGTCACAGTTCAAAGTTCGACATGAAACACGATTTAGCCGACAACCGAAACTATGACAAAACATTGCTGAATAATTTATTATTTGTGCAATATTTATCTTGAATATAAGCTGACTAGGTTCATGTTCTGTCACTTATTATTTTTATCTAATTGCTGAGTTTCATGTTATGGTATAAAAACATTGAAAATAATTACCCATTTATCGGTATAACCTGTAATGATTGATTATGATTTTTACAAACATTTATTTCGAAAGTTTTTATTAATTAAGAAATATCATAAACAAAGCTGAATTATGCTTTGAGAAATATTTAATTGCCTTGCAACTAAGAAATCAATAACAAATTAATAATAAGATAATTTACGAGACTAAAATGAGATACTAAATGCAGGTATTTTGTCTGTCAGAATGGGATACAGACGCCTAAATATTTATGATAGTTTTTTTTGGCCACCCGTAGGGCATGTGCCCTTAGGAGGTCGAGACGCGCCTCGTATTTTACCATAAGCCTTGACATGAGTTAGACTTGAATTTCTTTTTGGGCTTGGAACACACTCTTCCTCCACATTCCTGGCCAAGAATCGTAGACACTTTTTGGCCATAAAACATAAATCTGCAACAGCAAACACAAACTCTGAAGAAATGAAAAAATAACAACCAAGTGCAGCAAGAGTTCAAGAGCTCACAACTGGCTGGGAATACATACATATTTCTATGTATATCTGCTGGCCCGCCCATTCCTGCCTTCGTATAATGATGCCAAGTTATGTTTCCATGTGTTTTGTTTTGTTTGCCTCTGTTTGTTGGCTGAACGATTTTTTCTCGTTCAATGTTTGCTAACTTGGCCCGATTGTAATAAATTTTGAAGCAACGAGGAATTTTTCTGGATTCGAACACGAAGAAAAGGGTATTTTTCTTAACTTTAGGGTTGCTTAAGTGATTTGATATGGCTTAAAATTGTAAGAATTTAATTAAGTAAACAGGAGCAATGTGTAAGTAATTTAATTTTTAAATTAAAATGGATGAATAAAGTTTTGCCCATCTTGACAATTTCAATGATGCAACCCCTTAAAAAATTGGTATAATTCTTTTACAGAATTTATATGATTGATAGGGTCAGAACTGACCCTATAACTACAAGCTTGTGACTAAAATTATAATAACCTTCATGGGTATAAGAAATTGATATTGTATGCAGTCATACTAAAAATTACGTATACGCACTGGTGTCAAAAGTACTTGATCATAACTAAGCCAAAAATGCATTAATTTCAATTCGGAAAGCTGTCTTATGTTAGTTTTTGATAGGTTAACAAATCTGCATACTCAATTTTAAATTTAAAATTTTGCCAATTTTTGACAATTTTAATGATGTAACCCCTTATCTTTTTTTAAAAAAATCGAAAAAATCGAAAAAAAAATACTTTTGCCTAAAATATAGCTTGATCGACTTGGCTGTTGATGCTGATCAAGAATATATATGGTTTATAGGGTCGGAAATTAATTCTACACATCGTTATAAGCTTCTGACTAAAATTATAATACATTACGAATTATACAAATTGTATGTTTTATCAAGCAAAAATTTTATTAAAATCAATTTTAAAATGTTTAAGATTCTTAAATATTTTGAAAGACTCAAATGGTGCTATAAATTGTATCTGAAAAATATAAAAATAAATAATTTTAGCACATATTTAAAACATATGTCTTAAATGTAAATAATACAAGATTTTCCATTAGACCTGTAAATATGAGCTCGATAGTAATATTGCACAAAAATTACTCATATCTTTTAGAATATTTAATGCTTCGGCGTTGCAGGACAGACTAGAATTGCCTTTCTCGGCCATCTGCAAGTTCAGTTACCCGAATTCAGTTGGCTTTGGCGACTAGGCCATAAAACATAAGCCGGTGGAGCAGACGCGAAAAAGATGAGAACCACACTAATAATTTTTGCCGTTTTCCCCAATGTTTTTTTTTTATTTTCAGTTCAGCCACCCATTTGAGGGCGAAGACCACGCCCACTCAATTTTATCGCCTGCTGTAGCATAAACTAAAAATTGAAAAAAATCAGCCCCCGCAAAGCGGCAAACGAGAAATAAAACGGAAGGCGGTGGGCGGTTGGGTTGGTCCGGGAAACTGCCAAGAGATTTTTGCCACCGTAATGATAATTCTGGCGGCTTTAGTTGCTCTTTTTTGGTTTCATTTGTTGTTGTGGGCTGGACGTCGCCACAACAGCCGCAGAAGCCGCAGACAAACGTTGGATGGAAAGGGGGTATTTTTGAGGCAACAAGGCTATCATGCATTTTTGGTTTATAAATTCAGTTTTGGTCTGCAAGCGTTCAGCCGGAAAATGCGAGAATTCCGGCTAACCAGAGCAGGAAATGGGCAGCGCATTTTTTGTTGTGCTCATTTCTCGCATAAAATTTCAATCTTAAGTTGTTGATAAATTTTTGTTTTCATTCTGGTTTTACAATTTGTTGGCCCATTAAAATTTATATTGGGCGAAATTTGTTTTGCCTCTTGTTTGCACTCGCTCTTCCGCCCCCCCATCTATATATCTCCTTCCGAGCAATTTTAATTGGCCTTGTCTAGTTTGTTGTTTGCTGGCAAAATGTTTGCATTAAATTAAATAATTAATTTGCAAAAGTCAAACAAGTGTTTGCTTTTATTTGCAATGAACTTTACTTTGCGAGTTTCAGTTAATTAGTTGTCGGCTTCAATTGCTTTGCTTTGATTTTAAATTGGCGGGCTAAGCGAGACAGGTTGGGAATATTTTTTGTACCAAAATAATATTTACAAGTAACTAATTAGGTGTCAGAAAATTATTTCAATTGAAGGAAAATTATGGTTGGTATGGAAAGGGATTTTTCAATTTCTCATTCTTATGCTTTAAACTAAAGAATAACATTAGAGGAATATTTGATTGTACTTTAATCGGTTTCTACAGACACACTTTATTCCAATTTAAATGTAAAAATAATTTATTTCGATGGTATTTAATACTAAAACATCAGTTTAGAGCACAACAAAAATCTCAGTAAGAATAATTCAATAAAAATGTGTAAAAGCTTCCAACTTAAACTCTCTGTTAGTATTTCGATTCTCACTCCTTTGACTTCATCTTCAAAGTTGGCCAGAATGGCATCGGAAATTCTGCTCACGCCGCTCAATTATGGCACTAATATGCACTTGACAATGTAATGACATTTATTGAGCGGCATTGGCATTCCCGCCATGGATGTCAGGGGCTGAAATAGGGAGGATTGTGCGAGTGGTGGCACTGCGAACGAGTATCCTTGGCTGCCTGATTGAAAGTGTCAGAGTTGGGAATTCGGATTCAGCAGCCAGACATTTGTCGCAATGTGAAAGAATTCCTTGCATGGCGCACCCTCCAGGCCTGAATAGCGTTAATTTCATGTTGCTGACAAGGCTTATTGACAGGAAATCGCTGGCTGCTGTGGTTCGGTTCGATTGGGGCAAATCTGGCTATATTTGTCAATGGGCCACAAAAGCGCGACATTTATTAATCAAGCTCGGGAAGATTGCAACCCCTTGGGGCATGGCATGTCTAATCAAACCATTTCCACATTTACGGCTGCACATCGCGGATGTTTTTCCCCGAGGGCCCCACGGCAACATGCAGTTGCCAGACCGAAATGCAATTAAACTCGCTTCTTTGAGCGAGTTCCGCACAATAATTATTTATCAATATGGTTGCAAAAGTGAAAAATGAAAAAATAACACGACATGGATTCATGTACGGTTTTTCATGGAAAGCTGAGATAGTCAGGGTACGAAACAACACATTTAAAATATACATTTATTTTTTTATACTTAAATAGAGAGATAGAAAATTTCATAAAATTCTTTGGAATTGAGACATTAGTTCTTCTTTTGTGGAATTTTTGGAAGCAAACAAAAATTGAAAATACAAGCAGACATTTTTTCTTGCTTTTTATTCTCTTGCAGAATAGTATTAATTTAGCCAGAAGCTTAAAACACTGTGAAGGAGTCAGTTCCGACCCTATAAACCATATATATTCTTGATAAGCATCACCAGCTGAGTCGATCTGTTTCTCCGCGGCCTCCACGCTGATTACACCAATAGTGATCAGAGCAGTGATAGTGAGAGCGTTTGCAATGCATCTGGGAGTGCAAAACACTCTCGCTCACTCTCTATGTCTAGCTCACTCTGTGTACCTCTAGAGGCAACGCATTCTCTGTATCTCTCTCTGCCTGTCTCTAAAAAAATATATTTCTCACTCGCTCTCACTTTCCCTATTCTCTTGACTCGGAGACTATAAACAAGGCGCTGCCTTCGCATTAGCCTCAGTTTCTCCGCGGCCTCCCCGCTGTTTACACCTATAGTGATAGGAGCAGTGATAGTGAGAGTGTTTGCAATGCATCTGGGAGTGCAAAGCACTCACGCTCACTCTCTATCTCTTTCGGTGTGTCTAGCTAACTCTGTGTACCTCTAGAGGCATAGCATTCTCTCCATCTCTCTCTGCCGGTCTCTAGAGATAACTCTATGGCTCGTTCTTGCACTCATTCTCATTTTCTCTGTTCTATAAATAGAGGCACCCGCCTTCGCTCTAGCTTTAGTGTGTGCTTGGCCTCTCCAGTGTTTACATCTATGGTGAAAGTGATAGTGATTGGCATTCGACGCCAAAAATATCTCCTGACCAATGCAATGGATCTGGACAACCAGGAAGAAGCTCACTTCGATGGAAACACGAAGAATATATCTGTAAACTGGAATGATTTCACTACTGGGGTAAGTCTTTACCATTATAATTATATCATATATAGAGATCAGTTGTGCTATGCCTTTATTTTCCAATTCCCATTTTACTTGTTGTCATGGTAAGTAATGGGGTACTTAATTTGAATTTAAAGTGATATAGCAGTATGAATTCTGGATATCTACAACCGTATACTAAGAGTTAACAGCATAACTAAATTATAAATTATTTATGAATATCGAATACTTAACCTGCCCTTGGCGGTACTATACTTTCACTCAGGAGCTTGCAATGCAATGAAGGAGTCGTTTCCGACTCTATAAACCATATATATTCTTGATCAGCATTAACAGCCGAGTCGATCTAGTTATATTTGAGGGAAAACTAATTTTTTCGATTTTAAAAAAAAAAAAAAAGATAAGGGGTTACATCGTTAAAATTGTCAAAAATTGGCAAAACTTTTATTTATTTTTTACTTTAAAACTGAGTATGCAGATTCGTTAACCTATCGAATACTCACATAGGACAGCTTTCCGAATTGCAATTAATGCTTTTTTGGCTGAGTTAGGATCAAATACTTTTGACACCAGTGCGTATACGTTATTTTCTCAGACTGCTTACGAAATCCATTTCTTATACCCATGGAGGTTATTATAATTGCAATCAGCAGCTTGGAATAATATTTAGAAGTCTATTTCGACCCTATTAATCATCAGGATTTATTCTATATTCAATAAACGTTTTTTTTAATCTTTTGAGAATATAAAAAGACAATATGACCAGAGTACCATTTTATTATGTTCCAAATCATTTTAATTTGCTTTCTTATTTGTGCTGCAGAAATGTAAGAATAACAAAAATATTACATTTAAAAATGTATTGAATTCCCTGTAGAATTATTAAAATTGGCAAATTGTTTTGCGTAAATAATTTAAAACCCACTTGGAAAAGCTGAAAGATTTGCTCAGCTCTCCATCGCAGTAAACGATTACAAGTGTAAGTCAACAATACCAAGTTCACCTCATTGCTTTGATAATCCTTCTTGTTGCCATTTATTCTGCGTACTTTATCCTGCGAGCCATTTCCTTCGAGTTCACCTTACCACTTTGTCTTTGACTTTTCTCGCCTTTTCCGTGTTTTCCCTTTTGCTTTCCCGGCAAAGCGCCAGCCATTCCCTTTAAATACGCATATCATTTGAACAGTCATGAGGGAAAATTTCTTACCCATCTGCAGTGCCCTCAAATTCGTTATCCCCTTTCCCACTCGCCCCCTGCTATCCATTGGGCTTAAGCCGAGAGGGTTTTCTGGATTTTCCAGCATTACAGCCCAGCATGTGAGCATGTAAAGGGGGTTCGGCGGGCCTAAGTAGATGTGTCTGTGTTGTCTGCATTTGAGAGCCTGTGAAAATTGCTAAAGTATTGCAAAACTCATTTCCTAATGTCAATGTGAGAAGAAATGATTGAGTGGCAATAAAGGAATCTAAACGAATTGCAAATGCTCTTAAAGGGCTAAAACGGGTTAGTTAATTTGAGTTTTTTGTACAAAAAGATGTAAGCCACATTTATTTATACATTTAAATGAGAACGTTTCGTTAAATTGTAATTTTCTTAGATTATTCAAGAATTTAAATTAAATTCATTGCTCGTATTGCATTTACCATTTCTTATAAATATCGACGCAATTTTTGCGATAAGAGTATACAATATACTTAATGTCGAATTAAATTTTTCTTGTATGGATTTATAAATCGGTTTCGCAGCTAAAATGGATAGGGAAGTAAGGATACACCCTGCATATCCCTGATTTATATGCGGATCCCGCCCGTGCTGCCTTGCATCTGCATGTATTCGATTATTTGTTTGCCTCGAATGTGTTTATTGGTCTTGGCACATAATAAAATTATTTATTGCATTATAAAAAAAAAAAAATAAAAAAAAAGAAAGAAGTGAAATAAGAGGGCTCGTAATCATTTCGCACTGAGGCTTCTCCGTGACGCTGCTCATGTTCCTTTTCAATTTGCATTTGCATGTTGGCCCATAAATACATAAAAGCCATGCCGAACCAAATAAATAAAATTAAAATAAAAATTTATAAAAGCAGATGCGTGGCTGGGAAGGGGAACTGGGGCTTTTGTCGGTACACTTGTGTGCTCCTCTGTGTATGTGTGTTTTATTGTTTATCAATATAAAGCTCGTAAAATACCTGAACAGGGCAGCAGGTACACACGGGTTAATGTGGGTGTGCCAGAGATGAGCGATTTATGGAGCGAAAGGTTATGTGGAAATTCAAAATGCTAAAAATCTATCAACTTGAATCTAAGCTGGATTATCTGATTATGTTAAGAAGATTGCCAACCGCTTTTAGGCCACGTTTTACTCATAGGGCATAATGTTCAAGAGATATAAACTTTATTGTTCAGGATGAGCAAATAATAAAGGTATTAAAAGCTGAAGGTATATATAATATTATATAGTGAATATTATGGAGTGAAGTATTGAAATGAGTATTTCAATTAAATTCATAATTGATTCAGCTTTTTATTTAGAATGCAATTTAATTATATGATTTATTTAAATCTTACAGATGTTTTATAATTTTTAGCCTTGAAAATGCCATCCCTAGCTGAGTGCCACATATAAGCTATTCCGCCTTGTTCCCACTGTTTGCATAATTGAAAAATTTCTAATGACTTTTCAAGGTTTATTGGGCAAACACGTCGCTGAATATGGAAAGGGCCTCCAAACAAAAAGCAAGCCTCATTCATATGTAGTATGCAGAGTGAGCCAGTCACATACCCTTAGGCCTTGAATACCCCTCCCCTTGCTGCCTTTTGAAACTGGCTTTGGGCCATGTCTAATGCTCATTTGTCGTTGCCGGCTTGCTTGTGGCTGGTTGGTAAATTTTGCTTTTAAAATATAGTTAGACAAAATGTTGTTGCATACTTTTTGCGGCTACCCCTCGGCGGAGAGCATTGTTCCACACGCCGTATCGCATCAGGACGAGTGTGTATAATTCTAGTTTATGCCTGGGGGCGTCATTCACATAAAGTGCTTATGCGTCTGTGTCGCTTTGTCATCTGCCTCCCAGTCGTCGTACTCGTCGGCCGCCTTTAGTGTAAATAATATTAGCACTAAACAGACAACAACAATGGGGAAAACAGGAGAGGCCCGGCATGCATGTGTGCAGCTGCCCAGAGCAGTGAGGAGCCATTTCCATTTCCATTTCCATCAAAGACCACCGACACGACCGCGACAGACGATGACGGCACATAATGATGGACCCCCGGATCCCGGATCTCGGGCAGGGCTCTAAGTACACACACCCCCGGAGCAATAAAGTTTTCATTAGCAAGTCAGTTTGTTGTTTGCTCGCGACAAAAGGGCTTCAAACAGCGGCAGTAGCTGCTCCAAAAAGAGATAATTGAATAGAAAACACTGGAAATTAAGTATGACTTTAAGTTCAATTTCTTTTTTTTTTAAGAATTGCGAATTTAAATGTACATTGTATCACTTCTTAATTCAGAAAAATTAAGGGACTAAAAATTTCGACTAATTAGCGAAGTTCCACTGTACGATTGTCAGTCCATGTCTGTGGGGATCCTTAAGTGCAGAGAACTCAGAACACAGAACTCTCTCTCTCGATGAAAAATTTGTCAAAGGTTTTTGCCCCTTTTGGTTGGTTCCTTTTTATGCGTTGCAGCGCCGGGACTATAATTGTTTTATGTTCTTTTTGTTTTTTACTGCCCGCAAATAACTATTACGGCACAAATGAAGTGTGCCTAGGCGGAAGGCGGGCGTGACTCGGCCTCCGAAAAGTTATGTTCGCTCAGCTTCTGTATTCCCTTTAGAAGTTGCGGTGAACTGCTTGGGCAGCCACAATGAAATGGAAACTGTGCCACAAAATTGGAATTTGAAATACATTCAAGCACGGGGCTAATTACGCAGCCGTCCTCTAGCTCGCAACTAAGCCTAGAATGTTAGAGTTTTCCAGTAAAGTTTCCCTTTCCGGTTACCCTTGCCTGCTATCTGGCCCAAGCACTCTTCAGATCATTTGAATAAGCTCGTAGAAAATCGCGAGAATTTGCAATGCTAACCCGCAGAACACACACATAAGCACCTTCAAGCACATACACAGCTCAGGAGCTTAGAAATACACAAGGATATATGGATGTGGCAGTGGAAAGGAGTTTACTAAACATAGAAAAACATACAAGATATCAATTTAAATTTAAAAATGGTTCAAGTTTAAGGACACTTCTTTGAGTGCATATAAATATTTATGGACTTTTTAGTTTAATTAAAGTAAATAGAAGGTTCTTAATTATTTATGAATATTTAAAGTGATTAAAAAACATGTTGATAAATTACATATAAGAATTTTTGCTGCTTCAAATACTTTTGATTCACTGTTCACAGACATATGCAAATTTATATGCAAATAGGAAAAAAGCTCACGCAGTCAGGTTTTTCCCTTTTTCAATCCTTATTTTTTCTTTTTGTTGAAACTTTTCCGCTGCCTTCCGACGTAGTTCGATTAATTTTTTTGTAGCCTCGTTTGATTCCGCAAATATTATGGATTTTGTCGTTGTTGTTATGCATGCAGATCCAAGTGGATAAGGGGCTGAGCTACGAGGGGACTCCCCCTAATGCTGATGATGACTATGATTGTGTTGTTGTCGTCGAATTTTCCCATTTCGTGTCGATTGTGAAAATCTAACCAGGGAATGTCAGGTTAGTTTCCCTTTTCCATCCATTTTCCACCACTTGATTTACGCGCACGAGTCTAGAGAAGTTTTGTAATCGGCATAATAAGCTTTTCCATTTTGCTAATTAGCCAAGAGTTTCATGTAAAATTCACTCCATGGGAGAGATTAAGCCCCTTAAATGCAGCTCAATCTGCTTGAGAGATTCTGAGTTATTTGTAGTCAGATCTCTGCTTAATTTCACTTTGCAAGTGAATCGGGGATAGTGACCCCCAGAAGTCGAGAATGTTAGTTGGGGGTTAACCTGCCACTGAGGGCCTCGGCCGGCAATTTCGCCTTTTCCGCCATCTCCTCGTTACATTTTATGTCGCATAGTTTTCCCCGCACACACACTTGCATATATGCATAAAGGTGGGTGTGTTTGTATATGGAAGGCATCTCAAATGGCGCCGCATTGTTGTTGCCTCGTGTTGTGCACTTGTCGCACAGGCACAAAAAAAAATGATGGACCCAAAAATGTTAACTAACAAAGACACCACAATTCCCTTTCTCTTTAAAGTCAAGTAATTTAATAAGAAAAATTATATTCTTGCAATGGCTAATTGAATCAAATATAGTAATTTCTTAGGTATCATATATTATCAGCTACATACATTATCTTAGTAGATAAACTGCTAAGAATTATGTAATACATATATTGAATACTTAAAACAATTAAGGTAAAATAATTGTTAAAGCTAGTTCACCGATAAAATAGCTGCCAAAAAAAATTATATTTTAATTTAAACATCTTAATAATCATACATCCTGTGGAAGGGTATCAAAATCCTGTAGTGACATCACAACAACAAGGTCTTAGTCTCCCTTTTTTTTGGGTGGGACTACACACATTCCAATGCCTTCGTCACGACTTGCTCTTGTTCTTGGCGCTGCTCAGAGTGCCATTGCCATTTTATGAATAATTCATATCCACACATAGAACCGCCAAAGAGGTGGAGCCCAGGACCTGGGCGGAAAAAAAGGAGCGTGCAAAACCACACGCATTCATTTTCATATTGACACTCGTCGCGGCAGGCATTGAGTCCTCCGAAATCCATGCCCGGCACCCTTGGTGGCAGCTCCTCGTCAACGTTTTTGGCGACATCATTGTCTCCTGGGCCGGGTTTTTCTTTTGTCTACGCCCAGGCCTATGTCCTGTGTCCTCCTTTTGGGATGTCGGAATTCTTAAAGCCTCTCCAGAAAAAATGTCAATGGGGGCGAAAAAAAGGGAAAAGGGTCACTGAGAAAAAATTAATTGTGATAAACAAAGGTAATATTTACCTATAATAAGAGTCTATTTTGATTTAAATACATATTTATTCCCTTGCGGGGCACTATTTCATATAGCTGCCATAAAAACGATAATCAAATGTAGAGGAGAATTCAAATATAAATAAATTCTCTCTCTCGCTCTCTACTTTGTACTAGTTTGTACCTCTAGAGATATAGCATTCTCTCTAACTCTCGCTGCATGTCTCTAAAAATATATATTTCTCACTCGCTCTCACTTTCCCTATTCTCTTGACTCGGAGACTATAAACAAGGCGCTGCCTTCGCATTAGCCTCAGTTTCTCCGCGGCCTCCCCGCTGTTTATACCTTTAGTGATAGGAGCAGTGATAGTGAGAGTGTTTGCAATGCATCTGGGAGTGCAAATCACTCACGCTCACTCTCTATCTCTTTCGGAGTGTCTAGCTAACTCTGTGTACCTCTAGAGGCGTAGCATTCTCTCCATCTCTCTCTGCCGGTCTCTAGAGATAACTCTATGGCTCGTTTTTGCACTCATTCTCAGTTTCTCTGATCTATAAATAGAGGCACCCGCCTTCGCCCTAGCTTTAGTCTGTGCTTGGCCTCTCCAGTGTTTACATCTGTGGTGAAAGTGATAGTGATTGGCATTCGACGACAAAAATATCATCTGACCAATGCAATGGATCTGGACAACCAGGAAGAAGCTCACTTCGATGGAAACACGAAGAATATATCTGTAAACTGGAATGATTTCACTACTGGGGTAAGTCTTTACCATTATAATTATATCATATATAGAGATCAGTTGTGCTATGCCTTTATTTTCCAATTCCCATTTTACTTGTTGTCATGGATTTGAATTTTAAGTTAACAACCTAACTAAATTATAAATTATTCATAAATATCGAATTCTTAACCTTGGCGGTACTATACTTTCACTCAGCAGCTTGCAATGCAATGAAGGAATCGTTTCCAACCCTATAAACCATATATATTCTTGATCAGCAGCAGCAGCTGAGTCGATCTTGTTATGTCCTGATAAATTTTAATTTTTTCAAAATGTTGAGAATTTTATAAGGGGTTACATCGTTAAAATTGTCAAAAATTTATTAACCTATCAAAAACTAACAAAGGGCAGCTTACCGAATTCCCGAAATTAATGAGTTTTTGGCTTAGTTTTTACATTTTTAAGCTTTTTCTTACCCCAAAAATTATCATTAGCATTAACAACTCAATCGATCTCGCCATATCCGGTAGAAGACAATTTTTTTGATTTCATTACAAAATTTTATCGGAGGTTAAGAATCGTTAATATTGTCATAATTTTATTGTCATATTTTAAATATGAAAGCCCAAAGCAATTTTAGGCCTCTTATATTTTTGCCAGTGTCTTCAAGTTCTTCATTCCGTTTGGTCATCGATGATGGCTTCATTAGACACTCGCACTCACTTACAATCACTTTCAGTCACCCCACGTTCTGTTTATTCCCCATGCCAAAGTTGTTTTCTTTTCGTTCGGCCATTGCATATCCGCCGGAAACCCTTCTTGCAGGACCTGATACCGTTATTCGCTCCCTGCTGTTTCAACTAACTGCCTTCGCTCACCGTTGCTGTTGCTTTTGCCTTGGCCAAAAGCGATGCTAATCGGCAATTGGCCGCGGCGTCGTTATGTGGCTTGACTGCAGGTCTGTTTTTGTTATTTCTGCTGCAGCTGCTATCGGTGGCCGTATCTTGTTGCCAAATTCGCTGATTCACGTAATTTGCCGCGTCTGCAGCGGCAGCGACAACAGCCAGAAGCCCTAGCCAAAAACCGAAAGCCAAAGCCAAAAACCGAAAGCCAATGTCACGCCGTGCCGCTATTATACATGAGACAACACTGCCGGCAAAAGTGCAGGAAAAGTGGATTAGGAGGCGTTAGCAGCTAAAAGTTGACTCTATTCCGTGGGAAACACTCACTCAGGGTATTTCCCATTCGTTGCACTTTTCCCTGCCATTTGCCGCCATTGTTCTGCAGCTAAATGAATCTTAAATAGCAAACGTGAGCATCAACACAGATACGAATACTTACTTGCGGTCTTGAAGTATCCTTTTTTTTTGTCGGTTCCCATTGTTTTGGTTGGGTTTTCCTTGTACTTTTTCTTGTGGCTTTTCTTGCTTAGATCTGTCGATGACTGAGCTGAATTTTAAAAGCCTTTCAGTTTGAGCTGCGATTTTTCGGGGGGGAAGCGTAGTGTTTTCATTCAGGAAGTGACCGTAAAAGGGGAGCAAATTATATTTGAGCTTAAGTCATTATCTAGACAATGGGCGGACGGTAATCGAAACATAATTAAAACAAAGGTAAAATCTAGATTGGCTAATGCGTTTATGGGGACTGTTGAAAGGCACTCACTAATGATGGATTTTAAATTGTTTCATAATTGCTCGAATTATTCTTTTTTCTGCATATTGTTTAGTACCCATGTGATCATGGGTTCGCATTGCAATCAATCATAAATGAGCCAAGAATGCATTAATTTCAATTCGGAAAGCTGTCCTATGTTAGTCTTTATTATGTTAATAAATGTCCAACCCAATTTTTGACAATTTTAACGATGTAAACCCATATAAAATTTTCAAAATTTTGAAAAAATTAAATTTTATCCGGATATAGCTTAAAAGACCCAGCTATTGATGCTGATCAATAATATATATGGTTTATGGCGTCGAAAATGAATTCTTTAATAATTCTAAGCTTCTGATTAAATTATAAAATCGTGCAAGGGTATAACAATTGGAAGTGAATTATAGGGGTATGATTATAATATTTTAATATACATTCGAAATTATAGCCCTGACAATATATACATATATACAAAATATATATGCTTTATATGGTCGGAGCTGACTCACATTGCTATAAGCTTGTGACTAAAATTATAATAACCTTCATGGGTATAAGAAATTGATTTTGAAAGCAGTCCGAATAAAAATTACGTATACGCACTGGTGTCAAAAGTACTTGATCATAACTAAGCCAAAAATGCATTAATTTCAATTCGGAAAGCTGTCCTATGTTAGTCTTTATTAGGTTAATAAATCTTCAACCCAATTTTTGACAATTTTCACGATGTAACCCCTTATAAAATTTTGAAAATTTTCTAAAAATTAAATTTTATCCAGATATAGCTAGAACGACTCGGCTGTTAATGCAGTTCAAGAATATATATAGTTTGTAGGGTCAGAAATGACTCCTACCTTTTCCAAGCTGATTACAAATATATTATAGTGAAAGGCTATAAAAAGCGATGATGATTATGTTTATTTGCATATCAATAGCTTAACACTAAATATTAAGCAACTTATATAAATAGTTTGTATAAAACATAAGCTTATTGATTGATGTGCTGCCAGAACTGTGCAACTCCCTATTTACTAATAGAAAACCATCTGGATCCCTTTTAGTGCAGATGTGTGCTTTAAACAGGAAAAACTCTGGGCCGAAGGCAAATGATTTATGGCGCCACGTGCTTTGGTTTTGTATTTGTTTTCAACAAAAATTACTGACCTATGGCCAGGCTAATGGCACAACGAACCCAATGTTAGCCCACCGACAATGTTAAACTTGTACAGGAAAAGAGCTCGGGAAAACTCTTAATATCCTTAACAGTGGCTAAGAGAGTGAAAATGTTCAGTAACATTTCTGACTCTTTGGGAAATTTACTCTTCCATTAGCTCTCTTTCTGTTAGCAAGCCCGTCTGTTATGCCAAAGGACACTCTGTAAATATTTACAAGAATGTTAGGCTAATGGCCAAAAGCAGCATAAATCACAGAAGTCGAGGTTGTGTCGACGGCAATGCGGTTTGCAGTGGGCCGGCTGTCACCACCCACGCCCCTGGAATGCCCCAAAAACCACTCTCCCTGCAAGTGCCCCAAATGTGCATTTAAATTAGGAAAGGAGGGAGGACTCCCAGCGCTTCCCATGCATTTGTCTCGCACAACTGCAGTGTCATCTCTATGCACAATGAATGCATAAATCATTAACAAGCATTCGCCGCTCTCCCGCTCACCACAAAAATAATAACAATAATGCTAAAAACTGCAGCGGCACAACCGATGTTGCCACAATGCCCATGTGGATGCCAACCAATCAGCAAACCACTTCCCACCGAAAAGAACCGTATCCCCCGTCGGTGGCATGTGCAACCAATTACTGGCGTTTCCGGCAATCAGTTTTTAGCGCCCGAAATTCGCAAACAAGCGCGGCGCCCGAGTATAGTTGTAATCATTTTTGGAAATTTCAAATTTCAATTCGATTCCCGTTCCGAGCATCGATGTCCGTCCGTTGTGCCGTCACAATGCCCCGAGTTGAGCAGTCAAAATTTATGTTCCCGTCCATAGATCATCATGGAATGACACTCGGACAGAGGCAGTTCTTGTTCTTGTTGTCCTGTTGGGTGCGAGTCCTTTGGGCCAGGCTTCAGATGGGATGACATTGTTGCCCAGCGATAAAGGATTGGAGTTCAAATTGCTTTAGATATGTGTGTATGGCATTTTTGTGTCATTATTTATTAAGTTTTAGAAGCGTGATTTATGATTATGCATGCTTAATGCATATAAAGAAGAAAATATAGAAATTAATTCAAATGGCTGGTCAAGGAAAAATAGTGATTAAAAGATACTTAAATATTTAAAATTACATTACAAATCAACTCCAATTTAAACGAGCTGTAAACATTAATTGAGCTTTAACCCAATCAATTTACATTCAAGTTAACCTTCAGAATAAATAGATTAACCCCTCATTGCATAAATAAATATTAAAGGAATTTCTCTTAGGATACCCCAATATATTCCAATTTAAACTCATCTCTGTGGCTTAACTGCATCCGAACATGTCTTGGCCATCTGAAAGTGCCTCACGGTTGACTGCCAGAGATTGCGAAACTTGTCAGTCAGCCAGCGTTGGCTGTGTGACCTCTCCGATGCACTCACCTTGGCACACACACGTTCAGAACCCACCCACTAAAGCCACCTCCCATCACCCACAGCCCATTTGGACTGGAAAAATGTCAAAAATGATATTTGCATACTGGCCATGTTCCGCTTCCTCTGCTTCCATTTAATTGAAATCGAAATTGAGTCTCTGCTATAATAGTTATGCTATTTTTTGATCCTTCTTGGATTCGGCAGGCTTAAAATAATGCTGATTATAAAAACCACTTTAAAATCGCGGTTAGTGAGTGGCATGTATCAACTCATTTAATTAAACAACTGGCCGATGGCCGATATTGATGATTAGGATAACGAGCTCCTGTGAATAACACTAAAATTATGCATAACAAACAGAAACCGACAAACAAAACCAAAACATACACAAATGTAGAACAGAATGCCAATTAGCCTATTGAATTTCATTCAAATTCATTCAAACTTTCCCTGTTCGACAAGAAATGGACTCATTTTTTGTGCAATGTTACATAAAATGATACAATAGTCCACAAACGAAGGTTTTTTGTTATTCAAAATGCTTTTGCTTCATTATTTCCTGCCATACATACATCTAAATGGATCTGAAAAGAGAGATTTAATTAACATTTCAGCATGAAAAATAGAAATACTAATTTAATTAAGCAGAGTGTTTCAAATTTAAAACATCGTCTGGCTTAATTAAATCTTAGTTGAAATACCGTTTGGATGACAAATGATAAAGCCGAATGATGACCAAAGAAAAATGATATCCCATCAAGGGTTTTACAAATTAATGAATGGGGTCACCAATGGAAAAGTGCATACCATGTAACAGAATCGGAAGAAAACACAGAACCGTCTAAACCAGAAACCAATCACTTATCATTTTGTTGCAGCTTGAAAAAGAGCAGGGCACTAATTAAATGTCATCATGGCCATCGACAATGTCAATTTGAAATATTATTAAGACCATTTTACATGCAGTTTGCACTTTTTTCCATGGCGCAAATTGAGAGGAGGAAAAGCGACGGCGTCTAAGTAAGCTCCGAATAGCGAAATGTGCGTAAACAGCATTCAATTTCCCAGTCCTTTATTTTCAGCTATACATTTTCTATGCTTTTCTTTTTAATATTTGCAGCAGCAGCAAAATGTACATGATAAGGCTTCTATTAAGAATTTTTAATAGAGAAAAAGCTGATGTTTGCTGGTGTACGAGTCTTTATTATTTAATAATATTTTACTAAATAATATAATAATATAATATTTTACATATGCAAGCACAAGGGAAACGAGATCCTTTGGTCGTCTGAAATTTTATTATAAAAAAGGAAAATTAAACAGAAATGTTTTAATAATATTTATATTAATTTCCCACTGTTTTACTAAATATATAATATAATACACTAAGTAGAAAAAAAAACACATAATTATGTAAACAGAATTCATAACTCAGACTATAAGCGAAACGTGATCCTTCGGCTGTCAAAAACTCCACAGTTTCCCTCAAAAGTCTGCAGCGTTATTGTTCTTTTTTGGCACCATACACAACAGCCAGACAACCCGACTGACTCTGAAACCGAAAGCCAAAAATGCAAAAAATAAAAACAAGCAAAAAAACAAAAGAAAAACAAGGCAGCCGCCAAGAAGAGAGAGGAACTCCAGAGACGTTTTATTTATAATGAAGTTCATTTACTTTGTGCGAAACTACAAAAAGAGCACACAAACGATTTAGTTCTGGGCAGAAGGAAGCGAACCGAAGGAGTGCAAGTCCTGGTACAATGTCTTCAAGGCAGTTGCTGTTGCTATTGTTTTAGCCGTTGTTGCTTGCAAGATTAATATGCTGCCGTTTTCTACTACTTATGCTGCCTTTCAAGCCCAGGCCCGCACATCCTGTCAAGCATCACCCACACACAGGCACACGCACACGAAACTCCTTTACACAGTGGATTCTGGGAAATTGAAGTCGATTCCACGGAATATTCAAGTGTTTGCTTTCACGCAAAACATAAATTTTCATTTATAACCAGATGGGGAAGAGATTTAAGTCGATTTTAACTAATTAAATTTCTTAGAATTCATTTTAAATTTCGGAAATGTGTTGCCCTTAAATTAGCATTTGACTGTTTTGAAAAATTCTTCAGACTTCAAGGCCCAAATATTGTTTAGAAACCCCTTTTACGAACTTCCTGAAATGGTCTTAATCATGTTATTAGCTTACTCATATAATGTATAGTAATTATAGTTGTAAAGTTCTTCTGTTTTTACTGATGTGACAACAGTACAATATTTTCGTATTATTTATTATGATATCACTGTATCTGTGTATCCTTTACACAGTTTCAATTCTTACTTTAATAAGTGTAAATGTTTTTTAGCTGTGATATGTGTGTTTGTTTGCTGAAAACTTAAGTCAGGAAAGAAGTCTTTTCGGAAGCAAAAGGCAGGCCGTCAGGCAGTGAAATACTTTGGCAAACGAAAATATTACACAACTACTTTAAGAAGGGGATTTATTGTGCTTTTTGTGCCGTTTTACAAGTCCCACCGCTGCCTCCCAGCCAAAAGCCCTTTGCTCAGCGAGATGCAATGAAGCCGAAATGCAGCACTCAACTTGAGCGCCTGTCGCTCCCTGAACGAGCCGAAAATCTTAACGGCGGCTCCCACTGCGAAAATGAGCAGGAAATGGGCGGCTCCCTTCCACATCTTCTGGCTCCCGGCATTTCCATTTGCATCCTTTGGCGAGCAGCGCCATAACTGCCGCTTGTATGCAGTTACACATCACACTCTAGTTCTGCAAAGTGGCAGTTTCCTCCGGCACACAGTTTGTCTTTTCATTAGTTTCGGATTTAAGTGTTATCCTTAGAGTCTGCGACTGGCAAGGATATTCCTTTGCCTGCTAAATATTCACAAAACGAAGAAGCTTGACCTCTTGATAGCGTGTTTCTGGCAATTTGCCATTAGCTGTGTGGTGTTAAATAACTACAAGTTCTTTATCTCAAGCGACAGAATCCTTAAAGAACCAATATTTTTTTCGAAATAATTTTTTTAATACACCAAATTTTTACCAAGAGATTTCCCAGAGATCTCCCCTAAAACTTTCCATCTTCTTTGCCTTCGTTGTGCCTCAGATTTGAGAGTACCTTGCGATGCGACTCCTGATGCGGATCCCGGAGCTTGAGGGCAAAGCAAACTGGGCTAAGGATGTCATCCACATGCGGAATCTTCGATGAACTCGGCATTCGCTTCAGTCCCGTCCATACCCTATGACGGCCCCCAGCATCCTCGGTGGGGGTGGGCGACACGGCCACCTCGAAGGATCCAGGCTGCGGCGGACCCCTGTCGTTGATCCTCAGTTGTAGATTGACCCTTGGGTGCATGGTCTTCAAAGCATCCGCCAGCGTAGAATGGAGATGCAAGGCGCGTTTCCGGTAGATTTCACGATGGCTACAGTGCTCGATGTAGAGCACCGGCTGTCTCGGATCCAGAGGCCGCTTGTCGGGCATCTTGTCGGACAGGTGGACACACACGAGGGCGGGTGGACAACTGGACAGACTAAGGACTCCAACATACAGCTCTCATTGCAGCTGGAGGGGGAAAGCCACTGCTCGAGGGGAGAAAGTCTGGGGGCTCACTGGCTTGACACAATTCTCCTGGGCAGCCAGCTCAGCTTCATAACGAAACCGGGGGAGGTGGAGGTCACAGGAGCAACTTCATAAATCAAATAAAAGAGCGTATCTGACAAATAAATCTTCGAGAGCAAAACAGGCTCGACAAAGTAGAAGAACATGCAAATGCGCATAAAATATGCTAAAGCCACAGGACTTGAAATGAATACAAAAAATTTCACTTATCAGGCAACATAAAAACACAGTGGCTACTAACAAATTAAGCCATTGATCGATTATGTGAAATCCTCTCCCAAATTAGTATCATTTTCATACTGAGAAAGAATATTTATGAAACAATAATTTATGCAATTAATTATTGTATTTAAATATGTATATGTTATACTATAGCTTTGAAAGCAAGTTTCAAAGAGATATATATCCAGCTTGTCACAGTAATATTCAAATTATGAATATTATTATTTACTTATAAAAATGCAAATATTATTCCGCAAAATATAGGGAAACATGGTGACATTATTGAATTTTATTCTGCGAATAATTACTGTACATCTAGTATCCTTATATTGTCCAGTTTTTGCTGACATTTTGACCTGCGGCGACTTGAAAATATGTATAATCGAGTCGATTTTTTCCACTGCTAAATTTGCCAAGCCAAAGAGTAAAGCGCCGCACACAGACACAGGCAGCGGCCAAATAGAATTCTCCTTATAGAAAGGAAGCCAAATGAAAAAAGAAAAATGTATATTTTAATAAACCGAACACAAAAGTCGAGCAGCAGGACCCACCACTGCCGCCCCAGCCAGAGGCAAGGTTAGTCAGTTCATTCATTCGGTTTTATTCACAGTTATTGAAAGTAGAACAGCGCTGCTCTCGAATAATATAAAAATAAATAAAAGTAAGACCGAGTCGTGAGCTCCCATCCCAGCTATGATAATATGGCACAAGGGGTTAGGGGTCGGAACGTGAACCGCCCGACCGACGACAGTTGACAGACGACGGCGAATCCAAGCCCGCAAATCCCTTGGAACCAAAAATGAAGACTCAATAGTCGCCTTGCTGAATACTCGTAAATTTTGAAAAAATGTTCAATATTTTAGGAGGCTATTTAACATTTACTTTTAGTGGAAAAATCTATAGAATCTATAAAGTAACAATGTATTAAAATAATTTCTATTTGCTCTCTTCTGTTTTTTAGTTATATTATTATAATTTTTAGTTAAACCTTTTAACACGCAGGATTTAACCCAATATGCCCTTGTTGTCCACATGTATCGGGTAGAAATATATTCATCGAATACCGAATCTTGAGGTTTGGGCTGCTGTGACGATTGGTGGCTGGCTGCTCTGATTGGATCAGCATTCAGAGTTTGTTTTGTCAAAAGTCCCAACAAGCACAAGCAATCACAAATAGTCATGGGGACACTACCGACTTTTGCTTTAAGTTGGCAAAACGTAGTTTACCGCACAAACATTTGCTTAGCGCATTTTATTTGGGCTTAATAAAACCCAAGAAATATTAACTTGGGATTTATGAGAGTTTATCCGTTTGACTATTTGCAGCAAAAGGGTCACAAGGAGCTTAAATTCATTATTGCAGTTAAATATATTTAAAAAATGTTTTGACTTGAAAAAATCAAACAAACATTTGCGATTAAATATAAATAAATATTGCAAGCACTGTTATTAATAATTCGTATTAATTTATAGTCAGTGTAAATACTAAAGCTGGAATTATAGAAGATACAAGTTGTAAGTCTGCAGCTGCATGCATTTGGTATCTGCTTATTTAAGGTCACGTGCTCAATATTTAATTTTAAATATATTTCCCCCGACGCCAGATATTTTCGGTTGGCGCACTCATTAAGATAATTGTCAACAGTATCGCGACTCTCGGCAAGGCCGCCGCGAATTGAGCAACTTTGCACTCGTCAGCGGGAACTTATAGATGACCGGGTAAGCCGGTCAGTGGCCTCGTCCCATTTGTCAATGTTCCTGCAACTGCCACAGGGCTCCACGCAGCCTTCAACCTTCAGTTTCACTTATTCATTTTCCCCATCGCCCCCGGATTTTCTTCTGCTGCTTTAATTTTTTTTGCTCTCTTTGCAGCCCGCCACAAATTGGCCAATGCGTTTGTTCGGGCATCCCAGAAGTTGCCGGGGATTAAAAAACGTTTTGCATGCCAGCGGCTAAAGGATGAGGAGGTGGTTTCAGGATTCAGGGATTCGGGATTCAGGGATTGAAATAGGGCGGGGATGGAAAATGAAATGCGTAAATGAATTTGCGAAAATTATTTGAGCCGCCCCTGGACGCCTGGACGGCGCTTGATTAAATTTCTCTGTGCCAACGAGTCCGGCGGGCATAAAACGAATCCACATTATTTATAAAGTATCCGAATAAATGAGTTTCCATTGATATACAAACATAGATTGGGCGCTCATCGAGGGATTTCCCAGGCCGGCAAAATATTTTCCCAATTTCGTCTTGGTTGTATTTTCATTTAATTCAATTATGAAAAGTTCTGCCCAACACGACGATGGCCACAGAAATGTCTTGAAAAAAATTGAGAAGGAAGACGCAGAACAAAAAAAGTCTCAAATGGAATTTTTCTCCTTTAAATTCACTTGAGCCTCCTGCCACATCCCACTTGTATCTTTGTATCGTTGCTGCTGGGTTTTCCTCACATTTTACTTCCGCGGACGTGGGGTAAACAAACATTAACTGCTCAATTGTTTTCAACGCGCTGCTTTTGTCCTGAATTGATGAGCTTTAAATCGGCGGCCCTCGCTGCCCTCTTTTGTGTTTTTTCTATATATTTCTCACTCCGCCTGACTTTATTGTCCTATTTTGTCCTCTTTGACCTGCCCTATGCCCCTCTTCATCGCAGAAATTTATTCATAATCAACAGTGTTAGCCTAATTGGTATGTCAGGCGAGGAATCCCAGGGCGTTTATTTAGTTTTATAGGCGTTCTAGAATTTAAATTCGCTGTATAAAAACAAATTAAATAATTATTTTATTATATTATATTTACTTTAATTGGATATGATTACAGATACATTCCAGTACAGCCTTATTTTTTTGGCAAGGTCAACTTAGACTTCACACTATTATTAATTATTAAGAATATATTCCTTGAAATATTTTGGTATGCAAACATATATTTTAAAATACCTTATAAATTAAGTAGCATAACCCGAATGAGACTGAAATACTCTACAACATTAATAGTATTCAGTATACAAGCTAAATTTATTTAAAAGTAACGAAATCCATTACTGGAACGACATTTGTGTACTCTTTTTTAATGGTTTAATATTGCTTTATCATAAAATAAAGCACAACAATGAGGTCCGTCATCCCATTCGCATATTTGCTCCTGGGCTTATGCGCTCTGGTGTTGTCTTCAACAGGTAACCGTTTTTACGCTTTATTTTCCGTCTGCCCTCTTGTGCTTATAATTAAATATTTTCTTTTCAATTTTCATAATTCCGAGAATGGGTTTCCAGCAGCGGGCCCCGTTCCCTGTGTTATTTTTAAAGTGTTTTGTTTATCTTTAATTAGCCGTTTGCCGTACTGCCGCTTATCGCCGAGCAGAAGTGCGTGGGAGCGGTCTGACTTAATGGCCAACTGGCGGGCAGAGTGTGTGTGGGCGCTGGTGTGTGAGTGGGTGTGCGGGGTGGCTGCTTCTGATATGATTAATTACCTAATTATTGCATTAGATTATCGCACAGCTGTGGCTGTGAGAAGTTAAAGCCTGGCCTGCGGCTTTTATTGCTGCCGTTTAATCACTGCCAGCCAACCCCGAACTCAATGGATTTTCAATTCGACTTGGGGTCAAGACTTTGCCGATAAACTGTGGTCAGCACATTTGCGGGAAATGCTGGAAAATGCCAGGCACGTTCACCAAAACTATTGTGTTCAGCCCTCTGATCAATGGCAAAACTATTTACACTTTAATGTGGCTATCGTGTTAAGTCATGGTCTGCAAGTGTAAATATCAACAAGTACCGAACCATAACTTGCGGATGGAAAATGCAAGAAGCCCTTGGCCAAACAATGAAAATTAATATTATTAAAAATATACCAAACTTGGGGCATAAATCCAATTGGCAGCCGAAATGGACTACAGTTGTTTCCGCAACTTTTGCCTGTTGACCAGCCATTATGTTCGCATAGATACAGATGTATCTCGTCTTGTGCAAAAGCATTTTCAATATCAAAGTCACGTGCAAATGTTGTATATTAGTTTCCTGTCCGGACCGATGTTGGTTTTACCGTGTTTTTTCTTGCCTTTGGCAGCTGCCACCTTGTTTGCCAACGCTCTAGTGATTTTAGTTTGAATTTTACGTGCCCATCAAAATGATTATGGGCACGCGCACACAGCCTCCACAGTCTCACATAGATTTTGGGCGGTTCCATGTAGTTAACGTATTCATGCACTTCATTAGGAGCGTCATGTCATGCGGCACACAGAGCAAAGTATCCGGGAATCTGTGTATCTCTGACTCTGCGTGGCCCCAGAGCCATGGAGCCATGGAGCTGTGGAGCTGTGGAGCTGTGTATCTGCGTATCTGTGTATCCGTGAGGTTGAAAATCTGCGTGTGTGTATCGGTGCGCGGTTGTCGCCTGGGACACTGATGTTTAGCGCTCGGCAAAGTCGTTTTAATTAAAGTTTGTGCAGGCATTGAAATTATGTACCATTACAGTTTTATGCATATTCAGCTAAGTGCGACGGGTATGTGAATCTATATATGCAATAGTGGTCACATTAATAGGAACTTGAGGATCTTTAGAAAACTAATACTACTAGTTGAATCAACTTTGAAATTCTGTAAAATTTAGTATGTATTTAAAAGCAATTAATTTCTTTTTAATCAGGAGAAAAACATCACAATTAGTATATGATTTAAAGAGAATTCCAAGTAGCTTTTCATAATAATGACGTGAACCTCCATCCATTGAATTATTTTATTAATTTGACATAATATTTTTTTATTAATTTCAAATATGTATATAATTTCTATTATTTTGTCCTCAGTTTTATTTACTTCCATCTACATATACATTTTTGGGTATACATTGAACACATGTGAGTGTCATCGAGTTCGAGCCGCAGAGTTTCGGTTGAGAGCTTGTGTTGCTTTTATCGGTTTTGCCTACCGAGAAATTAGTTATATAGTGTCGCTATGCATTAAGCCGATTAAAAGTTTTCCTATCAACACTATTGTAATTGCAACAAGTTGCTTTTACCGCCCTTACTGAAGGGAAAGAATTGTTAATGAAGTGCAGACACCGTGGTAGCCAAAGCCAAGGGAAGTATCCAGCACTTGGGTAATCATTGATTTTCAAGAGAACTGGGATGATTTCAGGCAGTGGAGTACATAAAGAAAGTGTTACAAGTTTTATTAATAAATAATATATATTTTTATTTCATTCTGTATACATTCCTTTTTTATTATTTCAGTAATATTTCATTTCTTTATTTTATAAAAATAACAAATGGAAAGAATATCTTAAAGCCATAATACTTGCAAAATACAAAATGCTTCATTCCAATTTTGACAATCCTTCTTTTAAGCTAGACAATGAAATGCCATCTTCCTATATTTCTGCTTGTGTGCTCCTTAAATTGCCTTTAAATGACTTTTATAACGAAAATTAAATATGCATTTTCTGAAGAAATTCTTGGCATAAATCGAAGTTAAATTGTGTGGGCGGTGACCAAGATTTGGTTGGTTCAAAATCGATGAGGAAATGCTGCCAGGATGCGGTTGACCACAGAAACCGAACAAAAGTGTTGAAAAGCCGGCTCCCGAAAACAATTGGCGGAAAAATGCCAAAAAACCACAATGACTGTAACCGGCATGCCGGCGGGAAAGGTGCAGGCAGTTTGTTGTTCGGAACAATTGCAGTTTGCATTTATGCTGCAGAGAAAGTCGCGTCTGTGGCCATGTTGCCCACTGGCATTGGAAATAACCCCAAGTAAATGTCAATGCAGGAAGCGCTGCGAGGATGCATAAATTTAGCATCGCATGCGGACACAGAAATAAACAAACGACGAGCATTTGCAATTGCATTATAATTTGTTGTTGCTACAGCAGCCATTGTCCAAGCTAGGGATGGGTGTACACACATCTATAGATATGTTTAGAAAAACCGGATGCATCTATAAAAAGAAAAGGGGTAATTATTTCAAAGTCTTAAGCTTTGGGATGTTCAAAAATTGAAACCTAGATTTTTGTGACTTATAGAGGCAAAAAAGCATTAAATTGAATTCGGAAAGAAGTTCCGTGCTAAATTTTAATAGGTTAACAAATATGCATACTCAGTTTAAACTTCAAATTTTTCACAATTTTAACGATGTAACCCCTTATCATTTTTTTTTTAATTGATAAAATCATAAATTCGATTAATGGCAATATCCATCGAAAACATCGTATTATATCGATCTTTTTGACCATACCCATCAGCTTCTACTGCTAAGAGCACGCAACATGCAACACGCCAACACAGTGCCTGACAAAAGCCAGTGTCCCGGCGAATGCGTCCAAATGAGCTTGCTCTCGTTTTGGCTTTTGGGCTGCTTTGCGATTGCATTATTAATGCATAACTCTGGCCTGTTGTGGCACCGGGGAATTCCCGCTTTCACTGCCACAGCTCCTTCTCCGTCCTGCGCGTCGCCACCCCTCCGCCCGCTTTTCCGCCCAGCTTTCCTCCCAGTGTTAATTAGCCCATCGCTGTTTGGGCAGCCTGCAGGCCTGAAATATGCCCCCAAAAATTGCAGTCACAATAGCACTGAAGAAGTGTAATTAAGGCCATCGGGGATGGAGATACGAATGAGTCTTAAACCGAGTAAATACGCAATGCATGGCCATTAGGGCTTTTACCAAGTCAATTGCTTATCCTGAATGCACTGGGATTAATTAATATTAGGCCTCGAAGGGCTTGGTTGCTTGACACAGGTAATTAAATAATCGAATGTGCTTTGGTTTCTCTAAATACTTTCCCTTCTACCTTCGTTTTATTTGATTATGAATATTTTTATTTAATTAGTTTAAACCTAAAGCCTAACTTAATTCAACTGCTTTCTTATATTATTTAAATATTTAAAAAGGGTTCCGAGGACTAAAATTCCTAGAGCTAGGTTAAAATCCCCTAAAGTTTTTATTTTAAGGCCAATGTTCAGCATATCCTGTTTTCTCTTTCACTAACGTCCTTTCCGCTCCCGTGAAACGTGTCTGAGTAATTGTGTTTGTGTGACAGGCGCGGAGCATAAAAGTGCAATTTATATGCTTAAATGACTTTATGATGCAACCAGGCAACGAAAAACCCTGGCGAAAACACAGAAGCAAAGTGCTGAAAAACCACGTCGAGAGGCACGGCACAGCAACAAAAGAAAAACTCGGAAAAACGGGTAGCACGTGAATTGTTTACATGTGATAGAGATTAATCCATCAACGCAAAAAGTGGAAGCTGCCACATGAAGATGGTGACGACGCTCAAGCCGTTGAGTCTTGCTCTCCGGGAGGTCCTGTAAATTTCGAAGGGCTCCACACAGGACAAAAGCCTCTCGAAGGAAACTTAATTAAAGGCTTTCACACTTACCCTTTATCATGGCCTGCACATGGAAAAATTTAATAAACAGTTGACTATTTTAATCTAGATTTTTTTTTTGCCCAAACACATCCCATATCCTCGTAATTATCATATTTTCCCGTTCGGCATATATGCAAATGCTGGATTATAGTTTGCACTCATCATAAACACAAATATTCATGGCCCTGCGGTCCAAAAAGTCAAAGTTCACTTAAGGTCCTTGAGAGCAACTACTATGTATCTGCACTTTTATATTTTTCATGCGGTTGCCCTAACATAATCAGAATTAAACTATGCTTAAGTTAGTTATGTACTACAGGTAGAAAATAATAAAAATATACTTGATGTCACTTAAAACCTTAAATTTTAATAGCTAAGATTTTAACGCTTGTCTTTATTTATTTATATATTTAAATTATGTACTGTAGAGTATTTACTTATTTACTTAATCGTTCAAGAGTTATTTTTTAGTTGCGCTACTTTAACTTTTTCGCATTTCCATTATATTTTTATTTATATTTTTTTTCGTTAGTTTAGTTGAAGCTTTTGACTGTTTGCAGACTTTAAGGGCAAGCAAATAATTTCATTTTTTCTACGGCAGTTTAGAACATGCATGCATATGTGGAAGATATGTAAATTGTAGCCGAGTGCTTGGCGAATTCCACAGAAGTACAGAAATAGTAGTTAGTAGCCCAGTTTTATTCAGCCAGCTATATGAATATTCATTTTTGTTTCAAACTGAAGGGGATAGAGGGATAGAGGCTTTAAGGACGAAAAAACGGAAAACATAACGAAGTATTTTAAAGCGCTGGTTAGAGGACAAAACTAGGCCCAAGAACGATTTAACCGCATAATTTACAATGACAAACGAGGTTGCCCCGAGTGCGCACAATTACACCGACAGAGATGAGTAGTTTGGTAGATACACTGAAAAGAAACCAGGGCTTTATATGCTTAACATTTTCTGTATTATTTAGGTAAGATGTATGCGCACAGAGTTGATGAATGAGTTGTTAAATATGAATTAGTAATAACATGGTAAGTTGTTATCTAAAATATGGAAATATAATGTACTTATATAATATTAATTTAATCATTATTCTGAATTTTAAATTGCAGTTTTTCTTCCTCTGCATGAGACAGTGGGAGTTGGTTAAGGTCGACCCTAGGGCAGCCGTGCAACAAGCTGCGACGGATGAACCTCTTGTCCTTGTGTCCAAGGAGCAACCTCGAGCCCAGATACAGCGACAGATACGGGGACGGACACAGACAAATGACAGTCGAGACACAGGCTGTCACAGAAGTACTCGTCCGGGGACTTGAGCTAGTTTACACGGCAAAAGGGGCGAGGCGGTCACGAGGTCGGTGTAGGGGGCGTGGCTCTGGGGGTCGGAACCTTTGCTATGTGACCTGTGAGCACAATCAACACGGGCGGTCGGCATTATATTCACAATCAATATGCGCAATTGAACGCGCATGATTGTTGTGATTTGTAATGCTCTGTTGAACAAACTGTATCCTGTATCCCCACCAGACCCTGACTCCTGCGACATGAATTCCTGTACATTTCGGGGCTTGTTCAGGTAGCTCTAAATGTTCCGCCACAGCAGGTGAGACTAAGATAGCGGTTTGGGCTAGATTGAAATCAAAGAGAGACTACTTGCTACTACAGCAAACATTCAATTAATCAAAATCGTCCAAGAAATAGTCCAAGGTATATTGATTTTCAATGATCTAATTTCAAACTGCAAGCTGCCTTTGCTGTTTCTTATTATTAGTTCTGTTGTATCAAAAATTAAAGTACAAAAATAATGGAATAATATTTCATCCGATGGCTAAACCCTTTCAACGCCATCGCGGCGCCCTCCGAATTCGTTATCCGTGAACTGCAAGCCGTCAGAAGTGTCAACAAAATGTTTCAAGTGCTCAGCTTATGATAAATGATCCCCAGCTCGAGGAGCAAGGAGCGAGCAGCGTTTTCTGCTCCTGCTCCTGGCAGACTAGTCGGCGTTTAATCTGCACGTCAACGAACTTCTGACAAGTTACATATCACAGAACGCCGAGCAAGGGGCAACAGTTGGTTCAAGTTCAGCGGGAAAGCAAAATAAAGGATATAGGAAGCCCGCTCTTAAAGCTATCAAGGCCCAAACTACAATAAATGTTTGCCCAGCCTGATGCTAGTTTAAAAGCCTAAAAGGTAATTGAACGAAAGGCCCACAGACAGGTCAGCATATGCTGAGTTTTGGGAATTACCACAAACTGCCAAAGGACCATGCGGGCACTTGAACTCCGCTCAGATGGCCAAAAGAGTGGGGCCAACAAAGGCCTGACTATGGCACTCAACGTTTTAACTTTTGACCGCACAACACCGACTGAAGCCGAGTCCTTGGATGGTGGCCATCAGCCAGGAGACGTTGAGGCCCCTGACGGAATTTATCAAATTTTATGCAAGTAACTTTTTCGGTTTTTCGTTGATGGGCTGTGGAGTTGAAAAAAATGTAAATATGCCTTTGTGTTAACTAAGCTGAAAATACAAAAGGGTTGAGTTGGAAGCCGTGTGACTTTGCAGGAATGCAGCTACGAATATCGAGTGCCAATCTAGACGACGTCGACAACGACGGCTCCTGCACACATAATGCAACCCAAACACACACACAGCCTGTGACGTGAAAAGAAGGAAAAGCATTCGGCAGTTTCCAAGGAAAGTTTCCCGGGACACGCTTCACATGTGAGCGAAGCAAAGGACCATGGAAGAGCGCTCCAAAAAAATATGAGCACTGGTGCAAAATAATTTAACATTTAAATAAATTATTCATATATAATATTTCAGATTTATTACTATAAAAAATCAACAAATATTTATTTATGTTTACCAAAAGCAGAGGCATTTTGAGTCCCCAAAAAATATTATACTATTTAAAGCTTTCTAGATATTTTTCCGCCTTGGATTTTGAAATAAAATATTTAAGAACTTAATATTTAATAGAGCACAAAAATGCCATGAAAATGTGTTATCGATTTTCTATCAGAAAAATGTATATATACTTTAAATTAATAATATAACCAGAATTCGGGAAGGCCTTCAAAAGTTGCACCACTGTTCTATGGCAGCACGCGTCCCTCAACAGCCAATGCAATGTGCCAGTCAGCTGCAGTTTCAGCTCCATATTGCCCCCCTTTTTTTAGCCGCACTCGGGCTTACAAAAATATTTTTCTATAATAGTTTTCGGAGTATCAAGCTCGGGAGCTAATGCGAAAAGTTTGCTATAAAGATTGCAACAAAAGGCGTGGCCAGAATGCAGAAGGTCGGGAATGCTGAGGCGGTGAGTTTTCACTCGGAGGAAACGGAGGGGTTAATGACAAGTGCCTTCGCGAGGAGAGAGTTTTTTCTACTCGAATGGAAAGTGACGGCAACTTTGTGGCGAAGCAGCTGATTTGCATACCTTTAGGCGCTAAAAGCTTTTCTCCCAGCCACAAAAACCCACTCAAGGACACCTGTTGGCAGTGGGAAATGTCCCCGGGGGACATTGCATTATTCAAATGGTTTGCCAAATGTCAAATGTGCAATTCATTTGGAAAATGGAAAATGGAAAAACTACAACAAACTAAAACTCTGCGAAAGGGAGGGGGCGAAGTTGCCGTACTCCACTCTGGCACTATTAAAGTGCAACAAATAATTTGATATGCAGCCAGATGGGGCAAAGTTGCAACATTTATTTAGTTAGTTAAGCGTGTGCCCTCGTCCCGTCTTTTCGCATCGTCCACATCGCATTCCCGTAAATCAGTGGAATTTATTGCGAAAGCTACAGCAAAAGGCGCGCACATGTTGTCCAATTTAATGTTTGCGCCATTTTTCGGCGGAATTTGGCAAAACATATTTCAGTTTAGCCGGAGCTCACGTTTCCCTCAATGTAATTTATTTGGAAATCTGCACAGATAGTCCTGCTTATATACAACTGAATTTAAGTGCAAATATAAATTGAGATGTGAACAGCAAATTGGTGTATCCTTAAGCGGGGATTGATTGCGTTTTGATTCGTTATTCCACATCAGTGAAATTAAAATGCAAATTCAAGTGCGGATTATTTGCATACAAGAGTGTAATGCTGAACCAATCAGAAAATTAAATTAAAGGTTATTAAAATGCAGCATGGAAAAATCCGCACCATTATGAAAGTTTTTCCCCATTTTGCTGCTGCCGTTGTTGCCGTTGCTGCATTTAGCCGAAAATCTGGAAAAGCTGCCATGACTAACTTTCTTCAAGTTTCCTTCCCGCACAGCCCTTTCATTTTGTCCCCACACAAAAAGGGCATACACCCCGTAACACATCTAAATTATAACACCATTTGGGTAATTACACTTTTTGAGTGTTTTAGCTTCGCCAAAACGTGAAACGGATATTACCAACTTCGGTGCGCTCCCCCCATCCTTTCGGAAGTGTTTTCGGCGACAAAACAAATTAAAACTCCATAAAAGTGGATACATATTTTATGCTGTTGCTGCTGGTGCCTCCGCCCTTGTTATTGTTATTGCGCTCGTTATTTGAACAAATGTTTTTGCAATATAAAGCCAAAGCCAGGAGGACACTGGGTGTGCCGTAATAATGCCTGGCAAAAAGTAAATGTAGCAGCTGAAATGAAATCTAATAAAACAACGACAATGCCAGCCACTAATAATGCCGAAAAGGTGGTGGCAAAAGGTGGGGAGAAGGTCCAAAAATTCCCAAACAAGTGTTAAAATGTTTTCAAATTAGTTTTCGTCTGTGGCAGCAGGAACAGGAACAACAATAATATCACGAGCTAAAACGCAACTGTGCCCCATTTTCCTAAAAATTCAGTTTGGCTGCGAAGCTGGTGTTTCTTTACCTCTGTCCTTATCTCACGCAGGATGTGTTCCCCTTTCTGGTGCTGTTTCATACAGGACTAATTAAATTTGTTATTAATTTATTGCCATATTTTCCACAGTTGTTGCCAGACAGCTGTTAACCTAATGGTCGTGTGTGGACTTTTAAAAGGAAGAAAAGATAGAACTACGGAAACAAATTAGTGGATCTTCTGTGTAAAACATGCCTTTATTTCTGTAATTAATTTGTAAGTACTGACATATATATATTTTTTATTCTGTTTTCAATTTAGTATAGGTATTGATTCTAAAGGTTTCAGGTATTTCGTTAATCAAAAATATTTATATTTACAATATGCCAAGTTGAGTCTGATTTTAAATTTTCGCTTTTCCAAAGACTCGAAGACCTTGAAGTTCTTTTGGATTTGTAAAACTAAATCTCTAATTAGTAGTTGAACTTTGCCTTTTGTGTTTTTAATTAACCAAACTTTTGGTTCATCCTTCTCAGCTAGTTTTTGGTTTGCGAAAACCAAACCAAAAATAAATTTTCGGCGAAAGGGGGAAGCCAAAAAACCTGCGCAAAACGTGGCTTACCTTTAAATAAAAACAAAAAAGGAACTAACTAATTTCGGGAAGCCATAGTTTGTATACCCTTGCATTTTGCAATTGAATTATAGGATCAAATTGGAATTCGATTTTAAGCTTAAAGTATTTTAATAGATATTTTTATATGAAAATTATTTGACAAATCAAAGTTTAAAAAACTCAAACCTAAACAAAATGAACATTAATTTTACCCGGAAACCTTTCCTATGGTAGTTTATATATATATATGATTTATAGGGTCGAAAATATCTCCTTCTCAATAATACAATCTTATGACTAAAATAATAAAACCAAGGGAATGAGATAAAGATTTTGTAAGCTGTCCCAAAAAAAATTACGTATACGCAATGGGGTCAATAGTTATTTATCATAACTAAGCCAAAAAAGGATTAAATTCAATTCGGAAAGCTGTCCTATGTTAGTTTTTGATAAGTTAACAAATCTGCATATTCAATTTTAAATTTTAAAAAATTAAATTTTTTGCCAATTTTTGACAATTTTAATGATGTAACCCCTTATCTTTTTTTTCAAAAAATCGAAAAAATCGAAAAAAATACTTTTGCCTAAAATATAGCTTGATCGACTCGGCTGTTGATGCTGATCAAGAATATATATGGTTTATAGGGTCGGAAATGACACCTTCCTACAATCCCCTTAAATGAACAATAAAACTTAAATATTTACCCACAATTTTATATGAAAATTATTGAAAAAAGTAAAGCTTAAAAATTGAATAACTAAGCCAAAAATCCCTTAATTTTCATTCGGAAAGCTTTCCCATGCTAGTTTTTATTGGCTCTTTCATTCTGCATACTCAGTTTAAAATGAAAAATGAAATGAAATGAAATTTTTGACAATTTTAATGATGTAACCCCTTATCTTTTTTTCAAAAAATCGAAAAAAATACTTTTGCATAAAATATAGCTTGATCGACTCGGCTGTTGATGCTGATCAAGAATATATATGATTTATGGGGTCGAAAAAGATTCCTTCCCACTACTACAAGCTTCAGACAAAAATTATAATACCCTGCAAGGGTATAATAAACAACAACAAACTAAAGTAGGAGAAGTTAAGCAAGCTGTGGATAATCTGTTGGCCAGAAGGGGATGCGCCAGAGAGCCAAGTGTATTGGCTTTGTGCTCCGCTTTGAGGAACCGCGAGGAGCGGTGCGTTTAGCATTCACCTGCTGCGTTTATTTCCGCTTCCGTTTCGCGGTTACTGCGTCTTATTGATTTTTGCTGCGGCTGTTCGCCCTGTGACTGGTAGTGCCAATGCTGCTGCTACTTTTGCAGCACATGTTGTGCGAATTGAAATAGTTATGACAGGCCACGTGGCGTATGCGCAACGAGCGACGCAAAAATTACCATATAAATGGATTACTGGCAGGAAGGTGGAAATGGAAATTGAGCGAGGGAAAAACGAAAAATCAGCTAGCAAACGCCGCAAACGTTTTTCCAATTTGCCAAACGGAAATCATTTTCTTATTAAAGTTGCAGGCAGCCTGCAACTGAACCGAAGGAGCAGCCTCAGCCATCAGCCTAATAATCACCATCATCATCACCATCATCATCCCCGTTGACAGGATCGGCAGTTTTGTGGCTGATTAGCCTCGAGACTCTTTGCCACATTACCGCCACTTTTGCTGTCAACTCAAAAGGAATTATGACCCTGGCACCAGGAACCGGCAAGTTTTGCCAGCGAACTGCGGAAATTGCACACTAAATGACAAGCCAAGTATTTATGATTATGCCGTTGGCTCAAACTTGACTTTGGTAAAAAGGGAGCGATAAGTGGGCTTAGAGGACTCTGGCAGAGACAGGCTTATGAAATATGAGCTAAGCTTAAAGAAGCCTGGAGAAATAAATTAAAATGTCAATACATTAAATCCGTTTTCTAAATGCAATACTGAAGAATTATTACATTTTCAGCAAAGAAAACTAGGAAACTAGTTTTGATTTAAGTTATATATAATATATATAATTTTACAAGTAATTTCATGTTATTAATACTCTAGTTCCCAGAGGTAATTGACATTTTTTCTGTATTCCCGAGGCTTAAAGCCACTTGGCCTACAGTTTCTTTCAATTAAATGTAGTTAAAGAAACAAACACACACATGCCGGCTGGCACGTTCACTTAATGACTTCGCCAAGAGCAGGAGCACATATTGAACTAAAACAGCAACAACAAAGGCAGTTTGCCGGAGAAAATCGGTGAAAACTGCGGGAGAAAATAGGGAAATGCACGGGGAAAATGCGGCAACTTGTTGGAGAGTGCGGTATAAATTCCGGCTGCAAATGTTGCCGAGTGCGGACGGCACTGACCTGACCCGTTTCACACGCCATATTGCTTCGCTGCACTCACAAGAGTGCCGTGGAAAATGGTGGAAAGCGCCGGCTGGGGAGAGCAGTGGAAAATGGGGGCGAAGGGAGTAGCTGCGCCCATGGGTCAGTTGGCCGCTTACGACGCGCTCACAAACTCATTTTTCAACATTAAAAGCACATGGATTTCATGGTGCATATCCTTTTCCACCTTTGCAACCATTGTGACATTGTGTGGGCGCATCTACAGTAGCGTTCAAAATAATAGCTGCATGGTGAAAAATTACTTAAAGAAATGATTAAGTATTGTGCTAGTGGAAATTGGTGATTACATATTAAATTCAGGTTCGATTTCATTTGTGAATCAATTAAGCCAAAAATTGTAGCTTAAAAATCTTTTTGAAATAAAAACCAAGTACGTGTTAATTTTTTGACCTTAAATGTTTAAAGTCTTGGAAACTTCCGCCTCTTTTTGGCAGCCAACTTCTCCATGCACAATTAAATATCGTCGCAATTATTATTTTTCTGTTGTATTCCCCTTGTGAGAGAGCACTATGTGGAAGTCCGTTCGTTCCTTTGCAAAAGTATTGTTAATGAAATTTACGTGATTTTTATAGAGTGCCAAGTGCCAGGGGTAGCTGACACACCTTTTCCGTCTTTTATTCGCGCAAATGTCACGCGTGTCCTGTCAAAGTATCCTTGGTGGATCGAATCCAGCAGTGCAAGGTGACAAGCCACTCACCGGAGAGTTAAATATTTGCTTCGGAATGAGTTTACGACATTCGAGTTCAACCGGAACGCAGAGATGCAGAACAAAATAATTATTATTTTATCAGCGATGGGAAAACACTTGGTGCTGAATATATATTTTTCATATAAATATATATAAGATATATGCACTATAATGGGATTATATGCAAAAGAAATATATTAGAAAATGGGATTTTCTATCTATAGACTCTCTTAAAACATTATACTAATTTGATATAATTGAAAATTAAAGTAATTAAACATAATTTTCATTTTAATATACATTGTAAAATATTCCAGAACCTATTTATTATTTAGTTAAACTAAATTTAATTTCAGGGTATTATAATTTCAGTCGGAAGCTTACAAAACGTGGAAGGAATCATTACCGACCCCATAAACCATATATATTCTTGATCAGCATTAACAGCTGAATCGATCTGGCTATATTTTAGGAAAAACTAATTTTTTCAATTTTTTCGATTTTTTGAAAAAAAGATAAGGGGTTACATCATTAAAATTGTCAAAAATTGGCAAAATTTTTCATTTTAAACTGAGTATGCAGAATGAAAGAGCCAATAAAAACTAGCATGGGAAAGCTTTCCGAATGAAAATTAAGGGATTTTTGGCTTAGTTATTCAATTTTTAACCTTTACTTTTTCCAATAATTTTCATATAAAATTGTGGGTAAATATTTAAGTTTTATTGTTCATTTAAGGGGATTGTAACTTCAGTCAGAAGTATAGAACGCAATGAAGGAGTCATTTCCGACCCTATAAATCATATATATTCTTGATCAGCATCAACAGCCGAGTCGATCAAGCTATATTTTAGGCAAAAGTATTTTTTTCGATTTTTTCGATTTTTTGAAAAAAAGATAAGGGGTTACATCATTAAAATTGTCAAAAATTTGGCAAATTTTTAATTTTTTAAAATTTAAAATTGAGTATGCAGATTTGTTAACCCTTCAAAAACTAACACAGAAAAGTTGTCCGAATCGAAAGGAATGCATTTTTGACTGAGTTATGGGTTTTTTAAAATTTAATTTGTGAACAAAATTATCATAAAAATATCCTTTAACTCAATTGCAAACTGCAAGGGTATATAAACTTCGGCTCCCTGAAGATAGTGTTCTGTCTTATTTTAATTGACTTTTAATCTGCTTAAACCGTGATGAATTCATTCGTCATTTTCCTTCGCCCCGTAACTCTTCCTTTATGCATTTTCTTTTCCATCACATCTTCGACTTTAGTTGATTCGTAAAGTAATACTTCGTTCTTCTTATGCTAATGAGAAAATTGCCTTTTTAAATAACGAAACATAAAGAAAACAAGAGCTGAAAAGAAGCGGAATTGAATATGCATATATAATTTAAGCAAGAAAAAGAGTGCTGCCATGGACAGCCATAAACTTTCCATGCTGCAATTCATTTACCGGGCCGTTTTTCCATATAGCCAAGATATATACGAATGCTGCGGGGCTACTTGGACCGAGACCCTGGGTCCTGGCTACTTTATGGAAATTAATCAGCGCAATTATGACTGGGCAGTAATGCAATTTACGAAATGAGAAACGATACAGTGCCACAGAAAATTGCAAAAAAAGGAAAAGTAAAGCGGTTCAAGGAAAGCGAATAAATTTGAAGGATATTCCATAAAGGCGCTGCCATAATATGTATCATAAATTTAAATGCAAAATGCGTGAAGCCTTTTCCACCCAAATATGGATAATCGATAGCCGGCCACGCAGCTGGCCAAGGAGAAATATTAATTTTTCTGGCCGCTGTCTCCCTTTGAAAGGAGTCTTGGCATATCCTTTCGGCACCGCGTCCATTTAACATAAATACGCAATGACAACTCGCACACACAGAAATTTAAATGAAATTGGCTTCCCATTCGTTCTCATTTTTTCCACCTTCTCATAGTACTTACGATAAAATTTTATGAACGTAATTATATTTCAAATTATATTATGATTATTATTTTTTTTAAATTTGTTCATAACTCACACTGGGGATATTTCATTCTGCGGTTACTGGATGGCACTTTAAACCATTTTGTTAACTAAATAACTATCCACAAATTCGGGTTGCTTTTTCAATGATTTCAAAACAAATCATATCATTTTATCCTATGTTACCTGATGAAATATCAATTTGGAATACTGTATAATGCAAACCTGTTATAATTTAATAAGAATATTTTTTTGACTGCATATCCTGTTCGCTTGGCCGAACGCAGCGGCATTTATTATGTCCTTTCAGCAGTTCGGACCACGTCAAAAGCCCCGCCAAAGAGTTTATCAACAAGCAGCGTAACGCAGTGAGTTTCCTTCCTCTGCTCATCCTTTTTTTAGTCCTTTTACCCACTCACGACCCCTTCTCGGGACTCCTTCCACACTTTTACCCTTCCCTTCCGTTGCCCATTGATATAACGATTGCTGTTGCAGTTGCAACTTGTGCTGCTGCTGCTGCTGTTGTCACTGGCGTTCGTTCTTGCCGCGGGGCTTTACTGTACGGGATGCGCTTAAGGCTAACGCAGACATATGCAACGGTCCCAGGATCCGGGATACTGGCTGCAGGACCCACCCAGCACTTGCAGTCTTTCATTAAAATTTGTTCGCTGTTGGCTTTTATTAAATGAATATCCAGCAGGCGCCATCCACCCCAAAAAACCGGGCGAAATCTCTTCCGCAAATGGAAAGCAATCAGAAAATGTTACCGTCCTCCGTATACACACATTTAAATTACGCGAAAGAGTTGAGCGGCGTACACGTCCTATGGGTACATTGTGCTGAAAATTACTCAAAGTGGAAATGAAACGTGATCTCCATCGTGGGGCCGGGTTTGGTATTTTGCTTAAGGTTCTTGTGCCTTTCATGGAATATCTTAATTTCATTCTAAGAATTGGGTCTTCTCTGACTTTCTTAAACCTTCAAAATATTTAACGTTGCAAATTGATTGCCTGATAAATAAAAGGAGACTCCCTTTCCTGACACATCAATACTATTTATTTAAAGCAACACATCAATATACTTTAAAATGCCACACCAATTACATAATGCACTGGAAATATATGGCTTAGATTATTATCTGCATTGCAGCCATCACATATTGAGCCATCACTTAATGCCTACTAATGGACTAAGCACAAAATCCGATAACCACTCTAGTCACCGACACCAGGAGATCTACCATATATTTTGACCCCTAAGGCCAGGGAAAACATTAAATTAATTGAGTGAATGTGTGCGATGTATGACCCAGAAAGTCCTGGAACCAAAGATACAAATTAATTTCAGAAATGGCGGTTAACCGCCTGACATGCTGATCTCCGTCCGTTCGGGATGAAGAAATCTCGGCCAGACTTAGCTGCCTCCGATTCGGAGTCCGTTTCCCTAATGCAATTAAAACGAGCTTAACCCGCCTCTTTCGGCTCAATTAGATGGATAGGGATGGCCACAGATGGGGAGGAAGGGAAATGGTACGTGCCTGGCGACAGTTTATGCAAATTTTCCGGGTACGGCAGCGAGTAATCAACATTTTTGGCGCCCACTCAAGAGCTCAAGACTGCTTCCGGGCCAAAGTATTTGCATATGGCCAAGAGGATGCGTTATATATCCCCATTCGTGCCCCGGGCGGCATCCGTTGGCATTCCCACATTCATTAAGTAATTTGTAGCCACAAAATTTAATATGTTTCTAAAGTGATCCTTTGCTATTTATTTAATGCTTGTCAACCAGCGACCGTTGTCCCTTTTTTCTGGCTGTGCCTCCCTTCTATTTTATACACATATATATATATTTTTTTTTTTGCTGCCGCTGTCCTGTGGCAACCCTTTTGACCTTTGATTGACTGACAAGTTGGCCTTAACGACTAACCACAGGGCAGTGGCGTTGGCGGGGGGCGTGTCAGGCAGCGGGAAAAATCAAATTGAGCCCGATTAGGATTTAAATTGCTCAAGTTTTCCAGGGGTTCATTTTGGGAGCTTCGTTTCTATTTTTCCTTATGTTTTTTACTTGTTTTTTTTTGGGTTCTCCTTGAAGTATTTCCGTGATGTGCACGCGTGGCTCTAGTTAAACATATTCGTAGGTCCACTAAGGGAAAATATTGTATAAAATCAGCTTCACATGCTAACAAATTCCTCAGTTTGATATCATACCATGCCTTTATTTCTTTTCTAATAAATATAAAATGTACATTAATTTTTACTTAATGAAATAAGACATTTTTTAAGCTCCTTTAATGTCTCATTTATTTTTCATCGTGCATCTATACGGTTAAACAATTCTTGAAATCTATTCGCAGCCATCTGGCCCGAGGCTGTCAGCTCTCTTGCTCTCACTTTTTCCATTTGCATGTGTTGATTTTCGCTTTTGGGCTAAAACATGTTAAGCTCATTCCATTTTCCCCCCTTGTTATTTTCATTTTTCTGGTTTTTTGTTCAAGATTTTCCGGTGTGTCGGAGGATATGCCGTCTGCCCGCCGCCTGTCCCCGCGTTGGCTGTTGTCTTGGAGCCTTTCGTTTCGTTTCATTTCATTTTATTTTGGAGCGACAAATTGTGCGTGTTGACTGTAGGAAATGAATGTCATCCATGTGACATGTTGGCAAAATATTGAAATATGTGGGCTACAAAAGACAAAGCCGGAATCTGGGCGCACGGGGTCGGACACATGTGGATATGCGGCTGACATGTGCTTATCTAGTGCGCATATTTACTGCACGCTCTCGGGCACAAATCGCATTTGAAAACGGCTTGATTTCATTCCCCTTTGAGGCGCAGATTCGATGAGCGCATGAGATGAAATCAGTGACTAAACATCTGCAAATGCCTTTCACGTGTCTGCCTTTTTCGGCGCCCCCGCATCGATGGCTTGTTAAATTCCGCTCAAAGTTGCCTTATGCATGGCCAAGAGCAATTTCATAAACTGCAGCACTTAACTAAAAAATGCCGGACATATTGGCCGCCGTCGAAGCTGCTCTTGCCAGCAGCAAAAAGCGAGAAATGCTCGCATTTAACAACCTGCTATAAAAGAAAACACACACACGGAACGGGATCCGGAAGCCCAGAGCGGAAACTGAAATCGAACCGTTCAGGCGGCTCATCAAACTTGCTTGCCAAGCCAAAAATCAATACAAGGAGTACGGGAAACATTTTAAAAAGCCTGAAAGCTGGGTTCCAAAATAACTATATTTTGAAAGAAATTAAGTGAATTCAAAATTGGTTTAGCATACAATAATATGAGGCTAAAAATCAATATCATCTCTCACATTTTATATATTTATTTTCATATGCTTTTATGCTATTAAAGTAATAACTTTACCTATTTTATTTAAGTGTTTAAAGTTGTCAAAATATTTCTTCGATATATTTTTCGCAAGTGTTTCCCCGCAACAGCCATGGCTAGAAATTTTTACTGCAAATGAGCAAAGGCAACAAGCCCACGCAGCGGCGGGGGAAAATCTGAAACGAAATGGAAAGTTCGATAGTGTGGGGGTCGAGCAACAAGCGAAACTTATTAGATGAGATAAACGAGCCGCTCTTGTCAGTGCGAAATTCATAAATTTCGCAGCCCCAAAAACAAAACCCATAAATACCAGCGAACTGGGAGGGGTGAAAGCAAACAAAAACGAAAGCTTGACAATGAAATCGGACGGGGGAGCACTTTCACCCAAATAAGGATGGTGGGTGGAGGGACATGGGCCAGGGGAAAGGGTTGGCCAATAAATTGACAGCTGCAAGGAGACGGCTAAACAAATTGTTTAGCTAAAAATAGTCCGCACAAATTGTGGCTTATAAATTGTGCTCAAAGTGAATGTTTGCATATACATATACATTTCCCTCTTGGCCCGTACCACTCGGCGTATGCGCAATTTGTTTTGGCGCCTTAAACAATTGTTGGAACGTGCCAAGAGCCGGCGAAAGGCAAAGACAAATGTTCAACAGGGAGCAATAATATTGGAAATTTGATGCTTCACTGGAAAATGTAAAGAAAGGCGAAAGGAGAATGGAAAATACAGTCAAATGTTGCGACGAACAGATGCCTCTTAAGTCCGTACAAGATCCTTGTTAACATTTAGTACTTTGTATAGGAAATAAAATAATTAAATATATTACATACAGCTGAGATTCTTCAATATGTTTGTGCTTCGCAAAAATTTAGCCTGCACAAAACCTTTGCTACCTTGAATACTAATACCCATAGCGTAAAGATTCTGACTTTGCCTTTCCGTCATTGTACATATTTGCCCTTGCGGTGAGGCGAAGATTTCATTCCATTCTTTGACTAGAAAAAAGGGAAATTGTAGTTGGGAGCCCGAAAGCAAAGACCAAATCCATTTACAGACTCCCCATTTCCTTGCGAAATGCGAAAGAAATCGGTGAAGAAATACATATTTGTACATTTCGTTTTCTTGGGGCAAAAGTGTTTCGGCTCTATTGTGTATGTTTTGTGTGTGTTTATATGGATACTGCCGGTGATATTTGCCGATGGCGATGGATGGTGTAGCATCAGACAAAGGCCACTCGTTCGGATATAATATTCTCCTGTGAGTGTCTGCCTGCGGCCTTCAGCTTGTCTGACTCAACATTGACATTGGCATAATATTGGTTTCATTTGCTGCAATGCAATATGTAATATACAAATAAGCAAATGTATATGTAGGCGATGTACCTGGATTTCGAGTGGTCGTTGTAATACTAAGATAACAACTGATTATTGTCTGCAGGGTTCAGGCATTTGCATTGATTTGCAACTTAAGTTCATAAAATAAACTAATGGGCTAAGTTTTAAAGAGATATTATTGTAGTTGAGAATCTAATTGCGAGTCAATTATTCGATTTTTGGCCTTGATATACCCCAAAAATCTTCAAGCAAATTTTCCATTTCCCGATTTTGTATAACAGGCGAACAGAAAGCAGCAGAGAGCGACGCAGATCTCTTTAAAAATAATATTCACTTCTTTGTCGACTTGGCCCAAAACAGTATGCTAGAATTGAACACTCCTTAAATATTCTACGTATCGCGAAAGTATGCAATGAAGAACAACAGAGTGAGTATAGTGTCTGACAGTAAAATGGTGCATCTTTTAGGCTGAATTAATTAGCACGAAAAATTGTGCATCTTTTAGGCTGAAATAATTAGCAAGATGTGGAAGCTATAATTCATAACATACTTTTGGGATGAATTTAAACGACAAAATGGAACGCCGTTTCCTAATTTCGCCGGTAGATGGCGCTCGACAAGAAGTCTTAAATAGCCATTTATTTATTTTACATATGTATGTAACGCCGACGAGAGGTGTGCAGGCACACCCCCTCTGTTTACTTAAAAATTGAATAACTAAGCCAAAAATCCCTTAATTTTCATTCGGAAAGCTTTCCCATGCTAGTTTTTATTGGCTCTTTCATTCTGCATACTCAGTTTAAAATGAAAAATTTGGCTAATTTTTGACAATTTTAATGATATAACCCCTTATCTTTTTTTCAAAAAATCGAAAAAATCGAAAAAAATACTTTTGCCTAAAATATAGCTTGATCGACTCGGCTGTTGATGCTGATCAAGAATATATATGATTTATAGGGTCGGAAATGACTCCTTCATTGCGTTCTATACTTCTGACTGAAGTTACAATCCCCTTAAATGAACAATAAAACTTAAATATTTACCCACAATTTTATATGAAAATTATTGGAAAAAGTAAAGCTTAAAAATTGAATAACTAAGCCAAAAATCCCTTAATTTTCATTCGGAAAGCTTTCCCATGCTAGTTTTTATGGGCTCTTTCATTCTGCATACTCAGTTTAAAATGAAAAATTTGGCCAATTTTTGACAATTTTAATGATGTAACCCCTTATCTTTTTTTCAAAAAATCGAAAAAATCGAAAAAAATACTTTTGCCTAAAATATAGCTTGATCGACTCGGCTGTTGATGCTGATCAAGAATATATATGGTTTATAGGGTCGGAAATGACTCCTTCATTGCGTTCTATACTTCTGACTGAAGTTACAATCCCCTTAAATGAACAATAAAACTTAAATATTTACCCACAATTTTATATGAAAATTATTGGAAAAAGTAAAGCTTAAAAATTGAATAACTAAGCCAAAAATCCCTTAATTTTCATTCGGAAAGCTTTCCCATGCTAGTTTTTATTGGCTCTTTCATTCTGCGTACTCAGTTTAAAATGAAAAATTTTGCCAATTTATGACAATTTTAATGATGTAACCCCTTATCTTTTTTTCAAAAAATCGAAAAAATCGAAAAAAATACTTTTGCCTAAAATATAGCTTGATCGACTCGGCTGTTGATGCTGATCAAGAATATATATGATTTATAGGGTCGGAAATGACTCCTTCATTGCGTTCTATACTTCTGACTGAAGTTACAATCCCCTTAAATGAACAATAAAACTTAAATATTTACCCACAATTTTATATGAAAATTATTGGAAAAAGTAAAGCTTAAAAATTGAATAACTAAGCCAAAAATCCCTTAATTTTCATTCGGAAAGCTTTCCCATGCTAGTTTTTATTGGCTCTTTCATTCTGCATACTCAGTTTAAAATGAAAAATTTTGCCAATTTATGACAATTTTAATGATGTAACCCCTTATCTTTTTTTCAAAAAATCGAAAAAATCGAAAAAAATACTTTTGCCTAAAATATAGCTTGATCGACTCGGCTGTTGATGCTGATCAAGAATATATATGATTTATAGGGTCGGAAATGACTCCTTCATTGCGTTCTATACTTCTGACTGAAGTTACAATCCCCTTAAATGAACAATAAAACTTAAATATTTACCCACAATTTTATATGAAAATTATTGGAAAAAGTAAAGCTTAAAAATTGAATAACTAAGCCAAAAATCCCTTAATTTTCATTCGGAAAGCTTTCCCATGCTAGTTTTTATGGGCTCTTTCATTCTGCATACTCAGTTTAAAATGAAAAATTTTGCCAATTTTTGACAATTTTAATGATGTAACCCCTTATCTTTTTTTCAAAAAATCGAAAAAATCGAAAAAAATACTTTTGCCTAAAATATAGCTTGATCGACTCGGCTGTTGATGCTGATCAAGAATATATATGGTTTATAGGGTCGGAAATGACTCCTTCATTGCGTTCTATACTTCTGACTGAAGTTACAATCCCCTTAAATGAACAATAAAACTTAAATATTTACCCACAATTTTATATGAAAATTATTGAAAAAAGTAAAGCTTAAAAATTGAATAACTAAGCCAAAAATTCCTTAATTTTCATTCGGAAAGCTTTCCCATGCTAGTTTTTATTGGCTCTTTCATTCTGCATACTCAGTTTAAAATGAAAAATTTGGCCAATTTTTGATAATTTTAATGATGTAACCCCTTATCTTTTTTTCAAAAAATCGAAAAAATCGAAAAAAATACTTTTGCCTAAAATATAGCTTGATCGACTCGGCTGTTGATGCTGATCAAGAATATATATGATTTATAGGGTCGGAAATGACTCCTTCATTGCGTTCTATACTTCTGACTGAAGTTACAATCCCCTTAAATGAACAATAAAACTTAAATATTTACCCACAATTTTATATGAAAATTATTGGAAAAAGTAAAGCTTAAAAATTGAATAACTAAGCCAAAAATCCCTTAATTTTCATTCGGAAAGCTTTCCCATGCTAGTTTTTATTGGCTCTTTCATTCTGCATACTCAGTTTAAAATGAAAAATTTTGCCAATTTATGACAATTTTAATGATGTAACCCCTTATCTTTTTTTCAAAAAATCGAAAAAATCGAAAAAAATACTTTTGCCTAAAATATAGCTTGATCGACTCGGCTGTTGATGCTGATCAAGAATATATATGATTTATAGGGTCGGAAATGACTCCTTCATTGCGTTCTATACTTCTGACTGAAGTTACAATCCCCTTAAATGAACAATAAAACTTAAATATTTACCCACAATTTTATATGAAAATTATTGGAAAAAGTAAAGCTTAAAAATTGAATAACTAAGCCAAAAATCCCTTAATTTTCATTCGGAAAGCTTTCCCATGCTAGTTTTTATGGGCTCTTTCATTCTGCATACTCAGTTTAAAATGAAAAATTTTGCCAATTTTTGACAATTTTAATGATGTAACCCCTTATCTTTTTTTCAAAAAATCGAAAAAATCGAAAAAAATACTTTTGCCTAAAATATAGCTTGATCGACTCGGCTGTTGATGCTGATCAAGAATATATATGGTTTATAGGGTCGGAAATGACTCCTTCATTGCGTTCTATACTTCTGACTGAAGTTACAATCCCCTTAAATGAACAATAAAACTTAAATATTTACCCACAATTTTATATGAAAATTATTGGAAAAAGTAAAGCTTAAAAATTGAATAACTAAGCCAAAAATCCCTTAATTTTCATTCGGAAAGCTTTCCCATGCTAGTTTTTATGGGCTCTTTCATTCTGCATACTCAGTTTAAAATGAAAAATTTTGCCAATTTTTGACAATTTTAATGATGTAACCCCTTATCTTTTTTTCAAAAAATCGAAAAAATCGAAAAAAATACTTTTGCCTAAAATATAGCTTGATCGACTCGGCTGTTGATGCTGATCAAGAATATATATGGTTTATAGGGTCGGAAATGACTCCTTCATTGCGTTCTATACTTCTGACTGAAGTTACAATCCCCTTAAATGAACAATAAAACTTAAATATTTACCCACAATTTTATATGAAAATTATTGAAAAAAGTAAAGCTTAAAAATTGAATAACTAAGCCAAAAATTCCTTAATTTTCATTCGGAAAGCTTTGCCATGCTAGTTTTTATTGGCTCTTTCATTCTGCATACTCAGTTTAAAATGAAAAATTTGGCCAATTTTTGATAATTTTAATGATGTAACCCCTTATCTTTTTTTCAAAAAATCGAAAAAATCGAAAAAAATACTTTTGCCTAAAATATAGCTTGATCGACTCGGCTGTTGATGCTGATCAAGAATATATATGATTTATAGGGTCGGAAATGACTCCTTCATTGCGTTCTATACTTCTGACTGAAGTTACAATCCCCTTAAATGAACAATAAAACTTAAATATTTACCCACAATTTTATATGAAAATTATTGGAAAAAGTAAAGCTTAAAAATTGAATAACTAAGCCAAAAATCCCTTAATTTTCATTCGGAAAGCTTTCCCATGCTAGTTTTTATGGGCTCTTTCATTCTGCATACTCAGTTTAAAATGAAAAATTTTGCCAATTTTTGACAATTTTAATGATGTAACCCCTTATCTTTTTTTCAAAAAATCGAAAAAATCGAAAAAAATACTTTTGCCTAAAATATAGCTTGATCGACTCGGCTGTTGATGCTGATCAAGAATATATATGGTTTATAGGGTCGGAAATGACTCCTTCATTGCGTTCTATACTTCTGACTGAAGTTACAATCCCCTTAAATGAACAATAAAACTTAAATATTTACCCACAATTTTATATGAAAATTATTGGAAAAAGTAAAGCTTAAAAATTGAATAACTAAGCCAAAAATCCCTTAATTTTCATTCGGAAAGCTTTCCCATGCTAGTTTTTATTGGCTCTTTCATTCTGCATACTCAGTTTAAAATGAAAAATTTGGCCAATTTTTGACAATTTTAATGATGTAACCCCTTATCTTTTTTTCAAAAAATCGAAAAAATCGAAAAAAATACTTTTGCCTAAAATATAGCTTGATCGACTCGGCTGTTGATGCTGATCAAGAATATATATGGTTTATAGGGTCGGAAATGACTCCTTCATTGCGTTCTATACTTCTGACTGAAGTTACAATCCCCTTAAATGAACAATAAAACTTAAATATTTACCCACAATTTTATATGAAAATTATTGGAAAAAGTAAAGCTTAAAAATTGAATAACTAAGCCAAAAATCCCTTAATTTTCATTCGGAAAGCTTTCCCATGCTAGTTTTTATTGGCTCTTTCATTCTGCATACTCAGTTTAAAATGAAAAATTTGGCTAATTTTTGACAATTTTAATGATGTAACCCCTTATCTTTTTTTCAAAAAATCGAAAAAATCGAAAAAAATACTTTTGCCTAAAATATAGCTTGATCGACTCGGCTGTTGATGCTGATCAAGAATATATATGGTTTATAGGGTCGGAAATGACTCCTTCATTGCGTTCTATACTTCTGACTGAAGTTACAATCCCCTTAAATGAACAATAAAACTTAAATGTTTACCCACAATTTTATATGAAAATTATTGGAAAAAGTAAAGCTTAAAAATTGAATAACTAAGCCAAAAATCCCTTAATTTTCATTCGGAAAGCTTTCCCATGCTAGTTTTTATGGGCTCTTTCATTCTGCATACTCAGTTTAAAATGAAAAATTTTGCCAATTTTTGACAATTTTAATGATGTAACCCCTTATCTTTTTTTCAAAAAATCGATAAAATCGAAAAAAATACTTTTGCCTAAAATATAGCTTGATCGACTCGGCTGTTGATGCTGATCAAGAATATATATGATTTATAGGGTCGGAAATGACTCCTTCATTGCGTTCTATACTTCTGACTGAAGTTACAATCCCCTTAAATGAACAATAAAACTTAAATATTTACCCACAATTTTATATGAAAATTATTGGAAAAAGTAAAGCTTAAAAATTGAATAACTAAGCCAAAAATCCCTTAATTTTCATTCGGAAAGCTTTCCCATGCTAGTTTTTATTGGCTCTTTCATTCTGCATACTCAGTTTAAAATGAAAAATTTGGCCAATTTTTGACAATTTTAATGATGTAACCCCTTATCTTTTTTTCAAAAAATCGAAAAAATCGAAAAAAATACTTTTGCCTAAAATATAGCTTGATCGACTCGGCTGTTGATGCTGATCAAGAATATATATGATTTATAGGGTCGGAAATGACTCCTTCATTGCGTTCTATACTTCTGACTGAAGTTACAATCCCCTTAAATGAACAATAAAACTTAAATATTTACCCACAATTTTATATGAAAATTATTGGAAAAAGTAAAGCTTAAAAATTGAATAACTAAGCCAAAAATCCCTTAATTTTCATTCGGAAAGCTTTCCCATGCTAGTTTTTATTGGCTCTTTCATTCTGCATACTCAGTTTAAAATGAAAAATTTGGCCAATTTTTGACAATTTTAATGATGTAACCCCTTATCTTTTTTTCAAAAAATCGAAAAAATCGAAAAAAATACTTTTGCCTAAAATATAGCTTGATCGACTCGGCTGTTGATGCTGATCAAGAATATATATGATTTATAGGGTCGGAAATGACTCCTTCATTGCGTTCTATACTTCTGACTGAAGTTACAATCCCCTTAAATGAACAATAAAACTTAAATATTTACCCACAATTTTATATGAAAATTATTGGAAAAAGTAAAGCTAAAAAATTGAATAACTAAGCCAAAAATCCCTTAATTTTCATTCGGAAAGCTTTCCCATGCTAGTTTTTATTGGCTCTTTCATTCTGCATACTCAGTTTAAAATGAAAAATTTGGCTAATTTTTGACAATTTTAATGATGTAACCCCTTATCTTTTTTTCAAAAAATCGAAAAAATCGAAAAAAATACTTTTGCCTAAAATATAGCTTGATCGACTCGGCTGTTGATGCTGATCAAGAATATATATGGTTTATAGGGTCGGAAATGACTCCTTCATTGCGTTCTATACTTCTGACTGAAGTTACAATCCCCTTAAATGAACAATAAAACTTAAATGTTTACCCACAATTTTATATGAAAATTATTGGAAAAAGTAAAGCTTAAAAATTGAATAACTAAGCCAAAAATCCCTTAATTTTCATTCGGAAAGCTTTCCCATGCTAGTTTTTATGGGCTCTTTCATTCTGCATACTCAGTTTAAAATGAAAAATTTTGCCAATTTTTGACAATTTTAATGATGTAACCCCTTATCTTTTTTTCAAAAAATCGATAAAATCGAAAAAAATACTTTTGCCTAAAATATAGCTTGATCGACTCGGCTGTTGATGCTGATCAAGAATATATATGATTTATAGGGTCGGAAATGACTCCTTCATTGCGTTCTATACTTCTGACTGAAGTTACAATCCCCTTAAATGAACAATAAAACTTAAATATTTACCCACAATTTTATATGAAAATTATTGGAAAAAGTAAAGCTTAAAAATTGAATAACTAAGCCAAAAATCCCTTAATTTTCATTCGGAAAGCTTTCCCATGCTAGTTTTTATTGGCTCTTTCATTCTGCATACTCAGTTTAAAATGAAAAATTTGGCCAATTTTTGACAATTTTAATGATGTAACCCCTTATCTTTTTTTCAAAAAATCGAAAAAATCGAAAAAAATACTTTTGCCTAAAATATAGCTTGATCGACTCGGCTGTTGATGCTGATCAAGAATATATATGATTTATAGGGTCGGAAATGACTCCTTCATTGCGTTCTATACTTCTGACTGAAGTTACAATCCCCTTAAATGAACAATAAAACTTAAATATTTACCCACAATTTTATATGAAAATTATTGGAAAAAGTAAAGCTTAAAAATTGAATAACTAAGCCAAAAATCCCTTAATTTTCATTCGGAAAGCTTTCCCATGCTAGTTTTTATTGGCTCTTTCATTCTGCATACTCAGTTTAAAATGAAAAATTTGGCCAATTTTTGACAATTTTAATGATGTAACCCCTTATCTTTTTTTCAAAAAATCGAAAAAATCGAAAAAAATACTTTTGCCTAAAATATAGCTTGATCGACTCGGCTGTTGATGCTGATCAAGAATATATATGATTTATAGGGTCGGAAATGACTCCTTCATTGCGTTCTATACTTCTGACTGAAGTTACAATCCCCTTAAATGAACAATAAAACTTAAATATTTACCCACAATTTTATATGAAAATTATTGGAAAAAGTAAAGCTAAAAAATTGAATAACTAAGCCAAAAATCCCTTAATTTTCATTCGGAAAGCTTTCCCATGCTAGTTTTTATTGGCTCTTTCATTCTGCATACTCAGTTTAAAATGAAAAATTTTGCCAATTTTTGACAATCTTATCTTTTTTTCAAAAAATCGAAAAAATCGAAAAAAATACTTTTGCCTAAAATATAGCTTGATCGACTCGGCTGTTGATGCTGATCAAGAATATATATGATTTATAGGGTCGGAAATGACTCCTTCATTGCGTTCTATACTTCTGACTGAAGTTACAATCCCCTTAAATGAACAATAAAACTTAAATATTTACCCACAATTTTATATGAAAATTATTGGAAAAAGTAAAGCTTAAAAATTGAATAACTAAGCCAAAAATCCCTTAATTTTCATTCGGAAAGCTTTCCCATGCTAGTTTTTATTGGCTCTTTCATTCTGCATACTCAGTTTAAAATGAAAAATTTGGCAAATTTTTGACAATTTTAATCGAAAAAATCGAAAAAAATACTTTTGCCTAAAATATAGCTTGATCGACTCGGCTGTTGATGCTGATCAAGAATATATATGATTTATAGGGTCGGAAATGACTCCTTCATTGCGTTCTATACTTTTGACTGAAGTTACAATCCCCTTAAATGAACAATAAAACTTAAATATTTACCCACAATTTTATATGAAAATTATTGGAAAAAGTAAAGCTTAAAAATTGAATAACTAAGCCAAAAATCCCTTAATTTTCATTCGGAAAGCTTTCCCATGCTAGTTTTTATGAGCTCTTTCATTCTGCATACTCAGTTTAAAATGAAAAATTTTGCCAATTTTTGACAATTTTAATGATGTAACCCCTTATCTTTTTTTCAAAAAATCGAAAAAATCGAAAAAAATACTTTTGCCTAAAATATAGCTTGATCGACTCGGCTGTTGATGCTGATCAAGAATATATATGATTTATAGTGTCGGAAATGACTCCTTCATTGCGTTCTATACTTCTGACTGAAGTTACAATCCCCTTAAATGAACAATAAAACTTAAATATTTACCCACAATTTTATATGAAAATTATTGGAAAAAGTAAAGCTTAAAAATTGAATAACTAAGCCAAAAATCCCTTAATTTTCATTCGGAAAGCTTTCCCATGCTAGTTTTTATGGGCTCTTTCATTCTGCATACTCAGTTTAAAATGAAAAATTTTGCCAATTTTTGACAATTTTAATGATGTAACCCCTTATCTTTTTTTCAAAAAATCGAAAAAATCGAAAAAAATACTTTTGCCTAAAATATAGCTTGATCGACTCGGCTGTTGATGCTGATCAAGAATATATATGATTTATAGGGTCGGAAATGACTCCTTCATTGCGTTCTATACTTCTGACTGAAGTTACAATCCCCTTAAATGAACAATAAAACTTAAATATTTACCCACAATTTTATATGAAAATTATTGGAAAAAGTAAAGCTTAAAAATTGAATAACTAAGCCAAAAATCCCTTAATTTTCATTCGGAAAGCTTTCCCATGCTAGTTTTTATGAGCTCTTTCATTCTGCATACTCAGTTTAAAATGAAAAATTTGGCCAATTTTTGACAATTTTAATGATGTAACCCCTTATCTTTTTTTCAAAAAATCGAAAAAATCGAAAAAAATACTTTTGCCTAAAATATAGCTTGATCGACTCGGCTGTTGATGCTGATCAAGAATATATATGATTTATAGTGTCGGAAATGACTCCTTCATTGCGTTCTATACTTCTGACTGAAGTTACAATCCCCTTAAATGAACAATAAAACTTAAATATTTACCCACAATTTTATATGAAAATTATTGGAAAAAGTAAAGCTTAAAAATTGAATAACTAAGCCAAAAATCCCTTAATTTTCATTCGGAAAGCTTTCCCATGCTAGTTTTTATGGGCTCTTTCATTCTGCATACTCAGTTTAAAATGAAAAATTTTGCCAATTTTTGACAATTTTAATGATGTAACCCCTTATCTTTTTTTCAAAAAATCGAAAAAATCGAAAAAAATTCTTTTGCCTAAAATATAGCTTGATCGACTCGGCTGTTGATGCTGATCAAGAATATATATGATTTATAGGGTCGGAAATGACTCCTTCATTGCGTTCTATACTTCTGACTGAAGTTACAATCCCCTTAAATGAACAATAAAACAATAAAAAAAAAGTAAAGCTTAAAAATTGAATAACTAAGCCAAAAATCCCTTAATTTTCATTCGGAAAGCTTTCCCATGCTAGTTTTTATGAGCTCTTTCATTCTGCATACTCAGTTTAAAATGAAAAATTTGGCCAATTTTTGACAATTTTAATGATGTAACCCCTTATCTTTTTTTCAAAAAATCGAAAAAATCGAAAAAAATACTTTTGCCTAAAATATAGCTTGATCGACTCGGCTGTTGATGCTGATCAAGAATATATATGATTTATAGTGTCGGAAATGACTCCTTCATTGCGTTCTATACTTCTGACTGAAGTTACAATCCCCTTAAATGAACAATAAAACTTAAATATTTACCCACAATTTTATATGAAAATTATTGGAAAAAGTAAAGCTTAAAAATTGAATAACTAAGCCAAAAATCCCTTAATTTTCATTCGGAAAGCTTTCCCATGCTAGTTTTTATGAGCTCTTTCATTCTGCATACTCAGTTTAAAATGAAAAATTTGGCCAATTTTTGACAATTTTAATGATGTAACCCCTTATCTTTTTTTCAAAAAATCGAAAAAATCGAAAAAAATACTTTTGCCTAAAATATAGCTTGATCGACTCGGCTGTTGATGCTGATCAAGAATATATATGATTTATAGTGTCGGAAATGACTCCTTCATTGCGTTCTATACTTCTGACTGAAGTTACAATCCCCTTAAATGAACAATAAAACTTAAATATTTACCCACAATTTTATATGAAAATTATTGGAAAAAGTAAAGCTTAAAAATTGAATAACTAAGCCAAAAATCCCTTAATTTTCATTCGGAAAGCTTTCCCATGCTAGTTTTTATGGGCTCTTTCATTCTGCATACTCAGTTTAAAATGAAAAATTTTGCCAATTTTTGACAATTTTAATGATGTAACCCCTTATCTTTTTTTCAAAAAATCGAAAAAATCGAAAAAAATTCTTTTGCCTAAAATATAGCTTGATCGACTCGGCTGTTGATGCTGATCAAGAATATATATGATTTATAGGGTCGGAAATGACTCCTTCATTGCGTTCTATACTTCTGACTGAAGTTACAATCCCCTTAAATGAACAATAAAACTTAAATATTTACCCACAATTTTATATGAAAATTATTGGAAAAAGTAAAGCTTAAAAATTGAATAACTAAGCCAAAAATCCCTTAATTTTCATTCGGAAAGCTTTCCCGTGCTAGTTTTTATTGGCTCTTTCATTCTGCATACTCAGTTTAAAATGAAAAATTTGGCTAATTTTTGACAATTTTAATGATGTAACCCCTTATCTTTTTTTCAAAAAATCGAAAAATTCGAAAAAAATACTTTTGCCTAAAATATAGCTTGATCGACTCGGCTGTTGATGCTGATCAAGAATATATATGATTTATAGGGTCGGAAATGACTCCTTCATTGCGTTCTATACTTCTGACTGAAGTTACAATCCCCTTAAATGAACAATAAAACTTAAATATTTACCCACAATTTTATATGAAAATTATTGGAAAAAGTAAAGCTTAAAAATTGAATAACTAAGCCAAAAATCCCTTAATTTTCATTCGGAAAGCTTTCCCATGCGAGTTTTTATTGGCTCTTTCATTCTGCATACTCAGTTTAAAATGAAAAATTTTGCCAATTTTTGACAATTTTAATGATGTAACCCCTTATCTTTTTTTCAAAAAATCGAAAAAATCGAAAAAAATACTTTTGCCTAAAATATAGCTTGATCGACTCGGCTGTTGATGCTGATCAAGAATATATATGATTTATAGGGTCGGAAATGACTCCTTCATTGCGTTCTATACTTCTGACTGAAGTTACAATCCCCTTAAATGAACAATAAAACTTAAATATTTACCCACAATTTTATATGAAAATTATTGGAAAAAGTAAAGCTTAAAAATTGAATAACTAAGCCAAAAATCCCTTAATTTTCATTCGGAAAGCTTTCCCATGCTAGTTTTTATGGGCTCTTTCATTCTGCATACTCAGTTTAAAATGAAAAATTTGGCCAATTTTTGACAATTTTAATGATGTAACCCCTTATCTTTTTTTCAAAAAATCGAAAAAATCGAAAAAAATACTTTTGCCTAAAATATAGCTTGATCGACTCGGCTGTTGATGCTGATCAAGAATATATATGATTTATAGTGTCGGAAATGACTCCTTCATTGCGTTCTATACTTCTGACTGAAGTTACAATCCCCTTAAATGAACAATAAAACTTAAATATTTACCCACAATTTTATATGAAAATTATTGGAAAAAGTAAAGCTTAAAAATTGAATAACTAAGCCAAAAATCCCTTAATTTTCATTCGGAAAGCTTTCCCGTGCTAGTTTTTATTGGCTCTTTCATTCTGCATACTCAGTTTAAAATGAAAAATTTGGCTAATTTTTGACAATTTTAATGATGTAACCCCTTATCTTTTTTTCAAAAAATCGAAAAATTCGAAAAAAATACTTTTGCCTAAAATATAGCTTGATCGACTCGGCTGTTGATGCTGATCAAGAATATATATGATTTATAGGGTCGGAAATGACTCCTTCATTGCGTTCTATACTTCTGACTGAAGTTACAATCCCCTTAAATGAACAATAAAACTTAAATATTTACCCACAATTTTATATGAAAATTATTGGAAAAAGTAAAGCTTAAAAATTGAATAACTAAGCCAAAAATCCCTTAATTTTCATTCGGAAAGCTTTCCCATGCGAGTTTTTATTGGCTCTTTCATTCTGCATACTCAGTTTAAAATGAAAAATTTTGCCAATTTTTGACAATTTTAATGATGTAACCCCTTATCTTTTTTTCAAAAAATCGAAAAAATCGAAAAAAATACTTTTGCCTAAAATATAGCTTGATCGACTCGGCTGTTGATGCTGATCAAGAATATATATGATTTATAGGGTCGGAAATGACTCCTTCATTGCGTTCTATACTTCTGACTGAAGTTACAATCCCCTTAAATGAACAATAAAACTTAAATATTTACCCACAATTTTATATGAAAATTATTGGAAAAAGTAAAGCTTAAAAATTGAATAACTAAGCCAAAAATCCCTTAATTTTCATTCGGAAAGCTTTCCCATGCTAGTTTTTATGGGCTCTTTCATTCTGCATACTCAGTTTAAAATGAAAAATTTGGCCAATTTTTGACAATTTTAATGATGTAACCCCTTATCTTTTTTTCAAAAAATCGAAAAAATCGAAAAAAATACTTTTGCCTAAAATATAGCTTGATCGACTCGGCTGTTGATGCTGATCAAGAATATATATGATTTATAGTGTCGGAAATGACTCCTTCATTGCGTTCTATACTTCTGACTGAAGTTACAATCCCCTTAAATGAACAATAAAACTTAAATATTTACCCACAATTTTATATGAAAATTATTGGAAAAAGTAAAGCTTAAAAATTGAATAACTAAGCCAAAAATCCCTTAATTTTCATTCGGAAAGCTTTCCCATGCTAGTTTTTATGGGCTCTTTCATTCTGCATACTCAGTTTAAAATGAAAAATTTTGCCAATTTTTGACAATTTTAATGATGTAACCCCTTATCTTTTTTTCAAAAAATCGAAAAAATCGAAAAAAATTCTTTTGCCTAAAATATAGCTTGATCGACTCGGCTGTTGATGCTGATCAAGAATATATATGATTTATAGGGTCGGAAATGACTCCTTCATTGCGTTCTATACTTCTGACTGAAGTTACAATCCCCTTAAATGAACAATAAAACTTAAATATTTACCCACAATTTTATATGAAAATTATTGGAAAAAGTAAAGCTTAAAAATTGAATAACTAAGCCAAAAATCCCTTAATTTTCATTCGGAAAGCTTTCCCGTGCTAGTTTTTATTGGCTCTTTCATTCTGCATACTCAGTTTAAAATGAAAAATTTGGCTAATTTTTGACAATTTTAATGATGTAACCCCTTATCTTTTTTTCAAAAAATCGAAAAATTCGAAAAAAATACTTTTGCCTAAAATATAGCTTGATCGACTCGGCTGTTGATGCTGATCAAGAATATATATGATTTATAGGGTCGGAAATGACTCCTTCATTGCGTTCTATACTTCTGACTGAAGTTACAATCCCCTTAAATGAACAATAAAACTTAAATATTTACCCACAATTTTATATGAAAATTATTGGAAAAAGTAAAGCTTAAAAATTGAATAACTAAGCCAAAAATCCCTTAATTTTCATTCGGAAAGCTTTCCCATGCGAGTTTTTATTGGCTCTTTCATTCTGCATACTCAGTTTAAAATGAAAAATTTGGCCAATTTTTGACAATTTTAATGATGTAACCCCTTATCTTTTTTTCAAAAAATCGAAAAAATCGAAAAAAATACTTTTGCCTAAAATATAGCTTGATCGACTCGGCTGTTGATGCTGATCAAGAATATATATGATTTATAGGGTCGGAAATGACTCCTTCATTGCGTTCTATACTTCTGACTGAAGTTACAATCCCCTTAAATGAACAATAAAACTTAAATATTTACCCACAATTTTATATGAAAATTATTGGAAAAAGTAAAGCTTAAAAATTGAATAACTAAGCCAAAAATCCCTTAATTTTCATTCGGAAAGCTTTCCCATGCTAGTTTTTATGGGCTCTTTCATTCTGCATACTCAGTTTAAAATGAAAAATTTGGCCAATTTTTGACAATTTTAATGATGTAACCCCTTATCTTTTTTTCAAAAAATCGAAAAAATCGAAAAAAATACTTTTGCCTAAAATATAGCTTGATCGACTCGGCTGTTGATGCTGATCAAGAATATATATGATTTATAGGGTCGGAAATGACTCCTTCATTGCGTTCTATACTTTTGACTGAAGTTACAATCCCCTTAAATGAACAATAAAACTTAAATATTTACCCACAATTTTATATGAAAATTATTGGAAAAAGTAAAGCTTAAAAATTGAATAACTAAGCCAAAAATCCCTTAATTTTCATTCGGAAAGCTTTCCCATGCTAGTTTTTATGAGCTCTTTCATTCTGCATACTCAGTTTAAAATGAAAAATTTGGCCAATTTTTGACAATTTTAATGATGTAACCCCTTATCTTTTTTTCAAAAAATCGAAAAAATCGAAAAAAATACTTTTGCCTAAAATATAGCTTGATCGACTCGGCTGTTGATGCTGATCAAGAATATATATGATTTATAGTGTCGGAAATGACTCCTTCATTGCGTTCTATACTTCTGACTGAAGTTACAATCCCCTTAAATGAACAATAAAACTTAAATATTTACCCACAATTTTATATGAAAATTATTGGAAAAAGTAAAGCTTAAAAATTGAATAACTAAGCCAAAAATCCCTTAATTTTCATTCGGAAAGCTTTCCCATGCTAGTTTTTATGGGCTCTTTCATTCTGCATACTCAGTTTAAAATGAAAAATTTGGCCAATTTTTGACAATTTTAATGATGTAACCCCTTATCTTTTTTTCAAAAAATCGAAAAAATCGAAAAAAAATACTTTTGCCTAAAATATAGCTTGATCGACTCGGCTGTTGATGCTGATCAAGAATATATATGATTTATAGGGTCGGAAATGACTCCTTCATTGCGTTCTATACTTCTGACTGAAGTTACAATCCCCTTAAATGAACAATAAAACTTAAATATTTACCCACAATTTTATATGAAAATTATTGGAAAAAGTAAAGCTTAAAAATTGAATAACTAAGCCAAAAATCCCTTAATTTTCATTCGGAAAGCTTTCCCGTGCTAGTTTTTATTGGCTCTTTCATTCTGCATACTCAGTTTAAAATGAAAAATTTGGCTAATTTTTGACAATTTTAATGATGTAACCCCTTATCTTTTTTTCAAAAAATCGAAAAATTCGAAAAAAATACTTTTGCCTAAAATATAGCTTGATCGACTCGGCTGTTGATGCTGATCAAGAATATATATGATTTATAGGGTCGGAAATGACTCCTTCATTGCGTTCTATACTTTTGACTGAAGTTACAATCCCCTTAAATGAACAATAAAACTTAAATATTTACCCACAATTTTATATGAAAATTATTGGAAAAAGTAAAGCTTAAAAATTGAATAACTAAGCCAAAAATCCCTTAATTTTCATTCGGAAAGCTTTCCCATGCTAGTTTTTATGGGCTCTTTCATTCTGCATACTCAGTTTAAAATGAAAAATTTTGCCAATTTTTGACAATTTTAATGATGTAACCCCTTATCTTTTTTTCAAAAAATCGAAAAAATCGAAAAAAATACTTTTGCCTAAAATATAGCTTGATCGACTCGGCTGTTGATGCTGATCAAGAATATATATGATTTATAGGGTCGGAAATGACTCCTTCATTGCGTTCTATACTTCTGACTGAAGTTACAATCCCCTTAAATGAACAATAAAACTTAAATATTTACCCACAATTTTATATGAAAATTATTGGAAAAAGTAAAGCTTAAAAATTGAATAACTAAGCCAAAAATCCCTTAATTTTCATTCGGAAAGCTTTCCCGTGCTAGTTTTTATTGGCTCTTTCATTCTGCATACTCAGTTTAAAATGAAAAATTTGGCTAATTTTTGACAATTTTAATGATGTAACCCCTTATCTTTTTTTCAAAAAATCGAAAAATTCGAAAAAAATACTTTTGCCTAAAATATAGCTTGATCGACTCGGCTGTTGATGCTGATCAAGAATATATATGATTTATAGGGTCGGAAATGACTCCTTCATTGCGTTCTATACTTCTGACTGAAGTTACAATCCCCTTAAATGAACAATAAAACTTAAATATTTACCCACAATTTTATATGAAAATTATTGGAAAAAGTAAAGCTTAAAAATTGAATAACTAAGCCAAAAATCCCTTAATTTTCATTCGGAAAGCTTTCCCATGCTAGTTTTTATGGGCTCTTTCATTCTGCATACTCAGTTTAAAATGAAAAATTTGGCCAATTTTTGACAATTTTAATGATGTAACCCCTTATCTTTTTTTCAAAAAATCGAAAAAATCGAAAAAAATACTTTTGCCTAAAATATAGCTTGATCGACTCGGCTGTTGATGCTGATCAAGAATATATATGATTTATAGGGTCGGAAATGACTCCTTCATTGCGTTCTATACTTCTGACTGAAGTTACAATCCCCTTAAATGAACAATAAAACTTAAATATTTACCCACAATTTTATATGAAAATTATTGGAAAAAGTAAAGCTTAAAAATTGAATAACTAAGCCAAAAATCCCTTAATTTTCATTCGGAAAGCTTTCCCGTGCTAGTTTTTATTGGCTCTTTCATTCTGCATACTCAGTTTAAAATGAAAAATTTGGCTAATTTTTGACAATTTTAATGATGTAACCCCTTATCTTTTTTTCAAAAAATCGAAAAATTCGAAAAAAATACTTTTGCCTAAAATATAGCTTGATCGACTCGGCTGTTGATGCTGATCAAGAATATATATGATTTATAGGGTCGGAAATGACTCCTTCATTGCGTTCTATACTTCTGACTGAAGTTACAATCCCCTTAAATGAACAATAAAACTTAAATATTTACCCACAATTTTATATGAAAATTATTGGAAAAAGTAAAGCTTAAAAATTGAATAACTAAGCCAAAAATCCCTTAATTTTCATTCGGAAAGCTTTCCCATGCTAGTTTTTATTGGCTCTTTCATTCTGCATACTCAGTTTAAAATGAAAAATTTGGCCAATTTTTGACAATTTTAATGATGTAACCCCTTATCTTTTTTTCAAAAAATCGAAAAAATCGAAAAAAATTCTTTTGCCTAAAATATAGCTTGATCGACTCGGCTGTTGATGCTGATCAAGAATATATATGATTTATAGGGTCGGAAATGACTCCTTCATTGCGTTCTATACTTCTGACTGAAGTTACAATCCCCTTAAATGAACAATAAAACTTAAATATTTACCCACAATTTTATATGAAAATTATTGGAAAAAGTAAAGCTTAAAAATTGAATAACTAAGCCAAAAATCCCTTAATTTTCATTCGGAAAGCTTTCCCATGCTAGTTTTTATTGGCTCTTTCATTCTGCATACTCAGTTTAAAATGAAAAATTTGGCCAATTTTTGACAATTTTAATGATGTAACCCCTTATCTTTTTTTCAAAAAATCGAAAAAATCGAAAAAAATACTTTTGCCTAAAATATAGCTTGATCGACTCGGCTGTTGATGCTGATCAAGAATATATATGATTTATAGGGTCGGAAATGACTCCTTCATTGCGTTCTATACTTCTGACTGAAGTTACAATCCCCTTAAATGAACAATAAAACTTAAATATTTACCCACAATTTTATATGAAAATTATTGGAAAAAGTAAAGCTTAAAAATTGAATAACTAAGCCAAAAATCCCTTAATTTTCATTCGGAAAGCTTTCCCATGCTAGTTTTTATGGGCTCTTTCATTCTGCATACTCAGTTTAAAATGAAAAATTTGGCCAATTTTTGACAATTTTAATGATGTAACCCCTTATCTTTTTTTCAAAAAATCGAAAAAATCGAAAAAAATACTTTTGCCTAAAATATAGCTTGATCGACTCGGCTGTTGATGCTGATCAAGAATATATATGATTTATAGGGTCGGAAATGACTCCTTCATTGCGTTCTATACTTTTGACTGAAGTTACAATCCCCTTAAATGAACAATAAAACTTAAATATTTACCCACAATTTTATATGAAAATTATTGGAAAAAGTAAAGCTTAAAAATTGAATAACTAAGCCAAAAATCCCTTAATTTTCATTCGGAAAGCTTTCCCATGCTAGTTTTTATGAGCTCTTTCATTCTGCATACTCAGTTTAAAATGAAAAATTTGGCCAATTTTTGACAATTTTAATGATGTAACCCCTTATCTTTTTTTCAAAAAATCGAAAAAATCGAAAAAAATACTTTTGCCTAAAATATAGCTTGATCGACTCGGCTGTTGATGCTGATCAAGAATATATATGATTTATAGTGTCGGAAATGACTCCTTCATTGCGTTCTATACTTCTGACTGAAGTTACAATCCCCTTAAATGAACAATAAAACTTAAATATTTACCCACAATTTTATATGAAAATTATTGGAAAAAGTAAAGCTTAAAAATTGAATAACTAAGCCAAAAATCCCTTAATTTTCATTCGGAAAGCTTTCCCGTGCTAGTTTTTATTGGCTCTTTCATTCTGCATACTCAGTTTAAAATGAAAAATTTGGCTAATTTTTGACAATTTTAATGATGTAACCCCTTATCTTTTTTTCAAAAAATCGAAAAATTCGAAAAAAATACTTTTGCCTAAAATATAGCTTGATCGACTCGGCTGTTGATGCTGATCAAGAATATATATGATTTATAGGGTCGGAAATGACTCCTTCATTGCGTTCTATACTTCTGACTGAAGTTACAATCCCCTTAAATGAACAATAAAACTTAAATATTTACCCACAATTTTATATGAAAATTATTGGAAAAAGTAAAGCTTAAAAATTGAATAACTAAGCCAAAAATCCCTTAATTTTCATTCGGAAAGCTTTCCCATGCTAGTTTTTATGAGCTCTTTCATTCTGCATACTCAGTTTAAAATGAAAAATTTGGCCAATTTTTGACAATTTTAATGATGTAACCCCTTATCTTTTTTTCAAAAAATCGAAAAAATCGAAAAAAATACTTTTGCCTAAAATATAGCTTGATCGACTCGGCTGTTGATGCTGATCAAGAATATATATGATTTATAGTGTCGGAAATGACTCCTTCATTGCGTTCTATACTTCTGACTGAAGTTACAATCCCCTTAAATGAACAATAAAACTTAAATATTTACCCACAATTTTATATGAAAATTATTGGAAAAAGTAAAGCTTAAAAATTGAATAACTAAGCCAAAAATCCCTTAATTTTCATTCGGAAAGCTTTCCCATGCTAGTTTTTATGGGCTCTTTCATTCTGCATACTCAGTTTAAAATGAAAAATTTGGCCAATTTTTGACAATTTTAATGATGTAACCCCTTATCTTTTTTTCAAAAAATCGAAAAAATCGAAAAAAATACTTTTGCCTAAAATATAGCTTGATCGACTCGGCTGTTGATGCTGATCAAGAATATATATGATTTATAGGGTCGGAAATGACTCCTTCATTGCGTTCTATACTTCTGACTGAAGTTACAATCCCCTTAAATGAACAATAAAACTTAAATATTTACCCACAATTTTATATGAAAATTATTGGAAAAAGTAAAGCTTAAAAATTGAATAACTAAGCCAAAAATCCCTTAATTTTCATTCGGAAAGCTTTCCCGTGCTAGTTTTTATTGGCTCTTTCATTCTGCATACTCAGTTTAAAATGAAAAATTTGGCTAATTTTTGACAATTTTAATGATGTAACCCCTTATCTTTTTTTCAAAAAATCGAAAAAAATACTTTTGCCTAAAATATAGCTTGATCGACTCGGCTGTTGATGCTGATCAAGAATATATATGATTTATAGGGTCGGAAATGACTCCTTCATTGCGTTCTATACTTCTGACTGAAGTTACAATCCCCTTAAATGAACAATAAAACTTAAATATTTACCCACAATTTTATATGAAAATTATTGGAAAAAGTAAAGCTTAAAAATTGAATAACTAAGCCAAAAATCCCTTAATTTTCATTCGGAAAGCTTTCCCATGCTAGTTTTTATGGGCTCTTTCATTCTGCATACTCAGTTTAAAATGAAAAATTTTGCCAATTTTTGACAATTTTAATGATGTAACCCCTTATCTTTTTTTCAAAAAATCGAAAAAATCGAAAAAAATACTTTTGCCTAAAATATAGCTTGATCGACTCGGCTGTTGATGCTGATCAAGAATATATATGATTTATAGGGTCGGAAATGACTCCTTCATTGCGTTCTATACTTCTGACTGAAGTTACAATCCCCTTAAATGAACAATAAAACTTAAATATTTACCCACAATTTTATATGAAAATTATTGGAAAAAGTAAAGCTTAAAAATTGAATAACTAAGCCAAAAATCCCTTAATTTTCATTCGGAAAGCTTTCCCATGCTAGTTTTTATTGGCTCTTTCATTCTGCATACTCAGTTTAAAATGAAAAATTTGGCCAATTTTTGACAATTTTAATGATGTAACCCCTTATCTTTTTTTCAAAAAATCGAAAAAAATACTTTTGCCTAAAATATAGCTTGATCGACTCGGCTGTTGATGCTGATCAAGAATATATATGATTTATAGGGTCGGAAATGACTCCTTCATTGCGTTCTATACTTCTGACTGAAGTTACAATCCCCTTAAATGAACAATAAAACTTAAATATTTACCCACAATTTTATATGAAAATTATTGGAAAAAGTAAAGCTTAAAAATTGAATAACTAAGCCAAAAATCCCTTAATTTTCATTCGGAAAGCTTTCCCATGCTAGTTTTTATGGGCTCTTTCATTCTGCATACTCAGTTTAAAATGAAAAATTTTGCCAATTTTTGACAATTTTAATGATGTAACCCCTTATCTTTTTTTCAAAAAATCGAAAAAATCGAAAAAAATACTTTTGCCTAAAATATAGCTTGATCGACTCGGCTGTTGATGCTGATCAAGAATATATATGATTTATAGGGTCGGAAATGACTCCTTCATTGCGTTCTATACTTCTGACTGAAGTTACAATCCCCTTAAATGAACAATAAAACTTAAATATTTACCCACAATTTTATATGAAAATTATTGGAAAAAGTAAAGCTTAAAAATTGAATAACTAAGCCAAAAATCCCTTAATTTTCATTCGGAAAGCTTTCCCATGCTAGTTTTTATTGGCTCTTTCATTCTGCATACTCAGTTTAAAATGAAAAATTTGGCCAATTTTTGACAATTTTAATGATGTAACCCCTTATCTTTTTTTCAAAAAATCGAAAAAATCGAAAAAAATACTTTTGCCTAAAATATAGCTTGATCGACTCGGCTGTTGATGCTGATCAAGAATATATATGATTTATAGGGTCGGAAATGACTCCTTCATTGCGTTCTATACTTCTGACTGAAGTTACAATCCCCTTAAATGAACAATAAAACTTAAATATTTACCCACAATTTTATATGAAAATTATTGGAAAAAGTAAAGCTTAAAAATTGAATAACTAAGCCAAAAATCCCTTAATTTTCATTCGGAAAGCTTTCCCATGCTAGTTTTTATGAGCTCTTTCATTCTGCATACTCAGTTTAAAATGAAAAATTTGGCCAATTTTTGACAATTTTAATGATGTAACCCCTTATCTTTTTTTCAAAAAATCGAAAAAAATACTTTTGCCTAAAATATAGCTTGATCGACTCGGCTGTTGATGCTGATCAAGAATATATATGATTTATAGTGTCGGAAATGACTCCTTCATTGCGTTCTATACTTCTGACTGAAGTTACAATCCCCTTAAATGAACAATAAAACTTAAATATTTACCCACAATTTTATATGAAAATTATTGGAAAAAGTAAAGCTTAAAAATTGAATAACTAAGCCAAAAATCCCTTAATTTTCATTCGGAAAGCTTTCCCATGCTAGTTTTTATGGGCTCTTTCATTCTGCATACTCAGTTTAAAATGAAAAATTTGGCCAATTTTTGACAATTTTAATGATGTAACCCCTTATCTTTTTTTCAAAAAATCGAAAAAATCGAAAAAAATACTTTTGCCTAAAATATAGCTTGATCGACTCGGCTGTTGATGCTGATCAAGAATATATATGATTTATAGGGTCGGAAATGACTCCTTCATTGCGTTCTATACTTCTGACTGAAGTTACAATCCCCTTAAATGAACAATAAAACTTAAATATTTACCCACAATTTTATATGAAAATTATTGGAAAAAGTAAAGCTTAAAAATTGAATAACTAAGCCAAAAATCCCTTAATTTTCATTCGGAAAGCTTTCCCGTGCTAGTTTTTATTGGCTCTTTCATTCTGCATACTCAGTTTAAAATGAAAAATTTTGCCAATTTTTGACAATTTTAATGATGTAACCCCTTATCTTTTTTTCAAAAAATCGAAAAAATCGAAAAAAATACTTTTGCCTAAAATATAGCTTGATCGACTCGGCTGTTGATGCTGATCAAGAATATATATGATTTATAGGGTCGGAAATGACTCCTTCATTGCGTTCTATACTTCTGACTGAAGTTACAATCCCCTTAAATGAACAATAAAACTTAAATATTTACCCACAATTTTATATGAAAATTATTGGAAAAAGTAAAGCTTAAAAATTGAATAACTAAGCCAAATATCCCCTAATTTTCATTCGGAAAGCTTTCCCATGCTAGTTTTTATTGGCTCTTTCATTCTGCATACTCAGTTTAAAATGAAAAATTTGGCCAATTTTTGACAATTTTAATGATGTAACCCCTTATCTTTTTTTCAAAAAATCGAAAAAATCGAAAAAATCGAAAAAAATACTTTTGCCTAAAATATAGCTTGATCGACTCGGCTGTTGATGCTGATCAAGAATATATATGATTTATAGGGTCGGAAATGACTCCTTCATTGCGTTCTATACTTCTGACTGAAGTTACAATCCCCTTAAATGAACAATAAAACTTAAATATTTACCCACAATTTTATATGAAAATTATTGGAAAAAGTAAAGCTTAAAAATTGAATAACTAAGCCAAAAATCCCTTAATTTTCATTCGGAAAGCTTTCCCATGCTAGTTTTTATGGGCTCTTTCATTCTGCATACTCAGTTTAAAATGAAAAATTTGGCCAATTTTTGACAATTTTAATGATGTAACCCCTTATCTTTTTTTCAAAAAATCGAAAAAATCGAAAAAAATACTTTTGCCTAAAATATAGCTTGATCGACTCGGCTGTTGATGCTGATCAAGAATATATATGATTTATAGGGTCGGAAATGACTCCTTCATTGCGTTCTATACTTCTGATTGAAGTTACAATCCCCTTAAATGAACAATAAAACTTACCCACAATTTTATATGAAAAAAAAATACTTTTGCCTAAAATATAGCTTGATCGACTCGGCTGTTGATGCTGATCAAGAATATATATGATTTATAGGGTCGGAAATGACTCCTTCATTGCGTTCTATACTTCTGACTGAAGTTACAATCCCCTTAAATGAACAATAAAACTTAAATATTTACCCACAATTTTATATGAAAATTATTGGAAAAAGTAAAGCTTAAAAATTGAATAACTAAGCCAAAAATCCCTTAATTTTCATTCGGAAAGCTTTCCCATGCTAGTTTTTATGGGCTCTTTCATTATGCATACTCAGTTTAAAATGAAAAATTTGGCCAATTTTTGACAATTTTAATGATGTAACCCCTTATCTTTTTTTCAAAAAATCGAAAAAATCGAAAAAAATACTTTTGCCTAAAATATAGCTTGATCGACTCGGCTGTTGATGCTGATCAAGAATATATATGATTTATAGGGTCGGAAATGACTCCTTCATTGCGTTCTATACTTCTGACTGAAGTTACAATCCCCTTAAATGAACAATAAAACTTAAATATTTACCCACAATTTTATATGAAAATTATTGGAAAAAGTAAAGCTTAAAAATTGAATAACTAAGCCAAATATCCCCTAATTTTCATTCGGAAAGCTTTCCCATGCTAGTTTTTATTGGCTCTTTCATTCTGCATACTCAGTTTAAAATGAAAAATTTGGCCAATTTTTGACAATTTTAATGATGTAACCCCTTATCTTTTTTTCAAAAAATCGAAAAAATCGAAAAAAATACTTTTGCCTAAAATATAGCTTGATCGACTCGGCTGTTGATGCTGATCAAGAATATATATGATTTATAGGGTCGGAAATGACTCCTTCATTGCGTTCTATACTTCTGACTGAAGTTACAATCCCCTTAAATGAACAATAAAACTTAAATATTTACCCACAATTTTATATGAAAATTATTGGAAAAAGTAAAGCTTAAAAATTGAATAACTAAGCCAAAAATCCCTTAATTTTCATTCGGAAAGCTTTCCCATGCTAGTTTTTATGGGCTCTTTCATTCTGCATACTCAGTTTAAAATGAAAAATTTGGCCAATTTTTGACAATTTTAATGATGTAACCCCTTATCTTTTTTTCAAAAAATCGAAAAAATCGAAAAAATCGAAAAAAATACTTTTGCCTAAAATATAGCTTGATCGACTCGGCTGTTGATGCTGATCAAGAATATATATGATTTATAGGGTCGGAAATGACTCCTTCATTGCGTTCTATACTTCTGACTGAAGTTACAATCCCCTTAAATGAACAATAAAACTTACCCACAATTTTATATGAAAAAAAAATACTTTTGCCTAAAATATAGCTTGATCGACTCGGCTGTTGATGCTGATCAAGAATATATATGATTTATAGGGTCGGAAATGACTCCTTCATTGCGTTCTATACTTCTGACTGAAGTTACAATCCCCTTAAATGAACAATAAAACTTAAATATTTACCCACAATTTTATATGAAAATTATTGGAAAAAGTAAAGCTTAAAAATTGAATAACTAAGCCAAAAATCCCTTAATTTTCATTCGGAAAGCTTTCCCATGCTAGTTTTTATTGGCTCTTTCATTCTGCATACTCAGTTTAAAATGAAAAATTTGGCCAATTTTTGACAATTTTAATGATGTAACCCCTTATCTTTTTTTCAAAAAATCGAAAAAATCGAAAAAAATACTTTTGCTTAAAATATAGCTTGATCAACTCGGCTGTTGATGCTGATCAAGAATATATATGATTTATAGGGTCGGAAGTGACTCCTTCATTGCGTTCTATACTTCTGACTGAAGTTACAATCCCCTTAAATGAACAATAAAACTTAAATATTTACCCACAATTTTATATGAAAATTATTGGAAAAAGTAAAGCTTAAAAATTGAATAACTAAGCCAAAAATCCCTTAATTTTCATTCGGAAAGCTTTCCCATGCTAGTTTTTATGGGCTCTTTCATTCTGCATACTCAGTTTAAAATGAAAAATTTGGCCAATTTTTGACAATTTTAATGATGTAACCCCTTATCATTTTTTCAAAAAATCGAAAAAATCGAAAAAAATACTTTTGCCTAAAATATAGCTTGATCGACTCGGCTGTTGATGCTGATCAAGAATATATATGATTTATAGGGTCGGAAATGACTCCTTCATTGCGTTCTATACTTCTGACTGAAGTTACAATCCCCTTAAATGAACAATAAAACTTAAATATTTACCCACAATTTTATATGAAAATTATTGGAAAAAGTAAAGCTTAAAAATTGAATAACTAAGCCAAAAATCCCTTAATTTTCATTCGGAAAGCTTTCCCATGCTAGTTTTTATTGGCTCTTTCATTCTGCATACTCAGTTTAAAATGAAAAATTTGGCCAATTTTTGACAATTTTAATGATGTAACCCCTTATCTTTTTTTCAAAAAATCGAAAAAATCGAAAAAAATACTTTTGCCTAAAATATAGCTTGATCGACTCGGCTGTTGATGCTGATCAAGAATATATATGATTTATAGGGTCGGAAATGACTCCTTCATTGCGTTCTATACTTCTGACTGAAGTTACAATCCCCTTAAATGAACAATAAAACTTAAATATTTACCCACAATTTTATATGAAAATTATTGGAAAAAGTAAAGCTTAAAAATTGAATAACTAAGCCAAAAATCCCTTAATTTTCATTCGGAAAGCTTTCCCATGCTAGTTTTTATTGGCTCTTTCATTCTGCATACTCAGTTTAAAATGAAAAATTTTGCCAATTTTTGACAATTTTAATGATGTAACCCCTTATCTTTTTTTCAAAAAATCGAAAAAATCGAAAAAAATACTTTTGCCTAAAATATAGCTTGATCGACTCGGCTGTTGATGCTGATCAAGAATATATATGATTTATAGGGTCGGAAATGACTCCTTCAGTGCGTTCTATACTTCTGACTGAAGTTACAATCCCCTTAAATGAACAATAAAACTTAAATATTTACCCACAATTTTATATGAAAATTATTGGAAAAAGTAAAGCTTAAAAATTGAATAACTAAGCCAAAAATCCCTTAATTTTCATTCGGAAAGCTTTCCCATGCTAGTTTTTATTGGCTCTTTCATTCTGCATACTCAGTTTAAAATGAAAAATTTGGCCAATTTTTGACAATTTTAATGATGTAACCCCTTATCTTTTTTTCAAAAAATCGAAAAAAATACTTTTGCCTAAAATATAGCTTGATCGACTCGGCTGTTGATGCTGATCAAGAATATATATGATTTATAGGGTCGGAAATGACTCCTTCAGTGCGTTCTATACTTCTGACTGAAGTTACAATCCCCTTAAATGAACAATAAAACTTAAATATTTACCCACAATTTTATATGAAAATTATTGGAAAAAGTAAAGCTTAAAAATAGAATAACTAAGCCAAAAATCCCTTAATTTTCATTCGGAAAGCTTTCCCATGCTAGTTTTTATTGGCTCTTTCATTCTGCATACTCAGTTTAAAATGAAAAATTTGGCCAATTTTTGACAATTTTAATGATGTAACCCCTTATCTTTTTTTCAAAAAATCGAAAAAAATACTATTGCCTAAAATATAGCTTGATCGACTCGGCTGTTGATGCTGATCAAGAATATATATGATTTATAGGGTCGGAAATGACTCCTTCATTGCGTTCTATACTTCTGACTGAAGTTACAATCCCCTTAAATGAACAATAAAACTTAAATATTTACCCACAATTTTATATGAAAATTATTGGAAAAAGTAAAGCTTAAAAATTGAATAACTAAGCCAAAAATCCCTTAATTTTCATTCGGAAAGCTTTCCCATGCTAGTTTTTATTGGCTCTTTCATTCTGCATACTCAGTTTAAAATGAAAAATTTGGCAAATTTTTGACAATTTTAATGATGTAACCCCTTATCTTTTTTTCAAAAAATCGAAAAAATCGAAAAAAATACTTTTGCCTAAAATATAGCTTGATCGACTCGGCTGTTGATGCTGATCAAGAATATATATGATTTATAGGGTCGGAAATGACTCCTTCAGTGCGTTCTATACTTCTGACTGAAGTTACAATCCCCTTAAATGAACAATAAAACTTAAATATTTACCCACAATTTTATATGAAAATTATTGGAAAAAGTAAAGCTTAAAAATTGAATAACTAAGCCAAAAATCCCTTAATTTTCATTCGGAAAGCTTTCCCATGCTAGTTTTTATTGGCTCTTTCATTCTGCATACTCAGTTTAAAATGAAAAATTTGGCCAATTTTTGACAATTTTAATGATGTAACCCCTTATCTTTTTTTCAAAAAATCGAAAAAATCGAAAAAAATACTTTTGCCTAAAATATAGCTTGATCGACTCGGCTGTTGATGCTGATCAAGAATATATATGATTTATAGGGTCGGAAATGACTCCTTCATTGCGTTCTATACTTCTGACTGAAGTTACAATCCCCTTAAATGAACAATAAAACTTAAATATTTACCCACAATTTTATATGAAAATTATTGGAAAAAGTAAAGCTTAAAAATTGAATAACTAAGCCAAAAATCCCTTAATTTTCATTCGGAAAGCTTTCCCATGCTAGTTTTTATTGGCTCTTTCATTCTGCATACTCAGTTTAAAATGAAAAATTTCGCAAATTTTTGACAATTTTAATGATGTAACCCCTTATCTTTTTTTCAAAAAATCGAAAAAATCGAAAAAAATACTTTTGCCTAAAATATAGCTTGATCGACTCGGCTGTTGATGCTGATCAAGAATATATATGATTTATAGGGTCGGAAATGACTCCTTCAGTGCGTTCTATACTTCTGACTGAAGTTACAATCCCCTTAAATGAACAATAAAACTTAAATATTTACCCACAATTTTATATGAAAATTATTGGAAAAAGTAAAGCTTAAAAATTGAATAACTAAGCCAAAAATCCCTTAATTTTCATTCGGAAAGCTTTCCCATGCTAGTTTTTATGGGCTCTTTCATTCTGCATACTCAGTTTAAAATGAAAAATTTTGCCAATTTTTGACAATTTTAATGATGTAACCCCTTATCTTTTTTTCAAAAAATCGAAAAAATCGAAAAAAATACTTTTGCCTAAAATATAGCTTGATCGACTCGGCTGTTGATGCTGATCAAGAATATATATGATTTATAGGGTCGGAAATGACTCCTTCAGTGCGTTCTATACTTCTGACTGAAGTTACAATCCCCTTAAATGAACAATAAAACTTAAATATTTACCCACAATTTTATATGAAAATTATTGGAAAAAGTAAAGCTTAAAAATTGAATAACTAAGCCAAAAATTCCTTAATTTTCATTCGGAAAGCTTTCCCATGCTAGTTTTTATTGGCTCTTTCATTCTGCATACTCAGTTTAAAATGAAAAATTTGGCCAATTTTTGACAATTTTAATGATGTAACCCCTTATCTTTTTTTCAAAAAATCGAAAAAAATACTTTTGCCTAAAATATAGCTTGATCGACTCGGCTGTTGATGCTGATCAAGAATATATATGATTTATAGGGTCGGAAATGACTCCTTCAGTGCGTTCTATACTTCTGACTGAAGTTACAATCCCCTTAAATGAACAATAAAACTTAAATATTTACCCACAATTTTATATGAAAATTATTGGAAAAAGTAAAGCTTAAAAATTGAATAACTAAGCCAAAAATTCCTTAATTTTCATTCGGAAAGCTTTCCCATGCTAGTTTTTATTGGCTCTTTCATTCTGCATACTCAGTTTAAAATGAAAAATTTGGCCAATTTTTGACAATTTTAATGATGTAACCCCTTATCTTTTTTTCAAAAAATCGAAAAAAATACTTTTGCCTAAAATATAGCTTGATCGACTCGGCTGTTGATGCTGATCAAGAGTATATATGGTTTATAGGGTCGGAAATGACTCCTTCATTGCGTTCTATACTTCTGACTGAAGTTACAATCCCCTTAAATGAACAATAAAACTTAAATATTTACCCACAATTTTATATGAAAATTATTGGAAAAAGTAAAGCTTAAAAATTGAATAACTAAGCCAAAAATCCCTTAATTTTCATTCGGAAAGCTTTCCCATGTTAGTTTTTATTGGCTCTTTCATTCTGCATACTCAGTTTAAAATGAAAAATTTGGCCAATTTTTGACAATTTTAATGATGTAACCCCTTATCTTTTTTTCAAAAAATCGAAAAAATCGAAAAAAATACTTTTGCCTAAAATATAGCTTGATCGACTCGGCTGTTGATGCTGATCAAGAATATATATGATTTATAGGGTCGGAAATGACTCCTTCAGTGCGTTCTATACTTCTGACTGAAGTTACAATCCCCTTAAATGAACAATAAAACTTAAATATTTACCCACAATTTTATATGAAAATTATTGGAAAAAGTAAAGCTTAAAAATTGAATAACTAAGCCAAAAATCCCTTAATTTTCATTCGGAAAGCTTTCCCATGCTAGTTTTTATTGGCTCTTTCATTCTGCATACTCAGTTTAAAATGAAAAATTTTGCCAATTTTTGACAATTTTAATGATGTAACCCCTTATCTTTTTTTCAAAAAATCGAAAAAAATACTTTTGCCTAAAATATAGCTTGATCGACTCGGCTGTTGATGCTGATCAAGAGTATATATGGTTTATAGGGTCGGAAATGACTCCTTCATTGCGTTCTATACTTCTGACTGAAGTTACAATCCCCTTAAATGAACAATAAAACTTAAATATTTACCCACAATTTTATATGAAAATTATTGGAAAAAGTAAAGCTTAAAAATTGAATAACTAAGCCAAAAATCCCTTAATTTTCATTCGGAAAGCTTTCCCATGTTAGTTTTTATTGGCTCTTTCATTCTGCATACTCAGTTTAAAATGAAAAATTTGGCCAATTTTTGACAATTTTAATGATGTAACCCCTTATCTTTTTTTCAAAAAATCGAAAAAATCGAAAAAAATACTTTTGCCTAAAACATAGCTTGATCGACTCGGCTGTTGATGCTGATCAAGAATATATATGATTTATAGGGTCGGAAATGACTCCTTCAGTGCGTTCTATACTTCTGACTGAAGTTACAATCCCCTTAAATGAACAATAAAACTTAAATATTTACCCACAATTTTATATGAAAATTATTGGAAAAAGTAAAGCTTAAAAATTGAATAACTAAGCCAAAAATCCCTTAATTTTCATTCGGAAAGCTTTCCCATGCTAGTTTTTATTGGCTCTTTCATTCTGCATACTCAGTTTAAAATGAAAAATTTTGCCAATTTTTGACAATTTTAATGATGTAACCCCTTATCTTTTTTTCAAAAAATCGAAAAAAATACTTTTGCCTAAAATATAGCTTGATCGACTCGGCTGTTGATGCTGATCAAGAGTATATATGGTTTATAGGGTCGGAAATGACTCCTTCATTGCGTTCTATACTTCTGACTGAAGTTACAATCCCCTTAAATGAACAATAAAACTTAAATATTTACCCACAATTTTATATGAAAATTATTGGAAAAAGTAAAGCTTAAAAATTGAATAACTAAGCCAAAAATCCCTTAATTTTCATTCGGAAAGCTTTCCCATGTTAGTTTTTATTGGCTCTTTCATTCTGCATACTCAGTTTAAAATGAAAAATTTGGCCAATTTTTGACAATTTTAATGATGTAACCCCTTATCTTTTTTTCAAAAAATCGAAAAAATCGAAAAAAATACTTTTGCCTAAAATATAGCTTGATCGACTCGGCTGTTGATGCTGATCAAGAATATATATGATTTATAGGGTCGGAAATGACTCCTTCAGTGCGTTCTATACTTCTGACTGAAGTTACAATCCCCTTAAATGAACAATAAAACTTAAATATTTACCCACAATTTTATATGAAAATTATTGGAAAAAGTAAAGCTTAAAAATTGAATAACTAAGCCAAAAATCCCTTAATTTTCATTCGGAAAGCTTTCCCATGCTAGTTTTTATTGGCTCTTTCATTCTGCATACTCAGTTTAAAATGAAAAATTTTGCCAATTTTTGACAATTTTAATGATGTAACCCCTTATCTTTTTTTCAAAAAATCGAAAAAAATACTTTTGCCTAAAATATAGCTTGATCGACTCGGCTGTTGATGCTGATCAAGAGTATATATGGTTTATAGGGTCGGAAATGACTCCTTCATTGCGTTCTATACTTCTGACTGAAGTTACAATCCCCTTAAATGAACAATAAAACTTAAATATTTACCCACAATTTTATATGAAAATTATTGGAAAAAGTAAAGCTTAAAAATTGAATAACTAAGCCAAAAATCCCTTAATTTTCATTCGGAAAGCTTTCCCATGTTAGTTTTTATTGGCTCTTTCATTCTGCATACTCAGTTTAAAATGAAAAATTTGGCCAATTTTTGACAATTTTAATGATGTAACCCCTTATCTTTTTTTCAAAAAATCGAAAAAATCGAAAAAAATACTTTTGCCTAAAATATAGCTTGATCGACTCGGCTGTTGATGCTGATCAAGAATATATATGATTTATAGGGTCGGAAATGACTCCTTCAGTGCGTTCTATACTTCTGACTGAAGTTACAATCCCCTTAAATGAACAATAAAACTTAAATATTTACCCACAATTTTATATGAAAATTATTGGAAAAAGTAAAGCTTAAAAATTGAATAACTAAGCCAAAAATCCCTTAATTTTCATTCGGAAAGCTTTCCCATGCTAGTTTTTATTGGCTCTTTCATTCTGCATACTCAGTTTAAAATGAAAAATTTTGCCAATTTTTGACAATTTTAATGATGTAACCCCTTATCTTTTTTTCAAAAAATCGAAAAAATCGAAAAAAATACTTTTGCCTAAAATATAGCTTGATCGACTCGGCTGTTGATGCTGATCAAGAATATATATGATTTATAGGGTCGGAAATGACTCCTTCATTGCGTTCTATACTTCTGACTGAAGTTACAATCCCCTTAAATGAACAATAAAACTTAAATATTTACCCACAATTTTATATGAAAATTATTGGAAAAAGTAAAGCTTAAAAATTGAATAACTAAGCCAAAAATCCCTTAATTTTCATTCGGAAAGCTTTCCCATGCTAGTTTTTATTGGCTCTTTCATTCTGCATACTCAGTTTAAAATGAAAAATTTTGCCAATTTTTGACAATTTTAATGATGTAACCCCTTATCTTTTTTTCAAAAAATCGAAAAAATCGAAAAAAATACTTTTGCCTAAAATATAGCTTGATCGACTCGGCTGTTGATGCTGATCAAGAATATATATGATTTATAGGGTCGGAAATGACTCCTTCATTGCGTTCTATACTTCTGACTGAAGTTACAATCCCCTTAAATTTAAATACTTACCCACAATTTTATATGAAAATTATTGAAAAAAAGAGGTGTCGGAAATGACTCATTCATTGCGTTCCATACTTCTGCCTACAATTATAAGACCCTGAAGGGATAAAAAAATCGTAGATTTAAGTAAATTTCAAATACCTGCCATTTTCAATGCCACCTTGAGTAATTAAACAAACTTGTTCCAACTTTTGTTTTTCATATAACGTTACAGATTCTTTATTTATTTTTTACTCTTTCGTTTGTTGGTTTTCCACTTTTCTTTTTTCGTGTTTTCTTGATTTTATAATAATTTCTCGTTTAATATAATTGCAGTTGTTGTTGTTGTCTATGAGTGTACGTGTATATATGTCAGTGTGTGAATGCTTGTCCTGTGTGACTGTTTTGTGTATAGGTTTCCTTAACTAGATATTTTCCCCATTACTCTTAAGTGGAGCGTGATTAGCTTACAAGTTTTCCACGCCATTCGATCGCTTAATTAATAATCATTTTCGATACCGACAAGAGAACCGAATACTGCACAATTGATTTGTTAGGTTTACTTGCTGCAGCATGCTTTTGGTTTTACTTTAATTACTCGTAATTTATTCATAATTTCATTTTCTTTAATACTAGTTTCCGTTCTGCCATTTGCCGTTTCTGTTTGCTGCATATTAAAGTGATTTTACATAATTATGTACTTATATGCAAATGTATCTAAAACTGCATTCAAATCGGATTTTTGCATTTGGTTTCGTGTTGGTGTCTGTGTCGGTGTCTGTTTCCCATTTTATTCGACCTAATGGGATTTACTCTTCATTGGGGGGATTTCTGGTTTCGTTTTTGGGTGTGGTAAAAAATGCATACATTATAAATACATAGTTATCAAATAGTATGATTCTTGCATCGCCATAATGGGTCTGTCCCTCCGTCTGTCGGTCTGCTGTATGTTGTGTATGTATTTCGCATTATATATGTACGCGTGTTCTGTGGTGTGTGTGTGTGCATTATTCCGTATATAGTTTATGCTTCTAACTTACGTTACAAAATATATAACAAATATGTGTAAATGAGTATATAATATACTTGCCATTCTACTAATTTCGTTTTTTGCTGTCTATTCTGTCTGTTTTTCTGCAGTTCTATTTGTTATAAATATAAAATATCGCTTCTTTTGTTTGCTGTATATCTGAATGTCCTTAAAATGTGTGAGTGTGTGTATGTTGTATGTTTCGTTTTCCGTTGGCTGCTCGACCTATACATATATAAATGCAAAATGTATTCATAGTCAGATGCATCAGAAAGAAAGACAAATTTCCAAATGAAAAATTCAGAATGCTTTGCGGAAAAAAACCAAAGCCAAAGCCGTAAATAAACCGTTCGTTGAATTCACTTTCCGATTCTAGTCTGTGTGGAAACTAAACCATAATTTTTGGCAGTGTTCTGTGTGTCTCTGGAGCTGTGGCCTTACTCTACCGTAACGCACTGTAGCGCAATGTGCAATTGAAGGCAAATCAGAGTTGCGTTCGCTTCGAGAGTGGCTTCGGTTACCGTTTGCTGTTCGTTTTAACAATTAATGTAATGTGCTTTTAAAATTTCTAAGAATTTCCTCAAACAAGTACAGCGGATAAGTTTATTGGGTTTATTCGCTTTAAATATTTATTTCGCTGTATGGTTTAACAATTACGTTAAAATCTTTGCACTTTTCAATAGTCAACTTTTGTTGCAGTTTTGTTAGATTTTCTCCCGCTTCTTTTTGTTTATGTATATGCATGTAGGTGTTACCTAAGTACTTTAATTTTACTTTTCATTTTGTTTGGTATTAGGAATAATTTGAATTTGTGTCTTGGGTGTAAATTTGTGAAATTAAGGAACTGAAACAGAAACTTCAATAGGATCATGTTCGCGGGCAGACTGCCTGGAAAACTCTATGATTTAGATAGACTTCATATTTATATATATATATATTTGTGTTTTTGTTTATTAAGTACTTACGGTTCTCTACAATCTCTGTAATCGGAAAACTGCTTTTGTGAAAATTCTGTTTTCTGCCTGACAGCTCAACAAACAAAACTGTGGAATCAACAAATAAAATCAACAACTGAAATAATATGCATTTGTTATTTTCACTTTTTTTTCGATAACAGCGACCCGTTTCTAAGGCTCGGAACTACCATCAAAAAGTGAAGAGATTAAAATCAATCGATTGGCGAAAAAACGCTTGCTTTGCCGTTCGGAAAAAGTGTTTTTAAATGCAGTCAGATTTGGATTTATGTATATGGAGGATTTTATTTTTATTTGAATGCGGCTCCTGTCAGATCCTCCACTCTAGTTCAAATGACTTGTGGGCTTCACATGGTTTAATATTGTGGTGTTTCTTTTATGTATACGTGCTAAAACTAATAATATATACAATGTAAAATACTATTTAATTTTTCCATCATTAATATATATACCATTTTGTTTTGTTTTCCTTCATGCATTCCCTTTAATTATATCAATTGCGCTAAGTTCATCTAAAGGTAATTTTCTTTTTCTTTGCCATTAATTTTAATCTTTACTTTACTGTGCTATCATTCCATCGGCTAGACTTTTTTCGCCTGGAGATTTAGCTTAAGTTTTCCGCCTTTAGAATATCGTTTTAGGAGTATTTTCTTCGGTTCAGATTTCCCTCTGGCATCTGGCATCTGGAAAGGGGGCGTCGATTGTGCTCGATTTTAAATTGAATGAGACACAATGCGACAACTTGCGAAATGCCGTTCGACTTGCAGTTAAAAATTTCGTAATGTTTATACGTTAATATATATATATATATATGTTCGTGTTTTAATGTATATACTTGTTATGATGGAACGAAAACAGTCTTTGGGTATTCCTTTATATAAGTTTTAATTCTTTTTAATTGTAATCCTTAGAAAGTAAAGCGAAAGTAAAACGATGAACTTAGGGTATAGATAAATTAAGGGCGTTGAGAACTTGTCCTGTGACCTAAGCGCTAAATGACTCTCACATAGGCCGCACACTTATAAACAGAAAAACCGCTAAAAATAATAATTACAACTTAAAATAATATGCACAACAGATCTGTTCGAGAATTAAGGTTATAAATTCATAAGCGCTCCTAAACTAAACTTTGGTATGCTCTCTCCTACGCCTTACAATTCCCATATCCTTCCTCTTAATTTCTCCTTAACTTGCCCCGCAAAAATGCTGGTTTAATAACTTAATCTCATTATCGTAATTGTTTAAATTTAAATGCTGATGAAATATTTTTACAAATGTCATTTTAGGTGTCATAATATGTGTTTGATTTTCCTTCACTTCCATATCCATATCCATATCCACTCCACTTCCGTTTCCCGTTCCCCTTTTAGTTTTCTATTTCTTAGTTTCCATTTACGTAGAGAGTTCTGCCAACTTTTCAGCATTGCGATGCTTCTTTGGTTGCGCTTTCTTTGAGTGTGTGTGAGTTATCTCCTTGTGTGGGGATTTCATTTCGATTTAAATGCAACTTTGTATCTACTAACAGTTTTAGTTTGTTCATCTAGGTATCCGTCTCGGATTTGGATTCGGTCTCCTCTCTGCTCCACTTCACTCTTGGCCTCTTCCCGCTTACAATTCTAGCTCGGTATTGTGGGGATTGGGCGCCTCGGGTCCGTACATGTTGGCCAGCTTGTCGAAGCGTGGCCCCCAGGCTCCGAGGTAGTCGTACTCCTGCTGCTCGTCATCGGTGCCTGCAATAAACAGTAAGCACACACAAAAATGCATATTTAATTTCGAATAAAATCTTTGTACTTAGAGAGAAATTTGCGTGCTTATTTGGAAAGTTGCAACAGTAAGTACTTTTATGAATGCAAGTTTTTCTCCGTGCAGGCAAATCACAAAAATACCATAAATGCTTTCATATTTTCAACAAAATTTACACCCAATATTCAGCTGTATCTGAGACACGTTGGCCTGAAAATGTCAGAAAAGATAAAGAGTCAGCAGCAGGTCGAGATTGGCACGCTACTAGTGCCGTTCTAGTTGTAGCCTACTTTTTGGGGCTTCTCAGGCTTCGGTTCTAGATTCGTGACTAAATTGCAGCATATTGGGTGCAAATGCTATTCTTAAGCTAGGCAATTTCCCTGGCTTACCTGAGGCCAACGAGCTGAGCGATCCGGCTGTGCTGCCGCCGCCCTCGTATGCATAGTTCCTTAGATCGTCGAAGGGAGGAGCATTCGGATCGCCATCGGCGCGCTTTTTATGCTCCTCTATGAACATGCCCACGTTGGGCTCCTGACCTGGCATTAAGGTCATAACGGGATCTACAAGTAATACAAATAATAAACAAATTTTTAAATGAAAGATTATATGTTGTTAAATAAATTAAAAATAGAAAGTCAAAGGTGACGACTGCCAGTAACTTTAATCTCCATACAACTATAATGTTTCAGCTCTCAAATTTCTTGAGCATAATTGCCCTATATGTGCATACCGCCAGTTCAGGCATTTCAAAGGGAGTACTTACACATTATTGGCATTTTCATGGGCGCCAGCTCGGGTGGCATTGGCCCTCCAATTGGTATCTGCAGCGGTGTGATGTCGAAGGCGGTCATATCGTCCTCGCCGCCACCCTCGTCGTCATAGTTGATGATGTTCTCACGCACATCGTCATCGGGGCCCGGATATTTGATATGCGCCTCACGGCGACGGTTGTACACGACGAACACCAAGACAAGTACTGTGAACGGTTGGAAATTAAACAATATTAAGATACGATTCCCGCTAAGATATTCCCGTCCTGCTGTAGTGAACAACAACTCTTTGGGTTTACAAAGTGCATTAAGCTACACTTAATTTAACATGCAGAGCAATTTCAGTTATACTTCTCTTCCTCAGCGCTGGAAAAGGGAATCGCAAAATATCTTTTCGCTATCAGCTTGCCAAAAAATGCTTAATTAAATTGTAGAACCCAAAAGGAGAACAGAGCAAAGAAAAATCAATAAAAAGCCATATTGAAAAACAGAATCAGGCAAAAATAAAAAAGGGAAAGAAATAAGAAGTGAAAACAAATATATATAGGAAACATTGTCCCAGTTTTCTGGTCAACGGAAGATGGCAAATCAAGTTGCAGACACTGTCTCCGCGTAGCATTTCTAATTTGGCCATCGCGCTTCTCAGCATATTGCGAAAAGTAGACAGCATCTGTTGCATAGTCAACAGAAAATTCCAAGGAAAGAAAAACTTTTTCGGGGATTTCAAGTCGTGGAAATTGCCACCGCAACAGCGAGTTGACGTTAAGTAATTTGCTGCGGCTTCTTCGTCTGCCGAAAGTTTTTCTGCCATCTGGCCAGCGTGTAATTGCAATTATTGTGTTAGTCAAATACGCATTCGCAATACGAAAAGGAAGTTTAATTTGCACTCTGATTTTTTATGGGGTCGCTATCGCTGTAGCTGCCTTATCGATATGCAAAAATTTTCTGCTGACCATTCAATAAACTTTAATTTATGGAACGACTTTTGTTGCGTCATGTAATTTGCGGAAATTACTTTTGACATGTTTGCTTGCCGGGATCCGTCGTTTCCGGTCATTGCAGATGGCTGATTGTAAGACTTAATTAATTTTATTTCCGTGCGATGCCATCAGTATTTAAGGGTAGCGCAGACCTTTGATTAAACTTTTAATTTGCATAAGACAATTGTAATTTAAGGGGAAATCTATGGAAAATTACAGATTTAAATAAAAATTTGAATGTAAATTAACTCAAGAAAAATATTAAAAGGAAATATAAATTAGCTTGATAAATAAATAATTAAATATGAAGGATCTTTGGTTTGTTTTAAATGATAATTGAGAAATATTTATACTGGGAATTAATATCTGTAGATCTTTAATAATATTTTTCTTTGTTTGAAGCTGAAACTGCTCGGTTTATTAGCTAATACTTGTATATATACATAACAGCATAAAATTAAAAAAAAAAAGGATTAATTTCATGCAATGTTTAATGCCAAACTTGAATTTACTTAGCTCAGGTGTTACGCCCTTGGTTTCGCACACACCGCCACCAATTCGGGTGAGGGAATTTTGCGGTATACTTACATATCAGAGTGCCCAGGCAGAGTGCCAAGGCGACTATAAAATCACGCGACGGCGTCAATACCCCGGAGGCCAATAACTCCAGTTCGCAGTGCATGCCGGTGAAGCCCATGGGGCAGTGGCATTCGTACTTCTTGGGCGGATGATGATCGCGACAGCGGCCCCCGTTGCGGCATGGGAACTGGAGGCACTCGTTGTCGTTCACACAAGAGCTGCCTGAGCTTTTGTAGCCCGCCGGACACCTGCACACATGGCGTATACGTAATGCCGCAAAGTAACGTTACGTATACGAGGCGTGGTACGAGTTGTTCGTTTGAGTGGGATGTCGGATGTACGAGTGTTTGTGTGTGTGTATATGTGTGTGTAGGGGTGTTGAAAAAATAAAAGAATTTGTTTAAAATTTGTTTTCATCATGCAAGTGTGTGGAGGTGAATGTGGGATGTGTGAGTTGCTCTTGTAAAGTTTTTTTACACTGAGAAAATGGCTTTCTTAAATCAAGAATGTAATTATTTGTATACCCTTGCAGGGTATTAAAAATTCAGTCAGAAGTATAAAACGCAATGAAGAAGTCATTTCTGACCCCATAAATCATATATATTCTTGATCAGCATCAACAGCCGAGTCGATCAAGCTATATTTTAGGCAAAAGTATTTTTTTCGATTTTTTCGATTTTTTGAAAAAAAGATAAGGGGTTACATCATTAAAATTGTCAAAAATTGGCCAAATTTTTCATTTTAAACTGAGTATGCAGAATGAAAAAGCCAATAAAAACTAGCATGGGAAAGCTTTCCGAATGAAAATTAAGGGATTTTTGGCTTAGTTATTCAATTTTTAAGCTTTACTTTTTCCAATAATTTTCATATAAAATTGTGGGTAAATATTTAAGTTTTATTGTTCATTTAAGGGGATTGTAACTTCAGTCAGAAGTATAGAACGCAATGAAGGAGTCATTTCCGACCCTATAAATCATATATATTCTTGATCAGCATCAACAGCCGAGTCGATCAAGCTATATTTTAGGCAAAAGTACTTTTTTCGATTTTTTCGATTTTTTGAAAAAAAGATAAGGGGTTACATCATTAAAATTGTAAAAAATCGGCAAAAATTTTAATTTTCTAAAATTTTACATTGAGTATGCAGATTTGTTAACCTATTAAAAACTAACAAAGAACAGCTTTCCGAATTGAAATTAATGCTTTTTTGGCTTAGTTATGAGATTTTCAAATTATGATTTATAGAAAAAATTGTCTTATAAGAATATCAATAAAAATCGATGAAAGGAATGTAAATGTTTTGAATAGTTTTCTTGTTAAAGTTTTTGAATTATTTATTAAAAACCATTTATTAAGCTCGCAAAACAACGAGAATGGTATTGTGTATTTATTAGTAAGTAATAAATCTTAATTCAGAAAATATGTAAAACTACAAAAGGCAACTGATATTTTTTAGAAACTTAAACTCTTGATTTCAGATATAGTTATTTCCTCAGTGTTATCTTATTTCGCTTTCTCCGTTTGAATAGTTGTGAGAATGGAATATTTTGCAATCCTCTCTCATCCCCTTATAGTGTGAAAAACTGTCAAAAAGTCCTTTTAAACGTTCGTTGCAACTTTAGCATTTTTTTCTATTTGTCGTTGTAGTTATTATTTTACGCTTTGTGACTTTTTAGTTTCGGTTTCGGTCGTGTGACAAACTTTTTGCATTTGCATTGTGCAAACATCCTACGTCCCTTCATCGACTTTTCTATTCCTAGCACGCGTCTTAAGTGCTGTTTTGTAAAAATGTTGTTGCTTTTCATTTTTTGCTCTTATGATTATTATGCAACTATTTTTTTGTGTTCTTCGTCGGAATTGAATAAAGTTTTTTCTCCTGCTGCATTCTTGGGCTAAGTTGGTTTTCATTTTATTTTGTCGCACTTTTCATGACTATTTTTTCCCCTCGTCCTTAAGTTTGTTTTTGATTAGTTTTGGGTAACGCACTCGCCCTCGTCCTTGAGTTGGGGAATAAAAAACTTTGCAATGTCTGTTGACTTTGCAAATTGAGGTGTGAAATGGCCATGGGAAATATCTCTGATTTAAGACCGCTGCAATTGAGATGGATTCAGTCCATTCTTTAATTTCATTTCATTTAAAAAATGTCGTCGATTCGATTCACTTAAAAGATCTTATACAAAACAATGAATACATTTCAAAAGCAGACCCGAGGCACTTTTGATATATTGACTATTGGCTATTGGCAAATGCCTTGGCCTGACCATTGAATCCTCACAGCAGGAATGCACGAAAAAAAGTGCAAACAACTTGAAAAGAAGAAGGATAAAGTAAATACCTCAAAAGCAGGGAAAAACTTTCACACTAAATCAGAGCCAGTCGGACAGTTGAATCGCAAGGATCGCCCTTTTCCCCTTTGGCTGGCTCTCCCCGCCTTCGATTGCTCCCAAGTGCGTTGTTAAAACCCATCAGAAGTGAGTGAGTGAGGTACTTGATAATTTTTGTTGAAATTTTCCACTTCATTTTTCGTTCGTCTATGAAGTTTGCCATATTTTACGTCATTAAGTTTCAGTCCAAGTGGACTCGGCCACGAAACAATTTTGTGAGCCAACGTATTTACTTTTAAATGTTGAGCAAAGGTGGCTTCTAAATGCAGTCAGGGCTGTAAGCCAGGGACTGGCGATTTTCTGGCTGTTTACACACATACCCGGCATTTAACGTGAACAGTTGGGGCAACACAAAAAAAAAAAAGAAAATGCAGAAGCAGAAACGTAGTAAATCCTCGCGAGGCTATGCCCAAAATGGAACTGGCAGCTTCTTAGTGCCACTTTCCAACCTGCTCCTTTGAGCTGTCTGAGCTTCCTGTCTGTATTTCTCCCTTCCGTTTTTTATTCGCTCGGTTTGGGGTGGATTTAGTGCATCGTGATTTCTCGAAATGCCAAAGCTAACAACTGCAATTGCTCTTCCTCTCGGTCTTGTCTCCTCACGGGCAACCTGTATCTTTGACTGCACATTTGTTAACTTACCTGAAGGGCATTTCAGGTCTTGTTCTTTGTCTTGGCTGAGTGCATTGTGAAATGTGGGGAGTTGATAAAAGTATGGCCAAAAAACTAAATGGAACGCATGTATCACAGAGTCGGAGTCCGGGGAAAATCCCCAGCAAGAAGCTTAAGTTTTCATTTAGGACACAGGACTAATTAAATATTCCACTACATAAGGGTACATACCTTCGTTTAATTATATTTATAGTATTTACACACACACACACAGATTGAATAATATTATAAACTTGTACATTGAGTGAAAGGCCGAACGAAAAATGTGCCAAAAACAAACATTGAATATGTATGGAGATGAAATCATAGGTTGATGAATATGGAAATGCCTTTTGAATGGAATACATGACACACGGCGGCAATGAAAGCCGAGTGCCAAATATACATATATGTTTTCATTAAAGGTGAGCTCGGTGAGCCGTGATTTAGATGCCGAATGATTGGATTTGGTAAATATAATATGATTGGTTATGATAAAATAAAAGCAAGTGCACAGGCCGAGAGCTATCGGAAATGTCAGATTGATGGGGAAAATGAAATGGAATTTGACGAATGAAACGCATGAAAGTGATGGGATGATTGCAACCAGCTAATAAAGTTTGAATAAAGTTACAACACAGACACTAAGGGCTAGGCATTCGCTAAAGCACTAATTGCATAATTAATACTATGAGTTGTTGCTGAACATCTGGAGGGAATTCAATGTATTTTCTATTATGTGGAGGAACTCTGGTTGGATGCTCACTCAGAATGATCAGGAGGCAGACCAGTATCGCCGCCAGGGCGCCCATGCTGAGCTTCAAGGTCTGACCCTCCTGCACCAGCTCACAATTCTCGCCCCAGAAACCGTCGGGACATATGCATCGATACCGCAGGCGGGGCTCGAGATTAATGCAAGTGGCACCGTTCATGCAGGGCATATCGAGGCACTCGTTGCGATCCATACAGCCCTTGGAATCGGGCGACATAATGCGTCCTTCGCCGCAACTATATCGTATTTATTTATATGATAAGTCACCATTAAGTTAGAGTAAGTTACTTGAGTAATATTGGGAGCAAAATGGCAACAAAAAGTGGGCTAAACGAAAACGCAAATATCGAATGGATGTTCCAATTGTATGATTCATATGTCTACAGATTCGAGGCAGGTCCAGGTTAAGTCAAGGCTTCGATGGAGGTAAAGAGAATCTTAATTGACAATCTATCATTGAAAATGAATCAATGGTTTATAGGTCCTTTTCAAAAAATACAATATTATCTGCTAGCCAAGAACTTGATATACTTTTAGAATGAGCTTAAAATAATCTTGATGCTTAGGTACTTAAGAATGCTTGCTCACAGACTAACAGTTGAAGATTAATTTAGAGGGTTTAAAAACCTGTTACCTTGGCTGATGTATTGGCAAATGGATAAAGCTTAAAGCCAACGATGTTGTGTTAAGGGGAAAGTATGTGTGTGTTTAACAAACATAAGCAAAGTAGTACCTGTGCCAAGCTAGTTACAATTTCTTGTTCGTTTTGTGTAATGAAACAAAAGCGTGAATATGTACAAAAACCATTACAAGCCGGACAAATGCTCTTTGCGCCGGGAACTCGGACCTCGAATCTCGAATCTCGAATCACAGCTCCCGGGATCGACTTTGGCCCGAAGTCAAAGCGAAATCGGAAACGTAAGCCTAAGCCGATTGATTTGTCACGCAACGTTTAGTGCCAATCACTAGCTGACTGTGTGCCGCGTGTGTGAATGAAGTGTGTGCGGCTGTGATGTGTGTGTGTGATGTGGGAGTGTGACTGCGATTCATCGGCAGGACCTCCTTTGACGGACGGTCAACAGGCTTTTTGCCTAACTCTCTCCTTCTTTTTTGTGGGTCTCTGCCCTTAATTGATTAAGCCTATCAAATGTTAGCTCTGCTTGCTTATCAAAAGCCGGTGATTTGTTTTCTTCTTCCCTTTTATGTGGTATTGGTTTTTGCTTTGTGGCTTTTAGGGGCTTTCTTATCGCCACACATGGCTTATGGGTACATTTTGGATAAACTCTTTTTCCTTTTTTTTTGTTGGGTTGGTCAAGTACAGTCCGAATGGTCGATTTATTTGAATGGTTTTAATTTTTCTCGTTTGGTAATTTTTCTTTTTGTTTGATGAGAAACGAAAAGCAATGGGTTAAGGCCTAAATATGTATTTGGGAAGGGTTTTCGGGGAAGGTGGAAGGATGATGATAATGATGGGGAAACTTACGTGCACTCGTAGACATTCCACAGATCCACGCACTCGAAGGGATCGGGGCAGATCACATTCGAACAGGGCTTATTCGAGGGACAGCCCTTCTCCAGGTTCCTGGCCATGGTGGCCTGACCCCACTGGGTGCCATTCATAGCCGGTGGCAGGGGTAAGTGCTTGCCTTCCAAACTATGGAGGGAAAAATTTAATCAAAATACAAAATTAATAAACAGAAATAAATAATGGCAATATCCCTCATATTTTCTTATAAATATTATATTAAAGTTGCACTTACCGTATGTCATCGAGACAGCTCTTCTGGTAATCGGCGTAGACCTCAAAGGTCCTCACTCCCGTGTACTCAGCCTTGCCGCCAGCGTAAACGCCTTCCTGTTTATCCACCAGCAGCCACTGATGACCGACAAACTCAAAGGTTTCGTTGTATCGGCGACCCTCGCCTCCGTCCAGTTCCAGGGTAGCGGCTGAGCCGTAACGATTCACCCTAACCACATGCCATTGGCCATCGTTGACCATGATGGCATTCAGCCAAAGATCCTTCTCCTCGGTGCGCAGCGAGTTCAGATTGTAGCGGAAGTGCAGGTGTCCGTCCTTGATCTCCAGGATTCCATACTCCCTGTTGTGCTGGTCACTAACCCTGAATAGTTCGCCATACTCCTCTCTCGTGCGGAATCTTAGCTGCACCTGGGTGCTAAAGCGATCCGGCTCGAAGCTGAGGGCATACTTGACATAACTCTGGGCCTTGAAGGTGGTCGGAATGGTGGGGATATTGCAGGCCGGACCGGTCCATCCCGGTCGGCAGTGGCAGCGTGCTTCAGAGAGGGAACCCACGCAGTTACCGTGCTCCCAGCAGCGAGCTGTGGTCTCGGTTTGGGCGCAAACCTCCTCGGTTTGTGGGCATCCTGCCACGCTGTTCCTGGAGAGTCCCGGGTGGGCGAGATCGTAGAGCTTGGAGTTGTGGACCAGGTTGCGGATGCAGCCATCAAAGCCCTTGGCCGTTGGCATGTAGTGCCAGAAGTAGAGGCTCTGGTCGAACTGCTCGCGATAGAGTCCGCCGACCTGCAGCGGAGCATTCACATTCAGATACTCACTGAACGGTGGGATTTGTCCTCTCGCCTGGCAGGACATATCATCGAACTCCGGCGGTGTGCCGTCCTCCATTTCGGCAATCTCTGCCGACTTGCAAAAGTCCACTACCATGCGAATGTTTTCGGTGTCCCAGAACAGATCGATCCTGTGCCATTCCCCATCGTCCAGGGTCTTCTTGGTCTTCACTCTCAGCTCCAGAGTTCCAGAGCCGAAATCAATGAGAAGTCTCGGGTAGCCGCGCTCCAATTCCAGAGCAATGAAGTCGGATATAAGCATCTCATCCCGCTCCGGTGGAACAATCGGGCCGTTGTAGATGATCAAGCCATCGGGCTTCCGGGTAATAAATTCCAGACTCAAATGGGACTCATCGCACATTTCGAGGGGCGGATACCAGGCCCATCCATTTCCACGGAAGCTGCGCGTTGTTTGCTGACACCTGGGACCCGTGTAGCCCAAAGGACACGAGCAGTGGGGTCCGAATCTGGTGTCCATGCATCGTCCGCCGTTGTGGCACGGCGTTGTCCTGCAGGATTCAGCCTTGGTGAAGTTGCGAGCACCACAAGTACAGTCGGCAATGGTGTCCACTCGCACACCCACCAGGGCAGTCTTGTTGGCATTGACCATGTAGGGAAGAGGACTGATCTCCAGGGCATTGGTGCAGCTGCCTTCGCACATTTGGTTCTCATACAGACACTCATCGATGCCCACCATGGTGATGTTGATGCCCACATCCTTCTCAATCTCCTCGCGATGCATCAGGACAATGCCGTTGAGCCTCACAGGTTTATAGTAGGGAGAACCGTGTGCGGAGAATCTGACATCTGTGAGTGGGGGATGTCTCCTCTTCAACTGCACACTGAATATGTCAACATTCTCCCGTTCGGTGTTGAGTAAATCGGCCAGCTTGTCCCTAAAACGATCCATCTTCGAGCGACTCATGCTCTGCGTCCTGTAGTTCCACACGCGAATAAAGTCCTCATCGGATATTCCCGACAACCGGACGGATCCCGAGTTAATAACCGCTTCGTGGGGAATTTCCCTGACCGTAACTGTGACATTGGCTGGAATATCTGTCTGAGTGTGCTTACGATCGTACACCTTGAACCTGAGATGGTAGCGTCCCTCGCGGGTTCCTGCGCGCATTGTGACCATGCCGGAGTCTTCATCCAATTTGAATCTGGGATGCTCCATGGCCTCCCAGTAGAACTTCTTGTCGGGCAGATCCCAATCGTCCAAATCGTAGACATATACACGACCAATCGGGGTATCTGGCGATTGTCCCTGGTAGTTGTAGACGAAGATGTCCTTGGATCCAGGCTGCATTTTGTTGTCATTGACATCGCCAATGATGACGGTCAGTGTACTCGTGCCTGTCATGGCAGGTGAGCCATGATCCTTGATCACAATAGGGATCATATATTCCTTTTGTTGCTCGCGGTCGAAGGAACGGAGAGAGGAAATAACAGCCATGCCGTCACCGTTGGCACCCTCTGGAAAATGGTGAAAAAATGAGTTGGAAAAGGGAAAATTATATGTGATTATAGTGATTTGATTACTTGTAAGTTAACTTTGATTTTAATTAAAGAAATATATCTCAAAATTTCTAGTTTCAATAGAAGAGTTATCTCTAGGAAACGGAAATGTAAAATCTGCCTAAAGGTAAATAAACTACAAATTTTTGGGCGAGCAACTGCCAAAAGTCCTGCCCAAATCCACTTGCTACTCAGAGCTCCAAAGGCATTTGCCGTAAGCTCCGACATCTAACCAACCCAAAGAACTAAGCTCTTTTATTAGCCAGCACGTTTTCCACCTGATTGCAGATGCAACTTTTGCAATAGCCCATTTGTTGTAATTACGCCTTTGAGCCAACAAGTGTTAAGTCTGGACTTGGAATGGAAACTACAACTGCCCCAGGGAATAAGGGGAGAGGGATTTCCCAGTAGCAGAGCGAGAACGCACATTTGAAATGTATTTTTAAAGACACTCCATGGTGTGTTTTTAGGCAAATTGTATGCAAATACGAGTCTGGGAAAGCCTGCTCTGCCCTCGCCGCTCCAACGTTTGCATAAAGTCACAGGCTGCCCCAACTTGTAGCCTCTCCCATTTCCCAGCTGGGGCATCAAAATTGGATTGCCACCCACACAAATTGTGACTGCTGCTGCTCGGGCACTTTTCCACTTCTTTTCTTGGCTTTTCCTCACCCAAAAAATGCGAAGGGTACTGCGATGCATACAAACGGGCATGTAGTTGGGATTTTGTGGCAGACTCCCCGTGGCTGGGGGTAATTTAATTGAAAACTTGTGCATTTGCCATTTTATTTTTCGCCCAGGTGGGCGACGAGTGTGTGTATCAGATGTGCCATGCTTTTATTATTTAAATTTTCATGTGCGATGCGGTCTGCTGTTTCCGTTCTATGGCCAAAGATTCCTGGCTATTCATTTCGGGATATCCTCTACGTTTTCTTCTTTTTTTAGGGAGCGAGGTAATTGCATTTTTATGCTATTGTTAGCAGTCGGCGACACTCGACCCTCTCAACCCTCGATAGTTCGGAAAGAAAATTTCGATACAAGCCCAGAAAGGGTTGCAAAAATGAAAATGTTGCGCTGCTGTTGCATTGTTTAAGCTTCGACCCAAATATTGGGCAAACTTTTCCATTCCAGCAAAGTTTTCGGTCAGCTCGCAACTATTTTTCGATCCCTATAACCTCTTCGAGTTGAGTATGTGGTGCAATTTGCAAGTAATTGGTTAGTGTATCGAAACCAGATTGCCAAATCGAAGGGCAGATAGCCGAAAGTTACTTGCAAATTTCTGACCATTGATTAAATTAACATTGAATAACAATTTATAAATGAAGTATGCAAGTTATTCGGTTACTAAACTGGAACTATAACTGATAAATTTTTAAGCTTCTGTCAATTTAAAAAAAATAATCCTGAATGTTGTATCCCTCGAGTATATGGAAAAAGTATAATAATATAAATATAATAAAATTGCACTCACTCTGATCCTGTTCCACCTTGAAGGAAGCACGAATAATATCATCGGCGCTGGGATCCAAGCGGAACTGGAAGGGCGGGCCATTGCTCTTGGAGCGATCGTCGTCATCGGTGGCCAGAATCTCGACTACTTTGCGTGGCGGCACATGTTCCGGCAGCACCGGCCTGTAGTCCTTCAGGAACTTGGGAGCGTTGTCATTAATGTCCTGCACGATTACTGTGAGGGTGGCAGTGGCGGTTTTCGGTGGAGAGCCATCATCAATGGCCAGTATCTTGACCTGATGACGGGGCACAACCTCGCGGTCCAGGGAGCGCTGAATGGTCACCGATCCGTTCTGATTAATGGCAAACTGACGCTGGCGATCCGAAGAGCGGTCGATGGAATAGGACACCTTGCTCTTGCCGCCCTGATCCGGATCGGTGGCCTTGAACTTTTCGAGTTCAGTGCCCACCTTGGTGTCCTCAAAAACGGACACCTCCACGTTGGCCCTCTCGAAGTGGGGCTTGTTGTCGTTGATGTCCCTCAGTTTGACCACAACCCAAGAGTAGGCCACATGGTACTTGTCATTGTCGTTGTCCTCGCCCTTATCATTGACTTGAATGCGGAACCGGAAGCCGTTGCTCTGGAGCTGATCCTCGTAGTCCAGGGGCTGGACGATTTTCAGGGAGCCCGTGCCGTCGTTATTCCTCACCATGGTGAACTTATCGGCGCCATAGCCGCTGTTATCGATGACCTTGTACTGGAACTTGTTCGTTTCGTCCTCGTCGTGCACGGTCACCGTTAAAATGGGCATTTCCGGCAGGGCAGTGCCATCCGTTTCGTCCACTTCCGTGAACCATTCATCCTTCGTAAACTGCGGCGGCATATCGTTAATGTCCTTGACTCTTATCGAGGCCGTCCCCGTCCCCTTTAACCCCCCGCCATCCATCGCAACGACTTGTATGGAATAATCCGGTGTCCTCTCGCGATCCAAGCAACAGACGGCGGTCTTTATCACACCCGTATCGGGTTCTATTTCGAAAATCGGCGAGCCCGTCTCCTCCTCAATCACATTCTTTTCAATGGAGTAGACCAGGCGGGCATTGGAGCCCTCATTGGGATCGTCGTAGTCCACGGCTGTCATGGTCATCACAACCATGCCGGCGGTGCCGTTCTCGGTCACATTACCAAAGTACACGCCCTGCGGGAAAATGGGGGCATTATCGTTGATGTCCTTCAGATTGACCTGGACGTCGGCATATCCCACGAGACCCTCGCCGCCCTCGTCCTGGGCAAAGACAGTGAAGCGCCACTGGGGCCGACCGTTCGGTTGATCGCGATCCAGCGGCTATAAAGGCGTAAAAAAGTGGGAAAAATATGAGTGTGAGTGGGCTTGAGTGTAAAACGCTGTTGTTATGGGTTAATATGCACGAGGGCATTGTGTAATTTTAGCTGTCATAAACGCAAAACCGATTAACATCTGGGATGGGGAGGAGAAAAAACACTGTTGTTGGTGGGGGCAGGAATAACCCTCGTTCCTGTTTAACCCATGAAATTATGCTGCCTTCATACAAAGGGGAAGCCAGAGAAGCCCCAACCCGAAGCCTGTCCCTGATGTTGATTGTGACTTTGATATGCATTCACCGCAGCCTGAGTGATGTGTTGCTCCCACCTGTGCACCCCTAACACCCTCCACACAAGCCCCACCCGAATCCTTTACCCCACACGTATGCAAATAATAAAAAGCGCAAAAAAAAAAGGAAAAGAAAAACGATTTTAATCAGTACTTTGTATCTGTTAGCGGCTGCTGGCAACCCTTGGATAATGCCCTCAAACCAAACCCTTGTTAGGTGGCCGCCAGCGCCCCCTTAACCCTCGCAGACATGTGACAGCCCCAGCAGACTGACAACAAGAGGAGCTTTTAATGGCGCTGACATTGGATTTGTCGTAAAAAATCGTGTACGAGGCGACAACAACAAAGGAATCGTATATAGAATTATGGCGAGTGATGGATTACACCAAAGAGTTACTCAGTAAACCGAAATGTCACCTTATAATACCTATAACATAAGTTTCATTTTAGTTTCTCGGAGAGAAATTAAATGTTGCTATATGTACGAATTTCTGAGGTCTTTTGTTTTTACTTTATTCTGTGGCTAATTCTTTGACGAAATACAACTATATAATTAACTAATTACATTAAGAGTTCTTTAAACATGTTTGCTTAGAGACAATTCTGAGTTTTCTGTGGCTTTAAATAGGAGTTTTCGTTAAAGTTTGACTATAATACTTCCTCAGTTATTCATAAATAAACTCATCTCTTATCAAAATATTCCCAAAAATACCTCTTAATGTAGGGAATAAAAGAAAAATATATACACAACCCCTGCGTAGTCATCGCTTTAATTTGCATGACAAATTTGCCAACATTGTTATGACATATTCAATTTAAGGGATTAGTTGTGAGTGGGTCACGGTCCGTGGTTCCTCCTCCATCAACAGCAACAACAAAAATAATAATACATAAAAATGGTACAGCTGTTTGTTATCGCTTATCAAGTCCCCATCCCCATCCTCCCCATTTTAAGTGGAAAGCCGGAAAATAAAATTATATTCGTGGAAAGAGAGGATAGTCTATGGACTAAAAATGGCTAAATTGTGCGGCCCAAATGTTTTTCACTCCATACGACTGCATGCACACATATTATTTTTATTTGAGCCGGACGCATGGGAATTTCATTTAATTTGGCTTCAGAGTTTTCGGGTCTACAAACATTTTTCGTTTTTGGTGAGAGAGGTTGGTGAGTTAAGTGAAAATTTCGACCCGCATTCGGCATGGGGATTTTCAATTGTGATTTTGTAATTAGTTTTAATTTACTTTTGAATCGACGTAATTGTGGATGCTTTTATAGCGCATATTTAAATTGAAAGTCCCTTAAATGTATGCAAAAAATGCAAACTTAAATATTTATTTACCATTTCCTTTGATTTTAAGTTTCAAAGAAATCACAGGACCTTGAGGGCAATCAGTAACTTTTCGCCGGTGAAAATTCCTTTACCGATTCTCATTTATAAAATTTTATTTAATAGCTGCACCGAGAAGGCATTCTGTCCCCCTGTCCGTCAGCTGCCATTTAAATGTTAAATAATGAGCACGTAGTCTGTTTCGCACGTTGGCATTTTGTCGGGATTGGGATTGATTCGCGGCGAGCTTAAGTGCACATTGATGGGGCTTAATCAGCGAGAGCATATTTCGAAAATTCGCCATTATTTTCAGTTTCTGTCCAGCTGCGGCCTTGGCCGGCATGGATTTTAAAATACCGCTTTTCATTTATTTATTTACGAACACAGGAGTGTTTTTCCGCACGCTCACGCCCATTGGCAATTTGTTAATGCTTAAATTGTGGCATTGTTTTCGCCTATGACTTACCTTTAATACGAATATTTCGCCAGTGGTGCGGTTGATGTCGAACTTGCTATTGGCCGGATTATCTGGATCAATGCCTTGGCCCGTGAGGAAGTACACGATGTTCTGGGGACGATCCTTGTCGCCATCTGTGGCCGTAACCTGTTCATCCACAGCGGCGAATAAATACAGATATTTATTATTTACGGTCGAGCATTTAAGTGAAAAAAGAGGAAAAATCAAATGAAATAATCGAACAAAAATGCAGCATTAAATAGTTGAATAATAACGCAAACATGCCATGCACTACCATACAAGGACAAAGAATTGGAACAAAAACTAAGTGTAAACATAAAAACTATTCCATTATTTTGTTAGTTTATTCGTGTATTAAGCATATTTTTTCACATTTCCAGTAATACTAGTCAGTGGTATTTATTCTGTTTAATTACCATTTGGCTTTTTAAATTTATTTTAACATTTTTTCTGTTTTACAGAAAACCAAGTAGTTTCGATGGATTATGATTTATTCAACAAATACTGACGGGTATTGAGTTTGGTCGTTGAAAAAATATTATTGTTAGAATTGAGTGAAAACACAGAATCAGTGGTAAATAAAACAATATTTGCTAACGGTTAGTAAAATGTAAATAAAAACAAAGCTTGAGTGCTGACAGATTGAATTTAATTCCCTTTGTTGGCCTTAAGCTTCGTCCACGTACATTTTAATTAAATTAGTTTGGGCCCAGTTAGCCACAAGTGAAACACAATAAACCACAGCAGAAAATCTGGGCAGCGGATCGAGTTTAATCGTGCAAATGTATGGCATTAATACTTAAAGAGCATATTGAATTTAATTAGCAGCTTTTGGTATGAAACAACAGAAAATGGCTAATGGAAAATTAAGCAGTGTGCGCGCGATATAAAATGTAAAAAAGTCTGCACAATATTTACGTAGGCAATTAAAGGCCCCGGGGGTTTTGTTTAAATTTGAAATTCATTGATTGAAACGGGAAAAGGAAATACAATATTTCACTATTTGGTTGTTAGTAAAATCAATGTTCTCCTACAATATAATCGAGTTATTATTAGAGGATACCCGGTGGAACTATCGTTTTAATTTACACAATTACTGCAGTTAAATATATTCGAACATTGCACCGATTATTCATTATGTTTACGTTTTGTTATGGCTGGTTTACACAAAGTTTACATGTGAAATGAAATTGAATGAGATTTTGTGTCGCTCGGTTGTTGGGTTAAATTAATTGTTAACGAGAGAGGAGGCGAGCTGCTTTGTTTGTTCGCTATATGCCGGATGCCATATGGTATTATGTACAGGACTGAGTTGTGGTAAATAATATAGCCATAGCGACCTGCATGATGGTAAAGGGCGTGTCGGTCATTCCCTCGTCGAAGGTTCGCTCGTAGGACGTCTGGGGGAACTGCGGCGGCAGATCGTTGACGTCGCGCACATTTATGACGATTGTTGTTTGATTTTCATTCAAACTGTCCGAGGCAACCAATTTCAGTTCGTACTTTATGCAAACATTAAATAAAATATATGGCCAACGCAAAAATTGGTGGGTGGGGGAGAAAACAAAAAGAGAGTGGAAAACAACAAAATTAAACAATAAATTTTAAATGCTCATAAATTACTGAAAGGGTAACGTAAAACAATATCTTTTTGGCTCAACGAAAAAATGTAGGCTGGCGTAATAATTTACAAATGTCCAAGATGGTCTCTATTATCTATATTGTTTCACTGAACTATCTAGGCCTTGGCTCGGCAGCTGAATTTGCATTTTCCATATTCAATCGAGCGCTGTTTACTCATTAAAATGCAATAATTTAATCGACTTATTCAATTATGCATTACAAGCTGCATAGTAATTTTAAGCATGATAATCGACATATTTCCAAGTCATCCTCTGATTAAAATACGTTTTTTTTCCGCTCCTGGTGTGGCGTGCTTAATGATAAATCAATATTATTGCTATAAACTTTTTCCAGAAACCGCAATTTAAATGCTTTGCCAATTACAAACGACTACGCGAATGTGTATGCGGCTGTGTGTACTCTGTAAATAAATTTTAAACATTTTTTCGAGCCCGCATTTTAAAACATTTGTCCACTCTAGAACGGACAGCATTTTTTAATTGTTCAATTACTTTTCGTCATTTTTTTCCAGCAGCCTTAAATCAAACGAAAGCGGGGAATGAAGCATGCAAATGGCTTTAAATATTTATGTTACATTCGCTATACTTAAAAACATGTATAGTATTGGATTTTTTGATTGTAAGTATTCTCGAAAAAAGTGTAGCACATACAAAAAATAGGGATTGCAAGGTCCATTAATATTGCACGGCAGTAAATGCCTTTAATATGTCAACAATTTATTGAGTGGCTGAGGAGACAGGCAAAAAATTGCAACACTCTGGGCATGTGGGCAATTGAAATAAATATAAATGTAAATATTTGCCATAGATGCCCAGGGCACCCGAAGGGGAAATAAAATCCAAATGATAAATTCCGAAATCATGGGAGAGTCCGATAAATAGTTCAGCGAACATTTCACTTCAAAATTCTATTTGTGTTGGGTCTCGTTGTGCAATAAAATGCTGTGGCTCAGGCAGAGTTTTTAGGGGACATGGGGTGGAAAACTTCAAAACAAAAAATCATCACATGCAATAAAATCTAGGGAAACATAAAACGTTGTTTCGACTTTGTGCCTCATATACAAACAATAACAGCGCAATGAAAACTCTACTACAAAAACAGAACAAATCAAAAGTTGTGAACTAAGTTTTCTATCATTTTCATTTTCATTTTCATTCATTGACCTGTAAGACGCGTTTGGGCAAATTACGATCGTCCTCTTCGGTAATCTGGGTGCGATAAGTGGGTCGCTCGAACACGGGGGGATTATCATTCACATCCTTGACATGGATAATCACAGTGGTGTAGTTCTCCTTCAAGTTATCAGAAGCGGCCAAGCGGAGCTCATACTGAACGGGTGGGAATTTGCAATTAAAATATACATTAACATCTATACATTTTGTATATATTTCTCCTGCATTGGACCCTATTTTGAATAGTAAATGCTTAAATAGTTTTTAGGACATTTAATCATTAATTAGCTCTTATTTCAACAGCATATCCCTCTACACTCGCTCCTGTCCATGACTGACTTTCTGAATTTATTACAAATTCTAAATTACATGAAATATTTGCATAGGCCTTGGCCGAAAGTTTTCCCAGCCGCATTTCAATTAAAGTCACGAGAACGGCACGACTTTATTGTTCGAATTGTTCGAATTGCAATTCAATTAATGGTTCGCCAGGATTTCTCTATCCCTTCTCCCTGGCTTCGGTATTTGACTTCTTGACCGCAGCGCATGTTCAGAAACTTGTTTGAACTTTTAAATATTTAAGTAGCCCCGCGGAGTGTGTAAATTGAAATTCAAAAGGAGACGGAAACCTGCCAGCGAGTTTCTTAATGAATTTTATAGTTGGCTGAGAAGAAGGGAAGCTCCGAGCAAAGTGGCTGAGTTTCAAGCTTTAAAAATTCCGTATTTTTTTCCTGAAGTTTGCAGGATTATAGTCCCTGTTGTCCCTTATGTATTCTCAGCTTTCCAATGACATAAACAAATCTCACAGTTGACTAAGCCCGCAACGCTTATGTCATAAATATATCTGCGCTGTGGAAGAACGTTTGTCGATTACAGAGGACTCCTCTACGGGTTTCCACTTTGCATTTTTCATTTTTTGTGTACGCGGTTTTCTTTCTGTACCTTTTTTTTTGTGTTGGGTTTTTCCTTTTTTTTACTTACCCTGCGTCGAGTTTCGTAATCTAAAGCGCCAGCTACATAAATGGCACCCGTCATATTTTTAACCGCAAAAGCGCCGCCAATGTTGCCGCTTGTAATTTCATAGCGGATACGTGAGGCTGTGAGGGAGGACCACAAAAAGAATATTTGGGGGAAAAAATGCAGGGAAAAGGGAAGAGAGAGAAAAATGTGTGTGTAAGATAATAATTGCGGAATTTCTGGGAATATTTTCGGAGGACCCTATACTTACACTCGTCGTGATCCTTGGCGGTTACAGTGAGCACTGTGTGCTGAATGTCCTCGTTCTCATCCACTTCGGCCTCATACAGCGATTTGTCGAAATAGGGCGGATTATCGTTTTTATCGGCGATGCCAATGCGTATGAATTTGGTGACTGTCGGAGAGGAGGAGAGGTTGAGTGGGGGAAAACACCATTTCGCTCGGTTAAATTTCTCATTTTCAATTCGACACTAGGAGAAAGTCGGCACTTCGTTTTGTCTCCTCAATTATCACGTACTAGACACAATGAGGAAAACTTTTTCACCAGACAGAGCAACAATTTGACGCCTCTTATTGAGGCGACAAACATTTTGTTTGCCTTTTATTTAAGAGCCTAGCCTCGTTTTCCTTTTCTTTTTTTTGTTGGCCTCCATGTGCGTGGGAAACGCGTTTCGCATATTAAGCAGCCCAGGATATTTTGGTTTTCCATTTGATTTTTATTTGCATGTGCGATGATGTAATTTATTTGATATTCATGGATTTTGCATTTGATCACAGGGCCTAAGTGCGAGGTAATGCGATGGCAAATGAATTCGAGCGGAATATTATTTTCAGCCCATTTGAACCTCTTGTTCCTCGTGTCTCGAGTACTCAGTCGCATAATTAACTATTATTACCGCTGGTAATGCTGCACAGCACCTATTGTGGCCGCCGGAATTGATTCGAACTCCTCCAAATGAATTTCAAATTGCCCCACAAAAGACCCTCATTCCGCCTGAGTTGACTCAAAGTACACAGATGATTTAATATGGCAGGTCGGGCAAATACACCGACCGGGGAAAACTACTCGAAGAACAATGGCCCGGCCGGAGGAAAGTGCAAACAGAGTCTCTGACAATGAGACATATCAGAGAGCCGAGATGTCAGGCAGCTAGTAAATTACATATATCATTTATAATTGCACCAATAACAACAGACAACAAAGCCAGTGCGCTTTAATTAAATAAATGCAGAGACCAACGGGCCGCACGACAAACCTGAGGACAACACACAAATCTGAGGCAGCAGATGTGCCAAGGATGCGACAAAACTTGAGCCGTTTAACAGCCCATATATACAACTTGCCAAGGGTACAGAGGGAAAAATAAGGATTACAAATCTGATAGTACTTTGATATAAATACTTGTAAAAGTATTTTGTAATATGCAATAATTTAATTTGCTCTTAATCAATCAGAAATAAATATTAAATCGAGCTAATGCATTAAAGGAGCTTTTCAGGATCAACATTATGTGATAGTTTCTCACAGTTTCTCGACACAAGTGTGTCTGTTTATCAATTTACTTAGGGATCCTATCCCGAGTAGGACAACACAGATGAAAACTTTCCCTTGTCCCCAGCGTTGTTTGTGTTTCGGTTTATAATTTTGTTGCCTTGACTGGGAATTATCTGTGCACAAGAATTATGCACATTTGCTCCTGCAGGTTGACAACTCTCATTGCATACTGGGCGCACATGGCGTGTGTGTGATAAAATGGCAACCCTTTGCACTCGCAGCCCTTCCGCAGTTGAAATTAGCAAATGTTTGGGGCCAATTTTGAATTAAATTTATGGCAAAACATTGCTAATTGCCTACTCAGATGTATTTGGGTTTCCATGTGACGACATTTTAATTAAAACTTGTGGAAAATCCTGCAGCAAGACCGACATTAAATGCAAATCATTTCCAGCATCCTTATTATTAATATTTATGCTTTGCTTAAAGGCCTTGCATTTAGCAGATGAGCATATTCCTTTGACATTTTATAAATACGAATTTTTTGTGGGTCCCAGCAGGGCAATGATTACTTTTCAGGGCCTTTTCAGTGAGATTGCAATGCAAATTACCCATGATATGTCATTATAAATAATGGTATCTTCGTGCCAAGTCAATTAATTGTCAAGTAATTGGAAAATCAGAACTTAAGACTGTAATTATGATTAATAAGTGGAATTTTAAGCCCCGCAAATCCGCTGTCCTTTATTTATTCAACTCCCATTAATATTGTTTGTTTCCCTCGTTTAATTTTTCTGCATAATTGCAAACATGTTCCGACCGAAATGCACTATATATATGCATATTTTTTATTAAATCCTCTCGGCAATTTCTTCCTTGACTTTATTACATAAAAATTGAATTTTTCAATATTGTGTGCGGTGCTGTGCGCTGTGTAGGTGTATACAACATATATTGAATGTTGATGTTTAAGTTATGAAAATTTCATGTTGCCTCATATAAATTTGACGCAGATTTTTCCGCATGCCAGGAGGGACTTTGAGGTCTTCTCCGGCTCAGATAAATGAAATTTTATGAGCTTTTATTAAGCACATTGCCGGGATGTGTGGAATTTAAAGAGCATCATAAGCGAAAAAGTATATGTATAGAATTTATTGAGCAAGTGGCCTACAAAATATTTCGCAATAAAACTCAAAAGTTAACCCAATTTGGAAAGCTTTTATCCCGGCAACCTTATCGGCTTAGGGGCGAAGCACAGCCCTTGAAATACTTTATCTATTTATCTAACACCAATTTTATTGCATTCCTCTCCCCCGGCAACTATCCCGAAATCAAATGGAAGACATCCCATTGAGCCTTTGAGCCTTCCCACACACACTGGCACACTGACATTCAACGAATTTGATGGCGAATTGTGTGTGCAATGTTTGGACAGCTGCCGTTGAATCCTTGGGAGGAACCCCCAGGATACCGGATCCTTTGTGCGCCCATAAAGGCTGACATTGAAGCAATTCGGGTTAACTGCACTCCAACGGAGTGAAGGAGTGGCGAAATCAAAGTCAACTTTATCACTTATTTAGACCATGGAGAGTGTGTGTCGCCTTTGCTTGCTCCCCTGCCAAATAAATAGTGTTCGATATATACATTTCTGTTCGCCCCCGAAAAGCTGCCACGCTTAGCTGCACAAATGCCACATGCCACATGCCACGCCCCCTGCCTACCAACCTCCCTTCCTACAATTTCGAGTGTCATAAATTTATTCGCTATTTTCGCTTGTTCAGGCGTTCCGCCATCCAAACATATTTATATATGTATATGCACTACGTGATGTGGCACAATGTCAAAATCAAAGACGCCATATTTTTCTCGGAGCTTTCCTTAACAGTTTTTCCCATCCCCGCACCATTATTCGATTCGCTCCCCCTTGGTGCGGCCAAGTTTATCGTCAAGTTTCGCACTTGAATGAATTTTAACGATATTAAATAGCAAAAGAAAAATAAACAATGGCACATGGCTGGAAATACATTTTTACGCCATCCGACATTGGAGCTTTAAGTCAATAATAATGGCCAATCGTGTTGGCCTTTATTTGTGTTAACTTTTATTTACTGAATTTTCAGGAACTTTTATTTCATTTAAATAAGATCGTTGGTAAGACGACTCTGAAGTATTATTAATAATTTTTTGTTGCTTGAAAAATCCTGCTTAAAAATATGTATTTGCTTGTGAAGCCACTCTTGAATTTTTGCAATTTATTTTTATACAATTCACTTGACCCCAGTAAGCCTTATTAAAGTTCAAGTTACTCATTCGCCTCCGCACCTCACCGATAAAAATTCGGAAAGGGCAGCATTTCCTTTCCTTTTTCCGAGGTAAAAACTAATTGGCCAAGATGCAGTTTTCCTTTAGCCATTTTATTTTACGACCACCGCTGTTGCACCACCAACACACAATGTACGATATATCCTTCTATGAAAGGAAATCACTGACCATCCGCTTGTGTGTGTGCGGAGGGGGGCTGCCATTAATGGCGCTTAATGGGACCAGGCTATAAAGACAAGCTAACTGCATGTCCGAAGCTAATGCCGCCGAGAGGAAATTGTGGCATCTAAATTGTTGCAAAAATATTTTATTGCAATTCTTAAACTCCCTCACTGCGTCGTAAAAACTTGTTCAAATGCATTTTGTCGCTTGGCTGCTGCTGATTTTTTTATGATTGCGGTCGGTTCTTGTGTCAGTCTGGCTGCCTGTCAGTTTTTCTTCCTGCCTGTCCCTCACTGCCCCTGACTGGCAGCTGTTCCCTGCTGTTTGTCCTTGGTCCTGCATTTTCAAAAAATAATATACAAAGATACTATATGCACATATATGCGAGGCCGACAACAATGTTGCTGCGGTTCATTCGGTTATTTTGTGTCTGTCTGTGTGATGTGTATATGATTGTCATGTTTGTGGTTACTGAGGTTTTTTTCACATCCATTGAGGTATTCTGCATGTTCACACTTTTCCCAATTATCGCTGCCAAGACACTCGATTTACGTCCGCCCCAAAGTTTCCATGGAGAGCACTTTTTAATTAGTTTAAATGCCAGACACAGCAGCACCCACCAAAAGCCATTAAATTCAATTGACAGCCGAAGGAAGGAAGGAACTCCCGCCCCCCAGAAAGTCAATAAGAATTTTTGTCACGTCCCTACATTGGAAAATTTATGAACCCAAAATTTGGCAGGGCATTAATTGATAAAAAGATGGAATAATATATACAGGACCCAGGTGGATGATAAATCGTTGAAAGAAAAATAAAAGCCCCAAAATATTCTTAAAGAAATTTGAAGAGGAAAGTGAATACTGAACCAGACCCGACCCTAATAACATTTTCGGCCTCACAACGATGCAGATGATGATGTTAGCGACAAAAAGCAAATGAGTTTTCCTGGGGGCTGGCAGTTTGTGGTTTCTGTGGCCAACAAAAAGAAAGAGGGGGGAGTGAAAGTTGGACAGGAATAAACGGAAGATTTTCCTCCTTATATACCGACACTGGAAGATGCAACCAAACAAGGCACTTGGCTGCATCGTGTTTCAGCCCCCAAAAACAGCTGTCAATGCCGTTGTTGGTGTGGGTGCTGCTGGCCGTACTATTGTACAATTACCAAATGGCCATAATTCTGGTCTGACCAAAAACTAGAGAGCTCGTTCTTGCACTTGACTTGTTTATGCTGGTCTCGGCCCGGCCGAATTTATGCGGACAACAGTAGCAGCCTCTGCATAATGAATGGCCCAGAAATGGGTTAGTCAGGCGGGCAGCCCTCACAATTACCAGTTGTCGCCACTCGAGTGGGATTCGTTCTTGGCTCTCAGTTCGCAGTTTCCAGTTTCGACGGCAAATTGACTGCCAGAAAACTTCGCTAACTGTCAATGGAGCTACAAGGATATCAGCTGGGAGTGGATTGAATAAACTGGGAAAAATTGTACAATATATTAAATAAATTGTAGCAAGCAATTAAGTTGCATACTGTTAAATGTAAACTTAGCTAATAAATCCTTTTGCAATTTGATATTTTAAATACTTTTTTTTTTTGAAGAACATGAAACACTGCTGAATCTATGATTCAAGAGCTAATTTTCTCTCAGTCTTCTGGGAAAAGCAGCTTCAAAGTGTCACTAAACTACGTCAAGTGGACAAAGTGCTATATCACCGGAAACTTGCCAGCACACCTGCTGCTGCCTTTTGGGCCAAGGGACGACTAATCATGCTGAAAGGACAGCGGCGGCAAGTTGTGGCCCCGTGTCATAGTTTAAATTATGTGCGAAACTTTGGCAAAACTTTTAATAGCATCCAGCAGCTTGCCAATCGAACGGTGTAAACATGTCGGGGCATTTTAGCCCGTTCTCTCTATCACAGCATATGCCCATTGATTGGCTACACTATTCCTGGGAGAAGCCCTGCGAAGGCCCAGCAGAGACGGCCAGAGGAAATAGTTGGCCGAAATGCGTGCCTCGCATTCAAAAGTCCCGAGCACCGAGGTAAATGAGTTTTCCACCGCATCGCAGTGAAGCATTAAATTGTATCTCTCAGCCACAAACTTTCAACGCAACTGTCCAGGAATATTCAAGACTTTTCATCAGGTATTCCGCCCCTGAAGAGCGACAGGTGGACGAGACCGACTGGAAAATAAACCAGTTTAAGTTCTCTGTCAAGTTAAATTCTTTAAAGCAACACAAGGAGCTCAGCTGAAGGGCGGCGACGGGGCTAATGGAGAAAAGTGGCCAACAAATTAGAATCCTATTAATAAAAATTACTGGCTGGCTCCTTGTTCAGACGGTCTCAGTTTCAGTATCTGATTGTGTTTCTGTTTCTGTGCCGGCTCTTCATCTTTTCTCTTGAGACGCGGAGCCTCAACAGCGAATGTCTGTCGGTAATGACAGACACCAGTAACACAGGCCTCGGCCGACATTATATTATATACACAAATGGAGATAATTATCCAGCTCGAATGGCCATTAGGCATCGAGAGAGAGAGCGAACTTTCAGCGTTTGATAAACTCAAATTAATTACATTGATTTATGCCAGACCAGAGGAGCGAGACCAGAGTCACGCGTGACTTATCGACACTTGTCTGCCGAGTGACACGGCCCACGCCTCTGTGCCAAGGGAGAGGCGAAAGGAAAAGCGTTTTCCCAGACGTCCTCGAAGCGTACCCGGCATCAATCAATTTTTTGCAGCAATTTATCAAACTATTCCGCTGCGATACAATTTAAATTGTTGCCTAGTTTTGCGGCGGCACGTCCGCAAATTGCTTATTTTACTTAACATGTTTCTGTTTTATTTGTGTGTCGAGTGCATACACTCTTAAAAATTGCTCTTATTAATTTATATAGAAAACGTCAAGAGATTTCAGAATTTATTTAGCAATATAAATTCTTGCCAAACAAATTAAAGCCAAGGTTTGTGTTTCCTTGCAGCTTGCGATTAGATCGTGATATTCAATTGGAAATCGATCATAAAAAATAGATCATAATAAGTCGATCATAAAATATAGCTAGATAGACTCGGCTGTTAATTCTGATCAAGAATATATATGATTTATGGGATCGAAAATGACTCCTTCAAAGTATAACAAGCTTCTGACTGAAATTATAATACCCTGCAAAGGTATAAATATATATTAAGTCTGCTCACTAATATATTCTTCTAATCTTTTATATTAATATATTTTCGTTGACAAACTATTATAATACATTCAATGCATTTTTCTAGCTTTCGAAATTTATACAAAAATTCAACTTTGAGTGCACGTTTATATTTGCTTCACTTTTTTCTGAGAAATCGCATCAACAATGTCGTGCGCATGTTTTGTCAATAATATTTTCCATTTGATTGATGTTCTTGCCATAAAAACCATTGAAATGTGCTTCAAATGGAGATGGAATATGGCAGGACGAGAGGAGGGGAAGCCATCGATGAGGAGGAAGCAGAGAGCGACATCGAAGGATGTAGGATGCGGGATACGGAATGCGGGCCGCACGATGTGTGTGTTCATAAAAACGTCTCCAGACTTGTGTCTGTGGCCACTGTTACTTTCAACTAGCAGCTGGTGCTGGAGCTAGTGCTGCTGCAAAATGTTTTGGCTTTTATGGCCGCAAATTCATTGTTGTTTCGCCTTCGCCTCTATCTACATCAGCCAACTGTAAATATAGTTTATGCTCCCTGCGGTCGGTGGTGCCATATTACACAATGTTTGTTGCGTCTACAATTTCCGGTTTATGTTAGGTCGACACCTAAGCATAAAACTATGTTCGGGCGGAAGGCCAACTCTTGGGAATATTAAACCCTGAAAGTCGACCACAGCGAAACTAAACTAAATTAAATTTAAGGACACTCTTTGAGTCCTTTACGGCCTGGGCATTCTAAATTTTCACATTCATATCCCGGATCGAATATGCAATCAGTGCAAACAGAAGAATATTCATTTCGCATGAATACGGCAAACAATTCCACTGGAAAACGAAAATTCTTGTGCAACGGAAGCATGGCTTATCTGGGGCACACGGATTTATAGATATTATAACTGTATGTAAATATATATATATATATATATTTCTATATTCCGATTGGCGTTTCCATTTCGATTCGAATTTGTGCAATGAAATTATTTGTGTAAATGAAACAATGCCAACGATAGTTCAAATGTTAGCTAGTTGCCTTCGAAAAATTTGCTTTTCATTTTCGGTCGCACTTCCAGTTTCGGGTTTATATTTCGTTGGCTGACTTTGGTCGCGGAAATGGAAATATAAGATATGTATGTGGGACGATGTTTAGATTTCCCGTTGACCATTCGATGCTGCCGGTAATATTTTTTGTTGTGAAAACTAAAGTGCCGGCTGCTGCATCAGGTGTTGTACCTCATGGCGTATGCGCAATTTTTCTATGTGGTACCTATACACTTTTGTTGTGTATATTCGTTTTACAGTACACAAATTTGGTATCTCGGTGTGCGAGGTGAATTGTAGAACATGTGGCTAACAACAGTCATGAATATTTTTGGGTATTCTCTTTTTGCCTCCAACAATCGGAGAGTTTTTGCCTCCATTGTGTTTTATTGACCCCAGCACATGAAAGTTTCCGGCTCTCACAGACTTTCCCAGCATTTGTTGTTCTCCCTATAAGCAGCTTAAAGTTCAAGGGGATTGCCCATAAAGTTAACTGCATCGAACTTTAGCGTCAAAGTAATTAAAGTTTGTTCTCGATGCGGTTAAACGAAGTACCAACCTTACCTGAGAGCGAGTTTTTACGTAGTAGTTTGGGTAGAAAATTCGATTTGTTTGTTTACCTGCAAGGAAGAGGGAAAATATTTGCAAGGTTGTAGTAGGTTCAAGATTACAAAGTAAATAATATTATTTAGAAATAATAGTACTGGAGAAAGTTAAGTCCAGAGAAATGCTTACTCCCAAGGTAGTGCCATGGATATTGATTTTTCTAATGAGTTTCTTCTCATCCTTTCGTCTCGCCTAATCAACCCCTTAATTAAGGGAAACATCAAATGACTTTAGGCTATTATTCACCTAATTACGCACTTCAACTAAGCAGAGTATAATTTTTCATTCAGATATTACAGCTTTCAATTTCAATAGCAGTCTGTCTATAAATATCAAAAGCAGTAATTTTCCCCTATTTAACTCGTAACTTGAAAATTATTTGAGAAACGAAATAATGCTTTTTAATTATATCTCTAACAGGTTCATTTAATTCACAATTTATGTAGCTGAAAAAAACAAAACAACAAAAACAGGAAGTCTGGACCTGACACTAAAACCTTCTTTGTTATGTTAAATTGTATGTTTTGTGTTGCGAAATTAAATTTCCAACAGACAGGAACTGGGCTCAAATCAAGTTTATTTTTCACACATTTGTTTCATTTACCACGGAACTTGTTTTGTCCCGATCTCGTCTTTTTTAAGCTGGACGTCACGTTGAATAAATCAAAAGTGGAGAGGAGAATTTCTCGTACTTGCATAATCTGAGTTTGACGTTGGCAACAATCACAACAAAGGTGACAAAATGACAATGAAAAGCAGGAAAGCGGGAAATCCCGCTGCAAGGATAAGGCAGGACGGCAAAAAAGTGCTTTGTAATCAGATTAAAACGTGGCAGGGAGAGCAAGAGAGCTTTGGCTTTGTTAGAACGATTCTTGATTCACCTGTGCGTTTTTTTCCCCACCAAGTCTGTTTGTTATGTGAACCAATTAGTAAAGTCTTTGGGGTTGCGTATTACTTGATTATGTAGCTCCGGCAATAACCGTTACGGAGCGTGTCCTGCAGGAACTGCTGCTTACTCCTGCAGGTGCTCCATAGGGTCGTTTCACGCTTCAAACCGAATTTAATTAACTTTTATTTGTTTTAATTATCGCTTCAAAAATAAATAGAAAACAACGCTTATTTTCATTCAACCAGAACAGATAGAGACAGATAGAGCACGGGGAAAGAGACAGAGGAAGAGACAAACAACTGCGACGCTAAGCCATTCTCATCCTAAGCAACACTAACACCAACAGCGCACAAAAAATAACGAACAAAAAATGAAGGAAAATATAGCGAGCGAAATGGCATAAAATATTGTAAAACAGCGCTCTCTGTTGCATTTTAATTACATTTGCATAAGATGCAGCTTATCTGCCCCTTGCCATGCCTCGCTGCAGTTTTCAGTTTCGGCTCTTAAACCTCTCTATATATACCAGTCCCTATTTTTGTTTTTGTTGTGCTTATTAAAGGATCTAAAAGCTTAAACAGCAAAATACTGGCAATGAAATTTAACATGTTTGTCTTTATAGCTGAAGAAAGAGCAGAGTATCAAAGTTTATAAACCGAATGATTGATTACTTCAAGACTTGCGACATTTCTACACATTTCTTTTAACTTTCTCTCCATTTAAATATTAAAAAATAAATATCTAAAATCCCCAATAGAGACGACTTAATTACTTTTAAAAATGCATCAAGGATTGACTGTGCACTCACTCCCTTTAAGAGTGACCCATCAGGACACACTCATAACAACGAAAGTCATCCTCTCAGCGAACCATCATCACCAGCCGCTGCCATTTGGTGACAGTTTGTTTAAACAATTTGCACAAAAAACTCAAAGCATTTAACAAATACCCATGAGGCAAAGAACAATAAAAAAATATGTACAAATAGTTGCCGCATTGTTGAGGGGGAAAACAGAAAGTCTGAAAACTGGTAACAACAAAAAATTTATAAATAAAGGCGAGTCAACAATCTCGCAACACGTTGCAAGTGGCAATGCACATTTTTATCAACATTTTGTGTGCGTGCTGACCATGAATGTGGGTGTGGCACGTCCCACTGATTAATTCCACTTTTGTTCAAGGATTTCAGTTGTGAAAATGCGAAAAATGCGGAAATATCTGTATACAGTAAAATCTGGAAAAACATCACTAACACATTCTATAAATAAAATATTTTAATTCAATCAAAATATACTTAATGCATATTTTTGAAAATATGAAACTAAAAATGCAATTGAAATATATTTAAGAATATCTTATATATATAGTTATTTGCTCTTTTCGAATGTCCCCAGTATTTTTACTTTGCCCCTTGGCATTGTCCCAAGTGTAGTCTCACCGATTAAATTCGGAATTAAGCCCATGTCTCCCACTTTTCTTATTTCCTTCCACAATCTCTGTGTTAGCTCCAATCTCTGACAGCTCCTATTTACCTTACGTGTTCACATTTAGTTCATTTGTTTGTGCAGCTTCCACTCAATATGTTCGAGGAGCCGTTGCTGTTGTGGCTTATTTCATTATCCCAGGCCAAGCAGGACTTGTATTTTTTTCCCCATCGACTTGTGCTGATAGTGCAAGGACGCAGGAGCAGAAAGAAATCTCCGGAAGGTGGATTGCGGCCAGCAGTAGTTTGGGCCAAGTCAGCTCGACTTGATTTGGCTTTGGGTGCGTGTTTGCTGAAGCTGACCTCAATGCTCGTCCTCTCGGCCTCTGACTGTTCGTGTAGCAATCAGTGAACGCCTAGAGAATTTACTGCTCACTCTGATGGTAAAATCACAGTCGGTTCAATAAAATATACACGTGAACGTAGTACGAGTACCTGCCCAATCCTTGCCGTGTCCTTGGCCCGAGCCTTTTGCTAATTTGTGAGCCAGTGACCAGGTTTTAAAAGCAGCTGGCAAAGTGCTGATAATAATTTCCTCAAGCCCCAAAATAAAACAAGCTCCAATTTCGTACGCTGCCAACTCAATTAGTTGTCGGGGGCGGAATTTTCTCCAGCCCTCGATGAGGCTATTTTGATTATAAACTTTTGTGAATTATGCGACGCAATGGGGCCGAAAAAAAGATGATAGAAATAGAAATAACACTTGGGAGGGAAGACAAAGGCCGCAAGCAGGTCAAAAGTTAAACGAGAGCCGAGGACGTGTCCGTGGTTGTGCGATAAAATGTTCCCGGGAATGAAGATGATGCTGCCCCCAACAATTGCACTCTTGGCATTGTGGATCCTGCGGAGCCAAGGACAATAAGCAGTCGGACCATTAAAGTAGTAATAATAGAGAAAAGTAAGCAATGCTGTTTGTAAATGGAGCTTGTGTTTGCTCTCAGATAAAAGGAATGGGAATTAAAGTCAAGGAAGTCTGATCTAAGTTAATCAATAAATACGAACAACTGTAACACAAAGCAAATAATTTGGAATGTTCCCTTCGCTTAGCTTTTGAAGCTTTAGTTCTTACGAAAAGTGAGTTTATTATGAGTATTTGAATTCCGCTCCAGTTTAGTCGAGAAAGTCTTATGACAAACCTGGGGTTCTTCCAAGAAAAGGCTTCTTCCACATCTAACTGAATGCTGGAAACATTTGGTAAACTTCAATCCAACCAGATGAACTGCAAAACAGGAATCCACTTGGCAACACACGGCGTATACGTCATAAAGGCTTCGGCCACATTCAGCGACACGTGCTCGGGCTTATCTGGGAAAACTTTTGGCCCAGCACTTTTATTGTCTTGCCTCACAACGAGAGAGCTTCCCTGATTCCCCCGCCAGCTGCGCCTCGCTGTGGTCGCAGCAGGACCTTCCCCAGGACATTTATACTTGTTATGAGGCCAGTGCTGAGGGGACTCCAATCCAAGTGCCAACACTTGAGCTCAATTGTCTGAGCGTTGACAATGCCAGCTAAGGCCGAGGGACGGTAAGTTGAGAAAAGGAGCTATAACGACAGGAAAAATGACAGGAGAAATTTCTGCTTAGCCTTCTCCGAGCACTTTAAGGTCTTCTGACTTCACCTGCACTCGCAATTAAATCATCAGCCTGAGCCAAAGTTTTTTCCAAGGCAAAGTCAGCCTGGTTCAGAGTCAAAGGCCCCGGGGGAATGGACTTCTGGTCTCACTCAAATACATATATGTAGATAAAGGTTGAGGCCATAAAATTATGCAGCCAAAGAAGTTTTGCAGTTCTTTTTTCTTGCATTTTATGGCATTTGTCGAAAAAGTTTTTGGCTTTCCTCTTCTGGCAATCGGAATTTGGTTGCTTCAGTATTCAGCATTTATGGCTTTTCTATTTGTTTGTTAGAGATTTTATTCGTTTGTTTATTTGCTTTCATATTATTATTATATTTTTCTATTTATTTTAAGGAAACTTTAAATGCCGGAATTTAAATTATTTTTGCGTTTAGAATTTAAAAGATAATGAAGCCTTTTATTATAACAGCCTGTAGTTTTTGCAATAAAAACTGAGTATTAAATTATTGGCTTTTATTTAAAAATAAAGTTGGATTCAATTTTACTATCAAAACTTCATTGGAATATTTATATTTTTCATATTTAGTTTTTATTTAATTAAAGTTCTCAAAACTCTTTAAATGACTTTTCAAAGAGCATGTGCTTGTGTAAAAAGAAAAAAAATAAACAAGTACCAAACTGTAGCAAAAGTCAACTTTTGCACGTTTTAATTAGTTTGCATACACGCTACAATTCTTGGTAAACAGTAGCCGTCACACACGGCGTATGCGCAATGCACAATTGCATAATGACTTAATTAAAGTTTTTACCACCGCCACCGCCACACTCAGATAATTAATGCAAAATCTTTAACACGCATTAACAATTCCAAGTTTGTCGGCGCATAATAATCAGCTCAAGTTGTGGAAAAACTTTCCCGTTTATTATCATCATCACCATTGGGCCAGGTAAAAAGCATATTGCACACACAGATTGCAATGCATCTTAATGAGCGCTGAGTAGAGAAGTTCTCCCGAAAAAAAACTTAAATAAAATAATAGCAAAAAGATGGAAGGTAGGCCAGCTGATGAAGTACGAGCCCAGAAGTCCACTCGACCAGAAAGATTCCTTCCGAACTTCTGTGTTTGTCTGCTCGCATCTCAGTTCACTTCTAAGCGGCTTTAAGTTGGCGTGAAAATTGTTCAGGCAAGTTTTGAGAACTTTTCTTTATTCTTTCTCTCCCTCTCTCTCATTTTAGACCAGCTTCTTTGATCAATTAGAGAGAGAGAGGGAGAGAAAGGGCCTGTGTCTACAGAAAAATGCGAAGGCGGAAAGGTGGGCTAGACTTTTCTTTGGTTGTGGGCAAGTGTTCTTCACACTGACGGGATAACGAGATTTTTTCTACCATTTCTGTTGTATTTTCCTGCGCCTGTTTTAATGTGATAAAGGTCGCCATGTGACAGCTGGTCAAGCTAATAAAGTTTCGCACAGATTGCGCTGGTACAATGTCTAGCTCTGATAACAGCCAGATGAAATAGGGGATACCCTTGGAAGAGGGTCTTAAAACATATAAAGCGCTAATTAGTTATAATATCCAAGCATGAGATGATTATTTAAAGACTTAGTTGAGGAGTAAGGAAGATAATACAAGAAAAGAAATACCATTCAAGAATAAGACTACCACTTAAATATTTCTTTGTAAATTAAATTCCAAGCAATTTATTTATTTATTGCCACAACAGGGTATTAAATAAATTTGTACCAAACACCTAAAGTCAATACATATGACACAGCCTTCGGTGCCACCTTAATATCAGGACCCTCGTTGACCTGGCTTGCACTTGACATTCCCGTTTGTGTCTGTCACATACAAAAAACTTTTTGCAGAGTGTGATAATTGTCAAATTATCGCATAAAATGGCCGAAAAGAGACAAGGGGAGAGAAAGATTCGGACAAATGGCAAAGTGAAGTAGCTGGGGGGGAAAGAAAAACCATTTCGGTCTGGCCGTCAACTAATTGTAATGAATTTTTCAATTTTCCCAACCGCCCAGACACGCACACTTGCGCACACTGGAGCACACTTGCACACACATGAAAAGTGCCTGAATTTCCACCACGGTCTGATGAATGATGCACACACTCGTCGCTGTCATTCATCACAAAAGTCGGAAATGGAAACGCGTTTTCTGTGGTCAAAGTTGGACTGACTTTCCCCCACATTTCCTCTCTAACAAGATTTTCGCCGCACTAACTGGATGAGTTTGGCTATGTGCGGCTTGACTTCAATGCGATTCGATGAAAAACTAACGAAGTGAAAGGAGAATGGGAGTTTGTGGCTAAAAATCGCATCGGTAATCTCGAATAATGGAATTTTTAAAGTGCTTCTCAGCTGCCATGGTCCCATTTACAAGGATTTCCGGTGACCCTTGGGATATCACATTTGGGCCTGAGATAACCTGATCTGTCGACATTTTGATTGCCTAACCTTGTCCATTGTTAATTTCCAGTATCGTTGCATTTGTTGTTTGGACCAAGGCCGTATTGATGTATTGTTTTTCACATCGTACCCGAAAATGAAATCTAATTAAGGCTGTCCAGAGACCCCGAAGAGCCGAAGATTGTTTTTCCCCAGAACAACGCGATGGTAATTGATGCTAAATGTGTGGAGGCAAAGGGTTAAAGGCTGATTGCTGTTTGCTGTTGGTAAATGTAACAAATTGAAATAGCTCAGTGGGAATTGGTTTTGCGGCCAGCAGGCGCTTTAATCCAATTTGGGTGAAGGCAGCCATCGGTAAATCCGATTTAATTGTTGCCCTGTTTTTAATAGGAAACAAAATGTTGACACGGAACTTTGGTACAGAAAATTTCACTATTCATAGGCAATAAATTCCTAAAAGATATCTAGATTTATTTTAAACACACTTTTCTTTACAACTTCCAATAAATTAATACATATTTTGATCTTTTTCATCTGTTTTCTAGAATTTTCTCGTTATTGCTGGCCTTTTTCTGCCACTTTTGCTGCTCCATTTTGCGATTTCCCTTTCGCCTTCTGTCTACATATAGTTTTCCAATTAAGCAAAATAATACAACAACAACAAAATGTCAACTGTAGAAGGCTAAATTGTAATTTCTGCCCGGCTTGTCATCTTTTCGAAACGAAAAAGAGGAGGGCACAAAACAAAAGCAAAACAAAACAATAATTGAAATGACAGCGAGAAGGAGGATTTTTGGGAATGGGAACTTGGTGTATCCATGGCCTGCTTAAGATATTCAAGGCGCACTCATTTGCACATTTCCGTTCCGCTTTTTTCGCTCAGCGGAAGTGCTGCATACGCCATGTTGCCAAACACAGACTGAGACGGCAATAGAGCTAGCCCCACGAGCTGGCTGTCTCTCTCCGACAAAGTGCAGCGTTGACAATTTCAACGCTTTAAGTGAAACGAGGTATTGCAGCCGAAACTCATGGCACGCTGCGCCATCTTGTCGCCGGATGCGAATTTATGCGTATTCAGCTGAAGGAAGGCACCAAAAAATATATAAGAAAACTAAAGAAAAGTCGGAAGATTGAGGGTTACAACTATAAGATACCCAGTAAATCCCATTGTTCGATTTGCACAACTAAAAGAAGTTGTCTTGGTCTGCGTAATTTGTTTTCTGATAGTTTTTATAGTAAATATAGGAGCTGTAAGGATTCAAATGACGTAAACTTTAGTCTCAAACACTGATAAACCCTTGTTTTGATACAATTTAAGCGGTATCAAATAAAGCAAAGAGATTTTCTTGCAATTGCTTTCTGTCGTGTTACTTTTTGCATGCTTTCAGCTGATTTCTGTCCGCCTTTTTCCAGCAAATTAATTGCTCAGACAGCAGACAGGAAACTGAGAAACTGCAGGGAGAAATCTCCGCGACACTTTTTCATTTGGCATCTAAATTATTGTTTGCTTTGCTTAATTGAAAATTAAGAAAACTTTCGCCCTGCACACCTCCACATCTGTTTGTTTTCCCTCGGAAAATAAAGTTTCCCTTCACATGTTGTATTTCTTGTTAACTATTCAACTGCTTTAAAAGTATTGCACTTCCCCGGGGAGTGTCTCACGCTCGACTTCTTTTCGCCAAAAGCAATTTATCCTTTTTGAAAGGGAATGTCATAATGTATCCACACACTTGAATATCCTGTGGGAATGCCTGACAGCTGCCCAGACGCAAAAAAAAAACAAAGACTTCAAATGAAACAAATAGCACTGGCTTTCCTTGATTTATTGCTTAAGGAAAGAGTTCAACAATAAGTTATTCAGAGGGTCAGGGATTCTAGTGCGCCTCCCGCATACATAAATCAAACAATTTCATAATGCGCATAATAATAAATCGCATAAAATGTATAAAATGTAATTAATAATGGCAATTTCCTCTCCTTTAAGTCGCAGGGTCGAATTGCAATTAAAAAGGGGGCTGAGGAGACCCCCCAAAGGGTTTCAATTCCGATTGGCAGGCGCATAATTGAAATGAACACAGAAATTGCATTATGCATAGAGTGAGCGTTGCTCATGACTCGCCGATTTTTAATGCAAATTTAATATTTAATTACAGCGCATTTTATTGCGATTCAAAGGCCGGCCTTGCTAAAAATTTACACACCAACTGTTTGCATTTTATTGCGGCCTGCGACTGAATGATAAATGAATGCAGCTGATTAAAATATTAGCTCGAAATGCGTTTATTTCGGGCAGAGCCCGGCAGGTTAGCATATTTCAAAAGCACAAACACCTGGCAGTGTACACGGATTCTTAAAATTCGATTTGCAAACTAATAAATCGCCGGCAGTCGCTGATTTGTTGCCTGCATCAGTGCAATGCCTCGTTGATCCATTTTCGCTGAAATGAAAACTCAATTGAGTGCATTATATTCGGGGGCTTTTTTCGCACAAATACACCTGTGCAAATCCGGCGATTTCTCATTGTGCAGGTGCATGTGTTTGGCTCAGTCTTGTTGTTGTAACTGGCAATGATTTGATTGTGATTCGGGATTCAGATTCGAGTTCGAATACTGATTCCCATTCTGATTGCCCAGCAAAGGCAAATAAATTTACGTGCCAGCTCAAAGGATCAAAAGCCAATTGAAAATTGACTGACAAATGTGTGTTTGCATTTGGGTGTTGTTTCGCCGGGGTCTTAAGCGATTTGTGAGGCAAATAGTGACGGGCAAAGTCTTCCTTTGGCAGCCACCCAAAATCAACAATTCCAATTAGTCCTTGACCTTGTCCACTCATTACAGCGACTCACAAAGTCTGTGTGTGCTCTACGATAATTGGGTTACATAAACTACTTGGGCTTATGAGCAACTTGTAACTGATTTAGCAGCGTTAATGATTTTTTAAACTGTTCATAATTAACACTAATAAGTCCCTAGCCACTAACTAAAGTATGTTGCAAAACTCATTACAGTTTATTAAAGTTGCAACAGTCGGGATAAGTTCTTAGTGATACCAAGGTAAGGAGAGACAGCCCTTCCATTTCTTGAGCTTATTGTGTTAGTAGTTTGAGTAGAAAAAGTATTAGAGAAAAGTATAAAAGGCTGCTAAGTAATTAATAGACTATCAAAAGAACAAGGTGAAAAACTGTAGAGCAAACCTCGCCTTAAACAATCTTCTCTTTGTGAAAGAGAAAAAATAAAAGAGCTGTGATTACCAACTGTTATACGTACTCTTTTGTTACTATAACTTTTGTTACTATAAAAACAGAATGAATTATTTTATTCTTATGGTTTTCCAGCATTTTTACAAATTGGGAAATATACACAAAAATGTCACTTATTTTTCGAGAAGTACAACCAACCCATACCTACATTATGTATAGAAAAGGTGGGATTTTTTTGCGAAATATATTACAAATCTCCTATTAAAAAGGAAAATTATAGTAGAAGAAAGCTCTGCTTCACTTCGAAATCTAGATACGGAATTTTTGCACTATAAAAAATTAGGTTGAACTTATACAAATTTAGTTCCTAGTATAAGGTATAAATGTCCTAGAAGCTTTTATATCTATACATTTAGCAAGACAAAAAGCTTTCGGAAAGGAGAGAAGTCGAAAAGGAAATATAAGTCCTGAAAGCTTTTAGGAAGAATAAATTTTATGTTATACTAAGGATTTTATATAGAAAATCGTAAATTTATAGTAGAATGCATTGCAACTTATACTCAAACATTTTATAGAAAGCAAATGATGAAAACTTTACTCTGTTTTTAACGAAAGATGTGTGTAGAGTTATAGAATATTAAATAAAAATTGAAACTAAGTTAGTTTGGGTTTCATAATAATGTAATTTATCATAAAATATAGAAAAATACTTTATATATTTAATAAATATACCATTAACTAGTTGTACATAATAGTACATTAAGTTTTAATAAACTTCTTTGGCCATCTGCTAGTTTTAATTATTACAACAACTCCCCTGATTGGTCATCCAGTAGGCACTTAAATCCACTTGGAAACTTTGTCTCGTTTTCGCATCTTTATTGGTACCAACTAAGTAGGAAATATTCGGGGCTGTCTAGAGCCATGGCTCATTATGGTGCAAAATTTAGATTCAGCTGTTGCCAAAAACGCGCGTTTCCGTACATTGTTAGATGCAAAGAATCTGCTTTGCTTTTTATACGCACATATTTTAAAGTTTTATACTCAAAGGCGGGCACTTAAATGCAGCCATCAAAGGCACAGGGCCCTGTGGCTGCCGCCACTCATCCTCATCCTCCTGCAGGATGCTGCTCCTGGTACTGTGGCTGATGATGATATTGATGAAGGAATTGGCAAGTTTAGATGAGCACGAGAAGTTTGCCATAAACACTCGAGCTGTGAAATGTTTATATGCATGATAAAAACATAAAGCAGAAGTGACTCTCTGCTTATTAAATGCAGAACGCAAAATTGGTGATCAGCGCAGACGAGCAAGGCCGCGATTTTTGATGACACAAGTTTTGGTTGGAAAACTGCTAATGAAACTGTGCGTGAAACTATTTGGATGAGCAAAGTTCACTTATTGGATGAATGTTTGCCTGCCTTATGATGAAATCTAGTTGAGTTGCCCAGGAAGAACTTTTAACCCAGTTTGCAAAGCCATTTTAATGGTCTTTCAAAAACTTGAATATTCTGCCAAAGGTACAGCAAGGAGCTTTAACTTTGGAAAATAAACTTAAAATAATTAATTGTGTGTTTGTAAAAGAATAGCATACTATTAATTTTAAAAGACGACATTTTTAACGACTTAACCCCTAAATTTTTATAAAACTATATAGAATATATATGATTTATAGGATCAGAATGGAGTCCTTCACATTATTACTGGCTTCTGCCCGAAATTCTAATGCCCTGCAAGGGTATAAGAAATAGATTTTGTAAACATTCCCGAACAAATTACGTATACGCACTGGTGGCAACGGTATTTGATCATAACTAAGCCATTAAGACATTAATTTCAAATAGGAAAGCTGTCCTTTGTTAGTTTTTGATAGGTTAATAAATCTGCATACTTAGTTTTAAATTTAAAAAAAGTAAAATTTTTGCCAATTTATGACAATTTTAATGATGTAACCCCTTATCTTTTTTTCAAAAATTCAAAAAAAAAATAGTTTTCCCTAAAATACAGCTAGATTGACTCGGCTGTTGATGCTGATGAAGAATATATATGATTTATAGGGTCGGAAATGACTCCTTCACATTATTACAAGTTTCTGACAAAAATTATAATACCCTTCAAGGCTATAGGAAATACAAAATTACGTATACGCACTGGTGTCCATATTATTTGGTCATAACTAAGCTAAAAAAGCATTAATTTCAATTCAGAAAGCTGTCCTATGTTAGTTTTTGATAGGTTAATAAATCTGCATACTCAATTTTAAATTAAAATTTTTGCCAATTTTTGACAATTTTATCATATCTTCACTTTAAAAAAAAAAATCGAAAAAATTAGTTTTCCCTAAAATATAGCTAGATCGACTCGGCTGTTAATGCTGATCAAGAATATATATGGTTTATAGGGTTGGAAATGATTCCTTCACTGCGTTTCAAGCTTCTGATTGCAATTTTATTACCCTGCAACGGTATTAATACTGTATTTATGTTGTAAATATGTAAATTACTGTTTGATTAAGAGAACTAGCGAATAAATTTAGATTTTTTTAACTATGTTTTATTAGAAGGCATTATAAGAAATAAGGAATATAATTTCACTTGTTAAATTGTTATGAAATTTGGTTTTATAATGTTGTGTATATATATTTTCTAACTTTATTCCTCTCTTTTCATGGCTAATTCCCTAAAAAAACAAGTGGACATTTTTTAAACAAACTCTGATTTCAAAATATATACCCAAAGTTGTGCCATATTTTCCCGCCCACAAATTAACCCAATTCCGGTTTTAATTCAATTTACTTGAGCTGCTCTCATGGCATGGGCGGGGGTCACTTGGGGGGCGTGTTTCAATCGCCAAAAACTTTTTGACATTCGCATAATTTATGTAGCGCAATTTGTTCTGTAGCTGGTCCGCAACATGCGATCGCATTGTTTGCCAGGGCAACATATTGCAGCAAAAAGTGTGCGTGGCCATAAACAATGGCCGAAAACCCACACACAAGCACCCACACCACACACCACACACACACACACACCACACACGCGTAACCATAAGTTGACCCCTAAAAGCAGACAACAGAATACACTTGAAATCATAAATTACACTGCCCGTCGTGCTGTTGTTATCATCATCGTCCTGCATAAGTTAAAAGCACTCATACGCCCCCTTAGCCCCCGGACACCTGCCAAAAGCAAAATTTAAATAAATTCACTTGTCAAATATATCGTACATAATTTCGAGTGCATTTTAAATCAATCGCATGTGCTACACGCTGCCACGCCCACTGAACAACCGCCTCCGCGCGAGTTTGTGTGTGTGTGTGTGTGTGGTCATATAAAAATAAAGCCAGTTGCCAGTTGGAGTAGGAGAGGATGTGGCAACCACTTGCTTGTTCGATATTTATGACAAATGTGACCATGAGTGCACTGAGAGAAAAGCAACACAGGCAAGAGAGGCAAAGAAAGCAAAAATGGCTTTAGAAATGGTAGATATGGTGGAGAACCTTAGTAATTTTAAAAAATATCATATAAACGGAAAAATATCTTCAGCTTTCTGCATTCAAATATCATTTTCTGCAAGTGCCTGGGCGAAGGGCGTGGCCCAATGCGAGGGTCGCCATGAGTGTTCGAGATTAATGGCGCGTCTAAAATGCTTCACGTGCGAGAAAAAAAATCTATAAAACTGACTCACACTCACTCACACACACCAAGGGCCACAACACTCAGGTGGTTTGAGCCTTGCGGCAGGTGTGTGCACTCTCCACCCACCCAACCACACACACACACACACACTCACACACACATTCCCTTCTTCAGTGTTTGTGTGCGCGTGTTTTTGACACTTTAACTGCGCTTCCACTTTGAGCATAACTTGCGTCACGCTTGTTATTGTTGTTGTTGCGACTGGCGGCGCGGCTTTATTGTTGTTGTTGTTGTTGTTGTTGTTGTCAGTGCAGCTTGTTGGCTGTCATTTTGCGTTTATTTTAGCCAGGTTGTAAATGGCAGCACTGTCATTGTTCAGGGTAGAATCCACACCCCGCGCCACACCACCATAGCCATATCAGAGAAATGGCTGCCGTCATCGGCTGATTGTATGCATTTAATTTTCGAAAAAGGACAAAAGGACTCTCTCAACAATCTTCAAACAAAATAAGCTCCAGTGATTGCAGGGATAATCTATTAAAAGATGAACTTTCTATCTATTTTGTGTTCGGTTTGATGGGATTAGAAATCAAATCAATTGTTGGGAGGGCATTTCTTGAATTAATATTTAATATTTAATTAACTATAAACAGTGGAGACTTGAACCAACTTGCAATTGCAATTTCACAGAGTAAACAACGATGACTTGCACAAATGCACGTATCTATGAGCTAGCTGGCTACCGTCACTTCGTATCAGAGATGTTAGAACCAGTTGGGAATTATATGAACACATGTGGGATATTTTTCATCAAAAATTGAAGTGCGAATTTCCATGGTTTTACGAAATATTAACCAGCAAGTGGAATTGGAAAGTAAATTAAGAAACAAACTAAACAAAAGAAAGCAGAAAATAAAGCCCTAGATATACAACAAATGGAAAAATAACCTTAACAAATTGTGTTTATTCTGCCTTGCCTTAAATCCAAGGAAACTTTTTCCTAATTTGAGGACTGCTTTCCTAAATATAGAAAAACTAATGCGAAAACAATGGCAAGCTTAATTATTTTTGAAGGCAACCTACATTGTGTTCCATCACTTAACTCTGATGTAGCCAATGAATATATAGTAAGCAATTCTCTATACATACTTGCAAAGTACATTGTATCATTCCAGTTAAAAAGGAAAACATACCTGCAAGAAAAGAAAGAACATTTTGTTAGTCAAATTCGTAGTCATATGCAAACCTAATTTATATTCCTCGACAAGTATTCTTAAGCTAACGAACTTGGCATAAAAGGCTTATCACTCTGTCATCCTCTCGAATCAGGCAACCGGATCGAGTATTGTCAATCCGGCTGCGTTGGGGTAGGGGTTGGGGGAGTGGAAAAATGCGAGGAAAATCGGCTTACAGGGAAGTATGGATGCATGGCCATGGCATTTATTGAGTCTCCTGCAGCTGCATTTCGGACTAAGCCAATAAGCGTTCGAGTAAAGTGAAATAAGAGTAGGGAAAGGCTAATGCCGTGTCTCAGACCTTTCGACCCCCTTGCCTTGCCTTTTACTTGGGCATTTGTGCCTTTCTCAGCCCTGGCCCCGCATTTTGCCAGCTTTTAGCCAGCCCTAGCCCGGCATCTGTCGTCACGTTTTAGCGCTTTAGTAGCTGCAATTTGTTGGAGCGTGCGGCCGGGCCAAGTGCACACATGCATGTGCAAATAACTTTTTACGGTAATGCAAATGAATGCCAATTTACGGGCCGAGACATTCCCAGTACTCGAGCAACACACCTATGGGTCGTCCAATCGCATTAGTCAGACCAATTTGCAACTGCCGAGCTGACAACTCAATGATTTTCCACGGATCTCAATAAAATTCCAAAGTTTTAAGCTTAACAAAAGAGATGGGAGGAGTGGTTAAGTCTATATAGAAAACGAAATACAACTACTATATATGAAAGCTAGTCAGGTAAGTAATTCGAATTTGTATACTTTACTATATGTTATAAGAATTCATTCGTAAAAGTAATGTAACACATTTAAAACCTCCCCTGTATCTAGAATAAAGTTGCATCTTCTCAGGTGAAGTTGATCAATTTTAAATACAAAAATATTGATTTCTGTTTCTTGCGAAACCTAACCAACTTTTCATCGAAAAAAGTTTTCATTATTGTAAATATGCAACAGCTTCCAACTTCAGGGGGAAAAAAAAAAACAAAACAAAAGGAAGTGCTTCCGCATCCATAGAAAAAGTAAAGCCAATAACAAATTCCTTTTTCGCTGGAAAATTGTTCGACAGGTTCTGCACTAAAAGCGGCGGAAAAGTTCTGTCGACAAAAAAAGGGGCGAAATTCCCGAAAGAAAAAAGAGAGCAATGCATGAGGCAATCATTTATGCTGCGCTTTGTGGAAGGCATTTCCACGGACTTTTCACAGCTCCAACCCCAAACAAAAGGAGACCATACTCTGGGGTGTGAAATTTCGATCCCTTTGTCGTGACATTTGACTGGCAAATTATTTAAGATTAGACAATGCGAACAATAAGCCAAGCATTGCTAACCCTTTGCCTCCGAAATTCCCGTCTTTAACAGGCTGACCACGCCCAAATTGTTCGTAGGTACACTGGCAGAACTATCTTTAGTAATCTGTACAAAAAGTATATAGGAATTTTCGTATAAATTGAAAAATTAATTTATATTCGAAGCTGCACTTGGGTTTAATTAATCTATATTTGTATAACTTCATTTAAAATGGAAGATACACCTAAAAAACTCTTTTTTTTCTGTGTGTATTTGAGTGACCAGTTGTGCCATTCCATTTTGGATTTGCTTTTGAGTGGGCATTGTGTGTGCCTGTGTGTGTGTGTGGTGTGTGCCCTTTGTTTGGGTGCCGAAAAGAGGCCCAGGCATTATAAAACAATTTGTTGTTTTGACACCAACATGCCGGGGATGCCCCCACCGCCTGGCAGCCACCTCTTCAACCCTCCCCCACCAACATTTATTTAACCGCAGCTGACCCCACCTGAACCCTTTCGGCCGCACACTCGCCCATTGTTTGCTCATTGCGAGACAGGATTTCGCTTTGCTTCCGTTTTGTTTGCGGCTGCCATTGGTATTTGTTTGTTTGACTATGTGTGAGTGTGTGTGTTTGCCTTGGGTCCACTTTTTATGCGAAGCAAAGCACTTAAGTACTGTTTATTTATTGTAGAGTCGCCCTTTAAAGCTGCAAATTATTTCAAGCGCTTAGGCGGAGGCTCAACAAAAGTCACTAATTGATAGATTAAATCAGGCACTTGAAATAATAATAATAATAAAATCTCTCTTTTATACTCCCTAAAATTCATTCATAAAATGCCTTCGGAATGTCCTCCATGTTAATAACCGAAAGTTAATTAAGCTGACAGTAAGCGATACTCAAAATAATAATTCAGCTAAAGCAAAAAATATGGAGATTAAGAAATTCCTTGCAGGGAAAGTTTCATCAAAAAAATATATGCATATTAAAATTTTGCGTTAAATCCTTCCACACAAGCGGGGAAACCTTTACTGCCACGCAGAATTTATGTGGCATACCTTCCGGCATTGTTGCACGAACACGTGGGAAAACCGACAGCGACTAAGCGCATTGGATTACACACAAATGCGATCAACAATTGAAGTTGCTGTTAAGCCGGCTAACCCTAAGCTCATTACACTAAAAACGACGAGAAAACAACAATTTTTGTTGATGAACTCAATTAGGGGCGATGGCAAAAGCGGGGCCCACGCCGCGACAATGCCACCCTTTATTAGCCCTTTTTTAATTAATTTTGAACATTTTTTTTGTTGTTATTTGTGTTCTTCTGGGGTGGCTTGTTTGTTTTATTTATTTGAAATTTACTCAGGCGCCAAACAGTTGTGAGCGCAACTTGGGCAAAATCAAATTATGAAAATTATTTTCCTTTCTTCGCAGGGCACACTTTCAATTAGTCAAATGGAAAGTTCTTGCCGGAGACAAAAGTTGGCCGAAACTTGGGCGAACTTAAGGGAAAATAGAAAATACATAATGCGTGGACGTGGACGTGGATTTGGCCCCCATGGGCAATTTCCAGGACACATTGGACGTGAGTGCAGACCATTTTATTGCCTTTTCAACTTGCAGGAAAGCGGGGCAAAGAAATTGCAACTAAAACGCAGTCATGCTGCACAGGATAATCCATGGGATAATCCATGCGGCACTGCAAAGGGAGCCCCACTAAAAAAAAAAAAAAAAAATACTACAAAAGGGGTCGAACAGTGCACGGAGCCCGCTCCTCCATTTTTTGTACTTTCCTTCATTTTTTTTGGCAGTCCACACATGTTCAATTTTATGCTAACAAAGCTTTTTTTTATTGAGACCCACTGGTAGAGTGGGGATGGCTCACTGCAATTTCGCGGCCTTTGTGTTTTTTTTTCGCCAGCTTTACGGCCGAAAAATTGAAATGAATTTGCAGCTTGGAGCATGAGTGAATGCATTTTTTAAACCCTACCCTTTTTTTTATTAAGTTTTCGGTTTTTGTTGTCTTGCCTGCCGGCCCTTACATGTAAACATATTGATGATGATGCCACAAAAGCTGAGCTCACCACGGCGATCGGCATTGGCAGGCTTAGGGGCAGGAAAACTTTTTAAATTAATACTCAGTCGGATCGGGGATTTTTTCCCAGACTTTCGGGCTCTATCATAGGGCAATGTGCGTTTAAAATATAAATAGAATACATCATATATTTTTAAAAATAATATATGCCTCTTAAACTCTGTATCGATTAAGGCAGCCGTTGGACTGAGGCAGATTGAAACGCCAATAATTGCCATTAAAAAGCATTATAGAAAACTTTTTGAATTGCGTTTTACAAAGTCGCAAAAAACTTCCCTTGGAAGCTAACAACTTGTTTACCTATTTGCCAGGATAATCTGACCCTGTCAGCCTGCCCATTTTCCGCCAAAAAGCTGCCCCACTGACTGGCAGATGATTAGGGCAACTCATATGAGCATAGAAAGCCGGGGGCCAAGTGGAACAGAATTTGCATATATATCTTTATGAGCGGGGGCCAAAAGAGTAACCAAACTGGAAAAATAACAACACGACCTGGCTCGCTCACCCAGAGCAGCAAAACTGAACAAAAAAATTGGGTTATAATAGGGAACAAAAAATAAATAATAATATACGAACGCAACAATTTTTCGGCGTGGCTGCTGATGTTTTATTTTTTATGCAAATTTTGTTGCATATGAGAAATTGCCAGGGAGCGTGGCAAGGAGACGGCCAAGGGGATGGCCCCAAATAAGAGCAACAAAATCATCATATACTCGTTGTGTGCGAAGAACGAAATGTGCAAAAACTTTAATAAAAGACTTGTGTCGGTAAGGGGTTGCGGACGCCAACCATAAATTCGTGGAGCAGGGTGCGACGTGCCTCTTCAAACAAAGCAACACTCAACGTCGACACTGCTCCAACAAAATAATTTTCACTAGACCCAAAAAAAAAAAAAGGAAAAATGAAAGCAGAGGAGGTGGAAAAGCATGAGGGTTTTCGGGTTGCTTGCATATTAAAAGTCAAAAGCGTTGAGCTGCTGAAAGGAGTACAAGTTGGGCCAGGGGCCCGGGGGTGGAATTTCTTCTGCCTTGTTGCATGCAACACGGAAATTTGCGTTGACAACAATGCGACATGTTTGGGGGTGGCCTCGAATCCAGAGGAGCTCCTTTCATACCCGCTTAAATTAGTTAATATTAATAATTTTGCAACTTTGTGGGCGGCAGCTTCTGGCATTAGTAATCTCAGAAAATCATGAGGTTTTAAACTTTAATTAAATTCGGTGGCGTTTTCCCCGTAAGTAAGTAAATTATGGCCCGTTTATATATAATTTCTTACTGGAAAATAGAATTGTTCAAGAAGCAACTTAATATAACCCAAATAAAGTATCATTGTTACGCCTTGCTGCCTTGATTTATTTGAACTTGTTCTCGTCTCTGCTCCAGCTACTGCCTGTGTGTCTGCAACTTGGGGGAAAATAAATCAAAAATTGCAATAAAATTGTTTCCGCTGCAGAAGCGAGCTAAAAGAAAACCCCAAAAACTTCTAATTGGTAATTGCAATTCTGCACCGATGCTTCTGTCTGCCATTGTATCTTTTTCTGCTCACAGATACTCGAATTCAACTTGTGAATTATGTGGACAGTTTTATGAATTTTCTACCGTAAAAAAGAGCTCATATTTCGATTAAAGCACACTTCATGTTCGATTTGATTGGGAAATTAAAACATAAAGTTGCTAATTATCCCGATGTACGAACCAACTGATTGACACTCTCGACAAGCCTTCAAGAACACCTGGAACAGGTATTTTGAAATTACACACACCTCAGTGTGGGAGTGTGCCGAAAACCACATGCCATGACAGCTGCTGACAAATAAACTGACGGTCTGACAACAATCAACCAACATGACAACAAACAATTGCTCGACATATTTTCAGTTGCCTTTGATTTAATTATATTTGCATCATGGTGAGATGAAACAATTAAAATTCATTAGAGTTAATTACGGCCGCAATTAAGAGAACATTTTCATAACTAATTAGGGGTAATAACAGAAAAAAATAAAACAACAACGGCGAGAAGAAAGTAAAGTATTTTCATTATGTTCTCCGGTTCATTGTATTTTTCCACTTTGTTTGTGTTTCTTGTTTAAATGAACAGGGAAAAATTACCATAAAAGTGGCATAAAGAGGGAAATTACAAACCGGAAGGCTTTGTCTCCATATGGAATCATAAATCTGGTTGGATTAAGGGTTTAATATAATATTCTATTTAGTTAAAGGTTATAGGAATCGTTAAAAATTAATCCTAATAATTCTTAACAATTTAAACAGAAACTTGAATTGAGTTTAAAATGTCACATTAAATAGTAATACTCTTAGCATCGAAATCTGCTTATGTCGCACGAGTAAAGCCCAAAGTATAAAATGCCAGCGAAGCAGGAAAAAACAGCAATTATAAAAGTGACAGAAAAAGAAAACAATAAGAAAAAGGAAAAACAGTCTAGCCTGGCTGCGACTTTTGTTTTGCTTCGTTAGGCGACTCGCCTTGCCTCAATCTTCTCGAGTTTTCCTCGGCGGTTTTTCCCCGGCGCAAGTTTAAGTGGATTTTCATAATTTACGCGCTCTGCGCTCGGTGAAGAATCATAAATTATTACCCACAGCCGCCACGCCCCCTTACTCTCGGTTGTAACAATTGCATTTAATTGTAAGTAAAATATGTGAAAAGTTTGTGTTGTCTTTTTTATTTTGTTCTTTTTTGTGTTATGAAGCCGTATCGAGTGTTTGAAAACTTTTTCAAGTCTCCGAAAGTGGGCGGAATTTATCCGTTCGCCCACCGATTTTCCCGCCACCCCCCTCGATGTCAGCGACATGTTGTTTTCATGTGATTTCCCACTGTCAGCAGCAGCTGCGACTGTGTGTGTGTGTCTGTCTGTCTGTCTGGGCGCCTTTTTGTTTTGCTTTCATGATGATGATTTTCCAGCTTGTGATTCCTATGTTTGCCTTTCGTCAACGTTTATGACAATATATCAACGGGCAGCTCCATCTCCATCTATTTTCATTCCCATCTCCCATCTCCCATTGCTCCAGAACTTGGTCTACTTTATGCTTTTATTGGTTACATGAAAATATTTTCCACTTTTCCCTATTTCCTTCTTTCCAGCCCCCGCCTTCGTCGGCCACAATTGTCAGCCGCAGAAGTTATGAAGTATTTTTTCTTGTTTTTTCCAGGGAGGGAAATCGAGCGACATGTTGCCGTAAAGTTTTTAATTAAATTGTTAGATTTTACATTGACACTTTTTTCAGTTGTTGCTGGTGAATGACAAGCAAATTGAGTTTCTTGTGAGCGAATAATACAAGGCCTAACCATGGGTGAAATTTAGTCAATATTTGTATGGCATATTTCTTTATATTTGCGCTTATCCATGAGCATTATTAAGTGCAATATTTTGTAGAATTTACTTTACAATCGTTTAAGGTATAGTTACCACACTTTTTGGGAGTTTATGGCACGCACATTGTTAGCCTGAAAGATTTTCCAGGAACCAGCACCAGCAGCAGCAGCAGCAGCAGGGAAAGGGCCACAGTCTTTGGTCAGTCCCGATAAATGTGCGAAATGTGCACGCTCCGGTAATATTTTCCCTCCCTGACTTCAACGGGAAAGGTGGAAATGTGGAAAAAGCAAAGGCAACCGAGGGAAAGCAACTTGGCTGCGGTCTCATGATAAAGTTGACACTTTATGCGTTTTGGCTCAGCGTCGACAGCCTGAGGGCGGAAAATGCAAAAAGCCATGTACGGAAGTGCGGAAAAACTCCACACGCCACACATGTGAGATTTGGAAAGTTTTTGATTTTGTTAAGAAATATGAAGCGATTCTACAACAAGAAAACTTTAATCAAAGACTTTAAAAAGCAACATGAAAAATCCAATCTGACCGCATTTTATTTTCAGCCAAAGTAACCTAAAACCCAGATTATTTTATACGTTTTTTTACGTTACATGTGTTTTTGAACGTTTCTTTTTGGTTTTTACAAGTTCGACACAAAAATCAATTAAACTCTTTGGGTACAGGTGGCGTATACGCAATATTTGTTGCTGACCTGGTTCCTTTTTTTGGCTGTACATACGTGTATATATGTGAATTGCATTTTATGTGGCTCAAAGCCAACCTAAGCAACTAAGTTAGGATATTTGCTAGAATTGCTAGAATTTCGGGGAGTATTTTCTAACCAGTTCTTCACATTTGTGTTTTAGTTTTCTGCAGGAATTCCGAATTTTGTTTGCGGTTATGGTTTTTAATTACCATTACTACGTTAATGTACATAGATTTAGATGCATTTTTGTGTTTATGTATCATAATTAAATTTCTATGAATGCTTCTGATTGGTTTTTGGCACTTTGCTAAATTAATGAATATTTAATTGGCTTTTAAATTTGATTGACATTTACGTTTTCGATTGGATTTGATATTGGCAACTATAAAGGGTTATCAAATTTGTTTTTATAGGTTTACACGTGCAGTGAACAAATAAAATAATCTTTAAACACTGAAAAAACACTTTAATAAGTATTTTTATTAGCAATATTTGGAATAAAAAGCATTCCCTTACCTAAATTCCCAAAAAATTTAAATAAAAATTTCCCCGAAAATTGTTGACACATTTCAAGCAGGGTTAGCGGTGAAAAGCCATTTTCATTGCGACTTTTCCGGCTGTGTGTGCTCTTCAATTTCGGACTCCTCATCAGGCTGTTTGAACAAAACCCGTTTGCGCAATAATTTCGAGTGCACGCGTGTTCAAATGAATTGAATTGGATAATTGAATGCATGAGTGACTGACTGGTTGATTGACTGACTGCCTGATTGAGAGCCGTTGTGCAGAATGCCCCGGAATGCCCCCTAATTCAATGAAATATATATATACATTTTTCCGTGCAGCTTTACCTTCGCTTTTTTTTCGCCCAATGCTCTTCGGGGTTAGGCATTGCAATGTGGCGGTGCGACAATCGCAACGCGTTTCAATCAAACGCTGCACACAAATTCCCAAACAAACCGACAGTCGGCCACGCCCACATCCGCCCCACAGCCCCCACGACCTGTCACTGCACGTGACAAATGCCGACAAACGACAAACGGCATTCGTTCGTCGTTCTCCGATCCCTCCTGGCGGTTATATGCATCTCTCCTGGTGCTTTCAATAAGGCAATATGCCCGGAAGGGTTAACAACGCGCTACCTGAAGTTTTCGGGTCGGTTTTGTGGGCCACTAATTTGCCAGATATTTCCTTTTACGCATCTGACTTTGACATTTCACGGGGGGACTTTTTCAACACTTAAATACCTTAATATATTAGGCTGTTGATATATTCTATTTAAGATTTTCTTTTCCCTTGAATGTATATAACTTAGTTATGCAAAAAATGTAATCATCGTACGCTGGGTAATCATTAATGCTGCGAAATTGGGAAATAAATCAGTGGTGCAGGCTTTCTCTCACGACAAATTTGATTGGCTAAAAAGCTTGGCGCCAACAAGTAGATTTCCATCAAAGGGAAAACTCCTGCCCACAGCCGGACAGGAAGGGAAGAAAATACTTTCCGCACCCGAAATTCACCCCACAATTGCTGTCATTAATCATTTTGGCCAGAAAAAGGTGCCAAGCAGCTTGGATGACGTTAATCTCCCGGGAAAATTTCGCCCAAAACGAGCCCGAAACACTCTACGGGAGCACTTTGCTGGGACAAATTTTCGTTTCTATAGCAACTTGAAGGTAAAATACCTCGGACTTGTTTTTTCCGTAAACAATTAAAGTTGTCTGTGTGGGCGTGGCCAATTTTTGTAGCTGACTTTTGACACGTGTCAGCAACGACAACAACGACGTCACACTGAGTGAAAGTGAATGACAAGGCCATGTTAATGGCCATCAGGCCACAAAGATTGCCTCAAGAATTCAAGCATTTTGTAGATGGCATCTTGCCCAGCCAAAATGTCCATCTACAAAATACCTGAATTCTTGTGGCAATTGAAACAATTTCTTGGCCTTGGAGAATGTTAATTAAACGTGGCGCCAGTTTACAACATGGAAATTGATTCAAGACCAATCAAGTGTGCTAATTGCTGCACGAAATATTGAGCAACAAGAAAGGATCTCATTTCGAGAACCAGACATTTCTATACCCTTGTAGTGAAAATCAATCGTAGCTTATAGGTAAGTCAAAAGTGCATTAATTTTTTTTTTACGATTTTTACGAAGTAACCCTTTTCATAATTTTTTTAAAATTTAAACAGAAAATATATGATTTATAGGATCAGAATGGACTCCGTCCCATTATTACAGGCTGACCCTTCAATGGTATACAAAATAATTTCGTAAGCATTCTCAAAAAAAAAAATTACGTATACGCACTGGTGTCAATAATATTTGATCATAACTAAGAAAAAAAAATCATCAATTTCAATTCGGAAAGCTGTCATATGTTAATTTTTATTAAGTTAATAAATCTGCATACTTAATTTTAAATTTAAAAAAGTAAAAATTTTTTATAAAAAAAAAATTACGTATACGCACTGGTGTCTATAATATTTGATCATAACTAAGCCAAAAAACCTTTAATTTCAATTCGGAAAGCTGTCATATGTTAATTTTTATTAAAATTATAAATCTGCATACCTAATTTTAAATTTTAAAAAATTAAAATTTTGTATAAAATAAAAATTACGTATACGCACTGGTGTCAATAATATTTGATCATAACTAAGCCAAAAAACCATTAATTTCAATTCGGAAAGCTATCCAATGTTAATTTTTATAAGGTTAATAAATCTGCATACTCAATTTAAAATTTAAAGAAAGTAAAATTTTTTGCAAATTTTTGATCATTTTAATGATGTAACCCCTTATATTTTTTTGAAAAAATCGAAAAAATTAGTTTTCCCTAAAATATAGCTAGATCGACTCGGCTGTTGCTGCTGATCAAGAATATATATGATTTATAGGGTCGGAAATGCCTCCTTGACATTATTCCAAGCTTCTGACTAAAATTATAATACCCTGCAACTGTAACAAATTAATTTTAAAGATAAAACTACCCATCCGTCTTAGTAGGTCATATTAATAAAATGTAGTTATAAATGATCAAAAAGGGACCTTTGTTTTTTGATTGAATTCAATTTGAATTCAAACATATACAAAATTGTCAATTATTTCTGTAAACTTGGTATAATCCCCTCATATGCACTTTTACTTAGCATTTTATTCCTTCATGCGACTTATTAAATATTTGGCCATGTGATACCCAAACTATTTTCAGTAGGTCAAATCAGTAAACTTCAGTCTGTATTAAAGATGCTCTCCTGAACTAAAGTTGAATTAAATTACTTCTTGGTGAATACTGCTATTATTTAAAGAGCTTTGATTTAAACCCCTTAAATATTTCAGCAAAATGAAGAGAAACTTTTAGCAAGCAAAGAAAGTTGGTAGTTCCAAATACTTTTGCTTTTCGTTCGCACATTTTACTTGTGGAACGAAATGCAAACTTTAACTCTTCACTATTGTACAACAGCAATAACATGCCATTGACCTGAGCATTTTATCGATTTCTTTTTTGTTCAGTGCACCGGTGAGCTGTCTCATCAGAAAACGCTTAGGCGGTCGACTGAACCTCCATCCCATTCTTTCTCCCGGCTCGTGGCTAGCATTATGCCAAATGGGCAGTTCTTCTTCCAACTGCCGGTAATTTATTTGCACTTTGATAGCAACAAGATGCATGAAGAGCGGGAATGGTGGGTGTAAAGCCCGGCGGCACTTATAAATCACCGAACGGAGGAGCAGATTCTGCGATGCTTGGGCTGCTGTTGTGGCCTGCAACTGCTGCTGCAGCTGCGACTAAGCAGTTTATTGAAAAGTGGACCCAAAGTGCGACGCCATAAATATCAGCTCAAGTGGGCGCAGAAGTCACGCCCACTATGCCCGAGGTTTCATTGTATTTCAAGGGCTTCTCCTCTGAAGATTTAATAATTTAATTTCGGGTTCTTATTCATTTAAAAATCCAAAAAGGACTTAGAAATATAAAAGTAATAATAATAATTTAGCATAAAAAGCTATTTTTAAGGCTCTTGATAACTGTAGCAATCGAATATAGAATTCTGAATGCAACTCTTTGGTGGATAAGTGCCAAGGTCATGGCGAATTGCATTAATATTGCTCATCAAATAGCACTCGGCACTCCCATTCAACAGATTCGCATTTTTGATGGCAGGCAGGCAGGCAGGCAGCATCCTTGCTCTATACTATATATGAGATGCATTTCATTGCATTCGCTTCGATGGCCGCTCAACATGCTCAGAAGCGCACTCGAAAAACGCCATGAACAGCAGTGGCAGGATGTTAAGAGTCCTTCCCCATTCACACAGATACGCAAGCACGCACACAGCCCCAGCTGGGTGTGTTGGCTGCACAAGTTCAAAGACCTGCCGAAATGCCGGCACTGTTAGGTGGATTTTTCGAAAATTTGATCTAACATGGATTCCACTTAGGCTGAGAGTTTAGGCCAACAGTGAGAGAGAGGAATTTTCGAAAATGTTAAGAGGATTTGAGAGAGAAGTTCAACAGAATCGGACTTCGAAGGGTATAATTTTTACAGAATTCGAGAGTTAACATTATTACAGAAATTCCCCTGAGGGCTTTCCCCTATTTTTAATGGTTTATTATTACATTAAAAGTTTGATTGGTACCAAATTAAATCTGTTTTTATAGTAATAACTTCCTTACATCAGGCTAAGATGACCAAAATTACTGTAAAAGAGCATGTTATATAGGAGAATGTGGAACTTATTATGCATAGAATGTTGTAAACAGTCATGTTATTTTCCCAGTTCGACTTAAATGTTATTCAAGAGACAAGTTCCATTTTCCCCAGAACTGTAAACGACATCGAAATGTTATACTCCGAGAGAGAGGAGCAGCTGTGGAGCAGGAGAGTTTGGAGAAGGATAGGCGAATCGGTAGAAATTAACGAAGTTACACACTTCGTTTTATAACATCTCTGCGTGTGGATTTTAACCTCGTTTTCCACCAGCCAGAGTTCGCTCCTTGTTACTGCGTAACCTTTTTTTAATAATACACTTTTTTTGTGTTGGTTCGGCAACTTTTTGTTATCTTTTGTTGCTGCCGCTACTCTCGAGTCGAGTCGCAAAAGTTGTTGACAGGCATCTCGGCGCAGCTCAGCTTGAAATAGTTTGCATGAAATTAAAATAATCTCCAAGATTTATTGCTCTAGAAAGCGCAATTGACTCGCCCTGTTCGCTGAGTCTTTAAATATGCCAGCGGAGTGTTTAAGGCGATTTATGTAAATTAAAGAAAATGTCTGCGAGTATCCCCAGTTGTTTATCATCGCTGGCTAACCAGAAAACGTAGCAGAAATTGGCCCAAGTGCCTGCAGCTTTGTTTAATGGTCGAAAGTACATATTTGCGTTTACTTAGCTTCCTTCGCCCCTTTGCCCTCCGAATTCCTACGTTATTTTAGCGTTCTTCCCATTTTATTTGTATTTTTTGCGTTCGCTCGCCCCGGGCATTTCTCAAGACGTTGTCAGGTCCTCAGTAGTAAATGCAGCTGCCACTTTGGCCAACTTGTTGTTGACTTGTTGCCACTCTGACCGTTCGGAAGGAAAAGCGGAAATGAAGTTGGCAATGCGGAAATGCCATTTTTCATGATTTCTCCACACTCCCACACACGCACGCCCTGAGTTTTCCCCTCTCTTTGTTTTTCGCTTCATCTCGTACTTCTCTTTTCGGTTTGCTCTTGACAAATTGTTTGGCGTTGTTGGTCCAATATTAACAGTGCATATCCATCTAGGGAGACCTAGTGCATCTGGGAATTGTCTTGGTCTTTTATCTAATTGGAGTAGTAGCCAGCATCGAAAGGGTTACAAATGTAGATATGGCCAACAGCGATTGCAGTAGGATTTCAAGGAATTTTAAGGAAAAGAGGACAACCCAAAGTGATTGGTGTGGGCCAACAACATTTTCCAAGGGATTTAAATTCTTAAGAATATATTATTGTAATGGATTAATTAAATAAAAATTATGCTGATGAAATATACGAATTGAGACCCTTTTGAATTGTTTCTTGAAATTATGGTATGGAATTTGACAACGTAAACAAGACTCTTTCCCACATACCCCACATTTAAAATACTTAATATGTTTGCACTCCAAGGCTCCCTTTGCATACCTTTCAAGGCAAAAGACGCACACATTTCATCATTAACAAACAGATTCAATTTAGCACAAATATTGATGGTCATCGCAGACTATTTTTAATGGCTTAAGCGGAGGTTCAGTGACTGGTGGCGGGGACAGAGCTCAAGGAGCATCGATCATAAATGATGGAGTGCGGCAATCAAGATAAATGGTCCCGTCGAGTGCCGGAGCCATCGGGACAAAGAAATTCACGACTCGACGGCCATTTATTGCTCGGCTCGATGACATCACGGCGTATGCGCAATGTGCGACGAGAACGACGAGAGCTATAAGTTTTAAAGCGGTGAAAACAAAACAAATAGCCCCGAAAAAAATCAAACAAACTATTTACAAATTGTATGGAACCCTCGAAGTAAAGTCATAAATTGAATGCGTGGCAGGACATGAAAGCATTATCGAATATGAAACGAGAGCGCAGAAAGCGTTTAGAACATAGTTTCCGGGCTTGTTTCTTGGCTCGAAATGGTTATGGGCCCAAAAGGGCAGCGGCAATCTTCGGCGGGGGTGCGGCCCAATTTTATGGGCTCAAACATTTTTTACGAGCACTTACTTCCGCCCCAGAAATTAGACAACTGCTGGGAACCGTTTATGCCCGAAAGGGTGTTGCCATCAAAAACGCTTCCCAATAAGCCGACACGATACTGAGAGTGAGACTGAGAGTGAGACTGAGACTGAGACTGGGCTGCTCCACAGCTATATCTCTGTGAATTTATGATGTGTGTAACAATTGGGCCATTGTTAAGGTCGCCCTTGGCCATCCACTCGAGTATGTCATGCAAATTCTGCTTATTTTATTTAATGCGAATTTTACGAGTGCCCAGGAAGGGATTAATTTGCTCCAGGCAGTGTCTCAATTTTTGGCCCCTGGATAAGTAATAATTTCCATTGGGGCAGGCTTGTTTTCCCAGGATAACTCTTTCTCTCTTGATTCCTTTTTTTGCAATTCAGTGATGCTTAAAATTCAACTTTCCGTTATTTGTCATGTTTTGTTTGTCTGGTGTTTTGGTTTCCCCGTTGGCGCAATTTATGCATGAGGAAGCCAAAAGGCTGCGGTACGTGCAGAGGCTGCTCCTAAGCCTAAGAGTATGCATAACTAAAAAGAGCACGTTCCACAGATAACAGAACAGCAAACGGAAAGGAAAGCCAGGAAAAGCGGGACGAGAAAAACAAGCCATTGATAACTGTGTGCAGAGAAAAGAAAAGTATGAACCAGAAAAGACATTTGCAGTTTCATTGAGTCAGAAGACCTTATCTTTATGGATTGCAGAAAAACAAAATCTGGGAAACTTTGCTTTTACAAATCCCAGAAAATTGTTTAACTTTCCTTGAAATAAATTCAATCAGGTTGTTGTTTTTCTTCCTGTGCACTTAAATTTTGGTGATTTTTGGTGCCATCCCCATTTTCCGATTGTGTGCGTGTGGGATAACAGATATGTTTGTTATTTAGGCAAATGATTTTTCGCTTTGGGGTCCCCGGTTGCCAATGATGTGGAAAATGCATGCCGGAGCGCAGCTGTGGCCAAAGTGCTGCCATTTAAATAGGTCACAAGGTCGTCGCAGCAGCATAAAAGGCGAGATGCTCAAAGCCAAACAATAATAACGACCAAATAGAAAGAGCACTAATGCCAAACCGCGCAGTGGTTGCTATAGGAAAAGCTCCATCGCCGTCGCCACCGAGGAAAGCGAAATTGCAAACAAATGCAGTCAAAGCGTTGCGAAAACATCAAGGTACAATATAAACACAAAAAAATATATAACAACAAGAGAAGCGAATGCAAACTGGGCGAGACCCAGAGCCAGGCCAATGCGAAGCGGCAAAAGTGACAGACAAATATTGAAGCGAAATTGAACAAAGGCCGGAACCACGGCAAAGGAAAAGCCTGGGCCCCAAGAAGATCAGAAAATATATTAAATCACATTGCTCTGCCTTAGTATAAAAGCAGCTAGAGTCCTTGGGAAGTAAATAACTTTCCCCTGGAAGGTTGGGCTAAATTTAATTGAAATAAAGGTTTGCATTAAACTAAGATTACAAGAAAGGGAACAAGATGAATAAGATTTATCCGAAATATATCGTATTCGTTCATGACAGAGAAATAAGTTGCTCCCAGTACAAATAACAAATGACTTTCTTTTATTTTAATTAACAGACTAAAGGTTAATCCTTTAATTAGAAGATCTTGTCATTGATGTTTATTTTAATTCCTTAAATAAGCATGATTATTTCAATAAAATCCTCGTTTTCCATATCTCCCATAACTCCAAAATCCTTGCTAAACAAATAAATATATACGCCTTTGCCAGGATCAAATGAACGCGGTGAACGAAGCTCAACTATTGATGACTGGGTTTTACTCAATTTCATATGTAAATAGTAGCAAAAATCCCCAGCACAAAGTATGCCAGAGATTTACAATATCAGCTTTTTCTGGCTGCGAAGCCAATTTTTCATAGCGCCCGCAAAATACGGGAAAGCATCCACAAATATATGCATATATACAGCACACACATATATATTTGCAGGAGCTGCCGGTGTAAAAACAAATAAGGCAACATCAATTAAAAACAATAAATAAAAGCCGAAACAACTTTTGCATTGCATCAGCAGAAGTCCGAGTGGAAAATGAAAACGAAACGGAAAACAAATCATCGACGGGTGCAGGCATTTAACAATAGTTTATTGCCTTTTCTCTAAACAAGGTTCCAAGCAGCGGGCCCTGTTTGTTCTGGCGGGTAAAAAATTTTCGGAAGCCACAAGCTGTTGCCAGAGCCTCCGGAAAATCCTTGCCGCAACTTTTTCGCCTCCTCCCCCCGCTTTTTCCCCGACTCACTCAGCATGAATATCAATATTTGCCTTCTCCGGTTAGTAAAGCAACTGTTGTAATTTACATATACCATATCTCTCTCTGCCTCTATGCCCGCCGAATTTCCCGACATGAAAACTTTTTAATTTTCGTTTTCATGGCCACAAGCCTCGGCCTCCTTCTCCACGTTGATTGCACATCATTTTCCATGAGCAAGTCTATTTTTTCGCCGTTTCCATTTGCCACGAGCTTATGTACGGCTTAGCGACGTATTAAACAATTGAAAAGCATTTCCACAGACTGCCGCAGCCGCAGCACAGCGGCAACAACAAGAGTACGTATAGAAATCCAGCATGGTAGAGTGGAAAAGCGGAAAAATTGATTGCCATTTCAGGGGCAATTTTTAATGAACAGCAAATAACAATGACGCCAAGGGCTTTACCCATAGAAATGTTTAACAAATGAAAAAGCACATCAGGACATGGTGTGTACATGCCACAAGTTACAAATCAAATTTGAGGAAATGACATTTCTGGCATCCGCTTAATTGTTTATTTTCATTTTGGATTTTCTGTATTTATTTTGGTAATTGAATGCTAAGTTTGAAATGACATTAAGCGAAGTGTAAGGAAAATTTTACAATTTTCTAGTCAATTTTGTGTCACTAATTTAATTTATACGATGGGTTTAATTGGAGTGGATTTGTGAAGCTGAAATGTGTGCTTTAATGGGTTTATATTTGTATACTTTATTCTTTACTGTAACAAATTCTTACTATTGATGGAAACCAAAACACTTCATAAAATAATCCGACTTAAATAAGGTCGATTTTTAGCCCTTTCGCTTTATGAATTGTATTTCTTTGAAATCTCCCCAGTTGAAATGATTTTAGTTTTCAACTTCCCTGGCATCCTGGCAATCTGTTTCTAGTCCCATCAACAATCCGCACCTATGTCAAATATTTTTCCAACCAGCTTAACCAATTCAAACTCAGGAGGCCCGTCTGACGTAAAATGTTTTTGATGTCCGCCACGCCAAATGTGGCAAATGCCTGGCCAACATGCCGCATAAATAAAATGCCCCAAATGCACTCGACTAAACACACTCAGCTCAGACACCCACGTGGCCACACCCACTCGCACACACACCCGCCCAGTCAATATTTGGAGAGCGAATTCGTTTTAAGGTTTTGGGGAATTGCGAGGCAAATTTATTTGCTGCCATTTGTAGCGAATTTTGGTCGCACTCGAGAACCCAACAAATTGTTGCCAAACTATGCTATGCACTTGCAATCTTGACACGATAAAAGTTTGGTCTTCTTGTATAAACAAAGAGTTTAGAAAATGTGTAGCAAAAGGTTATGCGAGTATACGAGAGTGGAAAATGTATAAAAATATAAATCCTGACCGGAGATATGTAATTTAGCTGCAACTTCGATATAGTTAAGGGAACTTGTAACATTAAAAATTCTTTCGCTCTACCACTGTGTTTTTCTCTACCACTTTGTAATTTAAAAATAGCTAAAGCTATTAAATAGACGCATATTTTTGCACTCACCTGAATTGGGTCCATTGCTATTCGGTCGCGCCGAGGGGGCTCCATCCCTGGCCTCCACCTCGAGGGCGTAGGCGCCCTTCTTCTCCCTGTCGAACACGGTTTTCGTGAAAATTTCGCCGCTCTGCAGGTTGATTTCGAAAAACTCTTTGCCCTCGTTCCGCGGTGAATCGACGATGTAATAGTAGACCTGCAAGGGTAAATACCACGCAAGATTCTCTGCTTTATTTCTGGACGTTTTTCTGGTTAATTAAAACATGGCTGGCACACACACACATACTTCCCTTATGAAACTTCAAAAGGAGACAAATTAAAAATTAAATCCGAGAGTGAGGAAAAGAGAGAAATTTAATTACTGCTTCGGACATTAAAGCGGAGCGCTAATGATAATCAAATCCCGCAACCTTTTGGGCGGAAAAGCGGGGACTATAAATGGAAACGCTAATTAGTGCGGACATTTCGCGCGTACATGCAAATTACTTGGCTTGAGGACACAAATTGTGGCTGGAGAAAAAGTATAAAGCACAAAAAAAAACATGGAATGGCCAGCGCCAAAGTGCCATATTATTATAATCGCGAGGGCGTCTGAAGGATCCAATCCCCTTCGCAGCCTCCAGTCCCTTTCATCACAAAAGACAACCCCTGCGGTTCTACGCGTCCTGCATTTTGCATTAGTTTCTCCCTTCTCCCCGGCCGATGCTTTCAGGACCTTCACCGAGGGCTTAGCACACACTTGGAAGGCGTGCAGAAATGTTAACTCTTTGACATTTATTAGCCAGCTGCCAGCTGATGGCCGAATGGAGGCACCGCGAAGGACGAAGGACGCGGTCAGCGAGGGAGAGAAAAAAACAATTACAAAGGCGTGAAAGGGTCGATGAAACCCGAGGAAGATAAATTCAGGAAAGGGGCCTTAAAAAACGGAGTAAAAACATGAAGATGGCGATAATAATGGTAATTTTTAAAGGGCTTTCTAAGACTCACTTTGAGGGCTTTGCCAGATACTTTCAGGGTTTTTGATTTCGTAAAAATGTAAGCAGGAAAATATACTTATTCGAGCAGATTTAAATATTATTTAATATATTAAAGAGTATACTTGTTCCACTAAGTTTAATTAACTTGATCCCTTTAAATCATCGCTTAAAGCCTGCAAATATTACCCCATTTCCTTGCCTTTTTGTCTCTCGCTTACCATTATCCTCTTGCCTGTCTCTCTTCTCGCTTTCGAATATCCTTTTTGTATTTTTTTGCTTGGTTCCTCATCGTCAGCGCCATTAATTTGCTTGCAATCGTCTGGCATTTCCGCCAAATTCCCCCCGCACACACACCGGCACACCCACCTGGTCGTCGGTACTCACCTGATTATTTGGGAATGTGCCATCCTTGTCGATGGCGTTCACCTGTGTCACTTTGGTGCCAATCGGTTCGCCCTCGAGCACCGTTTCCTGTTCGCGTTCGGTGAATAAGGGTATTTCATCATTAACATCCTCGAGCATTATGTAAACGGTCGCTTCCGATGCCAATTGTTGGGCTCCGTTGTTCTACAAAGTGAAGGGAAACGAATGGGGGAAAATGGGGTGAAAAAAACCAGTTTAAAAAAGGCTCTATTTGATTTTTAATACAATTTTTTTGTTCGCTGGCCGGACTTCTAGCTGTTTGCGTTTTAATTAAGCAGTAAAGTGCGTTTAATGAGTTTCGCCTGGCCACTTTTTTTGATCCCGATAAAATATTTGTTTATTAATTTGCAATCAAAGTTAAGCTCAGCGCTGGGCGTTAATTAAAAAATGTTTGAAATATTTTTCACCGATCGGGTGTGTATGATATTACATATTTATATTTTTTCCCCCTTTGGGTTGATGAGTATTTGAACGGAATGTGGGTTTCACCCTTTGTCAGATGATTGATTAAACATTGGTCATCAATCAAGGGGAGCAAATCGCATTGGCAACTTGCCATTTATTAGTTGTTTTATTGCCCAGCATTGGCCTTGTTAATATTCCCGTCCACCGCAATATTTGGCATTTACATTTCGGCATTACGTTATTAATCAATGCATATGAAATCAATATGAGTATATAAACACACGCTTGCCCTAGAACTGACAGTCAGCGTCGAAATGAATTATTTATTTTGTATTCATTCCATTTTCCTGGGCAAACACATGTCTTAATTAGACTTCATATTGACCCTGATGTGGTCTGAAGAGAGAAGTAAGCCTCGCTGCCAAGTAAGGCTCTAAGAGAGAACATTTTAAGGTCACTCTTTAATAATTTAGTTTATGTGATTTCTGCATTTATGTCATGCAAAAATAATCCTCTTTATTTCTGCAAATTAATTATATTTCTAAATTGTTTTAAATTTTCAACACCAACCGCAGGCTTGATAAAAAATATTATATGACATGCTTTCCCTGCCGCCGGAGAGGAGGAAAAAATGTGAATTAAAAATGAATACGCACTAATACATGGTGATATTTAAACATTCATGGCTTCAGCGAAACCGCAAAACTATTTTCCAAATTCATTTGGAAATTTGTCTGTTTTCACGGATGGATGGGGCGAGATAAGCCCGTTGGGGTCCATTAGCTTTTAGCTGGTAATTTGTAGGGAATATAAATGAAGCCTTGCCATGTATTAAATTACCTACAAAATGTGCAAATAAAATAGTGTTTTGCAATTGAATTCCCTTTCTTTTTTTTTTTTAGATATTTTGGGCGTGGCAGAATTCCATTAATATTTTAGCACCCGGTTATAGAATTTGCCTGGCAGTTGTCCTCCGTTGAATAGCCAAACTAATGAGGACGCCGTTGCAATGGGAAAGCTAAAACTTGACATTGATTGCGAATGCAATTGATTACCGTACAGCCGCGAGCCGTCAATCAGTCAGTCAGTCAGTCAAGTGAGTGAGAGTCTGAGTCAGTCAGTCAATCAGTTAGTTTCTAATGAATTCGAAACGAACCGAGGCGCCCGCATTTGCATTTCCCAACTTTTGGGTGCAGAAGCTCGCGCAAGTAATTAAAACTTTTCAAATCAAATAATTACAAACGTATTTGGCAGTCATTCTCAAATACAAAAGTCAAATACATGTCTAATTGAGCCTAAGACCAACTTGAAAACTTTGCGGCTGCCGTCTGAGAATTGCGCCAACATTTTGCAACTTTAAATTGAATTCGAATTCAGCATAGTTTTCGTCTATCCAAGGCTAGAAAGAACTCACCTCGACACGTATGGTTAGATTGTACTCCTTGATGCTCTCGTAGTCCAGCGGATGATTCACCTTTATGTCGGCCCAAGTGTCGCCATTGTCCGGTCTTTGTTGCAAGTAGAACGTGTGGAATTTGTTCGTTTGGGCCGTTGACCCGGGCATCAGGCGATAGAAGACTGTGGGATTGCCCTCGATGCCCGAACTGCAGACGTCGAGGCCAAGGAAATTCAGAAGCAATATTAGTACGTTGGAAGTGATACGATTTCAAGTCACATACTGGCTACATGAAATTATGATTTGTCTACAAATGATATGGTTATTTTGTATACTTTTATGTTCGTTCTCAAAAAACAATCGCTTAATTGCGTAAAATAAAAACAAAAGAAAGCCTTGATTTAAGGAAATCTCATTCTTTAAATTCTCCAAGACTTTCTCACAACATTCACACACACAAAAATATAAATGTCTATGTTCAAAAAACCACATGCGACATTACAAAATACAAAGGGGGCGACGCATGAATCGAATTCTTGCTCTTAAATTATGTGCGGAGTGCGCTTTCAAAAATTCACGTTCTCAAATTAATTTCTTAAAGCGTCTTCAGTGCAATTAAAAAAGTTTGAAAACCGAAAAAAAACGAAGGCAAAACCAACCGAATATAAACCAAATGGCCTCAAAAAATCTAATTGCCATTTGAGTGTGTCGGGAATGGGTTTCGGCACATGATAATGAAAAACAAATTAGGCGCAAAAAGAGCAAAATATATATAGATATATATATATACTTGCGGGGTATATATACTTCGTTTGAGCCTCGACAACACTTGCATCTGACAGAACGCCTTAAGAACGGGTCTTAAGGATAAATGAAAACTGTCAGGACTGCGCCAAAATGTTGCCAAGGACAAAAAAGGCACAAAAAAATTATTGTTGCGGAATGGGGGAGGTTGTGGTGGAGGAGGAAAATGGTTTGGGAAATTTGTGGATTGCATGAAATTTTCTTGGAGGTTTCGTTTGTTTCTCTTTCATATATTTTTTCTTGTTTCGTGTTTTAGTTGTTCTGTGATTGGGTGTGAGTTGATTTTAATTTCATTGGTTCGTTGTGTTGGAAAACCGAAAATAAGGTGTATTTAAATGATTTACACATCAGTTTCTGTACACTGAGCACTTTTCGCTTATTGTTCTGGTTATGGTTGTATTGCAGTTTGCTTAGTAGAGTATTCTAGAGTATATCAACTAGTGGCTAAAACGAAAAATCATAAAACTAAACCGGAAAGCTTATCAGTTCGCTAGCTAAAGGATCTTTGGTTATATATATTTTTATATTTATAACGAGGTGCCCTCGACCTTGGCGCGTGTTTCTTTCTGTGTCTGTGTGCCTCTCAAAGGACTCGAGGCGCCTCAAGAGCAAACACAATTATGATGATATACGCGCACACTGGGGAAAGGAGTCCTTCAGAGGACCCTCCCCAAACACTTAAACCCTCTCCTAATGGCGTCTAATGTATATATACATATTGTTAACAAATTTCTGTGCTGGGAAATGACCAGATAATTGCAAAGAGAAAACGCAAACGCAAAAGGAAAAGTAAAACTCAGGACGAAAATGCTTTTTATTTCAAATAATTTAAACACATAAAAAACAGGCGAGAGAACAGAAAGCAGAACCCAAGCACGCTTAATAGATTGTAATTTCCTTAATATTGCGCTGGGGAACAGAAAGGAGGTGTACTTAAGGGCACTAAACTAACTCTATACAGCAGATTCAGGTTCGAGACGAGAATCAGGCTCAGGTGTGTGCAGGTGCGTATGTGCAGCATTCCCACGATCTATTTTCTTATTATTTTTCTTTTTTGTAATTTTTTATATCTATTTACGTTTGTTTTTATTTTGTTCCTGGCCTTTCGGTTTAAGTGCATTTGCTTTTAGTGCGGCAGTGGAGGAAAGTGCATGGTAAAAAATATGCGATGGGAGGGCAAAATATAAAAACTGACTCGGACTGACGCATAATTAAAATGCCAGTGCCATGTGGCTGGTTTGCCACGAAGATAAAACGCTGCCCGGGGAGATCCCAAGGAGCGCAGTGTCGTTGCGGGGGTCGAAAGTCATTTAAGTGCTCTGCTTCAAGTTTTTTTAATTGCAATTATAAAAAACAAAACTTTGTTTAAAATAAACTTTCCATTTTTTTCGCAGTCTCGCTGGCAAAAGGGGGATTTTGTATATGCATACATATATTTTCTTTCTGCCGCTGGCTGGCACTAAGTGGCAGGTAATTGAAACTGACCCAGCTCATCATGCGGCAAAGGTTAGCGACAAAGCCATTGCAAGTTTATGCAGTACTTTTATGTGTCCAAAAGGAAAAGAGCTGGAAAAGTTGTATTTTCATTTTACGACGCTTGGATTACCTCCGGGAAACATAAACCAGGACTTGTGATTTTTCTTTGTGACAGCAGAGGAGGATTATTTTGACAGAATAGGTTTCAGTTTTTGAGCAGTTTTTTTTTTAACTATTGCCGCAATAAATACATTCTTTTCGAAGTGCTAAAAAAGGGTTTAATCCCCAGTAAGCTTGACTATTCTATCAAAACAAAGAGGGTACAAAATCAAATCAATGTGCGTTTAATATACAATGTGAGAGTTGTGCAGTTGTGGGATATAATCGTGTACATTTCACTGGTGCAGTTTGGAGTGCTTATAAATGATTTTGGAGATCTAGGGGACAGATGATATTGGGAATAATGGCAGCAAGTGGTGGGGTGAGCACATAAAGTAACTAAGGATTCGAAGAAAATGTTCTTCTAGGGCAAGGCATCTAAGGAACATCTAGAGTAAACATTCAGAACACACAAATCAACGGCAAGACACAACACCAATAACCAATAAAATGTGATAAGAAAATCAAATGAAAAACACCTATAAAAAGATTTAAAATATATATGTTTTAAAATTCTTAAAAATGAACTAATCAAAATGGAATGAAATTTATTTCATTTTATGAATAAATGCTGTATTTTTTTTTTTTTTTTTGTTTTGTGGTTAACTTTTTGCACGAAAAATGAACAGACCTGGCTTTGATCGAGACGACTTTGCCGCCGACGGGCATATTTTCCTTGACATAAATGGGCCCATAGACGGTATGATCCCAGACGGGCGGATTATTGGCTCGATCGACCACATCGATCTGTACTTCGACAGTACGCGACAATGGCGGATAGCCCTTGTCTTGGGCCATTGCCTCTAACTTGTATGTCTCGCGCTGTATTTTGTATACATTTCGCGACCGACATTATCAAAAATCGTTTGTTTAAAATCAAGCAAGGCGTGGCAAAAATGACAGACGCGTCGATATTGGTTGGTAAATACGATAATCGTTCAGGAAAAGGCAAAAAACAAAATGATATATAATATATGGTTGGGAACATTGGTATCAAGAAGTCTCTAATAAAAAGTGTAAATATAAGTTTCGTTAAGGGTAAAAAGTCAAAACTGAAAGTGGTAAACCAACACCTCTCGACAGAAAATGTTAAAACTGAAGGGGAAATTTGGATATTTAAACGAAAAACTTGTAAAGTTGACAAAAAGGTTTCATATTTTTATATGCAGTGCAAATTATTTAATATAGTCTCGACCCTAGCCTTCAAAAATAAACGATATATATGTATATATAAATATATATATATTGAATAAATAGTTGTAGCATTTAAATAAATAGTTTAGATATGTTCAACTAAATGAATAATTTAATAAATGAATATTGGGCTTTGTGCATTTTATAAATACAATTTTCATAGCATACTTTTCACCGCTTGCTGCGGTCATATTTCTTTTAGATTTCGACAATTGCTTTTTAACATTTTTGAACACTTTGTGTAGTTACCTTGTTTCTTTGAGCTTACGTATATATTATATATAAACTGCAACCTAGTTTTGGGCGATTTTAAATGTTAGAGTAGCGTATTCACCAAATGAAAACCAACACCAAAAATTTCATTACGATCCTCACAATATTTCGGGGCATGTAGGGGGCACAGTTTTCCTTTTGTTTTTTATTTTTTGAGAGGGAAATTGCACAGATCAGAGGAGGGAAAAGCTAGTCCAATGGGTTATGTGTGAGAGAGACAGAGAAAAGACTTCGCTTTGTCAAAATTCAAAAGATTTCAAAGGACCATTATTATCATTAAAAAAAGAATGGTTCTTCTAAAAATATACACCAGAATTTCCAATATTTTCCATTTCCATTTTCGATTGGTTTTTCTTGCATTTTAAGCGCTTATCGTTTTGGTGTTAAACTGGGGTAAGCTTTTACGATATGCCGCCACAAAAAGGACATCCGTAACAGCGAGCGAAGACCGTATTTGAAAATTAAATGCTAATGTTAGCCAATTGCTAAATGCTGTTGTGTTAATGTTAGGGCAGACAGACAGCTGTTAGACTCGTTATTAAGTTTTTAGATTCAGTTTTAGTTTTAATTTAGTTTAGGTTTAGTCTTAGTCTTAGTCTTAGGTGTTAGGTGTTGACTGGGGACTGTTGTTGGCTATACAAACCTTGCCTTAACCGATGTTACAACCGTGCCCACAGTGACATTCTCGCGTATGTGAATGGGGCCATAAATGCTCTTATCCCAAATGGGCGGCTTATTATTGCGATCGACGACATCTAACTCAACGTCGACATCGGCGGCCGAGGGCGGAGTGCCCTTATCGGAGGCGCTAACCCTCAGGCGATAGCGGTCGCGCTGTTGATTGATTTTGGGAGGGATTGAGGTATTGATTGAATTTCGATTGAAGGAGCGGCGGTTACAAAATGTTAGCGTTAACAGCGAACGGGCGGGTTAACATTGCAAGGAGTAGTCGAGACCCGAGCCCGAAATGTTAGCGTTGGTTACGTTTTGGGGTTTGTGTGTTGGGTGTACGTTACGTTACGATTACGTAATTGATGGCATCGTTGTTTAAATGTTTTATGTTTTTTTTTCGCATTTCAAAAGTAGTTACAGGTTTATGAAACATAAAAAGCAAATTAAAAATATCCAACGAAATATATATATAAAGAATGTAATATAAGGGATCAGGATTAGTATGGTATAGCATGGTTTCAAGGATGGTTCACATAAAAGGTTGGTCTTTTGACGAGACTATTTCTGGCTCTCATGGGAGCTATCCTAGGATGAAGTGAAACTGGAGCTTCCCAACTATACATAAATGAAGTAGTGTGCTCCCGGAGTTAGTTCAGATTGAAGATTAGCTTACAGTTTTTAGGTTTCTTGTGAATTTACAATCTTTTAGGGGGTTAGCACAGTAACACAGTTAACGCAGTTGGTTGCATTTACTTACTGGATAACAACCCTAAATCGTTGAGAGTACCATGATTTTGTATATGTAAATATAAACGGGAAATTAAAAATGAAAACATTAAAATGCCTCAATCAGCTAAGCTCTCAAATACACAGAAATTAAAGAAAATCATAGAGAAAAGGTGCAGTTGAAAGGAAAATACTTTAAGTAACATATCCTAACGTACTTTGGGCCACATTTTTCATGGGCATGCAAAATGAAATGTTCTTCAAAAATATTTATGTGTTAAACATTGTTTCAAAAATATTTGGAACTTCAGCTAAGGCAAAAAATGTTTTAAGCTGGCAGCAAGAGACCTTCAAAAAGTTTTATAGTCTCGACAAAAATTATTTTGTTTTGGGTTTGCTTCGGGATTTTTTATTATATTATTTTTTTTGGGTAAAAATCAAAAAGTGGCATTAAAAAATCAAGCTATGGGAAAAAGGAAAGTATAACCATTGTTATATTGTACTAATTTATTTGGTTAGAACCTTCAAAAATCGGTTACAACGATGCTCAAAAATATTCGTGATCGTTCTCGTTCCGCCTTTAGATGCTTCCTTTATGTACATTATCCTTAAGCCTATAAACCTGGCACCAAAAAATATTAAGCAGCCCAAACCCTTGATATTTTCGGTTTTTTCTTGTCACATTTTGTGTTAGTTTGATTTGTTTCAAAAAATGTTAAAAATCAATTCGCTTTCTTGGCATTCTCTGCTCGTGTTTAGGTTACTTTCTTTTGGCCAATTTCACGCACTATAAACTAAACAAAACAATCGATGGAACCAAATAAAAATATTCGTTAAAGGCATATCTGAACGCAGATACCGCGGGATGTGGCAAAAAACTTGCACTGCTTGCACATCAAATTCAAATTGACCTAAGACTGTTTAGCGGTCTTGTAAAATATGTAAATAGAAAGCAAAATAAAGGTGCAGTTTGAAAGGAAACGGAACTAAACCAAAAGATATATAGATATATTCGTTGTTACAAGCCGCTTAAACTCTCTAAGGCTTGTCACTTCTTCGCTGAATTTGTTAGTAAGAACAGAAGAGCGTTTTGTTTTCGTTGATAAATCAACAACAAAAAATTCAAATAATAAGACTCGGTTAGTTGGGTTTTGGCAAACTCAAAACAGGGGTAATTGATATTTGTAACGTTTTAGGGGATAACTTGAAAAGCAAACACTTACGTCAAGCGGCTTCTTGAGGACAATCCAACCGGACTCGGCCTGAATTTCAAAGTATTCCAAATCGTTGGGATTGAAGGGAGCTGTCAGGCTATATACAATGGCGCCATTATTGTCGGCATCCTCATCGGAGGCAGAGACACGCAGGATATTGGTGCCAATGCTGGCATCCTGCTTCACATTCTCCACATATTTCTAGGGAAACATAAACCGTATTATTAGATATTTCATTATAAAGGATTAAGTTTTCACTGTACCTGACGATCGAACAGCGGCGGATTGTCGTTGACATCCGTGATCTCTACCGTAAAGGAGCAGACTCCCTCCAGGCTGGGATCTCCCTGATCCGTGGCCTTAACAGTCACCGACACGAACTTGCCATCGTCTCCTTCGCGATCGAAGACCTTGTTGGTGGACACCTCGCCGGTTTCCTCGTCAACCGTGAATTTGGTTCCCTTCTGGTTTGGCTGCTGAACAATCGAGTATTTCACCTGTCGCCGAGAACATGCAAAATTGTTTAATGATTGACACAAATTGCGATTAGAGGCAGAGAGGCGTTTGACCTCGACACACGCCATGCACTTTGCGGTGCATTGAACTTGGAGCACGAAAAGAAATTTATGGCCAAATCTGGTCATGAAATCTCTCCCACTCTCTCAACCGCCTCTGCACACTCACATGAGTTGGTAATTCAATTAGGTGTGGGTTAATCATGTTTGGTTTGGCCTCAAAACACAAATAACGTATAATTAATCTGCCTGTGCGACCACCGAAGGGGGAAAGTAATTAGGCAAAGGATAATCAGGAGAGGCCTTGAGGGGTGGTTCGATTATTGGTAATAGCTAGTGGGTACATCTAAATTAGTTAATGCACAAACGTTACTTAATAACATAGAAGGCAAGGTGGTGACTAGGGTTGATTTTGAAAATGTATTCCTTGTCCAACAAAGCAAGTTCTTTACCTGTCCATTTACGCCCTTATCCTCGTCGGTGGCCACCACCTTGATGACAGGACTGCCATTGGGAGCTCCCTCCTCCACCTTGGGGTAATAGGTGCTGCAGTCCTTAAACACGGGCTTATTATCGTTGACATCGGTGATGAAGACCACCACGACTGCAGTCGAAGTGTGGATCGTTTGGTCCCCATTCACACAACACGATCCATCGTCCATGGCTGTCACATTCAGCTCGTACTTGTCCCGATCCAAGGATATGGCTTTGTTATGCAACCGGATCACACCGGTGATATCCTCGATGACGAACTGGCCGGACGAAGTGCCGCCGCCCACGAAACCGAATCTCACATTGTCACCATCCTTATCGGAGGCTACCACAGTGGTGACCAGGGTATTGGGACCGGCATTCTCATCCACATTCGGGGTATACACCTGCTGCGAGAACTTGGGCTCCTCGTCGTTCTTGTTCTTGGTGTAAACTCGAACCGTGGCCGTTCCCGACTTGGCCGGTTCACCTTTGTCCTTGGCCGTGACTATGAACTCGTAGTAGGCATTGTTGTTATCCGCATCCAGCTGCTTGTTGTTCACAATTATGCCATTGGAGTCCACGGCAAAGTGGTCGTCGGATACGAGATATTCGATTTCAGCATTCGATCCGGAATCCGCATCCATGGCTTTAACGCGGAGTATGCTGGTGCCCAAAGGGATATCCTCGTCCACATTGTGAGCCTGGTAATCGGGCAGCTCGAATTTGGGAGCATTGTCGTTGACATCCGTAACGCGAATAGTGAGCTGGAAAATAGGTTTTTAAATCAGTTTTTGCAGTTTATATTTAAGAAGAGGGTATGTGGCAAGCTTTTTAAATATTTCTCCTGCATTAAATTTGTGGAAACCAAAGCTGTCGCTTTCAGAACTTTTACAGCAGAAATACATAAGCTTGCGCACATCCCAGCGGGGATTTCCCCAATTCACTCACATCGACGGAGGTGGAGAATCCGCCGGAATCCTCGGTGGCTGTCACAATCAGCGAGTAGACATGCGGCTGACGCAGATCCTCGAAGTCCAACTCCTTGGCCAACTTGACGATGCCGGATGTGGGTCCAATGTTAAAGGTGCCGGCTCCCTGGCCCTGGGCCTTCAGCGTGTACCGGATCTCGCGGTCTGCGAAGGACTTGGCCTTAATCGAAATGATGCTGGAAAAGCCGGAGAGAGCGGGTAAAGCGGGAAAGTTAGCAGCGGGAAATGTAAAATTTGCTTGCATATTTTATGTCCATCCAAGGGCCACTTCAAGCCCTGCATATGTGTGTATGTGCTTGTCACTCGCCCCACTGCCTTTTGACAGTTGTTTTCCCATCAGAATTTCAATGAAGACCAACAAACACACACCACACACACACACACACACAGAGACTGCGCAGGATAAGCACACACAGCAGCACACAGACTGGTTCGCATTGTTATGCATAACTTTTATTGGCAGCCCCACGAAATTTGCATACACTGTAGCAGAAATGCTGACTTAGAATTATGGCTTCACATCTGGGATTTGAGACTGTTTGCATTTGTAAAACTTGAACAAAAAGCTCAATCGGATTGTTGCTATATTTAATATCTGTTTTTTCTTTGCTTCTGTTTTAAAAGGAGTTTTGGTTGAGCTTAAGAACTGTGAAAATAAAAAGGCGTAATTCGGAATAATCTAAAAACAACTTATTATAAGTCAAATAATCAAAATACTAAGTCTAGGTTTAAACAAGAAAGGAAACAAATTTCTTAGAGCCGATATTTATATACCCTTTCAGCTTGCAATTGAATTAAAGGATTGAATCGGAAATCGATCATATCAAAGCTTAAACTTTTAGCTTTCTTTGAATCGATATTTATAGTTAATTTCATATGAACATTTTTTCATCAAATATAATTTTTTAAAACTCCTAACTAAGCCAAAAAAGCATTAATTTCAATTCTGAAAGCTGTACTATGTTAGTTTTTGTTAGGTTAATAAATCTGTATACTCAATTTAAAATTTAAAGAAAGTAAAATTTTTTTCAAATTTTTGATCATTTTAACGATGTAACCCGTTATCTTTTTTTGAAAAAATCGAAAAAATTAGTTTTCCCTGAAATATAGCTAGATCGACTCGGCTGTTGATGCTGATCAAGAATATATATGATTTATAGGGTCGGAAATGACTTCTTCACATTATTACAAGCTTCTGACTAAAATTATAATACCCTTCAAGGCAATACGAAATAAAAATTACGTATACGCACTGGTGTCAATCTTATTTGATCATAACTAAGCCAAAAAAGCATTAATTTCAATTCGGAAAGCAGTCCTGCGTTAGTTTTTATTAGGTTAATTAGTCTGCGTACTCAATTGAAACTGTAAAAAAATTAAAATTTTTTATCATTTTTTAACCCTTGTAACCCCTTAAAAAATTTTAGAAATTTGGAAAAAAATAAATTTTAGCCGGACATAGCTAGATTAACTCGGCTTTTAATGCTGATCAAGAATATATATGATTTATAGGGTCGGAAATGACTCCTTCACTGCGTTTCACACTTTTAACTGAAATTATAGTCCCCCTTAAATGGGTATTAAAATTTAAATATTTATCCACTATTTGATATATTTTTTTGGAAATGTGAAGCTTAAAAATTGAATAACTAAGCGGAAGAAGCATTAATTTTCATTCGGTTCCCATTTTAGTTTTTATTGGCTCAATAAATCTGCATACTCAATTTAAAATTTCAAAAATTCAAAACTTCCTGATTTTCCCCAGTGCACTGCAGTGCTTGTGTGTGTTTTCCCATTATCTGAGCTTCGACTTACTCTGAATCCTTTTTCTGGTTCTCCGGTATCTCCGCCTCGTAGCTGGGCATATAGAACTGAGGCGCCCGCTTGCCGCCCACAATCGAAAGGCGCTCCTCGGGCGTGCTCTGGAATCGGCGATCATCGACCTTGCCATTCTGATCCTCGGCCTTTACGTACAGGACATACTCCATGTCCAGCTGGAAGAGATCCGTGCCTCGGGTCCGCACTACGCCCGAGCGTTCGTCCACCTCGAAGCGTCCGCCAGTTCGATCGCGAACGATAAAGTAATGGATATTATGATCCGTATCCGGATCGCGAGCCTGGAGAGTGAATACCGGGGTGTTGGGTGGAGCGTTAAGTTGCACCACCGCCTGCATGGGCAGTGGCCGGTTGATGAAGTACGGCGGCTCATCGTTGACGTCCTTCACCAGGATTATGACCCTCTGGTTGTCCGTGTACTTGATGCCAGCTGAAAATGAGAGAAATGCAAAGAAAATCATGAGAACATGGCTTTCCTTAGTGGCTTGTTTGTGTTTGTTGGCCCTCTGCTTAGATTGCCAAAACTTTTGCCTTTTGTTATTACAACTAATGGATAGTGGTAAGGGGTGGTCGATATAGGGGTTGTAACACGTCCCCTTCTCCTCCTCCTCCTCCCCGTCCTTGTGTAATTTAAGGCTCTCGGATTACAGTTAAGACCTTCAAAGTGCAATCAGCCGGAAAAGCAGTCTCAAGGCGAGGGAAAAATGTTTTTGTTTTAAAAGCTGATAAAATTGTTACAAGTTCTTTATGGTAAATGTTATTATTGGCTAACTTTGTAACTTTTTTTATATTCAATATTGCATTAAAAGGCTTAAAAGCTTTTGATAATCTTTAGCTCCTAGCATTTAGGATTTAAGCTAAGTTTTGTTTTTAATTATTTATTCAGAGAACTTAATATTTCTAAATTGGATTATTTACTTTATTACGTTGTAATAAAGTTGGTATAGCTTCACCCTCTCTCAATATACATATTTATAAATAATTTTAAAGGTCTTAAGCAATGCTTTTCCAACTTATAATTTCCACTAAACATGCACACAACAAATTTCTCCCACACACACACAAAAAAAATGGTTAAACTTGAGAAAAATCAATATTAGGCAGTGAAAAGAGAAAGGTAAAGAAGTAATGCAGGGGTCGCATTTTTTTTCTTTCATTCCTTCCCCTTTGCTACCTTTGCAAAAAATGTCTGCACCGGAAAATTCCAATCATGTTGTTGTGTTCCTTTTTGTATTTTTGCTGGATTTTTTTTTTACTTTTTGTTGTTGTTGTTGGTTGGGGCCAAACACGGGGAACCCCCAAACTGACGGACGCTTATTACAGAAGTGTAAGGATGTCTGTATGGTATTACGTGGTATGTAGGGGATATTATTATGCATGCCCATTTAATTTAAAATTATAAATAATATTTGTTTAATTCCATACATCACTTAGAAATAGTTGAATATAATAATTATAAATTTTATTTATCAAACAATTATTACAAAAATACCAGCGAAGCCTTTAACAATCTCTGGGTATCCTGTAGTCTATAAACTCGGAGAAGCCTTTATTTTTTTATTAAAAAAAAGGAGTAATTTGGGGTGGCGGACGGTCGGCTGAAGTAGCTGGCAAATAAAGCAGACGATTTACCTGCCCCCTCAACTTTCACACAAAGGAAATTCGAGCGCCTTATAAAAAAAGGGGCAGCAAGTAAAAAATAAAAAAGAATAGAGCACAAAAAAGAAGTGAAACAAAATGGGGGTGAAGCATGTGTAATTTCTCAAGAGCAGCAAAGTGAATTGTAAACAGGTTGGAAAGGCTAACCCTTAACCCGTGTAAGCAAATATTGCAATTGAAACAAAGATGCAGCGAAGTTTTCAAATAACACCGGAAAAAAAGCAGAGGGAAATAAACAACATTTTCGCTCAACAGATTGCAACGAAAAAAAAGAAAAGCTCCTAACGAAGCGCATAAAGAAAGTTCCTTGGATCGGCAGGGAAACTCCGAGGGAGTGGGGCAGGCGTAAGTTGGCAGAGTTATTTGCTGATTCTTGCCAACTTTTGTTATTTCCCTGCCAGCTTGGCATTGTAACGCTTTTCTATGGCTTATTGTGCTAGCGTCGAGCAGGTAAAAAATTGCCAAAGAAATAATGCCATACTATACATATATATATGTATATATAACTTGAAATTTAAATAATATGAAGCGAGTTTTATTGTTATGGCTATGTGTGACTCGGTACTAATGTGCACTGGGATTGGGTTTTCGCGCAGAGAAAAGCAGCAGCAGCAGCCAACATGGCGGATTTCCGTGGCGACAATGCACACGATGGCAGGGAAAATGGCTGCGGGAACAAGGGGGAAATAAAATGGAAAATGCCTTTTGCGGCCTGACAGGGGAATAATGCGAGTGTGTGGGGCAGGATTAAAATGCGCAGAGCGAGAAGGATTTTCATTATGTTCGGCGTTACAACAAGCATGAATAAATGTGATTTCTGATTAAGTTTTTCGTGCAAAGAAAAACTAATCTTAGTGGAACCGATTAAAGAAAAAAAGGGAGAATGGTTAGAATATAACCATTATCAATGAAATAATGTAATATTTAAGGTTTCAGACGAATGTTTGTATACATTTTTAAATTCTAATTCCTTTAAAGTTCAAGGCTTTTATACAAGTTTCAATAATTTATCATTATGTTCTAGGATATTTTCTATGTACTAGTTTGTATTTTATTCCCTGAAAATGTTGCCATAATGAGCCATCATCTTCGTCACTTAGCTCCCACACACATTCATTTCAATTTAATGAAACTTCTTGGAACTCTGCGACCCCGTTTTTACACACCCCTAAACCGCTTTCATGGCTTCCTCTTTCTTATCAGAAAAGCTATATACCCGTGCATATGCACATTAAGTGACTGTCACACGCGATGCGGACTGAGGAGAGATCCTTGAGGAGTCAAAACCATGCAGCTACTATAATACTCGTAATCACTGCCAAGGGATGCCATTTTCCACCCGCAAGACTCCCCTTTGGAGTCGCAGCCATTGTCGTCATAAGCTAGCCAAAGGGATGCAGGATGGCAGTGGCTCCGCAGGACGAGATTAGGGGGCGCTTCGAGCCCAAAGAGCGAGGATCGAGGGAGGGTCGCGCACAGAGGTTAGCACTAAATGCAACGCCCAAAAGCAGACGGGAAATATTCTGTAACGGCTTTGTCTCCATTCCCGTTTGCATTGCACTTCAGACGCGCTTTGAGACAACAATGAAAACGGAGGGAAACACGGTTGAAGGGAAATTCGTAGAAAATACGAAAGGGAAATCAAGTTGAAGATATAGCTAAGGAGTAGCAAATACCCTTTCAGAAATAATAAACTTATTTTATAAGCAATGCAAAAAAGAGTTTCTCACGAACAGGAATAAGAAATTTAATTCCCTATTAAGAATTAGTAAGGATTTCAGCATAAACTTTATATATTTTATCAATATATCTTTCTCTAATAATATATTTTACAAAATAATTTACTGAATGTCAACACCCGTTCCAAAATATGAATACTTTGTATGCTGGCAAAAGTTGCCTGGGGTTAAAGTTTTTGAAAACTGCTGTGGTTGCTGTCTCTCTCTCCCCGAGTCTCTCCATCTCTTTCCATTTTCGTGTGGAGCAGAAATAAAACAAAAGTCGAAGGGAAAAAGTGCCAGACTGTCGTCGTGGATAGGAAAACAAAGCTGCTTATTGTTTCAATGGATTAAGTTGAAGGCAGAGTCCAAAGTGAGAGATGCTGCACTGAGCGAAAAAAATTGTAGAAGGAGGACTAGAAGGAGAAGGGTGTATAAACGCGAAAGAGACGGAAAGGGCAGCAGCTCATCACGGCTCAGACGATGATTTTTTAGGGGATGTGGCTCATCGTCTGTGGTGCCTTCTTCAAGTGGGTGCCAGCTTGAACTTTTTCAAGTTCTTCCTCCTTTTCCTTAGCTTTCCCCGTACCTACACCCACATACTTTCCCACCCCCTCGTTCGTTCACAATTTCCCACCACACTCGCCATGTCCCTGGGCACGTTGCCTATGCGGAAGCAAACCAATCCGTTGGATGTGAGATGCGCGAATAAAAATTGAATTTGTTAGGAAAATTGACAACTGAAACTTGTGCTACGTGCAGCATTGATATTATTCTTTCTATATAAACACAATTTGAGAGTTTACATTGCGGAAATGTACTTTTCAACGACCTTTTGACATATGAAAGTCATGTCACAGTTTGATTTTTGTGTCCAGCTGAAATGTTTATTATTTCAATAAGAGAAAAGTTGGATTAATGAAACCAGCTGTGGAAATTCAATTGAAATCTTGGTAGTATACAAATAAATCCAACATCTTTAAAATGTAATTTTTTCCTAGCCATTAAACGACTAAAAACAAATTCATTTTTCGGTAACAAATTATGAAAGCATTCAACTTGATATTCCTTTTTTCGTTGGTTATCAGCCACTCGCAAAATCTTCTCGATTTTTCACCACAATTTAACGGCAAGTTAACCTTTATGACTTGCTTGGGGGACCGTGCCCTTTTCGGTGCCTCCTCCGGCAACCCCGAGACCCGAACAATTGACACCCCACGATGTTCAACATAATCAGGAGGGTCAAAATGCGGTTCGGTTCGGTTCGGGGCTCTTGGCTTGATTAAAATGCAGTCAAGTCGAAACTTTATTCCAGGTACGCCCTCTTCAAATGAATTTCTTCATTTCCTCTGGAAAAAATTCTTGGGGGGCAAGCTGGGTTTGCCAAGGGTATAACTACGTGCAGGAAATACAAGTACAATGTTGAGCAGTTTTCCCGCTCCCTGAGTTTCCCCCATCCCATTTGAAATATTTTTATGGCTGGTGTAATATTTTCGCTGCTGAGAGAGCTCTTTGCTTCTTTACGGCCATCCCTTTGCCATGGACTTAATGAAGCTGTTAACAATGGATTCCGGGGGACTCCAAGCAAGAAAGTAGGAAAAAGCCATTGCCAAATATTGAACATATAAGACGTATGTATTGATTGAAGCGGGCTCCGAGCATCGAAGCTAATTCGGATTGAAGTTTTTTGCGCGCTTTGCCATGATTGCACTGGAGAAAAGTGGCAAATATCCGGCGAAAAAGAAACAGAAGCTGGAATAATCGAATCAAGGAGCCTGAGCAAACTCAAGGGGTTCCTTTTGGACCCAACAGCAATTGATGGAAACCGGCTTGAAGTTGGGGAAATGAGTCCAGGGGAAAACTTTGCGATATAATGAACTAAGAAGTAAGTTTTTTGCTTTACTTGTTTGATAAATTGAAAAGCAAAGGGAAACGAATTAAGATTGCTATTGTGTGTTTCCGCTTAACTTGTTAAGATAAGTTTAAGAATACTATTTTAAAATTGAAATTTGGTTTTAAAATGATTTCCAAGGTCATGTATTTCATAAGTTCTTGGGAACCAGTTCTTCAGCAACTATCTTCAACTATATTCATATTCTTTGCTAATATCTTGCTCACAAACCAGTTTGCAGCTGGCCACGCTTAATGAAAACATTATGTGGGCTTTAAAAATTTGTCAAGGCACAGCCAGATGGCAAATGCCAGATATGCAACCCAAGAGATACAGTGCACGTATCCCAGAGATGCAGCCACAGCGTGAGGACCTCAATTTGAGATGTCAGTTATTGAGTCATTCAAGAGCCAGGCAAATGAGTTAACTCCCGGACAGGTGCTGCAGCATCTGAGGTGGATGGAGATAGCTGCCTGCTTTCGAATGCAAAGATATGCAAGAAGGCGAAAAATAAGAGAAAAATATTCGAGGTCCTCGCCGGAGCTTCGGTGGCTGTTGGGTCCGAGTTTATCTGGCAACAAATTGGCAGTTGCAGATAAAGATAATGTTATGACTTCTGTTGCCACCGCTGCTGGCACCTGACAATTCGCCATTAAACCGCGCACTTTATCAGGTGTCATATTTCGCTCGGACTGCTTCTGATAAATAAACTTGCAACTTAAACACATTCCGGAGACATCATTTGACAGGCTTAGGCGGGGACTTGTGGCACAACCCAGCCCCAGACACTTTAATTGCCAATTTCAGCGCAGAAGAAGAAGGATGAGCAGGAAAATATTGCCAACATTAATAAATTAATTTGTGGGAGCGACTAAGAGATGACAGAGGGACATACTGAAGAGTGCCAACTCAATTAAAGTTTACGCAATAAACTTGGAATTGGCGGGGATTAATTAAATGGGGAATATATATCACTCATAAGATGGAAAGTGCATGAAATGACATATTAATTTCCTTGGATCATTTAGGAACAGAATTTAATACTTAATCATACTCCACTTGTTCCTGAGTAATTCCTCATCAACTTAATATTTAATTTACTTATATAGATTCCTTAAGCCAGCCATGATGATGAGGTGTGACAATGCACTTCACTTAGCACCCTTGAAAGTCACTTAAATTTTCAATTAACTTTCTTCACTTCGGATTCCCCGTGGAGGCTACCTCTATCTTAAAGCTAATCAAACTTGATAAAAATCCATTGTCCTGTCATCCTTTCACCGTTCTCTGTTCGGGGCCACCTGTCTGCTTGGATTTTTTTCCAACCTAGACAGTCTTTTGCATACACAAGCAAATGAAGTGAAATTGCGCACATGGCGGACATTAAGCGAAAATTAATGAAATTTTCCTATGGCATCACCTTGCCTGCCTGCCTGCCTGCCCGCCTGGCTGCCGTCTCCAGTGTAGACGCAGTTTTGCGGAGCTTTATCACCGGGTTTTACTCCCCAGCTCCAGTTCCAGGCCCCCGAGGTTCCTGCTCATCCAATCCGTTGTTATCCGGGGGCTGTCGTGAGCTTGATTGAGTTTGATGGCGATTGTGCTGCGCCAACTGCGCTGCCTTGATTGCAATTTCAGCCATGATGTAGACCCGTTCGTGCCTCCACCTCCGCAGATAGCCAGGGGCGTGTCGTGTCACGCCCCCCTTGCATACCAATCAGGAGGAAGGAGGCTCAGATGGAGGAGTAGCTGTCCCCCATCCGCAACTCAGGTGGCAGTCAGTCATTTAAGGCCTCTGGCAATGGCACGAGACATTAGTTTTTTCTTTCCTTTTTTTCCTGGTTATATTCCTTTTTTCCATGCTTTTAGTTAAGCACAGGACTTTGGCTTTTGATTGATGAACCAGCCGAGCAGAAGTTGGCTTTAAGTTTCCCCCATAAATTTCACTTTAGTTTTTAGCAGTCGGCTGCCAACGGAGTGACATAGAAATGCACTGAACTGTGGACAACGGAGATAAAATTATGCAGATGGCAGCATACCATAAAAGCGCATAAAGTTAAAAATGAATATTTCTGAAAATTGATTTTAAGACAATGTAGGCTATATTCCAATATTCGTTTAGATATAGGTAAATCAAGTATGTCAGTGAGAGGTATTGGAATATATAATGTAGGAAAAGGTAAATTGAAAGAGAACTTGAGTCTGTTAGTTATTCTCTAAAGTCCCATTCAACATCTCCAGTTTTTCTCCCCCTTTATAGAGTGCATGAAATATGTACTCTCCCTTCGATTTCATTGATTTGATTGTTGCCATTTCCCAAGTGGTGCATAAATCAAGCTCTCCACGCCACTTCATTAGGGCTTCCACCACAACATTTTCCCCCCGAACCCGAACCCCCAAGCAAAGTTCAGCCCTCGAAAAATTATAGTTTCGCCCATAACCATTACCGCATTTAATATGCATTTTTACGAGCCTTACTTTCCAATAATAATAAGCAGCAGCGGCGGCCATAAGGAATAATGTAGCTCACACACACCCACACCCATCGAAGACACACAGATAAGGGGAGCCCACAAAAGTATGCTATGAAAATTGTAATCATAATCGTAAAGCTTAGCCCATATACGTTTATTCCGCTGCCTTGTGATTTGCGGCTCGCATGTGCCGCATACAAAAATCGAAATAAAGAGAAAACCCAAATCGGAAATCTCTGCCAGCCGTGCCTGACATCGAGCCAGTGGAAATTGCTCAAATTAAATGCAAATACCGAACAATATTTAAATGTTTCAGCGCATTAAGCTATGTAAATTGTTGTCCTTTGGACTGACACGCACTTTCCATTCAATAAAACTGCGACCGCACAATGGCACATCAATTTACACAGACACACACGCCGAGGGGAGAGTAATTGAAGGGGCTGGAGGATGGAAAAGGAGTCCTGGCAAGTGTCCAGATCAGGCCGAAACATCTGGCATGTTGTCATTAAGGGCCAGCAAACTGACCTCCCAAAAAGAACAGGGGAAAGGCCTATGGTTTATCACGCAAATATTTTAAAGGGGAAAATATTTTAGCTGGATATTATTTTTAAAAGAAAATAATTGTTTATACCATAAGGGTATTTTTTTAATTTATTTTATGATTGCACACTACTTCGGTTTTCCAATTTAAATATATTGAATTTATACTTTTCGAAATGATTTTTGATTATAAATTCTAATAATTTAAATTATGAAGAAGTTAGCCTTCAAACTCTTAAGGAATAATACAAATAATTAGAAATTTAGAGCTTGATAGGGATTACAATTTGTAATCTTCTAATGCTTACTGTACAGGAAACCAATTCGTTTCATTGGATTCTCATCCTAGCCACACACAGAGAGTATCAACATTGTCGAGCGCTAAATGAATGACAGTTGGGGCACCTCTACGAGTGCGAGCATTTTGCATTTTAATGAGTAAACACTGAAAGGCCAAGGGAATGGTCCCTTTATCCGGGAATAGTGGAAACTGGAGGGAGTTCGGCACTGGACGCCCCATGGACACGATGGAGGCAGTAATGCTGGTGTGAATACCGCAACGCTGCATATGCAAAGTGTGATTGGTGCCAGCCAAAAAAAAAAGAAGAGTATATATAAAAAGAGTATAAAAAAAGGGAAAGCAAGCAAGGACTCTCGTTACCCCTGTTACCCTCTGCCACTTTCAGCGAATTCCTGGTGTTTTCCCTCGGTTTTTGTTATGGTTGCAGCCCAGCTGGGGAGTTTAGAGGACCTCGATTTTCAGCGAACAATTTGTATTTGCAATGTGAAAACAAAATGGCCACCGAACGTGGCCAATCCGCAGGACTCCTGCCGCACAACAAAAAAAAGGAAAAGCCCCATCCCTTGGGCACACCTGCTGTTTGATTTGTGTTTTTCTCACTCAAAAAATAGTCGCTGGTTTTTCTGTTTTCATTTTCATCGAATGGCCAAAGCTGTTAACAGTGAAAAATACTGTGCTAAATATGGTTTCCAGTTCGGTTCAGTTTTTGCCTGCTCTTATTTAAGTCCGAACAATTTCCTTGTCATTTTTTTTTTTTGGTAGAGGCAAATTATTTATTTCGTTTGAACAAGCAAATGTTTATTGGTTTATTCCAGTGAAAGTTTGTTTTTCGATTTTAAATTGTGTTAACTATCAGAATGAAAAAAATTCGATTTGTTTTTATTTACCATGAGGAGATTATATAGTTAAGAATGCAATATACTGAAATTCAAGAAGAATCTTTGTTAAATTAAATAATAATAACAAAAATTTAACATTGTTTGAAATTAAATCTCGAAATCAATATTTAAGTAAATATATGTATCAAGTCATTCATTTTATGCTGGCATACAATTATAAACCTTTTATTAAAAAGTTTATAAATATCTATAAACTATTTTGGATCATGTTTTTAGGCCCTAAACCCCTGTGATAATAATAAAAAAATAAATGTAATGCTTATGTTAAGCTCATTTAACTTTTCCCATAATTTAATTACTTTGCAACTGTCATTCAACCGTACCTTAAATGAATTATTAATTTTAATGCAATTTACTGTTAAGTTATGCAACATAATAATGTGACAATTGCCAGCGACTATACTGTTTGAAAAACATGATGAACATTTTCAATTTATTCCTGAATTTGGCATTGATGCGTTTGGCTAATTCTATGAGAGTCCATAATCAAATTCATTGACATGTGAAATTTTCACGGATCACTTGGCGGCATCGGTGGCAACCCACTCAAGTGTGAAGATTTTGTGCGTTAACTTTCCGTCAAGAGCCGGCGATTATTATTGCGGTTAGCAACTTCATCGCTCTTGGGTGTGCTAATTGGACCATGACGTGTGTGTGTTCACTGTGCGACTGTGCCTGCGCCGCCCACGAAAACACAAATCACAGACTGTGAACTGTGATAAATAACTGACGCAAGAAAGCGTCAAGCTGAAATTGCCGCAGGCCAATTGTACTCGCAACTTGCCGACTCCTTGGCAAGGGATCGGGGATCGGGTATGGCAGTGCCACGCCCACACCCCAGCATATCGTTAACCCGTTTTTGCAATGCAAATCGAGTTGCCTGCCACGCACAGCAGCAACAGAATGGAAGCGAATGGAGTCCGTGGCGTTCTCCGGTTCTCGTGTGTTTACGGGTTCCGTGTACGGATCCGGGCTGCCTTTTGCACCCCAGCCATGGTATATTGTAATAAACGCAATTTGTATCATGAATTATTACTGCGGCGAACTGGCCGAACGGATGTGCGGAGTCAACTGTTGAGAACAGTTTTTAGTCAAGAACAGACTAAGGGATACTCTTTAAATAGAGCATTAAAATTAAGAAAAAGGGTATAGATAAAGGATATTATTTTAAATTGTTAGGATTATTTCAAAACTCCGTAATTAATACTGGAAAAGTGTCTAGTTTTTTATTTTGTGGAGTAGTGTCAAGCTTTTCCTTTTTGTAAATTCGTTAATTTTCTTCATCAATGAAAAGGATGTTTCTTTTGGCGAAGTGTGCCTTGAATATTATGATTTAATGATTGATTGATTTTTCAAATATATTATATTTTGAAATATTCTTTTTCGCCCTGTTATTGTACTTCAAAGTCCACATACCCTTTCAAAGCCATTTGCCATCTTCCGCAGAACGTAACGAGAGCTGAGTCCAGTCCGGCAAGGGACGTTAGTTTGAACAAACTTGGTAAAAATGGTATGTGGAATTGCAATGCAAACAAATTGGAAATAAAACACACATACAACGAGCAAAAAAAGGGAGGAATAACAAAAAAGGAACCCCCTGTGGGACAGAGAAAGTGGGGGAAAATGGGAGTCCATGGCCAAGAAACGGCATTGAAATGAATGTTCAGCATTTAATTTGCTTCACTTTTTCACTTTTTTTTATTAACTTGCAGTCAATAATTCCTTAACTGCATTTTTCCCTTCAAATTTATCGAAATAGTTTAAAAAGTGAAAAACGATAGAGGAAAACTAAGCCAATCGGTGGAGATTGAAGCCAAAAGTTTTACAAACTTAAAGTTGATTTTATGAATTCGGGTAAATAATCCCTCAGGGTTGTCCAACAATAAAGTCAGAGCTTGGCAAATTTGTCTGATATTTCTCCCCAAGTTTTCCTATAAGATTTCTGCCTTTATATAGTATATATATAAATCCGTCGCTATCGGAAGGGGTGGCTGCTTCTTGGCTTGTTTACTTTTCCGCTTTTTCGCAGTCGTCGTCGTCTCTGTTTACTTCATTCTTATTATTCCATTTGTCGCTTAGTTTGCTAAGGACTCTTCTTCCTGTTTTGACTGCTCAAATGGGGCGCCATTATTTATCCCTTGGACGCCATTATGTTGCTGTGTACGAGTGTGCGGCATTGCAGTCGCCAAAAACTAACTGAAAGACAAACTAAAAATACAAAAACACACAAAATAAGCCGCGTTTGGAGTTTTCCGCTTTTCCTTTTTTTCTTTTGGACGCAGTGCGCCATTCATCCTGCCGAATTTTCCCATTTTCTCATCCGTCTGCTGCCATGGCAACATGGTCGCAATAGACGCCATTTTGTTGCCACATCTCTTGGTGGAAATCTGTATCTGTATCTGTATCTGCCTCGGTGTATCCGTGCTCATGTCTGTCTCTGGGTTTGGCAATGTCCTTTTGCTGTGTGGCCTGCCCTTAGGCGTTTTGGCCTCTGTCTGCCAGCCTGCCTGCCTTTCCCTGTCTGCTCCTGTTTCAGCCTCTGATTTTGATTCAGATTCTGATTCGGTAGCTGTTTCTGTTCCTGTTCCTGTCTCTGGCCATGGCCATTTATTTCGCTGTTCCTGTTCCTGTCACTTGTCAACTCCGATTATTTTCTAATTTGAAGTTTTCCCTATTCCCGAAAGTTCAGCGCACATTGAACCCTTGCCAATAACTAGAATTATTGATTGCACGTGCCTTTTTTCTACAAATTCATTGGCGAACAATACTTCTTTTTAATTGACAGATTAAATTTTTAACAGAGATGTACTTGTATGTAGATGTATTTATGTTTTAAACTCCTAACAAGCGATCCAATTAAGCAGAAATTCAATAACAAATATATTCCACTTCACATTGAACTCTCTGTGTGTGCTTGTCACTTCAGAAATATGCTGAAAAAACTATTCCATTTTAAATCAATTGCTGATTGACAGATTGCAGACAATGCATCATTATTTTATAAATTCATGTTCAGTTCTTTTTTGTTCTATATATACATATCTTTTCACAGAGACAATTCTGTTATTTAGAATAAAAACAAAGTCATGTATAACTTTATATTGATAAGCATGCTTAACATAAATTTCCCATTTATTTGTACAGCTTTTAGCATTCAATAAATTTATTTTTGTTGTCATATTGCTGTCAGTAAGTGCTATAAACCAAAAAGGTCAAACTGTTGGTTGTGTGACATTTTTAAAATGTAATTAACAATTTCAACGAATTCAAAGGGACCTTGAGAGAGCAATTTAAATTAAATTCCAATTAGATGGTTTGTAACATCAAATCGACTGGGTAAATTCACGGAAAGGATTTATAATTTTTTGCAAACATAGAGGGCACGTGTTTTCCACCTCATGCTGAGAAGGTTGAGTGTATTTGCCAGGATATATAATGTTATGTATTTGAAGTGGCGTTAACTCGAAACCTGCTAAATATTCGCGCCGTGCTCGACTGTCACATTGAAAAATCTTAACCAAGCATCCTGCATCCTGAGCCCTGTGTCCCTTGCCCTCATTTTTGCCATAGAAAATTTATGTAGCGAAACTTTTCTCCCACATTTCCCCTCCAACCGTTTTACCACCTCTAGCCCCCCCTCGGCGGCACTTGGAATTTAGGCCAAAACACTTTTGAAGCTGCCAACATGGAGCAGATGTGGGTTGGAAGTTTACAAATTTTAAGCGCTGCAGGATCATGTAAAGTTGAACGAAATGTGACATAAATGATTTTCGCTACTTATTTTATTGGTGGGAGGGAGGAGGGGGATCTGAGAACTTGATAAACTATTTACACAAGTTTGTGTCTTTGGATAATTTATTTTGTTACACGAAAGGGCTTCGAAATGAGGTTGCGCTTATTTTCAAGGGAATGAAAGTGTTGAATCAATTAATTATATAATTTATATATACTCTTCAAAATCTTAGTTATTGTGTAAATGATGTAACTTGAATTTAAATTGATATATTTCAGTTTCCTCTATTTGTCTCAAAATGACTCCTTAGTATCCTATCTAGCCCATCTCCCCCACATGACATTCTTCTCGTAATTAATGTAAAATGTTCATAATTTATATTAAAATTAAATTGGAACAAAGCGTATGCATAAATGATTCAGTACACAGTTACCAGCATTTGCCGTAAACCTAATTTAAATAATTTCCATTACGGCATAGCTGCTTCCAGGGCCTTTGACTTGCTTTTCCCACTTTGCTCCTACTCCCTGAAACCAGCCCAGACTTGCATATAAAACATGAAATTAATGCTTAATTAAGCAAGTTTCTACCTGGACACATTACACACTCCATGTGCTGTGTGTGTATCTTAACTCGATTATTCCTCCAAAGAAGAGAGAGTGCCAAGAACTTTTCCTTGGCATAAACTTAAATTTTGATTTTCATAATTCATACAGAGAAGCTCAACCGAAGGACATGCTTTAATTCCTGCGGCATTTAAGCAGCATCTTAGCCTTTGTTTTATGTCAGTCATCTGAATTTTATGACCCGGGGGGTAGGGTAAAGTTTATATACATATGCGAGATGCCAGTCCAGGTTTGGCAAGTCAAACACAAGTTTTTATCGCAATAAAAGTTGACAATTGCAAATAGAGGAGAAAATAGAGACATAACTTTAAGTTTTCCTTGGAAAAACTACACCTGAGATAATGGCGGGGTATGCACTTGGAAGAACATTGAAAATCTATGGAAAATATCTCGACTTTTATGATTGATCCTTCAATAAAAGAATCAAAACCAAAGTCATATACAAAATGCATTAACTAAAGTCATCTATTTAACATTTATTCTAACTCTCCCTGTGTTTTGTTGTTGCTTTTTTATATTTTTTTTTGTATGCAACTTTTCATTTTTCATGCAGTGCATAAATTTTATGCTTGTTCCCTTTTACCGCATTTTTGTTTTGCTTTTTTGTTTTCTCCCTTTTGCATGAGTGGCGGAATGTCAAAGCCTTGTGTTTCTACCCCTTAGACCATGGTCCCCTTAGCCCCCTTTCCGGGGGGAGTTATTCCAATGCAAAAAGGGCTGCATACATTTTTGGGCCAAACAATGCGCGCTTGGAAATTTGTAAAACAAACACACACGCTGGCCTTGTCTCCATCTAATGCTATATATCCCCCTCTCTCCTTCTGGCACTTGATCCATGTCAAATCGTGCGTAGATATTCACAGGGGGGGCTCCGGAACTCATTTCGGTTTCTTTGGGTCGTTTTGGGTTCAGTTTGCTGCGAAGCATTCTAATTGTTACGAGCGTTTTCCTGTTGGACTCGGCACGAGTCCTTAAACAAACACAAATTTCACCAAACCCAACCCTTAGCATAAGTTTCTCTCAATATGCAGGCTCTCTCTCTCTCTATCTCTCAGCTATAATGTCTCAAAAGTTCTCCAATTCTCTCAGCTCTGTTACTGCGCATGCTCAACCAAGTGTTCGAGTTTCAGTTGTTTCGGTTCGTCTCATTTTTAGTTTTCACGTTCCAGAAAGAGCTCTCTCTCTCTCTCTCATTTTCTATCTCTCCCTCTCTTTTTTCAAAATTCCCCTCTCTTTTCCTCTTCATACCCTTCCCTACCTCTCCTCTAGAATTTCCTCTTGTGTATTGGCGTAGCATTTTAAATGAATGAAAAATATTGTCGTAAATTTCTTGTTCACTTGTGCTGCTGCTCTGCCCTTCCCTTTGCGTTGGTGCAACGCTTTGTTAAGTGTTTTACATAGTTGAGTTTTCCGAGTTTTCCCCCGCCCTACCATTTACCCATTATCTGGCCCATGTGTGCATCCTAGAATTTTCCTGTACCGCCTCTGCCTCGCCCCTGGATGCCTATAAATTAACTCAAGGATGTCAGGATCCTTTGGAGAGCGTCGGGATTATTGTGCACGAAATCTCATATTCTTTGGGTTGAAGTACCTTAAGCATGTCCTTATAAAGATAATCTTTTTAAGATGTCATCAAGTGGATATTAACATTTTTTTTAACTCTTTTGCACACTATATAGTTTTAAAAGAGGAAGAAATTAATATATATTCTAGAAGAAATTTAGAAACCGAGGTGATATTCCTTTTTATTAAATGCATACGGACCCATGTCACCGTCAAGCCATTGCTCTTAACATATACATTTTTAATCAGTTTTCAAAAGCTTGCTGCAAGTGTCAGAACAATCAAAGGACTGCCTGGAAAAGCGAGCAATGTAAGTGAAAATCAGTCAGACAAAAAGAGCTGAAGCGATAGCGAATGAGAGACAGTTCCAGTTGCAACATTTATGGAAACAGTTAATTGACTGACAGATGAACAGTCGAAAGGGGGTCGAAACGGAGTTGAGGTGGGGTCAAAGGGGGCGAAAAGTGATGGAAAGGGGGTTTAAAAAGGGTGCAAGGGTGTCAAATGGACTGGGGTCACCAGTTTCCACCGCAACAATTAGCGCCAACAATGCGGAAAACTGCAGAGGAAGGTTTCCTCTTGTCCCTTCCACTCGTCGCGAATTTAAATGAAACAAGTGTGGGAGTGAAATGGGATTGTGAATATTTTTCAACATTTCATGAACTTGTCCTGAATGTGCACACATGCAGCTTGGACATTCAGGTTGAGGGAACGAGAGCTGTCAGTTGGCTGAACTCTTCGTTCGACTCATGTCAAAAGCAGAAAGGGGGATGGAGAAATGCGGTTTTTGGGGTTTTCCAGAATTCAGGATTCAGCTTCAGTGGCCCCTAACTCGGTTTACTGCTACCCAATTGATGCCTGAGTGGTTTCTGGGTTGTTTTTACTTCAATATTTGTTTATTGAGCCACGCTTCAAATGACATTTAAAATACAGTAGCTGACAATAAAAACAAAGGGCAAGACACGGCAAAGAATGAATACTATCTGCCCTATATTTTGTCAAGCTTCACTATAAAAACTTTATATCAACTCAGCATTATATAATTATAAATATACAACCCTAAAATTACCTTTAGCAATGGTAAAAATTTTGAAAACTATGGCAAACAAGTTTTCTAACTGCAAAATTTTTCTTTGTGTACATTTTCCTCTCCTTTACATCGACTGTAATTGCTTGCCCTGTCAACCAAATATTTGAAAAGCAATTTGCCATTTTATCGCAACAAAAGATGCTGCAAAGGAAAAACACACAGTGAAGCGAAATGCTGGTCAGTGGAAAAACAAAGAGAGTCCAAGCAGGCCTTTTTCCTGTGATTTACATTTAATTGTGAAAATTTTAAATTGCTTTCAGCATCTATGAGTTGATTTCTGCACTGTCAGCCAATGAAAAAACGAATAGATTTTAACATAAATTGACTAAATTTATATCTTTGGCAATTACTCTTTCACACATCAACTGATTGTTGGGGAAAACTCACTGACATGATGGCCATTATTTCACTGATTGACCCTCCAGCGTATCCAATTAGTCTGGTTTGGTCATATCCTCTGCCTTGATTTTCATAATTTTCCTCCCTGAATTTCCATTATGCGGTTATTGCCTGGGCCTCATTATGCAGACGCATTTATTTTTCGGATACACATAATTATGCATAAACAGCTGAACAAATTTGTGTGCTAATGTGGAAGATTAAATAGCTCTTGTGGTGAGTTCAATAAATCTCTGAATAAATACGGTGAACGCTCGTTAATTGCTTTTCCAGACTGAATATAAAGAGTCTAATAAATGTATCCCAAATGACAAACTATTATAAAATTCATATGAAACTTTTAAGCTACAAAAAGAAATTGTTTAAATGCTTAAAAAAAATTTAATTGAGTTGGCTGATTATTCTTTTAAAATTCATTCTACTTAAACTTTGAAGCATTGTCTTCCATGTATGAATATATTTTAATATATTCCAGTTTAAATTGAAATAGAAATTTATCCACTTACCATTATGTCCCATATTGGTGATGATGACCCAAAAATCGATGGTCTTCTCTGGACCCAGCTCCTCGTAGTCCCACTTCTTCTTGACTCGCACAGCGCCATTTGTTTCCACCGTCACCCAGGGATTATCATCCCTGATCTTGAACGTTTCCTTATCCGTTTCCTTTTCCAATTGAAAGACCGACTTGCCTTCGGTATCTCCGTCAGCCTCGGTGAATTCTATCCTTTTCGTTGGACGAACCGCTCGCGTAACTCTCCGCTTTTCGCGGTGATGCGAGTGATTATTCACCTCATCATGCTCCAGATGTTGCATGATGAACGAAACTGGTTCGGGTGCCAAAAACTCCAGGAGAACCTTGGCCGGCTGGGCACTCAACAAGCTGGGATACCTCAAGTCGTGGGCTATCACCTCAACCAGAAGTTCACTTGAAGTGGGCTCACCTGCCAGCATTATCTCACCGGTTTGCGGGACAATGATGACCACATTGCTGGGGGTCTTGAGTCTGTAGGCAATCTTGTCCCCATCGGCATCGGTGGCCTCGACCTTGCCCAGGATAGCGAATCTCTTGTATGCCACGCTGCTATTGCTGTCCATATTGACAGCCTTTTGGCCGGCAATGGCGAACTTATAGTCCAGGGACTTGAAAATGGGTCTATTGTCGTTCTCGTCCAGAACGGTTATTTGTATTTTGGATACTGTCTTGTCCAGGCCATCGACATCGGAGGCCTCCACGGAGAGATCATAGTGAGCGCGTTCCTCGCGATCCAAAGGACGATTTGTGACCAACCAGACACCGGACTCATCGTCGCCATCAATCACCAGGGACTTGGCATTGATCTGAATGTTCTGGTTGGCCTTGCGTTCCTGCAGGGCGAAGGCATCGTCCACATTGCCATCGATGATGGTGTACCGCACCTTCTTGGGCTTGGCCAGCTCCTCGTCGAGAATGGAGCCACTGAAGGCCTGCATCAGGGGCACTCCTCTCACCCTGGTGCCTGGCGGGTGATTCTCCCTCACCTCGCCGCTGGCATCGAGCAGGGAGCCCGAGAACCGTAGCATGTCGTTGCGATGCATCACAAACAACTGGAGATTGTGGGTATTGGTGGCATTTGGCGATTGTTCGACAACCACCAACTGAACCGGACGATTGACCAGCGGCGATATGTCCGCCGTGGTCATAACCACACCATCGTCCAGGACGGTGAAGTACTTGGAATAGTCGCTATCCAGCATGTGATAGGCACTGGCGCCGCTGGCTGGGTGCGAGCTGCCGTTCACCTTCACTGGATGGGTTTTGAACTTTTTAATGCTAAAGCCGGGATAGGTATCGTGCGGGAGGACTAAGGACATTTCGCTGTGGTGCGGCGATGGCTTCTCCACCTCGCCAGGACTTCCGGCCAGCATTCGGGCCGCATTTTCCGCCGACAGGCCGGCGAATGTGGTCTGCTCCTCGGCCGCTATTAATTGAAGTGATATCAGAATTATCGCGCAGGTGTAGAGTTTAATTCTGTTGGTTATGCAACGTTGCCTGAGCTGGTCCAGGCAACGTCGTGCCGCCATTTTGCTGGGGCACTTTTCGATCCCGTTGATTCGCAACACTTTTCTCTGATTTCTCGTTCCTCTCTCCACACTTTCCCCTTTCAATTGTCGGTTTTACACTTTACACCTGAGTTATTCATGGGTAAATTCCTCTATCCAGACTTCTGCTTCTTTTTTCCTCTCCTGATCAATACATTTTCGTGCCGTAAACTGCAAATAAAGTGGGGAAAAATGGAAATTGATTTGTGGTTAGTCGTAGGTCTCGCTTCAGGTAAATATTTACGGGCATTGTGCAAAGTTTATGGGTCAATGAAAGTGAATAATTCATTGGTCTGGTAAATAAATAACACTTGGCCCGTTCGGCCAAAGGTTAATCAAGTATGCAGGAAAGTCGAGTAGAGTTAAGTCTATGAGAGTTCGTGGGGAGTAATGACTGCACAGGATAATAAAATATTTAAAGCTTGGCTTATTGAACTTATTATATACGAATAGATAGTTTGAATTATGAATACATAATAATACATTTGATTAAGCCACTTAATTATTTATTAAACCCTTGAAGTTTATTATTTAGACACAAGTTTACAAAAGGTATTTTTTTGTTATGATCGTATAATTTCAGCAAGTTTGATATTAAATAAGAGGACATTACAGATTACCAAAAAAATAATTAGTTTCCTTACTAAAATACTCATAAATTGGTATTTACTAAAGTGTAAATCATAGTTCACTGAAAACTCTAACTTAAATTGCCTTTCTGCTTAAACACAAAGTTGTCAAGCTTGTAAACAAAAATTTGTAGACTGCACCATCATCGTCTTCATCGCCACTTTCCCAGCTGAGCTTCAGAAATTTGTGAAATTTTTAGTTTTTAATTGCCGTGTGGCAGGCGGCAGCCATCTGAAGCTCAAAGAACATTGAGAATGTTGCACAAAGCAAAAACTTTTTAATGATATTAGCAAAAATATTTAAAATTGCGAATATTTCCACAGAGACAGAGGGAGAGGGTGAGGGAGAGGGAGGGAAACTGCAAGGGCCACAGTGTCACAGCCTGTTTGAGTCAAGGACTTTGCACAGGATGTGGGATTTTCGGTTGCTCTTTGATATTCCCCTTACACGCTCTACATAACGCCTCGGCAAATGCATTGTCCCAGGTTCCACGTAATTCCAAAAGTTCCCTTACAATTCCACCCCCCGAAAAGTGTATGTGTGCCACACATGGCTGGCCTTGAAAACACACAGAAATTTCATTGAGAAAATTATTTTAATTACCCCATGTGCAACACGCCACATCTAGGCTCTTTACCCTCTAATCCGACAACGGCACGCACCCTGTAATTTTGCTACCTAAAGTTGGGTAAGTCGGGGGAAAAGGTCTTCTCTCCCTGCTTTTCCGAGTTTTTCATAACAGCTGCACAGGCGCCGCCGACTTTTTGGCTATTGACCATTTCGAAAAATATATCCCAGAATGTGTTGACAATGGTTTTATTTGCTTTTTACGCGTTTGCTCTCAACGAAGAGGATTTCTGGTCCAACAATTGTCGGCGAGGAAGGGGAAATATTGTTTGCTAATGATCTTATAACTATATAGCCTGACTTATTATTGGGTGTGACTGGAATGCGTTGACAAATGATTCCGAGGTGATTACCTGATGTATACATAGGGAATAAAATAGGAAATGCAACTGAAGAAATATAATTGGAGTTACACGTGTGTAACGAGTATTATTAATGATGCGAAACAAAAAGAAGTGTTCCTTAACTATTAAGCAAGTATGAACAATTATTATGTAATATTGGAAAGTAGTATTAATAATCAGGAAGCGTAACATACATTGGGTTATTTAGTTATACTGAAAGTGATACATTTTATCTGTTTCTTAAGTCATATATAAGGCAATTAATATTTTCTTTTATGTAATAATTTAATAGAAAGAACCCTTATAATATTTGTATTAAATAAAATGACAATTATTTAATTCTGCCTAAATTTGTTCGCCAAAATCAATGTCCATTTAAAATTGTTCAACGACTTCCCTCCTAATTGGAAACTGCCTCCGGCGTCAGACTAAACTCACATATGTTTATTTCTCACCTCTTTGGGTTATCTTTTCAGCGGCATCTTAATTGCAATTAGCTATGAAAATGTCCCCGGCAGCGGAGACAGATAATAAAACGAAAAACCTTAGCCATATCTGTGCGATCTGCTAATCAGTTGACGGAGTTGACTACCAAACAAATTATCGAAATGTCGGCCATTTGCATAACTCGCTTTTGACGCTAATAAACCCATAGTTTCGGGGGTAACAAGCTCGGGACGTAAGCCTTATAAATCATTTACAATTTGTTTGGCAAACGATTTTTTATACATTTTTTCTCTGATCATTTCAGCTTCCAACAAAATCATTTCTTTGTCTTCCCTAATTTGATTGGCGGCAGCTTTCGGGCTGCTTCTGCGTGTTAAAATTCATTTGAAATGCCCCACTCTGTGATTAATCAAAACACAGTTTGGTTTTTTGTCTCCCCGCTTTGCCGGATAAAAACCGAAAACCTTTGTTTCTTTCTTGGTTATTTTGTTGTATTTTTCATAGTGTCACTTAATTAAAAGCGAAGATAAAACGCGCTACAATATGTTGGATAAAAGGGCTCCTCCAATGCATAGCTCTACATTTCGGCATAAATGAATATGTGATGCTGGAATTCCGTGTGTTTTATATTTATTTATTCAAGCATTCGATTGATTGATGCGTCATGGCAGCCAAAGGGCACGCAATAGAATGAAGCCAAATTATATGCATAAATATTTGGAAGCTGCTCTGGGGTTTTATCGAACTTGATGGAAATGTATCTTCGATTTTGACATAAAGATCAGTTAGTGAAATCAATCCGGCCTACTTTCTAGATGGCCAGAATGCATTTCAAAGACTTTTAGTGCCAAGGAATAATTTAAAGTCCCCAGAAAGATAAAAAATAAAAATAAAAAAGCTAGGCAACGCCCCCGCGGAGCATCACCTTGGGCTTTCCCCGCATTAAAGTCATTTAAAATCGATTAAAAATCAACGCCAACAGACCACCTGCCGAGTGTTAGCCCAAAAGAACTTGGATGTGAATATATTTTCGAATGAACAAAAGAAATATGCTCGAGCTCAAGGCGTTGCCGACTTATTGTTTATTAGATTTTTAACTTCTGGCAGCAGTTTTTAACAAGTTTCAGTAGCGAAGATCGTAAAAGACCGAACCCAACTGCATACATTAGGGCCCGTGGCTTGCCCGAAAATTTCCCTGGATTGAATGTCAACTGAATGTTGACTAATGAAGCTTTAATTGCCATCGATATATTTGCCCCTCCACTCCATGGCTTTTGTTGACTGTCTGCCAATGGGACGCTTTATTGATTCCTCCTTCGTAGTATATTACCCAATGGCATGCAATTAAAATTCACATTTTCATATTTTATTTACTCTCGCTTCACCCGCACAAACAAAAGTTGTCGTCATATTTGAACTGACGATTTCTTTGACGCTTTCCACTTCACTTTTATTGCCAGCCGATTTATGGAAATTTATGTACTTATTGTTGCCTGTCCTTTGTTTTTTGGAATTTTACGTTAGTGGCAATCAGGGGAATATTGAATTTTACGAATTGAGTCGTTTAAATAAAGGTTATTTAATGGATTTTAATAGTCAGTGAGGAATTTTGATGGCTCAAAATCTTAGGAATGTAAAAGTGCGGCTTACGTATTTTCTGGGACCATACTAATTACATTTAAAATTGTTTACTTATAAAATATTTATTTAAAAATGTAATTAATAATAATTTAAAGCTCTATTTAGAGTTTAGGTTTTTTTCCTTTAAAGTCTTTCCTTTTTTCACATCCCTCATATTTTTGGGTAACAATGATAACCATTTACAACTCATTTAGGAGCAAAACGCTTCCTCTGCGAAAGGTCAGAAAGCATGTTTTCATATTTCCATAAATTCCTAAAAAAGAAATTTAATTCAACATTTTTTCTTTTTTACCAGGAACTGCGGGCAACCCCCAGGAAATTATGCAAATGAAAAACTAAACAAAAGCCAGCCCTAAATGGGAACATGATGGAGGGCTTAGGAACTGGCGAACTCCTCATGTCCAAGTCCACTTCATCAAAGGCGATGAGAGACACACACTCGCATTCGGTTTCGAGGAGAGTTTTATTATTGTGGCACCAGCGCGTGGCACTCCACACAACAATGGCCCGAAATTTCCCCACACCAGGTAGAAAAACTCGAAAGGAAATAAAATGCCAGACAGTGGCCGAGGGAGGGGTGAGCACGCTCTGGGATTTAGGATTTAGGATTCTGTTTCTGGGCGGGTCGAAAATCTGGTCTGTATGTCGCTCCGAAATGGCAACAGAATGGATGACAGGACTGCGTCGAGCAGAGTGCTTCATCAAATATGAAATAGGGAGGAAGCCGAGCCAAAAATGCTACCCTCTCCTTGGTGACAATGAAAAATTGAGCAGACAATGATTAATTGGCCTGCGCGCTCGCTTGTTTTGCTATTTAAATTGGGGCCCTGGACTGGTCGAAAAATAAAGTATAATTTCGAGATGAAATTCCCGTGAAAAATCAAAAGGCAGAAACTCATTAAATCGGCGTGTCCTGCGAGTATTTATGGCCTGTCAACACTTTCGCAAAAGGATGGCGCAGAGCAGGGAATGACTTTGGCATGCAAATATCGCATTCGGTTCGGTTTCTCAACTCCCCGGGGCTATTGTCTCTGGCCGAGTCATAAATAAAGTCATTACGCACTCTTTTCTTATTTATGTGGTTATGCGATTTTCTTTTTCTTTCCTTTTTTTTTTTTTTGCCATGCGCCAAAGGATTTTTTTTGCGCACACAGACAATGCATGCGATCCAAATATTTGCATATCAGAAGAAGCCCGAACCCAAGAAGCGCAGGCATACAGTAGCCAGGTGAAGGCAGGCTCAGACAGACACACCGGAGGCGGGCACACACACTCCAGGTAAGAAGCAACCTGACACTCGCCTCCCTCTCCTACGGCTTCATTCTTCAGCCAACAAATTACGTGTTAACACAGGGGCAGCCTTTGGTGACACGCCTCCTCGAGGAGAGACCTGAAGACTGGTTGGTTGGTCGGTCGGAGGGAGAAACCTGCTGGAATTTAGCGATAATGATAACTCAGGTAAGCGATCTCAGAGGTGCGGGAATGGGCTGGTCCAAGATGATGATAGCCAGGCTGCGCGCCACGTCTAAGATGCGGCCTAATCATAGTTAAGGCAGTTACACTGCTAAAATATATTGCAATAAATTTAAAGATACTCTAATTCTGTATAAAAATATTAAATATTTTATAGTAAGTTGTAAAAGTATGAGAAAAACCTTATATACACTGGATCCCGGCTAATAATAACATCAAAAAATTTCCTCTTCTAATAATTGACTATCAGAATCTAATTCCCAACGAATACAAATCGAATTTTCCCCTTATTTACAATAGTTCCTTTTGCCGGCCAGAACAATTGGCCATTATAATGCCATTAAGTGGCTGCCTGGAGGAAGGTACAAATAACAAAAATTTCGCCTTTGTCCGCCTCTTGCCATGTAATAACAATTTTAGTTGATCAAAAGTGCTTTCGGCTCGCAGCGTACCGAATATGGTCGAAGCTTTTAAGCAATTAAATGTAGGAAGGACCTCCAACCGAACCCCATTCTCTTCACTTTGCAGCCGTCTTGGTTCCGGGAATTCCGCCGGGGAGAAATTAACTTTTTATTCCCCTCTCTGGCGAACGCCTGCAAGGTGTTGAATAGAGGTAACGCCTTAATTAAATTTGCAGACTTTTGTCTGGCCTTCTGCGGTGGCTTCTGTGCGCTCTCCGCCGGTATACTCGTATTTTGCGTGTGCAAAGCGAATTCTTCGATGTACCATTAAATGGGGAAAATGCAGGTCTCGAGGCAATTGCTGATTACTTTTATTTGGAAAAGACGATTAAGCAATTTTGTGTGCCTGGATTAACATTGCGTTCTGCATGCAATGGAAGTATCAAAGAAGTGAGAGTAAGGACTGCGATTTAACCCTAGAAAAAATATTAAATAAATGATTTAAGACTTTAAAATAAAGTCGCACACTAACTCAACCACAAAAGAGCCATAGATTGCATACAAAAATAATTATAAAAGAAAAATAAATTGGGAAATTCACCCAGAATGCCGCAGTTTAAGCCGATTAAACGAAATATTTGCAATTTATTTTTCTAACAAAACGGCAAGCATATATAACCAATTCTAATATAGGCTGCCCGCAAGTGTTCGTGATATAAAACCCAGAAACGGGGCTTTGGACATTATTTCAGCTAACGAGAAATGTTCAACAATGGAACTGAATTAAGCATGAAATGTGCCAAAAACTTATGAGGCAACGAAACATGAGCAACTAAAACACATTCGGGCAGCAAGAAATGTTGGCTCAACGCCAACAAATGCCAACTACAACCCATGACTGTCTGACTACTAAAAAAAAACACAAAAAATAAAAAGAAATAGGGGAAGTACCGCACCTCAAACTACCGCTGCTCCACCCCTTTCAGCACCTTCCGCCTGCACTTCCGGCGTCAGCGTCAGCACAAAAAGTGCAATGCACTAAAATTGAATTAAGCAAAAAACAAATAGAAGAAAAAATGGCAACAAAAAATAGGAAAAAGAAAACACCCAACAGAATACAAAACAAACAATGTAGAACGTAAAAATTGCAATCGATGAGGGGCGCGAAGGGAAACAAAATCAATTCAAAGGTGAGAGGGTGCCTCGGTACAGTGACCGTCATAGGCAAAAGGCCATTCAACTTGCCCATACACTTTAGAAAATAAATGAGTTTGCATTTACATTTATTATCTAAAAATAATTTAAACTATTTGCTGAATATTGCTGATGCAAGTTCTCCTAGCTCTTGATATGTTTCTTTAAAATAAACAATTATTTGAATATTTAATTTAAAATTCTCAAATTGAAAATGTTGAAATAATTCTTCCAGATTAAGGGAATAAGTAAAGCAATTGCTTAGAAGATTGTTTGGATTTATAAAAAATATTTCTTATTTTATATTCCTATATTTATATAGTATATTTCCTCTTTTTCTCCGTGTATGTAGGAGGGTTGCTGCAGATGTGTTTGTAAATATGCAAAATGTAGCATCAAGGTTAAATATTTGCATTTGTTTACAGTTCGCGGTTGGGTGTTCGCACCCGAGCATTATTGTGTCTGTCGTTTATTTTCTTTCGGCGACTGTGTGCCACATTTTAGGGTCCAAAAGCCTCAAACACTAATTAAATTGCAAACCAATCCGTCGCATAAATGGCCCAAATGGGGACGAGAATTAATTGGTAAGCGTTTTCAATCCGTTAAAACAATAAAAGTGGGGATAAATTCAGCATTTGGAACACCTAAATAAACACCAGATGCGAGTTGAATGCTCGGGGGAAGATGTTAGTGCGTACTTTATGTATTTATTATTCGGCTAAATCGATTGGCAAAAGTGTGGTGGAAGTGATAATTTAAAATAAGCATTAAATATAGATTTATTAAAGCAATATTGGATGCTGCAAATATAAACATATTTAATATGACAATAAATAAGAAGATTCTGGTTAATCCGGTGAAAAAGCAAAAGAAAAATGTTTAGAAAAATAGAAAATATATTTGGTAAATATCAAAATGGATTATTTTTTGTATTTTCGCTAATGAAGGGATTATTTAAACAAAATTTAAGAGAATATAAAAAATTATAAACTATGTCAAGGTGAATAAATCTTATTTTATTCATCCATTAGATTTATTTTTATATTATTAAAAATTCATCGATATTCTGAGTCTCTTTTCTCTCCCTCTCTTTCTATTTCTCACACTCTTTCTCTCCCTCTCTCTCTCTTTCTCTGTCTCTGACTGCATCCTTTCTCTTTGTTCCTTCACGTATTTATGCGCAGTCACGTTGTTGCCGTCGCGTACCGTCTTCTCCTTGGTGTTCCCTGAATGAATTTTACATTTTTATAGCGCCAGACCGCAGCTCGTACGTCGTGCTCCTTCCTGTGTGTGGACTGTGGATCACCCCTCGTGTTTGTATTCCTACATCTGCATTTATTTTTTTGTTGTGTTCCTACGGATTTGTCACAAGTATTGCCGCACACGCCGCTCCGGTCCCCTTTTTTTTTTTTGCCATTTGTCGTCACCACCCTCAGCTGCCCAACCCCCGGAAAGTCTGTTCTAAACCACTCAAGCACTGAGAAAAAATTAAGCTACATATATCCATTAAGGATACATACAACTTATAAACAACTAAAATTGAACAGGATAATTTATAATTAAAAAAAGGTAAACATCTTGGTTCTTTTAATATTAAAATTCCATATAAAATAATCATTTTATTTTTTCTACAAAGTTTCTAAATAACTACTGGCTTTCCCGCAGTGTATCCTGCTTTTGTGCAATAAAAAGGATGCGATGCGCGAGCGCACACACATAAATATCCCTAGCGCACACACTCTGGCACACACAGAAACGTACACACACACACGATGCCGGAACTGTTGTCAAAGGAGGAAGTGGAGAGCCACACGGGGGCGGGTTTCCGGGAGAGTCCGGGAATCCGGAGGAGGATGGATTCATTCAGAGGACCGAGAACAACCGCAGCAACCGGCAAAGAGGGCAATCACCCGACCCGAGACATCAGATCACAGACTATGATTTTTGCTTGGGGTTGCAATTCCTATTGATTTTCCATTGTTTTTGCTGCAGAAGCTGAAGCTGGAGCTGTCACTGGTGCTGCAGTGCGGCAAGAGTTGCAATATATACAAAAAAGAAAAACGAAAAATTTAAGATGCTCTCCCTGGTTAAATTAGAAACCCCCTTCAAGTTGATTCAGCTCGCTTTTTATTTGCCACCCGCAGCTGTGGCTTCATCTCCAATTTGTTGCAAGTGCCACTTGGCCACATCAACAGAAAGGGAGAAAAATAAACTAGCCCGCTGCACATTGCCATTTGACACAGTATGCAGATTAGCAGCTAATGCCCCCTCCATAAATCTCCCACTGGATGCTGGATCTCGTTTTGCCAGCTCTCCACTTAAGATTGATTGATTGTCAAGTGGATGAGGTTCTGCGAGTGGAAGTGGAAGTGGAACTGGGAGCTGCCCTGACCCCTGTGCCCTACAATGGCTGGGCAAATGCAATTATTCAGAATATGAGTTGATGTAAGCTTATTAGAGTTATAAGCTTAGCCCGCAGGGAGCTGGAGGATGCCGGAGTTGCCGAGATACTCGACAACCGGCAGATACATTATTTGTATAAGCCCTGACAAGCAAGTTTCATGGGATAATGATTGCTTAAGGATATAGCATTATTGTTATCAAGGAATTAGGCTTGTTCTTCCCTTCAGAATTACAAGTACCCTCAAAATAATCATTTTTGATGTAGATGGCAAAATTTATTGAATCCAGTTAGGGGGAAGCTTAACAATAATAGTTGTGTCATTCAGGAGCTTGGGTTTCATTGTGTTTTCAAGAGTAATAATGTCATAGGACCCATTGTTGAGAATAAATTACGCAATCCATTTATATAACCATTTTTTCAACTAATCAAAGTTAAAAAAAACTCATAACTAAGCCGAAAAAGTATTAATTTCAATTCGGAAAGCTGTCCTATGTTAGTTTTTATTAGGTTAATAAATCTGCGTACTCAATTTAAAATTTAAGAAAATTAAAATTTTGTCAATTTTTTGTTGACAATTTTAACGCTTAAAAAATTTTCAAAATTTTGAAAAAATTAAATTTTATCCGCACATAGCTAGATTGAACCGGCTTGTGACGCTGATCAAGAATTTATATGATTTATGGGGTCGGAAATGAGTCCTTCACAGATTTACGCGCTCCTTACTACAAGTATAATACCCTTGCAGGGGTATAAGAAAGAGTAAATTTGAAATCATATAAATAATTATAAAATACACCCCGATTTCATTTTAAACTTTTTCAGGGATTTAGTGAAGTAATCCAACTAAAACTATTTACCAGCACAAAATTCGTACTAATTTGAATAATAATTTCTTTTTTTGTAAAACATTATAAAATTTCTTGGTCGCTGACGGAGTGTCTGCATTTAATTGCTCTTGCCAGCTAATAAATTTTAATTGTCCTCAATTAGCAACGGAATGCAGCGGAAAATATGGATGGCAAACTGGAAAAGGGAAAAGGGGTGGCTTCTCTTTTTTTATTTTAAATGCAGCAACAAGGCCTTCGGTTGCATTTAAACAAATTTCCGCCCTCCGCTCGGTCGGAAGTTGTTTGCATATTTTGTGCGGACAGAAAATTCCATTAGAAGTGACATATTCTGCAGTGCCACAGAAACGAAATGCCAAATGTCGAGGAGAAGACTGGGAGGCCTCAATTAAGAAACGGGGCATGGACATGGCATGCACATTTGGCCGAGGCAAAAGGAATATTTTCCGAGTTGCAAGACGGACTGACCCTATGCTTTTTATACTTCGTACCCATCGTCTGCATGAGCCACACACATGCTGCTCACATGTGGCATTCGGGTGAGACGAATGCATTAAGCAGAAATTTCATTCATAAAGATTTCATTTCATGGCATTTCATCGCACAGAGACCACAAGGCGTTGGCCCGGGTCGAGCGAAAAATAAGTGCAAGAAAAACCCAAGCCGAAGAAGATTTATGAGGCATAGGGGCGTAGGTAACAACATTCTGAGAGGATCGTAAAATCAAGGCGCCTTTAGGAACCAAAGTCATGGGTTCAAATTGCAAGCTACCAGTTGAAAATGAGTTAAAATTATAATATTCAAAGTAAACACTTTGTTTATAATATATCTAAAGGTAGTTAAAACTTCCCCAAAGACTCATCCCTCCAAGTAAGCCCCTCTCCAGACAATCTTGAAATTAAAATTCGAGAAACTTCAACGGAAATATAATAAATGAGAAATTGTTTAAATATTTGCCACACACGAATGCCTGGCATGCAAATTCATTGAAAGCTTAAAATTCTCGATTTCGCAATTCGCTTTGCTGCATCCCAGAGAATGCAAACACGGACATTGGGCAAATTATTGTCTACATCGAATGCTGGAGACGTGCGTTGAGAAGCCAGTTCTCCTGGGTTAGGGTTCAAATAAATTGCTTTTGACTTTTTGCTCTTGATGGGCCTTGACTTGTCGCTTGAGTGGAAAATTGCCGTGCCAGAAAATTGAGGTTGAAATTAATAATTAGAGCCTTTTTTTGCGACGGTAAAAGTGCCGAAAAAAGTTAATTGAAAATTCTCTGCACGAAGGAAGTTGTCGCAGTAAAAATAGCTAACAATTATACCCTACATTTACGAAATAAAAAATGTTAATAAACGAAGTGATTTAAAGGATACCCTTACACATAGACAACATAAATTATGGCTGCACATAAATGCTAATTTAATAAATAATTACCCAAAAAGTAGATACTTTTTGCTAGGCATTTACAAGTCGGCGTAGGCAATTTCAGTATTATTTGATGGTTTTTATTTTGCATAATCTGAAATAGTCTCTGTTGCCCCGCTGCTTTGCTTTCAATTTAACCGCAAAGCAATCTCAATCAATCTCAATAGTTATTGACCAGCCGCCCCCCTCTGATTTTCCTGATATCCACCTTCCAGAGAGTTCAATATTTCACGTGCTTTTTTCGCTTCTCGCGATGCCTTCGCCATCGATCAATGAATTTCTTGTGCCTTTTTTTTCTGGCAACATCTTCGACGGCGGGTTTCGACCGCAATAAGTCAAATACGAGGCCAGCGAGCTTCATTATGTTCAAAAAACCCAACCGCAGAAGGGAGCGAACCTCGGTGGGGCCAATAACGAAAAAAAAATAAAATAAAACAAAACTAAAGCCATGGCAACAACTCGCCTCGGCCCCAAAAGGCAAGAACAATGCAGCGCAGATAAGTCAATTATATTGACTTGGCCAAGAACTCTTTGAGGCTGTCTGGGGCTTTTAAGGTGGCAAGCAGCTCTTTTTTTTTCTGTCTTCTCTGCAGCTCCTCTCTCACAATTCCCACAGTTGAAAGCCACCGTCACCGTCGCCTCGTCTTCAGTTTTTCTTATTTTTTCGCTTTTGGCTCAAACCAAGGCGATAACATCAACGCTGTCAATGGCAAAGTGGCAAGCAGTGGGCCAAAATGCACAAATCTGGCTTAAGAGGTACTAGCAATGGAATTTAGTAATATATTAAAAAATTTTAAATTAAAATGTATAGCTTTATTGTGAGCTTGTAAATTGGTTATAAGAAATAGCTTCATAATTTATTATAAATCTATTTTACTTTTGCCTGTAAACTAGCTCTGAAATTCAATAAATATTGACTTAGTTTTTATGACCCTTAAAAATCCCTTCAGTATAATTTAAAATACACCGTTTTTAAGGTTATTTTCCAGCCAATTTGCAACCACAGTGGTTTCCTTTGGCTCAATCGCTAAGCCACACTTTGCTCTCTTCGACCAGACGGTGTTTTATTATTTTTCTGACTGGCACGTAGATTTATACTCATATTTATGTTTTTCCTCTTATTTATTTTTTGCTGTTGTCGATTTTTTTTTCGATTTGTGTAGCATCTCCGGACCGCTTTGAGCTTTTGGTCTCGGATTTTTTGTTTGGACGCCGAAAGTGTAGACGCAATTTACTGATTACATTATTGCTCGCAAATTGCTAGATTATAGTTTGCTTGTTGCCTGCAAATTATGTCTGTTATTATTGCCTGACAAATTATAGTGATTAGTTTTTCAATAAAATGAAAATAATGTTGTGTAGGCAATTTCGCGCTTAATATGTGAGAAAGAATTGTTATGACAAAGCAGAGTTTGGCAAGAGATTTAAAGAAGAATTTAGTAAGTTATAGCTATAGCTAACGATCAATCAAAATATCAAAATAAATATTGATTTTTACTTTTTCTGTTCATTCAAGAACTATATTTACCTTTGGATAATATTTAATTTTAAATTTGCATATGCTGAATTATATAAAAATTAAGGTATTCTTCAAGATTCTCAAATAATTGTTATCCTTCTCCATTTTTTTATTCAACTCTCTTTAATTTAATTTCATAAAACAAGTTAAATTGCAACAATTTGATTTGTTATATCTTCGAGATATAGTATATATTATATCTTTGAGATACGTTATCTGAAAGCTCTCTCCTTTGTGGCATTAAACCAGACTTTCTTTTGGATTCACCCTTCATTGCTGTTTTCCATCCTTTTTTCCAACCCATCGCGACAAAGCAAACATGAAAACGGAGACTAGAAAACCGGCAAGAAAGGCGCAGCCAAAGCAAAGTGCCGAGGAACAAGTGCAGCCCACATGGCGGCAATCCAAGAGAGGAAAATATATGGAAAACTTTCCTCGCTCTCTCAATCTCTCTTGCTTGCTAAAAAAATCTGCAAAGCTGAGAGAGTTTTTCCTCTCACACAGGCTCTCTCTCTCTCTCTCTCTATCTCTGGCTGGGCGGAAAAACCAACCCCCCGGAAAGTGCCGAACTCTTTGCAGAGTTGGTGCCAATTTTCCTAAAGGGAAACTATGTGGAGTACTACGAGTTCGTATTTTTGCTGATAAGCGGCAGCCGCTGTTTTATGCTGTGTGGGAGGGGAGGGGCTGGAAGGGGCAGAACATAATTGTAGCTCCAGACGGCGAGGGGCGAGGGGCGAGGGGCGGGAATCGATCGATTTTTCATGCTCCCCAAAAACAGAGAAAGAAACTGCTGCATACGCACAGGAGCAAAGGAGCCCAGCGGCTTCTCGGGCTGGGGCTCTGCTCTCTCTCTCTGTATGGGTGAGCGTATGTCCCGGTGTATATATGTATGTGTGTGTGTGTGTGTGTGTGCGGCGTGTATGTATATGTCTAAGGTGTGTTAACCTCAAATGCTCCACACATACACACACTTAAGCATAGAAACAAAATCAAATGAAATTGTTTAAAAAATTCAATGAAAAATGGGTCATTTTAATTTCTTAAATATAAATAGCAAATGTATCTAAAGGATATTCAAAAGATTCATATGATTTTCCTTGATTTTCCTGCTTTTTTAACAATTTTAGTTCATATTTTCGTTTACACATATATATCGCACTTGAAATTTTATTAAATGTCTAGCAAGGTCTTTTCTTCTTAATTATAATACATTTTCCTTTTAGGTTTCTCTTACTTTTCAGATTTCCTTTGTGTTTTCCTTGCGAATTCCTTCCGCCTTTTGTTGTAAACTTCAGCTACTAATCCAAATTATTGATTTTCATCCAGTGCCTGTATATTTACTACACTTATAGTACTCTCTCTGGGTTCTTTGCGTTAAACTTAAAACCCGGTTTGATTTTTGTTTTATTATTCGGTTTCTTTGCACATTGGCCACTGTCACGCACACTTAGATATATCTATTATATATATATTCAGATATACAGATATTTATTCCTTTAAGTTGTATTTGCTTTGCTTTTGCTTTGCTAAATTATTTCTTGCTTCGATGGTTGAATCGAATTAATATGAGCTTGCTGTGGGGGACTTTTCCGAATTTATTTAAATTATTTTCGCTGTGCCCATTTCACACACACTCTCGTACGCACATGCACTCAAACACGCGACGCGAGACACGCACACATATAGGATTTTTCACTGCGCCTATGTGTATTCGAGGGGGGTTGGGCGGGTGGTGTCTGTATATCCTGTATATCCTTTGGCGCGGACCGAACCGAAACTGTGAGTCTGCAGACACCGCCGTCGTCGTCCTGCCACGAGCAACTCAATCGACACAATGAGCCCAGAGCATATTGGAAAAGTCCTCACAACCGCTGAGCCCAAAAGGGAGAGCTGCCCGAATTTTCCACCACCAAAAAACCATGCGAAGCCAGCTAGAGAGAGTCTCCTGTTGAGCGAGAGTGAGTGGGCGCAGAGAGCGCGAGTTTGTCTCAGGGGAAAGCGAAGCGCTTTGGCAGTTGGAAAATCTAGCAGAGAGCGAGACAAGCCAAGGCAGAGCGAAGGGAAAATTCTCCCAGCTTCAACCAAAACTATTCACAGCAAAGAGAGAAAGGAAACTGCTCCCAAGGAGCGGGAGAAAAAGGGAAATCTCTCTCCCGAGAGAGCACTACCCAAAATCATATGTTTTGCATCCCATACCAAAAACGTGAGCCTACAGATTCCATCTCCCTCGAAAACCGCAACTTGCAACTTCCTGACTTCCTACGTTTCGTTTATAGCCAACCTCTGGACCAATTTATACCAGCTTTTCTCCTTTTCTGCACTCGGAAAAAAATGTACTAACAAATTTAGAAACTTTAGAAAGGTTTGTATATGAATATTTCCAAATTTAGAAATTTGTAATAGAAGTTTTGGTTGTATTTTTGGTGTTTTGAATTAGTAAATAATAAATACACAATATGTCCTAAGAAATGGTGAAATAATCCAAATTATAATCCTTATATTTAAGGAGCAAAGATCTTGACTTATAGATTTTTTGATCCGTCTTTATTTCGAGTGTATTAAATAGGTGTTGCTCTTTATCTGTATTTGTGTAATATCCTGTACTTTCACGAGTTTCCGTTACACTCTGCGTGCAAGCTTTTTATCCTTTTTATTTTGGAGTGGGAGTGGGGTATATTTTTGGTCAAGTGATGCTTGAATGATGAGCTTGGTACGAAGTGTTTTGGTAAACTTTTTGAGGGTTTTTACCAAGCAAAGTTTAAAGTAATTAAAGAAACTGGTTTGCAATTATGAGACGGGTTGTTTAATACTTCATGAAAAATTGTACGAAGTAGAGTTTGTATCTAGGAAAGTTTAGGGAAATATTAAAAATGTTAAAAGTCTGACATTAAATTAACTTTTGTGATTCTAAAGAGTATAGTTCAAGTTTACAGACTATGTATTGTGAGTGTTGATCAATTTAAAAAGAAAAGCACTCTACTAATTGTTTATTGGTCAAATATATGTATAAATCTAGTGAGCAGATCTTTTTAGAATTACAAGTAATATCAAGTATTATATACTTTAATTATTATTATTTACATATCAAATCTAACCAATATAAATGCTGAGTAATATTTAAAACTTATAAAACTCAGCAGCTGCCATAACCAATCAAATTTATATTTCGTTTTGGCAATTTCAAAATTTCCCACCCACTTCCTCCAGAGTTTCGCGACACACCCAACACACAACTATAGTCAAGTTGAATAATTCAAGCCCGGCAATGGAGTTGTGCTGCAAAAATGCACGGCAACAGTCATAAATACTCATTTTGCATGAATGAGAAAATAAAATGCAATTTGCATTTGACTGCACACGACGACGAAAATGATTTGCCAGCAAAATGTACTGCTGGTTGCCGAAGGAGCCGACAGTTATGCACACAATAAACGCCCCGAAGTCGGTAAATTTACCATGAGCAGTGAACAGGACGCAACAGGAAGTTAGCCAAAAAAACAAGAAAGCAAAAAAATAATCAAGAAGAAACACAAACCTTAAGCAGAGGGAAGGAAGCACGCAAAATGCGCGCCATATGATCCTGCAAACAGAGGGGGGAAAGGGTGAGCTGAGGCAGGGCAGCGAAATGGGAACACGTCAAGTGGGAAATGCAAGGAAACTCACGGTCTTGTGGAAACAAAAACCCAAGGAAAACCCTTAGAAAAAACCCCCCGAAAATTGCCTTTTTGGTCTTAGAGAGCCTGCGTTGTTTACAACTCATACAAACACACGCACACACACACTACAAGCAAGGACTTTACACACAAAGAGAGCGCACGCACACACACGCACGCGTCTTTAAGTTACCGTTACGCGTGTTTCCAATTGGAATTAAATTCTAGAACCACGGAGCTCAAGTTGAAAAACACACCGAACGCGAAGCCAGCAAACGGAATTCTGAGTGGGAACCGAACCTCTGGAATATCATGTTCAAGCGAAACGAAATGGTAATGAAACGGAAACGGAACACAGCCCCTACCCAAAAGAGCAGGATAGAGATAGAGAGAGAGAGAGAGAGAGCACTCGAGAGGGGGTGCAAAATTCTGCAGACATTTTTGGTGAATGCAATTTGTCGGGGAGCAGGGAAGCCCCGGATTAGGCAGCCCCACCAAATTCTGTAATTAAGCAACCAGCGAGTTGAGAAAAAGGGCAAATATGGGCGGGAAAATTCAGGGAAATTCTGGGTGTAGAGCCAGGTTAGGGCCAGTTTTAATTTCAAATTCAAAAAGAAGGCCAATTAATTAACCAAGAGAGTCGGATTTAAAACGACTAGCAGCAAAAGCCAATGAGTAGATGGCCTGGGAAAGTGAAGATGATGATGATGATGATGATGATGATGATGTTGATTTTGTTGACAGGTGGCCCAGGTGAGCGGAAAAGTGGAAATCGTCAGTGGTTGGGATACCGTACACGAGATTTGCGTTAAAAGTTGCCAACTGAATGGGGGAAAGCGGGATTTCTGCGGATTTTCAAGCAATTGTTTGGCATTTTTCCAGGAATTAAATAATAAATGAATTGAACATTATTTTAGCAAACAAAAATAAGTACCATAGGTAATGAATTTAGCGGTAAAGTAAATTACGTTTTAATATTTTTCTTATATAAGTTGCATCTCCAATATTTAATTAAACTTTTCTTTATAAAGTTATTAGGACTGTAAAAAAGGTTTTATCTTATCTACTCTCGAACCAAATACACCTTTTATTCATTTATCTCAATTTCTAAGACAGTGCACCCACAATTTACCCCAAGGCTTAGCTGCTTTCAAATCCCTGTCTAGACTTTTTATTAATTTTTGTTTTAAACCCAAAACTTAAGCATCTCGACACTTTTCCCCAAAACAGAGCCCTGTGGAATCCATCAACTTTTCATCTTCTTTCGATTTTTTCGCAATTGCTTTTTCATATTTTGTGTATTCATATTTAGAGGCTATGCATTCGCTGAATATTTCCAGCAAATTTCATATTCATGACGCGTTTTGTTATTTTTATTAGAGTGATGGCTACAAACGGCGGCAAAAAAATCTAACCAAAAAGTGTTTACATTGAGGGAAAAGGGAGGACTGGTCTCCATCATCAACCATCGGATTTTTTCGCTGTTGATTGTTGTTTCGGGGCTCTTGATCAATATTTTTTTGCGCTTTCTCGGCATAATTTCGCTCATTAAAATTCCATAAAACGAGGCGAGAAGCGGCAAAGGCATATAATTGCTTTTCATTCTTGATTGCATCGCGTGTACGATAAGATATGATGGGCTTGTATCGGATCACCTCGCACCAATTAAAAGGTTCTCAAGTTGTCCCGTGTCCCTGGGTACTCCTGTCCTCCCCTATGGTTTCCTCTTGTTTTCGTACCGGCTCAACATTTGGTCGCACATTGCCGGCACATGTTTGCTTTATGAGTTATTCCCCTGGAAATTGTTTTGAAAAACAAAGACGAGCATATGGGCAGGCAAAAGTGAGACGCCCTCGCCCTTATAAAAGGTTCAATTTCGTTCGGATCAGTTGACCTTTCGATGGGAAATGGGGATTGTAAAATGACAGAGGCCACGCATGCGCACACGCTCCGGCCTGTTTTTTAATTTTTATTATTTTGACTTCATCGCAAGGAGGCTAATCCCGCTCATCCGTATGGGGAGACATGTCCGGGACCGGGTTTGTAATGATGATGACATTATTGGCCGCAGCAGACCAGCATCTTTTTGTGCGGTTGCGGCTTTAAATATAATTATGAGCCTGGGAGCTAGGGCCCTAAATAAAACCCCGAATGCAATGATCAATGCAATGCAGCAAAAGTTGTTGATCTTTCGTCACCATCTGCTGTTTCTATTCGCCCTTCTTTTTAGTGCATTTTTATGTCACTATAAGTTGGGCGCAACAATTCCATTTTAGTGCGCTGTTGTGACATTTGTTTCATTTGTCAGCGCTTCATTAGTCATCAAAGGACCTGCCTCAGACACGCCCCGACATTCGATATGTGTCGATATCAATGAATTTGTCACTAATTTATGTTCTCGCAATGACACCTAAAGGGAAAGGCAATTAGAGCGCGTGGGAGACTAGAGTAAAAAATATATCTAAAAGGTCCCTAGGGGGAGGATTCGAGGTGGAAGTGCCACAGGGAGGTATTAAAAAGTTTCAACCAGTTCGGAAAGTTTTATATTTAGTGCAGGCAGAGCCATAAAATTAGTGAGAAATTTATTGAGGCTAGTGTAAAAGAGAAGGGTGTTCTATTATAGTGCTTTATATATTTGTTGGGTACTTATTTTGAAGTAATTTTAAATTTCTACATATAAGAGTGATAATTTATGGGCTTTAGAGAAGGAATATTTAAAATATTTTCATCTAAACACTTCACAAACTTTATTAATATATTCATATTAAATTTGCTTAATATTCTTTAATGAAAATCTTTTTAATTTATTCATTGTCTTTTGCAACTTTTGCTCGAATCTCACTTGTCATGGTGGTTTTGTGGCTTCAGCATTTCAACTTTGCATTATAACATTCATCTTCATTTTGCAAAAAACAACTCTCAGCCGCATTATCCCCCACATTTTTGCTTCGGTCGTGTTGTCTGGGCCCTGTTACCAGTTGAGACACATTTCTGACCAGACTGACGTGCCCTGTATTCCTGTATCTCATCGCTAAGGACCATGCTCAACACCCAGGAACAGGAACAGGAACAGGAGCAGGCAGGCGGGAACCATCATCAGCTGAACGGTACTCACTGAGCAAACAAACGGACAAGGACCTCTCAAAGGAGCGAGGAAAGGCAGAAGGATAGTGATAACAATATGGTGATAAATAGCTAAAAATTGAAAAGGATAAAATTCCACAAGAATTACCAATATTTCCCACAAATGATGACATATTTTTCACATTCAAAACTTTCTTAATTGATTTGTCTAAATTGAAATAATACCTTCCACCAGTCATAGTAAATACTTTTTAAAATATTTACATTTTAACAAAATAAATAACTAAATATTTATATATAATAATATATACAAATAAATAAATTTTAGGGCTTTTAATATTCATTGTGAATTTTCATTTTAGCTTACTTTTTCAATAAAAACCTCTTTCAGATACATCTTTGTTTTTTGAAATAGCTATGGCACCAACACTAGTGGACACCATTCCGATATCCTGCTGACTTCACAGTACTCCTTTGCCCATTCCTGCGGCTTAACACTCAACTTGGAGTCACGTACATGTCCTGCCACTTTCCCCTCCTTGCTTTTCCGCAGACATGGCCGGTAGTTTGAGTTTGGGACCTCAAACGGTAAGCCGGCTGTTTGCTTCGGCTCCTTTGGCTAACAACTTTTGGTGGCCTCTCCGCTCAAGTGTCGCAATTTGATGGCACATTTTGTTAATGCCCACCTCGTCTTTTATTTATATAAATTCAACTGTAGTGTATATATTTTTTTATTATTATTTTTTAAGCTGCCCAACCCTCATTAGCTGTCAATGTGTCAAGTAGTCAAAGGAAATAGCTTTAGACAAATGGTTAATCTATTGCCAAGTAAAACCCGAAAAAGTGGAATGCTCTTGAACTTTAAGAAGCAAAATGTGTTGATATCTTTAAAATATATTAATATTTCTGGACAGAATACATATCAATTTCAATTTTAATTGTATTTACCAACTTAGCAGTTGAAAAAATATTGTTGTCTAAGTAAAAACATAAAGCCCGGTTTTATTTCCCGCATGTTATCAAGTTTTCCGAAAAAAATTCCACCGATGAGTCATTATTTTCCGCTATCAGAACATAAAAATATCATAAAATTTGTGGAACTGTCGGAGTTCAAGGTTTTCACTTCCTTTCGAATAAGCTTGTCTGTTAAATTTTGCGCAAATGCCAAAGTTTACACGCATCAGCAGAGGCTTCGGCACAAGGATATAAAAAAGGGCGAGCGAAACTTTAAAGAAATCCAAATAAAAGCAATGCAATATCAAAAGTTTTCCCTGCCCCTGTTTTTTTCATCTCCCTTTTTTACTTCTATATTTTCTGGGATTTTCGCGCAGATCTTTCCCCACGCTGTGAGGGTATTAAACAATTTTTCAAAAGTCTTTTCACAGACTTTCAGGGGCACCACACAGACATCGGATAAGTGTTTGCTTTCGGGGGTCTATTAGGAGCGACACTAACAAATAACGAAAATTGATGTGTCTGGCATTGATGAAGGAGCAGAGCAGCAGGGCCGATGGGATCTTAGAAATGTGGAAATGAAATTATAATTACAAACCGCCTTTTGTCTCTGGCAACTTTCTTAATTAAAACTCAATAGCGCGCAGCGAATGCCAGTGGGAAAATGATGAAAACAAATTGTGAACAACATGCCCCAGGGAAAATTATGTCAATGCACAATGCAAAACTAATTTGGCAACTTGGCCGAAACAGAGCCCACGAGCAACTCCAGGCCAAGTGGAATCCTTTCTTCTGGCCGAGTTGCCAGAGATTTGAGATTCCATGGCTATCGCCGACACTTACTCCCGCCGAAAACGAAACAAACCCAAATCCAGGGCACAACTAACTCATAAAGCCAAGTGCAACTTTTACACTTTTCTAGCCGAGCCAAGAAAACAAAAACCATAACCAAACTGCTGCGTTGCGGCGAAACTTTCTTAATAGATTTTTGCTCTGCGATAAACTTTTTCCAATACAACAAAAGGATGTGGGAACCAACTAAAAAATAAGACGAAAAATGAAACCGAACAGGAAGAAGCGTTTTCCTTTTTCCCATCTAACTCAACTCCTAACGACGAGTCTCTCTGGCTGTCGGTATGGGAATCGTATTGCGGACATCTTTTTGCTAAATTCACTTTAGTTGTGGAAATTGATTTTCATCTCTGGCCGGCATCTTGAGTTTGTATTGCGGCTTAGTCAAAGTTTGCCTCGCCTTCGATTTGGCTGGGGGAGTTGGTGGAAAAGTGGAAACAGGATTTATCCTAATGCCAGGCTTATTGTTTACACATCATATTACATTATGGCGCATTATATATAAATGGTAATCAAATTGGTTTTGTTGAAGAACCAACACTCTGAAGACTGTTGGCAGACTTGTGCCAAAGTTGTTGAACAGAAATTGAAATGGGGAAGTTTTATGGGTAAAATGAATAGATATCCTATTAAATAAAAAATTATTTTAAAGTTACAAAAAGGGATAATCAATTACAAATATAAATTTTAGTTCTAACTCTTTTAAAAGACACAGAGAAGGTATTTAACTTTATTTAACTTCCTTTTAATTTATAGCTTCATCTACTACTTAGTTAAGCCCTTGTAAGGCAGTGGTAAAAGGCCCTTAAACTAAAATCTACCGATAGGAAAATAGGAAAAAAAAATCCCGATACTTTTCCAATTTTTTTGTGCAAACTTCCAATATCCTTTTATTCCCCTTTTACCACGTTGCTGGCAAACCTACTCTAAGCTCACTATAAGGCCTTGTTTTTGCCACAGCTTTTCGCACTCAACAGGGAGCCTTAAGCCTTCTGTCTTCACTGTCAACCAATTTTCAGTCGTGCCTTTTCAGCACTGCCTCACCCATAAATCCTCCCCTGCAGTAACAAGTTAATCTTCATTTCCCTGCTGCCTTTCTATTAAAATGCCATGCATCAATGTGACCGACAAGTCAGAGGAGAACTGCAAAAACCTGAGGCCTAGTGCAACTACTACTTACTGGTCTTTTTTTTCCACCCCTCCTGTCAGAGGCTCATAAACTCAATTAGAATGAACGAGCTGGCAGACGAACTAACTAAAGTAGGGGCACCCACATGCAGATGCAGATGCGAAATGCGAGATGCAGACTCACAGCGTGCGAAGGGATGTAGAGACACTCATGCGTTGTCGTGGAGAAATCCTGGCAAGGTTAATAAACAGCAACACAGCACTCATAATTAGGAGGGGGAAAAATGAAAAGGAGAAAACACAGAAAGACTGTGAAAAACAAGCTGGGTTTCCTTGGCTGGTTTCTAGCAAAAGCTGATGGATTTCATGCGGCTCAAGAGTATCTTTACACTTTCAATAATACAAAAATTAAACTTCAATAGTGTTTATAAATTCTCTAAAAATAATTTTGTTTTGTAGAATATATATATTTATCTACCATAAATATATTATAAAGTAACATAGCTATCTTTACAGCTTTGTTCCCCATTTTTTAATTCGTTGACAACACTGTCTGTGAGCCATGGAAACTGCGGTTTGGGGTTGGCAACTTTTGATTAGACAGGAAGAAGCTTTTTCTTCTTAAATTCGTTTTCCCCCTTTTCTCTGTGTTGCATTTTCGCTCCATTTAATAATTTAATGACGGTAAATTTGTTGCAATTGCAGGCGAGATCCTGTGGGAAGGTTTGTTCGCACTTGGCCCTACCGGAAATGAGTTCTTGATGGCATTCGTTGGTTGGCCGTACGACCACCCAAATACGAAACTTTCAAGTGCCTGGTCCACTCTGCTAATTAAGCACTGTCCGGACGTCTGTTTGGGTTTTGGTTGCAGCTGATGCAAAAAACCCCATTGGAGTGGTCCAAAAAGCCCGAAATAAATTAGAGCTGCGACACTTGAGCACGTTTCTGGCCCGAATTTTCCCTCTTTCGTCAGCTTTTTTGCTGTTTTCAATGTCAGACAATGGCCACGTCGCGTTTTGTCTGTTGGAAATTTATGTGTCTGCATTTCATTTTGAGTGCAACAACAGAGCTCCTTCCGTTTCCTCATTGCATTGCGTTTTTTTTTATCAACCGATTTTAATTTACTGTCTGTTCTTTTTTGGTTTTTGCAATTAGTTTTTGCGGCAGGCCATAAGCCATGCAATATTGCTCAATAAATTTTGCATTGATCATAAACAAATTGAAATGCTTTCGCCGGCTGTTTTTGTCCGCTGAATAAATATTTTCGCCGGCCAATGGTCATCGACATTCGCTTTTTGCAATTGCTTTTTGTTTGTCTATTAATTGTTAAATGATTTAAAATTCATATTTTCAGCAGATAAAGGCAAGTGTCGTTTGTTTTTTTGATTCTTATTTAAAGTTTAATCAACAGAAAATTATGCAGCGCTTGGGCAATAAATGCTTAATGTTTTTCTAATGATATTGATTGATTAAAAAATAGATGTACATACCATAAATAATTTTAGAAGAATTTATGTAGTAGTCCATCCTTTGCATAAACTTCATATCTGAAAGATCGAATTAAAATAATATTTGAAAATAAAATAAATAAGTATTTAAATAACTTAAGATTATTATTCAATTTTTTATTCCTTATGATGCTTTCACATTCAATCAAATTTTCTATATTTGTATCTCATTTTCAGCCCTGGCATTGATCTATATTGGAATTGCATTAAATCTTGCCAGTGTCAAAAGCCAGTGCATTCGATTTTTAAATGCCAAGGACATGGCTGATAGGTCCTAAACCGAAAGGGCAAAAGCCAAAAACTGTGGAATTGTCCGAGCTGGAGGAAGGCAACTGGTCAATAGAGAATGGCAAACAGGAAGGACAGCAGACAGGCTCGGACTCTCGGCTGTGGGACAACATAGCAATAACCAGTATTAACTAGGATTGACTCGAACATGCCATAGAGACCAACAACAATGTGGAGAGATCCTGGAAAGCAATAAAATTGTTGCTGGAACCGCAAAGCACAAGGACATGAAGAGGATACAGAGAGAGCCGAGTTCAATACATGGCAAAGTGCAGTGGAAAACTATTTGCTAAGCTTTTATGCACTCCCTTCGGAGAGATGAGACCGGCATGGCGAAGGCGAACAAGTAAATTAATAATTAATAACTTTTGGCGGGCAGATTGCCAAAAACCCGTCCTACTGAAGGAAAAACAAGAGCGACCACTTGAACGTTTATTGTTTTGCTCAGCACTTGCGGAAAAGTTCCCTTGGTCCTCCACGACGGGGAAGGAAATGCCAGGCATTAGCCAAAAAGTTTTCGAGAGTTTATTTTATTCGATCTATATGGGAGTGAGACAATGGAGCACAGGGGATTTATTTAAGTGGGTTTAAATGCTCTCAGAGTCCCCCAAAAGATGCAAAAACTTTGCATTTCGTTTGTTTACTCTGCATAAATTGAAAAGCCAAAGCCGAGTGCCTCTAATTACATTGCCAATACAAAGGAGAAGGTTGCAAAAATAAAAAACAATTTGCTGCCAAATAATTCAACGAGTTTTAGGGGCTTAGTCAAATGTGCAGGGTTCGCCCACAAAATAAACAAAAAAGGTTCAGTTCACAGCGGAAGTAGTTGTAGTTGCCGATGGTAAATGGATTCTGAATAATTGAGGAAGGCCTAATTGATTTCTGTCAGAAGCTGCTGGAATTTAATATTCCCGGCTAAGCCTAAAGTTCACTTTGGGGGGAAAGCAAAGCTTAATTTCTCGCTCGGATTCTGTCCCTTCTTTCTGGTCAAGTTCGTTTGATTATCTAAATGATGGTAATTAAAATTAATTTGCATTCAGCTGCCGGCCCAACACATTGGCCGTTAAATGGGGAAATTAAAAGTAAATTGAAAGTGAAATTAATTGCAGACCCGGGTGCGTCCCAAAGTCAAGTGGAGCTCATCAGAGGAACATGTTGTGCTTGCGAGTACAGTGGGTTTCAAGATGATACTAATTTAACCTTTTTTATAAGTAAAAATATAAATCGAAGCTTTTTATAAGATGTAAATTATTTATGCATACTACAGTTTTGAAATATGAACCAAGAAATTAATTATAATTGAGTTTAAGTTCATTTAATCCATCTAAATTTATGTTGATTTTCTAGAAATTACAAAGAAAATGATCCTTTTTCTTTAAAAGCATTTGAAATGCCACAAACTTATCCCCATTACTCCATAAGAACCAAGTCTTATCTCAATTGCAATTAGTATCCGGCAATCCAGTAAATGTTTAATGAATGCATCGGGCCTTTTGTCTTGCGAACAATTGATGAACAGCCGTTTCTTGGACTCTCCTGCAACATTCTCCTCATCATTTATCAATTCCATTCCAGTTAGTTTGGATGGGAGTATCATTTTTCTTTCCTCACAGATTTCGCACGCCCATCTTTCCATTCATTTCGTTCACTCAGCCAGTCAGTTTGTTGGTCAGTAGTCACTGGAGTCCCTCGGTTTTGGATTTCCGCTCCGCGCGACACTTGACACTTGACACGAACCCAAACCAAACATCAAACTGAATGGCAAACGGCTGAGGATGAGCCCATCTCCCTTGGTCATTCATTCAATCGCTCAGTTAGTCAGCCGGGCATTCGCTCATTCAGTCGGGCATTCGAACAAAGGCGACGCCTCTGGTCAGCCAACTGTTGACATTGCTAAATGAATGAACCCTAGTTAAGTTACAAAATTGCATGAAAAAAAAAGAAGCAAAACGAATACAGGAAGAGGAAGTTTGCCACGAGTTGAGTGACTTTTAAAATACTCTTCCCTGATAGGGGAAATTTTGTATCGAAATAGCAGTGATGCTAATGCTTTATTCAATTTTAATCCACATGAAAATTCAATCCAATTATATTACTTATAGAACGATGGATTAAGCATAACTTATTATACATTAACACTCCGATTAATTTACCCAACATAAGTCTGCACTAAATTTAAATAGGCTTCTGTATTTTATTCGATAATTAAAAAACAAAAAAGCAAAAGGGGAAATGCAGATTTTGATGCAGAAAAATATACCCTTCAAGTCCGTTGATGTAAAAGTTGATGAACAAAATATGACAGACAGGCGACAGCGGAAGGGAAGATGGATGGCAGGGACACAGCCGAGTGCAAATCAAATGCATTAAGCGCAACGGTAACAGAGAGTGCTCGAGTATCAACCTGAAGCCATCTTAGTCCGGCCATTCCATTTATCCATTTAGTGTGGAAAAACTATTCCCTCTCCATCCCCAGTCCCCAGAATTCACATTTTTTCTTCAGTTTTTGAAGTAGGGTTTTGAACCGACACTTTGCACGTAGTCGCAGTTCCAAACAAAGCTTTGAGGGGATGCAGCAGGAGCGGCAGCATCAACGTAAATCCCATAAAAAGGAAAATGGCCAGGGAAGTTGAAGATTGCAATTTAATTTCGACCGCAAACACGGACCTAGAACTCCTGGGCAAAGGGAACTAATGGAGGAGTTTTTCCGACGGAAATATGCTGACCATATTGATGGGAGGGTGTGTGGTGTGTGTGCATTATAACGACCCCATTTGGTAACCTTTCCGCCAGCTTTATTTGTCCGGGCTCCCCCTGCGTCACATGTGCGTCGCATTTATCACTGAATCGCACTTTAACCACAGGATATTTGATCTTGTGCCATTTGACATGAGCCTTGGCCAGTCTTGGCTCCCTCCAGCTTCGCGCCCAGCCATCCCCATCCGTGGATACACATTTGGCCAAATGCAATCCCAGGGGAAGTTTGTTGCTGCTGTTTGTTTGTACACACGAAAATCAATAAACTGATAAACATATTGCATTGTCCGCCCGGTGGCTGAAAATTGAATTGAATTCCGTGCGGTCAACTTGCGGAATGAAATGGTCAAGGCAATAGTGCCAGCGAATGGAAACGAATTTAAAATTAATGGCAAAAGTTAAAACGGCTTTCGCTGGCCAAATAAAAATATATCTGCAAATAATTGGCTTAATTTTAGAGATTACTGTTTGGGGAAAATACAAATGCTGGAATATTTAATTCTATATACACAAAAGAGTTTCGTTTTGGGCTTCCCTAATAGCTTATTTAAATTGAAAACAATGTGTTCATTGTGGGTAATAGCAAATGTTTGTAATACAAGTTTTAAATATTTATTAATTACCTACTTAGTTATTTATTTCTAGCTCAAGTACTTAATAAACTCCATTAATTTGTCTCACTTTCAACGCTGAATTTGCCAAAACTTCCAAGCTAATAACGCTTTAATAAACCGGCTTAGAATTAAAACTTCCTCTGTGAACTCTCACCCACTGATTACTTTATTTAATCCAATTTGCCACCAGAGTTTCCCTCTCCCCCTGTCTCTTTAGATTTAACCACTTGAGTTAGTATAATAAAATTAAAGTGAATTTATGCCAATCTCCTCCAGAGAGTTGTATTTAATTAAATAAGTCGGTGAATTCCGAGAAAGGATTGAGAAGCCAGGAAGACTTCGTGGCAAGCGTCTCATTTCAAAAGGAAAAACTTGAGACTTGACTTGCTCAGATGCCAGGAAAATCAGCGTGGCAGCTCAGGAAAAGCGCCCGAATTTCCCCTGGTTATATTTGCCTTTGTTATGGTTGTATATTATTATTTTTTCGGGTTGTTTGCCGTGGCCCCGCTGATAAAACAAAGCCAAAAGTTTACTATAATAAAATATAATGATTATGATGCGGAACGTTTTCGTACATCGCCGCAGGCGTAATCAGGGAATATATCAATGATTCAATTCATGACAAGTGTTTGCTAGTCGAACCCAATTTGTTGCTTGTTTTGACATCATCAGTGGCATTTCGCATCCCATTCCCTCAACCCATCAGCATCATTATCGTAGAGCTGCCGCCTGAATTTTTATGAGAAAAGTGGCCCCATAATCATTATGTATGAGTGCCATTTACCCCCCACTTCCACTCCGCCCAAAACCACTCGAGCACCCATCCAAGCAAGACAATCATTATCTTTTCTCGCCCAGCTTCTGTCGGGAAATGCCCCTCTGTGGTTCCCCCATTTTCTTTTTTTCCAGCCAATGTGTGAGCAAAGGAAAAACTATTTTTCCATTTTTTCTCCCCCCTGCTCGGCATTTGATAAAGTAATTTGTCAATAAAACTAAAGATGGATGTGTACTTTTAGAATAAATTCTACAGATTGACGAGGACTCTAGCAATGTCTGGAAAAATCAGCAGTGTTAAAAAGCTAAAGCTAAAAATCTCCAATATATTCAAGAACTTTGTTATTAAATTTAAAATATATATAATTAAAAACTTTAACTTATTTAAAATCATCCTCATAAAAGTATAAGCCAACAGCAGTGTGCCAGCTACATTTTTCGTCAAAGTGTAGCAATTAAATGAAAATGTTAATCATTAATTCCCCAAAGATATATTAATTAATCATATAATATTGTAAATATTTCATGAATAATTTTTTTCCGCCTCCGTTTCATCATTTAAAAACCCCTGCGAGAATTTTCGTATATTAACTTTTGTGGCTCGCCCCGATCATTATAAATTTAAAAAACACATTAAAGGTCCATTGCCTCGGGTGTAACTCTTTGAGGCCCCCATGGTCAGTGTTGTGTGTAAATTAGTGGTAAAGCAAATATTTGATGCACAAAATAAGCAAATTATATATATTTATATATTTATGTAGGCACATTAACAATTAATTACAATTGCCGTGCACAAGCGCTCGACGTCTGATGTCCGTGTGGCTGTGCCCGATGATGACGATGTTGATAACGTGGCACATACGCCCCGTTGAACGTGGCCAATAAAATGTAAATATTGATTTATTTCCCTCGTGCGGCCCCTTGGCCATTTTTATGCCTTGTTCTTGCGGCTATTTTATGGGTCTATTTAAGGTTAAAACTGACTGGGGGAGTACCGCGAACAGGGTACTGAGGAATGGTAACTGGGAGTCTTCGTGTGTAAATCAGCATAAATCCTGCTGCTTAATTTGCTTACCGAATTGGGTCATTAGCAATGATTTTACAATGCCATAAAAAACAGCAAAGAAACCTTAACGACTTGGCCAAAGGAAGGCGAAGGCACTGAAATAGGTTAGGGCGGTCCGTAGGAGTACAGAGGAATGTGTGTAAAACTTGTTACTTGAAACGATTAACCCAAAACCGAAAAGTTCTCAGCTGCAATTGAGGAGGAAGACTTACTTGGTGCTCTCAGCACACACACATGATCATCAATTAGAATGCCTGCAGTCATAAACAAATTTGCGTACATCATCATTTATCATATGGAAATGGAATGCCTCTCACCAGCTGGGTCCATTATGTAAGTGGTTTGCTCTACTTAAGGCGGCACTCGTCGGCCTCATAAACAAAAAACTTTTTTGTATAAATAAATAAGGAAACAATGAGCGAACGGAGGAGTATTCCCCGAACTGAGTATAAATATTATTTAGCAATCCCTTTAAGTAGCTGCTTAAAAAACTGTTCCTTCGTAATATTATTATTGTTGTGACTTCTGTTGTTGTTTATGATAATGATGACGATGATGTCGGCACTTTTCCCTGACTGACTTCCGTTCAAGCGAACAAAAATAAATATAAAATAAAAGAAAAACATAAACAAGTAGCATAAAAATAATGATTCCTTGGGCATCATTTGCATCATTTATCATTTCACTGGGACACTGCAATATTTCATTATTGATGAGCCTTTAAACCTTACAAGATTTTCGGGCCATTACAAAGCAGAAAGTGTTAGTTAAATATAAGGTCTAGTTCTTGTTGAAATTTCTCACTTCTATTTACAATGTTCTTTATCGAATGAGTTGAAAAAAACGAATTCTATTGCCTATCGTTAAGTTAAAGGCGGTGATTTTTTACTGCTCATTTCGCACATAATGGTTTTTATACCCTTACAGGGTATTCTAATTTTAGTCAGAAGCATGCAACGCAGTGAAGGAGTCATTGCCGACCCTATAAACCATATATATTCTTGATCAGCATCAACAGCCGAGTCGATCTAGCGAAAAACTAATTTTTTCGATTTAAAAAAAAAAATATAAGGGGTTACATCGTTAAAATTATCAAAAATTAAAAAAAATTAATTTTCTTAAATTTTAAATGAACTAAAAACTAACATAGAAAGGTTTTCCGAATTAACATTACTTCATTTTTAGCTTAGTTATGAGTTTTTCAATCTTTGATTTGCCGAAAAATTGTCATATAAAAATATCTATAAATATTGATCCAAAGAAAGAGAATATCTTAAACTAAGTAATGATTGATTTTTAATAGAGTAATAATATAATATAAATATTACTCTGTACCCTTTCTGCAAGGGTACAAAAACTTCGGTTTTGCCGAAATTAGTTTACTTTCTTCTTGTATTTCTCCTCTTTGGTGTTTTAAAAGATTAATGCGAGGTCCATCTAGGGTTCAGATACGCTTAAATTGTTACACATTATGGTTGTATATTAAGTGAGAATATATTGAAATAGAATCCTAAAATATACCTTTTACTACACCTTTTCCATCAATCAAAAAGAAAGCCTCTTCAAGCGCTGATTTTTCTACGCATGATTTTGATTATTTTTAATTAATTTTGTTTATGATTTATTACGCATAAACGTATGCTTATCTCTTGCAAATAAAACATATAGCGATGTTTTTACTGGTTAGTAATCAGTCATTTATGCTCGAAAAGCTGTGCCGAAAAGGCTTGGCTTGGATTTCCAAGCCCATTCTGCACATATTAATTAACAGTCTGGGGAAGTTGGCCATTGTCATAAAATGCTCAGACATGCAAGCAATTTGTATTATGCTTTAGGTGATTTAAGGGAAACGAAGGAAGCAAAGCCTCACCCAGTGGAAGAAGAATTTTATTGCCTGGGCGCGAAGTTTGTTAACCCTTTTCTGCGGATAGATATATATACATATATATATAAACCCTTTTTCTTTTTGTTTTGCTCTCCAGGGGAAAGTTCACTTTCTGCCGGAAGTTGTTTTCGACTCGACTGGGCTTGGCCAGAACATTCACATTCCGTATTCCTGACTCATCCTCTAACACTAACTCTGCACCATTTGTTTTCGAGGTGCTAAGGCGCAGAGATTAGCAGATTTATGCGCAGATTTTGTACTTGTTAAATGCCCGGGCTAGGCTCTGTCTGTGTTTTGTCTAAGCCTCAGCTCGGTTTCCTGGTAAGCCATTTCGGTTTTAATTAAATTTTGACTCCCTTTTCGTGTGGGTTTCCCTTCGTTGATTTTAATTGTGTTTTGTTAGAATGATTGATTTTGGAAATTAAGACTTTACTGTTGAAGAATTTGATTTTAAAATTAAAGAACGTACGATTTTTCAAAAAGCAAAACATTTATTTTATACATAATTATTTTATTTTATTTAGATACATAATAAAGAAAGTATCTAGTATAAATATTTATTCAATATTCATTTACTAGAACTTTTATCAATCATTTTATTGACCCAAATCAATATGTTTAAGTTCAGATACTTCCCCTTAAATATATTTCAAGAAAATCTTAGACTCAACGCTTTCTATTTTTCCATGATATTTTCCACGGATTAATCCGAGACCTAGATCTTTTCTCTCGATTTTAATTTGTTAACTTTTTAATCATTTTCAACCGAGATAAAGTTCACATTTATCCATTACCAAGGCGACTTTCAACAAAAATTGTTTTTGATACGCTCGATTCGTCATTATCGGAGGAGGCTGCACCCCGACATACACAGACCTATCGAACAACTATAGATCATGGGCTTAATGGCAGCTCAAAGATATCGAATAGAAATTGAACAGCCGCCAGAGAAGAGTTTGAAAATATTTATCATGCTGTATTAATCAATTTCATATGCTTCAGAAACCAAATGAAAAAGGGGGAAAGGGTCCGACAACGGGGATTGTCTAATAAAAAGCTGTCTTGCGTTTGATAAACGCGGCCGATAACAAAACGACACACGGAAGGTTTGCAGCACCCGCACGAGATGAGTCCGGAAAATACGAAAAAAAAAAAGAAAAATAAATAAATAAAATATGTGGATGGGGCGTAGCGGCTTCTTTTCCAGTTTTCCTCTATTTTTTGTTCGGCTTTCTTGGCCAAACATTTCGTTTAGGCACGCTAACCCATCGAGAAACGGGGCCAAACCCAAAAAAAAATAAGGAATTTTCAAAAAGTCATCATTAACCATTAGCGACGTCATCGATTCGGTTCGAAGGGGTCGATGCCGTCGCTTGTCGTTGTCGTTGTCGGTGCAGCTAATTAATTGTTAATTAATTAACATAGATACAATGTGCGCTGCGTGTGTTGTTTGGCAATCGGCCACCAAACATTTTCACGGCTGCTGCTGCCGCTGCTGTCATAATTTTCGTATCATATCCTCCTTTGTTCGTTGCACATAAACTAAGTCTGTTTTTTTTTCTCCTTCAAACGCATGCAACACGCATTGGCGCCAAAAACACACACCACAAACACACAACAAAATGTTGAACAAAACGCAGCGAAACAAACAAAAAATCGACATTCATTTGCGTGTCGGTCTTTTGTTTTGGGCCAAAAGGAAAAAACAAAAAATATGGTCATCATCACGCGACCAAAACAAAATAAAAACACAAAATCCAACAGCGGCAGGCAGTTTTTGACCACAAAAAAAAACTGGGCCCAAAGTGACCTGATATTTAGGGTTTATTTTTCTGCCTCTCTGGGGCCGAATGAAGTGTTTGGTCAAGTGATGAGCAAATTAGCCGAAATTGAGCTGATGGCAGTTGAATTAAAAAGTGCTTTGGGAGAAAAAGGTTGATTGTGTCAATATTAGGTTTTCAAGTGTTGCAGGAATATTAATATTATTATTAAATCTCTACTTTGAGCAACTTTTGCATTCCAAGCGTTTCATTTTTTTCAGCAATCTTTTTAACCATTTCTTCTTAATGAACTATCACTTATTTATCTATCAACGAAAGTGTGTGTAGTTAATTTTAGTGCAATTACTTTCTCACTTCAGTATTTCCGTTAATTCCAAGAGATTGCTCACCCATCACTCATTCATGTTTCCTCCATTAAGAATGAGTTAAAAACAGTATCATTAAGAGCTATATATGATCACCCAACTGGAGTGTGTACATAAAGTCATTGTCGTTTTCCTCTAAGAAGTGAAGGCAACATCAAGAGTATCAAGACACGCAACATTCAAATCAGACCCGAAAACCAGTTACAACAAATACACTAGGGGAAAATGTTAAGTTTATATATTATATATTCTAATATTATGTAAAGTCTGTGAACGTTTAATAATTCGATTCTTTAAGATGTAAAATCTTAAAAATAAATATAGGTGAATTTGTCTTAATTTTCCTAAATATATTTATTAGTTATTATACCCCAGCAGGGTATTGTAAATGTAATTAGAAGTGAATGAGATAGTTTCGGCCATTAAACTTATATATATTCCTGATCAGCATTAAAATCCGGTCTAGCCATGTCCGTCTGTCCGTTTCTAAGTTAACTATTCTCTTAGTTTTAAAGCTATTTATATACTCTGAATAGTATATAAATCAGTGTGGGTCAGATCGAACAACTATATAATAAAGCTGCCATGAAACGATCGATAATTGAAGATGAAAATGCAAAATTGTTCATTTAATATGACCGGAGAATGTAATGAATTAAAAGAGGGAATGTCCCTTTCTCCCTGCCTCTCTCTCTCTCTCCCTCTCTCTCCCACTCTCTCTCTCTAGATCTCTAACATGTTCGGTATGTCTATCGCTCTCTATGTAACTCTAGAGATGCCTTACGCTCTATCTGACTCTCTGCTTATCTCTAGAGATTACGCCTTCCCTCTTGCTCTCACTAGTTCTGTTCTCTTTACTCGGGGACTATAAATAGAGCCACTTCCTTCGCGCTGGCCTCAGTCGTCTGCGGCCTCCCCGCTGTTAACATCTCAAGTGATAGTGGTAGTGATAGTGAATGCCCTGACCAATGCAATATATCTGGATAATCAGGAAGCTCACTTCGATGATAAGTGAAGTCACCAAGAATATAATTCTACACTGGAGAGAATTAAGCAATGACGTGTCCTCTACTGGGGTAAGTCTTAACCATGACATTTATATCATATATATAGAAGATATAGAAGGGATCAGGCCTAGGTCTAGAATTAGCTTTTCTGTTCATTAATTGTTCAATTATGGGATATCTACTACTATTACTACTAAGAATATATAAGATTTATAGGGTCAAAAATGCGTTGTAAGCTTCTGACTAAAATGATTATGCCCAGCAAGGTTTATCTTTTTTGATAAATTCTTTAGTCACATTAGTAAAAATTCTTTTAAGTGTACCTAACCCATAACTGTAACTGCGACCAAAATTAGAGGCACACACACACACGCTCCCAAATCTCTAAAATCCAAAGCTTGCGGCTGGAAGCCGTCATCAGCAACCACAATGCTGTTGATATCCAACAGATACAGATGCGGCTCTGGACACAGATACATGGCGTATCTTTCGTGTCCGAGCTGGGGGACTCTGGTCCCTTGTCTATCGAGTTATTATTGAAATTAAATTACCCTTAATTGAATCCGAAATGGTCAATAAAATCGCATGCCGACAACTATTTTGTTTTGGGGCTTTGATAGGCTCCGCCAGCGGCAATCCCTCTCGTTGCCTCAATTTGTATTTGAATCTTTTTTCCTCCTCCATTTGCATATGCATGGCAAAAATTTCATTTTCATTTTTGTTTCGTTATCGTTCACATTTTGTTGCTCTTTCTTTTGAGCACGCTTGTTTATTTAAACAAAATGCAAATTGAATTAATTGTTGTTATTTCTCTCAGATCGGTTATCGCTTAATGTAGCAATTTGTCTTTGTCTGCGATGGTCGATGAGATAAATCTTTAAATTGCGGCATTTTCGGGTTAACTGGTTAGGTGGGATGTGATAACAAAAAAAAGGTTTAACTTGGAATCTTACTATAGTTTTTTTAAAGCTTAATTGTAAAGCTATTTCTGTTAGTACGGCAACTGCGTTCCTTCGATTTTAATTCTTTGAAGAGACTCAAGTATTAGTTTTAAATAATTGATCTTCCTTTTGCCATAAGTACCATCATAAATATTCCAAGAATTTTCCCCTTCCAAGTTCCCTTATCAAGCATCCTCCACCGATCTAGACGGATCTGTTTTATTTTTACTCGCTTTCCAGAAGCGCTTACTCAATAAGTTCTTGAGCTACTTGAGACACTTGCGATTCCTACGTTTTCCCCCACTATGCCTTCGATCCACAGGTTTAGCTCTAAATACCTAATTGATCGATCGCTTTCTGCTGCCCTTAGATAATTGCCCGACTCGTTAGGCAACTAATTCCACTTCAATTTCCATTTAAGCACTTAAGAAAATGCACGTTTTACTTTTCACATGAACAATTGACGGCACAGCGAGGAAGATCACTCAAACTCAAAGTCTCAGCGCGAAATCAAAGCCAAATCAAATCAGCGACAAGTCAAAAGCTAATTAAGTGGAAAATGCGCATGGCCACGGAGAGAGAGGAAAAGGCCAGAAAGCAGATCGCCGGCCAGAAGACTGATGATCGTGGTGAGTCAAAAGTAAATTACATGCGAACATGAAAGATGCAGATAAAACATGCCAAACAAAATAAAGATCAGGCGAAACAACAACCAACAACGAACAACGGACAACAAACAACCTTTCAGGTAACGACATTAAGCATTTAGCCGGGCGAATCAGCGAATTGATGATCAGTCAGTGATCTATGTTGGCCCCAATGGATGCGGCTGCTGCCATGTGGAATGGCCCGAAGTGGCTGCGGTTCCCCTCGTTACTTGTTATTATGTATGCCAAACAAAGTCACAACAAGTTGACGACATGAAAAGAGCCACAAATAAATAAATAAATGGCCAGGACCATGAGATCGAAGTCAAACAGACGATCGACCGATCCCATAGATCGCGCAGATCCACTCAGCTTTAGTACATCTGTGCGGCATAGTTTGGCGTGCCTTCAATCAGAGTGAATACTTGGATGCACTCAGGAAAATGAGTATATGAAAGGGAAATCAATATTTCTTAGCAAAACATATTTTTATTGATTTTCAAGCTATGTAGCAATGTCAATTTTTAGTGTAAGTTCCTGCAAGAGCTTCCCTGGAAACCGTTTAGTGTTTTTAAAGTGCTCTCCTGGCACAAAACTTGTCAGAGATCTTTTGACCATAAATCCAAAGCCCAACCGGGCGGGAGGAAGAGAACTTAAAAATGTTCCAAGTCTTCTCCTTTTTTTTTTTTTGGCCCAAACGAGAGGTGCTCTTAACTCTTGGCTGGCTTGGCCATAAAAGGTCACACACTGCATTCTGGCCAAACACTTGTGAACCCGTTTAGCCTTGGCCCGTTTTGGGCGTCTGAGACTGGTAATTGCCCCCAAGATTTATTTGCACGCCCGCACCACACACTCTGCGGTGGATTCTAGAGTCTGGATATGGGATACTGGATGCTGGATGCTGGATGCTGGATACTGGATTCTGTGCTGTGCTGTGCCGTTCTCCACTCTTGGCCAAAACCGCACTCTTCGGGCCAAAACCCGAGCGTGACTGAGATCTTTTTCTAGCCGTTGCACAAAAAGATTCTCACGAGCCGTTTCCCCCTCTAAAATTGGTTGACAAACTAGTCGGGCCTGCTCATATATGCCGGCCTATTTGCATACCTTCTGCTGCCTCCCTTTTGGCCTAAGTAATTGCTTTTGTGGCACGTCTTTAATATGTTTATTGGTCATGGAGAAGGAGAGGAACTCGAGTGAACGTGCAGCACCTCGGGGTGACTGTTGGACTCGATGGCACGGAGGACGGGCATTAAGTGGTAGCCAAATCAGTTTGGGCCCAGGTCTGCCACCGAGTTCCTCTCCACCTTCCATAAGTTCCATAAGTCGTGGCGAATTAGTAGCTCTGGCATTGACTTTGGCATTTCCGATTGTGAGAGAATGCCCAAGGTGGTGCTGGTTATGAATAGAGTCGTTGCTTGTGGAGATTATTGAAATACTCCAGCAGAGAATTCCGAATAAATGCTGCTCTATGGGGATATCGAGTGAATTGAATGGGGAATTTGTGTGGTTGTGATTTTCTATAGGTAATTAGGCATAGCTTTACCCATCAGTTCCTTTGACAACTACTAACTGGGATTGTACTAAATTATGTGTGAAATTTAAATCGGGACAAGTGCAGACACTTGAAGATTAAGGTGAAGGGATTATGGGAACTAAATTTAATATATATTACATTTTATTTCAGGACTCAATTCGTATTTGTTAGTATTTAGTATAAGTATTTGGTTGGTGATTTCCCTCTCTCAAAAATATGAAAAATTTTCTATAAATTCCATAACAACATGTCACATCTCATCTCTTCCTTGAGATGCTCGCATTTCGAAATGCATTTCGCGGCTTCTTCGACACAACTCACTTAATGAACTCGAAAACACATTTCAGCATAAAACCGGGCATTGCAAAAAATTAAAAAAAAAAGCCCTGTTTCGAATAAATAAATAAAGCGACATCCTCTTTCGAGTGGCCGAGAGCTAAAATGGGGTTTCAGCATGGAGCGTTCTCCCCTCTGGCAAAACTTCATTAAAGTCGGCAGGAGATGCCTGCAAAAATTATGAATTCAGTTGATTTATAAGTAGAGCAAATGGGAAACCAGAAAGGGGTCCCAAGTGAAGTGACAATCGGCGACAATTTCTCATTTACGAGGAGCTGCAACGAACTCTGCAGCTCGACGTGATGAGCAATTGTGCAGAAAAAGCCTCACATGTTCCTTGTAGGGGGTTAAGACTGTGGGACAGACATTGACATGAACTGCCAGCTAATCGACGGCGAAATAAAAAACAAAAACGTGAGTGAGCCCGCTCTGGAGATTCTCTGACAAGGCGACCCATTTGTTGTTTTCACTTGTGCACCATTTCACAGACACTTCACTTGCCATTCCATGGGGCTTCGAGGCAAAGGCGGGGAGTCGTGGCACGACATACTACTATATAGGGGCTTCCATTGGGGATACTATCCTATAAGCACAGCTCTACAGATATTCCCCAAAAAATATATAACTTTAAACATACATTTTTAAAGAGGTTATGCAAATTCCCTTTCGTTTTTACTTTTGTAAATCATTTTAAAATTATGTAGTCTTACATTTAATTGCCTTACACTTAAGTATGACATACTACCATATAGAGGCTTCAATTGGGAATACTATCCTATAAGCACAGCTCCACAAATATTCCCAAAAAAAAAAATATAACTTTTAACACGAATATTTAAAGAGGTAGTAAAAAAAATTCCTTTCGTTTTTACTTTTCGATATTATTTTAAAATTATGTAAAGTCTTATACATTTTCAAGCAAACAAAGTCATAAAAAAGCCATATTACCGTGCAATTTTTATGATATTTTTTTATTATCCATTTAATGTATGCTTTTCCACGAAAAGAGTATCAAACATTTTGCATAACTTTTCCACACGCTTTTCATTTTCTTCAGACTCTGATTTTTCTTAGTTTAGCTGTCGCACCGCCTCCAAAGAACATTAAACGTGCATGTAAGGCAATAACTACTATTACGAGTAAGTCAGCGTCTAAGACTGCGACTAGTGGCTTCAGGTTTTTGCTGTTGCCTTTGTCTAGTTCAGCGCTTTTTTGTCTGCAGCTTCCTGCAACTTTGCTTCCCCCATTTTGCCCCGAGATCTCGCGGTGGAGCTGAGCTGGAGATGAGGCTGAACTCAGGCTATAGAGCTGGAACTGCCGCTAACGATGTATTTATGCCAAGCGACAAACTGTGGGAACAAATAAAAATTTAGCAAAATGCCAGACACTGAGAGACTCAGAGATACAGAGAAAGAGTGAGAGAAAAGCGGGAAGACAGAGCACAGAGAATCATCCGATTGTGGGTCGTTACACTTGGAATTAAAGTATCTTTGAAGTTTGCCAAGAGCTAAGTAGGTCTCTACAGCAAATCCATATACTATATTTGACTGTGCTAATATTTAAATTATTTTTAAATGCTTTTAGGGTGGCTTTTCAATCTTCTGTAGAAATCATAAAATTTGTTAATTTAAAGAAAAAAGAGAAGGAGCGAAATAATTTTATAGACTGTTTCTAATATACATTTCACAAGCTTCAAATTTTCTGTACAAGCCTAACTCAAAATGAATGAAGAAAACTCTGGCTTGAAAAGAAAATAGTTATGTATAATTAATCTTATATTTTTCAAGTGTAAAGTTGAATATCAACATTAAGAAAGAATTTGTCGCTGTCATTAATGTCAAAAATATCAAACTGACAATATTGTAAAAGTATCGATAATACAATATTTTAAGTTGTCTTGTCGAACCCTTATTTTTCCCCCATTTTCCTCAGTTTTCCCAGCTTACTTGGTTGACATTTGGATTGCATTCCATTCTGCCTGGACCAAGAAAAAACTTTTCAATGCAACTGCTTCTTTGCTAAAAACTTTTATCGAACGCAAATTTCTCACTGTCATTTGTTCAGGCTCCATTTTCTACGGGGGAAAAAAAATTAAATAAAATACAGCCCACAAATCGCTCGTCACGTTTTTCGCGCGCATCTTCATCATCATCTTCCGCTCTCTCAGGTTTTCCAGTTGCTCCAGCATTTCAGATACAGCATTTATTTTGTATCTTATTCCATTTTGGTTAACAATTTTTTCTGGTATTATTTGGCTGTCGATTCCAGCGACAGTAAACCCAAAAACAAGGACCCAAGGTACTCGAATACACAGTTCCCTTGTCAGGGGATTTATTATAGATACATTTAATACTTATACAGTATATATATTGGAAAAGTAAATAAGGTAGAAATTTACGTGAAAAATAATTGCCTATTTATTAAGTGCAACTTTCAGTAACTGATGGCTTAAATTAATCCTTCAATTAAAAGAGTTCATGGAGAAATACGTCAATCATGAAATTCGCGGTTCGCAACGATATTTTTAAATTGTAAGAAATTGTGACAAGTTTTAAACTTTTTTTCCACACAGAAAGCAATATGTTTTAAAGACTTCCTTGCTTAACTTTTTGATTCTATATACTGACCATTTTCATAAATATTTTACTGACTTAACCACCATTATTGACCCCAGAACTCCAAGAATATATACCTCAGACTCTCGAGAACTGCTGGCCCAGATCCAGACACAGAATATCCAATTCAAGTCAAGTGAATAACAACAAACACGATTTTCCGCCTTGCCAAAAGGTCACAACACCCCCCCGATTACCTAGCGAAGGCATTAAACTGGCAAATGCAAACACCGAAAAACGCTTTTCATTTTACGAGTCTGCAGCTTCCTAGAGCTCCACAGGCTCCTCCCATCCCCCTCCCATCCTCCTATCTCGCTGGTTTTCCACTGGGAAGCCTTTTCCTGTTTTTGCCGGTCATAATAGTAAAAGCAAATTGCGGCAATTGCATTCATCATTAGGCGCCACTTTCGGGATGGGTGTGGGTGTGCACAGCAGGTCATAGACAAAAGGTTTTTCGGGTGGTGTTAACCCAAAGGAACTCGCCCTTCCGCCCCGTCCATAAATGATGTTTTTATGGACGAGCTCACATTCTTGCAATTTACGCCGAGAGATTCGGTGTCGGAGGAGTCGAGTCTGTGATTTGTTGCAGTTATCAGCATTTTTCATTTCGAAAAGCCCTCGCGGTCTGTTAACAGAGACACATCATCAACAAGGAGGCATTCGCAATGGAATGGTAACTACACTGCGGAAATATGGGTATTTTTTTACTAGAAAATTATATTTTATACAATTGAAATCATATTTAAACTTAGTAAGTTCGTGTACAAGATTGCTAGTATTCCCCTGAAGAAGGGAAATAACAAATCTTGGTTAGTAGTATGTTTTTCAATGATGTTTAACTTTTATCTGTGTATTTTAAGGCCCAGCCACGCCCCCCCCCAGAGTCACCTCCCCCATTGTGTGTGGGTGCCATAAGTCAGATTTATGTGTGCAAAATAGTTGCTTGGATGTTTCGCTTTAGGTTTGTCCCCATGCACTTTACCCTTCTCCAAGAGGCTGGGCCTGGGCGTGCCAGAGCCTAGTTATACTTGTGTGCCGCTGCTGCTGCTGCTGATGCTGCTGCTGATGTGTAATATGATTTGTGGGCTTTGTTTAAAAGTTTTACTCCAAGGCGTTGTTTGTTATTGTTGGCCAGAGGTTGACATTCCCTCGTATGACAACGGAAAAAATGGCTAACTAAGCTTCAGGAATGCGTCAAGTACTTTGTATCTAACGGGGGGAGTGGGGCGGTAAAGAGTAAGGTAACAGATTTGATTTCACAGATAAAGCCGTCTTTTTTTGAGGGAAAAAGTATGTGTGAAATATTATTCAGAAACAACATTTGCGGTGTGATAAATAAAAAGGAATGTGATGGGTAGGCGATTTTGGCAGAGACATGGGCATGGAATGAGATTTTAAAATTCTTTGTGTGCTTTTGAAAAGAATTTACATTTAAACTAAAACCAGAATGGAAACTTACTTCGGGAGGCCGAAGATTAAATGTCCTTGCAGTTTGAAATTGTATTACGGGATGCTATCAAAAAAATATTAACATTGTTTGTATCGATATTCGTCAATATTTTTATATGACCATTTTTTCGATAAATCAAAGTTTAAAAAACTTATAACTTAGCCAAAAAAGCATTAATTTTAATTCGGTAAGCTTTCCCATGTTAGTTTTTGTTAGGTAAATAAATCTGCTTACTCAATTTGAAATTAAAAAAAAAATTCAAAATTTTTCCAATTTTCGAAAATTTTAACGATCATAACCCTTATAAAACTTGGAAAATTTTGAAAAAATTAAATTTTATCCGGACATAGCTAGATCGAACCGGCTTGTGATGCTGATCAAGAATATATATGATTTATAGGGTCGGAAATTATTCCTTCACAGCTTTACACGCTCTTGACTAAAAGTATAATACCCTTGCAAGGATATACAAAACTCTATGTGTTTTTAATATTAATAATATAAACTTATTAATAAACAATTAAATAAATTATATATTTTATAGATCTTAAGTACCCTTTTGGCACCCTTTTTGGTACATATCAAAACATATATCCCATGTGACCTCCTTTAAAACTACAAATTCCTGAACACCTCTCAAAAAAGTATCTCAAAGGGTAACCTGCAGTCATTTAAGCTCAAACGATTTGTTAAAACATTAAATAAAATTACTGAAATTACATCAAAGAAGAGGCTATCGGATGAAAATCTTTGAAATTATACTGAGACCCAAAGAGCGAGTGGAAAACACGGAGATGGTAGCCATTAAATGGAAGATATTCCTCTCCGACGCCGCAAAGAAGGAGATGATGGCAAAAGCGTCGAAAATATTTCACAATAAGTGCATAAATCACAATTTGTTCGCTGGCCATGTTGCAGATATCAGATAAGATATAAATACACTTACCCGCCAAGGGAAATATTCCAATCGAAATTGCAGCCTCTTCTCAGGACGGGCATGCGGATGGTTAAAAAATAGAAACACTTTCCAATTTTTATTTATCTCTTGATTTCGGCCTGTGGCTTTTTTGAGCTATTCAAATGCATTTCACTTGCGGGCGCTCAAAATAAACACTTCATTATTGGAAACACATGCAACGCAACACATTTTTAGCAGGGGGCAAAGAAACACCAAAGGGTTGTCTTGTTATTATTTTTGTTGATTTTTTGTTGTTGCCCTGCCCTGCCCTGCCTTGAGGATGATTATTTTTAAAATATACACAATATTTTTGCTTCTCTATTTTTTCACATCACTGCACTTTAGCATTCTGCTGTTGTTTTTCCTTTATTTCGATTTTTGCACACGCAACGGAAATGCTATGGAAGAGATGCAAATGTACCGTTACAGCTAGCTGGGGGAAAACACTGGAGGAAGGAGAGTCCCGAATGTGAAAGGAAAACGCACAGAGAGCTCCAAAAATAACTTTAAAGGGAGCCAAAAACGGGGGAAGTTTAATGTAAGCAAAGGGCGGTCACACCGAAACAAATTTGTTTTGCTCTCCTTTTCAATCGTATTGTATTCCGTATTCTTTATTTCACTCTTCCTCAAGTTTTCTCCTGTGCAGCGAAATTAAATTAATGCGCAATAGGTTTTCTTTGCAATCCTCAAATTTCAGCAACTCTATTCGTTCTTTTTCACCTCCTTCAACGCACTTTTTCTTACTTTTACACGGCATGCACTCTTTTCGCAATCTTTCGCCTAAATTAAAATAACTTTTCTTCCGCGTTTTTTCCACTACGAAGCTGTACTCGCGACCGTTTAAAACCGAATGAAGTTCGGAAGCAAACTTCGGCGATCATCGGCCGCTGCGATGCTGATCCCCAGCTTTGGTGCACAGTAATGGACAAACAAATAGTATTTATTTTACATTTAGTCAATTAGCATTTTAATTATTAAAGTGTATTTTTGTAAACATGATTTCTAATATTGATTGCATACAGATAGGCACTTCTTTACTTAATAATTTCATCTTCTTACATATTATGATCATGTCTTTCTGTTTCTTGTTTCCTTGTGCTAACAATCTTCCCATGACTGTATATGTATATGGAAGCCACTAGCCGAGAGAGAGAGAGAGCTCGGTTGAGAGAGCAAGTGCATTTTTGTTGTTATTCTTGTTTGCCGCTGCACGTGCTATATAATGGTGGGAGAGTAAGATCAGATAAGACGAGGGCCAAAAAAGAGAGCGAGAGAGAAATGAATTTCTGGTGAATGAAAAAAGCCGGCAAATGAACATACTACGAGTGTTGTTTATGTTTTGAATGAATAACCGGCTTTTCGATGCAGAACTGTTAAACAGTGATAAGGTGATAAATGGATAAGGAGAATGATAATGTAATATAATAAGGAAATAATAATATAGGATATACAAAATTGATAATTAATACGTTTTATTAAATTTATTTGTTTATTTCAGGTAACATTGTCTGTAAGTGATAATTAATTGAAATAATATTCATAAAATGTAAAATGTGAACTTTAAATTGTAAGCACTATTTACAAATATTTTTTAAATAGTTATTTTAATTTTGGAGTCACCAGTAAAGTGATTTTAAATGAATTTCAGAATATTGATGACCTATTAGCACCGCTATGATCCCATAAATCAAACTGATATTTTCCCATACATATGTATGAATGTATTTGTTCTCACGCTGAACCCAGTCCGGACTTGATACCGTTACTCTTATCGTAAGCAACCTTGAAACATTTGCGGGAATATGCGGTCAGCTGTTGGTCATTAGACACATGATGAGGCGAAAATGGCGCCATTAAAAAACGCTTGGCTAAAAAGTTGTCATCCCACCGAAATGTGCAAGTGACAATGACAGAAAGAGAGAGGGGATAATGATGTGTGGAAAGAGACGCCAGATCGGCAAGTGCACTAAAATGCGCTAATGGGGGGAAATTAAAGCAGGGGGGAAAATGAGTGACCCACAGAGACAACGAGTGTCACGGATCGGGAAACCAGTTCCTCCAGACTTGAAAATGTGTGACAATTATGAAAGGCGATCGACGGGGAGATATTGATGATGGCGGTTCATAACAAAAGCGGGATATATAGCCATATATATATACATACATATATCTAGAAAGGCGAAGAGACAAAGCCGCCGACAGACGCAGACAGAAAGCTCTTAGATAATCATCTCTTTGAAAGCGCTGACAAAACAAGCGCAAAAATGGTAAAAATGGTAAAAAATATAAAAAGCCGCTCAGGGGAGGGAAATGAAAACAAATAAATAAGAATTCTTTTCAAGCGTAACGGAAGTCGTTGAGAGCTAAATGGTCAGCGGGGCCAGTGAGCAATGATTAAGAACGTACTAACAAGCTGCCACCGGATGCTCAAGCCGGCTAAATAGTGGGGCTTATAACTGAAATTTGGGAAGCATTTCCATCACAAACATAATATGGGATTCTTAAACAAGCCCCTGAAATGGGTTCAATGTCTATTTTTGGGAGTGTTAAGGTGTTATTAACCCGGTGAAAGGTTCTTCTGATTCTTCTTCTTAAATAAATTATTTTTTTGAGGCTTTGAAATGTAAATAAATTTATAAAACTCCATTCTGGAGTAAATCTTGTGGGGACAGAGGTTATATTAAAATATAAGTTTATTTAAATGGCATAGTCTTAAAAAAATTATTCACTTAAAACGTTAAGTTACCGCGATAATGATGATGATAAATATTGATTTACTTAGGGGTATATAATATTGTATTATTTTAAGAGCTAATTGCTAGGAAAAATCAAAGACCATATTTAAACCCTTGCAGGGTATTAATATTTTAGTCAGCGGCGTCTAATGTTGATAAATATTGACTCAAAGAATGGTATTATAATTTCAGTCAGAAGGGTGAAAACCAGTGAAGGAGTCATTTCCCACCCCATAAATCATATATATTCGTGATCAGCATCAACAGCCGAGTCTATCTAGCTATATTTTAGGGAAAACTAATTTTTTCGATTTTTTCAAAAAAAGATAAGGGGTTACATCGTTAAAATAGTGAAAAATTGGCAAAAATTGTACTTTCTTTAAATTTTAAATTGAGTATGCAGATTTAATATCCTATCAAAAACTAACATACGACAGCTTTCCGAATTGAAATTAATGCTTTTTTGGCTGAGTTCTGATCAAATTGTATTGACACCAGTGCGTATGCGGAATTTTTGCTTTGAAGGGTCTTATAATATAAGTCAGAAGCTTGTAAAAATGTGAAGGAGTCATTTGCGACCCCATAAATCTTATATATTCTTGATCAGCATCAAGAGACGAATCTAGGCATGTCCAGGGGAAAATTATTTTTTTCAAAATTTTGAAAATTGTATTGCAAAAATTAAATGTTTTTAAATTATGAATTGAGTATGCACATTTATTAACCTGATAAAAACTGATTTAGTTATGATCGATGTTCAATCCTATATTAAAATTGCAAACTGGAAGGGCATATATAATCTTTGGGTTCCCAAATTTAGTTTTATTATTAATCAAAATTTAAATTCATTCAAATATATTTTTACCCACTCTATCATGGTTTATTTTATGTATAAAATCCACCTTAAATAATAAATAACAGCAGCATATTTAATCAATATTTTTAAATACTTGTATATCAAAAGTCCCGTTCAGGTTTAGTTTCTGATTTCAACTTATTTTCTATTAATATTAAACATATACGAAATCCGCGCCTCTATCCAAATAATTAGACATATTTATGTGTTCATAAATATCTCAGATATGATTCCCATTTTCTCAAATTCTATAGCTCCGTTCCAATATATGTACATATAGATTTCGTTCAATCCAGTTTTGCCTTTGGCCGGAATCAGGGCTTCGGCAGCTTTTAATTAAAATGCGATAAAAGTGAGAAAATTCGTTGCGGTTTGTCTAAATGGGCACCCATCGAAAAAAAAAAAATAAAGGCAATCAAAATCCCAAAGAAAGAAACCTCGATTCGGTTTCGGATTAACTATGTGTGGTGGTTAGGGAAAAATCAACGATTTCTTATCCCGCTTTTGAGGCGCACTTATTTATGTAAATCTCGTCGTCGTCGTCGTCGTCGTCATCGAAAATCCATCGTCCCAGTGGGCAAACAACTAAAATGCATTTGTGGAGCAAACGGAGTAGTCGTAGTCCAAAAAGAAGAAAATATATGAAATAAAACCAATCGAAGCCAATCCAATTCGGATCCCAGCCAAGCCTACTCAATCCGATTCCGATGGCCACTCGAGACGCCGAAGGCGAAGCCTATTGAATAATTTTCGATTCGATTTTCGTTACAAATACTATTTGAATATACTCTTTCCCCAGTCTCTGGCCCAGTCCCCTCTGCTCCCACTGCCATTCATGACTTAATCACTTGGTTACTTGATTTTCCACTTTATGACGGATTATGTGTAAATGTTTGGCAAAGTCTCAAAAATGGAAGCGAAAAGGTATTGAATTACTGTGAACATTTTAAGCGGAATGTTCCTGTGAGAAATGGTCAGCTAAAAATATTAGGCTTTGCAAAGATCCATTAATCATTCGGGGTTTGCCTATTGTGAGCTTGAAAATTTAGATTTGTTTGGGATTTTGTTATTAAATATTGTCATATATTTTGCACTAAAAAGTATATATTTAAAATTAATATTATAGACATAAAAATTGACTGTAAAAAGTTCTCCTAAATACAGGATCATGTATCCTTAATGAACGCTTTAATCTTCCCTTAAATTACACTGCCTTGTTAACCCAGTGGAATGTAATTAATTTTTAAAACGTTGCAGGTTTTTTATTGAAATAATCAAAATATATGGACTTTTTTAAATAAGGATGAGCTTATGGCCTCGTTTAAAGACCAGTTCCAAAGCAAGTCAGGGAGGAGTTGGGGCAGAAAAAAACTCATAAAACCGCCAAACGCAGCACGTGATAAACGCACTTAACAGGTAACACCCATTAAGACGAATGATGAATTAACGCTCGAACGAAAAGAAAGACAGAGATGAAGCTGAAAAAAATGTGAAAAATTCAGAGAGGGGGAAAAGCACAACTTTTGGGAGACGAAATGCAAGCAACACGAACGGGGGAAAATGAATTAAGAGCACCTGGAATAGAGGCAGCAGAAAAGCAAGAACGTCAATGAGAACTAAAGCAATCAAATTTAAAGCATTTAAAATTGAATTTTAATATATTTCAACTATTAAATGTTGAAACTAAAAACCCAATAAAATGTATGAAAAATCAAAAGCAATTTATAATAAATATGAATAAGATTATAAGCTATAGGCACATGAAATAAGAAGTTTTGACTCAATTTCTGAAATAATTGAGTGATTTCTAGAGATATTTTTACTGACAAAATGTGCTGTATTAATTTAAATTAATGAAAGTCATTGTAACACCATTTTGGCTGGATTTAAAGGCACCAAAATTAACCAAATCAGATGGAAACAATAGAAGCTGCGGCCACAAGCAAAAACAGCAGCAACATGAGAGACCGCTGCCACAATGCCACGCTTTTCAAAGTGCTCCCAAGCCGCTGCTTCCCATCAGTTTTGGCCAAAATCCCCCCTTTCCCAACCATACACACTGACTCCTCTTCATCCGTCCAATCCCAAGCGAACCGAAATGTGTATGAGAGCCGTTTAGAATCGCGGTTGCTGGGGAGAATCGAAAGCCAACTGGGTGGAGGAGTGGCCGTCGAGGGACAGTTAATAAACTTCTGGCAGGGCCAGGGCCCACAAAACTTGGCCTAAAAGCGAGGCGAGAAAGTTGAGAAGCGCACAGAAATTAGTTGGAAAGACGTGCGTAAAGGTGTGCTGCGGACAGTTTTTTTTTTCAAGCCGAAAAACCAGGGGGATCCAATGTGGCTCGGTCTCGGGATTCTCGTCAGCCAGTCACTCAGTTTAGCACACTTCAGATTTTACACAGGAAGAAATTAATGAAGAATTTATTACAAATAATTGAAAAGAATATTTATTGTATAAAATATTTCAAGAGGAAAATTAAGTTAAGATGCTGCTTCTATAACTTTATTTTGTATTAAGTTCATTGCATATTTTTAAAGATAGATAATTTTAAAAGTGGTATAAAAACCTGAAGATCTTCAAAAAATCTTTATAGAATACTTAAAATGATTTACCAATATTTATAAAATTTCTTTCTCTGCACCTTCTCCGTTCGTTGTTCATTAAAACTGACGCATCCGCTTCCAAACAAAAAACTTTTTTGACAAAGCGTACAACAAAAATTGAAATGCTTTTGCCTGCATTTTGGCCACGAGTCCGATAAAAGTGTCAGTCGCAAAAGTTTGGTCAACCTAGAAGCATCTGGCCAACAAAAAACAAAAAATTAACAGGGTATTAAAACAGTGGAAAGGGGGAGTATTTTAGGGGAGAACAGTGTGCAGAGTAGAGCCTTCATTTGAGCGAGACAAATGGCTGCTCTGCGAACGGGGGCCAAAAGTTTTCAAAACTAGGTGAAAATATTAGCAAGTATCCATTTTAATTTTCATTTCAAGTTAAGTGAAAATTGGAGCCGATCAAGATAGAGATAAAAAAGTTTTAGCTAAGCGAAAAATGTGTTTATTTCTTGAAACCCCACAGGAAGTTTTAGTTGCCAAATATAAATAGTTTGATAACAAATGAAGAAGGTTAAGATATTTAAAAATATATATTACATTTTATAAAATACAGAAAAGCGCTTGCTTAAATTAGAAAAATATTTGAAAGCCGCCAGATTTAATAAAATTGTTTGTAAGTCCCCCACGAAACCCTTTCGGCAAAAATATAAAAATGTGCATCCACTTGAAAAGTTTTAAAGGCTCGACCTCATCCACAACATAAACAACAAAAGCAAACGGCAACCGGCGGTCATTTAGCAAAGGTCAACGACAAGCTTCATAAAAAAATGAACAAAAATCATAAAACTCAAAACACTTTAATCCAGAACATAAGAGAACCTAGCTGAGAACCCTAGGAAATGTACCCCAACATCCTTTAGTCTGCAGCTCATTATTGATTTTTTAGCATCACAAAAAAATACAACGAATCAAATAGCCGCAAACTTATTAACATTAACTAAGCCTTTTTTGCTGACTGCTTGTTAGGGCTGTCTATATTAATAATTAACAAATTGTGCGTTAATTAAAAACATCATTAATTAAAAATGTATCGGGCCATATGCCAGCTTCCAGCCAGTTCTATCTTTCTCCATCCCCTCGCTGTTTGACACAAAATAAACGCGTTTTTCATTTGTCATTAAAAATGAATTTCAACACTCAACAGTTTCGAGGTTTGAGTTGAGAAGAGTTAATTCGATTTGTTTGGGAACTTGTTTTTTGGGAGGGGTTTTGCTGGGATTAGTGGTTGGGACTTAAACTAGAATATTCTAGGGATATTTTATAACTTTAAGGAATATTTAATATATTTATTCATTTATTTTGAATAAATATATCTAATGTATTTAATAATACATTACTTATTCTTTATTTAGGAATATTTTTATAGAGCATAAAGAATTCAGCTTCCTATCATTAAATGTATTTTTTCACCGTGGTTTTTTAACAGCTTTTCTGCCTGTCAACGCTGGGCGACAATTTAGTAATTTAAATTGATTTATTTAACTAGAAATAAATAAACCTCGTGGGGCTGTCAGACTCCTGCTTCTTTTTTTTCCATTCTTCAGTCGGCGAAACTCTTTGGGCCACGCTAATTAAATTTAATTTGCCATTGATTAAACGTATTTATTTCGATGTTTTTCGGGTTTTCGGGTTTCCAGGTAGTTTTGACAGCCCTGCCAGGCATCTCTTTCCGTCTCCTACCTGACACGTTGAATTATTAATTGTATGATTGATTGTTCTGCGCAACGTGTGGTCCATGTATACCTCGAAATTCCGGCCAGCGTTTGTTTCGCATTAGCAGCAAGTGGCTTGGGGAGCAGCTCCTCCGCGGGGAGCTAACTACTCGATGAGGAGCTTTTTTATTATTTTTTATATCTTGCCCTATTTGGGCGTGAGAATCGCTTTTTCCTGGCCCTCTTCTCGGCTCTTTTCTCGCTTATTTAACAATTGTTTTCTTCAATGAAGTGGCTTGATTAGCGTCGGCTGCCGCCGCGTCAATATTAATGTAATTTGTTAGGTTTAAGCGGAGACGTCAAAAATACACATTCGAACAATTTTTTTTTAAGTTTATTTCTGGCATTCATAGCAGAGTCTCAAAATATTACGTATACGCAGTGGTGTAATTAAGGTTTAGAATTTAAGAAAAAGCTAGTTAAGTGACAAATTGAATTATTTATAGGAAGCTATAAAACCCTAGGCTGCAATCAAGAGGACCTGAAATATACGCATTATAGAGTCTTTAAATCGATATTTTTAAATGCTCATATATCCATATATATATGCTTATATGCTTTTAGGGAAATTAATTTTTTTCAAATGTCATAACTTGGCCAAAAATACATCAATTTTAAATTGGCTTCTCTGTGCTAGATTTTTAAAGGTTAATAAATCTGCGTACATAATTTAATATTTTAAAAATTCAAAATTTTCGCAATTGTTTTAAATTTTAACAAAATGTTGTTCTGAAAATGACCAAATTGAAGGTTTGTTTTTGCCTTCAACAACAACAACAACAAGAAACCACCTTTTTACAACAACAACAATTTTCAATTTACAATACACAAAAAAATAAATAAATTAATTTAACGGCAAAATTTAAATTAGAATTTAAATAGGCTATCAGTTACCGCCATATCAGTTAATCGAAGTTTGCATTTAAATATTCGATCAGCTGCCGCCACATAAGTTAACAGCCAAATTTGAATTCGAATTTAAATAGGCGATCAGTTGCCGCCAAGCATGTGTCGAGTCTGAGCTACTCTTAGAACAACATCTTCAGGTGCCTCTTGCATCAAAATTAATTCACCTGCTGCGACTTCTGTTCGCCTGGTACATCAAATCCAGAAATTAACCAATTTGTACTGAAAACGACCAAATTGAAGGCTTGTTGTTGCCTACAACAATAACAACAACAAACAATTCTTTTGCAACAACAACAATTTTGAATTTACAACAACAAGATAACTAAAATAACAGAATTAAACTGCCAAATTTAAATTCGAATTTAAATAGGCTATCAGTTACCGCCATATCAGTTAATCGAAATTCGAATTTAAATAGACTATCAGTTGCCGCCACATAAGTTAACAGCAAATTTGAATTCGAATTTAAATAGACTGTCAGATCCCGCCATACTAGTTAACTGACTAATTTGAATTTGAATTCAAATAGTCGATCAGGTGCCGCCACATATGTAAGCCGCCAAATTTGAATTTGAATTGAATTAGTGGATTGTACTTGGATTGTAAGTGGTCCACAAGTGGATCGTAAGTGGATCCTATGTGGATCATATGTGGATCCTATGTGGATCCTATGTGGACCCTATGTGGATCCTATGTGGATCCTATGTGGATCCTGTGTGGATCCTATGTGGATCGTAAGTGGGTTGGGTGTGGATCGTATGTGGAACCTAATTTACAATCCACTCACAATCCAATCATCGTCGATCTAATGCATTCTGTTCGCCTGGTACATCAAATCCAGAAATTGACCAATTTGTACTGAAAATGGCCAAATTGAAGGGTTGTTGTTGCCTACAACAATAACAACACTAAACTACTCTATTACAACAACAACAATTTTGAATTTACAACAACAACAATTTTGAATTTACAACAACAAGATAACTAAATTAAATTAATTTAACTGCCAAATTTAAATTCGAATTTAAATAGACTAACAGTTTCCGCCATATCAGTTTACCGGCAAATTTGAATTTGAATATAAACAGTCGATCAGTTGCCGCCACACAAGTTAACAGCCAAATTTTGAATTTGAATTCAAATAAACTATCAGCTGCCGCTCAACCATGGCTGCCATGCAACTATGTGTATCGAATCTGAGTTACTTTTAGACCATGACATTCAGGTTCGAAACTCCGCTACGTGCCTCTTGCACCAAAATTAATTCACCTTCTGCGACTTCTGTTCGCCTGGTACATCAAATCCAGAAATTTACCTATTTGTACTGAAAATAACCAAATTGAAGGCTTGTTGTTGCCTACAACAATAACAACAATAAACTACTCTTTTACAACAACAACAATTTTGAATTTACAACAACAACAATTTTGAATTTACAACAACAAGATAACTAAATTAAATTAATTTAACTGCCAAATTTGAATTTGAATTTAAAAAGAATGTCAGTTGCCGCCATATCAGTTTACCGGCAAATTTGAATTTGAATATAAATCTATCAGTTGCCGCCACATAAGTTAACAGCCGAAAAACATGCATTTTAATTCTGAAAGTCTTTCTGTGTTAGATTTTTATATGTTAACATATATAACGGTATAAAAATCATAAAATTTTTTCCAGTGTATTCCGGACTGCTTATTTATTGAAATCAAAACCTAGATGGCGCTTTTCCATTGTTTCATAAGGCAGCTGCTGTAAAATACACCAAATATGGTTGGGTGCTTTCAAGAAGCGGCTGCTATAAAAGACGTAAAATAATGTACTGCGCTTTCAAAAGGTGGCTGATACAAAAAATACATATCGTATATAGCGTCCGTTAAGATGTATAGTTATTTAAAAATTAGTAAAAATATAATGGGTGTAGAAGAGTAAAATAATTAAATATGTAAAGATATAGACATAATATATTTCTTAATGTCGCCAAGTCGCGCATTTTATAAGATTTACAAGACCCTTTAAACCAATTTTACAAGATATAAAAAATTATTTCTTAGTTTTTGTAGCCTTTTAAATCAGGTTGTGTTTAAGCGTCCTAAATTTCAAATGGAATATATTGTTTGTAGACTGTTTTCCTCGTCTTCAGATTATTGTAATCCTCTTAAGAGTGTTGTAATCACAAAAACCAGATATTTATTGTTTATTTTCCGTATTTTTCTTTGTTTCCTGATCAATTTTCATTTCGCATCCTTCTAGGAAGTACAGCCCTTCGATTGCCCTTTAGCAGAAAGTATTTTAAAATGAAATTGAGCTTAACAATAAATGGGCTATTTATTCTGAATTTCAGTGAATTTTAATTTTGCGCATTTTCGCTCCCAATTCGGCCACGAATTCCATGTAGTCTCTGCGCTGGCCCTGGCCCGGCGAAAATCAATTAAAAATAATAACAACATCAACGGCTAATGTTTGCTGGCTATTTTCGTTAAGTAATGGCCAGCGAATGGAAATGGAAAATTCCTGACCAAATGAAAAACCCAAGCGTTGTATAAAAGGTAATTCACCATTATTTTTAGACGAGAATAGCGGAGAAATCACGGTGAAAATAATTAAATAAATTGCACGATTTTTAATAATTTATTGGGCCCAGCGAGGAATATGCAAGTTCATGTGGCAAATCGGGTGAGAATCAGGGTAATTAGCATAAAATTTGGAAACTGGAACTGAACAAAATAATGCATCTGCATTTCCGCCTCGTTACATTTTCACAAGAACATAAACATAAATGCGGATTAAGAATAATTTGCAATAACAATGCTTACAATGAACAAGGATTTAATAAGCTCTGAGGCATTTTTGGTTGTTTTCTAGTTAAAGGGATTTGTTGTAATGTCTCTTTTATTTTTATTTGATCAATGACCGTAAATTTAAATATTTATTAACATATAATGTATAGTAAACGTATTTGTTTGCGGATATATTTAGAAGGTCTTTAATTGAGCAAATTTAAGTTTCACAAGCTACTAATTTTAAAGCACATAACCTGAATTAAATTTAATCACTACATCTACATTATTAAGAAACTATTTTTGTTGCTAAGTAACTAAACCCAACTTATAGACCTTTTCATTCATATATGGTTCCTTTGTTTCTGCGCCCGCAGGCCAGGAAGCGCCACCTCTCTTTTAGCCTTTCACTCTTCATCATAATGTTTTTCAATTGTCGAGTGCAGTGCGTACACTAAGAATAAAAAGTTACTAGTTTCCAAGTTTCAGAAAATCGTTTAAAATTCGAATTACAAAAATGGATTATTATTAAATGTTTCAAATAGTTCAATTAAGTTAATTTTAGGACCCTTTGCTTGCCCATTAAGCATTCCCTATTGAATATTCCTAACAATTACATATCTTAGCTTTAATTTTACTATTTAATTTCAGTGTAACTATTATGATTTAAAGTTAAAGGGGTAGTATTTGTGAATTTGTGGGCGGCAAAAGTAGGGCCCTGGGGCGGGATATTCTGGACGTCCGAGAGTCTCCGTGTTAATGCAACTAATTAGCTCGTTGCCAGGAGGTGTTTCCAGTAACTGCACTAAATAGTGAAGAGGAACGAACAGGAATCCAATTATTATTAGTGGTAAGTGGAAGAGGATTTAATTACTTGCTCTCGATTTAGTGAAGCAAACTAAGTTTCTATTGGGTATTTATTGAGAAATCCAATAAGTTGGTATATTGCCAAAACAATACCACAACTTGAGGGAGAGTAATAATTTCTATTTCAAAATAAGCTTTTTGTGTAAAGGATACTTTAAAAAGTTAAATGTAAATATGTGATTTCATCTAATATTTCTTTTTCTTAAGTTTAATGACATTTGTGATTAGTACATGATTTCTAACTTACCTTTTCGAAAAGATTTTTCAACAGCCTTTTTAAGCCATCAATTTATGCAGCTAAAAAAAAGTAAAGTTAAGTGGGATAACCAGCGGAGTTTGCTGGGATAAATTGATGGCTGGTGACCATATTTCATATCGATAGCTCGACGCTGCTTCATTTATTATGCGCGGAAAAATGTTTTCCCGCCTCACCAGAAAAAAATCCACAGAGGGAGGCAACCTGAACCGAAAAATTTCAAAGGTCACTGGGCTTAGAGGGGGGTTTTTCGGTGTTTTTTTATTTTTTGTACAGCCTAGAATTGGCCCTCACTTTGGCCCTGACAGCTTCTGGCTTGTGTAAGAGGCAATGCATGTTGCCCTGTCAAACGCTCCGTTGAACTTCGCTTCACTTCTGCAGGAGGCGCTGAAAGTGGCTTCCTCTCGGCGGCGGCTTCCATTCGGACACCTTTGCCGGGACTTAACGGCGCGTTTACGGCACAAATGCCGGAATGTCTGGCCCGGAAGTGGGTGAAATGGGAGCGGCTCCAAGGATCATTAGGCAGTGTCAACAAGCGGATTGCCGGATTGGCTGCCGTCCAGAGATTGTTCCAAAAAATATGAACAGACACACGCATTTCAAATTACTCTTTATGGAATCGTATTTTAAATTTTATTTTTATTTTTATTTTTTTGTGGCTTTATTGATTTTTAGAAAATTATGCTTAGACGCTAACTACTAACAAATTGTCCATTAACTAACGTAAATGTAATTAACCATTTTCTCGTGTATGACTCATAATTTAATACATATTACAATGCTATTATTATATTCTCGATTTCTGTACTGGTTGTGTAGTTGCTAGTAAATGCGGAAATTTGAAATTGGTTTGATCAACACTCGTATTTTGTTTCCGGTCTCTGTTGTCGGTAATTAATTGTAGGTTTAATTGTAGTTAATTAGTCTATAGTTGGTTTTTCACGTGTGTGTGTTTCTTTCGCTGCAGTAGCCTTTAATTTAATGATAGAATTACAGAGTATTTAATATGTACAAAATTATGTTACAGTTTTTTCCCTCGTTTAATTTCACCAAAGTTAGTTATGATTTTTCTCCTATTAAATTTTCTACTTTCTGCTCTGCTCTGCAAACTTTTGTGGCTGCACGCGGGTTCGGTGGCAGATTTCAGCCTCGGTTTTCAGGTTTTTCCCGGTGCCACCTGGTCGGTGGAATCGGACACGTTCCCTCTCTTTTCGGTGGCGCACAAAAGTTGCGAAAGTTCAACATTTTCTGGGGGGAATCGGGGAGAATTTTGGGATAGTTTTGCTCAACTTACGTGCTACAGAGTTAACGCCGTATTTATACAGGGTCTTTAACTAATTTATAGCAAGTTTTATAAACTCTTTTTTCCAATGTATAGTGTGCTTAATTTAAACATATATATATTTTATATGGAATTATTCTTTGATTTATCCGTTGGTTCAGTTGGAAGTCATTGAGAAAATGCCCTCGAAGGTGAGAGAGAGTAGACTGATTTTAGAGAAAAGTGGTTAGAATTGCTTCTTGAGAAAATAGTTGATTTATGAATGGAAATATCTTTAGAATTTGCTTTAGTTTTTTTTTTGTTTCAGAAAGCGCGAAGATAGACGGAAAGAGATACTTTAAATTTAGAGAAGAACTCAATCTTTATATGTATAATCCCCTTCTCTATATCTTATGTATGTGAGAAAACATCTAAAATCTTATGTTAGTCTTAAATTCCACTGTTAGCCACATGTACATACAATTAACCCTAAACCAGACACACGAATACACAAAACACCTGTTTTCGGGTTGGAAAACTCCTTCTTACCTCCTTTCCATTTTCCCCATCGTGCTTACAGCTGAAACATCATTTTAACTACAACTTAACTATTTATTTTTATAATACAACTTTGTCGACGTCGGGCTGGGACATTAACCCACTGACACCCGCACTGACACTGCCACAGCCGCCTCCAGGACCTGCCCCACTGCCGGTTGCAACAGCCGCTGCCAGGACACTGCCGCCGCTGCCCAGGGACGATGACGCTCCTCTTGCTGCTCCATCGGGTCCACCTCCGCCGTGACCTCCTCCCGTTGGCGATAATGATGACGCTCCGGGTCCTCCGCCTCCATCCGATGGAAGCTGCTTGGCTTTCGCCTTATCGTGCACGTACATGGCGGCCAGAGCATTGAAACGTGGACCCCAGTTCTGCAGATAGTTAAAGTCTTGATTCTCATCATCAGTGCCTGGAATTGGACAAGTGGGAGTAGCGAAACGAGTTTGAGAGTTTCTTCAAAGCAGTTGTGGTAACAGAGATGCCAGAATACTTAGTAAGTAAGCTTTTCAAATTAAATTTGAAAAAACAAGAGTGGAAACTAGGAGGATTTTAATTCAGCTTAAGAAATATGCAAATTTTAACGAGAAATCAAAGTTCAAAAAACTCATAACTAACCGAAAAAAGCTTGAATTTCATTTCGGAAAGCTTTCCTAAGTTAGATTTTGTCAGGTTAATAAATCTGCATACTCAATTTGAACTTTAGGAAAATAAAATTTTTTGCCAATTTTTGACAATTTTAATGATGTAACCCCTTATCTTTTTTTCAAAAAATCGAAAAAATCGAAAAAAAATACTTTTACCTAAATTATAGCTTGATCGACTCGGCTGTTGATGCTGATCAAGAATATATATTATTTATAGGGTCGGAAATGACTCCTTCATTGCGTTCTATACTTCTGACTGAAGTTACAATCCCCTTAAATGGACATTAAAACTTAAATATTTACCCACCATTTTATATGAAAATTATTGGAAAAAGTAAAGCTTAAAAATTGAATAACTAAGCCAAAAATTCCTTAATTTTCATTCGGAAAGCTTTCCCATGCTAGTTTTTATTGGCTCTTTCATTCTGCATACTCAGTTTAAAATAAAAAATTTGGCCAATTTTTGACAATTTTAATGATGTAACCCCTTATCTTTTTTTCAAAAAATCGAAAAAATCGAAAAAAAATACTTTTGCCTAAATTATAGCTTGATCGACTCGGCTGTTGATGCTGATCAAGAATATATATGATTTATAGGGTCGGAAATGACTCCTTCATTGCGTTCTATACTTCTGACTGAAGTTACAATCCCCTTAAATGAACAATAAAACTTAAATATTTACCCACAATTTTATATGAAAATTATTGAAAAAAGTAAAGCTTAAAAATTGAATAACTAAGCCAAAAATCCCTTAATTTTCATTCGGAAAGCTTTCCCATGCTAGTTTTTATTGGCTCTTTCATTCTGCATACTCAGTTTAAAATGAAAAATTTTGACAATTTTTGACAATTTTAATGATGTAACCCCTTATCTTTTTTTCGAAAAATCGAAAAAATCGAAAAAATTAGTTTTCCCTAAAATATAGCTAGATCGATTCGGATTTTGATACTGATTAAGAATATATATGATTTATAGGGTCGGAAATGACTCCTTCACAATATTACAAGCTTCTGACTAAAATTATAATACCCTTCAAGGCTATAAGGAATACAAAATTACGTATACGCCATGGTGTCAATATTATATGGTCATAACTAAGCTAAAAATGCATTAATTTCAATTCGGAAAGCTGGGCTGTGTTAGTTTTTATTAGGTTAATAAATCTGCAAGCTCCATTTGAAATTTTAAGAAATAAAAATTTTTGCCAATTTTTGACAATTTTAATGATGTAACCCCTTATCTTTTTTTCAAAAAAATCTAAAAAATTATATTTCCCTAAAATATAGCTAGATCGACTCGGCTGTTAATGCTGATCAAGAATATATATACTTTATGGGGTCGGAAATGGCTCCTTCACATTATTACAAATTATAATACCTATCAAGGCGGTAGGAAATAAAAAATTACGTATACGCACTGATGTCATAATTTCCCTATTAAAAATCAGTTAAAAATAATAAAATAAGGTTTAAAAATATAACACTTTTAGTGGTATCTATTGTATCTCACCTGAGGCTAGTGAACTCAGTGACTCGGCAATACTGCCGCTGCCCTCGAAGGTGAAATTGCGGAGGTCGTCGAAGGGCGGCGCATTGGGATCCTTGTCGATGCGCTGCTTGCGCTCCTCCATCAGATAGGCCACGTTGAGCTCCTGGCCAGGTGGCAGCAGCGTCATCACGGGATCTGTGGGCAAACAGTCGACCAATTACTTGGCCAGTTCGAGGCACTTCCGTGCTGTTTACTCACAGATTATGGGCATCTTGCAGGCGGCGATGTCCGGCGGTCCTCCCTGGGCGCTGATTGGTATTTGCAGAGGCGTGATGTCAAAGGCCGTCATATCGTCCTCGCCGCCGCCCTCGTCCTCGTAGCTGATGACCGTTTCGCGGACATCCTTTTCGGGACCGGAGCGCTTCTTTTTCTTGGTGGTCTTGCGTTTGCGACTGTACAGCACGAAGATCAGGGCAAGAACTGTAACCAGTGACGATTGGAAAGGTAAAATAAGCTTAACTCTCATGACAACATTTCTACACTAGCAATGTATATTCTATCTTCCTAGCTTTTAGGGAGAGTTCGCTTAAATTGCTCTAGCTTTTTTAGCACATTCTTTCTTTGAATTCTCCCCATAATAGTCCACATTTTTTGTTGTCCTTTTTGACATTATTAAAATCTTCTTTTTCCCTACCTAAGTACGGAATGTTTATTTTTTCAACAAAATAACCCAGGAAACAAATACCTAAAGCAGGACTGGAGAGTCTGTTCGTTGTCTGTTAACTGTCAGAGCCATAACAACAGCTTCATTTAAGTTTAATGAAGGTAATTAAATGTAGGAAAAACAGTTCTTCTGTTTTCCTTTTCCGTTTCGCTCACTTTGGCGAGACACACCTTCACAGGAGTGAGAATAAGTACTCTAAAAAATATTTAACACTTCAGAAATTAAAGCCAAGTTAATTAAATAATAAATTTCTAGGTTACAGCCTTAAAGCAAAAATCAATAAGCTGAAGGACGGAAATACATTTCCGAAACCGCATCAAGTTAAACGGTCGAAGTTAAAAGGCCAGTGAAGAAATGTTTGTGGATTTCTTTATAAATGAACTCTGCTTCCGCCTCTGCGAAAGTCAGCTGGCAGTTATTGCAACTAATGAATCCGCTTAGCCCAGCAGAAATGCTGGGGCATTAAAAACCGAAAAAAAGCGGGAAATAAATCCCGGAAAAACATCCTTGGCTTGTCATTTCGGAGGAGCTGAGACAGAGTTTTAATTATTTTTACTTAGCTGTTTGCTTAACCTCCTCGCAGTGCCAGAGCCAAGTTAATATTGCTGTCAACTGAAGCGCCAATGATAAAATGCAAGTCTACCAGAGAGTTTTCCAGATATTCCGCCATAGACAGTATTTTTTTTTGCTCTGCTCTCCTGTCTCTGAAGGAAAACGGGGCCTGGCTGACTGCTGGTTTACACGACAAACAGAAGCCGCGATGTTGGGGATTCTCCGAGAATATGTTGCAGTGGTTGAGTGGAGGGAAACTTATTAATAACTTTATGCTACTTAGGCAAACTAAAGTAAAAGGGCAAACGCAGAAAGGACACAAGGACCTGACAAGTTTTCATGCTACGACGACTCGAAATGTGCATTTGGAATGCGAATGTTTTTGGCCGACTTGTAATCCGCTTAGTTGCCAAATGACTGTCAATGTGGGCGACTCGGGACCACTATCCTCGCATCCTCTGCTCGAGAGGTCCTGCGTCTGTGACTGCAGAGCTGGAAAGTTTAATGCAACAATTACAGCATAAAGTTGCAACAGCAGCAGGACACAACGCCCAGTCTCTAACCCGAAACCCAACACCGAAACCAATGGGATCCCAGAGTTGAAACGAAAATAGTTCATTGCCAGTTCTTGGCCATGGCATGAAGTGCATTAAATTTGTCTCTAGCCGCAGAAAGGAGCGAGAAACTTTCTAAATTATCTTGCCGCACAAGTTTTGCTATTAATGCGCCTCCCTACAGCCGAGGAAACAGAACAGAAATCTTCGATAATTCGTCCTAAAAACGAAGCAGACCAAATCTGTTGGCAAACTTTCACGAATCGAAGAAGAAAATCTCTCATAAAGTTTGATTCCAACTCGAGCTTTCCCGTAAAGGTAAACCAGGGGAAGCTGAAGTAATTAAAAGCCACTGTCATGACAAACAATTATAGTTGTGTAATTAAAGAGGAGTCTTCGAGATAATATTGATTATCGATCATAACTAAGTTTACAATATTGATATGGAAATTTATAAAATAAAAAAAGTAAAGCTTAAAAATTGAATAACTAAGCCAAAAATTCCTTAATTTTCATTCGGAAAGCTTTCCCATGCCAGTTTTTATTGGCTTTTTCATTCTGCATACTCAGATTAAAATGAAAAATTTTGCCAATTTTTGACAATTTTAATGATGTAACCCCTTATCTTTTTTTTCAAAAAATCGAAAAAATCGAAAAAAATACTTTTGCCTAAATTATAGCTTGATCGACTCGGCTGTTGATGCTGATCAAGAATATATATGATTTATAGGGTCGGAAATGACTCCTTCATTGCGTTCTATACTTCTGACTGAAGTTACAATCCCCTTAAATGGACATTAAAACTTAAATATTTACCCACCATTTTATATGAAAATTATTGGAAAAAGTAAAGCTTAAAAATTGAATAACTAAGCCAAAAATTCCTTAATTTTCATTCGGAAAGCTTTCCCATGCTAGTTTTTATTGGCTCTTTCATTCTGCATACTCAGTTTAAAATGAAAAATTTGGCCAATTTTTGACAATTTTTTTCAAAAAATCGAAAAAATCGAAAAAAATACTTTTGCCTAAATTATAGCTTGATCGACTCGGCTGTTGATGCTGATCAAGAATATATATGATTTATAGGGTCGGAAATGACTCCTTCATTGCGTTCTATACTTCTGACTGAAGTTACAATCCCCTTAAATGGACATTAAAACTTAAATATTTACCCACCATTTTATATGAAAATTATTGGAAAAAGTAAAGCTTAAAAATTGAATAACTAAGCCAAAAATTCCTTAATTTTCATTCGGAAAGCTTTCCCATGCTAGTTTTTATTGGCTCTTTTATTCTGCATACTCAGTTTAAAATGAAAAATTTGGCCAATTTTTGACAATTTTAATGATGTAACCCCTTATCTTTTTTTCAAAAAATCGAAAAAATCGAAAAAAATACTTTTGCCTAAATTATAGCTTGATCGACTCGGCTGTTGATGCTGATCAAGAATATATATGATTTATAGGGTCGGAAATGACTCCTTCATTGCGTTCTATACTTCTGACTGAAGTTACAATCCCCTTAAATGGACATTAAAACTTAAATATTTACCCACCATTTTATATGAAAATTATTGGAAAAAGTAAAGCTTAAAAATTGAATAACTAAGCCAAAAATTCCTTAATTTTCATTCGGAAAGCTTTCCCATGCTAGTTTTTATTGGCTCTTTCATTCTGCATACTCAGTTTAAAATGAAAAATTTGGCCAATTTTTAACAATTTTAATGATGTAACCCCTTATCTTTTTTTCAAAAAATCGAAAAAATCGAAAAAAATACTTTTGCCTAAATTATAGCTTGATCGACTCGGCTGTTGATGCTGATCAAGAATATATATGATTTATAGGGTCGGAAATGACTCCTTCATTGCGTTCTATACTTCTGACTGAAGTTACAATCCCCTTAAATGGACATTAAAACTTAAATATTTACCCACCATTTTATATGAAAATTATTGGAAAAAGTAAAGCTTAAAAATTGAATAACTAAGCCAAAAATTCCTTAATTTTCATTCGGAAAGCTTTCCCATGCTAGTTTTTATTGGCTCTTTTATTCTGCATACTCAGTTTAAAATAAAAAATTTGGCCAATTTTTGACAATTTTAATGATGTAACCCCTTATCTTTTTTTCAAAAAATCGAAAAAATCGAAAAAAATACTTTTGCCTAAATTATAGCTTGATCGACTCGGCTGTTGATGCTGATCAAGAATATATATGATTTATAGGGTCGGAAATGACTCCTTCATTGCGTTCTATACTTCTGACTGAAGTTACAATCCCCTTAAATGGACATTAAAACTTAAATATTTACCCACCATTTTATATGAAAATTATTGGAAAAAGTAAAGCTTAAAAATTGAATAACTAAGCCAAAAATTCCTTAATTTTCATTCGGAAAGCTTTCCCATGCTAGTTTTTATTGGCTCTTTCATTCTGCATACTCAGTTTAAAATGAAAAATTTGGCCAATTTTTGACAATTTTAATGATGTAACCCCTTATCTTTTTTTCAAAAAATCGAAAAAATCGAAAAAAATACTTTTGCCTAAATTATAGCTTGATCGACTCGGCTGTTGATGCTGATCAAGAATATATATGATTTATAGGGTCGGAAATGACTCCTTCATTGCGTTCTATACTTCTGACTGAAGTTACAATCCCCTTAAATGGACATTAAAACTTAAATATTTACCCACCATTTTATATGAAAATTATTGGAAAAAGTAAAGCTTAAAAATTGAATAACTAAGCCAAAAATTCCTTAATTTTCATTCGGAAAGCTTTCCCATGCTAGTTTTTATTGGCTCTTTCATTCTGCATACTCAGTTTAAAATAAAAAATTTGGCCAATTTTTGACAATTTTAATGATGTAACCCCTTATCTTTTTTTCAAAAAATCGAAAAAATCGAAAAAAATACTTTTGCCTAAATTATAGCTTGATCGACTCGGCTGTTGATGCTGATCAAGAATATATATGATTTATAGGGTCGGAAATGACTCCTTCATTGCGTTCTATACTTCTGACTGAAGTTACAATCCCCTTAAATGGACATTAAAACTTAAATATTTACCCACCATTTTATATGAAAATTATTGGAAAAAGTAAAGCTTAAAAATTGAATAACTAAGCCAAAAATTCCTTAATTTTCATTCGGAAAGCTTTCCCATGCTAGTTTTTATTGGCTCTTTTATTCTGCATACTCAGTTTAAAATAAAAAATTTGGCCAATTTTTGACAATTTTAATGATGTAACCCCTTATCTTTTTTTCAAAAAATCGAAAAAATCGAAAAAAATACTTTTGCCTAAATTATAGCTTGATCGACTCGGCTGTTGATGCTGATCAAGAATATATATGATTTATAGGGTCGGAAATGACTCCTTCATTGCGTTCTATACTTCTGACTGAAGTTACAATCCCCTTAAATGGACATTAAAACTTAAATATTTACCCACCATTTTATATGAAAATTATTGGAAAAAGTAAAGCTTAAAAATTGAATAACTAAGCCAAAAATTCCTTAATTTTCATTCGGAAAGCTTTCCCATGCTAGTTTTTATTGGCTCTTTTATTCTGCATACTCAGTTTAAAATGAAAAATTTGGCCAATTTTTGACAATTTTAATGATGTAACCCCTTATCTTTTTTTCAAAAAATCGAAAAAATCGAAAAAAATACTTTTGCCTAAATTATAGCTTGATCGACTCGGCTGTTGATGCTGATCAAGAATATATATGATTTATAGGGTCGGAAATGACTCCTTCATTGCGTTCTATACTTCTGACTGAAGTTACAATCCCCTTAAATGGACATTAAAACTTAAATATTTACCCACCATTTTATATGAAAATTATTGGAAAAAGTAAAGCTTAAAAATTGAATAACTAAGCCAAAAATTCCTTAATTTTCATTCGGAAAGCTTTCCCATGCTAGTTTTTATTGGCTCTTTCATTCTGCATACTCAGTTTAAAATGAAAAATTTGGCCAATTTTTGACAATTTTAATGATGTAACCCCTTATCTTTTTTTCAAAAAATCGAAAAAATCGAAAAAAATACTTTTGCCTAAATTATAGCTTGATCGACTCGGCTGTTGATGCTGATCAAGAATATATATGATTTATAGGGTCGGAAATGACTACTTCATTGCGTTCTATACTTCTGACTGAAGTTACAATCCCCTTAAATGGACATTAAAACTTAAATATTTACCCACCATTTTATATGAAAATTATTGGAAAAAGTAAAGCTTAAAAATTGAATAACTAAGCCAAAAATTCCTTAATTTTCATTCGGAAAGCTTTCCCATGCTAGTTTTTATTGGCTCTTTCATTCTGCATACTCAGTTTAAAATGAAAAATTTGGCCAATTTTTGACAATTTTAATGATGTAACCCCTTATCTTTTTTTCAAAAAATCGAAAAAATCGAAAAAAATACTTTTGCCTAAATTATAGCTTGATCGACTCGGCTGTTGATGCTGATCAAGAATATATATGATTTATAGGGTCGGAAATGACTCCTTCATTGCGTTCTATACTTCTGACTGAAGTTACAATCCCCTTAAATGGACATTAAAACTTAAATATTTACCCACCATTTTATATGAAAATTATTGGAAAAAGTAAAGCTTAAAAATTGAATAACTAAGCCAAAAATTCCTTAATTTTCATTCGGAAAGCTTCCCCATGCTAGTTTTTATTGGCTCTTTCATTCTGCATACTCAGTTTAAAATGAAAAATTTGGCCAATTTTTGACAATTTTAATGATGTAACCCCTTATCTTTTTTTCAAAAAATCGAAAAAATCGAAAAAAATACTTTTGCCTAAATTATAGCTTGATCGACTCGGCTGTTGATGCTGATCAAGAATATATATGATTTATAGGGTCGGAAATGACTACTTCATTGCGTTCTATACTTCTGACTGAAGTTACAATCCCCTTAAATGGACATTAAAACTTAAATATTTACCCACCATTTTATATGAAAATTATTGGAAAAAGTAAAGCTTAAAAATTGAATAACTAAGCCAAAAATTCCTTAATTTTCATTCGGAAAGCTTTCCCATGCTAGTTTTTATTGGCTCTTTCATTCTGCATACTCAGTTTAAAATGAAAAATTTTGCCAATTTTTGACAATTTTAATGATGATGACCCCTTATCTTTATTTTCAAAAAATCGAAAAAATCGAAAAAAATACTTTTGCCTAAATTATAGCTTGATCGACTCGGCTGTTGATGCTGATCAAGAATATATATGATTTATAGGGTCGGAAATGACTCCTTCATTGCGTTCTATACTTCTGACTGAAGTTACAATCCCCTTAAATGGACATTAAAACTTAAATATTTACCCACCATTTTATATGAAAATTAATGGAAAAAGTAAAGCTTAAAAATTGAATAACTAAGCCAAAAATTCCTTAATTTTCATTCGGAAAGCTTTCCCATGCTAGTTTTTATTGGCTCTTTTATTCTGCATACTCAGTTTAAAATGAAAAATTTGGCCAATTTTTGACAATTTTAATGATGTAACCCCTTATCTTTTTTTCAAAAAATCGAAAAAATCGAAAAAAATACTTTTGCCTAAATTATAGCTTGATCGACTCGGCTGTTGATGCTGATCAAGAATATATATGATTTATAGGGTCGGAAATGACTCCTTCATTGCGTTCTATACTTCTGACTGAAGTTACAATCCCCTTAAATGGACATTAAAACTTAAATATTTACCCACCATTTTATATGAAAATTATTGGAAAAAGTAAAGCTTAAAAATTGAATAACTAAGCCAAAAATTCCTTAATTTTCATTCGGAAAGCTTTCCCATGCTAGTTTTTATTGGCTCTTTCATTCTGCATACTCAGTTTAAAATGAAAAATTTGGCCAATTTTTGACAATTTTAATGATGTAACCCCTTATCTTTTTTTCAAAAAATCGAAAAAATCGAAAAAAATACTTTTGCCTAAATTATAGCTTGATCGACTCGGCTGTTGATGCTGATCAAGAATATATATGATTTATAGGGTCGGAAATGACTCCTTCATTGCGTTCTATACTTCTGACTGAAGTTACAATCCCCTTAAATGGACATTAAAACTTAAATATTTACCCACCATTTTATATGAAAATTATTGGAAAAAGAAAAGCTTAAAAATTGAATAACTAAGCCAGAAATTCCTTAATTTTCATTCGGAAAGCTTTCCCATGCTAGTTTTTATTGGCTCTTTTATTCTGCATACTCAGTTTAAAATGAAAAATTTGGCCAATTTTTGACAATTTTAATGATGTCGACTCGGCTGTTGATGCTGATCAAGAATATATATGATTTATAGGGTCGGAAATGACTCCTTCATTGCGTTCTATACTTCTGACTGAAGTTACAATCCCCTTAAATGGACATTAAAACTTAAATATTTACCCACCATTTTATATGAAAATTATTGGAAAAAGTAAAGCTTAAAAATTGAATAACTAAGCCAAAAATTCCTTAATTTTCATTCGGAAAGCTTTCCCATGCTAGTTTTTATTGGCTCTTTTATTCTGCATACTCAGTTTAAAATGAAAAATTTGGCCAATTTTTGACAATTTTAATGATGTAACCCCTTATCTTTTTTTCAAAAAATTGAAAAAATCGAAAAAAATACTTTTGCCTAAATTATAGCTTGATCGACTCGGCTGTTGATGCTGATCAAGAATATATATGATTTATAGGGTCGGAAATGACTCCTTCATTGCGTTCTATACTTCTGACTGAAGTTACAATCCCCTTAAATGGACATTAAAACTTAAATATTTACCCACCATTTTATATGAAAATTATTGGAAAAAGTAAAGCTTAAAAATTGAATAACTAAGCCAAAAATTCCTTAATTTTCATTCGGAAAGCTTTCCCATGCTAGTTTTTATTGGCTCTTTCATTCTGCATACTCAGTTTAAAATGAAAAATTTGGCCAATTTTGGACAATTTTAATGATGTAACCCCTTATCTTTTTTTCAAAAAATCGAAAAAATCGAAAAAAATACTTTTGCCTAAATTATAGCTTGATCGACTCGGCTGTTGATGCTGATCAAGAATATATATGATTTATAGGGTCGGAAATGACTCCTTCATTGCGTTCTATACTTCTGACTGAAGTTACAATCCCCTTAAATGGACATTAAAACTTAAATATTTACCCACCATTTTATATGAAAATTATTGGAAAAAGTAAAGCTTAAAAATTGAATAACTAAGCCAAAAATTCCTTAATTTTCATTCGGAAAGCTTTCCCATGCTAGTTTTTATTGGCTCTTTCATTCTACATACTCAGTTTAAAATGAAAAATTTGGCCAATTTTTGACAATTTTAATGATGTAACCCCTTATCTTTTTTTCAAAAAATCGAAAAAATCGAAAAAAATACTTTTGCCTAAATTATAGCTTGATCGACTCGGCTGTTGATGCTGATCAAGAATATATATGATTTATAGGGTCGGAAATGACTCCTTCATTGCGTTCTATACTTCTGACTGAAGTTACAATCCCCTTAAATGGACATTAAAACTTAAATATTTACCCACCATTTTATATGAAAATTATTGGAAAAAGTAAAGCTTAAAAATTGAATAACTATGCCAAAAATTCCTTAATTTTCATTCGGAAAGCTTTCCCATGCTAGTTTTTATTGGCTCTTTCATTCTGCATACTCAGTTTAAAATGGAAAATTTTGCCAATTTTTGACAATTTTAATGATGTAACCCCTTATCTTTTTTTCAAAAAATCGAAAAAATCGAAAAAAATACTTTTGCCTAAATTATAGCTTGATCGACTCGGCTGTTGATGCTGATCAAGAATATATATGATTTATAGGGTCGGAAATGACTCCTTCATTGCGTTCTATACTTCTGACTGAAGTTACAATCCCCTTAAATGGACATTAAAACTTAAATATTTACCCACCATTTTATATGAAAATTATTGGAAAAAGTAAAGCTTAAAAATTGAATAACTATGCCAAAAATTCCTTAATTTTCATTCGGAAAGCTTTCCCATGCTAGTTTTTATTGGCTCTTTCATTCTGCATACTCAGTTTAAAATGGAAAATTTTGCCAATTTTTGACAATTTTAATGATGTAACCCCTTATCTTTTTTTCAAAAAATCGAAAAAATCGAAAAAAATACTTTTGCCTAAATTATAGCTTGATCGACTCGGCTGTTGATGCTGATCAAGAATATATATGATTTATAGGGTCGGAAATGACTCCTTCACAGAGTTACACGTTTCTAACCAAAGGAAACGTGAAATAAAATACTTACAAAATGTAATCAATTTCATAGCTTACAAACTGATTAATAATTGGCTTTTATTTTAATGGAAGTATAATTAAATTCCTTAATTCGCCAAAACAAATGAGCTGTTAAGCCTCTTTTCGTTGGCCAATATATAAAGCTTTTAAACAGCTATAAAAGGTTACCATTTAATTAAGTAAATTATCTTATGCGAACATGAAATAATTTTATTTTCGCATTGCATGTAGAAATTAAATTGCATTCGCATGCAACGGCTTAAAACGTGCTAAATAAATAATTTTGTTCACAGAAAAGTTATAAAAACGTTTTCTATTTCGATACGTGCCCGAAAGTCCTGTGCTGTGACAAAGCCCAGGATTCAATTATTGGCCTAACGAAACTGTTAGTTTAATTTTCACTATGGAAAAAGTTATGTGGAAAGTTGATTTTAAAGCCCGAAACCGAAGGATAAACTGCACAATATTTGGCTAAGCAGGCCATGGCCAAGCTGTTCATTCATCAGCCCTTAATCAACATTACCTCTGCCGACCAGGAAAATAAAACAAGGAACAGCCCGAAAACTACACAGCAGCCAGCAGCATCTACTCCTACTAACCTACATAAAAACTAGCAAAAACAAAGGCAAAAATATCCTGTAAGATGAACAAAAGCCGGACCGAAAGCTCTTTAACGGCCTTTGTTTGCACTTAACTATATAGCCAAGGACCCCGAGTAATATCTTGTTGCTGGCCTGAACTTGCTGACCAGGTCAGCTCATCAAGAGTTGCGAAACCGAAGGACGAACAAGGAGACAGGGGGACTTTGTAGTTGCTCCACTTGAAACTTTATGCTAAACTACAGTTCAGCGATTCACAGATTACACAGGAGCAGCACCAGAGACAGGACATGAAAAAGCGTTGACTGTAAATAATGTTAGATAATTATTTAGTTTGTGTTTTCCAGCGGCCTCCCTTCCCACCAGAGCCGCTTTGGGGTAAATCAACAGAATACAAAAGCAAGCAAGATTGGCATTTAGAAGTCACCAGACTATAAGATACCTGGTAATTGTGTCTAATATTTATGGTGTTTAATTATGTACTTAATTACATGCTGCAATAAATTTTCTATGAGCCGTAATAGTTGAGACTCTGATTGATTATCATACTACATATATATTCATTACTATATACCCATAAACTTCAAAACTACCGGGTATTAGGACAGCAGGGAATGGTCTGGAATCTAAACTGAGGCTGTCAGATTTTATGTTTCGGTTCTTGAGATATTTTCACATCATAAAAAAGAAGAAGCGGATGTTGGCAACGATGAAAGTACTCCTCGGCGGCCCGTCCGTTTATTTATTGCGCCTATTTTGCGGTTTAGCGGTTTTATGGCCACTTCCAGGCATTGTTTTGCCGCCCGCAGTCGACTGTGTAATTATCTGCCTTAGCAGCGACTAATTAGCTTAAGGTTCCGCCAGCCTTTGTTGTTTTCCCAGCTGCAGCTTTACAGGAAGGACTCATTAAAGTTGGGCCCCCTTGGTTTGGCGGCCGGATAAATCAGCGTCACTTTTAAATATGGCAAAAAATAAATTGCCAACAGGCCAGGCTCGACTCGCACAGATAGAGATAGAGGTATTTAAAACAAATCTGGAACGTGGTGGAAAATGTTGCGCTAATTGAAAATCCTTTCAAATCCCAGACGAGCCGGCGAAATGAAAATAGATTGTCGCGCATTGCGTGCGAGGAAACGCATTTGCATGGACTGCAAGGGTCGGGGGGTCCCGAGCCGGAAAAATAACCAAATGGCCAAAAGCCACTTAACACTTGTTCGGAAAATCCATTAAGTGCCCAGAATTTCGCTGAAATTGTATTCCATTTTCTGCCATTTCTTTTTCAAGCAATAAAACAGCTCTAATTGGCTCTGGCATCGGAATGGCTGGTCATCCAACTAAAAATATCTTGAGAGGATTAGGTTTTGCAGCATATCTTCTCACTAGTTGTGTTCATTTAAAGTTCATGTGAAACATGAATTCGGGTTAAAAATATTTGGTTTCTTTCATTAAATGTAAAGAGATCTACGTAAAAGTAGAAACACGGAAATCGTAACAAAGCAGAGAAGTAAATTTTGTAACATATATATATATGGTTTTAATAAAAAAACAGTGAAGTTTAAATGTTTAAATATTCCTAACAATTTACAGCCTTTATCTACCAAAGTCTCCTGCAGACAACTTATAAACAACAATTGTTTTTCTCCTTTTTCCCTGGCTTAATTAGCCGCTATGCAAATATTTTTCCATCCTCCCTTAGTTTCTTTTTATTTTTTAACTAAACTAACAAATTGCCCCCCTGTCTGGGCGTAAAAAAGTGTTACAAAAATAAAGCAAGGAATATAGAATTTGTAGCCACTTTATGCCGTTGAAAATGCATGGGTTCGCCATGGTAACCCTTAACCCTCCTTTTTTTATGTGCAACCCACACAGAGGACTGTCCAAACAGATGTCAGTGTCGTCGTTATTTTTTGTATATTTTTTTTTTCGCTTCCGCTTTTCATAGGGGAGTTTTCCTCGCAGCAAATTGCATGTACAGGGAAAAACAGAGCGGAGCAAAGCTCCGTGCGGAATGGAAGGCAAGAATGTTGCTGCTTAAGCCGCTTAATTGTCACACATGAATGGGAAATTTTCGGGAGCCGCTTAGCGCTTGGGGGATACAGTGGCACAATGGCCCAGTGGTGTTTCCTTGTCGGTGCTGCTTTCTCTACTTACTCAGTATGATAATCAGGCAGACGAATATGGCCCCTAATGCGCCCATGCTCAGCTTCAGGCGCTGCCCCTCCTGGACCAGCTCACAGTTCTCGCCCCAATATCCCTCCGGACAGATGCACCGATATCGGAGCCGGGGCTCCAGATTGATGCAGGTGGCACCGTTCAGGCAGGGCAGATCCAGGCACTCGTTGCGATCCACACAGCCCTTGGTGTCCGAGGACATGATGCGACCCTCGCTGCAACTGAAATGAAACAATCGCGATGGCGGATGGGGAGAGTTATTACAAATTCAAAAAAAGGAGATTACTGGTATGGGTAGAAATTTATGATGGCACTGCGGGTTTTTCGCCTACACTCATGAAAAATAATCCAAAAAGAAGCTTAGAGCCCAATATAACTTATTTACTGTATATGGAATGAAATATGTTGAAAGCACTTTATTAGTATTTCAGTGGAACTGCAATGATAGTAACTATCTACGTTTGGTCAAGCCTTTTAAAGACCAAATTTATTTCTATAAAATAAGAAATTATATAAAAATATAAATATTATAAAAATATAAAACTCTTTAGTTTACTTTCTAAATACTAAAAATATTTTTTATTGTATTCCCCATTTAAGTAATTCCCTTACAAAGCTGAAACTTTCACTAAAGTGTAGTCTCTGTTCTTGGGAATATTTTTTGCTTCGCAAATGCGAGCTTCCTATTTTTTCATTTTCACACAAAGTTTTGCAACCGAGGAATAGAATAATTCCCCATGAGTTTTTCGACTTTCCTCCTGTTTTTTGAAGCGCATTAAGGGCGTGAAGTTTTGGTTAGACGGGGAGGATCCCCAACCAATTTAACAGAGGGAAAAGTTAAAGCTTTAAGGTATGCATATACATGTGGCACATGGTAACCGCAAAGTGTACACATTTAAATTGAAGTCATTTCGTATTCCAATTGAGGACAGCTCCTTGTCCAACATCTTAGAGTCCCGGCTGAGTGACACAAATTCCTCGCGTGGCACTGCGTTAACTGCTGCCCACAGCCGGCAGTGAAATTGAGGCTAAAGTAAGCATAATTTATGACACGTCACCACCTGAAGGCGAAACGTGTGCCACTATTTAAATTTATTTAAATAAAAAAAAGGAAGCGTAAAGAGAAAAGACCAAGGACCAAAGACGAGCCGGGCGAACACGTGTTAAAAGGCAGCAGAAGCAGGAGCAGCAGCAGCAGGCCCAGATGTTTCTGTTCCCGAAAGCAAATGGAGCGAGAAGCTCACAGCTGGGGGTGCTTAGTAGTCCTTGGTCCTGGCTCTTTGGAGGAGGACGGCGAAAGGACATGATGCAGTGCCAGATTGGGTGTCCTTGCTGGCTGTCGTCGGGTCTCAAATGGAGTCACTCCGCAAAACTAATGATGTGGAAAATGTGCTCTGCCACCGCCACTGCGACCCATCATCGATGAGGTGTTGCCGAGCAGAAGCCGGAGGATCAGGAGTCGTGCCCCAGATTCCCCAGGCCATGCAAATGTGGATGCTTTGTAGAGGAAACACTATCGAAAACGAAAACACTAAACTTATCTCAACGAGTAATATTTAGAAATATGAAAGTGGAAAATTGCAAACAAATTAAGCAACATTTTGGGAATTTCTTTTAAAGGTATGTGTTTATAAAACAAACGAACACTATTACCAAATTTAATTTTAAGGTAACAATAAAAATAAAATAAATAAAAATTTAAGTATTGTTTTAGTCTCTTGAAGTATGGTATTAAAGTGAATTTGTTTAATTAATATACTCTTTATCAAGGCTAAATCATTGTATTAATTTAAAAGATTTACACATATGATTTTTAATAGATTTTTCCCATTTCCTATTGTATTTTTTCTGACTGTATCTACCACCTATTTATGTGGTGTCTGAGCTCAGGGAGACAGGCAATGACAATTGATATTATTTGTTTTGCATTTGGAGTCAATTTGCTGTTTGGCTCTGTCTGTGTGCCTGCATCTGGAAAATGTCAGGAAAGTCTCTGTTCTTTTTTCTCAGAAATATGTATGTCAGCTGGGATGCGGTTTTCCTTTTAACCAAGTGCAAAAAGGGTGCAAATAATACTAAAGAAAATGTATAACTCGACCATTTTGCACATATAATGATACATTTAAGCTCTTACAAGATGTAATACTGTTCATTTGAAATAATTACATTCAGTTTAACAATTACAAACAGTTAATTACAACCTTTCGTGAGAGCTTGTAATTTAATCAAGTACCCAGCAAAGTACAAGAAACCTTAAAAGCAAGTGTAAAATTGAAAATAGATACTTACGTGCACTCGTATTCGTTCCACAAATCGACGCAGTCAAAGGGATCCGGGCATATGACATTGGAGCAGGGCCTGTTCGAGGGACAGTTCCTTTCCACATTCCTGGCCATCGTCGCCTGGCCCCATTGGGTGCCGTTCATGGCGGGCGGCAAGGGTAGGTGCTTCCCGTCCAACCTGCAGTTCGAGAAGGGAAATAAATTCAAGGAATTGGAATCAATATTTTATGCAGAAACATCTCCCCCACTGACTCCTATGATTTGTGGTCCAACTACCTACAGACTGTGCGAGGCTAGAAGTTCTCCGATTCGTGGGAAAAATATTGAGCTGGCAAGATAATCATGTCTTTAATTTAAGCTTTATCTAGCTGGAAGTTTTTTATATTAAAATAGCTGGCAACTATCCTTGAAATACTGTTAAGCAAGTGATTATTATTTTAATTTATTATTCTTTTGATATGTAATACAAATTCTTGGATTGACTTTCTTTCAATCAAACTATGCTCCTTTCTGTTAGGGCATCCGAACTGTCCTTAAAAGCCTTAAAATCAGCAAATGGGGGCTAAACTCTCTCACCTGATGTCGTCCAAGCAGCTCCTCTGGAAGTCGGCCTGCACCTCAAAGGTCTTGATGCCCGTATATTCGGCCTTGCCGCCCGCATAGACGCCCTCCTGCTTGTCAATGGTCAGCCACTGGTGGCCGGTGTAGTGGAAGGACTCGTTGTACCGTCTCGATTCCCCGCCGTCCAGTTCCATCAGAGCTGCCGATCCATAGCGACTAATGCGAATCACGTGCCACTGTCCGTCGTTGACGGCCACGGCCGTTAAGGTGAGGAGCTGCTCCTCATTCCGCAGGGAGTTCAGGTTGTACCTGAACTGAAGGTGACCCCGTCGCAGCTCCAGGATGGCATACTCCCGATGATGCTGGTCACTCACCCGGAAGAGCTCGCCGCCCTGCTCCCGCGTTCGGAATCTCAGCTGCAGTTGGGTGGAAAAGCGATCGGGTTCAAAGCTCAGGGCGAATTTAACATAGCTCTGGGCCTTGAAGGTTGTGGGTATGGTGGGTATATTACAGCCCGGACCCATCCAGCCCGGCTGGCAGTGGCACTTGGCCTGGACCAGGCTGGCTACACAGTTTCCGTGCTCCCAGCATCGCGCCGTGTGCTCGGTCTTCAGGCAAACCTCGTCGGTTTGTGGACAAGCGGGGAAGCTGTTCCTGGCCAGAGCCGGGAAGGCCAGGTCATAGTGCTCCGAATTGTGGATGACATTGCGGATGCAGCCATCGAAGCCCTTGGAGCTGAAGGCGTACTGCCAGTTGTAGAGGGTCTGATCAAAGTGCTGCCTGTAAAGTCCGCCCAGTTGCAGGGGCTGGTTCAGATTCAGGGACTCGGCAAACGGAGGAATTTGTCCGCGGGCCTGGCAAGCGTTATCATCGAATTCCGGTGGAGTGCCATCCTCCATTTCGGAGACCAAGGCGGTGCGACAAAAGTCCACAACCATTCGCACGTTCTCAGCATCCCAGAAGATGTCCAGACGATGCCAGACTCCGTCGTCCAGGGTTTTCTTCGTCTTCACCTTCAGCTCCAGCGTTCCCGAGCCGAAATCGATGAGCAGCCGGGGATTACCCTGCTCCAGTTCCAGGCTCACAAAATCACTGATCACGGTTTCACCCGGCTTTGGCGGCACGATGGGTCCGTTGTACAGGATCAGTCCATCCGCTTCCCGGGTAATAAATTCCAAGCTGAGATGCGATTCCTGGCAGAGTTGAAGTGGCGGATACCAGGCCCATCCGTTGCCGCGAAAGCTCCGCGTGGACTGCTGGCACCGTGGCCCATTGTAGCCCACCGGACAGGCCACACATTTCGGCCCGTTTCGGGTCTCCACACACCGGCCGCCATTGTAGCAGAGATGGCTCCTGCAGTTGTGATCCTGATTGGTGAAGTTCCTGGCCCGGCACACACACTGGGCACTGATCTCCAGGCGGACGCCGACCAAGGCAGTCCGATTCACACTAACCGTGTAGGGTTTCTTGCCCAGCTCCACCTTGGAGGAGCAGGAGCCGGAGCCACACTTGCCCTTGCCCTCGTGCAGACACTCATTGATATTCACCATGGTGATGTTCAGTCCCACTTCCTGCTCGATCTCCTCGCGATGCATTTGCACTACGCCGTTCAGGCGAACTGCCTTGAAGTACGGCTGCTGCGTTGCCGATCGGGCTGCAAAGTGGACATCTGTCAGGGGATACGGAGTGTCCTCCTTGAGCTGCACACTGAACACGTCCACATTGTCGCGATCCGTGTACAAGAGTTCGGCCAGCTTGTTCCTGAACCGCTCCAATTTTGAGGGCTCCACTTGATTCTTTACCGGATTCCAAGTTCGCACGAAATCCTCGTCCGTAATATGGGCCAGTCGCATCGAACCAGCCTGCTGCACAGCCTCTGATGTAATGTCGCGCACTGTGACACTCAAATTGGCCGGAATATCCTCCTGGCCATGCTCCCGATCGTAAACCTTGAATTTTAGTTGATAGCGACCCCTTCGGGTTCCTGCTCTCATCGTAAGGATACCCGTGTCCGTGTCCAGCTTGAATCTCTGGTGCTCCTGCACCTCCCAATAGTATTTCTTGTCGGGCACATCCCAATCGTCCGGATCGTTGACATAGACCCTTCCAATCGCCGTATCCTGCGACTGTCCTTGATAATTGTAGACCAAAACTGATTTGCTGCCGGGCTGCATCTTATTATCATTCACATCGCCAATGGTTACTGTCAATGTGCTCGTTCCCGTCATCGCAGGAGCTCCGTTGTCCTTGATCTCAATGGGAATGGCATAGGTCTTTTGCACCTCGCGATCAAAGGGACGAAGGGATGAGACAATAGCCACGCCATTGCCATTGTCGCCTCCTGCAAAGGTAAGGTAAATGGAAGGTGTTGGTTATTATAAAGTGCATTTAATACACTTATTTTATTCAAGGTATTTCCTGCTTTTACTCTTTACTATTTACCTTGCAAAAGAGCTCCCAAAAAGTAGCCCCTATTTCTTTTAAAGAGGATTCCAAAAATCGCAAGAACTGAGGTAATTTTTGACCTTGTTTTGGACTTAATAAATTTATTTAAACTTTAAGAGACTTTTTGCAAAGCAAAACTTGAACTCCTAGATTGCTTTTGCATTGGTAATACTATCCAATCGGACTCGTGGCGAATTTGCATCCGGCCAAAATGCACTGCACTGCAGTTGGCAAAGCTAACCAGAAAACGCTAAAATCAAACAACTTGCAATTCAAAACCGAACCCCCTTTTCGAAACTCCGCCACCCCAACGCCAATTCCAATCCCAATCCCCATCCCAAACCCTCTGGCGCATTCAGTTCATTCATTCAAGGCAATTGCCACACAATCAAAGGCGAAATCAAACGCTAAACCAAACTCTGTTTGCATAGTAATGGTGATTGAATTATGTTTCAGACAATCAGCATCATCAGCATTGTTTGTGCCACAAAGTTAGTAACCGAAAAAAACACTGTAAGAGCCAACTAAGGAAACTGTGGGCCGAGATAGAGAAATTGGTAGAACAGTGCCATGGAAGTGGAAGAGGAGAAATGTGGACACAACTCGGCCTGGAGGCATCATCTCAGTTGATGCAGTTGCCCCGGCTCTTGTTTTCATTGCGATTTGGTGTTTTCCATTCATGGGTTTTCCCCAGAGGAAAGAGTACACGCACTAAAATGGATCAACGTTCGGTTTTCTAGGCTTTTATTTTCTTTCACAAAATGAAACTTAAAAAAACAGAACCTGAGTCTTCGGAAAGGTTCAGTGCATTTTCATAGATTCGTGACTGAAACTGGAATAATTTTTTGATTGTGAAATTAGAGAAAGGCACTTTTTAAATTATAATTATGAAAGCATGAATTTCCTAAAAATTATTTCATTAAACATAGTTATAAAAACTTCTAATAATATTTTTTATGTAAATATTATTGGTGCCTTAACATTTTTATTTATTTATTTGAAATCTCTGAAAGGGTATTCCCTCGGCCAGTCTTAAACTAAATTAATCTCCCAATCTCAATTTACAGTTTTCTATTCCCCTCTTTTTCTGTCAAATGGAAATTGCTCTACACTTTTTGTAGCCATTGTTGGGAGTTATTTGAAACAAAAATCCCGAGCAAAAAACCAAAAAAAAAGAACGAGAAAAAACTTTAGAGAGCAACCCAATAAAATCGATCAAATGAAAGAAAATTTGAGGTGTCACTTGAATGCTGTCGCTGACATTGACAGCAAGTTTTTCAATTTTCTCGTCCAGTTTTCTTGCTTCGCCAGTTTGAATTTCAAGGCGCATTTCTCTTTTGTATTTGTGTGTCTCTCTGTTTTAGGGTCCATCCTCATTGATGTGTTTTTATCACTGAATGCTCCACTTTTTGTGATATTTTTTTGTTTCGCTTTACCGACCTGCCACGTGTTTGAGTGTCAAGTATCTGGACCCTGGCCGAAATCGGGCCCGAAAGGCAATTGGGTATCAAAATAAATAATTGATTTTTAAATTCTAAATTAATTATTCGGCCATAAACAAGTGCTGAGTATAAATACCTAAATAAATAAGAAATTAGCTAGGATACTCGCATGATATTAATTTGCATAATTACTTAAATGAGATGCGTAATTAGTATAAATTGCTCTGCCATATCGCATTGAATGCATTTTTAATCAAGCTAATGCATTATATATGCTGAACATTTTATTCTATAATTTTCCAAAGTGTTGGCGATTATTTCTCATTAGCTTTTTTTTACGCCTCTATGACAGATGTGCGGTTTAGTGAGCGTTTTAACGTTCATTTTTTTTGCACGATTAATTATGCAAAGCGATTTGACCTGCCCTTGGACACATGTTTGGAATAACGATTAGCATTTGACTAGTTTTTTAATGGCGAGAGCACTTTTGTGTGTGTTTTTTTTTTACAAAATTTCACACAATGAATTTAATGTAGTGAGATAGACATATTTCAAATATGTTTACCACAATTTTTATAGAGGAAGAAAACTATAAGAAAATACAAGAAAATACAAATATTTCGCAGCATAAATTAATATAGAAAATAACTAAACCACTAAAGGAAACCAACTTCACAATTTGTATATCACATTTTTTTCGATAAATCAAAATTTTAAAAACTCATTACTAAGCTAAAAATGCATTAATTTTAATTCGGAAAGCTGGTTTATGTTAGTTTTTGATAGGTTATTAAATCTGCATACTCAATTTAAAATTTAAGAAAATTAAAATTTTTTCAAATTTTTGACAATTTTAATGATGTAACCCCTTATCTTTTTTTCAAAAAATCGAAAAAATCGAAAAAATTAGTTTTCTCTAAAATATAGCTAGATCGATTTGGATTTTGATACTGATTAAGAATATATATGATTTATAGGGTCGGAAATGATTCCTTCATTGCGTTCTATACTTCTGACTGAAGTTACAATCCCCTTAAATGGACACTAAAATTTAAATATTTACCCACCATTTTATATGAAAATTATTGGAAAAAGTTAATCTTAAAAATTGAATTACTAAGCCAAAAAATCCTTAATTTTCATTAGGAAAGCTTTCCCGTGCTAGTTTTTATTGGCTCTTTCATGCTGCATACTCAGTTTAAAATGAAAAATTTGGCCAATTTTTGACAATTTTAATGATGTAACCCCTTATCTTGTTTTCAAAAAATCGAAAAAATCGAAAAAATTAGTTTTCCCTAAAATATAGCTAGATCGATTTGGATTTTCATACTGATCAAGAATATATATGATTTATAGGGTCGGAAATGATTCCTTCACATTATTATAAGCTTCTGACTAAAATTATAATACCCTTCAAGGCTATAAGAAATGCAAAATTACGTATAGGCACTGGTGTCAATATTATTTGGTCATAACACAGCCAAAAAGGCATTAATTTAAATTTGGAATGCTGTCCAATATTAGTTTTTTATATGTTATTAAACCTGCATACTCAATTTTAAATTTCAAGTAAAATTTTGGGCAATTTTTGACAATTTTAACGATGTAACCCCTTATAAAATTTTCAAAATTTTGAAAAAAATAAATTTTCCCCACACATGCCTAGATCGCTTCGTGAATTGATTCTGATCAAGAATATATATGATTTATAGGGTCGGAAATGAATTTTTCACTTGGTTACAAGCTTCTTACTACTATAGCCTGCCTGTGTATAAAAATGCAAACTTACTGCGGTCATATTCCACTTTGAAGCCGGCTCTTATTTCATCACTGGCCAAGGGATCCAATCGGAAGGTAAAGGGTCCTCCATTGCCTCTCTGTCGATCATCGGCATCCTTGGCAGCCACCTCCACGATTTTCCTACCCGAAACATTTTCCGGCAGCGTGGGTCTATAGTCCTGGGCAAAGATCGGGGCATTGTCGTTCACATCCTTGACTATCACAGTCAAAGTTGCTGTTGCAGTTCGAGCAGGATGGCCATCGTCTATGGCCAGGACTTGGATGTGATGCCGATCGAGGGTTTCCCTGTCCAGGGGTCTCTGTATGCTGACAGCTCCCTTGTCGCTGATGGCGAATTGCCTTCGGCGATTTGTGGAGCGAACTATCTTGTAGGTCACCTTCGAGTGACCTCCCTGGTCGGCATCCGTGGCTCGAAATTGCTCCAGAACTGTGCCCACTTTCGTGTCCTCGTAGATGGAGACTTCGATGTGCTCGCGATCGAACTTGGGCACATTGTCGTTGATGTCCCGCAGCTTAACCACCACCCAGGAGTACGCCACGTGATACTTATCACTTCCACTTGGCCCATCCTCGCCCTTGTCGTTCACCTGAATGCGAAACCGAAAGCCACTACTCTGCAGGGGATCCTCATAGTCCAGTGGCTGGATGATTTTCAGCGAGCCAGTGCCATCCGCATTCCGTACCATGGCAAACTTATCCGCCCCGAAGCCACTATTCGCCACTACTTTGTACTGGAAAGTGTTGGTTTCGTCCTCGTCCTGAACAGTCACCGTCAGGATGGGCGTCTCCGGGATGTAAGTGCCATTTGTCTCATCCACCTCCGTGAACCACTCGTCCTTGGTGAACTGCGGCGGCATGTCGTTGAGGTCCTTCACGCGAATCGAGGCAGTGCCAGTGCCTGCAAAATTGGCGAATAAACAGAACGGAGTGCATCAGTATGGCGCCTATTACATTGAGAGAAATTACGGTCAAGATTTTTTATGAGAATATATCTCTAGAAATTGCTGATACAAGACAAAATGGAACGGGGCAGCAACCTCAAGCATCTCAATTTTCTGTGAATTAATATTAACACCCACTCAAGGCCTGGACAAGACAAGCAATCCAGTTGGTTGAACTTGAATATTCACATTAAAGAAATCAATATGTGTTCATTGAGGTAATTGCACTGGTAATCGATATTAGATTTATATATTTTACAAAGAACATTCAAAGGTGTCCGAATAGAATGCCCAGAATTCCCAGAATTTATTTTCGGGGCATTGGACTGGCCAAATCACGTCAAGGCTCTCAAAATTTCTGCGTATCATTATTAACGCCCACTCGAGGGGTTCGCAGATAGACAAACAATCTGGCTGATTGAACCCTGGCAAATATTCATGACACTCACCCTTCAGGCCGCCGCCATCCATGGCCACCACCTGGATGGAGTAGTCAGGGGTCCGCTCCCTGTCCAGACAGCAGACTGCCGTTTTGATTAGCCCCGTCTCCGGCTCGATTTCAAAGATGGGTGCCCCCGTCTCCTCCTCGATGACGTTCTTCTCAATCGAATAGATTAGCTTGGCGTTGGTGCTCTCGTTGGGATCGTCGTAGTCCACGGCGGCCATGGTCATCACGGGACTGCCGGCGGTGCCATTTTCGGTGACGTTGCCAAAGTAGATGCCCTGCGGAAACTGCGGGGCATTGTCGTTGATGTCCTTCAGGTTAACCTGAATGTCGGCATAGCCAACTAGGCCCTCGCCACCCTCGTCCTGGGCGAATACGGTGAAGCGCCACTGTGGCCTGCCATTCGGTTGATCTCGGTCCAGGGGCTGTGGGATTGGAATTACAGTTAAAATTAGAATTTATTGCAAAATAAATATTTGAGAAAAAATATCAAAAGATTCCAATTTCTAGTGAGCTCTGAAGGATACAAAGTCCTGTTCAAGTTCAGGAAGCTCAAAGAGAGCTTGATACATTTTTATAATATTATTGCGAATGCTTGCAGTTATTTTTTCGAGTGTGGATAAGCCATTGGCAGCTGTTTGTTTGTTTGCAAATTATTTTATGCCCTTCGGTAAACTGTAACCGAGCAGAATCCCCTTGAAACCCTTGGGTCGTCGTCAGCCATTGGTTTGTGTTTGTGTGCCAACCTGGCTTTGATGGCATTGCGGTGGCTCGGTGGCTGGCTTACACACGAGGCGTTATTAGATTTCTATTTCTCATTAAATGAGTTATCCACACGAAATTGCATTGCCAATGACAAAATAAAAGCCATCCATTCGATTGAAATGTCCTCCAGTGTTCGTTTCGTTTCGATTCGCTTTGTTTGTGTTCGTCTCTAAATATGTCAACAATTCGGTCTTGGCCCGAGTTTGGCTTTGTCCAATATTCAAATTACCCTTAAACATTGCTTGCTCAGCTAATACCTATCCGTATTCCGTTTGCCTGTATTTGTGGTCCAGAGTACGATTTGCTTTTACGATGAATTAATTCTGTAGTCCTATTGAAGTAAATGAAAGCTTAGTCTTGTGTATTTGTACTCAAGAAGCCTTCACCTGGCTGAGCCAAAATAAACTGTCAAGAAATATATGCGTGTAAGTTCTAATGGAATAAATTATTGATCAAGGTTGAGTCAAGGAATGATTCATATATTATACTTCTATACTGTTCTGTATTCTATCTTATTCTGAATTATGGGTTTATAATGTGTTTATACCTTTAAGGATTTTATTTTATAGAATATAAACATTATCCTCAATTTAAATTTCGACCTATACGCGTCTCGAAATAAATTAAAACTCTTTGAGATTTTGAATACAATTCTTTGAAAGCGTTACACAAATATTCTTTTACTTATTAAAAACTCCCTTTTACATTTTTTTTTGTATTTAAAATATTGCATTTATTCGCTTTATATTGCTCAAACCAAACCAGATTAATGATTCTTTTGCAAATCAATCGGCTGTCATAGCAAATACACTTTAAGCCCCGTTCGCTCAATTAAAGCCGGGTTGAAATAATATATATATTCCGGCCACGTGACATGCAATGCGATTGCAATTACAATTTAAATGCCGTCAGTCGGCTGGCAAGAAGCCCAAAGCCAAGCCTCCCATTCGCTCGGCCTAACTTTTCCCTTTTTTTTTTTTTCAAAACCCCCAACCCACACCCAACCAACCATTTTCCTGCCTGATTTTACACTCAATTTTATGCGAGGAAACCGCGCTCCAATAACGAACGACGAACGTCATTTACATGTGGTCGGTTGTAGAGCGTCAAAACCACAAATGCCACATGCTGTCGCTGCCACGCCCACTTGCCCCATGCCGCCCACATGCCCCCATTCAGCCCACTTTATCCCTATCGCATCGGGGAACAGCCCTATCCGCCAACAATAAAACAAATAAAGCAAACCAACCGCCAGCAGCAACATTTGAACATTTTATGCAAACTGCAGGGGGGGAGTGGAAACCCTTCCAGCTCTGTGTGTCCAGCAGTGGTGGCAACTATTTACGAACTGGAACTAGTTTTCAACTATATTTTGATATTTGATATCACGCTGGATAAGAAAATAAAACATTTTACTTTAGAATTTGTAAGGACTTTGTGTACCAACAAACTCAACTCCAAAACTATACATACTATGAAGTAAAAACCTTATAGTTTCTCAGCAGGACGAGAGGTTTTCATTTGCTCCCAGCTCTATTCTATTAAAAAGCACTCCCCGATTAGTTAATTAATTAATCTCATCCATTTTAAGCCATTTTTAATTAATGATAAGCCTCCTCTTTTATATAATCCAGAGCTAGCAGCACTGCTAGCCACCCGTTCGCTGATGCCACTTCGACCCGTTTGTTTTTATGGACTGTGTCTGAAATTAATTGGAGTCTATGTAGCTGACAACCAACGGTGGCACTCTTTTTGTTGCATCTAAATGTCATTATTTTTTGTTTGTCCTCCCACCCACTGTCCACTGTGTGCGGTTTGACACAGTTTTAAATTAATCATACGCCACCGAGTCGCGCCGAAAGCTTTTACAATTTACAAAAGTCGAGCAATCGAGCACCGGCGGTAAGGGGATGACAGCAATCAGAAGCCGACAAAAAGTGTTAAATATTGAACACGTTTTCAAGCGCTTCCGTTTATGAAACAAGTGATGCTGTTGGAAAATATAAACAGAGGTGTCAAGTCACTTAACGTTTTTTGCACGGCATTCTGTTGGTGGATAGAAAGGGAAAACTATTTTATACCTTAAGTTTTTGCAAAACAATAAATAAAATTTAATAAATGGAATTTATAATATAAATTGAAGTGCTCATTTTATTATGGATTAAAAATATATATTAAATTCTAAGCCATTCCATTTTTATGGATCACTTCAACCAAAATTTTCTCTTGAGTACTAGATAAAAATTTAATGTTTTACCACTCCTAATTTATTGTTAAAAATTTCCTATCAACAATTTATTAAATTTTACATTTTCTAAAACCCTAAAAAACACCTTTTACTCTTAAAATCTTTCCTTCCCGGTTTTTATGCAAATATTAAGTAGGTGCAGGAGACTTTTTTAATACCAATAAAAATTATGACGTTCTTTCTTGGACTTTAGGTTATTTATTCAAAACCAGCACTTGGACACACAGCCTTGGCAAGGTCACCCAACCCGCATAAATTCAGGGTAGCCACGGAGCTAGCCATACTCGACGTCCAAAAGGCAGTGACCCTCTCATTTTTTAACTGTTCACTCGTCACACAATATAAACTGCGCCATTGTACGAGCATAAACTGCGGCTCAATTGTGACGGGCCAAAGCCGAGTCCCTCTGTCCGAAATACCCCCCGGGGCTTATGGAATACCCCCAGCTGAAACACAAACGAAAAACTTATTTTCCTTTTTTATTTCCTTCTCTTTTTTTTAGCATTTGCACTGCTTGCTCTTAGGGGAAAGTCCGAGAGAGTAGGGGCAATTTTTTAACTGGCTTTCATTACGCCCGTTTTACGCGAGGAACTCAAAATTGGAATCTGTTAAGGGTAGTAGCTCACTGATTACACTGTCAACATACAATAAGCTCAACTTAAGGTTATATGAAATATTTCTCGGAGTGTAATACATCCTTAGAAACATCCTTAAATACTAAAAAAGAAGCTTAGCAAACACTTACCTTGAGTACAAAAATATCGCCCGTTGTGCGATTTATATCAAATTTACTATTCGCAGGATTATCAGGGTCGATGCCCTGGCCAGTCAGGAAATATACAATATTTATTGGTCTATCTACATCGCCATCGGTGGCGGTAACCTGAAAAAGAGAACGAAATGCGGTTTGGTCACAAAAAGTGCATTATATCGGATATATATAGAGAGATAGAATCGAAATCAGAATCACAATCATTTTCAGGTGCTGCCCAAATCGACGGGGGGTTAAGCGATTTTTCGTGCCCTCGCTGGACGCTGCTTACGATATTGGAGGCTATAAATCAAATATGCAAATGAGCCAAATGCTTTAAATGTCCAATAAAAGGGCAACGTGAATGTTGAAATGGGGGAAAAAAGCAGAGAGGGTTTTGGAATGTTCGATGGGGAGGGAGGCTGCAAAAAATCTGGACAGTGGGCGTGGCCTTGCCAGCCAGATTGCTTGTAAATTTATGCTTCGATTTATTTTTTTGTTCTCCTATTTTTTGCCCATTTTATTTTTTGCTTCCCCCCGATGGCCACAAAATATTGTCAGGCGGACAAAAAAATAAGAATGGAGAACGAAATGCTAATATTACAGAGATTTATGTAATTATTCAATCGGATTTGGGGTTTTCTTTTGTTTTATTGTTTTATTTTTGTTTCGTTCGTTTTTCGCCTTGCGGCTAGTAAATGAAATCAGCATTTAGGAGCATTTTCTTGGAATATTTGATCATAGGCAAATGGTCATCGAGTTTGATTGGGCTGAACGAGAGAGGAATAAAATCGAATAAATGGGAAACAATTGAGCAATTTTAATCCGCAGAGACTTGAAAATATTTTACTGTAAATTGAGGAATTCCACACTCAGATATTTACATGAGACAGTAATGGGAATTATAAGTGAGTGTGTAAAAGCACTTCAAGTACTCGTAATCCGATTTTAACAAGCGGCTAAATACTTGAGAAATAGTGAGTAAAATGCAATATGCAAATTGTGTAACCAATGCAGATAAAAACGGAATAATGTAACTTAAAGGGAATAATTGCCTTGTTCAGTTTGTTCCCTTTGAAACTGAGCATCCTTTTCACTCTGGCCAAGTGGAGTTATCAGAGTATAAAACAAAGCAAGTTATGCATGAGGCCTGCATGTGTGCAACCCATTTTCTATTGTAATGCGGGAAAAAAGCGGGCTTCAGCTGACAATTACAGGCAAACTTGTAGCAATATCCTTTGGGTCCTTGGTCCATTAAATCATCGTCACGTGTTAAGTGCCTGCCATATTCCCCCAACCATTTCCGGCCATCTCCCCCACTCCCGCACATTCACAATGCGACAATTTACGTTAAATGTTCAACACAATTTGATATGACAAAAGAGTTGTCTACGTGCCGTCATTGTGCCCATTATTATTGCCCCGCCCCGTTTCGGGGGCGGAAGAGAGCCTTCGAGTGGCAGCGTTCCATTGTCCTCACACAGCCCCGCCCACAGAGCTCCCCCATTCACGGTTATAATTGAAATGCCTTTACCATATATTCCAGGAAAACGCAACGCTTTACACAAAAATATTTGCATTGCACAAGAATCAATTTGGGTCCAAAGGTGTCGGCGATGGCAAACGAATTTTATTCAAAGATATATGAGTATATATATATATCGTCAATTATGCCAGCCAGGACAATGCTTGTCCCCTGTAGCATGTTGCCACGCCATAAATGTGTAATTAAAAAATCGCCTTGTTTTAAGGATACGCTCGTTGAGCTGTGCAATTTTAATTTGTATTTAATGTTAAAGTGCAAGCCAGAAAATTGACAGAAATTGAATGCTCTTTGTACGAATTGAAATTCAATTGAGTCAAATGCTGAGTGATAAATAAATTATGCATAATGGGATACATTAGCGATTTTTTTTAGAATTTCTTTGAGAATCTATCTCTTTATCCGCTCTTGCTCTTGCATCATTTTGTTGGATTAACAATCATTTACTAAATAAACGACATTTTCTTGAATGCATCCGTTAAAAGAGTATTCAAATTTTGATGTAGTCATAAAGTTTTTACCCTGAACTCGGTTCTTTATGCTGGTAAATTATGGCTTAAATAAAAGTCTCTTGCACAGAGATATATACACACGGCCTGAGTGTTATTCTTATGTGTGTGCATATACGAATGCGGATACATAAAGTTGATGTATGTATTTATGTGTGTGCAGTGCCGTTGCGCAACTATCACGTTATTATTAATGAATGAGTATTTATTTGTATTTACGGCTGAATTGCTACACGCAAGAATGGAGAGAACTTTTTCCGTTTGCCAGGCCTGGTTATCCGCATTTTCTCCCGCTTTCCCAATCACATTCTGAGGGTGCTATCCGTTTGCCACTTGAGTTTTCCAGCCTGCTGTTTGCCTTCGGCTTGCCATTCTTTTTTATTGTTTCACTTTTTTGGCTTTTTATGCAAATTGCGAGTATTGTGTGTATTATATTGAATTTTCTCTGCTGCTCGTGGTGCTGCTAGTGTCAATATTTAAACTGTGTGAGGCCGATAAAAGTTGCTCTGGAAAGTAGGCAACACTTTTAATCGGATCTTGTGCGTACACGAATAGTGGAAACTGTGGCTTTATTTAATTTTCTCGTACTTTTCAGATGAAAAATAATCCATTTTGAAGTCTATACATAAGGAAGATAATAATTTACCTGCAGAATGCGTTTGGGCAGATTGCGATCGTCTTCCTCAGTGATTTGTGTGCGATATGTTTGACGATCGAAAACCGGTGGATTATCGTTGACATCGCGAACGTTGATCACAACGGTGGTGTAGTTGTTTTTGCGATTTCGCGTCGCCTCTAGCCGAAGTTCATACTATAAAAAATATATACAAAATTAGTAAGAAAAATATTTAATAATTTCCTAGGAAATTTAATTTAATCATAACTATTTTAAGGTACTCAAACTCACAATTCACAATCAAATAACAATGCTTTATTGTTTGCAACTGACCAAACTAATTATGCTAATGTAGAAAGGTGAATTGAAGAACCCCTAACCAAGCCACAGCATTTCCAAAACACAAAACTACATTTATGAAAATTTTCCGGGGGAAATTTCCTCAATGTGAAAAAATGTACGGAGATTTATTCCGGCTTGACGTGCTAGATGCGCCTGATGCTAACTGTCGGGGTCGCAGTTGGAGCAACAAAAGCTAAAATCGCATGAATGGGCATGGTAACTTTTTTTCCACGGGCTGAACAAAACAATGTAACAAAACAAAAAAATACGGATCAAAAAAGAGTAGAACCAAATACGAAATTGGCAACACATGTTTGGGGCACTGTGGCTTGTTGTTTTGGTTGTGGCACTAGCAGAGCTTGTTGCATGGCTGGGCATTGACAGCTACACGGATTTCCAGTCCTGTGGGGGTGCCAAAACAAGTTGCGTAGAGGTGATGAGTCCTCTATGCAGGATATGGGGGAACAGGCTCTTCCCACACATGTACATGTGTCTCTTATGTACAGAGAAATACATTTCAATGGAAATGTCTTATCAAAATAGGCTCTAAATGTTGAACAAGGCAAAGTCTTTAAATAAATGATAATAAGAGGGATTTGACCTTAAATTCATCAATAATATATTTTCAAGAATAATATACTTTCAAGTCAATGAATTAAGTTTCCTGTACAATATTTATATCCAAGACTATGCCATGAGGTACAAATTCGTAGGAAAATCAACTTAAATTCTTAGTTTAAAATAAAAGTAAAAATCGTATATAAGATTATTTTCTTCAGTGCCGGGTGGGTGCGTTAGCAATCAAGTTAAAAATGCGCATTGGAAAATGTAACGACAGCTGTAGCTGTCTTTATATCCCCACTAACCCTCTAGCTCTTTGGAATGGAAATGCTTTCGGCATGTAAGCGAATTTTCCCTTTTTCGGATTAATTTTTTTTATACGCCTGGTCCTGCCTTGTTGAAAGTTTGGCTCCCTTCCCTCAAAAAGTTTTTTGCATAGTTTTACATTTTTTTGTGTTGCTGTCATTGTTGTTGTTCTTTACCAAGGCAGAAAAATATATAAATTATGCATGCAACGCAAAGTTAGACCCTAGCTGAAAAATAAGACTAAGAAAAATGTGCATCAACTTGTAGACAAATGTGTGTACTGGCAGAAAGAAAGAGTGTAAGTGGAAATTTATATAAAAAGAATCAGCCTGAGCGACAATCGTTACTAATAAAAATATCTTAAATAACTTTCTTCATACGATATTAAAATTTGAGTATGCAGATTTATTAACCTAATAATAACTAGCATAGGACACCTTTAGAAATTGAATTTAATGCTTTTTTGGCTGAGTTCTGATCAAATTGTATTGACACCAGTGCGTATGCGTAATTCTGTATTTCTTAAAGCCTTGAAGGTTATTATAATTGTAGTCAGAAGCTTGTAATAATGTGAAGGAGTCATTTCCGACCCTATAAATCATATATATTCTTAATCAGCATCAAAAACTGAGTCGATCTGGCTATTTTTTAAGGAAAACTAATTTTTTCGATTTTTTGAAAAAAAGATAAGGGGTTACATCGTTAAATTTGTCAAAAATTGACAAAAATTTTAATTTCCTTAAATTTTAAATTGAGTTTGCAGATTTAATATCCTATCAAAAACTAACATAGGAAAGCTTTCCGAATTGAAATTAATGCTTTATTAGCTTAGTTATACGTTTTTTAAATTTTGATTTGTCTCAAAAATTGTGATAAAAATATCGATTCAAAGAATGGAAATATTTTAGGATTATTTACGATCGATTTCCTATTCGATCCTTTTAAATTCATATGCAAACTGCAAGGGTATATAAGCTACGGCTTCCCAATGTTATTTCTTTCTTGGTTAAGAATTAATTTCTTCTTTCAAGAAAATTATTTTTCTCAGTGCTGGTTAGTGGGTGAGCCGAGACCCTGTCAGCAGTTGTAGAAATTTTCCAGAGCAGTCAACTACTTACCCTTGGCCGCGTTTCGTAGTCGAGTGGACTTGCCACGTAAATGACACCGGTGGTGTTCTGTACGGCAAAGGCATTGCCTATGTTACCGCCTGTGATCTGGTATCGAATATTCGTCGCTGCAAGGATAAAACGAGAAAGTGGCGTTAAAAAGATTAAATTTAATGCGTCAGCGCACAGGGATAATTAAGCTCGTTTATCGAGGGCATGGCATGGCATGGACTTGGCGTATACGTAATGGAAATTAATTCGATTGGATTCTATTAAGATGTCAAAAGAAAGCTGAAAAGAGTTTTAAATTAAATAAAGGTGTCTTCTTGTTTTATCATTAACGGAAAAGTGAATGTATAATAAGTAAATAAATATATATATTATTTATGACCCATCAAATAAATTAAATTAAAATTTGCTTTGTACCGCAGCTTGCTTATTTCAGCTTGCCTCAATTGTAGTTCTATTTAAATTTTAAGCTCTAAGTAATTTTAATTTAATTAAATGTCTTGAGGCATCAGTTAAATAAAAAGAAAATATGCACAGAACGACAGATTTATTTTCTTTAAAGAACAAAAAAAAGAGCTTTTCCGAGATCAAAAACAAAGACCAAAAGTCAAGGAGGAAAAACGCAGGCAGCTAAAATAATTAAGTTAATTAAAAAACATTTTGCTCCCACTGGAGAAGGGCCAAAGGACACGCCCCTGATGTTTTAAGGAAATACCAGCAACAACAAGACGCCATATAATTTACTTATTTCATGTTTAAACAGCCTGCGAAAGTGTTGTCTTCTCTGGCGGAATATGAAAATGCTCTCACATGTGACAGCCGGGACACGTCTGATGGAAACCTGGGGACAACGAAGTGAAGCTGCGCGAGAGCGAAGAAAATGCGGGAAAATGGGGGAAACCAGGGACTGATGTTGCCACATTGTCTGTGCAGTTATGCGGAAACGTGAAAGGCGAACATTAGCGTAAATTAGCGACGCGTAAATCGCTTAACCTGCTCGGCTAGCCAAATATGAGAGGGGTTGGATGCTGGATGTTTTATATTGGCTGAACAGGATGTCAGGAAGCTCGAGTTTTGAGGCATAATAACTTGGCCGCATTTGGCTTTTGCTGTTTGTTGGCCTTAACAGCTTTCTGCACAATTAGCGAATTAGCCAGAGAGCGGCTTTCAAAGTTATAAATAATTAAAGAAATCTAAATATTTCCATGCGAAATTTTCATTTATTTCTTTGTAAACTTTTGTAACGAAACGAAACGAATGAACAAATTTAAACACAGGTATAGGCTTCTGCTGCAGCATTCGGTTCTCCCTCTGTGCCATTCTTAAGAATCGAAGATAATAAAAAGTTTTTTATGATAAATAACTTGGATTATACCCCAACTCTCGGTACATTTGATCTTGATTGAATTTGATGAAAGTATCATATTGCTCAGTCATAGCATTGGTCAGCTCAACTTCATATTGTTCTCGAAGACGATCTTCACTTTGCTTGATCATGTCAGAGCAAATATCTTTCAATTGATGATAGGAAAACAAAGTTGGATTATCATTAGTAAAGGTCTTTTCAGTCTTGCATTGTGTTGTCTGAGTTTCTGTATCCAAATCGCTCGAATCCGAGTCCAAGAGCACAGGCAATCCATCCATAAAATCGCTGGGAATTGTTTCCCTTTTAATTTTCTTATTTATTCCAGTCTTTGTGGAGATTGGATTATTTCCTCCAATTTTTTTGCGGCTATCCAGGCGCAGTCGCTTCGAAGGGATGATATCCTCCTGGATGTCCTCCTGGATATCATTCCTCAAAGAATGAGATCGCTTGCGGGATACGTTAAACATAACTAAGTTCTTTATATATTCTTTCTTTTTAAATTTGGAGATATATGACGAACATGTGATCTGTTCACTTTGAGTTTATAAAATTAACTGAGGAAGAAGGGAACTATTTTGAAGTTTAAAGTCAAGTCTGCTTTATTTCTATACATCTAGTATTTACAAAAATTGTATAGATATTTGACTTTGTATAAACTGGTAGATAACATAATAATTAAGATTTATTCCAAATGAATTCTTATTGTTACTAGATAATGAAGCAAAAGCTATCTATAATTTTAACAACACCCCTCGCACAAGCAATTTATGTTTTATGACTTTTTCACAATCAAATTTACTTCTCATCGCTTGAGAAAAACCTATAAGATATTCTCTAGTTTAAACATCTACTTGCGCTTGTTTTTCTTTCTCTTTTTTTTATAATGTTTAATAATGCCAGACAATAACAACAACAGGGGCATTAGGAGTAGCTCAGGCGCGTCGTGTTAAGTAGTCCCCAGCCTTAGACAATGACGTTTACAATTTACGATGTCATGACGCCATTTTTAAATCACTGATAATGATAATAAATTAATATACAGACACCAGGGACTCGGGCACACATGGGAGCAGCCGGAACCGAAACCGAGGCAGTAAAAATCTCCAAGGACCCTCCTCTAATGTTGTGTCTGTGTGTACTTATTTAGCATGAAAAGTCATTTTAAAAAGTGGAGGAAAAGCATTCTCTGCTTTCTGCTCTTGTTTTGATCTTTCTAGGCTTTCGCGTGTGTTGGGCCTTTTATTTTATTTTTCTTGAAGGTTGAGGGTGGCAGCTAAGTGTTTTTGTAGAAGTTTTTCTTGTTGTTTTTCCAGAGCACCTAAGCGTGTGCTGCTTTAAAAATGTGTTTTTAAAGGAATGTGTTGGAAGAAATAAATGAGCATCGTTTGCTTTGAGTGGGAGAAGTTCTTCGAACTGGCTCGAATGTGACAACATTTGGCCAACACATGTGGCAACCACTCGCGCACACTCAAATAAATAATCTCTTCGCTCATAAATTTCGAATGTGGCACGGAATGGCACAAAAGTTTTACAGCTCCATTCGATATTCGTATTTGAAAAGTAGAGGCAAAACATGGCAACGCAAGAAATCACATAAAAGATTTCTCCTGACCCTGTTTCTTTTACGCGGAGCCTTCAATTCATATTCCATCCGCAGAAGGAAAAGCTTTTCCCGTTGCCGAGTAGTTCCAAATTTTTCGTGTGCACATTTATTCTTCCGTTTGCCGGCGTTGTTTTCTTTTTCTGAAGGACTACACTGACCTACAACCGAATGGTAACAAGGCCAAAACTGACTATTACTTCATTTCTTAAATGTAAAGCTAACTCAAGAACCGAACATAAAAATATTTATTTTAAATGGTTGAACTGCAACAGAAATATCTGAAACAATTTCAACAAGACCTTTGAAATGTTATCTTTGCTATGATTTTCATATAAATACAATTTTCTTACACAATTTACTTTATTTATTTAGAATAAAACTCAACCTCTGGCATGTTATTTCATGAAATTAAGACGTTTCCATTTTCTTTCCATACAAATACTTGTTGTGTGGCACTGTGTTATTGTTGCCAGGACTGTTCCCTTTTTTCCCAATTCGGGTTAATGCTTTTTTCGCTGTCGTCGCGCCGGCGTCAACAAGGATTCAGACATCCTTTTCTGAAATGTCCTTTGCGAGCTGTTGCTGTTGCTGTTTCTGTCGTGGAGGCAGTTCCAAGGAAGGACAAAGTTCTGCCCGCAAGCTTGGCGCGGCTCCCTTCGGTGGGGAAAAAGTTGTTAAACGCTCTCAATGAGATTTTGAATGTTTTTCGTGCTGCAAATCGTATCTGCCACAACTCAGAACTTCACCCATTCCCCTCGCTGTAGTATTAACAATAATAATTTCCGCATGGGAATCAATAGAGAAATATACAAATACGCATATTAGATGCTCACTTGCCCCTCATTTGTGTTTGTCTTTGTATTTTATGGATTTATGCATGACTCGGAGCTGTATCTTCTTGCCTGCTGTGTATCTTTGCCTTCAATGAGCCTTTATTTGTTAATATTTCGCAAATATTTGCGGTACATGGCCAGTGTCTAATAATATTTGACAATGGCTGCGCAGCATTAAAATAAATAAATGCTGTAAATGTGTATTATGAGCCTGGGCGCGTGGGCTGGAAAAATATTCTCGGAGCGGCGCTTTAATATTTATGCATAAATTTGTGGCCCCATGCGGGAAATTGCCAAATTGGTTTTTTCCAAATGTTTATGGCATCCTATATGTACATTTTCGTATAATTTTTTGGTACTTTATGGAAGGAAGTCGTTGGATTCATGACTCAAACTGACTGAAAATGTAACTGCCGCATGATTTAGCAAACATCATGTAAGCAATTGTTCATGGATGACTTTGTTATTGCTTCCTTTTACCAGTTAAAGGAATGACAGTTCGATTCGAGTCAAGGTAAATCAATTCCTATTTCTGGTTATCATTGTATAATCTCTTTTTATTTGTATTTGCATTCTGTGCTCTATTTATTTTAGTATATTTGATGAGTTTTCTATTCGAATGACGTTAGCAAATAAATATTTCGATGACACATTTGTCAAAAGATTTCACAGTTCGGAGAATCAATTCTATAGCACCCAATTATATATTTATATAAGATAACCGTTAGCTATAAACTTATTATTCTTATTATTTAATTTGTAAAGTTTCCTGTTTAGAAAGTTCAATTATTACTGATGAATTTGCTAAAGTCTTTCTGTTATTTTAATATATTATTCGAAGCACATGCTTAATTGCTCAGAAAGACTTTGTGAATATGTTTTGTGAAACTCTCTGACTCGTGAATATCTTACCCTGAAGCAGCTGTCTGCAGCCTAATATCTTTCAAATGCAAATCATTGCCCATGACATGAGCAGGCACACATCACCCAGACAATTGCAATTAAAGACACACTTAATTAAATCAATTGGCAATTTATGCAATAGATTCTTTTGCTCGAGCGATTAAGTACGATAGATTTCCCCGGCTCGAGTGGAAATGTAATTTAAGACAAAGGGAAAATCACATTAAATTGGATTCGGGGTGGGGCTTATGGTTTATGGCTTATGTCTGTTCTTTGGGTTTGGCTACTCACACTCATTGTGATCCTTGGCGTTGACAGTGAGGACTGTGCTCTGCAAATCGGCATTTTCATCGATTTCAGTCTCGTACAGAAATCTATCGAAATATGGCGGTGAATCGTTTTTGTCGGCGATACCAATGCGTACAAATTTTGTAACTGCAAATGAGAAAAAAGAAAGAGGACAAGCCATGATATAGATACTGTATATACTTTTATATAGATTGCTCGGTGCGGTGCGTTTGGTGTATGAAATGCCAATAAGCAGCATTAATTATCGCAAATTTATTGATTGACAAATTGGGTGCGTGCCTCCTTGGCGGTCGAGGAAGTCGTAAACTTGTCGGTTTATGCCCAAAACGTGGCAGGCATAAAGAGTGAAATGCCGCACATTTCTGTATATTTCTGTATATGGTATTACTTGGAAAACATCCACCCACTTGATAGAAATTATATTACATTTTAAATAACTTTAATCCTAAATATACATACAAAATAATATTGAAAAACAATTTTGAAGACTGCTAACAAATCTGATAAAATAAGGAAAAGAAATGTCTCATTTTTGTTTGGTGAAAATAATTACATATATTATATCTTACCTTACCTTATTATTTATCAAATCAAATTTACTGGTAGGATTTTTGTTGTTACCTTTAATTGTCAGCCTAAGTAATTTGTTAACATCCTGACAAAGTCTTCGCCCAAAGATGCCCAACTATTTTCTTGACGCATAAGCGTAAGCTGCCAAAACTAAAAGCGAAGCGAAAAATCACAAAACAATCCACTCAAAGTGAAAACTTTGTCCCCCTTGCTGGCAGTTGAAAGCGAAATAAGTTTTTACCAAAGTGCACAGCGAATTGAAGGTTTTCCTGCAGTTGCAGGGACGTTTGTTTGCCTCGCTTTATTTGCTTATTTCCTGCTAATGTCTTGCCAAACAAAACTTTCTGAATAGTTGTGTAGTTTAGTTTTCGGAGGGAACGTGCGTTAATGAGTTTTATTCGAGCAGGAGCTCAGGGCGAACACCGGAATTGCACTTCACAAATAAGCGTGGATTTTTGCAAACCCCCTCGAGAAAGTTTACCGAACTACACAAGTCGGGTAAACTTGACAATTGTTTTCCCTCCGAATATGAAATCCCCTCGAAGTCCTTCCATAAGCATTCGAAACCTTTTTGGGCCCTCAAGTTTTCCCTAAATAATTAAGTTACATTCCATTTGGTTGCCTGAATATTTTTACGAGTCCGTCGTCCTTTGTCAGTATAACTAACAAAGTGTTTTAAAACGTACAATTTTCCCCAGAGCCTGGCGATGACTTAAAAGGTCCTTCGTCTTCGTTTTTATAGCATTTCCCACATGACGGAAGCAATAATCTGTTTTCACCATTTTTGTACTACAAAACAGACACAAAAAGCCTGCAAAACTTTGGCATAAATATGTATATATGCGTGATAAAAGTATATTCTCTACCAAAATAAATATTCTTTTGCAAAGTAACCGAACCTGGCAGTCACACATCATAAAAGAGCCGAAAGCCAAATGGGGAGTGAGCAGGGGGAATTAATATTGCCGGCAGGCGGAAGTGCCAGGCGCTCGGTGCGTATACGTAATATATTGAAAGAGGCAAAATCCTTTCGCCTGCAAAAGCATTTTATTAAATGGACTCGGTCCCTTTAGTGCTTTAATCTTTTTCAAAGCATGTTTTAAAATTTAATTTAACGAATGCAAATATGCCTGTAGTATTTCATAAGCGTGCAATTTATTTAGCCATTATATAAACAAAAGACGGCCATGTCAAAGCCCATTATGGGATGTGTTTGTTGTATGTTGGCTAGTTTTTGCTTCTTGCACATCTTGTTGGCAGATGATATAAATGGGAAATACAATCTGTGGTAGCCAAGCGAAAGTGTTGAGCAAACTTGTGATGTTTTACTGGCCAAACTCTGCCAAGTGCAGTGAAGAAACTGGTAAACTGTTTAATCTTTTTGGGACCAAACATCGGTTTTGTTTGCTTTGTAAGAAACTTGATTGAATTTTAGCAAAAGTTGCTGGCACGAACATCACAGTGATGTTTGAAAAACTAATTAAATATATGAAAAGGAATGCTCACTCGCCCTTTTTTGCGGTGGAGAGTACTTCTGGGCTGTGTTTATGGCAAAGCCACTTAAATTTCCGCACTTCAACTGCTGCTCACACATCACACATTCATTTAAATGCAACACGAACATGCTCAAGTCAAATTTGAGTACCCTTTCAGCTAAAAAATGAAATGAATGAACTCACTACCCAGAGTCCCTTTACACACAAAAAGAGAGTGTGTGAACAGAGAGGGTAAGACAAATAGAATCTAATTTAGAATTTAGCTCTTTGCTTTATTTAGTTTGGAGGTAAGTCTAGCACGTAATATGGTCCTTCTTTTGGCTCAGAAAATGAAAGAAAATGAGCCAAAATGAAAGAAAATGAGAAATGAGCAAAAATAAATACACACACTCACACACATAGGCCACTTGTTTTCGAGGTAGCAGCAGCTCAAGCGGAAAGCTCGAATAAATAAGACCCCAGAAGAAGGGAAAAGCGTTTAGGAAAACCGACTCACAGAATTCTCCAAGTACCAACTACCTGCACAATGTGTGTGTAAGTGTGTACAATATACTGAATAAATACAAATACTACACACCCTTATACACACACCTCATACACATTTGGACGGTGAGCAAACATCGCTGGTAGTGGAAATTGCATTTCCCTGTGTTTTACTTCCTCCTTTTTTGTTTTGTGTTGCCTTGCTCCTCGCTATCTTGACTTAATTTTTAGGCACTCTGGCATTATGGTAAGGTAAACCGGAATGGGAATATGGACTGTCAGTCAGTATTAAATTTCCTGGTAAACAAAGATGAAAATGAAAGTTGTGAAAATGAAATCTAACTGGATTGGATTTAGCTTAGATCGGCTTTAGTGAAGTTAGAAACTGGAACAGTTTTGACTTAAATATAGTTAGTTGTTTCGAGGGTATATATAAATATTTCTGTAAAAATTATAATACTTCTTTCTGGTCGCAGAAACCCCATCACACTTAAGAATAAGCTATAATAATATATAAATATATATATAAAATAATAATATATGTTATAATATGATTTTCCCAATCTCTGAATCTCAAATATTTTTCTGATATATATATGTACATCCTTAATCCCTTTGCCTTACCCCAGTTAAATGCAAAAAACTCCCGGCTTAACTTTGTTAAAGTGGCTGCCTGCTTTTATTTTTTTGTTGGTGTTAAATTGAGCAGCAAAGTGAACTGCGCCGCTCGCTTTTCCAGACCCACCTCTTGATTTTCCAACCCAGTCAAAAGGGCTCACTTTAAACTATTACCGTGCAGCTAAGAGGCGGCTCTGGGCCTGGGGGCAAGGGGACTGAAGGCCAGTGGCTGTGGCAGTGGCTCTTCCAGGTGAGGAGCCGTCAGCTATTTATGGCCGCATAACTGGCACACTAACAAGCCCGGCCACGCCCCCTTCAGCACCAACGCCCACCCATAAGCCATATGTCAGTCCATGAATGACTGACGGCTGGAACTACTTTTTTCTCTTCTCATTTCTTTTCTTTCTTTTTTTCTGGCTTTTTTTAGCAGACCCCCCGTAAACATTTCTCTATTTTATATGCTGCTTTAGAATTCGTTTTTGTTCTTCTCTTCTCTTTTTATTTTTTATTCAGTAAAGCAAAATAAATAATAAAAAAAAGAATGGGGAAATGCGAGGAATGGCAAGGGGAAAATGTGTGCAAAGTGGCGTCAAATGTCAGAGCTGTTCAAATCAGCCATGGCAAACATAGACACACACCCTGCACCGTACAATGTACCCTACCCTGCACCCTACCCTCGCCAGAGATAGTCAAAGTAGTTTGTGTTTTCCCCCCTTTTTTTGAGTAAAAAGCAGAGGAAGCAACATTTTCCAAAAGGCAACAAAGCGCATCACATTAAGACTGACAGGGTGGAAGGGGAAAATAGAGGAAACTGCGGGAGGACTGGTGGAGCTTTCCCTTTGACAACTGGAATCTGTGAGGGTTTTTCCATGAGTTTTCATGGGTTTTCCATGCTGTCACTGGGTTCGGCTTATCCCCAACTTCGGGTGTTTCTTTTCGGACGCTTCTGTTTTACCACAGTCATAATATCTAATATTTAATAGATAAAATGGATCGATTGAGTGAAGAGGAAAATATGCCGGCACTTAAAGTGGGGCTTTTAAATTTAATAGTCAACAAATGCACTCATATATTTGTTAATACTATAGGAATTTTCTTCTGCTTTGAGTTCTTCGAAATATTAAATTGATTATAAAGTTATTTTAAATGTAATGTAATTTTTATGTTTCAATGAGAATATAATTAATATCCTTTTCTATATGCCTAATAAATTTTTCTCACAACATAACAAACTTAAATTTTGAATTACATTTTCTACCTCTTATATGTACAAGAAATCCAAGAAAAATAAACTCATTAAATCGTTACGCAATTACTTTAAAAGTTTCCAGTTTTCAACTTCAAAGGTGAAAGAGTATTTGTCTAACAAAGAAAACGTAAATTGTCTTATTAGTTACCTCAGGCTGCTTGCCCCCGTGGCATAAATTTTGTTGCCAGAAAATCTAGTTACGCAAATGCCTTCAAAGTTGTGCCACAAATAAATAAATTACAAGTTTTAATTTGCTAATTAGTTTTGAGGGCGAAGCGTTTGACAACAAAACAAACAAATAAATAGATAAATACGCACAACTGAAAATACATACAAATAAAGTGAGAATAAATAACCGAAATGTTTTTGTGGCAATAATTTAATCCTCAAGGCGTTCAACGGGGCTTAGTGCACACCCACATTGCGCAATAAATTTTCAGCAAGTTTATGATAATCTCATGTTGTGTTTACTCATGTATTTTGGATTAAGTTCTCGCTTTTAGTTTTCTGTGTAATATGCAAAAAAGTTTTGGTTACGCAGAGTAAAACAAATATTGACAGGGATCGATGGGTGGAAGGAAAGGAAAATCCCCCCGTTTGTGCGTGTGAAAGTTATTATTAGTTTAGCGGCGGCATGTCGATGAGCGGAAAGGGAGGGAAGTTAACAGTGCGTATGCGTGATATGTCATGCGGTAAAAGTTTAAACTGTCTGACAGTTTTTACACAAACACACACTCGCCCCCCTCGCCCTGAACGCATTATGCTGATGTATTCATAAGCCTAGGGTTCTGTTTTGTTTCGGTGGATTTGTCGGCTGAAGCATGGGCATAATGGCAGGCCATTTGACTTCTGGCACACACATTGATTGAGGTGAGGTGGCGCGTATATGTGCCTGTGACTTTTATAATTAGTTTCACCATTAATTTATGACTGCGGTCTGCGCACTTTGATCTTGCCAGCAAATGCTGTTGACACTTGGCAGTTGCTGCAGTTATTTTTTTGGTTTTCGAAAATAATGGTGTCCATTAGGTAATTTAAATAAATTATACATTTTTTATAAATAATGAGTCATTCTTGCAAACATATGTATTCTGTTTATGCAGCATAATAACTTATCTTATGAATAAAATATTATTATAATTCATTGTCAAATGGATTCTCTGTAATTAATCTTTTGATGAATTCTTGAGCTCTGATGCTTCATGGATTTTAATTTGCCCAAATAAAAATAAATGTAAATAATAATTTAAATAGTATATATTATAACATATAACAATCTCTGATTTAAATACATATAAAATAAACTTATAATAAGGCTCTTTAATATATTTTTCTAAAATAAGCTTGTCCTCTTCCCTATTAGTTTTTAATAAAATAATGTAAATACTTTAGTAATCTTTCAAACTCACGCATAATAATCAACCTAAAATTTTCCCTTAGCTGATTTAGCATAAAAACAAAGTCTCACAGGGAAAACCTTTGACTCATCCCCAGAAAGGAGTACAATTAAATCCGCTTAATGAACTCGTTGAACCCGACGAAATCCAAATAATACCCTTTGGGTCCGGCCGGCCATGTATTCAATTCCCATTTCTTTTCCTCGCATCCAGTTGCGTGCAGCTCATTAACTTTGATGATGGCCAGCTTGAATTTTTTCGGGGCCTTTGGCTTGTGAGGCCTCGCCTCTGTGCTCCTGCGTCCGGCTGAAATTTCAATTAAAACCCGGTCCAAGTGCGCGGATTATTTGTATTCATTAGCCAGCCCCGATGCTGATGATCATCGTTACCAACATCCGATGCCGGAAGTGACCTGCACTTCAACCTTATGCCCCCAGTCGCCCGCCGGGCCTTTGTGCGAGTTAACCAACAAAAAATTGTTAATTAAACTTATGAAATGTTTAGAAGAGGTTTTTTTCCCGCGCATTCCCCATCACATTAAAAGTCCTGTGAGTTTCCTTTTCGCCCGACTAATTAAAAAGTGTGCGCGGCGGCCAGTGTCAAACAAAGCGTCAAGCAACAAAACAAAATAATCCGCAAAAAAAGCAAGTGAACTTAAAAAAATACAGTTTGCATTTAAAATCAGTTTATGAAGAAGTCGTTTTAAATCTTGTAAAATCCTATATAAAATAATGGGAAAAGCTACTATAGATTTATAGCTAAGACATAAACTTTGTAATGGTTCAACAGACTCAAGCAGTATTATTTCCTTTAAACATTAACTTTATGATTTAAAATATATATATATTTATATATATATTACTTTTTGCGTTCATGGCGTTAACAATAGTTTACAATTTTTCTATAAGATAATAAATAAAATCATGCTCTACCATTGGAAAGTTTATTATCATAAGAATTGTAAAATATAAAGTGTTTATTGCCAAACATTTTATATCAGTGCGGGGTATTATAATATTAGTGAAAAGCATGCAACGCAGAGAAGGAGTCATTTCCGACCCCATAAAGTATATATATTCTTGATCAGCATCAACAGCCGAGTCGATCTAGCTATATTTTAGGCAAAATCAATTTTTTTAATTTTTTCGAAAAAAGATAAGGGGTTACCATCGTTCAAATTGTCAAAAATTGGCAAAAAATTTAATTTTTGTAAATTTCAAATTGAGTATGCAGATTTATTAACCCAATAAAAACTAGCATAGAAAAGCTTTCCGATTAGAAATTTAGGCATTTTTCGAGTAGTTACGATCGATTTTCACTTTAAGGGTATTGAAATTTCTGGTTCCCGAAATTAGCCGTTTTTTTTTTTGTTTATATACTTTTATTTTTAAAGTGCACGGGGTTACAGCGATTTGAAAAAATATGCCCCTATTCTCGGGTGTCCTCGACAGCGTTGATGAGTTGACAAATATTTTGTCAGTCATAATGAGTTCTGGGGCAAGACAAGGTGAAGCGGAGACCTTGTTTATGGACCCCATTTTCAACGCTCTCATCGCCGCTGTTCATTAACCAACTGGTCCACTGGCGTGTTAATTACGACCTACATCCGCCGCAAGGGGGGTGGTTTTGGTACCCGAGAGTGGGAATGGGTTAAGGGGGCAATGGTTGCTGTGCTGCAAGACCGAAAGCCGCAATTAAAAAGCTGGTTCGCGTAGAAATTGCGCTTTTATCAGTTCAGTTTTGTTGCGTTGCGTATACGCCATGTGGGCGCTGTTATGGCTTTGACCCAAAACAGGCAAATTAAGAGTCACGCTAACTAATTCAAAATTAATTTCAAGTTTTCGTCTAGACAAGAAAGTTTCAGATAAAATTGAGGAGCAACACAAAATTCTAAATAGTAAGGCAAAACTAAAAAACTAAGCCAATTAAATTGAAATTAACTGAAGCGCGAAATTATTTATTATTTTTTACATAAATCTCTACTAAAATAAGAATATACATTTTATAATTACTTGAGTGAATGGAATAATTTATAATTTGTTGTATGCCTCTTTATGTATGTTTCTTAATGGACTTATTCTACCTTTTCTGGCCAAAGAGAGCTATTATTTTTCCAGCTTCGTTTGTATGTATATGCTAAAGGGCCGGGCCTGGCTGCCTTATTCATTATGACATCAAGAAATCAACTAAGAGAATTACGCTAGAAGCACCGGGAAATATGAATGCATATTTAAAGTGAAGCAAAGGAGAGACGCCACAGCCCCCGAGGTGTCGTTAGCCAGGATCCCTCACGTACACACGTGCAGAGAGATGCTGTGAGATTCTTCGGGCTTTCTGGGCGGGCTCCTTTCAGCTGCCTTTCGCATATACCACAAATTACACTTCATGAAATTTTCACGAGACCATTTACATAAGCATAACGACGGTGAGATATCATATGCGCATCTAAGTGGCTAGTTCATTACACGCACTCGCATTACGGGATTACAGGGTATGGCACACGAAAATGGCCGGGCACACTTACCCAAATAGGTGCTATTTGTCAGAACCCAAAAGATTTTTAATGGATCGACCATAACTACGCAGTTTCAGTTTGCAGCAGCAATTTCAGCGGTTGTACGTGAACAAGCTGCTGGAAATCGCAAAGCGCTTAGCAATTAATTTGCCTCAATGTTTTTGCCAGGACCAAGAATCCGCGACACCTTGCCGCAATATCCTTCTGCCGTCGCCGTCGCCGTCGCTGTCGCTGAGTGATTAAAGTGATAAGTTTGGCGGACTCTCCAGTTGCTCCACCTGCTGATGCTGCTCCTGTTTCTGCTGCTGTCTACCTTCTGGCTTTGTTGATTTGCACTATTTTTAATGAGTTGCTGCTGCGGTGGTCGTTGCTGTCGGTTTTGCCTTTGAGGTACTTTTGCAATTTGCACGCTGCACTTTTATGGCGTTCACATAAATCAAAACGCTGCTCGCTTTTCATAGTAGTTGTTGGCATTAATATTTATCCGTAGAACTCGAGCTATATTTTCGCACTGGAGCCACAAAAAATAATATATATATATATATATTTATTTTACACCATTGAAGGTTCCTTCCGCGGCCTTGAACGCATAATTGGGTAAATACACTTTCAGTTTCTCTTTGAGTTTGTCTGTTTTTCCGCCGAAGTTTTTGGTAATTAAAATATTCATAATTACGTCCTTGTGCCAGTTTGTGGCAGGGTAATTAAAAATTTGCCTTTATTTATGTCAGCAACAATGTCGCCCAAAATACACACACCCATTCACCATTATCCCCATTCGCCATCGTAATCTGCAGCTATTAAAAACTTATGACAATGTAGAGAACTCTAAGCAAGCATTTCTCGCCATTTTCGGTCGGTTTTGTGGCCACTTAATTGGGTTTTGTTCGCATAAAGTTTAGTTGTACCCAAAAATATGAAAGCCCAACTTTTTAATGATTGACAGGGTTAGGTGGAGTTAACTATTAATAGAGTTATCTGCACAGAGTTGATGGTTTTGATAGCATTATCTAGTGTGTCAGGAGCTTCTCTGTGTGATTGATAGGTATAGCTTTACACAGTAATTGAAGTATATTAATTGGATCATTAAAACATTCAAATATATTTTTTTCAGTAGAGAAACTAGATTGTAATTCTGAACCATTTGCTTCCGCAACACTGTTTATATTCCTCTGATTAACTGCTGCACTTGAAGGGATTTGTTATTTAGTTGGCTAAGCAATTGCCAAGGCTCTGCTCCAGTTTTGAGTGAGCTCCGGGCAAGGTAGCGCCGAAATCTTAGCAATTAGATGCTAAACTTGCCTTGGAAATTCTCAAACGTTGCTCAAACAGTTGGCCATCGTGTTGGCCATTAGCTAACTTGGGCCTGTCGCCCGGTCCTTGGGACCAGGCCAAACAAAAGGCCGTCCAAGGCGGGCCAATTAACGCGGCTAAAACCGAGCAAAGCCCGCCGGGGGAGGTTTTTCAGTCCTGGCCACAGCCTTGACCTTTATCCTGGGGCGTGGACAAGCTCCTAAATATTTAATTGTTTATGCTATAAGGGGTAATGGCTAAGCCCCGACTCTCCTCTCTACTCTGCGAATCTCTGCCCCTCCCAAATGTTCTTCAACAATTCGGCCCACTTGGGAAGAGACTTTTAATGGACAGCTGGCCGTAAGGAGGAGCGAGCTCGGAACGATTAAAGCCGAGGCAAAGTAATTAGTGACTCAATTGCTTCGCTCTGGCGCTGAGTGACGCATACAAATGGCCTGCTCTGGACTTTGATGGGTTATTGGTGGTTTTGTCATAAACCCGTAAGCCGACAGTGCAAGCTGGCCAAATCAATTGCGGGCCAACTGGTGTGCTTAAATATGAATAAAAATGGGGAGTCACTGGGGAAAATGTTGTGAATTTAAGAATTGTAAATTAGCAGACTGTATATAGAAAAATATGGTTCCGTTAAGGTAACTTTCAATTAGAGTTAAGCTCCTGTTTTGTTCACAAAAAATAATTATTATAGGGAAAAGAAAACAAGCAAATGCTGTTCTATAGATTATAATGGATTATTAGATAAATACCATGCAAAGATTTATATTATTGCCTTAATTGGTATTATAAATATACAAATATATATATTCATATATTTTATACACTTGCTGAGTAATTTTAATCAGAAGCTAACAACACCATGAAGGAATCATTTCTGACCCTATAAATCATATATATTCTTGATCAGCATTAACAGCAGAGTCGATCTGGCCGTGTCCGGCTAAAATTTGATTTTTTCAAAATTTTGAAAATTTTTCAAGGGGTTACATCGTTAAAATTGTCAAAAATTGAGCAATTTTTTAATTTTCTTAAATTTTAAATTGAGTATGCAGATTTATTAACCTGGTAAAAACTAACATAGAGCAGCTTTCCGAATTGAAATTAAAGCATTTTTGGCTCAGTTATGATCAAATACTTTTGACACCAGTGCGTATACGTAATTTCTTTGAGAATGCTAACGAAATCTACTTCTTATAGCCTTAAAAAAATTAAAATTTTAGTCACAAGCTAGTAATAATGTAAAGGATTCATTACCGGCCCTATAGAGTTTACAGGCTTATTGGGACAATAAAAACTAACATGTGGAAGCTTTCCGAATGAAAATTAATGCCTTTTTGGCTTAGTAATGAAATTTTTTGTCTTTAATTTAATCTAAAAAAATTTAAATTAATTAAATTAATTGTAAATATCTCTCTCTATTTTATTTAGAATCTGCATTGGTATATCAACTTAAGCTTCCCGAAGGTAGTTCCTTTTCTCGTTTTGATAATAAAAATTAGTTTCTAATAATACAAAACTGAATCCCAATCCAATAAAAAGTCAATTTTCATCGCAGTGCTCCAAGGGGGAACAAAGGCGAATTGAGGTCAGGGAAATTAGCGTCAGGCTTGCCAGCTTTAAGTCATTTTGCCAGCTCTATAATCCTCCTTTACGCAATTTATGCAAATTTATGCAAGCTTCTGCTCAAACGGCAGCTGCTGCCTTGCACTGGAGTAACTTGGAGCCAGAGAAACGAAATTTAAGTCGGCAAACAAGAATTTTTTCCTGTTTTCAGTCTGTCTGCCGGTTCTTTTGCCTGCCAAAAAGTTAAACATGCTCATTTCTTAACTTTACTTTGAGCCGGGCCAAAGAACCAGGAAAAAAAATGAAAGAAAGAAAGCCTCAATGCAGCACAAATTTTGAAATTGCACTTTTCCGGCGAAAGATGAAGTCCTGAGCAAAGCAAACAAAAAAAAAAAAAAAGAACAGGAAGTGGGGAAAACTGTTGCCCAGCTCCGGCGGAAATACAAGCGCATAAACTTTCCGGCCAGAACTAACCGCAAGGATGGAAGGGGGCCTCTCCTCCAGTCGAGTGTCCCGGGCCGACATTTGAAAGCGCCAAAATATAAAGCGCAAAATGTGGCGGAAGTTTAATGAATATAAACTTGCCAGGGAGGAGGGAAATAAGCCAAGTAAATTAGCCAAGTTCACTTGCAGGAAAAGCGGCAGCGCCAGAAGCAACGAAAGAAATGTGATAGCCAGCGAATGGAACAAAAATGACAAGTTTATGAGAGCCACAGGAAATCAACTCGTTTATTTATGCCAAATATCACAGCACAAGTGCCTGGCCACCTGCGGACTTGGCTAAAATGGCTGACAGCAGAACTTGAGTTAAGTGAGACATTCAGAAAACCTGGAAAAGAATATAAAGAATCTAAAAAAAAGTTTGCAAAATCTAGAAAACAATGTAGTTTCTTGTTTGTCAAACTCTAAGGTTTATATAATTGCTCATACGTAAATATTACGTATACGAAAATAAAACAATTAAATATATCCCACTTGTAGCAAACTTTGCTGGACAATTAAATATATCTATGCTCTGTTTGGGGATGATCTAAGGAATTAGCAGATAAGGCTCAAGTCCCTAAGCACTCGTGCATTCTGGCCAGCAATCCCCTCTCTCCGGCTAACACTTTTCCTGTTTTTATTGCTGTTGTCGAATGCTGTTTGTTGTTGCCCGAACAAATGGCAAAAGTTTTCGCTTTGTTTTCACAATTGTTGACGTGCAATTCAAATGAGTTAACAACGCAAAAAGTGAGTGACCCACATAGTCCGCCAAAGCTAACATCTGGCAAGCCAAACCAAAAAGAGAAAAAATAAATAAAAAAAATTGCAGGAATAATAAAAAATAAAAAGCGATAAAAGCCGAGGAAAAAAAGTAAATGTATATGGAAAAAACATGAAAAACTTGAAGTTGTAAAAACAGAGAAGCCAGAACAAGCAGGCAACATATGTATGTCCTTATTGTGTTGTTGATGCTGTTCACAGTTGCAGAACAACAAAGTGAATAAAGGCGGCAGGAGTCGGTAAAGTAAATGCACTCAGGAAAAAAAGAAGAGCCAGAAACTGCGACTTAATAAAAAATATAAAATCAAAAAAATATTGCTTTATAAACTGAAGCTACTTTGCTTTCTCCAGCCTCTTCCTTAACCACTACTTAGGGATTCCTTCAAAGCTTAAGACTTAAGTTTGTTGTTAGCATACTCTGGACTTCGTAGTCAATTTTGTACTAATACCTAATATAACCACAATTTTTCCCCCAGTGTTCTTTCAGAGGGAGAGGGGTGTATAACAATTATAACCCGCATTTCCGGAAAAACCCAACAGATTGCCTGTTGCAGACAAGCAGCCATCCCACTCAGCGTTCAGCGCGAAATGTTTGTGTGTACGCTGCCAGCGAAATCCTCTACAAAATTGCATCCTAACAGCAACTTAGCAAACGCATCAAATGCGCTTAACAATTCAATTAGCGAGACATTGTTGGGAGGATAGATGGAAAGTACGTGCCGTGCTTGTAAGTCTGCAGCTTTTCGGCGTCGGATTACCGCAGAAAGTGGAACTCCGGCTCAAGTTCTGCGGGCTGGCAAACAAATGAAGCGCCAAATATGCGCACACAAAATAATCAATCGTCCCCCGGCCACCGGCAACTTAAATAAAATGTAATTAATTACAGGATGGCTGGCTGGGCTAAGGGAAACTTTTCAGCCAGAAGTAATTTGCAGAGCAGCTCAGCATTCATTCGGAATGTAGAGCTGCAGAGCCCAAGACATCCGACCGCAGCGAACAGGAAGCCGAAGCTGGAGCAGAAACTCTTGTTGAAATTGTTCTCTGCCCGGCATTTGGCTTAAGCAATTCTCGGGCTTAAAGGATTGCCAAGGAGGAGCACCTTCGTCAGACTATCCTGCTGAAAGCAGCAATTTGGCTCTGGAGCCAAGAGCTTACCTTGTTAATTTGTCTAAAACTTTTTCAGAAAGTCGATATTAAATGAGATTTAACTAAGAAATACTTGACTTTTTGATTTGAGATCAGATCAAGAACAGTATATATTGAAAGGAAGCAAAATAAATAGGAAAGCATTTAAGATTTAATTCAAATAATTATGAAAATTATTCGCAGTAAATAGTAATATATAAGTTATAATAATAATATAAAAAATAGTAAAACCTGCATACTCAATTTAAAATTTAAAAATACTAAAAATTGTTGACAATTTCAACGATATAACCTCTTGTAAAATGTTTATAAAATTAATACATAATATATATGATTTAAAGAATTGAAATTGACTCCTCCACATTATAACAAACTTATGACTAAAATTCAAATAGCCTGAAAGGGTATAAAAAATAGATTTCGTAAGCATTAACCACAAGAATTACGTACATCTATAGTACTTGATCATAACTACGCCAAAAAAGCATAAATTTCAATTCTGAAAGCTGTCCTATATTAGTTTTTAATAGGTTATAAAATCTGCATACTCAATTTAAAATTTAAGGAAATTTAAATTTTTGTCAATTTTTGACAATTTTAACGATGTAACCCCTTACCTTTTTTTGAAAAAATCGAAAAAAAATTAGTTTTCCCTAAAATATAGCTAGATCGACTCAGCTGTTAATGCTGATCAAGAATATATATACTTTATGGGGTAGGAAATGACTCCTTCACATTATTACAAGCTTCTGACTAAAATTATAATACCCTTAAAGGCTACAAGAAATACAAAATTACGTATGCGCACTGGTGTCAATATTATTTGGTTATAACACGGCCAAAAAGGCATTAATTTCAATTCGGAAAGCTGTCCTATGTTAGTTTTTGATAGGTTATTAAATCTGCATACTCAATTTAAAATTGAAGAAAGTAACATTTTTGCAAATTTTTTACAATTTCAACGATGTAACCCCTTAAAAAAATTTAAAAATTAAAAAAAAAATAAATTTTTGCCAGACATAGCTAGATCGACTCGGCTGTTAATGCTGATCAAGAATATATATGATTTATAGGGTCGGAAATGACTTCATCGTTGAGTTTTAAGCTCCCTACTGAAATTACAATACCCTGTGTTGTTTTTAAAAACATACAAACTTCATGTAATTCAATTACACGGTAAGTATAACTAGATTTACTAGACAGTTTCATAAATTCCTTACTTTGTTTAAGCACGAAAGTTCCAGACGTTTTCAATATCTTTTGTTATTTGTTAAATTTCCAGGAAATTTAATTCCATTTAAGCTCAAATCGGACCCATTCAAGTCACAAAATATTGTACCTCGTCAGGTCGCCACAGTGACCCATAATCGCCTTATTATAGAGATACTCCACTGCGGCAGACGTGTCAGGTTGTCATGGATGTATAGTATAGTCCAACAATCGACAGACGGCGATTGCGGCACATTCACTAATAAAATAAAATAGAAATGTATTTATGTGTGGGGTTTGGGGCGGAAACACACAATTGCTGGGCTGTTGAGAGGCGGCTTGCCAACGACCAAATAACTAACCGCAAGTGGAAGTCGCATACAAACAGAAACAGGACACTGAAGGAGCAGCCAGGACACCAGCTGCAAAGCTGGAAGTGAGAAAATAACATTTTAGCTTTCGCTGGCTCGTGACAGGCTCACGGGATTCAGGATCTGGGGGTCCTTTCGGCAGGGGACACGACACAGCACCCACCCAACCCTCGGCAGTGGTTCTTTCATCCGTCTGTCCGACGTCAGTCACTAGGACTCTTGTTGCTCCTGCCTGGTATATATGTATATAAATATATATATGTAACATATATATACACATTTCCTCTCGGTGGAATGCTACGTGTTTGCTGGGCGTGGAGTATTTATCGTGCTTTTATTTTGTCAACATTTCGTTTTTGGCCAAATGAAAATAAATTCAAATGATTTATTTACGAGCATTTGATTTATTTGATTTTCAGCATTTGCTGCAGCAATCGCTGCCACTCTGCCCCAAAAAATCTCCCATTCCCACTTCCCATTACCATTGCCGCCCTTCGCACATGAAAATTGTATTGTATTTGCTCAGACTCGCTTTTGGTTGACGCTCTTTGATATGCCCCAGAATTTATTTTATGCGGAATGTTTATTTGATTTCGCTGCCTTTTTTGCTGTTTTATTTATGGTGCGACAGTCAATAAAAATTGCAGTGTATACACTACTGCGTTCACTTTTTTTTATATCCGCCCTCTCGCACATCCTGTGGCATCTGCACATTTTTTGCAACAGGATTAGATTGACGGCGGCAATGAAATTTATGCATATACAGGAACGAAATCGAAAATGGATTAAAAAAGCATGCCAATAACTCTTTGAGTGCGCGGAGCTATATATTAGAAAACAATTTCTGTGTCAGCAGATCGAAAGTAAACTCTGCAAAAAAATCTAATTGGTGGCAATTTTTGATAAAATTGTATTTCCTTTTAGCTGAATATCAAATGTTTTTTTAAACTTTCAAGGCCAACGTGTCGGACAAAAGTTTCAATGAAAAACCTCATCAATTTTTTAGCCATTTATTGGCTCTATTTATTTGCTTTTCTTTGCTGAAAAGTGAAAGAAAAACTTGAAATGACGGGAAAAGCAAACTTGTTTTGTTTGCCTCGTCCCCTCTGCCTAAAGCAAGGCAATTCTATTTGGTATTATTTATCTAATGGCATTTGTCGTCGGGCATAAAAATAAATAAATATATATCTGGCCCGACCAGACGCGCGCCCTCGGCTCAAGTGTTTATGATATTTTGATTTTATTTCATACGAAGTTTGGCCCGAAAGTTTCGTCGTTCACAAACACACACAAGCCCTGGGAAGCAGACAGTCCTTGTGCATTGATAATAATGACGCGCCCCTTCTAAGGATACAAGGATGCCAGGACAGGGCATTCTGTCATGTGACATAAACATTTTGTTCTCACGACTTTCGGTTAGTTGCCGCAATTTTGTGCGACTTGGCGATGGGCGCAATAAAACTGCCTCGCCCGGCACTTTTGTCCAAAAACTTTCTTTTATTAAGATTAAAAATGACAAAAGCGCAATATTAGAGGGGAGTTCATGCTCCTTGGCTCCTTGGCTCCTTGGCTCCTTGGTGGCCTGCTGATAAGCGTCAAAGACACTCTGCCAGAGAAAAGACAAGCTCATTCTCGCTTTCGCATTCAAGTGGGTGTCACGCATAAATTTCATAAATATAAGCGTCATTATTTCTGGCTGCCATTTTGCGGCCGCCATTGCTAAAGACGACGCCTCAGCCACGCCCTCGATTCGCAGCCCTTTGTCACGTACCGAAAAACTTTTGTATAGTATACCAGCTCACAGGATCAGAAGGAAGCGACGAGGCAACGAACCTCCTCAGCTCCGGAACCCATCTAAATGGCGCAATTGTGCGAGTCTCATGTGGAATTATTATTTTCTACTTAGAAATGTCACAGTGACGTAGAAGTAGTGAGGCGGAAAATAAGTTAAGGGAAGTGTGTGTTCATCCAAATAAAGCAATGGAAATTGTTTAAACAAATTTGGATACTTATTTAAACGTGAAATTGGTTTAAGAATATTTTTAAATATCATTTACTGGTAATTGAGGCGGAGATATAGGTAAAAATATTTGTATACTCTACATACAATTATTATAATGTGTATATAGATAGAAGGACTACGAAAGATATATATTTATTTTAAAATAATGTAATTGCTTAATGGAAATAAAGATCTGTTCAGAATGTAAAGAAAATTATCTTAAAGAATTTCTTGGAATCAACTAGCTTTCACAATTGGTTTTAAATCCAACTTCTGGCCACTTTTGTAATGTGACCACAAATTTGTATATATTTTGATAATTTTAGAAAATTATAGTAATATTTAGTACAAAGTGTAACACCCTTTTTGTTGGCCACACCACTCGTGGCAATTTTGGTGGGCCATCACTCAATTGGGGGATCGTCGTACTCCTTGAACGCGAACTTGGGGCTTCCATCATCATCGATGGCATCGCGAGTTGGCCCGACAGCTAAAGTGACATCAATCAAGGCGCCCGGCCACGCCCCTAATGCGTTCACAAACACACTCAGGCACACTCGCACACACTCGCACACCCACACATATACTCTCCTGATTTCCCGTTATCAGCAGCGGAGCATGTAATGCCGATGCCATTGCGAGTTTGCTGTTGTTTGCTCGTTATATCAGCGCTTTAGCTGGGATTGGAGCTGGGACCACGTGGCGTATGAGTGCTGTGCTCTGCCAACGTCAATTGATTGACGACATGAGCCGGCAAAATGGTGGAAAGAAAATATCAGCGAGGGGTGGAGGGAGTGGTGCGGAGGTTCTCCAAGTAAATCAATTATTGTGGAACAAAAGTTTCACATTATATTGCCCTGACAAATTGCTGTTTGTTACCCGGGCAATCGAGCATTTGGATCATTAAAAAGTTGGCGGGGCCACAAAGGATTGTGAAAACACAATAAATTTCTTGGCATACACTTTCGGCGTAATCTGCGAGGAAACATCAAATTGCCGTCGCAAAATGTAAACAAATTTTTTAATATATTCCCTGATATCAGAGCGGAAAGGAGATCAATAAGCCAGATACAAGTGGCGGTTGTGACTCTCTGGCTCTCACTTTTGCCAGAAGGGCTTTTTACGACCGGACCTTCCTTCATCTCCTCTGCATTATGGCCCGCAGATTTATTTGCCTCGATTTTCGCTTTACAAAACTGTCCCATAAATATGCAAATTTCTGCGCTTTTGCTTCCTAAAAAGAAATCTACCAAAATAATTCTTCAGGAGACAAAACAGAAAAAAAATGGAAAAGGGGCAAAGAGGTTGTCAAAAGTATGTAAATAAATAAAGAACTGAGAACTCATAAAACTGCATTATTGGACACTTGAGAGCGAGATAAAGTGGCGCAAGGAAGAAGTGGGCTAAGAGCACGATTCGCAGAACTAAGCGAAGGTACAGCAACTAGGACTGACCGCAAATCACTTAAACTGTAGCGGAAACTCATTAGTTTCACTTGCCATTTTCCTCTTTTCATTTCCCGCTAAATTTCTCACAACCATCTGAGCCGAGAATGATTTTCATTGTTTCAGTTTTAAGTGAGAGAAAAACTTTTCCAGCAGCCAGTCTCCATCTCCAGTGGGAGATCCGCAAATCGATGGAAAATTAATCCACTGCAGTTTAAGTGCATTAAAGATGGCAGAATAAATTCTGCTTACTTTGCTCTTATTTTCCACTTATTTTCCACAGAACTTTCCACTACGCAAAAGCCAATTAATGGCGCTTTTATAGCCCAGAGATACAAGCTGTTGCCACGGAGGTGTTGTTATTTTCATTGCCTTTAACTAAACTTACTTTTATTATTTTATTGGACTCGCTCTCCATCGCTCGCCGTCCGTTTGCCTCGTTTTATGGACCAGAGCAAGGACTACAAGGACGTGCTTTCAGTGCGGCCTGCCAAGGCTAATATAACAAAGAATTTGTCTTGAGGACATGCCATCATTTGGGCCAATGATTACATTATGCGATAATGTAGCTCCATAAAAGGCTGCAGGGTGACAAACAGATAGTTCAGGGCGTATAGTCGAGAGGGGGCGCGGCCATTTCGTTTGCCATAATAAGCTGTAAAAGTGACACATACAGTTGACCTGATTTTGCCAGAGCATCCTTGTTGCTCCCAGGTCCTGCTCCTTTGCTTAATCCAACTTTAAAATTATACACTAACGATCCACACACACACACACACACAGAGAGACACTCGGCGAAGGAAAGGGTCCCGGAAAAGCGGGCTGCAGGGAAAAACAGGCGCCAACAGAGCAAGGATTAAGTTTGAAGCACTGAACCGTGCGGGAAACTAATGCAGGATCCAGTGCTCTCGTCCTTGCATTGGCTACAATCACACATTCGCCGCTTACAGTTCGGGGGAGAGTCGGTTTGCTGCTTGTAAAAGCGAACACTAAGAGAAAAAGTTATGTAGCTTCTGCCACAATTTCCAAGTATTATATCTACTTTTAAAATAATAGATGTTTAAGTATATCTTTTGTTAAATCATTCTTATTAAAATTTTTCTGTAATTGTGTGTTTTTAAATCAAAATTCTTTTTTCCTAGTGAATTTATCCCAGTTTCTTCCTGTTGCATTTGTTTTTTTTCCCGCCTTCCCTGCTATTGCTATGGCTTTTCCCCTGGGGGACGTGATTGTATGTGGGAAAAGTCCATTCCGCCTTTGCGCCTTAGTTAGCCACTGAACAACAACAACAGTGACAGCGTAAAAAAGTCGCAATTAAAACGAGAAATGAAAGGTCTGGAAAGGTAGCTAGCAGAAAGTAAAGTGTCACATCTAGTTCTTTTGTGAAATTAGCAGAAATTTCGAATGCCAAATAATACTTATTGAAATTTTAAAGCTCAAGTCAGACTAATTTAATTTATTCATCCGTTTGTCTGCGAGTATTTCTAATTACCAGGGGCCATTATATCCGGCATGCAGCGCTAATTAAATTTATAAGAATTAATTTGGCAGCAATTTGCGCAGCGAGACAAAAGTGGCGAAACGTTGCCAACGGCAACAGTCAACAAAGGAATAAAAAGTAATAATAAAGTGAAAAGATTGAAGATGAAATGGTGGAAAAATATATATGAAGTCAGTAATAAAGTAGGCAGCCGTTGACTTAATTAGCAGAGAGCTGCGTCTGGGGTCCTCTTCCGGTTCTCCCGCCAGAGTTTTTCTTCTCCAACTCGCAACGAAAACAAATAAAAATGGGAAACACCCCGGCCAAGTTTGCAGCTTTAAAGGGCGAGAGTTGTTGGACCCCGAACTGTGACAATAATTTGAACATGTCTCAAGTTGATCATTAGCATATTTCATAGGCAGGCACGCCTAAACAGGGCCAACGACACAATTTTCTACGAATTGCCGAAGGAAACCTTTTTCGCATTTCCTTTTGCCTGTCAAGTCGGTGGAAATCTGCCTGCACATCGACATCTTTGACGCGCCAAAAATGCACTCAGCCGTGTGACCCATTTCCCCTACTTTTCCCCCCAGCAAGCTAGTCCCACCCACTTTCCCAACTCGAGCCGGAAAAAATGAGCTGCAACTGGTCTGTTGTTGCGCTGCATTTTCCCGTTGCTGATATTTCCCGGGGATGCATTTCCCTGCTGCTCCTTACCTTGCCTAGAATAACAAAAATCTGGTTCGTAGTTACCATAAAATGATTTGATGAACGAGTTCTGTGCACAATTTGAGATTGCCTCAAGGCTTGCGCTGTGTGTGTTTGGTAAAGTTGCGAAGTCATAAGTTGGAAAATTTCATTCTTAGCAGGTTTAAAGCAAACTTTAAGTTTGTGGAACAGAGAACTTTGTCTAACTGGGCCCATAAGTACGCCAGATTATTGGTAAGAAGTTGGTCAAAGTTCAAAGGGGTTTGTGCACGAACTTAAAGGCCAGGAAAAGGTGGATGGAAAATGTGTGGCATAATTGATTGCATTTAGGGACTTGGTCTTGGAAGAATAGATTTAAATAAATATAATTAGAGTATATTCAAAATAGTTATGTATTTATTAGGGAACTAAGAATAAGTATGTTTAATAATTAAAATTCTGTGACAATAGTTTTGAATTTTAAAATGTATGCCCATGACTGTCATTAATTGAATCTTATTTATAGATACCTCTCTAATACCAATAATCAAGTGCATTAAGTCTCTGATACCTATGAAAAAATCTAATACACTTCTTAGAAAAGGTACTATTCCCCACTGGCTTTCACTCAATTAACATTCGGCCTATGAAATTCGATGAAATCTCATCACGTTTTACTTTGCTTATGAAACATAACAAAGCCCGTCACGTTTTATTTGCCCCTCTGTGCGGTCTTGAGGATTATCCTGGAAGGGGGAAAGGTTCCTGCCTTTGAGTGGGGAAAAGACTGTTTGCCTCGCTTTATTTTTGTGTAATATTTTCGTTATTTGCCGTGTTAATAAACTTGAGCTGTAGCTTTTCACTCTCAGGCTCTCGTGTGTACGTATGTATATATCTGTTTGCCACGCCCCCCCCCTGTGCATATGCATAGCCCACATTCGGGGGGCAGTTGACTCAGCTGTGTCCAGGTTGAGTCCTGGCTGCGCTGAATAACCCGTGAACCCGTGAACCCTTGCTCCACTCTACAGCCGCCCCCGGGCTGGTAACATACCAATTAATTTTTATTTATTTTAATGCCGCCCGTTTTCCTTGGGGGCATAGCCCGGTTTTGCAAGCTTTTCCCGGTTTTCACACAGGGTCGAGAGTGCCAGTTTGGACGTTCCGTAACAAATTTATGCATTACTTGCATTTTATTGACCCAGTTCTCTCTCGCTTTCCATTATTTTTGTTCTCTCTCTTTGTATTGCAACGACGACAACGAGTAAAATGTGGAAATTAAATTTTATTTTAGCAACTTTATTTTTGGGTTCACCGGAAAACAAAGTAAGCAATTTCTGCGTGGGTTACACCGAAAAACTTTCAGTCCCCTTCCTTATTGTAGCATTTTTTTTTTTTGTTTTATGTAATATTTGCCATAGCTGTTTGAGCAAAGTTCAGCGACAAAGTTTCCACAACAACGAAAAGTTAAGCAACTTTTAAAATCTTTAAGTTTTTTGTGAGTTTGAATGTAACAATTGCAATTTGAATAGCTTAAATCTGAGCAGAACAAATCTGGGTTAGGCTTGATAATTTTTCATTTGCGTTTTGGCTTTTGTGGTACATGAGTAAGTGAGTTAATTAAAAATTTGGTAAAGTGAAAAGGTTGCTAATGGTAACAGACAGGGAGATAATGATTGACAGGGAGATTATGGAAAACTATGAAGGTGGGGTTCAACGATATGGTTTACTCCATTATTTTAATTACTTTGAATACCAGTATTTTCACTTTGTGAATCTTTACTTCAATTATTTATAGCCAGCTTAGTTATTTCTCTATCCTTGGACATTTATTTAGATAATAATGTTTAGTAAATGATTGGGTTAACATTTAATTTTGAACGTTTAATATAAACGTTTTAAAATATATTTACAGACTTTACTTGATTTTTAAACCCTTGTGAAAACTTGTATCACAGACAACAATACTCTTCGATGCATGACTAAATTCACTTAAAATTTCAACTAAAGCCACATTTTTTTTATAGAAAACTAATCTTATATTATGGTCACTACTGGACTTCCCTGTATGCGCTGAAAAGTTTCAAAATTCAAATAGTAATTTTGTACGTTTTTTTCCCTGACAGGTGCTCGAAGCCAAAGCAAAGCGTTCGAGTGGCAAAAAATAAGTTACCCCGAGTTATAAAGTTATCCATCCGCTGGGTGGAAATACCAGGGGGGACTGGGGTTTTTTGGGCGATTGGGCGTGGAAAAAGGTGGAGGCGTGGCCTGGTAAATGTTGCGCTTGAAGTGTGCTCGAAGTGGGCGTGGTTATTTAATTAGACTGCTCTCCTGCCACTGGTGCCGCCACGGCGAATTTCATTAAACTGTTGTCATGTAGTCGTCGCTCGTTTATTTGCGCCACGCAAACATTTCTGAATAAATTAGCTTGTCTCCGAGTGTAAAGAAGAACTCACAGCATGTGTGTCTAATAGAAATATAATGAAACAAGAATTCCGTCTATTTCGTTGCCATTGTTGGGGAATTAAGTTGAAGATACTGATTGGTGCATTCAAATTGCACGATTCGAGCCATATTTCTCAATTTTTTTTTCGACCGAACACAAAGGCTCTCAGCGGTCTCTTCTTTCAAGTCCTTTTTTTAAGACCCTTGAAGGCTGCAATACCAAAAGGAGATACTTTCGAGGTTGCCTGCTCAATTTGTGCCTCACTTCTATATTTTTGTTGGCATCATTTAAAATTGCATGAATATTTTATCTGAAATTTTGGTTCTTTGTTCGCTTTACGGCTTAGTTCGAAGCTTTTAACTTTAAGACTTTACTTCGAGGTGATTGTTAATAGTTTCCTTTGTCGTCAGCTACTTAAGAGAGAAGTTGGAAGATTTTTCTTGGTTTCTTAATGTTAAAAGCATAAGAAAATTGGAGAAATATTTATTAACCATAATGTCTCAACTTTGGTCTACATTAAATGTCCTTTTTTTCTACATATCAAAACTAATATAGGGAAAGCAAAGTTTAGATAATGCCATTGCATTTTGCAATCGAATTAAGGGATCGAATCCCAAATCGATCATAACTAAGGTTATAATATTCCCCTTCTTTAAATCGCTATTTTTGTATGGTAATGATGATAATTCAATGACTCCTTCACATTATTACAAGCTTCTGGCTTAAATTATATGACCCTTCAAAGCATAAGAAATACAAAATTACGCATACGCACTGGTGTCAATACTATTTGATCAGAACTCAGCCAAAAATGCATTAATTTCAATTCGGAAAGCTGTCCTATGTTAGTTTTTGATAGGTTATTAAATCTGCATACTCAATTTAAAATTTAAAGAAAGTAAAATTTTTGCCAATTTTTGACAATTTTAACGATGTAACTTTCATATTTTTGAAAATTGGAAAATTTTGAAAAAAAATTAAGTTTTCCCCAAAATGTAGGTAGATCGATTCGGCTGTTGATGCTGATCAAGAATATATATGGTTTATAGGGTCGGAAATGACTGCTTCGATATTTTTAAAGCTTCTAATTGAAATTATAATACCCTGCAAAGGTATAAAATCAAAAGATATACGAATTTGTCCCATGTGTTTGTACCCTGTTTTATATTATTTTAAAGCTTGCATTTAATTTAAAATTTGCTGTTATTTAAGCATATAAAATAAAAGAATAATATATTTAAAAAAATATATCTAGTTTGAAAAATAAATATCTGCCAGCACAATCGAAACTTTGGCATGGACAATTTTGTATTTACTTAGCTCTCGTTGTCATTTTTCGCATATATTTTTGCTTACGCTGCCGATTTTGAAATTTGACAAACGGATATTGACGATATTGGTCTGTGCCAAATGACCATTGAAACTGGTTTTAATGAAGCGCGGCCACTCCAGTTTAAATTGATTGGCAGACGGCAGGAACCGCCGACCGCAGGATGTTTGCCAATGGATACCGCGGCCATTTGGGGCATTTTCGCCAATCTGCCGAGGTGTGAAGCCCCCCAGAATGTTATTGGGGCACGTTCGCGGATCGCTCGTGAGCAATTAGATGCAATAAATCACTGCTGCTTATCTGGCAGTGAGCTGCGGGTCCCTGATTCGATTTCCCCTGACTCTGAGTCTGGGACCTCTATCCTTGGCAGGCAATGGGCCTCAAATTGCTCACATGACTGCCTTTTCCTCACCAACACGCAGGCACACCCTCATGTATACACATCCCTCTCTCTCTATATATATATACATATATTGGGACATTTTGGCGGAATTGCAGGCCCGCGGCTTTTGGCTTGGGTAATGGTGCGGCGCCAGGATCCCCCAGGATATATGGCCAATTGTTGGCACAGCGGTGAGAGTTGCAACTATTTTATCTGTCGCACAAATATAATAATTTTATTTTATTGCCACTCACTCGGGGTACATAAATTGAGGGGGCGAAATAAATGGAAAGCTCTTAAACTTAAGTCTAGGATACATACTGTCTAGACACTTTATACTCAAAATAATGCAAGTGTAAATAAAAATGATATATTAAGGCGATGAGATAGAATATGATGGATACGTTTCTTCTAGTATATATTTTCTTTTTAGTTCATGGCTCACTTTAATTTATCATCAAAATGATTACCAACTAGTTTTTCCGTTGAACAACTCAGCAAATGTAGCAATATGAGCGATTTCAAGGACCCTCGCTGAGATTGGCAGGGATTTATTGCTGTTCGCTTTGGCTTACAGTATGATTTCGCTGAAGCCTAAATTTGGCCCGCACAATTGCTTTCTTAACCTGGCTTAACATTTATATATATATATATATATCGGAGTGTATTCCTGCCCGAATCTGACTCCCGGTTCGGTATCCATTATCCAGACAATGCTGACACACGTACCCTAATCATAATGCCTGGCATCGCTTTTTATGTGATGGCATGTAAAGCTCGACATCAACCTCAACCCGAAGGCCACAAAAAATAATGACACCACAGGCAGACACACAAGACTCACTTACGGCAAATGAACCCCAGATGATAAATTAAGAGCGGCAAACATTTCACTTGCAGCACAGTGAATCCTTTGGAGCGGAAGTGAAAGTTCAGGTGGCACTGAGGGCCGTCGAGTGGAAAGCGAGGTGTGAAACGACCGAGATTTTGTTCCCTGTAGTGGAGTTTATTGCGAAATAAGCTTGGCATATGTAATGCCCTTTAATTAACCAGATAAATGCAAAAATCGTGTCCTGTACGGCTCTAATCAATTAGCAAAGAGCAGGAAATGGATGTGGAAGTGGAGCTGAGAAGTTAGAGCCTGCTTTATACCGATTATGGCTTAATTTATGCAACTAATTAGGAAAAGCATAATTTTGGGACCTGTAATATTATTATTTTACTAAGTCGCATACTATGCGCCATGTGATTAGGGCAACAGGATAATAATAACGATGACAGGGCCACTCTGGATATGGGTTACATCCACGCAGGACACTAATTATGCTGCTGCATAAATCATTGTTGTCCCAGCCCCATATATTTATGTGTGCATTTAGGGTTAGTCGGTCAGTTGTTAGTTGTTAGTTGTAAGTTGTTAGTTGGGCTTAAGCCCATCAGCCATAAATGTCAATTATGGCTAAGGCTGAAGGAGAAGCTCCTCCATAGTGTTGATTGATAAATTGATTGATTGCTCGACTAGTTTGATCGTTAGCGCTTAGCTCGCGTATTCTTTTCCCCGCACTCTGGTTTTCGGTCGTTGTTGATGTCATAAATTGAGATTAATCATGTTTTTGATGGGCTTTCCTCTTATTTTTTTTTGAGTGTTTTGTGTGCACAACATTGATGGCTCTTAAGCCGCTTAGCGGTGTGTGGATACTGTGCGACATTGTTGCTGCATTGTCCATAATTGTTTGCATTTTGCGCGCCATTTGCCTGGTATTTACTCGAGTGCAGTCGTTTAGATGTGTTTGCCTTTCCGCCCCGAGGCCGACATGTTTATCTTACGCAGTTCATTATGCAAGGCGATTGATAGAGCACTTTTTGTGGGGCTTATCCACTCATATTCGAGCCTGTAATCGAGGCTATTTATAAAAGTATAATGTACTTTGACTTAATAGTGAATTGAAATGGGTTTTGTAATTATATTTCACTTTCATTGCATCAAGTACAAATTTAAAGGAAGTATTTTATTATTAGTTATTATATTTATTATTTTTTTTAGTTGTCAGTACTTTATTAATATTTTCTGATTTTATTTCAGCTCTATTTCTTACTATGTCATTTCCATTGTTAATTTACTTCCTTTATACACATTAATTCTGATGCATTTTTAAATTTTGGATTGTAAAAATATTATTCCGAATATGTATATATATTTTTATTAATTGCATGGCAATCTCATGTTTTTATTTTTCATTTAAAATGCGTATAATATATATTTTCATTCATAACTAATCACTAAATAAGTACGTTTTCCAAGTAATTTAAAATATGTATGCAGGTTTTTATGAATTTCCTTCCATTTCCAAGTTATTTTAGTTTTTACACATTTTCTTTTCATTTCTTTTGCCAAACATAAACTCTTACGATTTTATTCAACAATTTTTTAGAGCCTTTGAGTAGAATGTTTTTATTACTGGTTTACAATTTAGTACATTTAATTAAATTCGCACAACAGCACCGCAAAAGTTGTGCAAATTCCTTTACAAAACTTTTCACACTATTTCATATTTTTTTTTATGCCATTGCTTAATTAATTTGCACGTTGCGTGTAAATTCCAGAGATAGTTTGACGCCATTCGTTAACCATTTGCAGTTAATTGATTACATATTCCATTAATCATGGATGGGATCGAGGGCGGTTTCATCGAATTTATTTATATTAATTGAGGCCTTTTTCACGCATGATAAACAGGACCTTAAACGGCGTCATGGCTCACACACACGCACACACACGCACGGATATATTTCAATTTAATTCCTTGCATTATTTATTTATTTCGACTAAAAACGATGGCCCTTGGAAATTGGTGTGTTATCAGTGTCGCGTATAAATTCTCGGCTATCATATCACATTAAAATAATTTATCTCCTCATTATGTTGTTGCCGTGCTTCCCCCTCCCGCCGCCAAACTTTACATTTTTGGTGTAATTTTTCAAGCTTTTCACATACACAGCTCTGCTCCGCTCTGCTCGCTCGGAAAACGCACTCGCACGCACACACACACACGGGCACTCGGATGCCGGAAAACGCGCTCAGCGCCGTCAACAACTGAAAATGTACTGAAACGATTCGAGATTCGGTTTCTGTTCCCGTCTCGGGATGCTGGGCTGTACAGTGGCGTCCTCTGTTCGGTAGCACTTACAGTGGCACTTACTGCTAACCCAGTAGGACATTTCCTAATGTGATGATAACAAGCGCTGGCCGCGAGAGAGAGAGAGAGCGTGTGCTCAGTAGGTTAGTAGGTTGTCTGTTAACCGGCTTCTGGGTAAGTAGGGAAATTTACTCTTCAGCCGGCTGATGTTAACGGCTAACAGCGAAGCTAGCCAAACAAAGGCTCTGTTAACTCAACAAGTCAGAAAAGATGGCTTCCGGAAGAAGCCCGGAAAAGTAGGCAACACAATTGGAAAGGGTTTATGAATAACTATTTTTCAAATATAATTGAAAACAAAAAAGAATCTTTCGATGCATTATTCTAAAAGTGAATATTAATAACCGTAGTAAATGTTATTTTAATATATATAACATTTCCGTTTACAATGAATAAGAAAATATTACTTTTATATCTGCCACAAAATCTGATTTCTTTACCAAATTTCTGGGTTTCTTTTAGTAAACTAAACAATATGCTTCCTTTAATATGTTTGTGTACTTATTTCAATTAATTTAAAGTATTTTAATCTGAAACATAACGTTTTTTTTTACATTTAAAACAAAAGACTTCATATTCGTTGTTATTAACATTAGGAACTTGAACTAACATTATAACTCTCTTAAACTCCTAACAGTCATCCATGTTAAGGCATTTCAGTCTGATTTCTCTCTATCTAACCCACTGTTAAACTCAACTGTTAAGCTTTCATCACAAGAAAGTTTCTCTTCCGCTGTTATGTCTCTCGTTTAACATTTCCTGTAACTCGCCTTAAGACCAACATGAATCCCAAAACACCCAAATAAAAGTTTATTTAATTACTTATATCTGACCTAGGCAACTTGAATAATGAGCGTGAGCTCTGAAGAAATTTCAATTAATGCTGCAGTTGACATTATTCAGGAGCAGTTTGCCGGCTTAACTGGCATTTCAAGACTTAAAGAATCGACTTGGAAAATGTGGCCATAACTCATGCCTTCCGAAGCATATTTATACAAGTGTATGTGTGTGTGAGGATTGTTGCATAATTTAAGTGCCGCCCAGCAACAAAAATAAAGGAAGAAAAAAATAAAGGTGGAAAGTTGGAAAATGATTTAAGCCGTTCCGGAGTCAGAGTGTGGCCATGTCTGCACGTTGCTTTTATTTATATTTTTACATACTTCCCATTCCGCGTGGGTGACTGCGGCCATTACTTTGTATATTTAATAAAACAATGTTGTCAACGCCCTACCCACGGCCCCAGAGAGTCCCTGTCAAAGGCATTATCCCCATTTTCTGGCCATTGCCTGGTGAAAAATCTGGCTGAAAGCGGAATGCCGCCACACATGCCAAAGGGTCTACGTTGCTTTGTTTATTTTTTAAGAAACATAATATTGTGAATGAAAATAATATTCTTTTATGACGAAACAGACTTTATATTTGGTAATATTTATTTTGCAATATTTACTTACTGCTGTGTGCTTGCAGTTTGGGGATTTCAGTTAACTTACCTGTAAAAAAAGGTTAGAAAAGAGGATTAATATATTATTTTTAAAGGAATAATAAAATGGAAAAATATATGATACACCATTTTTTATCAAAACTTGGTCAGTCTCAGTAAACGTAAATATACATTTGTTAATTAATATATAATAATATACAATATATTATTTCATTCCTGTTTAATTTTTTTCAATTAATATCTCTTAACTCTGCTTGGTATGAATGTAAATTTACTAAATTACATTTTATATATCAAGTTCCACCTCTGCTTTGTTTTCGTTGGCCTGAATTTCGATTCGACAGCATTCACCTAAAAAGTTTTGACTGAACTTAATGCAAAACTAATGCCTGACATGCCCAGATAACTGAGAGTCCTGAGGCGAAACCACTGGCTTCGAGCAGCATCACTTTGGCCATCCTGGCAATGTCTGGCTAAAGCTGTTTTGGGCCTGATACATTTCCGCACTGGATTTATGGGCATAGCAATGGCTCTGCCACGAACTATGCCGAATATGCCTCTCAGGCAGTGCCATTTGGGCCGGCAGGACGAAACATCTTGAGTGAGTCGAGACGCTGGCGAATCCTTTCGTCCGATGTCTGGGCGAAAACCGCAGAAATGCATTACCCCCCTTAGTAGATTCGGTGTTCAGTCTTCGCCAATGTTTGTGGATGTTGACTAAATTCGCCGCAGAGCAGAGACCGAGAGCGGGCTAATATCAAACGGAAGTGCCAAACACAGACGTACACAGGAGATCCCAGGACCTCTCTCTGCCTCTCTCTCTCTCCGGGCCATCCTTCTTCCGTTGGCAGCGTTGCTCGGTGCTTTGCCTGCATTTGGCTTCGGTTTCCGTACACATTTGAGAAATGCATGTGGAAAATGCCAGCCACTGACTGCATTTGTAACTGTAACCAGTTAGAGACTCCTCACACAAACAGCCGTCGGAGGTGAGAGTTCGAGTGCACTGAGAGAAATGGTGTACTTAAGAAAAATACTACACAACTTTAAGGATATGCTTCTATCATTTCAGTAAAGTCATTGAGAAAATACCTTGAAAAATTGTAATTTTTATCAGGACTTTAAAAGTCTTTACTTTACTCCTGGAGTGTATAATAACATAATTGATAAATTAATTGATTCCATTCCTTCTTTCATTTTTCGCTTTAATATAGTCCTTAGCTTACTGACTATATTTTCAAGATTTTATTATACTATTTCTCCCAGTGCATATTCGTAAAAGCGTGCGTGTGCAGCTGAGTGTGTTTGGCTAAGCGGCGCATTTCCTGGCCTGGGCCATCAACTAAATAGCATTCATTTACGTTGATTTATGCTGACTGAGAGAAGAGTAGAGTCTGGAGATGCGGATAGAGAGGAGAATGGGGAGGAGGGTATCCTTTTCCAGGAGAAGGCCAAGAGCCGTGGGTAGTATCTTTTCTGTGGGAATATTTATGCCCCAAAATGACACTTTAAAGTTGCAATAAAAACTGTGTCGTTCTAGCCATTCCGCTTGTGTTATTTATAGTTGGCATTCAGCGATGTAATTACTTTTTCAACACGCACATGATGATGAGGCGATGGTCCCCACTCACTTTTCTCTGAATTTTCCACATCTCCCATCCCCCCCATCCACCCCTTTTCAAACACTCAACCTTCGGGTCAAACGGCAATGGCTGCATTAGTCGTCGTCAGGGTTCGTCGTTGTCAATTGCCAACTGCAATTGATAAATTGGCAATGGCGAAGGTTTCCCCATTTTCCTCTCATTTTCCGTGGAACTTATTCTTCTGGCGGCTCCCAGCTACCAGCTTTCTCTTCTGTCATTGACAGTTCAATGTGCGCACTGATGCGCAAATATCAACTCCAATACACACTCTCGGTACTCTACAATCGCCCCTCCCCTCAGGATGCCACCTTCCTCGTTTTTGTCGTTTTTGCCACTGCGCTTTTTATGGCAGTTCGTGACCGAGTTGCACTCGCTTTAAACTATTTTTCTATATACATATATATAGAGTTTTTCCCCAACCGATATTTCCTTTTTGTCTTTTTCACATGTTCGCTGAAATTGAATTAGTGGCACTGGCAGTTGGGTTTCCTAATCTTCGAATGGTTTTAGAGAGCTGCCAAGTAATGGATGTGATAATTTGCTATGGTTCGGAATCTCTCACAGCACTTGGCTTTATTTTTAGTTCAGCGAATGAAGGAAATGACGCTTTCAGTTCATTAAGAGTTACTGGCATTGAACTTAACTTAACTTGAGTTTTATATTTCTAGCTTTGAAGAATGGTTTAAATTGTGAATTTTTACTCTTTAAAATATTTTATTATACAGCAAATGCATTATCTAAAATATTTTAATCTTTGAAAATAAAATGAAAAAGTTTCAAATTAACTTGTACAAATTATTAGAGAACATATATATACTTATCTTCATATTGTTTTTCTAAGATAGAAATATATCTTAACAAATTGTTATGACTTTTAAATATTATCAAAAAATATTTATCTCGTTTGTCTACAACCTTCTTTTTTATCTTTAATCTTTGCCTTAGTATTGGTTAATTTGTTTTTAATCAAGCCTACTAAATTTATGAGTAATAAATATGACTAGCTTTAGGAAAGTCTCTGCTTGTGCGGTATGTGGGCCACATTGTAAGGCCTTTATTTAGATTAATATCAAGGCTCCTTTCAGTTTCCAGAATTTACCGACCTGCCTTTTCTTGTTACCAACAAATAAATTTTATATAATAAAAACTTTATTTAGAAGGCAATATACTCGACTCGACTTGACCCAAGTTGCATGAAAACTGAAGCCACAAAAGTGCGCATATAAAAATCTCATAAATTGAAATAAATAAGGAAAATAACAATTTCTACCCCACACACACACACACGAACACTGTGACTGAGGGGGAACCCCCGTACAAGATTCTTATGGGGGACCTTGCTGTAATATTCATAACTCTTTTCAAATGTGGTCAAGTGCTGGGAGAGTGTGCAAGCGATGTCCTGTCCTTATAGCCGGACTGTGGCCAGGATTCGACAGCTTTTGATATTGCCCGTCCTGCCAAGGGAGGAGCAACGAGGATCTGAGCGGCGGCAGAAGAATGGCAATAACTACAGTTGAGTGAGCTTAGCCCGTTCTGAGTCTAAGCCGTGCCTGCAGGAGCGACCTGGCTTGAGTTGAGCTTGGCACATTTTATTAAAAACGAGATGGACGATGGCATAAAGTCCGAAAATTGCCACAACAAGATGCAGTCCCTCCCAGATATATTTTTATTTTGTCCAGTTGCAACTGCAGAAATGAAGTCCATGTTTGGCACATTGGATGCCATGGCCTTTTGCTTTGTGACTCGTATTTTTATTACTTTTCGCCCGCATTCCCTCGTTCCGCATCCTTGGCCATGTCTGTTGCATTGTCTGGCGATTTATGGATTTTATTTGGCCACTTTTTACTTTCCTTGTTGGCATTTGTCGCCTTTTGTATGTCTGTTGGCTTATTGCAGACACTGTGTGATGTTATGTGCTGCCAGTTTATATGTACATATATGCACTAAGGAAAGGTTTGCTTGGGTTTTATGTAACGTTTTTCCCATTACTATATACATTTTTTAAGTATTCTGATATTTAGATGGAGCTCTAGGGAATTATCTCTAAGCAAAATATACTAGCTAGTGATTTTGGCAACTGATTTCCAGTTCTAAAATATTTTTTTTCCGCTGTGTACGGACTTACGTATTTATTTATACGACTGCGAATAGAAATGGCTGCAATGTTTTCGCACTTGGCAACACATGGAGTTTGTTTATTGGCCATGAAATGGAGACATTATGGTCACCTCCCACAGAGCTTCTTGATCCCAAAAGGCTGGGCATTTCTGCGTATCCTTTCAATGACATTAACCCACTTCAAAAGCTGTCTGCCGTTTTGGCCTACACACAAATCTGCCATCAGTTGAATTCTAATTAAATTCACACTTAAGCAACCCCGAAAAGCATTCCGCACACACTCTCGTTGCCTGACCGTTTTGTGGCATGCCACAAAGTTGAAAACGAAGAACGGGGCATCCTGGTGGATCCTGCTGGATGCCGAATCCCTTTAATGAAACCGCACACGATTCGGCCACAATTTTAGTTTGCACATAAAAGGACGAACAAACAACTATAAACCGAGGATAACAAACGATGATAAGATGCTCAAAAGTAATTACAACGCATATTAAGTATTTATGAAACAATAAAACGTTTAGGCTAACGAGGACCCCAGAAAAGCCTTCGGATAAGGAAAAGCCGTGCCAGGCCAAGAAACAATCATTTTCAAATTGTTTGAAAAAAGTTTTAGGCCCGCCTGGTGGGCCACATAAAAATGCCGAGAAGTGTAAGCGGAAATAAAACGCTACAAAATAATAAAATGTTGTCTTGCGCTGGGCAACCTCGTAAAAAATGCCAGCACATAAACAACGGAAAGAAAATGTTGTGGGGGCAGAGGATTTTTCAAGTGGAGTTGCGCCAAAAAGAAAAGCACAGGAAACGAAATACTACTTGCTGCATTTTGGGAGCCAAAAAATAATTTTCGGCCAGCTGGAAAAAAAGGGAAAACTTGTGTTGTATTTTGTGTTGAACAACACCTAAAAAGTTGAATACTATTCTACCCGCTTTCTATATCTTTTTGTCTCCCTCCTTGGGTGTGTGTGTGTGTGTGTGTGTGTCAAACGATTAGTGCAGGACTTTCAAAAGTTTGTGCGGCTTTGAGAGAGCCGGAAGATGGGGACACTTGAAGCTCCACTTTGGTTGTCCTTTTAACGATGTCCCGCGAAGAGGAAAGTTTTGTGCAAATAGTTTATGGTTATTGCACTTGGAAATACACAGAACAACTGTGTATATACGCAAAGGCTTAAATGATTTTAATTGTTACTCTCAAACATTAATTTGAGTCGTCTGAAAGTTGTAATGGCTCAAAAGATAATACGAGCTTTTCCTAGTTTATCAAAGTTATGAACGAGAGCAAAGCCGCCATAGAATTCGGGTTGCATTTGCGGATTAAGCCGAAGGCTGTACCTTTTCACCTGGTTCCCCCAGTAAGCTTCAAAAAGGTATCCTTTCTAATTAGCTTCAAAGGATCCACCTACCTGCATGTGAACATAAACAAAAATATTTGTGCTCCCCGAAATTAATAAAAACCCATCTCGTTTTATGCGCCAAATATGTTGTCAAAATATACAGGAACCTTTCTCCGAGATATATGAAAAAATAAACGAAATTCTTAAAAGAGGATTTACAAAAACAGGCGCAGACAATTCGGCATAATGAGAGGTATCTATAGACGGAGGCCGGAAAAATCCCCGGGAAAAATTCCAAGTGAAATACGATAATTATGCGACATTTAGCAGTTTAGCAGGCGGCGGTAACAACAAGCACCGTCGCATTCAAAGGACCTAATGGCTGTGAGAAGGCTGCTCCCCGTGTAGAGAGAGTAAAAGCGAAAGTAAAAAAGGGTTCAGCATTTGGGGAAACGACGGGAAAAAGAACGAGAACAAAAAAAGTAAAGAACACACAGCGGAAATTACAAGAGCCGCCAGTTGGGTAACGAAAAAAAAAAAACGAATGGAAGGGAAAAAATACAGCGACAAGGGCCACAAATGCGAAATGAAATCGAATGCGCAGAGGGTAAACGTGTCAAGGGGGTGGGCTGCCATGGGTTAACACTAATGTGGGTGGATGTGCGTGGCAATGCGTCGCCTGGCTGGTGGGTTAAAGTTTTTAAAACTCGTTAGTATGCGCAGCGAAACGAAAAATCAACAATTTCTATTTTGATTATATTTTTACCACTGTGCCCGAGTAGTTTTGGGTTCGTTTCCCCCGTAGCCGTTAGCCATTTAATGGCATATTGGTTCTTTTTCTTTTTTTAGTGAGATTTTAGAACAATCGCGTAACTAGGAATGTTTGATTAAAACATTGTTGCACATGAATGCCATCAAAATGGCAAAAATTGCACTGAATTCATGTGAAATCAATCATTCAAGGCGGGGCTATTTCCGAAAGCTAATACCATTATTTAATCAATTTTCCATACAATTTTCCAGTCTTTAATGACTCTTTCTTAATGTAGAAATGATTGGAAATGTTTATTCGAAGAACAAACAAATAAACGAAACTATTTTTTAGAATCATTTATTTATAACTCAAGCGATTTTACACTATTTTTAACTTTGTTTAAAGAAAATTCAATTATATTTCTCATTTTACTATATTGTAAAATTTTAAAAGAGCAGGTTTCTTCTTTTCCCTTTTCTACATTCATTTCATAAAGACAAATTAATATATTAAGTAGTTTTTTTTTTAGTTGAAGAAATTCAGTTTATTGTTAGAAAATAGTTCTGGTTATATTGGTCTTTTTAATTAAATCTAAACAAATCATTACATTTTGGAATTTTTGCCCCGAGCTTTACTCCCTTTATCCCTTATTTAAAAAACTAAACGTCCCATATTTAATAAGCATTTAAATGAGAAAAGTTGTGCAGCCCGAAAAAAGTTTACCAGCTCAATGCCAAAAATATATGTTCAACCCGGCGTATGCGTGATTTCCTTCCCCCACAAACAACAACGAAAAAAAGTTTTAAATGGCCGATAGTTACACTTTCACCTCGAGGCAAATGAGTCTGCCATAAAATTAAAAGCGTTTCGCCCCCAAAAATGTTACTGTACATGTGCCTTATGCGAATCATCGTAAACATCCTGCTCAAATATATATATACATATATGACAGACAAATTTCGCTTAATGGCCATGGCCATAAAATGGATTTAAAGCCATTTTTTGTGGTCTACTAAAAATCTGCTGACCAGGCCGGCGACCTCAAAGCCAAATTAATGACAAAGCTTAAGTCCTCCTTCCCCCCCAAAAAAAGGAGGCAACCACAAATTGCTCAACATTTTTCAAAACGTATGGCCTTTCTTTTTTGTAATTTTGACATCTGGAAATTAATGCTGGGATCCAACCTCAAATAGATAAAATGCAAATTCAATAAGGAAAGTCAGCTTAAAAAGCGAGCATTAAAATGCTTTAGTTTCGTTGATGATTTCAATGGATTATTAAAATGGCCTTGTCTACCTGGGGACCTATTTGGCATGCATGTAGGACAAATTGGGCCCGGTTGGGTGCCTGCAGAAATTCCAGGCATTTTGCAAGTCAACTATGCGGCAAAGGCAAGTCACTCAGGAAGGAAGCTGCTGGATGGAAGGTGATTCTAGCAGCCCGTACCTACTATTTGGCTTAGTCCTCCTCCATTTGTGGGGGAGACTCTCCTTTGTTTGCCAGCGAGCCGCAAAAATAATTGCCAGGGCAACTGTTCTTGTTTTTTTTTTTTGTTTTTTAGGTAGTATTTACAACTACACTAGGTCAGTTCATTTTACAGGCCAAAGTTTGGGTAACTCTAGCACAAAAATGTGCTGCGGTTAGATTTTTGGAAGCATTTTTGGGGAGTTAATTTGTTGGTGGCTCTGAACATAATAACCTATCATCCACCACAAACCGGGAACTGTCTGAGCCGGTAATGTAGTTGGTTTTAAGCAGTCACAAGAAAGTGAGTAAACTAGTGAGAAAAAGAACCACAATTTTTAACAATTATCTAAGTTATATATATTATTTTATTTCTTTATTTTTCTGTGTAAATTTCTTTTTAATATGCGAAAGAAATCACTCTCCTTGTATTATTAATTCACGAATGAACTTGCTGCACAGCCCCAGGACAGATTTCTCTTGCATTTCTTGGCTGTCACTTGCATGAGATTTGGTCCCTCGCTCCTGGCTCTTGGCTCTCCGTTGGCTTACAAGATTTACCTGGCTTAGCTGGCCCCGCATGCTTGCATATGCATTAGTCAGAGGGTCCTGCCTGAGTGACATGGCCAAAGACTCGTTTAACTGCTGCTGCCGGCATACGCTGCGTATGCGCAATCTGCTAAGCAAGTCTCCGGGTCTTAGCCTAATTCCACGTAAGCGCATTACACTCCACAAGCTGTGACTCTTGCCATTAACCCACCAGCATTGCAAATAATTTAATATCTGATTTATGCGACGCTGCACAGCGAGTGACTTAAGTTGGACCTGAATTCCCCGAAGCCGGGAATAATTGATGACGGCCGTTCCCAGGCTCGTGCCTAATTTTACCGTCGAGTGCCTTCAATAAATATGCAGAAACTTTGGCTGGCATTTGATGACAGGTTAGCAAACTGCACTTCCCACACCCTAAGGGGGGGAAACTCGTAAATATTTCATAAAATTCATTGAACTTTCGACTCGTTGCAGTTTCTGACACCGTCAAATGAGTGGCAATTATTCATGCGATTTTAGAGAAAATGTGTTTCATGGAAGTGACAACTATGAAGCTTAGCTTGATGTTATTTTACACTTGGATAAAAATTGTAAGCTTAACATTTAGATATATTTTAGCCCTAAGGAATAATTAAGAATTCTACTAAGGAATATTAATGCAAGTAAAAATTTTTAAAAGATTGCAATAATATTTTTCTTTCCCCAGACTTTTTTCTTCTTTGCAAACTGTTCAAACTTTTTAAATCCTTAAATATTATCCGCAAAATAGTTGATTTCTCTGGCAACAAAGTAAAAGGAATAAAACAAAAAAGGAAAAACCCAGAAATTGCATTTACGCGGTTCGTTAGACCAACAAACAGAGAAAAGAAGCGAGGCAAACGGCTCAAAGGCCAAACCAAGTTGGTCCAAAAGGCAAATCCGGGTCGTGTTGGGTTTTGCTCTTGGCCAAAAGCACAGAATGCCAGCCAAACATTTTCGAGTGGCGGCTGCAGTGGCAGCACCAGCACCAGCAGTTCCAGAATTATGCTACAAATTTATGAGACGACATAAATTTTGCAATGTTTGTTTTGGCTACACACACATACACACAGGGCATGTGAGCGTATGTGCGAGTGTTGCAAGTAGAAAAACAAACCCAAATATCTAAAGCACACACATACACGTACCCGCAGAAGAGTGGAGAACCAGCAAGTATGGTGCAGTGTCAGGACTATAAAGTACCCGTTACTGTAACAATTAATATAGCATACTTACAAGGGCTTTTGCATAGTTTTAATACTACAAATCTTTTTAGAATTAATTGTGTTACGTATAACTTCTTATTAGTATATATATTAAGAATTATTCTCTTTAAAATGATTTACCATCAAAAATTAAAATATTTTATATATATACTTTATTTTAAAATTTATCCAAGCTAAGCACATCCTTTATATTTTATAATTTTCCCATTAAATTTTCTAATCAATATAATAATTCCGCACACCCGCTAACTCTACTCAATACCGGGTATAATGTGCAGTGGCAGCCTTAACCCAACCCACACAGCTGGGGGTCAGAATGGTCCTGCTCCATGATGAATGTCATGCGGTGAAATTTTAAGCCAGCAGAAAAACCTACGAGAGCATGCAGCAGGGCAAGGGCAAGGGAGGGAGCAAAAAAAGGGGTAGAGTGGCATAAAGGGGCGGTATCTGGGCAAAAGGGGGAGGCGTGGCGTATAAACCATTGCCTCGTCATTCTAAAATTGAAAAATGCATGCAACTGTTTTGAAGGTTGCCTTTGCATTGGCAATGGGCGTCTTTCTGGCGCATTTTACATGTCCAATTTTTTTTTTCGCCGCCCTCTCTTTTTCTTTCTTTCTGGCTTTCTCTCTCTATTTTCGGTACATTTCTCCCCAGCCTCCACATCCACATCCATCTATCCATCTTTCTCACCAGTGTCCTGACAGGCAGCGACCTCCAAGCGCCGGCAAATAGACAGGCATGTAAATTACTGGCACATGTGCGTTGCAGCCAGCTGCCACGCCCATCGGCATTATCCCGTTTGACCCCAAAAAGTGCAGAAATTTATATGTGTGTTGCTCGATTTACATGTCCTGCATTGATGCAGTCCACTTCAAGTGCTCGGCCGGATGAGATTCTCCATATGAAGTGGGGTTACACCTTCCCTTTTTCGAAGGGTCACGTTTTTTGCAAGTGCTTTAATCTACAGGGAATAATACTTGACAGCGGAAGCGGGAAAATGGAATAGTTCTGAGTATTTTACACATAAGGAATATTAACATAAATTCACGGAATTTTAAATAGTTAAATTCAAAATTAGTTCAAAATTATACCCTTCGATGGAAGATAGCCATAATTATTTTCAAGCTTTCTGTATCTTTAAAGCAGAAATCTTTCTCCTTTTATGTTTCAAATTAATATCCCTCATTGGCTTTAATCAGTTCAAGGGACCTACATCAAAGGTAGAGTACAACGACTTAATTGGCTTTTACTGACCAATTTGAGGATGACCAGGTTTTCGGGCCCAGTTCCTTTAATGAGTCAGACCCCTGGGGTAGATGGAGTAACCATTTTGACAGCAACTTGCTGGTGCATTCAAAACGTCAGTTGCATTTTGCAGCAAAATTGTCTCTTTTTTTCTCTTTTGACTGTTCTGTGCGGTTCCCAATGACAGCAAAATCTCCGTTGCAGGCCCAAAACTCGGCTTCCGGCTTAGCCCTCGAAATTTTCCCTTTTTTTTCCTGTTTTCTGTGCCAAATTACTGGCGTGTCGAGGCGAGCAACACGTCACATGCATAAATGCAATTTTTTCCTCCCTCCCAGTGAGGCCCCAAAAATGCAACCCTTTTCGCCGGCCTGAGCCACCTATGAATGTCATTCAGCAAGCAAGAAAGTCAGTGCAACAGTTTGTGATGTTGCCCCTTGGTTTTCCCGTAGTCATGGGCATGGCATCTGAAGTTACTGTCATGTCAACTCTGGCCGAGTAGAGCGATATTTTAGCTGCATGTGTGGGGTGGCTGGGCTGCAGGACGAGGTGGCTGCAGGCACATAGCTTTTATGTCTATAATTTCTGCAACGAGGCATGTATGCACTCGTTGTTATTGTTGTCAACATGCTGTCCACCAACAAGAGCACAGAACAGAACAGGACCGAATACACAGAAACCAGCTCGGATGGTAATGGGCTTGGGTGCGATCACTTGAAATGCACTGGCCGAAAAGCCATATTAAAAAATAATATATTTTCTATTATTAATCGGTTATACTCAAAATATATATATTTTTTCTCAGTATATTAGCTTCAAAAGAAATAAGTTTTCAGAGGGTTTTCAAAAAAATTAAACATATTTAAAGTATGTAATTTTACAAAGAACAAACAACTAACCATATGAAAAAATTTTAATTAGAAAATAAATTCCTAAACAACTGATACTGATACAGTTAAGTCTTGCAAATATTTTGAATATTATATAATTTTAATTTATATTTTCCGGCAGTGTCCCAAGTACAGAGCAGCGACAACACTGTCAACGATTACTGGCAACATAAAGCACATTTAACATGCTATAAACTCGCCAGTGCCTGTCCACTGGCAAACATTAAAAGCAGCCATGGGCAGGGACTTTGCTAGGAATTCGATTGCGGAGGCATAATTGAAAAGTTAATTTCGAGAGTTCTAAATTTCAATTAACTCTGCCTAGTCAAAACCGGGAAAATGTGCCAGGAAAGGGCAGAAACCTTATATCGAGAAACCTTTTGACATGTACTTGTCACACGAATGTTAATAACCATAACGACTGAGCTATGGGACTAGAGTTACTTTTATGAACTGGCCAAAGATGTGGTCAATACGCAAATGCAAATGTCTGAAAGTTAGCCAACTGTGCGAGGCATTAACTGGCCCTGTCTGGACATCTATTTCATCGAAACCACAAAAGATGAAGCAGGGAGGAGCCACACAAATAAGTTTGAACAATGCCCAGTTTGGAACGAAGATAAATGCCAATGGCATCATGCCACATACATATGAGTGATGGCAGAGTACAGTAGGAAACAAAGTGCACGGGTTGCCAGGGTTGCGAGGGTCTGCAAAATGGCACACTAACTGCATGAGTGAGTGTGTTGAATGAATGTCCTGTTCCCGCATTCATTAGGCACCAAGAAAAAAATGTAGAAACATTATTTTAAAATTAAAATCATAGCAAAAGATATTTTTGCAAATATCTAATATGATTATATTATATAATTTAATTAAAGGTACCTTTGCTGATTTTCTTCACTAAACGTATTTAATTTCCAAAGTCTCTTCGAAATTTAATATTTAATATCTTTCAAAGTCTCTGAATAAATGTTGACGAATGGGATTTAATTTTCCAAGTGCACTTTCGCTGCTCGCACATCTATTCTTTTCCCTTACAAATGAATTGTTGTTTATTTGTCTCCTTTGCAGGAGCACACACGCTCACTCTGACAAATTGGTATTGTATATTTCAAGGCATTTAACTGCTCCGCGTTTTATGCAACAGTAAATTGAAATAAAGGACTCGCCTCTCAGGGACATTAGCCGTCCGTCTATGCTGGTGCACTGAACCCAGGAAGCTCGGTTAGCTTAAAGCTGAATCCGTCGGAGATGAAATTCGATTTGCCAGTGGCAAAGCATTTCACCAGCACCGACGACGCACGCTCGGCAAGGCAAATATCTTGGCAGCCGGCGCGCTTTGTGACATCGTTTGCATACTGAAACATGAATTTCAAAGATTTCACCGCCACAGCTGACACTCGTTAGCAACCAAAGACGACGGCCTTGATAAGGCCGCACACAGGAGGAACGTGACAAATGGCCTGCCTTTTGCACTTTTTCTACTAAACTATGGCCAGAATAATGAGGTGCATAAATTGGCACAAGCCGCGTCCCTCAAACTGCACCATCCTTGATCGAAAAATATCATATTAGACGCATAATCAGGCACGGACCACTCTCTAACTCTGAACCAAAGACCTCTGCAAATATGCATCGGGAAAATTAAAAGCAAAATTCATATTTTACATGCAACAACATGAGTGAAAACTGCACTGGCATGGCTGTTACAAAATGATTATGCTAATATTTTGATGGACACGCATAGTGTGTGCATAAATATTCCACGAAAATGTTCCCCAGGCAGTGCTAAATTAACCAGCAACATGATAAAATGTTTGTTTTACGTTCTTCCTAAAACGAAATTTATCCGCTTGATGGGGGTAAGCTTGAAATGTTGTATATTTCACTGACATTTAGACAGAGCTAGTTTGAAGATGTATTTCAAAATGGAAAAAGATGCAATTAACTTATCTTGCTAAATAATTATTTATAATGATTTCTACTTTTTACTCGTTTCAGAGAAAAAATCATTACTTGTTACAACATTGAATTCAATTGAAATTGAATCGCTTGTAATCTAATAATGACTTTCAATAATTTTCGCGTTCGTTCGCAACTAAACAACTTGTTGACCCCGAAAAAAGGAATTCAATTATGCCAGCAGAATGGAAAACTTGGCCCTTAAGGTTTCCTAACCGCAAGTAAATGAAGGAGCTGTGGAGGAAACTTCCCTCGGGGTACGGAGCGAAGGAGCACAAAGGAGCACCGACTTGTGTCAAAGGAAGCCGCTGCCAGAAACACCAGCAACTTTGGATGCCGGAATTTCTAATACGCTGCAAAATTGTTTGCCTTGCGAGCTGAAGACAGTTTAACTTTAACTTTCGCTAAACAAAAGGCACGGGGGAACTTTTTACGCAACCATCAACTTTACATGAAAATTAAATAAGTGCCAGCTTAAATAACTCGAGGGCTAGTAGGGAAGTGGGAAGAGCAACGAGAAAATGAGGTAGAGGCAAGTATATATAAGGCACTTTGGGAGAATACTTTCAACAAAAAGTGCAAAAGTTATGATTATAAAAATGATTATTGCAAATATTAAGTATTTAACTTGATATTTTAAGCAACATATATACCCTGGGAACTAATAATTGTACATAAACGTAGATTTTCTAAGATAATTGCTTTTCTATGAACCATAAATAATTTCATTTAAATAAAAACTTTTCTGTCTATTAAGTAAAAAATAAAATGATAAAGATTGATAGCGAGGCTCCATAAAAAATATTTAAAGCAGACTTAAGGCAACAATTACATTTGTAATTGTAAATTACATTTGTAATTATAAACTATGAATATATTTTTAAAAGGAATGTATGTTACTAGTTTCTTTTCTTGCCGTGCATGAATAAGTGAGCCAACAAAAAACACCCAACTCACACACAAAAGGTTATAGCAAACAATGAAAAAGAGGGCCAAAATGGAAGAGACAGGATGAGGTCCAGCCAGAGGAAGTCATCTGCCACTTCCGCCACAAATGACAGCCAACCGGCCAGGTAAGAGAGATGAAACGTCCTAGAAATCAGATGGCGAGGGCAATAATATCCTTCACTGCTGCTTTGACAGCTGCTACTTGCCATTTGCCGATTTTGATTTGGGGCCATGCATAAATATTTATTTAATTTTAACACTCTTGGCCCTGGGCTATTTTGATATCAAAGACAAATGTTGCCATCCGAAAAAGCCAGTTAATTCACAATTTCTATGCTTTTGCACGCAGCCAGCCAGAAATAAGAGGGCAAGATCTTAATCAGAAACTATTTTCGGGGTCCTGACAAATTCGTGTCGCCTGCTTGGACATTTATCATCGTTTAAGGGTCTCCCGAGTCGAGTATATATACTGCATATAGATATTCCTTGTGCGCCTTGTCACAATCAAAAACTCTTGCAATCATTACGGTTTATTCCAGCAAATCTCTGGTTCTCTAGCTGCTTTTCCAACTTCATTTCCATTCAGAGGAGTCAGCAAGTTGCCGGCAACTTTTGCTTCCGCCTTGCTTCCCCAACAACTGCAACTTTCCTCCCAGCTTTTCGCAAGCCGACTCTCATGATTCTCATGACTCTCTTGTTCTCGGCGTCTTTGTGGCAGCTGCAAATTGTCGCATTAAAGTTTTTATTTGCGCCTTGTTTGCCGGCTGCATTGTCTGCCCGTTTTCGGCAAGTCGATTCATTTCAATTTAATGCCACCACAAATTATGCGTTTTGTCGTGAATTTTGAAATTTTCGTCTAGCACGACCGCAACGTGGCGTATACGTAATCGAATAAATTCACCAATTGACAGCCCGCAGAAGCTCTGAATGAAGAAATAATTCTACCTTATCAGTTTTTTTAAATTATAACGATGTAACCCCTTATAAAATTTAAAAAAAATTGGTCGGAGATAGATAGATAGACTCTGACTTAAATTAGGTATATTGATAATAAAACAGGTTCAAACTCATTAAAAACGTTCACAGAAAATAATTTAAGATCCCCTGTGGCTTAATCTAATCTAATCGTAAATGTATTTATTTTTAAAGTTACCGAGAAGCTTAAGAGTTGAGTAAAACAATTTGATGGATGAAAAATCAACAAGCCAAAGATAAACTGCCAAGTGCAGGGATTCCACAGCTGGATATTAAGCACTTTAATTAACTTGCGGACGCGCGGCATTCGCCAAAGTTTTCGGGCATCAACTTTGAACCGCAAGGTAGTTTATTTCGCAAGGATTGCGGTCGGGGCTGTAGCGTATCTGCCAGCCGGTGGAATGCATTTGCCTTGCCCACTTACCGCATTATATGGCCAATAAGGATACACAGGTATGTGCCTTGTGTGTGCCTTCCCGCGGCGTAATTAATTTCTTTGAAAATATTTCGGCACAACTGAGGGCTTTCTCTTCCTCCTCTGGTGCTCGGTTTTAGCTTGACTTTAGACCTGAGTTATGCACGCGGTTGAATCCGAAACTTAAAGACAGTTTAATTAAGTTCCGTGCGAGAATAGAAAAATTAGCCGAAGGGGACACCGACTTCGGAGTCCTGTGAAAATATTGTCCCCAAAATCTCGAGAGGCCATAATGCATGGACAAACAATCGAATATGAGAGACAAGGCAGCTGACTTGCCAAAGTATGCAAACAATTTTTATCAAAACAGAAACTTAAATAAAGCAAACAAATTGATGTGACCCCATACTTCGATCTAACAAGATTCCCCCCAACCCACCCCTCGAAAAGGAAAGAAAACAAAAATGGGTCCAGTATCTCTGGCCCAGAGCACAATTTATTGGCTCGGCATTCATTCATCAGGAGGACGAACTCATCAGACTGTAATAATTTGCTATCAGAGAGTGTCACGAACAGGACGCCGTCGGGTGTGAGTATATCAGGGGGTTTTTTTAGGGTGTTTAGTGGGGGGTTTGGGGGTTGTTAGGGGGTACAAAGTGGGTGGACCTTGCCCCAAGTAGTGGCAACTAAACGCCTCGTGGAGCCATCAGGGGTAGAGGGTGCTGCAAGGAAGCTTAGCAGTCAAAGTAAAATTGAATAAAGGCACGAACGACAATAAAGCGGTGGGTGGCGCCTCGTAGGAGGTCCTTATCCAAATAAACAAATGTGAGGGGAAAATGGGGAAAGTCAACGGGGATATACTCTCGAGCAGGATTTAGGTCCTTCAATATGCAGAAAAAAAGGTATAAATTTCTAAAAGCAATAAAAGTTGTTGCCCTTTTCTTAAAACTCTCTTGTGCATGTAAGGGAGTATGTAAGCTATGATTTCTGTTAATTATATGCTATAAACTATAATACATTAAATAAAAATCTTTGCTAAGATTTAAAGAATAAAAGGATTATAATTAATATTTTTCAAAGAAAAGAAATTAATTACTTTTGAGAATGTACTGTAAATAAAGACTTATCAGACTGCATTAAATTAGTTTTATAATATATAATATAAGAGAATTATATATTTAAAAAGACTAAAATTCTATTTAAGTCTTTATTTATCCCAAAGGCAAGGCAAGGAGTTTAGTTGGAAGAGAAGCAATTAAAAATAACGCAATAAAAACTGTCCAAATTAATTACATTACTTTTCGTCTTGTTTTCCTTGCCCTTTTCCATGTAACCCTGCTACCCTATACAAAAATAAAAAAGGGGAAGCAAGATGGCCAAAACGAGAAGGAAAAGTGGGGCGAAAATGTGGGTGGTGGAAAATGGGTGAAATAGTGGCAAGGGTACGGATGTGCAATGGCAGTGTAATGTCAAGTGTGCGGAAGCATAAAACAAACTCCTAACGGGTTAGCTAGCAACTCTTTTTTCACTTTCCCTCTTTCCCCGTGTGTGCGAGTGTGTGTGTATCAGTGTCTGTGTGCAAGGGTGTGTGTGTGTTGTGTATTTGTCTATGTCAAGTGTCAACATTTACTTCGTGACAACACAAATTGTGGCTGTGGCCATTTTAACACCCGCAACGACTGCGAGTGTATGCTGGCGTATGTGGGAGTCGAAAAGCCACAAGTGTTGTCCCTTTTCGGGATCGTAACCCGCCTGTTTTTCCTAATATTTTGCTGGCATGTGTAACTTCTGTGTGTATGTGTGTGCGTGTGTGCTTGAGATTTTTCATTTTAGATGTGGTCGCTAACTTGCCACGCATTTGGCTCCATCTCTCTTACTCACTCTCATGTGAACCGCTCTACGAACCGCTTGCCTTTGTGCCTTGCAAATGAAGCCACAATAATAAAAACCCTAGACTCTTGTGGCTACACTGTGATAAATAAGAAGGTCTTATTCTTATCCGAAATAGAATTTCCGGACTTAAATATAATTTTGATTCCAAGCTTCTTGTGGCTTTTATAAAGGTATTTTGAAATGTATCTGTATTCTTTAGAATGCCCTATCTATTCCATAAATATTTTAATATTAAAAAAGATAACAAATATATTTCCACGTTTATAAAATCCTCTATAAATAAATTCATATTTATGCTGAACATAGAATTTCTAATATAAAATATTTACAACTTGTCCTAATCCTAAGTTATAGAGAGATACACCTACCATTAGATATCATTCAAAGTCACTCTAAACAAAGACATGGAAAACTATTCCTGGAATGTATTAAGTAAGTTTAAAAAAGTGTGGCATCAATTTGCTTAATTTAAAATTACTAAACCCCTCAACACTCTTAACAATTAGCTTTGATAAAGCGTGTAAAATAATTAATTTTCCCCGTGTATCCCATAGACATGTGTGTGCGCTTTGTGTTTGTGGCTTTGCAACAGACTGCAACAACCTACAAATTATACTTTTAAGCTGGCTTCCCCTCCAGTTCATACTTGTGGCAGTAGTTTCTTCCCCATCTTCCCCAGTTGCGTTTGTAGTTGCTCTTATCTTCGGTGCTAACACTCTGAATGGCTTGCGGGTTAGTTGGCCCGGCTTACTCGTCGCCTGTCGCCTTCTTCTTCGTCGCATCGTAATTTCTAATTTGTTTGCATTATTACCGCAGTTCCAGGCGAGTTTCTTGCCTTTTGAGTTTGTCTCTATTACGGATGACATTTGTGACGTCTAAATTGAATAATGCTGTTTAAGTGGAATGCGTGAGAATGCTATCCATTTACAATTGAGTTCAGATGTCTTCATCTTGAAATTGTCTAAATTTTATGTTGTGGTTGGGGAGGTGTCGCATTACTTGATAAATGCATTTAATATTTAGCTGTCACATTTCAATTGGAAGCTCTCTTAACCTCACACAACTTGACTCTCTTCAGGTTTTCATGTATAACAGTTTTTGAAATACAAAAAAATATGGCAGAGTACACTTCTTTTATAGAAAAGGGAATATTTAGCCAATATTTATTTAAATTATTTTCGATGTAAATTTGTGACACATGTTTAGTGTAAAAAATCCCTTTATAGTTGAAGTAAACTTGTGCCAGGTTTTCGAGTAAAATATCCTTTTCTTCGAAGCAGGCCTAAAAATTTTCGTATTTATAAAGTGTCTTATACGGATGGGAAAGCTTTTCAACTTTTTATTAGTACAAACCATAGTTGAAAATTCCCATAAAAAAATTCTGAATAATTATAGAAAGCTTTTCTTTATAATAAACTTAAATATGGTAAAATTATGATCAGGATGTTACCATAATTACCATAAATATAAATGACTTCTAAGACTACGGTAGTCTTATACGGCGTCCATAAACCTATTCGGCGAGTAACACCTATATTATGGCAGAATATACTTTTGAAAAGCCAAACTAGACTTATAATTCTAAACTTATACTGAATAAGCTTGAACCTTATATTATAGATATTTCCAAAGAATTTTATGGGAAAAAGCTTTTCAGTCTTTATGTATTCTCCAACATCCTTCGTCCAGTCTTGCTATAAATACTTTTCTGGAGAGTTTCCTTAGTTTTACTTGCTGTATAAATTCTTAAACTATGCCAAAGTAAATTTGATACCAGTTAGAGTTTATTATTATTATTTTTTTCTCCTTTTTTGCTGACCAAAAACTTTAAACCCAAGTTTCTGGGCAAATGTAATTTCTTGAAAAAAAAGTTGTTTGAAAACATTATTAGCCAAGTTAACCACGCGTCTGGGCCACAAAGGCTTCCTCTCTTGCCAGATCTTGACCAGTTGCTCACTTGAGTGACTCCCGTTACAGAGTTGTTTGTGCAATTTTCAGTGATTTTGTTTTGGCAATTGCCAGAAAAACCCTCATACATTATAAAACAGTTTGGTCTGCCAGTTTGCAGGACTCGGCCAAAGTTTAATTGTTGAGGTTTCTGTTTGCGTCTGACATTTGTGTTTTTCGGCCACACAGAGAGCAGGAACTTCACTTGCATATATATGGGAATTTTTATGAGCCACTCATTAAGTATTTGGCGCAAAAGTTTTAGCCGCTTTACTTTTATTTTCGCCACCGAATAACAAACCCTTTCCCTTCTACTTCCTAAGCAGCGGCTGTGTGTGGTCGGTTCTCGGTTGAGGCTTAAGTGAGTCTGAAGTGCAGTTGACTTTTAATTGGGGTCGAAATCACTGGAGAGGGCGTAATTTCGCCCTGGAATGGGCTGCAAGAAAATTAGCATATTTTTTTTTAGCCTGCCAGAGTATGCAGATCTTAAGCTTGTGCCATTTAGAGTAACTGCAGAGACGTCAGAAGCTTATCGAAAGGGATAAAAAAAAAGGATAGCTACTCGGGATGCTGCTTTATAAAAACTTATCGATGCCATCAATCACCTTAGCGCACATGCGACGACTCCTTGGTCGGAGTCTGGTCTAGATAAATAACTTTATTAAGTGCCCCAAGATGCCATGTCAAAGTGAACGAAATCTCCAGAGGCTGAGGGGGAAAAAGATGAAGTTGCACTTGCAGAAGGATGCGGGCCACAAATTGAAATTGAACTCCAATCGTGTGGCAGTCGCTTTGTGCTTGATATTAATCAAAGTTGATTGCCTGTTAATATGGCGAGTCGATTGCAACTAGAAGTTTCTGCCAAGTGCATCGGATTAATTTCCGTATCGAAAAGGTGCTGTTCCTGCAAAGACCTTTGTGTTAGAGATATTGACTTAGAGAGCAAGGTTTTAGAAATGAATACTTATATATTGTACATAGTTAATGCACAACGTATCCCATAAAATGCAGGTTGATAGTTTTTTAATTGAAAAACTGCACGCAAGTAATTTCCAAAGCGGTGAGCATCAGCTGCTTTTCCAGCATAAACTTGTGTTTTCTAATAAACTTGAAAAATACAAATTAACTAAACGCCCGCAGACTCAACCCCCAGAGATGCCGGTTCATAATTAAAAAGCTCTCAGGTTCGCATGGACCAGAGTCTATTCCCGAGGGTTAGCCCTCAACAACTTTAACTCGGAAGAAAGTAGGTGAAAGTACTATTTAAGCCAGCCTTGCTGAAATGCTCAAGAACAGGGCCGCGGACGAGAAAAAATTATTCCACTCCCAGGGAAAGAACTCTGCCTCCCATAACAGAAAAGTGAGGAAATAGCCAAGAAAAAAATACAACAAAAAAATGGTATATATGTAAGGACCGGAACTTTTAACCCTTTATTCAAAGAGTTGGCTATCTCTCTGGGTAATTTTTTTTATATTCCGCACCCTCACTGAAAGGCAGTTGTAATTTTGGGAACCATTCCGAGGGGTGAACTTATTTTTCGGCTGCTTTATTTGTACATAGTTGATCTTGAAGATGGCCCATATTTAAATAGAGTATTTCTGCAGCGTTATTAAATATTTTTATGGATTCTTTTTTCCGCTGTCCTCATTCAAGAAGCGTAATGCGTTGAAAGTTTGAAATCAGCATTCAAATATTCGCATTACCCATAGGAGGGTGCACTTTAAAAAATTTACTAAAAAGCAGGGAACTATGTTATGACTCTTGCTCTTACTAGTTTTATAAATTTCATAGCTGGCAATTAAGGTACGTTTATAATATTACATTTTCATTTCAAAGGTTTTCATTTTATAAGGTTTCTTTACTCTTTCTTTGCTTTAAGTGTACCTATATATAGCTGCATGATTTAAAAAATAAGTTTTCTTATTTGGGACTGCCAAAATTACCCCGAGACTGGCCAAGTTCTCATCTTCATCAGGCATAAAATAACACGGACTGGCACTTACCAATTAACAAAAGTTTCCAAATATGCATTTGAATGTCGAATGCGGCTGAGTCCATTCAAATTAGAAGCAGACGATTTAAAAGCCCCGCCACTCCACTCGCCAGCGTGCTTTTGCTCCTCCGTGTCTCAGTGTTGCCTTGGACTTTTCCTCGGACTTCCCCTTCCCTCTCGGAGGACTCGGCAGGATCTTAGGCTCGCAAAAGTTGTCGATGGATGCGCTCAGCAGTTGGGATTTGTTGTCGCCACGGCGTAGGCAGCAGCATCTTGTCCGAAACTTTTTGATTTTAATTGTTGCATTCGGTGCTGATTGTTCTGTTACTATTCTTTTTTTTTTTTTTGTCTTTTTGCTTTTTTATTTTTTGGAAAACAGAGGCAATTAAACTTTCGGTTCGTTGGTTGGGGCTGGCAATCGTGCAGTAAATGACTGACCCCGTTTGAATATTATCCTGGCTGTGTCCTTAGTTATCGTATCTCTTTCTCTGTCAGTTTTGCATTTCCTATCTCGTTTTCTCTCAACAAGGATTCCTTGCAACAAGGATTCTCGGCAATATTCTGTGGCAATTTTTGGACTCTGTCTGTGTTTTGTTCTCCGGGTTTTCGTCTGGACTTTAAGTTATTTTTGCTTTCAGTTTTGTGCTCGTTTCTAGCTAGAGGACAATTTTTAACTGGATTTGGCAATTATTACGATTTTGCATCTCCCATTGAATCCAGTTCAAATGGTTGCCATCGTTCTGAAAAGGGTAAGAGAAAATACAGAAGATTAGATTTCGTTGTTTACGTTCTAAGAATCAAGGATTTATCAGTTGGTTAATATTGTCTTACTCAAAGTTAAATTCTGCCAAAGTTAAATACACGAAAAGATGAAGACCAAAAGAACAATGGAATGCCACATTAAGTTGCTGTTATTTACATTTCCTCCCCAATTCCATTGATTAATTATAAAACCAGTCAAAGGCGAGTCTCGCACAAATAATTGTCATAATAAATATTGAACAGAAGAAAATAATAAAAATTCCACCAATGACACGCGGCGCGACAAACTGAAATATTAAGTGCGATTAAAAATGCAATAAAAGCGAGAGCTAAAAAAAAATGTATATAAAATGTGAAATTGAAAAATTGGGTGACGCAATTTTTTCCCCCGCATTTAATTTGTTGTGTGCATATTTGCAAACGGGCAAACTGGCAAAAGAACAAAGTGAGTTAAACAGGAGCCAGGCATAATTAATAAATTAAATAAAGCTGGCAAATTTGCTCACAGCACACGGGAGTCAGGCCAATAAAAAATAAGAGCTTATTTCGCATTTATTGCTGTCATTTTGGCTTTACTTAATGGATACAAATATTGCACCTTTGGCGTGAAAGATGTCATAAATATTAAGATGAAATTTTAACGACCTCAATAATGTTTAAGCAATAATATTGCCTTAGGGATTTTTTTATATTTTTCTTATCTAAATAATTTTTGTAAATATATTTATAGTTTTTTAAATCAAGAATCAATGGTTAAAAGTGAAAATTGAATTTTCTTTTTAACTCCCAAATCCATTTAAAATAATAAAAATTATGTTGCCCTAGAAAGTATGCTATACTTTTCTTTAAACGAGCCTTACTTCCGGTTACTTTGCACTAAGAACTTTTGCAGCTTTTTCCCGCAAAATTCAAGCAACTTTAAACTGCCAGCTACGGTGCGCTACTCTCATCGAAATGACAGTGTTCGAATACTGGGATAATGATGGGTGGCTGTTCGGTAATGATTCGCTGGAAACTTTGTCACATTGCATTTGGAATTCAGTCTAGTCTCGTCTCGTTTTTTTCGCGGCCCGTGGCTTTTGTGCCATGAATTACTTTTCTTGACGTTTTGTTTTCTAACAACCGCACAAGACAATGCGTGTGAGGCCCACACACACACACACACACTCAGAGAGGCACAACAAGCACACATACACACCGAGAGCGACTGCTATTTAATTTATGAAGTAGAGCGCGTAAAAATTGTGCATTGTGCCGTTGCCACAATGAGCAGAGTGCGAGAGGAGAACGGATAAAGCAGAGACTTATCTTGCACTCCATGCACGCTCCTCTGTTTTCCCTCCTTGTTCCCCAGCATTTTCCCAGAATTTTCCCTCTTTTTTTCATCTTTTTGTGCTTGACACAACAAAAGACAGTTTAGAAATCACTGAAGGGTCGGGGACCGACATTGTCATTATGTTTCGGAATAGATGCAAATGTTGTCGGTGATTATGCCAAGTGTTTGTCCCTTGAAGAGGGTTCCTTATTCCTGGTTAATACTAGCCAACATCAGAAATACACTTAAGCTCGGAGTCATTCCATAAGCAAGTGGGATTTGTAAGTAAAGTAAGGAGCTCTGATGAAAATAATGTATTTTACATACAATTTATATGCCTAGTTCCCCTATGCCTCATTCCCTTTTTATTTTCCCAGCTTGTCGACTATTTTAATCCACGAATCCGTCTTAACGCTTAGCTCTCTCTTTACGCAAATTTATACGGCAATCATACAGACCATTTATCAAATACTTTGCACATCCTTCCAAATTAGACGCGGAAAGTTTTCCTCTCCACTCACACACTTTCCCAGGGAAACTTTCATCGAACGGAGACCAATTTAACACCATTCTATGCAGCAAGAGCAGCAGGGGTCGCAGTGGGTTAAAGTTAATCTCCTGCCATAAATCACAAGTTATTAATGTTCAACGTGTTCGCCGCCGTGGTGCTCAATTTCCCAGAAGCAGCTGCTGCATCATCGTGATTACCATCGCCGGTGACCCTATTGGCGTGTCATCATCCCAGGATCTATTTAGTCACCTAATTAGTGGGAAGCTCTATTTAAGCAAAATTTCCCCAGCCAGCCAGCCAGCGAAAGTTTGATGAATTTAGCCACCAGCAATATGTAATCGAAACTTTTGGAAGATTACAGTGAAAAGAACTATGAGAAAGTAGATAAAAATCAACCAAAAAATATAGAAAAGTTTGAATTTAATTTTAGCTCAAAATATTGTAATATATAATGTATAAAAAATTATAAATAAGTAAGAAATATATATAATTATCTCCTTTCCCTCAGTGCATGACAGCCATAGCAATGAGCTCATCTACAGCTTTTCGATTGAGCTCATCAACAGTTTGGAAATCAATGCCAGAACTCAAATCTCTACCCGGATCACCGGATGTTGAGTGTCTCAAATTTTCACATGGGACAAACTTGCACTTCATTCGGACAATTGACATGACCACCGACACGTGTAAACCATGGCACGCGCTCTTAACATTCCACGTACAGTGCGCGACACACACATATATCCATATATGTAGTATGTATGTACATTTATCTGAATCGACAAAAAAGAACCCGACTAGACAATGGTGGAACAGCATCTCATGCTGCTCCCAAAGACATGACGGTGTCATTGTCATTGGCCAAGCCAAGCCAAAACTCCAGCGTCACGTCACGTCAACGGAACCAGCTCCAAAACCAAAACTAAAACCGCATCCAAAATCCAAACGCGAGTTCAGATTAAAGAGGAGGAGCGAACACAAGGACGAGGGAGGCGTGGATGGAGACCAGACGGATTTGAGGAACAAGGGGCACACAAAGCATGAGTTATGGCCAGATATGACGACTGTGTTCAACAATTTCTCCCCATGATTCTTTATGATTGTGGTGCCGGTTATTTCCCTTCTGGCCGGGTGGGGCTCCAGCTCTGGGAATCTGCCGGAAAGCTATGCAATAGTCACTGTCTCCTCAGCACATGGCAAATGTTTTTTTACGAGCAAACCGTGGAAGTCGTCAATGTTTCGAAGCGCTACAAAAATGTATAAAATTGTTTAAAGAAGATGCTTGTAATAATTGCTTAAGCTTTTTTTAAACAATTAATTGAGGGCCTTAATTTGACATCCCCTTGAAATTTTATTGCATTCTAAGTAGGTTATTTTAAAGCCTAATTTGACTTTATTTATATCATTTCTAGAGTATGAAAGTAGAAATCTATCAAATATAAAACAAACCCCTTGCTTTTTCTATTAAATGTTTCATAAATATTTTAGCTATTCATATTCGAAGTTTTATATGCAAATAGCATATTGCTTTTATTGTCAATATATCGGAACCAATATGTAGTTGGTTCACAGATTCTTTTTGGTATGTGCTTAATCCAATTTCCCATGCAATTGTCGACACTGAGATATGTCAGGATCGTGGTGGTAAATGCAACTCTGCCTCTAAAGTCCTAACGAACCCAGCGGCATGCATGTGCAAGAGACTCCATTGTGGCTTGGCAGTGACAATGGGGTGGTATGGGTTTGGCAGAGTTTTTATGATTTCGCCAATTCCCACGAACAACGCCCCAACGATTTTCAAACCAGAGTTCCATGCGAATGATAGACAACTCTGCGATTATGCGACTCTGCTCACTGCGGCGGTCTCGTAATTGTCGAAAATTCTCCAACCATTGTCCTGACACCGCCCCATGGACGAACACAAGTCAAAAGATAATTATGAACATTAGGTATAGAGGATATATGTGAGGAAAACAGGTGTAGAGACTGATTACGAAAAAGCAGGGGGGAAAACTCATCGAGTGAACAACGAATTAAGCAAATCTAACATAGAGATACACACAAATAACTATAGTTCATGGGGGAATTTTAGCTAAAATTTTGACAAAACATTTGGGAAGCCAATGGTGGCACTGAGGAAAATGAGTTAATTTATTTTGAAGTAGGAGATAAATATAGTCTTAGTTTAAATAGTTATATAAGCTACTTTGATAGAAATTTGTATTATTACTTTATGTTTCACAAACACAACATAAGTATCCTTGAGTCTTAAATGTATTTAAAATTTTATAAAAAAAAATTACTATTTTTTTCTTAATGTACAATCCGTTCTAAGCCAGGATAACCAGGCCAACAGTCCGATGAGAACGGTTCAGCAAATTGAAAGCTCAATCATGTTGCAGCAGCTGTTCGTGCGAGTGGCCAAAACTCTGAAATGCTGAAATGCCGAAATGAGTGGGTTCTCTCTCTGCACTACCCCAAACTACACCCCACCCCAACCACACACACACACACACACACATGGGCAAATTATGTAAATGACATTAATCCTTATGGCGCACAATAGTTTAACGGTTCGGCGCTTTATTGTCACGTCCCAGTACAGCGGCAGCATCAACAATGCCAAACTCCGGCAGTCCGAATGGCATTCAACCGGACCGGACCCAAGTCCGGGAGTTCCCAGTTCCGAGTCCCGGCACCCGGATCCGGACTCTTTATGCCCACGTGCTGGGGGATTGCGTGTTCCCCCATTTTCCCCGAACCACCAATGACAGCTAACTTTTCCTTGTTAATTGCGAAATCACTTGGTGGAACAAGAACGGGCATTTTCCCCTCTTTTTTTTTTGGCTCCCATCAGACACACATACACACAGTAGCGCACAGTAGCACACAGCTTATATAATCAATTACGTGATCAACGTGATAACCTTCCTTTTGATTTGATTTATGTCCTGGTACTTGTATCTCAAGATACACACGAACAAGCTATAGCAAGGACTTATCATTGACCGGAATAAATTATGTTTTTACCAAAGACTATGTCAAGATTTATTTCATTTACTCTTAATCTCATATAGAACAATTATGTTTAGATAATACAATGTATTTTACATTGAAAAATTTCTTAAATGAATCGTTTTTAATGCAATTTTCAACTTGTAAACATTATAGGAAGAAGTCTTAACAGGAAACTGAAGCCGAGGTTTCGACTTTCTTGCTGACTTTTGACCATGTAAATATTGTTAATTGGGAGTTTTTCTTCTCCCTTATTAATTACATAGCATTATTTAACACTCGAGCCAAGTCGTAATACATCAAATTGATGGCATGTTGACTCGAGTAATGGCCCCGGAATGGAGTGAAAGTGCCATGCATTCTGTTTACAACAATTTAACTACTGGTTATTAAAAATTAAGTGGTTGCAATGGGAAAAGGGGATATAGCTGGTTGATTGTTATTGAAGCGTTGGCCATTCCATGAGCAGCAAGCATCGGGCATTAAGGGTCAAATAAAACCGCAATAATCGCTAAGAAATGTGAGGGCAAAAACTGCAGGCGATTACCTGAAGGAGAAGGAGAGAAGAAGGGGAATAATACCAGCTGGTGGTGTTAATGTCTGACCATTTTCCAAAGTGCTTTTCTTTGCTACACTCGCAACGAGTATTTCCCGCACTTCATTGGGTTCTTGTTTTTTGCTACACGATTAATTTGTGCGTTGCCTAATTAGAATAATACAACTAATGCGGCAGGATCATGACCCCGTTCTTGTACTCCCTCCCTCCCTTCACATGCGCATAATTAGCAGGAGCACTTTGTGATACGCTCCTTCCTCTTACCAAATTTTCCTCCATCTCTTTTTATCCATATCATTAACCTGCGAGCCGCATAAATTCATGATGTATCAAAAAAAAAAAAAAAAAAAAGCAGAGGAAATTGTGGAGAGACGGAAAATCACAGTTTGGTTTTATGTACACGCATTAGCGCGGTATTGGGTGGTGCCCTTGGGACTCGGACGCCACTCCCTTGGATGAGTGGCTCCTGGGTGGTCGTGTACTTCTGGTTTATTAATTCGCTGGCAACATGCAATCGCCTTGTTTGCCGAAAACTCCATGTTGGTATTAGCCACGGGAAGGAACTGAAATTAGCCAGAGTGCCAACTGGATGATGTCCTTCGGTGCTTGCTCAGCGAGTTTCCGGGTGGATGCTTCCGAGGTTAAAGCCATATCACCAGTATTGGCAGATACAAAAGTTGGGTATATTTATACCATGGAAATATTATCGAGAAAATTATGTTATTCGCTTTAATACGAACTGTGTTTTGTCAGGGAAATCATACGCAATAGCGTGTTTAATTTAATGCAAATAGTAAATGCAAATAGTAATTGCAAATGGAGTTTAACGAAATTAAATAGACTTTTTTAAAAGGTTATAAATAAAGTCAGTTTATTTATCAATCAATATGTCACCAATATTTAGATTTAAGAATATTTTATAAATTCACGCCACCAAAAATCATTATAAAATTAAAAACAAAAAAGATGTTGCTTTGTGTCCTTTGTAGAATTTTTACTTTAATTTTCCGATTATTTTACATAGTTCAAATAAGTGCTTTATTTACTTATTTTGAATGCATTTTCCAAAGGCTTTCAAAGCAATGCAACTCCCAGTCTACTTCTATTGCCACTTAAGTGCCTTTTGTGACTCCTGATAGTCATCACTTATGTCCTTTTACAAAGGAAATTCTTTAAGTATTTAAAGAGCAATCGCCTGGCCCTGCTTAGGATCTCAATCAGTGCTCGAGAGGCACAAGAGCGAGAAATTAAACATGCAGCTCATTCATTTTTGGGTCACTCAATTAAATGAGTGCATCTTGAAGGGCCCTCGACAAGGTAAATTTAGCAGGAGTCCAGCAGGAGTCCGGCAGGACTCCAGCACGACTCGCAATTCCTCCGGCAAGTCGATTGCCGTTCAATTCTCGATGTTGAATGCTCCTTGCGAAAGTCCTTTTCGATGGGATGACTTTGTTGATGGCCCGGTCAAGTTGCCTTTTGATTAAAAGGACATTGGAAAAAAAATGTAGAGCACTGTGTATATGTGCTAAACTTTTCTTGCTCCTCCGACGAGCAGGAAAGCGAAATGAAAAATAACTCCCACGCCACCCACGAACGTACTCAGGAGGTATATAATTGTAAAGTGCTCATTAGAAATCCTCCAGACAGACGATCTCTGGGTGGAATTGGGCGGTATTTCTCGGGTGCTCCGATGTTCTTGGGTGTTGCCAGATGCCTCCCACTCCAAGTGCATTTTCAATTAAGGAGAGCAAAATATTTTGGCTGCACTTTCGGTAAAGAAGCCAATAAACTGTTGAATTTACGGCAAGTCCTAATAGCTTTTCGCTCATTTATCGCATCTCCCTTCGGTTTATACCACAACAACTCAGCACTTGCCTGGGCTAAGCGGATTTGCAATGCAGGTGAAACACTTTCAAATATCCCCAAGAGAGGATCTAGAAAACCAAAATATTCTGGCAGTAATTTCAATTATAGCAATCTTCATAAATTTCGGAAAAACTCAAAAAATGTAAATAATTGAGGGGCAATTTGATAGGGAATTGAGAATAAATCACTCTTAAATATTCTAAAAAAAAAATTGTAAATTGATGTTTTTGGTTAAACAAGAACAAGAATAAAGTTATCATTTTAATTCCCCTGGTTTATTTGGTAAAGTGTCCTGCGGGCACAACAACTTTGACAAATTTATTTAAAGCTGGCCTGTAGTCCCATTAATATTTACTTTAAATCAATTTAAATGGAGTTTTCAGATTTGATCTGTTTTCTCTTATTAGTAAATTATTTCAATTAAAGGTTATTTGCCTTGAAAACTCATATTCAAAGTTTTAATTCAATTACAAATGGTTTTGAGCTCAAAAAGTCTTTGCATCCCCCATCCCTCTTCAGGCTGTTGCCACTTTGGGGCTTACGTTAAAGAACAAATTGAATTGCTATTAGGCACTCCTTGGCCACAATTTGCAGCAACAACTGGCAACTGATGTGTGGCAACCGCATTAGGACATCTTCCCCAGCCAGAAGCAACTGTTTTGCCAGCAGATCCTGCTCCTTTTACGGCTTCTTTTCCTCCTGGCGGCTGGCTCCTTTTTGTATTCACAGTTGGCTGACTAGCTGGCTGGCTGGCTGGCATTGCTGAGAACTTTTGCCACTCGAGTACATTTTGTTTTTGCAGCCGATTAACACTGAAAAGAGGGCAACACTAGTCTAAAAAATAAGACGCTGCAGGATGTTCCCAGCCGCCTCTCACTTATTTACACATGGGGAAAAAGGATATCAGAGGAGCACTAGTAAGATATGTTTTCTAGGCTTTCGACAATGTCCCAATATTCTGTCTTTTTGTGTAAAAGCTCCTACATATTTTCTTGATTTTGACATCTTAAGACAAGTTCTTTAAATTTTACCAATTGTATTAATAATAAATTTTTCGAGTGCATTTGCTTCTCAGCTTGTTGTTCCACATTCTTCTCCCCCATGCAAAGCTTGCCGCAATATTATCCAACTTGAGAGATGCAGCAGCCAGGCGCATATTGACTTTTGTGTTAGCCAGATTGTTTTGGCCCTGGCAGGGCATCTGCTTGACTCCCCCAGTTTCCAACTACTGCTCCTTCTATGTGTCTATAACATTTGATTTTTACTATCACTCGGCATTGTTGTGGGAGTTGTGTCTTGTGTGGCTCATGGGAGAAGCTCCGAAGTGATTACAATGGACATCAGCATAATGTGTGCTCTGCGAAATTGAATTGATTTTTTCAACAGTTTTCTCGGCTATGTGGCATTAAATTTCCCATTTGCATCGTTTTTAGTTGTTAACCTACTTTACACACAAGTTGGCTGGCAAAACTTAGCAACAGGAAGCAGCTGATAGCGGAGAATAAATATACACACTGGCACACACGGTATCAAGCTGCCAACAAACAGTTTTGAGTTACAGCAGGAAGGTGCAGGTTCAAAGCGATGAGGGGGAAAAATGTGGGGAGATGAAGGGTCTTGAGGGGCCTGGCAAGAACTTGCAACTTATGCCTGCACTTTGCACATTTTCATTACAAAATATTATGCATGTGTGTGGCTAAAACAAAAATTCCATGAGAGGAAAGCAGGTGGGAAATACTCTTTCGAAAGCTAAGTAATCGGAGTCATAATCATACTCAAATCCTGAAAATAAATTTGAAAATTTAATTTCAAGTCTTAATGAATTTCTTTATTTGCCAATGTAAACACAAATTAATATAGCTATTTCTTGAGGCTGTAAGTTTCCTAAATTATGTCTTCAAGAACAAGAAAATTACGTAATATTCTAATATTCTTTAAGGGCCTTGGCAATTTTTTAATGAGTTTGTTGAAGGCAAACACTAGGGCATACCGGCGGCATTTAAAAATAAAAGGAATCTGACAACGCGGGAAAAGTCAACGAGTTTTCCAACGCATAGTGATAGGCGGCTGACAGAAAAGCTCAAAGAATTTTCCGTGTGTGCCTCCATGGTATGTACAAAATAAGTTTCGCAAACAAAAAAGAAAATTACTTTTGGTAGGGAAATTGTCGTCGTGTCGACGTGAATGTAATTTTCTGCAGATGACAAGTTATGCCAAGTATGGAAAGAGTTTGGCTTTGAAACGAGATATGTTTTTCACAGCCAGCCACCTATTCCTCCTCCTATGTATCCCCAAAAATTTCAAAGTTTTGTTTTATCAAAATTTACCCAAAATGCAAAACGCGTATAAATCAGTTAAATTAACTAAATAATTGGCCGGCAAAAGCGACGGACAGCATACAGGAGTAACTTTCTGACCTGCTTTAAGCTTGTCCAAAAGTTTAACATATTCCATATACACATACACATGCACAGGGGAAAAAAAGAGGGCGAAGGGCCGTGCAGGAAGTGAAGAATTCAAAAAGTTGTCCGTGGCGAACGTGCAATGGCATAGAAATTGAAATAGTTGCGTTGACAAGTCGCAAAATGCAATCCGAAACTTGCCCGAGTTGACAATTTTCTTTCTCCTTATAATTTTGTTGTATTTCTTTTTTTAGCTTTAATTAAACTAAACTTACAGGCGAAAAGTTATTGTTTTATACCATATACAGAGATGTGTGTGGTACGAAGAGTAAGCAAAAGTCATTTAAAACTTTTGTATGCTTGGTCAGCCATGACTTAGCATGCATATCTCATACTCAGGACTCAGGACTACGGACTGCGGACTCCGGACTCCGAACTTCAAACCCTTTTCCTATACAGAAAAAACTTTTTCGATATTTCAAATGCAGCGAGTACCAGAAGAAAAAGGCCGGAAAGGAAAGGGGCGGACTGTAGACAATAACTTTGCAAAATCCAATTACGAGGACTGAATGTGTTCGGTATGCCCTTATTTTACTTTTTCTGTAGGTTTTTCCTGCAGCCTGCATATTAAATTAGCCAGTAAATTGAGTATGCTTCGTGCAACCCTTGACCTTTTCGTCCCCACCTCAATCCTGAGGTTGGATTTTGCCAATACGAAATCAAATTTTCTTTATCACCGCTCGGTTATTTCGAATCAGGTCGAACAGGGATGTCCAACGCAGGACGCACTAATAAACAAGTAAACAATGCACAGGCAGTCGGTTGTTCTGGGTTGCAGATATTGCGTATACGCAATGTGGTACGTGAGCCAGCCTCCAGGGCGAAAGTTGTACTTTCCCCTTCTGTGATGCTGCTGCTTCTCCTTCAGCTGCTGCTGCTGTTGCCCAGGGATAATTTCATTTGTCAATATGAAAGCGTAAAAGTGATTTACTTAAGTGTAAACTCATTTTCCACTCAACAGCAGAACAATAACAGTAAAGGTGCCACAATTCATTGCATTTTTGTTTGTTGTTGGTGTTGGTATTGCTACTGTTGCAAGTGTCACAATATTGCTGCCACAGTGCCAACACCAACAACAACAACAATGTCACTGCGCTTTTCACCTTAACAACATAATGGCAATCAACTGATGGAAATGACGCAGCCACAGTTTCCAGGAAGGATTCGAGTGGGATTTCTCACCGGCTTGCGAAAGGGAATTGAAATTGGCTTGGTCGCAGGCAGGCGAGCATGCACTGCACGAAATTTATTGCAACTTCATTAAAACATCGTTGTAATTAAGTAAATGTATTCTACACTAATACTCATAGTTCTATAAACTATAAGTAGTCTAAAATTAATTTTTTAATATAAAACTGTCTTGAATGAATGGAAAACCAGTTAAAAAATGTATACACAAGTCCTGTTTTATTCAGTGTACAGGAATTGAGGAGAACCAAAGGTGGCGGGGCTTGCCATTATTCATTTAAGCCGGAGGATTGAGTAAAAAGTGTTGCATTGCCGCACAATCGGCAAATAAGCCCCCGGCAATGTGTATTCTTTTCCTCCCCAACTCCAATACCACCTACTCCTTGGCTGATCCTTTTTTACCCTGCCTTGGCTTTTCTTCGGCTCCTTTTGCAATTGAGATATTCATCCAGCGATATACAAACATCTACACACCGTCTGCGGCTTTCGATTTGTTTGCGATTTAGAAATACAAATTGAATGGATGTGAAAGGTTGAGGTTTTCGCATTCGCTCTTCCTTCTTGGAAAATTTTAAGTAAAACCAAATTGGTTCCGATAGACAAATGCAGCATGTGTGTGCTGGTGCGGGTGTGTGTGCGGCTGTGTATTTGGATTGCGTCTTTATTTTTTATTAAATTGCCCAGATTTGCGCTGAGATAACAATCAGCCAGGCCAGAACAGGCCAGGCCAATGGCAATTGCTCAAGGTATTTATGGGTGCTCAATTTGAATTGCTTGGGGAGAAACAACGATTTGTTGTAACAGCAAAAACGGCAGCAAGAAATGTTCATAAATAAATTATAAAAGTACTTGGCATTTACATTGCCTGAATGGGCATTATTTAGCGAGTTTTCCATTTGTTTTTGCATTATGAGAAGTTTAACTTACCGTTGTGTATGTGTGTTCAAAGCATTAATATTGGCTGAGCGAAGGATCTGCAAAAATAAATGAAAAAATTTCTTGTTTTAATCCTATACGAAAATTAATTAAAAACCGGCCAGAATTCATTTTTTCTAGCTTAGAAAAATTACAAACAAGTTAAACCAGAAATGTGTAATAACTAAAAAAGCCATTGTAACTATACAAAATAATGTTTCAATTAAAACAAACTATTCCTTAACTTTATATATAGCTAATAAGTATCTTAAGTTACACAATTCCATTCCTAATAATTTCTTTGAATGCCAAATACCTTCATTAATTTTTTATTTACCAATTCTCTTGTTTAGTAAAATACCTAAATTTTCAGCTGTCATTATTAATAAACACAACCTTTATTCATTTATTTTTCTTTCGTTTCGACAGCTTCCTTTTTAAAGCCAATTTTCCTTAGCATTCATCTAATGAAATTCCCTTCAATGTTTCCTCGGAATCTTAAATTTTAATGTCACAACACATTTTCTCGTTTTAGTCATTCCATGTTTTTGTTGTTGTTGCTGTTACTTTTGTCGGCAGTTACAACATGATTGCCAGACATTGTTGTTCTTGTTGCTGTTGCCGGCGTTGTGTTGCTGCGTTACCATTTCAGATTACGGCCAGAGTTTAGTTGGCACCCAGAGCCTTTTCCCCAGCTAGCTGACACATGCCTACAAGCTTATTTATAATAAAAAATCATACATGAGCGCACAGACAATGAGACAATAGACGAGAATGGTTGGTACAAGCGGAAAGGGGATGGGGTTTTTCGGAGGCTGTAGTACAAGGCTAGGAAAAGCGGGAAGGGATCCGGAAAAAAACAAACAACGAAAACGACAAAAAATTGCTAGGGGTTCAAGGGGTGGGAGGAGGTGAAATGTGGAAATGAAAGGCGACTCTGTTGGGGACTTGGGCTTTTCCTGCCTGGGAATTTCCAGAGCCGTCATTAACTGTTGTATATGTGGCTGTATATGTGGGTGTGTCTAGGTGTGTGTATGTGTAGAGTTATATAACATACAGACACATACAAGCACACCTCATCTAACCATTCATTGACATCATTTGGCATGGTAGATAACATTCAGCCAAGTGCACACATCATGCACTCAGAGATACACACTCTCTGTTGCTTTCAAATTAGATTTACATATTTTTAAAAAATGTATTAAAAAGAATAACTAAGAAATATGTTATAATTTTTAAATGGGAAACCATAGATTTAAAATTTATATATAATAACTATATAAAAAAAAAGTTTGAAGCCGAGTTTTTCTTTGTTCAAATTGTACAATTTCTTCAGTAATTTGAAACGAATGCCCTTCTGTATTAGAAAAAAAGCTAAATAAAATAGTTAATTTTGCTTTCAACATAATACTATAACTGATTTACATTATTTCATTTTCCCCAGTGTAGTGGCAAATAAGGAGAGATGCTGGGCGGGTCACTGGTTGGAGGTTCGCTGGGGAGCAAAAGGAAGAAAGACCTCCCGCCACCTTTCGCAAGTTGCTCTGCAGAGCCGAACAATGTAATGAAATTTTCGAAATATCTATGATGATTTGCGGTTGCCATGATTGTCGGCCAGAAGATGCTATGCCCCACAGTGACACCCGTTATCCACAGCAGCAACCCAAACCTCATTCACATCCCCATCCCCTTCCCCTTCCGCATCCACATCCGGCACCCTCGCCCACTCTTTGGTCGCTCCAAACGTATCCTTGTTTCGCACATCCTGGCAGTTGTAGGCCAGGATTCCATCGCACCGCTTTGCTCTGCTGGCTTGCCCTTTGGTTTCCTGGCTCGCTGGCAAAGTCAAGTGACTGAAGTCACACTTTGGGCTGCCTTTTGCCTTGTCCTTTGATTCCTTTGAGGCATGCCTGGGTGCATGTGTGTGGGTGTAAGGCTTTGGTTGTGTATAACTACATTAAGCCTTGAGCATTGATCATGATGATACGGAATTTAAAATCATAAATGCTGACTCTAAGGAGATTATATATATTTCATGTGCAAAAATTGTGTATGAACCTGCCCTGAAAAGTATGCTACATTAAATTATTAATAACCAAGGAGGCTTAATAGGCAGAAATTCGTGTACATCAAGACCTGAGATGAGACCTAATTAATTATCATTAAAAGTAATATTTAAAATATAAGAAGCTAACTTAAAGAAGCCGAAGTTCCTATACCCTTGCAATTCGACATACATGTGCAACAATATGGTTAGTCAAATTAAATTTTCAAATATCATATCTCAGCCAAAAATGCATTGATTTCAATTCGGAAAACTGTTCTCTGTTCGTTTTTATAATGTTCACAAATCAGCATATTAAATTTTAAAATTATAAAAATTTGATTTTTTGCCAAATTTTAAAAAATTTTTAACCACTTAAAATTTTTTGAAATTTTGAAAAAATTTATTTTTTGCCGGACATAGCTAGATCGACTCCGCTAATGATGCTGATCAAGAATATATATGATTTATAGGGTCGGAAATGATTCCTTCACAGCGTTACACGCTGACTAAAATTATAGTACCCTGCAAGGGTATAATTACACCTGTGCGTATACGTAATTTTTGGGACTATAAATACCTGATATTAAATTTAATCAAGAAAGGAGCTTAGTTTATGTTAGAGAATATATTTAATTTATTGGGTCGGAAATTATTCCATCACATTATTACAAGCTTCTGACTAAAATTATAATACCCTTTAAAGCTATAAGAATTTCAAAATTACACATACGCACTGGTGTCAATATTATTTGATCAGAACTCAGCCAAATATGCACTAATTTCAATTCGGAAAGCTGTCCTGTGCTAGTTTTTGACACATTATTAAATCTGCATACTCAATTTTAAATTTAAAGAAATTAGAATTTTTGACAATTTTAACGAGTAACCAACCCCTTATCTTTTTATGCAAAAAATCGAAAAAATTAATTTTCCCTAAAATATAGCTAGATCGACTCGGCTGTTGATGCTGATCAAGAATATATATGATTTATAGGGTCGGAAATGACTCCTTCACAGCGTTTCAAGTTTTTTATTAAAATTTTAAAACTCCGCAAGGGGGGAAAAATACGAGTAGAAAAGGCGTTTTTCAGATTAAAAAAAAAATTAAATATTTAATTTAAATACACTTATTTTACTTTCGAGCCATAATTACCTTCTTAAAACATAATAAAATCATCGAGCTTGCAAGAATTGTAGACCAAATAAAATTCAGGGAAGAAAATCAAATATAATGATCCATCTGAATTTCCATGAAAATCATTATAGTTTTATATTTTCAAACCAAACCAAAGTAGTGAATGAAAATGGTTCTTATATTATTGAATTACACTCTCATCCGATGATGGCATTCATAGTTATCCAAGTCTGCGTTGATGACTTCGGGGCAAGGAAAGGAAGATTCACCAACTATTGTAATCTGAAACGTGTTTTTAATGGCATTTTCATTTCTCCTCGGGCTGCTTCGTGTTTCTTTTTGTTTTCACTTTGCTGCTGTGAATTTTCAATATTTACTCCACTAGAGAGCAGCCTCGAAATGGGCGTAAATTCAAACTGGCAGCACACAATAATTGTGTTATTTATGGTGATGACGGTGGCGAACAAGTACGAGCAACATCGTAGTATTGTAGGGGGAAGCTTTCCAAAAAGTTGTAACGGAATTATTACGAAATTTGTGGGAAATATAACGAATATGCACATTCCAAATGCGACGAGTGTGGGGCCATGAGAATGTCTGAGAGTTTGGTCGCATGCAAACATAAATTTTTGTGTGCCATGCAAAATAACGTAATAACATTAAATATGCAAATGCCTTTTGTCAGCCATTGCATTTACACATGACAAGCAGAGGAGAAGTGTGTGTGCCACACACACATTTTCCAGTATTTGTATCCATTCATGAAGATTGCAAAAGGGATGAAATGGCGAGAAAGTAGAGGAGCCCGTCGACTTCATCACACATTTCGCAATTTGCATAAAGTGAAAATGATGCACATTTCTGTTTTCCTACGACAATTTGCCCTTTATTGATTTTCTTTGATTTCCTTCAGTCAGTCACGGCCTCAACTCTGTTCACACACCCCCGTCAATTTTCCGCATTTCCCACCCAATTTCCATGCCCAAGAAGCCCCACTCGAAAGTCTCGAAGACGAGTCTACATGTGTTTTGAATGACGTTGAGTGCTGCTATGCAAACATTTTCTAACGAACACTTAGTGCAAATAGATTCAAGGACCGCCCGCTCATGTGGAGTTTTCCATTTTCCACTTGCCACTCACTCTCTCTCCCCCCGCTCTCTTCCTCCAAGCACATCCCACCCATGTTGGTTGGCATAGCCAAGTTTTTCTCGGTTTTCTTGGCCATTTTTTATTACATGCCAATTACTTCTTATTTTATGTTGCAGCTGCATCAGCATGGAGTCTTTCAATTTCATTAAAATTCCGAACAATTACATTTAAGCTGACACTCTGCACTGTCTTTGATTTTATTTACATGTGAGCCTCGATCCCAATCAATTTGAATGGCTTCTACATGGGAAAAAAACTCGCTCAAATAAAGTTTTATTGTAATTTTACTCATCTTTATAACGAGTATGGCGGTTATAATTGAAAAGTTATATAAACAAATAACCAAATAGAGTGTGGCTCCAAAAAAAATTAAATTACTCAAAGTAAATGTTAGTCTTTCCTCAGTGTAAATGGAAAATTTCAAAATAATTCCAAACGAGTAACTGGATTCATAAAGCGCTTAAGCTCTAGATTAATCATAGAACTTATACTGTCAAAAGACTAAATAACTTGGCCAACTCTGTAGAGCAATTAAAAAATGCCAATTCCATGCACTTGAAGTGTTTGAAGTCAGTCAGTGCCACAGGAAACTTGCCCCATTGGGGGCCGCCAGCAAAGTTTGCCGTATCACCAAAAGCCACATTTATTGACTGGCCACCCACCGAAGAATTTTCCTCCACTCTCCATTTTCTTCCCTTGGGCTTGGCCCACTCGCCGAACTGCAACACATATTGGTCAATAAAGTACGCTCAAAATATTTGCCACAAGTTGTGCACTTTACCTATCACACAAGTGCAAGTTGAAGTTCGCTCCCCTTTCCTCTGAGATTTGTTGTTAATTTTTTGGGTAAATTTGCCAAAAACTCTTTGGTCGTCGTCCCCGAAACATCCAACGATTCCTTCAAATCCTTGCCACATGCACTCTGCTACTCTGTGGCAAACTTTTAATTGATTCAATCGCCTGTGCATATTTTCGGTTCACTTAAGTTTGGGTATGGTTGTGTGCAGTTTAAAAAATGTGTCACATTATATTACCAAAACTAAGTTTAAAAAGTTGCAAAATGAGTGGAGGATTAATCAAGAAAGAAATATGAAATATTTTGGAAAGAGAAACTCTAATTTATATTCTTTTAAGTTCATTTTCAAATTTCAAGAATAAATCCTATAGTAATATAAAAGAGCTGAGCTTGGGGACTACGTTTCTTAGACTACGAATAATGTACTATAATAATCAAAGCTCTTATAAGATTTTTTCCCAGTGCCTGGGTTAGTTAGTTGTAAGCCAGAAACTAAATCACCGACAGCAACTATCAGCCATTGCCAGTGGCGATTAGGGGGTAGCTTCCAATAGAGCAGCTGAATATTTGCGTGTTGCCCTCGGCGTGCTTCTGAAATTAGTTGGGGGATTAAATTTGTACTTTAATGGGATTTCTCATTAGGTGGCATTTCACGATCGAACCGAAATATTTGTTCCACACACACAAAAACAAACACACCCACACGCTGAATAACACGCAGTGTCCATTCCTCGTTTCACAATAATTTCTGGTCAGGCAAATATCTAAACCCACAGCCGGGGGAATAGCAGCTAAGTTCGGAAATGTATGCAAAGCAGCGTGTTCCGCCTGAGCTCATTAATTGTGGACTTTAGCTATGGCCGAGAGTTAAAGTGTTTCGAACGCTACAAGAGCAAGTCTGAGTTGTTTAATACATTTGCTTAAAGATATAATAGTTATTAAATTCTGCTGAGACATCATAGGTTTCCAGTTACTTTTAAGGTAATTGGGGTCGACGACGGTTTATTCAAAGTGTTCTTAGATATTTTATTTTAATAGTGATTAAAACTGAACCCCTTTATTTTCTATATATCTATTTATTCTATACATATATAAGAAGAAAACTTTCCTTGGTACAACGTAGCAAATTAAATCTAAATCTACACGCATTCTAAAAATTCTTATATAAGTGAAAATCTTTTTTTTTTCTTATACTAAATTAATTTAAAATTCGGTAAAAAAGGGAATGAATTTGGAAAAATCTAGGGTAGCCCATTTATGTGGTTTTGTCCTGAGATTTAGAGTCCTTCTGCAACAGTGCTCTTTTCAATCACAACCCATTTCACTTTTAAGCCAGCCGCACATCCACATTTCAGCATCCTAGCCGCGAATTCGCGTTCACAATTAACCACTTGGCAAGCCATAAATTTAACACACACACGCACACTCGGTTGTGTGTGCACACACAGTAAGCGAAAAACCGCAGTGGGTCACGCGTACAGTCGCCAGAGCGGAAACCAAATCATTAGCTAGAAAAATTGACCATGCCATGGCCCGGGTGCTTTTATTGAATTTTTCGCAGCTACCAAAACGGGGGCGGATGTAAGGTTGTCATGGGCGGAATAAATTCCACATCAAATGTATTTTCCCGTTCGTCCCCGTTCCCGGGAAAGTCATTGCGACCAAATGCAGTTAAGCGACCACATCCGCCAGAGGCCAAACCGAAATAATTATGTAACCAACAAAGTATTCCCGCGCATATGCCCCATCATCCTGCCTTTCACATTTCACAAAGTTCCGGCCGCACAATGTAAACAAACATTTCAGATTTTTAATTTGTTATCTGTTTGCTCTCGTTTTTGTTCCTGTTTGCATTATATTTCCGCGGAATATTGTCACTACTGTGATTTCAAAGGCGCTTAGAGCCTGTTCGCCAAAATGGTTTTGTGATTTTAATGCAAATAAAAACAATGTTTGAAAAACTCGACAAAAGTGTTTACATAGTTTTAAATATGTTATGCCATTACCGAGCATTTTAAAGTTGGCTAATTAATCTTTATGATCTTTATGATGCTTCCATTATACAGACATTTATATTAGTTCAGGAATGGCAGGCACCTTAAAGCCTCTAAGCCGCCATAACTGACCATTTCGGCGATTATTAATGAGATGGCCATAAAGCATTTCGCATTTCCGAAACTGCCCAAGTCCGTGTGCGATAATCAACTGCATGTGGCCGGCAAAAAACCAAAAGCACACACCGCCACTGCAGCTGGCCGGCAATCAACGATATCGAGCTGATTAAAATCGGAGCCATTTTCCACTGTGAGGGCGGGAATTAAAACCGACAATGCATGCGAGGTGGGCCACAAGGGGAGGCGGCGGGAAAATAAGCGAGGAAAATGCCGGGAAAATGCCGGGCAAACGGCTAAGATAACTGGGCTCCAAGTCATGGCCGTAACATCGATGCAGGCACCATAGAAAACAATTGCAGTTGCTGGGGGAAACGCGATGTGGGCACTGGACAATGAACGGTGCGGGTCGCTTGAAGCATGGGTTAAGATGGATCAGGAAAGTACAGAGAAGGTTAACCCTAATGCGAGATAACACATTGGGGCTTAACTTTAGATTTAATGGGTATTATATTGAAAAGAAATCATTTTCTTGATCTGATAACTGAAATAAATATTTATTCATTTCAATTTTGATGTTTCTAAAAATCTAGAGAAGGGAAATTTATATAAAATAGACACCACCTTCATAGAAATATTTATTATTATAAAAAGTATTTTATTAATATATTTTTTTTAAATTCCTTCGATATATTTTGAGGAGAATATACTTAATATTTCCAGGTTTTTATTATTATGTGTAAACATTCATAACGTTTTACCCACAAAAGTTTATCAAGTTAATTACTAAGATTAATTCCTTTCTGATTACTAAGTTCCACAATAACTATTCTTTTTGAAAACAAGGGTTAAATAAGTCAAGAGGGAGTATTAAACGGTACCCAGGGAAACTGTGAAAACCCAGCATGGTTTCCATGTGGGCGCCGTTGTGCACCGAATTTATGCTTTGTCCTGCAGCAAGCTGCAAGCAGCCGATGGTCATCATAGCCCCCCCTTTTTATCAGTTACACTGCCTGCCATAAGTATCGCACAAAAGGCATAAGTGCAGGGGTCAAACAAGGGGGTGTGCCGGAGGGAAAAAGGGGTTTGTGGACACAGGAAACGGACAGTTTATATTGCGCGCAGACAATTGAGAGCCCTTTGCACGCAGTTGCCTTCAAGAGATATCGTTTCCATTCAATAGCAGGTGCACAGACAGAAAATACACACATTTTTAAAGCTTCTACATCTTCCTTAAAAGCTTGTTTAATATTTAAGCAAAGTTTAAGTTTATCAAACAGGATTTCATAAAAATATAAATAAAATGTTGTTTATGTTTAAAGCATGAAAAATTTCCCTTCTCCATAAATAAATTTGTCTGGACTTGTAATTTCATCCTCCTTGTTAACATATTTCCACAGCATTAACATTCACATTCACCTGCAGCATATCAAGCGGCTTGGAAAACAAATTTTAAGTTAATAAAAGAAATTCCGAGCAGCCATGCAGATAGGAAAATGCCACTTTTCCCGCTTTCCACTCCCTTTACCACGCGATGAGTTATGTGTTGCGCAATTAACATTTGTAATGCTGGCGCACCCAACATTTTCCCGCATTATATTACTTTTGTTGTATACATTTTTTTTCGTTGGCAGAGCACTTAAAATTAAAAATTACAATTACATTTTACTTGGCAGACAGCAGCGAAAAATTTTGCAGCTCTGCGCCACGAAGGTCCACAAGATGTCCTGGCGATATTTTATTTGCCACTTGGTTGCCTGAGAGTTGCCAAGAAATGAAGACGCCGAACATGGGACACAGGTTTGCCATTTCCCATCTCGACCGTCTTTTTATTCTACTTTTGGTACTTTGTTTTTAGTTCTTATGCTGGCAAAAATTCATTAAGTGGCAAATAGACGCATTATGTTTATTGGTTTTTGGCATTTTCTTTTGAGTTACAATGCGAATGCTCAGTATTAAATGCGACAATAGAAAAATAAATGTTGGCCAATAAACGTCAAAGGGGCATTGACCGCAAACTTTTATTTGAATGAATTTACCCAATTTATTGAACATTTCCAACAAAATGCAGCATCAGTTGAATTTTCCAGGAAGTGAGAAAGAGACACAGAGCAGCGGATGCACTGCAGTGTTCGGGAAAATTTGAAAATGCCTCGCTGTCAGCGACAAGAGCGGAAATTGAACTAATTATGTATTAGTTTGGCTCCAGGCGGAAAATTGCGATGCGATGCGGACAAAATTGGCTTTTCAAATGTCGCTCGCTGCAGATTTGTGAATATAAATTCAGGATGCGATGGGCAAACCAAAAATGGTTTCCAAAAAGCCAGGCTTTTAGAATGCATTCGATTAGATTGGTTCGATTGAAAATCAAAATGAAAATCAATCGGAGAGACATGATTTAGGTTGGTCGATTTTGCAGGCTGAATTAGCAATGCTGGCAATTAGCTGGAAAATGTCTCTGTCCATGTATCCTCTATCCGCACCCCTGTTGACCTCAATTCCTGTAGAACAAATAATAAATTGCCATCGGGTTATTGTCCTGACCCCCTAACAAAAGCAGAGAAAAATCACATGAAAATCGCTGGCACTTGAGATAAATAAACATATACTCTCTCTTCACACAGATGGCCTTGGCATCATTGTGGGCACACAAATCATCCAGGATCTCAATGGGGATGTGGGGCAACCTCAAGTTCATGGGGCTCGGGCTCCATAAAAATAAGCCATTCGCGTCTGGAGTGCATAAGTATATATGAATGACTAGATCGTATATTATAAGTAGACGGCACATTTAGCACACATTAATAAAACCGCAAGAAACGTGCGACGAACAATAGAAAGATGAGAACAAAAAATCAGATACACTGGGGGAAAAATTCCATGAAATGATAATGAAATTCAAGATATGTTAGGGTAAAATTTAAGAGACTTTATAGTCATGCCAAGTCAATATGTTATGTTTAAAACGAGCTTATATTTAACTTATAATATTATTTAGCTATCTATTATACTTTCGTATTGTTTCCATATATGGAAATTCAATAACCTTTATTTTCAGTGCGGCAGTGAATCGGCAAAGGAAAATCTTCGACACATGCAGACACTCCCAGCAGCAACAATCACTCATCATAATGATGCTCAGACAACGAGGATGAACTTGGGGACGAGGCACACACACGATATGTGTGTGCTCTGGCATTTTTGGCAGGAGTAAATTAATTGAATTCATTATGGCTGATAGATGCAGGCGTATTTATAAGCATGTGCTGGGAGCGGGCATTTAATCAAATGTCCAAGCCGTGTGTGAGAGCCTGGCAAGAATTCGAGAGGATAATCATGAGCGGCTCCTGTTTGTTGCATCCAAATGAGTGGAAAACTTACTTAAGCAAACGCAAGTAATCTGATTAAATGAAGACTTTCGGTTCAATACATAATTATTGAGAATATTGATACAACAAGTCGCAAGATTAATTGAGCTTCAAATAAATGTTAGATTATAAAGCAGCCTGAGGAAGTTTAAAATGTGTCTACGCTGCACTTAGTTATTATTTTAGTCACTTAAAGCATTTTTATTAAAGAAAATATGTATGTACAGTATTCTAAATAACATGAAATTTAAATTCAATTTAAATTACGGGCCATTGAAATCAAAATAAAGAGAAAATCACTATTTAAATAGTATCTGCATTTATATTGAAAAGCCAAACAGATTTAAATAATAGATTTTTATATTTGCTGTGGCTTTTCGTTCGGCCACTTAATGTTGACTATAAACTTTACACGCAAACTTCTAAATCATTTCCCCGGCGATTGCAAAATATAAATCCTTTTCATATTAATATTTGTTCAATACAATCGTTTAACCTTAATGGTCCTACAGCACATTCCATCAATAAATTTACCCAGGCTTTTGGGGGCTCCCGATGTGTTTGCGATTCCACCCACGACAGTTTGGTTTGTTGTTTCATATCAAACTCGTATATCCCGTATTTGTATTTTATATGTGCACACGGGGAGTGTGCATATAGTATATATATGTATATCTTATATATATATATATATGCCCTCGAACATCCATTCAATTCCGACATCAGGTTCGAATGATACACGCGGCATTATTATTGTTGTTACAAAATGTTTCCAATGAATATTAAATGTGTGCACAGTTTTAATTTAATTCACCAGCTCGGTTTATTTTATATGCCGTTCGCGACTGCCGTTCCATTATTTTTATCATTACAAACAAATTACAATAAATATTGTTTTTGAGGGCAGCTTAACACGCCCAGAGGGTGTGAATAAAGCAAATGGATGAAGTTGAAAAGGGACTATAGAAATATTCCTTTTGTTCTTAATTAAGTGACACGCACGAATGTTAACTTTAAAAATATTGCCTGAAGGCGTGAAAGCGGAACATATTTGGAATCCCACTTGTTTCGATTGAAATAAAAATTTAAACATTTTATTGATATTTCCATTTCCTTTATCCATTTAAATTTTCCTTATGAGCATTGAACTCATTTTCCTTTTCAATTATTTTATTCTGTGCTCTTTTCTTCATTCAATACGATGCGAAAAAATGAAATCTGAAAATGAATTAAAGTCATGTTCGTCATATACTTTCGTTCATTATGACTGATTAATCCTTCTTTTACATTCTGATTTCTCCCATTGATTATCATTTATAATTGGCAGATCAGATGCAGATGCAGATGCAGGTGCTGAATTGCATTCATTAAGGCCAAGTTAACTATCTTAAATTGCGAACTGCATCGCGTGATGAGGATGCCACCTTTACCTAGACTTTTCAATTGCCTTTCAATTTGCCATGGCGGCTGCTACTTAACCTGTTAAGAAACCATGCCCAACTTGTGTGGGCTGCCGCAAGGCTGACTCGCTATTAAGACACATAAATAAGACAGAAGGGCTTAAGGACGGTGCAAGTGGGATGGCAGCCCTGTGGTGCTCCGTGTAACAGACGTGACAGCCATTTAAACGGCGAGGAGCAGGGCATTGTGCAGACATTAATGGCTGGATGCAACACCACCGGCACTTCAATTAATTAATTGCAATTTGCAAGGCACTGCAGACAGCGTTCGTTGGCCATTAAATGCGCTTAGCAGCGACGTTCTTCCAGGTAACATTGTGTAAGATGCCAGCATGGCGTATACTTGATGTTCCAGCACACGCACACCCATCACGTATACGCCACGTCTGCCCCCTACAGACCGCCGCCAGGCGACGTGTTATTAACACCGCGTGAATCCAGCAGATGTCGTCATACCCATAATGCATCCATGCAGCGCTGTGGCACGCATAAATAAATGATGATGATACGGCTGCTGATGCCTCAAATAAGATTCAGCATCATGCACGAACAGACTGAACCGACCTCGCCGGCTGTAGGTGCTGTCGAGAAAAGGATTATGCACCTGCTGGGATTCTTGATGCGGAGAGAAATGTATCCATCCCAATTTTGTATAGAGTGGCCGAGGGAAAGGGTGTGCGGAGGAGAAAGTGCACTTCCCAGAGCTAGTTAATCGATGCAGCGAAGCGACCTAATTAGATCCCGAGTGGCTGTATTTGATAGCCAAGGCAAGATAGTAATGCCTTCCTAAATACAATTAAGTCTTGAAATCCTTGAACAAGCTTGAAAATTAAAGTTTCAGTATAAGCAGTCCTAAAATTAACAAAATTTTCCATAAGGATAATTTTAAATCTTCATAACTCTGCCAAAAAAAAAAAAACAAGTATATAGATAATAATAGCTAGAACTGTGCATATAAATGTAAAATTTCGCACTAGGTTCAAAGGGCCATTAAATTTCACCCTAATTACCACAAATCGCCCGCAACTAATTTAATAATAGCAGCAAACCATAAGGGAGGTCGTATTGAGGGCAGACGCTGAATGATGAAGGGTGAGTAAATGGCAAATGGGAGTGGCAGCTGCATAAACTGGCCTCAATGGCCATTAAAAACTTCTCCTAGTTGGTATATTTCTCCAACCCACTGCTAAAGACCTCTGCCTTTCCGCCCCTGCTCTATGTATACGTATATTTGCGGCAAATTGACGGTTTCATTCTCCGGCAACAGAGTAAACTTTCTGGCCAGGCACTCAAAAGTGGCTCCAAAGTCTCGACAACAATTCGCTCGAGGGTCGGCGGTGGGTGGTACGTAGCAAACACTTTATAGAGACCACTCGTAACCTCAAAGCGCAGACGGCATAAAACAATTGAACGTGAAACGTTTGACGCTAAGTCCGGACTGAGTACGAGTACGAGTACGAGGACCATAAAAAAATTAAGTGACACTCAAACGGAGACACTGAGCAGCAGTGATTAATTGGCCCTCAAGTTCGCTGCCATCATTAAAAGTTGCTGTCAATGTTGTCATCTTCATTTGGCATTATGATAATAATTGGGCCACGATCCAGGACATTGCCAGGACATTGGGTTCAGGTCCCCGTTCTGGTCCTGTCAAATGTTCAGGTCAAGTCAGCTACCCCCAAAAGTTAGGCCCGCCTGTCATCTCGGAAAAACCAAGGGAAATATATATATATATATTTTCAAAGTGGCATGAATTTTCGCAAATTGATGGCGTTAGTCGACACTCATGAATACGTCAGTGAACAAATACGCATAAAACGGCCACTTGATTATTGCATGCTCCTCGGGAAAGTTTAATGAAATTTATATATACAACGGACAGCATGATGAATGAAGTTGTCTTTAAGGATTGAAGCATCCTCGAGACGGTTTTTGCTTGAATCTGAAACACGTGCCAGCTAAAAAGGGTTTCATGAAAAATGTCTCAACTGGCTGGGTAACCGAAAGTGGGTCAGATAATATCTTTGAAGAGGGTTGAATAAAGATAAGTAAGGCATGGATTTTTCCAGGAAATATTTGGTGGTTTTCTGGCTATAAGCTAAAACGAGGTAGTATTTATTGGCTTAAATACAAGTAATCGAGTTCTGGGAGTGCTAACTAAAGATATAATCCTTTCCTGGAATTATTAAGTGCCTTTAGCACTTGACAACTTAGTGTTAATTCTTAGAATTCCTTAATGAATATTATTGTTTCCAAGAATGTTAAAAGCCACTTACTCGAATTACATAATTTTAAGGAAAATCCTAAGCTATCATTGCTACAAATGCTCTTTAAGGCTTTATGTATTCCATATTTGTGATTTTTTTATATATTTACTTAACTAAAACCACAAATTTACTAATGCACATATTTAAACTGGATTTAGGTGTACTCACTTTAATTTTCCCTCGTATCCAAAGAGAGTTTAGTTGACTGCAAAAAAGTGATAATTTAAAGGTTAATGATGAAGTAATATGCAGGTAATTATTTATTTTGAAAAGTAATCTAATGTCTATGAATAAATAATCCCCAGTATATTGTTTCACCATTTCATGCACAATTAAAATAAAAGCAAATTACAATTGTTTTTCTATGCTTGCAAATTCCATTTTAATAGTCTTGTGATATTAGGACTTATCCTAGAGAGAATCAATCACCACTTAGCTTTCCTTTTATGCATTTCAAACGATTTACATAAGCCAATTCATTATTCAGGCAGCCCTCTACTCTTCTGTAATAAATAGATGTCAAAAATCGAATAATAAATCACAGAGCGTTAGAGTCGTACTTATTGCATAATTTATTTCCTAAGCCTGATGCTCTTTTGTTTTGCCCGCCCCCTCTTTGCATAATTCCATTTTCTATTTTCTATTCCCTTTTTCCTGGGCATATTGTGCCAATTTGAAGCTTATTATAAGTTTGCCTTTTATTGTTATTTTTTTTTTATCGAATGTTTCGATTTGCTTGTGCGCTTGATTAAATTTGCACTCAACTTTCGAAGGCTTCATTAATCATCCGTTTGAGCAGGGGTGTAAATATGGCTGATAGAGCGCGGAATAAAGGAACAAAAAAAAGAAAGTACAACTAAAACTTTTTCCTGAAACTTTGTTGTAGTTATTGGAGCCCCTGCAGTTTGCATTGCCAATAATATAATTTACGCTGCTCTCACAGCAGGCCAATTCGAGGGATTGAAAGTGAACAAAAAATAAAATTATGAGTTTCCTCAGCGATTTGCCATTTTTGCAGCTCAGCGAAAATCTACTTTTCGTCTGGACGTCTGTGGGAAATAAATTAGGAAATTTATAGCCAACCGAGTGGGAAAGGAGAAAACTTTCATGACTAATGACCGCTGAACTGAGATGGCATAAATACAAAATATGAAATGTAAATTAATATTAAATTTATAAACTCCGAGCGAGTTTATCCTGAATTTGGCTTAGGTCCTCGTTAAAGGATTATGAAGAGTGTGGGGCAAAGCGTTTTAATTATTCCATGCGGCCGGAGAAGTGCATGTCGAGTAAATGAAAGTGGTAGATTCTCCTTGGTTGCGTCCAAAAACACAAAGGCCTTCATTTATTCATCATCAAAATGGCGGTCGCGATGGCTAAGACAAAGGCCTCTCTTGTGCCCTCTCGAGGCTCCCTGCCCCATTTTCCACTGTATCTCTGAGTCATTTGTATCGCCAAGGCGGTGAAATGATTCGAAAGGTTTAAAAGACATATATTTATACTAGCTAAGGGTAATTAGCTTTACAGCAAGGCAAAAAATATTTAAATAAAAATAGTTCCATATTGAAATTTAAGAAATTTAATAATTAAATATATTTTGCGTATATACATTTGGTACAATGTTAACTGCGTTTCCCCGACTTCTCGCAGTTTACTGACAAAAAATAACAACAAGGACCGCAGTGACCGGCAACCGCAATGCCCCGAGTGCCTCGCAGCCCTGCCATCAGCTTGGAAAAGTGGAAAAGGCTCCGGCTCGAGTGCGGGTAAGCTGCAGGGAAAGGCATGGAATGAGTTTCCCTTGTTCATTTAGCAGTCAAACGGAGTTTGCCAGTGTGGAGACATGCCTGTCTCCGCTGGGCTTCCGTTTCCTGTGCCATCTGCAAATTTCATGGCAATATATTTTTGCAGCTTGTGCGAAGAAAGACGGCAAATGCCAGCGAGTCTGCGAGGAGCAGGGAGAGGGCGAGCTATGGCAAGTTTCCTTGCCGGGACATCATCAGTCATTTTGTCTAAAAGAATATATTGCAATTAAAACCAGAAAATATGCTTTTACACTGGCCAACAGAGCTATAAGTTTGCCACATCCTTTGGTCTATCCCCCACACCCGCGGTTCTTATTTATGAAGCGCCACACTTTGGGCCACACCCACTGCATTTTGACTGCAGAGAAACTTTGGAAGGAGCCTCGGCCGCTTCCTTTTAGCCGGCTACCCGGTTACCCAGCTACCCGGCTACCCGGCTTCCATCTTCATCTTGTTGCCACTGTTGCTGATGTTTTACTATCCGGCCAAGAGCAGCAAATTAAAATTGCTTCATTCTGGCCCTCCAAGTACGCTGTAAGTCACGCCTTGTTATGGCCGCAGCCGGACCTTCAATGGATAAATGGACGGATTTGTTGGTTGGTCGGTAGCCCGGCATCCTTGGACGCTCGTTTGGCGAATGAAAACTGCTCCTGCTGCTCCTCCTGCTGATGCCACCGTCGCTCGACACTTTATAAATTATGCGGATGGCAGTGGCGTGGGCTTTAATGAAATTTCCACCTCTTTCCACTGGAATTGAATTAATTTTTGAACCTAAAGAGGAATCGCTAGGTCAAGAGGTTATTTACTTGTCATTATGTAACACAAAATAATACTCTTTGATCTTATAACTTGAGCTAAAATTAAACAATACTGAAACAACCCTCCATAATACCAATTTTCTTAAGCCTTTATTCAGAAGAAAACTTTTGCATAAACGATTATAGTGTCCACGAAAAATAAGAGTACACAGTCCTGGAACCCTAATTAAATAAGTTGCAACAATTCCATTCAGCAGTTCAACTTTATTACAATTTCGCCTTCACCTTTTACTGCAAAATGTCACCTTCACGATTCAGAAGTTTTTTAAGTTCAGGCAACAACTTGACTCAGCCTTTTCGCGACTCTCGCAAACTAGCAACAAGAATTTGATTACTTTTCATTTCGCAATTCAAGGTAGTTTTGCCAGAGCTTAAGCCATCCGCATCCAATTCAAGGGAGTTATCCTCGAATACTCCATTTCCATTTCCATTACCATTTTGCAGTTATCTGGTCACTGCTTCAGCTGGCAACTGCATTTTCATAAGCGAAACTTTAACTGAGCATTAGTTTTCTCCTCCGCCAGCTGAATTTTTCATTAGAAAACTTTTCATGCACTGAGCGAAGAGCTAACAACACAACATCAGCATGGGACACCTGACGAGGCGAGAACGGAAAATCCGGAGGAAATGACGGCTCGAAAGTCATTTGCCGCTTTAGTTGAAATGTGTAACAAATGTTTAAAAAGCGCTGGGGGAATGTCGAACAAAAGGCGCCGCTAAAATGTATGTGGGTGCTCTGGCGAATTTTATAAAAGCTTTGTCAGTTATGCCAAAAATTTCCGAGTCTCTGTCGCAACCCGCCCAAGTCATTTGCCACACTTTTCACTCAAGACAATGAGTGTCATCAGGGAGGCATCAAGTTTTCATAAGACCACGCATGCTGAATTTCTGATGAGTTTTCTCTCCTTCAGAACGGCAACCCTTCTCCAGCGAAATGCCGCCTACTTACGAGAACTTTTTTTATTTATACGCCACTGCTTTATGAGGCGTGCAAAATTTGGTCGGACGACAATAAAAAAATTCGCTCTTAATAGAAAAATTTATTCGTGGAAATGCCAAAGTTTTCGCTGGCTTTTAATGAGCGCAAGCACAACGGATATCATCGCAGATAGCCTCAAAGTTTATTCGAGTTGAAATGTAAAGTTTTATTTGTGCTTTTGATTTAAATTCATGGAATAAAATATCGATGGGAAACGGATAAGGAGCTAGAGCGTAAATATCAATCATCCGCAGCGTGGGACAGCTGTTTGCTTTAAGCGTGAAAACAATTTGAACAAACAAGGAAAATTACTTTTAAAGCTCCAAACACATGGACACATGTAGCACTTACTTGCCATTCCCCACGTCGAAAGCCAAAGGGAAACTCTCGACGAGAGTTTAAAGACAACCTGACATATGGGACTGTCGGGCTAAACAAATCACATCAGAACAAATAAAATCCCGCACAAAGGCAACCGCCAGCAAATAGACAGACGCACACAATGTGTGCGCTCTGACATGGCCGTTAAGTAATTCCATATTTTATTTGCCATGCCAACACACAGCAGCCGAAATAGAAAGGATTCGAGGGGAAAGCCCCGACACGCACACAGACACCTTCAAGTGTTCGCTGAAAAGTCTCACATTTGTTTGCCGCATTCGCAAGTGGAGGCGTCCAGGCAACAGAATTGGTAGAAAAATAATATAAAAATAAGAGGGACCATAGAGTCTAACTATAGAGTTGAAGTATCAGAGATATCCTGGGAAAAAGTTGATATTTTAAAAGTTTAAGGGATATGTATTACAAGAACTCACTAACGCTTATGCTATGCATCTATATTGTATAATTTCATATATTATAAATTGAAATAGTGAAAAAATTGGTATTAATGATATGAAATAGATATTATTGAGATTTTCGATAATATTCTAAATGTTTCGGTGTTTAATTATTTCTTATTTAAAATAAAACTATATATCCAACAATATTGGTTTGAACTTGGTTTGGTTTCTTATTTAAAAATATTAATTTATTAATTTATAAATCTCGAAATAAGATCAAAATAAATCCAGCTACCCATATTTAAAGAAAATCATTATACCCTTAGATTTTAATAAAATGACGGGGTATAAAAATGGTAGCTCGAAAAACTTGTTTAAAGGGATTGCAATAAAGTGCCTGGCATATTGGGATTTGTCCCTTTTTCGTCTTCTATTTTTTACCTGCAAATATTTGGCATCTCCCAAATGAGAAGATTTTTTTTGCCACATGCCAATGATGGCCGGCGCCCCCTTAACCCTTCCCTACTCCAACCTACCTTCCGCCCCTGTCATCTGTCAGTCGTTTTATGTGCAATTCCCTCAAGTACTTTATTTGGCAACGAAAACAACAAAGAAATGCTAAGGGACCCGCTCACAACATCGTTAACTCTTTGGCTTCGTGCTCGGCCTTTTTTTTAAACTGTTGCATATAATTTATTGTAACTAGAAGTTGGCTTTTTTCGCTTCGCCCCCAATAAGGGATTTGGTTTCGTTGGCCTTTTGGATTTTGTGGGTCTCTGGTGAGCAATTTTATAGTGCCTTTGTGTATGTTTATTTTTCTGGTGAGCTTAAGATTTCGCTTTGGCAAACATTCGACTGTCAGCAGTGACTTTGGTCGGGATTAAAAGCGACATTAAGCTGTGATTAGTAGCTGACTTTTCTCTCACTTTTTTGCACAACTCACTCGGGTTTATTTATTTTTTCCATTGTGGCACTTTCGAGTTGTGAATTGGCACTTAAAGAGATCGAAGCTTATGAATTAAGTGTCATTTAAATGGGTTTAAGCCTCTTAAATAAAATATGACCAGCTTCCTATAAAGCTGACTTGGTTTCGTAGCAACGAGCCAGCGTTATTAGGGAAAAATTATTTAACAGAGAAACAGGGCACTTTCTGGGGAACATTGAGAAGTCCCTCAACGACTTATGCATAATTAAAATATCTAATTAGAAATAATCACATTAAAGCGCCAGACAACAAAAAATATGTTGAAAGTGACGCTAAACGAGAGCGGAATTCTGGGGACAACATAATGAGAGCGTTGACTTGCCGCAATGGCAAAATTGTTGACATTAATTAAAATGTCATTTAAGTGAAATATATAACAGTGCGGAATTTCACTCTATTAAGGCAGGACGAAGTAAACAGCCGCCATCAGTCCGCTTTCATTTTTTCCCGTTCACCGCTGCCACCTCGCAAGATGGAACAAAAAGGACACAATGTCGGAGGGACACACCGGAGTAACGAACCGAAGGACAACATCTCGAGAAAAGCCGACCTTCAAGTGGGCGGGACAATGTTAAAAAAGGGCAAAGGGGGATACCAAATGGGGCGGGAAAGAGGAGCCTGCAAGGGGGAATGGGATATTAAGGAGGAGAATGCATGGGAAAAACGCTCCATTAGGGTAATGAACAAGTTAACAGGCGCATATTTCTCATTTCATTCTTTTTATTGTTGCCAAGGGAAGATGTACGGAAGAAAGAAAGAAAGCGTGGAAAATAAAGAAAGGCCCAAAAGCAATTTCCATGTCCCAGTGCTTGAGTTTAAATTTTTAATTTCCCTTGTTTTCTTAGGCGAACTTCGACCGCTTCCAACGGTCAGAGTCAATATGAAAATGTCGGCAAATAATTATAAGTAAATTAATGAAAATTGAACAAGCCCAAGATAGAGAGAGAGAGACAGAGCCAAGGACGAGAAAGAACGGCGGCAAAAGTCAATGGAGTGTGCAAAATTGTTGGCAATTTGTTGTTGAGCAAATAGCTTCATGGTCATTATGCTGGCGACTCATTTGCAAATGGCCAAGAGTCCGCCGCTGGCCTTTGCCCCAATGACTTGGCATCAAATTGGTTACTTTGTCTGGATTTCAGAGCCGAGGGCAAAGCTCTTTGAGCTGATTCAGCGCAAAAAGATTAATGATTCTACATCGGATCCGCTCGCAACTCTGCTGGTAAACATTTTCCGTTTCCTTTCCGGCGCGGCTTTCGGTCTGTCTGCCTGTCTGGACTCTCGTCGCCTTTGACTCTTATCCAATAAAATGAAATTAAATAAATTTTTGAGCCAAATCTTATTTGCGTATTGTCAGCTTTGTCATCATCAATGGCCCTCCTTCTTGTTGTTCGATCCTCTGTATTTATGTGGCCCCGAAGGATGGTGGAAGTGACTTTTATTTATGGCAATTGTTGGTGAACATTTTCTAAGCCATTTACCCTTGGACTTTATGTACATTTCTTTGGTCCTATTATCGAAAGTTTCTGAATTTAAAGCCAGCTTTAATTTGAAGCTGATATATTTACAGCACTCAATTGAATAGTCTTGTGTGACCAAAAAAATTGAAAACATAACAAAATCCATGACAGAGTCAAAATCCTTTGGATTTTTCATCAACATGCCCTGCAGGAAGTGCAAATTTCACTAAAAATACAATACAATCAATACAATCAAAGTCTGAACTTGATGAATAACTACAAAAACAACAACAAAAACCAACTATCCTTGTAGCAAAATCACAAAAAATTCTATGCCTGCTGGGTATGCAAAAAATGTCTTCCAACTAAAAAAAATTGAGAAATATGTATACAAATATATTGCTGAAATTGTTTAACAACCGTTGGCCCACTGCGGAGGCGTACTAAGTGAATTGGGGCGTGCCAGGAACAAAAATTCATCATACGCCGCGTGAAACATCGAATATATTTTTCAGGACCAAACGAGCGAGATTGATGGGTGCGGCGAATAGATAGATATAGATTTTGAGGAGAGGGAGGATTTGAGAGGATAGGATTCTGGTGAAATGCAGATTGTTTGGCTTTTCAGCGGGTGTAAGCAAACGTGTAAGCAGTCCAAATAAACTTTCTGCGTGTCCCAGTTCCCAATGAGTGTGGCCCCAAAAATCCAACCCAACTGCGTAAATCCTCCAAATTATATGCAAATATATGCACACACACCTTTTCGCAGACAAATATATAAAATAGCACCAACTAGAACACCAACGAAAACAACAATCAGTGTAATTTACACAAGTCTACAAAAAAAAAGTATTATTTAACATGAATTAATTATATTTAATTGATAGCTTTGAACATAAATGAACAAAATTGTAGGCTTTAACTTTAAAATAAATTCAACTCAGTAGAAACAACTGTCTCACCAATTTCCTTTGGTATTTCCCCAATAAAGTCAATATTTTTCGATTTTTCCAAACGCATTCAAGTGAAAAGCCCACAAGTCCTGTCACTTTAATTGAATCCTAATTTTTTTCATACCATTTTTCGGGGGAAAAACCACAAGGGAAATGTAGGCGATAAGCAAAGGGGCTGCACTTGATGGCTGAACATTGTCTGTGAAGGAGGAAACCGCAATCACAACGCCCCAAGTCGTCGCTCCGGTGGTAATACAAACGACAATTACAACTTGCCTTCAAATGAACGTACAAACAGATGGACCGCAATCGGAGTAAGGGGATTTGGGAGGGTACTGCAATCCTGGGTTTTCCGGGAGGGAGGAGTCACGAAAACGTACTAAAAGCAAATCTGTGCGGTTAAACGCAAGTGTCAGCTGTCATTTTTGTGGAAAGGTTCTAAGGCAAAAAAATCCCAAGAACGTACGAATAAAAAACGAACACACACAGTGACAGGGAGTGGAATATGCAAAGGCAATAATTCTTGGAGCAAGTGTAACAAGAAAATAAAGGCAATGGCGGTGGCAATGGGAAAGCTGCCTCAGGGACAGACGTAATGAAAGCGGAGCTGCAGCCAGGAGATGTCAGCATATGCACCGAAGAGCTATAAAAAAGTCTTCTACTTTTGTAATGGACCGAGAGAAAAAAATTTAAGAAAGAAAAAAATTGTACTTAGAAAGGAAAGAGTATAGAACTTTGTACTTTGAAATTGTAAAAATTTTGATAGAGCTTTAGGTATACAAGTTTTAGACTAGCCCTAAAATATATCCTCTACAAGTTAATTCTAGATAAATATCTCTCCCTCCACTTGGGACTTAATCTAATCATTAAATATATTTTATTTTTCTTCTAACTGTAAGAAATTGGTCAGATTTTGGCTACGTGTATAAATCGAGATTGAGGAATGAAGTACAAAAGAAATGCGTGTGGCTGGAAAGCCGGCCAAAGGAGGATAAAGGATTTCCATAAGGCCCGAAGATAGATGGCAGTTTGCTTGGGTTTTTCTCCTGGTCCACCTTAGATCACTTGGTTCGATACCAAACGGACAACGAACAGTTGATAGTCAAATGGGGAACGTAGAAAAACCAAAGACAAAGCTGCACTTAAATAAGAACCTTCTTGCATAAGCGCATTGAGAGATTGTTTAAGCCAATTGAAGGCATTTTTTTTATGTGAGTTAAAAGAAAGTGCAGAGAATCTAAAAAAATTATAAATTTCCTGGTATCTTAGTTTGAAATAAATCCTGCTTAGCTTGAAACCTTACCAGGCCCAAGAAATTGTAATGGGGTAATTAGTTTCATTTTATCTACTTGTAGTTCTTGATAAAATAGAAAATTCAAGATTTAAGGTCATTCAAGAATAAATATTTATATTTACAAAATTACAGCAACTTCAATTGAAATATCGATAATTTTAGCCTTAAAGTACTTTTTCCCCATCTTAGCTTTATATTTTTATAGAAAAGGCTACCCTTTTTAGGCCACAAAATCCAACCAACGAACAACCAATCAGGAATTAGCGAAGCTCTTGGCCTTAAGTTTCTGGCAATAAGGTATCAAGCCTTGAGCGGCTTCACATGAGAATCCAGTGGACACAACTGTCGGAGACATTTTCAAGAGTATTAAGGGCCAAATCCACTGGCCAGCAAATGATCAACCATAGACAAAAGCTGACGTACGACAACAGGCTGGATGGCCATGTCCTCGGATCCTCGGTAACCCAGGACATCCCTTCATTCCCGCCATTCTCCATTCTCCATTCTACGTCTCTAATGCCTGCAAATCGCCTGATTATGGGCTTAAAGCCGGGCAGCCGCATATATCGCCATGAAAGGAGCAGCTGGACTGGCCAGTTGTTGATGGGGAAAATGGGAAATGGGAAAAGGGAAGGGACATGACACGAGTGGCCATCATGTTGAGTTGTGTTGCTCAGCAGGATTTGCATGGCATTGCAGTGTTCTTCGGGTTTTTGTTTTTTAGAATCAGTTGCTTTTCCTTCGTATTATTATTTTTTTTTTTGCAGCTGGAAGACTCCTTGCTGCGACTTGGCGCCAGCCCATGAGGAAATCTGTGCCGCACATATGTACACTGAGCGAAAGCAATACAGTTTGGGATCATAGATGTAAGAACTTAATGAAACTATAATAATAATTTCTGAAATAGTTGTCAAAGCTTGACGTAATGATAGCTTATTTAATTGTATTTCTCATGTATTCATTTTTTATTTATTCCTAAACTTTAAAATACATTATATATTAAAGAAATATCCTTTTCAGGTTGTTGCATAATACATACAAAAATATACTTTATATCCATAACATTATACACTCAAATTTAAAATAGTTTATTTTTTCGTGTACACTGCGCTGGGTTTGTTTTTGTGTGTTTGTGCGGGCTAAAATCATAGTCATGTCCATGAATATCCTTAACTGATTACATGCAAGAAAGCTTATAAAAACAAGAGCACCGCCCGGCGACAATGACACAACAGCTGCTCGGAATGCAGGCTAATATCCTTGGCCCTGGGACCTGCTCCCCCTTCTTTTCCTGAGTCCTGACTTGACTTGCCTCGTGTCTCAGAAATGTTTTGCATTCCAAGGCAGCTGCTTGGCTTCCTTGGGGCCAGTGACAAAATAAATAGCCATGGTTTAATGGCAAAACTGTTCCCCAGCAGGACATTGATGGGGAAAATGCTTGCATAATTTGCAGATTTTTATTTTGTAATATGTATTTCAACCCAATTGTATTTTAAATTTTAAATGGTACATAAAAGTTGAACTTTAGTATCAAGCTTCTTTTATATAGTATAATGCATTTCTATGTTGATATTCTTTTCCTGCACATACTGCAGTTTTTGATTTTCAATTGTAGAATGCCTCTGTCTCAAAATGTTTGTAATTTGCAAGATGATTGTCATCATTGGAATTTCGTCAATATGAATACAAAACAAAATAATAAATATATTAAAAGCTCAGGAAAGTAATTTTAAAAATGTTCAATATAATAATAATATAAATAAGCTTAATTTCTTTGTGGCTTTTATTAAAATCTTTAATGTTTCGTCTTAATAAATTTCAATCTGTGTTGAATTTTTGAAAATATAAACGGACTGCGTTAATCCATTTAAATACCAATTAAATTAATGGAATTGTCATCGCTTAAGTGAAGCCAATTAAAAACAGCTCGCAGCAGGCTCAAATATATATTATCCTTGAGGTTCGAAGGACCGTCTCATGTGGCAGTGAAACCACTGAGTGTGGCCGCTCTAGCGCCAAACCACTTTCCCCACAATTACGCGCTCTTAATGAACGGCAATTGGGCGACCACAACAAGTTGAAAATTATGCTCCGTAATGGCCGTTGACAGTCATGAATGAATGCCATTGACAGGTGGCAGAGGAAGTGGAAATGACAAAGGAAGCGGAAGTGGGGAGTGAGAGCAGGGTCCTGGACTTCCCCTTATCCCATTTCATTTCATCACTTTAAGTGGCTCGCACACATTTTTATGTAGGCGTTGGCATTGGTCCTTTAAGGCCATAATGCAGCCAATTAATTATTTGACCGGGACTTTTGCCGCAGGCGTTTTGACTGACAGCTGGCCGTAATATTATTATTCCCAGAGTGCTGCCATATGGCCACCATCCAGCATCGAGCATCCTGCATGCGGCATCCTGCATGCGGCATCCTGCATTCCGCATCCTTGGCGCAATGCGTGATTTATATTTTTAATATGGATTGCTTTCATTATGCATTTTTCACAATTTTCTCCTGCTGCATCTCTGCCTTTGGCGCGGTCAGTAATTGTAATTTCTGTTGTTTAAAAATTTATGACCATCAATGGGTGCCCGAAGCTGCACTGCAGCAGGGGATATATACTGACCGAATTTTTATGTTATATATATATATATATATAAACATTCGCCTGTACTGTGCAAAGTGGGTGCAAAAGTGGCGCAAAAATAATTGCATTCCCCTTCGAGAAAATTGAAAATGCGTATGGGGAAAGGTGCCCGGAAACAAGCATAAAGTGGAGAAAAATGTATTAAGTGCAGAAACGAGACAGTTCATTGCGCCGAGATCCCCCAGTTCCCTGTTTTTCGGCCCGAGAAAATTGTTGATTTCAGCACTTGCCTGGTATTAATTAAGAAGAGACTCGAGAGCTGAGCTGGGTTCTCCTCTGGAACACAGAAACCAGGCCACAGCGGACTTAATCCGGTAACTTAATGTTCATGGCAACTATCCAAAGGAGTCACTGTCAAAGTTATTAAGTCCTGAGCGGATTCGCTCACCGGATAAGCCGTTGGCAGTTAACATCATTAGACGATGGCCAAAAGTTTCTCCTGGGCAAAATCAAAATAAATAAAATCGCATAATAAAAATTGAAGTGAGCAAAGTTTGCGACGTGATAACTATGTGTGCAGGGGATTTCCACCCCACAGCTGGGAAATCTAGGGAAAGTATCGACACACTTAACTACGTGCGACAGGTGAGAATGAAAAAGGAAAAACAAAAATCTCAATAAATTCGAAGTAAGCGTTAAGCAGACAATTACTTGGGGATTAGCGTCATACTTAGGGGCCAACTTGTTAGGGATCGAAAAACGCGCAAAAATCCCAACTGGAGTTGAGAAGGAAGAAGTTATCGAAGCACAAAAAGAAAATATTTGTCTAAGAAAATTTTTAAAATAACTTAACCGGATTTATACAGAGGAACATTTTCAGTTCAATAAATTAGTTAAGTTCAATAAATTCTGTGTAGATGTTCCCTGTGCATCCAATCCCAAAGCTTATATTCTATGTGTAAGAAAATCCCATCAACAAAAATATACCCATAAATAAAATGTATTAAGTGAATTGATAAAAATCTGCTCAACTGATTTCTTTTCGAATACTGCTGAGTGCTCAAAGGGCAGTGAAAATATATATATAAATGTATGTATGACAACAAAATATTTTGATATTTTTCCCTTAGGACTTGACCGACCCGTAGAGCACAATCACTCAAAGGTAATTCAATTATATTTGCGGATACACTGCACTTGACCATTATAAATGCATTCGAGTCAGAATCACACAAAGTCCCCGTCGCTCGAAGGATTCCCCCTCCCGTATCTGTCTTGCACTCAGCTTGGCCTTTCCTTACACTTTTTGCCAGAGAAAGACTATTTTTGCTCTTTATCTTGGCCATGACATGATTTATATGCAGCCATTTTATCTGCTATGCGCACAAGTGGAATATGCGAGTTTTTGCTCACAAAATGGAGCTTCGAGTCCTGCAGAAACACAAAGCCTCCCAGCGATTCACCTATGCATCCGCAGACTCACTATAAACTTGGCTCTTTGGTCGCATAAACTTTGCGTATGCACAAAGTCCATATTATTTAAAATATGCATAAATTGGACTTTAAAAACCCCAGCCCAGACCAGCACCGCACCGCACAAGTGTATACCTGCGGCGAATGCAGGTTGTATGCATTTTCTAAATACATATACATATATATCCAAGACCTGATATGCAAAACATCGGTGAGCTTAACATACTTCGGCCCCGGGCCAGGCGTTTGCTGTCTCATATCCTCAAGTGGGGTATAATGAGTTTGTTATGAAGTTTGCTAAAAAATACATCATGTTCATTAAAACTACTAATATTCTGAAAAACTCAGTAGGAGAGGAAAGTCTTTGGCTAATATCAAATTAAAATTCAAATAAGGTAAGCTTGTGGCATATACATATTTAAAAATTGCAACATAAATAATGGTTAAAATTAATTAAAAACTTGACTGAAATTTCATAATAACTAAAAAAAAAGGAAAGATATAATTCACATAATTATTTCTCTATGAACTTGATCACTCCAAGCCCCACAAAAGTACATCAACTAATTTCTAAGGCGTTTCTGCCTCTACTATATTTTTGTTGAACGCTTAAAAAGACATCTTTGTCACAATTACACTTTGCATACCTCAACTTTAACCACTTTTGGGTAATCAAACAATGTCCTAAAAGTTTATTAATTCCTTTGTCATTCTCTTTTTGCCCGACATTAGTTTCTCTTAGGTAAATTTTCCCACCTGTCTCTGCAGTCACGTGTTTTTCATCTGCGGCGTGAAAAAAAAAAGTTGGCAAAGGCACTCTTACAGTGAACGTGTAATGCCAGATTCAAGCTCAACTTTTTGGGAGCTGCACCAAAGCAAATACACAGAAACAGAGACAGTGGCAGAGACACAGACCGACGGAAATACCCAAAGGGCTGAAGTTGGGTTATTTTTGTTTTCCTTTTGCTTTGGAGACTTTGGCATGTGCCATATGCCATATGGCAATGTATATATGACAACGCAAACTTTATGGCAGGTGGGCCGGAAGCCCGGGGGCTGGATTTGTTGAGTTGTATGGCTTAACGAGAATAACAAAAATTCGCTTTGCTCACTAATCCATTTGCTTGCCCCTCACGCATTAAATGCATTAAGTTTTCCGTTGCAAAACTTTTCCTCCAATGAATGCCCTTGTGTTCTTTTCAGTTCTGGATTTCCTATTACCCATTATTTAAAGAGGTCAGGGGTATTTTGCTTTGCTGTCAGTGAATTTTACAAGGCAATATTTCATGATAAAGGAAAGTATTATATATATTCAATATGGGGAAAAATAATAATTTAAAGTATATAGTCTTAAAAAAAATACAACCCTTTTCTAATAAATACTTGCGTCCCTCTAAATTTTAACAAAATAATACAGTTTCCAAGCTGAAGACAGGATAGTAGAAAGTCGAATCTCTCAGAAAAACGTATTCTTTCTTGTTTTATAATTGAATTGTACGGCAGCTGGCTGGAGGCCCTTTGTTTACACTTGAAACTACTCGTATTTGCACACAGCTTGGCTCGGTGTTCGCTGCCGCTTCCCCTATATGCCACTCTCCCTTGCTCCCTGTGTCTGTTTCATGCGGAAAAATCTAATTACTTGGCTGCTATTTAACTAACTCCGGGTAGCAGCAGCAGAAACGGCATCAGCAACAGCAGCACTCAGACAGCTTCTCGTACGTGTGTATTTTGTTTGTTTTTATTGCCAGGCGTGGCGAACGTGGCGTATGCGTAATATCGCGCGCCACCGGCCTACGTGGCGCAAGGATTCTCTCCCCGGTGATACATTAAGTGCTTATAATTGGAACGAATGCGCCAAAGTAACTTATGATGTTTACACATGACTTACAAATTGTTAACGTCGGTTCGGTTTTTAGCATGAAGCAACCAGCTTTCACCCAAATGCAACTGACACGAACTCCCCCCATATCAGATCTGCGGTGCTGTTAATGGCCATGGTTCCGAACTGCTGCCACGAGCAGAATTTGCCTCGGCGCGGCTTACCTCACCATATTTGTCATGCACTTGAGCACGTCGCCATTTGTGGCAAGAAACACGGGGTGGCCTTTGGGTGGTCTAAGGGGGAGAGCCCCACAATCCCTTGAGCTGCAGCTGTGACTATCTGGTGCAACAAGCGACACTTAGTGGGGACTCAAATGATAATCTCGATATGGCAAAGAAAAGCTAGTATTAAGCATAAAAGCAAACTATATATTTAATGTTTGCAAATTATATTTTATATCCAGATTAAAGAAATATGTAGTTTATAGTTGACTACAAAAGAAACTGTTGATGCTGTCAGGTTTTCTTCTAACTCTGTTTATTCACGGATTTTCTCATTTTAAATTTGTTTATATTAAATTTCAATCTACTTTATTTGTGAAACATAATAATGTGACACATATTGTGCATTAATTCTTTGTTTTCTTCAGTGGTTTTAATATAACTTTTAAAATATATATATCTACAATAAAATGTCTGTGAAATGAACTTGTGAAATTGCACTTGCTCAAAATTTTCTTTTTCCTAGAAAAGCTCACTGGCATGAAGGCTATTATTAAGGAATATTCATAGTGCCAATTAGCAGGACTTAGGGATGCTGCCCGGCGCGAAGAATTAAAAATTCATGGACGGCAATTATTAAGTATACGCAGGGTGTGACATTTGGCTTGTAAGCGCCGGCAGGAAATAAAGCAAGTCTGAGGGCAAATCCTCCTGTAATATATCAAAACATTTTAAGCTAAATTTAAATTAATTATAGGAGAGTTTCTCGCATGCTTCTTTTCTGGTTGCCGGGGCAACTCGCGTCAGCTTCGAGCTGGAAAATTAATTACATGCAATAGCAACAAAGTCCTCGACTGATGGAGAGTTGCCTGCTGTTTCTGCCCCAAAATCAACACTCAAAGTAAACTTTGACAACCATCGTTGGGGGTAAGAGAGGCGGCAGGAGTAGAGAAAATAGGAAAAAACGCGCTGAGAAAATACTCGAGATGCCAGGGGTGGGGAAGGGACGGTATTGCGTTAGGTAAAAGTTGTCAAGTGTTCTGTTTACTTTACTTTTATCAACATTAGAAATCAATTAATTTCGCTTTCATGCCAGAAGGGAAATCAATAAAAAAATTACATCTCTTCTGTTTTTTCTTTGAATTATTTCAGCTTGAATAAGTTTCAGAGTCAATGAATAATTTACAGGCCTCTGCCAGTCAGTCTGTTGGAGTTTTTATTAGTTTGCCATTTGATTTTATTTTGCCGCGAAAGTTGTTCGCTTTTAAATAAGTTTAAATTGGACTTAACTTTCGACTATAAATTGTGAATGAGTTATGTGTTTGTAGATTGGAATTACCATCAATTCAATAGAACAAATTGATTCAATTGATAGAGTCCAATCTGTGTCCAAGTGCAGGTTTTTATGCAATTTTCACGGCTTTATAGTCAATTAATTTTGATACAACCAAATGCATTTAGTTATTCGACATTGCTTAATGAAAAAACAAGCGAAATTACTCAATATCCTAAGCTTACCGAAAATGTATGCTTTTTTCTGCGTATTCCCAATGGTAATCCGAACTGGCCGCTTTTTTATGCCATGCATTTAATTAAAGCATTTATTTATCACACACAATGACACAGTCGCACACGGGGACACTGATATTTATGTAAACATAAAATGGCAAGCATTTTTTGCTGGCCTTAAATGTTTCGAAAGACCCAAATTATGTAAGCATTCTTTTTTATATTTTATGATAGGATTAATTTATATATCGCTATTATTTTAATGCATGCTCAATTAAGTATCGCCAACACATACACATTCACGGAAATATGCGATTTCAAATACACACACACAGATATATATTTATAGGAAGCACTTTAATGCATTTATATCATCGATTTATTGCCGTTTGCCATTTGAAAGTTTGCCATTTGCTATTTATTGTATTTTATACGCATTTGGCTATTTTGTTGTCAATACGATTTCCTAGGCTTCTCGATCAGATAGCAATTTTTATTTCGATTAACATGGATTTAGGTCAAATCAAGCCACTCTGTATTTAATTAGGAGATTTATGTTTTCACTGATTTAATAAGCATATGCTTTAACATTTGTGCTTTATCTAATTTTGATTAATTTGAATCAGTTGTTCAGCATTTATTGTGAATTTTAAAATATGCACAGTTCTATTTGACTTTTTTTAATCGCCTTTGTTTGCTTTATTTTGATTTATTTTTGCAATTCTTGTAGAGATATTTCATTCAGTTTTTATGTCATTTGAATATACAGTTCAATTTTTAATGACATGGATGTTATTTTGGGGCTATTTGTATAATAATTTATTGTATTCCCTTTGTGCGCGCTTCCAGTATTTAAATTGTTCATCAACTATATATTTTATGTAAACTTTTTAAGTAGCTTTTTATTTTTGTAATGAGTGATGTTTGCTGTTTTAATATACTTTATTCTTTGTTTAAGTTTTATTGTAACTTCATTTAAATTTTGATTTATTTGTGATTAATTCTTTTTTCAATTTTGATTTATTTTTATTGTTTAAAATTTTTAAATGCGATTAAACTTCGATTTTGTTTGATTTATTTGCCCCACCTTCAGCCAGGCTAGGCGCAATGCTAATTAGCAGCTGCCCTTTGCCACTCAAGGGATATTTATTTTTCTACCTTCAAAAAATATTGGCAACAAGTCAAGCACTAAACAAACACTCGGCCAATTTTTCGGATCCTTTTTGGCTTCAATTTGATTTGATTGCGACTGACAAGACTGTCAATTATGGACACTCGACTTAGCACCAATTGCGGGAAAAATAAACAGAAAATGTGCCGGTGAATCACGCCGATTTCACGCGACTTTCAGCGAAGGATAACGCTTGGCAGGACGCAGCCCCAAATGTCGAGGATAATAGAGTGTTGTGCACGGTAACAGCAACGCCGCTTGACTAACGCTGGGATGCTGGGACGGAATTTCTTGGTCAATGTTAACAGTCAAAAGCCGAAGTTCGAATTGTTTGTGGATCCTGTGGCACAGTGCGCATGCTCCTCTCCCTCTCTCTCTCTCTCTCCGATTTCAGGACTCCGATTCGGCTGACACACTTTTCGGCTTCACATTGCTGTAGGTTAGGGCCTCGTCTTAAAGCGAATCGAAGGCATTACTTAATATGCCTGGCACCTCTTGCGAGCACACTCATTTCATGCTCCAAGCCCCGGGTCTGGACTTAGCATGGCATAAATGATTTATATGGTGTTGCCCAAGTTTTCATTCATCTTTAATTCGAACGAGAGCCAGAGCCAGAGCCGGAGCCTGAGCCTGAGCCTGAGCCCGTAACCCCGCATGCACACACGTCTCGCCACATTAAACTGCAGGTCAGTGTGATTTGTCCATTTGTCTGGCCCTCGCCCTTTGCCGGGGCCCCAGAGGGATAGGGATAGGGTTTCCTTTGGACAGCTGCAAATTCATTTATGTTAATTTCGGTCGGTTAGACTTCTTGGCCGCAAAAACCAGTGTCGTGTCGGTTGGCAGACACATTAACCATGGCCTCTGTTTGCCAGCTTTATGTACTCCGGCCTGTCAACACACAACGTTGCGTATGCGTTATTTTAATGAGGTTTTTCGTGCGCCCTAAGGATTAGTTTTATGATTGGGCATATTAGTCAGGACCCTCTGACACAGTGCCGTGTGCTTAATTATGCTTACTACGTACGTATTTCTTTTTAGCATTAAATATTTACCAGTGGCAATTGAGCTTAGGAGAAGTCATCAAGTTGGGCGAAGGCGTTAAGTTGAAAAAGAAATAAAGGAGGGGTCCTTGAATATGATTGAATAGAATAATATAAGGTGTGATGTACCATAAAAGAGTAGTATTTTCCAGGTATATCTACTGAGAATATTGTAAAGACGATTTTTCTGAAACCCTTTAAAATAAAAATAGCTTTAAAAACAACTCTACCCCTAATTAGGATTTTCTTGTGACTGTAGAACTCAGTTTTTACAAGAAAATCTCCTAGCACATTTCGTGGAAACAAACTCAGCCCCAAGCTATACTTTTATTAAATTACAAATTTTTCTGTGCAGTTCAAGGAAACTCCTTCTTTGAAGTTATGCCTCTGCACTGCCTAAAAATCTCCCAAACCCACATATGAGACCCCCCTCTAAGAGGGAAATGGCTAAGCCAAATCCATTCTGATCCACTCCAGCTTTCCATACAATAGAACACAATCAGGCTAGCAGCACGCTGTCGAAATGCGCATTCATAACTCAAAATGGCAAACTAATTTACGCCAGACTTATTATCTCTTCGGTGGCAACATGTTGCCTAGAGTAGTCCACCCCGAAGACCTTTCGCTGTTCTCGCAGGACTGCCGCCAGGCATCATCGCGGCCACTTGGGCGCAGGCACATACATTTTAGGTAACAGTGCTGCCAATTTGGCCATTACCGATTTATGCTACTAAATATTTTTCATTTTTAAATCTAGAATATTTTTCCAAGTTGTATGTAAATTTTAAATATTATTTAGTTGTAGGTTTCAAGGAAAAAATTATATAAATAATAGAAATAACCTAATGTTAAAATAAATATACTTAGTTATGAGTTGTGGAGAATGTGGAACTTTTAAAACATATTTCAAAAAGAGTATGCAATTATATTTACATTATATTTTCTGGTTTATTTTTTACCGGCACCACTGACAGCACCCATCCCCTACACGTGACGTACGAGGTAGGGTGCTGAGAGCTTAGGAGGTTGGGCTTGGCATACCTGAGAAGCACGTGTGCGCCAAATGCTTTTCACCTCGCGATGAACAGACACTCACGAAGGCAGACAGACATGCGACACCTGGACAGACGCAGACACAGATATAGACACTGGCCCAGGTACAGCAAAAACCATAGACAAAGCGTAAAATAAAGCTATGTGTGTTGCTGTGTCACTTCATATTTTTTTGCATTATGTAATTGTGTCTGTGGGTGAAGAATAGGCGAGATGGGAAAAAAATAAACTTACCTGAAAGACGACGGCTAGGTGCTCTTACAAATGTGCCAGAAAAGTTACATTTTCGGATGTAAACACAGACTAATGAGTTCTTCTTCGTAAAATAAGATCTCCAAAGTGTAAGAGAAAACAATTCATTTGCGGCCTATTTATACATATATGTTGTAACCTGTAAATGCACTCGATAAACACAACGCGAAAACTAACGGGTTATTGCGCGACGAACGGCGATATGTTAAGTGTTCAGAAGCTAGATTGGAACTAATGAGAACTAACTTAAGCCTAGCTTGGGAGAGCTAATCGGGAAGCTCTTTGAACTGCAAGCTTAGTAGAGAGAGGGGAGGAGCGGGAGAGATCGTACGCGAAAGTTCGAGGCTAGGAAAGAGATCACACTGCCTCTTGAAAATAAGCGCTCACTTGGCGCAAGCATAATTATAATATTGATAAAATACAAATAATTATAAAAGTAAGTAAATAATAATGTACTGATTTATATAAAAATGTTATAGATATATAGTATGTTATTTATAAAGTAATATTTTGGTTAATAAAACTTTTTATAGGTTCGCAAACTTTTCTTGCTTACTATATTTGTATATTATCAGACATTAAATAGCATTCTCTTAAATAATCTCTGAGTCCGGATCTTAATTCTCTGTAATTTATAACTAAAACTCATGTCCGAGTTTATATCGATAATGTTTATTAAGCATGAATAAACATACCTGATATATTATATTATATTAATTAATAATGTTAGATATTTTAATATCTTGAATTAGAGTTTGTTCTGATTTTGTATCTTATTTATTTATATTTAGAAAGAGTTTTAGTTATTTAGTAATAAATCCTTAACTCACCCGCCTGCTTAGTTAAAAATTCCGATTTCCTGGGCCATTTAAAGCTCTGCCTCGAAATGGTTGCAGCGGGAAAAGTCGCTCTCACCTGTCCCGCTGCCATGTGTCGTGCAGGTGTTTTGTCATTTTAGCGCCACAGACGCTCCATTGGGGCGAGCTCGAATAAAGAAGATAATGCCGTCGCGGACTCATCCCTCCCCCAGATCCCAGCCGGCTCCTGGCTCCTCCTGCTCCTGGCTTTATTTACACTTGAGCGAATTGTTGCGCATTTGCGACATGGCTTCTCGCAGAGTCTTGGAGCCACGCAAATGAGTGCCTTGGGGCAGCCAGGGGCGACAGCAATGATGGGCACGTTGCTCCTGTCGGGACGAAAAACAACAACAGGAGCAGAAAACAGCAACTGGAACCCATCTTGGCCAGGTTCCTAACACCTGGCTATCAGGCTGCACCAAATGAGCTGCCGGTTGGTTTTCAATGGCAGCTGTCTGGCTCTAAGCCGGTGACATGTCGCCGCGTGATTTGAATTGAAGATGCCATCGCAAATGTGCATTAATTTGTCAGGCCTTTGGCAAATGTGCATACTAAACATGTCTGCGACGGCAGTCAAATGCGTGAATAATGCGGGATTGAGTGCGGGGCATCGAGTACCTTCGCTGATTGCAATTGTAATATAAGCACATGACACACGTGATCCCTCAAACGGATTGGAGACATATCAGAAAGGAGTAGGTGGCTTCAGCAACCAGAAAAATCAGACATCAATCACTAGAGTTGTAAAAAACATTGTAGGGAGTGTATAACTTTCTTGAAATTTGTATTAATTTATTATTTTTGTTTATTTACAAGTGCAAATAAACTTAAGTTCGTATGCCCTTGCAGGTTATTATAATTTCAGTCAGAAGCTTAAAAACTTGTGAAGCAGTCATTTCCGACCCTATAAATCATATATATTCTTGATCAGCATCGAAAGCCGAGTCGATCTAGCTATGTCCGGCTAAAATTTATTTTTTTCAAAATTTTGATAATTTTATTAGCGGTTAAATCGTTAAAATTGTCATCAAAAAATTGACAAAAATTTTAATTTTCTTAAATTTTAAATTGAGTATGCAGATTTATTAACCTAATAAAAACTAACATAGGACAGCTTCCCGAATTGAAATTAATGCTTTTTTGGCTTAGTTATGAGTTTTTTAAATTGTGACATATCCAAAAATATTGTCATATAAAAATATAAATTAATATCAATTCAAGGAATGCGTATATTTTAAGCATAGTTATAATCGATTTCCTATTTAATCCTATTATTCAATTGCAAAACTGCAAAGATATATAAACTTTGGCTTCCCGAACTTAAATTTCTTTCTTTTTTAAATCATTTTTTATACAATTCTTATTATTGATTCATTACAATATCATACCAGTAGCTTACGCCCTTTAAATTATATAGGGACTTCAAAATCTTCTTGTTACTTCTTAAAGCATTCGAGCTTAAATTGAACACAGAAAATTTCCCTAAAACCTGCTTAAAGCCAATCACAAATGAATGACTTCTGAAAAGCCGACCTATATTCCTGATTATAGTTTGAAAATTCGATAGCAATTTTTTCATTATTCCTTGTCTGTCATATATTTTTCCTCCCATTAACAGAAATTTTCCTAGCTCAGAGTATTATTTTCATTTTTTTTTCACCGCATGTCATTATCAGTGGCACTGCGTACTAAAATTGTGAGTTTATGACCTGTAAAAGTTCTATCATGTTTCCCTTTTCCCCCATTATCTAATTTTTATTTTCAATTTTTTCTTTTGGTCTTTAATTCGGCAAATTTCCCCGTGCACTTTGCCAGGCAATAAAAATATTTTAATGCAACATTTTTCTTTCCCTCCGCCTGAGTTTTCCCATTATACGGGTGCCCATTAAAAGGGCTACAGAATACATAGAAAGTAGAAAAAAAAAAAACAAACAAATGAACGAAAAAAAACGCCCACACAATATATCAAAAAAAGGTACGAAGCTGACCGAAACATCTCTAATTTTTGGGAATTTTCTGCTGCTGAAGTTTTCAGGTTTTGACCAGGAAAATGGTGAACGTGAACGTGGCCATAAACTAATTGAATATTTTGGGGCATTATCTATGCCATTTATTGTTTGAGTTTCGCCTGGCTGGGTTTCATTTGCAGCTGTGCGCCCTGGCCGGGAGGGAGTGGGTAGGGTAGGTCCTGGCGGTAAGAACGGAAAGGACGAGATGCCCCTAACGAAATCAGCGCTGGCTCCTGATTTTATTTATTTATTTATTCGCCGGCTGCCTCTTTTTACTACTTCTGGCTTTGCCCCGCTTTAGTTCCGTTCCATGTCGTTTCGGGCTGCTGGTAATCTGTTTGTGTTTTGTTATTTCTCGTGTATAATTTTTTCCGGCACACATTTGTTACGCCCCCCTAAAAGGTCCGCCTCCCGTAATACGATGCCACCCAATTTCTTTATATATTTTTTTCCTTTCATCTATTATGCTTTCATCATCTGGTAAAAGGACTCTATAGTCACCTTGTTCCTTTTTTTTATAGGCCATATTCTAGGGACTTTGATTTTTGTGCCCCATTTGATTTAAGTCTGATTTTATGTCAGTGCTCTCGATGGCAGCTTTAGGATTAAGGAATAAAAAACATATACTATGAATTTTAGTTAATTGAACTGCAAGGCAATAAGCCACAAATGTAAACAAGAAATCATTTAAAACGTTTGCCTTTAACTGCTTCCCAGCAAACATCAACAAAAACGTGGCCAAATGACACTGCAAAAGGGCTCAAAGCTTCTGGACACGCGGAGATAGGAGACATGGGGCAAAGGACAAATGCGGCTGCAACTTTGCGCGGAATGATAAAAATGGCAAAGGCTGCCCGTTTCGGGCCAACACAGTGGCAAGGACAAAAAAAAAATTGGCCAACAGAAAGACACAAAAATCACAGACCCAGGGTGCAAGAAGCAAGTATCGTTACCAAAAAAAAAAATAAAAGGACAAGCAGCGCCCAAAAATTGTGCTGCAAAAATTGCATTTAAGGTATGCAATAAAATGCCATGCATACATTTTGGTCCTGCTGCACTTTTTTGCCATCGACTCGGCGAACAAAGGCCTGGCCAAAGGAAGAGAGGAAAAAGTCCATTGAGGCACAAAATAAGATTATTAACATTGTTAAAGCGAACGAGAGCAGGAAGCTGGCGGATAACAGATACAGGGTCTGGACGGGGCTACTGATGATTGGCTTTGGCCAACAGGACAATCGAGCGGATGCCTCTTTTTACCAGCTTTTTACCATCGTGAAGCTCCTGTTATTCTGTCGCTCTCAGCTGAGGCCGGGGCTAAGGCTCCACCCAAAATCCGGAAACTGTAAACTACAAAAAATTTATTTAAGGAAGCTTTCAACAGCCGCAGCTAGGAAAAGAACAACAACTGGGCAGACACTGCTCTGTTGGCAGAGGAAAAATAGAAAATGGCAAACAATATAAGAAAACCATTTTTGGGCTTAGCCCTGAGGGTGGTGGCCAAAAACTAGTTATTATTAAAAGTCAACGCACAAGAAGCGAAAAATGCTTATACCCTTTGAGTTAAGGAATGTTCAGTAAGAATGCAATTACTATTTTATACTTTGAAATAAATTAAATTACTATTTTTAATACATGAAGATAAAAACTATTTTGAGATGGTCTAGAAGACATTTAACATAAAGGAAATATTAATAATTATTTAAAAATCTATTCAAAGGTACCTTTGTTAATTGTGAGATAGATTATTTGCTTTCTTATAATATAATGCAAACACTTTTATAAATTTAAAAAACACTTGGTAAGAGTACCTCGTTTCGACTCTGCTTTAATTTCATTGCAAAGAGTGCGGCAGCAAAATGGCAAACTAACAACATTTTGGGGCAACACCAAGAGTTGACTTTTGGTCTATGCTTTTGGACTGAGTCTGGGTCTGGGTCTGGGTCTTGGTCTTGGTCTTCGTCTCGGCCTAAGCCTGAGCCGTAGCAACTGATAACTTCCGGCCTGCAACAACATCATAAACAGCCACTTGGCACAATGAAATGGCTTTCTCCCCTAGCTCCTTTCGGCTTTCCACTTTCCACTTTGCACTTTCAGCTTGCTCCTTGCAAAGGGCTCCTATGCAAAAGCTGCCAAGATGATGGATGGAGAGCAAAAGGCTTGCACTGGCCAATGTTCTGATGAAGCCTCGTTCGCCACTCTTTTTGCGGCCATAAATCGTGGGTGGAAGCAGGGCGAAAGACATATGTCTAAGTGGTATCATCTTTGTGCATGTACCTTTAAATCTTCGGGTTTTACGCTCAATATGCTAGGGTTTTGCCCCCACACACAATTTCCATTGTCAGGGCACCGACTTGGGTTCATTTGTTAGTGTCGGCCGTGGTGCACTTGGCTGCGGCTTCCCCGTACTTAGGGTAAGACCTACATATCCTTTTAGCAGGACTTGTGACACACACAGACACCCATACATGCATCCTCCATCACATCCGGTTAGCAGGGCCACATCATCTGTTGGGCTAAGCCCACAATGACCCAGTGATTTAGCCAGTTTGCAGAGGCCGCTTAATTATTTTAGACCATTAGTTTTAATCCCATAGTCATTGGGGGGTTTGGTAGAAGGATATTGATTTTAAAAGGGGCTTACAGCTTATCTACCTTGGTTGTGGGTCCAAAGTCCATTTAAGTTTTTGCCAGACCACTGAGAAAATTCCGGAAATTCTTCATCTTAACTTAATAACCTTGTTCTGCCACCGTCAAGTGTTTATTTTGAGCTATCTTAAATTTTAAATATTGAAAAAGGTAATAAAAAGAGACTAAAAGATTTCCAGCTTTGACTGACCTCCTTGGCTTTAAGTTCTTTGACTCCCTTGAGTCCTTTGAGCTTCCCCTTTGCCTTTGAGAACGCCGTTGCTCTGGCTCATGTAACCAATTTAAACCGAATGTATCTGCTGGTTACACATCGAAATCCAATTAATGTAAATAAATAAGAGATAGCCAGAAAAGAGGAAAATAAAGCAAACATGCGAGTGCGTGGTTTCTTTTATTTAAAATTTCTTGTTGATGTCAAAGGATGGAGAGAGGAGGACCACATGTGTGCCCTCAACGCAATTAACGTTGCTTTTGTCGGATGGGGTTTTCCCCTAGTTTCCCGCTTATTTTGCTCCACTTTTCCCCTTATCTTTTCTCGCGATCACTAATGCTCCGGCCAAGTAAAGCACGTTAATCTGTTGCAATGTGGCCAGCACAGAGCACACACAGTCCCACACACTAATACAATTTGTTTGGCCATTTCAGTCGGTCTCTTTTCCAGCATCTTTGTTATATTTTCACGTTTTTTCCGCTCGGTTTTTTTTGTGTGTGTGTGCTCCGCTTTTCCTTTGCACATTTGACAGAACGAATGGCAGCGGAAAACGGCAGCCGTTAAGCAGTTTCGCCTCGTTTTTCATTGCAGCACAAGATTTGTTTGTTTCCCTACCTCAAACACGGTACGAGTGTGTTTGCTCGAGTTTGCTGAGGAAAAGAAACGGTTCCATTCCGGTGTTTGCCATGCCAAGAAGTCTATGCATATGTGGGCGGAAAGTTTATTTCTTTGAGTATCCTGAATTCGCATTCTCCGAGAAGTTTATTTGACAGAGAGCTGAGTTCAAGGAGTTTCGAGATTTCTGATTTAACGGCTTATAAGAATAATGAAACAAATAAAAAGGTATGGTCTTCATATGTTTTATGTTAAAAGTGCTTTAAAATAATAAATAAATGTCTTTTACAATATTGGTTCCTTAATCATACAGGCCAGTTTTGTTAGGGAATTAGAAAAATCTTTTTCCTTGACAAAATAAATAAAAAAACTATCTACTTTACACCTAATTAATATTTTAAAAATATATAACCATTTTACTCATGTTAGAAACATAAAAGAAAATGTATTCCTCCACTTTATACATTTCACCTTACACATAAATTTAGTAAATGTTTTCTAAATTTTTGCAGAGCATTCTCTGGACGTTCAATTGTCTTAATTTTCCGGCATTTTCCCAGATATTTGTTTTCATGTTTTGTGCGCTTTTTCCCGACTGGCAAGTGGAATTGCTAACGGAATTAGCGCAGCAACAGCCATGCAACGTGGCTCCTGGTTCCTGTTCCTCCTCCGTATCCTGGCGGCTGCTTCTGCTGCTTCTGCTGCTGTTTCTGGTTCTCTTTCCCTGTTGGATCCTGATTCAGATTCAGATCCCGATTCCACTTCAGCCGGAGTTTGTTGTCTCTGTTTTGGGCTCCTGGAGTTGTTGCCATCGCTATCCTTCTGGCGTTCGTTTTTCCCTTGCTCTAGCTTTGTTTATTTCAGGTTGGTCGCGGCGGCTATTCCTTACAATTTCATTTGGCTGCCCAGCAATATTTTATCTGGTTTTCTTCTACTTTTTTTTATTTCTGCACTGAATCCCCTTGCGATCCTTGGCGGTGCTTTAAAGTCCTCATGCATATTTAAATGTTATGTGGCCATTGGCCAATGTGCTTTTCTAAGGGCCCCGGCGATATGTGCAGATGGCATAATTGATTAGATGTGAAGTGCTTATAAGCGATGTGGCAGACCCTTGTGGCAGATATCGGGGGGGAGGGCCGGAAAAAGCCGCGGCAATTGTTAAGGACTATGTTGGATTAAAAGCCGCTCGAAACAGCAACAGCAGCTGAGTTTGAGGATTTCTCACTGTCTGTCAGGCTGAGTGGTCTTTAGCGAAGACAGCTTCCGCAAATGGAATTTTTGTGATTCCCTGGAGTCTCAGCTTGCTTAAAGCATTTTGTACTTCTTATATTGTATTATAAAACACTAAAAACATAAGTGAATTATATTTTTGTATTACTTATATATTGATAATGGAGCTCTGAATAATTTCAAATTAAATTTTTATACTTTACTTAACAATTCTAGATAATATTTTCAGAATTCTTTAATAAATATTACTATTTAAATACAAGATATTCCATTAAATATTTAAGCATTAAAACTATATCCCTTAAGTATTATATAATTATTTTATAATTCCTTATCTTTAAAAATTAAAGTATTGGGTGCTATTTAGTCCAGTCTTTCTTGTTTTTTTGGGACTTTAACTTTATTTTTCCTGTTTGCCTTGCGTTTGCATCACATCCCGCGAACTGTTTGTCATTTTGCAGTGGCATGACACAGGGACAGCGACACCAAGGACATCCGAAATGGTTTTCCAAGCACAGGCCTCTCGTCCCCAAACCGTATGGGCCAAGTGAACGACAGGACAGCGGCATGGAGTTGAGTCCTGGTCCAGCTTTAGTTTGAGCCGAGCTGCTTGTTATGCACGCGCGCTGATGAAAGACGGGTTCCATTTTTTTCTCCCCCTGGCTCACATTCCCCTTCCGATGTTTTTGGCTTACAACAATGTTGGTTTGCAGTTTTTGTTGGCAATCAAAAGCATGTTTGGCCAACAGCTGGCATGCGCCATTCATTCATTGTACTGACGCTGCTGGAGGACAACAAGCGACGGGCAGCAACCGACTGCAATCATTTTTATTAATTTTACCCAAAAGGGAATTTATGTAGCCGGCCGAGTGCCGGGTCTGTCCTTTTGGTCATTAGTTATGTGGCCAACGGGAGCAGGAGCTCATAAAAGTCCTGCCAGCCGAGGCGTATACATGTATGCAGATCGCTGGCCGCCTCTAATTGGATATTTTAATTACATTGGGCAATAAACGGGAGTCGAAGAGCCCAACAAAATGACCAAATAATAACTCCACAAAATACGCATAGGGAAGTACAGAAGAGCTTGTTGAAATCTATAGTAGTTGCTGGGCACTGAAAGAAATCATTTGGGAGTTTTAACATATTGATATTAATGAAAAAATCATAAGACCAATGGTTATTGTATTATTTGTATTTTATTAAAAATAAAATTTAGATATACTATTTATGGTAACATTTTTCTTGATAGTTAAATACATTTAATGGAACATGGACTAATAGCATATATAAGACTACTATAAAATATACATTTATACTTCGATTTATTAAAAGAAAATACATATGACACTTGGCAATCAAACCAATGACTTCGTATACCTCCAATAAAACTAAAAATATGTGTATTTTGGGTGTATTAAATTAATATTTGTATATGGTAATTTATTAGATAAATCAAAGTTTTAAAATATCATAACTAAGCCAAAAATGCATTAATTTCAATTCGGAAAGCTTTTCTGTGCTAGTTTTTGAAAGGTTAACAAATCTGCATTTAAAGTTTTTTAATTTAAAAAATTTTAATTTTTGTCAAATTTTGAAAATTTTATTGATGTAATCTGTTACACAATTTTTGGAAAAAAAATTTCAAAATTTTTTTTTTCACCGGACATGTCTAGATCGAATCGGCTGTTGATGCTGATCAATAATATATATGATTTATAGGGTCGGAAATGACTCCTTCATTGCGTGGCAAGCTTTTAACTAGAATTATAATACACTGCAAGAATATAAGTTATTTAGACCCTTAAAAGTTTATGAAATTCATCTGAATTATTACTCGTTTTAATAAAATTGTTTTTGATTTTTTTCAAAGGGTTCCTTCAACCCATTTTGCTCAGTGAAATATCCGCCACGTAATTTGTTTGCATAATAACAGTTTGCCATCATCCGCCGCTTGGTGTTGCGGGCGATGGTTTGCTGCTGCTGGCTCATCTGTCTGCATATTTCAAGAGCTGCTCAGCTGCTCGAATTCACAGGACATCGGCAGTGGAGAGAGGAGAAATGGCAGCCAACCGGAGGAAAGCCGAAGATTGATTGCCTTATGAATGCGAATGGATATGCATATAAAATGAAATCTAGAAGTATTATGCCGGTATATATCACGACTTGAATCCCACGCCGGAAATCTGTTTACATACGAATCCCATTTGGTGTCAAACTTATTTCAAAATATCAAAATACCCCTGGATAGAAGTGAAACGATCCAAATGTTGGCGTCTTGTCGTATTTAAAATAGTACCACCAAAGGCGACACCAAATGTAATGTAAAAAGCAACAATAACAAGCTGGTTGGACATAAGGGAAATAAGGGAAATTCGAGGAAAACAACCAAAGGAAGCATATTCTTTGTTGTTGGTCGGAAAAAAAATGCCAAAGAACATAGTCGTTAAAACCAAATGTGCTGATTTCCTTAGTGCTTCCCAGTCCCATTGCCTTGTGGTTGTGATTCCCCCTCAAAAGGCAGACAGAAGCGATAAACTTTTTGTATGAGAATTAATTTGCGCTTTCGGCTCTTTTATTTTGTTATGCTTTTAGTCTTAATGGCCATAAGTGGGCATATTTTGTATATGATGTACAGCAGGTTATGCTGCCAAATAAAAGAGGCCCAAAAAACACTTGGAAACTTTAAGCCAAAGAGGAGATTATGGGGAATAGTTAAAGATAATTAGTAATAGAGTTAAAATGTCGAGGAATGCCTTAATAGGAATATAATGTATATAGTATGTAATATAATCAATTTTTTAATACCAATACCCAATAACAATTCCCAACCAATACCCATAAATCCGCTTGAATAATGCCCACACTAAACTAGACCTTCAGAGGCATATTTACGATTTACCAACTTGCTGACTCTCCAGTTGCTATCTTCTTTTGTAATTGCCAATAAGTTAATATATAGACTAGGACCCAGTCTGTCCGCAGAAGAGAATTACGCTTATCGCTTTAATCGACCCAAAAGGCCAAATTACAAGCACCAACAAAGGACGAATCAGCGGCAAAATGTCATTTAAGTGCCATAAAAGCAAAGTAAATAAGTAAATCAGGGGCGGCCAGAAATTATCTGCAGCTTAAATAAATTTGGCAGAAAAATATAAAAAGCGGATGTAAAGTGAAGCTAAGAAGCGAAACACCTGAGAGAGAAATGGCCAAAGTTCCTTGGCAGCCCATCTTTCAAATTTAATGTCTAATTTAAATGTTGTAAATACCAACTGTGTGTGTAGGTGTCGGGGGTGTGCGAGTGGTGTGCGAGTGGTGGGTGGTGTTTGGCGTTCGGCGTTCAGGTTTCGGCCGACTTTGTTATGCAAATGACTTGCGCTGGCGTTGGCCAGGAAACACACACAGTTAACACCAGGGTCGAGGGGGCTTGGAAGTGGACGTTGCTGGGGGCGTGGCAAGGACTAAGGCATCTCTGGTCAAAAGGACGCAGCGAGTCTGCCGCTCCACTTGCGAGTTTGCAGCTCAGCTCCCTCACAACCGCCGCTGTAAATATCATTAACGTGATTTTAAAGCCGGCTCATAAAACTGCCAGAGTGGGATAGGTACACTGAGAAAATAAATGCAATTTAAATCTAAATGCAATCTTCTAAGAATTAAATGCGAAATTTAACTCAAAATCTGACATATTTTAAGATTTATAACATTACACACTTCATCTCAATTAAGAAACTGTAAATAAATATTTACAACCTGAAGCTAAATTTACACATGTTCTAGCAATATTTCCTTTTATTTTCCAGTGTATTTGCTATGTAAAGGGGTAGCAGATAGAGGTCCGAGGCTTGAGTGTCGGAAATTTGCTTTTAATTTTTGCAGCATTCGTGGGCGTGGCCACCGTTTCTAAATGCCTTTTTGGTTAATGCAGCTTCCCGTGTTTTCCATTTTTACTTCCCTCTTATATTATTTTGTAGCGCCACGCACCTGCCATTTATTTCCACTGAGACTCTAAATAATGTCAGGACAAAGGATGCTCTATACCGGCATTTTTCCCATTTCTAATTCAGCAGGAAATTGAGACACTCTTCTGGTTTGTAATAAAACGAAAGAAATAAAAATAAACAATAAATAAACTTTTGTTATTACAATAATAATGAAATTAATCATTTACAGATTTATCTACCAAATGATGCCAATTTAAATCTATAAATGTATTTCTCGGCGAATTCACAAATATTTTTATATTTCAAAAGAGAAAAAGCGCGCACCACCGACTTCCATAAATATACGATTCCCCCATCCTCATCAGAAATTCATTGATTTACAGCAGCAAGAAAATGCTTCTCAAAGAGCGTAGAATAAGGAAAAAATAGGAAATGCTCCCACTTGACAGGACAAATCAAATTATATGTCAAGATCAAATGCGCAACCAGAATCAAAGTGGTCTAAATTTGGTCGTGACATTTCCCTAATGGCTGTAGGAGAGCTGCACAAATAAGCTTAATTTTTAATGCGGAATGTCTCAATCTGACGGCTCTCAGTGTGACAAAGAAATATCATATCCTTGTCATCGAAAATGGAAAATAAAAAACATGAAAATGAATAAAAATTCTTTGGGAAATATTACTTAACATACTTGGTAAATTGAACTAATCGAATTCGATGCCTCCCGTATGAACCTTAATTAGAGGCAGCCGTCTAAAAATTAGGCTAAACAAGGTTAGGTTGCAAAAGTTTTTGGCCAACTAATATTGTTGGAAAATCGCGACATCAAAGTGTGCGCTTAACTGATATAAACCATTGCAGGAGCCGTTGGAAATTGCCTGAATAATTAACCGAGAGCATCAAATTACATTACATTAAGTGCTGGCTGTCGGCTGCCGGTGAAAGTGTTTCGCCAATCTTTCAACCGCCGCTTGTCTCCATTGTGGGCACGAATGAATATTCTCATTAAAATTACGCGCAGCTGTTCCCTGTTGACTGTTACGGAGGCCGCGACCCCGGCCAGGACCTGGCCAAAACCCAGGACACAGACCAGACATTGGCTAGCCCTTAATTTAAGCACACCCGCAGACACACAAAAGCAGCAACGATTTTACGCAATTGTAATGGCCACGGAATTTAACAGGCGGAAATGTTGTTGAAGTGTAAAACGTGCCCCTCCGCAAACTTAATGCCAGAAATATTATTATGTTCCAGTCCAGTCAGGACACGAAGGACACTGTCATGGCAACGCTCCACTTGGCTTACGTAGCATTTGTATGCAAACTTTTCCCATATTTCATTTGCTTCTAATTAACTTAATTTACTTGCTGGCCAACAACGAGATTCTTGTATTCTATTCCATATGTGAGAGAGGGGCGGAGGACAAGGCCAAAGTAACAAGTTTTGTCATTTCAATTATGAAATGAGCAAAACAAAAACTTGTCGGCAAGTTAATTAGCCTAATACGTAGAAGGTGAATTATAAAATGTTTTATTGCCGGCGACAGACAAAGGAAACATCTGCTTTAATGTGCTATTTCTGAAATCCTAGGGCATGGTAAAGAACTCTGGATTAGACAAGTCGGAAAAGGATTTAAAACAAAAAGGATACGGACTAAATGTTAAAGGAATGTCTGTAAGAGAAAACTAGGCAACAATGTGAAAGCAAAAGTTATGTAGTAAAAGTTTGGCTTACTATTAAATTTTCTTTTTAAATTGTTGAAAGCATTAGCGAAAAAGTTCTTGTTTTGAATATATTTTTGTATGAATTGAGAATCATAGTATTAAGTAGTTAAGCATATAAAAGAGGACAACATTGTTTTTAAAAACAAGTGGTAAACTCATTTCCTTGCATTACTTTTAAGCCGCTTAACTTTTCATTTAACCATCTCCAATCAAAGTGCATCCTTTGCCTTCCCGATCTCCTTTTGCCGCATATGCCATTTAAATTATTTTTTGATACCCCAACGAGACGATGATATTCAATTTGGTTAATGCGCTTTTCAGCTTAAGCGCAATTATATTCAATTTGTCAGAAATATTACGTGCAATCCGATAAAGCCAATGCCAAGTGACAAAAGCGCTACTGGATGAGGCGGGGGGAAAACTGGGATGCTGGAAAACGGAAGGAGGAACATGACCCCATGTACATATGTATGTATGTCAGCCATCTCCGGCACACCCACTTTTTCCACCCTTTTTCCGGCCCTTCAGCCTCTATCTGTCCTTTTTGTCACTCTCCATTCCGCCGACTGCCACAATAAATAAACAATGCGAACAAAAGAAATCCAATAACAAATTTTTAAACAAGTGTTAACGCTACCTGAGCCCCGTCATCGTCATGATGGAAATGGGAAAAACAAAAGCATAAACAAAATATACAAGAAGTAAGATCGTCACTGACAATTATTTCGAACATGCAATACCCAGTTGTAAGAAATGAAATATTATTATATTATATTATATATATTTAAGTAAATAAAGAAAACTGAAAATGTTGTCTTATAATCTTCAATTAAAATTCAAATAAATACATGACATTACATATTTAATTTTATTACAGAATAATATCAAAATAAATTATAACTTATACAACATTCATGAATAAATCGTTAGTTTTATAAACATAGATAATATACTCTCCAACTACATAGAGTATGGAGTATAAAACAAAAACAGCAGCCAAAGGGAGCGAAATGCTGCGTTTTAAATGTGGAAATGGAAAATGCAAGTACATAAAGTGCCAACCGAACTGACCAGAGGCAGGAGAGCCAGGGATAAGCCTTGCCCGGGATCCGGGGATTGTCCATCCAGTCGGCATGTTGAACCTGGGCATTGTGGTCGACTCTGCGTTTCTGCCACGGCGTTAAGTGCTATGCCGAAAAATATGCAAACAAAAGCCCAGTTTTCCATTGCCATTGCCACCGAAAATGCCCTTTCCTCCGCTCTATCTGTTCGTGTGTCAGTTGAGTGCGTGGAAAAATATTTGACTACAGCACCGGGCCATAAATACTGTGTGTGCCGAAGTGCTAAAATATCGAGGTAAATATATACTACCTGGTTGCTTGACACTACCTTTTCTTGTCTGCTTTTAATACTTAATATTTGAAAAATTAAAAGAAAGTAAGCTTAAGGTATTGCTCTTAAAATATTTAATTGGATGTCTTTACTATAGGAACTAATATTTTGTAATTGGCAATAATAATAAAACTCAGTTTAATATATTTAAATATTTTGTACCTTTTTTTCTTGTACACCGAATTAACTTCATACGAATTAAATTTAAATTCACAACAAAAAAATGACTGCCGCCACCCATATCCCTCTGGATTGCAAATATTCTTGAGTCTGCTTTAATGCAATATAAAGTATGATTTTTTCGCCTGCTTTTTCCTCTGATTTTTCTTTCCTCTCTGTAATTCCAATTTCCCATTTCCTTCGATCTTAAAAAGCCTTTTCAGCTAATTAGTATGGTATCAGCTGCAAAGGAAACTTAAAAGTTTTTTGCCCCCTTAGCGAGCCATAAAAAATACATAGAAGAAAAACTTGTCGTCAGACACTTGCCACATCAGACATCGTAAAATTAATTTAGGTGACAAAAACGAGGAATGACCCGGCGGCAATAACAATTTGATTTAGTGTCCGCCAGAGCTGCCAAAGTCATTAAATTTAGAACATACAATACATAGTGCAAACAAAAAATAATTGTGCCATTTTAGCAGTGCCATAAAAATAAAAACAAAATAAAAAATAAATGAAACAATATAGAAAAGAAAAAAAAATTAAAAACGAGGCGAGAAACAAAAAAATTGAAGGCGAAAACGCGCGAAATTTATGGGGCATCTTTGCGCAGTAACACGCACGCATATAACGAGCCATAACCAGTACACACACACATAGACACACACACACACACACTCACACACACATAGACAGCGGGAGAAAGTGCTTCTAACAGTACTTTGTTTTAGTTTAGGGCACAATGGCCGCCATCGCCAACGCCATAGCAGGCCACACTTCAGTCAATAAAACGCAGGCAACAACATAAAATGAATGGAACAATGGCGCCAGCAGGAGAGGAAAATCCTTCGAGGACGGCGGCGTTCGGAAAAGGGATTTCCCCATAGCTAAGCCTAGGCCTCACTAGAATAAACCCAAAAACCCAACCGAACACCCCCTTAAAGTTTGACCAAGAAACTTTTGTTCAGCTTTCTATCTGTATCTGCACTTAGTTGCAGCTAATGGCCAACGGAGCTGGGAGTGTGTAAAAGGGGGAGGGCCAGGATCTAGAATCCAGGATCAATCATCAAGTTTAAACGCATTACATAGAGCGTTAAGCGATAAGCAGCTTTGTTGCATTTGCTGACCTGCTACTTCCTGTTGCAAGGAGATACATCGAAGACTTTGGCACACACACACACACCCAGAATCGTTTTGCTCCTCATCATCAACTTGAGCAATTTTATTGGGCTGCACTGAGAGAAATCTATTTAACTGAAAATCAAAGAAAGCGAATGCAGGTATTGGATGATATTTACAAACTAAATAAGCTTTTGAGCTTCATTTAATTTTCATCTAATAACATAAGTAGTGGCTTTAAGTTTTAATACTTTCCCCGAGTGTAGAATTCCCCCTTCAAAAAATAGTTAAAGCCAGTAGAACCAAAGCAATAATACGCTTGCCTTGGCTCGTCTTGCCCTGAGTCGCTTATATTGTATAGCCAGTGATATATATACTATTTCTCCGGCAGGATTTACGATGCCAGCAGCAGCAGGAAATCAGCAGAAAAGCAGGAGCAGAGTTGTCTCTATTTTCAAGTTGCAAGCTGGCTTGGAACAATTGCTTAAAGGATGGGCTAAAGGAGGTCCTTGGAAATTGAGTTAATGCAGGTGGAATGCAATTATTGTCCGGATAGGTACACAATAAATGACAGGACACAATTACCAAGCAATCATTTATTTATTTTAAAACAAATGCTTTGCATAAAACGGGTCTTAGCAAAGTATTTTCTGTTCAGATTTAAGATTACCTTCTAAATTAAATTTTTGGTAGTTAGAATAGATAGAATATGAACTTAAATTTGTACGTAAAATACCCAGCTTGACTGAAAAGGTATTGAAAAATATGTAAAAGCTTCTAATGCCTTTAATTGCTCTACAGATTATATCTATATTGTAATAGGAAGCTTACCCTGTAACCCTGTATTAAATTTCTGCATTTCCAATTTCCCAAAAAAATTTACCTCAAATAAACGAAACACTCGCTATTAAATTGTGTGCAAATATTATCCGATCACAATCTAATTGGGCATTGGGAAGCCGTAAAAAGAAATTCAAGCCGAGATGGGAACTGAAATTGGAGTGGTGGTGCTGCTCCTGTTTGCCTGTTCCGCCTCTGTCTCTGTGTGGTTACAAAACTATTTATTTAGTTGGTCATTTTGTTGTTATTTGTGCATGTAATAGACACACATATATGTATGTACAAGACCCCCTCGAACCCCGCGCATAAAGTGTAATATATACAGTGCCCGCCAGATATAAGGTCCTCTTTCTGCTCTTACTCCCCAACTATATTGCCCGGCGCATTTCTCCTATCTCGTGTGTTTCTGTCACCGGAGAGACGCACATCCGGTCAGATCTATAAATTTCCTGTAACTTCATGCGGAATGTGTGCCTGTGTGTGGGGAGTGTGTGTGAGAGTGTGTGTGGCAATGCGAGAGCGTATTTATTTATTGTTGGCGCTAACTCGGCCAGGCCAAAAAAGTGCGGGAAGCCAAAAGGAAGACAATGAAAAAGAAATACGAAAAATGATATAAAAATGTTAGTCGGCCAGGACACTGACAGTCGATAGAGCTCTCCATGTGTGAACATATGGGCACTGGAAAAAATAATAGGTAACATGAACAAACTTCAATTAAAATAGTTTAAAAATGTATCTAAAATAATCCAACACTCTTTGATTATGTTTACCTATAACATCTTATTTATTGAGTAGTATTAACTTAATTCTTTTGAAAACCCTAACAAATTTAAAAATGTAAACAAACCATCTCCTTTTTTTCTCAGTGCCTGTGTATATGTGAATGATTGTGCAAGTGTGGGTATAACGATTATTGAAAAGAGAGCAGTGAGAAAATGAAGCCAAATGAACGGACGCAATGCGCAGCGGATATCAAAGTGCGATTTATTTTTATTAGTTCCGGATGTCAATGTGCGGGAAATTGAGAAATTAGAAAATATTATACAAGTCCTTGGCTTGTTAACGCTCACCTAAATTCCAACACACAACACACGCACACACAGATGCTGGCTTAGATTTATGACTGTATTGGTGCTTTTATGAGTGTGTTTTATTTTTATGTCGCCACTCGATAATGCTGCCACTGCTTGACCCTTGACCCGGTCACGCCTCCGTCATTAAGTCGCCAATTTTTCGGCATGAGGGCCACTAATTGTAATTCTCTTAATTGGCATTTAATAAAATTTGTTTTGATTTTTGCTCCCGTTACATCTCTAATTGAAAAATAATACACGTTGTAATTGCAAATGTAAAAGTTAATTAAATTAGTAATTACAAAAAAATATTGCTCCATTTCTATGACAGACAAATTCAATTAAACAAGTTTAATGACAAACGCAAAAAAATTAATTAGATAATCGAACAGCAAAGTTAATATGCTTGGCTGAAATAATTATTATTTTGAAAATTTAAGGAAATGAGGGAAAATATATATATAAATAATGACAAAGAAATGTAAATGAATATTAATTATGTTATATAAAGTAAAATATATTATAAGGATAATTTATTTAAATTTCTTTCATTTATTTATAAGCTTTGGGAAAATATAATCTTTACGTAATCTTCATTCTCCTTTTTGTTGAATTCTGATGCTTGAGGTAAATGGTTACATATTTATTTATTTAACTTATGTAAATTTTTCATTAATATTCAAATACAGAATTAATGCATTTCAAATTTATTGAGCGATTTTCCAATTGTCTAATTACACAAACCGCCTGCAGGAACAATTGAATGTCGGCTATGGAGAGAATATGGTAATATCCATTGCCCATTTAACAATTGCAGGGACTTGTGGTTATGTACTTGCATGTGTCGGTGAATGGGTGTGGCATTCAAATTTATTCAAAACAATTTTATTCAAATCGCAAAAAACTAATTCGGAGCACGTACGCCGGCTACACAGAGCACGCGTTTGCCAATAAAAAGCAACGTTTGCCCTTTTCTCATTTTGGAATCTCTGTTCGAGGGCCAGTAAATTTCATATGTGTTTGCTTAGTTTATACATTTGTTGTTTAGTTTTTGCCATCGATTCACAGCGGCCACTACTCGAATTCTATGGGAAAGTTAACGAGAACATTTTCTCTGCTGGCCAGCAAATTATATCGTTTTTCCCACTCGCCATCGGATCCTGCCCATATTTTGTGTGCTCCAAATGTGGCATGTTTTTGTTTGAATTTCTGTATTTCTCCGCATTGATTATATTGGCTGAGGGCACTTTGTTGTAATTATGTTTAATTTTATTACCGAACCCTTCGGATATATTTTGTGGTGATTATTGAGGCTGCTCCCTTGGGTTTTTGGTTATCCGTTAATTGCTGAGGGTGTGATAGGCAATAACACTCGAAGAAAATGTTGTATGGCTTTTATTTAAATTATAAAAAAAAATAGAATATTAAAAGTATTCCAATGTAACGAATTTTAGTAATTTAATATTTATATATATTTTTAAACATGTATATATTAACCTTTTATTATTTTAAATAATTTCATTGAATTCAGTTCTTTTGCTGAACTGTACAGCAGCAGCCAATTTTATTTTACCATCTGAATGGGTAGGAAAATAATATTAATCTGAATATTTTTATTTTGCAAAAATGTAATTGACCAAGCCACAATTTAAATATGTTGAAAACAGTAAAAATTCTTTTACAAGCCCCTTGCAGGATCAGGATATTTTCTGAATGGCTTCCTTCTTTTTTTAACTACTCGTATCTTTCCTGAACACACATTTATTTCGTATTTAACAGATTCCCAGCTTGTTGGAAGGCAAATTCCGATGGACATCAATGGATGTTTGCTTCAAAGTGGCCACGCCCACCGCACGCCAATTGATTGGGGGAACGGTCTGCAGAGGGATCCAAAAACCCACCGACACATGCTTCTGGCCAGAGTTGCCAAACAACGCCAACATTTCGGTGCTATTTTTTTTTTATCCTTTTTTTGTCCTCTGCAGTAATTGAAGCAATAGAGGCTGGCGCGCCTCCCGCTCCGCCCACAGGGAAATGCTATCAATATTGGCCAACGTACACTTTTTAAATGCCCGCCAACAGATGCAGATGGCGATTTTCATGTGGCAATGTGTGTATTAGGGATGTATATGGCCAAATATCGGCTATAAAATCACAATGAATGTATCGTTTATAAGTGTATAAATAATATACAAAAAGAATATTAAATAAAAATATAATAATCGTATTAATTGATATATTAATTTCTTCAACTTGTTGTACTTTGAAAGTACATTTATACTTTACTATCTAAGTTTCTAAAATCATTTAATAAATTAACAATAAAATATTGAGCAGTAACACAGGAGTGCTAATGAACTTCAATTTTAAATTACAAAGAGTAATATAATTATTATAACAAATTTATATACATCAATTAATATACATACATACCCCAATAAATGTTTATAAAATTTAATATCTATAAAATCTCGATTTATTTATTATATTTCCCATCCCTAGTCCGTGCCTAGCAAACATGACATTCTTTCTGTTTATCAATTTTCCCTGGAAAATGGCCGGCATATCTAAACGACAGACCGCAGTCGACAGAGGGAGAGGCAGGGAAATTCGCTGTCAAGTTTTCTCTGTGGCCTACAATTCAATACTGCCAAATTGAAAATCGATTCAGCCACGATCCCCGCAGATCCACCACTCCGATTGGAAACAGTTGCCGAAAACTTATTTCCACCAATTAGCGCAACAGAAGCTTCGCCCAAAAACTGTGCCTAATTAGGGGACAGCACAAAAAAAAAAGAAAGCACTTGGTACAAAATATTGTTGTTTGCTCTGCGTATTTTCAATAACAAAGTATAAATTTCCATGGCTCAAAATACATAAATAAGGAGGGCGTTAAAAGGCTTTTACATTAAATATGCATGAGAGTTGGCGTAATTAAATTATGCAAAGGTCTGTGGCCGCATGCCAAAACTGGTAATATTCTAGTTCTAATAACTGGCAAGCATTCAATAGGCGTACACTTAAATCAAAATTATAGTAATTACAAATTAATATATATATTATTATTAGTTGTCCTATTTCAGCATATTTATTTTATAAAAAGTTGAATGAAATATGAATTTATTTTTAATTTTTTCCACAGAAATGAGTGTCAAGTAAAATGTACTTTATTAAGTCTACTCTTGACCGTTTCTTCGAATTTTCCTCTGTGTGAAAAGTGTCCAATACTTCACTCAGTTTTTCTAATAATTCAATTAAAAGCGTAAAGCTATTTATTATATTTTTCACACTAAGCCAGTCACTTTTCTCTTGAGCCTTAAAGTGACCTGTGCTTCAACTCCAAAGGCGAGGCTTTTCACTTTTCATCACTTTCCACCACTTAAAGTGGACGCAAGAAAAAAGGCCAAAAAAGGAGCCAGGACCAAAGGAGAAGTGGGCGCGCAAACAGGAATTATGAGTTTCACAAAGGCAATGCGCCAAAGAGCCTGCGCTGCGGAGGATCGTTAGTCAAAGGAGCTCGGACATCAATTCTGAGCTGCATGAATGAATGCACTAATAGCACTCGAATGTGCCGTGGGAAATCCGAACTTGGCCGGGCACTTAGGCGAAATTGAAGAAAACTCAAATTATACGCGACACTTCAATAAATTTATGCCCTAAACTTGGCTCAATAATTTTTCTTCGCCTTCGTTTCCTACTTTGTTGTTGCTTTGCCAGAGTCTCCAAATTAAATTGGCTAAACGGAGGCAAAATCATTTCACAGAAAGATAGTCCTGCTAATCTATAGTTCCTTTTTTTTTTGCTTTTCTGTTGAAAACCCGGCACATTTGTCAGCTGTCCCCGCTGCCATTGCAACTCCATTCGCAACTCCATAGCTGGGGGATCAGTATTTGACAACAAAACAAACGAAAACAAACTCAAGCCAAGAGTGTGCACTAAAAAAAAGTATTACCAAGAATTGTCAAAGAAATATTAGGTTTAAAAGTTTAACATTCAAGTAAAGTTTAAACCTAAAATGATCTATTTTTAACTGGTATCTTTAAATAAATGTTAGGTATATGAATTTCTTTTTTCTTTTTAATATGAAACTCTATACAGTGCAATGCCCCAAAAAATAACATATACGCACTGGCGTCAATAGAATTTTATCATAACTGAGCCAAAAATGCTTTAATTTCAATTCGGAAAGCTGTCCTATGTTAGTTTTTATTAGGTTAATAAATCTGCATACTCAAATAAAAATTTAAGAAAATTAAAATTTTTGTCAATTTTTTTTTGACAATTTTAACGATGTAACCCCTTATAAATTTTTCAAAATTTTGAAAAAATTAAATTTTATCCGAACATAGCTGGATCGACTCGGCTGTTGATGCTGATCAAGAATATATATGATTTATAGGGTCGGAAATGACTCCTTCGCTATGTTTTAAGCTCCGGGATACAAGCATAATATAAAAATAAGCTCCTTAAAACTGAAAAGATTTTTGGCTACAAATACCATGACAGGAAGAAGGGGTCATGAAATTTTTAAAACAAACAAAGAAAGAAACCTTTTCCTCTTTTAAAATTATTTATTTCGTAAATATTAATTTTTCTAAATGTAGCAGAGATAGCAGACAGATTGAAAAGGGAGAAACGTCAGTGCCTTGGCAAAAATATTTCCAAATAAAATGGTTGCAATGTGCCGGAAGTAAGCCAACTCGACTCTACTTCACTCCACTCCCTGCCTCGCCCGCTCACTCGCTGTCTCCACTCGGGAAAGTGGAGTTTTCTCTGGGGAAACGCATTAAACTAAGCACTGTTCCAAGATGCGCTCCGAAATTTGAATTTGCTGCATTTGTATGCAATTTGCGTTTCGTCGTCGCCTTTTGTCTCGTCGTGCACTTTCAGCAGTCAGCTTTCAGTCCCCGGTCATTGTCTGTCATCATTTTTGCACTCTGAATGCATAATTCCCATAATCCTGTTAAATGTTAAGCAGACAAAATCGGAGTGAGTGGAAAAGCCGGGACTTTTGCTTACAGATAATAATGATAAGCTATTCTGCTTCAAAAAATTTATATATTTAACAATAATACGTAATTTATTAAAGCAATAATAAGCTTATTTTCAAAGAGCTTATATATTAATTTCCAAACAAAATCGCCTATTTGAAAAATAGCATCTTGGTCTTAAATTGTATACATCGAAGCCACCTTTAAAGCCTCTTTTAATAGCCCCACTTGACGGCAACCAAGCAAACTGCAAATGAAGCTAATTTAAAATCAATTGCGAACAATAGCCGGATTTTCAACCGCAAAACCGACGCTCAGGCACTCGCTGCCCACACTTTCCACTAAATTGGTTAACCATTGTTTGGGCCATGTCCTGTTTTCCTGGGGCCTTGGGGCAACATCTCGGCCTAACATCTCCACAACCCATTCAGCCGGATGGAAGATGCCCAGATGGCCGATGGGAGGCCAGAATGATTATGACTGACATAACACCGGAAAAGCTAGAAAATGCTGCAGCCCTCTGCTCCACATCTCCCTTGTTTGCTCTGTTTATGTAAAAACAATTTCTGGCCGGGGCCTTCGGTGGCTCTTAAGTGACGAAATATCAGAACTCAAAAACGGGTTGTCGGCACAAGAGGAGGACAGCTCGTGCCACTGTCACTGGGCCGGATCTAATGAGTTGGGTAAGAAGAGGACTAGGACTCGGGAGTCAGAGTTGGATTCGGTGTCGGGTCATTGGGATGGAGCCCATTCAACTGTCGCTTGCGGGATGCACAGAGAAGAAAATTTAGCTAAAATAAATAAAGCTGTTTTATTAAATATATAATACATATATTAGCAAAAAAATTTAAGTAAGCCCAAAATGAAAATTTAAAAAGGAGAACAGATTGTCTAAAAAGCAGTCAGCTTCAAATCAGCTTGAGGAGCTTAATAAATTCTCAACAAATCATCTTTCAGCTATTGCTTAACACACACTTTTCACCTTTTTTTCATCTCCTAGGTGCCACAAATTTCTCTCCGTGTATCTGCTGCGGCTGATAGACACCCAGGATGAGCTTCAAATCGAGCGTGAATTCTTTTTTGGCTCTTGCCTGCTGGCGGAGCCCCCTTTGCTCTACTCTCACTACGCCCCTGCTGAAACAAAGCGAGCGAAAATGTCAGATAAATTTTTCAAGGGGCGTATACTCGATTTCCCCAGAGCTCCGCTGGCAGTCTTTCAACCTTCAGCAGCAGATCCACTGCCAAGCTGCCACTACACACCATATACATACTGTCATAGATATATATATTGCTATATATCTATGTAGTGGGGTTTTAATTAAGATGCCTGCACAAAACAAGTGTTGATGCTTCCAATTAGACGTAGTTACAATTAAACAAACAGCACAAAAGGCATTTGTCAGCTGCAAACAGCAGCAGCAGCAACAACAATAAACTATGCAATTATTTTTGGGCAAATGCTTGACTGAGGCATTTGCACAATAATCGTAACAATAATTGTGTTGAAAGCAAAGCTAAATATGTTGAGACAACACCGCAAAATATGCAAGATATCTCCGGAGTTTCTAAGCAGTATTTTACACAAAAATCTGACAGGACTCGAGAGTCTCCGGCGTGTTGCTTTTAATTATATTTTATGGAAATGTTCAGGCTAACAAGTCATCTGTGCACAGAACATACACACACACGTGTCCAACAATTTTCTAAATGTTCCAAAAAATGTTTTTATACCTTTCGCCAGGTGTTAGTTTGACCAACTCGTTACCGAAATGCAAATTGCAAGCATGAAAGCTGACACAGTTTTCCAATATGCCTCCCCAAGGGACTTGGCACACACTCACACTCATTTTTCATTATTTTCCTCGATGTTTTCTAAGCTTTTAGCTCGAAATAGTATTGTGTATTTCTCAAATGCCATTCAAACACTGATTTTACTATTTCATGTTTGGCCGAGTCGAAAAGACGGCAGGAAAAATAATTATTAGACAGTGAAAATCTCTTTCCCAGAAAATTTCTTTTTCCCATATCGTTGTCCAACAAATATTTTTAATAAAATAAATGAATATTTATGTTGTGGGTGAATGGAGTTATTTTTTCGGTTGTGTTGTACGACTAACACAACATTTGATGCTTCGCAAGTTTTACGTGCTCTCAGTTGTTGGCAACATTTTTTGTGTGTTAAAAGTTTTCCGATTTTTCGATTTGCACAGATTGCACATTTCATTTACCTTTTGCGGTTCGTCTCTGGGGGAGTTGAATACCGACAAAACATTTTGTTATTTAATTTTGGCGGAAAAACATTTATTGCGAATGTTTAAGCCCCAAATGGAATTCAACAATATTTGCATAGCACAAAAGTCAAGGGAAACCCAAATTTTGTATGTTTATTTAGATAGGTAAACTTTAACATGTCAACTGGAAATTTGGAGAAAAATATTTCGGATGAAAGAATCAATACAAGAATATGTATACGTGACTCTTGCGTGTGTATTTTATTTTTATGGTACAAAATGTAAGCAATTATTAAGATAATTTATTTAAGTAAATAGATATAGAAAATTCGTATGAAATTAATTATTTGTCCTGTAGCTATACAGACTTTTCTTGATAGATTTAAAAAGATTGAGAGATTAAAAGTTCACGCGATTCAGGTTAAATATATCCGGAAACTTTTCCTTTAGCTTTTCGAGTGCGTGACGCAAGGCGAAAAACTTGTCACCGTTGCCAGGGTTGCCACCGTCAAGTAGCAAGCGTCAAGCATGAAGCACCGTTAACGCCTCGACACTTTTGTCAAACGCAAACTGTCAGATAACGATGACGATGCCAATAATGCTGATGCCTTTTTTTGGCAGAGCCGACACCGTGGTGCTTGGCTGCTTAAATCGCTGTTTACGACTCACTCACACAACGTGTGTGTGCCTGAGTGTGTTAAATTGGATTCGAGTGACAATTGACAACGGGGGCGAAAAGTTTCGAGACCCCTAAAGCCCCCGAACCGCCACCAATCCCCACCCCTCGAAAGTTGTCAATCAGAGGGCAAACTTCACAGCCTCCTCCACAGGCGACTCCAACAACATAATCAACAGCAGCTTCTGTTGACAGTCGCGATAATGATGTCAGGCGTGTTGTACTTAACAAACGCCACTTAAACTGAACGTTACGTATACGGAATGTAACGCTACGTATCTGGGGCATCACATGCCACCACCGATTAACGCCCGATTCGATCGGAAATTGAAAGCAACTTTTTGCCGGCATCGATGCTGAAAATTGCAATTTAAGCGACACTTTTCCCAGTGTTGTTGTTGAGTCACCGGGCTATGATTTATTATTACCACCTGTTGACTGTTTTTTCTTCGGCCATCGATGATGTGTATTGAGTAATCTGTTACTCAAACTGAAGAGGAAATAAATATATAATAAATACCATATCGAATGGCTTTGAAAATAATGAAAAGCTAATTAAACATGTAACTAACACCTTTCAATATAGAAATTTCACTCATGTATTAATTATAAATTTTCTATTTGTACACTTCTACATTCTGGGAATTAAGTTACTGAACTTTAACTTATTCATGATCCCAAAGTGTTCTTGCTTTCGAATGAGAAAGTTTATGTTTCATGCCAACTTTTTAAAGAACCTTTTCTGCTCCTTGGCTAATGGAAAGTTAAATCTCGACATATACATTCATGAATGGCATAAATAGAAAGAAAAAAATAATAACACGAACAAAGTGATAAACATTTGGCAGACATTATCAAACAGATGTTGCCACTTCGAAAAGAGAAAAAGAAAAATAAAGAAACTCGACTCAAAGACGTGCCTGTCGAGTTCCCCAATGATTACCTGAACCGGTATAAAACAGACTCCGCGGAGAGAGAGAACATAAAAAGCAAAGTCAAAAGGTATTCCAAAACCCCGAAATTGGCAGCATATGTGGCTGAAGCACCCGGGCCATTTATTGACACAAGATTGTCAAAAGCTACCTGGTTGATGGCGGAAGACGGCCGGGACACGTTCGCCGTGGGTTCTCCGACCGACATCAATTCAATTAAAATGGAGCACTTAATTTTATGCCAAGTTCGCCGCACTCAAAACTCAACCTGCCTCACCGATGGCAAATCAAAAAGGAAGCTCGGCAGCAGCTTGTGCGGTAGAGAGCCAGGGTGAGGACTCTACTCCCAGACCCGGTATCGTCCCAGTGTCCTGGAGGACTTGGCGTGAGCTTGTGCCGTGCATGCGATATGAGTCAATAATATTGTAACAGCTGTCTGTTTCTGGGGGGAGGCCACCCTCCATGCCTTCCGCATTTCTGCTGCCAATTTCAAATGGAAATTTAAATGTGCCCAAGGCAACGCAGGGACGCACACGCATTCCACACAGCTCAACTCAACTCACCTCACCTCAGCTCACCTCACCCGTGGACCGAAATGGCGGGCGGTATGCAAAATGGCTGATAATCAAAAGTACCGTTCACTATTTGACAGTTGATTTGGCAGGAAATGAATGCATCACAATGAGGTGGTCACGGTGAATGTTCACGCGGAGCTTTTCAGTTGCGGGTCTCTCACCGTGAGACCAGGTAGATAACTGGGCGTATACGTAATGTTTAAAAATCTTTAGTGATTTTTGGGTAGAAATACCACATTAAAGTTTATTTAAACCAAACATAAATTTAAATTTTTAAAAAGAAAATATATATATAAAGGTATATAGATATATGAGGATTTTCTTATTCATTAGCTTAAAATGGGTTATTACACTTTAAATTAAAGTTAAATTTACCATTGCGCTATTAAGCATTACAATACAAAAACAATAAAGGTAACTACATTTGGGAAGCCGAAGTATATATACACTTGCAGTTTGCAATCAAATTATAGGATCGTATTGGAAAACAATAATAGCTAAGTTTAAATTATTTGCATTCTTTGTAATCGATATTTATAGGTATTTTTATATGACAGGGCTTTTCGTCTAATCAAAGTTTAAAAAGATCATAGGTAAGCCAAAACAGCATTAAATTCAATTCGGAAAGCTGTCCTATGTCAGTTTTTGATAGGTTAATAAATCTGCATACTCAATTTAAAATTTAAAGAAATTAAAATTTTTGACAAATTTTGACAATTTGAATCGACAAAAATCGAAAAAAATACTTTTGCCTAAAATATAGCTAGATCGACTCAGTTTTTGCTGCTGATCAAGAATATATATGATTTATAGGGTCGGAAATGACTCCTTCACATTATTACAAGCTTCTGACTAAAATTAAAGTACTCTTCAAGGCTATAAGAAATAAAAATTACTAGATCGATTCGGCTTTCGATGCGGATCAATAATATATATAATTAATGGGGTAGGAAATTACTCCTTCACTGCGTTACTACCTACGCACTAATATTAAAATACCCTGCCAGATTGTAAAAAGAAAGACAGACCGAGAAAAACATATACATGAAGAAAATAAAAATAAGTCTAAAAAAATTATAGTATATGAAAAACCATTTAACTTTGTGCACTTGCAGGTAAACACACACCGCGCACATAAAACATGACCAACACAGCCAGCCAGCATACAGACACACTTAACAAAATGAAAATGCATATCCTGACCGACAGCAACTTAATGATGCAATGCTGATGCATGTACATTGCATTAAATAAAAATCGGATCACATATATATAGGTTATTTTTATTAAACTTTTTTATGAGCTAGCATTTTTAATAAACTCAAATTTAATATAAAGAATATATTTAAGATGCAAGTTTCCCTAAACTTTATAAAAACTAACAATAAATATAAGGTTTCTGTCCACATCAAAACTTGTATATATATTTAAGGTAATTCATTTTAAATACTTTAAATGTTAAATGTATTACATTCCCTTATTATTCAAGACCATTTCAAGTGCCATTTTATATTTTCCCTTTGGGGCATCGTTGCTTTGCCAATTTTTTTGTGACTCCTCCTTTTTTCAGCCACCGACACTACTTTTGTCTGTTTTTTTACACCCTCTTTTGGCCTTCTCACCTCCACCATTAGCAGAGAGGGAAAACTCGGCAAAAAGTCTGCGAAAAATGTGTAGTTTCGCACAGCAATTATACGTTAAAAGAATCCCGCTTAAGATTCCAAGAGCTACAAGCTGCAGGAAAACACACAGGACAATTTGTATTGTGTGTGCGTGAGCACATTTTCAGGAGAGGAAAATGGGAGATAAATAGAGCTGAAACGGTACAGAGACCGGCATTTCCTTTTAATTGGCTTTAATTAAAATGAAAAGCTGCACGAAATTGAATATGAGGCACGAGATCTCCTTGCTTCCTGCTCCAGCAAGGATCCGCAACCAAAACTGTTATTACTCGGCTGCTGATGTGGCGCTATTTTCCCCGCAAAACTTTCCTTCGCCGCCCCAAAAGCATTCGGTAATTATTGTTGCTGTACTTGTATTTTTAATTGCTGTGTGTTGTGGTGTCCGTAAAGTTTTGTCGCTAATTTGTTGCGCCATTTGCACGCAGTGTGGAAGTGGACTTTGCTTGGCAGACAAACTGGCATCCGGATATAAAGCCACCCCAAGCTCTCACAATAAAATCTGTCCGCGTTTAGTGCCAAGAAATTGAATCGAATTGACGGCGGCCATGTGCATAAAAGTTGACTTTAGTCTGCACTCTCTCACGGTCGCCACACGGCCCCCAAAAAGTTGGCAATACAAGTTTAATGACTTTCGGGGCGGACTTATCGCCATCGCCAGTGGCTCTGCGCCGCATTCGAGACATGCGATTGTGGCCAAAAAGATTTCAGTTAAAGTTGAACAGAAACAGGTCCGAATTTTCGTTGGAAATTGTTGAAAATTTCTGCCAAAGGGATGATTAGACGGGAGTAATGCCTTTGAGCGGCACAAATATATATCGAATTGTGTTGGTTGAATGACTGACAAAGGTTTTTAAGAAACATAAAACGGAGACTTTAATCAAGAAAGAATACTTACCTTTTAGGTGTTTAAATACAAGACAACGAGGCGTATACTTTATAAATTCAGTTCTTAAATTAAAATAGAGTAACATGCTCCATTTAAGGAATATCAACTAAATTATGGATTCTTTTATATAAAAATCACTTTACCCTTTCGTGCTTACATTTCAATTAATGTAAAAAAAATTATTTACCTTTTAATCAGAGCCCATCTAGACGTCTGCAACCTACGGCTGTTTTCCTAGATTAAAAACGGAGTCAGACAGAAACACAAATGAAAAGTTGCCCATATGCCCCAAGAGAAACTTTAAGCTTAAGCTGTTTATATTATTTTTCAATTTCCAACGCACACACACACTCATACGAGAGCACAAAAAAAGGGGTCAACAAAAGCCGAGAAGTTTAGAACAAAGAGTGTGTTGTCAATGCCAATCAGAATGTCAAAGTGCAGCTTCGAAAACAGAAGGCAGAAAGTGAGGAGCGAAATGAAAAAAGCTAACCAAGCAGCAAATGCGGCAAATAGGATTAAAGCCAATCTCATACAGCACTCGCAGTCCGGGATCTAGGTATTAACAAATATGTAAGCTCCGTGTAGGGGAGTGGCCAAAAAAAGGTGTGCGACCCAGCCAAGAGAGACGGATAGACGAGCCCGAAACAGTCAAACGTATGTTCCCAAAATGCACAAAAAGAAATAGTATATAAACAATAGAATATTAAGAAAGTATATTGAATTCACGTTTTTCCTTATATATATTTAAGTCCAAGGTGCAAATAAATACTTTAATATAATGATTTTAATTAAGTTTAAGTTAATGTTACCATACATATAATACACTAATTACAATTCCTCACATAAAACAAAGAAATATAATTTAATTTTTCCATTAAAGTTCCACAGTGCGTATACTTAATAAATTCAGTTCATATCACTTTTTCGCCTAATTTAATAAAGGAAATATATGTATATGAAATGAATAACATTTAAAAATACTTCAGCAGCACATATTTACCATTACTTACTGCAAATATAATGTTATTTTTCAGAGTGTCAACAGTGCGTATACTTAATAAATGCAGTAAATAATGGTTTTGCTTAATTGAATACAAAAATATGTATATTAAGTATATAAAATTTAATAATATTTCCAGCTGATTTATATTTCATTATTTACTGCAAATATTATATTAATTTTGTCGAATGTCAACAGTGCGTATACTTTATAAATACAGTTAATGATTTTGCCCAATGAAATTTATGAAAATGCTTACACTAAAAGTAGAAAATTTAGTAGTATCTCCAGTAACTCTCCAGCACACTAAACATTATTATTTTTTACGAGTGTATCAGGAATTCACAGTTAACGAAGCATGAAGCAGAGCTAGAGCGGTACGGCCAACAACAAAGCCCAGCCAGATAAAGGAATTCAATCGAAGCTGCCAAGTTGACAGCGTCTAGCGTGGCAAATATTTAGGAAGCGTACGTAAAGTGAGGATACAAAAAAAGGGAAAGAATGGAAGCCACCGAGAAGCGGAAAGCCAAAACCCAATCGGAGACCAAAGTGCAAATATTGCCCGGGAAACGCTTTTGCTGTTTGATTTTCACAGCCATGAGATTATCATCAGAAAACCATTAGAATTTTTATTGAATTCCGCACGCACATAACGCCTACCCGCAACAAAACGATACGGCACAGGCTGTCACCATTACGGATTAGAGATGGTAATTCGGGGAGGCAAAAGGTTTTAAAATTAATCAGAGAAGGATATTAATTAAATATACGTAGGGTATATATACATGTATAAATTGTTCTTTAGGTATTTTAATTGAAAAACCAAAAGAATATAAATATACCACGCTCTAAATTATACAAATTTTCACAGACTTTCCATATTCTTTTTGGTAATTCCCAGCGCATGTCTACCATTAAGGTGATTATCCTATATCATGATTATCAACTTCCGCTCACGCACTCATCCCTATACCACAAATATATACACAGTAAATGCTTTCCATTTCCCTTCACCAATATTGACACACGCTAGGCATTGAATTATGTGCCTGGGGCTAAATATACCCCGGAATGAAGACAGACTAGACGGTGAGAAAGGAGAGGAGCCACAGGACATTCCAAGGATGCCCAACACTTTCACGCGCATTTTCGTTAATCATTTGGGATTAGTTGCCGAAAACAAACTTCCGCCTCGGCTACGGCATTGTTATTGGATTTGAATTGACTTTGTGCGGGGCATTTCAATTAAATCCACATGGAGACTCCCAACTTCCGACTCCGACTCTCCGGCTGGCTGTCTGGTTAATCTTTTATAATTAAACTGATTTAGCCGCATTAGACCAAGGCAGAGCGCTCGGGGTCAGGGGTCAGACATCGGACCTTTGACTTGTTAGCATAATTACGCCCCAATATCGTACATTCTCATTCCCCGGCTAATGCAAATAGATTGCCAACGTGGACACTAGCACAATTTACTGTGCTTACACTTAAACCTAATTGAAATTTAGTTGTCCTGCCGGCCCTTGGCCATGGTTGAATGGTTAGTCTCTCCGATTTAAATGAACCCGCAAATGCACTTGCATCGTAACTGAATCCACAATCAGGTGCATTGTGTGCCTCAATCCTGGTCTTTGTGTCATTGGTAAATCATATTATGAGTGCTCCACATTCTCAGCCATCAGATTGAGATGCCAGAAGGAGTTTAGATTATCCAAAAAATAAATATACATAAAATATATAACAATATAGCTTAAGAAGCTTAGCTTAATCAAATAATATTAATTAAGGTGAACAAACTCTTCTACATATGTAGTCAGTTAATCAACTTCCCTCATATATAACAATATAATTAATTCCACAAAAGGGAAAATTCCTTTAAAAAAAAATCGATTTAAAAATAAATCCCATGAAACCAGAATAAAACAAATATAATGCAAATTAAATTTATTTAAAGTTCTTCCTGCAAAACATCTCTTTAAATTGTCATAATTCTTTTGTAGAAATAATTCATTCGGCTTATTCCACACAATGCAAATTTCAATTACTTTCCCCAGAGGAAAACAATGGACTTAGCGACAGCCTGACGACAACAACGTATTTTATGTGCTTTAAATTTATAGAATATTTTGCTCCGCAAAATACAAAAACACTCACCAAGTTCAATGACATCACAAAAACCAAGAAAGTCGCACAGAAATACAATAATTCTGCAAAATGCATGAGTACACACAGTGTACAAATATACACAAGAGCAGATATAAATATACGGACATGGACTACGGACTCAAGGACTTCTTTTCGAAGAGCTCTCGAATTGGCAACAAAATTACCCAGACTAATTCAGGAGGCTTACTCCCCTCCTCACAAAGCGCAAAATGCAGAAAAGGAAATGATAAAATTGCCAAAATGTAAGCAAAATATATGCATAAAATTTAATCTAGTTCAGGAGAAGAGGGAAAAATATAAACCAAAAGCTGGGGCAAAGGCACGCTTCAATAGAGCTTTCACTTGAGCATCGCCAGCATTTCCAGCTCTCTGTTGCTTTTCCTCTGGCCTGGAAAATTTATTATCATACCGATATGCGTAATAACTTGGCAATAAAAATAAATCTCCACCCGATGCTATAAATATAAAAACATCAGCACAAATGCCTTATAAATAATAACGCGTATGATAGAAATGTTTGGATTTCAAATTCATTTCCAGACTCTCCAACCGAAAGTTAAAATAAACAAAAAAAGCTGGATAAAAAAACATTACGAAATGGTTCTTAAGAGGGGAGATGCGACAGAGCAATCATCATGGACCAATGCCCAGGCATGTTTATTGAGCGAAAATCTCCAATTGAAGGCACAAAAATTTGCCGCTAATATGAATATTGTCGTGAAACGGAAATGAACAAATGTTTTGACTGCTCCACCCCAAAAATATTCCTTCCATCAGCAATGAAGCATGCGAGATTTCATAAGAAAAACGGGAAGAATGTACAGATTTTGCGAAAACGAAGTGGTTATACTCTAACAAAATTATTAAAAATATGAGATACATATTTCATTCATTGAAGCTTTATTTAAAGAAAGGGAACTGTTTTGTAATTATTACTGCAGTTTATCTTCGCTATTTATAAAGATAATCAAGTAGTTTTTTACAAAAATTATAACACCCCTTGAAAGTGTAGAAAAAAATGGCAAGAAGGCAGAGAACGTTGGAGAAAATGCCCTGGTAAATGTATTTCTTGCTGATTGCCTTGCCTCGCATTCTCCTTTCCACCGCTTTTACTCTCCGATATTGATAGCCCGGATCGGGGGGCGTGGCCGAGGGTATTGGCAGGACTCAGGGCAGCGGAACTTCAATTCCATTTGATGCAGAAAAATTGCTGGCAATACGTAAGTGCTCAATGGTAAATGAAATAAATAAACGCTTCGATGCGTTTTTTGGATGCCACACAAATCGGCAATGGGGGGCAAGTGAGTTCTCTCTGTCTTCCTCCCTTGGCATATTTCTCATTTTAGCCATCTCGTTTATGCCATGCTTTTGTTTTCATTTGGACGAATGGTGAAAATGATTGAAAAATTCATTCGATTCGAAATAAGCATATTATTACTGTCGTACTGAAAGTACGCCTTCAATAAATTGAAAATAATTTTCTGACTTAAGCTTTGGGGTATCAAATATCCTCGCCTTTTGATTTATTTGTGTAAAAGCATTTTAGGAATACTTGCTCTATCACTTACCAATTGGAAAAGTCCGCAAAACAAACACTCACATGTCCTTACTAACTAGCTAAACAAGACTCATTCTTGGGTAAACAATTTCAATGACAGCCTTTGCACGTCAACAGCCCGAATTATCTTGTGAGTTATTAATATAATGCATAATTTTTTGCCCATAACTAAGCCGTCAGGAGAATGCAAAAGCAACAGAAGCCAGCAAGAAAACAAAAACAAGGACTAGACACAAACACATGTCATGGCACGCACAGATTGAACAGATTTAACAGGCGACGACATAATGCCTGACTCCCTCCTCGACGAGAGGCGCATTTACAAAATATATACAAGTAAATATACAAGGCAGATATTGTTTGCCTAGCTGGTGTTTAGTACAGGGAATATATGTCTGTATATACATGCCTGCACATACATTCATATGTAGTGCAGTGCGTCCCATGTTTGCCTTCTCGTCACATGTGCTGTTGAGCTCTTGAGAAATTAATTTCAAGTGGAAACATTATATACGCAGGACCGGAGGGGCGAAGGCAAACAAATATTCAAAATACGGGCCGCAGCAGTCTTAAGGCCCCGGTCGACATCTGTGGACCTTGATAAGCTCCCGACTTGAGGATGACGTGACTGGCATTAGCCCGGTATAACCGAGGGCAGACGGTCGGCAAATATATCCCAAACGGAAGGGAATGCCAGGTGCGGGAACCATAATTGAAATGTATTTCTATTATTATCTGCCAACAGCTTAATTGGCATATTTCAGACGGTATTAATTCACCTTTTGTTTATTACTCTCAAACAGTTAAATATATATTTATTTCCTTTGGCATTAATTAGGCTTATAGTTCAAGTAGTAAAAACTTTTTTTGCCGTCATACTAAAATTCAAGCCATTTGTCAAGCCATATACATACATCAGCACTTCATTTAACGCATATATTTGATATGACCCCAAAGGTGTTTATTATTAGCAACACGGGAATAATGGGCGTATGAGTAATATTATACCACAGCTCGCCTCATTACTCATACGCCGCGTGGTCTGCCAAACACTTGAAGCATCTTAAGAGGCCACTAAAAGGCAAAAGTCATAAAAGCAAAAAAAAAAAAACAGCAGGAGCAGAAAATGAGGAAAAACAAATGCGAGTCAACGAAATAAGTGAAAATGCTGCAGAGTGCCTCACAAATGAAATAAACTACAGGCAAGAGAGTCCTGTAGTAAAAGGTGCCCCTTCAGGGGTATGGGGGTGGCTTTCCTTCTGAGGGCGTAAAAATGGGCGGGGCTAAGTATAGCAACAATTATGCCTAAGAGGCAGACAGTCGTCAGTCGCTTGGCTTTAATAACACTTAAGTAAGGCAGAGCAACGGGGAGCTGCTGGTGCAGAGGGTTGAAAACTCCAACAAGCCGTTGACGAATTGCTGCTAATTTATATAAATATAAATATATATACATATATACACCCTTATATATATATATATGAATGCAGCACTCGAACTGTGTCCTTTGTGCCACTGCCACATTTTTTATACTTTGTCGCACTTTTTGAGGCGTGAAAAAATGGAGGGAGCAAAAATAAACACTCGTTTGTTGGGTGAAAAGAAACAATTGCAAAATGTTCTTGTGGCGCAAAAATCAACCAAGGCAAGTGGATTTAACTTGTTGTTTTCCTTAATTTACTTGGTTACGTAGGGGAACATACGGGTCTTTAATAATTGAAATACTTTAAAGCTGCTCTTAAAAGAAAGAAAATATGGTATCTTAATAGTCTAAGGAAAACATCAATGTAAAATTTAAAAAATAACATATATTTAAATAAATATTTCAAAGCATGCTATAAGAAGATTTTTGAATTAATTGTTCTGAAATTATAATTATTAAAATTTGTCTTTCAAAATTTCATCTTTAATTAAAAGAAGCCTCCGAAATTGAATATTCTTTTCATATTTTTTGGTGTGGCTGTAAGGAAATCAACCTCCAGGAGGAAGCCGAGCAATGGGCAGTTACTCATATAGCTCCCCTATGGAATCTTCTATATAACAACACGCCCCATTAGATCGTCCTGTGCTCAACCTATCCGGAAAACCTCGCTAATCTTGTCTGCTCCAATGAGCCGCTGGTGTTGGTCCGCTCAGGGGCGTGTTCCTTCCATTTGAGATTCCTGCTTTCCTTGCAGCGCGCCTTGGGGAAATTAGTTTTGTGCGGTTTCCTTGGTCCTGCCACGCCTCATTTCTATTACGGATTTTACTACTTCCTACGCTCCCTTCTACACTCACACCACAAAACCTATGCACACACCGACACAGTTGGGCAGCCATAAACTTCATTTCCGCTTCCTGCGTGTGTGCGTTTTTTACGTTCACTTTTATTTTATGGAAATTTCTCACCATTTATTTGCCGCAAGTGCGAAACGGAAGTATTGTACTTTTTTTTTTGTTTTCTGTAGGGTTTTTTGGTTTTATGATAAATTAATAGGAACAATGAAGTTGGTTGGTTATTATTTTAAATGAGTGTAAAGGCACACATTCCATTAATAAAGTTTGTATATATTTAAACCATTTAAGCATGAGATGTATATAAGATAGATATTTAAAGAGATAATGCTTAATAAGTAAACATTTGTCTTGGCTTTCAATTTTGTTTATGGCTCAAGATATTTTCTTCGTTTATTGATTTACATTCCCACATATTCATCATATTGGCAAAACCAAACGGAAGCGAATAGAAAATATATTTTATGGCAAGCTCATTTTGAAAGTTTTCTTTTTTTTGGGAGACTATATTATTGGACAAACATACACTCCCACCCATCTATATAGATGTGCAGACGCCATAGGATGCTCATTTCTTTCCACCACAAGCACACAAAACGAAGTTTTCCCAGCCAAGTTTGAAGAATTTCCCATGAAATATTTTCTCTTCTAGCATTTGTTGCTGCACTCGGCCACCAACTGTCGCACGAAGGGAAAAGGGAGAACAGGGTTCAGCTGAAACTGAGGAAAATATTTGAAAACACGTAGCAAACATCAAACAAATTGCGGCGGAATCCTTTTAGCCAAGCGCTCCTTTCAACGACGACGGGCGGCGACAAACAGGAGCTTCTGCTGGCGCTTCCGGTTTGCTTTTGCGTTATGGCAGGACTTCCGTTCTGCTTGCTCCGCTCTCCGTCAGAAATTAATTCAAGCAGCAGAAGTGGCGCGGAGACAACTTTCCAGTTACCGAGCCAGCCAGCAGCTAACTGCTCACACCGCCACTTGACGTGCCAACGAATTTTATTTACCCAATCCCCCAAATGCCACACGCAGTCTCTTTGGCTCTTTTTTTTCTGGGAAGCCATTCAGCCAGCTATTCGGCAGTTGGCAGCAAAAAAATGTGGATCCCTTATGTGCACTAAAAAGGGCCACATACTGCGATAGACAGACCTTGTGTCTGACGTCTGGACCAGGACCCTGGCCCGCCGCGTCGCACATGTGCTGGCCAAGGGACCCGAGAGGTCAAGAGCTGCCCCAAAAAGTTCAATGTTTCGGTCTAAAGGAGAGGATAATAATTAATTAAATAGCAGACATTCTTAATTATATTTTATTACTTCGGAGGAATATTTTCAAGCAGTTTTTTATAAATTAAATTTAAGAATTAATATGGGATATCTTTATGATGGGATTTATGAGCCGAGATGATCGATTTTTATGGACAATCACTGGACCTTAAATAAAACACAATAATTTAATTTATTTATTTACTTATTTATTTGTTAATACTATTAATTTAAGCTATTAAATGAGACAACTTTCAACTACTATTTTAAAATATTTCGCCAATGTTTAAAAGAATTTAAAGAAAAGAAGAAATTCAGATGAACTCAACAGCAAATCTTCACATTATGCAGACATAGTCACACACACAAAATTTAATCATATTGGTGAACCGCAAAAAAATAAAAAGAAAACTCAAAGAAAAGGGGAAAAACACACAAAGAAAGGAAACCTTTGCCCGTGGTCAATATGTGTGTGTGTGTGGGTGAGGTGAATTATGCGGAAATGAGTCTGAATGCCAAGTTCTTTTGTGCGTGTTCTTGCCAATAACTCTCGGAGTGCCAGAGAGCTTGGCTAAAGGCAGAACGAAAAAATTAAAATGTTTTATCTGCCACTGAGCGTCATTTACATAAAACCGATTTCTGGCAAGCGTCCCCCTCTCTGGTGGCATAACTGGAAAAATGCAAAGAGCTCGAGAATAAAAACTAAAGCAAATGGAAAACTTGCCGGTTGGTGGGGCGGGGAAAAGCTGCAAAAATTTTAAATTAACTTTATGATGGCTCAGGCGGCACTCAACTGAACAAGCACATATGACAAGCAGCTTACTCCTTCCATATCCTTGCGCCCATCGGCCCCTTCTGCCAGTTGATGTTGCCACTTAATTAAGGACATTGCTCCCTTGGCCCAAGGCATGCAAATGAAGAGTGTGGCAGGGCGAAAAACGAAGAAAAAAATCATTTTCTATTAGCAAGCAAACAATTTTAACGCCGCAGTATAATAAAATTGCCTGGGAGGGAGGTGTATGGGTGCTGGAAAATAGCGACAGCCCACTCACTTATCAGGGCTGATAAAAAGCAATAACGGAAAAATACTTGTGCCACCCAGCAGCAGAAGCTGCAGCAACAAAGAGTAAGTAAAATCAGGCCAAAATGGCCAAGGCAAAGTGAATTTTTCGTGCACACATAGAGCCACCCCGCACACACACACCCGCACACACACACACCCAGAGCGTTTAGTATGGAAATTAAATTTGCATAAATAAACGTCGACATGGGAAAGCGACAACGACAGCGGCGGCAATAGAAGGAAGAGCTCTCTAACAGCAGCCCAGGACAATGACAGGACAACAGGCAAGGCTGCCGTCAGAATAGTGCCAGATATGGGGTGAAAACTTCGCTCTTTCTCTCGAAACCAAAGAAATCTCAAATATGTGTTCAAGTTGTGCATAAACAAAATTAAATACAAGGCGGGGAACCAGCCGAAAGCCAAGGAAAGGAATGGAAAGGAAAGGGTGCTCTGTGTGCAACCGCAACGAAAAGAAACACAATCAAAATAAATATCAACAATAAATACAATAAAGTAAAATAATATAAAGCAGGGCTTTTTGTGTGTTCGGCAATCGTAAAGAGAAAATAAAATGAGGCAAGTGCCGGCCACAAAAGTGGTTTTGTCGAGGGGAGAACAAAGTGCATTTGCAATTTGAATTCCAGACAAGTGTGAAAAGAGGATCAAATGCTCTTCCATTGTGAAAGGGAAAAACGAGTACTTCGAAGGGGTTTCATTTTTTGTCCTAGAGCTGTCACTCAATGTGATTTTAAACAATCAATTCATTTTTAAAGGCAGCCACAAATGAATTTTTGATTGTGAAGGTAGGTTCATTAGAAGACAATTATTAAAGGAGTCCCAAAAGAAAAACATAAACTTTTTATGTAATCATTAATATTCAAACAGAATTTAGAATTGAATGTAAGAATTTTTAAATTAATAAGTGCATAAAGTTATACATAAAATAAATGAAATATAAATTAATATTCATAAAACAATGTCTTCCACTTCATAAACTAAATAAGAATAATTCAAATTCAAATTATTTCAAATGTCAGCTTGATTTCTTGCTCAAGAATCAACAAGTCACTCATAAATATTCATGGGCCGTAAAATGCGTAATTATAACCGAGTTCTTTTGCAATAATTCAGAATGAATCAAGGCGAATAATTTGCTCCATTAATATGCCATAAACAAAAGGGTTTTCCTTTAGCCCAAACAAGTCATGCACACATGTGTTTCACAATTTTCTCATTACGCAGGCCGGAGGAGGAGCTTCTCAGTTTCTTTTGTGGGGCTTTTGGGCATTAAGCCACTGTGTTTAGTTCATTATGACAGGCAAACAAGCACACTGCCCACACACAGTGTCAGCAATATTGCGCTAATTTCGCCCAGCTTAAAGTCTTCATTATTTACAATGTCGCCAAAAAATTGAGCCGAAGCCTGCCGCAAGGCCGGAGCAAACATTACTCAGGCTTAATGGCGCAAAAATGGGGTGGGAAGGAAAAACAAGTTTGCCTCTCCTGCTGCGGCGCACCTTGACATATTTTCCCTTTGTCCTGGGGAGTTGAGGGAGAGGGAAAGGGGAACGGAACAATAAATAAACTAAGCCAGCGCCAAAAGAAGCCACAGAATCTACACAGAAATCTGCAAACAAATGACAAACAGGAGCACCAGCCAGAGACAACTAAACAACGAACCAAACAAAACCACTGGGCGACAACGGAAAGGACGAAAAGCACCGCCGAGTGCCGGGTGCCGTGTCCTGGGTCCCATGTCCTGGGCCCCATGGTGTAGCCGAGAGAGAAAGTGTAAAACTAGTTCGGGCCAGAGGCAGACTTTTTCCCAATAACACTTCTATGGCCAACTTTAAACAATAATAAAAGGTTGTTCTGAAAATCAAATTCGAAATAGAAAATAGATTGTATATAAGATGAACTTGTTATCTTTCTGCAAGTGCTTTTAACAATCTGAATCCTTTGAAATCATATTATGCTTACACTGCATATCACTGCAAACATGAAAGCATGATAAGTTTGAAGTTCAAGTTGAATTCCGGAAGTGGAATATCCTTTGACGTTTAAGGACTCCTCGAAATAATATTCATGTAAATGACTTTCGGTGCGGAAGCCACCTGTAATTGCCCCTCACCTGGCATTGCATTCGCATGTGTATGGGCATTTTGGTGTAAGCGTTTAGCAAATATAACAAACGACCGTCGCACATAGATACTTGGTGTGCGTGTGTGACATGCAAATAGACCAACACAATTGCTTAGATTGGTTGCCCTTCTTGTTGTTGCCAACGCCGGCGCCCCGACTTGGCCATAATTCGCCGTGTGCGTTGCCTTGTTTGTATTTGCCATGGCCTGTGGGATTAGCCAAAAGTCTGGGACAGATGTAATTTGAAGTAGCCCTGATTCGTATCGATTTCGGCCATGGCAATGCCAAGACACTTACGCTCCGAATCCAATTTAGTATCCCAAAACGCAGGTCTCATGTTTTATTCAGCAGTTGGCAAGCTTTGAAAATCTTCCCCCCAGCAAGGTAAACATATCAAAATTTCATGTGTATACAACACTCTCACTCTTTCGCACCAGCGCTTTCCCTCTCGCACACTCTGATTCGGTTTGATTTTAGTTGGAATTTACACACCTTTAAATTCCAACCGGATATATCAACAGAAGTTGGAATAACATTCCAAAAAGTATCGAGCATTTTAGATACAAAAAAATATAACGATCTTATCGAAAATGTTGAATTTGATTATATATCTATAATTTAAGAATACCTTTATCTATCGTTATAAGCAAAGTAATATATGATAGATCACACAGTTTTTATGTATAATCTATTTAAAATTACAATTTTATTCTATTTATAAAAATAGATCATTTATTTAAGCCGGTTAAACCTTTTAAAGTAATATTTCTCATATTAAATCAAATAACTTTCGATCAATCATTAAATTGAGTATAAAATATTGTATTATCGATTTTAATTTCGAATTTCAGTAGACTTTAACCAAACCTAACCCGCTTACCGGATAAGTGGCAAATTGCCGATTCATTGATGTGTTTAATTAACAATCTATATTGATTCGCGCAGGTCACACAATTTTTCCTCCATTATTTTCCATATTATTTTTTTTTTTCAATTGTTTGACTGCCAATTAGTGATTGTAAAAAACTAAAGCACTTTCGAGGCACGGAAAATTGTTTTCCGACATGCAAGATTAATTGCCAATTACCATGTTCTATGTTCAATAAGTTTAATGAAGCTAACAATTAACTTCAGTTTTTCTCCCCAGAATGAAAATAGGTTACAGCTTTTTAAATAATAGCGAGAACAATGTTAAGTTCCTCCCTACCAAATCCTCTTAAAGTTTAGATCCAGAAGTGTGTAAGTCCTTGATGGAAATACTATTTTCTGAACACCATAATATTTACTCTTTACGATTATCATTATCTTAGCTCAAGGGCATTGAAGCACTCTTTAAATGTAGTCCACATTTTATTTACATTGCTTTAACTTTCTACGATTCACAAACAATGTACGAAAAATGTACCACTTGAAATTAAAATCAAATATTCCCAGCATTCTCCAAAGTTGCCCAAGTTCAAGTGATGACTGTAAAACTACTATAATGTCAATCAAAATGCTGATGGGCCACATGTTGCCTTAAGCAGGGCAACGAAGGAAAACAACATAGTTGTGGGGTCAACATTTCTGTATTCTCTGTGAGGGGAAATTTTTCGAAAAGCGAAAAACTCTGTCAGTTAACAGAAGTCGAAAATGTGGAGTGAAAATCTACCCCTTGGTGCCACAGAGGTTCCACACCTTAACACTGTGGTGGATCGAGTGTTAAACAACCATTCTCAAGCCACAAATGTCTCTCGGCGGTGACATGTTAATTTCGAGGGAAACTTATTACAACTTGAGTGTCTGGCCCCCGGAGGGGAGAGAAGACTTGTGTCCTTCCGACTTTTTGGGCTCAGGAGAAGCAAGCTTCTCTTTGATTTCCACCCAGCATCAAGCTTTAATTTTAGGCAAGAGGCTAATTCTCGGAAAATTGGATTTGGCCAGTAGCAGCCAAGGCAGTGGTAGGGAAAACGATTCATCCCCACAACGAAATTGAAAATGAAAAAGCAAATTTTTTTAACAAGCGCCCATTGAATTTCCTTTAAAGCGACCAACGAAAACTTCCATAAATTTCAATTTTCCAGCGTAAATTGGAGAAGGAGACCGACGCCGAAAGTTGGTCACAAGGTGCACAAAATCATTTTTACCATACAATTTATTGCTTTTCGGGTCTGAGTTCGTTTTTCCCTCAAATATTTGTCACACACTCGGGAGCCCCCTTTGCCCTGGCGTAGTCCCAAAAGAGGACCGAAAAAAAAGTGTTTTATAAACCTTCAATTGCTGTCAATTTATTGACAACATGTCGCCGCAACTTCCTCTCCACTCAAAACCTTCAGGCGGAAAACCAGAAAGAAAGGACACGCCGGAGCAGGAGCAGGAAGACAAAAGGGCTATGACCGAAATTTGTTTGCCAGCCTTGGGCAGAAAATATGACGAAGACGATTTTGGCCCGCCTTTATACTTTATTTTATTTTTCCGCCGCCATAGCTGCTACTCTCCTGCTCCTGCTGCTGCTGCTCCTGTTATCCTTGTTTTTTGTTTGAGTCCGTGTGAGAAATGTGAACAATTTACAATAGAAATTGCTGTGTGTGCATTTGGCTGACTCGTCGTATACGCAATCAGCGCGCGATTGCTAAAAGCATTGAAGGCAACAACATCGCCAGCGGAATCTTTTGCCGCCAGGTGATATGGAGATACAGCACAGACGATGCTTTGTGCCAATAAAATATATAAAAATAACGAACTAGGTGTACTCTTAGATATTTTAACAAAGCAAAATTGATGTGGAAAATTTAAGAGATATTTTAGATACTTACACACAAAATATTGTGGAAACAATAGAGTATTACCCTAAATTGTTGATGCCAGGTTTAAGCAGTTTAAACTACGTCAAAAAGTAAACATAAGTTTAAAAATATAGATCTTGTATGTAAAATATGCTTGTAACAGAGATTCTCTTTCTTTCTCAATTTAGTAAAACATAAAATTGGTCATTAATTGCATACTTCATATTAATTCCCTTATACCCTGACCTATTTTTAGGGCACATGGCTAAAAGTAAAACAAATGTTATATTTTACATTTCAATTGTTTTTTATGATTGCGCCCAAAGTGCACACGTACGGCGCTTGACAATTCTCGATGGTTGTCTCCGATGTTTGCCGCTGATGCTCCTCCTGGTGTTGCTGTTGTTCTTGTCAGCCGGCTGTCAATTTGGCTGCCGTGCGTGTAAATTGCACAGCAGCTGCTCGATTGACAATCTCTGCCCAAGTGTGTGCGTGTGTGTTCCATCAGCGTTCCGCATGATTTTATGGGGCATTGCGTCGAAATTGAAAGTGAAAAATGCCTTTCAGGTGCTTAAGTGATGAAGTGCCAATTGCCTTTGCCTTTACCCCTGATTGCGCGTTTGAGTATTTTTCGCATGTTTCCATATTGATTTCCTGTAAATTATTATATTTTTTCTACATCCCCAACCATCGAAGGTTTTGGTTTCCTGTTTGTTTTCTCTGTCGAAAATTTGCGTGCATGCTGCCCAAAAAAGTAGGCAACAAAATTTTATGGTGCCCAGGATATGTGGGTTAGGCATGAAATGCTAGGATAGGTATTTATCAGGATATGTTTGAATGCTTAAAGACAAAAATAGAACTAAGCGGGTATTAAGTAAGCGTATTCCAACTTTAATAGTTATCGATAAATATGAGTTGTATATTTGTTTTCTTATGCAACTTATTTAATGTTAGGCTGATAGCAAAGAGCAAGTTAGTATGTACTAAGAAAAGATTTGGATTTATTATTTTATTGTAATGATTCATAGATTTTTTCATAAGGAAACGTTCTTGAAATGTATCTAGGTAAAGCAAACATTCTGTGAAATTTAAAACATTTTTCCCCCGGCAATTTGTCAGCCCGTTAAACCGACACTTTCATTATGAGCATAACTCACTTATGCCACTCAAATCAGCGGCATAAAAATGCAAATTAAGCACCGAAAGGTTAGGCGAGCGCTGAAGAGCGGCGGTGAAATGTAAACATTATCCTGCCGGCAATCATAAGATATTGCAACTGGAGAATAGCGGCCCAACTCCCTAATGTACAGTTACGTCTTCAGAGCCAACTACTAAATTAAGGACGCACGGCCATAAAGCAGCGGCCCACAAAAGATGAAGAAGCTGGCTGGAGGAATGGGCAGAAAAAAAGCAGCACTGGCAACAAACAATTTTACAACTTTAGGCTCGCGCTTACATAAAAATAAATTTCTTATTTACATAAAGAAACTTTTAGGTTGCCAACCAACAAACAACAAAATAATAAAAAAAAAAATAAGAGAAACAGAAAAAACTGAAATCAAAATAAAAACCGCAAGGAAAAATTCCTTTCTCCTCATCCCAGCTCTGAGGTGGCAACAAACATTAAGAGCATCAACATTTGCATATTCCGTATATTTGGCTTTCGCCTTAATTTGTTTGCACATATAAGCAAACACACGCTCGCAATCTTCACAAAGTGACTTTGCATGTTTAACAGCTCAGCGGGATAAGGATCTGACGAAACTTTCGCTGAATTTTAGTTTAGATCAAACAATGAGTGAAGGTAAATATTTGTAAATGTTTAAGATTGACCTTAATGGTTTCATTATCTTCAAGAGATTTAAGTAAATTTAATAAATAGTAAGAATTTGAGAATTATCAAAGAAACCATATTCAGAAAATTCTAATGTATAAAATATTTATGGTATATATATTTATTATATTTATTCCAGAGAATTTATTAATTAATTAGATTACGATAATGAAATTAGAATGAGCTGAAAACATTACTTTTACAAAAAAAAATGGCTTAATTAACATGGAAAACAATTATTTGATACTTATGAAACATGTTTAGTTGTGATTCATATCTTTTCTTTTTTTAGTATATGCCTTCCAAGCTAATTCTTTAAAAAATAAATCTAATTACAAAAATAATAAAACTAATTATAATAAGCTTTTTAAAAAGCAAACAAAGAAGCACAGAGACGTACATTATTCTTCACCATAATTAATCAATTAATAATACATATTTTATCTATAATAAAAATTCAGCCACATGCTGTCATGTTCTAGAAAACAATTACTCGATTTTAGAGCTTTCAGCAGGATAATTTATCTATCCCCTGATAGTTGGGCTCTAAATAAATATGAAAACACCAAATTTTTACTAAATTTATGGAAAGTAAAATCGCTGGTATATCGGGACTAACCAAGCATTAGCGTTAACGATGCATTGCCTGCCTGAATATACATACATATATCTGTGTGTGGTCCTACGTGGGTGTGAAGTGGATGTGTCTGGAGTATCTGTGTGTATTTTTGCCAATGCCAATTCCCAGTGCAGCATTTGGCCCAGTGCTGGTTTTGTTGATTTGCTTACGCTGCCAGACGCAGACAAAAGTAAATTTAGACAGGCCGCCGGGCGAGGGGAGACGCTCTTTTTTCACAGTCATTTGGGCACATAACAATCTTTCTTTTTGGGCATTTTTTTGCAGGGCCTAACTTAGTGCCCATAAATATTCCGGCATTGTTTTGCTTTATTATTTTTATTGTTATTGTTTCCCCTTCCAGCTGCTGCCTCTTCACAATTTATGTTGATTATTTTTATGGCGCGGTCGCTTGGTGGCCAGTATTCAGTATGCAGTCGTATCAAAAACAGGAAACTAAAGCCCAGCAATATGTCAATATATGGCAGCATAGAGACTCCTGCCCTTTGTTTGGTTTGTGTTTAACGTTTAACATGACAAATGGCCACGCCCCCCTCCTGGCTTAACGCTTGTGTTGTCAATGAATACGGCAATTTATGCCCATACATATTTAAAAAGGGCCAAACAATACCAAGCGCAGAGAGTGCGATAAAACCATGGCCGGAAAAGTTTTTTGCCAAAAATGTTTAGAAAGGGTCCAGACACCAGTTGGAGCGAAAAGTTCAATAAAACCATATGTTTGATTTTATAGATTTTTTCTAAAAACCAATAGAAGAACTTATCAACAAACAACTTGCATTTCATCTAAAAATAAACTCTGTATAACGAATTTTAACAAAGAATTTCTAGTTTATTCCTGTATATATTCTATTCCTTTGCTTCACTCAAACGTAATTAACAAAAGTTATAATCAATTCACTCGGCTCCGAAACTAATGAATTTCTCAACTGCCAGTGACATAAATTCTGCGTTACACTCTATATATAGACTATATAAAAAGGCACAGACGCGAATCCGGCAAGATGACACATTAACAGGCATCCGCACACAGTTTTGAGGCTAAGCTCGGTCCCACAAACTCGAGGAGAATGGAGAATGGTTAGCAATGTGCGTGGGTGTGGGGCTAGATCAACTGGGAATGTGGGTGATGGCATCACGGTTGGCTGCATACCAAGTTTTCCGTCTGAGCCAGAACCTGCGAAGTGGCTTAAAGCCACCAGCCAAGCCCAAAACCCAACCACCTCCCCAGCTTGAGACCTCAAAACTCGTTGGTTCTTTGGCCCCGATGCTGATTCTTTGTGTCTTGTGTTTGGATTTTTGCCTTTGCTATTTTAGTAGCTGGCTATTAATATTTCACTTCTTCCTGCACGTCCCGCACGGCAAGACAGAGTCCTTGAGTCCTTGATATTTGTTTGTTTGCTTGTTGGCTCCTCGGCTCCTTGCCTGGGTGACGCCCTTTTTATTGTTGTCGTCATCGTTGTCGTCGTCCTCGCTGCCATTAATACGCTTAACATGGGTAACATGATAAGCTAACAAGTGTGTTTGTCTAGGTTTTGACTTGACTTGATTTTGATGTGGTTTGCTTTCACCCCGTAAAGCCTTATTGGCCTTGACTTGGTTTCCTTTCAAGCGGTTTCTTGGGATTACCTTGATCTGGTTGGCTCGCATCTGGTGCTATGTAAAGACATCAAGAAGTAATTATAAAAATTATAAGTCTAATATTTTTAGAGTGTAAATTATTTTCCCTTTGATCTTCCAACATTTATATATTCGCAAATGACATTAGCATGTATTTTCTAACATACAGCCGCCACTTTTCGGGCGTTTATTGTGTAAAACAATCCACACTAAATTCCATTCAATTTGTTTCTTTATTTGCTGTGTGGTTTTTTCAATCGCAGTGTCCTAAATTAATTGCAGTTCATTATAACGATTGTAAGCCCACCAGACCAGACCGCACATGGAAAATCAATTAAAAGCGGCGTTATATAACAAAACATTTGCACAGCCACCGCAAATCGCAGCCGCAGAAATTTAACACAAAAGCGTTTTGGAAATTTGTCCACCAAACACCAAATCGGCAGACAAAACAAACCATCGCCAAAATCCAACGCGTATCGTGTCAATATTGGGCATTTTTGTGGGTGTATCAAGTGATTCTCAGGTATTATATTTTATTAAATCTATACTATTCAATGTTGGTAATGAAACACAAACACAGGACTTGCACTTGTTTGTCATGAGGTAATATTCGTATTACAAATATCTACAAGTACATTCGAATAATCCTTTCTTGTGCAGGTTGACTTTGTTCCAAAGTGGAATAAGGATTATCCCCAGACGCAGACACATGGAAAACAAATGCAGGACAAACCGAGCCAACGAAATGAACAAAAAGTGCAAACAATGGAAGTAAGGGACAAATTTGCATTTGATGCGCGTTTCACACAGGATATTCAGAACCTTGGCATGACAGAAAAATAAAAATGAAATAAAAACACCCAACGAAATAAATAAAATATATATCGAATGCACCATGTGACTACACGTGCATCTGGAGTACATAAAAATTTCATTCAATATAAATATATATGAATGACAGCAAGGAGATTGTTTATAATCTTTTAAAAGTCACTGGAGGCTTCAAATAAAAATATTTGTTTCAATGTAATGCAAAATATTTAAAAAGAGGGAAGTCTCTATTTAAATACAATATCATCAAAGGTTGTTTAAGAGTTAAAATGTATACATCTAAATATATGAAATTAAAAGAGTTATCGTGTTATATTGTTAATATAGTTGTATATACACTTTATTCATTACACTTTAATTCCAACTCATTTTCAAAACTTTAACTTGAAATTCAGTTTAACTTTTGCTATCTCTCCAGCCGAAAATCGCTTAGTTGCAATCCAATTTACTCCCCCCTCGGAAAATACTCCAGCAAACATTCGTCTCATCAGGGAGAAGGAATGATTTCCGCAGCTGCGGCTCATCCCTGTGCTGGGGGCATTCGTCAGCAGATGCAAGGACACCTGAGACTGACACACTTTCACTTTAAGCCAGTTGTAAAAGCGAGAAATTCACAGGATTAAGAGCCGTAATCCAACGCCTACCGGGCCTTCCCCCGTTTCGGCCCAAACGGCGTCTCCTCGTCCTCTTGCTGCGATCCTGTTCCTGTTGGATCCTTGCAACCATAACCACCAACCCAACAGTCCACTTGTGCATCGGAGCGTTTTGCCAGCGACTTAACAACATTTTGCATTCTGCCCACTGTCATCAGCCGTTGTTCACCCGCCCCGCCGCTTTTCACCGCCTGTGAATTTTCTCACACTCGGAAAAATATATTCGTATTCAATAAATCGATAGAGATTTAATGAACACGAATATATTTTTTTACTGGAAAATAAATGTAATAAATAAATAAGTTTAGCAAATACTGGTAAACTAATGGGTTGGTAATTAAAAACTTCTATGAACAAACTGTCATTTAAAATATTGTAATTTCAATACTTAGTTTAAAAGTCTGCTAAATAAATTATATAAATAATAAAAACCAAGGCTACTAATTTGCATGTAATTTCAAGCATTTGCTTATAATTTTCAAATCAAATTTTCAAATTCGTGAAGGCAATAAAAACTCCCCTTTATTTATAATGCCTAAAATGTTAAATAGCCATTTTGTGAATTATTTTATAGGCTATAAATTTTAATAGAATAAAATTATATGCAACCATTAATAATATTTTTATTTTCAGAGTGCATCCGGGCTTTTCCCGCTGCAACTACCAGTGCAACGGCAACGGCTGTCGTTGTTTCCGTTTCCATCGCCAGGGAGGCACATTTTGCGTAATCTTGTTAGATAATTACCGTGTAGGGACTCTGCGGTTTTCCCATCGGTGTGAACCTTCCTCTCTGCTCCTTGTTCGAGTATATGTGTGTGTGTGTGTGTCTCGGCCAGGTTGGTAGGCCATTTAATTGCCCCGAACCCCCCCCCCCGCTGCTGCCAATGGGTTTCAGATACTTGGATTGCCGACCCAGTTTTCCGGGTACCATTTTGAGTGTCTCTGGCAGGGAGGGAAATTGGGAAAGACAATCGAAGATTTTCTCGGACAATCAGGTCTGGGGTTTAGGGTTCATGAAATTATGGTCGTTCCTAATAGGCAGAGTACACAATGTAAGACACCAATTTAATTGCAACTCAAACATTCTAGGAAAAATTTACTCTGAAAAATATGCCATTAATATAATACATTTAGGTATTAAAAAGTTAAAAATACTACAATCAAATTTGTAAAATTTATAAACTAGAAAATTGTCTCTTGCCTGTAAATAATTTTTGTTTGTATGTAACAAAAGTAAGCGTAAACAATATTTCAATTTAAAAATCCAAATTGATGTCCCATTATTTAACAAAAATAATACCATAAGCTGGCTTAATAATTTATTTAAAAGCGAAACGCAAAAAATCAATTTATTATATAAAATTTCGCAGCCGGAAATCCTCGGACAAAATAACTCACCATCAATTTAAGAGCTCTTACGCATACTTAATAGGCTTTCTAATATAAAACCACAATTTTTTTTGCTTTTTAACATTCGATTTAAATTCAAATTTTGTGAAATCACTAAAACCAATTATGGGGCAGTGTCCAAAGCCAATAATCGCCGATTTATTGCAACAATTCGACTAACAACTAATTTATTTATTAAGCCAAATAGGTGAGCATTTTGAAAAGGTCAAGAGCACAGGTGGGGCAAAAAGGAGTCTGCATTAATTTATGCATGCCCAGTGAGCAAAAGAAATGACAAAGTGGGCAGTAGAGAAGGAAATTGAACGACTTTATGATTGAATTTCATTTCTGCTCTATCGATTGGAAACCAATTATCACAATTGTGTTGCACAAAAAAAAGCAGAAATTGCAAATTGAAAAAAGAAATATTCGGTCGGGGGTCACACACTTAATTTGTTCATTGTTTTTCCTCGGGCAAACGTTTCTCTCCTTCCTTTTTTTTGCGATGCTGATCAGCCTGTGGCTCATTGACCACTTTTACTTTCCGCATTGGCAATTTACATAATACAAATTGCAATTATCTTTAATGCGCTTAAGTTGGTACTTTGCCTGTGGCCAATTTTAAATGTTCTAATTGATTTTTTGGCTTATGTTGCATGGCCTGTTCTGTTGGTTTATTTTAAAAATTTGCCATTTTTAAACTAATTAAATTATATGTTAAATATATTTTTAATAGCTTACCTTATTTGAAAATCAACTGTCCCAGTTTTGTGCCTCAATTATAAAAATAACAACAGCCAGGCCAAAATACATATGAAAGCAAAAGAACACAAGCATTTTAACAGATTCCAATTTTGATGATTTCTATAGAACTGCCTACTTTAATTCTTAAAATAAATATTAAATACTAATATGGGTATTAAAGTTAAATACCAATATGGGTATTAACCCAAAGTTTTACTAGTTTAAATATCAACTTACATGTTTTATTTGATTTAGTTATTTAAATGCTGGATGCGTTATTATTTAGCATTTATTTATTTCCCATTAACCTGACTTTATTTCATTGAAAACTTCAACAAGTCATTTTAAATTTCCAAATTTGCTTACAATTTACATTTTGCTTTACAATTTTAATAGTTTTTCAATTTTTCATTGAATTTGTATGACTTGTGCTTCCCCCGTATTTTCCTAGTCCAACTTTTCTGACGAACAGCTCCCGCAGGAAGTGCTGGCAGGACGATGGATGCGAGCTGTTGGATGACGCCATTCTGGGCGCATAAATATTTTAGATTTTCCACGCCAGACTTTGTTGCTGTCACAGAAAGTATGAAAGCAGTGGGGGAGCAGCTGCATTTTCCGAGAGCCTATCCCGGCAAGCTGTTCGTCCAACTGGCGCTGGATTGTTAGCAGCTCCCCGGCCTCAGTGTGTGTGTGAGTATCTGTGTCGTTTCTGCCTAGTTGGCCAACTTGGCAGCAGGCAACTGCAATGTTGACGCTGCTGTTGCAACGGCACTGCGGTGCTTGAGAGAAAAAATATGCAAACTGCGGGCTGATATACTGGGAAAAATAATTTGCAACAGCTTAAGGAGCGTTCATTAATTGCAAATTAAATATAAATTATTTACCCAAATAATTTATTTTATTATAAAATATTTTATATGCTTATTATAAGGTATTAAATTTCTTGAATAATTTGGCTATTTTTCTCTCTGCTCCACTGTTTCCTTAATTTTAATTCATAAATTGTTATTGTGCCTGCGATAGAGCCTCCTGCAATATGTTGAAAGGGGGTCTCTGGCATTAATTTGTTGCCTGCACCAAAAGTGCTTAATAAATATTTTAATTACGAAGGAGCTCGCTCGGGTCAAAGCCGGATGTCCTGATAGCCTGACATGCATGCCCCGATGCGGTGGATCAGATGCCAGTGCCAAGCAGGTCTTGAGGTCCTGTGGGCCAAAGGAGATTGAGAGGGGACATATTGCAGCCTCACAGACTAATGATACATACGAGGCACGCACTCACAGGGGCCACAAAATGGCTTTGATGTACAAAATATATTAGGGGAAGACGAAAGTCAAAAGGATAAATTAAAAGAAAATTAAAAGAAAATTTAAGTTATGTCTTAAAGCATAGATAAATAAAGGAATTTATTTAGAGTAAAGATAGGTGCGACAAGGAGTACGGTTTTATGGTTGATTTGTTAATAATATCACTTACTGTGCATCTTAATTAAAATAAATAAACTTGGAAACATTATTCTTTATCGTTCCTTTTTTTCAAATTTGAATTAAAATTTTTATTTAGAAATAAACCATTGGTACATTTCTTTTTTACTTTCTTTCTTACTTTCTTCATATTAAAAATAATATATTTCAATAAATGTATCTGAAACAGTACAAAATATATTTACGTTCTTATTATAATCATAAAATTTGCAAAAACCAAACTTTCCACAGATTAATCAAAATTCCTCGATAATTTTTGGCTTAACGATTAAATCGGAAACTAAAGTTGAAAGCTTGTAGCCCGGTTGCAAAATTGAGCAGAGTTCAAGTTGAGTCGAAAATGGCATAAACTCATTTGTATAATGCACACGCTTCGCCATCCGAAAAACCAACTGAACCCCGCCTAGCTCACCCTCAGATTTCCCCGGTTTTCCCCCGCTTTTCCTTGGTCTTTATGTGTGGCCCGCTCATCTGCATACATATATGCAGCGATGCAGGGGGGACGATGAAAACTATGACTCGAAAATGTGACCTGCTGGATGCGTAGCTGGGAAAATGTCTGGGAAATGCGAAAATCTGGCCAAAACGGGTGGGGCGGGAGCGGAAGCGGGGCGGTACTTGGGGGCATGGCCTTGGGCGACATTTAGCACTCGCCACGTAGCGCGGCCACGCCCACCCACTTTGGCCCGCCCTGGAAAACTTAGCCTGGAACATGGCGGAGCTTAACTGTGACACATTTTACACATAATTTTCAACACCTAAATCCGCAAGTTAGTGCCAAGCATCAGATTTTGCACACGTTAACGCAAACATAAAGCGCCGGATTTTGGATTTTCGACTGTGCCGTGCCAGTTTCCTGCTGCAAGGATTCTCTGCCTGACCAAGCTGTGTTTCCATTTTTAAAGCCACCGGCCACGAGTAAAAAATTGGGCCATGAAATGCACAACTTTTGTGCATGCGAAAACAAAGGAAAAGTGGGGAAATGTTCTACGTGGGAGTGACTTGGTCTTAGCTGAAAAATTCAGTCTTCATGTCCAAAAACTTTCACCAGACAGGAGTGCTAGTCCTTTGAAGAGGTCAAAGGAGCTTAGGAAAGCATTTAGACAGGCCACATAAGGTTGAGGTGTTCACTGAAGTAGTACAATATAAAATTAAGTTTGATAAATTATAGTATTAAAAATAGGATTACCTTAGGATATCCTAAGTACAAATTTATATATAGGTATTAATTGCAGCATTTATGTAAATATTTAAATCATTTATTTACAAACTAGAGTAAAATATCAAAACAAATAAGAAAGCAACAGTTGAGAGAGGTAGTCAGTCGGATTGGGATTTTGAAAAATATCTATATAGCGATAGTTATAAGATATTTTATAAACAAATATTACATGTGTGTTTGTTATAAAAAATATATATTTTCGGTTTATTTTATCCGATCCTCAATAAAATATTTGAAAAATCTGTCAAATAAAGTAAAATACACTTTATTCTGATATTTTTGAGATATTTAAATATTAAATTTAATCTTTTTCGGTACTCATAAATTCGATGTATAAGATACTAACGTATTTTAAAATATTATGCTCAGAAATCTATAAGAATTCGATTATGTAAAATAATATCTAACTTAGCAAAATGCAAAAGCAAATATTGCTTTTATCATTTTTGCATATATTAAAATTATAAACTTAATTAAAATCCCACATAAATCAATTCAACTGCAATTCAGATAAAAGCCTAATTTTATTAAGGAAAATATTTAAAAATTAATTTTTCGTGTATATTTGTGTTTAAGCTTCACTTTAACTTCTTAAAACCTTTACGACCCAGGCGGCATTAAATTATTTACATTATAAATAATCTGAGCCCAAAAGCAAACCACATTCCACCTGTAAAATATAGGATAATGCTGCATAAATCTAAAATTTTTATGCTGCACATTATACATTTACACATTACACCGACATACCGACCAAACCGACCCCTTCCTTGCGCATATTATGATTTATCAACATGGGAACAGAGGGCTTTGTAAATGTTGAACACATCTGGCTATATGATTTACATATCAAGCCGACCGTCAACTCGATTGTTGCTTCTCTTGAAGTTGTTGACCGTCCATCACGTGACGTGGCCTGTTTGTTTTAAGCAAAAGTTTACATTGCCTTACATGGCGCTGGCAAGGAGCGCAGGATAAACTGTCAGATGGGTCCTGAAATGGATGAAACCTACTGTAACTTGAAGCGGAAATTAATAAAAACAAAAAATGTTGCCAGCAAGCTGGGCAAAATAACATTTCAGAAAACAAAACAAAACAGGAAAAAAAACGACAAAGGAGAATTAATATGCAACATTTTTAGGTGGCATATGTTGCATGTAAATGCAAATTTTTTTATGAATGCAAAAAATAAATATCTAATGTAGGGATGCCTTGAAAAGCAGCATTTGCTTGCATTTTATGTTAAAGTTATATTTAAAAAGAAAGGAAACTAACTTCGAGAGGCCGGAATGTGTATACCCTTGCAGTTATCCATAGGTTAGTATACCTTAAAACTACGTATTATTGGTAATATATATAGTATATGCTATTTTTATGGTAAATCAAAGTTTTTGAAATCACATAACTAAGCCAAAAATGCATCAATTTCAATTCGGGAAGCTTTTCTGTGCTAGTTTTTATGAGGCTAACAAATTTGCATACTCAGTTTTAAAATATAAAAAATTAAAATTTTTATCAAATTTTGACAATCTTCAAGTTGTAAAATAACATAAAATTTTGAAAAAAAATTTTTAAAAATTGTTTTCCCTTGGACATGGCTAGATTGATTCTGCTTTTAATGCTGATCAATAATATATATGATATATAGGGTCGGAAACAACTCCTTCACTGTGTTTAAAGCTTCTAAATGAAATTATAATACTCTGCAAGGGAATAATGTTTCAAAGGTAAACATTTAGTAATAATGGTAATGAAAAGGGAATTAATTGGAAAATAATTGCAAAGCTAGCACAGCTAATTCTAGCTAATATATACATATATTATATAATTGTCATGGTAAAGACTTACCCCTTAATGTCGTGGTATCATCGAAGTTAGCTTCTTCCTGGTAATCCAGATGTATTCCATTGGTCAGGTGATGTTTTTCGGCTCGAAGGGTAATCACTATCACTTTCACTATCACTAGAGATGTAAACACTGGCGAGGCCGCGATAGAACTAGGCCAGCGCGGTGGGAGTGCTTCTATTTATAGTGGCCGAGTGAAGAGAAGAGCAGAGAAAGTCAGAGGCAGAGCGCGAGCGAGGCTGAGAGTGTCAGAGAGAAAGAGCTAAGAAGCGCACTCACTATCACTACCACTACAAGAATGCTAGCTTTTATCGTATCCGAGTAAAGAGAGCAGAGAAAGGGCGAGCGTAAAGAAGGAGAAATCCCTAGAGCTAGGCAGAGAGAGATAGAGAGAATGAGATATCTCTAGAGATACACAGGGAGGGCGGACATATGGAGAAACGCTGGTCAAACCGAGAGAAAGGGAGAGTTACAAGAGAGGGGGAGAGAAATGTATAGAAATGGAATGCTGCTTTCAATCAAGTTAGCCTTCCGTTTAAAAATAAACAATAATACAATCCTATGTTACTTATTTCAATTTTATTTTAGTTTTTAATGTTTTTAAACTAAATTTTACCAACTACTATCTCAATAGAATCTTTACCATAATTTATAAAAAGTAACTTAAGCTAATCAGGTTCGTGATTTGGCATAAATAACCAATGAAAAACCATTCCCAACCGCAATATTTTGCCAATCAATTGCCGCCCCCAGAAGGCCGGAAGAAACCAGGGAAAATCCAAGCACTTTTCCCAACCAACTACAAGCTGTTTATACATATATACAAAAATAACTGGAAACTTGAGCCTGCAGCCTTCCATCCCGAACCCTGACCTCCGAGAAAACGGGTCGAGTTGGCGGCTTTGGCTGGCATAAAGATAAAATGCCCCCAAGGAATCGGGCAACAGTTTGCAAAACTTTTCAATAAGCTTCGGTATATCGAAGGCAGTTTGTGGATGCGCAGCGGAAATGCATAAACATTTATAAGAATTTCCTTTGAAAACATGTTAAACATAATTTCATGCCCAGGGAGACGAGGGCCCAAGGATGAGTGGAGCTGTGGGGGAAAGTGAACAAGTGAAATCAATTGAAGTTACTTGTAAATGAATTTCAAGTTTTCCGGGTACAACTTTACTTAATTTGTGTAATGCAATAATTTTAAGGAAAAGTTACTCAACGGCAGGCAAAACTGTCAATTGAAATTCAGAAAGTAAGACAATATTGATTTGCTGAAAAGTATTTTACTTTTGACAACATTATTGTTAGAGGAAAAGTTTTATTCTAATAACAAAAGATATTTAGATAACAGCTTTCCTGATTAGGTTTCGTTTTCGTTTTAATCATTAAAAAGAAAAAGATCTTAGTCCTAATTAAGACTTTTCCGCATTTTTCCAACCATTAAAAATGTATGCGTAATTCTGAACCATTTAAAGTTAATTCGTTTGTATTTACTCAACCATCAAGTGGTATATTCTCTGTGGCCCGGAAAATCCTGCAAACGAATGCTCATCCCTCGAGGATTTCCCCATGCCTAATGTCGCCATAACTCAATGGGAACCTATTGAATCACAGCAAATTAACATGCATATATTGGGCGGCGGATGGGAGGAGGCTGCCAGTGGCGGAGGAGCTCGTGTCGAGCCCACAAGGACACATGTCGCCCCATGGCACTCCGCTGGACCCCCTCGAAATCCCATCCCACCCCGCGTCAAATGAAACAGAACTGAACAGGACGAACAGGACAAGACGGGACGGGACCCTTGTGCCGCTCGGCATACAAAATAAGCACAAACAAATTCGATAACAAATGGTTCGGAATCGAAACAACAACAAAGGATATATAATATATTTATAAAGAAGGAGGAAGGACACAAAAAAAATAAAGACGAGCGAAGGACGCTGGCGCATTTAGGAACAAATGACATATTGTCAGGGGCAGCGAGAGCACAACATATGGTTAGTCCGATGTGACTTTCTGTTTGTTTTTGCTTAACGTAAATATAAAATTTATTATCCAGCGAAGCGCATAAATTAGCCAAACAAGAAATCAGAAGCAGACGCCAATTGAGACCGAAACCCCACATTTCCTCTGACTCTCAATATTTCCAACACAGATCAACTTGATGATGATAACAAATGAAATTAAATGAGTGGAATGTTGGATATGCCAAACCCATGGAAGACAGCATCATCAATTGTGGAGAGTTCAATTTGTGACTTCACAATGAAATTAATGAACTAGCACATGTAGCTCTTAATTCCGGAAAATATGCAACAATTCAAATGAGTTTTAGTTAAACATTTCAAAAGGTTTGACTTTTATTAGGGAGATAAAATTATGACTTTGGGAATCGCTTTATAACAACAAATAATCACAGATTTAATCTCTTATTAATTAGGTTTATTTTAATGATGGAATTATAGGATATTTATCTAGATTTTTCTTTAAAAAACTAACTAGTAGAATTGAAATTTAATATTTTTATAAAATTAAACCTGTTGTATCTATGCAAGAATAATTTCTGTAAAAGAAACCACGATTAGAAAAATCAAATAAATGTACAAAACAATAATTTGGAATCTTAATCTCTGATTAATTAACTTAGTAACCTTTTTAGCTTTTCCAAAAGATATTTTAGAAATACAAACTCATTAAGAAATATATATTTTTAATATTTTTAAATATTTTCTATGCCCCAATATCCGAGTAAATATCAAATATAAATTAATTTATACTAATTCCTTCTTAAACAATAAACCCATTTTGTAAACGCAATTATAATTTTAATTGTGATGGTTCTGCCACAGGCAGGCTCCAATCATAGCCTCAGATAAATATTTAATATTCGATCGAAATGGGCCCTTGGGGTATTTCATTACATTAGGTTCACACTTAACCATAAACAGGCTAATTAGTTGTCTTGCGCTTGACACACACAAGTGTTAATTTTCCCAGAAACAAAGTACACACACACACACTACATTCACTCATATTCAGCTAATTAACACATTTTCGCAGTTTTCACAGTTTTCGCAGCCACTCGCCTGGGCTCTTTTCAGTTTAGCAGCAAGACCGCAACCTGGAAGCTACATGGCTTTCGATGTGTTCCAGCCATAACTTTTGCGGCCCAAAGTCGCTGTGAAGGCTAAAGGCTCAGAATCGTGGTGTATGCAAAAGTCCTTTCAAAGAAAAAAAAAAGTATAAGGGATGCAGATTCTACAGCAAAATCCATGGCAACATGACCAGCAGGCAGCAGCGTTAACGAAAAGTTTTTGGCAAAACCGAGACGAAACTTTCAAGATTCACAACTGCAACACTTGCAGTGTGTTGATAGAGCTGGCAGATGCACAGCAAGAAATTATTGTCAGAACAGAGATTTTTTTTTAACACTAGAAGAGTGTATTTACTTCAAGATCTATAGATGTAATTATCTGATCTGAAATATTTAAAATGTAAATTTAATTTATTTAGGCTTTAAATGCATTTTTTTGCGTGCACCTAACTAATCTCCCATACACACACACATACTCTGCACACACACGCTTACCCAGGCCATTGTGCACATCCTGCATATCCTGCCTGTTTACCAAATGAGTTTTGTCCTAGTTTGTTTAATGCCTTGGGTCGCAAAATTTATGACGACAGCCGAGGGCGAGGGCGGTATCTCGTATCTATCCGGAGAGTTTCTTGGTGTAATGGACAGATAACTGTTGCCTAATTGTTCTGACATTCATATGAGTCCAATGAGGTTGCTCAGGGATAGTTTCAAAAGTAACTTTCCATTTAATTCCTTCTCGATTCGTGTAATTTAATTTTATTGCGTTATTTTTTTTGATTTAAAGAATATATTTCTTCTGAGACTATTACTCATTCTCTAATGTAGTTTAGAACGATTTATGACTCTTTAACAAATACAATTTTTTCACTAATATTTTCGTATATATTTTATTATAAAAACAACTATATATCTCCTTATTTTTTTTTTTTTTGTGACTTCAATAACAATAAATTGACCGACACACATGCCGCTGAGCTTGCATTTAATTTGGATTGACAATTTTAATGAGTGCACCTGTTGCCCCGGCCAACGGTCCAAACATGCATCAAATTATGTCGCCGAAAATATTTCAGCCCATACGTAGCATAAATTCCGTTTCATTTAGCTCTTAATTCAATTTATTTGTCACATTCCGCATGCACCATGGGTGGCGAACACAAGCGCGGGAGGTAATTGAGGTGGCACAATTATTGAATGCCGCACGTAAATTAACCCAAAAACGTTGTCGTGCATGAAATGCCAAAAATTTAACTAAAATTATGCACCTTTGTGCATGGCAGAGCCGGAAAAATGGTAGACAAGCTGGGAAAATAAAACCCACCGAAATGAGCGGCCTTTGAATGGGGACTCCCCAACTTGCAACCCTCTTTTTTTCAACATAAAACGCTGATTGCAGCAACATCCTCTCCTCTTTTCCCACGGCGAACGTGACTGAATTTACACGCAAATAAATACAAATCGCAGTAAGAGCAACTGCAGCAGCAAGGAAAAAATATATGAATTCTCGGCTCTATGGGGTTAAGCAGCTGAACAAAAGTTAACACAAAAAAACCCAAAGGAGTAAAAGTGCTGGAAATACAAATATGAAATGTGGCTGCTGAAACAAAAATGCAATTTATTTTCCAGCCCACACAAAAAATTCGTTAAAAATAAATAAAATTTGGTGTAGTTAAAGGTGGCGACTATTAAGTACCCATATTTAAACACTTTCTTTATTTGTGGTTAAGAATTAATAGGGAAATTATTAACATTACTTTATATATAGCAAATGTTAAATAATTAAGAATTATGTGATATATACTATATACCCCGTATACCCTTCATTTACCTGGCATAAAATTATTTAAATAAAAAATATAAAACAAATAAAATAACTTTATCGCAACATCAGTGGCCGCCAGGTGGCTCTACTTGGCGAATAGCAAAACGGAACCGGAAGCGCGGCTGACAGCAAAGCCTGTTTGGAATGAAGGGTAGTCACAGCTGCCATTGCGCTATCTGCATTTTGTTGATTCCACTTTCCCATCTCCTTTCCCTTTCCCATCGTCATTCGCATCCTGTTCCCTTCTATCTCCGCATTATGCATGAAAAATTCTCTCTATATATTTTGTTGTGTTTTTGCCGCCTGCAAACTCGAGGGCGCAAGGTGCAATAAGTCGGGATTACTCAAAGGAAGAAATAGTGCAAGCTAAAATATTGGATTATGCAGAAAAGGCTGTAGATTGAATGAAATGAATCGAAGACAGGAAGGCTGAGGTGTGCGAAGGATTCTACTCCTTGAAAATAATTTTAAAATCAGGAAAGTAAATCAATATTTGATGTTAAACCAGTTTAAATGTGAAGAGACTGGGGAAATTATTTTAATAAATAGATAAATAATAGAGTTTCAATCAAACCATTTGCTAAAAAACAATAATACAAATTATTAGTTAGAGAAAACTTTGATAAAAATACTAATTCATCAATTTTTATAAATATTTTTAGCATATTTTAATAAAGAAAGCATTTTTTAAAAGGATGTATCTTTTCAAGAAACAGAACACCAATAATATCCTTAGATGTATTGTAAATTAATTGTTTCTCCTTATTTATTTCATTAATTATTACTTTAGGTATTTACCCCTTAACCCCAACTGAAGGGTCACTAACTAAATGGAATGAATGGCCATTAACATTTATTGCCGTGAATGGCCTAACCCTTTGCGCAGGGATCACGGGTCATTAGGTGCCGCCAATGGAGACCACTCAAAGGCAGATTCACAGAAAAGCTAATGCTAAGGCCAAAGCCATTCCGGAGTCAAAAGTCCAGCATTAGTGCAAGCTAATTAATCACAGTCGATGGGCTTACATTTATGGCAGACGTGGCAGGACCCAGGGAAATGAAGGGAAACACACATGCAAATGTCACATTAGCCTTATACTTTAATTAATTTCTAATCCCCGCTCATCGAATTGCGACTGCAATTAGATGGCGATGCTTGCATAGGACTGGCAAGGATTACCAGGATATAGCCATTTGGTGCTCACATTTATCAAACATTGCATACAGTCACACACATACACTGGCTCAAGGATATCAATTTGTACATGTGAGCGTTAAGTGCAGAATTGGCCCACCCATCAACTCTGAATTAGACATTTGAAATTTAATCGTCAAGGGGTTAATAGGGGCAGGGGGCAGGGGTTGATAATTAAGCCCAAAGCTGAGGGGAGTGGGCGGGATTATCCCATGTATAACCCTAATAATCAAACCACAGGATTTGAAGATTTTGTGTAATGAACTATTTGGAAATGTTTGTAATTCAAGTTTGCGGTAAGGCCAAGCGTTTAAGGGTCTAATAATTGTGGGAATTGGTTTCGAGGAAATTGAGCAGAAAACTATTAATAGATGTGTCGTAAATTACTTATTATATTTCTTATATTTAATTTCTATTTAGAATAAATATTTATTTTATTTAAAGTCTCTAATCTATATTTAAATTCAGTCTATCAAACCTGTGGCTTTGCATATAATCTCCAACTCAACCTATGAACATCTTTTATGTCCTTAAGCCATCTCTAACTCCCCCATTGTCTAACTCCCTAATTTCTGTTTAAGAAATTGTCAGAATTTTAGGCATAATAAATTATTTATTGCCTGGAGGCCAAGAAGATAGATCCTGTATAGATAAATGTGCAAAATGTGTTAACAAACTGCCACGCCCACCGATTCGAGGCACTTTGATTTGTGCGTAGACCAATTTATCTGCCACAGAAGTTGAGTGCCACGCCCCCAAAAAGCCACCGACGACGTCGTCCTCGTCGTCGTCGCAAGGCAAGTCAAGGCAAGGCACTTTACACTCAAATTGTGTTAATTTGCATATTGGAAACTTTTGCCTAATTGAACATAATGCCACTTAATTAAAGTTAAGACAAGTTTTTGACGGTAAAATGGTTTTTGGCCCAAGGGGGCGGTGCGTCTTGGTAACTAAAAGTATGCCCAACATTTATGGCAGTTTGTTGTTGAAATTTACGGCAATTAGTTTAATATGAGCAGATTATGAGGGACGCACGCAGGACGTTATAAAATCCCTTCTCGGTTCTGGGAAATTAATTTTTGCGGGTATTCACCACAAATGAACACAGACACTCAGGCATATGGAAATCAATTAGCACTTGGCATGTCCTGGCCTTAAAATGCTTAATGGCCCCGTTGGCTAATTGTATATTTGTTAAATATTTATTGAAATAAATAGTATTTATTTAAATAAAGAAGGATTAAGCTTGAAGGCAGCAAAATTGAGCAACAAGATAGGATTATACCAAATAAAAGAGCTAACCATCTGTGGTCTATTATTAATTTAATAATTATTTAAAGATATAGGTATTTGTGTAATGACTGAATGTGGAATAAGGGTATTCGTAAACGTTTAAATATAGCAAGAAAAAACTGTATTTATAAAATTAAAAAATTATTCATTAGTTCACGTACCCGCTTGTCGTTTTTTTATAAACATATAGACATTAACCTATTTTTAGATTTTCCGTAGTATTATCTTTATTTATTTCTTATCTCTTTGTAATAAAACAATTACAAACTCTTGTGAAATAATTAAAATTTAATTAATAATATAATATTACTTATAATAATATTCTTTTCATAGGCAATTTATCTCCAAAAAATTGTGCTATGCTTAACCTTTGACCTTGACTAATAATTTAATTCTAATTAAACACGAAATAACAGATTTCCCTTAGCTGACAACATAAACTAACAAGATTATCTTTAAGATAAGCCACGTCAGTCGGGTGAGAAAAGTTCCGCGACTTTTATCACCCAAGGGGAGGCTCTTAAAAAATGGATCAGATCAAGTTGAAAAGCGGAACCCAACGGATGCTTTTATCTTTCATTTGTGGAGAGTCCAATGGAATTATTTTTTCTTAATTGAGTGATTAAATGAAATTCATTGAACCTAATTATATGACTAAGAAAAGTGATATTTTATTAAAACAAACGCTTCCAAACTCATGGTGTTATTAAATAATTAAAATAAAATAATAAATAAATCATGCAAGCTAATAAATTGCCTCAAAATCCTCGCGAATCAGCGGGAATAATTTCCTCGCTAATGTTTTGGTAAGTTTTTTATAAAATTACATATTAATAAATAAATGTTACATGGCAATTATAATAAAATGAATGTGGTATGAGTGTGTCATTAGATAACTGAAGCTCAAAGATCACGTCTGTCACTTATCTTTATGATATTTGAAGAAACCACTACTGTAAGAGAGCGTTGATGCCCAACTTTTATCAAAATGTTTATATTTATTCTCATTCCCTTTAATTTTCTTCACAGCTTTGCCTTGCCCATTCTCTTTAAGGGCAGAAAGAAAACCCTGGAGCCCACGGATCTGTATCAGGCTCTCAAAGGACACAAAGCGGATAGCTTGGGAGATAAGTTTTTCGAGACCTGGCAGGCTGAAGTCCAGTCCTGTCGTAATAATTCCAAAAAAGAACCAAGCATTATAAAGGTTATACTGAGAGTATTTGGCTGGCAACTATTGATATCGGGCTTAGTTATTGGTGTGCTGGAATTGGGAACGAGGTGAGTTAAAAACTTGAATTAAATTTATAAATTATTTGCTTAAATTTTCTTTTGAATTATTTATAAAAATTATTATATTTATTTCGTACAGAGGCACTTTTCCGCTTCTGCTGGGTGCTTTAATAACCGAGTTCACAGCTAATGGCAATGGCGATGGAGTTAAGGCTCAAATCTATGGCATTACCTTGATCCTAACTACTTTAGCAGGTGTGGTACTGCTCCATCCCTTTATGATGGGAATGATGGTGAGTTTAAATATTAATATTATTTTAAAGGAAGTATAATTAATTAGAATATTATAACCCACAGCACCTGGCCATGAAAATGAGAGTGGCTGTAAGTACGGCTATTTATCGAAAAGCTCTCCGGTTGAGCCGCACTGCTCTGGGAGATACGACCACGGGTCAGGTGGTTAATCTTTTGTCCAACGATCTAGGACGCTTTGATCGAGCCCTGATACACTTCCACTTCCTGTGGCTGGGACCTCTGGAGCTGCTCATATCCTCGTACTTCCTCTACCAACACATTGGCGTAGCATCGCTTTATGGCATCGGAATATTATTGCTCTATCTGCCAGTTCAGACCTATCTAAGTCGGCTCACATCCAAGCTAAGATTGCAAACAGCTCTGAGAACTGATCAGCGTGTAAGGATGATGAATGAGATTATATCTGGCATACAGGTGATAAAGATGTACACCTGGGAGAAGCCATTCGGGAGACTAATTGGACAGCTGCGTCGCAGTGAGATGAGCTCCATTCGCAAGGTGAACTATATCAGGGGAACGCTTCTCTCCTTCGAAATCACTCTGGGAAGAATTGCGATATTTGTGAGCCTGCTGGGATTCGTTCTGATGGGCGGAGAACTGACAGCGGAGAGAGCCTTCTCGGTGACAGCTTTCTACAATATCCTGCGGCGTACGGTGAGCAAGTTCTTTCCCAGTGGAATGTCACAATTCGCCGAGATGCTGGTTACCCTGCGGAGAATCCAGGCATTTATGATGCGAGATGAAGCTGGTATTCCTTCCATTGAGGGAGCCAATAAGACCAAACTGTTTGATAAACAATTCGATGCTTTGGTGGAACTGGAATCCTTTCAAGCCCGTTGGAATCTGGAGCACTTCGAACCCGTATTGGATAATGTAAATCTCCGCCTGAAGCCTCCGCAATTGGTGGCTGTCATAGGACCCGTGGGCTCTGGTAAATCCAGCCTTATACAGGCCATTCTGGGGGAACTTCCTGCGGAGTCTGGAAAGCTGAATGTAAGAGGAACCCTGTCCTACGCCTCCCAGGAACCCTGGCTCTTTAATGCCTCCGTTCGAGACAATATCCTCTTTGGCTTGCCCATGGATAAGCATCGCTATCGTAATGTTATACGAAAATGTGCCCTGGAACGAGACTTTGAACTGCTCCAAGGAGATCGCACATTGGTGGGCGAACGAGGTGCCTCTCTCTCCGGAGGTCAAAGAGCAAGGATCAGTCTGGCTAGAGCCGTGTATCGCCAGGCGGACATATATCTGCTCGATGATCCCCTGAGTGCCGTGGATACCCATGTCGGTCGTCACCTGTTCGAGGAGTGCATGCGGGGTTTCCTTCGAGATAAGCTAGTGATCCTGGTAACTCATCAATTGCAATTCTTGGAGCATGCCGACCTCATAGTGATTATGGATAAGGGAAAAGTCACAGCCGTGGGCACCTATGAGGAGATGCTCAAGAGTGGTCAGGACTTTGCCCAGCTGCTGGCTCAGCAAACCCATGAGGAAAATGAAGAATTTATACAGGATCAGGAAGAAAATAAGGGTGATAAATCCAATTACTCACGACAAAGTAGTCGACAGAGCAGGATTAGCGTGGGCTCTGTGGACTCTGGAAAGGATTCTATAATCGAGGATGAGAGAAAACCTGTGCAGGAGGCTCGTTCCACGGGGAAAATCGGGTTAAGCATGTATGGAAAATATTTCTCGGCCGGCTCTGGTTGGTTCCTTGTGGTCCTGGTGGCATTCTTTTGCCTAGGCACTCAACTTTTGGCCTCTGGCGGGGATTACTTCTTGTCTTACTGGTGAGTACAACATTTTTCTGCTTTAATTCTGATTGAATTCAAAGTTTTTACTTTTAGGGTAAAGCGCAACAACTCATCTTCATCGTTGGACATATATATCTTCACTGGCATCAATATAGCCCTGGTGATCTTCGCTCTCCTGCGAACCCTTTTATTCTTCAGCATGGCCATGCACTCTTCAACTCAGTTGCACAATTCAATGTTCCATGGCGTTTCCCGGACGGCCCTTTACTTCTTTCACTCAAATCCTTCGGGCAGGATATTAAATCGCTTTGCCATGGACCTGGGACAAGTGGATGAGGTCCTGCCCGCTGTAATGCTAGATTGCATTCAAATATTCCTCACCATCACCGGCGCTATCTGTGTACTTTGCATCACAAATCCTTGGTATTTGATTAACACAACGACTATGTTTGTGTCCTTTCATTTCCTGCGGAAGTTCTATCTGAGCACCTCGCGGGATGTGAAGAGATTGGAGGCGGTGGCCAGATCCCCGATGTACTCGCACTTTAGTGCCACCTTGAATGGATTACCCACAATCAGAGCCTTGGGTGCCCAGGAGCTGCTCACCAGAGAATATGATAACTACCAGGATCTGCATAGCTCGGGATACTACACTTTCCTTTCCACAAGTCGGGCTTTCGGTTACTATCTGGATCTGTTCTGCGTAGCCTATGTGATATCGGTGACTTTGATGAGTTATTTTAATCCACCGCTGGATAATCCTGGACAAATTGGATTGGCCATCACTCAGGCCATGTCCATGACTGGCACTGTGCAGTGGGGAATGCGTCAATCGGCGGAACTGGAAAACTCTATGACTTCTGTGGAAAGAGTCCTGGAATATAGGGACCTAGAAACAGAGGGAGAATTTGAATCTCCAGCGGGCCAAAAACCAGAGAAAAATTGGCCCCAGAAGGGAGAAATTAAAGCGGAAGAGCTCAGTCTAAGATATAACCCAGATCCCAAAACGGATAATGTTCTGAGATCACTAAAGTTTGTTATACAACCCCGTGAGAAAGTGGGAATTGTGGGCAGAACGGGAGCAGGCAAGTCCTCTCTTATAAACGCCCTGTTCAGACTGTCCTACAATGATGGATCCATGGTCATAGATAACAAAGATATAGCTGAAATCGGTCTCCACGATCTGCGTAGCAAGATCTCCATAATACCCCAAGAACCGGTGCTATTTTCTGGCACTATGCGCTATAATCTTGATCCCTTTGAACAGTATTCAGATGACAAGTTATGGGAGGCCCTTGAAGAGGTAATACAAATTATTATATTTAAAATTTAATTAAAATTGTCTTCCTTCAGGTTCACCTCAAAGAGGAAATCTCCGAGCTGCCCACGGGTCTTCAGAGCATGATCTCCGAAGGTGGGGCTAACTACAGCGTGGGTCAACGGCAGTTGGTCTGCCTGGCCCGTGCCATTCTCCGGGAGAATCGCATCCTGGTGATGGATGAAGCAACGGCAAACGTGGATCCCCAAACGGATGCCTTGATACAGTCCACCATTCGCAGGAAATTCAAGGATTGCACTGTTCTGACCATTGCCCATAGGTTAAATACGATCATAGATTCGGATAAGGTAATGGTTTTAGATGCGGGCAATCTGGTGGAGTTTGGTTCTCCCTACGAACTCCTCACGCAATCCAGGCGACAGATTTTTTATGGAATGGTCATGGAGACGGGTCGAGCCGGTTTTGAGCACCTCTTGAAAATAGCTCAACAGGTGAGTGAATAATAAATATTTTAATTAGCTAATGTACCTTTACTTATTTATTATTTTGCAGGTTAACGAGACTAAGTTGCGCAGCAAATCGGAGTAAATACTTTTTCAAAGGGAAAAGAAAGTAGAACCCCATGAAAAGGATTATTTTCATTTTTATATATAACCAAATTAACCATTTTAGACAAGCCTGTATTTAATAAATATAATTCAATCTTAAATAATGACACATATGTTACAAGTACATTTATTTAGTAAAATTTCCACAAATTTACAAATACTGTCAACATTTGAATTTCGCGCTCCATAAATTCAAATATGTCCGCCGATAAAAAAATAATCCAAACCATCGTCATCGTTATCGCTATCGATTGTCCACACTATTTGTAAACAAACGCAAATGCGCACGCAAATTCTTACAGTTTCTTTAAATTAGTAAATATGGCCAGAAATGTTAAAAAATTAACCTTGGCCAACAAATTGGCCAAACGGGGCGATGTCATAAAGCCCACTGAAATAATTGGTAGACAGAATCGAGCGGATAATGTGCGGGTAAGTTGTAAAACATTCACACAATTGCTCATAGTTAACACTTTTAACCTCTTAAGGATATTGAAGACCTAGTGGGGACTTCGGGTTCCAGTAATTCGATTTACTTCTCACCCGTGCAAACCCGCAAACAGCGGGAAACCATAAAGAATATAAATATTAAAACGGAACCCCTAACCCCCACACGGGTGGCGCCCAAAAGGATTAAAAATGAACAGCAGAATCCGGTGCAATCCAAAATATTAATGGGCTCCGCAACGGTAGTTAAGTGCAAGGTGGTTCCGGATGCTATGAACTCCCCCTTGAGGATTGATCGGATCAAGAAGGAATTAGAAACAGAAATCAAGCAGGAGCCCAAACAGGAGATTTTGGAAAATATTAAAAAAGAAGTCGATCCCCAAGAGAAACCACATCTATTCCTTGGAGTGGAGGGACCTCATCCCCTGTGGCTTAGTCACCTGGAAAATATTCGCATAATGAGAAACCGTCTGCCAGCACCAGTGGACACCATGGGTTGCCATCGCTGTGCGGATCCCAAGGCAGACGCAAAGGTTTATTATACATCCTTGAAATATAATTAAATCTCTGCCTGATTCATATAATTTTCTTTATTTTACAGACCCAACGCTTTCAGAACCTGGTGGCCCTAATGCTGTCCAGTCAAACCAAGGATCAAACCACTTTCGAGGCCATGAATCGCCTCAAGGAACGCACTCTCACTACTTTCAGTATTAAGGAAATGCCAGTGACGGAACTGGAGACTCTCCTGCATCCCGTATCGTTCTACAAGAACAAAGCCAAGTACCTCAAGCAAACCGTGGAGATCCTCATAGATAAATACGATTCCGACATACCGGACAATCCCAAGGAACTCATAGCTCTTCCAGGAGTTGGACCCAAAATGGCTCACATCTGCATGGCGGTCGCCTGGAATAAAGTCACCGGCATCGGAGTGGATGTCCATGTACATCGCCTCACGAACCGTTTGGGCTGGGTTCCACAGCCAACCAAGGAGCCGGAACAAACCAGGATCGGGTTGGAGATGTGGCTGCCCCACAGCCTCTGGTCGGAGGTGAATCATCTATTTGTGGGATTTGGTCAAACTATATGCATTCCACTGAAGCCCAACTGCGGCGAATGCCTAAACAAGGATATCTGCCCATCGGCCTTCAAGGAAACTAAAGCCAAGAAAAGCAAAGAGTGATAGATAAAATTGAGAAATTAACAAAGAATATTTTGGATAAACGAAAAAACAGGAAACTGTCCTAATATTTAAACTAAAAGAAAAACTCAGGTGGAAAAATATATTTTTAAAGGGCTAGAAGTCCAAATACAATTTAAAAAATAATAAGAAAGGCCGAAAATAAAAATTTAATGAAGAATGAAACAATATTTAGTTTTGTTTACAAATTTGTATGGAACACCAGAAAACCCAGGAAACCCAAACAACATTTTAAATACTAAATAGCTTAATGTTCTCCTAGATGAAAATAACTAACATATAATTAATAAACTATCGAATTTAATATTAAAATTAATAAATTAAGAATTAATTAAAGTACTTTCAATAAAATAGTCAATTGATTAAAATACTTTATATATTAAAATACCAAAAAACGTAAAAGTAACTATTCGTACAAGTAAGTATTCGTCTCAATATCGAAAACGGTCATACTATCAAAAAACATTTGGCGCGTTTTGTTGTTTTCGCAGCATCTTGTGAAATTGACTTGAAAATCCATTCGTAAATAACAAACAGCCCACAAAATGAATGATTCGTGTAAGTAATTGATTATACTATAGCCCAATCATAAAAGCACAATTGAAATTCATTATTAGTTGGAGATTTCAATGCCACACAAACGGCGCCGGCTGGTGCCGCCAGCAACCAAAAGGGAGAGGTGCGTAAATAAACAAATACACGAATTAAACCCATAACTAACCATGTTCACTATGATTAGGGTATTGTGCCGCTGGTGATTAAGCAGATCGTAGACGCCCCCGAGGGCAATATCGAGATGTTCGGCATGCACTACGCCATGGCCTTTGTGGTCGCCATTGTGCGTAATGTGGAGACTTCCTCGACAAAGATCACATACACCCTAGAGGATCACAGCGGCCGGATCGATGCCCACTACTGGCTGGAGGAAGGCGATGCCCTCAAGGCGCCCGAGGTGATGGTCAACAACTACGTGAAGGTGTACGGAACCACACGGTCACAGGCGGGCCAGAAAACCCTAATGGTGTTCAAATTGCTGCCCGTGCTTGATCCCAACGAGATAACCACTCACCTGCTGGAGACCCTGAATGCCCGCTACAAGGCGGAGGATTACCAGAGCAAGGGCGGAGCTGCTGGAGCAGTGTCCTCGGGTTCCGGCTCCATGGCCGACTTCACCGCATCGCAGAGCAATGCCATTGTCAGTGGGCTGGATCCCAAGCAGCAGGCCGTCTTCCAGGCCATCAAGAGCAACGTGTCCGAGGAGGGAATTGGTCGCAAGGAGCTCAAGGCCAAGTTTTCGCACATCAGTGATTCCGAGTTGACGTAAGTCGCATGTTCCTAGGAATTAATTATATCAACTAATTCCTTATTCTTTTTAGAAACATTCTGGATTTCATGATTTCCGAGGGTCACATTTACTCCAGCATTGATGCAGATCACTTTATTTGCACCATGTAAATCGAATATCACGCCGAAAACAATGTAATTCTTTAATGCGTATTAAATTTATTAGATTTATAAACAAGTACAAGTTTACGGAAAATTTATTTTTGGTTTTATTACTCAAGTTAATACAAATATTCTTTTTATACCCTTACAGGGTATTATAATTTTAGTCAGAAGCTTGTAACACATTGAAGGAGTCATTTCCGACCCTATAAATCATATATATTCTTGATCAGTATCAACAGCCGAGTCGATCTAGCTATGTCCGGGCAAAAATTAATTTTTTTCGAAATTTTAAAAATTTTAATAAGGAGTTACATCGTAAAAATTGAAAAAAAAATTTGAAAAAATTTTAAATTTTATATTTACTTAAATTGAAATGCAGATTTATGAATCTAATAAAAATTAACATAGGACAGCTTTGCGAATTGAAATTAATGATATTTTGGCTTAGTTATGTATTATTATTTTATAATTTCGCCTTCAATTTTATTAAAATCGGACGACTATATCATAAATATGCCGTGGGAACGATCGGAAAATTAATACAACAATTTATATCTTCGCTGTTTTTCAATATATTGCCATCTTCACTAAGAAATACTCATTTTTTATTATTTAACAAATTTTGGTTTTCGTTTCATGAAAATATGCATAAATATGCATAGGCGAATTCCATGGATGTAGGCAGTGTTTCGATGGGTTTTTTTCTTTATGCCAATATATGTATTTAATTTATCTTATATTAATTATTAATGACCGTATTGCAATCTGCAACGGTATGCGTACTCCGGCGTGTCGAAGTTACTTGTTTAAACTTAATTTTTATATATTTTTAGTTAAAATTTTAATTATAAAGCTATTTGGTATTTTTTTCCATCACGCGTTAGTGCCTTTTCATGCGCTCCATACCTTCTATCGCGCTCTCTCTATTGTGCCCACTTTCGTTTCTCATTTCGCGGCATTCGGTCGGCTTTCTGCTTTACTCCTGAAAGTTCATTCTAGAGCCGGCTTTACAGCAGTCTTATCAATGAATTAATTTAAGTTCCATCGTCTAAGCTGAGATTAAGAAGCATATCGAACAAAAGCAGCAACAAAAACAGCAGTAATGGCGAAGAAACACAGAAACAACAAAGAACTGCAATCTCTGCTTCTTCTCACCGCCTTGTTGGGATTCTTGGGTGAGTTATAATAATCCTAATATTTAATATTTAATTAAATAAATTCAGTATTTGGCACATTCAAGGCACGTAGAAAGTAAGTAAAGTAAGTAAAGTTGAATGAACTATTTGTTGCTGTGCTTCTCTACACACGCACACGATAAACAACAACATCGACATTGCCGCTCCCACACAAACACATAGACACGCACACAAAACAAATGAGAAGAACGTTTAACTGACACACTTTCCAATTGGACCAGCTGATTTCGAACAGTGGGGCGGATAGTTAGAAAAAGTGCTAAATAATTGAAGGTCAAGGTTAATTTTTGTAAAAAACAATTCAATAATTTTACGTTTTTTCTATTTTCTACTTTTCGATATATTCCAAAGTCACAAATATTGTTTATCAGTATTTACAAATATTTATAAATATTTACCCAAACCGACCTTTACTATCTATCACCCCATACCGCATGCATCTTATCCGTGCTTGAACATCAAATATATTTTCTTTCAATCTGGCGATAACGCCACCCACTGTGCAGGGCCACTTGGTAGATAACCTCGATCCCAGGCCAGTCTAAAAATTCTGGAATAAAATGAGCAACGTGCTGCCTCTCTGCTTCTTTCCGGGTGAAAGTTATAGCAATACAATTTACTAAAGACGTGTCCCATTCTTTCTTCTTTTACCTCTCTTTCTTCAGCGGAGGGACGTGCTCTATTGGTTCCCCCGAAAAGTCAACAGTTCTTTAAGCTGCAAAGTGAAGTTAGTCTGGAGGAGCTGGGACAGAGATCGAGTTCCCCCGAAACCACTTACAAATTCGAGACGGATCTGGAGATCAATTCTGTTTGGAGTCAAAACAATGATCAATTGCTGGAGATTTTCATTAGCGAGAGTCGTGTGGCTGCCGCAGGAAAGGATCGTTCCATCAGCAAGATCCCCGACAGACCATTCTACATCAGTCTGGTTAATGGACAGCCCCATAAAGTCATAGCCCATACATCCAAGGATCAATCCCTGCTAAATTTGGAGCGTGGTATCGCTTCCCTTCTTCAGTTAAGGTCGGATGCCTCCCAGGAAGAGGAGCTAGACGTTTCTGGGCTGTGTCGGGTGGCCTACAATGTGAAATCCTCAACGAGAGTGGAGAAGACCAAGAGAGACTGTGCTCTGTGGGATCTCAGGGTCACCTATCATCCAGAAGAAGCTCTCGGTGTCAGTCAGCAGTCCCAGGAGCAAGTCTCCTACCAACTCTCTTCAGAGGGATCACTTCTCAAAGCTCAATCTGTGGAGACTCATCGTCTTAGCTTGGCAGCCAAACCGGATGTGGGAAGCGTGGTCAGGAGTGGTCTCATCCTACAACAGAGCGGCCAGGGATCGAGTGATGTCAAGCAGCTGGAACAGGACAGCTTAGAGGCGGCCATCGAGAGTCTGCTGGAATGGTATCGCGTCTTTGAGCTGGAATCCGATGTAGATGGCATCATAAGCGAGTTGAAGGAGCAAACTGTAAGCAAGACTGGTCTTTTCTTGACAGGATTAACAAATTTTCTTAATTTTCGCCAGCTTGAGGAACAACTGAAGGCGTCTCTGGACGAACTGCAATCCGAAGATGTTGGCAAATCGTCACTGGCCTTGGCCTACGTCAAACTCATACCATTGGCTCGGATTACTAGTCAGGAACGTTTCGCTGCTTTGCTTAAGGAGCACACCAAACTCCTGCCCCAATTGGTGGATCTTTTGGGAGCTGTTCAGACCTTTGATGCCCACAACGCTACCTTTGGCTTCTTGTACAAGGGGGCGGATACTTCCAACAAACAATTGGAGCTGCTGGAGAAGTATTTGCAATCCCTAGCGGTGGCCACGCACCCGGAGAGAAAAATCATTGAACATTTATATGGATTACTCCAACTGGAAGCCGTTATCAAGCAGCAGGCCAAACTTAGGGATAGCATTGTTCAGACTATAGCCACGTTGACGCGGCAAAGTGGCTTCGATGGCAATGATCTTTTGCTGCAGCAAGTGAGGGAATATCTTCTGCAAGGAATCACCTCCAAGGATCCAACATTGTACATCAGAGCTCTGCAGAATCTCCAGGATCCCAGCACCATTGAATCCCTGCTGGAACAGGCTCAGAGTCGCGACGAACCCAGCATATCGGTGGCTGCCTTGCAGGCACTCAAATCCTTCCCCGTCGGCAGCTTTAATTCGTCGCATCGTCAGCAGTTTGAGGGAATTTTCTATCAGCGAAAACGGCGATTCGATAGCTCCGCTCGAACCTTGGCCTTGGATGTTATCCTATCGCTGAGGCCCAGTCAGGAGCAGCTGGGCCATCTCCTGGATTATTTGGCCTCCAATGATCGTCAGTTTGAGATCAAAACCTATGTTCTGCAGAAGCTGAGAATGCTGGCCGAGAAGTGTCCCAGGTTTAGGGCGTTATTTGAAGCGGAACTGGCCAAGAGGAGTCGTGTGAATAACTACAATGTGCTGGGACAGAAGGGTGAGTAGCGAAAGGGTGCATTCTTTTCCAAAATTTAATTGTCATAATAAACATTTACCAGGTCTCACCACCGTGCTCACTCGTCAGATTTCCCTAGCGCCCGCCTTCAACGAATCTCTGCTGAGCACCCAGGAGGTGTACCAGGGTATCCTTAAGCGTGGCTCTGTGGAGTTTCTGCTCCATGCTGGGCGCTCGCAGGCTAGCACCTTTAAATTGGGCATCTACACCGCTGGCTTGGGTTCAATGGTGGGCGATGGCGATGCTGACGACGGCAACGATGCAATCCCAGCGGATGATGAGCTGGGCGGCGATGAAAGCATTACTGCTGGCATGGAAATCAGTGTGCAGGGCTCCCAGCTGCGGCCTTTGATCTTCTTTAATGGCCAAACGGAGCTCATGGGTCATGTGTGGGGAGGAACTGCCTCCGATACGACTCCTGCCTATCAGGCCACCACTTTGGCGCAGGATCACGAGCGCTACATAATCCTGGCATCGGGAGCCACGCTTCACTGGCGAGTCTTGGGAGCCAGGAGTGTGGATCTCAATGGCAAAGTAGGTTTCAGTCTGTGGAACCGGAATGCCCAGACGGAGATCCAGCAAAAGTGAGTTGGGGTCTTCAATTTAACATTATTTTTATTTTATTTATATATTTCTTGTTTTTTCTCAGCACGGGGAGCGCTTTGTTGGGCCATGTGGCCGTTGGCTTTACGTATGCCAAGTTGGTCCAGGACTTTAGCCTTATCCACGAACCAAAATTAAGTCTGCAGGCAGATTTGGACTTTTATAGTGGCATCAAGCTCTGCATGCAATTGCAGCGACCAGAGCAGCTGCTAGAGTGAGTTTCTGTTTTGGGATATGTCTCTAAAATCATGTATCTATAATACTTAAAACTCTTTACAGACAAACCAGCATTCGATCCGTTTTCCTACAGTCTGTGGATCGACCTTATGCCAAACATGTGAGCTCCAAGCTCTCGCACAAAACTCCGGGCTGCACGTTTGCCCTCAACCAGAAGAACAACGAAATGTGCAACGTTATTTTTAACGACAATTAAGAGATTCCGAGATTTGCAAAATGCTTCCTTGATATTAAACCTTAAAACAAATGTAAACTCAGAGATTAAGACTCAATCTAGATGTAAAACTAAAACGAACAAAGACAATCTAATTTTGTAATACAAATCAAAATCTTGTGGTTTATCATGGGAAGAAGGGAAATCAAAGATACGTTTTCAAAAGCTATCTGAAATTCGTTAAGATTTCAATTTTAAATCAAACCAAGCTAACTTTGGCACGCCGAAGTTTGAATACCCTTGCAGATTGCACTTGGATTGGAATAGTCCTCCGATTTTTTTTTCTAAAAAAATACAATATAGCTTTATCTGAATATTTGGTAAATATATTTTGAAATTTAAAAAAGTTATAATTTTTAATTGTATTACTTTTCCGAATGTGCCCATTGCATCTATATGATATTGTGTTCTGTTATTCATTAAATTATAACCGAGATTCCAAAATAATACAAAATAGCTATATATGGATATTTGATAAAAATTTGTTAAAAACTAAAAAAAGTTATAATTGTTAACTGTATTAATTTTCCAAACGTTCACATGGCATCTATATAATAAAGTCCTCCAATTTTTATAAAATTATAACCGAAATTCTAAAAAAATACAATATAGCTTTATCTGAATATTTGGTATAAATATTTTGAAAATTAAAAAAATTAAAATTTTTAATTGTATTAATTTTCCGAATGTTCCCATGGCATTTATATGATATTGTCTTCCGATATTCATCAAATTAGAACCGAATTTCCGAAATAATACAAAATAGCTATATATGGATGTTTAATAAAAATATGTTTAAAACTGAAAAAGTTATAAATATTAATTGTATTAATTTTCTGAACGTTCACGTGGCATCTATATGATATAGTCTTCCGATTTTCATAAATATATAAACGATGTTCTGAAATAATATAAAATTCCTATATCTGGCTATTTTATAAAAATAACATAAACACTAAAAAATGTATTATTTTTAATTGTATTAATTTTTCGAACGTTCCTATGCCATCTATATAGTATAGTCTTCCCATTTTCATAAAATTATTACCGAATTTCTGCAATAATACAAAATAGCTATATATGGAAATTGTGAAAAAATACAAAATGTGTATATAACAATTGAGACGGAAATTTGGTGAAAACTAAACAAGTTATTATATTTTTTCGAATTCTTTTTTCATTATAATTCTAATATTTTTTCTGATCGTTACTATATGATAAAGTCCTCTGATTCGCCCTGTTCTGACTTATTTTCGAGTGAGAGTATATAGAAAACTAACTGAAAAGTTTTATTCAGATGCCTTTAAAACTGAATGAATAATTTGCATATAATCTGACAGACGGACATGGCTAAATCGACTTGACTGTTGATGATAATCATGAATATATATACTTTATAAAGTCCGAAATATCTTCTCACTGCATTGCAAACTTCTCAATAAAATTATAATACTCTGCAATGTGCGTCAAATTAGCGTCGGTGAGTTAGCGTCGATGTAGAACGGTGGGAAAATGGAACACGTGGCGCTTTTTTAATTTTAATTTATTTCGTAATTAAGGCACCAATTCGAACAAAATAAAGTTTGTATATGCTAAAAAATGAATTTACTATTGATTTTTACTGGGTTTGAGAGTGTTTGACCTTTATGTACATTAAAAAAAAGGCTGTGAAAAATCATGTCTTCACGGATTTCCTTATATCTCGGCTTATCAAACGCGTGCAGCAATACCCGATATGCCAAAATAAAGGCCATTTATTGTAGTTTTAGCCTGCAAAGTTTCATTAATTTCTAACCCTATGATTTTGAGAAAATCGCATAACAGTGAACCAACCTCGGGGTCGGCCCCATACAAAACAGGACAAAAAACTTGGATGGCTGATAACTTCGATATACGAACGCGTGCACATATGCACGGTATATAGGCTAACTAGGGGAAGATTAAGGAATATCTGGTGAAAATTTCATTTATTTTTAACCCACAGATTTTGAGAAAATCAAATAACAGTGGGTGGTGCATTTGGGCTGATAAGTGAGGCGCGAACTATGAAAATGGAACCAGATATGAATGTGCAGAGAACCAGTTGAACCAGCTCATGATATTAAAATACTGAATTCAATAACAATAACAAATTGTTGACTGAAACATTCACTAAAGTGACTGGCCAATAAATGAAAACGTCATTCAAATCAATTTGGCAAGCGTTTTAGTAAAAGACGTTCACTCGTTTAGGAGAAATTGAAGTTTTATATTATTGCAATTATTCTAGTATATACCTCAGTGGTATGAAAGTGTGACCCGCTAATCAGCAAAATCGACGCTAACTTTTAAAGAATTATTACGCCCTTAAATGAACGCGTGCAAACTTGCACGGTATCTCAAACGATAGAGAAAAGTATTCTCTAACTTCATATAAAATCTCAATTAATTCTAACCCACAGATTTTTAGAAATTTCCGTTTTCTTTTTCTGAACTCATTGACAAACACTGGTTTCATATCGATAGGAACGCTTCCCACACCCTATCGATGAATTGCCCGCCAGAAAAATTCCTATTGTCAATTTTAACAATTATATAAAATATGCATGCCCCATAAATGGAATTGACATTCCAAGCATTTTGGTAGTTGTTTTATCGAAATCCGTTCAGTCGTTTAAGAGAATTTCCCACTTTTGCATTTATTTCCATATATGTTCCTGCGAAGAATATATAGATCTGGCAGCCCTGGCTGCTTAAATATAAATAAACGTGATTAAAGCTTTTTGGCAGGGTTTTAGGCAAAATGAAGACTGTATTATAAACGGTATTGCAGTTCTGAACATTTTGATCCATGTTTCATCAAAATCCGTTCAGTCGTTCATGAGAAAACCCAACTTTTTCATTTATTATCACATATATTCCCCCGAAGAATTTTCCTTAGGAAAAATTCATTTAAAACTTTACTGTAGGACTTATGCAAAATAAAGACTGTATTATAAAAGGCATTGCAGTTCTGAACATTTTGATCCATGTTTCATTAAAATCCGTTCAGTTTTACAGAAGAAAATTAATTTTTCTTATTATTCGTCTATTAGTTAGCAACAAATGCAATGTAAATTTCTTAGGAACAAAAGGCCTAAACGTTTTAAAATTTTTGGATTTATTGTTTTTGTTTATTATTGCATTACATATACATTGCATTATGAAACAAACAACCTCCAATTGCTTCGCATGAACATTTTCTTATATTTTTTCCAATTTTATTAAAATAAAATAACTATGAAATAAGTTTTGAACATTTATTTTAATTTATTTTATATTATACATTTATTTCTTAAGAATATACAAAAAACTAAACTTAAATTCATCAATTAATAACATATAAACGAAAACAAAAAAAGTCTCCCTGAATCCCACTGTCACAAAAGTGTATGTGAAATGTTCTGAAAGCACATAATTCCAGCTAATCGCAGCAGAACTACCGTTATAACGGTACAAGCATATGCGAAAGACGAGAAACAGCAGAGATGGTAACAACGCAAAAATTGTTGTGACAGTGGGATTCAGGGTGACATTTTTTGTCAAAATTAATTTTCTTCTCTGAAACTGAACAGATTTTAATGAAACGTATCAAAAAGTTCAGAACTGCTATGCCGATTATAATACAGTCTTCATTTTGAATAAAAACTACGGTAAAGCTTAAATAAATTTTACTGAATTCAAATTCTTCGCCGGAACATAAGTTGGCAATAAATGAATAATTAGGGTTTTCTCATGAACTACTGAATTGATTTTGATGAAACATGGATCAAAATGTTCAGAACTGCAATGCCTTTTATAATATAGTCTTTATTTTGCATAAGTCCTACAGTAAAGTTTTAAATGAATTTTTCCTAAGGAAAATTCTTCGGGGGAATATATGTGATAATAAATGAAAAAGTTGGGTTTTCTCATGAACGACTGAACGGATTTTGATGAAACATGGATCAAAATGTTCAGAACTGCAATACCGTTTATAATACAGTCTTCATTTTGCCTAAAACCCTGCCAAAAAGCTTTAATCACGTTTATTTATATTTAAGCAGCCAGGGCTGCCAGATCTATATATTCTTCGCAGGAACATATATGGAAATAAATGCAAAAGTGGGAAATTCTCTTAAACGACTGAACGGATTTCGATAAAACAACTACCAAAATGCTTGGAATGTCAATTCCATTTATGGGGCATGCATATTTTATATAATTGTTAAAATTGACAATAGGAATTTTTCTGGCGGGCAATTCATCGACAGGGTGTGGGAAGCGTTCCTATCGATATGAAACCAGTGTTTGTCAATGAGTTCAGAAAAAGAAAACGGAAATTTCTAAAAATCTGTGGGTTAGAATTAATTGAGATTTTATATGAAGTTAGAGAATACTTTTCTCTATCGTTTGAGATACCGTGCAAGTTTGCACGCGTTCAAAAAGTTAGCGTCGAAATATCGATTGGAGACTGCCAGTGTTTGTCAATGGGTTCGGAGAAGGAAAACGGAAATTTCTAAAAATCTGTGGGTTAGAATTAATTGAGATTTTATATGAAGTTAGAGAATACTTTTCTCTATCGTTTGAGATACCGTGCAAGTTTGCACGCGTTCATTTAAGGGCGTAATAATTCTTTAAAAGTTAGCGTCGATTTTGCTGATTAGCGGGTCACACTTTCATACCACTGAGGTATATACTAGAATAATTGCAATAATATAAAACTTCAATTTCTCCTAAACGAGTGAACGTCTTTTACTAAAACGCTTGCCAAATTGATTTGAATGACGTTTTCATTTATTGGCCAGTCACTTTAGTGAATGTTTCAGTCAACAATTTGTTATTGTTATTGAATTCAGTATTTTATTATCATGAGCTGGTTCAACTGGTTCTCTGCACATTCATATCTGGTTCCATTTTCATAGTTCGCGCCTCACTTATCAGCCCAAATGCACCACCCACTGTTATTTGATTTTCTCAAAATCTGTGGGTTAAAAATAAATGAAATTTTCACCAGATATTCCTTAATCTTCCCCTAGTTAGCCTATATACCGTGCATATGTGCACGCGTTCGTATATCGAAGTTATCAGCCATCCAAGTTTTTTGTCCTGTTTTGTATGGGGCCGACCCCGAGGTTGGTTCACTGTTATGCGATTTTCTCAAAATCATAGGGTTAGAAATTAATGAAACTTTGCAGGCTAAAACTACAATAAATGGCCTTTATTTTGGCATATCGGGTATTGCTGCACGCGTTTGATAAGCCGAGATATAAGGAAATCCGTGAAGACATGATTTTTCACAGCCTTTTTTTTAATGTACATAAAGGTCAAACACTCTCAAACCCAGTAAAAATCAATAGTAAATTCATTTTTTAGCATATACAAACTTTATTTTGTTCGAATTGGTGCCTTAATTACGAAATAAATTAAAATTAAAAAAGCGCCACGTGTTCCATTTTCCCACCGTTCTACATCGACGCTAACTCACCGACGCTAATTTGACGCACATCAAATACTCTATTCCTTTACCGGCGGCAGTTGGCCACACTGAAACCTCAAGATGCTCGAGGCCTCAGTATTTAATGGTTCGTGTTCACACTATTTGGTATATTTAATTATATACGTTTACGAATACTAGTATTTATTAAAAATGGTCACACTCTCCGCGGCAAAAAGAAAGAAGAAGGAAAAAGGCGAAATCGGAAGTAAATAACAATTTTGCGGATCCACCATTAAAAGTGTCAATCGGAATGTGAGTGTAAAGTGAAAAAACACGTATGCGAAAGACATAAGAGCAGAAAGATGTAAACAAAAACTAACGAAAACAATAATTAGGCCACCAAATGCTGCTCATCTATTTGGTGTTTAGAAGAGGAGGCCCGTCTGCTCACACACACACGCACCCATAGAAGTCGCCCAAAATAAATACTCTAATTTAACGCATTTTAAGCGAGTGCTAATCCGTGGCTATAAAACTGTTTACGTGCGAGTGAATCAATATTTGTGTCAACAGTTAAAGTTGTTAAATCAATGTGCTAAGCGAATAACTAAAGATATTTCATCATATTGTTGTTGTACACAACATTTTTCTACACACACACACACACACACACAGGCAAACAATTGGAGTGCGAGTGAGTGAGAAAGAGAGCGGGAGAGTGTTGTTTGTTGTTGCGCTATGCGATGTGTTCCGTTTATTTTCTAAATTTGTACGTGTATGTGTTGGTGTGTGTGCGGGAATTTCTGTTGCGTGAAGTTGCAATAAAAGAAACCACGTGTAAAAGTGTTCTGAAAGTGAACCAAGTAAATGCAAGATAATGATAAATCCCCATAAAATTCCCTATGTTTCTTAATTTTCGATCGAGAGAGCAGCTGTCAAAGTGCGCTTAAATTTCAGTTTCGCCATTAAATTTAAAGTCACTACCCGTGGATTTTAACATAAATTAGCCGGCAAAATTAGCATTTGTATTTATCATTATCGCACCCATACATTGACATTAAAGAAGAACCGATAAAAGAAAAGAAAAAAGAGAGACCTACGATCATAGCCCAAAACATCTGGCTCTCTTTTAATCTCTTTTGAATTACGACACATTATTAAATTAATAATGGTTAAAAATAGGAATACAATTCAACTATTCCACTAAAATGAAAGTAACATTTTTTAAATAATCAAAACGGATACCTTATTGTTTAAAAGAACTATAGTAGGTTTTGGCCAATTAACTATTTTTTTTAACTGAACTGTGAGAGGGTCTCATTTCCCCACACACACTTGCGCACTTGCTGCTCTCTCCCAGTTACCTACTCTGCCTCCTATCTCATACTTCTAATAACGGTAACACGCGTCATCGTTTATTAGGTTTTAATGGCTATTTTTAGAGCTAGATAAGTTTAAAACGTCTGCGTGTTTTAAAAACATGTTTAATATTTAATAATAATACTACTTGGTGTTGACTTGTTCGATCTGTGGTCTCAGTCTGCATCAAACCTTAAATTCTCTTTGGTTCGACATCGAACTCAAGACTGTACTATGGGCAAGCGAACATATCATGTGGCCAACATTTATTTTAAAGGTTTAAAATTACTATTTTTAATTGAAAGGCTTCAAATTATTTATTCAACTTAAATATATTAAAATTACATAAACCGAAAAGTTTAATAGATTCCGTAGCGATATTTAAAATAATCATAATTCTTTAAGCTATTCATTAACGCCACAAAAAGTGTCTGTTGGCCCCATTGTTCGAACGTTCGAACAAGTTCGTCGAACAAATTCTCTCTTGGCTTTTGAGAGCTTTCGTTGCTTGAAGAAACCTATAAATACGAGTGCAGGTGCTCATTCGAAAAAAAATATTTTCTCAAAATTTTGTGGCACTCTCCGCGCTGCTTGTGTCTTCGGTTCCCTCTAAAAAAAAAACAATAAATAACTAAAGTAAAATATGGATAAAATTCAAATAAAATAACTCGACTTAATTGCGATATAAATATATAAATTAAATTTGGTTAATTAAAATAACTAGAAACTTTGCTGTTTTGTTCACTCTATCGTTCTCGCTCGGTGCTTGCGTGTGTGCGTGTGTGTGCCTGTGTGTGTAAAGGCCAAAAAGCGCCATCCTTGCCCCGCGCCACGCCCCCTGTTGGCGGGTAGCAGAATAAATTAGTTGCAAACACAACAACAACAACAACAAAAAATATCCTCCTTTTAGAATTTACCTGTGAAAGTGAAAACGTGACAACACGATAAAAACGAACGAGCCAAGCAAAACAAAAAACGAGTGCATAAAAAAACACACACACACAACGACGCAAACGAATAAGAAGAGGAGCAGGAGCAGAAGGCAAGGAAGAAGAACAAGTGCAGAAAAACAAATAATCAACGAAGGAAGTGCTTGAAAAACAAGAACAAAACAACTGAAACTAAATTGACAGGTAAGAAAAAAACCACCCCTCCTCCTTCCCTCTTTTCCTGTTTATCTCTTTCCCTTTGATTGCACTTTTTCGTGTGTTATCATTTGCCTCATTTTTTCTATGATTCACTCTTTATTTTTTTTTATTGATAACTTTTCGCAATTCACGACGACAAAAGGTTCGATCGAATGATGAAAAATTGCTATGATTCATTCTGACCATAAATTGTATTCAAATTCTGTGAGTCTGTTCTTTTTGGTTTCATAAAATCCAGTTAGATTTTGTAAGCCTTAAAGTGTCTCTAGTTTTTCTTTTGTTGCTTTCATGTGGTTTTTTATACGTAACTGATAAGATAGTCGCCCGTTCTAACCTTGCACAATTTATGGCGGCAGCAAACCATGTTTTTTTTCGGGTTGATAATGGTCTGAAAAAAGGTTTTCAAAATGTTAAAACATTTTTTTATAGGGGCCATAAATTAATGCTGAGAATGAAGAGCACAAACCTTTAGTCATTTGTGATATTTACAAAGGGATTATCTTCTAGGTGGTTCTTACACATTTATTTGTGGGCTAAATTTGTAATTTACTTTGCTTAAAAATAATTTATTTCGTGTTTCTATGTTTAGATTATATTAGTTTTAGATTATATGTAGTTTTAGGGGCCTTTAAACATGTATTTTCTTTGGCCTAGTCTTCCTAGACTCTATAGTTTCTTAGTAATCAAGTACAAGGTGTGTTTTTTCCGTAATTCCCCGAATTCAAATTTAGATAAATTATTTATGTCTTTGCTTTATGGTTTTGTGTGACTCACTGATAGATAAATGTCACTTTTCATGGGTTTGTCGAAATACATTTTTGAAACTCGGTTGTTTTTTTGCTACGCATTTATTAATTATGATTTCAAACATTTGTTTAGGCGATAAATATTACGATTTAGAACCCAATAAATTACCTAATCTATAGCCTTGCCAGCTGAACTTGGACAAAATAAAAAGAGCAGCAAACATTTGCAAAAAACTCAACCTCTGGACGGGCTCCTATCTTATCGCTAAAAAAAGATTGCCCTAGAAATAAGCCACTTAAAGGAAAATATAGAAAATATATAAATTTATAGGCTTTGACAAACTTTTGAGTATTTATCTAAATACATGCGACTGGCAATGGACAAATTGTTTTTGGGTAAACTGTCTGTCTGTCAGCTCGCTCACGTGAGTTTTTCCGATACAAAACGACTTTTCAAATTTGCCTCACAAAATCATAGGAGAGGAAAAAAAGGCAGTCGTGCAATTTACAGATCCGGCAGGCTAGAGTCAAAAATACAACAACAAAAAACCAAAGCCGACAGACTCGGATTGAGACTCAATCGATTTCAATAAGTCAACGTCGCTTTGCATTCGGTCTCACATCCATTCAGGCGTCCATCCATCCATCTATCCATCCATTTATCCATATTTGTGTACATATATCGCATATTCAGAGATTTGTGTACGTGCCTGGGCGACGACAACGTGATTTGCCCGGTGATTCACATCGATTATTATTTAAGCCACTGCAACTGTCCAGCCGCCGTCTCTATAAGTCGAGAGTCTGTGCCAGTCAGTCGGTCATCCGTCCAGTTCGTTGAACTCTGAGCCGAAGGGCCTGCACCCTATCGAGAGAGTAACCAAACGAACTAACCCATTTTTAAGGTGGCCAATAGGAAAATCAATACTTTTTCGCCCTGGAAAATCGCTTTCCTGCTGCTACTGTTGTGTATTTATTTTTGAGACCGCGAGAATGTTGCACAAGTGGCCATAAATCTGGCTGGGTTTTTGTCATGGGACCTGGTTTTATGTTAAATTGCCAGAAAATTAATTGTTTTGTTTGTTGTCCTCTTTTGGGGGTAATTGTATTAAGCTAGGTTGGTATATTGTTACTAAAGGCCGTGTGTCAAGGTAGGATTTTAAATAAGGCAAATGAAGCGGTGCTTTATAAAAATAATAAATAACTGCTAAGATAATTTATTCCTTTATTTTATTCTTTCAATATTTTTTATACCCTTGCAGGGTGTTATAATCAGTCAGAATCTTAAAAAGCCTTGAAAGAGTCATTTCCGACCCTATAAATCATATATATTCTTGATCAGCATCAAAAACCGAGTCGATCTAGCTATATTTTAGGGAAAACCAATTTTTTCGATTTTTTCAAAAAATAGATAAGGGGTTACATCGTTAAAAATATCAAAAATTTACAAAAATTTTAATATGTTAAAATTTTAAAATTGAGCACGCAGATTTATTAATCTAACAAAAACTAACATAGGAAAGCTTTCCGAATTAAAATTAATGCTTTTTTGGCTTAGCTTTGAGTTTTTTAAACTTTGATTTGTCGAAAAAATTTTCATATAAAAATATAGATATTTATTTATTTATATATAAAGCATTTATTGAATGCGAATATTTGAAGCTTCTTTATAATCAATTTCAGATGCAATTTTCAAGGGTATATCAAGTTGGGCTTCCCGAAATGAGTTTTCCTCCTTGTTTTATTCCATTTACATCTTTAAAAATTGAATAATCCCTTTAAAAACTAGGTCAGGTTGATAATTTTCTTATTTACCTAAGGCAGTATGAACATTTGTATATAAATAGGAATATGATCCCCACATTCGAATCTAATTTTGGCACATATCCGCCTTTTATCCGTGTGATATCTTTTATGGGACATGATCACCTGATGGCTGAGTATATCTGCGTGGAAAATTCACACATCGGACTGTTTGTTCCAGTTTTATTGGGGGGAGGAGGGCCCTCGCGAAATGCAGGAAACCCACACGCTCGTAAATCCTAATCAAATTTATTAAATCAAGTACTGGCCGGCGATGTGTTAATGACAGAGGACCGAGGAGCGAAACAAATAAACGCCCACCAGATGGATTTCCTACACTACACAAAATGAGAGACTAACAAAACATTAAATATAAAACGGGGGGCCACATGAAGGCAATTTAAGCGATATGACCGAGAGCTGCTGACTCTGTTCCATATATGAATCCTATATATATAGAGGGGGCAGGCCCGAGATAGCGAACAATCAATTTGTGCCCGACTTTGGGATATAACTTTGTCGCTCGCAGCGGCATTAATTTGTGCAAGTAATTTCATTGACCGTTGCACGAAATATTTAACAGATGTCTGTATCTGTATCTGAAAGTCCGTACATACGTTTCAACTCGGGGTAAACATTTCTACATTTATTAAATAACCTTGATTTCGACTGACATCGTGTTGCCGTGCTGTAAACGTTATCCGAGCCACGATATGTTGTCTGGATAAGCTGTAAATCAATAACCAGATCTGGTTATAACGTTATCAACGTTAACGTTGTGCCAGGTAGGAAGTGTTCGAGGTGTAAGCTAATTCAATTGAATGGTGTGATAGTTAATTAGGGAACAAGGCATGTCTATCAAAGGGAATTAAGTTACAAAGTGTTTTAGTAGCTCGTTTTAGCTTCTACTATATATTATTTATGCATAGTTAAAGAACTCTTTGGAAATGCATATAATATTCTTGATTTACTAGTTCTTTACTTCCTTATCCAACAGTTAATGGATCCCTAGGGACTTTAGTTTTATTTATATAAGTATATAGTTTTTAATTGTGCTTATCCAGGCACTTTAGCAGACTGATAAAAACCTTAGTTAGTCTCTAGAGCGGACTGCATTGTGGCAATTTATCCGTTGCTACAATCATTTCCATACTTGAGCCCCAAGTGATGATGCCCCCAAGAGACGTTCTCATTGCTCTGATCGCGTTGTCACTCTTCATTGAGATAAGTTCAATTCGCACAAAAGCCATATAGTTGGGGTCTCTCTTGTTCGAAAACATCCGGCTTCAGGCTTTTGTATCTGAGAAAAACCAGTAAGGGAACACGGCAAGAAAACTATATACCATTCAGGATCAATCCGATTGGGTTTTATATGAAAGAATATAGAAATATAGATTTTAGATTAATAAATATATATAGTGTGTAAAATTGTGATGGTTATGATGAAGTTTTCATATAATTTAAAGACTTCTTTCCATACTTCCTTAGTTTCGAAAGTTTTTTGATCTTGCGCAAACTCTTTGTTTACTTTCTTTGTATATATTTATTAACATCATAAAGAGCATGTAAAAGGTTGTTCCTAATTACTGATTATTTCCTAAATTTCACTATCCCCACAAAGAGATCATATTTTCCTCCCAATTACTGATTAAAAGGACTTTGATCTTGTATTTCTTTCTGTGCAAAAGAACAATCCGACTCGACAATGGGCCGCTTAGGTTTCATTCTTATTTTTTGTTCGCCCATTGTGCCTTGCATATATGAGGCGTTTATTTTATTATACACATTTGAATAAAGTGAATTACGTAGAGACCAGGGCAGACAACGACCAAATGAAATAAAGAACAGAAAAAGGTCCCAGACGCCAGGTTCAGCAATGTGTGCTGAACTCCGCCCGCCGACGCTTAATTGAATTGAAAACTGAAAACTGAAAAATGAAAAATGAAAATACAAAACGTGAAAAGTGAACTCAAACCGGACTGAACCGAACCCAGAAGCGGAATTCAAAGTAGTGCGATTTGCAAACAAATTCTTGAGCTCCCGCTTGTGTTTTTTGTTTATTTTTTATGAATTTTTATTTTTATTTATTTTGCTGCCTGCCGATTTCCTTTCGGTTCTGTTGCTTGCATATTTTATATGCGCCTGTTGTTTATTATTTTTCCCTGGATAATTTTAAGCTTGTCGATTGTTGTTGAGTGATTCAATTATGGTATTTGGTTCTGCCTTAGGGATAATTCAATTTGATTCTGCGTGGGTCGAGATTTGTTTGAATTCATAATTTGTATCTCGTTTGCTGTGATGCTACTGCCGGAAGTGGCTGTCATGGTCACTAATTATTCAGCATTTGCTTTGCTTTCCTCTGCTAAATGAAGCTAAATTAAATTCCCACAGTAGTTGGGTAATAAATTTGCATGTGCTATTTATGGAACAGAGAAAATAAGCGTGAATTGTGTTTAATTTGATTTATTATATGTTTAATTTATTTATATTTTACTTAGGGATTATAAAGGAGTTGAGTTAGATCAAGTTGAAGAGAGTGCCTAGTTTTGATAGGTATACTTTAAGAACTTTATATTTCCCTTAAAAGAGAAAGCTAATTTCTCTGCCTGGCCTCTACTTAGAACCCTGATTTTAAGCCATGACTAAGAACCGTTTTATACCATTAATTCCTAGTAAATCATTTCAAAGCAAATACCATTATAATGATCTTAACATTGTTGTGTGAAAACCGTAATAATTCCAACACAAACTATGGTTAAGAAACTTCTTCATTGAAAACTTCTCCTATTGAAAAATATTCCATTACAGAGTTGCAATTGACGCAAAAATATCTTGCAGCTCGAAAGCCAAGCTTTTGTTCATTTTGCTGCGTGTCTCTGAAATTAGCAAGTCTTTGTCTGCCTACGCATACACATAGTATATAGCATATATTTCTATATATTTTGAACATTTTTGGCGAACGTGATCGCACAATAAGAAGGGGCGGTTTTAGGCGGTCTTAAGAAAGTTAGCGAATCACGAAACACGCCCCCAACCAGCTGCAAAAGTCAAAGACTCTGCCTGAAATGTTAACTCGTGCCTAACCTAAAATGGTATTGTATAATAAGCGATACCGAATTACACAAAATACAGAGCCACCGGGCATGGGCATGGGCACTGGCACGCAAAATAATGAACACGCTATTTAGAAACAAGCCTCCCATTGTTTACAAAGGCGAGTAACGAAAACAAAACCCGCGCTGGAGCGTCGTCGATAAAGCGAATCGCTCTGCGAAAAGCACGTGATGTTTTTTTGCTATCGAAACGAATCGAATTGAATCGAATTGAAACGAAACAAAAAAAAGCAATCCAAAAGGCTAACTGAAACTGAAACTCGGCTCTCCTCGAATATCATTGGAGTTCGCTGGAATGCCGAAAGCAAAGTGTGTGCGAGAGTCGCGGGACTGACTCAGACGGCGGGCTCTTTACACATTTTGGCAGAGTTTTGCGAAAATATGCCATATGTAGGTACTCCTCCATATATGTATATATATATATATATATAAAGAGTAAAAAATACATTATGATGCCATGATGATGGCATCGAACCGGTTCCCCCCAAAGCCGGCCAGCGAAATATTCAATATCGGTGAATGCACATCGCTGATGAATATATACAGTAGATATAGGTTTAAATGTTTCAGTTCGATAACACAATTATATTTAAATCTGCATCATCTAATTCTTTGTTTTAAATTAAAAGAAACAAAAAAGAAACGTACTTCGGGAATCCTTGCAATTTGCAAATTAATTATAGGATTGGATTGGAAATTGATCTTAAATAAGCGTCAAATATTCGCATTCTGTGAATCGATATTTATCGATATCTTTATATGATTATTTTATGGACAAATTAAATTTTTAAAAACTTATAACTAGGCCAAAAAAGAAGTAATTTTTATTCGGAAAGCTGTCCTATGTTAGTTTTTATTAGCTTAATTAATCTGCATACTCCATAAAAAATTTTTAAAAATTATTTTTTTTTGTTACTTTTTTGACAACTTTAACCACTTAAAAAATTAAAAAATTATATGATTTATAGGGTCGGAAATGACTCCTTCACAGCGTTATAAGCTTCTGACTGAAATAACAATACCCCGCAAGGGTTTAAATATAATAGAGATGAGATACATTTCAATCTTAAATCATTTCTACTGTAAGTTAAAAAAGGCGATTGGCTAGCCTAGTGGGAGGAGTATGATCTAGTCACACGCTCTGAGGTTGGTTAGATTTACAAGCCAGCCAATGTCAGCGACTTTAACTACATATTTACTATTTTTTACTATTTTTAGTGAGCACTAACGACTGATAGCTCGTGACACAGTCCCCAGTTCGAATGCTTATCAGAAATATTCCAAAACGAAAAATGCTCTTTCTCGCAAAAAAAATCAAAATAAATTTGCTACGCTGCCGCTTATCATCGGGTTTTTGGTACAAACCAACTGACTTTTTAATGCTTCTCACATTGCCGCAATCTTATCGGACAGAATATATAAATATTGTGCGTATTATGCATATTTTATGCCGTCAACGCGTGTTCTAAGTCACAATTTATGTCGCACGCCCAAAACATTTGACATAATTGATTTACTTTATTATTGATTATTTATAAACTTCATTTCATTCAAAAGGAATGATTGTATTTTTTTTATTAAGTAATATAAAGTACTGTTAGTCATTGCAAAAATGTAGAAAAGTTTTCCCCATTCCCATTTAATTGGTGGGATTTTTTTCGCTTTAGTAATTCCAACTTAAACACGACTCTACTATTATTTGTCTAATGGCAGTTATTAATATGTCACCTTATCAGGTCCACGTTTTCAAGGATTATATAGATTACTTAATCTAACCGAAAGGTTATGCCAAATAGTTCTTATGAATAGGTTAAAAAGATTTCCGAAACGAGCAAGAAAATAAGTTTAAATATTTCAATTATAGCTTGCAAAATGTATGGGGGACGGGAACATATTGTTTATTTAAACAACTTGAAGTTTCCTTTTGGCTGTGTTGCAATTTGCCAAGTGTAAACAAAAAAAAAAAAAAGAAAACACCGCCTGCTGGTGTTCCATGTTTTATTATTATTATTTCTTTTTTTTCTGCCCAAGGGATGTGGACAGGGCGTCAGAATTTACATTACTTTGTTATATAACAACGGGCACTGCTGTTCGTATGCCTCCAGCGATTTGGCATCGTTTTAGGGACCATTAGACTGCCCCCGAGGCGACATATGGAGAGGGATGTACTTATATATATACATTAAATTGTCCATGTAATTAGCCATAATTCGAGTGCAACGACTACTGAGGCTGTGATGTCTTCATAAAAGGCCCCGAAATGCGAACATTAGCTAATGATGGCCATATAGAAACCAGTTTACATGCATATTAAGTGTCGAATAGTGGCAAATTAGCCACAAAATGCCTAGGCTTTAGCGATATATAGAATTTAACGAAATATTGCCATATGGTGGGTATCGAATGCTCTGTCTGTTGTGTAATTATTTTGGCTTTATGGATATTTGAGCGGCCAGCGTGTCGTATGAGTAATATATAACCATCATCCGCCCCGTTGTCCAAACATTAGAAAGAAAAGAAAGGTCAGACTCGAAGACAAGCATGGCAATCATATGGCATCGGCCACCTATAATGTAAACACTTGTAGTTCTCGGTACATCTCCCTATGATTCACGTGGCACCATTTCACCAAGCCAAAGCATTCTACAACATTGGAGGGAAAAACACTGACAACGCTGGGGCCTTTGCCTACATTTTTTATTCGCCCATTTTCCTGCTGCATGTTCGCTTTTCTGGGCTGCATTGTGAACTTATTTTCTTTGTTTTTTTTTTGTTTTTGTGCCAGCCAAGCAAAAGAAAACTGGACAAGCAAATATGTTGGAAATGCGCGCTTACATAACACATTCGCTGGAAGTTTTTTGTGGCCCCTTTGGGGAGTTGCTTTTGCTGAGAGAGAGTGTGTGGTGGTATTAGTATTGGGTGGCCAAAAGGAAAATATCACAAAATGAGGAACCAAGAGCCAAAGCTTTTGGCGGCTCCAAGTGGCTCCCAGTTACGAGTCTGCCTTTGTTTGGCGGCTCCAGGGACGATGCTGGCTATGTGCGAGGTTTGCCCCAGCTGTAGCTTCAACTTTAATAGTTTATTGGATTAAATAAGAGTTTTGGTTATTTTATTTGCTGCCTTATTTTCTTGTACAGTGTTTTTCATATAATTTCCATTGAAATCGCTAATACATATGGTATTTATATATCATTATTATGTCAAAATATTACAGCATTTAATAGCAACATTAAAAATAAATCAAATCTGTAGTACAATTACTTTATTAAAGTGTTTCCTGAAGGTTCTTTCTAACTATTTCATATTAAATGGCTTGTATCTTTAAACTTTTATTTGTTTTCATGTCTATATATGTTTCTATCTTATCTCAATTATATTTCAACTCATCTTTTACCCCATATATAATGTATATGTATATCCCCCATTTCGTGTGACTTTTCAAGTAACTCTCGCACACTTTGCACAAACGCTGATGTCGTATCTTTTTTTTTTTTGTATTTTCCTGGCATTTGTCGGCAGTGGCTTTTCCTTGTGTCTAGGCCAAGTCAAGTTGGTTTTTCAGGCTCATATTCGGTTTCAGATTCAGATCCAGAGGCCTGGCCAAATGCCCATATACGTACATATATACATATATAAAAGTAACATAGCCCAGGGCCCGTTTCACGTGATTTTTCTTACATATCTCTGGCGCTGTGCTCATGTGCAATGATTATGAAATAAAATGCAGCCACAGCTACCGTTGCAGTTGCTGCTGGTGCAGCACTTTTTCGCTCTCGGGTTCAGTGACCCTCCAGCCAGCTCGATTGTTGTGCTTGTTTGTGGCAAGTGCACTGTACAGGTTTTCCTTTGTTGCCAAAATAAAAAAAAAATAACACAAAAATAGAGAGATAAAGCGGACAAAAATCCGCAGAGAGACCCATAAAACCTTGCGTGTATGGCATTTTCAGCCGTCACGATGTCTGCCGCCAAAAAAGGGGGGAAAAACACAACACAAAAAATAATAATAATAATAAAAAAATATAAAAGCATTCAAGAGGCGGCAAGGAGAGATACTGAAATCAGGTCAACAGCTCGGGGCCCCGTTTTAATTGTTCGTGCTGTCTGACAAATTTCAGTTTCAGTTTCAGTGGCTGTCCTTGCGGCAAGTTGAAGTTGATTTCCTTGCCAAGCCATCCGCCTCTGTCCTCCGTGTCCTTTGCTTGCCCTCTGCCCGCTTGTGTCGTCTTCCGAGCCCTAAATAAGCTTAAATTGATTCGATTACACTGGAAAAATTAAGGAAAATAAAGAAGAGAAACGAATGAAATGGGTTTTTGAGCTATATATCTTAATCTTTTTAAATGAAATTGTTTTTGAATTCAAATTTTATGTTCTTGTAAATACTATATTTAGCTTAAACTTTGATATTAAATAATACATATATTGTTAAGATTTATTTTAATGTCTTAGACTGTCACAACCTTTGGGAAAATTGAAAAATGATGAAAATTTTCATGTCGTAGATGATGCGACATTTTAATTGGTTTACTTTTTCCATTACTTGCCTTTATTGAATTTGTTGGCCCGCCTCCTTACTAAAAGAGGTCCTAAATTGCATTATAAGTTTAAAATATTTCAATATTTTCCTAAGGATTAGATTACAAGGCTGCTATTACTCTATTGGAGAGTCCTGGTTTCTCTATTGTCCTCGTTTTCTGTGCCTTCCTTATCGCTTGCTCATGCGTGCGTTTCATTCATTCATTCATTGATTTCCAGCTCCAGGACCCTCTCTCTCGCTGCTGGCGCTTTTCCCCAGGACTCCCCTATTTAGCTCTCTCTCTCTCCTACTCTCTCCCAGTCCTGTTCCATTTCTCATTCTCCGGGTTCTGGTACACACCCTGTTTAAGTCGGCACTACGCAATTCTATCCTTGTTGTTATTTTTCGGTCTGCTGCTGCTGACGCAAAGTGTCCTGTCACACCCACACCCACACCCACACACACACAAAAAAGAGCTAAATAAATACACCAATACACCCAAACATGTACATGTACACACACCCCCACAATGAGCTTTGTGTTGTCCTACATTTTCAGTACTTTAAGGACTTGCCGAACCAAGCGATGGCATAATTTCAGTTCCCTTTTTTGCTTTCTTCCCTAAGTATTAAGGGTATTACACTTTATTGATGTAAGCTAAGTCTGGAACAAATAAATATATTAATTGATTAATTAGTAAAATTAAAATTATGTTTATTAAAGGGAAGTAAAAAGTTCAATCCAATCATTTGATAGAAAAGAATTTTAATAATTATTATATAATTATTAAAAGCTAGAGAGAGAATCCCAACTTCGACTTAGCTAGCTTTTCAGCTGAAATTGACACAGTTTTCATTGGAAGGAAATGGGTTTTGAAAGGACTTCGGGGTGCCTTTTGGGGTGGCGGAAAGGCGGCAAGTAGAATCTGGCCTAAGTCAATGCACTTTCAAGGCACTTTCGAGGATTTTTCATGTGGAATGCTGACAGCTGCTTGGCCTAGTTAGAAAGCGTTTTCGCATGGCTTCGAAGGGTTCCTCAGGTATGGCTTAAAAGTCGTCCTGTGCCAAACGTGCCACCTGCCACGCCCCCTCTCATATCGTATGCAAATTCCCCTCAAGTGGGTTAGGTCTCTTGGCGGTTGCCTTCACTGCCGCATATTTTCGGGCCCCCCAAACAGTCGACCTAGTTATTTCAAAGCTGTCATTTATTTAGACGCTAATTAATTTGAGAATAAATGGCACTTTGATAACTATTTCTAGCTCGGCAAGGGAAAATAATTAAGCCTTACCTTGGAGTGAATAACAGAAATGCTAAACTCTGGAACTAATTGAATGAAATAGTACAAGAAATGTTAAAATGTTGGACTAAATATTATAAATTTACTAGAGAGATTTATGAAAATTATTTATAGTTCCGTAAACTCCCAATTTTAGTTGAATAAATATATATTAATTTATTGTACATACATTTTATTATATAAAAAGTTTGAGAGACATTTAGTTTTATGATTTCAAAGTCAAATATATCATATTATGTCCGCATATAATACATAATTAAGCATTTGAAGTGTGCAAAAGGACTTAAACCCACTTATGGTTATTTGACTTAATTATTTTCATTATCTTTTCCGCTCTTTTCCAAGGAGTTCCTATTGTTAATAACTTTATTTCCCGGCAATCTAACAAGGTCCTTCGCCCACTTATCAAGCAGGGATTAACTTTTGTTTTCCTCTTCGTCAGAAAGAACAGAAAACACGAAATAAAGCATTTACACGGCTAGCTTGAAGCTAATAACTTTAGTGAACTTTGGCGTAGTGGAAAATTACTTGGAAACCTCAAAAGTTTTTCCCTCTTCGCTAACTGACGCAAATTGCAACGAGAATAAACGTGTCGAGAGTCGGATTGAATTGGATCGAATCGAGTCCCTTTTTGACCCCTACAATAGTTGCAATTGCGTCACCATTAACCCACCACCCAGGAATCCACGTAATAGTTTCGGCATTATATGAAACCTCGGAACCTCTATTAACCCATGTTGGCCAGTGATTACCACTGGAAAAGCTAACCAACCGATTTAAGTAAATTCTTGGGTAATTTTGTGTATTTTACTCGACTATTTTTGGACTCTAATTGAGTTGTTTTGGTTTCACTTTTATTTTTGGCTGACAATTGCCAGCGGCTAATGTCGTGTTTAATCTGGGAAATGGTTTAATTGAAGGAGGGATATTAGCAAACACAATTTATTACAAGAATTCAACTAAAATTAAAGCCTAATAAATTTATAAAATTGAATAAGAAACTGGTTTTCTATTAATAATTATGTTGTGATAAAAACTCAACGCAGTTTGTTAAAGATACTCTAGTATCTTTTTAAGTATTCATGTTTTGGTTTCACTTGTAGCACCCACTGTATCTATGAAAACTTGTTAAAATTTTCGGCTTATTTTGACCTCCGGCCTGTCATTATTTTTGTTTGCGATTTTTCTTCGAATTTTTCCAGCTTCTTTGGGCTGACATCTCGCGACACTGGACATGACATCTTGTTGGCTCATTAGCATAAACGTTTTAATTAGCTGTTTGTTTGGTCCCCTCGAACGTTAATCGATTCGGTGCGGTGCTGAAACATAATGTTTTCTTGGGGCTAAGCCGAGTTTAGTTGAGTTAGTCATTGTAAACTGTCCAATCGAATTCAATTGAGTGGCGTTCTGTTTGATTTCATTAGCGCAAATTGGATGCATTATAACATTTAGATAGCGTTCTCTCAAGTCCGGAGGCAGCAGGCTGGCAAACAAACAAGCAAGCGAGCAACTCGAATGCAGTGTAAACGATTGTTAATAACTTTATATACATGGCTGAACGGTGCCTCTCTGCCGACGACGTAACCCGAGGCACCTTGAAAAAAACTAGACGTAGCATAATATTGACATACATATGAAAATTGCACATTACCAATATTGCAGCGAAACGCAGTGAGTCGCCGCCACAACCTGAGCCGCGTTGAGTTGATTTGAGTTAAGTTGTCTTGACGGGAGTGAAGTGGTATGAAATGGAATTGTTTGGCCAATTAACGTGGCTTAAGTGCACACCCCTTGCCCCACACCCGATATTTGTTCTGAGGGGAAACAGAGGAGCTAAAAGGCTTACGTTGCCATTCGAGTAGGTGGAAATTCAAGGAATTCAAGGAAAAAGTGCTTTTCAATTAATAATAATGTGGTTTTATTCGAGGAACATTGATTGGTTGGTTTCGATATGGAAGGTATGGGTTAATTAGTGTTTTTAGGGAGAATATATATTTATACTTCATATTTACTAATATTATTCTAAAAATTGTCCAAATCGCAAATTCCCAATATCAGAAAGAAAGGAAAAATCATATATGTAGATTATAATTCCGAAGTACGACCAAACGAGTCTTTAAAATTAAGAACTAAGTTCTTGTAACACTAACAGTTTTTTATTTTATTCAATTATAATTATGAATAATTGTTCTTGCAACAATTTCTGATAATATTAAATACAAATATACAAAATGTACTTAATTTCTTTAAATCTTTTCCCCGTTTTCTGTTCCCAGATAATAGACACACATTCCTTGTTAATTATAAGACACTTCAGTCAAAACTTTTCCTATCTGCTATTGGCCAAACACAGTTTGCTTTGAAACTGCCATAGATACAACTTGTCTGGGCCATAAATCCGATTGACGGCACCTGTTCTCCTCAGGTAAAAAGTCCGACACCTTCTATCGGACAGCCAATCAAGCAAACGCAGCGATCTATCAGACCTGTCCGTTGCTCTTTCCGACCCTCTTAGGCCCCCCTAAAGCCCCCCTGAAAATGTGGTTCTAGCTGCAGTTGACAGGCGAAATCATTAAGAGTGTCAAAAGGAAAATGTGAAATAAAAACACTAGTAAAAATAATAATAGAAGTGTCTGCCGGTTGTTTCTGCTTTGTTTGGGTTTTCGATGCGTGCCCGGAATATCTTTTGGAAAATTTGCAATTCAATTTAGTTTATTTTTTGTATTTGTTTAGTTGTCTCTCTCTCGGTTTTCCGCCAACTTTGAAGCTTCATTTGGCATGCGAACAGAACAAAATATGTGAGTAATTTTTGTTGGGGAGGAAAATGGAGGAGAGAAAAACCACTTTAGATAAATAGCAAGTCTTTTATGTTGTTGGAAAGCGTGAATGAGGGAGAGTTTGGTGGAGAGCGGAAAATAAATCAGTTGAATATTAAGTATACGCCGCGTGTGGCGCAGCTTGATTAGGCTAAATGAGTTTTTTGGCTTAAGGCGATTATAAACTATGGGAATGTAACGTCTTGTTAGGTAGCAGAAGGTGTTGTCTTGCTTATTTCTTCATTTAATTGAACTATTAATTAAAATTAAATTAATTAACATGTCTTATACCTACTGAAGCTCTCTTCCTATAAAAAACAACTCTAGTATTGCCTTTAAATGATTGTTAAATATTTCTATTTGATTTATTTCAACGAAATGCAGCCCATAAAACATTTATGAACTTTTAAATAAATTGTTGAGCCATTTTTTGTATAGTATAAGTGCGATTGTTTACGGCCGAGTGAAATATTTGCGCAGGTTTATTATTTTTTTCGATTTCTGTTTGGTTTAATTAGAAATCAAACCGGCTGCTGCTGTTGGTAATCACAAATACCCCTCAAAAATAACGTCGGCAAATCGCAGACTTATATATGCGTGCGATTTTTTATATATATACTCGTACATACATATTATAAAGCTGGCCAGTTTTTATAGCTGGGCCGCAATTAATGAACGAACCAAGTATTTTTTATGGGGCAACGGCGCCTTTTTGAATGGGTCATGTCATTGAACTGATTTGGATGCCAAAATCAAAGGATTGCTTTCCATATGCCTTGGCCTGCTATCTTGATTGATTGACTCCCGCGAGTTGTTTGTTTCTGTTCCTGCTTAAAACAATTCAAAATAATAATAAACAAACTTTCCCCTCCCCTGGTTTTTATCTCATTGCAGACTTGAAAGAGCCGCCATATTCCTCGATTTGATTTGGATAACACAAAGCTATGCCCTTGCCGTGTTCGTGCTAAATCGTTTACTATAATGAATTCCGCGCGGCATCATCGTATTGGAGTGTTTCTGTCTCCATAAGTTGGCCACCAGTCACGTCGAACTAAATCTAAGCAAGAAGAAATCTAAAAAAACGCGTTTTGAACAAGGCTCGCAAATTGATTCCCACACAACGGAAACGGAAGGCAACGCTCTGCAAAATAAGAGTCATCTAGTCAAACGGAAACATCGAAGGAAACGCCTCATCAACCAACAGCTGTCCGGCGTGAAGAGAGACCTAGACCCCAATCCGAGTCGAGCCTAAACCCGGATCAGAACTTGACAGCCGAAAGGATCCCCGGGAGTGACCGCAAAGCTGGCTAAGAAGATGCCATACCACCGCGGAGGAGATGCCTCCTCGCAGGCCGACAAGCTGAGCGGCATCGTGGAGGAGAGTGACCTGTACGAGGGGTTTGCTCCCCACGTCGAGACATCGGGAATCAAGACCCTTGACTTTTACAATCTACCAAAGCCCACGGGTGAGCACTTGCATTATTTATATTTGATTTATGGAGGGTAAAATATTATTAAAAAATTTTAAGAGCATGATTTTGGCAGCTATTCGGGATGAGGGTTAGTTAGAGGCCTGCTAAATTGCATTGCAGACTTTTGAGTAATGTTTATTTGTCAGACAAACTCATTGTTGATTATAGGTGTAGTGTGCTGATATAATCCATATGAAACCATAAACCAAAACACACTTTTGCGTATATATTTTATATTTTATATTGTTTATACAATCTCAAAATCTTATGCAGTATTATTATTATATATATAGCTAAATGTTAAAAAAAATGTATTTAAAATTACTTAATTTTTTCTCTTAGTTCTTGTTTTATTTGTTTATCATTTTTCTTGTGAAATATACAAATCACAATTGATGCAAATAAACAAAATAAACTTCATCTAGAACAGAATCTCATAAATTTACTGTACAAAAGCAAATACCTGCGAACGAGAGTAATTAAAATGAAATGATCAGCAGGAGTAAAGTAGGATCGAGAAATAAAAAAGTGAAATCTCTTTTGCTTTAATGAGTTTTCAAGTGAAAAATCAGATGATTTACCAGGTTATTTCATAGCACATGCTTCGCTCATTGAGTGGGATTTTTAAATTTATGTAGTATTTGTTTGATTTTTATATTTTGCTTCGCACAAAATACATTAATCAATGAACGGGCCGAAAAACGGTCGAGTGAGTAGCAAAAGTAAACACTAAAATAAATTAATTATAGGTATTTTGAAAATAATCAAGGCGTTACGCCTTGCTATTCTGACCCCCGTCCGTGCAAAAACACAATTCTAGTATATTTCTCACTGGATATATTGTTCAGCGACTGCTGTATATACATTTTGTTGGGCTATTACTGCACGCAACCGTGAAATGAAATAATTTTAAAATTATTTGTATTTATTTAAGAAAAACCCGACGGCAACTGCCTGTCAAATTAATGCAACGGCTATGTGTAAACATTGCCACATCAGCAAATTTTCGTATTTAAATTCGAGTTGTACACGCAATTGCAATGGTAAAAAGGTTAAAACAAATATGGGTTCTCTGTTTTATGCTAAAAAAAATATATTTTCTTTTTTATTTGATTTTACACCCACTAAATGCTGTAATATGTGATTTTATCAAGTGTGCCACTTCTCTTTATGTTTTGTTTGTATTTATTTTGTGTTCATTCGAAAATGGAACTCTTTATTATTTTGTTTATTTGCATTAAAAGTGCAAATTGCAATTTACATACGAGTTTTACAACGCATTTTTCCCCTTACTCATTTTCGGTGAGTATATACAGTTTTCCATTTCGCGGAACTCAAATTGCGCCTTAGTTAAAAGAGTACAAAAAAAGTGAAAATAATAGAAAAACCAGAAAGGAAACTAATTTCGGGAAGACGAAGGTTGCAGTTTCTAAGCTTAATATAGGATCGAATTCGAAATCGATCATAACTAAGTTTCAAATTTGTGCATTATCTGAATCGATATTTATCGAGGTTATATGTTAATTTTTCCACAAATCAAAGATTTAAAAAATCATAACTAAGCTAAAAATGCATTCATTTTAATTCGGAAAGCATTCCTATGCTAGTTTTTATTAGCTTAATTAATCTACATACTCCATAAAATTTTTTAAAAAATTAAATTTTTTTGTTACTTTTTTGACAACTTTAACCCCTTAAAAAATTAAACAAAAAACTGATAAAATTTTTATGCTGCCGTAGATAGCTAGATCGACTCGGGTGTTGATGCTGATCAAGAATATATATGATTTATAGGGTCGGAAATGACTGCTTCACTGCGTTACAAGCTTCTGAATAAAAGTAAAATACCATTTTTTAGTACATTTTTTAATATTTTTATATGATTATTTTTTCGACAAATCAAGATTTAAAAATCTCATAACTAAGCCAAAAAGACATTAATTTTAATTTGGAAAGCATTCCTATGTTAGTTTTTATTAGGTTTATAAATGTGCATACTCAATTTTGAATTTTAAAAAATTAAAATTTTTGCCATTTTTTTTTTTGACAATTTTAAGGATGTTACCCCTTATTTTTTGTGAAAAAATCGAAAAAAAAAATACTTTTGCCTAAAATATAGCTTGATCGACTCGGCTGTTGATGCTGATCAAGAATATATATGATTTATAGGGTCGGAAATGACTCCTTCATTGCGTTCTACACTTCTGACTGAAGTTACAATCCCCTTAAATGAACATTAAAACTTAAATATTTACCCACAATTTTATATGAAAATTATTGGAAAAAGTAAAGCTTAAAAATTTAATAACTAAGCCAAAAATCCCTTAATTTTCATTCGGAAAGCTTTCCCATGCTAGTTTTTATTGGCTCTTTCATTCTGCATACTCAGTTTAAAATGAAAAATTTTGCCAATTTTTGACAATTTTAATGATGTATCTTTTTTTGACAAAAATCGAAAAAAATACTTTTGCCTAAAATATAGCTTGATCGACTCGGCTGTTGACGCTGATCAAGAATATATATGGTTTATAGGGTCGGAAATGACTCCTTCACTGGTTTAAAAGCTTCTGACTGAAATTATAATATAGAAACAAACCTAATCCAAATTTTTGGCTAAAAAAATCTCTGCCAATTTTGAATTGCGTCTTATGATTGGAATAAATTGGCTGTGCAAATGGCCAAGTGGCAGTTTCGATTTATTTCAATGTGGCATCAAAAGCAATTGCATTCTACAGCATTTCATAATTGATTTGAGCCGCCTGAGGGACGCCCGAGACATTTTCCCCAGATCGATTTAATATAGTGTGATAATTTTAATAAATTTCTACTTTGATATCCAACTTTACTATCCGCTCTCGCTGTCTGTCAGAATGCCAAAAGGCGAAAGCCACTAAATGTTATTTCGATTCCAAAGGCAATCGGGCGATGCAATTCAATCGAAACATTAGTGCATCATCACCCCTCCCCGCTGACGACATTGGCCTTGATTTTGATTTACAAAATAATGAGTCTTGTGGGGGAAAATCCATTAAATGCATTTGGATAAAACCCATGTCTATTTATGGGAGTCATCTCCTCAACCTTCTTGGTTTTTCCACTGACTGAAATTAAAAATAAAAAATATACAGTTTCAATATTATACTATATTCGATTTATAAGTGCTGAATTTTCGTTTAACATAATGAATTCAGAGTATAGAATTCTTCTGGTGCTGTTGGAAACACAAACAAATAAAAACATTCACGTTTTTATGGCACTTGGCTAGCGGCCAATTAAATTGTTTAAAAATAAATGCAATTTTTTCATCACTCTCGTGCTTGTGGCGGTTTTGCCATGATTTTTTTATTTATTTTTTTCGTATGTAATATTTTGCGTTTCGATAAAAGTTATTTGATTTGAATCAGCTGCTGATCATGTGATTAAATTTTATGAAAATTTACGATGAACATTTTAGATGTTGCTTAGATTTTTATGGCGGAATTAAATGTTATGTTTTCAACTCTAGAATCTATAATTTATGTTGGAGAAGTGTTTTAAATAAACCAAATTTTATAGATAGAAATACAACAAGTCAGTAAATAATGTACTATGTATTATTTGTCACAGGCAAAACCTGATTTCAGTAAAGAAATAAAGTTTTAATGGAAGCCTGCCTCAGATATTAATTAACCTAATCATTTTAAAAGCCCAATAATAATATTTTAATATTTAAATATAAGTATCTTTGGGGAATTTTGTGTGTCATAGAACTGGCCACGTGCCATCCTAAAAACAGATAGTATATACTCGAATATTAAAATAGCAAGCAAAAATTCGAATCTTTATGGCTTAAAATCGAGAATTTATTTGTTGTTAGCAATAACAACATTTTTGCTTACGCAAGCAAATGGAAACAGAATATTTTCCCATTTTTTCCCCTCATTTTCTTTTTTTTTGTTATTCTTGCCGTTGACGTGCAGCGAACCCAAATGAGAGAAAAACAATAATTTTGTTTTGCTATTTAATGCCAAATTATGTATTGGCAAAAAATAAAAAAGAAAATTGAACAAGATATACATTCATGAAAAATAATGAGGGGGGAATAAATTTTCATTCAAGAGGAATTTTTTATGATCCACTTGTACGATTGGAAAAATATGTTTTCTTAACCAATGAAAAAATAATACAAAAATCAAAAGAATTTTATTTTTTTCGAATAGAAAATTTTCCACTGTTCAGGCTATCGATCTAAATATATATATATATGATTTTTACCGATACCCCCAATAATGAAAGCTTCAATTTTCTGGGGCACACGACCCTCACCCGCTTTTCTTTGGGCTTTTTCTCACGTGCCTCGGAAAATGTGCGAAAAGTGTGCCCCGAATGAATCTTTTTTCAATTCTGTAACTGACTTAAACTGGTTTTTGCAAATTCGCCTTGTTTTATTTTCGGTTTATTTATGTTTGGTATCGTGCTTTGGTTTTCTGTTTTGGTTTTGCCTTTATTTTTAGTTAATTTCTATTTAATTTGTTTTCAAGAGGATTCTTTGGGTTTTTTGATGGGATTGCAATTTGCAAAATCTCTTATATAAGTCACGCATTCGCATATTTTATGTGGTTGGATTCTTTATTCGGTTCTTTGTTAATATACATTTTTGATATATAAATCATTGGGATTTTTCTGTTGTATTTTAAGTATTTCATGTATTTTTTATATTTCTTGTTGTTCCATTTCTTTTGACCGCTTTGACCGCTGTCCCAAGAATGAAAGTAAAATTTATAAATATATTTTTTAATAAGAAAAACCCCCCTGAAAGTTGTCTGGAAGTTAAACTTTTCGGGCTGCTTGCCACTTGATCAAGGTTTTCTAATTAAAGTTTATTCGTATTTGATTAGATTAACACCATTACAAATCTTTTTAAAGTTTGCTATTTTGTTTGCTTTTATACTTTTATTGTAGTGTGAAAATTAGGTCAGAAATATTTGATATTCTATGGGAAATACATGCCTTCCTTTTGATTATAAATATTATATATTACATTAATTCATTTTTAAAGTTGTCTCAATTAAATTACCTTAAGTACTTAAATGTTGCCTGAAATAAATAAAATTAAATTCAGGGCTTAAAGGGTATTTCACTGATCCCTTAATTTTTTTTGCTTTATTATGTGAGTTCAGGAGATCAAATCCAAAAAAACCACACAACACGCCCACTTGTCGTTGGTCTTTTGATCTTTGGAGGCATAAAACAATCAACAGCTTTGGCCTGCTGAATCTCTCGGGGATTCGGATGATGGACGAGGAGCGGCAGGAGAAGCCAAGTGAAAGGGCGGTGGATTTATTTATTAATGGCACTGTTTGTTTGTCCGCCGGTATATATCTTTATCACGATACTTTGCGTGACGACTGATCGTGAATATCTCTCTCGCGCTGAGTTCTCGATGCCAATTAGGAGCGGAAGGTCTTTCAGCGAACATGGAATATAATTATGAAAGAAATACCAAACCGTAAATCAAAGAAAATATTTTTAAAATTAATTTCATAAATCAAAGTGATTTCTTAAGTAAACAAAATGGTAACAAGAATATATGTATAATTTGTATTATTTAAATAACTATTGATTAATTTTAATAAGAATTTTTATTATGATTTTCTTGATTATCATTCCTATATATTTATTTAATATATTTGTTAGTTGCATTATAAAATTATATATACTTTGTAATTGCCTTATAAATTACAAGGAATCTGACTTGTGTTCAAGTTAAATAAGGCTACGTAACCAATGTTTATTTATTGAAAATCCAGTAAACTTATGAATGACTTGATTCATTTAGCTTTTAGTGAAACCATCAATCGATAAATGTAATTGAAAGGAAATATTTAACTTGATTTAATTTGTAATTGAATTTCCTGTAACCTATTCTCATTTGTTTTGTTGCTTTGCTCAGTTGACCTCTCTGTCAACAGCGGCGCCTACCATAAGACATATATAAATATATAATGTACAATGTTTTCAGATATATAGTTTTATGTACATACACATATGTATCTTTCTAGGTGCGTTTGTGTTTGAGGTCACTGAGCATTGAAAGAAGCTTTTCTTTGGCAATATTTGCGTTGATGTTTTGTTTACATACTCTTTGATTTTCAAATGCCTAAAGTGATAAATTTTAAAAATAGCAAACACCAAGAAGCCAGATGCTTAGATCATGAAGATTTTTTCATACACTTGTATAGTGTTTTTCTATTTAATTTTTTTTAAAGAAGATTAATTAACTTGAAGCCTGATTTGGTTAAAGAATCTTACAATATAATATATTCAACAATATATTTATAATATTTTACAATATAAAAACGAATATACCTTCTGGTAGAGCATACCCCTAAAATAAACAAAAACAAAAGAGAGAAAATTCCTAAAATAAAGCCACACAAAAGCTAAAGATATATGCCGGCCGATAAAGCTTCCTCTCTCATTTTGTTTTTTCAGTATATCTCTCTTTCGCTCAGTTTTTCTCTGCCGGCGATAACAATGTTTGCATTTCTCACTGTTTTAGATAACAGAGAGAATTGTTGGGGCATCACCCACTCATTATTATATTTCCCCCCTCTCAGCGTATTTTTTTACATGCTTTTGCTTTTTCTTTTTGGCCATAAAACTTAATATTTATTCTCCCTTCCTAGTTTTTTTTAGCTGAGAATGTAAATTACAACTGATGTGCTGTGCACTTATTGTTCATTGTAGATATATATCTTTTTTTTAACACAAATTAGACAGCTTTTAAAATTACGACAGCCAACAAGGAAAATAAAACTGATAATAAACGGGTTCATAGTCAAACATTAATTTGCAATTCTAATTTTAATATATAACAAATAATATTTGCTTACTTTAACGATGATTTCTTTAAGTATTAACATTTCATCAGTGACTACATTTGGCAAGGACATTTGCTAAAAATTTCCTGTAATTGGGAAATCATTTTTATTAATATTATTAATTAGGTTTCAATTAAATTTATTAAAAATATAAGATCATACTATATAAAGACTGATTTAAATTTGCTCGCCAGAATACTCTTTGTCTTCCACACATTGTGAGCTGCCTGAATGTATGCTTTAAATATTTCAATGAAGTGGCCACTACTGTTATCTGAACAAGAGTACTGTTAATGAACGGCCCCGACTGTGGCACAGTGGTGGTGCCTTCAATGTTTTATCAGTCTAAAAAACAATTATTATTGTATTTTTAAAATTCAATATAAAAAAGAGTATGAGCTTAGCTAAATGATAAATAGAACAATAAACTATTGAATAATTACACAATGTTTATAAAGTCAAAATATTAACAGAATACTTTCATTGTGTACTAAATAATTCCAATAGAAAATCATGCATTGAGAATAGTTCCCTAAATGCATATTAAAATATATTAATATTTAGAAAGTTATTCAGTGTAGATCAAGGTTCAAATATAAATGTGACAATAATTACTTAAAACGTATGTATTTTGCTTAGGTTTTCCTTTGTCCCGTCTAATAGATTTACCTTTGCAATCGCTGGTGTCATGGTCCATTGTCTTCATTTCCAACTCACTTGTCCTCTTCAAAGGCGACACTTTTGATTCACACATTGGGGATCGATTGTTTTAGCTGATCGATGATTTAATAACCACAAATCCGTGATCACATGATGACGACAATGGAAATGGAAACAACAATGTTGCCCTGCACTAAACACTCGATGGCTCATTTCAATATCGATTAAAATCGCGCCAGTTGGATGATTTCACTGCAAATCGGTTGTTGTTGAAACTATTTTCATTTACTCGTAAATGTGCAATTAATGGCTGACTGAATAGACTGATGTGCCTCAAGCACACTTTGTTAATAATTTTTAAAGATACTTCTTATATTATTACTTATAAAGATATTTATTATTTTTGCTGAAGACGCGCCCCCTTAAAAAAAGTAATTTCCTGAAGTTGAACGAACTTTTGAGAGCTGAAATAACAATACAAAAAATCAAAACCTTTATTCGATATTATGCGAGAAGCTTTTAATCAGATAGCTTTTTTGTTTCAGTTTTGTTTAAACAAAAGAGCTTTTATAGAAAATTGTTGTGTCCCCAATTGCAGCCCGAGTTCACCTGTCTTTTCCCGTTTTCACACACTCACCATTTTCTCAATTTTCTCGGGGGAAGAGATAGCGAGAGTCATTGAGAGAGAGAGTCACAGAGAGAGAGATTGCTTCGATCGCTGGCGACTTCTCAACTTTAATCTCAGTATAATTCCAACCCTCGGGCCCGGTGGTTGTCGCCTGTCTCTCGCCCGATCCGTCCCAGTTTTAGTGTATATATATATATGTATATATATATGCCCAAAAGTTGTCAACTGTCAAATCACGAAAAGAAATAAAGAGGAGAAGGCGAAAAACATACACAAGCCCCGAAAACGAAAAGAAAATCGAGAAAACAAACGAGCGGCGATCAATTGGAATATACTTTTCGAAACAAGTCGCGTGTCAATGTAATTACTTTAAATGTTTGCAAAGTGCGTGTGTTTATATAGAGATATAGGGGCAAATTGGCACAGAAAAAATAAAGATTGTTTAAAGCCATGATCAATAATAAATATATAAATGGCTTAATTGTTTAATATGTTTAAATATTGGCTTTGTTTATTAAATATTTAATGTCAAAGTTCATTTATTAATAACTTACTTTAATTGGAAAACATATTAATATAGATTTGGTTTATTGAATGTATTTAATCTCAAAGTTCCTTACCTTACTTGAAAGATATACATTGAATTATTGAATTATTATTAAATTATTACTTGATCTGGTTATCGCATATTTTTGTTTCTGTGTTGGTGTGTCAGCCTCCAAAAAAAATTGCATTCAAACTGCACATTAAAAGCAAAATCGACTTTTAAATCACGGCTCGTTAATTATCACGCCTAGCTGCCAAACTTAAAAATAAACAACAAAAAGTGTAGCCATGTTGTTGCTGAGAAAATACAACAAAAAGAAAACGATTTTAATATATAAACATTGTGTGTGTACATAGTCTCGTGCGTTGCGTTCAATGGTCAGTCACTCGATCAGTCAGTCAATGCTATGCGGCTAATGACTGTGCGTTGCGTATACGCCGTGTTGGCGCAAAGAAGAAAAATCATTAAAAATGGAAACAGATGGGGGAAAAAAATAGAATGAACTGGGAATAATTCATATAAACAATACGTTTTGTTTACACTGATTTTTCTAGAGCAGCAACAATCAAAACTGAATGAATTGTGTTGGTTTTTTTCCTTGCCATTTTAATTAAATGCAAAATTATGCCCATAATAAAAGAAACGTGCTGTATTTAATAAAACACACTCACACACAGTACAGAGAAACAAAAAGAAGAAATAATGGCGCTCAATTGAATAAGTAATTAACTTCGAAATCGATACACTAAAGTGCAAATATGCGAGAGAGTCAAATGCCGAAAACCAGTTTCTGGTTCAACCCCACAACAATCTGGGGTGAAAAATAATGTTCATAAAATGCGTTCTGTGCCAGGCTCAAAGAGGTGCAAATAGCAGCTACTGCCATCGGGTGTGGAGTTAACATGGCTATAACTTCATTACCGACACGGCTCAGGCTCGTGGTTCGGATTCCGATTTCCCGATTTCCCTCCCACTTAGGCCGGGCTTTATACGATCCCCGGCGAATGCCAATTAATACCCATTTGCGAATCCCTCCCCCGAGGAGGCGGAGGAGCAGAGGTCGCCCGTCATGTGCCTCGTCCCTCGAAATGAAATTCGGTTCAGAAATATATGACAGAGGCGGCAGAACGCAATGCTAATTGACAAATATGAAGCTCACGATCGATCGATCGATATATTTATAGCGCGTGCTAAACAATCTGAACAATCTGAATCTGGCAGAGCCAATGCAGGCAGCGCCTCGTTGACTCGTGCCTCGCCATCGACTTCAACTTAATTGATTTGAATAATTTGCTGGGGAAGAAGGCGTCTAATTTGGTCGTATCTCTCACTCACAAGCTCTGATCATTGATCACTTATTTGCTAATATTATTTGTTATAATTCTGATTTCACAAAACTCTCAATAAATGCAAATGAATTCGAGGTACTTTGGGTAATCAAATTAATTCAAAATATTAATTTGAAATGCAATTTGCAAGTCTCAATATAATTTGCATTTTAATTTCCAGGGATATAAATATAAATATATATTTATTTATGCGTAATAATCATTCTTAATTCTGACTAATTCATATATTATATCAAATTTTGAACTGTAAGTTTTTGTTTATTAAATATTTAATATTATATATTTTCCTTTGGGTTCTAAAGTGAATATGCTTTTGTTTAAGGCCATAAAAATATTTAATAGAATTCCTTCAATGACTCACTATTTATGATTCACTTTAGATACGTATTATATAAAAGGGCTTAGTTTCACTTAAAATTTAATTAACAACTCTTTGCATTATCAGTCTAGCATTTTTCACTGATTCACTGTCGCCGCCTTTCACGTTGAGTAAATTTTTGCAGACACTTTTCCGCCATTTTCGTAGACCTTGGTCTCAGGTGGCTTCCTATTTTGGCCCAAATCTTGTTTCAACCAATGACGCCTTGCTGCCCAAATGCAATTAAGCCAAAAAATGCTGACAATTTGGAAGCAAATGAACAAGAAAATAAAAAGAGAAGCCGACGCAAGGAGGGCACTTGTCGGCAATAACAAAATTAATCTGCAGTTTGCCAAACTGAACAACAACAAAGTCTGAAAAGAAAAAGGTTGTCAAATTAAATTTAGCTGCAGCCGGCAATTGTTTTTCCTACATCCCAACGGGCTGCCTCGTTTGGCAAGCGAAGCGGTGACAATGTCGTCAGAGGGGAAAATGTAATAAATTGCATTTGCAATTTACAATTTGCATTTGTTGCTATTGCCGCTAACCTTTCGCTCTAACCCCTTCGGCAGATATTTCTTCTTGATTCCGACTAATTGTATTGTTTCCGCCAGCTATAAATTGCACATTGGATCATGTCACAATTATTTTAGTCTGCACAATGCCTAAGGTGTGGCTCTCTCGCCGAAAGAAATCGTTACAGATTAGGAAAAAGCTTTTTCCTCTCCCATGTATTATTTGTCTTCCAACTTGTATCCAATAATAATTTGATCAATTCTTAAGAATTAATAACTCATGAGAAGCGTGTCTATGTGAGGTTGGGGTGGCAGTGTCAGAAATTCGTGTTAATTGTATAAGTGAAAACTCACGAGTTCTATTATAAACTACGTCAATTACTGTTTGAAATTAATCAAAATAGTTAATTGACAAGTCCTGTGTGTGTGTGGGCGCTGTGTAAATATTATTATTATAATAGCTACACCCTGATCGTAAAGATATCGGTGCAAAGTTTATCTGTAATTTCTTTATAGCCACTTGAGTGTTGCCAATTAACTGCCAGTGGTGTATTTTGGTAGACTGGTTTATAGAACCCTTGATTTTCACAGACGTTTACCCACTGAAAGGTATATACAAAGATATTGTAAAGACTTTAATAATTTATTTGTGATCACGTAGGTGTGGAGACTCATATTGTGACTGTATCTATATCTTTAGGTGTTATGGGGCAACACTTAAGTGTCGCCATGAATTTTGGTTCTGTCCCATAAATATACCAGAAACAACATTTTCTACTAAATCCGATACAGCCAAGTCAAAGATAATTGCCATTTTGGCATATTTTGTTTTTGGTTTTCCCTAAGATTTTTGAACATTTCGGTTAATTAATCATTGGCTCGGTGACTCGACATGTGTGAGTGTCGTCGCGAAAAGCGTTTTTCCCAATGGCCAATGGCCACGCGTTGTTTATTTTGCCTATTTTTATGTATATACCTAAATATATTTATATATATATTTCTGGTATAAACAAATGGCTGACTTAACTTGATTTTATTTCGCCTGACGAAACATGTGAGAAAAATCAATTTGTGAAGACGCTAAAAAAAGATCAAACCCACGAAAAGTGTGTTGAAATGCGTTGAAATGTGTGTGTGTGTGTGTGTGTGTGTGGGGAAGCATCACGTGAGGTGTTTGATGTGTGTACTATATTGAATTTTCAATTTTCTTGTTGAGATATCAGGTCTCTGGGTCGTTGGATGTATGTAAATGATCGTAATTGAAAGGGTGATCCTGAAAAGAGGTACAGAAATTAACAGCTTATTGTTAGTTAATTTTCTTAGAATAACTCTGCACATAAATATTTCATTTTATTCAAGTCAATAGTTTAATATATCCTTGCAGGGTATTATAGTTTTAGTAGGAAGCTTATAACGATGTGAAGGAGTCATTTCCGATCCTATAAATCATATATATTCTTGATCAGTATCGAAAGACGAGTCGATCTAGTTATATTTTAGGGAAAACAAATTTTTCTGATTTTTTCAAAAAAAATTAAAGGGGTTACATCGTAAAAATTTCCAAAAATTTTCAAAAAAATTTAAATTTTCTTAAATTTTAAATGGAGTATGCAGATTTATCAACCTAATTAAAATAAAGATAGGAATGCTTTCCGAATTAAAATTAATGCACTTTTGGCTTAGTTATGAGATTTTTAAAACATGAATTTTTAATAAAAATATCGATTCAAAGAATATCAATATTATAAGCTTGGTTATAATCGATTTCAAATACGATTGCAAGCTGTAAGGTTATATAAACTTTGGCTTCCGGAAGTTAGAATTCTTTCTTGTTTTTAAAAATAAATTATTGCGTATTTTATACCACAGCTACGAGGTATTAATAAAATATTTTACGGCGCTCTTAGTAGTACTTAAATTCTGTGGAAAATGTTTATTGTATTTATTTGCTTGCCCACAAAGTGCTTTCGCAATTTTTCCGCTCTCGTTTACCTGTTCAAAATGTACAAGAAATTCCACATACTGAGGTTTTCCCCATAAATTTGATTTTGTGTGTTACCGCAAGGCAGGAAAATTTGCCAACCATTTTACTCTGGAAAATGCTCATAAATTAAATAAGTTACGTATACGCAGCGTTGCCGAAAGGGAATTCTTTAACCCAAGGCAGAAATTCTTGCCTGGGATTTTCCAAGCATATTTTCGCCAGCGCTTACGAAATTTTCCCCCACAAAGGCTATTTATAAAGGCATTTACACTGCATTTGGCGCTTTTCTTTACCTATTTTCTTCTCCCCCCCTCAGAGAGAGAGGGAGAGAGAGCGGGAGAGAGAGAGGGAACAACAGAAAACAGCTGTTTGCCCTGTGGCGCCGATAGGAGAATGCGAAAACAAACAAAAATCGAAAAAGGAAAACAAAAAAAGGGAAATAAAGAAAACAGAAATAAATCACAAAATATAATAGAGAAGAGCAGAGACCCCGCGAAAAAAAAAGCTCTAGAAGATAAAGCTTGCACGCGCCAGGTTTCGATCGCTCTCCCTCGCTCTCTCAGTGTATTTTTATATTTATTTTTCCCCCGCTTACTCTACGAGAAGCTTTCATTGAGAAGGCACAGAGAATGAAACCGGCCTGTCCGCCGGAAAATATCTGAGAACCCCGAACGCATCCGAACGCTCCGCACGTAGGCCCGCCCGTCTCCGCAAGTATCTGCGGCATTGCGATCTTAGGGCTGAGATACATATGCTCCTAATGATTCCCTTCAACCCTCGTTGAAGTATTGAAATTAATTTCGAAACACCCGCAGAGAGACGTCCGAGAAGATCGAAAAATGTGAACAGAAAATTTAAATGTGCTGCAAATTAAATTCAAGTGCTGTCGGCATCGCTGCTCGGGCGACAGCGAATTGCAGATCGCAATAAATTAAAACAATAAAAGGCCAGTGTATATATACACATAAAAAAAAACACACACACACAAAAATTAAGAAAGCAAACGGCGAAAAACGAAACAATAAAAAATAACAAGAGAGAGACTGAAATCTACATAAATGATGTGGTTGTTGCTGCGGCTGTTGACAAACAGCGCGAAAAGTTCTTGGTGCCAAGAAAGCAAGTGAACAACAAACAAGACAAAAATTAAACAAATTAAAACAAGGTGATAATAATAATAATAATAATTAAATTAAATTAATAAATAAACACAAGACAGAGAAAACTACAAAAAAAAGAGGAGAGGGATCCCTTGAAAAACACTGTGAAAAATGGTTGGCAAAGTCTTGGGCATCAAAGACTTGGAGCAGTTCAGCAGCCGGCGGAGCAGTGTCTACGTCGATCCCGAGTGCGACAAGTTCTTTGAGCTGCCGCTCTTCATTGCGGCCAGCTCGAACGATGTCACCACCAAGTGCCAGTGTTTCCAGTTCAGTCCAGGTAATAATAACACCTCAGCCCCTTCCCCCATTCGATGCCACAGTCCACCTCGTAAAAGTCACAGACACAAACCCGAAAAAACAGCGATAAAAATAACGCAAACCAAAAAACTAATGTTAATAGTTCAAGCCCAGTGAGCAAAAGCTAGAGAAATTGTTTATTATTGGCTTGCTAAAAAGTCACATAAGCGATTTAAGCAAATAACAAGGGTTAAGGGTGGTCTATAATGTGTTTTTATTACATATTTTAGATAATTTCATTTAGAAAATAGGTCTAGAAAATGCTATCAATCTTAATATGTATAAATTTATAATAATTAAGTTCTTTTTCAAACTTATAAAAATAAAGTAAACAAAGCTACAATTTTTTAAAAAGCCATTACATTTCTTATTTCCATAAAACTTTATAATTAACCTAGACCTAGATAATTCTATATGGCCTATATTTATATTTAAAATACATTTCTGTTTATCAAAATGGTTTGTTCTCTCGGTACAACCTTGTATAAAAATATTCTTAAAAGACTTTTGCCTTGGATTTCCTTGTTTACCAGAAGTTCACCCTAAATTCCTTAACACATTTAGCACTAATTAAAATGCAGAGCCATAAACTGTGTGAGAAAACAGCAACAAAAAATTTAAATCAATCAGTTGCGGGAATATTAGCATTTTTATTTTCCAAAAATATTCCCAAGTGAAGTTTGGAAAACAATGAATGATATCTCCCCGGGTGTGTGTTATAGTGTGTTAAGGCGATAAAAGTATCCGCTTTGAGATAAACTCAAATCAGATTTCGCTCTCTATACAAATAATTGCTAATTTAATGGCATTACGTTTTGTGCTCTCTAATCGGATTGAACAATTTTAATAGCGCCTAAGCGGGGTTTAAAATATGTGACTAAATCACCAATTAAAATGAGTGCTGCCTTGTCTTTGTTGGGTATTTATTTCAGGACTTGGATTATGTCGCAATAATACCCAATTATGATGCATTTTGTGTGTGTGTGTGTGTAAAAAACAAATGAAATTGATTGCGTTGATAGGAAAATTACTGCATCGATTGCAGTATATCGATGACGATATTTGCAGCTAAATATTTCCATATTGGTCGTTGGAAAAAAATGCAAATGAAACCGAGAGATTCGAATGGGGATGCTGTGTATGGGAGATGGGGATGTGAATGGGGATTAATTACCTCCCCAGGCCACAGAGCTTTACTGCAATTATTTCAGTTTTTTATTATTATTATTATTGCATTTGCTGCAATGAAACACTATAGCCTTCTGCCATATCTTATCGCCCTGGCTGCGATTTGATAGTTCGCCTTACCAACGTTTATTGGACTAAATTCCCATTTGGCTAAACGATTCTCGTTTTGTGACATCCTAAACACTTTTTAAATCATAATAAAGCGAGTGTGCAAATAAATCAGAGGCTCTACAACTTAGTATTTGTGATTCGCTTGGCCGATATTGATAATGGCGGCGCTATTTCGCTCCATGATTTCCAACTTATCAGTCATCGGCGGTGATAAGGATGGGGGGCAATGCAAAAATCGATCAGCTGTCGCTGCCAGTAATGAGACATGTCCGCACTGCAATCAATTACCCCCACGCCGATAGAGCTAATCAATAATGGCAGCCCCCGATGAGGTTCAATGTGGCATTGGGGTGTTCTCAACGGGACTGGGAATGGGAATAGGAATGGGTGTGGAAGTGGGATTTGGACTGGAGAAGGGGTTGTCCTACATACGCAATTGACCAGCTGACCGAGCGAGAGATACGGGGTTCTACGGTTGTCACCTAATTGACACATCTACTGGAAAATGTCCAGGGGGTTGGGTTGAAAAATGATCTTAACTATTAGAAATAATTGAGTTGAATACAGTAAGTGATTTCAGTAATATAAAGTATTTATTCAAGACTAGAAATACTTTAAATTAAATAGACTTTTAAAAGTAATTTCACATGGAAGTAAAACCTAAAAAAATATACTTTTAATAACTCATTTATCAATACGATTTAGTTTGTGTACTCAAGACTTAATAAACTAATTTATGGCCTGGAATAATTTACTTTACAGACTATACTTAACTTGGTAATTACAAAAAATGTAGTATCAGCACTTAACTGATAGATAATTCCACTTCCACTTTAGTCAGGGACTAAATTACTTTATATACTTTTATGCCAAATCAGCTATCAAACACAAATACGTTGAGATAACATGCATAACCTTTTTTTGGTATATTAATATGCAGAATTTTCCTTTGAATTCATAAAGCTTTTCATTGATAAACGAACTTTGGGCTTTTCTGATACGGCTAGAATGATTTCCGAGAATGATTAGCCATAACTAAATTTTATTCAAGTAATAATTTCATAAGAATTCATAAAACAAAAGAAACATGTTAACAGTTTCAGTTGGATAAAGTATAAAGTTTTAAAATCATATACTAGTGTAAAGGCTAGAACAAATATTTACTTCGCTTGCATCACAAGTAAATATAATTTAGTTTTTATCAATACTTCTCTTATCAGATGCACTTTCTCAAGTATTTTATTTTGACCACTTGTCGTATGAGTAATTCCGCCGCCTTACACATGAAATTTAACTACTTATCGGTGGTGCACACAAGTATTTTTATATCTTGAGCTGTTGGGCTAGCCCCACCTGCCAAAGCGACTTTGATGATAGTGGAGGAGGCTCCTTTGCACTCCCATTTGAATGGGTCTAGAGCGGCGGCGGTGGTGGTGGTGATAACCTCAAGAACCCCCCATTATTATTATTAGCCGTAACAATAACAATCGTGTCATATGATTGCCCGAGCTGAAGTGTCCCTGAATTCCAAAAAATAACGGCAGCCTCGAGTACTCGAGAAGGCGGCTACTGAGTTTCGTTTTGGCCTCTTTGGATTTTCATTTAACGATGATCAAGTTTCTGTTATTGACCTAACCTAAGTGGCTTTAGCTTGCAGTCTAATCGAAATGGAAATATATATATATAACTTTAGCCCTGCAATTAGCTTTATCAACAGGTAGGGGCTCTAAATTTAATTTTAAACGCTCCAAAGAATAACTATTTAAACTCAAATTACTTTGAATTAAATGATTAAAGTAATTACAGAGTAAAATGTTGATTAATTCATTGCATTATCTTCGCAGAATTAACACCACAACAGTCTGTCAACTTAAATACCAGTAATTATTGGTAATTTATGATTTAACATTTAAAATCAAACAAACAAAACCATTAGCATTAATTTAAGCTATATAAATAATCTAAAATACCTTAGGTATATATTGTTTTTCGAGGATTAGTCATAGTTTATGGGGAAACCTTTAATCATAACTTTTAGCTAATCGATCGACTATCTCTCTGTGGTTCCAGGCAAAGAACCGGCACTGCGCTCCTACACCGAAATCCAACAGCTGCTGCAGCAGGGCAAGAAACGTGACGTGAAGAATATACTCAGGGAGAACTCGTGGCCCATCAACTCCCCGATCCGATCCCAGCTATGGCCAATGCTGTGTGGCCAGCACCAGACCAAGGAGCACATGCTCGATGGCTTCTACTGGGAGATGGTTCACCAGGTGAGTCCTACTTATGATTTATTTTTTTCAGTATTAATCATATATATTTTTGTTCAAACCCTTCAAGGTCTTTGGCACCACGGAGCTGTCGGAGAAGCCCATTATGCTGCCCGCCTTTGTGGATGCCACCCATTGTTTGCCGTATCACCTGACCAGCACCGGCAGGGCCGTGGCCGATCGCATCGTGAATGTCCTGGGCTACGATTGCCCCGATATTACCTACAGTCCAGTATTGTATCCCATTACATCGATACTATTGCATTTCATGTCGGGTAAGTTGAATATATCGGACTACCACACCATATATACCACACCAGCCTCTGCACACGTGAATGTCAATATTTGATCAAGTCATTTTTATCGCCCCTACAAAGCACACAAAATAAGTGGCACAATTGTAAGGGAGCCGGTCGCTCCTCTCTGTTTTCTATATACGATTGCTATATGTATACAGAGATTCTGACCGCGTATCGCAGTTGGTTGCAAATTGATGTATCGTGATTTTCTGGCTAATTGATTTGGCCAACATGCAATGAGCCACAAAATAATTTTAAATGTAAATTTTGTTACTCCCTTGTACGGAGGGTAACGTAAGGAACGCAATTGAAAGGTAGTCCTAAGTTTGGGAAGGTTTTGAAAGTGATTTATAGGGAAATGAGTATGGAAAAATGAGTAAAGAAAAATGGTTTAATATCCTTTATTAAGAATGAAAAGAAACATCAGTATATATCTAAAAATTATCAATTCCATTAAGGAAATATATAAATGCAATCTATAGTTCGATATATATTTATTGATATAAAATCGATTTCATAATATCTGAGAGATTTCTTTTGGTAGCATACTAATTTCTATAAAATCTAGGACTATCATAAGCACTCTTTTAATAATAATAATGTTTAGTGCAAAAACGGAAGTATATTTTAGGGCAATACGTTTTCCCATGTTTGTTATGACTGACACTGTACCGCAATGTACTTGACCATAGTCAAATGATCAACGTCTAACTGTCTGCTTTAGTTCCGCATTTGTTGTTGTTTTCGAAACACTTTTTTTTCTCGTACTACTTTATTATCAGCTAATCATTATTTTATTGTTGCTGTTGTTGTTGTTCCGGGCGACATAATAGCACAAACTCAAATATTAAACATACAGTATAGATTATTTACTCGGAATTTGGTTTCATCCAGTCAGGTGTGGACTGGGATCCGCTCGATTCCGTCACCTCCATCAATGACTGAGAAGGGAGGGAAAATTTCTGAATACGAAATGAGCGAAATTCGAAATGAAAACATTGATGTGTATACAAAAAACAAAAATAAAACCTTCACAACAGATCCATTTCGGAAGTTCATCATGGGAATCGTCTCAGGCTTAACCTCAGATTAAACTGACAGCTGGTCATGTGCCCGACCCCATAGATAACCCCGCGCGCCATTGTCTGATAATTAATAGTAACTTTTGTAATCTAATCAATCGCAGATGCGGAACCCCAGACTAGAATTCATTTATAGATCTATCGATCTTGCTTAATACTTCTCTAAGAGTATTATCTCATGTTAATTATCTCGATTTTTCTTGCAATTGGAATATTTATATTTGTAGCGCTAATGCGCCTTCTTAGTGGGAGCTAGCTGATAAGTAGGATTTTTATATTTTGATGAGGAGGTCAGACAGACAGACAGACAGAGAGTCATTTCGAAGGTTTGTTTACACTGTGCGAAAACGGTTGTCCTCCATATGGCGGCGTCTGTGTCTGGCAGATAGGTAATATTATATTCCAGGGCAAGTATTCAAGGGAATTTCGTTGGATTTTTCAGTTTTTTCTTGAGTTGTACGAAGACAAATGAAAAATATCTAGAATTTAAATATATTGATTACTTACAATGGAATGTATTCAGACAGATCTCACTTTTCTTCAATAAATGCTTTGTTTTTGGTATTGTTTATCCTTAATCAAAACAAATATATATATTTATTTGTTATACATTTTCTGCAGTAAACCCAATTTTAATGCTGTGATGAAAACATGCAAATACAAGAAAAGAAACTAACTTCGGGAAGACGAAGTTTATATACCCTTGCAGTTTAAATCGATCTTTATGGATATCTTTACATAAATTTTAATTTTAATTAATGTAACCTTTATAAAAATTTAAAATTTTTGAAAAAAATAAATTTTGCCGGATATAGCAAGATCGACTCGGCTGTTGATGCTGATAAAAAATATATTGCGTTCTATACTTCTGACTGACGTTACAATCCCCTTAAATGAACAAAAAACTTAAATATTTACCCACAATTTTATATGAAAATTATTGGAAAAAGTAAAGCTTAAAAATTGAATAACTAAGCCAAAAATCCCTTAATTTTCATTCGGAAAGCTTTCCCATGCTAGTTTTTATTGGCTCTTTCATTCTGCATACTCAGTTTAAAATGAAAAATTTGGCCAATTTTTGACAATTTTAATGATGTAACCCCTTATCTTTTTTTCAAAAAAAAATCGAAAAAATTAGTTTTGCCTAAAATATAGCTAGATCGACTCGGCTGTTGATGCTGATCAAGAATATATATGATTTATAGGGTCGGAAATGACTTCTTCACAGCGTTACAAGCTTTTGACTTAAATTATAAGATCCTGCAAGGGTATAAAAATCCCACAAGTATCAAAGACGAAGGGCACTCTAAATGAAACAATGTGAAAATGAGTGCTGCCTTTCAATCAACGCATTTCAATATTGATAATATTTACGCTGATTTTCGTGCTGTTGCATTTTCAAGTTCAAGACTCGCGTCGTCCATAAACAAATGTTTAAAGTGATATAGATAGCACAATATGCATATGTCTGACTGTCTGTTGGCACTTTGCTGTTGACGTCATTGCGATTCGATTCGATTTCGATTCGTATTCTCTTTGCAATTTGCGAATTTTGCCTTTAGCCACTTAAAGTAAACAGAGTAAAAGACGGCGAACAGAAAAATAGGGGAAGATTTCAAGGCTTCTCCCTTGTTTGCATTCATTTGGATTCTAAGTTTACAACTGACACACATTTATTTTTTCAAACAGATCTGTGCCTCTATTCTATAATCTTGTAATGTGCACAGTAGAAACCGTAAAATATAAATGAAATATTATGAAAAAGGTATAGAAATAAAATTAGAGGTTCGAAATATGAGAATTGTATTGTAAATCAGTCCAATCTTCATATAATCTTATTTCTGATCTCAAAATTCCACATTTGTTTATCTTTTGTTGTTGAATTTTGAAATGTTTGTAGTTTACTTTGCTTTGATTTCGCTTTCTGGTCGGTTAATAATGCCAACACGTGAGCATAAAATTCACATAAAACTCAGACAGCAGACAAAGCCAATGCGCACATATGTGTACTCTACGTTTATGGGTCTGTTTGCCAGTTCTATTCAGTGGGCTCTGGATACTAGATTCTCCATTCTTTGGCCTCTTCCCTGGCCCTGGTCCCCCATTGTGTTCTGTTTGTGTTCTTTAGAGCCCTGCCCAAACATTGTCGCATATATGAGTATAGTACACGGCATTGTGCATATTTGCTTTGCACGATTGTTTTTATATGGAGTGGCTGGATCTCCGGGTCTCATCATCGTCATCGCATCAAATCCGAGTAGTCGCAGTAGTTGCTAATGCTGGGCACGCACGATTCGGATTAAAATATATGGAATATTCGCCAGTACTTGGCTTTAATGGCCCCGTGGCTCTGACGTCAGTCTTGAGTCAGGTAGGGAGTGAATGAAATTTGGAATATATACATATATAAGCCCAGTTAATTTGCATTCCTCGGTGCCCTTTTACATTTATATTCATGACCCAAGTAAACAACCGAAAGCAGGGGGAGAGAAGGGTTTCAAGGCTTTCTCGGGGTATTAGAGGACTTTGCTTTGCTTACAAACTTTCTGTTTCAGCACAGAGAGAAAAGGTTTGGAACTAAACAGAGTTAGCTCCTGTTAAATTTCAATTGAGCAAAAAATAACATCTCTATTATCAAAATTTATTAGGTGTTTTGTATAGCACTTTTGCTTTTGCTCTGAGAAATATTTGCATTGTTTATGTTTGAGTTTGTTGAGCTAATTTAAGCAGAGCGCAAATGAAATCCCGCTCAGCATCTTCTATCTGAACCTGGAGGTGTGTTTAGACTATCTTTTTCGCTATTTTTGGATGGTTTATATCTCATAAATAACTCGACACGTGCTCGCTGACGTCGTTCTTGACTTATAAAGTGCGCGGTCTCATTAGCAAATCAACCTATGCTCAGTTTTATGCCGTCCATTTAAATATAGAACAACCTTATCGCTCGATTTCAGCCAAGTAGTTGTAGCCAGCACTTTAATTGCCTAATTAGTGGCACTGCAGTTGTGTTCTTTGATTAATTTCAATTGGAAATTGTTTACTTCTGCCCGTCGACCGATAATGCTGCTTCTTATGATGATGATGATGATGGGTCATTAAATTTTGAGCTGAATGTGTGCAGATTAATGCAATTGCAATGGCAATAGCAATAGCAATTTCCATATAAAGCGACATGCGTCATGCTTTATAAATAGCGCTGTTAGCCAGCTAGCTTAAGGAGGCCCTTAAATATTTAATAAACTTATCAAATGTTTGCCAACCAGGCGTCGTTCCGCAACAGATAAAAAGTTCAACCCACTATATACCATCGTGCACTCCAGACTCTTCTCCGATCCGTTGATAATCGAGAGCGGGAACAACCGCCTTTGGCCGGAGTAATCCGCTGATAAGCCGGCGAAATCCGCTGATAACGCTCTTTTGTTTATTCCTCGGCATTTGAAAGTAATTAAACTTTGTAATCCAGCGAATCAATTGAGGCGACTTGTTGTTGTGCTCCTTTCGAGGCGGGAGGGAGTTCACATCGGTTGAGTATCTAAATTGAATTTTGAGACCCCCTCCAATCCTGGGACTTGACTGATTGCTAATTGATCGATGAGTCGCATGAAATGTTACATTTATAAATGCCTGACAAATTTTTACCACTTTTTCGGTTGATTTTTAATCAGACTTTGGAGGTGTGCTAATGAATTGCTCACGAAAGTCGAGAAAATAAGTCGAGCACAACGCTGGGAGAATATTTTTAGAGCTTATAGCTACACTGGGAAATAATGTAGGCTTCAAATGGGAAGATTTATTAATTGTTTCTTAAAAATGTTATGTGCTAAGACAGCAAATTAATTGCTCTTAATGTAGGCAGGTCTCCTTTCTTATGATAGTTTCTGTTTCATAATAAACTAAAGTAAATATTTTCTTATCTATATTTTGCTAAAAGATAAATCTATAAATTTAGCTTTGAGTGTATCTACGACATTGCATAATTTGATCTAATTTCGAAATCAAATAATCAAAACGAACGCACGTCTCACAAGCTTGTTGATAAAATTGTGCCAGCTAATTATGGAAAATTGAAGAGGGACGCGGTAGGGCATGGGGGAAGTGGCATGTGGAAAATGGCAGAGGCGGAAAATGACGCTGGTCAAAGTGCATTATAAAACCAACTACCGACCGACTGACTGACTGACTGACTGACTGACTGACTGATTCTCAACGCATTCTAGATTCAATTTGCGCTGCGTCATTGCGGTAATGCCACTACTTCCAACCATGTGTTGAGACCTGCTTCCACCACAAATGCCAGCGAGATGCTAGTGCTGGTGCTGCTGATGCAGTTCCACAGTTAAATTAGTAGCGGATATGGGATGCGGGGGACTGCATAAATTGTGGCTAAGGTTAGGCCTGTTATTAAATAGATAATTGCTAGAAAAACTGACTGCCATACGATCTCGGTTACAACTGGGCAACGGGGCGTATTAAATATCAAATATTACGTATACGACGTGTTGGCTTTTCGATTATACCTTATGATCAGTAAATAAAAAAAAGAAATATTTATCCGAATTTTATAGGAAAATAATAATTAATTTAATCTTGAACTCTTGCAGAGGAGGAGGCGTATGTGTGCCTGGCCGGTCTGGTGGGCAGCAAGGAGAAGGTATTCATCAATCAAACCAAACTACAACACGAGGTCACCTGGAAGACGGTGATGCAGATAGCCAAAAAGCACACGGTGAGTAGTCCATCGTCGCTCATCAATCAATTATTCAATCAGTAACCAAATGTGGTTTTTCTTTTTCCTGCAGAAAAGTGCAACTTCGTATTTCCAACGTATTTGCCCGGGCCTGAAGTTGGAGCGCGTCTTCATGGACTGGTGCTGGTGGATTCTAGCCGGCCTTCCCTTCCAGCACCTGGTGCGGATCATGGACTGCTACTTCCACGAGGGCATCAAGGTCCTGTACCGGGTGGCCCTCGTCATACTCAATCTGTTTCACAAGGAGTGTCAGTCGAACAACGAATGGAGTCCGGATAATATTAAAAACGACATTGGCAATGCGCTGATCAAGTTCTGCAAGAAGATACCAGTGTCGCCGGCGAAGCTGCTCCATGCCGCCTTTAGTATTAGGGGACTGAGGTGAGCCACTCATTGACAAACAGTTGAGGAACCTATCCTAATCCTGGTTTTATTTGCCTCCACAGTACCCAGTATATTTCTAGAATATTTATCAAGACTGAAATGCTACTAAAAAGCCGTTCCGTGCTCACCAGCGGTTCGAAGCAATTAATCAAATCGCGTTCAAGTGATAATCTGCCCACTAGTCAGTCGCAGGTCAACATTCAGATGATGTCGCACACCCTGACCATCCGAGAGGTATGCACACCCCCTTTACCCCATAATCGACACACCCCTAAACCCCACCACCATCACACTGAATAAACATGCAACATGAAAAACAATAGTATTCAGAAATATACAAAAAAGACAAACAGAAACCGAGTTAGGCATTCCGTTCGTTCAATTATACAGCACAGCACCCTGAAAACAAACAAACAAAGAAACACCTCGTCTAATGGTAAACTCTGATTTATTTTTTATTCGTTTTCTGTTTATGTTCCTCTCTCACAACAACTTGTCTTCAACAACTTTTGAAACCACAACAACGCACCAAAAAAAACAATAAAATATCAAAACCAAAAACCAGAAGCTGCACTCCGAGAGCTGTCGCAATTTGGTATGAGGCTAGAAAAAATTATACTACAAAAGTTACTATCCTAAAGACAATACTGTGATAATGCTGCTGATGTTCGATTGATTCTGCTTGTTATGTTCTGGTTTTTCTTTGAAATTTATTAACTTTCTCCTCGAGTCGATTGAGAGTTTGAGCGCTTGAATGAATGTATCGCATGAAAAAATTAGGGAAATTAATAATCACAATTCAAAACATCTAATTTTGTGTGTAAATATATCTTTGGAAAAACTGAAATAAAGTTCGATAATTCGAGAAAGTCAGTCAATTCCCAAATATTCTCCTGATTCGACTCGATTTTGTGTTCGTTCGTTCTGCTGCCACTTGACTTTATGTTTTTTTGTTTCGCCGAATGATCTAACTTCTTGCCGAATTTCTTCGTTCCTCGTTGCTTGTCAATCAAAGCGAAAGCACAGCCTCAACACAATAACCACATCTATATAATAATATAACCACACAATATAGTACAGCTTTTTTATATTCGTTTCCTTTGCTTTTCCGTTGTAATCGAAGGCCAATATATACTCACATACAGAAATACTCACATAAACAAGAAACCTACCTAAATTAATCCTGAAGAGTGCAATTATTGCTGCTCCTTTTATATGAAAATCTACATATCTTATATATATAAAATGTTATTTTCTATTTTTCTTGTACCTTTTTTTGCTGCCTTGGCAACGAATGAATGAATATTAACAATAAACGATACAAAATAATAATTGCAAACGAACAAAATAAATATAAATTTGCGTACGCTTGATCAATGTAAACATATATATTTTCGATACATCGATGAAAAATGCATTTCCGCGGGTTCATATTGGGCGCCATAACTGTTAAATATTTCATCCATCTGCATCATGATTATATGTATAAACCATATATATATATAAATATATAGGGCGAAAAGTCGCCCGGTCATAGAGCCATCGCGATGGGCGTTTATCCCATACACAATCTGAAAAGTCAAGCTTGTAAGAACGAAGATGTAAGTGAAAGTCAAAGTCCAAATGAAAAACTCCACTCCAACATACGCCACCAACTGAGAACACACTTTTAAATCGTATTATAAATATATGCATACATATATCCCAATATTTATCAAAGCTTTTGGCTCACATTCCATTCAAGCCACAAGAAAAACATAAAATGCATGCAAGTGCTAGAAATTGAAACAGAAATGATCTATGATTGATTTCGATGTTTTACTTTGTGATTGATTTTTACCTATTTTGAGTTGCCAGCCAGTTTATTTTATACTCATCGTATATTTATTATTTCTCTAGGATAGGTCAAGAGGAGGGCAGTTGATTATATATAGGAGATCGTTCTCATTTGTGTCCCCCTCAACTTTCATCCGCCATTATTGCATATAATTTGTTTGCTATATATCACATCTATATATCTTTTCATAGCATTTTGGTTTGCCGGGCACAAAGAATTTCATAAAAACCTGGACGGATAGACAATTTGTAAGCATTGCATTGCATATTGACAACCCTCCAAAACAATCTGTTTTTAAATCCCATATTCCATTTGTCATTATATTTCCCATCCATCCAATACATTTGTTTCATAGCAAAAGCGAATGCAATTCCTTTTCCCCGTTCAAAATTTCAAGAAAAATACTATCTGTTTTCCATTCCGTGTGCCATTGTAGGCAAGTCCTGTGTCTCCCGTCCCGCAGTCGTCATGTTTAATGTTAGTTATCCCCCGATAGTTCATCTCCAAAGATTTCACTTGGCAGAACCTCAAAATTAATATAAATCAGCTTACAGTTTGACAGCCAAGCCGAGTCCGAGCCTCAGTTTAACACGCACTGCTGCTGTTGCGCCTCCGCTGCTGCTCTGCTGCTGCCTACAGTTTGACCTGAATTGTGCCGTAGTTTACTTTATTTTTTGTTGTAGTTTTTAGTCATAATCGAGCGTTGTGTTACCTTGTTGTATTTGTTTATTAACCCCGGCTTTTAGTTGTTTTCCTTTTGACTTTTTGACCCCTTAGATCATGTTCTCTTCACTCTACTTTACCCAACGCCAACTTATGTATTTTGTTCTGTCATTTGGCTAATTGCTACCCCTTTTCAAATACGTTACTCGTAGTTGTAGCCCAGTTAATGCCTCTAAGATTGGTCAATATCAGTTGGTAATAATGCTTCTTGTACGCTCTTCCCATTAGCTATTCACGCTGTGGTCCTGGCTGCCCGTGCGGATAACAATGTACCAACCGGTGCTGCTGTATACCACGGAGGAGCACGGCTGCTCCCTGACCACCTTCTACGTCCGGGTGGAGCAGCACGAGCCCACGCTGCTCATGATCAAGACGTGCAATAATGAGGTGAGTGCAATGATAATTTATTATTGAATAATTAAATTATTAACTTAATTTTGTAGGTATTTGGCGCCTATTGCTCCTCGCGCTGGTTTGAAAGGAACGTCAAAGATGACAAGGGCCAGCGACAGGCCTACTTTGGCACCGGCGAAACATTTTTGTTCTCTCTGTATCCGGAGCGAGCCAAATATCCCTGGGTGGGCATTGAGGGCGACAAGGATCTGGGCCACAGTTCCGAGCTGTTTATGGCGGCCGACTCCAAGATGATCACCATTGGTGGCGGGTATGTTCGCACGATTGTAATCTACCTAACAATACTTACTGAATTTTGTTTATCAATCGTTTTTAGCGAGGGGCAGGCCATCTGGATGGACGAGAATATACGATTTGGCAAGACGGACAGCTGCAAGACCTTCAACAATCCGCCCCTGTGTCCGTCGGGAGACTTCGAGATCCGTGTACTGGAGGTCTATGGCTTTGTGGGCATCTAAAACTCCTTTTTCAGTCTGACCGAGATATTGCCCGCCGATGATCAAGTGCTCGCTCAGCCAAGCGCCAAATTGTTCGACCTTCCCCCCGCGTTTCCTATATATATACCCAACTCAAGAACCTGCAGATTGCTTTCGCTTCCGCCTTTGTGGGCGGATGCTGAGGATGATAAAACCGAGATGAGAAAATGTGTAAACATTTATAAAAGCTTATTTATAAATATATGTATCGAAAGTGTGGGCAAGCAGCAAGCTTGTTAAATGTTAAATGTTAATGAGAAAAGCAAAAATGCAAAACAAAATTATATATTATATAATGGAAATACTCTGTGAGTTCATATGTTTCAAAACGCAAAGCTTTGAAATTACAATACACTAGTTGTTATATAACCCTTTACATATATATATACTATACAAGCATATATGCCTAATGAATTATATTATACAAGTGTATATCTAAATGTAAATCATGTATTTCTAAAGCAGCAAAGAAAAACAAAATATTCCTTAAACAAAAGCAAACGAAAGCAGAAAACACAACAAACACCAGAAAACTTTTGGGCTGCAAATTTCATTATTATTATTATTATTATTATTGTTTATTAGCGTTGTAATACTTCATTTAGTTTAAAACTATGTACGTATGTATTTTTTCTTTCTGTAAACCAAATTTACTGACTTGACTGAATTCGTTATTAATGTTATTAATATTATTATTATTGCTATGTGTATAGAAGAAAGTGTAACTTGTGTAAATTGCATTGAAAACAAAACAAAACAAACTGAAATGTTTCTAAAAGTTGTCTCCCAATCAATTGGTCGCAAACAAAATATATAGAGATAAAGCAAAAAACCAAACATCTTTCGATTAGTTAGTGCTGTTGCCGACCATGATATATGCTCAGAAGATACTACAGATATATGTACTATATAGTTTATAGCCCACAAAATGATACTAAGCCATAACTATCCGAATTTGTAGTCACTATCCGCAAAGTTCCAAGTCGGGAAATGTGGGAAAAGTGGGCAATGAGCGCCCCTCACCCCCCATGTGCAATTGATCTCAAAATGAAAAACGAATGATGAAATGTATTACAAGTTGAAGGCTACATAAACAACAAAAACGGGAGAACAATCAATATAAATATCTTAAGATTCCATTCCAACGAAATTTTCTTTTTGCTCACTCACCTCCACACAAATTTTTGCACCTCTTTTCTAGTCAATTTTTATGTTTAAATGAAAAAAAAAAAAGAAAACATGGCGTGTTTCCGTTCATTCCGCTTCATCTCCACCACATCCCACTTGGCCTTCGAGCGACTGCAGATTCGGATAGTTTATAGAGATCGTTGCACTACTCAAGCGAATTGTTAATGGAATTCAAAGAACCACAACGAAAATTTGGCAGGAGCCGGCACAGATTGCAGGAAGAGCACTCCACAACACAATTGCGGAGCTGGTACTCCACAAATCCCGCACCCGAAGATCAAACTGTCCCTGAAATTAAATGTTACACCACCTGCAATCTGTGGCCGTGAAAGAGAAGGAGAAGCAGCAAACTAAATATGATAAATAGCCTTTAGGTTTTAAACAAAACTCTCTGTGTTGTTGTTACTATGATTCAATGTATATGTGCAGCATTATATATATATCTATATATAGTATATGGCATACGAAATAACCGAACCCCAACTACCCATAGTTGATCCATATGAAAAGCTAAGGCAATGCGAAAATCATTGAGTAAAAGCAAATCTGTTTGTTATTTGTTTCAGAGTGTGTGATTTATGATGAATCGTAAGAAAATAATAGGTTTTACTGTATTTTTGGTTGACTAATTCGTACACGCTGATTGAATTGATAATATGAATAATTGTTGATAGAGCTTAAGTTGTCGGGAAGTGCTGCTGGGAGAGAGACAGGATTGTGGCTTGAGAAGCAAGTGTGTCTCTCCTCGGGGCACTGGCCAACATGGACAGTATTTGGTAAAGCAAAAAAACAAAATAAACAACAAAAAAACTGTTGAGAAAAGTAAAATCTTTTGTACATAAATTGTTTTCTATCTGAATTGTTCTCAATGTGTAGTTTAAATACGATATCTTGATAAAAATATCCAAATATATTTATATTTGAATGTTATTTATGTGTAGCCCAGCAAGTGACACGAATATAATCCGCAGCTAAGATGATATACCCCAATACAATACAATAATTTACACAAGCAACTGGAAATATATGTAAATCGAAATGTGTTTGAAGATCAACAACAAGTATATATTGAGTATAATTAACTGCTAAGTGAAACAGCAAGTGTGTGTTATTTTTATTTTTATTTAATTTATGCATATTTTGTAATTCAATCAATTCTAATTACAATACACACACCTACGTACACACAGACAGATAAATAGGATGAGACGAGAAAATTTATTCAGTAAATAAATTATATTAAAATCAAACAAGAATAATTATATTATTATTATAAAGATATATGTATGTTAAATCATTTTAGTGGATGTATAAAAAACCAACGGAAACAAAATCAAATAAAACGAAAATTAAAAAAAAAATACAAAGATTCTTAACGTGTTTAGTTTTGTATATAGGATTCATAGGGGTTTCAAGATATATGCAATACTATATAGTTTATATCGGGTAATAGGATACATTGAAAAGCAGTGCGAGTATTATATCTTTTTGTTCGTTAATTGGTAAATAATACAAGCAAACCAAATGTGGCAAGTGCTGTATATATGGATGGAGGAACAGAGATGCCCCTTGGCGCTGCATTGCACAGATCTGTGTTGCATAGTGTACATCCCAGGAAGGTCAGGAACGGCACCACGGGATCCGGCTGCTCGTCACAATTCATGCCAGCCGGCGAGGAGTCACCGTAGTAGCAGGAACGACGCACGAAACGCGATTGTCCAGGAACTAGCCAAGGATATAAAGTGTGAATTTTCCAGCTTATATATATGTGTATATATATATATTATATATATACTCACCTCCCTCATGGTACTTGGTGAGGCAGGTAGGCTCCGTTCCTGGGGCCCGCAGGTCCGCCACCACTTCGCAGTCCGTCGTGGCTATGTCATCGCTCGCGAATTGCTCCCCACACCCGGGATTATTGACGGAATCGCATTCGTAGCAGGTAATGGCCCGCGCTGGTGATGACGACATGCGTAAATATGTGTGTCAACGCGAGAGCACAGAAAAAAAACACAAATTTAAATAATAATAAACAATGGTTTATATAGGTATTTTATTCATGAATTCAATTTTCTTACAATGTCTCATGAAAAATTAACGTATTTTTAGAGTTTTAATTCAAAATTAACAAGTAAACAAATTGATTTTACTAGCAATTTGATTAATTAATTTCTTACTTTATATAGTTCTTTTTTTTATTTTCAAGAACTTGGCCTAACTATTTAATATTCTAAATATATGCCGCTTAGAAAGTCTAAATCATAAGTATTCATTTTACGAATACAAAAGAATCTATTTAAAGTCTTGGACTTATTGAAAAGCCATGCGGAAACGAGTTTAGCTAAAAGACCAGTTTTTAGTGAATTGATAAGAATACAAACTAAGAAGATGTAGTTTGTTTGTAGGCTAAAAAAAAATACCTTTAATAATCATAAAAAATCGTTCTTTGTTTTTATGTGCGAATGAGAGATGAGTTCGTGGAGGCGGATGGGAAGCTCACCTGAGCTGGCCAGCGTGACGAGCAAAAAGAGACAGACAAGAGCACGTAGGGGCAGCATCGCAATCGCAATCGCCATCGTACGCCCCCGAAAACAGTTGATCCCACTGTCCGGCGGGGTATACTGCTGAGTCAATCGCTATAGAGATACGGCCACGGAGCACACAGATGTTGTCTTCACAGCTGCCGAACCGATCGTAATCACATGATCGAGATATAGCGAGGGGCCAGCTATATAGCCACGATCCGACCACCGACTCGAAGCGTTGCACACACGCGACTGAACTGAAACTGAACAGAACTGAGACTGAACTGAACTGAAACTGAACCGAACTGAGCTACGCGAACGAACAATCACATTCAGAATGTGAATTTGATTTTCAAAACAACGCAAAGATTTTCCACGTCTCCTTCGTGAGCGTGAGCGTTCGCATTGGCATTTTCCTGACTGACTACCTACCCCGTGTTGACATTGTGGTTAGCGAGAAGGAGGTGGGTGTTTGTGTCCAAGATATAGACAGGCTTGCCCTTCCCCATGTCCATATATCCATAGTCATAGCCATAGCCATAGCCATAGCGGGAGCCATTTATTTCAAACGATGGCAGCAGGCATTCAGGCAAAAGTTCATTAGTGGCATTTCGTACAAATAAACAATTTGGCATTCTGTGTAAAATTAGTTTTTATTAGTTTTCTATTCGGATCGCGTTTGCGTTTTGTTTGCCAGCTTTTCGGCTCATGTCCGCTAATATTGCTCATACGCCCTGTTTGCCCCATGATTGACCATTAACACACAGTGGAGCAGATCCGCGACTAATTAGTCCTAAATGGCTGGTGCAGCTACTAAATGTGGTGGTACATTTTGCTTGGGAAACTCTAGAAAATCTATCTAAATTGAACTAAGCTTTGTGTTGTTGGTGGTGTGGTGTGTGCGCCTTTTATTTTGCATTTTTGTCTGATCCATCCCATTAGGGGAGTTGTGTGGCCAAGAGAAACACTAGGATGCTGGAGAAGATTTTCCACATGTCCATCGGATTCCGCTGCAGTGCATCCGCTGCGTTGCAATAGTTCTCGTTGTCGCACACATGACAGCTGGCATTATGGACGGCGGTCAGTGTGGGATCCATCCGGCACCATACATCGGTGGCATTTACCTCGCCGAAGTAGCATCCTCTGACGATCTTGCGTACGCCATTTTCTACGGAAGATAAACATTTTGTTAGTCTACTTTCCGGCAGGTTTCATATAAATAAACCTATATTTTATACGCTCGAGTTTAATGGTCTTATATGTATCGGAAAGAATGATATCAACGACAATCTAAGAGATATTTGAATATTTGTGAAATAAGGCCACAGCTGTTTGTATACGCAGGAATATAGTGCATAGTTTGTTTTGCTAATTATTATTTTTATTTATTATGATTTGCGTCACAAATTATTTGGGATTATGTATATATATATTTTTTAGAAAGATGCCTCCCCAAGGATGTAAAAGTTGTCTGAAGAATTCCTGTTTTTATACCCTTTCAAATTTTTGTCAATAGTGTGAAACTTATTGAAGAAGTAATTTCCGGACCTATAAATCATATATATTCTTGATCAGCATCGAAAGCCGAGTCCATTTAGCCATGATTCGAAGAATATTTTTTTTTCAATTATTTTTTCAAAATTTTATAAAATGTTAAAATGGTCAAAAATTGATAAAAATCTCGATTATTTTCAATTTGAAATTGAGTATACAGATTTATTAATTAAATGAAAACTAACACAGAACAGTTTTCCGAATTGAAATTAATGCATTTTTTGCTTAGTTATAATATATTGCAAAAACGTTAAAATTGTTAAAAAATCCTGCAATTTGTAATAATTTAAATATTAAATTAATAAAACTCAACACAGAATAGCTTTTCAAATTGAGATTCTTGCAATTTTGGCTTTGTTATGATCGATTGCAGAGAGATAGAGAATATAGAGTAGCTCTATCTCTCTGACACTCTGCCTCTCCCTCTCCCTCTCACTGTATCTCTTGCTCTCTATTGATCTCAATGTTTTTCGGAATATCTATCTCTCACTGTGTACCTTTAGAGGTGCCTCTTTCTCTCCTCTATCGGCCTATCTCTAGAGACAACTCTTACTCTCTCGCGCTCACTTGCTCTGTTCTCTTCACTCGAAGACTATAAACATTGGCACGGCCGTCGCGCTAGCCTTAGTCCCTCCGCAGCCTCCCCGCTGTTAACACCTGTTGTGATAGTGATAGTGATAGTGATTGCATGGCATCTGGATAAGAAGCTCTCTTCGATGATACGATCAAAGGCCTAAGTAACTATGGGCTGGAAGGAATTAAACAAAGACGAAAAAGAACCACGTGGCCTCTACTGGGGTGAGTCTTAACCATGACAATTATTATTATATATATATAGATGCTAAGAGGGATCAGGCCTAGGTCTTTAATCAGTTGTGGTAGTCCATTCCTTTTAATTTAAAGTGTTACTTCAATCGTATACTCAAAGTTAACACCCTAACTTAATTATTAATTAGGGTCAGGGTCAGATTCAGATTTTATTAAGCAAGTTGGAGTAGGTCTTCGAGTTTTAGTATAGCTTCATATATTAGTCAAATAATGCAGAAATATTTTCCCTGAAAACAGCTTAAATTGTAATCTTATTGAAAAGGTCAATAATAGTGAATTTTACCGTATTACTTATGTGTTGATTTGTATATATTTGTATATAATAAAAAATTAAGTCCCACTTTAAACTTACCCCTGAAGACCCGCTTCAAACAGGCCGTGGCATTCGGACTGCTCAGATCGTTCTCCAGAAACCGCGGTGGGGCTATGAAGGCACAGTCGTATTTGAAATGATTCTCCACCTCGAAGTCCTCGCCACAGCTCGCCTCGTAGACGGATTCGCAGGCGTAGCACTTGATGCCGTAAGCTAATGGCATTGGGGAGATGAAAAGATCAGAGATTCCTCTTATTTATGGCAGCAATGAGATCAGACAGGGGACAGCAGACGGCAAACGAAAAGTTTCAGAAAAAAAGGCAAAAAAACAAAACACAAAACGAATACCAAAATCCAAATGCAAACAGAACAAAAAACAAACCTGAGGCCAGCAGCGAGAGGAGCGCGCCAAACAAAAGGAAATACTGCCGCATTGTTTTGGAAATTGGGAAATTTGTTTTTCCAGCTACCAATGTTTTGGGGATTTGGGGATTTTCTTTATTTGATCGTTTTATGAAAAATAATTCAAGCTGAGAGCTTCTTTTATAACCCTGCTCACTCGTCGTCACTCGGCACGGCAATTGAAGCGATCTACACGCTATTTAAATATAAAACACGCTCGCATACGTATATATTTGCGTATATTCTGATATATATCCTCAAAATAAATAAATATGTATTTTATTTCCTCTCAAATGGCTTTTACATATTTTGTTTGGCCTAAGCACGTAGGGAAATTAAATGTAAACACGCGTCTTTTCGATTGAATTTTCGCCCGAGTTATTTTCAGTTTTTCTTTTTCGTTTTCGGAATTGTTTGTGGCGGGTTTTCCGGCTGTAGTGTTGGAGCCGTCAGTCAGTCGACGGCTGCAAACGAAATCGAACTAAAAGAATGCCAAAAGCATTTTCCAAATTCAACTCCTTGGCACTTTTCTCTTTTTCCGTTCGGCTCTCTTTTATTTTTTGTTTGTTGTGCGGTGCGGTGCGGGAAAACTTTATGGCCATTTCGCCTGGCGTCATCGCTCAGCGTTTTAATTTGTCTAATTTTAATGAACATTTTGTGTTTTCCTTTTTTTTTCCTTTGGTTTTCCCCCATTACTCCTGAAAATGAGTGGAGCTTGTAAGGGGGTCTCGTGGGAGGTGGTTGTCAGGGGAAAACTAGGAGTGTGCGAGGAAAATCACAGAGAGAACTCTTCAGCTTTTCCGCCAGTTCTATAATCGTCAGGCCAAGAGAGTATCAAAAGTTAAGCAACGAAAAAGAGAAAAACGAAAGATTGAGCATTGGAAAATAGATTTCTTGTGGGTGAGGAAAATTCGATAAGTGTGGCCAGGCACGCATGGGTTTTCCTTTTTCCGCTGATGGTGATATGGGAGCGTCGCAAATAAACCAACAGTTAATTAAATGAACACTCATAAAATCCCCCTTAAGTGGTCGATCAAGGCAATGGCCATTTCAAATAAATAAAATGATTTTATTGTGAAAAAAGGCACGACAGGTGGTGTACAACAATTAACAGAGATTCGAAAGTGACTAAAGCAGATAGATCCTTTAAAGCAGAAAGCTCATAACAACTACGATGTTGACGAAGGTTTAAAATTCACTCCAAAATAATTCGCTTAGGCCAACAGGCGGGCAACGCCGAAGAAGAGCAGGATGGCTCCTGCCACGGGGGCCAAGGAGGTGGATCCGTTGCACTCGTCCTTGGTGCAGACATCGCAGCCCAGCTGCTTGGCGAAGGACAGCGAGGGATCGTCCTGGCAACCGACCTGAGTGTTGCTGACATCTCCGAAGTAGCAGCTCCTAACGATCTGTGGGTGTTTGGGCACTGAAAGGATACGGATATATTTATTTTGTTAAAAAAGGCATTATAAGATATAATTATTAGGCCGTAAAATTTCTTTTAAAATGTTGCAGCTATTAAATATTAATCACTTTTTACATGCAAAGTCAAGAGATTAATTATCAAACTGCAGTCCAAAGTTATTTCAGATTTAAACTTTGGTCCTTTCTTCATTTAAATCTTACTACAAACATTTCATTTTTCAGTAGAAAAATATTTATTAATCTTTTAGAAACTATTCACTTTTTGTATACAGCTCCATTCCTTTTTCTGTTTTAATATGTATATGTGTATTTCCCTTTTAATTATTTCCAAATGGCCTTGACAATTGGCTAGGCAATTTTCTGAAAGCCTAATTATCTGGTAAAACAATGACAGAACGTGTTGTAGCTGTAATTAGTCAGGCTTTAAACAAGTAATAATAATCGGAAAGGAAAATTCAAATAGCTAGCTATTTAATGGTGAAATCATCCATAGTTCTATTTTTATATGCATGATATTTCGATTGATCATACTCAATTAATGAATCTCTTAATTTCTTAACTGAACGTCTGAGACGAACTTGAACTTTATATTTTTATATACAAATTATTATTATTTTGAATAAAAGTTACAATACTTTAAGCTTGTTCAGGTCCACTTAAAATTTCTTTTTAATTTGTTCCGCCCTCACTTCCATAATTAATAATTTTATACACCCATATAGAGCACTTTTTCTCGGCTTCCTCGTATAATTAATATCTAGAACATCGTTCAAGTACAGGTCAAAATAGCTGTGACTAATTTGTGGGGTGACTATTTGCCAGTGAGTTAATTACAGCTGCCACTCCTTTGCTCGCCCCTGTCTGAGTTTTTTTTTCGCAACGAGAAGCGAGGCGTAGCTCGAATGTTAATGCAATTAAGAAACAATTGTCGGTGGCGATGTTGCGGTCACCGAGCATAAATACTCCTCCGATCCCCCAGAGAAATCTATGAGAAACTGCTAACATCAATTATTCAGAAAACAATCGAGAACTGTAGTACACCCGGAGAATATTTAAGCACGACACTCGCTGGGCAATAAAACAAATTGCCTGAAAATGTTAAGCAAATAACTCAAATACTTCTGATATTAATATCCATTGTCCCCGGTGAATTTATAATGGAGCGAACGGATTGCTTGAGGGACAGGGCTTAATCTGCCCTGGGCTGGGTATATATAGTATCATTAATTTATCGTAAATGAAAAAGGGAGAGTGCTACTTGGAAAACTGAGATTGTAATAAAAGACTGACACTGACTTTGAAGAAATGGTAAACACACAGATTAACCTTATCTGTGACTTTACAAACAATTCACTTCCTTTATAGATCAGGCATGTGCTGTCATAATCTGTAGGTAATACATATAATATATATCAAACTGGAAGGCATCCAATATTTCTCATGGATTCTGAGCATTTCTAAATATACTTCACGGTAATGCGCTCTGCTTTGATGTTCTGCTAGATATTTGGTTGGTTTTCAAAACATCTAGATTTTTGTTTAATCTTACAAAGAAATTTTAAAACATTAAGTGAAATATTTTACTGCTTAATAAATGTTTTCGGTATTTAAATATTTTTTAAATGTAATTCATTGTTTTCTACATAATTCGTCTGAATATTCGATTGTTCTGATCTTTTAGTGCACAATTTATTAGATACAAATATTTATAAAACCTGCTTTATATCTTAACTTTAAATTAGCTTTCATAATTATTATGTTTTTTTGTACTTAAGATTTTCTTTAAAATTTCACTTGGGGATTATACACTGTGCCTCTTTTTTCTTTCATCGAATTACAACCTTTTCTTCAACCTAAAAAGTGAAAATTTAAACCGGAAACACATAGTGAAAAGATAGTGAAAGTTATTTTTGCCCTAAAATCATACGATTAAGCCTCCGTCTTATGTTTGATTAAAATTAATCAAGTTAATTGCTGTTTGGATATTGCGTGGGCGATCGATTCATGGCGATGAGATCACGATCTTGATCGGACTTACCCGTGTCCAAGACCTTCTTCAGGCAACCGGTGGCATTGCGAACGGGGAAGAAGTTCTGCAGGAACCGTGGAGGGGCAATCTTGGAGCAATCCAGCAGATAGCTACTGTCCTTCTCGAACTTCTCGCCGCACTTCGGGTTCGTGATCGAATCGCATTGATAGCACTTGATGGCGTACCCTAAAAGAACGAGGATCTATTGAGTCTGGAAATTAGGAGACTCTTCCGGGAAGTTGCATACCCGTGCAGGCCAGAGTGGCCAGGACGGTGAGGCCCAGGAAAAGCTTCACACTCGACACCATTTTCACTTGGTATGTTTTTGAGAAATTGAAATATCTCGAGAATACTATTTCGGACAGACCTTGATGGCACGGCGACTGGCGAGCGTTTGTGGGCAGCCGAGTCTCAAATAATGCCAGAAAGCGTCCAGCCCATTGTCCACGGTATCTCACTCGGATTTCCACTCGGATTTCCACTCGAGATTCCACTCAGAGTAAAGCTCAAGCTCACTCGGAGCGGTTTCTCGTATGTGCGTTGCGTGTTTGAATTCTGTTTTTATTCGAATTTGTATAGAAGCTGGCGCAATGTTTTGGTTTTTTTTTATATATTTTTTCTCCCATCGTTTGACACACATAAACACAACACGTATTTTTGTACATAAATATCAAGAATTTTTGCCGTCTTGTTTGGGGTGATGTCAGCCGTTTTTGGCTCGTTATTTCATTTCGCTCTCGACACTCCGAAGAAGACAATTTCGTCGCACCCAAAATTTGCCAAAAGGGAAATACGTTTCTTTATTTTTAATAATTTGTTTTGGAGAATTATGTAAGCCCTTTTGAATGCCTGAGTATGTTTTGGTATGTGAAATTGGCGACTACGTCATCGTTTTCGGTTGGCTTTCTGAGTGTCTCTTGAAACCAGTTGGCAATTGTGTTTCGCCTTTTTGCCTTTGCGATTCTAATGCGCAGTTTGGAAACAAACTCGTATATATTTATTTCTCCGTTCTCATTGTTGTGCAAATCACAGCAATTAACAACGCCCGGCGGCTGTCACCCAGCGATGATCGCTGTCAAACAATCGACAAAACGGGGACCCTTTGGAAGGGTCCATAAGTACTATGTAAAGTAAAGATGCTTAATCACTAATACCTATTATCATTTTATTGGTATTTCAAATTAAAATCTATAGTTAAGTCCACTAAAAACATGCTAAAGTACAATAAAAGGATCCTTTATAAAATTGAGCTTGAGTTCTTAAAATAACCTCCTACGGGTCATATTTATATACTTGCAGGTTGATGCATGTAACAGAGTGACGGAGTCATTTCCGACCCTATAAATCATATATATTCTTTATTAGCATTAAAAACAGAGTCGATCTATCTATATTCTAGGAAAAACTAATTGTTTCGATTTTTTCAAAAAATGATAATGGGTTACATCGTTAAAATTGGCAAAAAAAACGGCAATAATTTTAATTTTTTTAAATTTTAAATTGAATATGCAAATTTAATAACCTATCAAAAACTAACATAGGACAGCTTTCCGAATTGAAATTAATGCTTTTTTGGCTGAGTTCTGATCAAGTAGTATTGACACCAGTGCGTATGCGGAATTTTTTCTTTATGGCCTTAGAGTGTATTATAATTTTACTCATAAGCTTGTAATAATGTGAAGGATTCATTTCCGACCCTATAATTCATATATATTCTTGATCAGTATCACCGAATCGATCTAGCTATATTTTAGGAAAAACAAATTTTTTCGATTTTTTCAAAAAATGATAAGGGGTTTCATCGTTAAAATTGACAAAAAATTGCCAAAAATTTTAATTTTTCTAAATTTTAAATAAAATATCCAGATTTATTAAACTAATGAAAACTAACATATAAAAGTTGTCCGATTCGAAATTTATGCATTTTTGGCGAAGTTATGATCGATTATCACTGCAAGGATATAGACATTTTGGGTTCCCTAAATTAGCAACCTTTCTTCCTTCCTTCTTTATTCAAATTAAATGCATATTTATGTTAACATCTTGGTTGTCATTAATCAATTAAATTTCTTTTTGAAATGGCAAATAAAAAATATTATATGCATATTTTCTAATGAAATACATAAACTACTTTATAGGCATCTTAAAATATATAGGAAGCTAAGCCTTACAAATCCAATGATTATGAAAAGACCTAAGTTGGGCTCCATAACTTTTTAAAATTCTATATTTCTTAATGATTTCTTAATTATTTCCCCCTTGAATTAGAGGCACATACATTCAATTAGCTCCCCTATATTTGGTCAGCATGCATTTCAACGCCCAGTTTGAATTGTTTTATTTATTGAAGCCTGAGAGTATTGGCTTTCCTAATCTCGCCGGCACATGGACGGACACTCGGTTAAGTGGCTTTCCCACAAATTTCTATTTTCTTCAATTAAGTAATTTTTCAAATTATGCTAAATGAGTTTGGGTTAATTGAGCTGGCGCAGACGGACAGTGATGCGGGGGTGGTGTTTCCCCAGATGCTATAGACCATACAGATCGGATAGGGGGACCCCGAGTTTCTTGAACTCGGATGAACTGCATTTAACACTTTGTAAACTCGAATCCGAAGGGTTGAAGAAATGCTGGAACTGGAACTGGAACTTGACTTGCAAATGAAATTGAACTCAATTATATGTGATTAAGCAGGCAGACGAACATAAACCCACTTCCCGCCTCGGAAGAGGGGGATCCGAGAGACCTTTTGTCTGAACATACACAATTTTCGGTTGCCCATGTGGGTGCACATACTAATTAGTTCCCAGGTGTTTCACACTTTACACTCACCAGGTAAATAATTTCGGTTTCTGTTTCTTTTTTATTCCAAAGTCTGAGTCATTGAACCTGCGTTTGAAATTAAACGACTACTTTAGAACTTCAAGCAATTTTTAAAGGCCTGTTATGAATTTCCAGATTAAGTTACATTACTCACAGCGGTATTGATGACTTACAAAGGGTTGTACGCTAATTACAAGTAACGTAAACAAATAATTTACGGAAAGTTACTTACTTTTTACTAGGAAATCAATCAAGAGCTCATTAAAAATAACACGGAATGTTTTAGGAGTATTCGAAGAAATTAATTCAAAAACGATATTATAAGCTTTCTCGAAAAATCTACCTATAAATTAGCAAATAAAATAATAACAGAAATCTCTTTTTAATTAATACTGAATTTAATGGAATAATATGTTAATATTTATTAATTGAATTTCAATCTTTATCTCTATTAATATTCAATACTCTTAAAACGAATATATTTCCGAAATCTATCATTTTAAGGATTATTTTTTCAGAATTATTATTATAATTATTTTTCCCTAGTTAAATGAAAACAACAATATTTTTTTGGCATGTTGCTTGGGATAAACTTCTATCCTTCTTTTTATTACAAATTTAAATGTAAACAGAATTTAACCGGCTAAGAATCCTTGAGCGTTCGAAATGGAAATGGAAATGGAAAATGCTACAAGGAGTGTAGGGTATTACGAGCTAAGTAGTTAAGATCTATGCCAGCAGGCGGGCGACGCCGAAGAAGAGCAGGATGGCTCCTGCCACGGGGGCCAAGGACGACGATCCGTTGCACTCGTCCTTGGTGCAGACATCGCAGCCCAGCTGCTTGACGAAGGGCAGCGAGGGATCCGACTGGCAGCCACCCTGGACGTTGTTAATGTCGCCAAAGTAGCAGGTCCTCACGATCTGTGGATGTCCGGCCACTGTTGAAATGAGAAAATATATATATTAGTATTAATATTAAATAAAGAAAACGAAGAGAAGTGTTTGTGTGGATGAGCAACTGGGCAAATAGCTTTCGCTGACGGCGATTGCTAAATGAACCGATTGTTCCCCTAAAGCCGGGCACTTGTTAATTGTTTACTTTATTTATTTATTATTATTTTTTTTTGTGACTCCCCTGTACCCAATTGCTCTGGTAAACAGTGGATAACAATTGGCTCCACCCAGCGGCTAAAAAACAAAAACCCAAAGGCGGCAAATTACAGCTGTCTGTATTTAGTGATCTCATTTTTGAGGTTGAAATTTTCGCAACAAATTCGCCAATTGATTTGCTGCCATAAATTAATTTCAAGACTATGACTGAGCCTAACGATCATAATATTTATGAGAAATTAATCAAGACACATCGCCTTACAATTTAAAATAAATATGTAAATTGTGTGTGTGTGCTATTCAATCTCCATTTCGTCACCGCTATTATTATTTTCTAACCAACCGGAATTAAGCTGCTACTTCGATGTAATTACGCGAAAATAAGTCGCAAAGAAACGTGATGAGAAATCACGTCGAAAGGGAGGAAAAAGGTAACATCACAAAAACAGAAACGATAGTAAAATATTCACGCATGACATCAGAGTTTGAATACATAACCCATTTCCTGCGATGATCTCAGGGGTCGTCTGGTTTTTTCAGGGTCTCAATTTTGACACATGTAGAGATAAAAGGGTAACCAAAATCGAAGTTTATGTGGTCTAACCTATGAAAGTTATCAAATGTAGTATTCCTTGTCAAATAATTGCTAATGAAAATGTCAGTATTCAAGGTCTAAATATCAAATTATTTTTAAATATATATAAAGACGTTTTAAATTCAGTTAGGAAAAATATTACGCATATTCAAGTTTATCTTGTATTATCAAAAAAAAAAAAGAGGATTCATTTAGGAATGTTGCTTTGATGGCCGACTTTCTGTATATATATTTTTTCTAAGTGTACTAGCTTCTAAGGCCTTACCACTCTCTAGGGTCTTCTTCATACAGCCAGTGGCGTTCCGCAGGGGGAAGAAGTTCTGCAGGTAGCGAGGGGGTCCGATCCGGGAGCAATCGATCAGCAGATTGTCGTCAGCCTCGAACTTCAGACCGCATTTCGGCGATGTGAGCGATTCGCATTGATAGCACTTGATGGCATAAGCTGCGGGGAGGAAAGGGTTATTATTAAATAAAAAAATATATATATTTAATATTATATAAATATATTACGGAAACAGACGTATATTATACATTGTATAACTTAAAAGTAATGATTAAAGTTAACGATAGTTAGGTTCAGTTGATTATACTTTGTATCCCTCTTCGTAGTATCTGAATTTTTTAAATTTATATTTTATGAGTAATTGATTAATATTACATCTATTCTGCAGTTAACTATCGATTTAAATATTAATAGTTTGTGAGTGTATTTTGAATTTCAAGCCAACTTTTCTAAAATATTTGGTATCTTAAACCTTTCCCTTTCAGAAAAAAAAACATTACATAAACAAAACTCTTTAGTTAAATCTAAAAAACGTTCATATTTTATGTAAATGAATTATTTATTTTTAAAAATTTTTAGATTGTGTTATTCTTCTACCTAAGTATTCAACTTAAGGATCAAATCCTCTCAAGAAAGTTTATTCACTTCGTTAAAAGATGTTAAAATCCAATTAAAAAGTTTAAAGATTTTAAAAATATTTATTCAAAAGATTTATCTTTATCTCCTAATTTCAATGGGAAAAGCAAATGATCTGCAACGTCTCTATCCTTGAAGTCCTTGAAATACACAGTTTCGCCATTCGGCAACACTTTCTAATGCAACGCACCCGAACAGGCCAGACTGATCATAACGGCCACGGCCAAACTGCATTTCAGAGCGGACACCATCTTGATTAGCACTTGAATCTCAGAGATTAACTTTTCGAATATTAAAGATTGTTTAAGTTCAGGCACGAATGTGAACCGTCGTCAACGAAGTCTGCTGCACGTCTGAAAGCCTCGAGCGCTGCGAGTTGAGGCAACAGTAGCCGCAGTGCCTCCACATCCGAAATCATGAGTAACTCAAAAAGATTCAGACTCAAAATGCGCTGTTTGCCTGTTGGGTTTGAGTGGAAATTTTGACTCGATGTACATAGATGCAGGCTTAGGTTATCGGTCTATGTATATATTGTTGTAGTTTTTTTTTGGGGTTAGAAAACCGGTTCTAACAAAGTGGGCTTGTGTATTTTGAAGTGTTGTTTGGACCGCGGTCTAAGTTGATCATTTAATGGGGCTTTTCATATGCATGCAGTTTGCATTTGTGAGATACACAAAATATTTGTGTTTTTTTATACCCTTGTAGGGTATTATAATTTCAGTCAGAAGTTTGCAACGCAGTGAAGGAGTCATATCCGACCCAATAAACCTATATATTCTTAATCAGCATCAATAGCTGAGTCGATCTAATCATGTTTGGAGGAAAATTAAAATTTACTCAATTTTTGTTAAATTTTATAATTTACAATTGTCAAAATTTGACAACAAACCCAATATGAAGATTCGTTAGCCATTTCAAAACTAACAGAGAGCAACTTTCCAAATTGAAATTAATTAATTTTAATTAGTTATGATATATTGTAATAACTTTAAAATATCCAAAAATTCCTACAATTTGTAATCATTTAAATATTAAATATTTAAAGACTGGCATCGTAATAATAGTCAACACAGAATAGTTTCTCAAATTGAGATTCTTGTTTTTTTGGCTTTGTTATGATCGATTTCTATTGCTATCTCTATTTCTCTGCCCCTCCCTCTCTCTGTCTCTCTTGCTCTCTATTGATATCAATGTTTTTCGGAATATCTATCTCTCACTGTGTACCTTTAGAGGTGCCTCTTTCTCTCCTCTATCGGCCTATCTCTAGAGACAACTCTTTCTCTCTCGCGCTCACTTGCTCTGTTCTCTTCACTCGGAGACTATTAATATTTGCACGGCCGTCGCGCTAGCCTTAGTCCCTCCGCAGCCTCCCCGCTGTTAACACCTGTTGTGATAGGGGTAGTGAAAGTGATAGTGATAGTGATTGCAATGCATCTGGATAACCAGGAAGAGGCTCACTTCGGTGCTACGATCAAAGGCATATGTCACCAAGCATATAACTATGGACTGGAAGGAATTAGGCAATGACGAAAAAGAACCACGTGTCCTCTAATGGGGTAAGTCGTAACCATAACAATTATTATAAATATATAGATGCTATAAGAGGGATCAGGCCTAGGTCTTTAATTAGTTGTGGTAGCTATGTATTCATTTTCCAATTCATTCCCTTATTGCCATTACTTATTTTACTTAATATTAATTTAAAGTGATACTTTAATCTTATACTCAAAGCTAACAGCCTAACTTAATTATTAATTATTAACCAATATTAATATCTTACCCTTACCCTGATTTTGGTACCAACTTTTGCTACATTCTTATACCCTTGCAGGGTTAGTCAGTCAGGCAATCATTTCCGACCCTATAAACCTTATATATTCTTGATCAGCATCAAAATCTGAGTTGATCTAGCCATGTTTGCAGGAATTACAATTTAACTCCATTTTTAGAATACATATATTTATGTTTATTAATGGCATACGAATGGTTTGGATATATATATATATGTTTGCCAAATGTCATATATATATTATTATATGTTAGATTTTGCGATAAAAATTTTAATCAATAGATATATTGTTCGTTGATTGATATATAAAGTTCGACAAGAATTTAACTTTTCAAATTAGGATTAATATATTTTTGGCTTATCTATTGCACATTCGAACCCATGATCCTATGGCTAGCTGCAAGGGTATACACACTTCGGTTTCCCGAAGCTAACTTTCTTTATTTCTTTCATACGATAGATTTTCATTATTATTCATTTTCATATTTGAAATTAATTCCGATTAGAAAATGATATTATATATTTTTTGTAAAATTTAATTAGCTCCGCTTAAAAATGTAAATTTGTCATTAAGAATAGCTTTCTGCTAAAAAAGCTGTCAATACAACATTTAAATAATTCTTTTCATATAAATTTATTAACAATATGTAAGAATTTTGCAAATATATTTTATAAATTATTGAAAGTCTTTTATCCTTAGATTATTTATAAATAATATAAATATATTTTTGTTTAAACACATTTTTTCTTCATAGAAAATACCTGAAAGTAACTCAAACAGAGAAAGATCACTTTGAAGTAAAGATGTCACCTGTGAGTCAGGAACAGATTTATTAGCACTAAGACTCTAAAGTGTTGTTTACAATGGCAACAAAAATAATTTCTAAGTGACAGAATTTACTTGCTAAGAGGCGTTCGCAGGCAGTCGATATTTCCCCTTGGAAATTCACTCAAATTGAGTGACTTCTTTCATCTTGTACTCAAGTTCTGTCAGCCGAATTGCACAGCAGCCCAAAAGTATGTCATCGGATTCAGAACGAATTTACGAGGGCGGGGCCGGCAAATTCGATTCGATTTTGGCTTATCTCATTGAGCACGATCGAAACTTAATGAGGCAGAGGGATGTGAGACACTAATCAACAAGGACGTCGAATAATTTGCATAAATTTAATTAGAAGGGGCCAGCTGCCCGGCGGCCGTCCGGCAGAGATGTCTGAAGATGGGGCCAGCGGAGCAAGGCAACGCCAACGACAGGATATCCTATCGTGAGGGTTGCATTGTCTCCCATGTAGGTCGCCTAATTGGATTCAACTTCTATGGCTATCCGAGTGTCGGTCCGGATTAGTGTGACAAGTGGCTAAGCACACACCCGGGGGGATGTCCACAACCCAAAAGAGCCTTCATTTCCATGCCGGGTGGTGGCTTACTACTTGTGGGGTTTGATGGATTATTGCGATGCATAAGGCATTATTGCTTCGATTATATATTCTAATTTAAGTGCATAGATATTACATTCTTCCGAGAAAAATAGGTCAGAGACAAAACAATGATAGGTTTCAGGTCAGATACTATTACTGGAGAAAGCCTTCTAAAGATTAAAGGTTCTAGGTCAGGTGCTATCACTTCTGTTAAATTCCGCATCGAGATGATCTAGTCACCAAAATGAAGTTATATAGATTTACTTTATTCTGCTAGAAGTCGTCTTTCTAGTTCGTTCAAAAAGTCCCATACCCTTTTCTCAAATGATTAAGGATCAATGCATTGCATTTTGGCTGTCAGATCCATTCCAGAAGGTAATCAGGAGCTAAAACACAAGATATCTCTTTGGAAAACCCAATTAAGGACGTGGTAGGCCACGCAAGGAGCAACAAATAATAATTAACAAAGGAGAACATATGTAAAAGGACTTTGGCCAGGCAGAAATAATCCCTTTGAAGCCCTGGTGCCTCAGAATCCTTCCGAGTTTCCAAGAGCTGGCCGTATGTATCGACATCCTAAGACGACTCAACGGACCTAGTTCGGTACTCTATCTCAAAATCGAGGACACCATAACGTGTGTACACTGTGCGTTGCTTGTAGCTTTTTCTATTCATTTTCCATGAGAGTGTTTTGAGGTACAGGCATGCTGATAAGCTCAGATTTCCGATAACCTAGCTGCTGGAATTAAAAACCATAATTCAGTGCCATTTCAACTCGCGAGACGATGAGTAAACTTGTTATAATTTCGCTGCTGTTCTTACCGGCAATTGCCGCCCTGGGAACTCAGGTGGTCACATATGACAACAGGCGAATGCTGGATCTGATCGAGAATCTCAATGGAAGCGTCTCCGAGCAGTTGTCCCTGGTGGTAGCCACTTGGGGTAAACTAAGAGCTGACTACCCGAGGGATGTGGGCAAAATCGAAGCCTTGCAGGAGACTCTGCAGCATGTGATTTGTAAACCGGCGAGAAACGTTACTTTACAACACAACCTGCAGGCTCATCTCATAGGGGAAAATATCCGGGAACATCTGGAGATTCTGAATACCACGGCACTTTTCCAGGAGGCCCTGGAGGCCGAGGAACATGACCAGGGCAAATGGCAGATGGCAATTGGGCGGCACTCGCAGAAATTGCACTGCCTGTATAAGCCGGTACAACTGAAGAGGATCCTGGAGAGCGTCCTGCGTAAGATCTACAATTTGAAGAGTATCAGCAAGTTGGCTGCCCTGTTTTTCCAGCTATATATTACGGGTAATCGGGAGTCGTATGTGACAATGGTACACGCCGAATTAATGCTCTACGAACGCTACAAATCCATTGGCCAGCAGAGTGTGGAGTTCAACAGCTATATGGCCAAGCTGTGGCAGAGTTTCCAGCTAGATGACTTTTATTCGGGACTGGATCAAGCCACTAGTCAGAAACTTATAAATGCCATAATTGAGCTGCTGAAATACCTTTAAATCAAACTAATTAAAAGCGCTAATCAGTTGTGTAAACTTTATTCGGTGCATCCGTTCGAGTGCTTTAAGTACCTTGATTTGAATTTGTCCAGCAACTGTGTTAATTACATATAAGTGAATGCCTGTGTTCTTTACATAAAAATATTATGTTGTACATATAGACTATTAGTGAGTATTTACTGTGCTTGGGCTGAGTTTATGCCCTACTGGTATTTTCTTAATTGGAATTTAGGGGTTTACTTTGAGGGGCTTTGAGCGTTAGGGCGAATCGGAAACCAATTAATAAGTCTGAATTTAAGCTTAATGAGTGTGGGGCACTAGTGGCCCGGAACTAAACTAATTTAAACCGAGGACTAAACGTAAATCGTTAATCAGCAACAGCCCAGCCCCGTTCCTGGGGCCGGGCAAAATATCACGTTCCAACTAAAATACAATACGGAGATGCGTCCAAGGGGGAGCTCTGGTGCCACTTAGTTGGCCAACTGTTGGACTAGGGCCAGCATGGGCAGGAGCAGGGCGAACTCCATCAGGGAGGCCCCCATATAGGCTCCGTTGCAGCGATCGGTGAGGCAATCCTCGCAGAATATCCGCCGCACATTCTTCTCCGGACTGGTGATGTTGCACAGCTCCACGGGATCTGACTTGTTGGTGTAGTAGCAGAAGCGCTTGGTAATTAGCTTGCCATTGTCTGAAAATTAAATAGATACATTACTTGAGAATTTAACAGAATCACAGTAAGATATATAACAGGTAGAGTAAGCTATGGAATATTTAAGGACTTAAGATTGGTTTGCTGATCAAATTAAAGTTGGATGTGTTTTAGATATTCTATCTTCAAGATTCAGGGGATTGAATCACAACAGGAAAGTTTATTAAAGTTTAAGCAATGTTTACTCTATTTCCCTTAAAAATCCACACTCTCTTCGTTATTTATAAAATCGAGTGCCTTAGGGAAAGTTATACTACTCACTCTCCTCCACAGTTTTGCGGCACACAGGCCGCTCGTGATCGGAGTGAATGGTGCTGTTGCAGCTCCTCAGCAGATTGATATTCCGCTCCTTGATCAAATCCGTAGGGATGTTGTCCTCCTGGAAAGTCACATCGCAGAAGTCCTCCGACCCAATGGTGTCTGAGCTACAATGCCAGCACTCCAAATGCTGCCGCTGATGATGCTGCTCATTTACAGCTGCAAGAAAAAACAAATATTTATAATTATAGGTAAAAAATAATGCCATCACTAGGGCAAACTCCTGATGACCTTTCACGGGGTCACCGTGGAATATTTGGCAAGCAAACAATCAAGCAAAAAACAAACTTTGTTTGCCGACTAAAAATAACAGGGGATGACACAGTTTTCATTCGACATTTGGTGCTCTCCCCCAAGCCAAGGATTCCGAGCCAGGGGTTGACATCATCAGAGTTTCCAAGTGCCGCCCACAGAGAAAATGTGAAAATGCGAGAACGGAGAATGTGTGGCCAGTCGATGTGGCGCCACAGTCAAATTTTATTACGTATACGCCACGAAGACCGTAGTATTAAAGTTCTGGGTAATTTGTTGGAAGCATTTGGATGGGAGGTCCATTAACGTAAAAATATGAGATTGGACCCAGTGGGTTTGCATTAACATCACATCACCAACATTTAATTGGGGCTATTAAAATTATAATCTGCGTGACATTTTGATTATCTTACGAGTGGGAAATATATTAAATTAAACTTAATGTTAATTAACAACTAATAGAGAAGTAGTTGAAGTAGTTAAAGTAAACGTAAAAAAAGGAACGTAAATATAAAGCTTTTCTTAAAGAGTTTATAATTAATTTTATAATGCAATTTATTTTTAAAGATTTTTTTTCCCAGTATTCATATGATTTGGATTCTGGCAAATCTTTCGAGTAAACATTATTTTCACCAAATTATTTCCTCGCGATTAAATGGCATAGTTAATGTCTGTCTGTCTGATTGATCTTTTGCAATAAATTTCCCAATTTTAGTATCACTTAAATCCGGACTATGTTTATGGTACTTTCCATTTAAAATTCACTTTCCTTTGTTTTGGATTCATTTAGTTAATTAGTATTGAATTTACTTGTAACTTTATATATAGCTTTAACCTCTTGACTGATAATTAAGTATCCCATATTATTGGTAGTATTATTTCCAATCATTGTTTATTTTTCTATCGAATTTAATTTGTTATTCTTGTGCTCGCCGCGATCGTTTCACACTTCTAATTTAATTTTCGCACCCCAAGCATAGGAATCCTCAACTATTTCTAGAATCGAACAAATGATTTAATTAGTGCGAGAGCTAGTTGATTGGAAGTCGATGGCGGTGGGGAATTCCATGACCACGAAGCTTCCCTAATTGGGTTGACGGTGATAAGGTTGCGTGATTTGGCCTGACAGTGAATCAAGATCGCCGGCTGTGTCCTTGGCGCAATTTTGCATGTCCTGGCAGTGGAACGTGCCAAAGGATGGCAGCCGGGACTCGCCTTGTTTGCCTTCTGCCACAGGAAAACGTAAACATGCCACCAGTCCCTCCTCTACCTTGAAGACGAACCGAGGAGTGGTGGCTGTCAAATATTGACTGTAACACATTTATACTTCTTTTCTGCGAAGCTTCTCTGCTAAATTATATTATTACGCCAGAGCTGGCGATATTACGTACACGTTTTAAAGCCTCCCAATGCCGTGGCCTTGGCATGTCAGCGGGCTTGGAGTCCTTCTAAGGATGGCTTGTGGGTTGTAGCCCCACATCGACTGGACATATATGCTAAACCCGCCTTAGACCGTTTGTATATTCATTTTCCCAGCCTTGTTGGGTCCTTTATTGTGGTATTTCAAGAACAATTGCAGGTAATTGTCGAAGACGCGAATACTTGCTTTTTATAGTGTGAGTAATTGATTGTTTTATATATTTTTTGGGCCTAACACTTAAAAGATATGTACTGTTTTCCTTTAAAACATAGTTTTCATTTTTATGAGTGGGAAAAATGAAGTTCTATTAGGATTCAAAAAACAATACTTACATTTTTAAACAGAAATTAATTTAAAATTACATTGCAGGAATAAAATGGGAATATATATTTTGTAGTTGGCTTAGAAAATTAAAGGATTTATTCTAGGTATGTTTTTTATACCTTGTAAGTTTAAAGTTGATTATTATTGTTTAATATATAAACTTTTATTAAAAACAAACCATTCATCATATAATTATGTTGACCGAATTTTCCTATTTTTTATTATTTACAAAAATATATTTCATTATTTTTTCAGCTGAAAAGCATAGATTTAATGACATTGAAATAAGCTCTTTTTTAAAGTTAGAAGCAACATCTTCAGTACAATATTTAAATTGTATTCTTAGTTATTTTTTTTAATCACCCTTTAAAAGTACTGTGAAATTTTTACAAGTGTAATTTATGGACACACCAAGGTCGTGGCCGAAGGGTTTTATAACGCCCGCGCTTAGCATTCCGGAGGAGCTATTCGCTGGGGTCACGCACATGGTGCGACTTGGTCTGGCTTCCCTCCAGAGGGTCTTGCAACAAATTGAAAGCTGAGACGTACTAGGAGGAAGTTGCACTCCACTTGCTTCTTGTTACTTGTATTTTTTTGTTTATTTTAAACTTGCAACCCCTGTGTAAAACGCAGCCCCCATTAAGAGTGTATGAATAACAAATATAATACGATACGGATCGGATGTGTGTCAGGGCAATCTCCGCTTCCTGAATGGTAGAGCGACCCCGAACCCCATTTATACTCATTATCAGTTTGCGCAAATTACGCAATTGATGCCATTGAACAGGAGCAGGAGCGGATGGGAACTAACCCCCGAAGAGGGCAACCAGACTCTGACATAGTTTCCATATATCCAAAACCGGGGGTTGTCACAACCAGGACTCTGGGGGAGTAATGGGATGCGGGCATCAGATGCCGAGGACAGCGGGAAACTGGAGCAGACGACATCCTGGCGCCACTCTGACATGCGCAGTCTCCGCCAGGATACGGCGTAAATCCAGATTGATGCCCAAGCAAAAACAAAGCAATTAGATAATTGCAGGATACCCAAGCGGGCTAATTGAGAGCAACAGGGAGGCTCCATATAGAGTGACCCAATCACAGTCCTTCATCAGCATCATCATCGTCATCATTAAAAGCGATTCAGAAATATTCAGCGGCGCGGACTGCATTTTACATTCTGTTTGGGAAATCGAGTGAACCGCACCGGAATGGTTGTGGAAACAAATATTGAAATGTCTGGCAGTCGGTCGAATATTTGTATTTATAAGGCGTGCAGGTTGCCAATCAGGGAAAAGCGTGAAAATCACCGAAATGGGAATGCATGTGTACAAATATAGGCGCATGTTCATCAAAGAAACAATGACCCACGAATTTTCCTTAGAGAAAAAATTATTTATATATAATAAGGAAGAAAAAAGCATAAATATAGTGAAATTCTTACAGAAAATTCTAATGTAATATTTTATAAAAACTACAAAAAGATATCTTGACTAAGAGGCCTAATAATCTATTAATATTTTGTAGTCAGCCCAATGTATATCTGGATTTATTGATTCTGGAATTATTTCAGTGGCATAAGAAGAAAATTAAATCCACTTTTGAATGGTTAATAAATCATCTTGCCTCTTAAAAGCAAACAAAACTGACAGACATTTCTTAATAAATTAAATCTCTACAATGTATATAACATTTGAAATATTTCTTCCTTTTTTTTTTAATTCATCTGTCTTGAACAACTTTTTCTATAATCAAACCCAAAGTTTCCAAGTTATACCAAATGTAAAAAACAAAAAATTACTAAATTAATCTTAATCAGATTTATAAAAAATCTTTCTTTTCAATTTTTAAACCCCTTCTTTAATAATAAATCATAATTCTTTAATAAACAACATGCAATTGTCTTGCCTCTATCCACACGTGTTTCTCCTAAAAAATAAACAAATGAGCACTTTCTATATTTAAGCCCCACATCGGCCCCATTAATGTTTCATTATATCCCGGCCCACATTCGATATTAATTTGTTTACGACAAATAAAACCAACCTTCATCATTTTGAGTGCTGAGCAGAGTGTCGTCCATAAATCCTAAATTTTGACTCACTAATAACATGGGAATTATGTGCCAAGAACATTTAATGGCTTCCACCTGAAACTCTTTTAGTTGTAAGGCATTTCTCAGCAAATATAAGAATAATTTTGAGAATATTGTTTTATTTTTTTGTATTTTCATAAACACCGCAAGGGAAACTCGTAAAATCTCTAGCGGGAACTACATAAACAAAATGTTCGGGAAAATGGGGAAACAAATTTCATTCATGGGCTCTGAGTAGAAAAACCATCACACCTCAAAAACTTAATGCGGATCGGTGACCTTGAGGGGGTGGATGGAATTACAGGTACACAGAAAGAAAGGAAAGTTATTAAACATTTGATATTTTCAGGAGAAATCTATTAATTAATATTAAACAAGTATTGTAATTTATAATAAGAAGAGTCTCAGAAGGTCTGAGCTTAGGCGTTCATAAGGGTGATGTTTCTTATTTGTTGTTGAAGTTTTTACCAATTGAAAATTATTAACTATTAACTCCACTTATTTAAATTTACCTTATATTGAAGGTGAAGTAAATATTTTATTCTTCTAACTTTATATCTTTAATAAATAAATACAGTGTTTTGAAACCTTTTCAGAAATCTAGGTCATAACTTTAAAGCACTTTTTTATAAATAAATATTTTCCACAGGTTATTAATTTTTGTTCACCAATTTCAAGAAGTATTTATACATATTAAAATCACTACATATTTTAAAATATGCTGTATTTCACACGATTAACTTTTTAATTGTTCATAAAATCGCATATTTTTTCGGTGCATTTTTGCAAAAACTATGGAATAAATATTGAACGCTCGTTGGGCTTTATGTTTACCAACCGATTGGGGAGCGTGTTTGCCGATCGCCTTATAGCTACCTGATAAATCCAGCTCACCTGTGATGTGCCAGGCATTGGCCAGCAGGAATACGCCGGCCAGGAGGACTTTCATCGGAATGGCTGACATGGCTGCCTTGGAATGTTTTTATCTCGGAATCCTTGTGCGGGATGCGGACTGCGACTGAGTGGCGCCTGGGTGGTGGTGAGTGCGCTGTATCCTTCGATGGGGCCAAAGGGTTCGTTGTGGGATTCGGAATCGAAATCGCTTCGAGAGCTGCGCGCGATGCAGACGGTTGCTCGGCCGAGGAACGACTGTGCCCGTGGCCGAGGCTTCTTCGCCAGAGTGCCAGTGTTCTGGAAAAAAAAACGTACTGAAAAATTCTCAACTGAACGCCAAGGCAGCGACGCCGCGCAGATGCTGCTGCCTCTGTCGGCAGAACAGTTATGGTTGTTGTTGTTTTCCCCGCTTCCTGGGGAAGCCCCTGCCTTTATCCCTTATTATTTTTTTTTTTTTAGTTTTGCGAATCCTTCAAAGAGCCGGCAGACAGACGGCAGCCAGACGACGCACGCATTCGGTGTGCTCTTGTTTTTACTAGCAGATTGCCCCTTTTTTTTCCGATTTCTTTAAGGGAACGACCGCCTGAACACAATGCAGTTTAATTGATGACGTTGCCTTTTGGCAGAGAGTGTGTTGTCATAGATAGAAAAACAGATATCCCATTAAGATAAATGGGAAAGGATGTCAATAATATTTGGGGAAAGCAATTGAAGATTGTTGAAGCTGATTAACAATTAAATTAGTTTAACGAAAGTTGGCTTAATATCTAAGTTATGTTAGTCTTTTTAACTCTTATAATACCCTTGCAGGGTATTATAATTTCAGTCAGAAGTAAGTAAATTTTTAAACTCAATATGCAGATTTTTCAATCTTATAAAAACTAACAGAAAGCAGCTTTCCAAATTAAAATTAATGCATTTTTGGCTTAGTTAAAATTACTTTAAAATTGTAAAAAAATTCTTACAATTTGTAATAATTTAAATATTAAATATGTAAATATTGGCATCGTAATGCATTGCACGTCTCTCAATCTCTATCTCTCTGCCCCTCCCTCTACCTCTCTCTAACCCTCTTGCTCTCTATTGATCTCAATGCTTTTCGGAATATCTATCTCTCACTGTGTACCTTTAGAGGTGCCTCTTTCTCTCCTCTATCGGCCTATCTCTAGAGACAACTCTTTCTCTCTCGCGCTCACTTGCTCTGTTCTCTTCACTCGGAGACTATAAATATTGGCACGGCCGTCGCGCTAGCCTTAGTCCCTCCGCAGCCTCCCCGCTGTTTACACCTATAGTGAAAGGGGTAGTGATAGTGATAGTGATTCATAGTGATTGCAATGCATCTGGATAAGCGGAAGAAGCTCAATTGACGATACGATCAAAGGCCACAAAATATAACTATGGACTGGAAGGAATTTAGCAATGACGAAAAAGAACCATGTGTCCTCTACTGGGGTAAGTCTTAAGCATGACAATTATTATATATATATATATATAGATGCTATAAGAGGGATCAGGTCTAGGTCTTTAATTAGTTATGGTGGCTATGCATTCATTTTCCACTTTATTCCTTTATTGCCATTACTTATTTTTAATTTAAATTAATACTTTAATCTTATACTCAAAGCTAACTTAATTATTAATTATTGACGAATATTGACTTCTTATCCTTACCCTGACTTTGGTACCAACTTTTGCTAAATTGTTATACCCTTCAGGGTTAGTCAGTCAAAAGCATTCAACACAGTGAAGACTTCATTTCCGACCCTATAAATCATATATATTCTTAATCAGGGTGAACAGCCAAATCGATCTAGCTGAGTCCCGGCTAAAATTTATATTTTTCAAAATTTTGTAAATTTTATTAGGGGTTACATTAATAAATGAAATATCTATACACCCAGAATGACTCCCTAAGTCAGATGACAAATATGTGATTACAATATATTAAATTTCATGCCTTAAAACCACTTTTTCAACCCCTAAGTTGGCTTTGAAACTAGAACGTAGACCGATACTTAACACCCTCTGCAAACTGAAGCATAAAGTGTGTGTTTGCTTGATAACTATTATATATATTAAGATATTTGTACATGCGACGTCTCAATGCTAAAAAGCCATAAATTCAAATTTTCAACTAATTTTTTTTTCTAGTAATATTAAAGATTTAACCTTTTTATATATAATAATTACGATATAAATGTGCACTTTTACTTTATATATTATAACGCAGAGAGCTGGCTTCAGCGTATATTTAAAAAATCAAAATCAAAACAGTTTCAGGAATAAATATAATTATTATTTAAATAACTTTAAAGACATTTTAAGTATTTTAGTTCCACCACTTAAAATATACATGTGTATTTTTCTAACTAATTCAAAGGTAAGGCGTGTTCTCTGTAAATATTTCAATACTTCATCCTCAGCATTATTATTTAAATATTTTTTAGTTATTTCGTAGCCTACGGATATATATGTTTTAAATACAACGTTGAATTTAAGTAATTTAAGCATGGTCACCCCAAAAAGTAAGAGGTTGCAAACTTGGATAAGTCGAGGCATTCGATGCCCAAACAAAAAGCTTTCCTGCAACACTTCTGTATAACTTTACAGGGAATAGTAAATGAACCCCAACAACCAGTATAAATATATAGTTAGTTTAACATTTAACTTCATAGCTTTAAGCAGCTAACAGCACTCTTAAGGCGATATAAATCAGCTAAAGAGACCTTTAACCACTTCCCAGCCATTAGGCAGCGACGTATCTATATCGGGATCTGCGACTACTAAACGCATTCAAAGTGATTCACATCACCACCGTGCGGTGTCACAGAAAATGATTCATGAGCTCGACAAAAGTGGCCAAATTTGGCAACACTCTTACCAAATTGGCGACACACGCACCTGGCAGACATACGATTCCATATGCAAATCTTGACACTAATCTGCCGCATTAGTGGCTCCTCCCAGTAGCCAAAATAAATTCGACAAAGCGTGAAATATCGATTGGCAGATCGGGCCGAGAATAGCCGGGGTTATAGCCGACTGACTTCGATGTTTGCGCATGCGCAGCCAACAGCTGCCCTCCGGGGCGTATGCGTAATATTCGATTGTCGATTCTCGGTTCAGTTTTTTGTTTTTATTATTTTTTTTTTGCAAGTATAAAGCCCCGGCCTGCCTCATGATAAATGGCCAGTTTTATTGGAAACTCTGTACGACATTTTCGCTGGCCAACAACTACTACGACTTAACGAAAGAAAAAAATAAAGTAAAATAAAATAAAAATAAACTAAAAACTCAAAACGAATAAAAGCCGTGCGACAAGTTTAAATGGCCAAAACGTTTTATTCGCATTACTCGCGGCCTTAGTTGCCACCCATTTTTTATTTTACTATATATTTTCATTTCTTTTGCTTGATTTTGTATTTGCTTGGATTTTCGCAAGTGTTTTCCTTTTTTATGACAGCCTTCGGTTTTCGTGCCATGTGACAAATTTTATTTATACACACCGTCGATTTTATGCGATTTTAATTAAAGCATAATGGAATTATCACGCTACCAGGCGGCACCCAAACTTAACCAGCAATTTATCAATCCCAGTCTCCTCCTCCTCCTACGCTCAATTAACGTTTGGGTCAGAAGTCATCCGGAGTTGGACTTAAAGAATATATTGTGGAGATTCCCGATTTGCGTGGTTGGCAATTAGCGGAATTTCGCCAATTGAATGAGGGACTGAACTCATTTCCGCTTCGAGGCAGCGACTGAATCGTGTAGATAGTAAGTAAGGCATATAAGCATATTTTTTTTATAATAGGAAGAAAACCAAATGCATCGCAGTCGGCGGCAATGTCAAGCGCAGTGATGTGAGACAATTACTTTTGATTTGCTTGGCAGAAATGTGTTTTTAATGTGGGCCTCGTCGGGTTAGAGGAGAGCTCCACGGGTTGCTTATTTTAGTGAATTTTTTTTTAAGAAAATAAAAGAGGCATTAAAGTGCATTATTCCTCTGAGATTAGATCATCTCTCGGAATATGTAATGGCTTTATACATATATTCTGGTTGTATACTTTAGCCTTCCGAAATTAATCTAACCTTCAGTATTAATGTTACGCTTATTTTCCTGATATTTAGCACTAGGAATGTAGCTTGTATGTATACTTAATTATATATTTAGAAATCCATAGTATAATACTAAAATTTTTTTAATTAATTGATCCGTTTTCGTAAGGCGAACTTCATAAACCAAAACATTTATAATTAAATTGCCTTACATTTGTATTTAATAATTTCGGATAGTTTACTATCTATTTATATATGTATATATTCCATTTTATATAGGAATTTAAAATTTTTAAAGGTTTGGAGACTCTAAGTGCAGATAGTTAATTTGATGGTTTATTTATCTTTATACCCTGGCAGAGTATTATAATTTTAGTCAGAATCTTGTAACGTGTAAAGGAGTCATTTCCGACCCTATAAATCATATATATTCTTGATCAGCATCAACAGCCGAGTCGATCTAGCTATGTTTTAGAGAAATTTAATTTTTTCGATTTTTTCAAAAAAATGATAAGGGGTTACATCATTAAAATTGTCAAAAATTGACAAAATATTTAATTTTTTAAAATTTCATATGGAGTTTGCAGAATTTTTAACCTAATAAAAACTAACATAAAACAGCTTTCCGAATTGAAATTAATGCATTTTTAGCTTAGTTATGACCAAATAATATTGACTCCAGTGCGTATGCGTAATTTTTTATTTCTTATAGCCTTGAAGGGTAATATAATGTTAATCGGAAGCTTATAATGTGATGGAATAATTTCCGACCCTATAAATCATATATATTCTTGATCAGCATCAACAGCCGAGTCGATCTAGCTATATTTTAGGGAAAACTAATTTCTTCGATTTTTTGAAAAAAAGATAAGGGGTTACATCATTAAAATTGTGAAATATTGGCAAAATTTTAAATTTTAAATTGAGTATGCAGATTTTTTAAGCCAATAAAAACTAGCTTAGGAAAGCTTTCCGAATGGCAATTAACGCTTTTTTGGCTTAGCTATGAGTTTTTTAAACTTTAATTTGTGGAAAAAATTGTCATATAAAAATATCGGTAAATGTGGATTGAAATGGGAATATTTTAAGCTGTTTTTCGATCCTATAATTCGATTGTAAACTGCAGCTTCGACTCGTTGTGTCCCTTTTACAAGAATTCATTAATTCATTTTACTAGAGAAACTTTATTTTGTGGACTTCAGTTTTATTGAAGTGTCGAAATGCTGTTGAAATCTGGAGATATACAGGTTTTCAAAACTTCTCCCTAGGCTCCGCAAACTGATTAATTTATAGTATAATATCCCTGCTATATATGTATGTATCTACATGTAGGCGGCCATGGGTACACAGTGTACCTTGTGTATCTTGAAAGGCACATTGTGCTGGCGCTCGTCTAGAGTGATCAGGATGCAATTGAGTAGCTGCTTCAGCTTGCGCATCCTCAGGACATACGGGGCGGTCTCGCAGTCGTTGAACACGGGCTTTCCCTCCGCCTGACAGTGGAACATGAAGAAGGCACCCCCGGATGAGTATTCCGGGATGTAGCCAAAGGCCAGCGCCTGATCCCTGAGCTGTAGGATCCCAGTCTGCAGATGGTGGGCGAAGAAGACACTGAGGGCGGAGCCCAGGCTCTTGGTCTTGTTGTACAGCTTGCCGGAGCTGAACTTCTCGATGTCCAGCCAAAAGGGCTGGCCGTCCAGAGAACAGGCCGTGCCGAGATTCTCCAGCGTCAGCTCACCGCCCGCTCCCAAATCCTTGCGTGTTCTGCCCGCCAAGCTCACGTCATGGTAGTCCTGTCCATTCACCATGATCCTGTCCAGCAGCTGCGTGTCCCAGCAGTCCAGCGAGTGGAAGCTTCCCGCGCAGCAGGCCATCACGCAGCAGGCCAGCGTTCGTCCAGGAGCCGAGGTCACGTACGAGCTCAGGGGATTGGGATCCTTCTTCGCCCCCTCCACCCGGCGTACATTGCCAAACAGCGACCACAGCCGGTTGGGTATCTCCACCTGGTAGCGCTCGTTCCTCTTGATATGTCGCTGCTCGTTATTGTGGTCCAACAGACGACTCCACTGCGGTGTAGGATCGAGCCGATGGCGGCGGCTCGTGGAGGTCGTGGGTACCCCAGGATCGGCGTTGGACTTCTTCTGGGGGGGCATGAACATTTTAAAAGATTTGGGTTAGGTGGGAGTGTCAGGTGTTTCAACGCCAAGGTGCCAAAGGATATCAAATTAAATATTGACATTTTTTTTAAAGGTTTCTATGAGTAGAAGTTGTGACAAAATGGGTACTATATTTCCTATTTGAGAGGAGTTTAAATAATATAAAATTAAATTCCAATTAAAACATAACTCATATACCATCTAATTACGATTTATTTATTTATGTAAGAGGCTGCGGCCGAAGGCCGTGCCATTTCAATTACAAATACATAATAAAGATATTACAAAGATGTACAAATTACAACAAAGTTAAGTGTGTGTGATCGAGTGTTGAATGATGGGTGTGGAGTTGTGACTACAAATAACTTGTTTCTGATTGTTTCTGTTTCGTGAGGGAGACCATTCCGTTGGGTCCTGGATGATGGCGAGGGGACATGGAGCTCCGTCCCTTCGCTCGTGATTTGTGCTGATTCGTGGGGGCAAAGTGACTAAAAACTCGTTGAAGAAATCCAGTTAAGTCCGGGGGCTAAGCACTGAGAGGCGCTTAAACTTCAGCTAGCAGTCCCGTAATTAATTCCGGGCCGGTTCCGGATCCGTGGCTCATTTGCATGTCTGCTGCCGGAATGCTGCCAGCAGGAGGGGCAGCAGCAGCAGCACAGCCCAGGGTGTGGCTCCTCCGGCTCCATTGCATCCATCCGTGGTGCAGGTGCGGCAGTAGACGGTCTTGATGTAGGACGAGGTCTGGTCATTGGCACACTTGTCCGCCGGATCGTCCATGTCCTCGTAAAAGCAGGAGCGCGAAATCACCCGCTTGCCGTAAACTGTAAGTACAAAGCAGTTTAAATATTTTAATTTAACCATTTTAATTAAGGTCTACTCTGTGTGTGCGCGCGCGCATTAAATTTAATTTATGTGTACGTGCCGGCGTGGGCTTCGCTTGCTTCTTGGAAGCCATGAAAATATCTCAGAAATGACATTTGCAATGGCCGCAAGGCAGAAAAATAAAGCCAACCAACCATGTGGTCATGGTCTGGGGTCTGAGCCCCGACTGATGGATAGCTCTGAGGAGCTTAATTTAGTGGAAGTGGAATCAAATGTAGGTGATATATATATAAATTTATATATATATCTTTAAACTACAAAAAATAATATTTAACAATGAAATGGGCAGGAAGAAAAATCCCTTGAAAATCCACAAGCCCATAGATTCTTCCTTGCATTATTTTTTAAACTTATACAATCTTAAAATATTAACAAAATCAGTACAACCTTAAGTCAAATCCTGTTTAAAGTTCTATGTTAATTTCGGCAAAGAACCAGTCCTAATCGCACCCACGGATCTATGTGAATGAAAGAAAGTAATTTGAGTAGGACTCGATCTGACCTCTCCGTCATCGAACGGGTTCAAGGCGGGCTATATCTATAGACCCGGCTATATGCCGGCAAACAAAAAAATCGCCGCAAAATGAGGCCTGCGAAACGCACACGATTTGCCGAAAAGGAACGAGCTCAAAACTCGGCGAAACGAGAGACAATTTGCAATCGGACAGCAAATGAAAACCAGAAAGAGCAAATCGCACACAAAAAAGCGAAATAAATAAATAAATAAATAAGTAAACACACACACACAACATATTGCGTGTATAGCCTCTCAGAGGTTGAGTGTGCGTATTGGCAAATAGAACAAAATGACAAACTGGTAAAAACATTTCCAATGGCAAAGTCGAACTTTAAGAGCCGCTCGAAATGGTCAACGCTGACCATTTTCGTGATTGGCTTCGATTGGCTCAGACGGTGGACAGTGGGCCTAATAAAATTGTTGACAATTGTCGCCTTATCACGGCCGTCGCATCAAACAAGGCTCAGAATGCAGCGGCCCCTCGGAATGTGTGTACGAGTGCCCGAGTACTGGTGTGTGTGTCCCATTGCCACATTGCGCATACGCCGCGTGCTCCGCTCGCCACGTTGGCTGAGTGCTACGAAAACGCAACGAAAAATGCCGTTCGGACATTGTCTACCGCACACACAGCGTAATAAATTTAAATTTTAATTAATTTAATTATTTATGGCTCGTTATGTATGTTTAGAACGACAAAAAATGCCGAAACAAACATGGCAAATCACAACAAAATAGAAAAGAGAGTTGCAGAGGTGCCTAAAGTCGAAGATATTATACTCTGGGAAATTGTATATATACTTTCAGATATCAATATAATATATATTTAAGAAGAAACTGGATTGTAGGGTTTTTAGAATCTATAATTGAATCTTTTCATACCGACTTTTTAAGGTAAAAGAACAGATGCACTAGGAAATTGTCTCTTTTGGCCAGAGAGACTATTTCTGTTAAAACATCATAAAGATTCAAAGATTTTCTATATTATTCATTTATTTTTGTTTAAATTTAGACATACTTTTTCTGGTGAAGTCGTTTAAATAAATAATAAAACTCTTCAAATTGTTTCAGTAGTATTTAATCATTTGCTTAATTCCTGTTTTAGTTGCTTAGAAATATATCTTTGAACAATTATTTTATTCTTAAATATTTGATATATAAGGAGCTCAATTAAATTAGACCTCTTTACTCCCAAGTCCACATCAATTTTCAGTGACTTGTTGAGCAAAACATATAAATCAAACATTGACGATATAAGCTCTCCCTTTTGGCGCGACACGTCCCGAGAGAAAATAATGCATTGGAATAAGCTGTTAGCCCGACCAAAATGGTCTTAGGCCGGCTTTCAGCTTTTTGGGCTTGAACACTGGTTGCGAAAATATTTTTTGCCAAAGTCACCAGCAAAACCAACAGCCTGCGGCTAATTGCTCGGCTTCGCATTTGGGCTCCGGAGTGCTCCGGTCTCGGCCGGTGGCAGAATTATGGAATACATTTTTAATTTGACATTTTGCCAAAAAGTCAGCCACTCGTCTAAGCCGGGCTGAGCTTCATAGGCAATTAATTTAACGGCATATAAATTGATCGGTGCACTCACATGGCAACAACAAGTTGCATCGCCTAGTTGCATTTTTCTCAGACACATTCTGCTGCCGCGTTTTCCGACGATTTTCCCGCCCTGCCCCGCGGATCTCCTCGCGACCCGTAATTGAGCGCTTCACGCTGTGCAACAACTTAATTAATTTATATGTATTTTGTGTATATTTTTTCCTTAGCCGCTCCACTCTCGTATATTATGTATTTTGCGCATTACAAGCGCTGCTCATGTAGCTGGGCTTAGGCCCCAACAGTCGCAGATACGCAGAGATATAGACGCGGAGACGGAGCCTCGCACTCAGTTGAGAGTCTGCAATTGCAATTTTAATTGCCAACTGCCAACTGGCAGGCGCAAGTCTTGCAAATATTCGCCAAGCCAATTTGTAGGCGCTTGATTGCAAAAATTTAATGGTGTTCATTAATTGGTCATAAAAAAGGAAAAATGCTTAAATGCGGATCGGAAATCCCTGTCCGCCGTATGCCTAGTAGAATCGGAGGGAACTCAAAGTGTATAAAAATAACTAGTAACTTTAATTTGAGAAAGAGGAGCACAATAAATTAATTCTAGAGATTAATCAAAAAACGTAAATATGAATTTTATATATGATATTAATGTTAATCTTCATTAAAAATTAAAAATTTGAGGGCCAGAAATTTATTAAACATAAATACCTTACATTTTAAAGAGCAAAAATAATTTAAAATGTATTTTTTATGTTTATACTAATTAAAATCAAACGGCGTAAAGCAAAGATTTAAATATAAATATTATTGAAATTTATTTTAAAGTTAAATACTTTACTGTAATTATTACAAAAAAAAAATGTATTAGTATTTTATACTGGAAATTATGTAGTTCAATTATTAAGAGTAATTAATTTTAAAAGGTTTTATAGACTTAAGTTGTTATAACTTATGTATAAGAGGTATAAGCCCTTGAAGGGGTATTAGAGTCTAAAGCTTGTAGCAATGTGAAGGAGTCATTTCCGGCCCTATAAATCATATATATTCATGATCAGCATCAACACCCGAGTTGATCTAGCTATGTTTTATGCAAAACTAGTTTTTTCGATTTTTTCATCGTTAAAATTGTCAAAAATTGGCAAAATGCTGATTTTTTTACATTTGTAAACTCAGTATGCAGATTTATTAACCTAATAGAACCTAACACAGAACAGCAAACCGAATGCAAATCAGTGCTTTTTTGGCTGAGTTATGAACAAATTCTATTTACACCAGTGCGTATACGTAATTTTTTAGGGACTATTTCTTATACCCTTGCAATGTATTAAAATGTTAGAAAAAAGCTTGTAACGATGCGAATGAGTCATTTCCGACCCTATAAATCATATATATTCTTGATCAGCATCAACAGCCGAGTCGATCTAGCTATATTTTAGGAAAAAATAATTTTTTCGATTTTTTGAAAAAAAGATAAGGGGTTACATCATTAAAATTTTCAAAAATTGGCAAAAATTTAAATTCTCTTAAATTTTAAATTGAGTATGCACATTTTTTAACGTAATGATCCTAAAATTCAATTACAAACTGTAAGGGTATATAAGCTTCGGCTTCGGCGTTAGATTCTATTCTTGCATTTATTCGTTTAAATCAGACTTTAAATTAAACTTTAAAATGAGTCGGTAATTTTTCAAAATAAATACCCTTTCGTATAAGCCATAAATTAAATACATGTCACAAATTTCACTTAAAATAATAGCAACCTACCATTTTATGGCTTTGTGCCCTTATAAAGCGCACAATGAAGCCTTGCTGGTAGAATTACATAATTTAAAGTCAACAACTATTTGCATTGCATTGTTTAGCCATGAATGGCCTATATTATGAGGCCCACAGCCGAAGCGAGTCGTCTGCCGGCTGATTGGCATAAATTTATGCACGGCTGTCGTGCAAAGTGAATTTAGATCGAAATGTGGCGACACGGAACGCTTGGCAAATTGGCCAAAAAATAAATACAAACAAAATAAAAGGCGTAAAGTGTGATTTTGTTTTGTTTGTGGTCGTATGCAAATGCACAAATCGCCTCGGCCACTGACAACAATAAAACCGGCCATAAACCAGACGGGCGACAAGCTAAATCGGACTTGAGATCGTCGGAAAAATAAAAAAAACCTATATCACTCATACGCCCCGTTCGCCAGCTCTCTCTCTTCATAAATTTGCCGTAAATTAGCGGCACATGCAACTCGGCGCAGCGGGCCAAAATGTCGCCACTTGTTGTTGTTGCTGCCTTCCGCCCCGCCTTATACCCCACCTGCCACGCCCCTTTTGCCGCCCAGCAGCTGCACTTCAGCGTCACAGTTTGTGTATGTTTTGTTTGTTGTGTTTGCTGTGTTTCTTGTGTTTGCTGTGTCGCCTGCACTTGTTTGGACTTTGTCAGGGCAATAAATTTCAATCTCGTTTGACTCTAAGCCACAGCCGGGTGTGAGTCTTGTCGATCGGCTGATCTGATCTCTTGGCTTTTTAAGCTATAAAGAATATTTACACTTGCGGAAAATTTAGCATAATTTATGTAAAATAATGTTAAGTTAATATATGTCTTGAGAGTTATCATACTAAATACATAATTTCAAGGGTTATTTTTATTTAATTAGCATTTAAAGATTTCTAATTTTTAAAAGATTATTATTATTATTCAAGAACTTAATTCGAATTAATAATAATAATAATAATAATCTGTGTTTTATTCTACATTTATTAGATTTTAACTTCTAGTATATTTTAAGAAGACTTTTCAAAGCTTTATATTTTACAAATTCATATTGTAGTAAATAATTTTAAATATTTTTTTAATCAAATTCTAGTTTTGCATATTTTCCCCAAGTGTAACCTGTCCATAGACCGCACAAGCACTCACAACAATGCAAATGCAACGGGTGCACACTTATTCATGTGTGGCATTATTTTGACTTTTTTGTTTAAAGTGCAGTGCCACTGCCACTGCCACTGCTAGTGATGTGTGTGGGGTTTTTTGTCTATATAGCCCAAAGATATATGGTCTTTGATCTCACCTTCCTGCACCAGTTTCTTGCAGACTGGCCGTGCATTCACCGACTTCACGCCCACCGAGTAGGTGCAATTCACGTAGCTCCAGTAGCGCTGCTGCTCCGAGATGCCATCCGGCTGGAAGGGATCGTTGCAGAACTCGCCATTGGACACATCCGTGGAGCAGCGCCAGCAACGCAGCACAGCAGAGGCTGAAAAAAAGGGGTAAGTGTTATTAAATAAGATTAAGGGATTAAATAATAGGGAAATAATTATAGAAATGTAAGAATCTATCTTAGAATATTTACTTCACAAAATTTTCGCCATACCAAACTCTTCCCAATCTTCTTTTGCTCCCAATTAACTTTCCGTTTTTCTGGGAACCGAAGCTGGTCAAGAGCATAATAAAGTAACTAAGTAATTATTGCTCTTCAAATCTCATAAGTGACCCGCTAATGAATCGAAGCTCAACTGAAATGGCCATCATTTCCTGCTGTGTGCATTGCCTTTGGCGGATATCTTTGAAATACTGCTCAGAGCCGCCACTAATTTGAGTCCAGAAGCTGAGTCTCGGCCGGGCCGGAGTTATTTATGGGACAGCCTATGGGGCAACTGCCTTATAAAAGTGTCAAAAAGTTCGGCTAAGGCTGGTTTATGCGTGCGATTAGCCAGGCCCGAGTAGTGTGTAAATAATTATTTGATTAAACGGAGCCAGCAATTGTGGCAGCACAGAGAAAAAATTATAGTTAATGAAATAGTATTTATATATATTTTTAAAGTATCCACAAAGAACCTACTAAGAACTAGAAGTCCTATTTCTATTGTATCTTTGCTTTGATAATATTCATTGGGCAGGTACTTTTATACTTATCCAGGATGTGTTTTAAGATTGAGACTTCTTAGGGGATAATATCTCCTAAATTGTTCTGGATAATCTTGCCTTCGAGATGCCTTCAAAAATCATTAATTTCAAATAATATCTCTTAATTTAATTGTTAACAAGTATTTTCCTCTAAAAGGAATACATTCCGATTAATATTCTTCGGTGTATGACTACGGGAACACTTGAGTGATGATGATGACCACGGCTAAGATGATGGCGACCATAAAACAAGTTTCGCCGGCCAATTTAAACGTCAAACGCTAACGTTCGGGTTAAATGCACTTAGCCAACACGTTGAGGTGCGTTTAAACGAAAGCCTAGATATATGTGGCGGGAAAAAGGCGGGAGAAGTGTGCCAGCCAACGCATTGGTAGAAGCCGAAAAACTGAAGCCGAAACCAAAACCGCAAACGTGTTTTCGGCCAGCGACCGCATTTGGCCATAAACAAGCGGCATAAACATTGCAATTTGCGTTCGATTCGCATTCGCATTCGTTTTCGCATTGGCAGCAAACGTTGCCAACGTTGGCAATTGAGAGCCGAAAAAGTGCCGCGAAAAACGTATGCGAAACTGAGATGGAAATTATAATCATTTACAATATATTGAAATTAATTGACAGTTGAATTGTCAGATCGTTTGCTGAATTGTTTATTTGCGCGTCCGCTCGCCGTCGGTGGCAGTTTACTAATGGTAATGACTGTAATTCCGTTGCAACTCGTGGAAAATTGATATTGTGCCTTGCATTATGCCAACTGTTGTGGCAGCAGCGGCGACTGCCTCCCAAACATGGCCAAAACGCATTCGAGTTCGAGTACGATTCCGATTCCCATTCCCATTCCGAATCGGTTTTGGCTTCAGATTCGGTTTCGGATTTGGGGGCTGCTAAGTGCGTAAGTATTTGTTGGACGAGATGTTTTCGCCGATACTTTTGGCCATTGGAATTTGGCTTTAATCATTGCGAGGAAGGGGGGTCCGGGAAACAGAAAAAAAAGCTGCCTTCAAACATAGATCTTAAGTTTCCAGACAGGCAAAATGTTTTTAATGCCAACAAATGTAATGAGCTGCATCATTAAATTAAATTAAAACTTTAAATCAAAGATAATCATTAAATGTATACAAAATATTTGTACATGTATTAAACATATATCAATCTTTAATTTGTACTATATCTTGTCTGTAAATTTTACAATTCTAGAACCTAATGAACAATTTATTTATAATAATTATGTTATATGAACTTGTTACCCCTTCAATGTTTCCAATTTGAATGTAAAAACCTTTTATTGTATTTAATTGTATTTTATTTATATAGGACTCATTCCCTTAATGTCTCCTTATATAGATTATTTAAAGATTATTTTCTAGTTAAGTCTAAAATTATTAAATACTGACCCTAACTCACTGGCAAATATTTCTACACCTTATTCATATATTTATATGTTTTCTTTAGTTACTATTTAAATTCTTTTGTATTTCTTTCAATTTTTATCTCGGCTACCCCTTAGAAAACTCAACCCTTAATTACATATGCAAATGCACCATATAGGGCCCACAACTAATGTCAGTAAACTTGTGAAAATGACAGCTAGGCCTATAAAGTCGCTGGAGTTTATTGCCCTCGGCATGTGTAACTGCAGCACATTTACCATATGCCATATACATACATTCAGCTGACAGTCAGAGTCCCCAACAATGGGGCACAGAGTTTCCCACAAATACACACACAGACACAGCCATCGGGGTTCACATGCAATTTTTCCATTAAGCCGCAAAACTTGAGGCAGGCCGCAAGTTGGACTTGCAACATATTTCGATCTCACCCCCTGTAAATTCATAACCCTACCACTTTTCCCCATAAGAAACGTGTTGATTACCAGCCCCGACTTGCTTCTTTACGAGTTTTCCCCCCTGGAAAATGGGGCTCCATATCACTAACTCCCCTTTTAACTCCTGTGAAACGAGGGGCAAAGCTTTGTGACCCGAAAAAAAAACGCAATGAAGGTTCAATGGAAAGTTTGACTGACATGCCATCTAAGTTCATTCAACTGAGCGAAAATGCCAAATGCAAATCTGAACTCCTCGAACGTTTATCAAAATTGCAGCGCAATTGGCCCGAATGCCTAGGTAATTAGGTATATTGAAATGCATCGAGAAATCGCTGGAATGTAAAGGGAAGGGCTGCAAGGAGTGCCTTCGAAAGGTTGCGCCTTTATTGTACATATTTGTACATTATTCAATGAGTGTTTTTGTATAAACACATGAAATACGTGATTTTGTAAATATTTCATTGTGTGTCATACAATATACTTATACAATTTTCTTTCTACTTCTACTATTTCCATAAGCTGTAAATGTGATTATAAATAACAACACACTGTGTAATAAAAGAGCACGAAACCCCTTCAGGAATTCTATATAATTTTCTACATTATGCCACCCACAATACTTTTAAATAAGTTTGTAAAATGTAGAAAATATACATATAGATATAGGAAGACTAAGATAATTATACAACACAATAATTGTTAAAATCTTTGTTTATGAGCCTTGAAATCAATAATTTTCTTGGCACATTTATCTATACAAAATGTTTACATTAATGAATTCCGCATTGTCATGTATGTGGGTGTGTTCTCCCAGGGATTTAGAATCCAGTCTAGTTTCCATATTCAAGATGACTGCATTTTATGCCCCAGTAAATTGCAGTGAATTAGTAAGCAACTGAATGGATTTAATTAGGCTTGGCCCAAGCGGCAGAATTATTAATTAAGACGATCTCGGCAACTGACAATTAAGATAAGTGGAAGGTTAAGGCTGGATATGCCTCATCGGGCAACTGACAATCAGATGAGCTGTTCTGTGAATACCAGAAATAATAATGGTTTAGCATTATTTGGATGATAAGTTTTATTATAAGCTGAGTCACTTTTTATGGGGACTGTCGTGGGTGGTGGTCAGTTGGTGGCATTAGGTTTATGCCACAAAAAAGTTGTCATTTGCTGCGACTACTCCTGGCCACGCCCACGTAACATAAACACAAATAAACTTTTAGTTGATGACAAGACCAGATATGTGGCACGCTTTTCCAATGAAAATTTGAAGTGTGCTTGAGTAATGACTTGAACATAATATATAATCGGGTTTATAACCCCTCTTACATAATGAAGACATTCTAAACAATTAAGTGATAAAGTATTTGCATGTTTCTACAGGTCTCACGAAAATTTCTTTATACGCAAGCCACACCCTTTTTTAATGTTCCAAATATAATCTAATTAGTGTCAGGCATTTCTCATTTTTCCAACTGCCTGCTGCTATTTATAATATTCATTTTCTCCGTAATTTTAAGGTTGTGAAAATATTTTCGTTCTCATTGTATTCGAACGTCAGGCGTTTGAAGTAAAAATAAACACGAACGAGCTGAGGCACAAAAAAAAGAAATATATCGGGCAAGTGCATAAATATCAATAAATCATGGAAAATGAAGCTATTGGCGAACGCTCGCCAGATTTTTCATTTTTCTTCTCTCCTGAATTTCAGGTATTTCAAGTGGCTTTCAGATGTCAAGCGAACTGCTCTGATAATGCACAAAAAAATTAAAGAAAATGTTAACGAAGTGCAGACAGATGGCAACTCAAGAGGCTTATCAATGAGGTCAATTGATTGTGCTCTGTAATTACAAGTAATTATGGCAGTTCATGAAAGCAAAAAGCAGGCAAAAAATAATGGCAAAATATTATATTTTGTTTAATTTTATGGGCCATGGAATTTGACTATAATTTAATTTTTGCATTCAAACTTTAAGCAATTTAAATTGTAGTTATCTTTCTTTCCATTCTAAAGAAAGCAACTAATTTCAATTTATTTTATACATATTTTATAAAATCATTTGTTTTATTATATTTTAGAATTCTTTGATACTTGTACCCTAAATTTTTCCAAATTACTTTAATAATTTATATATATTTCACCCACTTTAGATATTATTTGTAAAGTTTTCCTGTCAGTTTCCTTCGTTTTTCTTAAACACTTTTCACAATCTGGCAGCAGCAGTTGTCAAATACTTTAATCTGACTGAGTTTTCCCCCTTATTTTCCGCTTACATGAACCCTTTTGATTTGGTTCACTGAACCCTTGGCTTGGCATTTTGTTGCACATTTAAATGGAAAATCACGCCCACGCACTTGAGCAAGTCCGTGCGCTCCCTTCACTTAATTAGCTGCGATTTCATGGGATGCTCAGGTGCATAAAAGGTGGAAAAGTACTCGGAGCCGGAGACCCACCTGTATTTAGCAGCATCAGCAGGGAGAATAAGCCGAGCAAAAGGCAGCCTGTTGAACCGTAGGACCTCATGGCTCGTTATATTTTATTTCTTAATATTTTCGCAGGGTGAAATGGTAGTTAAATATTTTTAAATTTCACTGCACTAGCACTGCACTTTAAGCTGGCGACTTGAATTGGTATTTATTTGAAATATTACCAAAAACTATAAATTAAATAAGCTTGACGCTGCTTTTCCGAACACGCATGCGACCCGTTGACAAACTGACAGCGAACTGAAACAGAAACTGAATCGCCGCGAACTGAAGCTGAGAACTGAACACCGAACACTGAGCACTGAACACTGAATACTGAATACTGAGCATTGAATACTGAGCACTGAATACTGAAAACTACGCGACAGTTGAACCAATAACAAAACGAACCCAACCCCATGGCACTCGTGTGAGATCGTTGAATGCCACAGCGGTTGAAAGAGGGCTTTCAACGCAAAGAATAATACCCCGATTGGCGGGGGCTATTTTGGCTTTTCGGTTTTCGGATTGGGTTGGAGTGGATTTGAGCGGAACGAAGTTCGGGTTGGGCTTTGCGTTAACGTTTACGTTTACATTTACGAGCTCTACAGCTCCGCGATGTGGCTGCAACTTTAATGGTGGCCGCAGAACACTTGCAGTTTCAATGGCAGCACAGTGGCACACGGAATTAAGGTTTGAAAATAAAAAATAGTTTTAATTTATATAGAATTAAGCTAGGACACTATCATAAAATACGCTCATATGATCAAATGCCCCTTTATAAATATTTTATAAAAGATTTAAATTTGGTAAATAATTGTAAATATTTTCTTGTTATTGAAGGCAGTACTCCGAGGTATGGTCTGAAAATATTGCTATGTTTTGTTATCTATAGTGTTTTAAAAAAGGTTATATTTTATATACTTCTTTGAATTGATATAAAACTCATAACTAGGCCAATAATTCATTAATTTTAAATCGGAAAGCTGTCCTAAGTTAATTTTTATTAGGGTAATAAATCTGCATACTTAATTTAAAATTTAAAACAATTAAAAATTTGGGCAATTTTTGAAAATTTTAATGATGTAACCCCTTATCTTTTTTTCAAAAAATCGAAAAAATTTCAAAAATTTTAATTTCAACCGGACATAGCTAGATCAATTCTGCTGTCAATCCTGATCAAGAATATATATACTTTATGGAGTCGGAAATGACTCCTTCATTGCATTTTATACTTCTTACTGAAGTTACAATCCCATTATTTACCCCACAATTTTATATGAAATTTATAGGAAAAAGTAAAGCTTAAAAATTGAATAACTAAACTAAAAAATACTTAATTTTCATTCGGAAAGCTTTCCCATGCTAGATTTTATTAGCTCTTTCATTCTGCATACTCAGTTTAAAATGAAAAATTTGGCCAATTTTTGACAATTTTAATGATGTAACCCCTTATCTTTTTTTCAAAAAATCGAAAAAATCGAAAAAAATACTTTTGCCTAAAATATAGCTTGATCGACTCGGCTGTTGATGCTGATCAAGAATATATATGATTTATAGGGTCGGAAATGACTCCTTCACCTTGTTATAATACCCTGAAAGGGCATACAAGTATGTTTTTTAGGTTAATTTCAAGACATAATTAAATTCACCTCATTTTACAACAAAATTCTTCAAAAAAGCATTTTAAAGTCCGTAAATAATGTCAATTAAAATATTCAAATATTAAGCTTCTCGACCCACTGTTCCCCATCGATTTGTTCTTTATTTTTCGCACCATTTGACGCTTAATGGCAGAGCCACCGCCACCGTCAGAGCTGGTTGCAGTCGTCAACGCATCGCCGTCACTCAGACGGCTTCAATTGGATATTGACTTCGATTTTGCCATCGGAGTGTCGGCAGTCTAATCAACTGCAATGTTCTGATAAGGAAATGCAGTGCTGCAATGCTGAGGGGAGAAAATGTGCCACACAAAACTGTTGCAAATACTTTATGTGAGCTGGATTTATTTTGGTTTTATGACAGCGAGCAACGAGTGATTTCAAATTTAATAAAGTTTGTTTTGCATTCGGTTTCAGTCGTTGAAAACATAAACTTTTTACGACATTTTTGTGGTTACAATTTTGAGTAAACAAAAGAAGACAGATTTACGAAGAGTCCTTAAAGTTCCTTCACCAAGAAATGGAGACTGTTGATAGCTTATTTATTTTAAAGATTCAATTGAATTGAATGAACAATACTTATAGTTGAACTTATTTTTTTTTATTTATTGAAATATTTATAGCTCTTGACATTTATAGAAAATGCCTAAAACTTTCATTCTAGCTTTCATAGCATTGATTTGATTAAAAGGACCAATTATAGTCCTAGTACAAGTTCAATGGCCAGACGAATAATCGGCCAATCACTTTGGTATGAAATTATCTTCCTCAAACTCCTAACCATTCCATGATTGTCCCGAAAAAAAAACCTTTTACTCGTACACAAATATGGAAAATCCAGAAAGCCAATGTACTTGGAAACATGAGAAATGAGTTGGGCTAGTTCGTTGAACATGAAATGTGTCACTTCTGTCAAGAAAATCCAATAAACTACGCCTCCAAGACAATAAACCAAACAAGACAATTGTGGGGGATGATAAGACAGAACCACGTAGATTTCCACTATATAGATTGATTGTTCTTTATTAAAGGATATGCAAAGGGAAATCGGTCAGACATTGACGTGTGAGTTTCCCTGCGGGGTGCCATGATTAGTACGATTTTTACCGATTTATTGATGAAATTCCTTCTGTGGCTGCAAACAAATTAGAAAATAATTGAAGCCTGCTTCAGAAATCGATTAGTTTACTGAAGAACTTATGTTGGTCATTATGCTGAAAGCCATTTAGTGGAGTGGAGCCTCAATTAACTAGAAAAGGAAGTAATTAATACAGGGGGAAGTTTAATAATTAAGTGGAATTGTGTGGAATTGTCAGAAAGTTTTTACATTAATCAGCTTTATATTTGCCCTTCATGTTCGAATCTGATATCGTCACGTTTTAGCCGTTCCGTCGGCCAAAAAATCTTGTTTGTCTGAACAATTCGCATCTGCGTCTCAGTCGCCGACAATGATTACGGCAAATTGCTGGTGAAAACGGTTTCGCTTGCTTGGCTAAATAATAAACCTTAATTATAGGCTAGCCAACTTAACTGAACTTAACTCAATGTGACTCCCAAAAAAACTAGACGAATACGAGTGCCTTTGATCTTAGACAATTTGCTTACAGCGTTAATTACAACAGCGGAAACGAGGCTAGGCAATTAAGAAATTAAAAATTTGTAATAAGATCACACAAAGGAAGGTTATTAGATTAAGAGAAAAAAATATATGAAGGGTTTTATTAAAGAATATAATTATAAAATATAAATAATTAGTTAAACTCTTAAAGAGCCTTAGTTTAATAAAAAACTTACTGAAGGCCGAAATTTTATAGTAAAAATAGAGTCTAGACTAGTATCAGTCAATATCACAACCTACGGGATTAAGATTTATTTGGAATTTATTTATTTCGCTTAGAAATAATATATAATTTGCTAACTTTGGTTTGGTAATAAAATCGTGGCTAATTTTTTTACTAAATAAATAAAATAACCAAAGCTAAATACAATTTAAATAGAGTTTCGAATCACAATATAGGTTGTATCCTATATCACAACCATGAATACCAATACCTCAACCTACTATATTAAGATCAGTGTAGAAAGTTTATTGTTTATAGCTTTTTTAATAAGACTCTGGAGAAATCATATAATATTCCTATGAATTACCAAATACTTCAACCGAACTTGAATCTCGTAAAATTATATATTAGCCTATAACACAACCACTTCTTACGATATCACCCCTTAAAACCATGGCAACTTCCATTAAAGCAAACCAAATAAAAACTAAATCCCCTTGACAACCATTTGCTTGGCCAAAACAAAGAAAATATTTTTTTTTTTGTTTAGTTATCACAAAAAGCATTGCCGCCATGAAGCTACGAACGCGACTCTGCAAGAAAAGTTCCTTAAAAACCACCGATTCGGCAGAGGAAAGCAGCCAAAGAAGTTCAAACTATCCGCTGAGTTGCGTGGATTGGAGCAGCAATGAGGAGATATATTTCGTGAGGTATCATCATCATCATAAACAATAATTTACCTTTAATATAAATTGTGTTTTTAATATATTTATACCACCCCTGCAGTGATGATCACCAGATCTTCAAGTGGAGCGACGTAACCCGCGACTCGGTGGAGGTAGCCAAGCTGCCGGATGACTTTGTGCCCACAGACCTGCACTGGCTCCTGCTCGGCGGCCGGAGCAGTGGCGGTGGCAAGGGCAGCGACACCTTGCTGGTGTGCAGCAACGATGGCCGCTTCGTGATCCTCAATAAGAGTGCCCGCGTGGAGCGAAGCATCTCTGCCCATGGGGCAGCCATTAGTTCGGGACGATGGAGTCCCGATGGCGCCGGCCTACTCACCGCCGGTGAGGATGGCGTCATCAAGATCTGGTCAAGATCCGGTATGCTACGCTCCACGGTGGTGCAGAACGAGGAGGCCATACGCTGCGCTCGCTGGGCGCCCAACTCCACCTCGATTGTGTTCTGCCAGGGCGGCCATGTGTCCATCAAGCCACTGGCAGCCAATAGTAAGCTCATCAGGGTAAGATATATATAAATATTTGTAATTATTTAATTGGGATTTCATTGATTTAATTATTTTATTTCATGCCCAATAGTGGCGCGCACATGATGGCCTGGTCCTCTCACTCAGTTGGTCTGCCCAGTCCAATGTGATAGCCTCCGGCGGTGAGGACTTTCGCTTCAAGATCTGGGATGCCCAGGGCGCCAATCTGTTTACCAGTGCCGCCGAGGAGTTTGCCATCACGAGTGTGGCCTTTAATCCCGAGAAGGATTACCTGCTGGTGGGCACTTTCAATCTGCTCAAGCTGTGTCACAGCACTGGAGTGAGTCCTGCTTCTAATTCCTACTTCATTAATAATTAAAGTATTTATTTAATTATAATTTTAGTGGTCCTACAACAGTGCCCGCTTTACGGCCCCAAATGTGGGCTCCTTTTTCAGTTTGTCCTGGTCGGCGGATGGCACTCAGGTGGCATGTGGCACCTCCACGGGTCAGTTAATAGTGGCCTATGCCATCGAGCAGCAGTTGATCTCCAGGAATCTGAAGGCCACCAGCAATAGCCGGAAGTCCATTGCCTTGAAGGACATTGCCAATGGTACCCAGGATGTCCTGGATTTTCCGCAGCGTGTAATTAACTTCGGCCTGGGGTATGGACACCTGGTGGTGGCCACCACCCATCAGATTCACATCTACAATGAAAAGTATATCAATACACCGATAATAGTCGATGGCAGGAATGATACCAGGGTCATTGAGGTGGGCAAGAAGTGAGTTAAGTGTATCTTTTATCTGTAAGATGCTCTCTCCTAAACACTATTCTTACTTACAGATACTTTATGATCTTGGATGCCTCATCCATATGGGTGTATACCTACACGGGTCGCCTTCATTTGAATCCTCGTTATCCTGGCTCCCAGGCTCAGATTCCCCTGCTGACATGGCGCTCCCTGTCCTTGGGTCTCGATGTCCTGGCCATTCGAGACAATTCGGATACCACTTTGCTGCATTTATTCGATCTGATACCAGGTGCTTCGCGGCAATACGATCCGCATTCGTTGAGGGCCAAGCAGCCGCTGGCGGAGATCGCAGCCTGTCGGGCGGGCACACCGGATGACCAGTTTGTGGCTTTTATAGACTCCAATCGAGAGCTGTTCGTCAGTGAATCCCGCAATCTCAGCGGGGAGCGGACCGACGAGATTTACAAGATTGGAACACAGCTCACAGCGATTAAGTGGGCCAGCGAGACGAATATCCTGGTGGGAGTGCACGACTCCTGCTACAGCATTTGGTATTGTCCCGGAGAAGGAGCCTCCGATCCCACAATCATTGCCCTCACCACAATTACCTTGGATACGGCGTAAGATTGTTAGTTAGGTTTTATATGAAATCAACTTTAAACTCTTCCTATTTTTTGTAGGGAATTTGGCAAGCAGATTGCCATCGAGAGCTTTGAGGATGCAGTGATCACTTTTCGCTGTGCTGGGGCCCTGCTCCCCGTCAACGTGAACATCCATTGCGAGGTCCTGCATCGCGCCTTGCTCGAGGGCCAGTGGCCGCAGGCGCTGAAGATCTGCCGGCTGGCACAACATGCCAGCTTATGGGCCACCTTGGCGGCGGTGGCCACCAGGAAGCACCAGCTGCAGATTAGCGAGGAGGCCTATGCCGCCGCCTTGCAAATCGACAAGGTGAGCTACCTGCAGCACCTGAAGACACTGACGCCCTCGAGTGCCGAGCAGATGGCAGAGAACTCGCTGATGCTGGGAAGGATGCTGGAGGCGGAGACAATCCTGCTGCATGGTCGGAAGATTCAGCAGGCCGTGGGTTTGTCCCTGAGGATGCACAACTGGCGGAGAGCCTTGGAGATTGCCCAGAAACATCGCGTGGAGGAGCCGGATTTGATGCAGCAGGTGCTCCAAGAGAGGATCAAGTACCTCAAGGCGTTGCAAAGGGAAGAATGGGATCCAGTATACTTGCCGCATGTGGTGAAAGAGGATCCTAATAGTAGTCCCAGTGAATAGAGGAGATGATGGGTCTTGGTCAAAGTTTATAGATATTTAAATCTAAAATTGGAATCAACATAATCCTTTCCATTTATCTTTATTTTTGCTATTAATAAGCGGGTGACAACATGGGTTCTCCAGCCAATCCTCTAAGGACGTTTTGGGCAGCCAAGGAAGCAGCATCGATGCGAGTTCTCTTCGTGGCATAGCCCACATGAGGAGTGACCACTGTAGGGGTATAGAACATAAGAAATAAGTCAAGTGCTAAATGATAATGGGACTTAAAAGATAACAGCCAACGGTGTCATGTTGTCAAGAAAGCCAACGAGAGATTGCAGCTGTTATACTAATAGCCCTTCAAAAATATTCCATTGAGAAAAAAGAAATTATGAACTCCTCACAAGAAAAAGCTAAGTTCCTAAAGATTTAATTAAGATTTTAAGCAACTCACCCACATTATCCAAAGCCAACAGCTTATCTGTCGACCTCAGCGGCTCGGGATCCATGACATCCAAGCCTGCGGCAAAGATTCGCTGTGATTTCAGTGCCTCATAAAGATCATCTTGGTTGACAATTTCTATGGAATAACCATTAAATCTATATCAAATCTAAATAATTACAATAATCAACTTACTGCCTCTAGCAATGTTGACCAGCACAGCGGTCTTTTTCATTTTATTAAAGGCACTGGCATCAAACAGGCCCTGAGTTTCCTGGGTCAACGGAGATGCAATGACCAGGAAGTCGCTTTCCTTCAGCAAAGTATCGAAATCCACCTTCTTGGCATTGAATTTTTCCTCGATCTCCGGACTAACACGATTCCTGGTGGTATATAGAACACGATCGATATCGAATCCGGACAGACGCTTGGCAATGGCCTGACCAATGCCACCAAAGCCATAGAAGCCCACGGTGGCATCACGAATATCCTGGCCCAAAAGCCAATTAAGGTGATAGTTCTCCCAGTTGTCGCTGAAAAGTTTGAGTTATATCAACAAAGAAAGTGAATACTTTATGTTTCCCACTCACCTGTCGATCTTCCTTCGGCCCTCCTGGAACCTCCGGGCAGCAGCGATGAGTAAACCCACCGCCAGATCAGCCACAGCCACAGTTAGCATGGCGGGAGTACTTCCCAGGGGAATTCCCCGCTTTTTGAGCTCCGGCACATCCACATTATTGATCCCAGAGGACATCGTGGATACGGCTTTGAATTGCGGACCGGCAGCATCCAAGACCTCGGCATTTAGGAGATCCCGACCTCCCCAAACAGCGGCATGGCAACCCCTGATCTTCTCCAGAACTTCGATGCGATTGTTGGGCGGTTCACTGGTCACCTGCAGGATTTCACATGTGTTCCTTAGGATTTCAATTCCCTCCGGCGGGACATCGGTATGTGCGATGAGTACCTTATAGGGCTTAGTTGTGGACATTTTCCAAGGGCTTTAAGAGAAATACTATTTGATAATTGAAATACTAATTACAAGTGTTTCGCAGTTGTTCTCTTTACTGGGCAAAGCTTTTTAGCTCTTAAAAAAAACGGACTATATTTGAACTCACTGTGCCACAGACTTTTTAGCTTCACGTTTGTGTAACGACTGAAAAACTATTAGCATTGGCAACCCGCTTTTATAGAGTGTCAGATATCTCTATACTTATCACATGGAAAAGCTAACAGGTTACCTTTCAGACCAAAAATTCTTGTATAAACATCACATATACAGATTATTATAATTTCAGTCAAAAGTATAGAACGCAATGAAGGAGTCATTTCCGACCCTATAAATCATATATATTCTTGATCAGCATCAACAGCCGAGTCGATCAAGCTATATTTTAGGCAAAAGTATTTTTTTCGATTTTTTCGATTTTTTGAAAAAAAAATAAGGGGTTACATCATTAAAATTGTCAAAAATTGGCAAAATTTTTCATTTTAAACTGAGTATGCAGAATGAAAGAGCCAATAAAAACTAGCATGGGAAAGCTTTCCGAATGAAAATTAAGGATTTTTTGGCTTAGTTATTCAATTTTTAAGTTTTACTTTTTCCAATATTTTTCATATAAAATTGTGGGTAAATAATGGGATTCTAACTTCAGTCAGAAGTATAAAATACAATGAGCAAGTCATTTTCAACCCTATAAATCATATATATTCTTGATCAGGATCAAAGCCGAATCGATCAAGCTATATTTTAGGTTAAAAATATTTTTTTAAATTTTTTCGATTTTTTGAAAAAAAGATAAGGGGTTACATCATTAAAATTTTCAAAAATTGTCAAAAAATTTAATTTTTCTAAATCTTAATTTGAGTATGCAGATTTATTAACCTTATAAAAACTAGTATAGGAAAGCTTTCCGAATTAAAATTCATGCATTTTTGGCTTAGTTATGCGATTTTTAAAACTATGATTTGTCGAAAAAACTCAATTAAAATAATCTATAAATATCGATTCAAAGAATGCGATTCCCGAAAGGAACTTTATCTGTTTTAATTCTTTTATACTCTTTCTTTAACTAATAGATAACAGTTATGAAATACAATATATATATATATATAAATATTTGAACTCAAATTCTTATGAATTACTTTATTTTTATAATTTTTTTTTTATGTGTTTCGCTTTCTACTCAAATAATATTTTAAAAATATTTTCAGCGGTAAGATTCAATTCTAATAATATTTATATTGATCATTTTTCATTTTGAATATCATTTTTTATACAATTCATTTTGTATCAATTTTATTTACTAAATTTAAAAAAATGTATGTCTCTTTTTAATTAAATTCAATAGGCAGACTTAATCATTGGCTTTCCCTCCATGGCATTCAGAATGTTATTGGCAGCCAAGAGACTCATCTCAATGGTGGTCTTCATGGTCTGAGTACCCATATGGGGCAGAATAACTGGAAGATAAATTAGATATATATTAAACCCAAATATGTAAAATGAATGATAATTATTTACCGCAATTAGGCAGCTTGAGAAGTGGATTGTCTGCGGGCAGTGGTTCAGGCGTGGTGACATCCAAGCCAGCTGCAAATATCTTGCCACTGATCAGGGCCTCATGCAAATCCGGTTGATTAACGAGACCTTTAAAATAATAACTATATATTTCTGCAATTTGATTAAGTTACTATTAATACACACCGCCCCTTGCCACATTGACGAACACCGAGGACTTCTTCATCTGGGCAAAGGCCTGGGCATTGAACTTCTCCCTCGTTTCGTTGGTAAGGGGAGCCGCCACCACCAGGAAGTCGCTCTCCTTTAGCAGGATTTCAAAGGACACGTGCTCTGCCTGGAAGTCTCCATCGTTTTCCTTTCGGGTTCGGGTGTGGTAAAGGATCTTGGCCACATCCCAGCTCTGCAAGCGCTTGGCAATTGCCTGACTGATGCCGCCGAAACCAAAGAATCCTATCACAGAGTCCCTGATCTCCTGACCCATCATCCAGTTGATTTGCTCCGTTTTCCATTGGGATCTACAATAATGGGAATTTAATTTAAACAAATTAAATAATTTTACATGTGATAATTTAATAAATTTTGAATTAGGGAATGGAGGAAGCTATCCTTTCAATTAAAATTCATTTCAATACACTTTTTAAAACGTAAATACAAATTAAATTTATTTTATTCAATATATACTAACTAGAAATTAATAATTAATAATTAGTAGTAAATTTAATAAGAGCGTATAGATTTTATGTTTTCTTTTTTAATTGTGAATTTTTGTATTCGTATGTGTTACTGTGGTGTAGTGTAGTAACTTGTACAATAGTGAGGAATTTATGTTATAAAATCCTTAATAATCCCAAAAATAATCTCAAAAAAGGGTATTCAAATGTCAGGTTAACTAAGAAGCCGCTCGCCAAAAAAGCTTTCTAAATTAGAAAGCTTATTCGCAGCTGATACCCATACTCAGCTGTTGGTTCCTACCTCTCGATTTCGGTGCGCCCAGCATGGAAATGCCGTCCGGCTGCAATCATCAAGCCGATGGCCAGATCAGCCACTGAATTCCTCACCACACCTGGCGTGTGTCCCAAGGGGATTTCCCGTCGCTTGAACTCCGGCACATCCACGTAATCAATGCCCGAGGACATGGTGCTAACGCATCGCAACTGTGGGCCGGCTGCGTCCAGAATGCCGGCATTCAGGGGCTGATAGTGGGCCCAAAAGATGGCATCGACACCGGGCACCTTCTTCAGGATCTCCTCCCGCGACGGCGGCACACTCTGGCACACAATGGTCTCTGCTCCGCGGGATCTGAGGAGTTCCAGGGCCGGTGTGGGGACATTTGGGTGCGAGACGAGCACCTTGAAGGCAGTGGATGCAGCGCGGGACATGGTAACTATCAGGCGTCGGTTTTAGCAACAAACTGTTTAGTGGAAATTTCCCAGCCCCAAAACAATTCTCAAGCTTTTGCAGGCAGTTGCTCTTCATCTCAATCTCTTAGGTTCCCCCTACACTCTTAAGCTTTATTGTTTGTTCTCTATTTTGCAAGCAAATTGTAACAGCAAGCTTTAATTATTTCCTAGTTTTGTTGTAATCATACACTTTTGTGGGGTACTTTGATTTTTTAGACTGGGGTTACTGTATCAGCAGTAATATTTAAGTGTTTATAATTTTATTTGTTTAAATAATATATAATGAAAGGAAATTAAATCAAATAAAAAATGGTGTAAAAGTTTGGTATACAAAATATTTAAAGTACCATAAAGTCTGTAAATTTTATAGCTTTCAAAAAGATTTTAAATCAGAATGCTGAGGATTAATATTAGAGTTTGCTTTAACAATATTTAATATAATAAATTGATAATAATATGTAGTAATGAAATAATCAATGAAAAATTAACATTTTACGATGTAATTCCCACCTTTTTAACTGATTTCAAAATACTAAGGGAATATTCTGCTTAAGTTGGGTTGCATATTGTAATATTTCTCAATCTAACTTTTATATACTTAATAATAAAAATTAAAGTGAAAGCGCATTAATTCAAAAGCACTTACAGAAAGTGTTTCAGGAATATATCAGCTTAACATTATTATAGGTACATATTATATAAAGTATATATTCAAATTCCTTGCCTCTACCTTCTTAATAACAATTCATAATTTTAGAATTAAGTAACATGCAAACTAGCTTGAACTCTAAATTCCATTCCCTCGAAACAACCTTTTTCTTATTTAAATGAAGCAATTTGTGCTAGCTTTGTACGTGTTTTTTTTTAATTATAATTTTTATTTTCACATCTACAATAATGCCAAGGCCACTCGGAATGCATTTTCCACTTCGCTGAATGGCCCAGTATTTCCATTTAAGTCTGATTTGAATTTCCTAGTAGGCGGGCGACAACATGGGCTCCCCGACCAATCCACGGAGCACATTGTGGGCAGCAATGGTGGCCATTTCGGCGCGGGTTCGCTTTGTGGCGGAGCCAATGTGGGGCAGGACAACTGAAAGAAATCAGAGATATACCAAAGGGTTACTTATTTATAATTAATTTAACAAAAAATTCGTTTGACACGAGATAAAACTCTAAAATTCAACCTTCAAAGGTAATAACTAAGAATGGTTTGTAACCTTCAAAAACCCTCAGTTAAATCTCACCGAAAATACTTTTAGACAATGTCAACCTACTCTAAGCAGATAAGAGGGAATCACAAAACTGATAACAAGGCCAGAAATACAAGCATTTCCCGGACTAATATCAATAAACCCAATTTCGTTTCGATTGTGCCCCCGACTTACCAACATTGTCCAGTGTCAGCAGCTTGTCCTTGGGCGACAGAGGTTCCGGATCCACAACATCCAGACCGGCGGAGAAGATACGGTTCGACTTCAGAGCCTCATAGAGGTCATCCTGGTTGACAATTTCTGCGTGAAAGATAATACATTATAATAGATAGATTATGATAAAAAACAAAGACAACTTACTGCCCCGGCCAATGTTGACCAGCACAGCGGTCTGCTTCATCTTGTTAAAGGCGGTGGCATTGAAAACTCCCTGAGTGTCCTTGGTCAGGGGGGAGGCAATCACAATAAAGTCACTCTCCGCCAGCAGAGTGTCAAAGTCCACCTTCTTGGCATTGAACTCCTCCTCGATCTCCTTGTGGACACGTCGCCGGGTGGTATATAAAACCCGATCAATATCGAAGCCGGACAGACGCTTGGCAATAGCCTGACCAATGCCTCCGAAGCCGTAGAAACCCACAGTGGAGTCACGAATGTCCTGGCCCAGAAGCCAGTTCAAATGGTAGTTCTCCCACTGGTCACTGGTGAAAAGTATGAGTAAAATATTAGAGGAAAAACTCCAGAATTCAAATCAATTGGAGACTTACTTGTCGATCTTCTTGCGTCCCTCGTGGAAGCGACGACCGGCGGCGATGAGGAGGCCCACGGCCAGGTCAGCAACCGCTGTATTGAGGACGGTGGGTGTGTGTCCCAGCGGGATCTTGCGCTTCTTCAGCTCGGGCACATCCACATAATCGATGCCAGCCGACATGGTGGAGATGGACTTCAGCTGGGGACCGGCAGCATCCAAAGCCTCGGCATTAAGGGGTTCATGACCGCCCCATAGGACACCATCGACGCCTTGGATTTTACGCAAGAGCTCAGCCCGGTCGATGGGAAGGCTCTGCACTTGGATGATCTCACAGTTCTCCTTCAGGAGATCGATGCCCTCCTGGGGTACCTCGGGATGGCTGACCAGGACCTTGAAAGCCTTGCCACTGGACATGGTGCGATTTTGCTTCTGACTCCTGCTGGCCCTGCCAAAGAGATCGGCATTACTACCAGCCACCAGCAAGGCCACAATCAGTGGGCACAAAAGCCGAGAAATCGATCCCATTGCGCGAGACGTATTGGTTGCGATCGAAGTCGAGTTTGGCGAGCGACTGAGCTCAGAAGCGGCATACGCACCCGGCTTTTAAGAGCGGCGACGAGGACAGAAAGCCGCTGCGACTGCTGCGACCCACGATCGTGGCAGATAAACCAATGAACCTGTTCAGTACCATTATGATCTCTCTCTTTTCTGTACAAAAAAATATATAGAAATATTTCTCAAGCCTTTGAGCTGCTGTGTTCTCGCACTGAGTTCTCTTCTACTTCGCGGCGTATAAGACTCATAACTCGTTTTGAGAACTAACTGAAGTTGCGCGACATAAAGGCGTAAGCCAAGCTATTTTTGGAAAAATATTAACCGATCTTTCACTAAAAATAAGCTATAAAAAAAAGGCATTTAAAAACAAGACGGGAAAATAAGTTCGGGAAGTTCGAAGTTTATATACCCTTGCAGTTTGCCAAATAAATTATAGGTTCGAATCGGATATTGATAAAAAATAAGCTTAAAATATTCACATTTGAATCGATATTAACGATATTTTTATATGACTAATTTTTCAACAAATCGAAGTTTTAAAAATCGCATAACTAAGCCAAAAGTGCATTATTTTTCATTCGGAAAGCTGTCCTTTACTAGTTTTTATTAGGTTAATAAATCTGCATACTCAATTTGAAATTTTAAAAAATTCAAATTTTTGCCAATTTTTGAAAATTTTAATGATGGTAACCCCTTATCTTTTTTTCAAAAAATCGAAAAAATTTCAAATTTTTTATTTTCAACCGGACATAGCTAGATCGATTCTGCTGTCAATCCTGATCAAGAATATATATACTTTATAGGGTCGGAAATGACTCCTTTATATAGTTACAAGCTTCTGACTGAAATTATAATATCCCTGCAAGGGTATAACAAGTCGGATTGATTTATTAATATAATTACCATTTAATATTAATTAGTTGAATAAAAACCAAATAGTTATATGTTTTTGTGATCAGCTTATATTATTTGTATTAACAAAACTTAAAAGACAACATTTTCAAAGAAATGTGATGCCAACGAACTATTTATAAAAACAAATATTATATAAAACAAGATTATTTTATACAAAATCAATAACCGAGTTAGAATTAGAATTAGAGTTTTATTTTCTTATGAATCAATATATTTGTCGCTTGATTATTATTATTCTTTTAAAGCAATCAAACCTTTATAGTTATCTAAACAACATTGCCCCAGTAAACGCCCAAAGTCAAAAGGGTTATATATGGTCGCTATCTCAGCACTTGAGTCGCCACAAAAGATTTATTGCGAAATTCCCAAAAGCAAACCTTCTAGATATGTTCTCAGCTAATCACTTGTCCACGACACTCGCAACATTTTTGACAATTTGATGCTTTTTTGCATTGTTTATTTGAGGGGAATGGAAAAACCCCACACTCGAATTTTTGCTACTAATTACAAGTTGTTCTCAATGTCATAGAAAAACCAACTAACACTCTTCGAAACTCTCTTAAAAAGGTGAGGCTTACAACACTCTCTAACCGAAGAGAATCTATTTGTTTTTTAAAATAATAATTATGCTCCGTACACTATAAAAATGGTACTCTGCCACCAAACTCGCACGGCGAAGGAAACGAACTGAATTGTTTTCCGGGGTGTAAGCTTTTTCAAGTACTCGGGATCGGTTCTCTTACTATATTTTCTCTTTTATTTTCACTTTTCACTCTTACCGTGAGATCTAGAAAATAGAATACTTTTCCGCTCTGTGCCTGCCGCACGACTGAATAATCGTAGCCCGAAGCCTAAACCTTTATATAGAGTTCCCGTCATATCATACCAATAACATTATCAGTTTACAAAAAAAAAGAGTTAGTTCAGCGATAATTTTTAGTAAAGCAATTTTCTGAAGGTATTTGGAAAGTCATTAAAAATAGTAGATTTTAATGGGTTTCAATGGGTAAAATTTAATTTATTTTAAAACTGGTTAATTCTCGGTTGCATTAAAAATTACTTTTATAAAGTATCTATTTAATAAATATATGTCATTATGTTTAGAATTATTTAAGTGATGAAACAGTTTTATAGATTCATCTCTTAAGTCATTGAAAACATCGGCTTGTCAAATAATTCAAAGGGTAATCTATGATTAACTTTTAAAGTAATTCATTGTAAATGAATGACAATTCAGAAACAAAAACAAACTAAACAAAACAAATAATATTTTTAAACTAGTATAAATATTTAAAAAAGAAATTTGAATATTACGAATAATAATGCAAATGTGCGTATACTTAATATTATGAAAATAAATTAGAAAATTACTATTAATACTATATTATTAGTATTACTATTTTAGTACTATACATTTTCTCATTCTAATTATATTATTAAACGGAATAATAACTCTCTTTTATTAGACATTTATTTTTTGTCTAAAAAATATTAATAAGTGTTTTATTAACCGAAATATTGTAAGATATTAAATTGTTAAAGTTCATAGTTGTTTAAAGTTGTTTAAAGTTTATAAAATAAATATACATTTTATATTTAAAGTTCAAGATAAACAACAGGTAAAAACTCCATATTATAAATCATTAATAATTAATATTTTTAAATTGTTAATATTAATACTAACCGGAATACCAATGCTATCATCTCTGTTCATCGCGATCAATGGTTTTCTGTCTGATTAGACATTGAGCGCGTCACTTGGCGGCCCCTTCCTTCAGCACTGAGCGCTCTTTCTCCGTCTCTTTATCTCTCTCCCTCTCACGCTCTCTGGCTCCAATTCCCCCAATCGTGCCCTCTCACTCTCCAGCTGCTTATCTCGCCGCATTGTGTCATTGCCTCTTATCGGAGCGAGTGAAACCGAATCGGAACTCTTCGCGGGGAGTGAGCAGTTGGGAACTATGTGCGCCTGCTCGAAATACCAGTTGGGGACTTTTCCCATGCGAGTGGTGTGCGATTTCCAATTGGAATGGGCACCACTTGGTTTGCCGGAGGCAGTGGAGCCGTGGAGCCCTGGAACCGTGAAGCCAATTGGAGCCGCTGGAGACGGTGCCCGGGACAGCACAGCACTATTTCGTAGTTTTCGTACATAATGCCGTTTTTTGTGAGCGGATCTGCTCAAATTTTGTCCGCAAAGCAGCAGGCGCTCAGCACTGGCCAACGCACACTCACCCGTCCTCCATTTGGAGTGCTTTTTTTAGTTATTTTTGTTGTTGTGTGAAAGCAGCGCCAAGAACCGTTCGCGTTGGCGTAAGCGTCGATGACGGTGGTGCTCGCTTGGACTTTTTACTGCCAACGAAATTTAATAAATAACAAATAAATGTAATACACTGGTTTTCCTAGAAAAGAAATTGCACATTTTTAAAAAATAAATAATTAATTTGGCACACATTGCGTATACGTAATTTTTTTTAATAAATCCGCTAAATTAACAAGCTAAGTAAATAAATGTAATTTAGAACTGTAAAAAAGTTAATTAAATTTCTAGTCACTGGAAAACAGAGTCTTTACAAATTAATAAATATAGTGGCAGTGCCAATTTGGCACACATTGCGTATACGTAATTTTTTTAATCAATAGTAAAAAAAAATAAGTAAAAATTGAAGTTTCGAACTGTAAAAATGCTAATTGAATGGTAATTGAATTTCTAGTCATATTGAAAAACACAGTCTTAGACAAATAAGTAAATATATTGGCACATGTTGCGTATACGTAATTTTTGTAAATCCATTGAAGCTAAGTAAATAAATGTAATTTTGAATTGTAAAAAAGGTAATTAAATATCTAGTCACTTAAGTTAATTTAAGAGGGAACTTTTTGTTTATTTAGACGATTTTAAATTGATTTTAAATCTTAAAAAAGGTAAATTAAGGTAAATATTTTAATTGCTGTTAGTAATATTCTTATCAGCTATTTTCTTTACTCTCAACACTACTATGCTACTGTTCCATATACTTCTCCAGCTGTTCATAAAGCTGTTTGCTGCTGGATGTTGCTGCAGTTTGTGGTTTGTTGTTTAGGACACCCTGCCCCCCAATGCCTCACTTCCCTCCACACCCCCTGAGAGGTAGAACTTGGCCAGACAGTGCACTCTGACTAATTGAAAAAAGGAAGCGAAGGATGAAAATAAAATCAACAAAGTTTTGTGGCGCTCCGCGTGATGCGAGGGTGGATTTTTTCGTTGTCGTGACGCCGACTGCGCGCTGTCTCGCTGCGTCGTGTGTGTTTTTGTGGCTTTTTTTTTTTTTTTCTTTGGCTTTGTTCTGTTGCCTTGTGGTGATTTTCTTGCAAGTTCCAGCTGCGGCAAAGGGGGCGTCTGTGTATTGTCTGCGTTTCTGGTTTTCAATTCATGCTTTCCTGTTACCAAAACACGATGCGTCATTTTGACTGACGTAACCGGGAGACAGCTGTCTATCAGTTGGGTCCGCCACGATGTTATCGTTATCGTTGTCGTGGTGTCGGCCGCTGGTCGTTGCGACGTCGTCATTTACCGTTACGTCCGCGGCCGCCGGCATTGCCAGCGCTAAACTGCGGTTTGGCGAACAAGCAATCAGCAATTGATGACAGCAGACAGCAGCTAAAATACAGACAGAGAGCCACAGAGTGCGGAAATGGAGGCAGAAGAGACACAGAGAGAAAGATAGGCGGACGGCGAGTAACGGTTCCCATATAATTGCCATCAAAGCAGCTGGAGCTGCTTCAAGTGGCCACTGCCCCCCCGATCTCAACGGGGCTGCAGCTTGCGATTTAACCCTATAAAGTAGCATTTGATTTGAGTATGTAAATATTAAATGGAACAATTAAATATTATTTCAAGAAAAAATATATTCACGCAATTAATTTAAATTTAATTTTCAAGTATAGAAATAATCCTTAAAGTGTACCTTGTTTTATTTGGAATTTAGTAATAATTTAAAATAACACAGAAATTTTAATATAAGTTAATACCAATTATTTTAAATTATTTGCTTTAATTTTTCTTTAAATTTTAAATTTCCGTACCATTTTTATAATCGAAAATACATGGCATAATATGGCACTCTTAATGACATCGATACCTACAAGTAAGCTAAGCTTTTCTCCATACATCTCAGCGGGTTTAAGTCAAGTGTCAAGGTCAAGTCGCTAGCAACATCTAAGCAGCAGCAGCATCCGACTCCAACGCCAACGGTAAGCAGCAAATAAAACACATCTTTTCTCCATCCTGCTTGCGGCGCATTCTGCTTGCTTCATATTCGGCGACACAGCAGCGGGAATAGCAAATTGCGGCCGAGCGAGCGACAAAGCTGCAAAGCGAAGCGGAGAAAATCCCACCGCACTCCGCGCAGGCGCCTTCAGACACCACCCAACTCCACTGCGAAAGACGGGAAGGTGTGGGACAAGAGCCATAGACGAAGAGGGCGCAAAAAAAAGTGGACGAGCGTCACCGATTTTTATGGTGTAGGCTCCCTAAAATCGACGCGCAACATTGAGGCAGGTCCCTCTACGCGATACATTGGAACAGGCGGCCAGAGTTGGCCAGCAAGAAGCGGGCCAGCCAAGCAGACGGTGCCTACAACGCATACCCGACAGAGCCGGAGAGCGGGAGAGGGAGCTTCCAGTGAGCTTCAATGGGGGCGAGAGGCAGCTCCACTCGCGGGAGAGACCAGTAAGCTCCAGTGTGTGAGAGAGCCTCTGCAAGCCCCACTGGTGTGAGTGGAATGGTATGACTGTGGGAGCTCCACCACATGAGCAGCGGAGTGAACGAGAGTGCGCGAGCGTGGGAGTTGATGGTGCATACATATAGACACATATGCATTTATACATTCATATATTTGCATTGTGGCTTGCACACCCTTTAATTAAGATATAATAGAGTAGACCCGTTTTGTGTTTGTTTACACTTATAAAGCAACAATAATAACAAAGCTATACAGAAAGAAATCTAGGGCACATTTTGAAATGATTTTTTAAATAGAAATAATAACTTTTCAATATTTTTTTAGTACTAATATTCATTTAATATAATAATATTAATATAATTAATACAAGAATAATCCTATTATAATCATATCTTCGTTGAAATTCATTGAAAAGGTCTCCTTTGGTCCTGACCTCTGACTTTTGCTTGAATAAAGTATAAATGCAATACATTTTATTAGAAAATAGAGCAGCAAACATAAAATAATAAAATACTAAATAAAATATTAAAACTAAATATCCTGAAATTACTAAAATTTCAATTTAAACCAGGTACCTAATTTGCATGTCCCCCCTATTAACAACTTTTAGAACTGCAATTATTTAGATACAGCTATTAAATAATTAGTTATGGTGTTATTTTAAGTCGTATTGTATTAATATAAATCCCAATTGTTGTACAGCCCCTGTACAGTAAGGTGGAAATGAAGAGTACTAATCAATTGTTAATGGTCCTTTTACTGGGGTATACTACAGTGGCACTAAAAGATCGTAAGTAGGATATATTCTCGAACCCATTCATAAGTAAAATATATATTTTTTGCTTTTCAGCCATTTGTGGACTTCCACCTTTTTTAAAGGGGAAATGTTATGCTTTAATACCTAGCTATTCATATGTTTTGGAAATCAACAAATGCAGTCCTTGGACCTATTATGGATGTGGTGGCGCCGTAAATATATTTGGTACTAGAGAAGATTGCGAGACCATGTGCATGGAGTAATTAAAACTTCAGGCTTTCTTCATTTAATAGATTTGTTTTTATTTTAAGGAAGCACAAAGGAAATATTTCATTATACCTTTATATACATAATACATTTCAATTATTAAAATTTCAGCATCAAGCTGAAACCTAATTCGCATATCCCCTCATATTAACTGCTAATAGAAGTATTTAATGATTTAGACACAGCTAATGAAATATTAGCTATGGTGTTATTTTAAGTGTACTTAATAACAGTCTTTGGAAAGCACCTGGTTCTCTAACTAAATATAATAATAAAAATATGAAGACATTTACCAAATTGTGGACGCTTCTTCTACTTGTGTGTACTGCAAGGGGATTAAAAGATCGTAAGTGGGATTAATTCGGGAAAACATTCTTGAGTATAAGATACATTCTGAACTTTTCAGCCATTTGTGGACTTCAGCCTTATCAACAGGCGATTGGCTTTTTCGTAATAATTTTGTATGTTATTCTTATAATTCTATAACCAAGGAATGTAATGATTGGATTTATGGAGGCTATAAAGCCAACGCTAATATCTTTGACACCTTAGAAGACTGCAAGGCCAAGTGCTATGAGTAATTTTTGAATCATCTTGGATATTTATAATTTTAGTCAGAAGCTTGCAGGGAGTAAAGGAATCATTTCCGACCCTATAAATCATATATATTCTTGATCAGCATCAACAGCCGAGTCGATCAAGCTATATTTTAGGCAAAAGTATTTTTTTCGATTTTTCCGATTTTTTGAAAAAAAGATAAGGGGTTACATCATTAAAATTGTCAAAAATTGGCCAAATTTTTCATTTTAAACTGAGTATGCAGAATGAAAGAGCCAATAAAAACTAGCATGGGAAAGCTTTCCGAATGAAAATTAAGGATTTTTTGGCTTAGTTATTCAATTTTTAAGTTTTACTTTTTCCAATATTTTCCATATAAAATTGTGGGTAAATATTTAAGTTTTAATGTCCATTTACGGGGATTCTAACTTCAGTCAGAAGTGTAGAACGCAATGAAGGAGTCATTTCCGACCCTATAAATCATATATATTCTTGATCAGCATCAACAGCCGAGTCGATCAAGCTATATTTTAGGCAAAAGTATTTTTTTCGATTTTACATCATTAAAATTGTCAAAAATTGGCCAAATTTTTCATTTTAAACTGAGTATGCAGAATGAAAGAGCCAATAAAAACTAGCATGGGAAAGCTTTCCGAATGAAAATTAAGGATTTTTTGGCTTAGTTATTCAATTTTTAAGTTTTACTTTTTCCAATATTTTCCATATAAAATTGTGGGTAAATATTTAAGTTTTAATGTCCATTTACGGGGATTCTAACTTCAGTCAGAAGTGTAGAACGCAATGAAGGAGTCATTTCCGACCCTATAAATCATATATATTCTTGATCAGCATCAACAGCCGAGTCGATCAAGCTATATTTTAGGCAAAAGTATTTTTTTCGATTTTTGAAAAAAAGATAAGGGGTTACTATTTTAGGCAAAAGTATTTTTTTCCGATTTTTTGAAAAAAAGATAAGGGGTTACATCATTAAAATTGTCAAAAATTGGCCAAATTTTTCATTTTAAACTGAGTATGCAGAATGAAAGAGCCAATAAAAACTAGCATGGGAAAGCTTTCCGAATGAAAATTAAGGATTTTTTGGCTTAGTTATTCAATTTTTAAGTTTTACTTTTTCCAATATTTTCCATATAAAATTGTGGGTAAATATTTAAGTTTTAATGTCCATTTACGGGGATTCTAACTTCAGTCAGAAGTGTAGAACGCAATGAAGGAGTCATTTCCGACCCTATAAATCATATATATTCTTGATCAGCATCAACAGCCGAGTCGATCAAGCTATATTTTAGGCAAAAGTATTTTTTTCGATTTTTCCGATTTTTTGAAAAAAAGATAAGGGGTTACATCATTAAAATTGTCAAAAATTGGCCAAATTTTTCATTTTAAACTGAGTATGCAGAATGAAAGAGCCAATAAAAACTAGCATGGGAAAGCTTTCCGAATGAAAATTAAGGATTTTTTGGCTTAGTTATTCAATTTTTAAGTTTTACTTTTTCCAATATTTTCCATATAAAATTGTGGGTAAATATTTAAGTTTTAATGTCCATTTACGGGGATTCTAACTTCAGTCAGAAGTGTAGAACGCAATGAAGGAGTCATTTCCGACCCTATAAATCATATATATTCTTGATCAGCATCAACAGCCGAGTCGATCAAGCTATATTTTAGGCAAAAGTATTTTTTTCGATTTTTCCGATTTTTTGAAAAAAAGATAAGGGGTTACATCATTAAAATTGTCAAAAATTGGCCAAATTTTTCATTTTAAACTGAGTATGCAGAATGAAAGAGCCAATAAAAACTAGCATGGGAAAGCTTTCCGAATGAAAATTAAGGATTTTTTGGCTTAGTTATTCAATTTTTAAGTTTTACTTTTTCCAATATTTTCCATATAAAATTGTGGGTAAATATTTAAGTTTTAATGTCCATTTACGGGGATTCTAACTTCAGTCAGAAGTGTAGAACGCAATGAAGGAGTCATTTCCGACCCTATAAATCATATATATTCTTGATCAGCATCAACAGCCGAGTCGATCAAGCTATATTTTAGGCAAAAGTATTTTTTTCGATTTTTCCGATTTTTTGAAAAAAAGATAAGGGGTTACATCATTAAAATTGTCAAAAATTGGCCAAATTTTTCATTTTAAACTGAGTATGCAGAATGAAAGAGCCAATAAAAACTAGCATGGGAAAGCTTTCCGAATGAAAATTAAGGATTTTTTGGCTTAGTTATTCAATTTTTAAGTTTTACTTTTTCCAATATTTTCCATATAAAATTGTGGGTAAATATTTAAGTTTTAATGTCCATTTACGGGGATTCTAACTTCAGTCAGAAGTGTAGAACGCAATGAAGGAGTCATTTCCGACCCTATAAATCATATATATTCTTGATCAGCATCAACAGCCGAGTCGATCAAGCTATATTTTAGGCAAAAGTATTTTTTTCGATTTTTCCGATTTTTTGAAAAAAAGATAAGGGGTTACATCATTAAAATTGTCAAAAATTGGCCAAATTTTTCATTTTAAACTGAGTATGCAGAATGAAAGAGCCAATAAAAACTAGCATGGGAAAGCTTTCCGAATGAAAATTAAGGATTTTTTGGCTTAGTTATTCAATTTTTAAGTTTTACTTTTTCCAATATTTTCCATATAAAATTGTGGGTAAATATTTAAGTTTTAATGTCCATTTACGGGGATTCTAACTTCAGTCAGAAGTGTAGAACGCAATGAAGGAGTCATTTCCGACCCTATAAATCATATATATTCTTGATCAGCATCAACAGCCGAGTCGATCAAGCTATATTTTAGGCAAAAGTATTTTTTTCGATTTTTCCGATTTTTTGAAAAAAAGATAAGGGGTTACATCATTAAAATTGTCAAAAATTGGCCAAATTTTTCATTTTAAACTGAGTATGCAGAATGAAAGAGCCAATAAAAACTAGCATGGGAAAGCTTTCCGAATGAAAATTAAGGATTTTTTGGCTTAGTTATTCAATTTTTAAGTTTTACTTTTTCCAATATTTTCCATATAAAATTGTGGGTAAATATTTAAGTTTTAATGTCCATTTACGGGGATTCTAACTTCAGTCAGAAGTGTAGAACGCAATGAAGGAGTCATTTCCGACCCTATAAATCATATATATTCTTGATCAGCATCAACAGCCGAGTCGATCAAGCTATATTTTAGGCAAAAGTATTTTTTTCGATTTTTCCGATTTTTTGAAAAAAAGATAAGGGGTTACATCATTAAAATTGTCAAAAATTGGCCAAATTTTTCATTTTAAACTGAGTATGCAGAATGAAAGAGCCAATAAAAACTAGCATGGGAAAGCTTTCCGAATGAAAATTAAGGATTTTTTGGCTTAGTTATTCAATTTTTAAGTTTTACTTTTTCCAATATTTTCCATATAAAATTGTGGGTAAATATTTAAGTTTTAATGTCCATTTACGGGGATTCTAACTTCAGTCAGAAGTGTAGAACGCAATGAAGGAGTCATTTCCGACCCTATAAATCATATATATTCTTGATCAGCATCAACAGCCGAGTCGATCAAGCTATATTTTAGGCAAAAGTATTTTTTTCGATTTTTCCGATTTTTTGAAAAAAAGATAAGGGGTTACATCATTAAAATTGTCAAAAATTGGCCAAATTTTTCATTTTAAACTGAGTATGCAGAATGAAAGAGCCAATAAAAACTAGCATGGGAAAGCTTTCCGAATGAAAATTAAGGATTTTTTGGCTTAGTTATTCAATTTTTAAGTTTTACTTTTTCCAATATTTTCCATATAAAATTGTGGGTAAATATTTAAGTTTTAATGTCCATTTACGGGGATTCTAACTTCAGTCAGAAGTGTAGAACGCAATGAAGGAGTCATTTCCGACCCTATAAATCATATATATTCTTGATCAGCATCAACAGCCGAGTCGATCAAGCTATATTTTAGGCAAAAGTATTTTTTTCGATTTTTCCGATTTTTTGAAAAAAAGATAAGGGGTTACATCATTAAAATTGTCAAAAATTGGCCAAATTTTTCATTTTAAACTGAGTATGCAGAATGAAAGAGCCAATAAAAACTAGCATGGGAAAGCTTTCCGAATGAAAATTAAGGATTTTTTGGCTTAGTTATTCAATTTTTAAGTTTTACTTTTTCCAATATTTTCCATATAAAATTGTGGGTAAATATTTAAGTTTTAATGTCCATTTACGGGGATTCTAACTTCAGTCAGAAGTGTAGAACGCAATGAAGGAGTCATTTCCGACCCTATAAATCATATATATTCTTGATCAGCATCAACAGCCGAGTCGATCAAGCTATATTTTAGGCAAAAGTATTTTTTTCGATTTTTCCGATTTTTTGAAAAAAAGATAAGGGGTTACATCATTAAAATTGTCAAAAATTGGCCAAATTTTTCATTTTAAACTGAGTATGCAGAATGAAAGAGCCAATAAAAACTAGCATGGGAAAGCTTTCCGAATGAAAATTAAGGATTTTTTGGCTTAGTTATTCAATTTTTAAGTTTTACTTTTTCCAATATTTTCCATATAAAATTGTGGGTAAATATTTAAGTTTTAATGTCCATTTACGGGGATTCTAACTTCAGTCAGAAGTGTAGAACGCAATGAAGGAGTCATTTCCGACCCTATAAATCATATATATTCTTGATCAGCATCAACAGCCGAGTCGATCAAGCTATATTTTAGGCAAAAGTATTTTTTTCGATTTTTCCGATTTTTTGAAAAAAAGATAAGGGGTTACATCATTAAAATTGTCAAAAATTGGCCAAATTTTTCATTTTAAACTGAGTATGCAGAATGAAAGAGCCAATAAAAACTAGCATGGGAAAGCTTTCCGAATGAAAATTAAGGATTTTTTGGCTTAGTTATTCAATTTTTAAGTTTTACTTTTTCCAATATTTTCCATATAAAATTGTGGGTAAATATTTAAGTTTTAATGTCCATTTACGGGGATTCTAACTTCAGTCAGAAGTGTAGAACGCAATGAAGGAGTCATTTCCGACCCTATAAATCATATATATTCTTGATCAGCATCAACAGCCGAGTCGATCAAGCTATATTTTAGGCAAAAGTATTTTTTTCGATTTTTCCGATTTTTTGAAAAAAAGATAAGGGGTTACATCATTAAAATTGTCAAAAATTGGCCAAATTTTTCATTTTAAACTGAGTATGCAGAATGAAAGAGCCAATAAAAACTAGCATGGGAAAGCTTTCCGAATGAAAATTAAGGATTTTTTGGCTTAGTTATTCAATTTTTAAGTTTTACTTTTTCCAATATTTTCCATATAAAATTGTGGGTAAATATTTAAGTTTTAATGTCCATTTACGGGGATTCTAACTTCAGTCAGAAGTGTAGAACGCAATGAAGGAGTCATTTCCGACCCTATAAATCATATATATTCTTGATCAGCATCAACAGCCGAGTCGATCAAGCTATATTTTAGGCAAAAGTATTTTTTTCGATTTTTTCGATTTTTTCGATTTTTTGAAAAAAAGATAAGGGGTTACATCATTAAAATTGTCAAAAATTGGCCAAATTTTTCATTTTAAACTGAGTATGCAGAATGAAAGAGCCAATAAAAACTAGCATGGGAAAGCTTTCCGAATGAAAATTAAGGATTTTTTGGCTTAGTTATTCAATTTTTAAGTTTTACTTTTTCCAATATTTTCCATATAAAATTGTGGGTAAATATTTAAGTTTTAATGTCCATTTACGGGGATTCTAACTTCAGTCAGAAGTGTAGAACGCAATGAAGGAGTCATTTCCGACCCTATAAATCATATATATTCTTGATCAGCATCAACAGCCGAGTCGATCAAGCTATATTTTAGGCAAAAGTATTTTTTTCGATTTTTTCCGATTTTTTGAAAAAAAGATAAGGGGTTACATCATTAAAATTGTCAAAAATTGGCCAAATTTTTCATTTTAAACTGAGTATGCAGAATGAAAGAGCCAATAAAAACTAGCATGGGAAAGCTTTCCGAATGAAAATTAAGGATTTTTTGGCTTAGTTATTCAATTTTTAAGTTTTACTTTTTCCAATATTTTCCATATAAAATTGTGGGTAAATATTTAAGTTTTAATGTCCATTTACGGGGATTCTAACTTCAGTCAGAAGTGTAGAACGCAATGAAGGAGTCATTTCCGACCCTATAAATCATATATATTCTTGATCAGCATCAACAGCCGAGTCGATCAAGCTATATTTTAGGCAAAAGTATTTTTTTCGATTTTTTCGATTTTTTGAAAAAAAGATAAGGGGTTACATCATTAAAATTGTCAAAAATTGGCCAAATTTTTCATTTTAAACTGAGTATGCAGAATGAAAGAGCCAATAAAAACTAGCATGGGAAAGCTTTCCGAATGAAAATTAAGGATTTTTTGGCTTAGTTATTCAATTTTTAAGTTTTACTTTTTCCAATATTTTCCATATAAAATTGTGGGTAAATATTTAAGTTTTAATGTCCATTTACGGGGATTCTAACTTCAGTCAGAAGTGTAGAACGCAATGAAGGAGTCATTTCCGACCCTATAAATCATATATATTCTTGATCAGCATCAACAGCCGAGTCGATCAAGCTATATTTTAGGCAAAAGTATTTTTTTCGATTTTTCCGATTTTTTGAAAAAAAGATAAGGGGTTACATCATTAAAATTGTCAAAAATTGGCCAAATTTTTCATTTTAAACTGAGTATGCAGAATGAAAGAGCCAATAAAAACTAGCATGGGAAAGCTTTCCGAATGAAAATTAAGGATTTTTTGGCTTAGTTATTCAATTTTTAAGTTTTACTTTTTCCAATATTTTCCATATAAAATTGTGGGTAAATATTTAAGTTTTAATGTCCATTTACGGGGATTCTAACTTCAGTCAGAAGTGTAGAACGCAATGAAGGAGTCATTTCCGACCCTATAAATCATATATATTCTTGATCAGCATCAACAGCCGAGTCGATCAAGCTATATTTTAGGCAAAAGTATTTTTTTCGATTTTTTCGATTTTTTGAAAAAAAGATAAGGGGTTACATCATTAAAATTGTCAAAAATTGGCCAAATTTTTCATTTTAAACTGAGTATGCAGAATGAAAGAGCCAATAAAAACTAGCATGGGAAAGCTTTCCGAATGAAAATTAAGGATTTTTTGGCTTAGTTATTCAATTTTTAAGTTTTACTTTTTCCAATATTTTCCATATAAAATTGTGGGTAAATATTTAAGTTTTAATGTCCATTTACGGGGATTCTAACTTCAGTCAGAAGTGTAGAACGCAATGAAGGAGTCATTTCCGACCCTATAAATCATATATATTCTTGATCAGCATCAACAGCCGAGTCGATCAAGCTATATTTTAGGCAAAAGTATTTTTTTCGATTTTTTCGATTTTTTGAAAAAAAGATAAGGGGTTACATCATTAAAATTGTCAAAAATTGGCCAAATTTTTCATTTTAAACTGAGTATGCAGAATGAAAGAGCCAATAAAAACTAGCATGGGAAAGCTTTCCGAATGAAAATTAAGGATTTTTTGGCTTAGTTATTCAATTTTTAAGTTTTACTTTTTCCAATATTTTCCATATAAAATTGTGGGTAAATATTTAAGTTTTAATGTCCATTTACGGGGATTCTAACTTTAGTCAGAAGTGTAGAACGCAATGAAGGAGTCATTTCCGACCCTATAAATCATATATATTCTTGATCAGCATCAACAGCCGAGTCGATCAAGCTATATTTTAGGCAAAAGTATTTTTTTCGATTTTTCCGATTTTTTGAAAAAAAGATAAGGTTAATTTAAAATTGTCAAAAATTGGCCAAATTTTTCATTTTAAACTGAGTATGCAGAATGAAAGAGCCAATAAAAACTAGCATGGGAAAGCTTTCCGAATGAAAATTAAGGATTTTTTGGCTTAGTTATTTAATTTTTAAGCATTAATTTGTTGATTTGTTTGATAATTATCAATTCAAATTCTTATAATGTATTTCTGAACTAGTATTTGTATGTCAGAACTACAGCAACACTACACATTAGTGTCAGCACTCCAATCTCAGGCTTTTAACTTGGTCGAAATTAGTAACAGAATAAAGACACACAAGATGAACTCATCGGGGGATTCCTCACGTTCGAAGGGACCTCCCATCGATCAGAAGACTTATACCATGGTTGAGTATATGGAGAAGATCAACAGCCTGTTCCCGCTGCCGCCGAAGCCGGATAACATATGCCACGATGAGTTTATCAGGCAACTGCTCGCTCCCTACGTCCTGGAGAAGAAGAAGGAGGAGACGAGCAATATATTTGTGGCCAAATCGAGTACCTCCGAGGTGGATGAGGAGACGGCATTCCGGGCCAAGATGTACAAGACCAATGTTGCACCGCGTGCCAAGGGCACGACCAGAGGTACGACTCGTGCCACCACACATTCGATTCTCAGTGCTGAGCAGCGCACCTCCGCCGCCCTAACCCAGCAGAAGTTCCAAGTGCGGTTCGCCAACCTGATGTCCGACTTCCGGAACGTGTGCATCATCTATCAGCTGCTGCAGCTCCAGGAGATCCTGAATGTTATGAGGGAGTTCCCACCGGCGGGCACCAATCCCAATGACACCATCTTCGTGTGGTCCTATCAGAACACCTTGAAGCGCTTCGAGCAGCAGCCGACCACCGTTTATGTGGACATTCTGGAGAAGAATAGGACGGAGGCTACACTGGATGACCTCAAGTTCTATGTAGATTTGGGTGAACTTATCAATCTGATACAGGCCCTGCTTAACGATGTCATTGCGGATCGAAATCTGTGCGATGAAAATGCATTTATGGATCTTCTCAGGTGAGCGACTATTACTAGAGATTTTTAAAGGTTCTTCGAATATTTTATTGGGTTATTTTTTATATAAATTTAAAAATAACTAAAGAGTATACATTTATTTATAAAGGCAGCCCAAGAATTCTGAACTCGAACTATTATTTTTTATGTATTTTAAGAGATTTTAAGAGTTCGTTATCAATTTCTTTAGGGACACCCAAGTGGACATTGACAAAGTAATTGCCTCTCCCTATGAAACCATAATGGCCGAACACGACTCTTTGAAGGAGGAGAATGCCAAGAAGAAAATAATTGGATTCCAAAATCCCCGATTGGTGGCCAAAGAGCGTTCCCTTAAAAAGGAGCGACATCAGATAGATTGTAAGTGCTCTCGCTATTTAATAATAGATGTATTCAAATTATTTCCTAGATTTAAGCCCCATAGAGACTCGCTATAAGGTAAATTGGACATATGATAGTGTAGAGCAGGGACAATATAAAGATTTTCTGCACTGTAAGGTTTGTACTCCCAAAAACAAACGATATAGCATATAGATATATGTTCTCGCTTCTTTTTTTAAGGTACTTACCGATGAGCTGGAAAAACTCGCCGAGCAGACAGCCAAGGATAGGATGGTGTGGAAGAGCTGTCAGACGAAGTACTGGACCATGATCGAACAGTACAAGAGCCGCATCAACATAGTGCAGGAGGCCTTCGACGAGGACATGGAGACCGCCGATAATATGCTGCAGGCCACCATCACTCGAGTGACCAAGTGCAAGGAGGATCTCAAGGCGCAGATGGATAAGTTTGAGATGTACCGCAGGAAAATTAAAGAGGTCCGCGATATGCTTGCCTTGGAGGAGGAGAGGGAACGGGCCCGTTTGTCGGCAGTGAGTTGCATTTAAAAAATGTGTCGATAAGTGAGTCGCTTTCTAAGAACCAACTTGACAATTGCAGGCTCGGCCCTCGAAGAGACCCTCCCAAATATTGGCCAAACAGAAGGCACTGGCTAAGGAGGCCAAGAAGAGGGAGAAGCTGGAACGTCTTAGGGCCAAAAGGGAGGCGAAGGAACTGGCCAAACAAGAGGCCTTGGAACGGGCCAAGGAAGAAGCCAAGGATGAAGATTGATTCGTCAACAGTTTGCACATTGAATACGTTTACGTAACTCTGTAGTTATATACATAGAATAATATAAAGTAAAAAGTATTTATTCGGTTTCGATAACTCTTTGCCTACAATAAAATTTATTAATTCCAGAAACTAAATTTGTATATAGATATATGTTGTATATAGTTCTGTAATCTGTTCAAATTTCTTTGCTTTGACATAAAATAGTTTTTCAATATATATATATATAGATCCAATATCTTTCTTCCAAGTTCTGTCTGTCTGTCTCTCTGTCTTACTCTCTAACACATTGCCCTGTTTACAGCATTATCTCGGTCACTCTATTTTAGGGATATACATATAGATAACTACACTAGATTCATAATATTCCTTACTGTTTCGTTTCTCTTTGTTTGTTTGTGGAAGAACGGGGTCCGCCGTTTAGAAACTAAAACTTTATACACATGGTTTGTTTTTTTACACAACGAAAAACTGAACTAAACTGTAACTTAGATTAGTAACTAGAACTAACGAACTAAACAGGTAAAATGGCTTAGTCTAGAAGTTAAACGTTAAACTATAATAACCAACTAGTTTTGCATAATATCAAAATGAAAACCGCTCTCGAGTTATTAACACATAAAACACATATAGCTCCACCGCCACGCACACAATTTGGTTTTAGGTCTCCTTAATAAAATTAAACACTAAACATTAATCAAGCTGAGGACTGGGGCATCATCCGTCCAGGCATCCGAGGAGCTGTTGCCCCCTAATTGTTGGCGTGCGCCGTGCGCAGCTTGGCCCGCACATTCAGATACTCGGGATTCACATACTGCCGCTCCTCGGCATCCTCCTGATCCTGCTTCTGGGCCGCCGCCTCGTGCTTCTGCGCCCGCTCCATAATCACACGACCGAGCTCTCCCTTCAGGCCCGGAATGCCGCCAACAATTTCCGCATCCGGTGAGTGCTGCTCGGCGGCCGCATGTCGCTCCTTCTGCTTGTCGTAGGCCCGTTGCAGTTCCGACTTTTGGTTAAGCACGCTCTTGCCACTGCAATAAAGGTTAATTTAGTATTAGATTTTATATCCTTAAGGAATATGAATAGTAAATAATCTTACATTCTGGCATTGAACTTGAGCTCTCGATGCAACTCCTTGCGATCGGTATTTTCCATGCAGGGATTGATGAGCTTCTTGGGCAGGATGAGGCCATCTTGATCCGTCTGGACACCGGTGGGCGTGGCCGGCGGGGAGCTGGTCATGGACATCATCGTTCCAGTTGCGTTCTCAACCTCCACCGGACTCTGCCTGAATGCTGTATCTGAAAGATAGATGCGAAGAGTTCAGCGATAAGTGAATGGATTTCGCATTCTTTGACAATACACTGTTACAAAATAATCAATTAACTTAAGGCACAAAATGTAATTTTAATAAAAAAAGAAAACGTATTAGCATTGTGCATAAGTATTTCCTTTAAATGGGGTTTTAAAGTGTGATTTTAATCCCCAGATACATGAGATTGATCTTGGATTGGGTATACCTTATGCAAATCACATTTCTTTCAGTGTATCTCTGCTGGACGTCCCCTTCGGTTGACTGTGCCAAAGTTTAATTGGCACTTGGCCTTCCCCTCACAAATCAGTTCGGGCCTTAACCGCCCAACAATGCACACGGCAACGACGACCAAAGCACCAAGAAGACCCAACAAAAGACGTCTAAAGCTGCGTCGTTGTTCTCTTGCTCGTTTATTAAGGTTAAATATTTCTTCTCATTCATGTCATTGTCAATTTGTTATTACAAAAAAACCAGAAGAAACAACAGCTGTAAAACCGTAAAAAAAAACTTTATGAGAGGCAGAAAAGAACTCGATTCAAGTCAGCGGTAAAGCTCTTTTTTGCTTTCTTGTTCTGGTTTCTTCAGGCTCCGCTGTTCTTTTTGTAAATTTTTTACTGAACCGTCACCAGCGAACTTCTTTTGTTCACCCATCATATTAACCCACATCTCGCAGCGGACTAGTTAGTCGCTCGAAGCCCAAAACCTAAACTAGATTAATAGGCGATGATAAGGGACAGAGCAGAAATAAATACAAAAAAACACAGAGAAATAGCGCTGAAAGGGCAATGACATGGCTGAAATGACTTCAAAGTTCAGTGGGTAGAATTTGTGGCAGAAAATACAAACTGGAGTGGAATTGCATTAGGGAACATTGCCAACAATTAAACTACATCTTAAAAAGGGGGAAAATTTCAATACTGAAAGGCATTATTTATGAAAAGCCTTAGCTAGCTTTTAAAGTTAGTTTTAAACCGAAGCTAAATCGCATAATTCTAATTCAAAAGTAAACCCTAATTAAAGTTTATAGGTTGAAGAACCTTAAATAAATTTAAGAGCCATAAGAAGTATGCCTGAAAAAAGTATGCCATTGATTTTTTAATGCCTGAAAACAAATTAAACTTGAGTGGGCAGAACTTTAACAAATAAATTACTTGTGCCTCAAAAAGTGGAATCAGTTAAGGTAATAAATGTTAAGTAAATGCAAACAATGACTCAGAAAACTAAGTAGAAAGTGGAACAGAATTTTATTATTTACTTTAAAAGGTTTTTGATATGCACATACAAAACCATTAAAATAATATGTAAGCAAAGAAAATCATTGGCAAAAACTAGTTCACACGAGTCTGTATATTTCCTCGTCTTCAAGAGGGTTAAACAACTTTAATTGCCAACTCCGCTCAGAGTTCGCGGTCGACAATCAATCAATCAATTTCATCAGAGTCATTTCAGACAATTCCAGCGAATTATGTTTGTTGTTGATTCAATGGTTAAAGGCATCCGAGCATCAAGAAATCTCTTGTTTTGGCCGACTCTAATGGCCATGAAAAGCATCGCAACCTTTAACAACATTTTTCGTAGGCCCACGGCAATAGTGACGAAAGCAGCTCTATTATCAGCCACTAGCTGCATTATGCTAATCATCAGATATGCCATGTCCCATGTCCCATATGTGGCACAATCGGAAATCGCATGCAAATCCGTATTGATTGATTTAAACTTCTTCGATTTCAAATGAAAATTTGCATTCGCCGCCGCAACGTCGCTGTCTGCACTCGCAATTTGCATTTACATTTTCAGCGATGTCTGGTCTCGGATAATTTTTCAAATAGTTTTGCTTGAATTGACCCAATGCAACCATGAAGGGTAATGGAGGAAATCCCTGGGGGAAAGACTGATTGGAATGGAAGCTTAAAGTACCCTGGGGTACATAATATTACTAAATAAATTTATAAGCCCTTTTTATACCCTGCAGGGTATTATGATTTTAGTCAGAAGCCTCTAAAGCTGTGAAGGAATCCTTTCCGACCCTATAAATCATATATATTCTTGATCAGCATCAACAGCCGAGTCGATCAAGCTATATTTTAGGCAAAAGTATTTTTTTCGATTTTTTCGATTTTTTGAAAAAAAGATAAGGGGTTATATCATTAAAATTGTCAAAAATTGGCAAAATTTTTCATTTTAAACTGAGTATGCAGCATGAAAGAGCTAATAAAAACTAGCATGGGAAAGCTTTCCGAATGAAAATTAAGGATTTTTTGGCTTAGTTATTCAATTTTTAAGCTTTACTTTTTCCAATAATTTTCATATAAAATTGTGGGAAAATAATGGGATTGTAACTTCAGTAAGAAGTATAAAATGCAATGAAGGAGTGATTTCCGACCCCATAAAGTATATATATTCTTGATCAGGATCGACAGCAGAATCGATCTAGCCATGTCCGGTTGAAAATAAAATTTTTGAAATTTTTTCGATTTTTTGAAAAAAAGATAAGGGGTTACATCATTAAAATTTTCAAAAATTGTCAAAAAATTTAATTTTTCTAAATTTTAAATTGAGTATGCACATTTATTAAGCTGTTAAAAACTAACATGGGAAAGCTTTCCGAATGAAAATTAATGCATTTTTGGCCTAGTTATGGATTTTTTAAACTTTAATTTGTCATATAAAAATATTGATAAGTATCGATTCAGAGACTGCGAACATTGAGCTTAGTTATGATCGATTACTGATCGATTTTTGTTTAAATTATTTTTTAAAAGAATGTCAAAAGAGTTAGTTTCGAAACTTCTTTTTTGAGGTGGAATACCCAGGGTATTTCCCATCCATTCCAGACAAGGCTTCACCTCACTTACGGTGTGGTGTCCATCGTCGCCCCAACAAGTTTTCCCTTGCGCAATCGAGTGGTTCGACTGGCCGGACCCCCGCCTTAACACCCTTCGCCAGTGGCTGCCGGGCCATGTGGGTTAATGAGCACTGCACATGTGTTTTGGGCTTGTGTACAGAGGGGGGTTTCGGGTGTGAAATTAACGCAAATGAAATAAATGGAGGCGACTCCATAAGGGAGCCCAGGCCCAGGCCCAAGACAACCCACTCCGACCGGGCTAATTATATGCAATTTGTTTTCACTCCGAATGACCGGAGGCGACCCAGTCTAAGGCCCGTAAATCAAGACAACATTGGAGTGCATTGTGTGTGTACACACACAATTTATGATATACTATAATGTCCCGTAGAAGAGCTCTGAATTTGGGGTCTGCGGTCGCCAGAAAGAAAGTTTTCCAGCCCATACCATGCAACCATGGGTTAAGGGACCAACAAGCCATGACAGCACCAGTTAAATGCAAACCATTGTCATGGCGGGGTTAACTAGCTCAAAAGACAACAATATTTATTCAGAAGAAGCAGAGGCAATTTTCTTTGGAGTGGAAAAGAGCTGTAAATCATAATTATACCTCTGTCAATTTTATAATTTTATTTAAAAGCAAATTAATATGGCTCCAAACATAATTTCTTTCTCTTAATCCAACACAGAGTTTTGTAATTAAACGAGTTTTTAGTAAAACACAACTTCAATTAACAAAATCTCGTATTCCATGGCTTAATGGTTAAATCTCTTTTATTTTATTGTTTAATAATGTCGTTTTAAAGCCCAAAATTGCATAACAAATGTGTGTAAGTAAGAAATAAATACAAATACATAAATAATGAGATGTCATTTTGATTATTTCCTTCATTTTAAATACCTCCACGGCATTTTCACAGTTTTTAGATTTTATTTTGTTGCCTTTCAAGATAGGTTTAAGTTTCTCTAACGAATCTCTTCACGTGAATTTATTTCAATCAACATTAAACCCCTACAGTCTTTTCAACCTTATCAGCCATAAATGTGATGTGACTTGGTTGAATTTTCTACACTTTTACCCGTACTTAATCATTTTATACCATCGATGAAAGCCAGCTCCGTGGAAAGCCGAAAAACAAAAAGAAATAACCACGATTTCACTAACTTTTGTCTGTCTACAAACAAGAAGGCTGTATATGAATAGAGCGATAAATAAGTGAACGAATGTGTGAATGAGTGAATGAATAACTAAGCAAATGAATTATTCACTCGACTTCTTGACTCACTTTCGAAGACGGACATGCGGTTCATGATGCTGCTGGAGATATTCGACGAGGGACGCTGCATTTTGGCAATATTTCCTCCTTTTTTATGGTCAACTAGCACTTTTTGTGTACACTTAAAAATGTTGGGGATTTTTGGGGAGTTTAGGGAATTTTGGAAGATTTTATATAAGTTGTAAGGGGGGGGGCGAAAAACAAGCGATTGTTGCTAGGTTTTCAATATTTCTTTCGGTTTAAATTCGATGTATTTCCTGTTTACAGTTCAGATGAAATTTTTCACATGGAATAATTTTGTTTTTGTATTTTATTTTTATTTTTTTTGTAGGCAAATAAAGTTTATGGATTTTAAGTGAAAGTCAAACTAAATGCATCCGTCCTGATAGTGAGCACCATAATACTTCTGCCCGAAAAATCGGGCAGCCAAATAAACTCGATTCCATTTGGCTTGCTTCCATGCATATAATATTTGTTAATATTCGTATGCTTGTTCCTTTTCCGATGGGGTCTGAATACGAATTGAAATCCCATGTCTCTACTTTTCAACTATACTGTAAAGAGGCCTTTGCAATTTTTGCAGAAACAATCAATTGTTTTCTTTAAATGCTGTATTTACTGTTTCAAATAAATGATTTTTATTAGGAAGAGTTCATTCAATCAGCTGATTTTGCTGTTGTTAGTTATTGTTGCTAGTAAGTGTGACTTTCGCTTTCCACGACGTTCTTATCAACGCGACAAACGGCTCAAAACTGCGAGCTGAGAAGGAAAATGTTGGTAACCAGACCCCTCAATCGATTGCTGCTGCTGCTGCTGCTGCAAGTTTGTGCAGTGCAACGCCAACACGTAACGCGTTCGGCTTGCTGCTATTTTAGGCTTCCTCATTTGCAGCAGCTAACCAAAACGGGGTATGGGGCTTTTCCACTGGGGGTTGGGGATGCAGTTTTCCCTGCCGCCGGACGGGCTTATGCAAGCCGAGCGAACGACCAAACAAACAACTGACCCAGATACGTACTTTAGCCACGAACAGAGCGAACTGCTTAGAACGAATAGGAAAACAAAGGTATAGCCAACGGCAAACTAAAGCCAAAATGGATTATATCCTTCAGAAAGTGAAAGCCCTTTGTTCTCAATCAAAATCAACCCCGAATCTTAAAAGCCAGAGCACATTTATCAGAATATATACATTTGAAAACCAAGGTAATCGAAATTGGCATATTAGTTCTTTTCTTAAATACTGTAGCTTAAATTTAATCTAACAAAACGACTTTAACACCTTTTTGAATTTAATAAAACTAAAGAAATGTTGTAATATTTATATACCCTTGCACGGTGTTATAATTTTAGTCAGATGCTTGTAACGATGTGAAGGAGTTATTTCCGACCCTATAAATCATATATATTATTGATCAGCATCGAAAGACGAATCGATCTAACTATATTTTATGCAAAAGTATTATTTTTCGATTTTTTCGATTTTTTGAAAAAAAGATAAGGGGTTACATCATTAAAATTGTCAAAAATTGGCCAAATTTTTCATTTTAAACTGTATGCAGCATGAAAGAGCCAGTAAAAACTAGCATGGGAAAGCTTTCCGAATAAAAATTATGGATTTTTTGGCTTAGTTATTCAATTTTTAAGCTTTACTTTTTCCAATAATTTTCATATAAAATTGTGGGAAAATAATGGGATTGTAACTTCAGTAAAAAGTATAAAACGCAATGAAGGAATCATTTCCGACTCCATAAAGTATATATATTCTTGATCAGGATTGACAGCAGAATCGATTTAGCTATGTCCGGTTGAAAATAAAAATTTTGAAATTTTTTCGATTTTTTGAAAAAAAGATAAGGGGTACCATCATTAAAATTTTAAAAAATTGGCAAAAATTTTAATTTTTTTAAATTTTATTTTGAGATTGCAGATTTGTTAACCTAATAAAAACTAACATATGAAAGCTTTCCGAATTAAAATTTATGCATTTTTGGCCTAGTTATGCGATTTTTTGTTTTTGATTTGTCGCAAAATTTGTAATATAAAATATGGATAAACATCGATTAAGCTAGGTTATAATCGATCAACTTCGGCTTTTCTTGTTTAAAGATAAATTTGTTTAAATATATATAATTTCTCACATAAACTTATGGCCTCAACCTTACACATAAATCAAACAGAATAGTCGAAGCACCTGCAATACCCTTACGTGTGGCGCATTGTGAGTCAAGGCAGCGCAAGGATGTTGCATGTTGCGCGTGGCAGCTGGCTGACATCAGTGGGCGGTAGCCTTGACCCGACCCTCCTGCCTGTCTGCAGAAAATAAAGGACATCCCACACGTGTGCAGGATGGCAAAGCACCGAGCAAGGAGGTAGGGCGCCACAGCATCCTGCTCCTGCAAGAGGAGCTTTTCCGGAAGCTCCGAGCTGGGAGCTGGGAGCTCTCTCCGCCTGCCTCTCTCTGTGTTGGGAGAATTTCGGAGGAGCATCGGCACAGCCTCCTCCTGGGGAAGAAATCGGAAAATCGACAGGACAAGCTTGGGGCTGCCCCTCAGCTTCCTTTTCCTGACCGCCTGGTGCTAATTGGCTCCATGGAGAAAATGGCCGCTCCACACACAACACAAACATAGCGGGGAAGCCATTTCGGCATTTTCCCGCATTTTCCGGCCCCCCCTTTTTTGTAAGACGCCAGCCCAAGACATGGACCAACTTCTTAGCCGGCAAGCAAACTACAAAAAAAAAAAACAAAAAAGGAAACCGAGGAATCCACGAATAACAGCAGGGGAAGTTTCAGCCACTCCAGTATTTCTCCAGCCGACGAAAAAGGGGCGGTTTCCTGGGTGGGAGTGGTTAGCAGGGGAGTGGTTACCAGCGGGCTGGCTCTTCCCACCAAAGGACTACAAAAGGGGCGGAACAGGGAGCCCGCCATTGAGCAACTCTAACTCAAATACTCCGCCTCAAATCAACCGGCGAGCAGGAAAAGACGATGGCCGCCACTCTAGACAGGAGCAACAGGAGTCACGAAAACAGGAGCTATGACGACAACAGGCAACAGGATTAGACAGAGACAGGAGGCGTAGAGGGAGAGCGAGTTCGAGTGGGTGGCAGCAGGACAATATAAATGCGCGGCGACATACAAAGATATTAAGTTACACAGAGAATAATAACATATAGTTAAGGGGAAAAACATTGCTAAATGTAATATATATATATTATTTATATTACATATTATATATCTTATTCATTATGTTAATAAAATAAAATATACCAATAATTTATATACACAAAACATATATTGATTTAAAGTAAGATATCATGGTAAAGCTATGAAGTTACAGAGAGAATAATAAAATAAAGTTAAGGGGAAAAACATTGCCAAATATATATATATATTTAATATTTTCATTATGTTACTAAAATAAAATATACCAATAATTTATTTACACAGAACATATATTGATTTAAAGGAGGTTTACCTACAGCTCTGCCTAGCGACTCAGCAAATTTCTCTGCCTGGCCTTTCAAGGACCTGGCTTTATCAAGGACTTTTGGCATAGCTCCCTGTATTACATAGACACCACTGACTCTTTTTTAAACCAATCTTTATGGTAATTAATAATAATTAAAACTAATTATCTTCAAAGCTCTCAGAAATTATATATTATTTAAAAAAAAATTAAATCAAATAATTACAGTAAAATATATAAATATTTTTTGTAAGTGCACTTCAGGCTTTCCTTATGCCTTGAAAGCTTTTTACAAAACCCAGCAGCAAGCTTCGCTGTTCTCTCTATCTCTGTCACGCTCTGCGATACCCGCCTCTTTCTGTGACGTCAGAATTGAACCCCTGGGGAACCCTCGTGCCCTCTCTGTCCCACGCGCAGTGGGTTTTTGTGCGAAAAACATCAATAAATAGATTTCCCTGATTTTTCAACAGGATAGCAGCAAAAAGCAGCAGCAGCAGCAGCAGCAGAAGTCACGACAAACAACAATTGCTATTCTTTCAACAACAATAACAACAACAACACGCCACCACCAACAACAACAACAAAATCAACACAAACCTAAAAACCTCCCCCTAATTCCCCCACCACACCTAAGCACTCTGTCATAAAAGCTTCTGTCAGTGTATATTTCTAGTGGATGGGGAAAGGGGTCGTCAGGTGTTTTTCTCTGAGTGCTTTTTATGTCTGGTTACGGGTTAATTTACAGGCGACGAAATCAGCTGTGCGTGTAGTCAGGGGTTAAGAGGTTGCTCTGCTAATTTCTAGCTACCCAAAAAAAAAAGTATATATATATAGGAAAGAAAAAAGGAAATATACCGTGGGGTTGGTTTCGTTTTCATCTATTTGCTTACCACAAAAGTGAGTGTGCCTATGTCTGGTGTAAATATTTACTTAACAAGGCCAAAAATAACAGAAATAGAAACGAGCCGAGGAAGACAGTTCAATAAATAAAGCAGCTATCGAAACTTGTGTTATGGCTAAAAGCAAAATTGTGTCTTTTGCCGATTTTTGAGCAAAAAGTTCTTACATTTTGATTCGAATTTAAATGTGTCGATAAAAATATTTCAACTCTTTTGAGTGCGAGCCATTAAATGTTTGGACTAACTCTGACAAGTTTTTCCTACTACTTGGCCAGTTTTCCTTTTGCGTGAAAACTTTGATGGTCAAAACTTGTGCGGACCAAGTTTTTGTGGTAATGAAATGGGGAAAACTTAAAAAGGCTGCTCTCTTAGAGTTGAAAGATATAAAAGTTGCAGATAATCTTAAACAAATAAATCAAAACTGTCGATGATTTAAACAGAAATTGGACATACCAATCTTTCAAAAACTCATAGCTAAGCCAAAACAGCGTTAATTTTAAATGGGTATTAAAATTAAAATATATATCCACAATTTTATATGAAAATTATTGGAAAAAGTAAAGCTTAAAAATTGAATAACTAAGCCAAAAAATCCTTAATTTTCATTCGGAAAGCTTTCCCGTGCTAGTTTTTATTGGCTCTTTCATGCTGCATACTCAGTTTAAAATGAAAAATTTGGCCAATTTTTGACAATTTTAATGATGTAACCCCTTATCTTTTTTTCAAAAAATCGGAAAAATCGAAAAAAATACTTTTGCCTAAAATATAGCTTGATCGACTCGGCTGTTGATGCTGATCAAGAATATATATGATTTATAGGGTCGGAAATGACTCCTTCATTGCGTTCTATACTTCTGACTGAAGTTAGAACCCCCGTAAATGGACATTAAAACTTAAATATTTACCCACAATTTTATATGGAAAATATTGGAAAAAGTAAAACTTAAAAATTGAATAACTAAGCCAAAAAATCCTTAATATTCATTCGGAAAGCTTTCCCGTGCTAGTTTTTATTGGCTCTTTCATGCTGCATACTCAGTTTAAAATGAAAAATTTTGCCAATTTTTGATAATTTTAATGATGTAACCCCTTATCTTTTTTTCAAAAAATCGAAAAAATCGAAAAAAATACTTTTGCCTAAAATATAGCTTGATCGACTCGGCTGTTGATGCTGATCAAGAATATATATGATTTATAGGGTCGGAAATGACTCCTTCATTGCGTTTTATACTTCCGACTGAAGTTACAATCCACTTAAATGGACATTAAAATTTAAATATTTACCCACAATTTTACATGAAAATTATTGAAAAAAATAAAGCTTAAAAATTGAATAACTAAGCCAAAAATTCCTTAATTTTCATTCGGAAAGCTTTCCCGTGCTAGTTTTTATTGGCTCTTTCATGCTGCATACTCAGTTTAAAATGAAAAATTTGGCCAATTTTTGACAATTTTAATGATGTAACCCCTTATCTTTTTTTCAAAAAATCGAAAAAATCGAAAAAAAAAAATACTTTTGCCTAAAATATAGCTTGATCGACTCGGCTGTTGATGCTGATCAAGAATATATATGATTTATAGGGTCGGAAATGACTCCTTCATATCTTTTCATACTTCTGACTAAAATTATAATACCATTCTTTGATATTTATCAATTTTTATTGACAATTTAATTCCAAAACCTTTTCTTTTTAATTTCCTTCAATTTAAGAAAAACTTTCTTTAAGTAATATTATTGCCAGCTGTACGTGTTCAATGGCTTTTCATTTTCTGGCTCACAATTATGTCACGGCGCCTAATTACCAATTGTCTTCTGGTTCCAGCTAAATAAACCCACCCAAAAGCAGCCCCACTTATTGTCTATTTCTCCCCCTTGTTGGAGGCGCGTGTTAGTCATAGAAATTTTATATTTACTATTTATTTGTGTTTGCCACATTGACTTGTGTTTGCCGGCAACAAGCAACACGCAAGGCTATCCTTATTAGCTACACTGGTAAAAGCGGTATTTAAATTATAATATTTCAACATTAAAGTGGGTTTAAATATATATAAGCTGCAGTAAATATTACATTTATTGCTTGTATATTATTTTTGGTTTTTCCAGCAAATGTGTTAGAAGTATTTATTACTCTTACTGAACATAATATAGAGAGCCAAAAGAATGTTTTCTTTTTCTATATTAGAAATCAATATTTTCCCTTCAATTTTATATACAAATACCTATAATTTTTAACTGTGCACCCTCTTTTCTTTGAAATAGTTTTCTTTCAACATTTGACTCCATCAAAATTGTAGTTTTTCCTCCTTTAGTCTCTTTTAATTTTAATGGCGTGTCAGAATTTATTGGCCACGTTTAGTCGGCCGTTTGTGCCCCACGCCCATGGCTAATTAACTGGCAGGTGAGTCATGAAATTAGCTAATCTGCCACGCCTCCTCCGCGGCCTTATATACATTACATATATATATTTTTTTGTGGTCAATCAACCCAGCGGGAGATGCAACCACAGGAAGTCGTCCAAGTGGTCAAGTCAAAAGCATTCGGCAATGTAAGTCAGTCATTTTCATTCCCCACCTGCAAAGTGGCTTACCGGCTTTCACTCGATCCCTCCGCGGCAGCACCGCCAACTGTCCGCTTCAGTCACTCATTCAGTCACTCATTCAGTCATTCATTCATTCGCAAGTCGCAGCCACTAATTTTCCGCGTCGACATCGTTCGTCGTCTTTGTACGCGCTTTTAATAACAATTTTCAGTTTAATTTGTGGCATTTTTTTTTCACTTTTTTAAATGTTTTTTTTATATATTTTGGCTAAGCGGCTTGACAGGCAAAAACCGGTCAAAAGTCCAGTCAAAGTCCACTAAATAAAGTCCGAAAACAGTTTGCATTGCGCAACGTTTGAGCCTCTGTAAATAAAACCTGGGAACGGGACACTAAATGGTTACTGGGAATTAGCTTGGGGAAACTGCCAGAGAAAAACTCACTAAAAAAAACCTCCCTGAAAACTGACCTTTCCCTGGAACTAGCTGCCACAGAAAAAAAAAGAACGTTTTGGCCCCAAACAGAGAGCGAGAAAACGATTCCTAGAAGTTGGAACCCAGGCAGAAAATGCATTTCTAAAACTGAACAAAAATTTGTTTTATAAACAAAAAGCAACACACACACATGTGGCATTCCGAATTCAACATTCCGCATAAACAATAACACAAACAATTTGCCCCACAGCCCCACACCACAGAACTATATTTTTGTACAATAAACAGAAAATTTGTTTTTGCCCCGAGTCAGAAATAAATATATATATGAGTTCGACTGAAAGATACCTATTAAAACTGTATATATTATATTTGGAAATTTGTCAATTAAGTATTCAATAAATTTAAATTTCATTTTGTTAGGTCTTAGGTAAAAGTTAAACAAATAAGAAACTCACTTTGCAGACTTTAAACGTTTGATTTATGGTATAAATTTCATTTTATATAATATCAAAATAAGTTTTATATAATATAATAATCTTATATTTGATTTCATAATATTCTATATAATATACAATAATATTCTTATAATTCATTTCAGTTTTATTTCCAAAAGAAACAATACTAAATAAGTTACATTAATCCAAATATAAATCTACACTTTCCTAAATTGAATACACACACTTTGACCCCAAGATCATAGGGTATAAATATATAAAAAAAAAGAGGGGCGCTGAGTCCATTAAAAGAATTTCGTAATCGAAATCCCGCATCGAGCTAATCAAGCCAAAAACAAAAATTCTGAACCATAGCCATGCGGGTGCAAAACGCTTATCAGTCGGAATAATAATAGCTGGGACACCGGGCAACAACAAGGCAGATGAAATAAATTTAATAAACATTTTTATGATTGCTATTTGCCTTCAGTTGTTTTTGGCTTTATGGAAATTTGTTACGTTTTGATGTGGTTAAGTAATCTCAAGATATTTTAAGGGGATAAACGCGCTTAAATTTGGGCAAATATTTGACCATGAATGAGCATTAAAAGCAGACGTCAGTGCTTGATAAGAGCTTCTTAGCTAATCTGTAGAATTAAAAAAAAGAAGATAATATCCCTTTCCATTCTACTATAAAAAACAATTGTAATAGAGACTAGAGTTTAAAACTTTTCCTGTACTTTTGTCTATAGAAATCATTATATTTTAGGCAGCCATTTAAGTTTCGAATGGCGCAACTTTAAATGGTGTATTTTTATTAATACTAAATAGGGGATCATAAAAATTTATAGTTTATGAGGCCTTCAGAAATTTGTATATAGTAGAACAGGGGGTTTATTTAGGGAAAAGTTTTAAAGAGCTTTTAGTTCAGGTATTTACTCGCGCTAAAAGACAAATGCTAAAAATGTAGTATTCATTTGATTTAACTTCGCTTTTAGGAAGGAAAATAAATCTAAATCCCTCCCCGTTTAAAACTATAAATACTTTCATAACTCAATCTCTGAATAAGCATCTTTAAATAGCCCCAAGAATCACGCTGCTGTCTGATTTCATTCTCAAAGTATTTTTTCCATCCAAAATCAGATTTTGAAATGAACACAATTATGGCTGCATTTATGACATAATTTGGGGGCCATTAAATACGAATGCCACACGGCTGCCGTCTTATCAAAATGGGTCATAAATGCGATTAGTTAATATTCAATAGAGACAATGCAGCCGCACCTTCTTCAATTTATTTATATATGTAAATATATGCCAGCGGCGGCTTAACAAGAAATGACTTTAAGTCATAATGCGTGTAAATGAGCCTTGCAACAAAATGGCCTTGACTAGTAACAACAACAAAACCCCCCGCCAACAAACATCAAATTAGCCAATCAAAGAGAAAAAAACACATTTCACGCGCTCGCAGACAGTAATAATCATTTCGAAAAAGGTATGAAAAAAAGAGTTAAACAATTTTATGTAAGCCGCCAGACGCTGAAGAAATTGCAGCACTTAACAAATAAAACACAGATTGCAGTCGGCTCGAAATAAAAAAACAATTAAAAGCTCTAAACACGCATTTGAACCTTTCACTCTTTTATTTTCACTTATCTTCCATGACGGAGCGAAAAGTATTTGCCTAGCTCTGAACTCGCAAAAAAACGAAAAATAGCAAAAAAGACTTAAATTGAAATTTATATTGTTTGATAAATCCATGAAGACATCAACAAAAACAAATCAATCAGTTGCGGAAACGGAAAACGAAACAAACGAAATCAAATGGAACCAATCAAAGGAAAGTAAAGCTAATTTGCATAAGCAACTTTAATCAAAAAAGATGTATAGGGGAGGGAAGTAATGTTTTTAATGGTAAGTCAAGTGTTATAAGAGCAATTTAACAATATAAAATTAAATATATTTATTTAAAAATTTAATTTATATAAGGTACTGAGTGCCAAGGAAGAAAATAATACAAAAAACACATATGATTACTTAAGAAAAAATTTACTAAAATTGAAGTAATACTAAGTATCCCTATAAAAACCATTTTTCCTTAGAAATAGGGACATTTTATTGACCACATTTTCCATATTTTCCAATGAACCATTAAATTTCCCTATAGAATTCGACCTCAAGCACGTTGACGTCACTCAGACAGAAATTACAAAGAAATGGGGTTCATTTATCGCTTGTGTATCGCATTTCTTACATTTTACTTTTTCCCTAACATTAGTTATTTATTTTTATTTATTGCCTGTGACTGTTGTTTCTCTTTTTTTACAATTTTCTCGCTCTTTGGTCTCGCATGCAACAAGTTCCTCACATTGAAATATCAAAAATGTTCACAGGAAACCATCAAAATGTGCAGCGCGAAGTCGAAAGGCTATATCTTTTGTGTCGCTCTCAATTTGCTCAGTATCTTTTACTCTGAGGGGGGTTGTGTTTTGATATTACCCTCTAGTGTTCTCTGCTCTCTGTTTCCTGCTCTTTTCCCTGCTCTTTTCCACATTTCCCCACCATCGAGAGACCTCGCGTCATTGCACTGCGTGTGGGGAAAATGGGGGAGTTAACACCCCCCAATGGGTGGTGGTGGTGGTTTCAAGGGGTGCAAAATATACATAAAAAAAAACATTATAATGCGTGAGGGGGTAGAAATAAACGAAATCCAAAAAATTATTGATGTTGGGGGTGGCTGTGGAGCATGGAAATTATTTGCAGCTGTTAATGCAATTATCAACCCCATCCAAGGTTCTACAGGCGAGATGCATTGCAGTCAACTGCGTCAATTACGGCCTGTTAGATAATTGCATTTTTTCCATTAATGAACAAGTGTTAATTTGCATGCACTTCAAAGGCAGGCTGTCGTTATTTTAATAAACAAACAAGAAAGGAAACTAACTTCCGAAGTATATGCACCCTTCTAGTTAGCAATTGGATTATGGGATCAAATCGGAAATCGATTAAAATAGTCCCATTTTTGAATCGATATTTATCGACATTTTTATATGACAATTTTTTGGACAGATCAAAGCTTAAAAAACTCATAACTAAGCCAAAAAGTCATTAATTTTAATTTGGAAAGATTTCCTATGTTAGTTTTTATTAGCTTAATAAATCTGCATACTCAATTTAAAATTTAAGAAAATTAAAATTTTTATCAATTTTTGACCAATTTAATGATGTAACCCCTTATCTTTTTTTCAAAAAATCGAAAAAAAATACTTTTGCCTAAAATATAGCTTGATCGACTCGGCTGTTGATGCTGATCAAGAATATATATGATTTATAGGGTCGGAAATGACTCCTTCATTGCGTTCTATACTTCCGACTGAAGTTACAATCCACTTAAATGGACATTAAAATTTAAATATTTACCCACAATTTTATATGAAAATTATTGGAAAAAGTAAAGCTTAAAAATTGAATACCTAAGCCAAAAAATCCTTAATTTTCATTCGGAAAGCTTTCCCGTGCTAGTTTTTATTGGCTCTTCCATGCTCCATACTCAGTTTAAAATGAAAATTTTTGTCAATTTTTGACAATTTTAACGATGTAACCCCTTATCGAAAAAAAAATACTTTTGCCTAAAATATAGCTAGATCGACTCGGCTGTTGATGCTGATCAAGAATATATATGATTTATAGGGTCGGAAATGACTCCTTCAAATAGTTTTAAGCTCCAGACCGAAATTATAATACCCTGTAAGGGTACGAGAAAACCCAGAATTTAAGGTCTAATTTCTTCATGATACCTCGAATGGCCTCCAGGCACTTGTTTTTTAAGTCATATTTAGCATTAAACTTGTAACTTGAAGCAACGTTAATTGGCTAACCCAGAAAAGTCAGCAATGGGTGACCATAGAGATCGACCTTGACGATAGCCAGCCAGTACTCATCAAAGCCAACTTGTGGTGTAACCAATTTCCATAATTTTTTAATGCGATTGAGCACACTGTGACTGTGACTGTGACTGCTACCGGTGACTTCGAACAATGGCGAGGAAAAATACGAGGAAGATGGAGGAAAACAAGACCACTCGACGACTGGCTGCGCGGTTGAAAAGTCAAAGTCAAATGCAACACATAATACAATAAAACAATAAAGCTACAAGAAAACAACAACAACAGCAACGACGACGGACGAACAATAATCGCAGAAAGGAAAACAAGTTTTCACTTTTATATATATATATGTTTTTGTTTTTGTTTTTAGTTACTCGGGTTTCCAAACGCGATTCAATTGCACTATGTTGTTGTGTTGCTTGTTGCTTGTTGCTTTTGTTGGTTGTCGCTTGGGCAAATTTGTGGCCATAATGATGAATTGCATAAGCCGGAATTGTAATTGCAATCAGTGACTACAACCGCCACAGTTGCTCATCCGCTTTTGGTCAATACAGTCAAACTTGGTCAAAACCGATCAGCTTGAAGATCAAATATACCAAAACTATACTTCTTGGATTTTTAAGAATATATTAAAAGAGATTATTTCATATTTTTCTTGATAACTGAACTCAAAAATACCTTTAAATGCTTTATAAAATATTAGAAATAAAGTTTCTTAAGCTTAAACAATTTTGTTAATAACTTTTAGGGTATAAACTTTAAAGATTCCAAAAATACTACAAACATAATTCATTTTGCAATTAGCTAAGAATATATTTAAATAATATAACAATAACTGAATAAAATAATTGGTAACTGAACTCAAAACTGTTTTGGAAAATGCCTTTAAATGTTTTACAAGATATAAGGGATAAATTTTCTTAACCTTATATAATTTTATGAATCCTTTCTATGGTATTTATAAATATATCCTAAACCTGACTCAATTTGTGCTAATACTAGTGGTTCCAATAAGCCAAGTTAGCCTGTGATTGACACTCTCATTGATCGGGCCAAAACCTGTTAGACACTCTCCCTATCTTTCTCCGCTGATCTCTGCAGGAGTTGGGATATCTTTTGGAGGAGCTGCTGCCTGCTTATCGGGCTCGCGAATTTCGCGCGTTTGAAAATCTCCACACAAAAAAGCATGACCATATAAGGAGTCGCCTGGCAACCCAAACAAAACCAACAAAACATCCAAACAAATGACTATTTTCAGCAACAAAAAGTGCGATGATTACGTATCAAGCACATGGCCTCCGCCGCCCCTCCTTATTTGCACCCTGCGCGTTGTACATTTATATATATGGCCCCACCCCTGATAGTCAAAAAAAAAAGAAAACAACAACTTTTTGATTCATTCACCCAGCGCCTACATTATTCCCTATACAACATGGATCCATGCACTGATCCATGGCGCTTGGCTTTGTCTAAGATTTTGCTCCTAGAAAAGTAAACATTTAGTAATAAGAATGTACATAAATGTACATTTATTAACAATGAAGAAAGTAAACGGAGTGATGTTAACTTAGGGTTTACCTTTAAATGGGTTATCATCTGGAGTGAATCTATATGTATGTATCTATATTATTATCTTTGAACTGTATTAGATTTTGATGTTTACTTGTAATCGTATCACGGTGTACAAAAAACATATAATAAAATATGTATCCCTTTATATTATCATTTTGTTTCTTGATATATTTTTAATCTTTTTAAAAAATGTATAACAAGTTATTAGAACTTCGCTATATGTTACAATGCCTTAATTGAGTGTATACTTTATTTAGAATATATTAAAGTCGGCTTTTATGCGACTTCTTTTATTTCTAAATATATTTGTACACCTTATTAATTGCATAAACAATTATGCTTCATTTTCAATATAGTACGATTAATTTATATAGAGTATACTATGGTCGGGTTTAACTCACTTCCTCTCTATTCTTTTTCACTTTGATTGCTCGGCTATGTGACCTTGCTGCCTATTTTTTTGTATCGCTTTTTTTGCAAATCTAATCCGAATGGGAAGCGTACACCAGAAATGGAAGTGTTTTATTCAATTGGTATTTACATATGCTATGTAGTTGACCTAAAAGTAATGCCAGCAAACAAATGTAAAGCGCAATTTGGAACACAAGCAAAAAAAAAAAACAATTAAAACAATTAAGCTTATACAAAAGCGATAAATTAGAAGCTCTTATGTTTTTGCGGAGATTGTGTATGGCAATGAATTAAATGAATTTTATTGTGTAGTACAACCGATTTGATTGCCATATCAGTAAGATGTTTTTTTGCGCATAAATTTTAACTTCTTTCTGTAGACATCTGTGCAAATTTTAAATATTAAACATCTGCCACATTTTTGGATTTACGGAGCATGCAAAAATGTTCATTTTTTGAGTGGTCCATCAATCAAGCCAAGATTAATAGCATGCAATCGCGGTTAATATTTTTTGGGTGTTATTTATTTTTTGTTGTTGTGTCTGAGCTCATCAGTGACAATTTATCAATCATTAACCCAACCCAAATGGGCAGCCATGTGACGGGGATGGAGGGTTAATAACTCGAAGAGGACAAAAAATAACCACTAATTAGAAATTTATAGATACAAATCAAGTGAAATATGAAGCATATCAAAATACAAGTGCACAGGAAACAATTTAAGTGGTATTTGTATTTGAGTTTTAAATTGAATATATTTATATATTTATGGAGAGTTTGAAGAGTATACTATGTAAGGTGTAATGTTATTAGTGTTCAGCAATGTTAATGTTGTTTTTATTTTTATAAATTTTTAATGGGAAACCAGGCTCTACATAATTCAGGAATTTTTAATACTTTAGCGAATGTTATAAGATTCCATTTAATTTATTTCTTTTTATTTAATATTTATTAAATTTGTATTCATATTATTGTTATATTAATAATATTATATTATATTTATATTATTATTTATGGGCTAAAGTTGGATATTTTTTCAGTGTATTCTTCACCATATGAGTAAAGCAAACCCCAAAAACGAAGCGAGGGTGTGAGGGAGAAAGAGAGGAGCGAAGGCCTGAAAAAGGGCTCTGGATCCCCATCTCCATCCCCATCTCCTTCCCCACCACCACTTTGCAAGAGAGTGAGAGAGAGCCACTGGGCATGCTAATCACGCACACAGCGATACGAAACAAAACAAAACAAAACAAAAACAAAAAGAACGGAAAACACACAGGCAGCGAAACAAAAACCCCAATTCGAATTCGGCCTGCTGATGTTTCCTTGGCGCCTGTTCAAATAAGTTTCAAATTTTGACAAATAAAACCATGGTTTTGTAATTTACGATTTACGAGGGAGCCATTTTCATAATGATTGAGCTGGAGTCGTTCAGTTGAGTGGAGTGTTTGCAGTTGGGTCTCGTTTTCCCAGAGGGGAACATGGGAAAAGGACCTCGACTCTCTTTTCCATATTTGTTCTTCTTCTCTGTCTGTCCCACAGCCTCAGAGGTCGTCGTGCAATAAAACGGGATTATGTACGAGTGTTTTTGGTGTCTACTGTTTTGTTTGTGTATACACCGACACAGTGGAGCCTCGCCATAAATAACGTATGAATTAATACAGAAATAAATAGTAGAATATTTTTAAAAATTAAGTTCAAGTACACAAATTAAAATTATCAAGCCAAGCTGATTAAAAACCTTCAATTGCAAACGGTTTCTACGGATTCAAGGATTTTTTAGGATTCTTAATTGAGCTATTTATGGTTGTATATCAAAAACTTCATTATCTATCTATTTTATTTAATAATATTCCTACGAAAACCTTGGACTATACACCCTTCTAAGGTAGTATAATTTTAGTCAGAAGTATAGAACGATATGAAGGAGCCATTACCGACCCCATAAAGTATATATATTCTTGATCAGGATTGACAGCAGAATCGATCTAGCTATGTCCGGTTTAAAATTAAATTTTTAAAATTTTTTCGATTTTTTCAAAAAAAGATAAGGGGTTACATCATTAAAATTTTCAAAAATTTTCAAAAATTTTAATTTTTCGAAATTTTAAATTGAATGCAGATTTGTTAACCTAATAAAAACCAACATAGGAAAGTTTTCCGAATTAAAATTAATGCTTTTTTGGCTTAGTTATGAGTTTTTAAAATTTGATTTTAAGCTTAATTATAGATAGATAGATAGATAGATTCGATCCTGTAATTAAATTGCAAAAATCTTTAAATTAAATATTAAAATATCCCATTTTTATCTACCGAGCTTCCACTGTCGTTGGGGGGACCCTTTTTTAACCAGTTGCCAAGGGGCCAAGGGGTTGGTTACTTTGGGTGCACAGGCTCGTTGCAGGGGATGGAGCATGGGGCATGTTGTTGTTGGCTGTTGGTTGGTGCCTAAAGAAGCTGCAACGACGGACGGAATGTGTCTAGACGTTTGATTACCGGGCAGACGCAAACGCAAACGCAAACGCAGACGCAGATGCCGCGAGGTCGCGGCACAGTGGACCTGAGGCGACATTTAAGCGTGGCTCTCTAATCGTAATTGCCCCCGATTCTTTATGCCACTTTATTGGTTTTTTGGGCTTGGCCTGACTAAAGCTGACATAAAGTGTGTTTGCTTATCAGCGTATTCTTCGGCCCCAGACGGTCATGTCTTCGTCATCTTGTCATCGATGACACAGTGGTGTGAAGCAGATAATGGGATAAGTGCGAAAATGGCTGGGTAATTAGGCTGCGAATTTATGGGATCGGGTTCGATAGAGATTAGGAAATTCCTAGAACCCAATTATGGCGGCCTGGGAGTGCTGGGAGTATTTATTATTAATTGTTAAATAAGAGCTCTTGTAAAAAGTCTTATTAAAATACTAAGGAACATTGTTAAACTCCGCATTTAGGAACCGCTTACAAAAAGAACCCCTATAGTATTTAATTTCTGGCTACTAATCAGTTAATATCCTATATCCGGTTTATGTCTAATAGAAATGGGATTACTACAAAAGAAGGATCGATTGTCTGTGGCGAATCCGGTTTTACGGATCACGTCATCAAGCCGGTTATGAAACCAGGTTCTTCTGGCTTGAATGCCTAAATCGCATTCCTGAATTCGCCACATGCCATTTGAGTTTTAGGTTCTCGATTCTCGATTCTCAAGGTAACCCGATGCTACCCCCGATGGCCGTGACAGGAAAGAAGGCACGTAATCTTGTTCGGGGTTGCTGGCAATCGGAATCTGGCCCTTTTTCTACCTGACTTACTTTCGACATTAGCGCTTATAAATACCAATCGTCATTTTTTCCCTCATTTCGTCACAGTGCATTAATCAGCATTGTGTTACTTACTACCCTTTGTTTTAATAACGCGCATTTCAAATACTATATTTCACCATGGATTATATTATAAAAAAAAAATTGCTCAATTTATCATATGTGCATTTGCATTGTTAAGATTTACGCTTTAACCTCTTAACCAAGTAGTAAAAAGAATTAATAACCATTCTCTACATTTTTCTATAAGGATTTTAAGGATATTAAGGATTTTAACCATTATCCACCATTGACAACCACTGTGCCCCATAAAAATCAAGGACTCCTCGGGCTGTCTGAGTGAACTGTCGATGGCTCTGAGTTTTTTCAACTACATTTTACGGGTTACTCTTTTTTGCCAAAGGTCAAATCAAAGCGAAAGAGCCTTTAAAACGGGGGCCTTGACTTTTGCACTTTTGCCAAATGTTTGCTGGAGGACATTGAGCAAAAAAAAAGCAAAGCAAACGAAGGACACATGCCAGAGGAGAGGCAGTAAATAATGTTCAAAATCTGAAACTCACCACGAATGCCTCAAGTGTCGTCCTGCTCGGCTGTGCTGTGCGGGGGAGGGGGGTAGATAAACTGGAATTTCTGCCTCTCGATGTTTTGATTTTTTCCCGTCTCTCTGTATCTCTCTCTCTCTCTATCGCTCAGCTGCTTCTGCTTCTATGTTGTTGTTGCTTTTGATTTTTTTTTTGTTTATGTGTGTAATCCTTTTGTTTCTTTGGCTTTTGGCGCGCAATTTTCTTGTTTCTCGCTCTTTGTTGCTATTGTTGTTTCGCTAGTTTGCAATGCAATTTTTTTTAACACACACGCGAGACCGTTTTGTTATTGTTGCGTTGTGATTGCGGTTATTGTTGTTATTTCTTTTGCAATTTTGTATTTTCCAATTTGCATTTCACGTTTTTGTTGTTGTTTGTTTCGCAGCAGCTTCGACGACTTTGACTTTGTTGCCACACTCACGCCACACACACACACGCACTCGCCAAGGCACACACAGACACAAGGAAACCCGAAAACAACAACAAAACAATTGCGAGGAAGCTGCTGGCGTCTTTTCTTTATTTACTTGGTTTTTTATTGCGATTTTCTCAAGACTGCAATGCCGATTTTACCGTCTAGATTTATGGCCTTTTTACGGTCTTAATTGCAATTTCTTTTCACATTCGAACGGAAGCTGTGATTGTCCCAAGAGGAAATCATAACATTTTGTTTACAAAATCAATCGACCAGCATTTCGGGTTATTTTCCGCGACGAATTCCCGTTTATTTTCGCTTCTCGATTTGCATGAACCTAACTTCTTTGAAGTATAGTACTTTTTTGGAATATCATTACACTGGTCAAAAGTTATTAATCAAAAAGTGATTGGCAGCGCGAGCGACACACCGATTTGCGAAGTTTTCAGTTTGTTGTTGTTTTTTTTTCATCTGCGCTCTTGCACTCGTATTTATAGGTTTCTTCAGGAGACGAACGAAGCCGATGGCTGCCGATTGGCTCTCTCAGAAGCCGAACGAGAGAGAGCAGTTCCCGCTTACATTTTGCTGTTACGCGTCTGCAGACTTACAGTTTCATTTGACACTGTTACAGAACGGCTCTACACGTTTACAGATGTTTGGGGTCGAATTCTCATGTAGAAATTAACAGATCAGAGAGGGGAACGTAAATTAGCACGGGGTGAGCGTAACTTAACAGAACGAGGGAGAGCGAGAGTAACAGCAGTGATGTTACTTCCGCTTTTTCCCGACAGACTTGGCGTTTTTGCATTGTGATTGCGGTTTAAATTTGAAAACTGGCTGTAAATAATTAAGTTATTTATTATTTATATAAACTATTTCGTAACTGTTGTCTTTTGAGGAACGTTGGGAAGAAATTTGGTTGGTTGTTTAAGTGTGGGATTAAAATATGTCTTATATCTTGCTATGCTTTAGCACTTTCCCGTGCGCGGGTTTTAGCTGGATATTATTATATTATATATTATATATATGTCTATATATATTTTTCTGATATATAAATATATATTTATGGTAGGTGTCCACATAAAAATAATGACTTTTTTGAGAATCTTGCTATAAATGCTTAAAGTTAATTGTTTTAGGTGTCTGTTGAATCTTTTAGAGTGACCGTGCAAGTGGCGCCACGATAGCCGATAGAAAGTAATCAATAATCGATAGGCAAACATTTGTAATTACACCTGCTAAAGCTTTTTCGAAATTGGACTGAGCTTTGATTTTGGCAGCATACAATAAAACCGGGTTTTCAGTTAGAGATAGTGCTGCCAAGTTTTGACCAACAAAAAAAGCAGTTTTTGACAGGAAGAGTGAAGAAAAAATCTTTTAAAAAAATGGTTAAAAAATCCTGCTGATTATAAATATTATGCCTTAGGATCCTCGCAAAGCAGCTCGCCCTTTTTACATTAACTGTTACGCGTTTACAGATTGCAGTTTGCATTTGACACAGTTACAGAAAGCTTCTACACGTTTACAGATGTTTGGGGTCGAATTCTCATGTTTGGCGTCGAATTCTCATGTAGAAATTAACAGATCGGAGAGAGAGAGCGTAACTTAACACGGGGTGAGCGTAACCTAACAGGATTCTCTCTGGGAAAAGTATCGAGCTATCGATAAGAACCTAAATTCCCGCCTTTTCAAAATTCCCGCAATTCTCTTCAAAAAAAAAAGCCAGTTCTGACGGGAAAGAATCCAAACTGCCAGCACTGGTCAGAGACTTTTGTTGTTTTCGCCATCGCTGACGCTTTTGCTCCGCAACATTTTTGTTTTTGTTGTTTGCGTGGCTCTATCGTGTGTTTATAATAATAATAATAACAACAAGTGATTATTACAAGTGCGGAGCATAATATAAACATATGTCTGGTGGCATAGTGATTTTCCTTTACCCCTCATAGTGATTTTCCCTTTACACCTCCTGCGACTAAGAGCAGTTCCTTGGTGTTGTTGTCGCTTTATTCGGGTGTGTGGGGCTAATATTTTTTGGCCACCTCCCAGTTCCTTGTGTTTGTTACATTTACCCCCTTCCCCGTCCGGCTCCTCCCCGCTGTCCTCTTTTTATCCTTGGCGCCACAATGGTGCGGTGGAGCGCTCGGTCGCGACGTCAAGCGCGGCAGGATAAAGTGGAGCTATTGGCCAGCAACAACAAAGTGAGCGGCGAGGACGATACTTCGGATAACGGTGAGTGGCAGGGGTGTTTGCAAAAAAAGTAGAGCAGAGATGTGCGGAACGTACTCAAAATAATATATCAAACAAAAAGCTTGTAGAATAAAACTAAGTCTTAAAATGATTGGTAGTTTTGACTTGCTTATTTATATGCCATTGCAGGGTATTATTTAAGTCAGAAATGTGTTACGCTGTGAAGGAGTCATTTCCGACCCTATAAGTCATATATATTCTTGATCAGCATCAACAGCCGAGTCGATCTAGCTATATTTTAGGGAAAATTAATTTTTTGGACTTTTTCAAAAAAAGATAAGGGGTTACATCATTAAAATTGTCAAAAATTGGAAAAATGTTATATTTTCTTAAATTTCAAACTGAGTATGCAGATTTGTTAAACTAATAAAAACTAGCATAGCAAAGGTTTCCGAATTAAAATTAATGCTTTTTTGGCTTAGTTATGAACTTTTTAAACTTTGATTTGTCAAAAAAAAAGGTCATTTAAAAGAATTTCAAAGAATTCGAAGATTTTAAATTAAGTTAGGATCCTTCCCATATTCAAAATCCAAACTATAAGGGTATATAAACATCGGTTTCTCTCTTGTTCTTTTTATCGACTTAGTGACCAAAATCAAAGAAAGCTCAAACAATAAAATTGTTATTTAAATTTTTTTGCTGCGTTTGGTAAAACCTGTTTGCATTAAATGTGCTAGCAAAAACCACCTTAAACTTGTTTATAGTTAACTTTTAGATTTAAAGAAAAGTTTTGCACAAATCAAGAAACGTCAAATTGCCAATTTAGATAAGTATTTGAAAGTTGTTAAGGACTTAATAAATTTAACAATTATTTTATTGATTTCTTAGTTTGGTAAAAAGTCGAATCAACAATAAAGCTGCCAAAACGATTGTCATTTCTTTTGTTTTCCGATTGCTTTTTTACGAGTGCTCTTATCTTGAACACATTTTCCGCCTTTTCCCAGCCGCCTTCCGGAACTCGACGGACCTCACCGACCACGATGAAATTTTCCTGAAGGGATTACTGCGGAGCAATCCCAACACGCCGCACAAGGAACTGATGGTAAGTAGACCAGAACACATGAACGCAAAAGTCAGGCAAAAATTATATAGAAGCGAGTTTCTGACCCACTTACGCCTTCCTCGAGCATCTGTTCAATACAAGAAAATTGCGCATATGTACGATTTTCCACATTTCCACGTTTTTCACTCGCACTCGCACACCAAGACGCAATCTGTGTGTTTACTTTATTGATGGCATTGCATGCTGATTTTCGTTCTAGATAGAATTTTCCGGGCGTGTGCTTTCCTTATTACATCATTTTCCTTGGCCCCCTCACAAAGTAATCGTTCGCCAGTCAAACTCAAACCCCTCTTGGGGATAATCTGTGGCTAAAAATAATCCAATTCAAGAAGGAGAATACCCTTTGAAATGCCCAAGAAAGAAAATACCTCTTGGTTAAAGCCAGAATTGCTTTTCCATATCATTTGTCTGCTTTTATGGCCATTATTATGGCACATTAGCAATGGCTAACGTTTTTTGCTTTCACACTTGTGTATTTTTGCACTAAACTTGACCTCCTTTGGTCTTGGCAGATGAGTTTGGATTTTATGCAGCATTTTATTAGATCATCGTGATATAATCGCTTGACCTGCAAAAGATTTTCATTTCTTCGACGCCTCTTTCGAGTTTTCTTACATGAAAATTTGTGGCCTAAGCAAATAACAAATAATTGTGTGTTGTTTATGCGGCAAACACGCGAAGAAAGTATGAAAACAATGAGAAATCATTTATCTACATTCAAGACGAATTTTATATTCTCTTTAATAGTAAATTTTAATAATTAAAAGTGATATATAAAAGATCCCTTTGGTGATTTTTTATACATAACACTTTTTAATATTAAATTGCTAATGCTGACTTAATGATTTAACATATTAAATCTATATTAGGTTTAAAGTATATATGCTATATGGTATATATTTATTTATTTTACTTTTTTTTTAATCAAAAAAATTAGTATACAACTTAACTTTACCTTATTACCACCATTAAAGCCTTAAGTAAGGTTTGCTGAAACAAAACAACAATCCAAGACCGCAAATATAATGGAAAGCGACATCGCGTGACGCGGATAATTAGAATCCAACATTTTCCGAGGAATTTTCCTGGGCAGGTTGATTCGATTGTTGGTTTTTTGTTTTTATGCTGCGGTCGGTCGTTGTGTCGGCTGTTGAGAAAGGCAGTGAAAGTAATTAAAACCACGAGTCACGAGATAAGAAAATATGAAATGTCACTTACCATTTCCATTTCAAATTCCGATTCCTCCTCCGCCTACCCCTTGAAAACACTCCCCCAATTTATATGTAGATTACATAAAATAAGTCCCAACTCTTTGACATCAACGCCCCAGAGAAGAAGTCGTCGCGTTCGCCTCTTTCTGTGTGTGAACAAGAAAACCGGTTTTGAAAACATTTTTCAACATAAAATACAAATAACACGACGCTTTTTACGTTACCTGAGTTCAGTTTAAAAACGATGCACAAAAAGCACTTAACTTGTTGGCCTACTAATGCAGCTGAGAGCCAAGAGCTTTGCTGGTAGTAAGAAAATGTGTGAGTTGGCTTTAAGATGCTGTTAAGACCGCCATAGATGTTGGTAGGAATATACAGAAATGTTACATTAAGACCTTTGCAATTGGTAATTAAAGTTTTGTGTGAAAAATGCTATAAAATCTAAAGAAGATAAATAATATAAAGCCTTTGAATGGGAAATATAATTTATGAATTCTAATAATTTTAACAATTACATAAATTTTTCATTATTACTTACATTTAATAATTGTTAATATTGTTAACATTACCATAGAAATGTTACGTAAAGAATTTTAAAATTGGTAATTATAGTTTCGAAAATAAATACTAAAAAATATAGGAAAAAATAAATAATGTTGTATACATTTTTTAATGGTAGTTTATTAATTTTTACAGAAATTATTTAATTAAATTTAAATATTCTTTTGTTTTAAATGCTCACTAAACAACCTTCGCATATAAAAAATACGGAATTTATTTTATTCTTTGCTTATTAATAAAGTATTCTTAATTAGTACATTTAAAAAACTCAGAAACCATTAAGGTTTTCTCTCTCTGTATATCATAAAATATCTTTATCAGCTCAGACCTCTGTTAACGCAAGCTTGCATTCAAGCCACTGTTAATTGTCACTTAACAGCGCCGCGTACAGTTGTAACATGCCCCGCGCTGAGCTTTTTCCACACACACCAACTCGTTCAACACACGGCAAGCTAGCGAGCGAGCGCTAGCCCTCGAGAGCTTGTGAGTCAGATTCAGTTTTCAGTTTTCGTTTCACTTACTTTCGAGCAGTTTTAAGGTGAGGTTGGTTGGATCTGAAAATTCCGGTTTAAAGCGCGCGTTACGGTCTATTGTGGCTCATTGGCATGAGTGAGCATTGATCTGCTGCTGTGTTGGTGCTGGTGTGCGTGTGTGTGTGTGGCAAGAGCGTGGCTTAAACGGGGCGGCATATGCAACAGTTAGTTCTCTCTGGCTGTGGCCGCTCTCGGCAAACATTGACTGAATTAAATACAACAAATGTCATATATAAGCGTGAAAAGCAGGTGCTAAAACTGCAGATCAATAAACTGAAGTGAAAAACGGCTAAAATTGGAGCAGTTATTATTGTGTGTTGTGTGTGTGTTACTGCCTTGGTTACCTCTATTCCGGGAGCTTTGAGGAGCTTCAACTGATGACGTAGTCGCCGAGAATTGTTTTACGTCGCCCCCTTACCCTCGCCTTGTGTAACCTGGCCAACAACAGACTTGGCCATGTTTTGGCATTTCCAAAAGAAAAACCCAAAACTCCACACTATCAAGAAAAAAACAAACGCTCCAAAGAGACACTAATACCAAGCGGCCAAGAGAGAGGCTCTCCCGCACACACACACACACAGACAAAGCTAGCCGCTCTTCTGGCTTTAACTGTTCATTCGCTTTTTGGGAGTGGCTCCCCCAAAAAAATTAAAAAAATAATATATAAACATACTCGTATAAAAAGGCATAATAGCAACTGTAAATCTAATTAAATAAAGACATTTGCTTGCATAAAGCCATAAAAATAAACTAATAGAGCAGTTTACAAATTAAAGCACATGTTACTTAATGTTAAATAACCCCAAAAAAATATTAAAATAAAATAAAATACCGTTAAAATACCTAGACACCTGAAACAACTGTTTAAATATGACAGCTAACTAAAGTAATGCAAGTTTAATGGTTTAAAAATAATAAAAATAAATAAAAAATCATATAAAAGAATTCAAAACAAACAAAATAATTAAATAAACTTAAAATCGTGCATTAAATATATTAAATTAATGACCTCTTTGTTGATATATACTATTTAAAGTTGAATTTCCCCCAAAAAACTTATATCAACCTTCGCACGTCGCTTCAAAAAATTAAAAAAATAACAACTAATACAACGCATTCCGTTGTTGTTTACCTGTTTCTCTTATTTGTGTGTGTGTGTGTGGGTGAGTGCGTCTAATTAACAGTTTGCCTAATTGTTAAGCACCTGCTGCTACATTATTTTTTAAAAATTACCCCTGACATGACGCAAAACAATTTTGTCGAGTGGAGGTGAAAGCCCTTAGCTGTCACCAAAGCATCGGGAGAAAAAAAGTATCAATTCCAATTGTGGGTGTGTGCAAAAAGCTAGAAGAAAATATATAAAAAAAAGGGTGGAGATAATCCCGTCGCGTGGGGCTTCTTCACTCTTTTTTTCACACGGAAGAATTGCCAAGATATGCAAAGAACAGAACGGAAATGCGATGCTTGTGCAGATTAACAAATAAATATCAATAAATACACAAGTCAGCAATGTCTCAATACCGAGGATTACTCATTAAGAAAATGGGGAGTCGTTGAAATAATAAAGATATTGAAGCATGTATTGGAATAAAGAGGAATAAATATTTAACTGAACGATTGAGCGGAAGTGAGCAATAGAAAAATGAAACGTACAAGAAAATAAAACGATAAATAAACCAAGCAAGTTGTTTAATAAATTGAAAAAAATATTTAAAGAAATTGTTTGCTTGCATTTAATATTAAAAATACAAAATATTACACAACTTACCTAGCTACCCCTACTGAAATTGATAAATGATAGAACTATATTAGACTTTATAAATATTAAATTGAGTTACAACTTTTACCATTTTTCAAAAATCCATTCTGTTGTCGGAGAGATAATTTACTACTTAAAAATATGTTTCTGATTGATTTAACATTTAAAACACAAAATATTACAAAACCTTATTATTACCCCATTCAAAAAATAAGGAAAGATAGAATATATTCCTAATTAAAATCTTTATAAATATTAAGTTAAGATACAACTTTTCAATTTTTCGACATTCCAGCAAGAAAAGCTATTTCTTTTTTGAAAATAAGAAAAGATAGAACTATATGCCTTATAAAACCCATTATAAATATTAATTAAAGATACAACTTAATGTTTAAATTAATTTGTTTATATTATATTATATATAGAATATAATTCGAGATACAATTTAATGTCTTAAGAAATACATACAGCTATTTCCTTGCTACCTTCATTGTTCAACATAAAATTCCCAACATTCCATTACGTTTTCTGCAAGATAAGCCACTAGAAATCTTTCCCAGACTATAGTTCTTAGAAGAAGATACATTTTTTTTGTACTTATCAAACGCTCTGGAGATAGTGTTTCTCATCAATTTGCAGAGAGCGAAAGAGAAATGCCATGCCGTCCCACGTGAAGGCACATAAATATTGCATGAGTTGACTCACAGATGAGTTTTCCATTGTCGTGGGTGGAAAGAATACACTAAGGAAACTTTAAAGGGGGGAAATTAAAATACACAGGCAACAAAGAATGCCGGAAGATGGAATTATGTGCAATTAAAGCAGAAAATTCACTTTCCATGCGACCCCAATTCGAATGGCAAAGCGACCCAATTTTCGACCTAAGACTCCAAATATTTTCTTGTCTTTCAGTTTGAGCAACAGCTCCAAGGGTCACAGGGGGTTAAGTGGTGGCCAGAGGTTGGAGGCTGCCCGAAAAAGCGTTGCTTCAATTAACGCACTCACTCAATTAAGTCCGGGAGGCATCGTAACTTGACCTAGGGCAGGCACGCCCCAGACAAAGACCAGCATTTAATTAGCCGCACATGACACAGTCGGGGTTTCATCTATCTTTTTTATTTTTTGCAGCTTAACCCCACGGAGCCACAGCCGGTGCCCCTCTTCCTGCCCGCCCATCTGAACAACAAGCCGATCTGCGACGACATTATCCGCAAGTTCTCACCATCGAGGCGTCTGGAGTCCCGGGAGCTTGCCAAGCTTCTCGCCCAGCCACATTTTCGTGTGAGTAATCAAAGGAAAGCGAGGGAAATGGAAAATAAATTAAAATTAAATTAAATTTAAATTAAATCAGAGTATATATATATTCAGGAGAAATCCTAAAATCAAAATGTGCAACAAGTTTTTGTAGATTGCAAAACATTGCTATCAACATTGCGTGAGCAATCATAGGAATTTCATTAATGAATTTCTTATTTTCCCCCACTGAGATACTAAAAATAATTTCAAATAAAAAATATAAATAAATCTTAAGGTTTAATATCAACATTAACATCTATAAAGCTATCGAAAAAGGTCTTAAGTCATTTTTTTATACCCTTGCAAGGGTAATATAATTTCAGTCAGAAGCTTGTAATGTTGTGAAGAAGTCATTTCCGACCCTATAAATCATATATATTCGTGATCAGCATCGAAAGACGAGTCGATCTAGCTATATTTTAGGCAAAAATATTTTTTTTCGATTTTTTGAAAAAAAGATAAGGGGTTACATCATTAAAATTGTCAAAAATTGGCAAAAATTTTAATTTTCTTAAATTTTAAACTGAGTATGCAGATTTATTAAGCTAATAAAAACTAGCATAGGAAAGCTTTCCGAATGAAAATAAAGGATTTTTTGGCTAAGTTATGAAAGTTTGATTTTCTCAAAAAAGGTCATATAAAAATAAATATCGATGTCATTATTTAATTTCCTCCAAACTGCAGGGGTTAGTTTAATTTCTTGTTTCTAAATAAGATACTGAAAACCAATTTGGAATACAATTTATAAATAATTTTCTTAATGTTTAATATCAACATTACCATCTATGAATCTATCTAAAAAGGCCTCGAGAAATTATTTTAAAATTATATTATTATATTATTATTTGTATATATAAACACAGTGATAACGAAATACAACAGACATTGTTAATTTTGGTTGGAAAATATATTTATTTATTACAATTTATTAGAAAATATTAAATACTGATGGAAAATTTTGAATCAAAAGCCTTTAAAAGATATTTATCATTACCTAATTCTGTTAGCAGCTATTTATCAAACTGATCATATTTAAATATGAACATATTCCAACTCCAGTAAAAGTACCAACTGTTATTGATTAAATAAAATACATAAATATTTACAATAAATTATTTTACAATTATATATTTTATAATAATTTATTTCATTATTTTATTTGCAGGCCCTTTTGCGTGCCCATGATGAGATAGGGCAGCTTTACGAGCAACGTCTGAAAGCAGCCGGCGGCTCCACCACCCAACTAGAGATCGCCAGTCAACGCCAATCCGGTGGCTATCTGTACACCGAGGACATTCTCAGCACCAAGATGCCAGTGGAGACCATCAAGATGGTGGGCCTGCGCCGTGATCCCAGCAAGCCGCTGGGCCTGACCGTGGAGCTGGACGAGTACAAGCAACTGGTGGTGGCCCGAATCCTCGCCGGCGGTGTCATTGACAAGCAGAGTATGCTGCATGTTGGCGATGTCATCCTGGAGGTGAATGGCACTCCGGTGCGCAGTCCCGATGAGCTGCAAGTGGAGGTGTCGCGGGCCAAGGAGAATCTCACCCTGAAGATCGGACCCAATGTCGATGAGGAGATCAAGAGCGGTCGCTATACTGTGAGTGGGGGTCAGGTAAAACAGAATGGCATCGCGGGTCTCGAGACGGGCAAGAAACTGACGGTAAGTTCGATGTTTGCTTATGTTTTTTGTGGGAAGAATTGGAACAAATTCTTCGGAAAAAAGATTTGCTGCTTGCTTGCATGATTGCCTGATAATTATAATTATAATTTACTGGTTTTTGTTTGTAGTTGAGCTTCATAAAAATTCAAATAATGAAAATACAAAGGATTAAACTAAATCAAGATAAGTTTTATTTTCTGTATGCTTTTTATGCCATAAATTTCTGTTTATGTAGCTCTTTATCTTGATTTTGTAATGAAAAAGTAGTCAAATATTAATATAAAATCATTAAAGAGTTGAATTTATATGTTTCATTATGTATTTTTAATTATTTGAGAGGCTTTTACACCCTCCAATTACCTCAAACATTTATTATTATCAAATAATAGTTGATCTCAGACCAAATTACCGTCAAAATTCTCAAATCACTTGCAACTAAGTAAGTAAATTTTTGTTCTGGCAATCATAAATCACTCAAAACTATTAATAAATTTAAAAACAAACTCTATTTTTTCTAAAAATCAGTGTTATATGCGTGCCCTGTTCACATACAATCCCTCGGAGGATACCCTACTGCCCTGCAGGGATATTGGCTTGCCCTTTAAGTCGGGCGACATTTTGCAAGTAAGTTTTGAAAACGATTTAAAAATTGTTATTTCTTTGAATAATTATTTATTATTTAATGCAGATCATCAATGTCAAAGATCCCAATTGGTGGCAGGCCAAGAATATAACCGCAGAGTCTGATAAAATCGGTCTAATTCCATCCCAAGAGCTCGAGGAGCGTCGCAAAGCCTTTGTGGCCCCCGAGGCGGATTATGTCCACAAAATCGGCATTTGTGGCACAAGGGTCAGTCCTTTTTATATTCCTTATTTTCTTTTTAAATTAAAATCAATTTATTACTCTTAAAATAGATCTCGAAGCGGAAGCGAAAGACCATGTACAGATCGGTGGCAAACTGCGAATTTGACAAGGCGGAACTGCTGCTCTACGAGGAGGTCACCCGCATGCCTCCATTCCGCAGGAAAACCCTGGTTCTCATCGGTGTTTCCGGTGTGGGCAGGCGAACGCTCAAGAATCGCCTAATCAATAGCGATGTGGACAAATTTGGAGCTGTCATTCCTCGTAAGTCGATAAAAAAGATATAATTAATTAATAACAAGAAAGCTAACTAACTTTGGGAAGCCGAATTTATATACTATTTCTGTTTGGAATTGAATTATAGGACAGTATCGAAAATGCATCATAACTAAGCTTAATACTAATTGTATCAACCAATGAAAGTTTAAAAATCGCATAACTAAGCCAAAAAGGCATTAATTTTAATTCGGAAAGCTTTTCTATTTTAGTTTTTATTAGTTTAATAAATCTGCATACCCAATTTAAAGTTTAGAAAAATTACAATTTTTGTCAATTTTTGAAAATGTTAATGATTAATGTTATCTTTTTTTGAAAAAATTGAAAAATTTTCAAAAATTTTATTTTCAACCGGACATAGCTAGATCGATTCTACTGTCAATCCTGATCAAGAATATATATACTTTATGGGGTCGGAAATGATTCCTTTACTCTCTGCAAACTTCTGACTAAAATTATAAGTTCTTGCAAGGGTATTAAAATAATATAAATAAACCGAAAAAATAATATTATAAAATTGTACTTTCCGTGTAAATGTATTTATATATGTATATATTTAATAATTTTAATCAAATTACTCCAGATACCAGTCGCCCCAAGCGCGCCTTGGAGGAAAACGGCGTAAGCTATTGGTTCATGGACCGCGAGGAGATGGAGGAGGCCGTGAAACAGAACGAGTTCTTGGAGTACGGCGAGCACAACGGCAACCTATACGGCACCCACTTGCAGTCCATCAAGGATGTGATCAATAGCGGACGCATGTGCATTCTGGACTGTGCACCGAATGCCTTGAAGATCCTGCACAACAGCCAGGAACTGATGCCATTTGTCATATTCGTTGCAGCGCCGGGAATGGAGCAGCTCAAAACCATCTATGCGGATCGAAGGGCCACGGGCTCCAATAGGAATTTATCAGTATGTTCTCAGCTAGATCCCCTAGAAGGCACTCCTCTAATCCAAGCACATATGTATATCCACAGTTTGATCGCCAGAGTTCCATAAGATTCAGCTCCAGACGTGCCCGTACGCTCGAGTCCCTAGCATCGCTCTATGAGGTAAAGTGGTCCGGACTCCGGATGTCCCTTCCTATGCGAAGAATCTACATTTAAAATGTGATGAAATCACTCATCCGCTTGATGCACTTAGGCAACCCTTGTAGCCCTTGTAGATCTCTGCCTGAACACCCAAACATTGCTTAACACATTCGATTTGTATCGTTCGTTTCCGCAGGACGACGACCTGGTGGCCACCGTCGAGGAGAGCAGCTTTGTGCAGCGCAAGTACGAGAAGTACTTTGACATGGTCATCGTCAACGAGGACTTTGATGAAACGTTCCGTCAGGTGGTGGAAACCCTCGATCAGATGAGCCACGAGGAGCAGTGGGTGCCCGTCAACTGGATCTACTAGAAAATGGAGAGAACACACTGCAGCAAACTCTACGAATAAGCTTTCACAACTCTTCGCCTTCTTGCATATAGACAAAGAATATACATGGAAAATCTACTATTGCTATCACAATAATCAAAGGAATATCTCAGTAATCGAAGCTACAGAATCCCAGCACTATGCAAAATAAATACAGGAAGCACTAAATAATTGTTAATTGCTAAATATCAGCTGCTGACATTTTCCTCTTGAAATGTATCAATTATGTAATGTATATATGCAATTTTTGTTGTATATTTTAAAATGTGTGCCCTCCGTTTGCTATTATTCAGTTTTTTTCCTTAAGTCTAAGCCTATTTTTACGAAACGAATTCGTCCATTTTGCAATCTCTTATTGTTTATTTATATAAAAAACAATCTACGTTTATGTATCGATGCATATCTCTTTTCAGTTTTGTAATCTTAACGAATCTCCTCAGTACAACAATCCTTTCTGCCAATAAATATTTCATATAGTTTTTAGATTTGTTTACCGAACTAGTTAAAATATTGACGTGTATTAAAAAAAGGAAATATAAATAAAAGTATGAATAAATTTGGCTCAAAGAAATTACATTTATTTTATGAATGTGTGTGCTTAATGCCAAGATTTCTTTTTTCTTCAACGGGGCAGTCGGATAAAATTTATATTTATATTCTGATTGGTCCTATAAAAAAAAAACATAATTAAAACTAACTTCGAGAAACCGAAGCTCATATAACTTTGCAGTTTGCAAATGAATTATCGGATCGAATCAGAAAACAATCATAACTAAGCTTTAAATATTTGCATTCTTTAAATTTAAAAAATTCATAACTAAGCCAAAAAAGCATTAATTTTAATTCGGAAAGCTTTCCTATGTTAGTTTTTATTGGCTTAATAAATCTGCATACTCAATTTAAAATTTAGAGAAAATAAAATTTTTGCCAATTTTTGAAAATTTTAATGATGGTACCCCTTATCTTTTTTTCAAAAAATCGAAAAATTTAGTTTTCCCTAAAATATAGCTAGATCGATTCGATTTTCGATTCTGATCAAGAATATATATGATTTATAGGGTCGGAAATGAATCCACAAATTATTATACCCTGCAAGTATATCAAAATTGAAAATTCTGGAATCATGAAAAATTACAATATTGAACCTATTTTGAAAAATGTAGTCAAAATCTACATTTTTGTATAGTCAGTACAAGAAATCTATCATATACTTCATGGAATTTTTTAAGAAACTAGTTTAAGTGTTTTTTATTCTTTTAGCCAGGCCCCAAAATACAATTTATTTACTGAATGTGTGTTTGTGAAATGCCAAGCATTGTTAAACAAAATATATGTAATAGGGAGCCGATGCACTTAATTAGGAGTTATAAATGCCAAGGGACTTCTCCACCACGGCATGGGGCTGGCGCATTTGCTCGTTGTATTCGGGAAGATTCATGAAGTCCTCAAAGCCGATGGTGTCGCAGCGTCCAGTCAAAACATCGTCCATTAGGTTGCTAAATGATGAAAGATCATAATAAAGTTAGTTGCTTAAATATTCACTAAAAGGGTTATCAAGAAAGCAGCGACAAGCTTCGCCCGTTGTTGGTATTGGAAAATGCAATAATACGACTACAATATGTCACTGAATTAATGATCATTGAAAGGATGGAATGGAAAAAGTCATCCCTGGTCCAGTACCTCACCACCAGCACCTAGATCACCACCTACCTCGAGGTAAGGAAGGGAAGACGGCCGACTTGACGGGCGGCGAAGCGTTCCATGCCCATCTTCAGGGGAACTCCCAGGCCCTCGCGGTTGCGCAGCATCTGCATGTCCAGATTGTACTGATGCTCGTTGTAGGTCAGCTCCGAGTCGCGCAGCCGATGAACATGGGCCAGTTGGTTAAAACAATTGGCCTCCGTGGGCATGCCCACTCTGCCGGCTGCGCTCAGCACGGCCACCTCCACTGGCTTCACTTTCAGCGATGATTGCTCCTTTTGTGACGGACAGGGAACTTGTTTAGTATCTCGACCAAATGCTTTACACCCCCAACTTACCATTTTGTTGATAATTTCAAAGATTTTAGGATATTTAATGGGAAATCGAATGATTTACAAAATTTCTTGTTGAATGACAAACAAAATTCAGCAACAGTGTGGCCAGCTGTCAATTGCTTTGGACTTAAGCGCTAGTACGAAAAACTGTTATAAACGTCAAAAATTGGTTCTAGAAATGGGTATAAATGTTATAAATGTTTTGTAAAAAACTGGTGAAAGTCTATGATAAAAGATGGTAAAAACCATTGTTATTTTAAATAAATTTATTTGAAAATTATTGTTACTTAAATTAATTTTAATCAAAAAAGAAATTTAGTTATTATTAATAAATTAAATTAAATTTTTTACTCTTTTTAAGAATTTATATTTTAGTCAGAAGCTTGGAAAACGTTGAAGGAGTCATTTCCGACCCTATATATCATATATATTCTTGATCAGCATCACTAGCAGAGTCGATCTAGCTATATTTTAGGCAAAAGTATTTTTTTCGATTTTTTGAAAAAAAGATAAGGGGTTACATCATTAAAATTGTCAAAAATTGGCCAAATTTTTCATTTTAAACTGAGTATGCAGAATAAAAGAGCCAATAAAAACTAGCATGGGAAAGCTTTCCGAATGAAAATTAAGGACTTTTTGGCTTAGTTATTCAATTCTTAAGTTTTACTTTTTCCAATATTTTCCATATAAAATTGTGGGTAAATATTTAAGTTTTAATGTCCATTTACGGGGATTCTAACTTCAGTCAGAAGTGTAGAACGCAATGAAGGAGTCATTTCCGACCCTGTAAATCATATATATTCTTGATCAGCATCAACAGCCGAGTCGATCAAGCTAAATTTTAGGCAAAAGTATTTTTTTCGATTTTTTCGATTTTTTCAAAAAAAGATAAGGGGTTACATCGTTAAAATTGTCGAAAATTGGCAAAAATGTTAATTTTTCAAAATTCTAAATTTAGTATGCAGATTTATTAAGCTAATAAAAACTAGCATAGGACAGTTTTCCGAATGAAAATTAATGATTTTTTGGCTTAGTTATTAAATTTTTAAATTTTATTAATATCATATTAGCTACTTACAAAATTTTAAAAGTATTAATTTAAAAATTTGTTGATCCTATTCGCTGTTTTTTTTTTAACAATAAAAAACCAACATTTAATGGCATTCCGAAGTTAAACATATTATTTTCGGATAAGTTTATTATCAATTTTAATTTTTTTCGTACTGATCTAATTACAAACTCCAAATGCGACTCGAACTTTGAAATTTGGCTTCCTTTCTTGTTTATTTGTAAACTAAAAAATACAAAATACATACATAATTATTGCTATATTGCATTATTAAATTAAAATTAATGCTTTGAATATGAAACATTTAAATAAATTTCTTTTTTCGAACGTCACTTTTAAAGGGGGGGAAAACTTGTGTCTGTCTGACTTTGGGTCGACGTAAATTTGTTTTATTAGCGCGTTTAGCACGTTTGGTCAAGTGACGAACCTGAGTGCTGTGATTAATTACACCCTCGCCTGGCCAGCAACGGATGGAGTAGATGTATCTCAGTCCGAGCTCTAATCAATTCGATCAACAAATCGAACCGACGAAAAGAAAACAAAAACACAGGCTCCAGGCGTTGTTTTCCCCTTTTTGCGCCCACACCTTTTAGCGGCTTTTATGATCTTGTGCTCCACAGAGCAGCGATTCATTTGCATCCAGTGACAACCACACGACAGAGTTTAATTAGTGCATGGTCACTAATAAACATTTGGGCGCTACAGTGTGTTAATCAAACGCCCGCAACAATAGACGCAAACTGTCTCCGGTCGATCCGATTCGATTTGAACTTGAAACCGAAAGGCAGACAAATATTAAACAAAAAAATATATATAATAAATAAAAACAAAAGCCGGATGAAAAAATAGCTTTGGAAAAATATTACTTCAGCGTTGTGATTTTATAATTTACAATTTCCGTAAATATTTATGTTGGCCTTCATAAATAATTATTTACTTTAATTTATGATGTTTAGTATTAGTATCTTTATGCTGTGCAAATTCCACTGTCTTAAAAATTAAGTTTACCAATTACATATAAAATATTTATGATTCTATATATCTTATGAATTCAATTATTGGTAATAAATGTGTAATTATTATTCATAAAATATAGCTGTTTTCATTATCATAAATTAATATAGAATTTTAGGCATATAACATTGGCTTCAACATTATTTTAAATGAATGAACACTATAATTAGAAATCGCAATTAGATAATAGAAATTAAATTTATAGAGAGTCAACTAATTCCAGTCATTTATACAGCGTCTAGTTGATAAAAGAATCTGTTTGATTATTGGATTTGTTTTAGTAAATTGAGATGTTTCCAGTGAGTCATTGAAACTTTAAGAAACATAAAAGGTACATTTTAAAATGTAGTATTTTTTTGTGACCACTCCCTTTCTCCTTTGTTTTTCTTCAAATATCTTTCATCGATTGATTTATGGCGTTTATACTTTCCGTTTAACAACCGCCGACCAATTAATACATAGTAGACGAGTCTGTGGCGAATCAACCCATTTACCAAGTGGAATATAAATTTATATATATGGCTATATGAATGCCCAATCGAAAGAGTCAACTATGTATGGTCCGATGGAGATCTCAGGGCGAGAAGATCGAAATGTAAAAGTCAAATAAAAATATAACGTTCAAGAATTAACATTTTTTCACAGCAATAAATGCATAAAAGTCAAAGATGTGTACACAAAAAAAGAGAGGAGGGAACCCATAGGCGCAACTGAAGGGGTCTGATGGGATCAGGGAATTCTTTACCCAAAGACAGCTTGATTGGTCGGCTATTCTCACTGGCTTTTCAGACAAATAAACACTTCAAATAATTATGGTTGAGTAGGAGACTTAAAAAGTGTATATAAATTACTTTCTACATTCTTAAAAATATTTTAAAATAATTTTAATAAGATGCCTAATTGCTTTAATGTAAAATATATTTACAAAAGACAAATAACTAGTTACTCATTGCCTTAAAATATTTTAAAAGGTAGCCTCCTCCTTTATATACTAATTTCCCTCAGTGTACAAGTACACTCTTTTATGCATGACATATATAGTATAAAATTTATAATCTTTTGCCGCTCGTCTCCGCTGGATGCTGCACATCGTCTTTGGCCATTGTCGCCGCTAATAGAGACATATGGCATCCACTGGGAATTGGGATTGATCACGGATCGGGATCGAGCTCGAATCCGAGACAGTCTTCGCTAACAGCAGAGAAACGGAAAAAGTTTCGTTACTTTTCTCGGCAGCCATAAACTTTTATGGCAGCCAGTCGCAGCGGAAGACTAGGACAATGGCTCTGGCATGGGGGGATCAGGGATCAGGGAGCAGCTGTAAGCGGCAGTCGAGTCGAGATGATTGGGCATTATGCCGGACCAGAGTCCGGGCTATATCTTTCTGGGTTTTTTGTTTTTAATGTCCATAGGGGTCGTCGCTGCCGCTCTTTGACGATCCGATCCTCCTGCTCCCATGGGTGCCAATTAAGATACGAGGAAGAGGGTTGGCGCTGCCAATGGAGGAGGGGCAATTGCTGCTCTGGACCCTATTAGCAGCCATATTGCTGGGAAACACTCAGAACAAAAGTCCAGTCACAATAACAATTAAAATGTTGAAGTTTCACCAACCAACTAGTGCTTAAGATATTTTTTTTTAATTTTGAAAATGTCAAATAAATTTCTGTTTAATTTCTCCGCATTTGAATTGATTCATTTTCTTTTAAGATTTTTTTTTTGCCTTTAAATAATATTCTCTTTATGTTCTTGAAAATGTAAAATATTTTTTTTTAATTTCTCACATTTTTTACCCTTTTAGGGTATTTTATTTTGGTCAGAAGTTTGGAAAAGGTTGAAGGAGTCATTTCCGACCCTATAAATCATATATATTCTTGATCAGCATCAACAGCCGAGTCGATCAAGCTATATTTTAAGCAAAAGTATTTTTTTCGATTTTTTCGATTTTTTGAAAAAAAGATAAGGGGTTACATCATTATTTATTTTAAACTGAGTATGCAGCATGAAAGAGCCAATAAAAACTAGCACGGGAAAGCTTTCCGAATGAAAATTAAGGATTTTTTGGCTTAGTTATTCAATTTTTAAGCTTTACTTTTTCCAATAATTTTCATATAAAATTGTGGGTGAATATTAAAATTTAAGGGGGTTATACTTTTAGTCGGAAGCATAGAACGCAATGAAGGAGTCATTTCCGACCCCATAAAGTATATATATTTTTGATCAGAATTTACAGCAGAATCGATCTAGCTTTGTCCGGTTAAAAATAAATTTTTTGAAATTTTTTCTATTTTTTTAAAAAAAGATAAGGGGTTACATCATTAAAATTGTCAAAAATTGAAAAAAAAAATTTATTCTGTAATTATTTTTTACTTTGGTATGCAGATAAATTAACAGATTAAAAACAAAGACAGAAATGCTTTCCGAATTGAATTTAATGCATTTTTGGCCAACTTATGAAAGTTCGTTGTTTTGATCTGAACTGAAAGTGTATACAAACTTCGGCTTTCCTAAGCAGTTGTTCCTCTGGTTAATTCTAATATAATATAATATAGTCTTTAAATAGAATTTCCTTTTCAAGAACAGATATATTTTTCCCGCCGTGTACTAAGTATGTATGGCTGCCATAAAAGTTATATCCCGTTCGTGAGTGATCTGAGTGAGATCGCGCTCCGTACACGCTTTATGGCCCCCATTCTCTATGTGTGCAGGATACCCTTCCCTCCATTGGCCAACTGCCAGTGCCTTCGCCTGAAACCAGAGATACATTGGCCATAAATCAGCCGGCTGAGTGAGAGATGCCCGAACATCCGTGATGCATTTTATCCATTTTTGAGAATGTCAGTAAGTTGGGGAGAGGAAATGGCGGACGCAAAACATAAGCTGTGAATTCGACGTAATTTTGGCAGAGGCCTGTTGTGTAATGCAGTAGCCGGAAAACAGAAAAAATAAGACAACAAAAAGAAAACCGAGAAGGCGTCGGCAAAAGTCAAAAAACAATTTCGTTACGCCAGGATGACCAAAGGCCAGCGACCATCGACCGGTGTCCAGAGTGCAGCAACACAAACGGGTTGAGGATCGAGGCGATTCCACCAAAATCGAGCAATATACTATATGCCATATATCTGCCGATCTTTCGAGCTGTGCATGAAACCGAAACAGAAACAAAAACAAATGCAAACACACACTGCAGTCCGCTCCCAATTTGGTGTATCTTTTTTAGCGTGTAGGTGCGAAAATGTTGTCCAACTTCCTTTATCGGGTTTATCCAAGGCAAATGCATGTGTCTCTCTGGCTATTTTGCATCTTTGTGAACATAAAAGTCAAAATATTTTCGGTGTTTTTTTGGAAACAAAACGACAAAACGTTGTTTTAATCTCAAAACGTTTTCCCCGGTTCGGTCACGGTTCCCCCCGGTTGGAAACTCAGTGTGTATCAAAATCAGGGACAGGTTGTATATTTCTCGTTGCTGTGGCTTTGACATTTCCGATTCTGCTAATCGCCCGGCCCTATAAATCAACCCCTCAAGAGTCCCGTCCCGGCCGGGGTACAGCACTAGACATACTTCGTATACTTGTACGCATACTATATGCTATAGACTCCTATCGTCTGGCACTTCAGATCGACCAGTTTGTTGTGACGGCCGGGCGCCAAGTGAATGGGCTTGTTCCTTTGCCCTGCCTATACTATAGCTGGGATTTCATTTGAATTTATAATTTATTGGGGAATAAAAACTGACTTTGTATTACCATGGATCATCGAACAATAATATGAATAACTTATCATTAAAAACTAAAAAAAGAAATCGCAACAGAAAGTTATTTGCTTTAAAATGCTTTATTTTATAATATTTCTACATTATTTGTTTATTAAACATACATAAATGATAAATTATGATGTCCATACATTTTTGTTTAAGGCTTTTCTCCAGAAACTATCACATTCCGAATTAGATTTTATTTCGTTTTTAGGATATTATAATTCCAGTCATAAACTTGTAACGCAATGAAGGAGTCATTTCCGACCCTATAAGTCATATATATTCTTGATCAGAATCAACAGCCGAGTCGATCAAGCTATATTTTAGGCAAAAGTATTTTTTTCAATTTTTTCGATTTTTTGAAAAAAAGATAAGGGGTTACATCATTAAAATTGTCAAAAATTGGCAAAATTTTTCATTTTAAACTGAGTATGCAGAATGAAAGAGCCAATAAAAACTAGCATGGGAAAGCTTTCCGAATGAAAATTAAGGATTTTTTGGCTTAGTTATTCAATTTTTAAGCTTTACTTTTTCCAATAATTTTCATATAAAATTGTGGGTAAATAATGGGATTGTAACTTCAGTCAGAAGTATAAAATTCAATGAAGGAGTCATTTCCGACCCCATAAAGTATATATATTCTTGATCAGAATTGACAGCAGAATCGATCTAGCCATGTCCGGTTGAAAATAAAATTTTTGAAAGTTTTTCGATTTTTTGAAAAAAAGATAAGGGGTTACATCATTAAAATTTTCAAAAATTGGCAAAAATTTTAATTTTCTTAAATTTTAAATTAAGTATGCAGATTTATTAACCTGACAAAAACTAACATAGCACAGCTTTCCGAATCAAAATTAATGCATTTTTGGCCTAGTTATGAGATTTTTAAACTTTGATTGGTCGAAAAAATTGTCATATCGATTCAAAGAATGCGAAAATGTTAAGCTTAGCTTTGATTGATTTCCGGTTCGATCATATAAATTATATGTATATAGGTATATAAACTTGGGCTTCCCAAAGTAAGTTTTCTTTCTTGATTAAACAAGCATTTTCAATTACTTTATAAAACTATGTATTTTATAATTATATACATATTTTTTAACGTTCAAATAAATATTATGAAAAGCGGTTTTATTAATTTTCCACCAATTCAATTAAAATTAAATTTAATAACCTAATATTAACTCAGCTAATTGCAAACAAAATGCATCCGTCAGATACAGTATGACAGCTGATGCAATGGTCAGGCGTGAGTGGAAGCGAGCCAACGATAGTACCAAAAACTGTAATGGCCGAACCGGAAATGAAGATGGGGGCACGAACTGAGTGAAGTTTGACGCCTTTGCTGGTGTTGTTTATTTTGATAGGTGGAGCGTAACTGTTAATTATTAACCCCTATTAACCCCAACGATAAATAAGTAGATCGCCAATTGCTGGTGCTTTTTTTGTTTGTTTTTTATAGTTTATTTAAATAGCTAAGCACATATACACACAAACATACACAAGTTATAAATTAATTGCCACCATAATTGAACTAAAGAAATCATTTGAACACGCTTAAACTGTGGGCGAGAACGTTAAAAATATTTATTTATGTGGTAATTTTGCTTTTGTGCTCAATAATGATGCATTACTTTTACATTTAGTACAACTAGATTAGAGGCTAAGGCTAATTGTTATTACGATGTATAAAAGTAATAAACGTTAAAACACTTTTATGTGGATATTTACACGGGGTGAAGAATCAAGTTGCTCGTTAATATTAATTGCTTTCACTAAAATTATTGTTAAGCTTCTTGTAATTATTAACTTCTGTAAACGGCTGGGACGGCTGATGTGAATCGTTTCGTTTTGTTTTTTGTTTTTCCTGGGCAACTTAGAACCTACAACTTACTGGCTAAACATTTACTTTTAATTTAAATTACTTTGAACAAAAACAAACAAAATACATACAAGAATGGTGTTTTGAAACGGACTTGGTGACAGGACGGAGTCGCAGTTAGCGTGCGAACACCAGGAATATACAATCACAAAAATTAACAACGTGCAATATTCCGAGTGCAACGTTAACCGCGCTCCTCACTTAAGTTTATTTTAATCTAACACCCGCTCGGTGGTCGAAACAGTCTGACTGCGCGACCCAAGGGTTAAGCCAAGTCCAAGGCGAGGGAGGGACCACTGTATGCTGAGCTCCTCTCGCTCTCCCCCATCAGGGAATGCTGGGGATGCGGCTCCATGTAGCTGCTCTCACTGCCACCGCCGCCGCCGCCGCCGTTGCTGCCGTTATGCATGCCGTTCCCATTCCCATAGCAGGGATCGTGTCACATCGAGAGCGATCCCACTGCCGCCGCCGCGGACATCTGTGCACTGTGCTGCTGCTGCAGCTGGTGTGAATGCGCCGCCGCCGCCGCCAGCGAGTGGCTATGGGCGGCCAGGTGGGGATGCAGGCGCATGGCGGGTATATTCATGGCGGCCATGGGATTCATCGGGTGGGTGAGGGCGTGGGGCAAATGCAGGCCCGGCTCCAGCTTCGCCTTGGCATCCAGCAGCTGGCTGTAGTCCGTGTGCTGCACGCCCACGCCCATTACGTTGGGATCGCTGCCCTTCTTGTTCTGCTTGCGCTCCTTGGCCCGCCTATTCTGGAACCAGATCTTCACCTGGCGCTCGGACAGCGACAAGGTCTGCGCCAGCTCGCTCTTGCGCCGGATGGTGATGTAACGGGACGTGCAGTATTCCTTCTCCAGTTCCAGACGCTGGAAATCCGTGTACACCACGCGGTATTTGTCCTTAGTGCGGGTTTTTCCTACAGGAAGAAATAGTAGAATGCATTTATTAGTTGGATTGTCAAATCTATAGAAACTTAATATAGAACATCATGCAAGAACTGGGTTATTTATTATAAATCTGGTTGCAATAATTGAAAAAGATATTAACATCATGCTAAAATGAAGTTTAAGACCTTTTAAAGATAAAACTATATTTTTATAATACTAAATATGTAGTTGCACTGATCATATATTTGAGTATAAAAATGTATTAAATATTGGAAAAATCCACACCTAAGCAGTCTTTCAAGATCATGTGTGATATTGTCGTCAGAGGGCCATGACTCTTGGCCAATTTAACGAGTTACCAAGTTGCCCAGTCGCTCCGTTCCCTGTTTAAAATGGGTGTCAATCCAGTGGAGTGACTGGCGTCAGGTGGACAAACATGTTTCTTCCCGGCTCATCTCATTAAAATAGATGACAATATTTAAATTATGATAGCCATAGAAAGCTGTCACATGCCATATAGCAAGATTGGAGCCACCACCACCCAAAGTCGAAGCGGTGAACATGAAAAATGATTCCACAAAAAAAGCCGACATCGCTGTGTCATCGCAATTCTTTGTAGAATTGTGAGAAGAAGAAAGGTCTGGATCTACCTGGCGCTGAGCTGCGCAATTAGTCAATCAAAATTCAAACAAATGACAGAAACAGAAAGCCACAAACACCGAAAAAAAATAAAGAAAAAAAAACGAAGATTTGGATGAGCTGCAGCAAAGGCATGAAAAAGGCCACGGGATCGTGGCACACAGTCTGCTTACGTGATAAACACACACCCACACCCACCAGCCAGCCAGAGTGTATTTCTGAGCAAACAGCATTTCGGGTTGGGGATTTTGCTCTAATTTTTTATGTACAGCCCCTATAGCTAGGTATACCGTATACGTTAGTGTTCTCACAATTAAAATCGAGCAAACAAACAAATATTTTCACAGATGATAAAGTTCACCAGCAACAGAAAGAAGATATAGGCAGGGAGGGAGAGTGAGCAAGCGCGGGGAGAGGTAAAAACAAAGTGCAAAGACTAGGTGTTAAAGACCTCAAGATGCCCTGCAAACTAATATGATAAATGATATATGACATATGGCTATTAATAATGATATAATAATAGATATATTACCCTTGAAAATAGGTGAAAATAATGAAGAAGAAGGGAAGTTGAAATCTTTTTTAAAAATCTTTTAGAGGATAAGTTCGTTATAAATATAATAGAGCTAATAAAACAACAAGCATTCTAGCAATTAAATATATATATATTTATTTTAATCCCAAAGATTGAACTATGGTTCCTTAACGAAACAGAGGTCTTAATAAACTTTGGGAGTAATATATATATTTTCTTAGAAAACTTATACAAATTTGGTTTAGTATAATCATAGAACCGAAATATCTTGTTAATAATTTTCAAAAATATATATCTCTTTTAAAAAAAACCTCCATTAAACCGTTGCTTCTGCTCGCTTATCTCTCTCACTCTTCTATTTGTTCTTTACACTTTGTTTAGACGTGAATTTATTGCTGTCGCTCTTTGCTTAGTCTAATGTGGCAATCGTATAAGGAATAACTCGGGAGAAGAATAATGTTAAAACCCTGTTAAGTACACACTCATAATCTAGTTTTTTTTTTTTCTTTTTGCTTCATTTAATAAATCTAAAATTTTCAGTCTACCTTGCCATTTTGTTGTTGTTGCTATTTTCTTTGTATTTTGTACCCTCACTGAGGGAAAATCTTCTTGCGCGTGTTCTTGGGCCCCCAATCTAAGCACTGATAAAGCGGGCTTGGGCCAAAGCAAATCCAACACGGAGAACAAAAAGTAACTTGTTTAGACAGACTTGACGGATTTGAGGAAGTGCACAAATAAAGAAAAATTAAAACAACAATATTATCAGCTTTTGAGGATTTACCAAGTAAATTGTAGAAAATAAAACATATTTTCGAATGATTTCGCAATGTGAGGTAAGCTATGAGTAAGATGAGGCGGTAACTATTCTCGTAGGTGTTGGGATAGTTACGTAAAAGAGCTCAAGATTGGATTTTGGACAAAATAACATAGTAAAAGTTACTAAGAGGATAAGAATTTTACTAAACCAATTATCCTCTTTTTTATAGTTTGACTAATTTTGATATATTTGCGACAAAAAACATATACCATATAATATTGTATAATAATAAATATTCAATGCTAGATTGATTTCAGGAAAATATAAGAGTTTTCTACATTTTAAAATTAATTTAAGGTTTGGTTTCAAAACATTTCGCTTGGAAATTTCCAAAAATCTCATCAGATATTTATTGGTTTATTTAATTTCAAAACCTAACAAGTTTTATCTAGATAAATAAAAAGAAAGGAAAGGATATTACTAAAACCTTAAATATTTGCATTTTATTTTCGATATTTATTGATATTTTTGAATGAGAATTTTTTCCAAAAATCAAAATTTAAAAAACTTATATCTTAGCCAAAAAGGCATTAATTTAAATTCGGAAAGCTTTCCTATGTTAGATTTTATTGGCTTAATAAATCTGCATACTCAATTCAAAATTTAAGAAAATTAAAATTTTTGCCAATTTTTGACAATTTTAACGATGTAACCCCTTATCGTTTTTTGAAAAAATCGAAAAAATTTCAAAAATTTTATATTCAACCAAACATAGCTAGATCGATTCTGCTTTCAATCCTGATCAAGAATATATATACTTTATGGGGTCGGAAATGACTCCTTCATTGTATTTTATACTTCTGACTAAAGTTACAATCCCATTATTTACCCACAATTTTATATGAAAATTATTGGAAAAAGTAAAGCTTAAAAATTGAATAACTAAGCAAAAAAATCCGTATTTTTCATTCGGAAAGCTTTCCCATGCTAGTTTTTATTGGCTCTTTCATTCTGCATACTCAGTTTAAAATGAAAAATTTTGCCAATTTTTGACAATTTTAATGATGTAACCCCTTATCATTTTTTGAAAAAAATCGAAAAAATCGAAAAAAATACTTTTGCCTAAAATATAGCTTGATCGACTCGGCTGTTGATGATGATCAAGAATATATATGATTTATAGGGTCGGAAATGACTCCTTCACTGCGTTACAAGCTTCTAACTGAAATTATATTACCCTTGCAAGGGTATAAATATCATTTATTATTATATTTTAGAACCCATATCCCAGCAAATTAATCATTCTGGCTCACAATACTTCATACATCTTGACCTCATTTCGACCATCTGTGGATGAGAAAGACACTGCACACAGCACAAAGAGGCTGCCTCCCATTGGGGTTATCTTTTTAGCCAAGACTCGGAAAAACACACAGAGGCAAAGGCTTTATCTGGTTACCACTTGGAGGCTCCAATTTCTCACACCTAAAGCGGAGCACAAACAAGAGAAAATCCGTGCGGAATTAGAGGCAAACTGGAGCGCACGCTCACGCTCTCAGTTTCCCCCAAGTTGGTGGTTCACGGGTTGCCTGGCACCACTGACCTTCACGGCCATAATCTAATAAATCGTCCACGTATTATGTGCCCAACTATAAAGCCACTATCCCCGTACCAGCCGCACACTGAGTGTTTTATTGGGTCCCCCATAAACCGGCCAAGACAAACCCCATGAATGTGGATCAACTTGAGCCAATGCTAATGCTATATTGTCTGAACCACTAAGATCCTAGCCAGATTCTACCCTTACCCCGCCTCACAGATAAGATTGTGAATGAATGGCGAAAAAAACAACAAGGGATTTCGGAATCTCCGAATAAAAATCAAAAGTCACTTGGCCAAATAATTGTGCTCGGAAATCTTTCTGATATATATCCAAAGAGATTTATACGTTATATATATACATATATATTAAACCCGGGGGGCTTTAGCCATACAAATATATAGCGCATTTTATTAGCAATTAAATAAAAAATTGTGCGTCAAGGTGTGACATTTTTTTATGACTTTGTCACTGGGGGCCCCACCGCCAGTCTCGCCCCATAATTTATACGGAAAGCGGGGTTCTTTACTCCCCGATATATATATATTTCTATATCCACGTGTAAGTGCCTCTGGCTAATTGAAAGTTTGATTTTGAACTGGTAAATGCTATTGACTGGCATTTGTTTGCCATCGAACATCATCACTCCCGCCCTGCTCCGTAATGATAGATTAGTTAGTCGGCAAAGTTCTGAGGGGAGAATATATATAGACCATGCGCTCTCTCTCCTAATCCCAGTTGAGGTCTGAATCAATATCGGTGGAGTTACAGAACTGGAAAATCGTTCAGCATTTGTCCCGATAAGCTTTAATGGTTGTTCTTCGCACTCGTTGAGTGCGCTGTCTAGCAGGGTTTATGGTCTGATTGGTTTCCATATTGATTCCTGCTGAAGAAGTAGGCACTAAGCGAAATATGGAACTTTATTTAATTATTTATAACACTATTATGAATGAATTTTTCTTTAAATTATATAAATAATCATAATTTGCAGCTATTTCTAAACATTTTAAATTTATTTTTATATGATTTACTGCCTTAGAGTACATACAACCCCCCGAGATCTTTCAGTGCCTTCAATAATTCCTGGCTAAACATTAGCACACCTACTGTAGAACTCAATTGCAACTCTTTTATGGACAAATGTACAAACATTAAATGCCGACAAAGGAACGTTGTTTAAACAGTGAAAAATCCATTGTGGCAAATGTGCTTCTCTAATATCAAACACAACAGAAATAGAGCATGAGCAAAGATCATTTGGGCCATAAATTAAATCGGGTTGAGGTCTAGACGTGTCTTTTCCCTGCCTCCTAGAACAGCTGTTGATTGCTGGCCAATTATGTGGTCCGGCCCCCGGGGAAAAATCAGTGGCCAAGGACAAGGACAGTTTGTACTTGGAGTTGTTACAGATACAGAGTTGGTTAGTTACGGTCAAATATAATGGCTTGTACCCGCAAAAGTGGTGGTTTTTTTCTATGGTTCGTCCAACCCGCTGAGCGTTAATTTGTCACTGAGTGTTAACACCCCCTGTGACATCTTTGTGTTCTTTCGGTTTGTCTCTTTCGGAACCCGGGAAAATCTATTGGGAGACATTTATTACCTGACTTCCATAAGTTAACTTTGCTTCAATTTAAATGTTTTTGTGGTTGAAGATTAAAGCCTGAAGCTGAAAGTTTGCCGGCTGTGGAGGAGGAAATCCCCGAAAGCGAGCGGAAAGAGCAATTTCATCAATGGCACCCCAGAGATTTCCACTGGCAAGCCACAAACACTTGACTTTTTAACACCCTCTTGGCTTCAAGTTGTGCCACTCACACCAACTTAAAGTGTTTGGCGAAATATTTTCGGGTTTTTCTTTGCTGCTTGTATTTTTCTTTTTATTTTTTGCACTGTTTTTGGCAGAGTGGCGGAGTGTTTGGTTTTCCAGCATCATAAATGTGGGATGCAAAAGGGGGAGGCGGACCTCTGGCTGTATGTTTGTTTTGTCTCTCACCACCCAAGCGACAATATAACAATAACATTTATTTGGCATTTTGCTGCTGTTTTAGCTGCTCTTATATCGTAAATATTAGCTCAAATTACATCATAAAATCATTTGATTCGATTTGACGTTTATTTCTGCTCTCCTTTATCCTTATTTCCTGCCTTAGAGCCTACAGGAACAGTTTCCGGTCCTTTAGGGGTTTGTTTGTTGTAAGGCAAAAGGGGTTACAGGAAGAGAGCTTTGTTTTTTTTTGCTATTTGGGGCTTGTAAATTAAGGCTGACCATGTTTCTTTTGGGGGTTTAAGTAAAAGGGGACTTTTGCTGGGGGTTAATTTATGAGTCTATATAGGGTATGGTAATGTTAGAATGCTTTTAAAAATTAACAATTTTATATATACCATAGACACAAATTAGTTTTAAAGTTGGATCTCTTTGAAATAATTAATATTATTATATGTACCTAGACAGACATTAGTTTTGCAGCTTGCAATTCACAAACTATGTTTAATTATCACATTTATTTTTCCATTTATGGTATTTAATGCATAAATTCTGTAAGTTATAAAACCAAACGATATGCAAACTTGTGGGGAATAATTAAAGCCTCAAAGCCTTAGAAATGATAACTTTATTTGCTACTATAATTTGCTAAATTACTTCAAATTGCAGGCCAAAACGAATATAACTTGGCCTATGGTTGGCTTGTAAGCCATAGACCGGTTTATAAATAACCAAGTCACATGGAAAATTGAACCCCTCCCTCCCCAACTACAGCACACAAAAGGAAAATTCAAAATGGCCGCCATCGACATGAAACATGCGACATGCAAACACTTTATATGGCATGCAAATGTACATATGTATATGCAAATGTAGATTCTTCTTCCTGGGCTCCCCCTTTTTCCGGCCAGAGACCACTCCCAGAGCCGCCCCAGTCGGTGCCCCCCTTCGACCGCGCCCATGACACGCAGCCCTATAAAATGCCAGGAGGATGGGTGAAAATACAAGGGAAATATATGTGTATAAAAGCGAGTCGGAGTGGAAATAATAATAATAAGAATAATATTATCAGATCGCGTGCAACAAACGAATGCCGCTGCTACGTGTTCAGCTATACGTAGACGTGGCACGCAACCTGGGGAAGAGGTCCGGACGAGGGGTTAGGCTACCTTGCGGCACACCAATGGCGGCAATGGATCCAGACCCACGCTCCATCTCCAGTTTTAAGTCCGAGTCTGACTCAGAGAGCTCGTTTTATTTATTATCATGGCTTCAGGGGGAGCAAGCGAGATGCAGGCAACGACGAAAGAGAGGCAACTAGAGGCCAGGAAAAAATGGCAGCCATCCGTTGGACAAAAAATGTAGGCTGCTTATGGCCCGAATGAGTCGCCATTAAAGCCATAAATACTCCGAGTCAGGCAATAGAAAAATGCAGGGAAAAATACAGAGAAAAGGAAGGGGAAAAACAAAAAACAAAACACAAAACAAGCGAGGAATTGGATGGAGGAGAGACGACGTACGTTTCTTTAGGCCACAAAGAATGGTTTCCAAATGTACGTTAATTATTTGCCACGACGATGTCGACGATGCATGCAATAAAATTTATGGCTATATGATATGAGAGGAATATGGGCAGGCAGAGGTCTCTCTTTTATGATATCCCCCCCTAACCCCAACCCCAAAGTTAGCCTAAAATAATTGCATGCATCAAAACCGCAAAACACAAAAATCGCATTAGAGCCAAAACAGAAAAAAGAAAAGCAAAAAAAGTTATCAAGTAGAGAAAATGGGTATCCGTTGGCAAGGATCCGCCTCCTACCGCTTGCATCCAGCAATTCACTCAGATCCTCTAAGTTCGGCGAGCTGCACAGGTCTGCGATTTGATGGATATTTTTAAAAGAGTTATATAAACGATTAGATTTTGTTAATTAATATAGTTAGATCAGAAATTGGTTTTACAATTATGGTAGATATAATTGAGCAATGATTTAATAACTCTTTTGTAATAGATAATTCCGGAATATTAAGCTTAATTTGCTTAATTAAATGTAAATGGAAAATATCTTTAACTTCCATATATTGACAAATATTTTAAATGTTCAATATTCAATGTTTAATATTAGTTAATATATCCTTCTCGGAATTATATTTAAAACATGTACAAAACTTTTTTTTTTGTTGGTAATTGAATTCTATTTTCAACAATGATTGTTTAAACTATTATTTCCCCAACAATAATAGTTTAAACTAAGGCACTTTGACACATATTAATTGATAGCTTATATATCACTACGTTTAACAATAATACAGCATTGATATATCAATCTTTTGTATTATTCCTAATACGATTTAATGTCTTGATTTTACGCAGAAATTTCAGAGTTTTAAATCTTTAAAACATGTTTAAAAATTATTTTAAACCAATTGAAGTTAGTCAACTCCTCTCATTGTTTTCTAATGCAAAAAAAGGGTTACAATATCCTTTATTTGTTGTGTTTAGTTGCAAGTTTATAGGAAAAGTACCCAGGAAATCATTCCTATTCTATATATATCTAATCGTAATGGATCCCTATAAAATGACGCCCGACCATAACCATTGACCGCAAACTCAATAAACACACATTATTGAAAGTAAATTTGCGCTTCATAAAACTATTAAAGAAAATATTATATGTAATAAACCCGTAGAACTGAGGTCTCTGGCCGAGGAAGCAAAACTATAAATTTTCTAGGGTTCCCGTTCCGCGTTCCCCCGTTCCCCCGGCTTTTCCGATTCTCCCTTATCTGGCAGGGTTATACAAGGCAAACTCCTCGGGTCAGTGTGCAACAATATTTGTATAAACCGTGAGGTGAAACTGAGCAAACTGAGCAAACTGTTGCAAAGGCAAACACAATCAGGAAAATATATACAACTCCAGGAGGAGAATCCCATGCCATGCCGTCACGTTCCAGGCAATAGTAATCCGAAGCTCATCTGGCGTATAATCATCCTAATCAAAGTCGGGCATAAAAATCACAAATATGGCGCAATCATATATATTCTCATTCGCTGGCTCATTCACGGTTATGGGTCATTATACGATGGCGGGGCATTTAATTTAGTTTTTTATAATTATTGCTACTTTATTGTATTGTTAAGCGATTAACGTTGGCCATATACGAGTATATGGGGAATTGCAAATCTTTCTTTCCGTTTTTTGCTACCGTATCGTAAATGTTGTCACCTCATAAAGGGAATCGCCAAACGACGCGAAATGAAATCAAAATTTGTTTGGTTTCCTCGGCGTCTGACTCCTGAGTCAGTCGATCAATCGTCAATCAATCGCTGGGTTGACTTAGGCCTGGGACTTAAGCAGGTGTCATCCGGACCATCATCATCATCATCGCACACTTTTTTTGTTGTCATAATTTAACCTGTGGCCCCATGTTGATTGACAATCGGATTTCGGTGTCGCTTGGCCAGGCTGGATCCCAAACAAAAGGCTTTAGGCCCCTCGGGCTCCCTAGATATGGACTATATCAACCTGGCACTTCTCGTCCATTATGATATTATGTTTTATGGCTGAACAGGAAACGTAAGCTATAATTTACAATTTCTAGTTGCTCCAGCACTCTTTGCTGTTTACTTTCATTGATAAAATAACTTGAGGCAGGACTGGTTCAAAGATAATTGGGAAAAAACGGAGGGGACAAATAAAGCTATTTGATTTCAATAAAAAAAAAATATCAGCAGAGAGGGATATATAAAAAAATAAAACAATATAGTACTAGGAAATGTATATAAATAATTATAAAAATACAAAGCTCTAGTCGCTTTAATTAATATAAAACAAAACCTTTCTTACAAAATACATCTGTCTTGTTATGCCTTGGAAAGGTAAGTAAAAGAGGTCTTTTGCTTAAATAATATTTCTCTGAATTTTGTTCGAGTTTATTGCCTAATCTCCTATAAAATACTATTTATAATAATTTCAGTCAGAAGCTTGGAACGCTGTGAAGGAGTCATTTCCGACCCTATAAATCATATATATTCTTGATCAGCATCGAAAGACGAATCGATCTAGCTATATTTTAGGCAAAAGTATTTTTTTCGATTTTTTCGATTTTTTGAAAAAAAGATAGGGGTTACATCATTAAAATTCTCAAAAATTGGCCAAATTTTTCATTTTAAACTGAGTATGCAGAATGAAAGAGCCAATATAAACTAGCATGGGAAAGCTTTCCGAATGAAAATTAAGGATTTTTTGGCTTAGTTATTCAATTTTTAAGCTTTACTTTTTCCAATAATTTTCATATAAAATTGTGGGAAAATAATGGGATTGTAACTTCAGTCAGAAGTATAAAATGCAATGAAGGAGTCATTTCCGACCCCATAAAGTATATATATTCTTGATCAGGATTTAAAGCAGAATCGATCTAGCTATGTCCGGTTGAAAATAAAATTTTTGAAATTTTTTCGATTTTTTCAAAAAAAGATAAGGGGATACATCATTAAAATTTTCAAAAATTGACAAAAATTTTAATTTTCTTAAAATTTAAATTGAGTATGCAGATTTATTAAACCAATAAAAACTAACATAGGAAAGCTTTCCGAATTAAAATTAAAGCATTTTTTTCTTTGTTATTGGATTTTTAATCGATTCGATCCTATAGTTCAATCAGTTAGTTTCCTTTCTTGTTAAATTTAAATATTCAAAATCTATATATTCCAATTAACAGTTTAGTTAACTATATTTTTGTTGCTCAGTTTGAAAAGTTTTCAGTTTAATTTATCACCTTGCTCCGTAAGCTTGCCGTAAACCCATATTAAGCTCTCGAAATCCCGGGCGCCTCAAATATAAACTCGATACACCTCGAATGGTATATCAAAATAAATTGAACAACATATACAAATACAAGAGAGATATATATTCTATATATATAGAGAGAGACATAACATATGTCTGTGTGTCGAGGGCTTTGGCAGCGACAAGACTCAAATTTCTGGTTATTACCAATATCAAAGCCAATACAAATAGCAGAGAGAGAGAGAGAAAAAAACCAAACATGATTTTGCTCTGTATTTGGACAACTAAGCCCAAAGTAAATGACACAATGGTGACAAGTCCGTGACAAACACAGTTGGTGGGAATGGCAGGGAGAGGCGATGGTTCTATGCTAATCCCATGATGTCAATCAAACCCGGCGAACCGAACGAGACACTCTCTCCTTACTTCTATATAGATCAGTACCGACCGAAATTCGACTTCATTTTTGACACACGGCAGGGGCATAGAGGCAGGAACTGTGGAAGGGTAAATGTCAACGGCAAACATTGATAGTGCCGATAAGGAGGTAAAAAAAAAAAAACAAAAAACGAACCATAGTGGCCATTTTTAATGGCTTATCTTTGGGGACCGCCGGCCACGGACCCAGCCCCAAAATCGGGCCAGAAATATATCCTACAACAGTTTCAGATGTGATATAAATCCATGCCTTGCCACATACATTTCTATCTTCCTTTTTTTCTGGCTTTTTGTTCTCCCTTTCACTTCCATACAATTATTTATGTGACTAGATATAAATATTCTGTGCATATTGACACATTAAATCTCAATGTGTCAGGTGGCATTAGTTTTTTATGTCCCAACACGGGCAATGCTGAAAATCTACAAACAATCCCATTAAGAGCCTGCCTTGGCTGGTTAATAAATAAATATATTTCCTTGGAGAAATTATAACGATAATAAATAATGGGGTTTTGAAAATTAAGATATAAGTTGTTAATAATTACGAAGGGTTTAAGAATAAGTACATTTCAAAAAGATTTTAGTTCATAGTTTTTAGGCCAAAAACAAATATAAAATATGCTGGTAATAAGTGTTCAAATAAGTTATACGTTTTTAAAAACTATCACAATTAATTTAGGGTTTAAATAGGTAAAGAAATAATGATTAAAACTGATTGGAATTTTATTTGGTAATTTTAGTTCTTTAAAATGACTTTTGCACGTGTTGTAAACAAGAATGGAACTAAAATTTCTTGCCATTTAATAATGATTGCATAGATTTGATCGTAAATGTCGCTATTTAGTTTTTATTGGAAGTAATACTAATTTTTATTGGTTTATGGCCCTATATTGTTTTAATCAATATGCCCCGTCGCGAACGCAACGGAATCGCTTATCAAAAATGCTTTTGACGTTTTACAGATAACACAAAAAACTCTTTCCTTTTTGTGGCCACGTTTCCATATCACTCCGGTGTTGGTGGTACATTATTGAAGCAACAGAAAATAGAACTCGTAACCACCATATAGAGGAGCATGGTATAGTTGGAGGGTGAGCAGAACCCAGGACTTATTGACAGGGCGGGCGTTTATTTGATTTCCCACTCGCTAATCTAATCGCAAAACCTGCCAGAACCACCAGCCAGCCAGCCAGCCATTGAAACAAAAGTACAACAAGGCATCTGGATCCACCGACAATCGTGGAAATTGTCGCTGTTTTATTGCCACACCCCAAAAATTCAAGTGGGCCCCGCTCTGACGTGCCCTGCAACATGCCCCACAAAAACGAAATTGGGAACTTTTATAATTCCATTAAAAATCACGATATGTATTAGTCATTGCAATAATAAGTCATTGATTCTGCAAGAGATTTCATATTGTAAGGAAAACTATCTAATTCTTAGAAGGGTTCGATTAAACAATCATAATCTTAATCTGTTAAGATAAAATAATAAGAATGATTGCAGAAAATATTGTTATTGCGGAAATTTTACTTTTAAACTAGTGCAAGTTAGCTAAATGATCAGTTTACTTAATGAAATTGTACATAATAAATTCTGAAACTATTTCAATATGCTTTTAAATTATCAAATCGCTCACTATTCCCCAAAGACAACAAAAAATGCATAAATAATAATACTCAAACAAGAGAGGTGAACAAATTTTTCTTTGTATAATAAATAAAGCAAACTTAAGTTGCCTTGTCGGCTTGACCGGCTGGATTAAGCCACAACAACAGCGACCAGCGGACGGGCCATAAACGTTAATTGCATACCAACAGATTTTATGGGCTTAATGGATATCGGCGATATTGTCGATATCGCCGTCTTACCCCGTCAGCTCCTCCTCCTTCACATACTCCTCTTGACATGCGCCCAGGGGTCGTAAATCGTGAGTGTTTATTCGCCTTTCGAGTTTTTGTGTGTCTTTTGAGTACTGCATTGACATTTGCATTGCTGTTGCTTATATTAATTTAATTTTTTTTTAAGGGAGATGTGAGAGAAATGTAAACAAAAAGCAAAGAAATTGCACAAAAATTGCATAGAAAATATCATGATCTTTTTTTTTAGGATTATTTTCTTATAGGTAAAGTTAAGTTTAAATACTAGTTTAAAGGCAATAAGAAAAGAAAGCAAAAGTCTTAAATGCAGAACCCAATAATATATAATATAGGGAAGTTAAAGCCAATTTATTCGGGTCTAAGTAAGTTAATTTTTCTACTAGTAAAAGTTCTTGAAATATTTCTGTTGATACCTTTTCCCTAATTAGTTTTGTATCTCAAAAAAATATATCCAAATAGATATACACCTTTAAAATATAAACATTAAGAAACCCTCTCGTATACTAATATTATGCACTAATTATTGTAAGATCGTCTTAGATCTTTGAAATAACCCTGCACTTCATTCATTCCTTTTCTCAACCAATATTGGAAGACATTTTTCGAAAAAGTTGATCAAACCATTTAGGAATTTTTATAGTTAAATTGATTTACGATACAAAATTAGTCAATAGAGAGAGAAAGAGACGAAAAGAAAGAAAGAAAGAGACGGGGGCAAGCAAACAAACACTCGTACACACACCCGTGTAAAGGGCATATGACCATAAATCAAGGCGTCGAATCTGGGATCTGTCGACCTCAACTGAATATCATAAAAATGGAGCTTGGCCAGAATTTGATTTTTATGAGCTAATTGGCCATTGGACTTGGATCCAAGCCAGGTAAACGATTTCTTATAAAATCCCAACATATACATAGGTAGACATCGAGATGGAGAAGCGCGAACAGCACGAGCTTGACGAAGATACAATGCACTGCACTGTCCCGCCAAAATATATGGAATTTACGAAATTCGTATATATATACATATATCGAGGCGGATGCGGGAGAAACCCAAATAAGTCGGGGAACGAGGAATCGAAGGTCAGGCCACTATATATACCGAAAATGATCAGAGTGACTAAGAGGTTGAATTGAGAAACAGACAAGTTGGGATTTTTACAGAGATTCGTTAACTTTGAACGATATTTTATAATATTGTTGTATTACTTGACATCCTTATTTTTTTCTAAATTTAACCAGATTTATCTTTATTTTGATATGAGCAATCAATACCATCTATAAAGACAACATAGGCTGAAGAATACCGGATCAATTGCAGTTTTCTGTCATCAAAATATTAAGTATTTAATTGCTTTTTTAGATAATCTTTCTTTAGACGTATCCTGTGGATATTTCCCTATCGAAGGAGGTGTTTTACCCCTAATTCCAAGACTTATCTTAATAATAACTACATCCTCTTCTATTTCATTTTGGAACACTCACCTGGCTGTGGCTGTGCAGGATAGGCGGGCTTCTTCATCCATTCGTAGTACTGCGGCTTCGATGGCGACGTCCTGTTGTTATTGTTATTCACACTGTTGTTGTTATTATTGTTGTTGTGGGTGGATGGGCTATTGTTGTTGTTGTTGCCAGCATTGGCAGCGCTCAGATGATGGGCCAAATGATGATGCGGCGACGAGGCGGACGTTGGTGCACCCGGACTGGAGATCTCCGAGCCGGAGACAGTAATCGGTGGCGATGGCAAGCCTTCGGCAATATGTTGCTGCTGGTGGCTGGATGGAGCCGAGGGATTACCTCCCTCTGAGCTGGGGCCACCGCCGCCGCCTCCTCCGCCAATGCTGCTGTTGGTCTCGTTCAGTTGAGTCGCCGGATTGCCGGTACTGCTGCTGCTTCCAGAGCTCGCCGAGCTGCTGGACGCGGCATGGGCATGGTGATGGTGGTGCTGCTGCTGCATCAGCTGGTGCGCCGTCGTGGGCACGTTCTGGACAAAGTTGTCCGCCGTGCTGGAGGCCGGCGAGTGCCAGTCACCGGCGCTGGCCGCTGCCGCCGAATGGAACATGTGATGGGAGTTGTAGTACATCTGATGGGCAGCCGCCGCATGATGGGCGGCGTGCGAAGAGTCCACATCGCTGAGGAACTGATGGTTCGGCGGCGTGTGGTGGTAGTTGGGCGTCCAGTTCCAGGGCTGACCCGTCGCCGAGGCGTAGGCCAGGTTGGCGGCGCTGTGCTTTTGCGTGTACGGCAGTGTATTGTAGTAATGAGACACCATGTTTGAGGTTATATCTGCTCCGTTCCCTTGATGCTCCAGCTATACGTTTAATCCCTTTTCTTTATCCCTTCGCTGGTTAATCCCTTGTTCGTTGTCTTGGTGTCTCCTCTCCTGGTTTAAAGGCAATCTTTAATTGCACATTTTATGCGTTTAACTTGTTACTTGTGTTATTTTTCTCGGTTTGCCTGTTTCTCTTCTTTTTTGTCAATTTTTACAGTTAGCACTTTTCTAGTGATGTGTAGTTCAAAGCTGCACACACACATGCATATGCACAAACGATTAATCGATTTCACTGTGATTTTCCGGCACTCACTTACGCGGTTTAATTGAATTTTTTTTTGAAGAACCTCTGAATATGTTTTTTAATGAAAATTCCGTTGCGTTGGCGACTACTACGTCAAGTCAGTACGCAAGTCGAACACGTACTGAAGTGACTGATAAAAAACCCACCGAAAGCAGATAAACCGGGCGCAGAGCGGCTCAGGCAGAAACAACCACCGAAGGCCCGGGCGCGCTCTCTAGTCGTCTCTTTCTGGCGCACGCAAGCGGCCGTAAAGTGGCCTTTTTTTAACCCTCATTTCCGTTGCACGTTCAAAATTCAAGATGGCTTGCGTTCGTTCGATCTGCCCGCCGTCTCTTTCGCGCACCGCGCTGCGATGGCTGGCGGTTAGCCATGTTAGCCACGCCCCTTTCAGCCAGGTAAGCAATTAGCGGTAGTAGTTTCTCGGCCAAGAAAAACCCCTTTTCTTTTATGGACCGCTTTCGATTTGTACGTAGTTTAATTGCAATTGCCGTTGGCTAATTAAGTAATTGCACATATGCGTGCATTACGCAATTAGTGGCTATAAAATTATGTTTCCACGGCCATAACAACGGATCCTAGCCTCCAACTTCAAGTGCCCGCCAATCCATGTTTTACCGTCCTGATTTGAGGGTTTTATTCTCCATACACACACACAAACCATATAGTTTTGTTCAAATACGATGTACCCCATTGTCCAGATATTTGTTTGCCAAGCAATTGTGGTTTATATGGGCGCCTCGATATAGTCTATATGTTCCTATATCGCCTCAGTTAAAAATATAAAGTTGTAAAGCTATATCTCTAATTGCCATGTAAACGATGACAGACGACGAGACTCTGATATTAAATTAGGGGATTGAGGAAAAGAGTTCAAAAAGTACTTGAAGAGCGATTTAATTTACGTTGCGTTACGTTTTATTACGTTTTATGTAATCCAGAACAGTGTCATCAAATCTTACACAATCGAAAAAATTAAGGATTTTTAGACCTATTCGGGGTATTTTAATTTTAGTCAAAAGCTTGCAATGCAGCGAAGGAGCCATTTCCGACCCCATACACTATATATATTCTTGATCAGCATCAACAGCCGAGTCGATCTAGCTCTGTCCGGATAATATTTAATTTTTTCGAAATTTTGAAAATTTGATAAGGGGTTACATCGTTAAAATTCTCAACAATTGTCAAAAATTTTAATTTTTAAAATTTTAAAACTTAATATGCTGATTTTTTATCCCTATAAACACTAGCACTGCAAAGTTTTCCAAATTGAAATTAATGCATTTTTGCCTTAGTTACGATAGTTGAAAACTTTGATTTGCCTAAAATATTACCACTTACAAATATGGAATTATATAATGTTCCTGGAATGCACATAATTTAGATTTTCTTAGTGCTATTACAAGGACTTTATTTCTTGTTTATTTTTTATATTATCTGAATTAATAGCTCACTTCAAGAATTAATAATAAATATTTTATTATTAAGATATATTATTATTAACTGCCAGTATCAGTAAAACATAAATATATGTAAATATTTAGATCACTTTAGTTATCCTTTATACTCTTTTTCCATTCTTATAATTTACCTTTCCGTGGAAATAGCCTTTCCCTCGCTAATCCCAATTGTAATCCCAAACAAGACGCGCTAAGCTCGCGCCGATTGAGTAATCCTAGCTGGTTCTAGAATTCCTCGTATTACCAAGGATCCATAAAAAATGCATTCATTGATCGCAAATATGATCCTCAGTAGAGTGATCATAAAACGACAAATGTCGCGTCAAATAATTAGAAGTGAATGCAGCTGACACAATGGCGGAGAACCATGAGATAGATCCCCGAAGAAAGGTCAAAGGGAACAGAAGCATTTGGCCTCGCGAGGGCGGTACTTAAAACTCACTTATTAACGCTGGAACTACCAAAAACTGGTCCGGGGTTGGGTTCGGGATCGATCGTTTCCAAACAAAAAACCCCTTAATGTCCGTAAGACAAAACATATTGTAAAACAATCGAAAGGGATCGCGGACAAAGGTGATTTTATGATTGCGCGAAGACAGACGACCTTTGAGTCCCGAAACCGATCCTAACGGTCGCGCGGGGACACCAAACAAGGCTTATAAGGTGGTGGTACTGGTGGGTTGGTGGCCTGGTCCTACCCATCGATCGAGGTCCATAAAGTTCACACAACAATTAGGCAGCCACAGCCCCGATTTTTGTTGCCCCGTAGCACTTTTTTTCTTCTTTTTCGCAAACCGTCAACAATTCGGGGGAATTTACTGCGTGGGCTGGGCCTCCGCAACAAGGGTAGGTCCTCTGGGTTCGGTCTTGGCCCTCTATCAGGCACGGGCACGGGCACCGGCACGGGCAAGTCATGTAACAGGGTACAGGGTTGATTGTTACCTGGAAGTCATTAGGGGCACAAAAAGCCTAATCCCTAAGTAAGGTATGTAAACATTGCCATATGTTATGATCTTCATTCTAGAAGTGTTCAATATCAATCAAGTATATACTAGGATGCTAAATTACACCGACTATTATAAATTGAATATACAAATATTATGTAAAACTAGGAAGAATATTAATAATAATTCCATACAATTCTATAAAGACTGTCTTACAGATACTGAAATAGATTAATAAAAATATAATAAAATAAAAATAAATAAGGAAACACAAAATTGAAGACGAAACCGATCTTTTAATCGGGGAACATTAATTACTTGGATTTAACAATTTGGAAATAAATCAAGAAGAGGTATCCTGTTAAAAAATACCAAGAACCATACCCTTTTTCAGATATGTGATCATTGTTTAATACACAAAAATATTTATTTGTTTTTAAGTATTTTAACTACAAGGAACATGTTTAATGTTTCTATATTTTTTTAACAAACTGATGATTCTAAGTTTCTTAAGTTACTGAAGATATTATTATAAATTACTCACATCTTTATGTTCCCTTCTAACAATTGAAAAAACGTAATGTTATTCTCAAACCATCCCTTTCATATATAGTTTTTATCAATGAAAGATTTATTTGAATCTCTAAAACACTCTAATGCATCTCTATCTATGTATCATAAATTAGAATCTGTCCCCTTCATTGACATTAACAACCTGTAAAGAACTCGAGATGGTATTTATAATTCTACTTCAATTATGTTAATAAATCCATAAAGAAAGCAAAGTCAAGCGCCATTGGCCCATAAAGCAGACTCCAAAAATATAAAACTTGAGAGGCAATCAGACCATTTGGAGATATGTGTGTGTCCCCGCCCCAGACTTAACCAGATATACTCATAATAACTCTTATATCTGTACGGTTTTTTCGTATATAATATATTATGTGTTCGACGTCGCCAGACGGATGTGAATATGGATGTGGATGTGTCTTTGTCGTGCGCGGCATTTGGCGTTTGTCGGCTCGTTTAACGTTTTGGAGAGTTTTATGGCCATTGGCCCCGGGCCCGAGCCAAACCGCACCACTCGCTCCACTCCAGCAAGTGCATTTTGCGTTGTACGAACCACCGACTCTCCTCCTCCTACTCGACCAGCACAATCAAACACCTTTATGGGTGCCGCGACATTAGCGATAAAATATCTTTGTTAATAAAACAAATTAACGTAGAGAAGGACGACAACGGAAAGCGGCAAGTCACCTTCTCTTTTTTTTATGGAAAACCCGAATTTATTTTTGGAATTGGCAGCCAAACCTTTAGGCGGAATATCCCAAGATTGTTGGTGCAATTTTGAAAATAAGAAATAATTATTGGACAACTTTTTAGTCTACAAGCATATAATTGTATTACTTAGTATTCTTGCTTTTTTAAAGTCATAATTTTAGCAACCTCATCTTCAAACTCATAAAGTTATTTTTATTTTGTTAAGTTTATTTCATTATACGATCGTTGTCCAAAAAATAGACATTATGTAACAATGTTAAGTATAAAGCGTGGATGTGGGGAATTATAATGAACAATTTAAAAAGAGAGTTTCGCTTAAAAAGAAATTAAATACAAAAGGAATTTCATTTCGATTACTATATATCTCGCCCTATAGTGAGTGCCTCGAAAACGAAGTGCACAGCAACATTGGATTTGAAACATGCCACAATACAATAGGAATACAGAGTTGTAAAAGACCACAATATAAAGTTCATCGATACATCATTCGACTAATTTTGTTGTATAAGTATTTAAATCAGTTGTTTTTCATTTTCAGAAGTAAAAGCGTATAAAAAATATATATGTTTTTGGTTGGGGAAACTAAAGTTGGAGTAGTCTGTACTTTTTTTTATAGCATTACTGAGTTCGTAATTTGTGGAAAGTGTGCAAAATAACATAGTTTAATACCAAAGCTCGATCGAATTCTTTCCTTTGCTTAACTCTTATCAAATTAACGTTTATTTGTAAGTATACTTTTCCCATATACATTAAAATCAAATCAAAACAAATTCAAATTTCTAAATCAAAAAAAAACTTTAAAAAATCAGAACACAATTTGAAAAAATTACAAATCTACTTAAATTGTCTTCAGCAATGCTTTATACATTTAAATCCAACCAAGGTTTCCCCATTGATATTAAGTTCGATTTTTTTGCGGCTGTTTCAATGGTCTTTTGGCTATCCAAACTCCTTGAAAAATATGTTTGAGTTGATATGTAAACCAGGCTAGAGATGTACACACAGCTAATGTCCTTAGGCTCCTTAAATCGCTACAGATGTGTCTATTTATATATGTACAGAGGGGAATTGCTTGAACGCTCCTTCTCTATTCTGAGCGAACAACACTACGCGGAGCCTAGAACCTCATTAAGGATCATCTCACGGGTCATCAGTTGACCATTGTTCACCCGCGTCCGCGACCGACTCCGACTAAGTTGGGCCCTTCGTTCCGCACCAGCTGGACGCTGCCTCCGAGCCTGACGATTACGCTGACCAAAGGCCGAGCCCGTTTGCAGCGCCTCTAGAAGACTATCCATTACACCTTCCTGTGTCTGCGCCGCATCCATGTCCACTACCGCCATCTTACGCTGCTGGCGCTCCTGTTGCTCCCGGACGGACTGCTCGCGAGCCTCCTGTAGTCTTCGCTTCTTCTCCAGCTCCTCGCGCACACGCACATTTTCGTTGTGCGCGTTCTGGAAGGAATCCTTGAAGGTCTTAATGTCCGCAAAGAACTCCTCCATGGTGTACTTGCTGGGATCGAAGGCATAGTACTCGCTGAGGTCCTTGTACAGTTTTTCCATTTGAAGCTGCATTTTGCCTGGAATAAAAGCGAATTGTTGTATGAATAAAATTCACTCGTAGGTAATCCCATTAAGGTAAACTACTTAACAACTCCTTTAGCTGCACTTACCCAGCACATCCACTTGCTGTCTGCACTCTTCGGCAAACTTGCCCATAACCTCACTGAACTTATCATCATCGCACTGCGGCACCTTGTTATTCTGCAGATCCGTTTCCAGATTCTTCACCGCCGCATTCATTTGCCGCATTGCTTTCTGTATGGCATCCATATTCACTCGCGACGCCTTATTCACATGCGACAGATCGTCGTAGAAGTTCAAGGCATCGGGGAATTTCTTCTCTACGAGATCGGCAAGGTAATGCAGCAATGTTTGCTTATTATCCGCATCCTTCGTATTGGTCAGCTTGGTGAGATAGCTGATTTCGAAGCCAAAGGCGGCTTCGTTCTTGGAGCCTGTGTTCATGTAGTTTCCAAGCAGAAGTATGAGCTCCAAGATCTTGGAGAACTTTTTGCTGTTCCGCACCTCTTCGCAGGCAGCTGTGGCTGCCACAATATCTGGTTTAATATCCTGCACCATGTCCGCATATGTTAACTTGAAGTTCAGGTTGTGGAGGCGAGGAGACAGGCGCTTGATTTCACCTGAAAAAGGAATGCGATCAATATATGGTCTCATACGTAAGATAGCCAAAACCAACTCACCTATGGTGGCCGCAAACTGTTCAATCGGCGGTAGAGGTTCTCCCTTGGTCTTGATCTCCTGCAGGCGCTTCAGTTGCTCTGGCGGCGGCAAGTACTGGATAAGGTTCTGCAGGATGTTCGAGGACAGAATGGCGGTGTCACAGCGCAGCAGGCAGATCTTGATCTGTTCGTATGACAGATGCTTCAGCGAACCGCCCAACAAAATGGCCAGATTCTGAGCAGACTTGCCATCTAGCACGCGCAGGTCAACGTTCTTCTTTGTCAGCGTCGTTGGCTTATCCACAGCATCCTTTTGCTCCTTCTTTACCGGCTTTGAGGAGAACTTGACGGCTAGTTCGGCAAGAAAATCGTCTTGTGCCAACTTATCCTCCTGGCACTTGACCCAGAATGCCTTCTCGGACATTTTGGCCGGAACAATGGCCTTCCAGTTGGCCCTCTTCATAGGATTCTTCACTTCCCACTTCTTTTTCGGTTTCAGGCCATGAGGCAGTACCGGAACCATGGGTCCCATCATCATTGGTGGTGGTGGAGGCCCACCCGGACGTATCATACCAGGCATGGGTGGCGGCGGTGGTCCTCCTCTACCCATTCCGGGCATGGGAGGCGGCGGTGGCGGTCCACCGCCCATACCAGGCATGGGAGGAGGTGGTGGAGGCGGAGGCCCGCCTCTACCCATTCCGGGCATGGGCGGTGGCGGCGGCGGCGGTGGTCCTCCTCCTCCTGGTGGTGGCGGTGGCATGGGTATATTAACTTTGGGCAGCTTGTTGGGCGACGGTGCCGCTACACCATTCGCCTCCATCAACTTGACTTTCTCCTCGAGATGGGCAGCCTTCGCCTCCGCCTCCTGCTTGGCGCTCTCCAGCTGTTCGATCTTCTTCTCATACTCCTCCGATCGCTTGGATTCCTTGGCCTTGGCCTTCTCCACAATGTCGTCTAGCAGCAGGGAGGTGTCTATGTTGAAGTTCCTGTTCTCAAAGTTCGGGTCACAGTAGCCCTTGTGGAAGACTATCTGCGAGATGCACTCCTCGATCAGTTGATAGTAGGCGGGTCGGAAGTAGAAGTCATCCCTGATATACAGCAGATGCTGCAGGATGGAGAGGAAGTAAGGTTCCGAGGTGGTGTCTATCACCATGTTCTTCAGCACCTCAAAGCACTCGGTGGCATCATCCATATTGAAGGTGACATTGTCGAAGCGCTGCACGAACTCCTCAAAGTCATCCTCCCGGATCTCGTTAAAGATCTTAAAGTGCTGCTGCAGGGCCTCGTTATTGCTCGTCTCCACAATTTTCTTGAACTCGTCCAGGCGATCGTACAGACCCATCCGCATGATCTCACACCGCAAATGTAGCCGGAAATTCAGGTCCGTGGGCGTGTTTGTGAGAGTATTGATGAAGATCAGACTGTGACAGGCCAGTTCCCGCTTCGGATCCTGCTTATCCGACGCAAACAGAGCATCCACTATGGGCCGGAAGCGTTCGCTGGCCTTGTAGGATGTGGCCGCTATTGTGGTAATAGCGCGCAGCACCTTCTCATAGCCATTTCGCTCGTAGACGATGCAAAAGGATGCCAGTAGCTTGAGGGCCTCGCACATAGTCTGCGGCTTCCGTGGATCCAGAGATTGCGCCAGCAGCAGGACCACACTGTGCTGATCCGGATTGAGGACCACATTTAGGCCCCATGTATTATTCATGATCGCCTTGAGACATCGGATTGCCTCGAACTCAATCCTGTCATAGGTGCGATCCTTTTTCGCCCGCGTCAGCAGCTTCTCAATCTGGCCGATGCCAGCCACCCCGAACTCCTTGATCCATGAGATCGGATTGCTGGTGAGGGCCACCCGCAAAGACTCCACGCACTGGTACACCTTGTGCTCGCTATGCTCTCCATTCTGCAGATACTCCACGTAGTCGATGGGCCTCTCAAACCGGGAGTTGGTGTTGCGCTCTAGTGAGTTTTTGCCTGCAAGAGATTAAAGAATGGAAATTGAATCAGTAAAGGTATTCGATTACCCACTACTTGGTAAGTACCAAGGTTAGAAAGGTGAATGCAGAGGGAAGTACTTTCAGGAACCCAAAGTTTGCATACCCTTACCGAATTTTAAATCAATCATAACTAAGCTAAAAATAAATTAATTTTAATTCGGGAATAAATTCTACGTTAGTTTTTCGTTGGTTAATAAATGTGCATTCTCAATATAAAATTCAGAAAAATTAAAATTTTTGCCAATTTTTGACAATTTTAATGATGTAACCCCTTATCTTTTTTTCAAAAAATTGAAAAATTTTCAAAAATTTTATTTTCAACCGGACATAGCTAGATCGATTCTGCTTTCAATCCTGATCAAGAATATATATATATGACTTCCTCATTGTATTTCTGACTGAAGTTACAATCCCATTATTTACCCACAATTTTGTTTGAAAATTATTGGAAAAAGTAAAGCTTAAAAATTGAATAACTAAGCCAAAAAATCCTTAATTTTCATTCGGAAAGCTTTCCCATGCTAGTTTTTATTGGCTCTTTCATTCTGCATACTCAGTTTAAAATGAAAAATTTGGCCAATTTTTGACAATTTTAATGATGTAACCCCTTATCATTTTTTGAAAAAAATCGAAAAAAATACTTTTGCCTAAAATATATCTAGATCGACTCGGCTGTTGATGCTGATCAAGAATATATATGATTTATAGGGTCGGAAATGACTCCTTCACAGCGTTACAAGCTCCTGACTTAAATTATAATACCCTGCAGGGGTATTATACAAAATAATTTGTAACATTTAAAAGTTGTATTACAGAGTGTCAGTATGTGAGAAAAGAATGTAATTAAAGTGCCCTTAAATATACAACCCCATTAAACTTAAGCAAAACAAAGCTAAACAAAAGTAAATTAGTCATTCAGCTCACGTTTCGTTTAATGTTTAGATTAAATATCTACGTCAAGGTTCTATTTATAATAGTTGTATTTAGAAATGGGTTGACCCCCTTGTGACAACACCCTATGACTACTTTTATGTAGGTAAAATGATATCGCCGTTGATGATTCATTCCACATTCTTTCAAAGAGCTAATTTGCGGCTTTTAGATAGGAAAATCGGTTAATTAATAAGATTTATCATTTAAGTTAAGTACTGTAAACATTGGTTTTAATTTTTAATTTATAATTGAGTCTTTTCAAATGTAAAGTTGTAAGTTTTAATTGCTAATTCATATTATTCTCTTACTAAATTCATTTCTAACAACTTTACCTTCAAAATAACAGATAAGGATAGGTTAAAGGCAATAAAAAATCAAATAAAAAGACAGCCTTGGGAGGAACCTTCCTGACAGCACCTATCCCATTATTTGATTACTGACATCACTGAAATTGGCCCAAACCCAGCCCACACTTTATTCATTTATCCATCAAAGCCAAACTACGCTAACTGTTTTAATAATTAACTCAAAACGGCAACCGAAGCGTGTTAATGAACAGCTTTTTTTTTTTTTTTGTGCGAGTACGTCCATTGTTTGTGTTTAAAATTTAATTTTGCAACAAGTGGTTTTCTAGGGGGGGAGGAGAGGCTCCCCGGTCGGTTCTGCCACAATAAGCACAACGACCCACAAAGGAATATTTATCTGTTTTCTTTTTTCGCTTTTTATTTACTTGAAGTTATCATTAAAACCTGCAAGAGTCGGTCGATGTATATTTACCTCAAGTTTATTGACAGCATCAGAATTTATTTTAAGCCTGATATTGTCATAATGTGTTTAACGTTTTTCGCATATTTGCATTTTATGGCCGGTTCCAAAGTGTAAGGAAAATCGTCCAATAGAACTTTAACGTGAGCAAAAGCACAAATAAACATCTCTCTCTCACTCGCTGTCATTTACTACACTGAAGTTGATTTGTGGGAATAATGTTAAATATATCTATCATAATTTACATTATATTTAGACATATTTAAAAATAATATTTACTACAAAGGAATAGTAATAAAGTGTATAGATTGTCATAAATCTAAGATCTATAGAAAGATTAATGAACAAAATATTTCCTATTAAAGAACAAGTGATAAAATGAAATGTCTAAATTCCCATAAATCGAATATAGAAAGCTACGATTTTTTTAAGCAGCATAAGTTACTAAGATTCAAATAATAATAGTTATAAATAATATAAATATATATATAAATATAAATTGAATTAATGAAATTTTTAAATTTCATATTTAATTTAATTTAAATTTTTTTTCCTGTGCACATTTGCCTTGTTCTAGTCTCGCTCTGTCTCTCTCTCACTGTCTCTCCACCGATTCGCAATGCACTTGCTTATACAACAAAAAGAACGTACGAGCGTTAAATACTTAAAAACGAACAAAAATATTTTCTCACTGCCACTTGACGTAATTTAAATTGTATAATGTATGCGCGGTAAAAGTAAATTTCAATGTCTTTGCATTCTCGCTTTTTGCTGCTCGACTTTAGTCACGCATTCGTCGTATATAGCAACGTATTATATTTGATAAAAGGGGGGAAAGAGAGGCCAAAGATCGCCCAAGGTTATTTCGCAATTACCCGTTACAAAACGATAAGAAGCCCTGCTTCTGGGCATATTTCCAAGTCTGATAATGGACCACAATGGATCAGTGGGAAGAGTAACTGGAGCGAGACTTCAAGAATGAAGCCAAAAGCGCCGAGTTAACATTGAAATATGCTCAAGATTTAGATAGCGATGGAGGGGGCACTGAGATAATTATACTTGATTACCATGGGAGAACGCAATTACAGATGGAATATACATATAATTATACACTGGGCTGCTTCTGAGCTGATTTATTTATACTAAAATCTCACAATATACTGTATGGTTATAATATCATAATATTATTAAATCTTTACTCAAAAGCATATTATTTATAAACAAAAATTTATCAAAAATACGAAATTTCTTTAGAGATTACTGTGGAACTCTAGCTTAGAAATTAATTTGTTAAAATGAATGAGTTGAAGGGATTACTCTTTATTTATTTTAAATTAAAACAAGAACGGTAACCAGCATCGGAAAGCTGAAGTTTATATACTCTTGCCGTTTTCAATTGAATTATAAGATCATAGCGAAAATTAACCTCAACTAACCTTAAAATATTCAAATTTTTGGAATCGATATTTATTGCCCTTTTTATATGACAAATTAAAATTTTAAGAACTCATAACTAAGCCAAAAACACATTAATTTTGATTCGGAAAGCTTTTCCAGTCTCGTTTTTAATGGGTTAATAAATCTGCATACTTAATTTAAAATTTAAGAAAATTACATTTTTTGCCAATTTTTGACAATTTTAACGGTGTAACCCCTTATCTTTTTTTGAAAAAATCGAAAAAATTAGTTTTCCCTAAAATATAGCTAGATCGACTCGGCTGTTGATGCTGATCAAGAATATATATGATTTATAGGGTCGGAAATGACTCCTTCATTGCGTTCTATACTTCCAACTGAAGTTACAATCCACTTAAATGGACATTAAAATTTAAATATTTACCCACAATTTTATATGAAAATTATTGGAAAAAGTAAAGCTTAAAAATTGAATAACTAAGCCAAAAAATCCTTAATTTTCATTCGGAAAGCTTTCCCGTGCTAGTTTTTATTGGCTCTTTCATGCTGCATACTCAGTTTAAAATGAAAAATTTTGCCAATTTTTTACAATTTTAATGATGTAAACCCTTATCTTTTTTTCAAAAAATCGAAAAAATCGAAAAAACTACTTTTGCCTAAAATATAGCTTGATCGACTCGGCTGTTGATGCTGATCAAGAATATATATGATTTATAGGGTCGGAAATGACTCCTTCATTGCGTTCTATACTTCCGACTGAAGTTACAATCCACTTAAATGGACATTAAAATTTAAATATTTACCCACAATTTTATTTGAAAATTATTGGAAAAAGTAAAGCTTAAAAATTGAATAACTAAGCCAAAAAATCCTTAATTTTCATTCGGAAAGCTTTCCCATGCTAGTTTTTATTGGCTCTTTCATTCTGCATACTCAGTTTAAAATGAAAAATTTGGCCAATTTTTGACAATTTTAATGATGTAACCCCTTATCTTTTTTTCAAAAAATCGAAAAAATCGAAAAAATTAGTTTTGCCTAAAATATAGCTAGATCGACTCGGCTAGTGATGCTGATCAATAATATATATGATTTATATAGTCGGAAATGGCTCTTTCACAGGGTTACAAGCTTCTTCCTAAATTATAATACCCTGCAAGGGTATAAAAACGTAAAGATTATGTTACATTTATGATATTTTAAAAAATCACAAAATTTTTGTAATTGATATTTTGTTGCTATAAGTGAGATCGTTGACATCATGGCTATCAATACTAATAATTGTCAACGATAATTAAAGAAGACAATCTCGTGAATAACGGTTTTGCGCTATAAATACAAATAGAACCGAAGACGGATGGTAAAGCAAATTGGCAAAAAAAAAAGGTGTGCAAACAGAAAGCGCAAATTTGCAGACACGCAAACACCGATAAAGGGGAAGCACACACGTACACGTTACCTGCTAATCTTATCACGAAATGGAATGCAATATTCCCGGGAAATACAACAACAAAATGCAAAGAAAGGGCGGAGAGTCATCAAACTTGGTTGCACGACAAATCGATTTTTTGTGCTTTTTAAAACCTTTTTGCAGAGCGCCTAAAATTTCCACTCAAGTCTATAATGTGTTAAATCGTACAATGATGCATTTTTGCATTAAAATTAATCTTAAATTATAAGCAAATATTAACACAAAAAAATTGACAACTATATCCTCAAAAATGTGTATAACTAACTTTTAATAAATGTACAGATGAACGCAACAGAATTATTGAATTCTAAATATAAAAAAAAACATATCTTTAAGGAAACATTCTAAGAGAATAGTTAAACCCCTGCCCATTACCTTTTAAGTGCCACAGAATCATCTTCTGGCGCTCCTCCTTAGATTTGGCCAACAAGGGCTCTCGCTTATCCTTGGGTATATTCATATCCTCGATTATTTCCAGGAATTGGGCATCCACCTGCGCCTCGCTCAGCTCCTGGATATGGCGCTCCCAATCCTCCACGCCCTGGACAACGTCATTGTCCGATGACACCGGCCGTCCGCCATGGGTTAGGGTTCCACTGTTGACGCTTCCGCCCTTCGATTTCGAGGGTCTGCCGAACAGGCTTTCCAGGATCCCACCGCCCGTAGACTTGACTTTTTCCTGACGAGACATTCTGCAAGGAAAATGATCAAATTAATATGGGTATTTTTTGGAAAAAAACAAAAACATAAAACTTGAGCACACCCCAGTTTCTTGAGACGCATTTTGGGGAAGAACTAAACGAAAACTAAACAAAAACAACTATGCCTTTATTTGGGACATGCGCAGAATATATGGGAAGATACAATAGGAAAACTTTTACAGCTGTTCTTTGTTTACATTTAATGAGCGAGAGGTGCAGGGGCCATGATTTCTGATTTCCGATGAGTTTCCAATGAATATGTAATCGATGGATGGATCATTATCAGCTGGGTTTATTTACAATTAATTCTGGGATGCCTCAGAGTGTGGATTTTTCAATTAGCTTTTACATTGCAAGAGGGAGCAGGGGGAATCTTTTAGGTATTTAACTTCATTCATTCATTTAAACTTAGGAGAGGAATACAAGTAATAATTACTAAATTAAAATATAAGGATTAAATTCCTATAATAACAATCACTAATTCCACTTTAATTATACAAAATATTAAGTAGAACGACGTACCCACTGTGCTAGTAAAAAAAAACACCATTCGAAGCGTGAAAACGACTGATTATAATCGTAAACAACAAAAAATCTCACGAATAAACGAAGCAAATTGGACAAATTCATTAATAATACCGCGCACTAAATTTACAAAATGATGCGATAATCACCGCAGACCAAAATATGAAATAGCACGAAATACGGAGAGCTAAAATAGAGAATAGAGAGTGAAGAGCGATTAGAATTTATGGGTTATTGTGTGTGATTCATATTTGGCCAGGCCAAAATGCAAGCCGTTAGCATTTGAATTGGCTTTTATAGATACATAAGTGTGTATGTATGTATTAAATATTGAAGGATGCGGTGGGAACGCTTTGGCTTTGGCTTTAGACAACGCATCTAATGAATCACTAATGGCCAGCAGCAGCTGGAGAGGGGTAAAAAAAAGGCAAAATAAAAAAGGCAAACGAGCAACAGGTTTTGCGGATTGTTCTTGCTTTTTGCACTGAAGAAAATTGCCTGATTTTAAAAATTATGAAATAAAAATTGATATTTTTATATGACAATTTTATTTCGAATATTCGAAATTTTAAAAGTTCATAAATAAGCCAAAAATTAATTAATTTTCATTCGGAAAGCTTTCCTATGTTAGTTTTTACCAGGTTAATAAATCTGCATTCTCAATTTTAAATTTCGAAATTTGGCATTATGCATTTTTTCTAGCAGTGTTTGGCGAATGGGCGTGCCAATCTTCGCAAATCATTCACAATTGTCAGGCGGCGGAGAAATCAAATTTAATATTTATTGTGACTCCGCAAAAGGCCAATTGTGAATGAGGCTCAAGTGTGTTTTATGGAGTGGAGTGTGTGTGTGTGTGGGAAGAAGCAAAACTAGAGGAGGAGGAGGAGGAAAAGGAGGCGGCAGACTGGAGCGACAAGTTCAAGCAGGGCAACAATTTCTTTTCAGGTCGCTACGCCGAGCCAAGCCAAGCCAAGCTAAGCAGAAAAGCATTTGCGGAGGAAATGCTTTCAACAAGATTTCTTTTGCCAAAGAATTTACAGCAATTGCCTCTTTCTCTATTTTGTTTACATGCCGTACAAGGCACTGCACCGCATCTTCCCTCTCTGCCCTCTCTTTCTAACACCAAACGTGTGTGTGTGTGGAATAGTTCAGAGGCCGCTGCAACTGCGAAAATGTAAACAAGCCCAAAAAGAAAAGGAATAAGACTTTTAATAACCGCTGGAATTCCAAGAAAAGAGCCAGTTTTTGGGGAGACACAAAAATGCGCTCACCTTCGCTTTGATATCTGTGTCGTTGCTCACTTTTGATTTTTTTCGGTGGTTTACGTCATAAGACCAGAAAAAATAATGGCTTGGCACTCACACACACACTCACGATCAAACGGCTTTGCCTGTCGTTGTTTTTGTTGTCGTTGGTTTCTAACTTTTTGTTTGTTTTATTGCGCGACGACGCTGGCACAAAAAAAGCTGCGCGCACCGCTTCAAAAGTGTGCTTGCTGCTGCGTGGTGGTTTTTACAAATACAGGCCTCTATGCGGAGGAAGCCCAGCCACGGTGAAGTTGTTTTTATCTTACTTTTTAGTCGCTCTTTCCTTTTTGCCACTTGTTGCTCGGCCGCCGCGGATGACACATGAAATATACAGTTCTTCGAATGCTTCGCTCTCCAAACACTTGCCCGGGTCGCTGTAGGTCACTTGTCACGTAGTGGTTGTTTTTTCGGCCCCGTAAATCGCAACAAATTAAAATTAAAATTAAAAGCAGCGTTGTCCGTTCGTATCAAAATATCATTTATCGATTTATATCGTTATCGATGTGGCCATAATATTTGATATTTTTTGGTCACTCTGAATTCCGAAGCTGTTATTCAACATTTTACATTTTACACGTCTATACGATCATTTTACGCGCTTACAGATACATGGGGTCGAATTCTCGCCTTTGGGGTCGAATTCTCATACATTTTTTGTTTTATATTTTTGTTTCGGTCACTCTGAATTCCGAAGTTGTTGGCAAAAATTTTACAACTTACACATCCATACAAAATGTTATACGTTTACAGATACATGGGTAGAATTCTCATGTAAGGTGTAAAATTCATTAATAGACCTGCTATCATCCAAAGATCGGCAATAGTGTGACCGTGGCTAGCTGTTTGTAAAACACCGCTGGCTGTTATTTGAAAAGTGAAGTGTGCGATGTGCGTCAAATTAGCGTTGGTGAGTTAGCGTCGATATGGAACGGTGGGAAAATGGAACACGTGGCGCTTTTTTAATTTTAATTTATTTCGTAATTAAGGCACCAATTCGAACAAAATAAAGTTTATATATGCTAAAAAATGAATTTACTATTGATTTTTACTGGGTTTGAGAGTGTTTGACCTTTATGTACATTAAAAAAAAGCCTGTGAAAAATCATGTCTTCACGGATTTCCTTATATCTCGGCTTATCAAACGCGTGCAGCAATACCCGATATGCCAGAATAAAGGCCATTTATTGTAGTTTTAGCCTGCAAAGTTTCATTAATTTCTAACCCTATGATTTTAAGAAAATCGCATAACAGTGAACCAACCTCGGGGTCGGCCCCATACAAAACAGGACGAAAAAACTTGGATGGCTGATAACTTCGATTTACGAACGCGTGCACATATGCACGGTATATAGGCTAACTAGGGGAAGATTAAGGAATATCTGGTGAAAATTTCATTTATTTTTAACCCACAGATTTTGAGAAAATCAAATAACAGTGGGTGGTGCATTTAGGCTGATAAGTGAGGCGCGAACTATGAAAATGGAACCAGATATGAATGTGCAGAGAACCAGTTGAAGCAGCTCATGATAATAAAATACTGAATTCAATAACAATAACAAATTGTTGACTGAAACATTCACTAAAGTGACTGGCCAATAAATGAAAACGCCATTCAAATCAATTTGGCAAGCGTTTTAGTAAAAGACGTTCACTCGTTTAGGAGAAATTTAAGTTTCATATTATTGCAATTATTCTTAATACCAAAGTGGTATGAAAGTGTGACCCGCTAATCAGCAAAATCGACGCTAACTTTTAAAGAATTATTACGCCCTTAAATGAACGCGTGCAAACTTGCACGGTATCTCAAACGATAGAGAAAAGTATTCTCTAATTTCATATAAAATCTCAATTAATTCTAACCCACAGATTTTTAGAAATTTCCGTTTTCCTTTTCCGAACCCATTGACAAACACTGGCAGTCTCCAATCGATATTTCGACGCTAACTTTTTGAACGCGTGCAAACTTGCACGGTATCTCAAACGATAGAGAAAAGTATTCTCTAACTTCATATAAAATCTCAATTAATTCTAACCCACAGATTTTTAGAAATTTCCGTTTTCTTTTTCTGAACTCATTTACAAACACTGGTTTCATATCGATAGGAACGCTTCCCACACCCTATCGATGAATTGCCCGCCAGAAAAATTCCTATTGTCAATTTTAACAATTATATAAAATATGCATGCCCCATAAATGGAATTGACATTCCAAGCATTTTGGTAGTTGTTTTATCGAAATCCGTTCAGTCGTTTAAGAGAATTTCCCACTTTTGCATTTATTTCCATATATGTTCCTGCGAAGAATATATAGATCTGGCAGCCCTGGCTGCTTAAATATAAATAAACGTGATTAAAGCTTTTTGGCAGGGTTTTTGGCAAAATGAAGACTGTATTATAAACGGTATTGCAGTTCTGAACATTTTGATCCATGTTTCATCAAAATCCGTTCAGTCGTTCATGAGAAAACCCAACTTTTTCATTTATTATAACATATATTCCACCGAAGAATTTTCATTAGGAAAAATTCATTTAAAACTTTACTGTAGGACTTATGCAAAATAAAGACTGTATTATAAAAGGCATTGCAGTTCTGAACATTTTGATCCATGTTTCATCAAAATCAATTCAGTAGTTCATGAGAAAACCCTAATTATTCATTTATTGCCAACTTATGTTCCGGCGAAGAATTTGAATTCAGTAAAATTTATTTAAGCTTTACCGTAGTTTTTATTCAAAATGAAGACTGTATTATAATCGGCATAGCAGTTCTGAACTTTTTGATACGTTTCATTAAAATCTGTTCAGTTTCAGAGAAGAAAATTAATTTTGACAAAAAATGTCACCCTGAATCCCACTGTCACAAAAATTTTTGCGTTGTTACCATCTCTGCTGTTTCTCGTCTTTCGCATATGCTTGTACCGTTATAACGGTAGTTCTGCTGCGATTAGCTGGAATTATGTGCATTCAGAACATTTCACATACACTTTTGTGACAGTGGGATTCAGGGAGACTTTTTTTGTTTTCGTTTATATTTTATTAATTGATGAATTTAAGTTTAGTTTTTTGTATATTCTTAAGAAATAAATGTATAATATAAAATAAATTAAAATAAATGTTCAAAACTTATTTCATAGTTATTTTATTTTAATAAAATTGGAAAAAATATAAGAAAATGTTCATGCGAAGCAATTGGAGGTTGTTTGTTTCATAATGCAATGTATATGTAATGCAATAATAAACAAAAACAATAAATCCAAAAATTTCAAAACGGTTAGGCCTTTTGTTCCTAAGAAATTTACATTGCATTTGTTGCTAACTAATAGACGAATAATAAGAAAAATTAATTTTCTTCTGTAAAACTGAACGGATTTTAATGAAACATGGATCAAAATGTTCAGAACTGCAATGCCTTTTATAGTACAGTCTTTATTTTGCAAAAGTCCTACAGTAAAGTTTTAAATGAATTTTTCCTAATGAAAATTCTTCGGTGGAATATATGTGATAATAAATGAAAAAGTTGGGTTTTCTCATGAACGACTGAACGGATTTTGATGAAACATGGATCAAAATGTTCAGAACTGCAATACCGTTTATAATACAGTCTTCATTTTGCCTAAAACCCTGCCAAAAAGCTTTAATCACGTTTATTTATATTTAAGCAGCCAGGGCTGCCAGATCTATATATTCTTCGCAGGAACATATATGGAAATAAATGCAAAAGTGGGAAATTCTCTTAAACGACTGAACGGATTTCGATAAAACAACTACCAAAATGCTTGGAATGTCAATTCCATTTATGGGGCATGCATATTTTATATAATTGTTAAAATTGACAATAGGAATTTTTCTGGCGGGCAATTCATCGATAGGGTGTGGGAAGCGTTCCTATCGATATGAAACCAGTGTTTGTCAATGAGTTCAGAAAAAGAAAACGGAACTTTCTAAAAATCTGTGGGTTAGAATTAATTGAGATTTTATATGAAGTTAGAGAATACTTTTCTCTATCGTTTGAGATACCGTGCAAGTTTGCACGCGTTCAAAAAGTTAGCGTCGAAATATCGATTGGAGACTGCCAGTGTTTGTCAATGGGTTCGGAAAAGGAAAACGGAAATTTCTAAAAATCTGTGGGTTAGAATTAATTGAGATTTTATATGAAATTAGAGAATACTTTTCTCTATCGTTTGAGATACCGTGCAAGTTTGCACGCGTTCATTTAAGGGCGTAATAATTCTTTAAAAGTTAGCGTCGATTTTGCTGATTAGCGGGTCACACTTTCATACCACTTTGGTATTAAGAATAATTGCAATAATATGAAACTTAAATTTCTCCTAAACGAGTGAACGTCTTTTACTAAAACGCTTGCCAAATTGATTTGAATGACGTTTTCATTTATTGGCCAGTCACTTTAGTGAATGTTTCAGTCAACAATTTGTTATTGTTATTGAATTCAGTATTTTATTATCATGAGCTGGTTCAACTGGTTCTCTGCACATTCATATCTGGTTCCATTTTCATAGTTCGCGCCTCACTTATCAGCCCAAATGCACCACCCACTGTTATTTGATTTTCTCAAAATCTGTGTGTTAAAAATAAATTAAATTATCCCCTAGTTAGCCTATATACCGTGCATATGTGCACGCGTTCGTATATCGAAGTTATCAGCCATCCAAGTTTTTTCGTCCTGTTTTGTATGGGGCCGACCCCGAGGTTGGTTCACTGTTATGCGATTTTCTTAAAATCATAGGGTTAGAAATTAATGAAACTTTGCAGGCTAAAACTACAATAAATGGCCTTTATTCTGGCATATCGGGTATTGCTGCACGCGTTTGATAAGCCGAGATATAAGGAAATCCGTGAAGACATGATTTTTCACAGGCTTTTTTTTAATGTACATAAAGGTCAAACACTCTCAAACCCAGTAAAAATCAATAGTAAATTCATTTTTTAGCATATATAAACTTTATTTTGTTCGAATTGGTGCCTTAATTACGAAATAAATTAAATTTAAAAAAGCGCCACGTGTTCCATTTTCCCACCGTTCCTTATCGACGCTAACTCACCGACGCTAATTTGACGCACATGCTATCATCCAAAGATCGGCAAATAGTGTGACCGTGGCTAGCTGCTTGTAAAACACCGCTGGCTGTTATTTGAAAAGTGAAGTGTGCGCGGTTTTTCTGTTCGAAGAGCCAGCGTTACCAGACCAGGAAATGGCGTTACAATATTCTGCAAGAATAGATTAAACAAGTTGACAGCCCGGAAATCTTTTGTTTTGATTGGGTTGAAATTTTCTGTTCTTTCCTGGAATAAGGAAATTTACCTAGATGCAGCGCGATAAAGACTCATCTGGGTCTTATGCCCGAAAGGGCAACCGTCCGCCAGGTCTCAGGGGCAAGGAAATCGGATTGTACTACCGCAACCTTACACGGCAGCGTAAAAAGGAACGTGGCGAGGAAGAAACCCCCTCGGAACCCAAAATCCGGCTGGGATGTGAAGTCAGCGTGCCCAGTGGGGTTCTCGAGCGCGTCAAAGAGTACATGGAGGAATACAATAAAACGCCGGCCAAGGAAACCCCAGACGTGGATGCACAGTTCAAGCGGCAGTTCCGCCATCTGCTGAGCGTGAACTTCGACGAATTCGTGGCCGAGACCAAGGAGAGGAACGAGAACGTTAGCTACGCGAATCCCAAGCTGGACGAGAAGCTGCGGCACGAGCTGGAGCAGCGCCAGCAGGATAACGTGGCCAGGAAGCGGCTTCAAGCCCGGCAAAAGCTGCCCACGATGCGGTACGCTAATGACATCGTTCATGCCGTAAGGGATAACCAAGTGATTCTTATTGTGGGAAGCACTGGCTGTGGCAAAACTACACAAGTACCTCAGATCCTCCTCGATGACGCTATATCCCGGGGCTGTGGATCAGAATGCCGTATAATTTGCACCCAACCGCGCCGGATTTCAGCCATAACCATTGCTGAGTGGGTCAGCTACGAGCGCTGCGAGAGTTTAGGTTCCTCTGTGGGCTATCAGATCCGCCTGGAGAGCAGAAAGCCACGCGATAGAGGCTCCATTACCTATTGCACCACGGGGGTGCTCCTGCAGCAGCTCCAATCGGATCCACTGATGCACAATTTAAGTGTCCTTATACTGGACGAGATACACGAACGCAGCGTGGAAACGGATTTGCTTATGGGCTTGCTGAAGGTGATCCTGCCGCACCGGCCCGAACTGAGGGTAATCCTTATGAGCGCCACTGTGCGGGAGCAGGATTTCTGCGATTATTTTGGCAACTGTCCCATGTTCCGCATCGAGGGCGTGATGTTTCCCGTGCGAATGCTATACCTGGAGGATGTGCTGGCCATGACAAACTACAACTTCAGCAAGTCTCGCGACCGTCGTCCAAAGCGCAATCGTCCCGAGAAAAAGATGCAGCATGAGGCGATGATTGAACCTTATTTGCGACGCATCAGAAACCAATATGACAGTCGAGTACTGGAGAAGCTGCGACTGCCGGAGTCGGAAGGCTGCGAGGATATGGATTTTATTGCTGATGTGGTGTATTATATCTGTGAAAACGAGCCGGAGGGTGCCATCTTGGTGTTCCTGCCGGGCTACGATAAAATCTCACAGCTGTACAATCTGCTCGACAAGCCGCAGTCTCCCAAAGGCCAGAGGTGGCGCGACAATCTTGTGGTCTTTCCCCTACATTCCCTCATGCAGTCGGCGGAACAGCAGGCCGTTTTCCGGCATCCGCCGTCAGGCAAGCGGAAGGTTATCATATCCACCATCATTGCTGAGACTTCGGTGACTATTGACGATGTGGTTTATGTCATAAACTCTGGACGGACAAAGTCTACCAACTATGACATAGAGACGAACATACAGACTCTGGAGGAGGTGTGGGTGACTAAGGCGAATACGCAGCAGCGAAAAGGAAGAGCGGGTCGTGTAAGGCCAGGGATTTGCTACAATCTGTTTAGCCGCGCCAGGGAGGATCGAATGGAGGAGATTCCAACGCCAGAGATACTGCGCTCAAAGCTGGAATCGATCATTTTGAGTTTAAAGCTACTGCACATCGATGATCCGTATCGCTTTCTGCAAACCCTGATTAATGCCCCTAATCCTGAGGCCATTAGGATTGGGGTGACCCTATTGAAGCGGTAAGTTTGGTAGCATAATTTACTTTGAAAACTAATTGAAAAGTTCCTTTTTACTTAGGATTGAGGCTCTGGACAGTGCTGGCACCCTAACTCCACTGGGCATGCACTTGGCAAAGCTGCCCATCGATCCTCAGATGGGTAAAATGATCCTAATGTCGGCTCTGTTCTCTTGCTTAGATCCAGTTACCTCAGCGGCGGCGGCCTTGTCCTTTAAATCACCCTTCTACGCTCCCTTGGGTAAGGAGAGTCGGGTCGATGAGATCAAGCGGAAAATGGCTCGCAATATGCGAAGTGACCACCTGTTGGTGCACAACACCATTCAGGCCTACAGAGATAGTAGCCATGTGCATGCGGAACGTGACTTTTGCTACAAGCACTTCCTCAGCTCGATGACACTGAAGCAGCTGGAGCGGATGAAGAATCAGTTCAGTGAACTGCTCTATAACTACAAGTGAGGGATACTCCCCAGTAAATTCACAGAATCCTCTTCATTGTGCTTTTTCCGCAGGTTTCTCACTTCCTCCGATTGCAAGGACAGCACCTCCAACACAAATTCTAACAAGATCCCCCTGCTGAGGGCCATTATCGGAGCGGGTCTCTATCCAAACATGGCACATTTACGGTAGGTTTTATGTAGATTCTCATCGATCTCTTTTAATGGCTGGTATTTATAGGAAATCCCGCCAGATCCGAAATCGAGTAAGGGCAATTCATACCATGGCCACGGATGATGGCCGCCGTGTCAACTTCCATCCTTCGTCCGTGAACAGCGGTGAGAGTGGCTTCGATTCGGCATACTTTGTGTACTACCAACGGCAGAAGTCCACCGATCTGTATCTGCTCGACTCCACAATGGTATTTCCCATGGCTCTGATCATCTTTGGCGATGGCGTGGAGGCCGGTGTGACGGAAAATGTACCATATCTGTGTGTGGCCAAAACATATTTGTAAGTGGTTGAACACATGCTTATAAAGCTAAATCTAATGTGCACCTCTTGCAGTTTCAAGTGCAACCAGAAGACGGCCGATGTTGTTTTGGAACTGCGTAGTCATATGGAAAAGCTGCTGCTTAAGAAGGCCTTGTATCCCGCACCCATCGAAGAGAACGGCTTCGAAAGACTATTGATCAAGTGAGTTTCCTTTGGAGAACTGTCGTTTTCAAATTCTAATTTTCCACTGCCTTTACAGAGCCATTGAACTGCTTCTCTCGCTGGACGAAAGTCTCGGTGAGGATTACATTTCGGATGATGAAATAGATGACATCTAAACTGCCTCATCTCAGCCTGGTTTACATAGTTTATTGTATAGCTCTCGGTAAAATCCACTTTGTGGATGTTTTAGTAATAAATTAGAGGCGAAAACTAGTCATGCAATAACGGCTTCCACACATTAATCATCTTCCAGGAGGGCAAACACATTCCGGGATCTGGGTAGATCTTCCTCAATAGCGCACTCGTCTTCGTCTGCGTTCGTCTCATCGTTGGAACTGTCCTCATCCTCGTCCTCGCTGTCGGCAGCTTGAAAATTTTATCTTAATGTAGTTAAGAAATTTTTGAAATCGCTTGAAGTACTCACTGTCCGAGCACACAGAGGATGTGTCGCCGTTAGTCTCGCTCTCTGGCTCCTCAAGCTCAACTTGTTGGTACTTCTTGACCTCCGCGAGGTCGGGATGCTGGAACCAATGATCTCGCCGCTCCTCATACCCCGGTGGATAAAACTGGAGCACCAACTGCTGCTGTCCGGCCAGGCACATGCGCAGTATGTGATTGGCTGCCCGATAGCGATCGGGCCTGGCCGCCTTGGCTGTTAGAAAGCCTCTCTTGTAGGCCCAGGCATCTGAAATGGCCACCGCCGACCACTCGTCATAGTCCTCCGGCAGATGAAGCCTTAAAAGCTGCGGCAGATTAACATGCTCGCCGAGGAACTTTAGCGAGCGGTACGGAACAGCCAGTTGGGAGATCGGGAAGCTTCCCAGGAGCACTTGGAGGCTTTTGGGCGTTGACGAGGGAAAGACTAGACCGGGACAATCACACAGGCGGACGAGGGGAGTTAGGAAAATGGTCTGAAAGTGCTTCGTGTGGCCGGGAGTGCGGCTAACGCTAACCACTTTCCGTCCCTTTAAGGCGTTAATCAGCGATGACTTGCCAACGTTGGGGAATCCGATACAGCCGATAGTGAGGACTCCGTTGTGATATCTTACATGCTCATGGGGCGTGGTATCGATGCTGCTGCTTATCTTAAGCTCACCCTCCACAGCCGATGTGACCTCGTCCAGGATGTCCAGCTGATCGGTTCGCATATCATCGCGTATTTTCTGCTCCCAGGCTGTTAGATCCACTTCGCCCTGGACATAGCGCTGACACTCCTTGTAGATGTTATACACACCCTCCATGCTTCGGCGATGCGCCTGCGGTCCACGCTGGTTTCCCTTGCGGGAACGCGGCAGAAAGGATGCGAACAGCACGACCGGCAACTGGGGATAGCGATCGCGGAAATACTCACGCCACGCCACCACCACTTGGGGCTCCACGAGATCCACCTTGTTGAACACCACGATGGCCTGCTTTTTAAGCGTGCCAATGATGTAGTCGTAGAGGGAGGGTGGGAACATCAGCGTGGCATAACGCACGTCCACAATGATGAGCAGGATGTCCGAGAATTCGAGAACTCGCCAAAGTTGGCGCCACGTTTCCAGATTGAGTTCGAACAGGGACAGCTCCTTGGAATCGCCAGCGCGCTGCTTCTTCTGCAGCTCATCCACGTACTCCTGGAAATGTGAAGTTCAGAGTTTGTTACTTAACATAATTAATTACTAATTAAATAGTAAACATTTCAATTACTACGAACTTAATCGTTAGAATGCATTAAAACAAAATTTTAAAACATCAAATATACCGGGAAACCCGACCTACCTTAAAGTAACGATTCTCACTGCGATCGAGCTGCTCTTTGGAGTTAGCCGATGTCCATGGCGGACGCACCGGGAAGTCGCAGCCAGCGAAGTAGTGCTCGTCCACCTCCCGCTCCTTGGGATTAAGCGCGTTCAGTGGCTTGAAGCCCTCCTGCTTCATCTGCTCCAGTTCCTTCTTTCCCTCCTGGTAGAACTGTAGATTATAGCGATTTACGTTTTTGTTGCGATTACCGCCACGGGCAAAGGGCTGCTCCATGAGTTTCCTGGTGGTCTCGGGCACATCGCTGTCCTCGTACGACTCCTGGGCGCTCCGTAGGTATTTGGGCGGAACTGCCGGCGATTGCCATTGTTAGTCATACCAAACAACTGGTCTGTGTTTTCTTTTTTCCCGTTCACCGTTCGTCGCAGGTGGCCAATGTTTTCTTACCTTTCGCTGAGCGTTTTTGCAGCATCTGGTCTTTCTTCTTCTTGCCGCTGAAGGCCACCTTGCGCCGTTGCTGGGGCATTGTTTTTGGGTCACGTCCCGGTATCACTTCCACTTAATTTTGGTTTATAAAGTGCTCTCGCCGTTTGTTAATTGTTATTGAATGTGGTTGCCGCTTGTCATTTGCGAATTAAACGTTTCAGCCGAGTTGGCAGTTCCAAAACGGGAAAGAGGGTTGTCGAGCTTTGCAAAGCTTGATATTTACGACTAATTCATATATATGTATGTAGGTTTTTACTTAAAAATTTAATAGAAAATCTAATGGAATTGTTAAATATATTTATAACATGGCAGGGTATTGTATTTTAGTCAGTAGACTGCCCTAAGCTTTAAATTCCTTCCTAAATGAAACTTTGCAGTTAGTCTTTTTACTGCTAAATAAGTCAAATAGCCATAGGAACAATCTGAGCATTTTTAGAAAAAAAATATAACTTTTCCAGTTTTCTATATATTCTCATTAAATTCAATATATATCTATTTTGTATTATTCTAAAATTTCGCTTTTAATTTTTTTTTTAATCAAACAACTACATCATATAGTAACCATAGGAAAGATAGGAATTTTTGTAGAAAAAAACAATAACTTTTCAGTTTTCAACATATTTTCATTAAATTTGGGATAATTCTAGAATTTTGGTTTAAATCTTATAATAATCGTTCGACTATATCATATAGCTGCCATAGGAACTATCGAGAAGTAATACAATTTAAAATGTTAACTTTTTTATAATTTAAAATATTTTCATATAATTTGAGAGATAAACATTTTTTGTCATTCAAGAATTTCGTTTTTAATTTCATGAAAATGGAAAAGGAAAAATATTTTAAATTAAAATTATAATTTAATTAGTTTTCAACATATGTTTATTTACCTTATGATATAGCCATTTTGTATTATTTCAGAATTTTGGGTTTACTTTCATGAAAACCGGCAGACTATATCATATAGCTATCATAGAAACTATCGTTAAATGAAGCCGAAAATTCCAAACTGTGAATATAATAATTATAGGCGACTGCACAAAAAATTACAATAAAGTAATTTTTTTTCTTATCACCAAAATATACAATTTATATTGTAATAGTTATTAATGATCGATTTGCAATCTACAAGGGCGTGCCAAAGCTAGCTTCGTTTCTTGATTTAATAAATTTCCATAAAAACATTATTTTTTCGTGTCACGTATAAGCTATTGTGAAAAGGTTATTTTATGAAACAAGTTGACAACCCTACTGCCATGTCGTTCAAAGTGCAAACAATATTATCATTATTAGTTAAATTGGCTTTTAAACGCCTGAAAAAATGCCGCTGAAAGGCATACGAGTTTTGGAATTCGTGGGCCTTGCCCCGGGACCATTATGTGGAAAGATCCTGACCGATTTCGGGGCTACAGTCACCCGCATCGACAAAGTAAGCAGAAACATCATGGCGGACAAGGACCGTTTTTTTATTTACAAATTATAATTTTTCATATTTATCTTTTTCTTTACTCCTCACAATTAATAACATCTTATTTGTCGCAGGTCCTTGAGAATCCCATGGATGTCCTGCAGCAGGGAAAGCGCACAATAAGCCTGGATTTGAAGAACCCACGGGGTCAGCAGTTGACTCGTCGGCTGGCCAACAAATGTGATGTCCTCATCGAAGGCTTTCGGCCAGGAGTGATGGAGAAACTCAATTTGGGACCCGCTGAGTTGTGCGAGGAGAATCCCCGCCTGATTTACGCCCGTCTCACGGGTTTCGGGCAGCATGGACGATTGGCGCCGCGTGCCGGTCATGATATCAACTATGCTGCCATATCGGGAGTGCTGTCCATGTTGGGAAGGAGTCACGAGAAGCCAACGGCACCCATAAATCTCCTCACCGATTTCGCGGGCGGCAGTGTGATGTGTGCTCTGGGCATCCTCCTGGCCCTTTTGGAGCGCCATAAGTCTGGAAAAGGTCAAATTGTAGATGCCTCCATGGTGGAGGGAGCTGCCTATGTTGCCAGCTGGCTGTTTACGTCCCGGAGTATGCCCATTTGGGGACGGGAGAGGGGCCACAACCTCATCGATGGTGGTGCTTATTTCTACGACACTTACGAAACCAAAGACGGTCTCTACATGTCCGTGGGCGCCTTGGAGCCGCAGTTCTTTGAGGTGCTCAAACAACGTTTACAATTACCAGAAGATCTCAGCCAGTTCGGAGAGGAGCATCAGGAGCGAGGAAAAAAACTTCTAACTGAGGCATTTCTGTCCAAGACCCAAGCTGAATGGTCACAGGTCTTCGAGGATGTTGATGCCTGCGTTTACCCCGTGCTGGATTACCGGGAGGTTCATAAGCACGACCACAACAAAGAGCGAAAATCCTTTGGAATAATCAAAGATATACCAGCTCCATGTCCAGCGCCACGTCTAAGTCGAACTCCTGGAAAGTTGCTAGAGAAGCCCATTAGGCAGTCTGAATTGGTCGATGAACTGGAGCTTAGTCCCCAAGAGCTGAAGGAGCTGGTGGAATCAGGAGTACTCGAACTTCCGGAGAAGGCTAAGTTGTAGATTAGCTAAAACTGCCTTTTAAGTTTTAGTTTTTAATATTGTGTTTTTGGAAATTCAATCTTCATTTTCGGTTTTATATAATTTTAAACTTCAGCATTTTACAGATGTGTTCCCATTAAGATTCCAAACTAGTTCTAGCCTCATCCAAGTGAAGCTGTCGTCAGAGTGTCACACTGAAGATACATATTTAAATAAAACACATTTCTTGTTGTTCTTGCATTCAACGTACTTTTATTCTTGCACACAGACACATTTTACATTTGCTAAAATTTCGCGTACAAGCTATCAGTCATACAATTTTCTTACGAACAGTTTAGGCCTCCCATTGATAATTAGAGGATGGAGTGGTACTGTGGGGGAGGGTTGAGTCAATAATACGGCATATAACATAACATAATGGATTCTTTCCTCTACAGATCCCAATCGCAATCAGGGGTCAACGTTCGATCTCTTGCTCTCGTTTATTCTCTCTCGCGCTCTTCCTACTTACTGGCTAAATTAGGATTAACTAGCATACCGAGTAGCACATGTCCTTAAAGCTAATTGGGCTAAAGCACCGCGCGTCAGCGTCTCCAATTGTCCGTGTATATTTAAGATAATTCATTATAATGCTCATATGTATTTGGGTAATGCATATAGTAGGTTGTAATTGTAATTGTAATGTTGGTGTAAATTTCACTAGTTGGCGTTTGGTGTAAGTATGTATGTGGTGTAGAGTACGTGGTCGTTGTGTATAGTCCCGCGTAAAGTAATCCTCGTGAGTCCTTGGGTAAGTTGTAGGTTGTGTAGTTGTTGTATATGTATATAGTAAGTCTCAGTTCTCAGTATAAAATCAGTACCATATGTTACGTTTCAATTTGTTTTCCTTCCACACTTGTGTGCGTGTGAGTGTATTCATTTGCATATCTCTTTAAATGTTTTAAAAAAAATATCATTTCTCTGCTGCGCGTGGTGCTTTTGTTCTCGCATCTTAGCATACATATATTCTATCATATCGCTCTCACACATGCAGACAACACAAAGGATCAAATCACAGGCAAAGTTACACAGTTGAGTTTTAATTTTATTTATCAATTGTTAAGCTTAGAGCAGACGACGACGTTCACTTGCACACAAAAGGTAAGGGTTAAAAGGCAAGCCAGACTTTGAAAACATTGGCGTAGACTTGCTTTTTCACCGATTACCCTTAGCTTAATCTAATGACATGAATTTATCTCTTAACAACTAAATGTAACAAACATAAATGTTCTCGATTTTAATGATTCTCGATATTTGTTTTTGGAATGATAACATACAGGTTTATACTCAGTCACAATTACAAGCACGCTCTTACATATCATAAATGTAGGTATTTGTTAGTATGTATGTAAAAAGGGTAGAAATTTGTGCTAGGTGATCTTGATGGTGATTTCTTCTAGATACAGATACAGCACTCCTTTCACTTCAGCCACTCAATTTTTCTTGCTTATAACAACCATCAATGTCAATCATCACATACTCCCATCATCATCATTCAACGCACAAGCATCATTATCATAATCATCAGCACCAAGCTTCATACTCAATCAACACACCTGTGGAAAATGTGCAAAAAGAAAAGAAGGTTGAGAATTGTGATTATTATTAGTTAATAGATGTGTGCATTATTTGTTATCTAATTAGTTAACTTATATCGTTATTTTGAGTCTAAAAATTCTAGGCATCACTTACGTTTCGCATACCACAGCCATAAACGTTCAAACTCCTTTTTGGGCGTTTCTCAGCTTTCGATCTTCCACAGATTCAAGCGGCAGGTAGACACAAAGTACATCATCATCCGCATCCAATCATTCATAGCGCTATATTTAGTTTATATTCTATATAATTTTGGCAATACAAGATGTTTTCCTTAAAGTTGCCATTTCAAAATTACAAATTTTTGATATGTTGAAATCAATTTAACATTTATTTTTCTTTCGTTTGGACGGCTGTGCGATATTTCGTTTTTTAACGAAACGAACATATTACCAATTAGTAGTTTTCTTTTGAAATGACAACTTGTTGGGCTACTAGAATTCATTAAATAAAGGATGAACATTCGGATCAAGCTTTGTTTAACGAGTTCTTGATTGTTTTTTTCTTTTATTCTATTTTTTAATATAGGAAATGCGCTTAAATCTAAAGCAGTTCACACTGGTTTCGCTTGCTCTTAATGTAAATGAAATGTTTTGAAAAGATTTTAAACGGTTAGTTTTCGACTTGATTTTTTATATTCTATTTTCTTATTTCGTTCACAGTCGCGTCTTTTTCGTAAGGTAGTTTCTGGTTATGTTATGAGGCAAAGTAGTACAAAATAAGAGGGTGCGTCGTCATTAAAGTAAATGTCCTGTGTCTTGTCTTTATGAGCGTTATACATCCCTATGAAAATTAAAAAATAAAGCATGCATTTGTTTTGTTGTATACCCTGGTCCGTTTTGTTTTAGCTTTAGTATCTTTCGTTTACCTAATATATATATGTATATATATTAATTATACGTGTTTTTATGTGTGCTGCAGGTAGTTGCTTGGTTGTTGTTTTTTCCTTTTGTTATTATTTCTCGTTGTTCGATTAATATTACAAAAATAACATAAAATGAGAAGCAAAAATTAAGCGTCATTGGTTGGAATTATGAGAGAGCACACTTAATTGTTGTAAAAAAACAAATAAAATAATTAAAGTTACTCTTTCTTTTTGTGGTGTTGCTTGTGGGCACGAGCGTGGAAGTTGCAAACAATTTATGTATATATTAATTGTTTTATTTTTCTTATATTTTCTTTTATTTAAAAGCTATCAGGCAGATTTAAAATCAATTCAAAATGTGTCATGATGTATGTAACCGCAAATTTTGGGTCACAAATTCAATTGAATTCAAATCAGCAGCGATTTCTGTAACGTCACTCCACGCCCTGCCTTTGTACGTCCTAAAGTCATTTCGTTTTTTAGTTGCTAGGTTTTCTTTCTTTGTATTCAGTCGTCATTGAGTGAGTTACATTTAGTTTCGATTCGTTTCTTGTGTAAATTTAAATTGAAGTCCGTTTAAAATCTTTTTGATTTGCTTACGTTTCTAGAACCATTCGTTTCTTAGGCTTAATTCATAATATCACACAACACACGCCAACACACGCGCGCCAAAGGAAAAGGAAGTCGTATTCATCCATTTTCATACATCATCATTTTCGTGGGTTTATTTTTCTCAATCACAAGATCTTTACAGTTCCTCTCAAGCATCCATCACAGATTCACGCTATAAATATATAGGCATTAGGTGTCGGACAACAACAGTTACTCCTCAGACTTACAAATAATAGTACATACTCGCTCTCAGCTCATCACATTCAGTTCACAAAGCGCACACAGGTCATTCATGCTGTTTTTTAGATTTTTTTTTTTCCTTTTTTTGGGTAGTTAAGATTGTGGGATTTACATAAAATATTTCTTAAAAATTAAAGTGCTGTGCAGTTAGCTGCTACAAGTTAATGTTTCCATAGAGTTGCAATGCAGCATATTTAATCATGATTTTTCTACCGATTTTCTTTCTTTTTTTACAAAACAACGTTCAACAAAATTTTTTTTTGGTAATACCTAAAATCGGAGCCAAAAATCGCCAGAAACAAGAGCGATTCCAAGAGACACAGTACTGCCCTCGAGGCGTGCTTACATAATTGTCATAATTTGCTGTTGTGGCGAGGAAAGTAAGTTGTGTTTTAGTCAATGGGCACAGCCTGCTTTTGGACTCGCTGTATGGTCAACGGGGCTTAATTAAATTATTAAATCTTAATGGAGTTTCGGGATAGGCTTACAACTAGTTTGGGGCTTTATAAACAATGTGTCTTAGAATTTAAACGTTGCACAGCAACAATATAGATCGGACAAACAAACTTAGTAAATAGATTCTTTGTTTCTTATCAGAGAATTCGGACTGGACTGCAAAAATAAGAAAATAGTGAAGAAATCAAAATCTAAATCATGTTTCAACTTATAGAATGAGTCGACTCTTAATTACAAAATGAGCTTAACTTTGCTTAAGTTTGTATAAATTTAATTAGTAGAAAAGAGCAGCGGATGGAACTTAAAACTTATAATAAAGTTAGATCGATTCGAAAAGGTGTGCCACATTTATGTGGCATCCGCGAAAAGCAAGTCATCTTTTTATAAAAAAAAAATCGACACATTCTCTAATACATTTGCTGATGAGCTACAGAAAGAATATCATAAAATATATACTCACCAGTTTGGCTGCAAAACATACATTTATTTCCGGTGGTATGAGGCGGATAGGGAGGAAACATTAACCTCTAGAGCATGGGATTTACTGCGCAATGACCTGGTTATTGATCTTTTTGATCTCCTTAACGGCCCAGGTGCACAGCATTTTGGTGCGCTGGCCCTTTGACCGCTTTCCCTCGACCAAGAATTGTGTGATGATCGGATCGTCGAACAAAGGACAGAGACGTGATCCGAACGAGGTGCACAAATCTCCAATAAAGCCGGCGGCGCTGGCCATCATCGAATCAGAGACGTCGCCATCTTGAGCGATACGTTTTATGAAGTTGATGATATGCCCGAGATGAGGCTCCATGTGCATTACGTCGGGATGTGCAGTCTGGTCCATGCCCTTCAAGCCTTGGATGATGCCTGTGTAGGCCTCCAGAACGCTTTCGCGCAGCTCGTTGACGTATTCATTCATGTCATAGTTGTTATCATCGATCTGCAGATTGGAGGCTACGCGTAGCATATCCACCACCACGTTAATATACTTGATGAAGTGACTGCCGATGCTTAAAGCGATGTCGCCAAAGGTGGAAAGGATCTGCGGCTTGACGCTGCGATGTAAAGTCGGTTCCCCCAAGACGGTCAGCATCACGGACATAATCTCATCGCAGTAGGGCACCATCAAATCCTTAACCGCACGGAAGATATCTCCGGTAACGCCGACAGAGGCACAGCACACCTGATACTCCTCGTGATTCTTCAGGCCCATGATCAAAAAGTCCTTGAAAGCGGGAATGTACTTGGCAAACTGAACACCCAAGAGTTCCACCAGAGTTGAAACGGCGAGGAATGCATCCTCCTGTACGCCGCCCGCCTTTCCAGTACTCGAATTGAACATGGTGAGCAAGGCGGTCATAATAGCATCGGAAATCTGAGGGGCATCCTGTTCATGGACCTTTCTCAACACACTCTGCAGTGTAGCGCAGAGCAGCGATTGCAGATCGTTTAACTGATGACATTCGCTGTGGCTATTGATCTGTGTTTCCATTTGCATCACCTGGTTCAAACGCTCCAATATCACTAGTGTCGTGCGCTGCACGACCAGGTAGCAATCCAAGGGTGAGTTCTTGATCATGTCCATGAGTGCCTCATAGGCGGCTGCCCTCAAATTGGCCTGAGCTCCGTCCGAACGATCAGTGGTCACCAGCAGCTGAGTTATGATGTACTCAAAGAATGGCGACAGAGCGTATGTCTCTGGAGTTTCGCCTTCGGTGGTCACGGCTGCCTCATAGGCGGCGTCAGAGAGACCGATGAAGGCCCAGCAGACGTTGGCGGCCACTCGCGGTTCCGACTTCAAGCTCTTCACAAAGCACTCCAGCAGTGTCTGCAGATATGTCTTGTTGATGGCCGCCTCGGGAATGATCTGAGTAGGGAATAAGTTTACAGATTATTAATTATATCCGGAGCCACCAAAAGCTCTACTTTCACTCACCTCGCAGATACGGCCAAAGGTCCAGGCGGTAGTGTCACGCACAATGACGCTGCTGTCGTACATTAAGCCAATAAGCGTGGGCATGGCCTGCTCCACAAGCGGCTTTAAGGTGTTTGTCTCTAGTCCGTTTAACACAGCTCCGAAGGTCATGACCGCTGCGTCGCGGTAGCGCCAGTTGGGCGATTCGATGTTCTCCTTGATGAAGGGCAAGACATGCGGAACGATTTCGTCCTCGCAACAAGTAGCCAGTACCATTAGGCAGACGGAGGCGGCCTTTGACGGACTCCACGAGTCCTCGTCATCGCACTCGTCCTGCTTGGTCAGCTTCTCGACAAGCACAGGCGTTAGGTACTGCAAAGCGCCGCGAGCATAGTGCTTCGATACCCACTTCGGAGCCCTGCCCTGATCCGTGGCCTCCTGGCTGTCGATGGCGAGATCGGTCTCCTCGTCGCACACGTTCGACCAGAACTCTATGCCCTGCATAGCCACAGCATCGTGGTCCGACTTCATCGCCGCCAAAGTAATAGGGAACAGTGCCTGCGCCATGTAGGGCTCCATGAATTGATAGTACAGGGTTAGAATCTTGACCAAACATTGCAACGCGGCTACACATATCTGCGTGTCCTGGCACTGTGTGGCCTCGCACACCACCTCCATGATGAAGTTACGTTCGATGTCCTTCTCAAAGTTTGACTTGGTAAACTCCAGCGAGTTGAGCAGCGCTGTGGTGGCCGCCAATCGGACATGGTTGCTTGGTTCCTGCTTGCGCATGCCATGGATAATGGCGGTGAGAACATCGTTGGCCTGGTTCTCCATCACCCCGTGCCGAATATCCTGGCAAATGTAGCCGATGGCCTCCAGGGCCGCCTCGCGATGCATTTCGGTGGATCCCTCGCCAACCACCTTGTTGACCAACGTTTGGATGAGCAGGTTCCAACGGTTGATCGGGAGCTCAATAACGGCCACGTATGCCACGCACTGGGCGGCGCAAGAGGGCCGCGTATTCTCGGTACCCAAAGCGGCCAGAATCTAAAAAATAAAAGTGAATTGCAAGGCATTAAATGTGTTAAAATGAATACGTTCATTTTATTTCCGGCCAACTTACGTTATTTTTGATGAGCTCTCGAATCTCGGTGGGGAACTGGTGCCAGCGCTCCTCATACTGTTGACTGATCTTCTCGTCCTTGCTGGTCAAGTGGTTCTTCAGCTGGAGACCGGCTGCCATGCGAGCAACAGCGCTATTTGTCGTGTTCACCAGGATTTCCGACAGCGCCTTGAGAAACTCGGGCAAGTTGCTGGCGGCCGCCTGCTCCAAGAAATTCTTCGCCGAAAGCAGTTCATTTTTATCTAAAATTTATGGTTTGTATTAATATAAATAAGAGTTTAATTAAAATGAATTGCTAGCCTATGAGGTCATGAACAAAGATTTGTTAAATTTTCAAACTTACTCAGACTATTTATATTTTACAATTTTGTAATGAAGATAAAGATGTGAGATTAATTAAAACTAAATGTACAATTTATGTTTTTAATGAAATATTTTATAAATAATTTAAAAGCGTTTTTATGAAAAATCTAACGTGTAAGCTATCTAGAAAAGAGTTTCATTCCTTTAAACATAGACTAATTATTTTCAGTGTATGAGGAAAACTGTTATCTGGGAGCTTCCACAAAAAAAAAAACAAAATAATGAGGAACCTATAATAATGGCCTGTGCGGATATCTCCAACCGGAAGAACCAGTCGCATATTTCGCACCAAAATCAGCTTGAGAATAATTCACGATTGACAAGCCTTGCTAGCAGATCCCTGCCGCTTTGAGGTTATGTCGGGGGCCGCCGCAGTTTATAAATCCTTAATTGTAGGAGCGCGTTTTTGTGCCGGAATACATACACCCATATGTATGTAAAAGCGCGCTATGCGCGACAAGAGAATGTGCCTGTGTGTGTGTTCCCCTAGCAACGAAACATATGCGAGCGCTATTGCAACCCTGCGCAACATACAAAGCGCGCGTCCCCCGAGAAAAAAAAAAAAACGAATTCAATGAAGAAACGGAATAACCCTGGGCGAAACTTAATAATATCCTGGGCGTAGACATGCAAGGCAACTCACCTGGCGACACCGTCTTCTCCAAAATGGCAATCAGTTGCATGGCTATGTCGGAAGTCATTTTTGCGCTCTTTTTCGTCTCTTTTTACTTTACTTTCCGTTTCTTTCTGCACGTCGTTGCGATCGCGGGAGGGGGGGTTGGTGGCGAGTGTCTATATGTGTGAGTGGCGGAATTTTTGCGTAATTACTAGACAATTGTCAAGCGGCTGCAGATGAAATTGATATAGAACGTAAATTAATATATTTTAACCTTACATCGACTACTTCAAGCAGGTTACAACGCCTTGAACGTCACGAAATTGATTTTTTCGTGTGCACACACACATCCACGCTGATTGCGAATCACAGTTAACTTACCTATTGGCTGTTGCTTAGTCAAGGGTTCTACCTGCCAAAAAGCGCTGGATGCTGATTTACAATTCACTTAGTAATATTTTTCGTTAAAGCTCACAAAATTGTTGCTTTTTTCGCGGGGGCAATAGTTTTTAGTGGCTGCCTTAAAAATGAGTTGAATGGAACAGCGTGACCGCGCGCGATTATACTATCCGGCGTTGCAAACGATATGAAAATAGGCTAAAACATACCAAAAGTACACGGCTCGGTGGCAACAATACAGCTTCTCTGGGAACTGTCAGTTGGATTTGAATTATTTGGGAGAAACAAAATTAAATCGTTCCTTTGTAGGAACTATAATAACCATGAAAAGCTAATTATTTTTATATTTTAAAGGGAAGTTTTACACTGAATTGAAATTGGTTTGCTTAGCGTACCGATATCGCAACCCTGTCTGGCACTGCCACTCCACAAACACAAGTTGGCAGCCCGGTCAGCTGGACTAGGTGACAACACTGTCAAAGGCAGTGCTGACGTTCGGCCAAAAAAATAGGAGGAACTTTAAAAACACTCGAAAAACAGAGTACTTAGAGTAAATAACTCCCGGATCTCTTGCAAGCGCTTCGCCATCCGACTGTTCTTTGGGAGAGTTAGTGGGACAGCTAGGGACGGCTGGCGCAACTCGCGATCCTGTTACAGCCGCTGAAAGGGCGACAGACATATCGGAGCACTTTGGGAATCTTTGCCACATTTTCAGGATGTTCCTCCTCTTCGGCTTCATCACGCTGATGCAGGTCCTCCTGCCCCTGCTGGGTCCGGCGGAGGCCTTTTACCTGCCTGGATTGGCGCCGGTGAACTTCTGCAAAAAGGGCGAGGGCTCCTCCACATGCAAGGTAAGTGTATGTGAGTGCGGCGGCGGGTGTGTGTTTGTTTTACGGCCGAAACAATTAGCAATATCAGTGGAAATAGCATGCTATGTGGGGTAGTGGCAATGTGCCGATGATGAATTCTTCTAATGGCGGTCAGGAACGGAAGCGGTGATAAGGCAAGCAGGCCCAGAGCAACAGCCACCGCCGGCAGTTAATATCTTTTCCCTGCCAGTTCTACATCTCCGCTGCTGACGTCGACGCCGTCTGCTTGCGTTTTTCGACACGCTTCCAAACGAGAAGTGTTCCGATTCCAAAGTTAACGCGGGTCTGTTGTTTCAGCTGGTTCTTTTGTGGGTGCGTCTGTTATGCGGATATGTGGCCTTCAGCTAGATAAGGTCCTAAAAGAAATTCATGTGTTTAGGTAGATCAGTAAATTCTACAGGCATTTGAAATATATTCATTATCTCACATGATATTTTTATGTTACGTATTTCCCTTGTTCATATTTTTACGAATTAAGATTTAGGGAAATATTTAGAACCAATCCTGTCGGTACATAAGAATACCTAATTATGGTAAACTAAGCTTTAAGGTACTAAAAAGTATATGTGTCATAGCTTTTCAATAGCACTCCAAGCACTCAAGCGTTGATATTAGAAACGAAGAATTTGGCTAGATCATCTCGTCTTTTGATTTTAAGTTTAAAAATTAATTTGTATTTATAATCACTGGGTTTAGCTAAGTTTTCAAAATACCTTAAATTATCTAGTTGCCATTAACTCTTTCTTTTCATAACTAATACAGAAATGATTGTTCTTATCACTAAATAATAAGCTGTATCATCAAATGTATATTAACAATAGGGCTTTTCTTAACTCCTAGATAAGACACCTTTTATACCAACCTCAATTTCTCAAATTCTCATTACAAATATAAATAGTTCTCATAGTTTCTTAATCTCCATACTAAAACACCGATAAACTTGACATATGCAATGACAGATAAGATTAAAGGGAAACCTATAATAATTACCTAGAATCGACTAAACGTATTGATTGATCTTTTTATTTATTTATTATCTTCTGCAGTCGGATGTGGTGCTGTACGTTAACCGGCTAAACACGGAGGAATCGATCATACCCTATGAGTACCATCATTTCGACTTCTGTTTGGGGAAGGAAGAAAACTCACCGGTGGAGAATCTGGGCCAGGTTGTGTTTGGCGAGCGCATTCGTCCGGGACCCTACAAAATCCATTTCTTGGAGAACCAGCCATGTGCTGTTGTAAGTTACTAAGTTTAACAAGGTTAACGATTGCTACCAACAATTGTATAGTCTTTGATTCACTTAACTATATTTGGACGGTATTATCGCATGCGCTATTATACGATTAATCAATTAAATTTTTATCTGTTATTCCTTATTTATAGGCGTGTGAAAAGCAGTACAAGGGTGGCGATGCCATCGCCAACCGTCTGATGATGGTCTTGAAGAAAGGCATTAGCCTGAACTACCAGCATCATTGGATTGTGGACAATATGCCTGTAACCTGGTGTTATCCTCTGGAAAATGGCAAGCAATACTGCGGTACTGGATTCCCGATGGGTTGCCTTGTTCGACCCGATGGCGATGGATGCCCAATCAATTCGATTTATAACCAGCCCATGCATTACTATCCCTTCAATCATGTGGATCTAGAGATGACGTACCACAGTGGAAAGTCGGAGGATTGGGGAATTGGATTCGGCAATAGTGGACGAATTATATCAGTGAAGGTTACTCCAAAATCGATTAAACATACGGATAGCAAGCATCCCAACTGCTTGAGCACTGAACCGCTGGCCATTAGCGAGAACTCCCTGAAGCCTGGAGAGCAGTTGAGCATTATATACACGTACAGTGTCAAGTTCGTGAAGAACGACTCAATCAAGTGGTCCTCCCGTTGGGATTACATCTTGGAATCGATGCCGCACACGAATATCCAATGGTTCTCCATTCTCAACTCGCTCGTGATTGTACTCTTCTTGAGCGGCATGGTGGCAATGATAATGCTGCGCACTTTGCACAAGGACATTGCCCGCTATAATCAGATGGATAGTGGCGAGGATGCCCAGGAGGAGTTTGGTTGGAAGCTGGTACATGGCGATGTCTTCCGGCCGCCGCGCAAGGGCATGCTGTTGTCCATTTTCCTTGGATCTGGTGTGCAGGTGTTTGTGATGGCCATGGTCACCTTGGCCTTTGCCTGCTTGGGTTTCCTATCGCCAGCTAATCGCGGAGCTCTTATGACCTGCTCCATGGTCTTATTTGTCTCATTGGGAACACCGGCTGGCTATGTGTCAGCGCGCATCTATAAGAGTTTCGGTGGACTTAAGTGGAAGAGTAATGTAATCCTCACCTCGATCGTTTGTCCAGGGTAAGTTTAATCTTGAATGTTGTTTATTTAACTTGCACGTCAGCATACCAAATCACCTTTTGTTTATTTTTTCAGAGTGGTCTTCTCGCTGTTCTTTGTGATGAACCTGGTACTGTGGGGTGAAAATAGCTCGGGAGCTGTGCCATTTAGCACATTGATCGCCTTGCTGGCCCTGTGGTTTGGTGTCTCCGTGCCTTTGACCTTCGTTGGCGCCTACTTTGGATTCCGAAAGCGCGTAAGTTCATATAATAGTGCTTACTTTTATGTAGACGTAATTTGACATAATATCCATTTGCAGGCTCTGGAGCATCCGGTGCGCACCAATCAGATTCCACGACAGATACCCGACCAATCGATCTACACACAACCGATACCCGGCATCGTGATGGGTGGCGTTCTGCCCTTTGGCTGCATTTTCATCCAGCTTTTCTTCATCCTTAGCTCGCTGTGGTCAAATCAGATGTATTACATGTTTGGCTTCTTGTTCCTGGTTTTTCTCATCCTGGTTATCACGTGCTCGGAGACAACTATCCTGCTGTGCTACTTCCACCTATGTGCGGAGGACTATCACTGGTGGTGGCGCTCCTTCCTAACGTCTGGCTTCACCGCTGTCTACTTGTTCATCTACTGCTGCCATTACTTTGTGACAAAGCTCTCGATCAAGGACAGCGCCTCGACGTTCCTGTACTTTGGCTACACCGCCATCATGGTGTTCCTCTTCTTCTTGCTAACCGGCACCATCGGATTCTTTGCGTGCTTCTGGTTCATTCGCAAGATCTACAGCGTGGTCAAGGTGGACTAAACGATAAACAGAGGCAAGAAGAAGTAGAAGCAGGAGAACGAGCTCTGTGCGAATGTATTTTTGTATGTGTAGCCACAAATTTACACTTAAGCCTAATGTGTGTGTGTGATTTCTGCGCTGTGCGCCTTCAGGCACAGTCAGTTTTCTGTTTAATATAATTACGAATTGATATATGTGTACAATAACATATACTTTGTATCAGGCATAAAGACCGTGGATGAAATGTAATGAAGCGCGCAATAATCTTTAAGCAGTAAGCAGCAGTCGGCTGACTTGGAGTCCAAGATATATATCTTTTGTATAGTTCACAGCGTTCTGTTAATCTTTAGGCATAAAGTTTAGCAATGTCCATTTCCCCCCACTTCTAGAAACGATTCCAAGAAAAAGATATAATAATTAAAAACGAAATGCTAAAAAACCCAGAAAAAGTACTGAGCCCAATAAAACCGAAGTACTTTAAACACCGTTCTCTAATTGTAATAATCAAAGCCTAACAACTGTAATTAGCGGCTCGAGCAGGATTGATGAATTCTATTGTAATATTTTAAATACTTTAGTTTAAACTATTTAAATCTAATAACTTGCGACTAAAGAATAAACAAAAAAAAAAATACAAATTATAAAACCTCGGCGCCCTTTTCGGGGAACAGAACTAGCTCTTTTCTTCAACCCTTGACCACTGACAGTTGTCAGTTGTGGCTTTAGTACGGCTTCCGTGGCCACAGCTTGCAGAAAACGGGGCCAGTGCGAATAAACACTTCCAGCTCAGAGCTTGGCTAGCGGCGCATCCATGTCAGAGATTGTGGACAGCGATGTGGACGAATACGATGAGCTGTCGGAGTTGCGACAACGCCAGAAGCCCGAGACGCAGACTTCGGTGGATGTAGGTATCCCATCTAATGAGTTCCACGGCTTATATATTCCCTTTTTGTTACCAGGAGGCCTTCGATTTGGACGACCTGCTGCCCACTATCGGCGAGTTTGGCAAGTATCAGAAGTTGCTGGTCTTTGGGATATGCCTGCCTGCCTGCATTCCGTGCGGCTTTTGTGCCTTTAACCAATTATTTATGGCTGATACTCCGGATGACTATTGGTGCCGCATCCCAGAGCTTCTTGATCTGCCGCTGGATCAGCGCAAATCGCTGGCCATACCGAAGGAAATGGTGAGTAATAGTGCCTAACGGCAGCCATACGAGTGCTCAGGTAATCAAGTCAGCCCATTGATTGTGCGTTTGTGGTGAGTCAGAGGTCGATATAAGGGGTGGTTCTACGAGTAATTGCGGAGGCCAATGATGAAATGACAGGGGACAAAACAGAAAAAGAAATTAAATAAATACATAGAGCTTAAAAAACAATATAACAATGCCACTATTTTGTACCACTTCCCTTTCCAGGATAATGACGAACTCGTCTATAGCAAATGTTACACTTACGGCGTCAATTGGACACAACTACTGGAGTCCGAAGAAGTGGAGAATATCCTGACCTCCATGGAACCGAACATCAGCTGGCCGTTGGTCAAATGCAGCCATGGCTGGGAGTACAATACCAGCAGTGTCTGGTCCTCGATTGTGATAGATGTGCGGTTCACCCAAAACGTCGCTCCTTCATCTCCCACATCACCGAGTCCTTCGTGTAGGAGCAGCTGGCTTGCATCATTTCCCAAGCATAACGCGTGACATTTCTCCCAATCCAGGAATAGTAATACATCTATTTAACCCATTCCCAGTTTGATTTAGTGTGCGATCAGGATATCTATCCCACAATTGGACTGGCTGCTCTTAATACTGGCGGACCCGTTGGTGTCTATCTCTTTGGATTGCTAAATGATCGGGCCGGAAGGAGGCTCTCCTACTTCACCTGCCTGGCCACGTTGCTGGCGGGCAGCCTGCTGACTTCGCTGAGCACGGACTTCTGGACATGGGCCGGCAGTCGTGTCATCGTGGGACTCACCATTCCGGCCGTCTATCAGATACCCTTCATTATATGTGAGTGAGATTTGTGACTTATAGTTTAATTATTCTTTGCTTCTACAGCTCTGGAGTTGGTGGGGGAGAACTATCGCTCCTTTGTGACAGTGATGACGTGCACCTTCTACACTTCGGGCATTATGCTGCTTTCGGTGGTCACCTACCTGGAACGGGATTGGGTGCGACTGTCCTACATTACATCGCTGCCCTTTTATGCCTATTTCCTGTACATGTTCGTGATGCCGGAGTCACCGCGTTGGCTCCTGATGCGCGGCCGTTTGGAGGAAGCTCTTAAGATTCTGGAGAGCATGGCCAAGGTGAACGGCAGGCAGTTCCCGGAAGCAGTGCACCTCAAGCTGGAGGCCCAAATCCGGCGGGACAAGCTCAAGAAGCAGAAGAAGAAAGTGGCCAATGTGGGCCTAATGGATCTCTGTCGTACTCCGAACATGCGCCTGAAGACCATCTTGATAACGCTAAGTTGGTTCGCCAACGAGACAGTTTACCTGGGCCTTAGCTACTATGGACCTTCCCTGGGCACCAATCAGTATGTGAGCTTCTTCCTTTCGGCGGTCGTGGAGCTACCGAGCTATCTGTGCTGCTGGTACTTCATGGACACCTGGGGTCGAAGGTGGCCCCTGAGCTTATCCATGATATTGGGGTAGGAATAGAGAGCTTGCTTTATCTTCCGATTACAAGCTCCATTTTATATTCCCAGTGGAGTGGCTTGTGTGATAACAGTGATGCTGCCTGATGATGCCGTGGACGAGACCCTTGTGCTTTATTTGATATCCAAAGCATTGCTCTCCGCCTCCTTCCTGATCATATACCCCTTCGCCGGGGAACTGTATCCGACTCAAGTGCGTGGCATCGGCATTGGAGCTTCCAGTTATATCGGAGGATTGGGTCTCATTGTCATACCCTTTGTGACTTATCTGGGAAAGGAGAATCTGAAGCTGCCTTTGGTCATCATGGGCTTTGTCTCGATGCTGGGCGGTATGACAGGATTGCGACTGCCGGAGACACTGCATCATCGCCTACCGCAGACAATCGAGGAGGGCGAGGAGTTCGGCAAAAACTGGCAACTCAAGGATTGCTGCAGTTGCGCCCAAAAGCCGTGGGTTCTTTGTCTTCAAAAATCATCTTATGTATTTTTTTTAATTTCTTATGCAACTCCAGCGATGTTTTGTCCCAACCGCCGTCGTATGAAAACCTAGATGTCCTGGCTGGTTCCTCCAACAATGCCTCAGAAGTGGAGCTGGAGATGAGGGACAGCAGACGGGTGCGGGAGCCGGCTCCACGGATTGATGAGCGCACGCCCCTGGATATGACGGCTACCGGAAGTGCTCGTCCCATTCACCGGCCATCGATGAAGCGCTTAGTGCGCCAGATGAGCGTCATGGACACCCAGAGGACACACGATGGCACCATGCAGTTGACGCATTGGATTTAGTCTCGACATATTGCAAGATATCAAGGTTGGAGGGATTATTTTAAATTACGCGTTTTATATTATTATAAATTCTTACTTTAGTCGGTTTGCATTAGCAAAATAATTGTTACAAGTAAGTTTAGATAAACTAATCTTTCAAAACAATCGTGTTACACTATAAATATCATAGACAACTAAATATTACCTAAGAGGCGCAATCAAGCACAATGTAAGCAATTGCAATTGAATGTGTATAAAATATAAATCAATAAAGGGTTTCAAATAAAGTAGAGACATGCATTTTAATATTATAAATAATATCACATAGCTTTTCCTGAACCCATAATTTTGCAACGATTTCCCCATTTGAAGATCAAATATTGATTTAATTGTAGGGCATTGCTATTAGTCTTTGTTTACTTACTTACAATTATAAACAATAAAGCGCATAGAACAAGTCTCAACCGAAATTGAATTCTTCAAACATATCCGGTAGAAATAAATAAATAAATAAGCATATAGCATTTGGCGACTTCTCAATCACAGCAAATTGATTTATGCAATTTTATGCGGGCAATTATGCAATTAATTGTTGTCAAACAAAAAGAAAACTTGTTTACTACGAACAATGGAGGAATGTGAGAAATTGCCCCCAGCTGTCGCCGGATGACGACTGCTGGCGGTCACTGTCAGCCGTAGGAAGTGCCTGGTCCACCCATGGGAATCACTGATCATGGCACTCGAAGAGGGATCAAGGGTAAGTCAGAATAATGCCTTTTTCCTTCCCCATTTTTCCTAACAAAGTATGTTATTTTTAAGTATTGGGTAAGGTGTCAAAATGTAACTAACTAAATTTACAGTTCCAACATGTCAAAAACGAAAAAGCTAACTAACCTGAAGAAATACCATGCTCCACTGTCGCCACCGCCGCCACCGCCGCCGCCTCCGGCAAGCAAGATGAGTGTCCTGGAACTGCCGGAGGATGTGGTGCGTCGCATTTTCGAATTCCTGCCCCACTTGGTGGATAGTGTGCGGCTGGCCAGTGTAGCTGGCAAATTCCGGGTGGCCTTCGAGTCCTGGGCACGCGTTAAGCGGCATGTCCTGGATATCGAGCAACTGGAGACCATGCGACTGCCGGATTTGATTGTCTTCTTCAGGCTGGCGGGTCCCTTTATCCGAGTCCTCCAGGTAGACTGCGCCTCCTTCCAGAAGGAGTCGCTCCTCTCGGAATTCATATCAGAGTACTGTCCCAATCTGGAGGACATCCATTACTCCAATGTCAATGATGAGTTCCACTATAGCACTATCATGTCGCGGATGACGCACCTGAAGCGGGTTCACATCGAATGCATGGACACCGAGGATGTGTTGCACTTTGATCTAGATGCCAACCAGGATCTGGAGTCCTTTGAACTGGTCAATGGTTGTTACACAGGAAAACACCTCTGTGGCTTTCCCAAGCTCGAGAAGCTGGTCCTGCGCGATTGTCTGCTGTGGAATTCGGGGGAATTCGGAATACCCCTCAAGTCGTTGCGCATCTTGGACCTCGACGACTGCTGCTTCGAGGTGATGAGCCAGAGCCTCTACCAAAAGATAGCCGAGTCTTGCACTAACCTGGAGGAGCTCATCTTTTCCGGCGGCGACGCCAACTTTGAGGTGGTAGCCCAGCTGCCCAACCTGCAGCGGTGCACCCTGAAGACCTGGATAACCTCCAATGAGCTGAACATTGGATTCCTCACGGTGCTGGCGGAGAATCGCGGCAACAAGCTGACCCATCTGCATCTGTCTGGCCAGTTCCTGATCACCAACGAGCACGCCCGCTGTTTGGGTCAGCTGAGCTCCCTCCAGGAGCTGCGGTGGACCAACAACGATATCCTGGAGGACGATCACTTCAAGTTCTTCAACGATCTCAGCCAGCTGGAGCGGTTCGGTATGACGTGGTGCGCTTTGGCGGGGGCCACGGGCATGATGCGGCTGGTGCGAAAGTGCCTCAAGCTGAGGATCCTCGACTTCCAGGACTGTGAACAGATCACCGAGGAGTTTATAATCAATGCCATCGGCTTCTGCTCCAAGGGTCCTGGACGGAACCTGGTGATTAATCTGAAGCGCATCAAGATTTCGCAGAATATTTTATCTGTGAGTTCGTGGCAATATCCAGTTTTATAGATTTCAAAAATTAAACCTCTTTCAGCATCCGGACTACCTATCTCCCTTGAACCATGTCAAGGTGAATTTTTTGAGGGAGTCCTGAGGGAGCCTGGTAACTTAAAGGAATTGTATTAATTATATTATTTTAAGTTTACTAACTCAAATGAAAATCTCCCGTAACTGGCCATCATTTTGTAACATTCAATGGCCTCGAATTCCTGATATTTCGCAGACAATGGGATTCTCTCTCCCTGTGACTGAGTCATGGTATAGTCGTCTGCCTGCCATAAGGAAGTGGCCACCGGGGACCACCGAAGTGATCAATATTTATGATCATGCTCACAATGCTCCATTACAGCCGCGATAATTGCGGACAAGCGTGTGTGCTTTAAGGCACTTGGTTATTTTTTTGCGGTGAAAAAATCGAAATCAAAACAATACGATATTCGATATAGTTCAGAATCCGCGATTCAATTCGATTCGAGCGATCGCCGGCAATAAATTTCGCATTCAATTGTTGCTCGATTGGAAGTGAACTTTGTGTTTGCTTTTCCAGTGGCCAATGATGTCTGTGTTAGCAGCAGGAAGCTGCTGTGGACCAGTCCAGATCACAGACCAGTTGGTTTACACTCGGGAAAATGCAATTAAATGGGAATATTAGCCCTCGAAAAATTCTTTAAAATTCTTTAACTTTTACCAATACATTAGACCTTTTACAAAACTTTTAGGAGAACACCTTTCAAGAGCTACTTTTGCCAAAGAATTATCCCCTTAGTATTTATTTGTTTTTATTAATTTTTAAATTTTTTTCTGACAGTGTGGTCCGAGATCAAACTCACCTGTGGCCAGTCTACATTGGTTAGTCATAGCGATACGTTAGCGGTTTGTGTTTCAGCCTGACCTCGAGTGGCTCCTTAAATGGCTGTCGGCAGCAATCGCTTTGAGTCTCCTCCGATCGGTGCTCAGGGGGTTAAGGGGGCACCTGGACAAATGCCTTGACATGTTCAGGTGTCTGCCATGCTCTCTAGACTGCCTGACTGCCTGACTAATTAGCGTACTTTAACTAGACCAGCAGCGGTGACATTTGGAGACCGAAAACCAAAACAGGCGAGACATCTTCCGAGTGGCATCCATCCATCCTCTGAGGAGAGTTTGCATGAGTAGAGCAAATTAAGCTGGGGCAGAGATGCTATTGCTATCCCCCCCAACTATTTATCCATTTTTCCATAGATACTATATACTCGAAGCGTGGCCAATCACGCCTGTGAATTATTTAAAAATCTCCGCTGGGCCGTCGTCTTATTTCATAAGAGAGAGACAAGCCTTAAAATTGTTACCCTGATGCCATAGAAATTCGTGTTGTCGTTGTTCGACGCCGTTACTGTTCGCAGCGTTCGGGGGCCTTACGATTATGGGAAATGGCTTTTGGTTTGGCTTTGGCTTTGGCTTTGGCTCTGCTATCGCTTGGCACACACCTCTCGATGCGATGGATGAACTTTTAGTGTCGCTTAACGCCTGGGAAGAACCTCCAAAAGGGGCGGAATCTGGGGGGTTTTCATCTTAATGGCTAATGGGAGTGAGTGGAAGTAAAAGGCAGACGATCAAGGGATCCAAGCTGTTTTTCTGGGAAAAAGTGTGGCAAATATTTAATGTCATAATGCTGGCTTATATTGTTGTCAAATGAGTTTGTTTCCTTCCAAGGAAGAATAGGGAATGGTCCACTAAAAGCTTGTTAAATTTAAACCTCCTAATATTCATGTCCAATAATGATAGATTTCACTAAATCAAGGCTTTTCTTAGAAGATTAATCAAGCTAAAAAACATATATCGCAACATTAAAACTTATATTTATATATGGACCTTGACCACAAATATCTTTGTAGTTTTACAAGCCATTAAATATCTTATATTACCAAGTTCCGTTACACTTACTTCGATTATTATTTAAATCTAAACAAAGTTCAGTTCATGATTGTTTATTTTCCTTAAAAACCAATAATTGTCATGATATTAGCTGTCAGCGCGGCATTTGAACCAATCTTAACACGTTAACAAATCTCTTAATTTCATTGGCTTTTGTGGAAAACATTTATATCCCCTCGCGGATACGAGATACATTTTTATGAGACACCCACGGACGGGTATGCGGTGAACGACCCACTTTGTTTTGAATTCGCAAATTATTTTGTGGCACGCCACATGCTGCAATAACAACACCAAAGCGACTTGCCAACATTAATTTAATATTAAAATTACAATATTTTCGTTTCTCTTTCTGCTTCTTTTTTTTTATTTTATTATTCTTCTTGGGGCAGATCCGAATGTGCCTCCATTTGATTCTCTGGGGATGTTTTCATGCACGATGTACCTCCAATGAGGATGATGATGCAAAAGTTAATTTGCAATGCACACTCCTTGTTCTCCGGTGAACTTTTCGGGGGAGAAGCGATTGATTGGCACATTAGCAACAAATTGTTAGTACATCTTATTTAAGCCTTTTAATTAATTCCGCGCATTCTGACTAGCCGAATAATTTTGCCAAAAAAATACAATAAAATAAAGTAAAAAAAAACAATATAGTCGAACTGGCAAGTACTCTGTATTAACTACGAGTATTTTGTATGTAGGAGAATAAGAACCGATTTCTTAATTAGTTGGTTTATTATTATAGATTTTAAAATAAATAAATAAATCAAAGATTTGTTGTATTAAAACCATTGAAATATAATTAAAAAGTCCTAGATTTTATGGATGATTTTAAATTAATACATTTAAATTTACTGCATGTCCTTTTCTATAAATATTTATGGAAACCTTTCAAGAATTTAGATCAGGTTAAAAATTATAAGAACATGGAAGAGAAGTATATTTGTGTTTAATATATACATTAAGCTACAATTACTCTTGATTCCACAGTTCTATAAATATCAATTATATCATATGTAATAACTTAAACACTTTCTGTGAGAGTACAAGCCGAATTAAGAATCCAAGAAATATAAACCCAAAATGCGAGGAAAACAATCATCGGAGGCACACGAAGTGAGCCGGGCTTCCAGCTTCATCATCATCATCGTCATCATCATCTGTGGGCCAGCATCTCTGGCCAATTGCCAGTGGAAGACGTGCCTGGGCTTGTCAAGGTGCCCCGACTTGACTGGATCCATATATATATATATACATATATATATACTATGTTGGGGGCAAACATAGAAGCTACCTTCAATTTGACAAAACGCGATTGCATGTTGGTTGCCTTTCCATTGCCGCTGACCACGTTCTGTTCGGCGCTATCAATTGATACAAATCTATGCAGTTTTAGAATATATAGACATAAAACATGGCCCACTCCGGCCAGGCAACCAACTGTTGGTACACTGAATGCCAATAAATAATACAGTGGAGCCCCTCGAATATATATCTGTATATATGTGTATGTACTCACTGTAGTATCTCTGCTCACCGCCACAGAACATATCGGTCCTAGACAGGTCGAGGTCACCTTTTGAGCGCCGCAGGTGAGAAAATGGCCAACAGAGCTACATACAGAGAGAGAGAGAGAGAGTCCAAAGATGCCACTTTGCTGCCTCCGAACATGCAACTGGCAACTGGCTGCCACTGCCGGAGACTTGGACACTTGGACATTGGGACAGAAGATGCTTTGGAGCGGCGAAGAAACCCATACAAAAAACTAGGATTGATCGTTAAGCTAACTAAACTTTAAACCTATATTGTTGATCTTTATTTATTTTTAATAAAATCTGGCTATTAATCAAGATGTTTTTAATTAAAACGTATTCCCACTTCATTAATTACAACATTAAGAAAATAATACAACTTTTATATAACATAATAATAATGTAATGAAATGTGTTTCTTTGTGAGGTAATCTTTAGTTAGAGAACATATGGGTTGAAAAATACTATTTAATGAATTAAATAAATAAAAGAATATATTAATTATTTTAAAATTACTTTTAGTTTTCTAGTGCCCCTTTTTTTATTTTTCTTTTATATGTTTTCATTCATTCATTTCAGTGTAGCATCGTCTTCTCTACATTTTATAATAGACAATTAGATATGTCTGCGGTTGCTATTCAGGATACACCGAGATTACTTTTGGGTTATTAAAAAAAATAATTTAAATGTTGGTAAATAAAATGCAATATTAAATTTAAAATTTATTTGGCTAAATTAATCTGTCTCAATATATTTGCCTGATATTTTAAAAGATCCTCGACTTTTTTAATTCCATGTTGTTCTAATCAGACATAAATAATAAAGCGAGTAAACAGCTTTAAAATATACTACAAAAATGTAAGTAAAGGCTTGTTCTTACCTGTTCTTTAAATTAATTTAAAACTATATATATTTATTCCTTTTTTATAGTTTATTTTCTGCAGTGCCGCGACATCTTCTTCCATCTTGGTAGCCGGCAATTGGAGCTGCCTGCTGCGGTTCTGTCTAGAACATCGTGTGCTCTTTATCACTGACAGATTGTGCTGGCCATTTAATTTATGGCGATTCCCACATGCAGCACCCAGTGGAAAATTGTTAGGAGCAGAGAGATCTTGGTAACTGTGACACAGCATCGCATTGCCGCCGGCTCAGGTAATTCGACTCGAGTTACTTTGCCTGGACAGCAATGGCAACCTTTAGAACACCATCATCCATCTGCATAAATCAATTGTTGACTGCGACGACTTACAAATGAGGCGGATATCTTTGCTCGTTTTTTGTTTTTTTTGTTCTTTTTTATACCTGTAGTGGGAAGCCACTTCCCCAATGCCAATTGCATGTGAACTGTCTCAATGTCAGGTGAATAAAGATGGGTATCTCTTGGATACCTCATTAATCAGTTTCGATTGCACGGATGTCAGTCTTCATTAGAAGTGAATTTGCTTGATTATCTTGAGAACTTAGGTAGCATTTAAACATTTGGATTAGAAAGAGATACTAAACTTTAAAACAAATCCTGTTATAAGATTTAAGTGTAAGTATTTAAAATGTATTTTAATGCAGTTTTCAAATTAATTGTATGTACAAACGTCATTACTATTTTTAAAAGCCAGAAACATAGGGAAAAACTTAAATTTGGTTTAATTTATTCTTCCGCTTACTGATTTACCATTTTTAAAAATATCCCCATGCTATTTTTTTGCTCCCCTCGACTTAGCTTTGGCAATTAATGTCACGCTTACTTTTTATGGTCACTGCAAACTATTTTTGCTCAGAGAAAAAAGCCGAGAAAATATATACAAAAGGGAAAGCCTGGTGGCATGAGTCGTTATCCTTTGGCTATTTCCGTGCACTCCGGCTGCAATGGAGCGCGCAGGACACAGTAATGACGTCATGAGTGGGTGCTGTACCCAACCGCAACGAGTGACGTCAGACGAGAGCGAGATGACTAGTGTGACAACAGCGACGTCACCAAGTGGAGTGGTGGCGAAATTAAGGGGAAAACTCAGCCGCCGGCCGGTGTTTTCCTCAGCAGCCGCTCTGGTCTGGCTGTTTTCACCTGCTCGCTGTTCGTTGTACACCTGCACACACACAGGCGCACCACACACGTGTGCCCGCACACACACTATAATTTCATTCATTCATTCATGCCCGCCGTCTGCTGTCTCGCTTTGCTCGATTGCGCATGTCCTGCGCACAAAATTGATGACGTCTTTGTTTCGCCAATCGATTTCTGCTGCTGCTGCTGCTGCTGTGCTGCCTCGGCTGTTTCCCCTGTGACGTCATTAGATGCGTGCCACCAGAAAAGGCAGCCAGCTATAAATAATGAACGCCAATTAACGCTGCAAATTGATCATTGGCATAAAAGTTAATTTGATGAGCGATGGGCCGCAAGCCGAAACCGGAACCACCTGCGAAGGATAATGAGATGCGGCGCCAAAAGATAAAATTTTCTTAACAGAGAAGTGTGTTGGTTTCCTTTTGGGGAAAACCTTTGTCTAGAGATTTCAGACACTTAAATTGTTAAGAATTTTTAAGCAGAATTAATAGAATTGGATAAGTTAATAAATACATTTTTATACCATAAAATATACTTAATGCATTCTTAAACACGCATCTTTCAATTGAAATCATATATCTTTTTATTTAACAGCACACGAAATCTTTTAATAAAGGATGTGAAATGAAACAGAAAGTATTTGCACCTAATTCTTTCCTTAGACAGCATTCTGAATGCCACTATTTTTATATTTTCAATTCTAAATGGTTTTAAGAATTTCATAATATTCATTATAAAATTGAGCTTTAAAGAGAAATAATTTTAATACAAATATCTTTATATTTAAGGTTCTTTGAAATGTAATTAGAATTTAATCTGTTCTGTCTTTAAATGTATGACTTTAATCTTCTGTAAATTGGATAACCATATATCTTTCTATAAATCTTTAAAAAGATTATCCGATTTAATTCAATTTGGACTCGCTTTCTGGACACCTTGCCTTTTAGCTATTTGTGTATAACTTATACAATATATTACATATTCTTGCCTAATCAAATAAACTTTCTAAACGTCATTAATAATACCCTATTCCTATTAACTAATAGGGTATTATTAATGACGTTTAGAAAGTTCCTATTAAGTAAAACCGAAAGTAGAGGAATTAGGAACCAACCGCAGCACAAATCACTGTCATCATCCATAATTTAGAGCAGAATGGTTAGGCCAAGTAATTACAGGACCGGCACTCACAACCCAATCATTACGAGACCCGTGTTCCATACTCCTCATTTCCCATTTCCCATTTCCCAGATCCTCTTATTGATTTTACACGCATTATCCACTCGAATTTATGATATATATACACATATATGTGACGGCCATATCTATAATTTTGGGCTTGTCCGTTGAGGTCAAAGACACACACGGCAAAAAGCCGGTAGTATCTGTGTTGGCCACACACTGTGGGTATTGTGTGTGGCCGACGTCATGTCGAGGGGCAGCTACATATATATTTATATATATATATATATCCAAAAGGGGGGGCTGGAGCTGCGTCAGTTAATTCAATTCCATTGATAACACACAACCAGCCAGAGATACCGGCGGAACATAGTTAATGGCACCCAAATCAGAGTGTGCACGGTACAAAAATACTGACATCTAGACATTAAATATAATATATATTTAAATATATAATAATTGCTAGTGTTTTCAAAATTTAATCAATATATTTTGAGGTTTTCAAAGGAGTTAATGTGATCAAATATAAATTTATGTATATTAATATTGATTAATGTTATTATTTTATGTACTGTGATTGCATTTGTTGAATTTACGTATTTATTTGCAATGCTAGGCAGCCACGCCAGGGAATTGCCAAAATGGACGGGGGCATGGGGGTCCTGCTCCAAACATGGCAACTTGCAGACGTGACGCGGTCAAGACGCAACGGAAGCAGACCATAAAATCAATGCCGCACTTCCGTTCGCCGCTCCTATCTTCTTCCGTTGCCACCGGATTGCGGGATTGCGTGTCGATTGTTGCGTAGGGAACTGAAATCCAAGACAGTAGCAAGAGGAGGGAGGGGCAGAAAGTAAGGAATGAAGGCGAGAAAGTGGGTGGCAATGTATTCTCAAGGTCGCCGCTGTCAGAAATAAAGGGGGATAAGGTGTGCGGTTGCTCAGGGAAATGAGTTACGCTCGAGGAATCCTAAAGCTGTAGGGGAATTTAATGAGGAACTATAAACATGAATTTAAAACAAGATTGCTAAGAAAATTAAATTATTTTAAATAAATTTAGAATTTAATAAAATGTTTTATTTTCCATTTGGTAAATATGAGAATAAATAAATTAACATAATTTATACTAAATCACTCTTAAAATGTTGTCTAAAATAAAAGGTATTTGTATACACATTTTTAATAGATTTTGTTGAAATTTAAACTCAACACTTCTTAATCCTTTGCTCAGTATTAAATCATATTTCAACATACATTTAATCACCAGCGACTCACCTGTCTTTCCTGAACTCCTCTTTGAAATCTAGCCATAATAATTTACCTGTGAGTCCGTAAATCATCTCCCTAACCATCGACTTAACCCACTTAAAACCGCAAATGTGCATTGCCCCATTGGGTTCGTCGATGTTTTTCATTGTTTTTCATTGTTTTTCTTTTTCGATGTTAGTGAGAGCGCCTCATGCCAACTGGGCGTATACTTGATGATATTATGACATGTTCCCCCCACCCGCACTGAAAATGTTATTTAGGCAGAAAATAGCACAAAATTGCCACAGCAAAGGAATCTACCTCTATATATTTATGTAAAGTTACAAATATTAATAGCTAAACGAAGTCAGAAACGGAGCCCCAAAAAAAAATAATGGTAATAATGACAATAATTCGCTGCAAAATGCACCTGCAGGCTAAGCAGTCAGCGAAGTTTTCGTTTTCGGTTTCATTTTCCTTTATGTTTTCCTTTTTTTTCTTTTGTTGTTGTTGTTGTGTTGAGTTGTGTTGTGATTATTTTGTTGTTGTCAGTTAGCCCAGAGGAAGTCACCATTTTGTGGGCAAGGCGCATATCGAAAGTGCATTGGGTAGAAAAAGGGTTGGCGAATCCCCAAATGCAATTTATGCAAATGAGCCAAGAGGCGCCGTTGCAAATGCAAAGTGCCGCATGCTAATTGAAATTTACAGGGACTTTACGGGGGGCGGTGGGGGGTGGCCCAAGAAAATCAAAGCCTAAATAGCAATCAAAAAGAGCAAAAATTCCTTAAATTAAACTCACGAACTGGCGGCATCGGCGCGCAACGATGCGAAAATGATACATGCATTAAGGCCCAGTCGGTCGGCTTGACTTGACTTGGCTTGGACTTGGCCAAAACGAAGCAAATTTGGCTCGGCACATTTAGAATATCATCGCAGTGCAACTACAAGCACAATAGCAACAATAAATAATAGACAAAAGGCACCCAGACAGAGTGAGGGAGAGCGAGAGACAAAAGCAAGGAGTGCCAAAAGTTGCCTTCGACTTCGACTTCGACTTTGGCTTGGCATGTCATGCTTAATACAGCCAATAAAACCGCCAACAACAACAACAATACCCATCGAGCAACAACAACTGCAACAAGCCGCAGCAACAACATCAGCGATAGCAGCAGCAGCAGCAGCAGCAGCAGCAACAACAAACAGCGGAGAGCAACTCCAACGCTAAGCTGTTTGCATGCACTTTTTGGGGCCACCAGCGGGTCAGCGAACAGCAGCAGCAGCGGCACCACTAGCACCACTGGCACCACTGGCACCACTGGCACCACTAGGTCCACCAATACCACCAGAAATGAACCACCTCCACCGCCAAAAAGGAACAGCGGCAAGAAGCAACCGCCTCACTGCAGTGGTTCGCTTCCAATATTATCGCTATATTGATTAAGGGAAAGCTATTTATTTTCGGATAATAATGGACTGGCAAATAAAATACATCTTCTTCAGATAATAAATCGAGTAAGATGTTAAATTTATGGCAGGATAATGCAATGTTATAGTTGTTTTTAAAATAAATATCGTTGAGTTCAGGTCAGGTGATATATATTCCAAACCAAAAAGAGAAAACAGTTTTAGTTGTTTCATAATAAAAATAATATAACCCTATACACTTGAAAATATATATAGATGTATAGATATTTAGCTAAACTTGTATCATCGTTGTAAATTATTGAAATTTAATATTCAATTGCTATGTGGAAGATGGATACACCTTCTCAATATTCCTTTTCTGATTTCATTATTTTAAATTTAAGAAAATGTCCCAAAATGCCTTCCTTTCAAACAATCCCTTATAGGCCCTAAGACCTCATAATATTTTTCAACAATTCCAGCGATTCGAAGCCACTGTGCATTGGCGGCAGTACATGCATGGATTTGGTGCCTGCCACAGACCAGTTCCACTTGCGTCGCTCCCCAAAATCCAACTAATATATATGTACATGGGAAGCCACACCACAGCACACTGCACCACTCACCACATTACACACACCGATCCCCCGGAGCCATGGCTGAAGTTGGGCCCCCAGAGTCGGACTCGGTGCCGGAGCCGGACCCAGAGACCCGAGCCAAAAGCATTATGGGAAAAAATCTAGCCAAAACGAAAGGAAGAGCCACTGCGCCCAAAAAACTAAAGTCGGTGCCACTGCCTTTGCCTCAGTCGCTGCCCTACACTGACAGAAATCAGTTAAATAATATAGTTAAGTACTATATTAGAGAGATTATTATTGATTAAGATTTTGATAGCAAATCAAAATATTTATGACTTTTCCCAATCATTGGCTGGTTGGTATTCGTATTACTTACAAGAAACTCTGAAATATGTATTATAGGTATATAAAATGTATATTTTTGTATGCAAATTTTTGGCTAATTTAAAGTTTTTTCAAATATCATAACTAAGCCAAAAATGCATTAATTTCAATTCGGATAGATTTTATTTGCAAGTTTTGTTAGGGTAAACAAATCTGCATACTGGATTTTAAAATTTAAAATATTAAAATTTTTGCGAAAAATTTTGACATTTTTAACGATGTAACCCCTTATAAAATTTGGAAAAATTTTGAAAATTTTGTTTTCAACCGGACATGGCTAGATCGATTCAGCTGTTCCTGCTGATCAATAATATATATGATTTATAGGGCCGGAAATGACTCCTTCACTAAGTTGCAAGCTTCTGACTGAAATTATAATACTTTGCAAGGGTATAAAAAAATAACAAAAGTTGGCGCCATTGTAGGAAATCAATATTTGTAAATAATTTATAATTAAGTTACGTTGTTTGTAGATATGGTTAATAGAAATTGCTGAATCACTTTAAATATAAATTAAGTCATGGGGTCCTTGGAGAATTGGAGAATTGGAGAATTGAATGGGAAATAAATGCAAAGCAAGCGCAACTTAATCTAGACCTAGGCCTAATACATGAAATAATTGTCATGGTTAAGACTTACCACAGTGGAGGACACACGGTGATCCCTTTATGTCAATGCTTAATTCCTTCCAGCGTAGAGTTATATTCTTGGTGACTCAGGCTTTGGATGGTATCATTGAAGTGAGCTTCTTCCTGGTTATCACTGCAATCACTATCACTACCCCTATCACTATAGGTGTAAACAGCGGGGAGGCCGCGGAGGGACTAAGGCTAGCGCGACGGCCGTGCCAATATTTATAGTCTCCGAATAAAGAGAACAGAGAAAGTGAGAGCGGGAGAGAAACAGATATCTCCAGAGATAGGCAGGAAGAGGTAGAGAGAAAGAGATGTCTCTCCTGTTTATCTAGATGCATTGCGTTGGTAAACACTATCACTACCACTATCACTAGAGATGTAAACAGTGGGAAGGGCGCGCACAAAATGAGGGCAGTGCGAAAGAGGTGCCACTATTTATAGTATACGAGTAAAGAGAACACAGAGAAAGTGGGAGCGCGAGAGAAACAGATATCTCCAGAGATAGGCAGGCAGAGGTAGAAAGAAAGCGGTTTCTCTGGAGATATACAGAGAGATGTACTTACCGAAAAGTATGGAGAGTGAGAGGGAGCGAGCGCGAAAGCGAAATCTATTTCTCTAGAGCAACAGAAGCGAAGAAATAAATAATTAAAATGCTCTGCGAGAATATACAAAGTAGCACTCAATGCTTTTGGTTTAAAGATGTATATAACATATACATATGCACAGAGTTTTCTATTTTCTCTTAAGTAGATACTAAATTGAAGCTTAATAAAGAACTTTAGCATCACAAATGCTTTTCAAAATAAAAACAAAAAAAATTCTTAAAATGTTTAATCAACTATATTTTTCTCCGTGAGGTTGACGCCGCAGTCGACGCAGCAGTCGGGGCGATCCAACGATCTCACGTTTTGTCTGGGGCTTCCAGCTCGAGAGCTCGAGAGCCCGAGAGCTCGGCAGCTCCAGAGTCCGCGGTCTTGGCTCGTACGCTAACAACAGTTAGAAAACGTGGCTTTGGAACCTGTCTAAAAATAGCCACAACGAATGCAACCGAACACACGAACCTGCGACGATCGAGCCCCAAGAAGAGCCGAATGAAATCGAAACTTGTGTGCCTACCTCACCTACTAAGACGCCGCCTCCAAAGACGAGTCTCCGAAGCGTCTCCGAAGAGGCACGAAGCGTCGGCTTCGTTTCGGGTTCCGAGCCTCGACTCTCACTCTCTGCGGCATCGACGCAGGCAGCGCAGCCTGTGTCAATTCTTCGGGCTTATAATACTTTTTTTTTTTATGTATTTCCCCGATCTTGGGAGAGAAGAAGAGATCCCAACGGGCTTTTGGCATTATTTTCCTAGTTGTTGTTGTTTACGAGCTGCAAACGCCGGTGTCAATGGTAAAGTGCATTAATATCCCCACTTTTCCGGCGGGAGGGAGCGGGAAAATTTGGATCGTGTTATTGGTATATTGCCTAAATGATTTGTGGTGCAACTCACTTATATTTTTCACTTGAACAGAGGATGGAGAGGAAAGAGTGATCTTGTTTATGATGTGCCGGGGTTGGCAGGATGATGGAAAAAGGGCCAACGAATTGGAAATTGGTTTGCAATGTTGTGTGAAATGGATTTGTCGTGGAGCGAACGAAAATTTATATTTGAAAAAAAAGAGGGGGGGGGAAATTATAAACCTTGACTAACTCAAGGAACTTTATATTTATTATAGTACTTTATTATTTATAAAAATAAATATATATAAAAGCTAACTAACAATATTACAAATTTCAGCCTTTGAGATATTCTTTAAAATGTAGACCAAGTTTAAATAATCGAAAAATAATTACTTTACACATATAATTATATTACAAATTTATATTAATTCTATACAGTTAATATGCAAGAGGAAATCTCTGGAAAATGCAAAATGTAAATGTAAACAATTTCCCAGAAGTTCTTTATTCAAATATAAAAACTTAAAAATTAAATTAACAGTTAATTTAGGTTCTCTGAAATATTTTCCGGCACTTTTTTAGCGAAATAATTACCTAATTTAAGTAATAAAGGATTTTCTTAAAGATATTTTAATATATGTATATAAATGCTACCATATAATGAACAATTATACCTTTGTAATACCAAATCCTTTCACAACAACAATTCAGTTTTGTTTTTCTTCTATTATCCTGGAGATTCCTGAACGCCTTTGCAACATTGAAAAGCTTTGTGTCAGCCAGATTCAAGCCCACTCACACACGTGGGTTTTTAGACAAATAAACACATTCCCCGGAAATCTGGTGTATATTTCCATGAATATCACCCACACACAATGGACCGAGTCCTGCGTCCTCTGTGAAATGATATGCAAAGGAATGCCCACACACACACCAATACAGACTGGGGCTGGGCTGGGAAATTATGTGGGAAAAGTGGGTGGCAGTGGGTGAGGTGGGGGAAAATTCTGGGCAGGTGAAACGAGAACAACCATCAATCTCGGCAGAGCGACAAAGAGAGATGGCCGATGTCTGCTTTATGACGCACATAATTTCCGTTTTCGCTTTTCCTTCTGCTTCGCGTGAGAACTGTCCCACTGCTCTGCTTTTTCCGGCGACAGCGCGGACGGGGGATTTTCCGGCGCAGGCGCTTTGCCAGCGACGTCATCGATTTTCCTCGCACGAGCTGCGCTTAGTTGTTGTTGCTGCTGCCGCTGCTGCTGCGCTGTTACCATGGCTGCAATGACGTAATAGCCAGGCCGCAAAGGTAGGTCGTGTCACTCTCACTCGCTCTCTCTCGCAAACACAAACAAACCCGAAACGAAAAATACGAAAAGCGAGAGCGCAGCGGCTGCGACGCAGACAGAGGCGGAGGCAGCGCTGCCTTGGCGTTGAATATAGTCGCGTGTAACCGTAAAGATAAGTTCAGTCGCGTCACAGACGCCGCATTGTTAACAACTTTTAGCCACACAGCCACGGCTCAGCCTGCGAAAAACCAGAAATCGAAAATCCACAGAATCTGTTCAGCGGAAGTTCAGAAATGTAGAATATTTGCGAATTTCCCAGCACAGTAACAAACATCTTCGAAAACCTACGGAAAACCCACACACAACTCTTTCGCGTTCAGTATTAAGCAAACAAGTAAAACCCCCTCGATTGACACTCGAAAGTTAAACAATTGCAACAAGTTGTTGTTCTATGCGGAAACGGAAGCCGGTCGACAACGCGGCGTATGTGTAATAATTGAACAACGCTGCGTATACTTAATATTTCAGTTTAAAGTGCGCGCGTACCAAAACCGTTACCTTTTCAATTTAAACATTAAACATTCGGGTAGAGAGAGATATTTTTTGCTAAACGAAAACATTTTGGAAGGATTTGATTGAAAAAAGAAAGTGTAACTGAGAGGAAAAGATTTTCATTTAGCACGTGCAACTGAAGAACAATAATTTTGATTGGTGCTTCTGTGTGTGTGTGTGCGCGCGTAAGTGTAAGCAACGTCCTTGTGCCTCCTACTACTACTACTAGTACATATGTAAATACATGTCCACATATACCCGAGCTATATACTATATCGTGCGTAAGTCATTACGTCGCCAGTTTGGCTTACGTCGTCACTGGCCCACTGCGCAAACGCCGAGAAAGTAATCAAAAAAGGAAAGCTGAGGAAACTGACTTTCAGCAAGTTCAAGTCTAAGGACGAACAACAACAGCTGTGGCAAGGACAAGGCGCAATGAAGCCCGACTATAACTATAGCTATTGCCACCAAGGGAAAGCCAAGAACTGCAAGAAGAACCATCAGCATTAAGAAGGAAAAGTCGGAAAACTCTGACCGCCGTGCTGGATCACAAGCGCCGCTCAGGGCGCCGAACAGGTGTGCCTCTCTAGATACAATATATACACATATATATTTCATATATATTCGTGATATCTGTGTTGTACTCGTGCCTTTCTGTGTGATAAATTGTGTGTCATTTTTGGGCATTTTGGGAAGATCACAGTAGTATATAATGCGCGATCGGCTTGCCTCGCTGATTGTGGTGAAGCAAGAAGGCGGCAGCAATCGTATCGGCAGCCATCATCAGCCGGCCATTAAGTGCGAGGCCTCACTGTACGAGGGCGGCCTGTATCACGAGATCAACAATAACTCCTGCTACCGGCAGAACCTCAACCACAACACTCAGTCACAGCCACACAGCCACGCACAGCAGCAACATACACAGCACCAGCAGCAGCAGCAGCAGCAGCAACAGTCGCAGCATCAACATCATCAGCAGCAGCAACACCTATTGCCACCACCCTTGCCGCCCCTGATTTATCCCTGCCGCAATCTCTATCCCGACGGCTGCGATATCACTCACCTGGCCTGCTGCAGCTCATCCTCCAGCTCATCCATCTCCTCCACCTGCTCCGCCACCAACTCCTCCCCATCCTCCTCCTCCTGCTGCACCACCACCACCAACACCTGCAACAACAGCCACTTTTTTGCCAATGGAAACACGTGTATGTACCTTTTATGTTTTTTTGTTTTTAGTTTTCCGGTGATGGGTTTTCCTTGGCGTTGGTTTCTAACTCGCTAATCGCATACGCGGCGTATACGCAATATGAGGCGCCCATTGCCAAATCGCTCAAGAAGCGCCGGCATTCCGCTAACTGTTTGCTCAATACGCCTGAGGGCAGGCCAAAACAAAAAGCCAGAGAAATATGCAAAAAAAAGAAAAAAAGAAAACAAAATAGCCGAAAACAAGATAAACATAAAAAGGGGGCGTGACTGCGGGGGTTAGACAACGCACAATGACGACATAAATTTGCATGAAAAGTGCTCAAAGTGCATCATAAAAATGGTGAAAATATTGAACAAATAGTAAAAAATACGAGTGCATCATAGTTGTGGCCAAAATAATAGTGCTTGATTTTTTATAATATATATTTTGATTAAAATAAGGTAGCTTAATATTTTAATAAAAGGGGAATCTAAAGGACATTTTAAAGTTGTTGCTCAAATGTTGTATATTGCTTAGCCAAATATTTAAAATAGATGCTAAATCATACAAAGTTGTTTAAGGAATTTATTATAGAATATATATACCTTGACAAATTGAATATTTTGGTTAATTACACATTGCTTTAGTGGTGAGATTTACCTTTTTAATAGTTATTATAAACATTTACACATCTTAGGCATTAAGCCCTGAAATCGACCTTTATTAACTGGTTACTTCCTCCTTTAATGGATATATCTGTCATTTGGACACAATATGAATGTGTTTGGCCACTTTTGGGCATGTGTGCGTGCCCGTGTGTGTGTGTGTGCCTGTGTATAGATTTTCCTCTTCAGCTCATCCCATTTTTTTTTTTGTGGTGTGTTGTGTTGTACACATGTTTACCAGCGTCAGCAAAGCGTCGCAGTGGCAGCAGACGGCAGCGGACGCAGCCTGACGCAAAATGATTTATAAGCTGCACAATAAACACACACACATACACACACACACACACACACACACACACCGAAGGACGGACACAGATACACACGGCTGGGCGAGGGATAGCCAGCAATGCATTTTTATTAATAACCAGAGAAGAACCAAATAAAAACATTATCGAATGCACATAGAGAAATGGGGAAATGATTTATTGATTTTAAAACAATTAAAGGAGTAAAAAATATTATAAATTGAAATGAAATAAATACCTTTCCCTTTTTATTAAAAACATATCTAGAAATATGTCTTAAAACTCTTTAAAATATACAATTGATGTGGGAAAACAGAAGAAGTTGTACTACTTCCTTTAACATTTCATATACATAGTCTTATACATTTTATGAAAAGTTATCTTTAGCCAAAATTGACAATAGGATTTTCCTGAAAATAGATTTTCTCTGTATAAAGTGCAAACATTCGAAGAAAGATCGATGGCGGCAGTGACATACCCGCCAGCTTTCTGTGTACTTTGCACAGGTGAGCGTGGGCGTTGGTTTCATCTGCGGGGAGGGAGGGGTGCACAGGTGAGCTGGTAAGCTGGTAAGCAAGGGAGAAGCGTGGTGCATTGCAGTATCCGTTTTATTGAGCCCAGTTAATCGCCGCTGGTGTGGCGCTGCAACGGCTTGAAAGGCTTTGCCAATTCATTTGCTTTGGCCAAAATCGGTTACCCACTGCTGTTAGCCGCTTCTTGAAGCTGGCTGTTAGCGGCGCTTATTAAGTGTTTTCAGTGAGCCATTTAATCTAGTGCGGTTTAACCCAAAACTTATATTTATTTTTTAAATAATCAAACAAACATAGGCCCGGAACAGAGTAATACGAAATAAAGGTTCAAAAATTCGAATTAGATTATTTAAACTTCCCTTGATTGGGTGTAAGTGTAATTCATATACAACAAAACTTACCCTCATCGATCGCCTCTAATTAAAAATTTAAATTAATTCCCTGTGCACTTCCCGAGACCATTTGCTGAGATCTCTATTTATAAGCACACCATATATCGTGATAATGGCTATAGGCGCCAAAAGGTGTCCGACAGCGAATGACAGAGCAGAGCACAACAAATTGGCCAAGAACCGCTGACCAGGTGAGGTGTCCCAATGGGTGATATATATGCAGATGCAGGTACAGGGTATGGGGAGTGGGGGGTCGTATAGACCCAATCTCATGACGCCAGAGGGGCCATGAAATCGGCCAGTTTAACGGATTACACGCGGCACACAATTTGCACAGTATTTTCCGAGGCACGAGTGCAGGAAACGTCATCGAAAATGAAAATTGTAAACTGGCAGTGCGATGACGAAATAGTCTTTTGGGGATGGCGCTCTCCTTGCGTCAGCTGCATCTCTATATTTTTTCTATATATATATTATAATTGGATCGGAATTAGTTCTAAGGCAAATAGTTTTTCCTATATTTTTGTTTTTGGTCTCTGGCCACGTGCTGATGACGTCGTTTGGATGCTGCGGATGAGTTGGCTAAATGTGTGTTTTTCGAAAACAATTACGAGTCATCAGCCTTTGCAGTTTTGTTGTTTTTCTTCTGTGCTTTTACGAGTTGTTAGGTTTTGTTTTTATTTCCATTTTTATATTTATATTCACTGCATGGCGTGTGAAAATATTGTTTCTTTTCTCTCACAATTTGGTTTGATTGCCCATACGCCCCGTTCAACATGGCAACATCTCCTGGGCGTAGCCAATTGCATTTCAACATGGCCCAAAGCGAATAAAAAACATTTGCCTTGGCAACACAGTGAAAAATGTTTCAATGGGGATCAAGTTGATTAATCTTTCTATAAATTAGTAGCTTATCTTGATTGCAGATTAAACTTAAAGCATTACATTTCTACTTTCATTGTTAGAATTTTCAAAGATTTCCAGGAATAATATAATTATTTAAAATATTCCACAAATATACTCATTAATTTGGTAGCTTAGATTTTTCTCAGTGCCCTTATATAGTTGTTCAATGTGTGGTTTTTTGATAATAAACTACCCTGGACAAAGATCTCCATGAACTTCGCTTCCCTCTCTGATTAACCCCAACCCAAATGAGCTTGATAAATGATGCAAAAATATATAGTTTTTGGCAAAAAAAAGCCTCACATATCTATGACACCTGAAAAATAGAAAAAAGCTACTACTTCATTGTATAGTTATTCACGATCCGTCGTGCGTTGTGAGTTATCTCTGCGGCAGCTGTCGGGATGGCCATTGTTGATTGTTGCCTCTGTTGGCCATTGCTCATTCAGATACCCCGAAGAAACCCAAACCCGCGGAGCAACTCCAACTCCAAGACCAAGACCAGTAGTCACTCGCCTGCCTAGAGTTGCGTTTTTGTATTTTGTATTTTTTTTTAAACATTTTGTACATATATTCGGGTATTTACCATGAAGTTTGGAGCCCACGGCGCAGGTGTATCGCGAGGCGTTAGCTTTGTAGCCTACTAACATGGTTAGAGGAGGATTTCGGCATTTTTGCATGTCTTAAAGTTCTACGAGCTTCGGAGCTAAAATTAATGCCAAATTCGATGGACATTTAGTTCCGCTAATAATGGGTTTGAACTACCAGCAAGCCATTAGTTTATCATTTGAGTTATGTAGAAGTAGTGGCAGGAAGAAGTCCTTACTTAAATGGTTGATATATGTTTTTTGCCAGCCTACTTATCCTAGCCTCAGATCTTTGTCTGATTGAAAGGCTTATTAGTCTGACTCTTAAAAATTACTTTAGTACTTCAGCCTAAGTACCAATTAAATCAATTAAGCTGCCATAAATCCCGGATAAAACCATTCCAAATACTTTTTTGCTCTCTCTGCGAGCTAATTCCAATATTTAAGACAACTCCAACCTATCTCAACTATTTCGTCTGGCACTTTGGCTGTCCATTTTCGCACTACGCGAATGAGTAAAAACCACAAGAGTGAATTTGTTAATTTGTGTGTTTCGAGGTGGTTTTTGCTTTGTATTGTTTTGGGATCTCTATTTTATTTTTTATATACATATATAGTTGCCAGTTGGGATGAGGCCCGCTTGAGATGGACAGATGGATAGGAAACTCTCGATATTAGCGTCTCATGGGGACTGTGCTCTGCGACTGCTTAATTATTTGCGTTGATTTATGCGAATTTTATAACGAAATGCAGGGGCGCCCGGTGGCAGGGGAGTATCCATTATTGTCTCGATCGCTGATCGATTGCCTCGATGGCCGATGGCCGATGGCCAGACCATAGACCGTAGACCCATAGACCAGCATTAGTTCCAGTTCCCCCTCGTTTGGGTTATCAAGAAATCAAAAGAAACACAAATCTGGCGGATAATAAAAGCGCTGCAAATGGGCAACCCACCTCAATTACGTAATAATTATAGTTTGCCTGGATTAATTGTATTTATTATATTGATTGTGTGAGAGCGCGAGCGTGTTTCGTTATTAATTGCCGGCAGGCCGTCTTCGAGTCGTTCAATGCGCTCTTCAATTGGTTCACACGATGCCAATAAAAAAGGCCCAAAATAAATACGGAAAGCGTAAATTCCTACCGTTCGTACCCCTCCACCCGGTCTCTTGTGCATTGCTAAAATAATTTCTAAATTCGTCTGTTTTATTTTAAATTTAAACAATTGCCGCGTAATTAGCCAGCGTCGATTTATATCCCAGTCGCAAGGCTCCTCCTCCTCGATCCCGTGCGGACTGCTCAATATCCAAACGGGAATAGAACTTGTCCCCGGGTCGTTGAAATTATTTCAAGTGGTTTTTAATTCCGCATAGTTGGCTCTTAGTTTTGGGTATTTAATGGGTGAAAAATATATACAAGCGACGAGGAAGCCATTCCAGTTTGATCCAAGTTAAACTCGATTTCATTTGGTTTCATTTAGTTTAAAATAACTTTGAATAGTTTCAAGTGTTGATAAATTTATTGCTTTTGTTAATTTGATTCCCATAAATTACGTATGATTTATAAGAGGGGTTTTTAATAGAAATTTTCAATTATTTATTGTCTTGAAAAAATTGGAAGATTTAATGCCCAGAATAGTAGTAAGAGTATAATTTAATAGAAGCTGTTAAGCCATATAATGAGATAATGAAATAATATCTAAAGAAGGTATACTAAATGGAATTAAAGAAATTACCTTTCGGTTATTATTATTATTACTCATAATCTTTATTCTAAAAGTAAAGAAGGGATAAAGTAAGGGATCGATAACTTATTCTTAATTTGTGTTCTTTTTATTCTTAATGGGTACTCTTAATTCGATTCCCTGGTATTTCTTTAAGACATTCCTTCGCCACGTTTGTTTTGATTTCGATTTCTATGCAATTTTCCTTTCCCTTCGAGTGCAATGTCCACTAATCACGAGGCGTTGTGGATGCGGATGTCACACCGGCGGCATGCAACAAGAACGTGAAGCCAAGTCGGTGTCATCAGCACCACCGAGTGGCACCACTCCGCCACGCCGCCGTCATCATTATCATCTGCTGATCGGCGGCATGGGAATGCAAAGGCGTTCGAGGCGTCGCCAGAGTTCATCCAACAACGGACAGCCGGACGGCCGGACAGGTTTTCCTTAGATGTTTTCCCCTGTTTTCCCTGCCCCTGTATTTTCGGTTACTTTGTTGGTTGTTGGTCAATTTCGGACTGGCAGGCTGATGTTGCTGCTGCTGCTGCTGGCGGCGGCTCTCGCATATGTAAACCTTAATTTGAAACTGATTGGATTGCCTGGCCGTTGGCCTCTTGTTTTTCTATTTTTTTCCACATATTTATACATTTTTTTTCTGTTGTGAATTTTTGGTTATTTCTTAATTTTGCCATGCACTTGATGAGCTCGATGGCTTTGATTTGATTTTTGAGGTTTTGGCAGTAGGATCGCCTTGAGTCTCTTGAGCTTCATGATTTGAGAGTTTCAAGTCAAAGACATCTCTTTTTAATTTGGTTGTATTTTATTATTTCTTGTTTTCTAAAAATTGTAGGCTGAAACCCATAAACATATTTGCTATAAAACTTTGCAACCCACCTGCCACCTTTGGCTTCGTTTTCCAATTCAAATTATAAATGCTGTAATTAAATGCAACAAATGCATTGCACAACACACTCTTAAGAAATTTCTGCAAGGACAGGCCGGGCAATAAATTCCAATCAAAACAAGAAAATGCCGAAAACACGTTAAGAATTATAACCAAAAGGAAAATCAGGCATCATCGCAGCGGAATCAACAAGAAGACAACAAATAAAAAAGCCAAACATCAAGCATTTAATGTGTCGTATAAGAAGCCAAGAAAATTTATTGTCCATAATGTTTGCTTGGTTAATTTTATTATTTTAATTATTTGCCTCTTGGATTTCCTATGCTCGGCCGCCGCCACCTTGACGAATGTGTTCGCACTGCAATGTTGTGAAAAGAGTCGTAAAAAAAGATGCTGCCGTTAACAAGTTTTTCCAAAAAGAAAAAAGAAAACCGCGCAGTTCTCCCTCTCAATTGTGCGTGTATCTTTGGTTTTGTAATCGAATAAAAATTGTTTGCTAATAGTTAGGCGGTCGGCCGTCTGTTGCCAAGCTAGAAGATTCGTCTTTCTGCCCGGCCAGTTCTTGTCTAAAAGGAAAATCCTCCAACGGCAAACAGTTTGCTTAATAAAAAAAAAGAAACACTCAGAAATTGAGAAAAATAACGATTTTACAACAACGCGATGTACAAATTGTTGTTGCCGTCTGCCTAAGTAAGGCTTTAATTTGAAAGATTTTTGTGTTTTTACTCTTCAATTTACATTGGGCTTCAACGAATTGGGAAACTGTTTTGATGGTGAATAATGTATGGTAATTACGGGGAAATCTGCAAGGATATATGCAACTTATAAAAATGTTTAGATATTTCTTTAAACCATGCTAGATAATGGGTTTATCTTGAACCAGTTTAAGTAACAACTTCGGTTTAGTTTAATTTTCTTCCGTTGTTAGTTTGATATTTAATCATATAAAGATTGTGCTTATTTTTATTTGAAACTTATTAACATTTTTGAGAGGGTACTCTTATGATACGACCATTTCCCTTCTCAATTTTCCATGTTTTCTTTGGGTTACATTGTCAATTGGCTTGTTTATTTCATGTTTTGGCGCGTAACTTGTTTGCTTTCGTGTTGTTGTCGTTGTCGCACTTGAAGTCTGGAGCTTGAAGTTTGAAGATGCGTTGAGAAGAAGCCGAGATTGCGGCGATTTCGTTGATTGGCAGACAGACAGGCCCACAGCAAGTCAGACCAGACTGAGAAGTCTGTCGAGGTGTTCAAGCAAACCAAATTAAATGATGCGGGTCTCGGGAAATTTTACCTCAACGTAGCTTACTTATTTCCAGAAAGAAAACGTTATTGAAATTGAATATCTTTTAGTTATAAATAAGCTATAATACTCCTGAAATGATACACAAATATTTACTGTATAAACTTTTCCGTTTAAATTTGTATCCAGCACATTTAACCTGGAATGCGCAACAAAACTCCAGCGTAGCAATTAGAAAGGTCGAAAAATACCCTTGCACCCTTGGCGGGTATCAAAAATTAATGTTCATTGCTAAAGTTGGGTCCGAAAAAAGGCACAAACTAAACTAAAACTTTGCGCTGTGGCAAAAACAACGCCCCTTTGGACGTAACTATTTATAAACTGCCTCCTTTTTTGCGCTCACTGCAGGGACAAAAGCAGAAGAAGCAGAGCTCACGTGCAAAAATAAAACCGAGCTGGGAAAAAATCGAAGAACCCCCCGTCTAGGCCCCACGCTTTTCACGTCCCACTCTTGATGGCGTAATCATTACGAACACACAGATAGGGGAGTGTGCACAACACACAAACAGTTGGGTATACACACAGCCGGGAGATACACCCCCTGAAAGTCCTCTGTGACGTCATTGTGGAAAAGCGCTAGGTCGGGGTCGTCACTATCTCTGATTTCTTAGTGCTCTCTCTCTCTCTGCGTCTCTCGGTTTTTTCATCAGCTGGAGGCACCACCCCCCCAGTTCGCCCGGAGAGTGCCTCACCACTCTCACGTGGCCCTCAAGGTCGTTTGGTTGTTTGCTCTCTTTCGCTTTTCTTTTTCCTTTTTTTCGGGGGGTTTTTCGATGATTTCACACTTGTAGATACCGCCAGGACTCGCTTACACTAACACAAAGCACGCCTCCTTTTAGCTCACAACTCTGGGCATGTTTTTCTTTTTATGGTTGGCACTGTCAGCAGCAAGGACCTTGGGAGTTGTGTTCGGGACTTAAAGACGGAAAATTTAGGAATTTCCAGGCAAAACTAAAGATGCAATCCGAAAATAAGAACAAGCCTAAGGAATCATGGGTCCTTTAAACATTAAAACAGTTAATTATTAATAAATAAAAATGATAAATATCAAATCAACTCGAATCAGTTGGCAAACACTCATTTTCCCATGATAAAACCAAAGCAATAAATATTTTATGAGCGCCCAGCCTAGGTCCAAGCCCATAGCTCATAAATTAATCCAAGAAAAGCGAACCCCTATTAAGGGTAAATGCGTCAAAGAACTGACTGCCCAACTCCAACCATTGCCCTTTCTTTGGGGCATGCAACATAAGCAATAAGTGAACACAAAACAGACATGCAATTAAAGAAACCAAACGCAAAAAAACAACAACAAATACAAACCAGCTCCGACTTAGGGGGGCTCGTGCCAGAGTCATATAATTAAAGGCCTCGAAAGAAACACTCTGGACGCCGGAGCTAACACAAATCAGAGCCAGACCACGCCAAACAGACATATAGTATATGTGGCATATATACCACTCTGTATATATACATATGGCTATGTGTGGCACGCACTTGAAACTGATGACGTCCTTGGCTTTGGACTGCTGCACTCCACGGCTCGGGGTTCACAGCGGATCGATAAAGCCACGCAGGACTATTCGTGGCGAAAAGCGGCTGTTGCCAAGCCCCAAATAGAACTGGTGACGTCAAGACGGAAGCGAGACGGATGCATGCATAAGTGGCTGAGTCGTCCCACTCTGCGTATGCGTAATATTAAGTATACCACATGTGGGACCAAATCTTAGGGGGATACATGTAGCTAATGACCAAAGTTGCAGTACAGCAATTTCAGAAGCAATTAAACTAAGACAAGTTAATTGGGGTTGGTAAAAAAAAAAGAAAACATTAAATTGCAACATGAAATTAAAGCTCATCGGGCTTAAAAATGTTTAAAATAATTAAAAAACCATTCTTATTAAAAATTAATACATACAAAATATATAGCTACGATATTTGTTATTAAATACGCGGAAGTTTGAGTAAAATATACTTTCGTACTGGTCCACTCTGCGTATGCGTAATATTAAGTATACCACATGTGGTACCAAAACTTAAGGTATACATGTAGGTAAAGACCAAAGTTGCAGTACAGCTATTATAGAAGCAATTAAACTAAGCCCAGTTAATTGGGATTAAAAAAAGAATACATTGAAATGCAACCTGAAATTAAAGCCATCGGCCTTACAAATTTTAAAAATTATTAAACTATTCTTATTTACAATTGAAACATAAATTTGACAATACAATACGAAATATGCATAGCTGTTAAATTTCGATATAACATAGGCGGAAGTTTGAGTAAAATATTCTCTCTCTTAAGGCTCCACGCTGCGTATACGCAATATTAAGTATACGCCATGTGGGTACAACAAACTTTTGTCCAACAATTAAATGGCCAATTAAACGGACCGTGAAGATCTATTCGATGTCAGTATACAGTAGCCCAAGTGCCTGGCAATTAGAAGTCACAAATAAAAAATAAAATAAAATAAATAAGAAACTCTCCGGTGAGCTGCAAGCTCGAAGATGCCATCGCAATCAGCCGCATCAAGATTGGCTTAATTGAAGCAGCGACAGCCGCAGCGAGCGTGTCTCATTACCAAGTCAAACACAGACTGAGTTTTGGCCAAGAGACGGAGACGGAGACGGCGAGTGAGACGGAGTTTCGGCTTTAAAGAGAGAGGGAGCGATGTGACAAGATTGTCAAATAGCCGGCAGCAGTGTGACATCAAGCACAGCATCGATGCAAAACGCGTTCCTCAATCATTTGTATCACAAACACAGCACACAGGCGGTGTATATTTGGGCTATAAAATACTTCTTTAAATTTCCATAATTTTGCCTTAGCCGGTTTTTGCATTTTTTTTTGTCAGACATCGCTTTTTGGCTTTTGTATTTTTGGCCGAGAGTGCCATAAATTCGCTGCTCAAATTCAGAACATTGCAATTAAAATAACGGATCAGCGGCCAAAGAGAGTTGGCTAACAAACAAAAAATGTGTATATTTTGAATTCAAACTAATCTGCATTCTTCCCTCCCACTTGGCAGCTTCATAATTTCGAAATAATAAGCAGAAAAATATGAAAAAAAAGAGCCAGCAAACTAGTATCTTTGGCTTGACTTCATAAATTTCTGTGCGCATTTCCTGACCAAGCTAAAAAATAATTTTAAAATACAGACAGATGCTGATTCAAGCCCTGACCTTGAGAAATTATTAGCTGCTCCGTTTATAAAATTAGAATACGAAAAGAGAATTTGGTTTTACTTTTATTTTTACCACCATTCACGTTTTCAATAATTTCAGCTTTTGCATTTGGGCTTTCGCTATTGTGATTGAAATTAGTTGATTCCCGCAGATCAAATATGTTTCCACAGAGACATGCAACCTGCAGCTGGAATATAACAAGTTTTTTATAATATTAAATTGTTATATATGACCAGAGAATTCTTTTATGATACCTAGTGTCTGGTTTTTTCTCTTTTTGGCCATGTCAGGGGCATAACAAATGAGAAATTTGTGATAAATGCAATTATAAATGAATCGATTAGCGGAGAACATATCGACGGGGGGTATATTCTAAATGATTGCCAAGTGATTAGATGAGGATCTTGCATATAAATTGAACATATTTAAATGTAGCAGAGAGAACGAATTTTTAATAAAACAAATGAATATAGAATTAGAATTATTCAAGATACTTTCTATGCCTTAAGATTAAATATAAAATAACAGAAGTGCAAAAAATGCAAATTCTCTTGGCTTAAAGGTACTTACAATTAATTAAAATCTATTTAAATATATCATTATATACCCGACAAGCCCCAAAGATTTGCATTTTTTAGACATTATGAACATTACAATCTGATCTTCGCACCTTACCCAGAACAGGATCTAAATATTGTGCGATTTTTTGTATATTATATATTTTATTTTCTGCGGCACCTACCAAGCGTAATCTCCGCCGCCACAATTAAGCGACTAATTTATGCGCTACTAAGAGAATACATTAAGTCACTCTTCCCGATGACTCTCCACGATCTGTATTTGTATCTTTGGTTTTATGATCCTACCTGCCCATTCGGTGTCTGGGCTAACTGTTTGCTGCATCATAAAAATGTTTAATTAATTTTTGTTATATTCATCATAATATCTGCTTTAATGAGTTGCTTTTAGCAGCAAATAAACACTGTGCGGCGTGTTGCTTATTTAAGTAACCAAAAAATTTATTGTATTCCTTTGAAGTAAAATGCTTTTTTGATGCAATTCAATCAAAAAAGTTTTTAAAAGGGGGTTGTGGTGTATTTTAGGGTATTTTTTTAGTTTAAAAATACCTTAAAAAATCTTTAATAAGTGTATTTGAAAACAAGATTAAATATTTAAATAGGTTTTAGTCATTAAGTCATTAAGGATTTTTATGCTATTGTTAAGCCTGCCAGGTTCTTGCATCTTTAGTATTTCTGTGCATTTCCCTGCCTTCAAAGAACCCCCTCTTAACTCTGAGCTCCTGGCCTGGTCTTTAATCTGAATGCCCGCATTGTGTTCCAGTTACCTGATGCGGCGCCCACCATCATCTCCGTCTCCATCTCCATTTAAGCTCCAGCTCTGGGAGACCCCGACGTCGTCGTGGTTGCGAAACTAAGCCGTAAGCCGGGGCCAAGCCGAGCTCCAAGCGGACTATGGCCTTGAAAATCTAATATTCTCATTCTCATATACTCAATTAAAGCCGCTGCCAGTTTTAAAAAAAGAAGTTGAAAAAAAAAACGGCGCTTAGTAGTTACATTTTGCAGATGCTTAAAAGCCGTCAACGAACTCGATTGCGATGTGCCCGACAGCAAATAAAATTTAGCCATACTCAAATATATATATTCATTATATATATATCTGTGCATCTGTGAGCGACTTGAAAGTTCTCAGACTTTAACTGACCATGTGTGAATCTGCAGTCGCGGATTTAACTGCATCTTGTTTTTTGTTTTTATTTGATTTTTATTTGTTTCTATGTAGGAGAAGCCTTCACTTTTGTGGTCAGCTTCTGGCCAGGCCAGGCTGGTATTCCCCCGGGCTTTTTGTATTCTCGGAGCACACTCCGCTCGTCTTCGCCAGCTGGGAACATATTTCGTTCAATTAACACATTTATTTTGCAATCGATTTAATTAACTCTCTTCAGTGTCCATTTGGGGCCTAAATACAGGTTCTTGGCCTAAGTTATGGCACTATTAAATTCCGACTGGCGACAAATCAGCGCATTCAGAATGCAGAGCAGAGCCCATTAATCGATAAGCGATATGACAGTTATGTATTAGGAGCTTATAAAACTGAATTAATTAATATGTTTCATATTTTAAGCAAAATGTAATAATTTTGTATTTATTAATATTCTGGGGTTTTATTGTCATTTGGTTTGATACCTAAAGAAACTCCCAAGAACTCATAGGATAATATTTAATCCAAGTAATAATAATAGTTAATTTAATTCATAATTTAATGACTAGATTCTTAGTGAAAAATAAGGGTATAAATTATACCAGTAATTAATATTTAAAATAAGTACAAATACAATGCTCATTTTATCCAAATCGATGACAATTTATATTTAATATATATCTGAAAATGAAATACCATTATTTGACCATCAAAAGAAGAAGCTGTTTACTTTCCCAAATATCTTTAGTACTTCAAATTAGCTAATTTAGTCAGATTTGTTACTGAAACAAAATTCAACAAGTATCTAATGGCCGCTCCCTGGCTTAACCCTCCAAAAAGACAAACACTTCCACATCCTTTGAGCCACTGTCAATCCGAAGCCTTGAACCACAAAAACAGCTCAGAAATTGGTAACAAGCGAAGCCAACCATGTTAACCAGGCGCTGGGGCAGAGCAATGCAAATAAAAAGACAAAGGCTAAGACAAATAGCAGATCCGAAACGCGCCCAGTTTCGGCTTTTCGATATTCAATTTGTTTGGACCTCTTGGCTTTGGGGGCTCTCGGGGCGCCCTGACTTGCCCAGTTAACTGTTAACGGTCTAAACGGCCTGGCTCGATCGCAATTGGATAATGAATGATGCTTTGAACTGTGGCAAATTCTTTTGTCTGTCTTTTAACATTGAACTTTTCGCCATCTCCAGTCCAGAGAGTCACCGGCTCAGATACAGATACAGATGCAGAGATACCGCGATACACTTCGATTCCCACAGCTCTGAATGATTTATGGCTAAAAAAAAGAGATATATACAAGCGTATATGTAAAGAGTGAAAAAGGCACTACGATTTCGATTGCGGATCTAACGGATGAAACAAGAACCTTGTTATGCATTTAACACGCCGCGGAAAGGGGCAAAAATATATATCTATATATATTCCCAACAATGTATATAAAAAGAGTCACCGTCTAAGTACAATAACGATAAAATGCGATGAATTATGGGGCAAGTTTTTTGTGTTGTATTTGCCAGTGTGAGTTGCCAATCAGCATAATCGCTCGATCGGTGAATCGTTGCACGGTGAAAAATGGTTATTAATACGATGATATGTTTAATGATTTCTATACCCTTGACGAGGGTATTTTAACTTTAGTCATGACTCATTTCCGACCCTATAAATCATAAATATTCTTGATCAGCATCAACAGCCGAGTCGATCAAGCTATATTTTAGGCGAAAGTATTTTTTTTTCGATTTTTCAAAAAAATGATAAGGGGTTACATCGTTAAAATTTTAAAAAATTGACAAAATTGTAATTTTTTTAAATTTGTAAACTCAGTATGCAGATTTATTACCCTAATAAAACCTAACTCAGAACAGTTTTCCGAATGCAAATCAGTGCTTTTTTGGCTTAGTTATGAACAAATACTATTTACACCAGTGCGTATACGTAATTTTTTCGGGGATTATTTATTATACCCTTGCAGGGTATTAAAATGTTAGTCAGAAGCTTGTAACGACGTGAAGGAGTCATTTCCAACCCTATAAATCATATATATTCTTGATCAGCATCAACAGCCGAGTCGATCAAGCTATATTTTAGGCAAAAATATTTTTTTCGATTTTTTGAAAAAAAGATAAGATTAAAATTGTCAAAAATTTGCCACATTTTTCATTTTAAACTGAGTATGCAGATTTCATAAGCTAATAAAAACTAACATAGGAAAGCTTTCCGAATTGAAATTTATGCTGTTTTGGCGTAGTTATGAGTTTTTAAACTTTGATTATTCGAAAAAATTGTCACAAATATTGATTCAAAGAATGCGAGTATTTTAAGCTTATTGATTTTCGATTCTATCCTATAATTGAAGGTATATAAACTGCGGCCTCTTTTCATTGAGAGTATTCTATAGAAACAATCTATTCATGCTTCGTTTTACAGATATAATTGAAAAGCTGAAGATAGATGTTTCTGGAGTCTGCAAAAATATCTATTCAAACATTTATTGAGGGCTTTCCAAATACATATTTGCCTCTATTTCTTTCTGTGTGCCCTAGTGGATCGCTGGATCGTTAGATCGGTGATCGTCAGATCATTGGAATCGTCACAGCAGCCATCACTTGCCGGCAATTGTGCATCGATCAAGAGACACCGATTCCGACCTTGTGCATCAATCCGAAGTCGCAGCGAAAGAAATGCGTGCAAAAAACTGCTTCGCTTTTTGCCTCGATTTTTCATTTTCAGTTTGGATTTTTTCTGTTACAGGCAGTCTGCGAAGGTCTAACAAATTTCGGCTTCCAATTAAGTGGAGTCGAAATTAAAAGCAATTCAAAAATAAAAAACAAAATGTAAATGTAAAATTGCCGATGGTTTCGGAATCGGATTTGACTGCGCTTCTCGCGTGCTGTCGCCCAATTGACGTTGCCAGCTTGGAACAATTAGCATAAATTAAAATTGGTTTACACACACACACACACACACACATGCATGTCTTAGCCAAAAGCGACAGAGAGGGCCTGAGTCCGGCGGAAAGAGACAGCTTGAGAACTCATGATGCGACCGACAATCCGCTAACGATGAGAGTAAAAGTGATCCAACCGGTCCGGTTCTGCGCCCGGTGCGGCTTCTATAGTTAGTCTCTAAATTTATGACCCGAGCACCCACTCCCCACACCCCACACCGCACACTCCATCGTTCACTGACCACTGCCCACTAACAAAAATCCAAAATCCGAGATCCGATTCGATGCGATCTTAGAACTAAAACGCAGCGATTCGATTGCGGCATAAAAAGCGATAAACAAAGGCAAAGTCACACAAAAGAAAAATACAGTCTTTGCAAACACTCATTAATAGATACACTTACTTAAAAAAGAAATATAGATATTACGTTAATACATAAAATTAGCAAGGTTAGATTGAATAGGAAAATATGTTTACAATTGAAAAATCAAAAGAACTCAGGCTCACAAAATTTTTGTAAAGTAAAGGGTTTGTTTTTTATTTAATTAAATTAAAGTATAATAATATTTTTAAACATTTCTGGGGATTAGATATATACACCAATGAAATAAGTAGGATGCAACCTATCGAATGAATTATAGATTGTATGGCATCACATAATGATATTTTCAAGTTGAGAATTCTCATATAAAATGCTCTGAAAACGGTCTGTAACCTAACAATTAAAATTAAAATAAATTAAATAAATATAGTAAATTTTACTTAATATTAAATAGTTCATATAGCAGGGTTAAAAAACAGTATAGAAAGCGAAAAAAACAAGCTGGCGCAATAAGAACGCGCTGCGCATGCGCCGCATCATCTGCGGTGACTTGGCGCTGTTCCTTTGCGCTTTTTTGTGCCATTTTTTTGCGACTTCATAACTGTGACTTGTGTTTTAGCCGTGATTTATATTCGTGTTGGCTCCGCTCGTGCGCTTAACTTGGCTCTTGCCAATGCTTTTGCTTTCGTTTGACCGCCTGGCCGCTGACCAGTCGCCGCTAAATGCGCTAAAAAGCGAAGATTTAGAGACATTCTTCCACAAAAGCGTTGATTTGACTAAATTAAGAATCGGCGCAGCAACAGCACCGGCAGCAGTCGCATCAGCATTAAATTGTAATCAATTTTTCTGTCTTATTTTTTCGCTTCCCATGGATTCAGCACAGATTCACAGATCATCGCAGCCGCAGACTGGTTTACCCAAAAAATAAAAACCGTATACATTCTGAGCCATGTTCTTACAGCTTCATTTTGCGTGTCGCTGCTCAGTGAGCTGTCATCGGTTAGATTATCATTATTTTTCTTCAACTTTATTTTTTTGGAGCATAGTTTTGGAGCCTTATTTGTATGGAGTTCCTTTTGCTTTGGTGTCAGGTTACTTATTTAGATTGCACTAATCAAAGCGAGCAATTAACAGATCTAAAAGTTATAAATAAACCCAAGCAAAAGGAGTTTATTAGCATTTGTTCGATTTTTGTGTTGAATAGCATGTTAATTCGCGGCACCTGCTGTAAATTAAGAGTTTTCTAATGAACAAATTTATTAGTTTTCATTTATATCCACTACAATAGCTCTTCTTTTTAAGATTCAAAATATTTCCCACACATTTGTTTGATCTTTTTGAATGACATTGTCTTGAACATGATTTTTGTGCCATTGAAGTGGGTGTATGCCAATATTTAAGCTATAAATTAGGTAAATGTGTGCATTAACAGACCCAAAATGTTAGTTATTTGTACTACAAATTTTTCTTCCTATGCGGGCTCTTTAAGTTAGCATCAGTATTTAGTTAAACAAAAATAAACTGGAAAACATTTACTTTGCATGCCTCAGCAAATTAATTGTGTAATTAAGATTCCCCGCAAACAATTTGGGCAGAAAAAATAGAAGATACAAAAAATAAGAGAGAAACGCATATATGGAGATGGCTTCCTTGTCCTCGTCCTGCCGAAAAGTCGTGACTCTTCTCCCAGGGAAATCAGTGTGCGATCTTTTCCCGCCAATAATGCATATTAAAATGCCACGCTAATTGTTATTATAGGCCCTCCTCCCGCACTTTAGATACCTGGTAGCTCCTTCTCGATTTGTTTCCCTGCCTCAGACTGCCTGGCAATTAAGTAATAGACAAACAAACTTTGCTAAGGTTTGCGTGTTGCTAGCAACATCTGCAGCAGCAGCAGCAACGCCAATTGCTGCAACAACAAGGCAGCCACTGGAATGGACAAATTTTTATGCACAAGTGGAGAGCCTGAAGTTGTGGGTTGTTGGCCAAGGCGTCTTTGGCTATTAATTACCACCAAGAAAATGCAAAAAACTAAAAAGAAAATCGATGCTACATCTTACACGGTGTGGGTGAGTGGGAAAAAAGATGCAGCATCGGCAGTCACAGCTGAAGAAAATACAGTTCAACGTCGATAAAAGGAACTATAAATTTAAAGGAATTAATTGTATAATTTTTTAATATTTTTAAGATAAATTTATAATCTGAGGAATCTTTACAAAGGCAGATCTTATCTAAATAGATATAAATTATATTTCTTTGTATTTGTCTGAGCTTGTAGTTTATTTTTGAATATTTTTAATCATTTTTACCAATGTTTGAACTATTTTAGGCCAGAACCCTGCTCTTGTCTTGCAAGTTTAATATTAAATTTACAAGCATTTATGATTTCCCCCTTAGGAAAAGTAATAAAAACCATATTTCTTAAACCGTTTCAATTAGCGTAATTCGACTGTAGCTGAACAAGTTGAAATGCAATTGAATTTAATGTTTTCGGTAGACATCAGAAGACGACTTTCCGCGACGACTGTGAGAACCCACAACGAAAAAAGCGATAAAAACCCCCCAAAAAATAAGACAAGATCCCCGGCTGTTTTATATCGCCGGGCTTTCGTTATGGGGGAGCGTTGTCACGATGCTGGCCCCTTTGGTTCAGTTTTCGCCTTATATTTCTTCTTATTATTTCTAAACTGAAAGCGAGACAGCCGCAATGAGAATGACTTGGGCGCCCACCCCAGAAAATAAAAAATAAAACTACTAAAAACAAAGCCAAGACCCACACGACCATAATAAAACAATTATGACGAAGAAACGGAAAACAAAACCGAAGCCAAGACTGTAGGGCGACCTATCGATGGCAAACATTTATCACACCTTAGTTAACCCCAACACCTTGCCGAGCCTGAAACAGAGACAAACGTGGCTGGAATGCGCCGGGTTCGAGTTAAGATCGACCGCAGAAAACAAAAAAAAAAAATGGAAGGAAAATATGGCAAACGTCTCGACTTTGACTTGCACTGACTGCAATAAGTTAATAGTTCGAATTCGGATTCGATTTCCTTCGGGGAGAAGCGTACGCCAATTCCTAGCTGGAAAACACAGCTTGTCTAAGGCCCAGAAAAAAAAATGGCAAGGAAAATCCAGGCAGGGGGACCGAGGCGAAAAACGAAAACGGAGTTTGGCTTTTGGGTGCGTTCCGTGAACTCCACGATGTCTTTTGTGTGTCAGCCGGCGTGCCAGAGAAGCAACACCAAAGGCAATGGCAACAGCAACACCGGCACACCAGCAACACAAGCAACACAAGCAGCACAAGCAACACTAGCAACTTGGCAACAGCAACAACTAGTGCTAATGATGTAGCCGGATGATCATCATGATGATGAGGCTTCGGGGCGCTTCGTGTGCTTCATTATTGATTTAATAACAAACTTGAAGACACGCTTTAACTGCAGCAAGTTGACTTCGGCTCAGAGTCAAGTTGTTGCCGATGATGCCACGAATTCCACACCAGGCCACACCACAGCACCACAGTTTAAATGGAAATAGAAAAAAAAAAGAAAAACAGAAAAACGTCCAGCAAAAATGAGACAAAATTTAAACCAAGCCAAACGACAACGTCATGTCAATTTGGGGATATGTTTGCACACAAAAAAATAAGTGTTAAATAAAAAGGTATAACAACAAATCAAAGCGGATAGGTTTCCATTCTAAGAAAGCTGCAAAGATTCCCTTGTTCTTATTATTTATATTTTTATTTCTTTAACTTTACAGTACTTTTAGTTCAGAAATTGTATCTTATTTTTCCTAGTGCATCTCAATATTTCGGATGTGCTTCGAAGATGGGGTTGCCGATCATGTCGAGCACATTGTGATGATGATGTTGTATGTTTGAGGATCATGCCTGGTGCTTTATAGTTCGCAACACACATCAAGCCAAGTCGAAATGGGGCTTTTCCCTTCTGGTGTGGGCGGTTTCCACTGGGGATGGTATTGGGGACGGGACTGGGTTGTGAAAGTGAAAGAGTCGCGGTTTTATTGCCTATTAAAACATAATAAGGAAGCCGAGGCCAGGATAAGTTCGTTTGGGGGGCGTCCGCGTAACTCGATTTGTTTTTACGGTTTTGGGAATGGCGTTATGAGTCGGGTGAATACAAAATGTAACCCCTATTAGCCACACTTATGAGATCACAAAAGCCTTTAAGCTGGGAGATGAGCTCTCTAGGATTGTAAATTATTCATTTTCAAATGACCGTAAGTGAATGTTATTTGAAATCTTTAGAAAACAAGTCAGGCATTATTGGCCTTTTGTCCTTCGTATATGTTCAAGAAAACCTAAGATATGTGTATTCTAGGTATATTAAATCGATTTCTTTATATGCTAATTTTTGAGGAAAATCAAAGTTTTTCAAATAGCATAATTAAGCCAAAAATTCATTTATTTAATTTTGGAAAGTATTTTTGTGCTAGTTTTAAGAGAGCTAACAAACTTGCATACTTAACTTACAATTTAAAAAAATTTAAAATTTTGCCAATTTTTGACAATTTTAACGATGTAACCCCTTATCATTTTTTTTTCAAAAAATTGAAAAAATTAGTTTTGCCTAAAATATAACTAGATCGACTCGGCTGTTGATGCTGATCAAGAATATATATGATTTATGGGGTCGGAAATGACTCCTTCGCGTCGTTACGCGCTGTTGACTAAAATTTTAATTCCCTGCAAGGGTATAAGAAACAAATGTATAAGAGTCCCCAGAAAATTACGTATACGCACTGGTGTAAATAGTATTTGTTCATAACTAAGCCAAAAAAGCATTAATTTTCATTCGATATTAGGTTTTCCTCTCATTGCGTTCTATACTTCTGACTGAAGTTACAATCCACTTAAATGGACATTAAAATTTAAATATTTACCCACAATTTTATATGAAAATTATTGGAAAAAGTAAAGCTTAAAAATTGAATAACTAAGCCAAAAAATCCTTAATTTTCATTCGGAAAGCTTTCCCGTGCTAGTTTTTATTGGCTCTTTCATGCTGCATACTCAGTTTAAAATGAAAAATTTGGCCAATTTTTGACAATTTTAATGATGTAACCCCTTATCTTTTTTTCAAAAAATCGAAAAAATCGATAAAAATACTTTTGCCTAAAATATAGCTAGATCGACTCGGCTGTTGATACTGATCAAGAATATATATGATTTATAGGGTCGGAAACAACTCCTTCACTGCGTTTCAAGCTTCCATCTGAAATTATAATTGCCTACAATGGTATAAAAATATTTTTTAATTTGACTGGAAATACTTATACCTTTTTATTATTTTCAAAATTGAATTATTTATGTTTTTTCATGAAAAACAATTACCCATTTAATAGCGCTTTTAATGACGTGTTAAATACATGTTTCAAGCCCTCTTCAACATTTAAAAAACATATCTCTTCCGCCCCCCAAACATTTTCCCAAGAATCTCAAATTTTATTAGCCGGCCATAAAGCCGTTTGGAGTGCTTTGTGCATGTGCCAAAAACAGCGAAAAGGTAAGCAAATTCCCAAATAGATAAATCTATTGTATCTGCCAGATACAAAACTCAAATTTAGATATGCAAACGAAACGAACAATTTTCCCGTACTCACACTAAATCAAATCTTCACGAGACCGGAGCTTGAGTCGGAGTCGGAGCCTCGACAAATATATGGGTTAGGCTCAATTTGCGATCTCTTGGGCGAGTTGGGAGTGCAGTGGGAGGAGTGGTGCATCTCGCAGATACGAAGGCAAGACAAAAGGCAATATTGGCGTTTTAATGCATGTTTTGCCTTTGGTGTTTGCTGTGCCTGCTGCTGCCGCTGCAACCTGCTGGGAAAAACACGGAGCTGCTCGCTTTGTTTACGACACTTTCGGGGGGCCATTCGGCTTTCCGGGGGTAGCGGTGGGTTAATCGATTTGGGAACCACGATCCCCCCACCCAACTTCCCCGCCGTTAACCCACTGTTTGCCTAGGCAAACGAAAGCGAAAATCAAAAAGCCGAAAAAACCCAAAAACCCAAAACGTGCAACAATGGGCATCACAAAAAAAAGGGTAGAGAAGCCAGCTCGAAATTAACACTAATACGATTCCGAAAAAGCGCAGGAGTCGCAGTCGATACTGGTACTATGCCAGACGTCGCGTGTTTTGATAGCCGCTGATATTTCACTGACTTGGAGTGTAAAAAAACTTGCGAAAAAACTCAACAATGCAACTGGCAATAAGAAGCCAATAAGCAGTAAAAAATGTTGATCTTTTCTAATGATGGATTGTGCAGTTAAAATAAAAATGTGCCCTCGCTAAGTAGTAAATTCGGTGTAAATATATCCTTAAATGAATGGATTTAAAGGGTGTAGCTATTATATAGTTCTAAAGCTTTATTAGAATTATTTCCTCCCTCTTCTTAGACCTCTAAATAATTCTCTTTAGGATGCCATAATATTATATGTATATAATTTAATAATATAATATATAGAATTCAATTCTTGTTTATTTCCGTGCCAAATATTTCGCCCCAGCTTCCCACCTCAAGCTCCAGCTGCACCTTCTTTAGTGTCTTTAAGTCGCATCTGAGATGCGCCTGGCAACCGATCGGAAAATATCTTTGCCAGAAAGCGAACGAAAATCCATTCCATGCCCGTAATTATGTAAGCAGCGTTCCAAAACTGGCAGCTTATTTATCTTTGTCTCAGCCATGTCAATCAGTCGGAGGCACTGGCACAGGCACAGGCACAGGCACCACCAGCACCACTGATGCACTGCAGCATCTCGTGCACCTTTGACCCGCATCGGGTGAGCCGGCTTTTGGTGGGGCGCCGCTCAACATGCAAATTAGGCGGCTTCAATCTGTATAATAAATGTGGGGATAAAAAACGACAGAGGCTGGGTAATTCGCATCGGTATTGGAAGTGGGATTGGATAGGAGCTGGAAGCTAGACTAGAAGTGGTACTGGTACTGGTGCTGGGAGTGGAGAATCGATCGAGGGTGAGGGTCTTCCAAATGGGCAATCACCAGGTGACGTTCGATGCGAATTAAGCAATCAAGATTAAACAATAAAGTAAAATTTGGGTTCGATAACAGAAAGGATTCACATTCTTGGCCATTTCTCTTAACTCAATCACATAATTTCTAATAGAAGGGATCGTGTAAAGTATTTAAGGGAAGCTAACAAATAAATTCAATATTAATTAAAGGATTATGCAAATATTTTTGGTTGATCAAAACACAACCCATTAAATTGCAATATATTCTCCACTCTAAACAAAATAAGATCCATCTAAATTAAGCCACTTTCTGAGTAATTTCAAATACTTTTTTTGCTGGCCAGTATAGGAATTAAGTCAGGCCAGGCTAAGTTATTCAGAGACACTTATATTTAGATTCATCCGCTGACTTTGACTCATGTTGGAGATGAAGAGAACTGATGCTGATGAAGCTGATGATATAACAATTCAATTAAACCAGTTTACACAATGCGAACGAACAGAGCGATCTCGGAGGCATCTGCAACTGATCCCGGCTAAAAACACCTTAGCGACCACGTTCTTTTATGAGAATTTCATGCAAATGCTTCTAACCAGCTCAGGTTGCAATGGATTTTTTCCTCTTTAGCTTGTCTTATTTTTTATTATCACATTTTTTTTTGTATTAAATTTTTTTATTAACGAATTCGCTTTTGCATAAATATCCAAGTGGACACTGGGCAGCAAAGAGTTGACCCATTGCCATGATACCAAAGCATCTGCAGTTGGTGACAAGTGCCAAAGCCACAAGTATTGGCCAATTCACAGACTTACACCCAGAAAAATGGGAATTAAGTGTGCGCTACAAATCTATTTTTATAAATATAATGGCGTTGGGATACCAAATTAAATTAATGAATAAGAAATTCCACTAGGTGCCTTCTTAATTTTCATTAAAATAATTCAATCCACAGTTCTGCGACTTTACTTTACTCTATTTTTATTTATTTAATATAAATTAAACAGATTTCCTTACGGTGCAATCACATGTAGAAGCAGATACAGATACAGATACAGATTGAGATGCCCGTGTGCAGATACCAGATACACTCACACCGATTGGGGGGCAACTGGTTGAGGTTGAGATGCGCTCAAAAATGACTTCAATCCGTTCGGATTTCGCTTTTAAATTGGAGGGGAATGGAACCCGCAGAGATACGGGCACGGGCACGGGTACGGGCACGGGCACGGGTGCTATGAAATGTCCAAGATGGCCTTCGTTGAATTTTTGCAGCGATTAAAAAGCGATGACGATGATGTCGCCGCTGCTGGTTTACTTAGCATTCAAAGTGGCGCAAAGAGATTTATACGAATTATTGCGACAATTTCAGCGTTTTTGCCCTGCTCTTGACTCATTCGATTGAAATTCTTGAACAATGTTGTTATTGTTATTGCCATTTAATGATGCTGTTGCCGGAATGCCTGTGCCGTGTTCATCTCTCGACGGCTGAGATGGCCAACACTTTCAATGTCCAACGCGAGCTGACCTTTTGCCACGGATAGTTCTATATTGTCAGCATCTGCATCTAAGTATCTGTTAACGTATCTGTAATTGTGTACATGGCTGACACAGTTTCCAGTTGCATTTAATTGTGCGGGGTTATGGGTTCCTAATAGATACATCTATCGCCACCATATGCTTCTCGGGTGCCAGCTAGATTTATGCTAGCCATGATTTATGCTGCAGCTCTTTGGATATTCCCATAAAATTAATTTAAGCGACACTTAACACTTAACTGGACTTACCATTGATGATATTCAAAGAAGCATACTTCTCGATATATGTGAAGGCAATTTTTAAGAAGACTCTGCGAAGGTTCTGTTTCAATTTTATAGCGAAACTGACTTTGAACAGATTTTAATAGCTTCAGTGTTATGTAAGCATATCGTATATTTTTACTGCTTAGTTAAGTTTTTATTATATTGTTTTGCATTTTATTTAAGCCCCAATTGAAGACCTATTAATACTGTTTATTGGAAGAAAATAGAAGACAGATTTATTGTAAATTTTGTATCATCAGTTAAAGTCAAGTTTATATGCATTTTTCAAACTAAAAATTATGTACTAAAACAAAGCATTTTTAAAGCCAATTTAAATCTAAAATAGTTAGTAATTTTTCGTACAATTATTTATTTATTTAAATATTTAAACATTATGGAAATCCCTTTCATATATCAGTTTGCAATTGATCAGTTGAATCCGCTTTGTAATTATGATATTTCCAAAAAGTGTTGTTAGTCAATTAAGCCAACATTTCAGAGCAGATACTATCACTTGATTCCAAGAAATACTTCTTTCGATTCAAATGAGAATTCAATATCTATCCCTATCCCCTGCCATGTCAAAAGTCACGTTCCTTGGGCGAATTACTCAAGATGTTGGACCCACACTAAAAATATTCGCTATTTTATATATATATATATATATTCGAATTATTAATAATAAATAAACACACCTATTTTGTGAGGCAGCCAGAAACAATGACGACGCCCAGAAGGCCCGACTGGGTTCCCAGACCAATATGAAATATCATTCCAAATATGGCCTTGGGTCATTTAGAAAGCAATTCATCGAAGATGTGGCTGGGGCCGAACTCTTCGATCTGCGAACAAAGAAAATAAAAATAGAAATAAAGGAAAAGATGCTGAATAAAAAACTACCGTGGGCTACTGCCAAAAATGCTACCGGGAAGAGTGAGCGCGATAAACATTCAAGATTAACCATTTTAACCATTGTCTTTGATGGCCCCAAACCAAATAAATCGGTGAACCAAAGCCAAAAAAAGGCGCATTAAGAAATTTGTAATTTGGGTTGGGTTGGAGCGGAGATTTCTGGCCGCATCTTCCCCGGAAAATTGCAGTCTTCTAATTGTTTTTCCTTTTCGGCCCGGCGATAGAGGGACTTTCTGGCCGGGGCTAGTTAACAAATTTATTACAATATGGGGTGCAGAGACGAGGAGACTTGCCTGCACTCGTGCTTCTTCTCGGCCATTGCATAAGTTTGCTAATTTTTTTCGTTCGTTTTTCTTCTTCTTTTTATATAATATCGTTAATACATATTATTTGGCAAGCTTTGTTGGGACTCCCCATACACCGCACTCCAAGCTCTGTAGTCTGTACTTTGAACTGCGAACTCCCCATGGAGGCAGCGTCTCGTCTCGGGTTGCTTTGCAATGGATGGACCTGGACCTGGACCTGGGCCTGGGCCTGGACATGTAGGCATCTGCCGAAATTGACGGACCGAACGCAGGGGAATCGCTGTGCAGTGACCCAAAGAAATGGTAATGCGAGTCTCGAAGACGAGTTCGCTTTTCGGCTGGGTCAAAACGGCCCCGGCCCCGGCCCGGCCACTCAGTCATTGAGTCAGTGGGTGCAACAGTCGCCGTTGCCGTGTGAAGATCTGTGAGAAGTATACAAATGGGTCTCGGGTTCAGTTCACTCAGTTACATTTAGAAAAATTTCTGATTCATTAAATATATCAGGATATTTAATGACAATGTGAACTATATTACTTCAAGTTAATACAATAAACTTCGAGGGGTCTTGGGAAATGAGGAAACTAAACAGATTTCTTTAGTCTCTATTTATTCTATTTTTTATTTATTATTTTCCACTGTTATATATTAATTTAACTTCATATCAACCTGATGAATTTCTTTACTGTGCACCCAAAGGAGTTTACTCATTTTGGTGCAGGTTTTTCTTGGCTGCAACTTGGCGGCTTCGATGGTATCGCCTTTGAAATCCACGACAGCGACAAAGCCAGACTCCGTGGCCTAATAGACATGGAGGAGTCCCCAGACTGGAGTCTTCAGACCCAAGACTCCCCCAAGTCTTCGGTCTTTGGTCCCCAGACCCCGTGAACCAGCCAACTTCCTGCAGTTCCCGAGTACCTTTGATGATGATGATGATGATGATTCGTCTGGGCCTTAGACTTTCACTATTAATTGTCGATTTTCATCAATTGTTGTTCATTGTTGTACTAACCATCTTTGTTGTTGTTGTTGCTTAATGGGTAATGGGGTTGGTATTTAAAGTTTTTTTTTTTGGCAAAAAAATAAAAAAACAAAAATAGCGAAGAAGAGAAGAAAACCCAATTTCTGTTTCATATCGAAATTGGATCTATTACTCAATGGAGATGCGACCAAGTGAGAGACAATTTGATTGATTTATGCAATAGCCAGCGAAGTCTGTTGGACCTTTCCTCCATTGTCAGTCAGTTAATTGCTCAATGCAATAGAAGACACAGTTGTTATATCATCGAGCAATTTAGGGTTTACTTCAGGCATTTCTTCATTTGCATTTGGGCCAGCATTTGACACGGTTTTTTTCCATTCTAGGCAAGAAACGCGATTGACGAAGCCGACACACATTGTTTTGAATATTTGTCACTGCCAAAATAAAAAATAAAAACCAAAATGGGGAGCGTCAATAGAACTTATAGTTATGTGCATATGGTTCTCAGTCGGAGCCTTTTAGTTTAGCCAAAAAACTGCAATGGTTAATCATACAAGTTTGGTTGTCTTTTCAAAATATCTTGTTTTTTTTTCTGGGAAAACTTGAAATTCTAGTCAAATGGGAAAATCGATTCTTAGATATTAAAGATGTTTAAATGATTTATGGGTGTTTTATGGGGAAAATATAATTGCTCACAGCCACTACAAGAATCTTTACTCAAAGTGCAAAAGCATCTTTAATTTCCACTTAGATTTTAATGCTGATTTCCCACAAAAATTTTGTGCAATAATTTAACGTTTTTAATGCACTAATCATGAATATTTATACATGGCTTATATTTATATGTGTATTTATCTATCCATCTTTTTCCATTATTTTTTTATGACTGCCCTCTATGAACTATGTCCACGTTTTTCTGTTTTGTTTTTGGCTTGGTCCAAGACAACTGACACGACAGCCCCCTCAACCGCCGCCAAAATAACAACAACTTCCAGCCGAATCATTTATTAATTTGTCAAATTCAAGCCACACGTTAGGAAATACAAAAAAATAAAACCCCGTACAAAAATATATAAAATCTTGTGGGCTATGATTATTATTTTCGTGTTGCCGCTTTTTAACTAATTCTCGCAGATAAAAAGTGTCAAAAGAGTCAGGCGGCCAGAAGTCAACTGAAGTTGCTGAAAAATCGCTGGAAAAAGATTAGCCCCCAAATATATACCATAGACACAAACGGCTGATTAGCGAAATATGAGCATGTGTGAATAATAGTTTTGTTGAAAATCGACTCATTTAATTAATGGTTAATGGAAACTGCTGACAGTTCATGAGATTTCTTAAATTATGGGTGCCATAAGGGCGATTCGGATATGTATTTTAATTTTAAATTCAATTTTAAGTTCAGTTTCAGGTCATAGATTAGCTTAGTTATAGAATGCAAAGAATGCCAACTACAATTTCCATCTCCAAAGACAATGCTTAAATTATGCAAATTATGAAAAATGATTTCGCATCGCCTCAACGAACTTTTAGCAGGCATTTTGCAATGGGAATGGCGGCGAATCCGCCAGAAATATTTATTATAATCAAAAGACGAACACCCGCAACGTGGCCAAGGAGCCAGCCACAGGAACGTGCAACATCGGACAACACAATTTATTACATTTTATGTGCCGCATTAACCGAACGATGGAGATGTGATCCTCGTTTAGGTTTCATTTCTTGTTTTCTTCTGCAGTGATTTTTTTGTTTTGGTTTGCGATTTTTGGTGGCTACATCTTGGTTGCAACGTGAGCTCACCTCTTGGCCAACCCCGCCGCCAACACAATGAGGAGGTGTCTCTCGGATTATCCACAATATCCACAAATATATCCATATATTTATTTATGTGGACAGCGGGCATGGGACTGAAGCTGAGCATTTCTAATTAAGACATTCGATACGGGGCTTGCGTGTGGAACGCGAGACAATTGGGCAACATTAGCACACGGCAGCGGCAGCATTATGAATCTGCTCATATCTGTTGCGGATTTTGGCATTTCACCAACCATTTAGCATTAAGCTCACCCTGGAGACTCGCCTCCATTTGGCATTCATGCCAGCTTGACTCTCAGCCTTTTTTATGGATATTCTAAATTGTTAAGAGACCCTTTCTCACTGTCTTCCCTCGAAATATCCTTGCAGGTGCAGCAGCAATAACAGCAGCAACATCAGTCACCGAGCCGAGGAAAATTAAACTGCTTGGGAAATTGAAAGGCGAGAAAACTGACAGCAACGACAGCGACAGCGCCACAGCAACAGTAGCTGCCACCACTGCGGCAACCTCTACGACACCAGCAGCAGAAATTGCTGCAACAGCAGCAACATCAGCAGCAGCAACAGCAGCAGGAACAGGAGGAGCTGCGACAGCAACAGCCACTGCGACAACAGCAGCAGCAATCCAAACAACCAAAATCAGCCAAGTGAGGCTTAATAACCCAGCGACAACAAGCATGTTACTTTTGCAACCCAATGTAAGTTTTCTTTGGATTGGATATAGTTATTATATTTGTATAATAGATAGATAGGGATGATATTGATATATATTAAATAGCAAAAAATATATAGAAAATATAAAGTATTCATTAAGGGTTCCATAAGTGCTGAACTTCTTGACATTTTATTTGTATCCCTAACAGTTTTTGACATCCTTAAAAATGCATGCTAATTTTTTGTATTAAAATTTCGAACCTCCCCCATTGAGATATAGAAAAAAAGATCTAAACAAAAGTTAGCAACAAAATCTATGTAAATTTCCCAAGCCGAAAACATGAATGGCAGTGCTAATTGGCAGCTGTGAAGTGTTGACTCCTCCTGAGTGGAGTCAAGGTGTTGCTGTGAGGAGGTGAGGATATCAATTGCACCAGCAATTAGATAGCTATTGTTGGATGAGTATAAATGTTTGGAAAACATTTTGGCATAACCATAACCAATTAGGAAATCAGCAAAGAGCAGTTTCCGCTGCCTTAAGGGTTGCTTTTCACACAAGAGCCAATGGGCGCTGTGGTGGGGAATGCGCATGTCGCCTCGGAAGGGACTTGACTCCACCCTCAGGGCTAGGATATGCTAGGAGGGCTTAGCAGGGCTAGGATATCTGTAAGCGAACACTTAGAAATGTAACTCATTCGTCTGCGGACCGTCTGTCGTTGCAGAGCTCCTTTAGTTCGCTGTCGCCCTTCGATAATTTCTCCACGCAAACCGCTACGACGACCACGACCACGTCGGCAGCCGCAGCTGGACACCACCACCACCATCATCTCCTCCATCAGCATCACCAGCAGCAGCAGAATCATCTGCAGCAGCAGCAACAGCAACAGCAACAGCAACAGCAGCAGCAGCAGCAGCAACTGGAACTGCAGCAACAATTGCAACACCAACAGCAGCAGCAACTTGTGAGCCCGCAGCAGCATTTGCTAAAGACGGAGTCGCTGCTCTCCCATGAGGAGGATCAGCTGATCAGCAACCTGACCGACTCGGCTGTGACCCACAGCGAACTCTTCTCGGATCTCTTCTTCCCCTCGGACTCCAATAACTCCCTACTCTCGCCGACCACCAGCGGCTATCCGGACAATCCCGCCGAGGACCTGACCAGCTCCATCGAGAACCTCACCAAGTTGACTTGCCTGCGCGACAAGCGTCTGTCCTCGATCCCAGAGCAGCAGCTGAGCTCGGAGCAGGAGCAGCAGCTGTGTCTGCTGAGTCTGCGCTCCAGCAGCGATCCGGCAATTGCCCTGCACGCCCAACAGCAGCAACACCAACAGCAGCAGCAACAGCAGCAGCAGCAGCAGCAGCAACAGCACTCGGAGCAGCAGCAGCAACTCCAGCTGATCTCGCCCATTGGTGGGCCCTTGTCCTGCGGCAGTAGCCTGCCCAGCTTCCAAGAGACCTACTCCCTGAAGTATAACAGCAGCAGCGGTAGCAGCCCCCAGCAGGCCTCCGCCTCCGGCTCCACTAGCGCCCCCTCCTCCACGGCAGCTCCCACACCCACGGACCAGGTGCTGACCCTCAAGATGGATGAGGACTGCTTTCCGACGCTATCCGGTGGCTGGAGCGCCAGTCCGCCCGCACCTTCACAGCTCCAGCAGCTGCACACGCTGCAGACCCAGTCGCAGTCCCAATCCCAGATGTCGCATCCCAATGGCAACAGCAGCAATAACAACAGCGGTGCCTACAACTACCATGGCCACTTCAATGCCATCAATGCCAGCGCCAATCTCTCGCCCAGCTCCTCGGCCAGCTCCTTGTACGAGTACAATGGAGTCGGCGCCACCGATACCTTCTATGGCCAGCAGCAGCAGCAGCAGCCGAGCTACCAGCAACATGTAAGTACAACCACATGGTAAATTTTCTTTAAAATTAACATTTTCAAATACTCGCTCGAAAAATCAATCAAGGGAAGTAATTAATTAAATTCTTATAATTTATTTTCTAAACCTTTCAGAACTATACCTCGCACAATGGCGAGCGCTACTCGCTGCCCACTTTCCCCACGATTTCCGAGCTGGCGGCGGCCACAGCGGCCGTGGAAGCAGCAGCGGCCGCTACCATATCCTCGGGCTCCTCGCCTTCGCTGGGTGGTCCTCCGCCTGGTCGCCGGGCATCGCTGCCCGTGCAGCGAACCGTCTCGCCCGCCGGCTCCTCTGCTCAGAGTCCCAAGCTGGCCAAGATTACGCTCGGCCAGAGGCACACCCACGCCCACCCGCTCCAGCTGAGTTCGGCCCCCAATTCAGCGGCCAGTTCGCCGGCAAGTGCGGATCTCCAGGCGGGTCGGCTCCTGCAGGCTCCATCGCAATTGTGCGCCGTGTGCGGGGACACGGCCGCCTGCCAGCACTACGGAGTGCGAACCTGCGAGGGTTGCAAGGGCTTCTTCAAGCGAACGGTGCAGAAGGGCTCCAAGTACGTCTGCCTGGCGGACAAGAACTGTCCGGTGGACAAGAGGCGGCGCAACCGCTGCCAGTTCTGTCGCTTCCAGAAGTGTCTGGTCGTCGGCATGGTCAAGGAAGTGGTGCGAACTGATTCGCTGAAGGGACGAAGGGGACGACTGCCCTCGAAGCCGAAGTCTCCCCAGGAGTCGCCGCCTTCGCCTCCGATCTCACTGATTACGGCCTTGGTGCGCAGCCATGTGGACACCACGCCCGATCCCTCCTGCCTGGATTACAGCCATTACGAGGAGCACACGATGAGCGAGGCGGACAAGGTGCAGCAGTTCTACCACCTGCTGACCAGCTCCGTGGACGTGATCAAGCAGTTTGCCGAGAAGATACCCGGCTACTTGGATCTTCTACCCGAGGATCAGGAGTTGCTGTTCCAGAGCGCCTCCCTGGAGCTGTTCGTGCTGCGCCTGTCGTATCGCTCCAGGAGCGACGACACCAAGATGATCTTCTGCAACGGAACGGTGCTCCATCGCAGCCAGTGCCAGCGATCCTTTGGCGAGTGGCTCAACGACATCTTGGAGTTCAGTCACAGCCTCCACAACCTGGAGATCGACATCTCGGCCTTTGCCTGCCTCTGCGCCCTCACCCTGATCACAGGTGGGTAATCTCAAGATGCCAACTATTCTTTGTGCTTAGAATTATCACTGCCACTCCATGAATAGTCCTTTATATATCATCATCATTTACTGACTAATTAATTTGTAATTTAATCTCCAGAACGGCATGGCCTGCGGGAGCCGAAGAAGGTGGAACAGCTTCAGATGAAGATCATTGGCAGTCTGCGCGATCATGTCACCTACAATGCCGAGGCCCAGAAGAAGCAGCACTACTTCAGCCGGCTCCTGGGAAAGCTCCCCGAGCTGCGCTCCCTGAGCGTCCAGGGACTCCAGCGCATCTTCTATCTGAAGCTGGAGGATCTGGTGCCGGCCCCGGCCCTCATCGAGAATATGTTCGTCACCACATTGCCCTTCTAGGCGATCGAGCATCATCAAGCGTATCATCATCACAACCTTGCTTCCTTGAACTAGCCCTAAGTTATGCCCCCTAAGATATAGTACCTAGTATATACAGGTATCCCCGAGAACTAGCTTTAGTAGAGCCCCAAATAAATGAAATCTCACTGAAACATGAAAAACCGAAATAAAACGCAGACCCAGGCCATATCTTTAGACATAGAGTAGGGCTAGATAGACAAGGCAACACACACACCCCTCGGATAATTACGGACATGAATATTTGAGAAAGGGGTTTCCGCTGCAAAATCAGCTCCTGCGTGACTCGTCAAGGCTGGAAATTACAACTTGTTGACGTTAATTGTTAAATTGTTTCATTTCAACTGTCGGAATCAATGCGCACGCAATGGACACGGCGGCTTATACAATATCCCTCGGAAGCCCGGACACTCAAAGCTTGCTCAAGCCAGACAGACGGACAGACGGACAGACGGACAGACGGACAAGACGCTCTCTTGCCTTTTTGCTAACTTCTAGTCAATTGTTTTAGGCAAACAAAAGTAATAAATAAAGACATGCATGCAGCCAGTAGAGTTATATTATTTATACCTTAGATTAAACCAGGCAGTTCTCTTAAATAAAAAACCAACACAGTTTCCACAAATCGGAAGAGGACATCCAATTTCCCTAAGCTCTGACTTTCCAAACTAAAGTATCTATTTTCGAAATTACCTTTAGATACCAATTCCAATTTGTGGAGCTCAACTATCATATCAAATAGCAATGCCATGCTTGCCGTTAGCCAATATACATATATATATAGGCCCCCGCATATAGTTGATATCCCCGAACCCAAGTATTTCTGTTAAATCGTAGACTAAGGCTCCTAATAGTTTAATCTCTGAATATAGCCTAAGGACTATTCTGTTCGACTTACGATTATGCACCTACTAGTGCACACTGAGAGTTTAAGTACCTTTTTGTGATGATTGTGTCTGACACAGAGAGAGTTGCACACAAACACACAAGCTAGCGAGTAAGATACGAATTAAGTACATAAAATATATATATATAAATATTCTGTAGATTAAGCCCCAGTATTCGGTAATCCTATACACGTCTGTAAATCCATAGTTAGTACGTTCCAAACGAGAGAAACCTTTATTTAATCTGAAAAACCAAGTTCACAAAGAAACGCTAGATTATAGATAGACGGATCTATCTCTCTCTCTATATATGTGTGTGTTATTTCGATAGAAAACCCCTCTATGTGATTTTGTGATAGATTGGCATTGAACTCTATATATATATATACATATATATATGTATATCTATAATACGTATACACGCATAAATATATATTTTTATGTCCAACTTTTGTATGGTTTATTTTATATGTACAACTTTTCTTTGATAACATAAAATGACGAGGAAATAAATCGATCGTTAGATAGCAAATATTTCAAATGTATGCATGTTATGAGGAAATTTCAAAAGTACCAGCCTTTAGCAACTTTCCAATTAACGTTTGTATTAACGCAAGACATTTTCTAAGTGTAAAATTCAAGACTTCTATAACTAAATGTTTACAAACACAAGAAAAACCAATGTGAATAACATATCTCTTCTAGCTTTCGAGTGCACGTAGAAAAGAAACCCAAGTGTTACTAAATCTATTTTAAATATATATCGGCATGCCTGGGCAGACGAGAGTTGTTTAATACATTTTTTCATTAACTATACAACTTAGATAGATCATTATTAAATTATTGTACATGTAGCACATCCAATGTTCGACAACTAGATTTTGTACCGTCTTAAAGAAGAACCTAGGCCAAGCTATAATATTTAGATAAGAATATAAACCATGATCTGCATGCGGCTAAGCTGAAGCTAAACAAAAAACCAACATGGATCGAATCAATATGATAGGAGTCGATTTGAAGGGATTTCTCATGAATTTCCGATTTATTCTGGTGGCAAATCACAGGAACCCAAAAATTCCTGTTCCTCAAATAATTGAGTGAGTTCAAGAGAATCCCTTCAAATTTACTTATCATCAGTTAATCCGATCTGATCAGATATAAATCCTAAGTGAAACCATATAGAGCAATAATGCATAAGGACATGAAGCACCTTGAATAAACTATTAAAGCTATAAACTAAACCTAAACTTGTAACGGTTAGGAGCGGAAATAAAAACAGGAAAAATAGGAACAGTTAGGTGACCAAAATAGTTTGAAACGAGACGAGACGTTAGATAGGTTCGGGTTCGAAACCCTCAAAGCGATGCCATTTTTTAGCCGTTACAAACAATGAATACATTGAATATCAATCATGCACATGAATATATATATTTAATATTATAATATACTATATATATCTAGCTATAGGAACCTACTTTGTACCTACACAGCATGGAAACATTAGACCTACATACATACATATTTACACCATATATATATTTTGAATAGAGCGACGACTTTTACAAGTTACGAGTACTTACTTCTGGCGCAAAGCTATATAGCTGGATGTGGCCATACCGGAGCGAGCATATACATATACATATATTTTGGTTTAATGTTATTTTGTAATTTTATAAATGCATACATAATAGATACTACTTACGTGAATGTCAAGTGTGTGGATTCATATTTTTGAGATACAGTTACAAAATGAAACAGAAATATAACAGATAAAGTGTGAAATTTTTCGATGAAACGATTTTAAACGAGAGAACTTTTTAATATTGCTATGAAAATGATATATACACCTTAATATACATATATATTTTACTATGTAACAGTTAGTTTTAAGCTAGAAGCAGCGCATAAAGCTTTATACGACAGAAAGCAGAACAGATTCAAGAAATTGGCACAAATTAAATTTACATAGCATAAATTAGATGTTTTTCGAAACATAATGTTATATATTCGTAAAGGTGCATCCGATGTTATATCTTCAACACACACAGCAGACCTAGCAACTTAAACTATATCCCAGACCCCCTTATGCGCCTACTACTAGCAATGAGAACAGAAAGCAGAGAAAGAGGTGAAACCTAAAGACGCTATATGTATACACTAACATATATCTATCTGATAGATGAGTACCGATTATAGCTATATAGCCCGTTGTGTAATTTAACTCTAATTTGATCGTTTCATTTAACAGTTAAGTAACCAAGCGGTACGCATAGGAGAGATAAGCATACGAGTATATCCTGCAATTCAATTAACTATGCAATACACAATACCAAGCAAAGCAAATCATTTCATTTCGATTTTAATATAAATTTAATAAAGTTGTATAAGCCCAAACAAAACAACCAACTACGTTTTTTCTATATCTGTCTTTTGAGCAAATTAGTTATACGAAAAACCAAACCGTATTTACATAAATGTATACAAAACAAAACGTATATTTTCATTGGTTTGAAATAAATACAGAAAATAATTTAATTGTACGATCTTTGTTATTTTTGTGGCGGATGGTTCGATTCTTGAAGATTATGTTGTCATTGTTGGTGCTTATTGATTCGCCTGTTGATCATAGTCCAGCTTCTGATGGTTTACTTTACATCAATAGTTAGTTCTTTTTGGCCTTTCCATAGTTCGTAAGTCGTATTTGCTTAGTTTATATTGAAATTATATTGCGTGGGAGATTGGGTTTTTGATTTTCTTAAGTACTCTAATTTACTAATTTCCAATCGACAGTCTTAGATACATCTTCGTTCTATGTACAAAAAATAGTAGTTCTCACACGTAGACTGAAAGAAATGAGACAATGTCGTTGCGACAGACAGGACAGCGGTTCTCGTAGCGCAACAGAAGCTGCTGGGAGCACTCCTTGCACAGGCATAGGTGTCGGCATGGCATGATAACGATGTTCCTGCTGCGCTCCATGCAAATCACACAGCCTCCTCCTCGGGATGGCGAAGCGTTCACCGGCTCATTGCGCATATTTTCCATGAAGCGCGTTAACTGCTGATCGGTCCAAAGGTAGACGCTCTGCGTCTTCGTTGAGATCTCAAAGCGAACGCGTTGAAGCAGGTAGATGAGCAGCAGGTATACGTAGCGTCGGAACATATAGAGCACCAGAAGCAGGGTTAAACCTATAGAGAGCCGGAATACACTGTTCAGCAGGCTTAGGCCGCGCGCCACAATTGAGTGCATCACGAACTCCAGGACGCAGTCGAAGATGAGCATGATGATCCTCGGCAGCAGCATCAGCACCCAGAGCACGCAGTTGCCCAGGTCGATGAGCAGATTGCAGAGGAACAGACACACGGACTGACATAGATCCCGTGCATTGCGCAGGCCGTGCGTGGTGCCGCGGTAAAAGTACTCCGTTACACCCTGCGTGGTGTAGTACAGATCGCAGTAGAGGCGGTGTATCTCGCTGGCGGCCCACCTCAACGAATTCCATGCTTGTATGCTTCCCTCCACCAGGCAGTAGCCGATAAAGTAGCTGACCCACAGGAAATAGTAGACACCGGCGATCACCGCATCGATCACGGTGGTTAGTGGTCGCAGCAGGCGCCCATCCAGGAACTCCACTAACACGTCTAGAATGTAAAGCATGGCGGGGGATGCATCTTTTCGAATAAACAAAAGCTGAAGCAAAACGAAAACAAAACAAATGCCGGCAGTGGCAGTGTGACCATGCGAGGCTTGTTATCTAACTAGACTATCGAACTATCGAGCTCTCGGTTTCGCAATCGATTCATTGACTATTGAAATTCAAAAATTTAGGTTTCAAATTGAAATAATCCATTTTCGTCGACTTCTTTTGATCGCAAACACATACCTTTAAAATAATTGTTTAAAAAGATTTATTACTGACTGACAAGGTCAGACAAATACTTAATAGCCAATCTCCAATTGCATTCTTAACTACTCGCAAGGCCTCCGTTTCCGATCCCCTTTCCAATTCCCAGTTTGTTTAGCAAACTTATTATCTCGCTGTTGGTTCTCATAACAGCCATTACCTCCTGTTGTTGCTGCTGCATCACCCTCAGCCGATTTCTCTCCTCGATCTTGGCCAGCTGATTGTTGTTGTTTATAGTCTTGGTGTCCACGTCCAGTTTTAGCTCGGATTTGATGTGATACAGTTCATCGCGAATCCCGTTTAGCTTTCGCTCGCAATCTCGCACATCCTTCTCTAGAATTTGTGTCTTAAGATAGACGGTCTGGGCCAGTTTGTACCAATCCGCTAGGCATTCGGCGATTTGAGCCACAGCGGGGTTAACATTGTCCAGAAGCAACGCCTTGATGCGCTTGCCATTGTGATCCACCTTGATCTTCTCCAGTGCATGAAACTGTTCATCGTTGTAAGTAAGGGTGCGTGTGGCGCGATCCCGGAGTAGATGCTGCCAGGAGTCTCTCAGCCGCTCGACAAGATACTTGGCCTGAGCGCTAGCTCTGGTTCGACAGGGACACTTCTTGCCGTGCATAGATGAGGACCATTGATCGCTAAAGAAAATAAATATATTATAGAGTTAAGTATCAAATTCCGAGCTTGAGTTAAACTCACTTTAGTTCATCATCCGTCACAAAATGTTTGTGCAGTTGCGAGATCACATCAGCGGCTCCATCGAAATCGCCCTTGACATTCTCCAAAGCACTCAGCAGGGTCTTCAGCTCCTGATCCCCTTTGGTCTATGAAAAAGGGTAGTACGTATCAGACATGTCCTCCAAATAAAAAATGGGACCACTTACCACTCTGGCCATGCTCTGAACCACGTCTGCATAATCAATCACTGTGGAAAGCAGGTTTTCAAAGCTCTCAGTTTTCCTTTATAAATAGAATATTAGACGAAATGAACGCAAGACAGAAAGGTTTTAAAGCTCACTTTAAAAGAAGAGTAAGTGTGGTAATTAGCATCTCTATAAAGTGTTCCACACCCTTTTTGATGAGTATATCCATTGACGTGAAAATGTCCACGCGTCTCTTGCATTCGTGGCCCACACTGCACGCTGCCTTAGCCAGGCTAGCGTCATTTTCCACGGAAACGTTTGGTGGAAATACTGGAAACTTGGGCAGATCCAATTGCTGCGGTAGCTGGACATTGTTGTCATCGTTGCTGTATAGGAATATTGGCTGCTCCGTGGTGGTGGCGGGGAATGCTTTAGCTATTGTTCGTGGTGTAACCTTTTTTTCAAGATGCTCGTTGTTGAACAGCAGGATTTGCTTCTCCAACGGCACCTCTGTCTGCAGGAAGATGCGCTCCCTGAAGTTGTCAATCTGCTCGTCGGGTTCAAGGAACACTTCCACGGAGCTTGTGCGATTGGTGTAGAACACATGGATGACGCGCTTGCGCAAGATGAGGGTCACCTCCTGGAAGAACCGATCAAAGGACCAAGTCTTCTCCCTGTTCTCCTCCAAAAGACCGGCAAGGAGAGGTGTCACCAGCGTTTTTAAGCCCTGCGACAGATGAGCATGAGGTGGCAGGGTGGTAGACCACTCAATGGGCCCGTTCTCGGACAGCTGAGTGCCAGAAATCACACCGGAAGCCTTTTTAGTGGTGATCTGATGCATGGTTTCACGGTTCTTTCGTCCCCCGAAGGGCCTAAAAGGCAGATTGCCGGTGGCCACGTGGTACAGAGTAACTCCAATCGACCACAGGTCAACATTGGCAGTAAACGAGCGCTGTATGGATTTCCTAAGCACTGCTCGCTCGTAGAGATCTGGATGGAGGTACTCCTCAGTGCCGTACAGCGAAGCAAAAGGCTGATTATCCTCCAGTTCACGGGCAGCTCCAAAGTCTGTTAACTTATAGATAGTCTGCCCGTCCTCCGAGATGAACTTCATAATATTTCCGGGCTTGAGATCGCGATGCACCAGCTTGTTGTCTCGCAGGTGCTTCATCCCGGCACAAAGGTGCTCCAGCACCAGCAGGAACTCGTGCTCCGGCAGTCCGTACGAGTTCTCCGGGTCGTCAAGGATGTTGAAGAGACTGCCTCCAGTGCAGAGCTCCATTACGATCACCTTACCCCGTCCTTCCTGGTCCTCCTCAATGGCCAGCAACTTCACTATGTTCTCGTGATTGACCTTCTTAAGGGCCTCAAACTCCCGCATCTGCACATCCGCCGGGCGCATGTGACTGTACGGATTGAAGGTCTTGACCGCCACCGATTCCCCGGTGATTTTGTTGACCCCCTAAGATCGGTGGAAATGGAAAAGTGAGTCAGGCGGAAAAGTTGCCACAGCACTGTAGCCTCACCTGGAAAACGGAGCCGGTGGCTCCTTTCCCGAGCACGCTGGTTGTGCACCACACATAGCTCACGGAGCCGCGCAGGAAAGACATCTTCGCCTTTCTATTGTGCACTTAAATTAACTATTTCTGTTTTATTTTGATTTTTGCAAATCGCTTGCATCGAAAGTAACAAAACAAAAACAATTGCACCGCAGACCTATCGATACAAATAGATACATCGCGCATAGAAACTGAGTAATCGATAGCACGACGTGAGCGAAACCTATTTATTCGATAGCCCGTCTATCGAACGGGTTCCCATCTCTAGTTTTTTGTTGTTTTAGGTGAGCGTTGACATTTTTGCAGCGCCTTTTAGTTTATTTATTATTTTTAACTAACAAATTATGAAGTGCAATCTGCATTCGTGCTAGCCTTAGTCGAATGCACTCTGGTTTTCATAAGAAGCCAATGACAACCGCGAACGTAGACCAATACATTCTGCAATCAATGCGGACGTGCCTCGGCGGCTTGCGAAAAAATAGTAATTAAGGATTAAGGCCGCGATTAAGTCCAGCGAGACAAACTGAAAAGATGCACATACGACTGCATTTAGTGCGCTTTATGTACATAAATCTACTGCTGAGGTGAGTGGTCTAGATTTCGCACCAGCGGGCGGCGATCCGCTCCGGAGTTTCTCTAAAAGAGGTTTTTCCGCATTTTTCCTTTTGCAGCTGCTGTTTCTGGGTCTACGACAATGTGGCGGCAGCAGATGCGCAGGGAAGAGTCCAGGGAGACGCTGCTGGCGGCAGTGGTGGTGGTGTTGTTGTAAATGGCGGCGGCTCGCACGGAAGTCCGGATGCAGCTGAAAATACACACACGAATGCCCGAAGGACGGAGGCGCCACCAAAGCCGGAGCCCCCGCCCGCGCCCCCCGAGCTTAAAGTGCCGAAAAGTGCAACGGGAGACAGTGGAGAACCAATTGCCTCCGCTGCGGAGTCCGCAACTGGCAGTCAGCCAAGAACAGGGGACACGTCAGTGCCTGTGCCTACGCTGCTGCCCGTGGAGAAACACTCGCCTCCACATCGTGTAAATAGCCATAGTGAATATGTTAGTGAATTCGATTTAGCGGCTAATGAAATGCTGCCGCTGCTTGACGAGGCAACGGACGCCTCCCCATCCCTTAGCACCACCGCCCAAGTGCCAAATAATCAATTAAATCATAATAATAATACCAATAATGCCGAGGAAGTGCATAGTGTTAGTGAATCGCAGCAATTAGAGGAACCAAAGCACCAGCAGCGGGCGCTGGAGGAGCAGGCGCAACCATCACAGGAGCCACAACAGCAGGCGGAGGAAAGGTGAGTCTTTTTATTGATTCATACTCGGGGTCATTTACTTAGGTTTCTTATAATGCTAAATGGTTAAAGTCTGATACAATTTGTATATATTCCGGAAAAAATGGAATAGAAGAATAATGTTATAACTGCTGCAGTACATTGTTCGTTGCCATAATAATACCCTCTGCTGTCTGAGTACATTGAAGTGCACTTGACATTCGGTGCGCCATGGGTTTTAACTGATAAGTTCCCCTGACCCACTGACGTGCCTTTTTATTTGTGTTTCCATGTGAAGCATTTCCTCCTGCTGGCGTAATTCAAGTAATCAGTATGAAAGAATTTTCCAATTAACGTGACATATTACTTAACAAATTAAATAATTATGGGGCTTACTAAAAGAGGTAATTTGTAATTAAATTTAATTAGAGGAAAAGCAGAAAAAAGTAAGATAAGGTTGTTGGTCTCTAAAGCAGATAAATATGTAGCGTAACTTTGTCATGATTTTCAATAGTTGTATTATATTTTTTTTTTTAATATTTACCCACAGTTTTATATGAAAATTATTGGAAAAAGTAAAGCTTAAAAATTTAATAACTAAGCCAAAAAATCCTTAATTTTCATTCGGAAAGCTTTCCCGTGCTAGTTTTTATTGGCTCTTTCATGCTGCATACTCAGTTTAAAATGAACAATTCTGCCAATTTTTGACAATTTTAATGATGTAACCCCTTATCTTTTTTTCAAAAAATCGAAAAAATCGAAAAAAATACTTTTGCCTAAAATATAGCTTGATCGACTCGGCTGTTGATGCTGATCAAGAATATATATGATTTATAGGGTCGGAAATGACTCCTTCATTGCGTTCTATACTTCCGACTGAAGTTACAATCCACTTAAATGGACATTAAAATTTAAATATTTACCCACAATTTTATATGAAAATTATTGGAAAAAGTAAAGCTTAAAAATCGAATAACTAAGCCAAAAAATCCTTAATTTTCATTCGGAAAGCTTTCCCATGCTAGTTTTTATTGGCTCTTTCATTCTGCATACTCAGTTTAAAATGAAAAATTTGGCCAATTTTTGACAATTTTAATGATGTAACCCCTTATCTTTTTTTCAAAAAATCGGAAAAATCGAAAAAAATACTTTTGCCTAAAATATAGCTTGATCGACTCGGCTGTTGATGCTGATCAAGAATTTATATGATTTATAGGGTCGGAAATGACTCCTTCATTGCGTTCTATACTTCCGACTGAAGTTACAGTCCCCTTAAATGGACATTAAAATTTAAATATTTATCTACAATTTTATAAGAACATTAAAGAAAAGTAAAGCTCAAAAATTGAAAAAATAGATGCTGATCAAGAATATATATAATTTAAAAGGTCGGAAATGACTCTTTCACAGGGTTGTAAGCCTCTGACTAAAATATTGCAAACCAAACCTAATTTAATAAGTATCCCATGACGAGGAAATGGGTTAGTCTTGTGGGTCCCAAGCATTCCATTGGCCTTCATATACAGCTCGAGCTCTTATCAGCAGCTATTTGGTTATTACTTATATAGGGGTTCGTATTTCCCCGACAAACCCTTATCAGCACAAACCGGTCCAGTTGTTTTTGTCACGTCTTCGGGATGTGGGCACGACCCAAGTTCGTTCACATGCTGTGGCCCATGAAAATCTGGACGAGATCAAAGACGCCTTTCACTCATTGACGCGCTGGCAAGGTCACCGCTGAACGTTTTGCTGGGGGTTTGCTTTTGTTAGCTAAAAATATACCTGTCCAATTTAGTGATTATCGATGGGGACATATGATACAGGCCAACCACCGGCTACGTGGCAGACGATTCATATGCGATTTTTCACAATTCTCAGGCATTTCCCAGCGCGTTGTGTTTACTCATTTGCACGCGACATCGAGAGCTCGTTGTTAATCTTTGCCTCTGAAAAATGCATTTACAATTGTTGATAATTGTTTTGCTCCTTGGCTGGCGCAGGGTGTATATACCATAGTGTAGATGTATATATATATAGTAAAATATATATAAACGAGCGCATGCATTTGTTTACGTTTCATTGATAGAGTTGCGGGCACTCTGCCACTTGATATTGATTAACTGCAATGCAATTATTTGCTAACTACGTAACTGCGGTTTATTTTTAGACATTCGAAGGCGCCAAGCACGTACATCGCAAGCTTTATCTTATCGTAATTCAAATATTCATCAGTTTGGATTTACTTAATGTGCAGCATCATGGCTTGTTTGGTAATTATTTGAACTTGTCATTGAAAGGTGTTAACTGATTGTTGCTATTTGCCTAAGTATTTATTTGCGGCTGATAACGTAACTTGTTTTTATTGTCACAACGAATTTCTAGAATTTTTAAGGCTTTCGAGAAAGTATTTTGTAGATACTGGGTTAGTTTTATAGTTAATTTATGAAGATGACAACTTAGTAACTTAAATGTTAGGGAAATGGGGTAATAAAAAGGTTTAAATTGGTACTTTCAATTAAAAAATATTTTTATATTTTTCTGGTAATATATATAACGTTTCTTATAAACTTATCTAGTTTGAAATTAATTATATGCAGACCATAAGTGATTTTATTTTTGTTTAATCCAGAAATCTTTAGAGACTCCTTTTTTGTTGCAATTTTTGGTGCATTAATGGCCTGGGGCTTATTAGGTTTTAGCAGTTAAACCGACATGCGGTAAAATATTTTAAATAATAACTCATTCGGGGGCATTTCATAACCGGCGGCTAAACTATATGTGAATTATATACGAAACTGTCTCTGTCGAGACATGATCGCCCAGCATCCATACCCATACCCATACCCGTATCCAGACCCATACCCATTTCCATACCGATTCCAATCCGCAGCCGGAGCGACGACGATCACCCACGCGTTGTCTTGTCACAATGCCTTTTGCCGGTAATTTGCTTTACAGTTTTTCAATTTATTTTCCCCCTCCGCTCGGCGTAAGTGTACTTTCTAAATGCCTCCTCCGTCAGTCAGTCTGGCTGGGCCTATCTGTTGCCGGTCCGCTGGCCGGACGGCCGGCCGGTCATTTCATTCATCCCAAAAATAAAAAAGAGCTTCGGTTTACGATTCGCAGGCTCTGTGGGTGCCACAAGTGGCACCGGAGAAACGCATAAAAATAATGCAAGCTTATTAGTTTGTTACCTGTTGTAAAGAGCACCATTTAGCAAAACCAATTTGTAGTTTAATACTATATAGTTCATAAATAAATGAATGTTTTCTACTAAAGTTTGTCTAAGCCACTTTAAATAGTCGTATTTAATTTGTAGTAAGTCCAAACGAGATATACCCCATTTGAAACGAGGTATCAAATCGATAGACCGAACTTTTATTGGCAGATCCTTTAAAGGCTTCGTTGAGCATATTTCCATATCGACAGCAACTCGATTTTATTGCACCGTCTGGCTATATCGAGGGTGGTAAAAGTGTTAAATGGGTTCGAATCAAAGCTGGCTGGCTTCGATTTGATGTCATGTTTGTGTCTGGCTTGCCCCGTAAATGGCTTTATCAGTACGAAATTTACTTTCATTTTTTGCATTTTCCTCGAACAATTTTCGCCAGCGCCTCCTGACAGACATAAATAAATTTTTCCAGCCGCTCCGGTAGCGTTGGGTAGCACGCAGCCGACAGAATCAAAATCCATTTGGCCTTCCAGACATTTCACACATTCGCCAGCGAGTGTGTGTGTGCCCGTAGTATCTGTATCTGGCAGGTGATCGGCGAGCGAATCTTTCGCCGGTCGGGGAATTACTTTCACTTTCGATGCAAAGGACTCTCCACCGCCGAGACTTTACAATTTGGGCTTTCAAATGCATCATGATCTTGTTTAGCGTAATTAAACTTGGCAAAAAGCCATTATCATGTGTGGAACACATATAGTAAAGCGCAGATGCACAGGGAAAAATCAAATCAATCAAATTTGATGATGGGAAAATTATATTTCAAAGGATAAGGGTGGAGTGTCGGAAGACGAGTTATATTTTTACTTTAAAGAAACTACTTAGCCTTTAGTAGTATTTTATTTCTTTTAAATCCATTTATTACCACTAAAATCAGCTTAGACTTAATATTACTTAAATATTTCACAAGATTAAGCTTATTGGTGAAATATGAAAAGGATTATTTAGAAGGATTACTTGATTTATAACCATAATCCACTCTCTTTCTTAAAACTCCGCCTTTATTGTTTCCAGTGTCTGTAGACCGTGCCCATAAAATTCACAGATCGTCAACGGCGATCAGCCAATTGTGGCACTTATGCAAATGTCTCGGACATTCAGCTGCAGCGGAGGATTACATTATGCATGTGCAGTACCTGGCCACAGCGATCTGCTGTCAATGATCGCTCAACGATCTGCGATCCGATCCGATCCGATCCGATCCTCTCCCACGATGGAATGGATTGTTGGTCGATTTTATCGCCTCGCCTCAAAGTCCGAATATTTAATTGATTGTGAGCGTGCGCCCATTGACTTTCGTCAATCAATTTCGATGGGTGATCGTTGATCGTTGATGCTTGATCGCTGATCGGCAGGCGATCGTCGATTACTGATCTCGTTCGACTGCATTGATTAGGCCAATGTCGTACGCCTTCACCTGTCTCTTTTGCCGGCATTCCTATCGCATTTTTCGCTCTTTTTTTGTTTAGTTTCATTCATTTATTTAGGCGCCTCTCTAATGAAAATCGGAAAACAAAAAAACCCTCTCCCGTTCGAGAGAGTCTCTGACGTGAAAAGCCGGTTATTGCCGGCATTTTCCTCTCATGTCTTGTTGCTCTTGCATTTGTTATTTGTTACTGATTATCTGGCGAAAATGCCGGGGCGATGTGCCGGCCCAGGGGGGTGGCCGGGGCCCAGACATAGACGTAGACGTGTAGACGTTTTGGCATCGTGCGGAGTGAAAAATGTTTGAGACGCGTAGGTGCCCCAACTGGGGGGCAGGGGGCAGGGGATTGGGGACCAGGCAGCAGCTGCTGCTGCTGCGACTTTGAGTTATTATACACTTTTGGTTGTTAAACAAATTAATTTCAAATTCTTTAGTGAAAACTGAACACAGAGTGGTTTTTTGACTGCACTTTTGGAGGCGGCTTGGGGAATTATTACACTTATTATGACCGTAATCGAAAAATGTTGAAATAACTTCAGCAGATGGAATTTTATAGGTAAAATATTAATAGGTTTTAGTAAGGATTTGTGGGGATTATAATTAAGGGGTTTTAATAAAGCTCGGAAGGTATTAGGAGGTCTAAGAACTATCTATGCTTAAGATACTGCTTCACTGCAATATCTTTATTACATTTTATTGTAATTTCAATGAAAGATACATCTGCATTTTGCATTAAACAATAAACATGTTAGATAACTCAGGAAAAACAAGCAATACTGAGGATCTTTGCATCTTAATGTTCATACACAAAGTTCAATTGGTTTGCTGTGACCTAAACTCTGAACTGGAATCCACCCTCTGAGGCTTCCAGAAAAAATCGCATAAAATTTCCCAGCTGCATTTGCAACTTTCTTTCGCAGCTTTGGCTGCACCCCACCTCCCCACCTACCCCCCCTTATTTTTCCTTTTGCCGCCCACTCGCAAAGCTGAAGGCTCTGCCAATACTTTAACCACTTAGCAGCTCGTGTGTGAGCCTAGCTCGGGAAGTACACTGTGAAAAAGTGTATTTAAATTGAAGTAAATAAAGTATAGCATAGTATTAACATTACAAGTATTATTATAAACAATGATGAGTGAAAAATATCAATGATAAAATATTATATTTAATGATTATATAAGTGAAAAAGTGAAAAAAGTAGATTTAAATTGAAGTAATAAAGTATAGCAAAATATTAACATTACAAGCTTATAATAAAGCAATGATGAGTGAAAAATATCAATGATAAAATATTATATTTAATTATTATATAAGTGAGTTACCTTCTTGTCTTGCTGTGTAGGACGCTGATGTTGTTTGTTGCTGCAGTTGCTGTTGTTAGTATTGATGTTGCTGCTGCCATGGCTCATTGTGTAAGCGCTTTGGGTTCGAAAACACTTTCGCATTACAAGTGTTTATCTTTGAATGGCGTTGGCTGCGGCAAGTGCAACAGCAACATCGATTGCAAGTGCAACTGCAACTGCAACTGATGTTGGCTCCACCGCTCAATTCAATTGACACTCTTGGCCCGCCGTAACCTTTCTGCCGTTGCCGTTGCCGTTGCACAAAAGGAGTCAAAACAATTTGCTAAACACACACGCATCAAAGACAATTGGCGGCACTGTCACTGACTATCTCTCTCGTGTTTTTGTTTGGGGCAAATTTGATTTTTATAGACCTTATTTGTTTACGGTCTGAGCCGAGGCAAAGCCAGTGCCTGGGCCTTCGCCTGGGCCCACGTTGCAGAAATTTACGATTAACAATTTCACTTTTCACTGCACTCGCAATTATGCTCGGCTTAATATTTGCACATATTTATTGGCCCGATGGCTCCGGCTTTTGGCCATCGATCGCTATCGCCGGCCGTAAACCATACGGGCGCAATAAACATTTTATATTCAAATATATAATATTGGTAGATTCGTAGATGGAGCCTGCCTCCCATTTCCTCCATTCCGGCGCATTTCTGGGCCCGGTCCCACGCCGCATGCTAATGCTCCTGGCTGGCCAACAGATTTAGACATAAACCTGTCACAAGACCGCAGACAAGACCCAACCCCCGGACCAGACAGGCGTCGGGGACTGGGAACAACAGCGGATTGGATAGGATCGGATTGGGATCCATTGTGGGGGCTAAAGTCGTTTCCGACACCTTTCCGCCACCCAACTGCAGCTGTGTCCCCGGGCAAGGAACACAGCGCGCGCGGCGGCCACAGCCCACCGAAGGAAATCTTTTGGGGGGAAAACTGCAATATTATTAAAGAAGAAAAACATATTTTCCCGACAGCGCCTGGTGGGTGGAGAGCCTGGAATGTAATGGCACATAAAATTGAAATGTCTTTCTCCTATCCTCTTTTAAGAAACGAAATTTTTATATTTACATTCGTTTGTTATTCGATGTGAAGCGCTAGCTTTGCATATATGTTTTGACAAGCTAAGGTTTCCCCTAATTAGTCAATTTCGATTTTCCTCCGGCCTTAACTTTCATTAAATTTAATTTGTTATTTTTTTATGACACAATCCTATTGACTTTTACTAATTTTACGACGACGGTAGTGAAGACATTGCCCTAGGAATATGTATATAATGAAATATATTTATATTTATTATTATATTTTATTATTTATTATATTTTTAAGGATATTTTCTAATATGAATATACATCATTCGATGGGTTCTCAGATTCTTTAATGGAATTTCTGTAAAACCTATATTAATGGTTATTAAGAAATATAATTAAATTCTTTAAACTCTTTTGAGGCACAAAATTTGATTAACTTTATGATGAACAGCGTTTCTAGAATAGTTTGTTAGGTAGCCTTTTTAAAAGATTTTAAAGCCTGGTAATTTTTGTAGTAACAAAGAAAATATTCTCATAATGCAAAGAATATTAAAACTATAATTTAAGCTAGAAATATTAATCTAGAAATAAAATTAAGAAGCAGGGAATTTTGGGTGAATGCATAAAATATGGTCTTGTCTGGCTCGAGCGCATTTGAAGCATTTCCACTTCACGGGCTTTCCTTTCTGGCCATCAATTCGGCTTTATTTGAGGCAACGCACACAGTCGCCTCAGCTTTTCCCACACACACAATATATACACACACCACACACACACACACCCCACCGGGGCAGGCTGTGCGACAAGTTTGCCGGCAAAATGCAGGCTAAGTTTCAGCTGCAAGTGCACGCCGCCGATTGCGAGAGTGCTGAGGTAATGCTCTCCCATTCCATAGCCTCGCATCTCATCTCTCCGGAGACTGCCTCTCGCTCTTTCTCAACTTCTCTCGGTGATGCGGCGGCAGTGCTGAGGTAACGCTCTCCCATTCCATCGCATCGCATCTGATCTCCCCGGAGACTGCCCCTCTCGCTCTTTCTCTCCATCTCTCTGTGTGTCGCCGCGGTAGCTCGTTTACTCGGAGACACGGAGGCACTCTGGGAGCACTATTACCTAGAGCGGACTCTGTAATACGTTCAGTTCCCATTGCGATTTCCAGTGGTGCGATCGTGCGCTCCGCTACCTCGCCGGTGGTGCCACCTCGTCCGCATCCTTGCTCCCTGTTTGTGGGTGTCTTTGGGGGATCGCGAATCGGAGTGTCATTATCGAATGTCCTTATTATTATCCTTAAAGGGATCGCGTGTGTGTGTGTGTGTGAATGTGCCTGCAGTGCACTTTGCCGCAAAACACTTGAATTAATTCGGAATTATCAAGTAACCGCCGACAACCAAGATTAAATATAACAAAATCAGGATTAAACTTGGGAATTACATTCTTCTTATAGCTAATAATATTTTTAATTGGATGTTTATTTTGAAAATGGTTTTAAAAACTTTTTAAACTTGAAAGATATTTATTAAACTTAATCCTATTGAATTTAAACTTTGTATTGCATGAAAGAAGCCTTTTAAATATCCTTTTTGACTTGGAAATAATTTAATACAGAAAACAAGTCAAGAAAATATAAATCAAATTAATTTTACTTTCCAGGAAGTTGATTGAAGCCTAAATATAGAACACAACACAATTTAATTTGAACAATATTCCGAAAAACCCTTAAAAAACAATTGTTTTTAATAACAATCCCAAGTTTATTAACTAATTTGTTATATTTATTTTCTTTCTGTCCAAAAAGAACCCTAAATAAAACAGCTGTGCCCACGCTTCAAACAATATCCCCAACTTGCAGCAACAGTTCAAAGCCCAAAATTGATTTCGCATATCGATCGAGTAAATATGAATAATAGCTCTTAATTGCAATTATTTCCGCCAACACCTTCTGTTTGCCAAGTGAAAATATTGATTGTGGCTTTGGCTTTTGCCTCGGACACTGGCTGAGCCTGTATTTGATCTGCCAGCCGGATGCCCATTAAGCGAAACTGCCACCAAATGTTTATAGTTTAGTTTTTTCTTCATTGATTCAATAAGCGAGCCAAATCACTATTTGTAGCCACCTCTGAGTTGTGTGCAAATTTCGGCGAAGAGTCAACAGAAACCGCACCATTTGAGGGGAACAAACACAGGATAGTTGCTCCTCTGATAATTACACCCACATTAGAATGTTTTTGCTGAGCATCCAATGTGGCAGTGTTTATGCAGTTGTGATTTAGTGCAATATTTTGTATGCGTAAAACATTTCAATGCTGTCCGCGAGCAACAACAAAAGACATAACAAAATATTTTTGGCAGCAGTCCAGACATTTAAAGATCTTTATATTGGGAACTGCAATCATATTTGTGTTTAGTTTTTCATTTTAATAATTTTGTTTTGGTCTAACTTCATTTGGTTTCTGGGTTAACAGTAGTAGGTTCATACCCGAGCTTATAATTACCGTAATTCTTAATTAGCTTGAATGAGCTATTAACTCACTGAAAGAGCTGATTGTGTTTATCTTGCTGATGAAATTAGAGTTTAGCTAATTGAAAGCGAAGGAACATTTTAAATATATTTAAATAATCATACTATATTAGAATGTTTCAATTCCCATTCTTAGTTTCCATTATTTTTCCATCCTATTGGAATTTTCCCTGTTATTTTCGCTGTCATTATAAAATTGAGGCCTTTATAAAAATATTTTCACTTTTCGCACGCAGAAAATAAAAAAAAAACTAAAGCAATTTTCACATCGTTGCTGGAATATTTTGTGCTGCATATATATTAATTTATTCAAAGCGCAGCCGAAAAGAAAAGCCAGAAATTCCTGACAAACTTGTAGACAAGTCAACGCTAAAAAAACAAGATGTAAAACGCAACTGCCGGAACGGCCAGGTTAACCCAAAATGCCTTACATGGCTTGACTTACTGCCCAGGCAGACAGTTTGAATACTTTACTCTTGGCGTTGTGCCTGAGGCAGACAAGTCATAAATATATATAAATATATATAGCCAGCTGGGGAGTTTTCCTTCTTCAGAGCCGGGAGTCGCAGGATTGTGGGCGTTGTTGACACGACTCGTGGTGTGCAGGCCAATAATTACTATAGAATATATTCGAATAATAGATGAATTTACATATGTTGGGCAGACACAAATGGGTGGCTTCCAGCCCCTCTCAGACAAGAATTTGAGTTGGCTGATAGCCAAGTTACTGCAACCAAAAAAGTGCGACAAATATTGTGGGTAATACGAAATAGATTCCTTGACAAAGTCATGACGATTTAAGGATCTAATTGTCATGTAAACTTCCCCATTGTTTTGGTGTTAAGTTGCGTGTGTGTGGAGTTTGGAAAAGCTTTCTCGAAACCCTATTCAAATTTTCAAGAGCTGGAAAGTCCTGTTTCGTTTTAATACACTTTTTCCCGTCGGCCGGCGAAAGAGGAACTAACCGCGATCACTTACGGTTGCAAATTTCGGTTAATTAGCTTGGGACCTTTAAACGAAAAGTGCAAAGAGCCGGGGAAGAAACACTGGAGCCGTGATAGACACTCTCTTGTTTATTATGTAATAAAAATGCATACAAATGTGCGCTAATTGTTGCATGTCGGCCCTCGAAAGCATTTTTTCTCACTTCGTTCGAACCATTTCTCGCCGCCTCGTGACGCTTTGAGAGGTTTGAGGTGGGCCAAGTCCACTCAAAGGTTTAATTTTTTTGTCCCTGCTGTCATCTCAAGTTTCCGGTTTGTAGCACTGAAGATGCAATGGAGGCGACAGTACAGAGGCGTCACTTGGTGCCTGGGGATTTTACTTAATCCCCACATTGTTTGTAATAATAATAAGCCTATTAAATATAGTTAACTGGAGAAGCTTATGGCCTGTAAAAATTGTTCAACTAGATATAACAGCTTTAAACAATATATTTATTATTATTATCATTTAGGTTTTAAGGTAATGTTTATTATTGTCATTATCTAAATGAGGGTATAACGTATTCGAGTCTCTATGAAACTTTATTTGCTTAGGTCAGTTACTTCAATTTCAATTGCATTTTTATCTGTCTACGATGCGTCTCGTGTTGATTTTTTATATACCTCAAAAAGGCATTGTTGTTGAAATCCGTTTTTTTTGTTTACTTGATTTCGTATTTATTTGGACAAATATTGATGGGTTGTTTTAATTTACGACAAATATGGATTATTTATTATAAATAAATCACCAAGCTATTTAAATTGATCAAATGACAATGCCAAAAAGTGCCTAAGAATATGTCTCTATAAAGAGCGGCTTCACCGAAGCACCCATTAAAAATTGTCATAAAACTTTACGTAAATAGTCTCTTAGAAATATTTATTTAAATTTAGCTCACTTAAGTTCAGTAGGAAACTGTCTGTACTAGATAAAACAGACTTTGCCAGCATCTTATACCATATTTGCATATTTACTTAGTCTTGTGTTAAAAGCCTTAATCCACATACAGTTCTTGTGACGGAAATGGGAAAACCCAGCGACAGAGAAAGTAAAACGTCCATTGCGACTTAATCTCCGGAATAAAGAAGCAGGAAATTCGCACATATTCAGGCGTTTTTACGGGCAACAATAGAGCTGCAGCCATGACATAATATATGAACGTATTTCGTGCCATATGCACTCGAGAATTCGCATTTAAAAGAATTTGTTCAGGCCCCCCGTAAAACTCGCAATTAATTGCGCGAATTGTTTAAAGCGGTCAGTGACCAAAAAAAAAAAAAGACAAGAAAGGAAACTAATTTCGGAAAGACGAAGTTTATATACCCTTGCATCAGAAGTCGTTCGTAACTAAGCTTAAAACATTCCAAGTCTTTGAATCGATATTTTTATATGACAATTTGATCGACAAATCAATATTTAAAAATCTCATAACTAAGCCAAAAAATCCTTAATTTTCATTCGGAAAGCTTTCCCGTGCTAGTTTTTATTGGCTCTTTCATACTGCATACTCAGTTGAAAATGAAAAATTTGGCCAATTTTTGACAATTTTAATGATGTAACCCCTTATCTTTTTTTCAAAAAATCGAAAAAATCGAAAAAAATACTTTTGCCTAAAATATAGCTAGATCGACTCGGCTGTTGATGCTGATCAAGAATATATATGATTTATAGGGTCGGAAATGACTCCTTAATGGTGTTACAAGCTTCTGACTAAAACTATAATACCCTGTAAGAGAGAGTATAAGAGAGAGAAAAATGGCTTTACAGCATTGAAATGACGCATATATTTTGGCTATCGCGTAATTCAAATTATCTTGGTCTCAACTTGACATAATTATATCAACGTGCATAATTTATTTATAAACTGTCAACGCCCCCGAAATTATTTACAATTATTTACCTCACGCACTCCTCACACTCTCGCAACAGATTTCCTTGGATGGGATAAATAATAGATGCAGAAGCTGTCTGCTTAATTAGTTTGATGGCTCTTACATTTTCCCTGTCAGATCCTGAGACCATTTTTACACCAAAAATCTTGAAAATTGCAAAAATATGATTTTGCAAGCACCAAAAATGACAAACGTTGAGAAATTGTTTTTCTATTTATAAGGTGTTCCTTGGTGTTGTTTCTAAATAAGTTTGTTTTGTTTTGAGGCATCATGATTCTCCGATTGGCAAGCGCTTTGAACTGTGAATTACCCCAAGAAATAATTATAAAATTCCCACTAACTGGAAGTCAGCTGATAAGATCGATCAAAATGCATATTATTTCTGAGTTCGTTGAGCACCGCTCTCTCCCAGCTCCATTGAGCTTTTCCACAACTGCTGCTGCCGTTCGTTGCTCGTTGAAACAATAAAAACAAAACGTTCTCATTGTCAGTGGAGTTATTTGTTTCTATATTTACATATTTGCACCTCCGTCAGTAGTCAGTCGCGTATTATGGCTTGCTCTAGATATTTACCTCTCGGCTGCAATCAGCTGGATAAGACTCCAACGTGGCTATTCATGGGTTCTCGCTGGCTTTGCGGATATTAAAGACATTCTAGCATGGTCACAGCTGTTTGTTGTTTGATTTACCAAATACGTGTATTATTATCACCACACATTATCACCCGCAATTAGAACCCCCAAAAAATATATACCGAATGTAAGAAAAATGCTGCTACAATTCGTTATGAAGTTCATTTGTTGTGAGTTGAAAAAGCTGAAAACCAATCTGACCATGTTTCTAATATTCTTCTGGATTATATGGTTCTCGCAAATAATAGCCATATCAACGGTGTTCATGAGGTGGGATATTGATTGCCTTTTAAAGGATTTCATAATGTTCTCGCTCCCTGTAAACGCAAGGTCTTAATAAAGGTATCTTTATTATTATTGCAGCTTTCCGGAGATCATCACGGAGCTGCCAACTGTGACAGTTACAGAGTTACCTCTGGATCGCCTCAAGAACCGCCTCGATTCGGTTATTCTGGATGATGCCCAGGCCCCTGCGAGCAACAAAAGCGACGAAGAGCAGCCACCTCCACAGGATCAGCCTCTGAAATTGAACGAGGCAGAAAAGGAAGTGCCTCAGAAGGGTAATTAAATTCGAAAAATATAAATAAATCCTCCTCAAAAATATGTTAACATCAAATATCCTATTTCAGATGAGCAAATGCCGAAGATAAATGACCCTGGAGGAGGCCTCGAAACGGATGGATTAGCCACACCAGAAGCTACGCCGTCCGCTAGCGATGGCAATGACACCAGCGAAGAGCAGGCGGCCGGAGTGCCCTCTAATGGGACAGAGGCCAATGCAAATCTGACAAAGGCCAACGAGGAAGTGCCCATGCCCGTGTTCTCCGAGTGGACGCAGAAGCAAATGGAGGCTGAGGCCAGCCGAGAGCAGGCCATTGAGCTGGAGCAACAAGTGGTCAATAATTCGGCCCAGCGCAGGAACAAAACGGGCTCCACGAGTAGAAAGCCACCTACGCTCAAGCTGCGCTCCAAGAACTACGCCTCGCCGGACTGCGGGGCCAAGATCATTGCCCACAATTCAGAGTCCAAGCACACGGACTATGTGCTCACCCAGTCCACCGATGAGTACATGCTGAGCCCTTGCGACAATCGGATTTGGTTCGTGGTGGAGCTATGCGAGGCCATACAAGCCCAGAAGGTGGACGTGGCCAACTTTGAGCTCTTCAGCTCTTCGCCCAAAAACTTTACGGTGGCCGTATCAAAGCGCTTTCCCACCAGGGAGTGGAGTAATGTGGGTCGCTTTGCTGGCGAGGATAAGCGTACGCTTCAGACCTTCGACCTGCATCCGCATCTCTTCGGAAAATTCGTTCGAGTGGACATCACCTCGCACTACGCCGCGGAGCATTACTGCCCTCTTACGCTCTTTAGGGTATTCGGTACCTCCGAGTATGAGGCTTTTGAGACGGAAATCCGGCCGGGCGATGATTTGGATGACTTTTACGATGACTTTGGAGCTCAAGAGGGACAGAAGGCAAGCGTCGCGGGCAGCGGTGGCATCTTCCAGAGCGCCTCTGATGCGGTGATGCAGATAGTGAAGAAGGCCGCCGAGGTCCTGGTTAAGCCGTCAAAGGCTGTGAAATGGCCACAGGAATCGCTGATCTGTCAAACGCCTGCCTTTGGGACATACAGCTGCAGCAACTGCAACAGCACTCTAGTGGAGAGGATCAACAGCCTGATATCCTGCCAGTTCCAGCAGCTGCAGGTGCTGCTGAGTCTCAGTCGCTTGAAGACGGATCTACTGCAGAGTCGCGTATGCCACGAAGATTTTGGCATAAACCTTATGGTGGAGACGCACTCGTCGACAAAAATGGGCAAGCAGCAAAGCTATTTTCTCAGCATGCTGCCCGCGGAGCATCTTGGAGCCATGTGCAAGCTCATCCAGACGGAACAGAATGTATCCGATCATCACCAGCAGACAGAGACACCGGCTATGAAGCACCAAGTCAGTCCGCCCGAACAGCTGCAGGATAATGCCACATCGTCCGGCGTTCGTCTGGATTGTGAGGAAAACGAAAGAGGAAGCCCGGAAAAGAAGCCCACGCCAACGGATTCAAACTCAACGCCTAGTCCGGAGTTTGTGGTGCCTGAGGCTAGCGAAGAGATGCCCTTAAAGGAGATTCAATCAACGGCATCCAGCGAAACTGTTTCCACCACCACCAATTCCACGCCAGCCGATGTCAATATATTCAATGTGCCAGCCGATACCGACGAAGTTGTGGTCAAGGAGCAACTACCAGTTCCCCCAGAGCCAACTATTCCGACCACTCTGGAGCCAACCGATGTGGAGACCTCAATCAGTGCGCCGCCAGTTGGTACAGGAGCTCAAAGCTCCAGCGAAGCGCCAGCCAATGGTGATATTGTTATCGAGGATGGAAATCCTTCCAATTGGGATAGCATTGACAATCTACTGACCACCACCACGGTGGCGTCGATAACCGCTGGCGGTGGAGCCGCCGCCGCGGCGGCTGCAGTTGTAAGTGGAAACGGCAATCTGGGCGTGGCGGGCGCTGGAGCTGGTGGCGCCGCAGCTGGATCCGGGGTAAATCTGCAACAGAAACTGACGAACGGAGCCCAGTCTGAAAGTGTCTTCATCAGGCTCTCAAATCGCATCAAGGTGAGTGTTTCCCGCCTCTGTCCCTAAGTGGGCATCATCCCCTTTCCCTAATTTTTGTGCGTCATCAGTTGGCGTGGTGAGGTAAATAGAAATAAACAAAAAATCGAACTAGCAACTAGCCCAGGCAACCGCCCACGCAGACTTTGTGGTAGTGTGGAGCCGCAAAAAAACCTTCACAGGAAGACAGGGCAAAATTATACGCTTGGCCAGGAGTCCTATAATTATGGTAACAAGGATAACATTTTTGAAACAAGGAAACTAATTTCTTTGAGTTGCTTATTTTGATAAATTGCGAAACAAAATGCGTATCCTTCAAGATAATGCCAACTCACATTGTGCGCTCAACCGTGTTGCCACGAAAGAAAACAACCGTTAAAGGTTAATAAGTTTATAATTTTTTATTTTTCATTGCTTTTAAAGTAATTATTTTTAATTATTATCTAACGTCGAATACTAAAACCATTTGAAAGAGTACATCCCACGTCGACTTGCCGTTGTCCCATTGTCTTTGCGACTTGTTTATAGTCTACTTGCGTGCTGGCTGCTCATTACAAGCGCCAGGCAGCCACTTCCCGTTTTGGACTCCGCCCAATGGGCTCCATCCTTGTAACAGTTCTGCCAGTTCAGTCAGTTTGCTACCTTGCCGGCCGACGTCATCAATATACACCCATTCAAATCCCTGCAATTAAAGCTACACATGTGAAAAGTGCTACTTGTTTTCAAAGATAATAAAATTCATAATAGTACCTACGTATTAAACTAATATATTCCAGGTTTTCCTTTTAGATATTTTCATCAATATTCATGTATAATTTTAATATATAAAGCACATCTTTGCTGTACATATATGATTCAAGTAAATTACATAAAATACCATAGTACCTTAAAAGAAAAATTTGGATTTAGCAGTATATCTTAAAATAAGTGTTAAATGTAATTTATCACACATTTTTCCCCTGTGTACACCACTCGCATAACATTCGCTAACCGCTGGCGTTGGACTACGCTTTTTGTCTTCCACAGGCGCTCGAACGAAACATGTCGCTGTCGGGACAGTACCTGGAGGAGCTCTCGCGTCGGTACAAGAAGCAAGTGGAGGAGCTGCAGCAAACGCTGACGCAACAGACGCTTACGGTGCGCCAGCTGGAGGACCAGAGTCGGCGCTACGTGGAACAGGAGCATCTCTTTCAGCGGCAAAGGGCCGAGCTGGCCGGCGAGGTGAGGGCACTTAGCTACCAAGTGCAGGCCTGCATCCTTGTCATCATCATCGTGGGCACCTGCATATTTCTCATGCTCGTCCTGGGCACCGTCTATTATCGGAAGCTACGCCGTCAGCAGCAGCATCTTAAAAAGGAGCAAGGCGACCCACCTGTGGCGCCCATTAAGCCAAAGCTGGATCGCCGCAAGTCCTATGAGCAAATGCTGACCCTATCCACGCCCAAGCAGCGGCGTCCCAGCGAGGAGGCCATGCTAATTCTGAAGGAATGCGGCGACAGCAACGTCCATGAGCAGGGGCGGCAGCAGGAGGATCCTTCGAACAGACAGCGCAAAATTTCCGTATGCTATGGCAGTAACAACAACATAGCCGCCAATATGCTGAGTGGCGGTGTCCGAGGCTCCCTGCACAGGCGGAAAGGGGCAAAGCACTCCTGGCACAACAGTCTGGACACTGATGAAACACCATGTAGCGAGCAAGTGGACAAGTTCTTCGACGTGGACACCATCAAGAGCCAAAAGCAGAGCTCCGGAAAGGCGGCAAAGAAGAAATCGCAACAACAGCTGGCTCTCAAGCGACAGGAGTCAGCGCCGGCGTCCTTCACGCAGACTCATTTGACCGAGGAACCTACCACGCAAAGCGACTTCGACGAGAGTCTAATATTAGACGACGATGACCTGGCTAACTTTTTACCCAATAGCGATTTAGCGTACAATGAGTTTATGCCCGAGGGTCCCTCGGGATACCAGATACTGGACACGGTGGATGGAGGCGGCAAGCCGGGAAGCAAGGAGCAGCAGGGCACCAAAAAATCTCGACGCCTGTCATCGCCAGCGTTTTTCAAGTCGCCATTTAGCAAGAGCAAGAACAAGGCCTACGCCTTCAATAATGGCATCAAGAACAGCCACTCAGTGCACGAGCCCACCTCCTGGGAGTGGTACCGCCTAAGGAGGAGCGAGAAGCAGCAGCAGGCTAAACTGGCGAGCAAGAGCCTGCCCAGCGCCAGTTTGGACAGCTCCTCGCTGTCGGAGGTCAATTTTCCCCTCAATACCAATGCCACCACCACGCAAAACTCTTTCCGGATACTCGGCGAGGCGATACTTTCCTCTGGCGAAGGCAGGGTCACGCCAAATGGCAATGGAGTTGGTCTTGCAAGCAGCAGTAGCGGGAGCGGCAGCGGAGGCAGCACCACCTCTTCAACCACCAAGAAGAAGCAGCGCGCCTTTAACAACCTATTTCGCAAGGCCTTTGATTTTTAGCTCAGATCCAGTGATTTTAATAATTTTATATTTTTGAAAGTAGGAGTGTGGTGGACCTCGTGGTGTTGCAAAATTAATTATAAATGTTTTGTACAAATGAATTGTTATTATATTTTCAAGAAGATATTGATAGAGAGGCACGAGAAGCTCGAGACGGAATGATTAGAGTTCCTTTTTTGTGTTGCAGTGAAATGCAAATGACTGTTAAGCGAAAAACAACAAATTTAAGTATAGTACTTATGTATACTTTGTAGTCCGCTTGCTTGGCGTAGCTTAGACCCACCTAGGTTATATTTCAGGCCTCTATATTCTTGCTATATGTTCGCCTAATCCCACGATTATGTACGTACTATAAGCGAACGAAACATCTGCAAATTTTTGCAACATATTTAGTTTGTTATTCATAGCAATTTCTACATATATAAAATTAGTTAATTAGTTTAGTCTTTATTTATAAATATATAATTAACATTTATTTAAAAACACGGCCTGTCTCTTCAATAATATGATTTTTCTGTATATAAAACTATTATATTTTCAAATCTCCCAGAAACTCGGCCACCTCGAGTGCATCCTCACTGGCCAGTTTGGTTTCCCTGACGGCACTATTTAGAGCCCTGCCAGCGGTGCCCAGGCTCTTCTTCCAATGGTCAACAGTTTTGTACTTGACGTCGTTGGCGCAGTAGACAATCTCATTAATATCTTCGTCTAATTTGTAGGTACAAACGGCTGGGAAAACCTTATGCAAATTGTCAATGGCTTCGCATCGCAGGGCTTCGTCGCGACACACAAGATTGAGCATAAACAGACCCTTCGGGCCGATGATCTCACTGATGTGCTGCAGGATTTTATTGGCTAGGAAGCTTGGGGGTGGGCAGCTCATGCCCAAGCTTAGATCCTTGCTGTCCACATCGAATAGAACGGCATCGAAGTGTATATCTAAAAATAATAATAGTAATTTAATTTTAATTCGCCAGTTATATTTGTAAAAATTTGTCAAATATCATACCTAAGCCAAAAAATCCTAAGTTTTCATTCGGAATGTTTTCCTATATAAGATTAAGGATTTTTTGGCTTAGTTATTCAATTTTTAAGCTTTACTTTTTCCAATAATTTTCATATAAAATTGTGGGTAAATATTTAAATTTTAATGTCCATTTAAGGGGATTGTAATGAAGGAGTCATTTCCGACCCTATAAATCATATATATTCTTGATCAGCATCAACAGCCGAGTCGATCAAGCTATATTTTAGGCAAAAGTATTTTTTTCGATTTTTTCGATTTTTTGAAAAAAAGATAAGGGGTTACATCATTAAAATTGTCAAAAATTGGCCAAATTTTTCATTTTAAACTGAGTATGCAGCATGAAAGAGCCAGTAAAAACTAGCACGGGAAAGCTTTCCGAATGAAAATTAAGGATTTTTTGGCTTAGTTATTCAATTTTTAAGCTTTACTTTTTCCAATAATTTTCATATAAAATTGTGGGTAAATATTTAAATTTTAATGTGGATTGTAACTTCAGTCGGAAGTATAGAACGCAATGAAGGAGTCATTTCCGACCCTATAAATCATATATATTCTTGATCAGCATCAACAGCCGAGTCGATCAAGCTATATTTTAGGCAAAAGTATTTTTTTCGATTTTTTCGATTTTTTGAAAAAAAGATAAGGGGTTACATCATTAAAATTGTCAAAAATTGGCCAAATTTTTCATTTTAAACTGAGTATGCAGCATGAAAGAGCCAGTAAAAACTAGCACGGGAAAGCTTTCCGAATGAAAATTAAGGATTTTTTGGCTTAGTTATTCAATTTTTAAGCTTTACTTTTTCCAATAATTTTCATATAAAATTGTGGGTAAATATTTAAATTTTAATGTGGATTGTAACTTCAGTCGGAAGTATAGAACGCAATGAAGGAGTCATTTCCGACCCTATAAATCATATATATTCTTGATCAGCATCAACAGCCGAGTCGATCAAGCTATATTTTAGGCAAAAGTATTTTTTTCGATTTTTTCGATTTTTTGAAAAAAAGATAAGGGGTTACATCATTAAAATTGTCAAAAATTGGCCAAATTTTTCATTTTAAACTGAGTATGCAGCATGAAAGAGCCAATAAAAACTAGCACGGGAAAGCTTTCCGAATGAAAATTAAGGATTTTTTGGCTTAGTTATTCAATTTTTAAGCTTTACTTTTTCCAATAATTTTCATATAAAATTGTGGGTAAATATTTAAATTTTAATGTGGATTGTAACTTCAGTCGGAAGTATAGAACGCAATGAAGGAGTCATTTCCGACCCTATAAATCATATATATTCTTGATCAGCATCAACAGCCGAGTCGATCAAGCTATATTTTAGGCAAAAGTATTTTTTTCGATTTTTTCGATTTTTTGAAAAAAAGATAAGGGGTTACATCATTAAAATTGTCAAAAATTGGCCAAATTTTTCATTTTAAACTGAGTATGCAGCATGAAAGAGCCAATAAAAACTAGCACGGGAAAGCTTTCCGAATGAAAATTAAGGATTTTTTGGCTTAGTTATTCAATTTTTAAGATTTACTTTTTCCAATAATTTTCATATAAAATTGTGGGTAAATATTTAAATTTTAATGTCCATTTAAGTGGATTGTAACTTCAGTCGGAAGTATAGAACGCAATGAAGGAGTCATTTCCGACCCAATAAATCATATATATTCTTGATCAGCATCAACAGCCGAGTCGATCAAGCTATATTTTAGGCAAAAGTATTTTTTTCGATTTTTTCGATTTTTTGAAAAAAAGATAAGGGGTTACATCATTAAAATTGTCAAAAATTGGCCAAATTTTTCATTTTAAACTGAGTATGCAGCATGAAAGAGCCAATAAAAACTAGCACGGGAAAGCTTTCCGAATGAAAATTAAGGATTTTTTGGCTTAGTTATTCAATTTTTAAGATTTACTTTTTCCAATAATTTTCATATAAAATTGTGGGTAAATATTTAAATTTTAATGTCCATTTAGTGGATTGTAACTTCAGTCGGAAGTATAGAACGCAATGAAGGAGTCATTTCCGACCCTATAAATCATATATATTCTTGATCAGCATCAACAGCCGAGTCGATCAAGCTATATTTTAGGCAAAAGTATTTTTTTCGATTTTTTCGATTTTTTGAAAAAAAGATAAGGGGTTACATCATTAAAATTGTCAAAAATTGGCCAAATTTTTCATTTTAAACTGAGTATGCAGCATGAAAGAGCCAATAAAAACTAGCACGGGAAAGCTTTCCGAATGAAAATTAAGGATTTTTTGGCTTAGTTATTCAATTTTTAAGCTTTACTTTTTCCAATAATTTTCATATAAAATTGTGGGTAAATATTTAAATTTTAATGTGGATTGTAACTTCAGTCGGAAGTATAGAACGCAATGAAGGAGTCATTTCCGACCCTATAAATCATATATATTCTTGATCAGCATCAACAGCCGAGTCGATCAAGCTATATTTTAGGCAAAAGTATTTTTTTCGATTTTTTCGATTTTTTGAAAAAAAGATAAGGGGTTACATCATTAAAATTGTCAAAAATTGGCCAAATTTTTCATTTTAAACTGAGTATGCAGCATGAAAGAGCCAATAAAAACTAGCACGGGAAAGCTTTCCGAATGAAAATTAAGGATTTTTTGGCTTAGTTATTCAATTTTTAAGATTTACTTTTTCCAATAATTTTCATATAAAATTGTGGGTAAATATTTAAATTTTAATGTTAAGTGGATTGTAACTTCAGTCGGAAGTATAGAACGCAATGAAGGAGTCATTTCCGACCCTATAAATCATATATATTCTTGATCAGCATCAACAGCCGAGTCGATCAAGCTATATTTTAGGCAAAAGTATTTTTTTCGATTTTTTCGATTTTTTGAAAAAAAGATAAGGGGTTACATCATTAAAATTGTCAAAAATTGGCCAAATTTTTCATTTTAAACTGAGTATGCAGCATGAAAGAGCCAATAAAAACTAGCACGGGAAAGCTTTCCGAATGAAAATTAAGGATTTTTTGGCTTAGTTATTCAATTTTTAAGCTTTACTTTTTCCAATAATTTTCATATAAAATTGTGGGTAAATATTTAAATTTTAATGTGGATTGTAACTTCAGTCGGAAGTATAGAACGCAATGAAGGAGTCATTTCCGACCCTATAAATCATATATATTCTTGATCAGCATCAACAGCCGAGTCGATCAAGCTATATTTTAGGCAAAAGTATTTTTTTCGATTTTTTCGATTTTTTGAAAAAAAGATAAGGGGTTACATCATTAAAATTGTCAAAAATTGGCCAAATTTTTCATTTTAAACTGAGTATGCAGCATGAAAGAGCCAATAAAAACTAGCACGGGAAAGCTTTCCGAATGAAAATTAAGGATTTTTTGGCTTAGTTATTCAATTTTTAAGCTTTACTTTTTCCAATAATTTTCATATAAAATTGTGGGTAAATATTTAAATTTTAATGTCTTTGGATTGTAACTTCAGTCGGAAGTATAGAACGCAATGAAGGAGTCATTTCCGACCCTATAAATCATATATATTCTTGATCAGCATCAACAGCCGAGTCGATCAAGCTATATTTTAGGCAAAAGTATTTTTTTCGATTTTTTCGATTTTTTGAAAAAAAGATAAGGGGTTACATCATTAAAATTGTCAAAAATTGGCCAAATTTTTCATTTTAAACTGAGTATGCAGCATGAAAGAGCCAATAAAAACTAGCACGGGAAAGCTTTCCGAATGAAAATTAAGGATTTTTTGGCTTAGTTATTCAATTTTTAAGCTTTACTTTTTCCAATAATTTTCATATAAAATTGTGGGTAAATATTTAAATTTTAATGTGGATTGTAACTTCAGTCGGAAGTATAGAACGCAATGAAGGAGTCATTTCCGACCCTATAAATCATATATATTCTTGATCAGCATCAACAGCCGAGTCGATCAAGCTATATTTTAGGCAAAAGTATTTTTTTCGATTTTTTCGATTTTTTGAAAAAAAGATAAGGGGTTACATCATTAAAATTGTCAAAAATTGGCCAAATTTTTCATTTTAAACTGAGTATGCAGCATGAAAGAGCCAATAAAAACTAGCACGGGAAAGCTTTCCGAATGAAAATTAAGGATTTTTTGGCTTAGTTATTCAATTTTTAAGATTTACTTTTTCCAATAATTTTCATATAAAATTGTGGGTAAATATTTAAATTTTAATGTGGATTGTAACTTCAGTCGGAAGTATAGAACGCAATGAAGGAGTCATTTCCGACCCTATAAATCATATATATTCTTGATCAGCATCAACAGCCGAGTCGATCAAGCTATATTTTAGGCAAAAGTATTTTTTTCGATTTTTTCGATTTTTTGAAAAAAAGATAAGGGGTTACATCATTAAAATTGTCAAAAATTGGCCAAATTTTTCATTTTAAACTGAGTATGCAGCATGAAAGAGCCAATAAAAACTAGCACGGGAAAGCTTTCCGAATGAAAATTAAGGATTTTTTGGCTTAGTTATTCAATTTTTAAGCTTTACTTTTTCCAATAATTTTCATATAAAATTGTGGGTAAATATTTAAATTTTAATGTCCATTTAAGTGGATTGTAACTTCAGTCGGAAGTATAGAACGCAATGAAGGAGTCATTTCCGACCCTATAAATCATATATATTCTTGATCAGCATCAACAGCCGAGTCGATCAAGCTATATTTTAGGCAAAAGTATTTTTTTCGATTTTTTCGATTTTTTGAAAAAAAGATAAGGGGTTACATCATTAAAATTGTCAAAAATTGGCCAAATTTTTCATTTTAAACTGAGTATGCAGCATGAAAGAGCCAATAAAAACTAGCACGGGAAAGCTTTCCGAATGAAAATTAAGGATTTTTTGGCTTAGTTATTCAATTTTTAAGCTTTACTTTTTCCAATAATTTTCATATAAAATTGTGGGTAAATATTTAAATTTTAATGTGGATTGTAACTTCAGTCGGAAGTATAGAACGCAATGAAGGAGTCATTTCCGACCCTATAAATCATATATATTCTTGATCAGCATCAACAGCCGAGTCGATCAAGCTATATTTTAGGCAAAAGTATTTTTTTCGATTTTTTCGATTTTTTGAAAAAAAGATAAGGGGTTACATCATTAAAATTGTCAAAAATTGGCCAAATTTTTCATTTTAAACTGAGTATGCAGCATGAAAGAGCCAATAAAAACTAGCACGGGAAAGCTTTCCGAATGAAAATTAAGGATTTTTTGGCTTAGTTATTCAATTTTTAAGCTTTACTTTTTCCAATAATTTTCATATAAAATTGTGGGTAAATATTTAAATTTTAATGTTGGATTGTAACTTCAGTCGGAAGTATAGAACGCAATGAAGGAGTCATTTCCGACCCTATAAATCATATATATTCTTGATCAGCATCAACAGCCGAGTCGATCAAGCTATATTTTAGGCAAAAGTATTTTTTTCGATTTTTTCGATTTTTTGAAAAAAAGATAAGGGGTTACATCATTAAAATTGTCAAAAATTGGCCAAATTTTTCATTTTAAACTGAGTATGCAGCATGAAAGAGCCAATAAAAACTAGCACGGGAAAGCTTTCCGAATGAAAATTAAGGATTTTTTGGCTTAGTTATTCAATTTTTAAGCTTTACTTTTTCCAATAATTTTCATATAAAATTGTGGGTAAATATTTAAATTTTAATGTCCATTTAAGTGGATTGTAACTTCAGTCGGAAGTATACAACGCAATGAAGGAGTCATTTCCGACCCTATAAATCATATATATTCTTGATCAGCATCAACAGCCGAGTCGATCAAGCTATATTTTAGGCAAAAGTATTTTTTTCGATTTTTTCGATTTTTTGAAAAAAAGATAAGGGGTTACATCATTAAAATTGTCAAAAATTGGCCAAATTTTTCATTTTAAACTGAGTATGCAGCATGAAAGAGCCAATAAAAACTAGCACGGGAAAGCTTTCCGAATGAAAATTAAGGATTTTTTGGCTTAGTTATTCAATTTTTAAGCTTTACTTTTTCCAATAATTTTCATATAAAATTGTGGGTAAATATTTAAATTTTAATGTGGATTGTAACTTCAGTCGGAAGTATAGAACGCAATGAAGGAGTCATTTCCGACCCTATAAATCATATATATTCTTGATCAGCATCAACAGCCGAGTCGATCAAGCTATATTTTAGGCAAAAGTTTTTTTTTTCGATTTTTTCGATTTTTTGAAAAAAAGATAAGGGGTTACATCATTAAAATTGTCAAAAATTGGCCAAATTTTTCATTTTAAACTGAGTATGCAGCATGAAAGAGCCAATAAAAACTAGCACGGGAAAGCTTTCCGAATGAAAATTAAGGATTTTTTTGCTTAGTTATTCAATTTTTAAGCTTTACTTTTTCCAATAATTTTCATATAAAATTGTGGGTAAATATTAAAATTTTAATGTGGATTGTAACTTCAGTCGGAAGTATAGAACGCAATGAAGGAGTCATTTCCGACCCTATAAATCATATATATTCTTGATCAGCATCAACAGCCGAGTCGATCAAGCTATATTTTAGGCAAAAGTATTTTTTTCGATTTTTTCGATTTTTTGAAAAAAAGATAAGGGGTTACATCATTAAAATTGTCAAAAATTGGCCAAATTTTTCATTTTAAACTGAGTATGCAGCATGAAAGAGCCAATAAAAACTAGCACGGGAAAGCTTTCCGAATGAAAATTAAGGATTTTTTGGCTTAGTTATTCAATTTTTAAGCTTTACTTTTTCCAATAATTTTCATATAAAATTGTGGGTAAATATTTAATTTTTAATGTGGATTGTAACTTCAGTCGGAAGTATAGAACGCAATGAAGGAGTCATTTCCGACCCTATAAATCATATATATTCTTGATCAGCATCAACAGCCGAGTCGATCAAGCTATATTTTAGGCAAAAGTATTTTTTTCGATTTTTTCGATTTTTTGAAAAAAAGATAAGGGGTTACATCATTAAAATTGTCAAAAATTGGCCAAATTTTTCATTTTAAGCTGAGTATGCAGTATGAAAGAGCCAATAAAAACTAGCACGGGAAAGCTTTCCGAATGAAAATTAAGGATTTTTTGGCTTAGTTATTCAATTTTTAAGCTTTACTTTTTCCAATAATTTTCATATAAAATTGTGGGTAAATATTTAAATTTTAATGTGGATTGTAACTTCAGTCGGAAGTATAGAACGCAATGAAGGAGTCATTTCCGACCCTATAAATCATATATATTCTTGATCAGCATCAACAGCCGAGTCGATCAAGCTATATTTTAGGCAAAAGTATTTTTTTCGATTTTTTCGATTTTTTGAAAAAAAGATAAGGGGTTACATCATTAAAATTGTCAAAAATTGGCCAAATTTTTCATTTTAAACTGAGTATGCAGTATGAAAGAGCCAATAAAAACTAGCACGGGAAAGCTTTCCGAATGAAAATTAAGGATTTTTTGGCTTAGTTATTCAATTTTTAAGCTTTACTTTTTCCAATAATTTTCATATAAAATTGTGGGTAAATATTTAAATTTTAATGTCCATTTAAGTGGATTGTAACTTCAGTCGGAAGTATACAACGCAATGAAGGAGTCATTTCCGACCCTATAAATCATATATATTCTTGATCAGCATCAACAGCCGAGTCGATCAAGCTATATTTTAGGCAAAACTATTTTTTTCGATTTTTTCGATTTTTTGCAAAAAAGATAAGGGGTTACATCATTAAAATTGTCAAAAATTGGCCAAATTTTTCATTTTAAACTGAGTATGCAGCATGAAAGAGCCAATAAAAACTAGCACGGGAAAGCTTTCCGAATGAAAATTAAGGATTTTTTGGCTTAGTTATTCAATTTTTAAGCTTTACTTTTTCCAATAATTTTCATATAAAATTGTGGGTAAATATTTAAATTTTAATGTCCATTTAAGTGGATTGTAACTTCAGTCGGAAGTATAGAACGCAATGAAGGAGTCATTTCCGACCCTATAAATCATATATATTCTTGATCAGCATCAACAGCCGAGTCGATCAAGCTATATTTTAGGCAAAACTATTTTTTTCGATTTTTTCGATTTTTTGAAAAAAAGATAAGGGGTTACATCATTAAAATTGTCAAAAATTGGCCAAATTTTTCATTTTAAACTGAGTATGCAGCATGAAAGAGCCAATAAAAACTAGCACGGGAAAGCTTTCCGAATGAAAATTAAGGATTTTTTGGCTTAGTTATTCAATTTTTAAGCTTTACTTTTTCCAATAATTTTCATATAAAATTGTGGGTAAATATTTAAATTTTAATGTGGATTGTAACTTCAGTCGGAAGTATAGAACGCAATGAAGGAGTCATTTCCGACCCTATAAATCATATATATTCTTGATCAGCATCAACAGCCGAGTCGATCAAGCTATATTTTAGGCAAAAGTATTTTTTTCGATTTTTTCGATTTTTTGAAAAAAAGATAAGGGGTTACATCATTAAAATTGTCAAAAATTGGCCAAATTTTTCATTTTAAACTGAGTATGCAGCATGAAAGAGCCAATAAAAACTAGCACGGGAAAGCTTTCCGAATGAAAATTAAGGATTTTTTGGCTTAGTTATTCAATTTTTAAGCTTTACTTTTTCCAATAATTTTCATATAAAATTGTGGGTAAATATTTAAATTTTAATGTGGATTGTAACTTCAGTCGGAAGTATAGAACGCAATGAAGGAGTCATTTCCGACCCTATAAATCATATATATTCTTGATCAGCATCAACAGCCGAGTCGATCAAGCTATATTTTAGGCAAAAGTATTTTTTTCGATTTTTTCGATTTTTTGAAAAAAAGATAAGGGGTTACATCATTAAAATTGTCAAAAATTGGCCAAATTTTTCATTTTAAACTGAGTATGCAGCATGAAAGAGCCAATAAAAACTAGCACGGGAAAGCTTTCCGAATGAAAATTAAGGATTTTTTGGCTTAGTTATTCAATTTTTAAGCTTTACTTTTTCCAATAATTTTCATATAAAATTGTGGGTAAATATTTAAATTTTAATGTCCATTTAAGTGGATTGTAACTTCAGTCGGAAGTATAGAACGCAATGAAGGAGTCATTTCCGACCCTATAAATCATATATATTCTTGATCAGCATCAACAGCCGAGTCGATCAAGCTATATTTTAGGCAAAACTATTTTTTTCGATTTTTTCGATTTTTTGAAAAAAAGATAAGGGGTTACATCATTAAAATTGTCAAAAATTGGCCAAATTTTTCATTTTAAACTGAGTATGCAGCATGAAAGAGCCAATAAAAACTAGCACGGGAAAGCTTTCCGAATGAAAATTAAGGATTTTTTGGCTTAGTTATTCAATTTTTAAGCTTTACTTTTTCCAATAATTTTCATATAAAATTGTGGGTAAATATTTAAATTTTAATGTCCATTTAAGTGGATTGTAACTTCAGTCGGAAGTATAGAACGCAATGAAGGAGTCATTTCCGACCCTATAAATCATATATATTCTTGATCAGCATCAACAGCCGAGTCGATCAAGCTATATTTTAGGCAAAACTATTTTTTTCGATTTTTTCGATTTTTTGAAAAAAAGATAAGGGGTTACATCATTAAAATTGTCAAAAATTGGCCAAATTTTTCATTTTAAACTGAGTATGCAGCATGAAAGAGCCAATAAAAACTAGCACGGGAAAGCTTTCCGAATGAAAATTAAGGATTTTTTGGCTTAGTTATTCAATTTTTAAGCTTTACTTTTTCCAATAATTTTCATATAAAATTGTGGGTAAATATTTAAATTTTAATGTGGATTGTAACTTCAGTCGGAAGTATAGAACGCAATGAAGGAGTCATTTCCGACCCTATAAATCATATATATTCTTGATCAGCATCAACAGCCGAGTCGATCAAGCTATATTTTAGGCAAAAGTATTTTTTTCGATTTTTTCGATTTTTTGAAAAAAAGATAAGGGGTTACATCATTAAAATTGTCAAAAATTGGCCAAATTTTTCATTTTAAACTGAGTATGCAGCATGAAAGAGCCAATAAAAACTAGCACGGGAAAGCTTTCCGAATGAAAATTAAGGATTTTTTGGCTTAGTTATTCAATTTTTAAGCTTTACTTTTTCCAATAATTTTCATATAAAATTGTGGGTAAATATTTAAATTTTAATGTCCATTTAAGTGGATTGTAACTTCAGTCGGAAGTATAGAACGCAATGAAGGAGTCATTTCCGACCCTATAAATCATATATATTCTTGATCAGCATCAACAGCCGAGTCGATCAAGCTATATTTTAGGCAAAAGTATTTTTTTCGATTTTTTCGATTTTTTGAAAAAAAGATAAGGGGTTACATCATTAAAATTGTCAAAAATTGGCCAAATTTTTCATTTTAAACTGAGTATGCAGCATGAAAGAGCCAATAAAAACTAGCACGGGAAAGCTTTCCGAATGAAAATTAAGGATTTTTTGGCTTAGTTATTCAATTTTTAAGCTTTACTTTTTCCAATAATTTTCATATAAAATTGTGGGTAAATATTTAAATTTTAATGTCCATTTAAGTGGATTGTAACTTCAGTCGGAAGTATAGAACGCAATGAAGGAGTCATTTCCGACCCTATAAATCATATATATTCTTGATCAGCATCAACAGCCGAGTCGATCAAGCTATATTTTAGGCAAAAGTATTTTTTTCGATTTTTTCGATTTTTTGAAAAAAAGATAAGGGGTTACATCATTAAAATTGTCAAAAATTGGCCAAATTTTTCATTTTAAACTGAGTATGCAGCATGAAAGAGCCAATAAAAACTAGCACGGGAAAGCTTTCCGAATGAAAATTAAGGATTTTTTGGCTTAGTTATTCAATTTTTAAGCTTTACTTTTTCCAATAATTTTCATATAAAATTGTGGGTAAATATTTAAATTTTAATGTCCATTTAAGTGGATTGTAACTTCAGTCGGAAGTATAGAACGCAATGAAGGAGTCATTTCCGACCCTATAAATCATATATATTCTTGATCAGCATCAACAGCCGAGTCGATCAAGCTATATTTTAGGCAAAACTATTTTTTTCGATTTTTTCGATTTTTTGAAAAAAAGATAAGGGGTTACATCATTAAAATTGTCAAAAATTGGCCAAATTTTTCATTTTAAACTGAGTATGCAGCATGAAAGAGCCAATAAAAACTAGCACGGGAAAGCTTTCCGAATGAAAATTAAGGATTTTTTGGCTTAGTTATTCAATTTTTAAGCTTTACTTTTTCCAATAATTTTCATATAAAATTGTGGGTAAATATTTAAATTTTAATGTCCATTTAAGTGGATTGTAACTTCAGTCGGAAGTATACAACGCAATGAAGGAGTCATTTCCGACCCTATAAATCATATATATTCTTGATCAGCATCAACAGCCGAGTCGATCAAGCTATATTTTAGGCAAAACTATTTTTTTCGATTTTTTCGATTTTTTGAAAAAAAGATAAGGGGTTACATCATTAAAATTGTCAAAAATTGGCCAAATTTTTCATTTTAAACTGAGTATGCAGCATGAAAGAGCCAATAAAAACTAGCACGGGAAAGCTTTCCGAATGAAAATTAAGGATTTTTTGGCTTAGTTATTCAATTTTTAAGCTTTACTTTTTCCAATAATTTTCATATAAAATTGTGGGTAAATATTTAAATTTTAATGTCCATTTAAGTGGATTGTAACTTCAGTCGGAAGTATAGAACGCCATGAAGGAGTCATTTCCGACCCTATAAATCATATATATTCTTGATCAGCATCAACAGCCGAGTCGATCAAGCTATATTTTAGGCAAAACTATTTTTTTCGATTTTTTCGATTTTTTGAAAAAAAGATAAGGGGTTACATCATTAAAATTGTCAAAAATTGGCCAAATTTTTCATTTTAAACTGAGTATGCAGCATGAAAGAGCCAATAAAAACTAGCACGGGAAAGCTTTCCGAATGAAAATTAAGGATTTTTTGGCTTAGTTATTCAATTTTTAAGCTTTACTTTTTCCAATAATTTTCATATAAAATTGTGGGTAAATATTTAAATTTTAATGTCCATTTAAGTGGATTGTAACTTCAGTCGGAAGTATACAACGCAATGAAGGAGTCATTTCCGACCCTATAAATCATATATATTCTTGATCAGCATCAACAGCCGAGTCGATCAAGCTATATTTTAGGCAAAACTATTTTTTTCGATTTTTTCGATTTTTTGCAAAAAAAGATAAGGGGTTACATCATTAAAATTGTCAAAAATTGGCCAAATTTTTCATTTTAAACTGAGTATGCAGCATGAAAGAGCCAATAAAAACTAGCACGGGAAAGCTTTCCGAATGAAAATTAAGGATTTTTTGGCTTAGTTATTCAATTTTTAAGCTTTACTTTTTCCAATAATTTTCATATAAAATTGTGGGTAAATATTTAAATTTTAATGTCCATTTAAGTGGATTGTAACTTCAGTCGGAAGTATAGAACGCAATGAAGGAGTCATTTCCGACCCTATAAATCATATATATTCTTTATCAGCATCAACAGCCGAGTCGATCAAGCTATATTTTAGGCAAAACTATTTTTTTCGATTTTTTCGATTTTTTGAAAAAAAGATAAGGGGTTACATCATTAAAATTGTCAAAAATTGGCCAAATTTTTCATTTTAAACTGAGTATGCAGCATGAAAGAGCCAATAAAAACTAGCACGGGAAAGCTTTCCGAATGAAAATTAAGGATTTTTTGGCTTAGTTATTCAATTTTTAAGCTTTACTTTTTCCAATAATTTTCATATAAAATTGTGGGTAAATATTTAAATTTTAATGTCCATTTAAGTGGATTGTAACTTCAGTCGGAAGTATAGAACGCAATGAAGGAGTCATTTCCGACCCTATAAATCATATATATTCTTTATCAGCATCAACAGCCGAGTCGATCAAGCTATATTTTAGGCAAAACTATTTTTTTCGATTTTTTCGATTTTTTGAAAAAAAGATAAGGGGTTTTACATCATTAAAATTGTCAAAAATTGGCCAAATTTTTCATTTTAAACTGAGTATGCAGCATGAAAGAGCCAATAAAAACTAGCACGGGAAAGCTTTCCGAATGAAAATTAAGGATTTTTTGGCTTAGTTATTCAATTTTTAAGCTTTACTTTTTCCAATAATTTTCATATAAAATTGTGGGTAAATATTTTAATTTTAATGTCCATTTAAGTGGATTGTAACTTCAGTCGGAAGTATACAACGCAATGAAGGAGTCATTTCCGACCCTATAAATCATATATATTCTTGATCAGCATCAACAGCCGAATATATTTGATATGTACGGAAATGAACTTTAGAGTCAAAAATAATTTTTTTTTTAAATCCTTCTACAATTTTTCTGATATATTTTCTATAGAATCAATAAAAAAATAAAAAACCACAAAACCTACCTTCATTTCGACACCGCTCTACAAATGCCAGGCCATCGTCAATTACGACATGGAAACGCTTATCCTGTTTTAGCTCGAAATACTGCTCGGCCACCTCCAACATGATGGGATCAATTTCCACAGCCGTGATTCTTGTCTGACTGCAAGGAAATGTATTTAATTAATAAGGAAAACAATTAATATCAAGATGAATAAAAACGTACGGTAAAGCAGCATGAAGAAAACTGCACAGGCCTCCGCCTCCCAGGCCAATGACAAGTACATCTTTTTCTACATCTTTCTTGGGATTCTGCAGCGTCGTGGCCAATTGAACGCCCACGGACATGTATATATGGTGTTGGCAGGCCAAGTAACCAAAGTCTATCTTCTTTCGTTCCTTATTACCCCTTATTTTTACTGAAAAGAAATTACATTATGAAAGCGTTCAAGCTTAAGCCTATAATACCTACTTGTCTTAACCAAGGCCTCCGACTGCACCACAAACTGATTGCTGAGGAATATTAGTCGTCGCAGGATTTTATCGTTGGCCGCCACTTCTTCGATGCGAAAATCTCCTGATATTTTTGAGAATCCACAAATCAGTGTTTCCCGTTTGCCAACATCGGAGCCCAGCGAAAGGTATGGAATCTGTTCGCTGAGCCCAGCCGGGGACAGGTTCTTTATGCTATCCGCCAGTTCAGATTTCACTTCGTCCAGCGTACTGTAGACTTGGTCGCGATGCAGGGTAACCACAGCCAGTCGCTGGAATTTGGCCGAGTCCTGGAGCTTTCTCCTACCCGCAGGCGTGGCAAATAGCCACTCCACTTCTCTTCCCTGGGGAACAATGAACGCCGCATACTTGCCGAGGCCTCGGGCTGGGGGCTGGTCTAGAATGTGGATGGAGTAGCGAGGGTTTTGTTCCGTGGGCCGATGTAGATCCATTGTCACTTCATTGTGTCCGGCAATGTTGGATCTGGCCAATCCGTTGCACACTAAAGCAGCCTTTTGCACCGAGGAAACGGCATTGATGAGCTCCGTGGATGTGCTGAATCTCTGCATCTTGTCGCTGCCGAATCCGAACTCAAGAAGCTAAAAAATATATATAATTATTAGTATACTGATTGTAATAAATAGGGATAATACAATGACTTACAGGCATGGGAAGGCTCTTGAACTTTGTTGCTATCACCACAAAGACGGGCATTGCTAAGGCATCGTCGGAACTTTTCTCCTTGTTTGCCTGCTCCACTCCCAGGCAGTGAACGATTCGCAGCATGCAGTTATTTCTGGGCATAAACTCCAGCAGAAACTTGAGGATGTGCTCTTGCAGCAGGGATATACACACATAGCGACCTCCATTACTAAAAACAATAACTTTTTTATAAAAATAATCTAAACTATATACAAACGAACCGCATGGTCCTAAGGATCTCCTTGAAATAGTTCTCCACCACTTGTTTGGTCTCCTGGGCATCGTCCACAAACAAGGCATCCAGGGTACCCTTATCCAACGCCACCGAGAAGCTGTCGTCCCCAAATGTCATCGCTGTGGCATCCATTTGCAGGAATTTCATATCTGGTCGCGATTTAGCATTCAGTTCCAACATTTTCTTAACAGCAACGGGTGAGATATCGATGTTTGTAATGTCCCTTTGATAAAATAAATAAAAAATAATACTTATCAGAATAACAATATGCAAATTCACTATGTTCCTTATCTGGGAAAGGCGCATTGTTCCCTTGGTGTACACACCATTCTCTTCTACACCAACCTAATAGTTTTTCGCGACAATTTGGTGGGGGTCGCGTTACCGCATATCCTTACCGAAATCCAGTGTCGTACATGTCCATGCTCAGCTTGGAGTTACCGCATCCCAGCATTAGGATCTTGTCCGCCGGCTTTATGTACTTGTGTATCTGATCGCATAGCTCCAGGTATTCGCCATACCTTTAAAACAATTTATAAGATGTACTTAGCCAAAAAACACATGTTGCTCTCATGCTGTGGAGAGTCCCAACCATTAATTTCTAAAATTCTTACCATTCGAAGGCCTTCTCTCCTCGCTTCTTGAAGAACTCGTTCCAATAGTCCGTCTGTGCGAATTCCTCGCGAGTTTTCGGCAATAAATTCATTGTTTAACAAAAAATAAACAATAAAGCGGCAAAATGTGCAGCGCTCGGAAAGAGCAGTATGACCGTCTGCCCTCAAAAAAGTACCAAATATGGCCAGACGTTTCCGTGCGAATGGCACACCCAGCGGAAGAAGAAGAATATCAACACGTGCCGCTTACATTTGTTTTCTCGAATTGCTAGAAAAAATGGTTAAAACTAAGCGCAAGCCAGCACCTCCGCCAGTGGAAGAGGACTCAGACAGCGATTCCAGCTTTGCCGAGTTGGAGCCCGAGGATGTGGTGTTCCACGATGAAGAGCCAGATAGTGACAGCAGCAATGATGCGGCCCCCAGCAAAAAACAGCCAAAAGAAGATCAGGATGGGGATGGCGATGACAAAGAAGGCGAGAGCGAAGATGACGAGAATGGAGATGATGACGACGAGGATGAGGAGGACGACGATGAAGAGGACGACAAAACGCCCCGTCTGCCAGTCCTTAATCCTCTCAGCTTGATGCGAAACAAGGAACAGCGCATGGCACTCTTCAAAAAGATGAAGAAGGAAAAGCATACGAAGAAAATGCAGGAGCGCCGCGCGAGACGCAAGGCCGGACTTCCTGCCAATCCGGGCCACACGATCGAAAGCCTGCGCGAGAAGGATCAAACAGAGGTGGCCAATCTCAACGACTCGGACAACGAAGAGTTGCAAAAAGAGCTGGAACTGGACGATTTCAGTTCGTACTTCGAGCGCTCCTACGAGCCCAAAGTGTTGATTACCTTCGCCGACAATCCGGTGACCAAGACGCGAAAGTTCGGTCTGGAACTGTCGCGTATTTTTCCCAACGCACTGGTCAAGATCAGGAACAAGTCGTCGGTAAAGAAGATCTGCAAGAGTGCGGAGCGCGAGGAGTATACGGATGTGGTCATTGTCAACGAAGATCGCCGAAAGCCCAATGGCCTGCTGGTTATCCACTTGCCCAGCGGTCCCACCGCCCACTTCAAGCTGTCCAATGTGAAGCTGACATCGGACATAAAGCGCGATCACAAGGAGATCACAAAGCACCGGCCGGAAGTAATTCTGACCAACTTTACGACTCGTTTGGGTCTGACAGTGGGCCGCATGCTTGGTGCCCTATTCCATCACGATCCCGAGTTTCGCGGCCGCCGCGCCGTGACGTTCCACAACCAGCGCGATTACATCTTCTTTCGCCACCACCGCTACGAGTTCACCAAGGAGGGCAAGCGCGTGAAGCTGCGCGAACTGGGACCGCGATTCACCCTCAAACTGCGATCCCTGCAGGAGGGAACCTTCGACAGCAAGACGGGAGACTACGCCTGGATCATCAGCAACAAGCGACATGCCATGGAGTCGCGCAGACGCTTCTTCCTTTAGGTGGATTTCCATGTTTTGTATTTAGTTATAATGATAACGTAAATAAACCAAAAGATAATACAATTGACGACTTTTCTCGAAGAGAGTAATAACCAAAAGCGACCGCCACATTGTTTCGTCGGGAGTTAAATAAAATACAAATGACTTAGCCTAAATGTGCAACACTCAACAGTTAACCAATTGGCACACCACGAGACGAACGGTCCCCGCCACCGACTACATGGTGGGGCATTGTGGATTGGGACCGCCGACACCGGCAACAGCGGCTGTGGGATCGGCGAAGGGCAGGTCACCGCCCATCTCGCCCAGAAACTCTGGCGGCGGTTGTCCATAGTCCTGCAGCTTCCGCATGTCGTCCAGCACCACACGGAACTTTTCCCGCTTCACGGTGGCCGAATCTTCAGGCTTCTCACTCTGTAAATGCCCCTCGATCACCTTGTACAGCTCCATTTGCTTATGGTATCTGCAGAGATAAGGTTTCACTGTCAGTGTTTATTCGTGGACTATCGAATTACTGCGCTTACCTTTCCTTGTCCTCGGCCGACAGCTTGGCGTCATTGTCCTCGAGGTACTTCGGGTATTTTTCCAGCAGCTCCCGGATGGTTGGCAGTAGGATCTCCGCAGAGAGCAGGCTCTGCACCATGCCCTCCATGAAGGGCAGGAACATGTTGGCATCGGCCTCGCCGGTCTGTTTAGAACAACCTTAATGATTACTTCATCACACGGGAGAAGCATTAGATATTATAACGTACCCCGTCGAGGTTCAGGGAGCCAAACATGCTAGCAATGTCGTTCTCGGATGCCGGCGCAGTCAGGTTCTCTGATCCCTCCTGCAGACCCTTCAGGGCCTGTGAAATGCTATCGGAATACTTCGACACTTCCTCGTCGGTGGCCGAGTTTTCGCCGCTCAATGTGAGGGCCGCTGCCTCGGCCATCTTCTTGAACCCGGCCATGATCTGGTCGGGATCTTGAGGAAGCGGTGGAATATCACCGGTGGGAGTGTTAGGGCCCCCGAACAGCGTGTTCATTCGATCGGCCAACACCTTGGCCTGCTCACTGTCGTGGGGCGAAAGGTGAGAATACAAAGTTCAATTGATGGCACACATTGGTAATTCAGATGAATTCATCTGCCGTGACTCACATAAAAAACGCATCTGGGTCGTCCGAGCCAGCGGCTCCCTCGGTGGCTGCTCCATCCGCGGCCTTGGTTTTCTCCTCTTTGTCGCCCCCACTGCCGCTCTTGTCGAAATCCTGGAGAGCACCTGTAAAGATTCACAATCGCAAGATGTGCGAGCCACGGGGAACGTTATATAATTGGTTTCGCTAGATTACCGACTATGGGGCGCGTGGCCGATACTTACTGTCCAGCAGGTCGTTTAATTCATCACCGTTTTTCTTCTCCTCGGACATTGTGTAATTTTAATTAAAATTACGGCACGTTGATTATTTCAGGCGGAGGCTAGAGATGTGTAAGTAACGATGTTTCTATCGATGTGTTCGATGTATTCATCGCTCTATGTCCATTGCGGCAGCTGGGCACACTATATTCCCGAATTCAAATAAGAGGCGGAAACTACTTAGTTTTGCGTCTGCAGGTAAATAAGCCACTTCCGACCCCATAAATCACATATATTCTTGATAAGCATCAACAGCCGAGTCGATCAATTTTTAAGCTTTACTTTTTCCAATAATTTTCATATAAAATTGTGGGTAAATATTTAAATTTTAATGTCCATTTAAGTGGATTGTAACTTCAGTCGGAAGTATAGAACGCAATGAAGGAGTCATTTCCGACCCTATAAATCATATATATTCTTGATCAGCATCAACAGCCGAGTCGATCAAGCTATATTTTAGGCAAAAGTATTTTTTTCGATTTTTTGAAAAAAAGATAAGGGGTTACATCATTAAAATTGTCAAAAATTGGCCAAATTTTTCATTTTAAACTGAGTATGCAGCATGAAAGAGCCAATAAAAACTAGCATGGGAAAGCTTTCCGAATGAAAATTAGGGATTTTTTGGCTAAGTTATCCAATATTTAAGTTTTACTTTTGCCTGTATTGGGCAAATCCTTTTGGATTCCGTATAATTATCAGAATTTATTCATTAACTTATACTTTGGCTTAACAACTTATTTTGTTGTTTTAAATAATCCGGAAACCTGGAAATCCTAAATCACAATTTAGCACCAACCGCTTATACATGCCTCTTTTCGCAAACAAAATGAGACAATCCAAGGACATTAGTCGAAGATTATCTAAAATAATCACCCAAAATATTTACGGTTGTTCTGCGAAACACCACACAGCAACTCCGCGGGCCATGCCGTGCACCTTGCTGTGCGTGAACGAAGATCGGCGACCGAGCTGCGACCAGAACCCAAACCGCACATAGCGGAGGGCTGAGCGTTGAGGGGTCGCAAATCCGGCAAGGTCAATCTTTAATGGCGACTCTGATGCGCGACCAATTCCGTAACCAGGACGTCACACCCATAGTGGGCAGGGACATATGGATTTTGCAGTAGGGAGTCCACTCCCGGCCGAAGGTCGTTGGGAAAAAGAGGAACCCCGCTTGCTTTTTCGATTCCTCTCATATGGTCAATTGGCCGGTCTGGCTGTTTTTCAACTTTAACCGCACGGTTTACCAGAAGAGCAAGACGAATCTCCGATTTGGTACGCCCACGCAGGGCATTGCAGTATTGTGGTAAAATTGTGTGTTTCTCCCTCCACTTGGGGCGGAGTTTTCCTCGGATTCGGGTACCCGTGAATGTGTACACAGCGTGGGCGGAGCTTCGTCTGAAATAATGCATAATTTGGTGTTTTATTTGCGGCTTAGGGAGGGTCAGCCCGCCTGAATATGGAAATTTCACTTCTTTATGGCTTGCCCTCTTTTTTCTTCATATTTACATTCTATGACCTTAATTTATTCTTTCAGTTTTTGCCTATTTCTTTCATTTTAACCTTTAATTTTAATTTGTAACCCGGAAAACCTCACATTTTCAGGCATACAACCCAGTTTCTTTTAGCTAGAGAAGTAACCTACAATCCTAAACTTAATACAATTCAAAATATCGCTCAACTACGACTTTCTCAGAATCTAAGCGGTTCGAAAAGTCAAGACAACCGTCAAGAAGTCAAAACAAAAGTCGATAACGTAAAAACCCCTTCGTTGGCCAAAACAATGGCACTCACACCCGGTCCCAATAAACCGAAACTCGCTCTTTTTTGACATAATTTTGAGCTAAACAAACGAGTCGCCATAAAAGTTGTTTATTCCTAAATAATCGTTCGCAGGACTTATGTCTTACCTGAAACTCCAGAACACGCACGCTATGGTTCCGCAGAAGAGTCCAAGGAACGGAACCCCAGATCCGAACCGTCATAAAGTAGACATCCAGGATCCGGATCCTCTCACTCATTTTACTTCCTCGCCTGCGCACACACACATTTTTTTCGGGAACTTTACGAGGATATACAACCTTTCCATATATTGTACATATATTTATTGGCTGCGATTTCACGGTCGCTGATCGCAGCGTTTTTATTTTTTCCACTCTTCAGCATCCTTCCAGCGAAGGAGGCGCGACTTTACGATCCACTGATCAGGGTATAATAGATTCCGTGATTGTTCAGTAATGGCAATAATTGCGGTTTTATATGAGCTTGCCATTTAGGTAACAGGTTGTGGCGTGTGACTGCAAATGCAAAGGACTTTGTTAGGTTTAAAATACTATAAGTATAATATTAAACTGCATTTATATTATCCTAAAATTATGGCTACTTTACTAGTACTATAAAGTATCCTTCACTATAATAAAGTTGTTAATAAATCAGATTTACTACATACAGGCAGCCATTTATAGGCAAGGTTCTTAATATGCTGTATTACTTTTGGTTATAATATCTTCCAACTTTTGGTTTTATTGAATCAACAAGACTGGCGCAATTTAGTTGCTTTATGTTGTATTTTTATGACATGATTACCGCTCTCGTTTGATATTTGGGCCATGTTAATTGCGATTACAAGGCTGGCACTTTTTCCTGGAAAACTCCCAGTTTTCCTTTGAACGAAGACAACTGCCAGCAGCTTTCCAAGACACCCACTTCCATCCACCATTGCGCAATGGGGCGAGCTCTTCACGCTCTGGCACCCATCGCTCTCCATCAAAGTGCCCATGCAAATGAGCCCTTGCGTCTGTCGCACGTTTCCTCCAAGGGAGGTTAGCAGAAGCGCGGATGGATCCCAGGAACGGAGGGAGAACTAGGGTCGTCTGCTGCTCCAGATGATGTGGGTAGATGCGACTGCCCCTGGTCGCTGTTCTGTTTGATTAAGCGGAAATTAAGTGTGCGTTTCGGTTGCAGCCTCCCAATTCGCCATGCTTGCCTTTTTATCGGCAGCCGCTGCACATAAATGTATGCTTTTTTATGTTCTCCGTTCATGTTTTGAAAGAATTGCTATTCAAGTGGTTGAGGAATTGCCTCTAATTAAAACCCTAAAGGGCAGTCATTTTTAACCAGGGTTAAAAGAATTTGTGAAGTATTTTGGGTGAGAATTTCACAGCGTTTAAATCGGAAGTCATAAATAGAACTACAAACAGCAGTAAGATGGATACATGTTTTTACCTCCTCAGATTACATTTCTACAGGTCTTAAGAGTATCTTGAACTAAGCAGTTCATTTTTTTCATTAAATAAATAAATATTTTATATATTAAGAGCTTAATAATCTCTTCAATTTTTTATCGCTTTCCCTTCCTCTGCTTAAACTAATGTATAAATAATCACAGGCTCTGGAAATCATTTCCCATTTGCAATGCGTTTTTTTAACGTTGGAAAAACGCAGGACGGGGTCAGTGATTAATGAAACAATTGAATAATTTTATTTAAATTCGCATAGATCCGATGCGAAGCGTGGCTAATGGACAAACGCCGCCGATGATTCCCCCAAACACAGAATCCAATCCCGCGAGATGTGAGAAAAACGCCACCTACTTTATTGCCTATACTCCATTGGTAACTAATGATGCCATACAGGGCTTCGATCCCGATCCCCGGATCGATGCTACAAAGCAGAGCAATTACAGATCGAAGAACCGGACAACAGGTTGTTGTTTGTGATGGGAAATGTGGCTGTTGTTGTGGCCAAGTCGGTGGAGTTGGTGTTGGAGATGGAACCACTCCACTCTGTCCCGGCCGGAAAACAAATTAATCTTGTTGACGTCGCGGTCTCGTCACTTTCTTCGGCAGGTTGAGGCCCAGGTTCAGATATAGGGGCCCAGGTGTTTGATCTCGACCTGATGCTGATCTGCTGTTGGACAACGACGGGTTGCGCCTACCTTTGCGCCTTCTGTTTAATGATCAATTTGTTGGCCACCGCCTCAGATGTGTGCCGCCAGCGTTTAGCAGTCGATTGGCTTCGGATTGTTGTGTTGTGTTTCGTGTGCTGGAAGCGCTTTGTTGTGCCTCAGGCTAATGAGTTTCTCGAAAGTGGGTGTATGTGGCAGGGGCTCCCCTTTCGTCCCGGGGCTATGTTTCCTTCTGCCCTGCAGATATTTAATATCTTAAATGACCTGCGAAATATCCGCCAGACGTGGCGACGTCGAAGTTACATGGAGCAAGTTGCAGTCGCATCTTTTCCGATGAGTATTATAGCACTTTGCTGGGATAACTTGTATATGTGAGGATTATTTAAGATTCTGCATAATTTGCATACACTTTTTTTGTTCAAAAATCAAGCATTCAAATGAGGAAATCCTACTCTGACTTTTCCACATGAAGTGTCCATTCCCACAGTGCATGGCGAATGCATAGGTGCGGTCTGGGTGCCAAAACCATCGGATTGTGGACAGGGGCGAGGTCAGCAGTCGCCTCCGATCCGATCGAGCCACATGAGAGTTGCTAATTTGCAGACAAAGCAGTTCCGCGGAAGCCACCTCGCGACCCACAAACAACTAATGCCTTCAATTAGCCCGGCTAAACTGCTACCGAGAGCAAGGGTTAATCGCATTCGCCGTGCTGCTGATCGCGTCGGGAAATCGGAAAAGCGGCGTGGTCCGGGCAACGGGAAAGGCCCTCGGCTCCCCGCCCTTCGATCGGGTGGGCGTGGGCTGCGTTAAGCCGCAGTATTTTTGGCATTCCGAATCCTTTCCGTACCTGGGATTCCTCGGTCCTCCGGCTTTAACGCGTCCCACCCAGAAACGGCCATGGCCAATCGTTTACAAATGTTGATCAATAAAACGTCGGACTGTAATGCGATTATCCGCTATAATCGTGCGATCAACACTCGAGAACTTTTCCAAAATATTTGAAAAAGTCAACTGGCGATCAGCGGGATCTACGGGATCCAGGCTCGCATCCTGGGCCTAAGCTGGTGCGACTTTCCCTCTAATCTTGCACTTTGTCGCTATTTGTTTGCATGCTTTAGCGGGGATTTCGTTTTACGATCCCTCCGAAGAAATATCTCCTCTGCAGGCACGGCGATTCCAAGGGATGGCCAGCCGGGGCAGCCCCCTTACTGTCCACGAACAGGGACTACTCGTATTTACTAAAACTTACTGTGGATTAAGCGAAAAGTCAATCCTCGACGGTAGTATGTTGGCTGGAGTGGAAATATTTGAGGATCAGCGCAGAGTGTGCGAGGATCAAGAGTGGCTTTTAGTCCTTGAGCTAGAAAATATGGAGGTAATCTGGATGTCCATGCGGTACACATTTAAAGGAAGCTAGAAATTAAGCTAACACTTCCTTAGCTCAAGGATTAACTATACATTACTTATAAATAGAAGATTGTAAATAGTTCTATACAAATTTTAGTTCCATCGTTCTAAAATTTCAAACAATGCGAACACATTCTATTTGAATACAGAAAAAAGTAACTAAGGATAACATACAACACTGTTGGACATGGTATGTTAAGTATTTCAGTCCGAATTCCCTAATTTCTAGACATCATGGCTCTAAATAGTACATTATCTAAGCATATCGCGGAGAGTGCTGTGGGAAGAAGAGCCTTCCGTGGTCTCTGACCATGGAAATTGGTTGCACAGCATCCAACTCGACTAGCAGGAAGGCAGGCCTGATAAAGACATTAGGCGCAGGGAACGTGAAACAATCAAGGCCGTTCCAATGTGTGACAACAGACCGCATTACGTCCGGCCAAAGCGAATCGATTGCCAAACACACAACAGCAGCGGAAATCGAGAGGAGAAAAGTTGGAAAAAAGTAGCGTTGAAATTGAGGATGATCTAGAATGATCGACTTGGGCATACTCAGTAGTCGGAAGCAGGTAGCTGTATACTATAAAAAAATAGTCTAATTTTATATGAAAATTTGTTGACTAATGAAAAATTAAAAAATGCATAACTCAGCCAAAAAAGATTTAATTTCAATTCGGAGAGCTGTCCTATGTTAGTTTTTATTACCGTAATAAATCTGCATACTTAATTTAAAATTTAAGAAAATTAAAATTTTTGCCAATTTTTGACAATTTTAATGATGTAACCCCTTATCTTTTTTTCAAAAAATCGACAAAATCGAAAAAAATACTTTTGCCTAAAATACAGCTTGATCGACTCGGCTGTTGATGCTGATCAAGAATATATATGATTTATAGGGTCGGAAATGACTCCTTCATTGCGTTCTATACTTCCGACTGAAGTTACAATCCACTTAAATGGACATTAAAATTTAAATATTTACCCACAAAATTATTGGAAAAAGTAAAGCTTAAAAATTGAATAACTAAGCCAAAAATTCCTTAATTTTCATTCGGAAGGCTTTCCCGTGCTAGTTTTTATTGGCTCTTTCATGCTGCATACTCAGTTTAAAATGAAAAATTTTGCCAATTTTTGACAATTTTAATGATGTAACCCCTTATCTTTTTTTTCAAAAAATGGAAAAAATTTCAAAATTTTTATTTTCAACCGGACATTGCTAGATCGATTCTGCTCTTGATTCTGATGAAGAATATATATGATTTATAGGGTCGGAAATGACTCCTTCATTGCGTTCTATACTTCTGACGAAAATTACAATACCCTCCAAAAATGGTATAATAATAATAAAAGGATTACAAATTTGGGGAAACCGAAATTTGAATACGTTTGCAATTTGCATGAACCTTAAAAACACAAATATTTAGTATAATATATAATCGTTATTTAAGTGGGATTAATTTTGCAATAAAAGTTTAAAGCAAAACTAATGTCAAAGTGTTGCGCAACTACAGCGAATTGATTATATATACATATGTATATATATATATATATGTATAGTTTATATAATTTAAGTAAATATGTCCTGAACTCTGTGACATTTTTCAGAATACATTAACAAAACAACTAAGTTTGCGCTTTGTTTAAATGTGAGAAAATAAATAGTATAAATGGTAAACAAAAATTGCACTGGGAAATAAATATGTTAATATTTTATATAATTTTCCTTATTATTAGCCTTGGATTACGAGCAGATATTAAGTGTCTCCATAAACTGTCCCATTTACACAATGTTTCCGTAGATTATGGTGTTATTTGTTGATCTGAAGCGATCGCACGAGCCTTCAAAGCCAACCCTCCACATCATGGCTGAGGATCCCTAGTCCAAGCGATTTGCTTACTCGCGCAGGTACGAAGGATCCGTTGGCGAAAGTTGACAATCACGAGGATGATTTTCATTCATAGCACCCTGGGTGGCATCATAAAAAGTCTCTTAGCATCCTTATTCATGCCACGGATATGCCTTCCTTTTCCTGCTGGCCAATTCGGGGAAATGCGATCGAAGTTGGCTCGGAGCGTTTATGGTTTCGCTGCCTCCTACTGTTTCCTGCATCTTTCGGCCAGGTCCCTTTGCCTTTCCAAGTCCCGATCCTGTTGCAGGACATTTGCAGGCGTTGATAGCGCGAAATTAGCGTTATATGAGTTGCCTTTTCAGCGTTCATTGTTTCCCTAAATTGTGAAATCAACGAGGATCGCATCGGATCGCGAATCGAGCGGGGATTGTGGCGCCTCCTCTGTGGCGAGTTTCCGACTTCCCCATTTGAAATATCTTCAAAAATGTTGCCGTTCCAATCAAGGTCACCAGCGGCTCAAGGTCGCCATAGATTGTGCTATCCTGCTAGGCGCAAAATGGACTTGGGACTCCTCACTGGGTACTCGGATCTCCTCCCGTTGTGTTTGCTTAACCAAATTCCCAACGGGCTGCCGCACCGACCAGTAGACACCCAACCTTTGTTGACTTGCGGCCTCCGTTGTCCTTGATCAGGAACTGGACTTCGATCTAAGGCTGGATTCGTCACGTAGCTCCTTGGACCGATTTCCTCGCTGGCGTTTCCATCGGGTTGTATGATTAATTCTCCTCCCAACACTTGGCGCTCTCCATTGTTGTTCGACGGTGGTTTCCAGGTTTCGGAGTTCTCCCGCTCAGCGCTTTCTTTTCCAGCGGCTTTACTTAACTTCTTTTTGAGGGTTTCTGTTGCGTGAAATTTCACAATTAATCAAACTCACGCGGAGTCCACAGAATAGGTAACACCGCAACGATGCCATCACCCTAAGCACCGGAGCATAATGGTTTCAAAAGCGTGACAAGGATATGGTTACGGCCAGGATATAGCTATAGCCCTAAAAGTTACAGATACTGATCATTATCAGATATGCAGCTTTAATGTGAGTTCTCATGTCCTTGGACATTGAAAGCGATCTCCTTCGGATTATGTATTGTATTACATTCTTTATGATATATTTATAATTTATAAAATTCGATGATGTCCTGAAAGTTCTTTAAGTCCACTGAACAGTATCGTTTACAACCTTCAAACTGCCAGAAAATTGACTGCACTCATGCCTTTATAAATACATCAAAATCTATAATGAGGTATCAATAAAGGATATATTACGCTTGTAAAGAGTGTTAAATGCGTACTCGATTGCATTATGGGTTCCAACGAATATCGAATTTGATTTCCGGAAGCAACTAGAACACAGGAATTTTCACATATATCAGTATTTTTTTGGAAAGGGATTAATTCTACAATTCCTCCCTAATGAGCCACTAATAAAGGATATATTGCACTTGTAAAATGTAAAATCACTACTTAATGTGACTATGATTATTCGGAAGCAAGTGGAACCTCCATAAAATCAATTTGGTAAAGGCTGAAAGTAATCCCAGGATGGTACAAGGAGCCCGCGAAGCATTGGGGTTTCTTTCTGGTTCCCTGGCTCTCAGTTGCTCCGCTTTCCATATACCCCATCCAACGTTTTCCCTCTTTCCACAGCGCTTCTCGAGCTGGGACGCCCCCCGGCGCCGAGTGAGACGGTTGCTCTGTAGCCCAACAGATCTCGAGGCGAGTGCGAGTGAGAGACATTAGCGGAGGGCTCTGCGATTGGTCCGCGTGGTGGTTACCTGCCAAGTGGCAGTGGGACATGGCCGATGTCTGGGTAGCGGCTTCACAGAAAGGCAACGATCTTGGCCGGCGTTCGGTGAGAGAAGTCAGTCAGGCACAGACTGCGCAACGAGCCACACCGCATCTTGTCCTCGTCCTCGTCTTTGCTTTAATATTCCAACATCGGTCCATAGGGATTTCGAAAAACAAAACTGTTGCAAATCGGTTAATTAATGACTTCGCTAGAGTGTCGCCACGAAACTGTCTTATTTTAAAGTGATACCAAGTGACAAGACACCACAAAAAAAAATAGTTAATAACAAAACGCATAGATTGTGTCGCCGCCGGTTTTGAGCCGGGACAACTTTGTGGACCTTGGAGCTCCAGAAACTATGACCGTAACCGCCTTTGCTGCCGCCATGCACAGACCCTTCTTCAATGGATATTCTACCATGCAAGGTAAGTTCCTTAGCTGTCGATAATTAGATCCTAGGTGTTCCTCCAAATGGAACAGTCAAGCTGAATCTTCTAATTTAAGATGGATACATTAGGGAGAGCTCCTTAAAATTCTAAAGTTTTGGAAAGTTCTCTTTATAACTAAGCTTTCTAAATAAATCAGAATTCAACTTTCATAAACTTATTTATAAATTATAAACTCCCATGTAATGTCAAAACTCTTCCTTCTGATTAAACTAGTAGAAGATCTTTCCGGGAACAGATTTCCCTCAGTCCTCCAGTCTCACCAAAACCTTGGACCTACCTCTCTCTCTCTCTCTATGAAATCACAGATCTCGATACCTCTGAAAGATCCCAACTATGTCCAAGGCCGTCGGCGACTCTCTAATGGCCATTAGCTGCTCGGCGGGAGAGTCGCGCGCCTCTGACCTTCGACCTTCGCTCGGAGCTGTTGCCCTCTTCCCGGGAAGTCAACTCCGGACGAAGGTGTCGTAAATCAAGTGACACGCGCTCCGCGCTACCTAGCAAATTGGAAAAGCCTCTTCCATTTCCACACTACAATTTCCCCTTCTCTCTGTTCCTTTGCAGACATAAACAGCGGCCAGGGTCGTGTAAATCAACTAGGTGGAGTCTTCATCAACGGCCGCCCTTTGCCCAACAACATCCGCCTGAAGATCGTCGAGATGGCCGCCGATGGCATCCGACCCTGCGTGATCTCCCGCCAGCTGCGCGTCTCCCACGGCTGCGTCTCTAAGATCCTGAATCGCTATCAGGAAACCGGCTCCATCAGGCCGGGAGTGATTGGTGGCTCCAAGCCGAGAATCGCCACGCCCGAGATCGAGAACCGGATCGAGGACTACAAGCGCAGCAATCCGGGAATGTTTTCCTGGGAGATCCGGGAGAAACTCATCCGCGAGGGTGTCTGCGACAGGAGCACCGCCCCCTCGGTCTCTGCTATTTCGCGCCTGGTGCGTGGCCGTGACGCTCCCCTGGAGAACGAGCTGTCCTCCGCCTCGGGTTCCCCCAGCGGTGGCGCGGCCAAGGCGTCGACCAGCTCCTGCGGCTCAGACGTGTCCGGTGGCCATCACAACAATGGCAAGCCCTCCGACGAGGACATCTCCGACTGCGAGAGCGAGCCAGGCATCGCCCTGAAGCGCAAGCAACGCCGCTGTCGCACCACCTTCTCCGCCTCGCAGCTGGACGAGCTGGAGCGCGCCTTCGAGCGGACCCAGTACCCGGACATATATACCAGGGAGGAGCTGGCGCAGCGAACCAATCTCACGGAGGCCCGCATCCAGGTGTGGTTCAGCAACCGGCGGGCTCGTCTCCGCAAGCAGCACACCTCCGTGTCAGCCGTGCCTTCTGGCGTGGTCTCCTCCGTCAGCCATGTGCCCACGGCTTCCTCCTTGCCGAGCGTAGTTCCCAGTGTGTCCAGCATGCCACCTCTGGCCATGATGCCGGGATCCCTGGATGCCGCCACTGTCTACCAGCAGCAATACGACTTCTATGGCAGCGCCGCCAACGTGACCATTTCCGCTGCCGCCGCAGCTCCCGCGACCAGTAGCAATCTGTCGCCAGGACTCACCTCCACGCCGCCGCACCACCATCAGTTCTACAATCCCAACGGCGCCGGGAACACAGCCAGCTACATAATGCCGGACGGAACCGGCCACACCACACCCACGGAGAACATCATCGTGTCCAGCTACGAGACCCAGTTGGGATCCGTGTACGGCAACGAAGCCGAGACCCACCAGACCCATATGCCGCGTAACGAGAGCCCCAACGAGTCGGTGTCCTCCGGCTTTGGCCAGCTGCCGCCCACACCCAACAGCCTCTCGGCTGTGGGTGCTGGCGCAGGAGTGCCCTCCAGTGGAGGCAGTTCCGGAGCCGACCCCTCGCAGTCGCTGGCCAATGCCAGTGCTGGAAGCGAGGAGTTGTCTTCCGCTCTAAAGGTGGAGACCGCTGATCTCGTGGCGGCCGCCAGCCAATCCCAGCTTTACGGCGGTTGGAGCTCCATGCAAACGCTGCGCCCCAATGCACCGCTCTCCCCGGAGGACTCGCTGAACTCCACCAGCTCGACGAGCCAGGCCTTGGAGGTGGCCGGCCACCAGATGTTCCATCCGTACCAGCACACGCCGCAGTATGCCGCCTATCCCTCGACGCCCAGCCATGCCCACTCGCACCCACATCACGGGCATCCCCATCACGGGCACCCACATGCCCATCCGCATCCACACGCGCAGTACGCCGGCGGACATCCCCACTATCCGCCGCAGAACTTCATGCCGCAGAACTTCAATGCCGCCGCCTTCTCGTCGCCCTCGAAGGTCAACTACACAGCAATGCCGCCACAGCCGTTCTATCACTCCTGGTACTGAGAGGGGATTCTCCGTATCCATCTCCGCCTCCACCTACTCCGTCAGGAGCAGGAATAGGAGCAGGTGCCAGACGAGCCGCCAAAGATGTAAATAGCAGGGAAGGGAGACAGCAGGGCAGTTCAGACGTTTTCCATATGGGAAAACCTCTACAACACTCGCCCCCGAAATAGTTCCAATTCGTAGACCTAAGCCTAGCTAATACCTATTTCTAAGACGTATACAATCTAAGATGCGTAGCCTAAGTAGCAAGTGCCTTGAAAATAAATATATCCATGCTAATTTATCCCGTATTCGAAGATCTCTTACTCGCACAGTCCTGGCCATTGAGAGCAGCCTTGACACGCTTCTGTTCGCAGCGGGAAAAATGGGAAATCCTCGGAGCCATTAGAGCCTTTAAGTAGCCGCGCTTTCCACTAACCCGGCTGGAGATCAGTCAACAGTCGCCACAGGGGACAGTTGCGAGGCGACTGCTCTCGGAACTCCTGGTCAAGCTGTGACGACGGATGGACGGTTCGCAAGAACAGTTTCCGGAAAAAGAGAAAACTCCCAAAGTACCACGGAAAAATCACATCACCTATCACATCACTTAATATAAAGATACATGGCTCCAACCAAGGTGTTAATTGCCTTCTTTCGATTCCATCGAAGGAGTAATTGCCCTCGTTCGGACTTACCTCAAATTCACACCTCTCAACGGCTCCGGGGATCGACCCATCCTACGTGTCCCAGCCAGGGCAATTAATGAAGTCATTACCCATTAACCATTACACGAAAAAATGGTATCCTTGAATCCGCAGACAGCTCAGACAGCCTTAGGCACACCCTGGCTCTATTATTTTAATCTAGAAAATGACTCAAAATCTCTGTTTGTTTTCCACCAGCCACAGTGAGGAAAAGTAAATATTGACTTTTCAATCGACTTAGGATTGCACGAAGGATTTTCCAGGTAGAACCAAAGATTAGCACGGAAAATTGCACAAAATCCATTTAGATCTATATGATTTCGATCGGACAGACATTCTAGGGATTAAACATAAACTCATCTTTTGACCAATTAGACTTATGGAACTTAAGGATTTTATTATCACAGTTTTAAGCGTTCAGATCCGGTCCACCTTCACCAAGGACACAATGCCGATCTTGAACTGAACATTATTCCGAAGGCAAAATGGGTGAAGGTATTGCTCCTTTTTTCGAAACTCTGCATTGGGATCCTGGAGACTGTAGCACTCAAGACCGAAGGCGCAGAATCTAATCACATCCGTTGTGAACACAGAGGTCCTTGATCTCCACATAAACATAAACGCACTTATCCATGGCATCACTTCTTATTATTTCCAACACCTCTGGCTGTATCCAGCAGAACTCTAATGCCAATTTAATAGCGCCCGAGACTTGGCCAACTGGGTTAATAAACCAATTACATTTTTAATTCGCTTCCCACTGGGCGGCTGTGGGGAGGGAAAATTCTGCGGCACAGTAGCCGAGAAGAAAGCCGAGATCGGGAAATGATTAAATCCAAAATATTACGCATTAATTTTCGGAAGCGATCAGAAATTACCCAGCCAAGCTGAGCGAGAGGAGGAAAAGCTCGCCGATGTAACCTCCACGACTTGGAGGCTGCTGGGGCGATAATGGAACTTGGAAGCTGGAAGTTGGAGCTGTCCAGAGATCAGGGACGGACCGGCATTCTGCTTCTGCGGCTGCTGCCCTCCCCTAAAGCCATGATTAATGAGCTGACAAAGTGTTGAACATCAAAGGCAGGGAAAACAGTAATTTACAACGATGCCGCGACTCGAGATGAAACTTAATTTAATTTTTTATTAATTGTTGCTGGATGATGTCGGTCCAATCTGGGGCAGATCCCGATCCGGCGGACCTCTGTGAAGGTACCTGCCGATCCGATGATGAACCAATAAAGCCGGGCGTTCCTGGCACATAAGCAGCGCAAAACCTCAAAATATTTACTCGACAGCAAGGTGGACTAACCCGCCAGCCAGGCAGTCGGATGGCCAGGGGATTTGCGAGTTTGCGAATCAAAATTTCCCAGTTCCAGGAGACGGCCTAAGGTTGCGAAAGGATTTGCAGCGTCGCCGTCCCGCTCGCACTGCGCGAGGATTAGGTTTCGTTTCCGAAATAATCCTTTGCTGCCAGGAAGAATGCAGTAAACGGCGCACAGTCCTCCGCCTTTCTCCCTCCAGGTCAACTCGTTTTCGGCCCATTTACGACGGTGCCATAAACTTTTATTTGCTGCCATTCTTCGTCCTCGTGCGCAGTGCCCATCACTCAGCCAGGACACGAACCCCTTTCGTCGTCCTTTCGCTGGCAAGAGTTAAGCCAGGAGAACGAGAAAGGCTTAGCTTTCAGTCACTCAGTCAGCTGGGCAAAGTCACAGCCAGGTAGAGGCTCTGGGAAGTGTTAGGTAGGCAGAGGTCTGTGCTGCAGCGATAATCCTTGCTAATGAGGTGTCCTGGGCAAGGCAGATCGCAGATCGCAGATATGCGAAGTGGATGAAAGTCCCTAAGTCAAGGATAATAGGGGAATAAGGCGGATTACGGGGAATGAGTCGAAATGAGGAGCCATCAAAATGAATGAAGGCATTATTTTCTAAACGGATATATAGTGATTTGATTCAGAAAATTATTTATCTAACAAGAAAGGAAGTTAAATTCGCGAAGTTTTTAATCCCATGCACTTTACAGTTGAATTATAGAATCGAATCGGAAATCGTTCTTAACTACAAATTTTTTTAATCTATATTTATTGATATCTTTATATAAAAATTTGTTGACTAATCAAACTTTAAAAACTCATAACTACGCCAAAAAAAACTTAATTTTCATTCGGAAAGCTGTCCCATGCTAGTTATTATTGGCTCTTTCATGCTGCATACTCAGTTTAAAATGAAAAATTTGGCCAATTTTTGACAATTTTAATGATGTAACCCCTTATCTTTTTTTCAAAAAATCGAAAAAATCGAAAAAAATACTTTTGCCTAAAATATAGCTTGATCGACTCGGCTGTTGATGCTGATCAAGAATATATATGATTTATAGGGTCGGAAATGACTCCTTCATTGCGTTCTAAACTTCTGACTGAAGTTACAATCGCCTTGAATGGGTATTAATTATTTAACTCTACTACTTTAAATTAAAATTAAATAAACATGTTAATTATTGTTTAAGCATATTTAAAATACATGACCTTGTCTCTGCATCCCCTTGATGCTCATTTGTCGAGTGATACACTTGCCCACCGCGATCCATCCAAACATATTGCACCCGTATTGGCAAACATTTCGGTTTGGTCTGTCGACTCAACTACTCGTACTGTGATCCCTGTCATCGGGGCTGTGTGTGGAAAGGGAGGGAGGAAAAGACGATCCTTGTGCGTGAGATGTGTGTCCTCGGCTTCGTCCTCGAGTTATCCCACTGACTCGCAGCGATGCTGGAGTCGAGAGCGCATGCTGTTAGCGCACAAATTGATTTGTCAATTCGGGGCGCACAAGGACATTGCCATCATTAACGATGATTGCCCTAGGACCAGGGCCCGAGCGAGGACTCGTACCCGTATCCGGCCGAAGGTCGTTGCGCAGTCGGTGCCAACGACTTGGACTCAGTGGACCTAGTCTCGGCTAGGCATTGTCAACACTTTGCGTACCACCAACTGTTTCTGTTGTCGTCGCTGTCCTCCGACTCCGACTCCGTCTCCTTCGCATGACATCCAGCCGTCTCTCTTTCTCGGGGACGGAATATTTACTTGGAGTTTTATTAATAAACACCTTGCCAGAGCGAAAGAGGAGGAGAGATAGTCCTAGTCATAATCGATTTGGAATGCCCGGCGGGATCTCCTCTGCTCCTTTTATGGCCCGGCCAAGTCTGCAACTTGTCAGCTTCCTTTTGGCATCTGCGCCCAGCAAGTGCCCTCTGTCTCCGTCGGCTGCCGAGCGGTTCCATCGCCACGGAGACTCCTCGCGGAATCGGGAAACCTGTCCGGAACGGTTACGCTACTTTCCACCAATTAAGCAGAGCTGCAAGCCGTATTCGTTGGCTAATTTAAGTTGTATTGCGAGTTTGGCCAAGCAAAAGACGCTCTCAGCCGGGGGCTTAACGAGCTGTGGCAAGGTAAGCCACTCTTTCAAGCACTTTCAGTTGTATGCTTATTAATTTAAATAATAATAATTAAGATGGTAATCCTTAACTAGAAAGAAAATCAGATAACTTACAAAAAACATTATTAACAAGCCAGGCTTTGTTGATTGCCAAGGGACAGAGTTTAAAATAAATATTAATCCGATTTAAATTCACTTCGGCTTAACCTATAATTTTCGTGCTTAATGTAATTTCCATTGTTCCATTTCCATATTTTAGAATTATAGTACCTATATGATAGTATATCTACCGTATTAGATACTTTATCTTCGAGATACAATCTACAAGCTCGCACTCTGCTTGTTGCATTCACCGACAGGTGGCGTCCTTCACCTTACCCCAACGCTGCCGCACACAAAGACACTCATACTAACTCCAAGCCAATTTTATATACTACACAAAGCAGTCTAAGCCATCCAATTGACCATTTTGGCCAAATGGTAATGCGCGCACCTCCATGCCGACATTATAATTAATGATAAGCACAAATCCCCCATTCAGCGGTGGCGATGTCGGCGGAGAAAACAATGGTGAACACTATTTTGTACACTGCCAGGAAACAACAGTTAATATTAATAATATTAAATCAAAAATACTTTTTACAATTAAACGCAAATAGATAATAAAAAGCATAATTCTGTTTCGTAATGTCAGGATCAACTAATAATCATATAATAAACCCTAAAATAATATTTTAAGAGTTCGCTTGAAGAATTTTTATAACTCAGGGATCACATCTCGATTTGTTTTAATCTTAGTCTACCTATACAAATTGTAAAAACTATCCAAATGATCTTGGTTATTTTTTCAAAAAATATTCAAAAGTACATTAGATTTTTTCCAAGTGCTTGGTTCTTGGAGTTCAATTTCGATTTTCAATGTAGGAAAAAGCGCGCGGCTCTTATCGTCCGGGTTTTTTGGGGGGGAACTGGCATATTAATGGTTCATTACGGTGACCCGCTGGCCCGATCCGGCCTGGACACGGAGGTGGACACGGAGTGCAGCCCCAGCTTCAGTGGCAGCTCCTTCTGGACGCGTTTCGGTTCGAGGCTCGATGGCTTTGCTCGGTTGCCGCGATTGTTGTTTGGGCCCCGCCGGTATGGACTTGGGCTTCCACTGACGCCTGGCGTGACGGTTTTAATTTTATTTTATTATTATGTACGAGTATATGCGGTGGCGCAGGGTGCCTGCAGTGTGTGTGTCTATGGCTGTGGCGGGGCAGCGTGGTTGGGCATTTTATCATGAACTTGTTTTTATGGCGGGCTGCCTTCGTAATTAGTTGCGGGGCTCCTGCGCGCAGCGCCATCTACCGGCCGTGGCGGGAGTAACGAACGACATTGCCCGACATTTCCAAAGCCCCAAATGAAGCTAATGAAGCAACCTCCTGGCTCGGCGGAGTGGCAGGAGCAGGCCCCTTCAGTGGCTCCCTTCGGGCTTCACGGACGCGTGCAAATTCCATTGAAAAAGGAGTTAAACTCCGTTTTTTTTTCCTCTCTCTGCGGCCTCTTGGCTTTATCTGCATTGGCCCCGCAATTTACGTGGCTTGCATTTTGTTCTCCCTTTGCTTCTTTGTATTATTTTGCAGGTAAAGTCGGGCCTCCGTCCACATACTTTGTGGCGAACTGAAGTTGGCGGAGCGGCAGCCACTAATTTTGCATGCGGAAATTGGAGTTTGACATGTGCCCATGAGAAAGGCGGAGGACTCAGGGCTCAGTTTGAGATACTCGTACATTTCAGGGACTGAATGGATATTTAAGGAAATAAATTGCTTTAAAAAAGTGGTGTTCTTAAAGTTGTTACCACAAAGATATTGGTAGATAGCTCCTTGTCACTTTAAGTTGTATAACTTATTTTAGGAAACAACTATGCACAAAGATTTCTTTCATTTCAATGAATTGAAAACTTCAACTTAAAAACTATAAGATCACCTTTTAAAATATAAGTAACTCCCACTTAAGTCAACACAAATAAATAGGGAATATATTACTCTGAGACAAATTCCAAAACAACATCTTAAATTCATTAAATCTACGCTAAACTGGCATTAAAAATATTCAACAATTCGCTAAAATTCTTTATTTTAACACTTTTTGTGAAACCCTTTTGACTTACTCAAGTAATGGACCCCAAACTACTTATAATAAGCATAGAAAATATATGGAAAGTATTTCAGAAAACCGCAGAACGACATCGTCTCAGTCCCGGCTTCTTCTCCTCTGTTGTCCTTTGAACCCCAAATCCGTTCCAGAGTGTGTCCGGCGGCTTGCTCCAGCGTACAAAATACGTCTTGTGGACGGCGGCCAGCGTGGGTTTGGAGTTGGTCCTTGAGTCCTGGCGCCGACGGAAGGGCCAAAGGAACCAGTGTAGGGGTCCTTGGCTGGCAGGTCGCACCTGCAGTTGTCCTGGAGCTAGCGATTGTATCGCCTCGAGCTGCAGGGTCGGATGTGGTTGCTCTACTATCACGGGAACCGGTGTAGCAGAAGCCTTTTTACTGGGAGTATCTGTCAGCCTAGTGGTGGAATCAAAGAGTTTGGCTTTGTCCTGGTAGCTGGCTGGCCAGGGTTGCAGGCAGCTCGCCGTTGGCGTTTTCTCCTCCGGTTCCTCCCGAATGGGTGAGACCTTGCTGCCACGATTGCACCTGAAACACCGCGGAATCCTTGACTTTGATGGCGGCGGCGATGCATCTGGCGGCGGCATCTTGACTAGAATAAAGTGATCGTTCAGCAGGCAGACATCCGATACCTTCTCGTACTTGGGCTCCTCGCCGAAGAAGGCATCCAAGTCGACGTTCTGCTGATAGATGCGATAGTCCTCGCCAAAGGGACTCGGCGACTCCAGATGCTGTGGCCCAAGTAGGCTTTGTCTGTGGCATTTCCCATTGTCCTGGTTCGGCTGGTTTTGCCTCCAGACCTTCGGTGAGCTCCTGACCTCCGGCTGGCTCATGAGGCTGCGATGCAGCGATAAAAACTTAGTGAAGATTGGTCCATGGAGACGATGATATCGATGATACAGAAGCATTCTGACCAAGTTTTTCAAAACCAGACCTGTGAAACGTTGAGATTTGTATTGAGCTGGCCGATGTGTAGTATACTTTCAGGGTTACGGTGTATATTTACAATAAATTAAAGAAAAGAAATAAAATTAAATATATATAACAACATTCATTATGGTTTTCCTAAAAAAAAAATTAAACAATGGCCTCGGAAACTTGGTAATTACTATAGCAATATCTTCAAAAGGCTAACAACAATAAGAAGTCCCCACGGTGTTGACGGGAACCCCTTTTCTTTTATCAATATTCATTTCCGTTGCCGATCTCTCACCTAGACTAAGTTTAGGTTTTAGTTTGGATATAAGTTGCTTTAGTTTTTATTTCAATATTTCTTTTCGGACAGGCACATTATCCTTCGTTTGACTTTTGACACTGCACTTGGCAAAGGACGGGTTGAGACCGGAGGACAGGAGCAACGAAGGGAAAGTAATAGGACAGAGTCCTTCGCCGGCTTGTTTCTCGGTTCCGCTACCAATGCCAACAGCAACAACCGCCTGTATTTTATGCCCCACGAAAACAAAAGTTATATTTATTATTTTGACAGGTAAACAAATCACGAGCTCACCGCACTCACACACAGGCACACACACAAACTGTTAGGCAACAACAAAATGCCGGCTAGGAGACAGGGGACACACTCACATTTTCACGCTCCCCATTCGCGGTCTTCTTCGACTTCTTCTGGCCTCTTCCGCTTGGCCAGTTTCCGCTTTCCGCTTTCCGCTCTCAGCCCTTTTCGACTTCCGCTTTCCGCCAGGCGTTGTTTGCCGCTCCGCTCGCCAACGGCAACTGAAGCCGCCTTTCAGGCCGAAGACTGCAGCACAGCCACATGCGTGGCCAATTAAATACCCTTTCCGAAAAAGGGAGCCACTGTCAAACTTACAGACATTTTGCAACACATTCACTAGTCAAACTTTCAGAAAGCAGAAATATTAATTATTTAAGAGTGCTATTTTTAATCATGCTTTAGAATTTGTGCAGCAAACAGAAATATAATCATGTCACAAAAATAATATAAATAAGAAAGGCAGCTAACTTCGGGAAACCGAAATTTCTATACTCTTGCAGAGAAAATCCATCATAGTTCGGTCAAAAAGGCTTTAATGTTAATTCGAAAAGTATTCTTATGTTAGTTTTGATTAGGTTAATAAATCTGCATACTCAATGTAAAATTTCGAGGGATAAGAAAACCATCAAAAGTAATATAGAAATCAATTTAGATTTCTTCTAACTTCAATAAAGACTTTTCTCAGATGAAAATACGGTTTTTAGAAGTTTGACTTTATTTATCTAAAAGTCATTAGAAACCTTGTATTTATAAAATATTATTGATGTTCTTCATGTTTAGGGGTAGAGTATTCCAATGCCGAATTTCGACTCCCTTCTAACTTTCACTTTTTTTGATTTGCATGTTAATGGAAGGACGAACAGACGATTTGATGGTTGACAATTAGCAAAACATACCAAGTGCAATGTTTGTAAATATTCCAACAAAGTACTAGTTACGTTAATGGAACACACATATAAATATATGCACATTTATATTGAGTGCTAACCAATGTCAAGGCAGCTAACAGAAGCCCTTCCTTTGTTTTTGTATCTTAGCAATCAGAATTAATTCTTTGAATCATAGTGTCAAGTCATGAGAGCTTAATAAAAACAAAAAAGTTTTAGGAACAAATTCCATTAAACGAAAATATTGCCTTTAAAGGGGAAAATCACTTCAATTGTGTACATAAATACTTGCTTTATAATTAACCTATAATTATTGTTTAATTAAGATACCCTTATTATAAGCCATACTATTCTAGGGTAAAACTGAATTAACCTATTGGGCACATAGCGCATTAGTGACTATTTTTGACATGATCGGATCAGATATATATTCCTGTACCTGGTAAATTCCATGTACTTGCCACCCTTTAGACCACGCGGATTCCCAAGTTGTTCCAAACTGTTTCACGTGCCTGACATGTCATATTGATTGTTAATGCACGCCACATCGATAAGTCAAATGAAAGCGAATTATTCGACTACATTGAAGGGTGGCAAGGAGAGCCCAAACATTAAGCAACAAGCTGGCAGCCGGCTAATAACCCATCCCATTAACCATTAACCGCAGAACGCGTCGGGGAAGAGGGGGAAGTACATTGTGTTAGTAAGCTGAAATTTGTTTGCTTTGATTTGTGTTCGAACTGATGATTGTTTAAGTGGCAGGCTGGGCGTTAAAGCTGCGTTTCGTTTCTGTTCAATCCGAATCCGAGACCGAATATTTACTGTTTCACAAAAATATCAATAATGATTGATCGTTTTTAGTTAATAATATTATTCCATTTAGTTCCATAAATTCTTTTTCAACTGATTATTAAATTTAATTAAATTAAATTTAACCTTTTTTAATTTTGAAAAGTGTAGTTTTCTCACTCTCCGTTTGCAAAGTGCAATTATTGCTACTGTTTTTTTTTAAATATTGAGTGAATATGTTGTTGTTATTGATGCTACTGTTACAGTATTGTTTTTGTTGTTATTGCTGCACTCTAAATTGACACCAATCATGTCTGGGAAAGGGTCATCGATCACTCAGAATTGAACGGACAGGCCTTCGATGACCTTGACGAAAGCAGATAATAATAATAATGAAACTGCGGGAATCCGAAGTTTATGTACCCTTGCAGTTGCAAAATAAAATAAAATATTCAAGTCAATATTTATCTTATTTGTATGACAATTATAATGACAAATCTATGTTTAAAATACGCATAACTAATCCAAAAAATCCTTAATTTTCATTCGGAAAGCTTTTCTATGTTAGTTTTTATTGGCTCTTTCATGCTGCATACTCAGTTTAAAATGAAAAATTTGGCCAATTTTTGACAATTTTAATGATGTAACCCCTTATCTTTTTTTCAAAAAATCGAAAAAATCGAAAAAAATACTTTTGCCTAAAATATAGCTTGATCGACTCGGCTGTTGATGCTGATCAAGAATATATATGATTTATAGGGTCGGAAATGACTCCTTCATTGCGTTCTATACTTCCGACTGAAGGTAGAATTCCCTTAAATGGACATTAAAATTTAAACATTTACCCACAATTTTATATGAAAATTATTGGAACAAATAAAGCTTAAAAATTGAATAACTAAGCCAAATCGAAAATGGCTCCTTCACAGCGTTACAAGCTTCTGACTAAAATTATAATACCCTTCCAGGGTATAACAACGACGGAATAAAGCAAAATTGATAAAAATATCTGTACCCTATTCATATACGACAATAAGATACCATGTAAAATATTTTGTATGAGAAATATAGATTGTACCTTAGTATAAAATAATGTAATTAAATAAATATATCGAAATTTGCATTATAAAATTTGAATTTATAAATACATCAACATCTTCGCTTGCAGGGTACTCTCGCAAAAAGAAGAAATGAAGCAAATTCGAGTAAAAGACAACTTATTGGCAGAAAAACATACTGGTTTCCAGCCAAGGACAAAACAGGATAAGAGCCTTATCCGGATTATTCCCACTTCCTCTCTCTTTCGCTCTGATTCCCAACTATAATCACTGAACTTGAACTTGGCGACGAACTTTAGCTTACTCATCACGTAGCCGCAAACAACGCGGAGCGGCATAAAAACGGTAAATCATGCTTAACCAACTTTGTTTAAAAGGCAAGTTTCTGCTTCCCGGTCTTTTGTTTTCTGTCGTCTGGACCCTGTTGAAGGTCACCAGTGGCCGTGGGTTGTTGTGGTTTGTTTTGCGAAATTGAAACAAAGCTCCACGATCATTTTTCAGGATCGCTTTCCGCTCTCTGTGGCACTCTCTTAAGCGCTCTCTTAAAGCTCGCGCAACTCGAGTGCAGGCTCCAACGCTTTGGGGCCCCCAACGCTGGAATCATTTGGCGGCGAGCATCCAGACTTATCGGTCGTTCCAGTCTCCAATTGGCTTCGGATCGGTCTCCACACGCGAGCGATCCATTCGGAATATTGTGTAAATATTGCATAAAGCCTTGTTTTAATCGTGTTTTGAGTTTGTGCCCTAGGATAAAAGTGTAAAATTGTGAAAGTGAAATGCTTAGTTACTAAAAGATTAACAAAAATGTTCATAGGGAGTGTCAAACTTGTTGCCTAATCACAGGATATATCAAATTAATTAACTTGCCATTAAAGTAATGGAACAATAAAAGCAAAGCCATGTCAGATTTATTAACTTTATGACTTTACAAATTATGTTTGATTTATTACGTTCCTGTAATTAAGTCAGATTTTTAATAGATTAAACTTCATGTACTCAATGTTAATGAGGTTGTTGGTTAAAAGGAAAACTAAAAATAATTTGTACAATATTGTTTAATGATGTTTGCATTTAGAATAACTAATGAATATATGTTAATTGTGAATTATGAAGTCGAAAAAATTAAAGCCTTATTAGATAACCTACAAATTTTGCTCGAAAAGAAAGCAGGAAAAGTATTAAAGCCGCCCTCGTTGCTATTTATGGTTATGGCCATCGGTTGTTGCAACAAACATTTTGGCTTCCCCATTGCAATTGGCCATGTAAGTTAGCTGTCTTCTTGCCTCTTGGTAGCAAACAAAAGAGCCGAGACCAGCGACTGGCCAAAGAGAGAAAAAGAGAGCAGTAAAGAGTCTAAAGGCTCTTTTGGCACCGAATAATCGAATTGCATGCAATACAACGTGGCGTATGCGTAATTTTTGTAAAGGGGTATAAATTATAGATCAATAAATTAAAATGTATGCCTTCTTAATTGCTTACTGTAATTATAGGAAATATAAATGCTAATCTTTAGGTAGAATAGTTACAGTTTATAATTGAGAGATAAATAAATAATCACGTTAATCCAGTCGCATTTCAAGTTTATTGAATAAATTATTGTTTTTAATTTAAGACGATTATTAGACTACACCGGGCTTCGGAGAACTTTCCATAAAATCACTTCTATTTTATAAATCAATTATTATTGATTGTGAAACAGTAACAATCTAGTTATGGTAAAAACGTGTTTTAATTGTTCTTCGTCAGAAGATAATCCCCCTTTTAAGTTCCCCCTGTTGGCGCCACTGCATCGCTCGATGTGCTTTTGCCTCTCTGCAGTGTGTGCCCCATGGGAGTGCACGTAATTTTCCATTTTAGTTGCCACCGAAAGGAAAACGAAAGTGGAAATGTTGCGTCGCCGGCTCCCGTTCCATCTCCTCGCTCGCCCACGCCGCTCGCTCTCGGCCAGCCGGTTGTAAAGTCGGGTGAAAATGAAACGAAATACAACTAAAGACAATTCGACTCCTCGCCAAGCTCAAAAGCCAAAAGTTGTGAAAAGGAAACCCGCAAATACGGAAGAGCCAGAGTCAAACTAGCCGTGACTCAAAGTCATTACTTTTCATTACAGACATTGAGGCGACGTTGGTTCTGCTCGATTTGGCTGTCAAAGGTTGGTGGATCCCAAAACTGAGGGACAATATCTGCCGGAGAACATGATTGAACGCGAAATTATCCAGTAAGTAAAGTGCTAATGATGGCCACTAAGTATTCCCCATAAATAACTATGTGAGTCGCCATTGCAATTGAACTGCTGCTTTATAATTTTCCAAGGCAGTAAGGCTTCCCTGGGACCACTTTCAATTATATTTCCTATCTGGAAATGTTTACAGTTTTTGTTTAAGAACTTTATTCACCAAGCTAAGCAGTTAATCATATTTAAAATACACTAAAGTTGATTTAAATTGAACTATAAAGTTGGCACCTAAAACACATATTTCCAAATATTTTCATAACTCAAATAAAAATTAAATCACGCATGACTACAGCTCATTTCATTAAAAAAACTTTCAAAATGTATGCAGTTTTTTAACAACAATAACCTACCGTAGTTGTGACCCTTCACTTCCATCCCAAGGAGCTTTTACTGTAGTCATTGGCTCAGCTCCCTCTAGTACCCGAAAAGGGGGCCAAGACCCAGTGTCAATAGACTCGAGCCAGTCTCCGCCTCACTTCCATTCTCCATTATCTTATGTTGTACTATATTATGGGGGCTGGCAAAGTCCGGCGACCGCCAATGCTGTCTGGACTGGCGTTGAACATTGCACATGCAGCGGGCGCATACAAATAGATAAATTAAATCATTTCGGGGCTGGCCGAGACTCAGGTTTCAGCAAATATTGGCCAACTGCTGGAGTGTCCGCTAATTGTTTGTTAATTGTCGTTTCGATAAATGCCCAAATGGACTTTTGTTCTTCATTTCAGTACCACGCCCGCTTCGAAGCGCATTTTTGATGTCCTTCAGGACATTGTGCAGTTCGTGGTGCTCCTCGTGCGCATCGTTCTAGAGTTATTCGTCACTCTGGTCCAGACATTCTTGCCCAAACATCAAAAGGATGTCAGTGGGGAAATAGTCCTGGTAAGGGAACAACTTTTTAAGAGTAATATTTTGGCAATTAAAATTCACTTGGTTTATTCTTAAAGATTACTGGAACTGGCCATGGAATCGGTCGGGAACTGGCCCTTCACTACGCCTCTCTAGGCAGCACAGTCATTTGTGTGGACATCGATGAGAAGAACAACCAGGAGACAGTCCAGAAGGCCAAGCGATTGAATCTCGGAAATGTACACGGCTTTAGGTATGAACTTTGCTTTACACAAATTTAAACTAATAATCAATTATCCTTTGACTCCGGCAGCTGCGACGTGTCCAAGCGGGATGAGGTGATGGCGCTGGCGGACCGGGTTAAGGCGGAAGTTGGACCCATTTCGGTGCTGGTGAACAATGTGGGCATTATGCCCACTCATCCGATCCTGCAGCAGTCGGCCGAGGAGATCCAGCGCGTGTTCGATGTTAATGTCTTCTCGCAGTTCTGGACACTCCAGGCCTTTCTGGGCCACATGCAGGAGAAGAACCGTGGCCACATCATCAGTCTCTCCTCGATAGCAGGTTTAGTGGGAATCGCCAACTTGGTTCCTTACTGTGCCACAAAGTTTGCGGTGCGCGGGCTGATGGAGGCCCTGCATGCGGAGCTGCGAGAAGGGCCCTACAGGGATCTTGTAAGTTTGGAGAAACCCTTCCCTAAGAGTTCCAAATTAATGAAGTAGTAATTAACAGATCAAGACCACCATCATCTTCCCCTATATGACCAACACTGGCCTGTGCAAGTATCCCAAAGTGAAGTTCCCCTCAATCCTGGGCCTGCTGGATCCCAAGCAGGTGGCCCGGCGCATAGTGGAGGCTCACCGCTCCGATGCATTGGAGTTCACTATTCCCAGATGTCTGCTCTACATCAACAACTGGACGAGACTCTTGCCCGATCGTTGTGGCCTGATGCTCAAGGATTACATTGACAGTGGCGTGGAGTCAGATTTAATTTAGTTTTACCATAGCATAGATCGTAGGACGAGTACAATGATATTGGATATTGATTTATGGAGTATGATATTCGAAATAAATTTCGGGGAAAAAAAGTTTGAATACAGGTATTTTTTTGGGACAAATCAAAGATTTAAAATGATCATAACTAAGTCAAAACTGCATTAATTTTCATTCGGAAAGCTTTCCTATGCTAGTTTTTATTACCATAATAAATCTGCATACTCAATTAAAAATTTAGGAAAATGAAAATTTTTGCCAATTTTTGACAATTTTAATGATGTAACCCCTTATCTTTTTTTCAAAAAATCGAAAAAATCGAACAAAATACTTTTGCCTAAAATATAGCTTGATCAACTCGGCTGTTGATGCTGATCAAGAATATATATGATTTATAGGGTCGGAAATGACTCCTTCGCATCGTTACAAGCTTTTGACTAAAATTGTAATACCCTGCGGGGTATAAGAAATAGATTTCGTATAACAGTCACCAAAAAATTACGTATACGCACTGGTGTAAATAGTATTTATTCATAACTAAGCCAAACTAGCATTACTTTGCAATCGGAAAACGGCTCTGTGTCAGGTTTTATAATTTTAATAAATCTGCATACTGCATTTACAAATTTAAAAAAATCACAATTTTGCCAATTTTTGACAATTTTAACGATGTAACCCCTTATCTTTTTTTCAAAAAATCGAAAAAATTAGTTTTGCCTAAAATATAGCTAGATCGACTCGCCTGTTGATGCTGATCAAGAATATATATGATATATAGGGTCGGAAATGACACCTTCATTGCATTCTATACTTCTGACTGAAATTATAATACCCTACAAGGGTATTATAATGTAGCAAAAGTTGACGCCAAGTAAGTTTTGAAACTATCGTAAGAGTAAGAAATCAATATTTGTGAATAATTTGTAATTAAGTTAGGCTGTTAACTCTTAGTATACATTTGTATGTATGGTTAATAAAAATTGCTGCATCACCTTAAATTAATATTAAGTATTGAGATTCATGACAATAATGTTATTAACTGTAATATAAACGCATAGCTAGCACAGCTGATTCTTAAACTAAGCCGGATCCCTTCTAAGGCATCTTATAATTGGCATGATATAAATGAGATGGTTAAGACTTACCGCAGTAAAGGACACGTGGCTATAATTTTTCGTCATTCCGTAATTCCTTCCTGTTTATATACTTGGTGACTTCAATTAGGCTTCTCCTGGTTATCCAGATGTATTGCATTGGCCACGTAAGATGTTTGGGATCGAAGGCTAATCACTATCACTATCACTATTACTATAGATGTAAACACTGCGGGAGACAGAGACAGACTGAAGTCAGCGCGAAAGAAGTTCCCATATATATACTCTCTGAGTGAAGAGAACTGAGAAAGCTAGAGCGGGAGCGCGAGAGTGAAAGAAATGCCTCTAGAGATAGGCAGCGAGAGTTTGAGAGAAAGAGCTATCTGTAGAGATGCACAGAGAGAGAGATAGCCATACCGAAAAATTAAGTGACAGAGAGTGTATGTGAGAGACAGAGAGAGAGAGAGATGGAGAGAAGGCTATTCTCTGCTATTACAATATTAACTTATTACGAGAAAGGAAGCTAAACTCGGCATGAGAAAGTTTGCCATTGCAAACTGCAATTCGATCATTAATCATTAATACAACACAAATGATATATAAATATTAATGTTAATAAACCACGAATTTATGTCTACTTTCATTACATTCACTGATACATATTAAAATTTACAGTCTTACAATCACAGTTTTGCATTTCAGCTACATTTAACAATATTTTCTAATTCCTTATATTTTTTTGAAAAAATCGTACCATAATATTCGTCCTATAAAATTCGATAAATCTAATAGTTGCTATAAACAGCTGATTATAGAAAAATCAACACAATTTTAGTGGGGCCGGAAAACAGCTGTGTAGTGTGACCAGTCGACGGGACGGGACAAAGAAAGACAGACAAAAACAAAACAATGACTTGTGAAGTAAGACATTGCGGAGAAATTCGCGATTTTAGGAAGGTTCAGGAGTATTTTGGCCTCGGACATGGTGAGAAAAGGAACCTTAGCAAACGCCCCTCAGATGGTAATCCTGTTTTATTCGCTCCGAACAGACGACAACTGGTTAAATGCAATTAACTACGCTGTATCGCCCACTGGTGAGTTGATTGCCTTAGCGCAGGGGGAGAAGTTGGCATTTCTGTCCACCTGCTGGAACAGCCATGGGAATGCAAACAATACCTATGCCCTGGGATGGTGTGGCGAACTGGAGGACCCAAATCAGATCGTTACCAGCCTCACCTGTCTGCCGATGACTCAGAGTCGACGGAGTACCGACGGAGCCGTCGAATGGACCTGCGTGGCAGTGGGCCTGGTCTCGGGCCTCGTCGTTTTCTACACAGATTCTGGCGTAAAGCTGTTTTCTCAGTGGTAGGTCGACAAAGATCCGGCATGGTAAGAGGTTCTTGACAAAAATCCATTTTGCAGCTGCCAGGAGGATCCGGTGATAGGCGTCAAGCTTCAGTCGCCGCCCCGCCACTCTGAAGGCGATTTTCTACTGTACATTATTTATCCGCGCTGTCTATGCTTCGTCCAAGGCCAGGACATCTTGCCTACTCTCAACAACTGTCGGCACAACGTACAACGCGGAGCCCTGGAGCGGGGCTCATATCCCACAGCCGATGTGGTACCATTTCAGAAATACAAGTTCAAACAGGAAAAACAGGCCGTGATCAACGACGCCGCCATTTCAAGCACCCAGCGACCACCAACCTACGATCACATTGTACAGCAGAGCATTGGACACGGCTATTTCGCAAAGGTACACGCCACGCCTCCAAGATGCGCCCAGGTGCTGGCTGCCGGAGCGGAGCCTTACTTGGGCTTCTTTGACGCCGAAGAGGGTTACAAAACCATGTCGCTGGGCGAGGTGGCCAAGGATGTGATTGGAATAGCGTACAAAAACCTGCTGGGCGGCATTTTTCGACGAGCTCCTGAACCATTGCCATCGCCCGAAGAGTCTCCACTACCCGTGCCCACGAAGGAAGCGCCAATGAGGATCCGCTGTCGCTTGTACGACGGCAAGCGAGATGGCTTGACCTTGGCCGTTGCACCCGGAGGACGGCTGGCAGTCGTCACGGACAATCTGGACCGAGTGATGCTGGTGGATACGCAGCAGGCCATCATTCTGCGCGTGTGGAAGGGCTACCGGGATGCCCAGTGCGCCTTCGTTCCCGTCAAAGAGCGATCTGTGCGCGGAATCAAGACTCACAAGCGAAAGGCCTTGTTTTTGGTCATTTACGCTCCCCGTTTGGGCTGCCTGGATATCTGGGCGCTGCAAAATGGACCCAAGGTGGCTGCCTTTAATGTCTCCAAAAGCGGACAGTTGGTTTACAACAATCACAGTGCTTTGGGTGCCGTCAACGGTGGTGGATCCTCAGCCGGGAGCAGCCAATTACGCAAGACGCTACCCATTAACCACTGTCTATTCCTAGATCCCACCGATGGAAGCCTGAAGGAGGTGCTTATTCCGTTTCATTATGCTCTTAGCGAAACCAGTTCGCAGACTTCTCGGGATATCCACATGCTGAGGCGTCTTAGGAACCAGCTGAGGACCGCAAACCACGGCGATGCCAAGTTGGAGGAGATTGCCGAGCTGGCGAGTGAACTGCAGACCTTGGAGGTGCGCCAGCAGTGCCTGGAGATGCTGCTCAAGAGCAAGAAGCTGCAGCCACGTGTGTTTCAGTGCATCATCAACTCTTTTATCGAGAATCCTCTGCCCGACGCGACCACATCCCAAGAGTTTCTACACCAAGTCCAAAACTACAAGCGACTAACTGATTTATACTTGACCTTGAGTGAAGCCAATCAGCGGGGTGACAACGAGCCGCCGATAGATCATCTGGAGCTCTCCGATGCTGATCTGGTGACAATTAACAAACTTGTTTTGCTCCTGGACGATGGCAATGATGAGGCTAAGCCCGCCACCGCTCGCGAGGTTAGCTTTAAACTACAGGAAGAGCACAAAACCGAGGAGTTTGTGGATTACCTGAGCATCTTCAACATAGAAAGTCCGGATGGCATCAGCTTACTGCCGGATAAGGCCGACAAGTTTGGTAGCGTCAGCATCGACCTCTTTAGCCAGTTCTTCGCCCAGGGCTTGTGCTTTAGCCAGTTCAAGGAATGGATTCATCAGTCCTGCCTGCCCAGCATGGATCTGCTTACACTGATCATTTGGTTCTGGCTGGAAAAGCCTTTCAAATACAATAACTGGTAAGAGAAGCTGATATTTTCCGTAATTCTCCCTTTCATAACATACCTTTCGTGTTTCTGTTGCAGTGATGAAGTCATTGAGGACATGTCAAGGATAGCTGCCATGGTGCAGACAATTTGTGATTTGGCTGGCGAGCATATTCACGATTATGCCTACAATGCCATTTCTCCGTGGTGGCAGGCGGTGCGCGAGCTGCTCCTGGAAAGCAAACAGTTCTCCGGACTGCTCGTGGCCATTGTGTGCAAGACGGTGGCCAGCAATTTGTGGCGCAGTCGCAAGGAGGTGAGCGTTTGTTTACATTCAGAAACCAAATTACTAATCCATATCTGAGCAGGGATCTTGTGACGAATCTTCACAAAACGAAGAGGAAGAGCGCTGGGAACGGATCTCGCACGACGAGGCCCAGTGGGGACTACTCACCGGCAAACTGGAGGATGTGGCCGTCTTGGGTGCTATTCTTGGGTAAGAATGGAACTATTAATCTCATTAAGTCCTCTTTTACTTAAAGCTTCTTTCATTACAGCAAGCCACTCACCTGCAGGGATCCTGTTGGTCCGGAAATGTCCTACGAACCGCCCGACTGCAGCCTCAAGAGTATTGTGAGCAACGGAAAAGGAATCATCACAGAACTGACTGCCAAGTGGTTGATCAGTGCGCAACTGCATCCGAGTAAAGTTCTGGAGATTTCGGCGCCGGAAAATGAGAGTGATGAGGAAGCAAAGACAAAAGCCAAACCAGCGTCCAAGGAGGATCTCTCTAAAGCGGATACCGACTCCGAAGAAGACCTGGAAATGGCCAAGGAAGTCCAGGATCCAAGCAGAGAAGCCTCCGAGCCTATACTCGAGCGTTTGGCTCTGCTGCGAGCCCATTTTCCCTTCAGCCTAGAGTCGGGCGTTCTCCTGAGCCTCATGTCGTGGCAATACATGGTGCAATGGAGCAAGCAGCTTTCATCACTGGATCACTTTAGGGCAGCCCTTCTCTGTCTGACCGAGTTCCGAACTCCTGACTGGGCTTTGAAGCACGGTATATGCTGCATGCTTTGGAATGCCACGCTAAAGTTTCCCCTCCAGGCCGCGGCCAAGCTGATCCAGAAGGTAGGCCGTCTACCTGTGGACAAGATGTGTCAGCAGGATTTGGAGATGTCGGCGGGGAAGGTGCCCGAGTTCCTCGAGCTCAGCCTTGAGTTTCTTGATCACTTTTCCAGCTCGATGGAGCACGACAAAAGGGAACTGCAGTTTGAGCAGTCCCTCAGTGAGGGAGCTCTGCCCCTGCAGTTCTTGGCCCTCCAGCAACACCACGCTATGCCGCAGCTGCTCCAACTGCAAACCGAGCTGTGTACGGTCCTCCATTTCGTGGCCTTCTTCCAGCTGCGCATTCCCAAACCAATGACCACGCTCTTCGACTCAATGGGCAACAAGGCTCTGCTCGCGGATATCAATAAGGAGCTGCCCTATGTGTTGCCCGCACCGGATCTCGTCCTGCAGCAGGTGCGTACTGACTTCCTGTGTCGCGTTGTCTCCGCCACCATGGACCTGATTAGGGAGGATCTGGAGCAGTTGTATATCCTGGATCATGTCTTTTACATGTCGAAGATCTGTGAACTGGCCGACAGCTGGGATCTAGACAAGCTGCCCATCTTGAGGCGTCAGGTAAGCCAAGTAACCTTTTTTTTATTAAAAACTGGCATCGTAGCAAGCCATGAAATTTATTTAAGGAACAGTTCACAGTGGGAACTTCACACTTCGTTTAGCTGTTTAAACGGAAACACACGAAACACTGGAGAATAAAAAATAATATTTTTCCCCTCTCCCCCAGGTAGTGGATCTGTACGCATTAGGGTACGATGCCGAAGCCCAGATGCTGCTCCACCATATCGCTGAGGATGAGGAGCTTGGCCGGCTTCTGTTGGAGATAGCCGGCAGAAGGCTTAATGTCTACGCGGAGAGCTCACAGTCCACGTTCCTCAAAATTGCTTCTGTGGGCCATCAGTTACTGGCCTACCTGGACAACCTGGTAAGTGCGGCCAGCGTTTTTTACCCGCAGTATTGACCCTCACGTCTCGTCCTCGCAGAAGGAGCCGCTGACGGAGCAAAACGTGCAGATTTCAGCTACCAAGCCGGACGAGATTGATGTGGCTGCTATCGACCGCCTGCTATCCCATGCCTACAAGTGCCTCTGCCGCCGCGAGTCGAAGCAGCTGCCCATCATCGCACAGATGTACAACGCCGTGCGCATCCTGCAGAACTGAGGGGGGAGAGCGAGGATAACACAAGACACTAGTTGTTCCCTACATTATATAATTGCCAATGGTCAGACAAAAACACTAGGATTTCTTAAAATGGATGTATACCAAAAATGAATTTAGGATGCACACTTGAAGCACACCTGTTTACGAATGGATGCATGCAAAACGAAATGAGTTGAGGATACAAACTTGAACCACACATATTAACAAATGGATGCCGACTTATCGAAGTATTTGAGGATGCATACTTGAAGCACACATCAACCATCATTGTAATATCGATACCATGTTATATTTTGCTTAACACTGATTATATTCAATGATTAAAGCTATACAAAATGTATATCAACGTTTTCTTTACGGCAAATAACTGAATTTAATTTAATTTTTTTATGATACCTTAATTGGTTTACAAAACTCAATATCAATGAACTTGAACGTGATTATTTTTCGGAGCTCGAGCCTTGGGCTTTCCCTCCGCGGTGGATCGAACGAGGGGCTCCGGCGTAGGCAATCTATCCGGCATTTCGGCGGCGTGGACCTTGAGGTGTGTGTATACGGCAATGTAGCTCTGACTGGTGTCCAGTTCAATTATTTGCTTTTGGCATGTCCGGCCAGGCAGAGAAAAGTGCTTCCCCAGAATGGGTTCCTTAAGGGATTTGGCCAGAACTTGCCTCAGATCCATCACAATGTTTCGATACACTCAGAAGTTAATGTTTCATAATATCCATAGAAAAGGGATCTAAGTTTTTATATGTCTACGATTCGAAGGATACCACGACCGAAGTTGTACTAGGTTAGTGGTACTGACTCGGACTAATCGGAAAACAACTTTCCCTGCTTCGTGGCAACAAGTAGCTCATTTTTTTGGCATTCCTTTGTCTTCCACCCTTCACCTCTGCTCGGTTATGAGTTATTTATTTATTATTCGTAGCAGAAAAGTTGATTCTTTGGTTTGTTCAATTTGGGAACTTGGCAGAGACACGCAAGGCCAACCAGAAGGCAGGAATTTGTTTCGTGGTTGGGGCTTAACATGCTGATAAACGTATAGGATAATGAGGAACGTCGTTAGAGACAGTTTCATGTGGTTGCTTAATGTTCTGCGGATTGCTTTTATGGGCGACTTACAGTGAGCTAACGTTCTATAGGATATTTATACATCGTTTCTTTACAAAAATAAAGAAAAAAGGAATATTATTAAGGCATGTTACTGTTTTAATGTGTGTATACGGCTTATTTACTTTGAACAATCACTAAAGGGTCTACTAGCTTAAGGTCTCTATAGGCAGCGGGCAATCAGTTCGTTGATGGCATTGCCACGGTCGCCATATTCGCCGCCGCGTTTATACGACACAGATACCTTCTTCTGCCAGCCATTGCTGGGACTCGATAACTGCAAAAATAATACACTTGCGATTGTAATCACATATATCCCGAAACGTAAAGAAAACATACCATAAACGCGCACAGAAACTCGTTGACAGCCGCAAAATTTGGGCCCACTGTGCAGATCTCGTGAATGATGTCCTCCAAGCAAATAACACCCTTCTCACCCAGCTGCTCCTCCACCATTGTGTTAGACTGGATGGCCGTTTTCTTGTCGTTGATCCGGGCGAAACCCTTCTTAAAGACCAACTCGCGAATTGTGCTCAGCGAGGGGTTTCCATAGACCACAAAGGGTTCAATCACGCGCAACAGCAGCTGATTTTCCTTGGTGTTCTCCAGGAAGACGGCGTTGTGACGCTGGGGCATGCGCAGCGATTTAAATATTTCGGATGTGGTCTTGTCGAAGATTTTCTTTCCCGCATGCCGCATCACAAACAGCAGCTTCGGGTTGGAGTCCTGGGCGGCTTCGGCACTCTGCTCGGTAACGTTGGTGCGCAGTATCGTTTGCTTGATTCGCTTGGCCGTGCGCTCGGCCTTCAGGTAACCCATCACAAAGGATTCGGCACGCCGGAACTTGTGATGCTTGTGGAGAGCATTGCGGCGCTTGATGCGATCACTTATCCTCTGCTCGACGACCGACTGATCCTGTCGAATTCGCCTCTTGCGATGCCTCAGCACAGAGACTGTTTTGCCGGGCAATTTGTTAGGTACTGCGTATCTGGAAACGGATATGTGTTTATTTAGCACGGTTTAGCAGTTTTGCCCAGTTTTAATTCACTCACTTGTCCGACATTGCTGGTTTTTGGTTTTCTTTACAATGAAACACGTGCAATTACCAAAACAAAAACTAAAAAGAAATAGTGGTCAGTGTGACCGTAGAGACTGGGATACGATGTATCGATGGCTCAACCAAATTACTGCGTTTCGCGGTGACTGGCAGCAGCGTTAAAATTGGAGTATTCGAAATAAAAACATCTCCAAGACTACATGTTTGTCTTGGAGATGTTTTAATTTCGAAAATAACGAAAAAAAAATTACAACAAATATTTAAAATTTATATTGGGTCGCGGCAGTTGCTTTTTCTTGTCTCTTTCTCCTCCAAAAAAAAGTCGCCTCCGCGATTATGGGTTGCTCAATGCTTGTTTTGGTTATCGATAAATCCATTCCCGATGACAGTTGTCTGCTTTCAAATTCAAAGCGGGTTGTTTTTTATATACACAAATTTCTCTATTTTTAACTGCGAAAAACCTGCATCTGTTCTCCAAGGTACAAAAGTTAACTAAACTGATTTCAATGGCAATCACACATTTGCATTTGTAAACAATCAATCCAACTCTCAATACCAATTTCCGGTTTTGAGAGTTTGTTCCTCTCTTTCAGAATTTGTTATGACGCACACGCGCGAACCGCGCCACTCTCCGTCGTTTTGGGGTTGAAATTAGCTTTAGTATGAAAATGCCGGTCTCGATGCCAACGCACAGTCGCTGCCCGCAGTTGAAGCCGTTCCGTTGTGTCGCGCTTGAGGTAATAAATCGTGATTTACAGCAAAGCAAGATAAGCCGAAGAAGTAATCAACGAAAACTGCATTCCGAAACGCTGCAAAAAAGAAAACACAAACGCGATAAAAACTACAGCAGCTACAGTTGCAATTTTTCAGTGCCACGCGTCGCAGTTTGCCTCGCGATGACGAAACCGTGAAAATTAGCACGCGGCGACGGAGGCACACGCACAGTCATACCTCATCCCCCTCCCCCGATTACCATGTAGCACTTTAAAGCTCCGTTCTGTTAGCGAACGAAGGAGATAGTGTCGAAAAAACATAATTAAAGTTTATGTCTATGACAGCGGGAGATTAGTGTGCGGTGCCAGCGCAACAGCGAACAAGTCAAGGCTGCAATTGACAAGTATTAAGACAATAAAGAAGAGCCAACAGGTTTATTGCACGTGCTGGAAATATCTCTCGTTTGCACTGATAACACACGGGCATCCTCCCATAAAGTGGCATTTATTTTAGTCTTCCCCTTTCACTTTCCAGTGGCAATGCCAGCTATTCTCTGCTAGAGGAGAACCACACTTCAGCTGCCAAGCATCATGACGGACAGATATGCCAATGGAGTGACCACCAGTCTGGTGGACCCAAATGGACGCAGTTCAGCTGCCCCAGCAGAAGAGGAGGCGGAGGAGAAAATCGTCCTGAAACGGAAGCTGACCCTCATCAATGGTGTGGCCATAATAGTTGGAACTATTATCGGATCGGGCATCTTCATAGCCCCCACTGGAGTCTTCTACTACACCGAGTAAGTGTCTATGCCATGCACATATAGTATCATCCTTAATTCAATTTATTCACAAAAAAGGTCAATTTAACTGTTAATTAATGGATTTATTGTCGCACCAATTAAGAGAAATTTATTAGTTGTCGATTTTGTTCCCTTGACAAAGTGCTCTCAGTCGCAATATTGCTTTAATATTGCGTCAGCTTTAAAGTTTAATTAGTGTTACAAGAAGGCGTGTCAAGTTCCAAATTATTGATAAACAAAAAGGTTCGGCGAAAATTCCATACAAATGTCGGAAGCACCCACTTACGGAAATAATTTATTAAACGCATTTGTTAGTCAATTTATGGAAGTTTCTTTAAGGAAAGTTCTTTGGGAATATACATAAATGATTCAAGTGCAGGCACTTACTTTCATGGATTTAATTATTAACATTAATATATCACTTAATTTCACAGCTTAGAGTTAGCACTTCTTTGTTAATAAAAATTGTAAACTTGAAAGAGGCACTCTATTTTTAAATTAAGTAGTAAATGATATTTACTCATTCCAGAACGCTTTTATTTATAATCTGCAAACTAGTTACTTTTTTTTATTTATTTACATTTTTCTGTGACGCTTGGAGAGCTCAAGTTGTATTTAAAAGTTGATTTATTTCTTTATATCCCTTCCAAGATTGTTTATTTACTTTAACTCTGTATATATTTTCCAGATCTGTGGGAAGCTCTCTGTTGATTTGGTCTGCTTGTGGGATTCTGTCGACCGTTGGAGCTCTTTGCTATGCCGAGCTGGGCACGAGCATCACGAGATCTGGCGGGGATTATGCCTATCTGCTGGTGTCCTTCGGACCGCTCGTGGGCTTCCTGCGGCTGTGGATAGCACTGCTCATCATCCGGCCAACCACACAGGTCAGTGTTCCTGCTGTCCATCAATTGAATTACGGAATATTTATTTGTTTTGATTGATTGGTTGTTGAGGCAAATAAATAAAACTTTATTAAGTGACGACGATGGACTACCTTCGAACGGAATTGAATTCAATTAGGGAACACAACTTTTGAAAACAACTTTCACTGGCTTAGAATTGACGATTTGATTTCGTTACAATTTAATTTGTGATAAATTTATTATTTCTTACAGACCATTGTGGCTTTAACATTCGCCCATTATGCCGCCAAGCCGTTTTTCCAGGACTGTGATCCGCCTGAGAATGCCGTGAAGCTACTCGCAGCCATTTGTTTAAGTGAGTCTGCCTAGGGAAAGCTCCATCCCATCTGTGCATCATTAATTATTCCTCCCCTATTCCCCTAGCTCTGCTCACGGCCATTAACTGTCTGTCCGTCAAGGTTTCGATGAAGGTGCAGGATGTGTTTACGGTGGGCAAGCTGCTGGCCCTCATCATGATTATTCTGGCCGGACTCTACTACATGGCCACGGGCCAGCTGGAGAACTTCAGCAATCCATGGGAGGGTACCTACACGGCCCGCAACATTGGCTATGCCTTCTATAATGGTCTGTTTGCCTTTGGCGGCTGGAACTACTTGAACTTTGTTACCGAGGAGCTGCAGGATCCGTACAAGTGAGTGAGGGGACGGTTCCGATTCTCTTTCCAAACATGACAAATGGTTTGCCAGGGATTCTTTATACCAGTCATGCCGTTTGCGTCATGCGCAGGCAGCAACAAGTTGAAACTTGTTGAGCGTCCTTGATGTCATACGGCCGAGTGGGAGGGAGGGATGTAGGATGCTGACTTCGGTTTCCCTTTAACGAATTCAATTTGCTCATGAGAAGCGCAGCAATCAATTTAAGTGCTCCACCCCCACTCAAGAGCCGGAGCTAAGAATGGAAACAGCACGTTCTTTTTCGCACAGAAAATAAATATATGTATATGGCCTTATCACAATTTTACGCAACTTTGTAACGAATTTAAAATTTTCCATTTTGAAAGAAACACTGTTTCTAGAAATTACAATATTTTTCCATTGCAGAAACCTGCCGCGTGCCATTTGGATAGCCATGCCCCTGGTCACAGGCATTTATGTTCTGGTTAATTTGGCCTATTTCGCCGTGGTCAACAAGCCGGAGATGCTCAGTTCATTGGCCGTTGCGGTGACCTTTGGTAATCGCGTCTTTGGACCCTTGGCCTTTATGGTGCCAATTTTCGTGGCATTGAGCACCTTTGGCGGAGTGAACGGGGTCCTATTCACATCGGCGCGACTGTTCGCTACTGGTGCTCAGGAGGGGCATCTGCCCAAGTTTTTCCAGCTGTTCCACGTTAAGCAGCAGACTCCCATTCCCTCTTTGATTTTCACCGTAAGTTTGGTTTGGCACTTTTCATTTTTCTTCGGAACTATTAACTCACAAATGTATATATTTATTATTCCAAGTGTTTGATGTCGTTGCTCATGCTGTTGACGGATAATGTGTACCAGTTGATCAACTACTTCAGCTCGGTCTTGTGGCTGTCAGTGGTGGCCAGCATAGCCGGAATGTTGTGGCTAAGACACAAGAGGTTGGTAGTTGTATACCGTAGAATATACCTTCCTATAATGTTAAGGTTCCTACACGATAGATAATAAATATATTTATACAATTCCAGGCCCGATCTGCCACGCCCGATTAAAGTACATCTGGCACTGCCCATTATATTCATGGTAAGCTGCGTGGCGCTGGTGCTCCTTCCGAATTTGGATGAACCTGGAAATCTACTCGTGGGCATCGGCATCACCTTGGCTGGCATTCCCTTCTACTACATCTTCATCGCCTGGCAGAAGAAGCCCAAGTGCTACGGGCGGCTGTCCAACTCCGTAGTAGAGATTTGTCGGGCCATTTTCAATACCACAGTCATTGAGTCCAACGAGGCCCTAAAGTAGAATATGCGGAACTCACCCACGCAGAACTTGGCGCATTTAGTTCAAACACTCGTATTTGATATTCAAAAATACTAAAGGAAAACAAATTGTGAAACTCAAATCTATTATATTTGAGATTTAAATCAGTTATAGGTTTTAAGAGGATAAACCCTGCCCCCCTTTGTATGATATTTTTTGTGCTAGGCCACTTTGGCGTTTCTCAAAACGAAATCGGCGTCATCGATTGGAATTTATAATAGTTTAACCATATTTATTTGAGCAAGCGAGCTCCTCAGTTAACAGGTTTTACACGAAATTAGATAGCCCGATATAGACTTACTTCCCACTAAAAGTTTACTTTAGAGTTTACGGCTCGGTGCTACAATCCTGATTCCTTTTTTGGCATAAACAGGAAATAGGCTTTAATGGGAACAATCTATAAAATGTGACGTGTTTAGGGAAGCAACCACACAGCAGTACAATAACAAACAACACATATTGATGTTTTTAACTTAATCGCTTAGCAAATTAAATGTATAATTGCAAACAAATCGGAACTGAATTTAAATTGTTTTTGGTGGCACCTTTAACAAAACTACAGCAAATCGGTTTAAATATATAAAATAAAAGGGATCAGGGGATGTCCCAGAAATAGCTCTTAATTCAAAATGATTTTTAAATTTTATCTAAATGTATGCGTCAAAAGTGCACAAAGAAATTCTCAACAAGAAATGAGACTTCAATGTGTTCACCCCTATTACGAGTTATATACGAAAGAATTTGTAAAATCTCTCTGGAAGTTTTAGGTGTTTACCTGACCCTACCTGCACTTCTACGTAGAAGCATCTTCGTATATCTTACGAAGGTTAAAATCCATAGCCGTTTCCACGAGGGTTGTGCCGCGAATAAAGTCCGCTGCCACAATATTTGCATGAGTGCCCAACTCATCCCGGTAGAGGAGTGAAATCCGCCAGTTCACATTGTCGGCCATCTTGCGCAGACCGCCATGCTTGTCCAGGATGACGTCCCAGGTCTCTGGGGTCAACTCCGCCATATCGGCTATCGGGCGACTGTATAATCGTCTGCGAGAAAACAAAAGAAAGATATAAATGGGATTCTTATCTAATCGAGACAAAACTCACGCTATGTCGAACTCATTGATGTTGCGCAAATATCTCTCCAGACGCGGCCAAGTCTGTACATTGCCCCAGCGCTGGTCCACGGGTCCAAACAAGGTCTCTGGGAACTCATCCACCATGGCCTGCTTATCGTAGGCGAGGAACACGTTCTGCTTGCGGGCCCAAATATCACGAAGCGATGCACTCCAGTTCAGCGAGGGATGGGCTATAAGGTCCTGGAACTGATCACGCAGATAGCTGACCAGCAGGCGGTGCACTCCCAGTCCCTTGCCAAAACCTGAAACATATAATGAACATTATTGCATGATTAATTTCAAAACCATTTTCACTCACCAATTGGAAATTCCTTGAGTCCAAAAATGACTATTTCGTTGGTCTCGTAGACAAAGTCCCGCACCTGGTTGATGACCTCCTGCAGCGGACGCTGCTTTGTGATCCCATGGTATATGAAGAACTGTTCCGCGGAATTGCGATAGTAACCGACACGAATGTCCAGATAGCGCACTCCATGCATCAGCTGGCCCCGAATGTCGTCGTCCTGTGTCAGAGCATACTTGGTCACCAGGGTTTCGCGGAGCAGCGGATCAAAGTTCGGTCGATACGAGCCGGAATCGTGGGTCCCGGGAATGAAAAGATCCCGAAGACGGAGCTCGCCTATTTTGGATTTAAGGTCGTTCATCCAACGGGGAAAGGCCTTGAGGCAGGTTCTCGCCAGGATGTCCCCCTCTGCGTTAATGTAACTGGCCCAAAAGCCATAGCAGTGGGTCTGCGCCGTTACATTCTTGGACAGTTCGTAGTCGAAGGGTACTCCGGTGGTGAACCACTGCGTAGAGAGACCCACATTCGGTTGGAGCCCAGCCAGAACGGGCAGCTCTCCGCCGTTGGCAATCCAGAACTCTTGGTTAATGGATTGGCTTGGATCCGTGTACCCATTAATGGGCACAAAATTTCCGGATCCCTCTTCCGAGCCACTACCCTCCTCCCGGGGAAAGGCTGCCAAGGGAGTACCAACGGGACGGAGGCGTTTCTGGAAGACATGTGCCTCCTGAGTGGTGATCAGGACACGATCGCCCTTCCTCGCGGGTGCATTGCGCCAGGAGACCTCCAGGAATCGTTTGCGCGCACTAATCGTCAGCCAAAGCTTAAGGCTCTTCGGATCCTCGAAGCGATACGTCTGCGCCTCGGACCAGGAGACGAGCAGCGCCATCAGCGCCAGGAGGAACACTTTTCCCACCATATTTCACCTCCTCTGATTGAATTAATGCTGATTCAGACTCGCTGCAACTGGCATTAATCAGCGGATCGGAATCAGAGCAATAAAGTAATCACGACACCCCGAGAGAGATCACAACCGATTGCGTCGAGAGCTCCACGCCTAATGAACCGAGACCCCAAGCCCCAAGCTCCAGGTGGATCTTATCTGTAAGTGGTTCCTATGGGCGACCAGTACCAGTGCGAACAATTGGAACTTGACACCGAGAGAGCTTGGTGAGAAAAGTCGGCGTTGAAATTGTCATGTAAATATTGAGACTTCCTCGAAACTATATCGGATTCTGTGCTGTTCAAATGAAGTCTCTCTGTTTACCCTAAGGTTTCCCTATAATTAATCCATAGATTTAAATTCACTATATATATAGCAACTATAATGTTCAATGACTGCGTAACTAGAACAATTGTGAGTCCGAACAATGGGCGCGGGAAAATTCTCAGGAATGTACAAATTATCAGATCTTATTTATTCGCACTCGGTCTTAATTGGCAGTGAAACGTTCGTTTTAAGAACACAAAGAGATTCCGGAGGTTTTGTAAATATATGTACTTCCTGTAGGAAGCAACTGAACAATAGGCTATTTTACTATTATTTATGCTCAACTCCGGAACGCGTAAGCATATTAATTTATAATTTTAAGCAACCGACCGACTTAGTTTAGGTCATTTCGATCCCAGCTTCGCCTCTCAACTGAAGCTCAAATCAAGAATGAACCTGATCCAGGTCAAGATTGGGCGAGATTGGTTCTGTTGTGGATTTAACTCGGCAACTTTCATTTCACTTGATATTTGAGTGTAAAGTAATGAACAAATATAATTTCCTCTCAAACGTTTTAAATTAACACTTCTTTCTTTAATTAATTTGTATTTTTTGGGTTTGTTTTTAAAAATGAAATGTCTTTAAGCTTTTGGATTTGAATTTTAAAACTATTGCTATCAATTTTAATAGAGTAATATTTAGCCATTGATTAGTAGATATAAAAATATGTAAATGGGACTATTTAAATGGATTTATTTACAGTGTATTAATCTATCTATTATTTTATTCATTTTAGAACCTCAATGATACAAATTAAAATTTGAAAATCAAAATAAATTTGAAAAGCAAACTTTCAGCAGCTAACGGTCTAAAAATACTATTCAGTATTTAATACGAATATATTGAAATTATACGACTTGGCCACACTACTTAACAGCTGATTCGGCGTCTTCAAACCCAAACATTTAAGAATTTTGTTTTGTTTGTTGTTTATATTGAAATTATTATTAAAAGCCATGTTGCACTCTCAGGCAATTCACTCTCTGCCCACACTGCACCAGCCTCTGCACTCCAAGGTATCAAATTATTTAAACAATCAGCGGAGAACGGGGCAATTCTGTGATCTGCTCCTCGAGCTAGATTCCGACGATGCCCTGAGTTTAAGCGTTCACTTCTGCGTCTTGGCCGCCCAGAGTCAGTTGATAAACACCAACCAGAAGCAACAGCAGTTTTCCATTCACAACCCTTTGAAGATCACCATCCGCAACTTCAGCTGCACTCAATGCCTGCATACAATTGTCGACTTCTTCTACGAGGACATTGTCTCCGTCTCCAAGGAGCACGAGCCACACTTCCGGGAACTGGCACAAATACTAGCCGTCACTGAACTATTGAACCTCTATCAAATGCAGCCACTGGGCGAGGTGAATGAAGCTTCAGAGGTTACAGCTCCCGGAGATAAAGGACTGAGTTTGGAGAATCCCGTGAAGAAATCCGAGGACGTGTTTGAGAATCAGCAGAGCTACTTTAAGGTGCGGTAGGAAATGGCCAATCATTTTCGTTACTAATGACAGCATTTTCAGCTGAAGAACCCCAGAGCTGTGAAATCTAGCAGTAAGGTCAACTACTGCATTGGCTGTGACTTCAAGTGCTACCCGGTACAGAAGATGATCGAGCATATGGGAAGCTGTGAGCCCTCGCACCTCACGTGCTCCCTGTGTGAGGTGGGGTTCCTTCACTGGCGAGAATATGACCGACATCTTCGCAGGCATTCCGGAGACTTGCGCAAGCCCTTCTTTTGCCTGCAGTGCGGGATTAGGTTCACCACGCGGGCTGCCCTGCTCGTCCATCAGCCCAAGCACTCGACGGAAACGCCACACATCTGTCCGCACTGCGGCAAGGGCTTCAAGTGGAAACAGGGCCTAAGTAATCACATTCTGGTGCATAATCCCGAGAAGCAAATGCTCTGCGACGTCTGCGGCTATAGCACCACCCACATGAAGGCCCTCAAGTCACACAAACTGCTCCACACTGGCGAGTTCTTTGCCTGCACAGTTCCCGGATGTAAGCATCGCGCCAATCGCAAGGAGAACCTCAAGCTACACATCGAGACTCACAAGCAGGGACGGGATTTTATCTGCGAAATCTGTGGCTGCAAGTTCAGCCAGAGTAAGAATCTGAAGCGCCATGCCTTGAAGCATACGGAGAATGGTCCAAATCGTTACAAGTGCCAGCTATGTGGATTCAGTAGTCATCGTTCGGACAAAATGAAGGAGCACGTCCAACGAGTGCACACAGAAAAAGCGGTGCAACTAGAACTCTCTGAGACGGTGGACAGCTCATTTCCCGACGATTTCGACCTGCCCATTATCGAGACTGTGCCATCGCCCAAAAAGAAACAGTCCAAGGAAGTCCTCAAGGCGAAGCTTAAGAGAGAAACAAACGCCGAAAGGCGTTTGAAAATTTTACTGCCCAAGGAGACTGTCGAATAGGTGTAATCAAGGAAGGTGGCTAACGATTAGCTTAATTATTATATGACAACAGAAAGAACTTTTCAAACTGTTCAAACACAATGATACACAAGTATCAAATGATCTCTGATGAACGATTTGATAATAATTAAGAATTTTTGTACAGTTTTAATATTCATAGTAGCCACTAAAAGGTTAGAAAATGTTTTGAAAAATCATTTCATTAAAAGGCTGCCAATGTATTGTAAACAACATTGTCATAAATTGTGGAAGGTTATTTCTAGATTCTACAATGTTGGGGCACTAGTCCTATTATATCTTATCTAATCTTAGTAACTATTGCGTTGTTTTCCAGATGGAGCTGCAGAACCAATGACTAACCCGAGCGAGACTTCCGACCTTATCAGCACCTGAGTGCTACGTAACTGATGTGTTTCTATAAAAACAATTAGACCACAACAAACTGAAAGCTCTGTGGGGCGATAGTAATACTGAAATAAACAGAAGCTATACGGGAACTGAGAGGGAGGAACTGGGTCAGGCCGATCGATCAGGTTCTAACGCACCTCCAAGCGCGGCGATGTGCCGTCCCTCACGTTGCCCCGGCCGCCCATAAAGATATTTCTGGGTAAATGCACTTTTCGGGGTCTTTCGCTTGGGGGGCAATATATATATATATATATGGTGTTATATAACAACACTTTCCACTCGCTGCAGAAACGTGTGTATTATGAAAATATTCTGAAATAATTAAAATAAATGGGCAAGGCAAAGAATATGTTTGGCGGTGTATGCTTTTTTTTTTTTTTTTGTTTACCGCGCAGTTTGTAAACAACAAAAAATTAAATTGCGCAGCAAAAATTGACAAGCTGATTGTGCTCTCTCAGGGGAAGAGAGCAGTTCAAGGGTTGTCAGAGTGTTAGCCAATTATTGAGACTGCTTAAAAAGCAGTAAACTTTAAAACTTAGCTTATGTATTATGTTGCTTTTAAAAAAAAATTCCTAATTTTGTTTATCGTAGGCAAATAATTTCAAATATTAGGTTTAAATCAACTATAATCATTGGCGCTACTGCCAGTCTGGCAGCTCCGTGGGAGAGAGCTTTACACTGCGCCCAAGAAAGCTCTTCAGGGTATAAAAAGACGCAGCTCGGTCGAAAAAACTTCAATTCCGTTCGCTCAGCGAAAAGTGGAAAAAAATCAGCGACTCACCTGGGAAATTCTCGTTCCACCTGCGATTTTGCAGAGACCAAGAAAGGAGGAAGAAGAAGCAGAAGAAAGGAAGCAAGAACGCAGTTAATTTTGCTCAAAACTAGAAACGAAACCAACAACCATGTCCGAGGCACACTTTGATGAGTACGAGCACTACAATTTCGACCATGACAAGCACATCTTCTCTGGCCACAGCGGCAAGCAGCGCTCCAAGAAGGAGGCCACCGAGCACACCAATCACTTTGATCCCTCCGGACACTCCCGCAAAATCCTCACAAAGCTTATGAACACAAACAACAACAACAAGAAGGCAGCCGCCTGCAAGAACTGATGCAGGGCATCGGAGGAGCGGGAACGGCAACGGGAACGCAGAGAGAGCGGAGGAGAACGCAGCGCGTGGGAAGGTGCGAGAGAAAAGAAATCTTCGAATTTAAACGAGAAAAAAGGTTGAAAAATCACAGCAGTCGCTAAAAAGAAGAAGGAAAAAGAAAGAAAGATAGATAGAGAGAGAGAGAACAACAAAAGCCACCTGGGAATACATATTGCATTAGTAATTGCATTGTGTTTTCATGCGGCGCAAAACTTTGTGAACTTTATAATAATTTTAGTTTGCTTATAATTTCACAAACACAAAAAAAGGCAGATCTACTCTTAGCTTCTAAATATTCCTAAACTAATTCAGACTTACGCGTTTTAGTTGCTAAGCATTAGTGCGTTTCAAATAATGAAGTTTGATTTAGGTATTACTTATAAAATAAAGAGAAAACCAAAACTGAATGTCGAGTGTATTTTTGAAATGCAATGCTTTTACAGCAAGGTGTTTGTATTAGTCCCTGTATGCTCTGTACGTGTGAGAGTGCTTTCCAATGGCGTCAGTGTGTTGGTGCGCCTCTGGCTCTCAAGCTCACGTATAAACATATTTATAGCCTTTTAGTTGAACTCATTTGCACCCAACTCCTCGATTATCGCTACTGCAATTGCACCCGAGTTTTTCTTTTTCTTTGTTTAGTGTCATCGATTCCGCTGCAATATCGTACACATACTTATATTTGTATATATGTATGATACACTTGAACTTCTCATTTAGAAATGAGGTGTTGCAGTTTTGAAACGGAAATGTTTCCGCGACCTTCCATTGAAAGTTCACAATTGTACACACGCTAAACAAACTTAAAATGCATTCATTGTCATGCTCAATACATCTTCCGGTTTTAGTTAGCTTGTGTAAATGGGAAAGTGAAGTGCACTTATGCATATTGATTAAAATTTTAAGTCTTTCCACCATGCTTAAAATGTATTTTTACATTTTATGTGGAAACTTACAACAGCTATGTTTTTTTCCATTAACACGAAACGCACCAAACAAATAAACGAACATAAACATATACAAACATATATGTATGTATATGTAATACATAAATAGATTAATGAAACTTTTCTAGAAAGGTCCACTCTAATGCCACTCTCCCTCTTTTGCTACTCTCTTTGAGACATTTGCCGGCTTTTTAAATTGCGTTGTTGATATTTGGTAAACAATAAAACAGACTCTCGATCAGGTGGTTTTCCTACATATATGCTATGCATACATATGCCTATGCCGAATGTTAATCATCTCCAATGAATGACAAATATTTGCCACTCGAATTTAACGATGTGTTTTATCTGTTTCAAAATTGCATTTTTTATTACTCATTATATTGTTTCTGGAAGGTTGTTATCAGTTTCCTAAGTTTCTGGAAATTGCTTCATCTTTCAAATGGAATCTTTTCATGAATCATAACTAACAAACATAGAAATTATATTGTTATTTATTTTATAAAAGTTAATGGAAATCTGTCATTCTACTAGAATAAACTTATAATTTGGATTTCAAACAAAACAACAAACACAAATAAAAAAGTTTACGACCAGAGCTTTTTTAGAGGAGAACAAGTAAAAAAAATCACTAAACAAAATAGTGTAAACACTTTTGGGGGTAACGAAACTAGTTTGGCCCAGTGCGTTTTGCCGGTAAATAAATGACGCATTAGAAATTCAGGTGAGTTCTAGAAGTCAGTAGAAGTTAGCAACCATAAATATTACTTGTTAATTATACTATCGATTCATTTGCTTTTAATCTTTGGCACTCAATTTTGAAATCAAGAAAATTTAAAATTATATCATTTCCTATATTTCTTTTAAATTCCTATGAAATTTCTTGTGGAATTACAATTCAAGAATTATTATAAAATTAAAGCAATATACCCCAAATTATAATAAATTTCTATCTATGAACATTTTAACATAAATGTATCTTTAGACTCTACAGCCTATATGGAGCCTTGAAGCATTTTTTAAAATCTACCGAATGAGGCCTTTTTTTATAATTATCTATATATTTGAGTTGGGAAAATTGTATGTTAAGAAAAAATCATTTGCGACCCTATAAATCATATATATTTTTGATCAGCCTCAAATCCCTAAAATATAGCTTGATCGAATAAGCTATATTTTAGGGAAAAGTAATTTTTTCGATTTGTTAAAAAAATATAAGGGATTACATCGTTAAAATTGTCAAAAATTGGCAAATATTTTCATTATTTAAATTTTAAATTGAGTATATTATTAAGTTTTTTATAAAAACTAACATGAGCTTTCCGAAATTAATGCATTTATGATTTAGTTATGTGAGGTTTAAAATTCGGCAAGGCTTTGGCTTCCTAATTAAGTTCCTTTCTTTTTTTTGTCGTCTAGGATGTAACCTAGCTCTAAATGCTTATTTGTTGTTTACCCGAAAATAACTTAATTGTAGAAATGGATTGCTTTCTCGGTCCATAATGAAAGACACACGCTCTCCCCTGTGAAGCTGTGAAGTTGTGTATTATACCCGTAAATATGTAAGCCCCCCAAGATCGTGATTACGCGTGCCACACGACAGACGATGAACCGCGATGGCTCCATGGAACCGTACTATCCAATTACGAGTTCCTAAATTCCTCGACTCGGATTCCGCTTCACCCATCTTCCTAGAAGAGAACCATATTGCACACTTTCACCGCGAAAAAAAAAACGAATTTGTGGTCTGGGATTATGCATAAATGAATGGAGCAGAAGATCGAATCGGATCGGTTGTGGAGAGTACTGGATATGGTGCTAATTGGAGTGGCACTCGGAGTCGGATGAACCGTTAAATCGAAACTGGAGCAGTGGCCCAATAACGATGATGCACGCGGCCTACGGATTAGCACCTTTCGAAGAGTGAGTGCTACTACTACGGCGATGTTCTAGATATGCCCATGTCCACCATTAGCACCATCCGCAAAGGTGGAGTTTTTCTGGAGCAGCATTTGGGGCAGTCCGTTTAGTTGACGATTAAACTCCGAGCCGACTGGCCGTGCCGTGTCTCCCAGCGATAGAAGAGAAGGATTCGCTCCGGATAAGCAGGAAAACAATTGTGGAAAACGAATAATGTCAGCCTACGAAGAGATGTCAGCGAAGACGCCGCGCCGTCTGTCGCCGGTTTGGTTTCTAGTGATCACTCTGCTCCTGTTTGTGACTACCCTAACAGCGGTCGCTGTCATCGAAGCTGGACGCGCACAGAACCCTGCCGCCGGCCAGAGCGATCTCCTGATCCTCACGCGAATGTGGAATCATTTCAAGGCAGGTGCCGAGAACGATACGGAGGTCGCAACCGTGGAACGAATTGCTCGGGAAGCTGGCAATGCCACGGGAGACTCCGTGCCCATGCAGCATGGACAGGGCAGAGACTTCTACGAGGAGCAGCAGGCGGTGGTGGTTAATGCGGAAAGCATGGATCCCGTGATGGGACAGCGTCAAGATGCCTACGGGCCGCCCCAGAGCACAGAGGACTCCTACGAACAGGATCCCTACTACGATGTGGCGGACGACTATGGACCAGGACGGTACCCCTATCCAGAGTCCAGGGATCAGCCAGCTGAAGAGGATATCTCATCATCGTCAGAGACGGAAGAGGGCAGGGCGTCCCAGGCTCGTCCCTATGATTCCTTCTACGCTCCCTGGTCGTACGCAAAGAAACCAGCACCAGTGGCCACTCATCCAGCTGCTGAGGGGAATAACAGGAAGCTCCAGGCTACACCAAATAGGTGAGATATCTACACCAAAAACTCCACAAATATGAACCAGAGAAAACCTAATTATAAAATAATATGGATTTTAAAGATAATGGATACTGATGACGGATATTTCCTATGTCTTACACATATATTTGTTATAATCGATATTGCTTTTCATAAAACCGCTTTCACTGCAAGTCTCCAAGAAGCCTATTCTGTTATCCAAGATTTTGTATTCGGTTAATTAAAAGTTATTGATTTAAAAATTAAATTTTAGATTAAAAAATCTTAATTAAATTAAAAAACACCTTGCAAATTCCATATCAGCGAATGCATATTATAAATAAATGACACGCAGTTCGAAGATTCACAAATGGTACATACACATAAATATATAATATTTATGATTATTTGTCCATTATTTTGACACAATTTCACAATTGTATAAGTAATTTACCAATATCAAATAATGATAGAACATAAACAAATGTATATTTTTTGTTGTTTAACTACTAGATCCCCTTATCCTGCCTACGATGAGGTCTACGACTATCCCATGGGCTTCCAGCCACGTCCACATCCGGAAGCACAGATGGCCAAACAATCTCAGCCCACTCCCGAGACTGCGGTGGCCCCCCAGGTGCAGAGCGAGTCCACGCTGGTCACCGTGCTGAAGAGTCTCAAACAGATCTGGGATCTGTATCAGGCTCTGATGAGCGCCTGGAACGCTGTAAGCGAGCGCCATCAGCAGAGCACACAGAAGTACCGCGAGGAACTGGCGCAGAAACAGGCGGAGAAGGATCGAATACGTCAGCAGCAGCAGCAGCAGCAGAAAACGAGGATCAACTCTAAGAAACCCACCCGAGTGGAAGGAGAAAAGAAGAACCAGAACAAGAGGCCCACCACCACAACAACCAAAAAGTCTACAAGCTCAACCACTTCCACCACATCTGTTCCAGATAGCTCCTCCGAAGAGGAGGAGGACCAGCAGCAGGAGAAGGAGAAGGTGGAGAAAGTTGAGGCTGTGAAACCATCATCATCTGGCAAAGTGGAATCACGCAAGGGCGACAAGGCCAACTTGAGATCTGTGCGAGGTTTGCGTCAGAGACGAGACGCCGAGATCGAGGACAAGGCGGACACGGATGTGGGCGAAGGCCGCTACATCAAGGGAGATCCTCTCAAAGGCTACTATGACTTTGTCATTACAGAGGGCTCATACAAATTCTGGGCCGTCTTTCAGGTGCGGATTGCTTATTTACTTATATTTAAAATTTAGGACTTACCATATTCCGTCTCCTAAATCCACAGGTGGGCACAGCACTGCTGATCATCTACTCGACGTTCGCCGCCATTTACTACTCCAAGGTGAACCCGTTGACCAGTGACTACGACTATACGGATTACCTCGGCGGCGTTCGCTCTCTGTCCGGCGGCGATGCCGATTTCGTGGACGACAGCGATGCGACGATGACACCGCCCGCCTCGACCGCCTCCCGCATCATGGAGTGGATTCCACGGACGGCACACTCCGTCAAATTCATTCTGGATGCCATCGACAAGATGCCTCTGGATCACGACAAGACCAACGAGCCCGGCTGGTCCGCAGCCCAAACGACTGACACGGCGACGGGCATGAGATAGGGAATCTGTAACCATACGCGATATTTGTTAATGAAAATATAATAATGTTGAAGATAACTCTTAAGTTGTGTTTAATAATTGGTATTTGATTAAAATGAGGCAACAGGGAATGGAAGTAAAATCCACGGAATAGAAAAGAAACTTGAAAATATTTATGCATTTCGTTTTGTTTTGCATTTTTAGATTTACATGTAATTTCATAAATTAACTAGAAAGGAAACTTACTTTGGGATGTCGAAGCTTATACAACCTTACAGTTTGCAATTGAATTATAAGATCGAATTGGTAATTGATCACAAGTAAGTTTAAAAAATACGCATTCCCTGAATTGATTATTAGACAATTTTTTTTTTTTGCTCAATCAAATTTTAAAAAATTCATTCAAAAAATCTTTCATTTTCATTTGGAAAACTTTCTTATGTTAATTTTTATTGGCCTAATAAATCTGCATGCTCAATTTATGATTTTAAAAAACTAAGACTTTTCCCGATTTTTCTCAATTTTAATGATGTCACCCCTTATAAATTAAAAAACAAAATGGGCAAAAATATTTTTCCACCAGACACAAGATCGATTTGGCTGTTCATGCGGATCAAGAATATGTATTATTTATAGGGCCGGAAACGACTCCTTCACTGCGTTGCAAGCTTTTGACTGAACTTATAATACCCTGCAAGGGTATTATACCCCTATTAATACCCCTTGCATGGTATTATAATGTAGCAAAAATTTACACCAAGTAAGTTTTGAAACTATCGTAAGAGTAAGAAATCAATATTTGTGAATAATTTGTAATTAAGTTAGGCTGTTAACTCTTAGTATACATTTGTATGTATGGTTAATAAAAATTGCTGCATCACCTTAAATTAATATTAAGTATTGAGATTCATGACAATAATGTTATTAATTGTAATATAAACGCATAGCTAGCACATCTGATTCTTAAACTAGGCCTGATCCCTTCTAAGGCATCTTATAATTGGCATGATATAAATGAGATGGTTAAGCTTACCGCAGTAAAGGACACGTGGCTATAATTTTTCGTCATTCCGTAATTCCTTCCTGTGTATATACTTGGTGACTTCAATTAAGCTTCTCCTGGTTATCCGGATGTTTTGAATTGGCCACGTAACACTTTTGGGATCGAAGGCTAATCACTATCTCTATCACTATAGATGTAAACACTGCGGGAGACAGAGAAAGACTGAAGTCAGCGCGAAAGAAGTTCCCATATATATACTCTCTGAGTGAAGAGAACAGAGAAAGCTAGAGCGGGAGCGAGAGAGTGAAAGAAATGCCTCTAGAGATAGGCAGGGAGAGTTACAGAGAAAGAACTATCTGTAGAGATGCACAGAGAGAGAGATAGCCATACCGAAAAATTAGGAGCCAGAGAGTGAGCGAGAGAGAGAGAGAGAGAGGGCTATTCCCTGCTATTACAATATTAAATTATTACGAGAACGGAAAATGAATTCAGCAGCTATATGATATAGCCGTTCGATCCGGCCAGTTGCGACTTACATATATACTAGTGAGAGTTTATAAAGGACTAGCTGCACATTCATTTAGATAGCTTTAAGACTGAAAAATAATAGTTTTAAATATGAAAATTGAATTAATTATAATTAATGTTTCGTTGTTTTCAATATTTTGGAAAGCAAGCAAATAACGGTCACATTTTGAACATTTCCCCTTTTTAAAAATTATCCATTCACACAATGAAATGTGTGTCTTCTTCTTCGCTCAACGCACATTCAGAGTGCGACAGCTACACCGAAGCACAGCTGTTCACTATTTTTGGAAGAAAACAACACGTAGCTCTTCAATTTACAAATATTTTTGTTTGTAATAAAATAACCCGATGTAGAAGCATCTGAAGTGTTAAAAAATCAGCAACAATGAATATCGTCCACAGAAGATTAATAAAAGTAACACTGGTTTTGGCGCTGCTCGCAGCAGCGGCAGCCCACGAAGCCAAGGATTTTGACGATTCCATTTTGTACAAAATTGACTTTGAAGTACCCGAGTTGATAGGACAGCCAGTGAGTAGGACAAACGTTATCAAATTTATACAGTTCAATATCTAAAACCGCCTAGGACTTGGGCAATCAGATGCGAACGTTCTACACAACGGACAAGGAGAAGTACGAATGTCTGATTCCCACTTTTGAGCGCCAGAAGGAGGAGGAGAAGTCTGACAAGCCGGAGTTGTGTAAGTATTGGGTGTATTTCTTGAGGATTACTCTGCAGCTCCTTTTGTTTTTTTTTTTCGGCAGCTCCCATTAGCCTGTTGCAGCCTATTTTCTCCGCTTTGACCTGTTCCTATCGCATTGAGGCCTACTGGTCGTATGAAATCTGCCACGGACACCATGTACGCCAGTATCACGAGGAACGTGAGGGCAAGAACATCAAGTTCCAGGAATACTACCTGGGCAAGTGGGGTGACGAAAAGACAGAGCTGCTGAGCAAGGCCTGGGCGGCAGAACTAAAGGATGGCGGCAAGCCCAAGTACAAGACCCTCAAGATCGACAACACCCGATATCCCTACTTCGAGATGGAGTTCAACGATGGCACCATGTGCGACATTATCGATGCTCCTCGCACCACAATGGTGCGCTATGTGTGCTACCCGCACGGCAAGGATGAAATTTACTCATTCAAAGAGACCTCCTCATGTAATTACGAAGCCATTATCCTCACCTCGGCGCTGTGCGTCATTCCTGGCTTCCATGCCGAGGAAACGAAAGAGCTGTCGATCAAGTGCTTCAACTCGGAAACCGAGGCCCACAGACCACTAAGTATGCTGCGTTCGGAGCTAAGTGAGTGGGCTGAATCCGAGGCGGATCTACTCGTTTCCAAGGAGAAGGAGAGCAAGGCGTCGGCCAAGCTCTGGCCCAAGGTCGATGGCGACATGGTGACCTTGAAGTACAGCGGGGATGTGGATAAAATCATTCTGGAACTGATTAGCAACGGGGACCTCGAGGTCGACGGCGACTACCAACAGCTTTTGCTAAGCAGATCTGCCGGCGGCTCTGTACCCACTCCCGTCACCGATCTGACGCCCATCAAGGAGTTTGTTTCGGGCAAGAATTGCCTGACTGGGGTAAGAAGATCCCCAAATGATCAGTGATTATAGCTAATCTTACCTTTTCTGCAGGGAAACGGCTGGTGGAAGTACGAGTTCTGCTATGGGCGCCATGTACGCCAGTTCCACAAGGACAAGAACAGCGAGGTGGAGCTGTACTTGGGTTATTTCAACGAGGAAGCTCATCGACAGTGGGCCAACATCAATCCGGATAAGGGAGCCCGGCGTGCCGGCTTCACATCCTCCATCTGGCATCATTACGGGAAGGGCACCCACTGCGACCGTACTGGCATGCCCCGTGAAGTGGACGTCAAGCTGACTTGCACACCGGTTACCAGCAGTGGTACTGCTGTGTCCATGTATCTGCTGGAGCCGAAGACGTGCCAGTACATCCTGGTTGTCGAATCGCCCACGATATGTGATCTCATGCACTACGCGGACGCTCATGGGCTGGTGAAGCCGGAGAATCTGAATAGAGTCCTTACTACCGACAGTGAGACGCCGGCCACAACAGTCCCAGCACCTGTCACGGATCGTACGGCCAGCGAGGAGGAGGAAATTCGCTCTTAGACTAGCTGTATTCCAACTCTAGTGAATTACTTGTAACAACATTGAATGTATTCTAAAGACTAATTATTTTGGTTTGTCTGCGCTCTTGTGTGAATGGCATGCAACATCTGAACAACAGCAACGCGTAGTTCTTTGGGGGTTCGGTTGTTTTTTTATAATTAAAATCAGGGATTAAGCCGAAACGTAAATAATCTTAAATAAAAGGATTGCATTAAAACGATTTAACTGAAAAACTAAATATCACTTATTATCGTTAACTGCATTTATTTTAATTTAAATTCCGAAAACCATATTTCCGTGCTGGTGACCGCAACTGTAAAGCGCGCGCATTTTCCAGTTGGAATGTGACCGTGCTGCAAACTCATTAAATTCCATTCACACGACACACTTGCCAAACTTGTCATTCTCAACGAAAAAATCGGGGCTACTTAGTCACACTGTTCATTCGTGTGCTCGGAAGAGTTACAGTAAATCCAAGTTTCTAAAGTTTTAACTGAAAATAGTTCAAAACCCGTTATATATTTGCTAAATTCACAGCAGTTTTAAATTTAGACAACGTGTGAGTATTGTCCGCGGATGGGTTGAGTCACCGGCCTCGCAGTTTTGAGGGTGTGAAAAATCAATGGGGTTGGGGGTTAAGCAAAAGAAGAAACGTGCCCCCCGCCCGGCATTTAGCGGGCTCAAAGGCGACGAGCGATAAGCCAGCCGGTGTATTACACAATTACCGCCGATCCACCGCTGACCAATCTCTTCTCCTTGCAGTCCGTGCACGCATACACACAACTGAGAAGCTTCCGGCACGATGGCGATGTCCCTCAGTATTGGCTCGATGAAGCTGAACAAATGGCAGGTGGCGCTACTCCTCGGCGCTCCCCTGGCCATTGGGTTGGGCACATATGCGGTTAAGCGCTGGACCGCTGCGCCCGACGGAAAGGCCAAGGATGTGGACTTGGAGAAAAAGCGCGCCAAGGGCAAGATAGAGCAGCAGGGCATCTCCCTCGATGGAACAGCACCGGACAAGGAGCTGGAACGAAAGAAAAAGTCCGCCGAGCTGGGAGAGGAGCTGTCGCCGCTGAAGGAAGCCACCAACTACAAGAACGAGGGCAACATCTGTTACCGGAACGGAAAGTATGACGAGGCCATCAACTTTTACGACAAAGCAATCGACAAATGTCCCAAGGAGCACCGTACCGACATGGCTATATTCTACCAGAACCGAGCCGCCTCCTATGAAATGCTCAAGAAGTGGTCCAAGGTAAAGGAGGACTGCACCGCCTCCCTGGAGTTTAATCCGCGCTATGCCAAAGCCTACTATCGTCGTGCCCGCGCCTACGAAGCGACTAAAGACATGATGGAGTGCTTGGACGATGTTACCGCCACCTGTATTCTCGAGATGTTCCAAAACAACCAGACCATAATGTTCGCGGACCGCGTCCTTAAGGAGACTGGCCGTGTGGATGCCGAAAAGGGAATGCTCACCAGAGTGCCCGTTGTGCCGTCTACCTGTTTCGTCAATACCTATATGCGCTCCTTTATTGCGGATCCGCTGCAGACCATGGAACTTGCGCCAGTCCAGGACACAGAGTTGGCTCCAGCCAAGGGATTCCTGAGGGCACGACAAGCTTACCTAAAGGAGAAGTACGACGACATCATACCCGCCTGCACCGAGGAGATCGAGTCGTCGGAAGCGGATGCGCAGTACAAGGTCGAGGCGCTGCTCATGCGCGGTACTTTCCACCTCCTGTGCGGCTCATACACAGAGAGCGAGCAGGACTTCAATGCCATCCTTCAAAATGGTAAGAATAACCCATATCTGCAGAGGTATTTGTTTAGTACAGCTCTGTAAAGGTTTTAACCACTGATTACTAATGATTTTTAACTAATGATACCACTTTTTACAGTCGATGCTGATCCCACAATGCGAGCCTATGCTTACCTGAAGCGAGCCGCTCTCTATATCCAGCTGGACCAGCGCGAGAAGGGCCTGGCCGACTTTGAAGAGGCGGAGAAGCTGAAGCCCGATAATCCAGATGTGTATCACCAGCGTGCCCAAATTCTGCTGCTGCTGGAGCAGATCGAGCCCGCGTTGGCCGAATTCGACAAGGCTGTGCGCCTTGCGCCCAATCACCCCATTGCCTTCGTCCAGAAGTGTTACGCCGAGTACCGTTTGTCCCTGCTGGCCGGAGACCAGAGGCGTTTGGAGGGTGTGATGCGCAGCTTTGAACAGGCAATTGAGCGTTTCCCCAGCTGCGTGGAGTGCTACAGCCTGATGGCCCAGGTGTTGTCTGACCAGCAGCAGTTTAACCAGGCACAGGAATACTACGAAAAGGCCATTCGACTGGCGCCAACAAATCCGACTCTGATCGTACATCAGGCCATCATGGTGCTGCAGTGGCGCGGAGACGTCGAGACAGCCGTTAAACTGCTCAATAAGGCTATCGAGGTGGATCCAAAGTGTGAGCTGGCCTACGAGACGCTGGGAACTGTGGAGGTGCAGCGGGCACAACTTAAAAGCGCCGTCGATCTCTTCGAGAAGGCTCTGCTGTACGCGAAGAGCCAGGCGGAGTTGATACATGTTTACTCTCTGCGGAATGCAGCGATGGCACAGATTAATGTGACCAAGAAGCTGGGCATCGATATGAACACTGTTTCGGCCATGGCCCAGACAGGAATGATGCCGCAGGAAATCGTGTAGAGTGCAGCAGGGAGTAGGGAGCAGTGCATTTAGCCAGAGACGCACCACCAGGAGCAAGCCTACTCCAACTAAGTTAATCTAATCGACCATCATTTACCTGTTATTTATATATATATATAAAGCTTGTTTACGTTTATGCTGCTCTAGCTATAGCATATAGAAATCGTCATGTATTATGGTACATAATTATGTAATGTAGAATCTGTTGCCTAAGGAACCCACTAAGACAAGAAATCACTAGCTTATGTTTAAGCGTAAGATTAATAACAAAAAACAAGCTAGTTTTCCTCTCTTTGCGGCCCCAGTTCCGGTTGGTTAAATGCCTGCACATCGCCGGAGATGTAGCTGGCAGCGATTATCCAGAGCGCAGCTCGCACGCTGGCCACCACGGTATAGTCCGTTTCCAGCTGCTCCAGATAGGGCATCAGAAGCTCCGGTAGAGCGCCAAGTCCACCCGAAATGCCCATCAAAGTGGCAGCATAGTTCGGGCTCATGTCCAGTGGCAGAGGTTTGACACTGGCATAGTAAGCACCCTTGGCCAAAATGCGCCAGATCTGTGCTCCCTTCCCCTCCAACTGTACCATGTGCATGGATCCGCATACGAAGACCAGCCAGGACATCAGACGTCGCGTCTGCGTGCGACTGAGGATCTGCTGGGCAATGAGAAAATCACTCAGCTGGCCCGTGGTCAGCGAAGCCAACCAATTGCAAATGTACGGAGCTGTCACCGTGAGGGTGGCGGCGAGTTCCTCCCACGGACCATGTTCCCGCACCTTTTCCAGCACCACTTGCAGCTCCTTGGGCAGATCCTGCTTGCTCCAATCATGCTGCATTGAGACGGAGACGAGAGCCCACAGCGGTTTGCTGGTGAGGATTCTCTTCCATGGTATCGCCGGTGGGTTGGTCAATGTGTTTTCTTCGCGGTCTAATCCCTCTCTGGCAAATTCCTCCTCCTCTGTATCTGAGGCATCTCTGGCCAAGATTTCTCCACTGCCGATCATCAGCAGTGAACCGCTTGTGTGCCGCTTGATGTAATCACGCTCCTCGCTCTGGATGTACGGGCAATGATCTGGCGTGCTATAGCACACGAGACTCTACAAAATGGTGGAGAAGATAGGTAACTCTGCCGATTTGATGTGCTCCTTAATAAGCTTACGAAACCCAGGACCCAGAGGATAGCACCACCGCCAACCAGATAGAATCCCAGAGGCCAGTCCTGCTCGGCCATGACCAAACCAGTGACCAATTGGACCATTGAAGTGCCGATCTCGCCGCCACTGAGGACACAGCTGGCCAGCAATCCGCGCTCTTGCTCGGGCACCCACTGGGCCAGGAGGGCACAGACAGCCGGGAAGCAGGGACCTTCGCAAAGACCCACCAGTAGACGGATTCCGATCAGGACATAGGGACCTCCGCTACGCACTGCCACCGGGGTAAGGAGAGTACAAATCGCCGACGTAAGGATGGACACACTGAGGACCCATTTGCCGCCGTATCGCTCCGCTAAGAGTCCGCCGGGAACATGGGTGATCATGTAGCCGGCATAGAAGGCCACGACTACCAATGATTGCGTTTGCCGGGACCACAGTTCCGAGCAGCTAATTCGTTTACCAGAATCAAAGGAAGGTGTTATTTTGGCACTCTCCCGCCTGCTCCTCCGTCGATTCCTTTGGCTCCTCCCTGGCGCCTTAAGCTGACCCTGATCCCTTCCTGCTTTAAACCTATTAATAGGAAGGTTCTTCGGCTGGTTCAGGTTCATGGCCATTTCCAGTCGCCAGTTGGGCAGAGCCTTTGGATTAAGCACTGCTTCGCCGGAACTATGCCTATCCTTGATCCCGCCGCACTCGGAGACAATGCGGCTCATCGAAAAGTCCAGACATAGTCGCATCGTAGAGGCATTAATAATGGCCAAGAGCGTGAAGCAGCATAGCACTACCCGCTGCCTGACATCCAGATCTGTAGAGATGGTGGTGGAAGGTGAAGGTGCTTTTTCTTATGGAGATAATTAAAGGATTCCTCTACTCACAAGTAAACAAATTGCTTAGCTTCTGTTCAACAGCGGGCAGCATTTTAATTAATTACTTGTTTTTAACACAGAACTGAGAATTAAAGGAGAGAGCCTACTGCTGGTCCTGAACGATATATTTATATTTATCTGATTTAACAGAAAATATATTATATTATTAATTTAAAGACTGACAAAGCCCAAAAGCATGCTTCAGAAGTTTATGTTTAAGTTTAATACTGAGAATTGGTTTTATGTAGAGTTTTTTTAAATTTAAGTGAAAATTAGAGTTTGTAAAACTGACTCAATCATTTGAATTTCTATCGGGTTTAAATTATTTCATTAAGTAATATGAAATTAAATAAGAAACTAGGAATATGGATTACACTTTGCTTTATACACTTTATTTGACTAACGTCATAAAAACAAGTAATTCCTTAAACGGCACAATTAAAAACACGTTTCACTTTACACATTGATCAACAATCTAAAATGTACAAGTTATTTCATTATTGGATTCATTACAATACGGCAATACGACGAGCTCTGTGCGAGTACACACTAAGTCTTAAACGTGAAAAGCGATTTTTACATTTAAATACTAAATAATAATTAAGAGAGTACGTTGCGTGCGCCATGCGAAGGAAGGATCGACAGGGATCGCTCCTGGCTGCAACAGGAATACGTAAAAGTACACGGCGCACGTTCGGGGGGAGTGTAAGTAAATTCGCTTAAATTAAATCATTTGGCGCCTTCTGCCTTCATCTGGCCAGATCGGGAATACTATAAAACTAGCAATCTGAACAGCAGCCACAGCTGCGCCCCCGCTGGCAGCTTTTGAACTAGAGTACAGCAGTACATATGGCACATTCGTTGGCGATCCCCTCTAGGAGCTGTGCTCCAGGGCGGCCCTTGCCTTGCCGGAATCCGGCTTGCGTTCCTGCGCCTCAAAGTCCACCGTCCGCGGCTGGATGGGGGCGTTATTGAACGGTTGCACCTCGCCGGATGCCCAGATGCAGTACACGATGGCCGTGACGAAGAGCACGCCGAAGGCCACCCAGAACACCAGGCGCCATTCCAGCAGCGAGGCCTGCCAAAGGATTTCCAAATTAGTTTATAACTTTAAAAGAAGGCAACGTGGTTAACTTACATTTGGTGTCATCACTCCCACCAGATACGGCGTAATCACACCCGTTATGGCTCCGATACCGTTGGTGATGGCCATCAATGTGCCAGCGTAGTTGGGACTCATGTCCAGGGGACTCAGCTTCATGCCTGCATAGTAAGCACCCATCAGACCCATACAGATGGTGAAGAGGACCACGACAAGGACACGATCGCAGCCGGCATAGGAGGCGCCCACCATGAAGATGGCTGGTCCGAAGGCAGCCAGTCCTGTCATCACCTTCCGTGTGTTCGTGGTGTTCATGATGCCGCGTCGGATCATCCAATCGGCCACGAAGCCACTGCCCACGGACACAATCCACATCATCACGTATGGCAGCGAGGAGTACAGGCCGTTGGCCTTGATGGAGAACTGCAGGACATCGGCCATATACTTGGGCAGATCCGTCACCATGATGTAGAAGCCCCAATCGTGACCAATCTGGGCAGACACCAGTGCGAACATGGGCAGATTGGTAAGAATCGCCTTCCATGGAGTTGGCGGCAAGTCCTCGTTGCGGCTAATGGTGCCGATCTCCTTCATCAGATACTCGCGCTCGCTGGGCTTGATAAACGGATGGGAGGTGGGATCGCTGTAGCACAGGAAGACCTACGGAAGAGCATAATGTTAATTAATTGGACATATATTAAGATATATCGGATCCTCATCAAATCCCCATACTTACAAAGATCGCAAACCAGATGACACCGAGGCCGCCAAAGAAGTAGAACACAAATGGCCAGTCGTAGGCATCGAGGAACACTCCCGACAGCAGGTTACCCATAATGGTGCCCACCTGACCGCCGCCCAGCACCAGAGCACCGAGCTTACCGCGCTCATTTGCCGGCACCCAGGCTGCAAGGAGTACACTTAACGCCGGGAAGGTGGTGCCCTCACCGAGACCCATCAGAACACGAGTGACAATCAGCCAGTCGGAGCCACCCAGATCAATGGCCAGGGGGGTGAGCATGGTGAAGACGGCGGTGGAGAGGATGCCAATGCCCAGGGTCCATTTGCCACCAAATTTCTCCGCCAGCAGACCGCCGGGAATGTGGGTGACAATGTAGCCAATGTAGAAGGAGGACAGAATCAAGCCCTGCAGCTCCTCGGACCATGGGTATTCGCCGCCAGTCTGTAATTATGACAAGCTTTATGTCTATCTTGATGTGTTCCAATTCAGGAACTTACGCTTGTGCCCTCGTCCAGGTCGTCGGGTTCGCAGATAGCCTCAGAGTCATCGTCCGTGGTGTTCTTCTTGACGACCAGCACCGTGATGGCCTGCGAGAGGCAGACACGCATCGTGTAGGCATTGAGGATGGCCAGGAAGCCCATGATGGCCAGGATCACTCGCTGCGGGAGTATGAAATCTGCGGGAATAAATTAATTAATTAACTTGCTGGTGAAACAATCTTATCACGCAATCGCTTGCGTCATCCGGAGTGGATTTACGTCGCCGGCAAATTACTCATTTAATTCGGTTAGCGTGCGAATAAATAGTTGGTGGAGGGGTCGACAAGGGTGGCTCTTCAAGCCTGCCAATTGGATACAAATCAATTTGTGGCGATAAACTTCAAATTGCAGTTGATTGCTATATCACATATATATCAATTAGTGGGAGCTACTAAAGAATTTCCCTTAAAAAGCAATAAAAGCGACGGGTAAAATAGGGGAAATCATTTTACTTAATATTTCAATTTTGGAGTTGTACCTAAACGTTAGGTAAATTAAGTAATTAAATGGTTTTCTTTTGACTGACAGTTCTAAAATTACATTTTACAAGGAAATCAATCAACTATTTTATATGACTTTTACAAATTGGAATTGTATTTGCTAAAAGTTTCTCAATACTCGATAGATGAAATCTCTCTAATGAATAATTTAAATAAAAGAATCTTTTCCATGCTTCTTAAGTCACACATTCTAAGAAGTTTTGTTGAATATAAAATAAATATTTAAAATAGGTTTGATGACGATATAGAATATTTAAAGGCATGACTGTTTTACAACTTAGTTTGAAACTCGTTCTCTGCTAAGGCTACGTATAAATTGATGAGTATATAGAATATATTTTAAAATTAAACTTCAAAATTGTGAAGCCATTACCAATCGACAAATAAATAAAAATACAACCTAATAAAACAATCAGAATATGCCAATCTAAGCCTCAAAATTCAATAAATTACTATTTCTATATTGATTAAATATTCTATAAACAATCTATTGATATATGATCCAATCGTCTTTATTAAATTTATTTGCTCTCATTCGTATTCTTTATTAATAAATTGTTTTGTAGTTTATGGAGTTACTCCGCGCTGGCATTTAAAGTATTCTTGAAAAAATATGATCCCGCACTTGCACCTTGTACATAAACTTCCTGTCTCGTGAGGTTTTATGGCCCACAATTGGGTGTTTAGTGGTAACACATATAGCCAACCGATTATGGGGCTATATTAACGGCGCTATGTACTTGTTTCCCTATCAATCACCAGGCACCACGGGCGTACTTTATATGATCGCCATATCGCAATCAAATTGTTAAGCGGAATTACGGCCAGATAAGGCCAAGAGTGTGGTAGATCTGCGATATAAACGCTTCGAGTGCAGATCGTGCAATCTCGTAATCTCTCAAGTGTATCGCATAAGGGGAATGCGGAGCAATGACCATAAACCTATGGCGGGTGGCAGTGCCAATTGGGCACAGTTTCTAGTATCAATACATATAGGGAAATACTAATTCCCTTAGACGAAGGTTAAATTCATCATGCTAGATTAACATTGACCCATTTCATCAAAAAAAATATATATATATCATCTAAAAAGAACCACAAGCAAGCCGCATTCCAAAGTAAACACAATCAGAACCCAATTCATGACAATAATATTATTAGATCACCCCCAAAGCCATGTGTTGACATTTACCCACGACTCCACCTACGTCAGATTCCGACTCGGACTCAGATCCGTAGTCACTTAGAGCATAAAAAATAACAAAAATAATAATAATAACTAAACAAACAACAATTTGTTTGACTTTTTAATGGATCGCAAAACTCCAGAAAGTTTATGATCCACGCTTTCGAAACGCCAATCTACGTCACTCAGACTGACAAGTTTATTTTGCCTATAAATTAGCATTAATAAATATTATTCGGCAGCCAAATTAACAATGTGCCAATATTTGACAAGTTACTTAACGGAATCCATACGCCACGAGTGTCGCCCAATATGATTACCATCGTCGAGTGATAAGTTGATAAGGCCATATAGCCGCCCGACCGCGGTGGCTCTTCTATATGTAAATGGGTGCTAATCATAAAATATATAAGTATGGCTATATTTCACTCGACCAATCACGCTTAGTGGCGTTAATATATGACCGTACTCATGCCTATGCCCATCACCCAAGCCCTCGATAAGCTTTCTAAGATTTAATCAGAATTTAGTTACTCAGCTCCTTATCACCAGAAGAAGTGAGAGGAAAATGAAAGCAAAGAAAGGGGAAGCTCACTTTTCACAGGGGATCTAATCTGACCCAGGAACACCTATTTCAAGAAAGGAAATAAAGGCATGTTAAAAACTATAAAATTTAGTATATAGATTAATTAATTTATGCCCCAGGGAGACTTTCCAATTAGCGAAATATAAGCAATTGAACTTGATGAAATTGTGGGATTTTCCCAAGATACAATCTAAAGATATTTAAATGTGTTGCAATAGTTTTTAGAGCTATAGCAATTTAAGAAACATCTGTTTATATAGTATGAACATTTTAATTTGTAAGACAAGTTAATTGCTGTAAATACTGAGTCATAGGAAAAAAAGAGAGTTATTTCTGATTAAGGCACAGTGCAAAAAATACGATTAAAGACACTCATATCCGTTGCAATAATGAAAACAAAATGAAAACAATTTCTTCTGCCGGTCTGTATGGGCATTGGACATTTCTGGGTCTGCTGCGGCTCTTTGTCCATGTGTCCAGTGGAGTTCAGTTCAGTGATCGGTGATAGCCCGGCACGAATAAACACCATTTCTTTCTTGTCTTGCATTTCCGCGCTGTTGCGAAAATTATGTCAATGGGCCTGTAATGTGCGATTGCTGCATACGAATGAGGGAGAATTTCCAGCCTATCATCAGAATACCAGATAGGCCCTATATGCTCGAGACCCTTTCCATATGATAATGAGGCGGGCGCAGCCAGGGGGCAATAGAACAAGGCGATTAGGGGAAGGTTCCGGTGATCGCAATAACTCAAAACTAATTCGTAATGCTGACTGACGGTTGATTTATGGCCAACTGGTGAACTTTTTTAGCTCATTAAGCTGGCGATAAAACCGAAAAAAAATCCCGTAATTAGAGAACCCCTTGGCTAGTAGAACTTACGGTTGAATAAACTAGATATTTATAGATTTTATAAGCTATATAATATTTTCTATATTTATAAGAAGGAAACTACTACTATTTCCTAAAGATTTTAGTGTTCTTTTTTCATAATCTTTAATTAAAAATTTAATTAAAATGCTCAAGTACTATAGACTGTAAAAACAAGCTACAATTCCGGCGAAAAAACTGTGAAAATAACACTAAGTCAAAACAATGAGTACAATTAACGTTTTTTTGGGGCTAAAGTTGAGGGTACGAATCTCGGAGATCTTACGAAGGGCGTTCCCAGTAAATATAGCTTTCCTCTGTTTTGTTTTCATGTTTTGTTTTCGCGTCTTCTTGGGCTTCATTTTGATATATTTCAATAATTTTGTCAGACTTTATTTTGGGTAAAGCTCTTACAAAAGAAATGGTTGCCCCATAAGCATGGAGGCGAAGAAAGAGAACCAGTGGACGGAAGAATTCTTTTTTTATTGCATTGACCTTGCCCAAAAAAGAACCGAGCGAGATGGGGCGAGGAAATGGGCAGGGCCATAAACGATTGCCGCCCGAACGACCATAATATATAACTGTTAACGCTTTTAATGGTTCTGAGAATACCCTACGGCCAACATCAGGCGGCATAGGCGACTGCGAATCGATTCACATGCAAATCGTATGCAAAATATTTATCAATTATGTGGACGCATGCCGGGAATTTTAAGAGATCATCACACAATCACAAACGTTAAGTCAAAAGCCCAAACAAACGTGAAATGCGAGACACGGCGACGAAACAATCGAATCGAATCGAATCGGAAGTGGCAAAAGCGTTTTGTCATTGTTTTCATTTATGCACATAACATACGTTATAAGCATTTAGGATTTTTTTATATAGCTGTCGGTCAATGTCGGTTAACCACTGAGACATTTTGCCCCCAAGAACTCGCCGATTCAGTTCAACGATCGCAGAGCATTCCGTATTCCGGAGGAGCTTTCTTATGAGATGGTAATTGTGGGTAACATATTATTGAACACTTACACCTGGATAGGTTTATGCCCCATTGTGGCTGTTGTGTCATCTCGGGATTATTATTTGGTATATTTAGCAAGCTGGCCAGTTCCTTCGCCACGGTTACGGGTTAAAGGGCAACGCCGGGTCCTTATCGCGCACTTGATCGATTTTCGATTTCTATACCGATTTCGATGTCAATTTCTTTCTGCTTTTGCTTTTGCTATTGCTATCTTCCTTGCACTTTGCGCACGCGCAATTTACGAAAACGGAGACGGCGACGGAGAAAGAGTGCGCACTTGGCGAGAGCGAAACAGCAAGTGGCACCCACGCACTTTTCTTTTTGGTTCTATCTCTTTTCGGCAGCCGGTGTGGGACTTATTCGAAAAGCGGCCGCAACAAAACTGTAAAGCAAATAACGTTGATCTGACGATCCGATCCCGATCGATGGTTTCGCTTATATCGCTATAGCGCCTCTGTGTTCTGCTCCGATCCGCGCACGCCGCCTGCCAAATTACAAATGAGAAATTATTCCCGCCGAGTTTAGTTTATATGAGAGCAGATAAGCGCCGCTCTGCCGACGATGTCTCTGCTGCTGCTGGAGTTTTTTTTTATTATTATTATTCGGTTGGTCAACGATCGTGTATCGCTATATTGACAAGGAGTTGACTCGTTACACTTGTTTGTACATATACTGCCACACTTGTGCACTGGCAAAAAATGCGAGGACCGCAGCTAATCAATGGGAGAATGGCGCAAATAAAATAATAACAGTTTCTCAATCAATGTTTATTTTCAAAGTCAATAAACAACTATTTTTGTCAACATTATTGGTCGCAATCGTTTTTCAATTGAGCCCTAAACTGAGTTGAGTTTTATTTGCTCTCTATTATGATGTTTGTATATAAATAAAGCTGTTTCTAATGGAATAAAATCATATCAGAATTTTGTACGAACTATTTTAACGTGTTTTGATTTATCCTAGGTCTCTTAGGATACAGCAAAAACTTTCTATTAACATAACTATATTCGAAAGTGGAATCTTAAATACTTTGCTTATTAACAATCATATAAAACGGCCAAATTTCTTTAATATAATTTTATATATTTTAAGCCTTAACAGCTTAACTATTAGTTTGTAAAATATTAAAAAGCTTAAAAAAGTTTGATTTAATTAATTGTAGTCTGAAGCATGTAACGTTGTGAAGGAGTCATTTCCGACACTATAAATCATATATATTCTTGATCAGCATCAACAGCCGAGTCGATCTAGCTATATTTTAGGCAAAACTAATTTTTTCGATTTTTTTCAAAAAAAAAATATAAGGGGTTACATCGTTAAAATGGTCAAAAATTGGCAAAAATTTAAATTTTAAATTAAGTATGCAGATTTATTAAGCCAATAAAAACTAGCATAGGAAAGCTTTCCGAATTAAAATTAATGCTTTTTTGGGTCAGTTATGAGTTTTTTAAACTAAGATTTTTCGGAAAACATTGTCGTATAAGGTTAAAAAAAAAAAATATATATACTTCTCAAAGTTAGTTTCCTTGCTTATTATTATTTTTTTTAATATTTCAAGAACACTTTCTGCTCTCAGTGCACGCACGGATGTGTGTTTGTGGCACCTCATAAAAACTCTCGCTATCTTGGCCGATCGGCCATCGTGCCTCCGCATGTGTGGAGCATTCATTCCAACAAATGCAACAACTAGTTCAACTTTCAGCTGCGCCGCCGCCAAGGAACTTTGTGTTATATTTTATTTGTCCATTTCAAGCCCCGATTTCGATTTCAGTTGGTATCAACGAACAATCGATTCTGCGCTGAATACTTAACGGTTTTCCGCAGTCGCCGTCGCTGCCACGGTCTCAGTCGCACTTGCACGCGCTCACTTTATGTCGGCGCTATAAACTATAAACCGTGGAGCTATGGAGCAAAAAAAAAACACCCAGCTATGTGCCAAATTGTGCACCCTGCTCCAATTTAGAACCTGCGGAACCGGAATATCCCAATCTTGGAAGCACTGAACAATAAAGAATTGGTGCAACAGCCACTCACATACACATATTTTCCTCGTTTTCTATGACTAAATAGATTAAGACTAAAGTTTTCTCAAGTTATAAATATATAAGATATTTTACAGATCAAGCTAATGTACTATGTACTTGGGGAATTAGCTTGACATTGAAGACATCTCCATGGAAAAATGATATATTGCTAATTATTAATTACAGACAAATGTTATTAATAAAGTTTTTATAGCGGTATTTCTTTTTATATTGGCAAATTATGATTAATTGCTTATCAGTTAAACAAAACCACAAATATGGCATACATTCTTTCGGATTATATATATTATTTATTATTATGAATTTTAATGAAAACTAAGGAAACAATTCTTTCAGCTAATTTTAAATAGATTCCTAAGATAAACTAATTTAATTTAGAATAAGTTACGACCCTGATTAAATTATAAAAAAAAAAAACAATAGGTAACGTGCCGCAAATAAACTTTTTATAAGTATGTGACTAGGCAGACATTTTTTTTATAAATACAATTTCAAGAACTTTTACATTTTTTTAGACACGCGAAATAGTATTTCGTCTGGATATAAAAACTATGTATATATATACTTTTAATACACATAAGTTTTGCGAGATTATACCGAAGAACAACACATATCTTTCTTTGTTTACCCAACCGTGCAATATACATAAATTATATACATATATATTTATATATATATAAAATGGACTTTGATGGCTACAAGACGAAAGATAATACGAGACTGTTGACACTTTATTCCAACTTAAGATATGGAATATCTGAAAAATGCATGAGTAAATGTATAAGTAAAAAAGAAGTTGAAATTGTAACAATAAAATATATATAAAATATATGTAAACTCTTTAATATTAAGTTTACATATATTTTAAATATAATAAAAATAATTTCCCAAGATACCAATTACTTGAATGGAAGATACCTTCCACTCTATGCAGTAGGGTGTCTAGTTGGAGCACCGATAGAATTAGTTGTTGCAGTAGTTTTTTTTGTTTAGTTCAGTTTAGTTAGTCAGTCACATTTACCGGTTAGAGGCGGGTTTCGACCAGCTTTATGCAATGCAATTAATTGCCAATACAGAAGGCGAGAAATTAGGGGGGGAAAATAGTATTGACAGGGAGGAGGCTGGCGTTGCAGGAGGAGAATAGGGAGCGCTCCAATCGCTTTTGGCGAACCACCGGGTGAACCACCTCAAACCGCCCTGACTGACACTTCTATTGTGTTCCATTATCCGTATTCATTGCAGGCATAGCGCGAATGTCATTTTGAGACCCGAAATCAGTTTCGATTTCAGTTTTTTGCGTACGTACTACACGAAATTAATGTCTGAATTAACCAGTTACAGATGCGGTTCAATGTGGTTTTAATACCACCAAATATGAATATATATTTATATTTATAACTGTCTATATACTATGTATATTTATTTAACGAGGTGACTGCTTAAACAGAGCACTTAATGACTGGACAGGTCGTGTTTCGAGGGAGCACTTGCAAAGGGATTTTCTCACGTCCGTTGTCAAGTTACAAGTTAAATTGCACATAAGTAAGTACACTTGCAATATAATAATCATTATCGCAGGAAATCTATAGAGCTCTCTTCATCAATAATTCAGTTTATCAATCAATCTTATCGCTGGCACACTTTGTCCAGACTTGAGATCAGCTAGGTGATAGGTACCAACTAGATAAGGATCGGAATGGGTACTCCATGCATATGTGGACATGGAATATTCCATATCTTGGTTAATGAAAAGTGACAAACTTCAATTAATGGATCGACCCATCAATTAGTCGCACGCACATATGATCCCAAACCATTCCATTCCATTTCGGACGATCCATGCAATTCGAGATGATCTTCAAACTCGATTTTCCGCGTTGTCATTTTGCGTGGACTTCAGCAAGCCAGCGAACCGTGCTGCAATTGAAATGTTTGCCTGTAAGTTCCGAATATATTAACCGAAATGTAAATATATACCCGGCTATCTAGCTAGAACTGGCTTTCCGGCGCCCATGACCGAAAAGTGTACCAGTTTGAACCGGTGAAGCGGAGGGACAGTCACCAGACTTCGCGTCAGACAGCCAGAGAGACATCATAGCACTCAATATTTAACTCGCATACCAAAATATTTTGCGTTATATACTCTATACGATGCGGCAAATTAATTGAAGCGGCCCGAAAGTCTTTTGTTTTTGATGTCCATTAATGGGATGTGGCGGGCGCCAAAATATTAATATCGCCAGCACAACATAATACTCTGGCAGGGGGTATATCTGAAGAGATCCATATCAGATATTGTGGAATATAAGAAATAATGTTTCAAGGTTTCATTGTTAACCATTAACAAATTTTTGGAAAATTCAAAGAAGAGACTATGTTTTATAATTACTCAAGGTTGGGCACAGAATCTTAAACTCGGAGCCTGAAACAGACAACTTATTACAGATACAGTTCACAAAATCTACTGTATTTAAAAAAATGTTAAACACCACATAATGTACATTGGAGTCTTTAGATCACAATTGAAAATACCCTTGTCAAGGGTATTTCAGGCTTCGCCTTGTTTAAAAACAGAATTTTCCTGTCAATACTGCGAAGACCTTTAATTCCATGGGCGCACACAGCATCATGTTTTATCAAAATAAAGAACCCAAGAACCGGCATGTCTCGGCCAATTAAAGCCACAAAGTCAACTGGCAATTTCATCTCGGGATTGGAAAAAAAAAACGTCTCCATAGAAGGACATAAGTCAGGGCACTCAATCATATATGTATATAAGAGTATATCAATTATTTAAAAATAGTTCTTTATATCTTTATTTTTCACTCTTGACAGAAAAGGCAATTAAAACTGGTTAAGAGTGATATGGAGTAAAGTTTTAAATTAAGATTTCCTATCTTTTTTATCATATACTATCTTTATGAAAGGGATCTAAACTATACAGAGATGATATAAGCAAGTATTTTGAAGTATAATGACGAGATAAGATAACATATCATCAGATACATACAACCCAAGATGATCTACAAATTCCATAGATGAGTAATGGTTTACAATAATACCCAGTTTTCGACGTAAATATATTTTTAAACGAGAGTCAGAGTTTCCTGAACATTTTGAGAGACATGTGTCTCTAACGAGTTTGTTTTGTGTGTCCAATTTTAGTAACCACAATAAATCATTGGAGCGAAATCTTTCCAGGTGATCGACATGATCAGTTTAAGGCGAGAATAGTTCAAGTAAAATGCAGTAAATAAACACTTAAACAATTAAATTTAAGTAGAGTAAAGCGAATTGAGGCAAGGAAATTGCCACAGCAATTGACATTTCGAGGGTCATTCGAAACGCTGACAGGAAAATACTCGAAATTAAAACCCGGCAGGCCGCACGAGACTCGAATTACTTGGCCAAATTGAAGTGGCTTAGATTGGTTTTGGGCTTTGAGTGATTGGTGGGTTAAGTGATCGAAGGCTGATCGGCCAATGGGTCATGGGGTTATGTCAGTTCTGGGTTTTTTTCTTTTTCATTTTCCAGCCGTTGTTCTGTTCTCTGTTATGGCCATAATAAACTGCGGAACGAAGCGGGCAAAAGTTGGCTATCTTAAATATGCCTTTTACAATATGGCGTATGGTACTTGCCCATAATATCGGTCCTAATCTTTATAGTCGCGCGGAGACTATATAATGTGACTTTTGTACCAAGGCTCTGGGGCTGAGTAAGATAAGATTGTCCCTCCGGAGGAGGAAGGAGGACCCCGCTCCAACTATGAAGAATCTGCCAGGCATAAAGCTCAGCATGTGATTTGCCAGTTAAGCGGGGTATATATAGGAAACAGAGACTACTGATACTGATTTATGGCGACCAAATGGGGGTGCGTCATCCCTCCAACCCAAAAAGGTGTTTAATAACTTAATTGATCAAATTCTCTGGCTGTGATCACAGGTCGTGTGCGCCGCTTTATGACTGCAATGATTGGGCTGCACTGCGGCAAGGGAAAGTGCCAATTTTCTGGGTATTTTTAAAAAATTCCACAACTCCCCCACCAGTCGTCCGTCCGGGGGCTGGCATTCACATACATTCTACAGCCATTATATACGGAGTATAAATTCGATACAGCACAAAAAAAATATGTAATAAATAAGCAAACGCTTTAATTGTTTTCTCAACTCATTTGAAGTGTGAAAAGTGGTAAGAACTTTTAGCGGGCAAATGCCTCGGAGAGCGATCTCGGCTCAACTCACTTAATTGTGGCACTTTGCAAATATTGACTTCAAGTGAATTTCCTAACAACAGCTGGCCAGGTGAACCCCTGGCTGGTCGATCAGACGACAAGCCTTTAACACGTGATTCTGTTATTTATACACAATATATTTAAGTTCGCTAATTTGTGCGAAAACGGAAGTGAGACCGCGCATCGAATTGGGGAAAGGTTCGTCGCCAGTTTGTCGTTTTGGGCCAACGAAACCAGTTGAATTTGTAAATTAAAAAATTATTGCTACTATATTCCAATCGCGGGAGTCAACAGTGTAATCTAATAAATTATCACTGCAAATGTGAGAAAATTCTTAAGTTAAAATGAAGACAACAACAAGGAAAAAGAGGCTAACTGAAAGCCGAAAGTTGTATGCCCTTTGATCAAGCAAATCATCATAACTAAGCCAAAAATGCCTTAATTTCAATTCGGAAAGCATTTCTAAGCTAGTTTTTATTAGCTTAACAAATCTGTATAATTAGTTTAAAGTATAAAAATTTTGAATTTTTTATGAATTTTTTAAAGTTTTAACGATTTAAAAAAATCTCAAAATTTTGAAAAAATCAATTTTTACCAGACATAGCTAGATCGATTCGCTTGTTGATGCTGATCAAGAATATATATGGTTTATAGGGTCGGAAATGACTTCTTCACTGTGTTACATACTTCTGACTGAACTTATAATACTACAAGAAGGGAAGCTGATCAAGAATATATATGTATACATTATATTGTCAGAATTGACTCAAACTCCTCACTAAAATTATTATACCCTGCAAGGGTATAACAAAATAATGGTCAAACAAGTGTTTTACCTTGGATGCTGTTTCGGGAGCTCTTTCATATGCCGACAGCCAAAAAAGTGAAAATATATATTTATATATATATATATATATATTTACTATCTCGGAAGGCGGGAACATTACAAACCTGAATGGCCCATTGATAAGATTAGGATTCCGGATGAGAATGGAAATGGGCAAAGGAGCGTGGGAATTTCCATTAAGTTAGCAAACATTAGAAGATGAGATGATTTCGGCAAAAGAAATGCTTAATTTAAACAAACTAATCTAACAATTATTTTTCTTTTAGACAAAAAAAAAGATTACCAATCAAAATAAAATTTGCATTACAAATTCCAAAAATGCAAAAGAAAATTTTAAGTTGTATCGCTTTTAAACTTAATATGCTTATTTTTTAGCTTTATAAAAACAAACTTTTTACTAATTGGTCATTTTTGTTAAAAAAAATAAAATTAAATTTGAAATGGATTGGATGGATCTTACCGATCTTACAAAACTAAAGTAATTTGAGCCACTTTAAAAATTCTCTTAAATATATATATACATATGTAATGAATCTCTTATGATTTAAATGCTTAACTACAATATTTAAGGTTCCTAACTTATGATATAGTATTTTCCCCAGTTAATGGCTTTTGGAAAGTATTTCCGATTATACTTCAAATCTTTTTAAACTTTGAACCGAAGCTTAACTAGGTGTCTGGGGTTTTCAACTGCCAAAACATATATATATTGGCACATGTAGGGACTGTTGTTTTTGAAATTCCAACACTTTATGGCTTATAGCCCGCCCTTTGATTACAATGGCGATTATCGGTCAAGTGTATCCCACATGCGACGCGTTGCCGCTGCCATGCAGGAAGCTATAGGTTTATTAACGTGTTGACATCGGTTGAAAATGAAACTGTTTGCCCAGCAGTGGCAAAAACACAATTACCTCATTATATGATATTTAACAAACTGAATTAAGCACCAGTGTATTCTTAATTAGTTAATATATTAATTAGTCTTGAGCTAATCGAGAAAGGCAAAATAGATTTAATTTAAATAATTGTACTTAATTGTAATTAATTATTCATTATATATTGACTCATTAGAATCGCCCAGGTGTGTTAATTATTATTATTACTTATTAGTATATTATTGAACTGATAAAAGAAAATAAATTCCTTAACGGTTAAAAATGTTTCCTTACATGTCTAGACATGTCCTGAAAAATTCAACATGTATATGTAAAAATTACATTCTACATCTGATTAATAGATGGCGCTATAAGCAATTAGTTTATGTAGTGTTAACCAGCTATACAGCTACATAAGCGCTAGCTTAAGACCCTCTACAACGAAGTCATGAGATTCATACTATTAAATTCCCAGAGACTAGTTATATCATTCAAGTTAAATTTTAAATTTATAAAATAAATATTTTAACTTATATGAGAAGCAAACAATGTTCTTAAAATCTTTATTCGAAATATAGTGAAAAAAATAAGCTATAACGACATCACTGCTTTTGGCTATCGATAAAAACAGCTGATTTCTGCCCTGTGTAATCAGCGCTGCCAATTTGGATTTTGCAGTTAATTCTGTTAAGTTTACGCTGTCTCCCTCCGATCTGTTAATTACTACATGAAATTTGACGCCAAACATGAGAATTCGACCCCAAACATGAGAATTCGACCCCAAACATCTGTAAACGTGTAGAACCGTTCTGTAACCGTGTCAAATGCAAACAGCAAAATGTAAGCGCGTAACAGAAAATGTAAACGCGTAACAGTAAAATGTAAACGAAAAAAAAAAGCACGCAAAATTTGATAAGATAAGAAAATCCTTAAAATACTCAACAAAGCGGACAGTTAAGGCCACTAAAACCCATGGTGGACGCAGACCGAACCCCGCCCAGTCGAAAAATGTGAGCGGACCACGGCGGCAGAGCAGAGGAGCAGCAATTGACCAAGTTGGAAAACTCCATGGAAATAATGGGCGACAGCGAGCAGATTTGGCCAGAGATCGGTGTGGATCCGCAGCATGTGTGCGAGGCGGGCGTCGGCGAGGGGAGATTCCAGCTGATCTGCGACAAGGCCTGGCTGCAGTCCCTGGAACGGCACCGTCGCCTGACTCTCTTTCCCAGCTGGCCGCTGTTGGACCGACGGGCTCATCCCACGGGCCAGCTGGAGCATCCTTGGACTCGGATAGTGGTGCAGACGTATCGCAAGCAGCCGCAGCGCAGGGTTTACCCTCTGCCTAGGACCCCTGCAGAAGGTGTAAGTCAAGACTTACCCCTTTCCTACTCGCAGGCAGTGTCCTTTGTGGCGCACAACAACTTCAGGCAGCTGTGGGAGGAGGCCTACAAACGGTACAACGGCGCCCATGTCAAACTGTGCAGAGCCGCCACATCAGCGCCGCAAGCAAAGCCACATCCCGGCCAGGGGCAACTGCAACCACATGATGTCGTCCTCAAGGAGCTCATTCAGCGCGTCTACCACTGTCCCGTGCTGCACTGCCAGGCAGATCGTGGCGACTCTCCCACTGGCGTTCCTCAGGCAGCTGACTTGCCTGGCAGCTGCCACGCCAACATCTTGCCGGCTCTGGTGGCCATCGAGTCCTCCACACACTTCAGCGTCTTCTTCTATCCGCCGGCGCTGGAGTGCAGCCTCTACGACTGCATCACCTTCAGCCCAGCGCTGCTGGGAAGAGGCTACAACAAGACACTGTTCGTGATCTATCAGATCCTGCAGCTGGCCAAGCACCTCCAGGCGCAGGGCCTCTTCCTGGGCGACCTACGGCTGCAACACATTGTAATGCGCGAGAATCTCTGGCTGCAGATACTGCCGCGACTGCAGTGCAATCTCTTGGAGGAGGATCCAGCAGCGGGAGGCGGCGGTGACATATCGCCACTGACACCACTTGCCAGCGATGAAGTGACGGGGGACTTGGCTGGAGATGCACGACAGCAGCGCCTGCCCTCCAGCAGCACCATGTTCGATCTGCGGCTCGCCTACGACCCTGCGCATTTCAACCTGCGCGAGTATGCGGAGATGTGGTGCAGTGGCCAGTTGTCCAACTTCGACTACTTGACTATCCTGAACAATGCGTGCGGAAGAAGTCTGACCAATGCCGCCCATCACCACATCATGCCCTGGGTGACCGACTTCAGTGGACGCGGCGGAGCCAACTGGCGGGACTTGACCAAGAGCAAGTATCGTTTAAACAAGGGCGACGTTCATCTCGATCTCATGTACGCCCATGCCAGTCAGCATAGCACTGGAGACGGCAGCTACCAGCCCTTGGGCGATCAGGCGCCCCACCACGTCTCCGACTTCCTCTCCGAGATCACCTACTTCGTGTATATGGCAAGGAGAACGCCCCAGAGCATTTTGTGCGCCCATGTACGTCCCATTTGGGTGCCAGCGGAATATCCGGTGTCCATTCAGCGTCTACAGGAGTGGACGCCAGACGAGTGCATACCCGAGTTCTACTCGGATCCCATGATCTTCAAGAGCATTCACGAGGATCTGCCGGACTTGGAGCTGCCCGCCTGGGCCACCTGTCCCGAGGACTTTATCTGCAAGCACCGAGAGGCGCTGGAGTCGCAGTATGTCAGCGAGCGACTGCATCACTGGATAGATCTCAACTTTGGATACAAACTGAGTGGCAAGGCGGCGGTGAAGTCTAAGAATGTCTGCCTCACCCTGGTGGATCAGCACCGGAATCTCAGCCAGCGCGGCATTGTCCAGCTGTTCGCCCAGGCCCATCCCCCGCGACGCTATGCCACTCCCTGGTTCAATAAGACCGCTCCGAGGCTGAGTCAACTGTACGCCAGTCCCTTGAAGCGTTTGGCCAAGAGTACGGAGAATCTGCACACCGAGATGGGCCCCGGATCATCGTCCCATCTGTCTGTACGACTTGGTGAGGATAAAGGATCGAACGGATCGGTACACAGCAGTTCCGCCAACTTTTACCCGGTCACCAACTTCATTGAGTTGCCGGAGAACTACAATCCAACACTGTTGCTCCAAAATCTGGAGGCCTTGGAGGCGTTCTATGCCCGCACCTTTCCGCAGCAACGGGCAACCGCCAATCCCGAGGAGAAGATGATCAGCAGCGATCTCTTGTTCGAGCAGAACTCGGCCGATCATTCGTTCACCAATCAGCTATTCGCTGCCAGTGGAGAGGAGCTTCCCACCAAGTCGAAGAATCTGCTGAGGGAGGAAAAGCGGAGTTGCCTGCAACACTTGTTGAATGCCAGACGAGAGCGTGATCTGCAAGTCCTGGGATGCCTCATCGTCGAGCTCTTTGCCATGCAGCGCTTGCGTCCCCTCTTAATGGGCAATGGCCTGAGTGCCACCTTTGAGGCACGCCTGTCCGCCTGTCGCACGGTGGCCCAGATGCATCGCCAAGAGCTGCCAAAACTAGTACGTCGCGTGGTTCGTCTGCTGCTGCAACTGGAAGAGCCCGTCGAAGATGATCAGGGTCTCCCGCAACCACCGAGTCCCGCACAGCTGGTGGAGCCCATGTTTGCCAATCTGCTGCTCCCCTTTCCAAGTCACTATATAGCTGTCTATGCTTTGGTGCGATCTCTGCATGCCTTTGAAGCGAACGCGGTGCTGCTGGAGCTGCAAACCCACTTCAGTTGCAAGGGCGGAAGAGAGTGTGCCCGGTACACGGAGATGGACAGACAGCGTGTGGTATTCGAACGGAAGATAGCCGAGTGCAAGGTCATGTCCTGCTGCGCCCACCTCCGGAGGCTGCTGGAACCCGTTGCCTTTGCGTATGAACAATTTACTCCAGTGGAGCTGCTCCTGCCACACATCATCGATCTGTTGCGGGATGAACGAACCTCCATTTTGACCGCCTGGAACTTGTTCGATCCCATAGCGCAGGCCTTGGGCGTCGCCCAGACCCAACTGCACCTGCTCCAACCGTTGCTTAAGCTCTACGACGTTGAGGGAGTCGGTAGCTCTGCGGAGGATGGCGGCGTCAATAACAGTGGCGGTCATTTGAGATTCTCAGCCAGCAGTTCGTTCAAGTCGAGAAAATCGGTGAAACTATATCACCACAGTTTCCTGCTCCGCCTGATTGTGCGTTTTGGCCTCCGCTGCTTCCTGCAGCACTTCATAGCCCCACTCATTGAGGCTGTTGGTGGCTACAAGGAGCCGGAGCAGGGCAACGGCTATCACTACCACAGCGGCGGCAGCAGAAGAACCAGCAAGAATCTCAACTATGCCGCGGCGGAGGAGGAAGTAGACGACCAAGCACCACCACCAAAACCGGACATCGAGGAGCTGTTTACGTTCGAAGAGGATCAGGACCGTCTGTCCAGTCATGAGAGCAAATCTATCGACTCCTTCGACATGCGACCGAGCAATACCAGTGCGGCCAGTGCGGAGGAGGCGCGGGAATCGGACGGATCGCCGGATAAACTGGTGATTAACGAACTCATTTACGGCGCCAGAATATCGCCCGATAAGCTATCGCTGCGCGAGGGACAAACGCCGCCCGCTCTGGTACCGCCTCCGCTTGGACCACGCTCCCCCACTATCGAGATCCCATTATGTCCCACTGCGACCGGTGGCATCCGTCGCAGCTTCCAGCTAAGCGCCATTGACTGCGACATTGGCTCACGGAAGAGTGTGGACAGCTTCGAGCTGATCAGTCAGGCAGTGGAGGACCAGGTACCTCCTTCAACGACGACGACGGCGTTGGAGACCGAAGTGGAGTCCACGGACTCCCTGCAGGCATCGGTAATCTCCCGTCTGTCAGAAGCAAAGGCCGTCCAGAACAATCGTATCAGCGAAATGAGCGCCGAGAGTCTGGTGTGGCTCTCGCATCGTCTGGGTCCGGTTCTCACCTCTCGTTATATAACCAGGAATCTGCTGAAGCTGCTGTCGCTGTGCTATGTGGGCCAAGAGAATCTCTTGCCCGAGTTGGACGATGGACATTTCAGCTCCTCCCCGGAAGCGGCCAATCTCAACTACTTCAGTATAGCAAACGCAAGGGTTGCGGGCGATCGAAGTGCGGCTCGAGTCCTGGAGTGTCTCATGTCCATAGCGGGTGAGTAAAGTAACTTCTTCCATCGTTTATCCTAGTAACACCTTGCCTATTGCTTTCCAGCTCTCTATGGCGAAAACTTCCTCCTGCTGCAGTACTTTCCTCACATCAGCGAGCTTATTGGACTCTGCTCAAAGCGGATTACTGGCAGTCTCGAGGGCGCCATCATCAGTTCCCTGCAGCTGCTCAAGTACATGGTGCCGTGTCTAACCGATGCCAGCATTATGGAGCACCTGCAGCACATCCTCCTGGACGCCATCCTGCTGCCAATTCTGCGTCTGCTTAGCTCAACGAATCTCCAAATGCCAAGTGGCTATCTGGGACGCTCGCTGCTGGCCCGAAAGTTTCTGGACGCCATCTATGCTCTGAGTGTTCGCCTGGGATCGGATATGACGAGGGAGCACCTCTGTCAGTCGCTGCTGTGTCCGTTCTTTCTAATCTTCAACAAGGCCTTCGGACTGCCCAATGATTTTGCCGCCGATCTGGCCAATCTGTCGCTAACGGGAGCTTCCCAGCCGGAACGTGCTATGGAAGAGTTAAGAGACGTCTTTGGTCCCGAGTTGGCGCACACCGCCTATCTGACGTTCTTGCGGTTCCTGGGCGAGGCCAACATGAAGCGGTCACTGACCAATCTGGAACTTGTGCTGACTCTGTGCCACGAACATGAGCAACCCAGTGGAAATGGTCAGAGCAAAACCCAATTGTCCACCAGTGTGAGTTCCGGACAGGATGTAGACACGGTGGATGCCACCTGCGAGCTGGCCGCCAACAGCTTTGGCACTCAGATCGTGGGAAATCGCCTGCAGGTTCAGGCCCGAAGTAACGTGGAGCTGCTTGACATGGTGGCCTACAAGCTGGACCAAATGCCCAGCACCCGGCATTTGAAGGGGAACTGGTTGGCCTATTGGCGCAACGAGACCACTCGCAGCGAGAAGGATAACCAGGCGCTCAACCTCAAGCAGATACGACTGCAGTCCTTTGTGGGACACACCAACTCCGTGAGAGCCATCTACGCCCTGGACAATGAGAACAGCTTCGTGTCCGCTTCCAAGGATAAAACCGTCAAGCTGTGGTCACTACGCAGCGAGGGAGATGGCAGGAAAACCAGCGCATGCCAGTTTACCTATACGGCGCACAAGAAGTCCATCAATTCGCTTAGCTTCCTGGAGTCCCTGCGCTATGTGGTGTCCTGCGATTCAGGTGTACACCTGTGGGATCCGTTTATCGGACGACCTCTGGGCATACTGGATGCCCCGCGACACAGTGCTGTGACCGTGGTAAAATGCCTGCCCTCGCATTCCCCGCTGGTTGTGGCCGGCACGGCTGAGTCCACGGTGAAGATGATCGATGCCAGGAGCATGGAGTATGTCAACGAGTGGCGGGTGTGCAATGCTGCTCTGCCCAATGCCACAGTGAGATGTCTGGCGGTGGCTCCCTCCGGTAATTGGCTGGCAGCTGGACTCTCCTCCGGCTGCATAGTTCAGCTGGACACGCGTACGGGTATGGTGATCAACTCCTGGAGGCCAATGGAGTGCGATCTGCTGCAGCTGACGGCGCCGAGTGATCAGTTCCTGGTGAGCTCCGCATTGGATCATTCCCTGGCCGTTTGGCATGCCCTGGATGGCATTATGCACTATCAGCTCAAGTGAGTTCTACTGAATATTTGATCTGGATAAGCTTAACTTTACTCTTTTCTTTTAGACCTCCGCCGGAACCCGCCCATTTCCTGCAGAGCGTGGGTTCTTCCTTGGTCTACGCCACTACAGGCAACCGCGTGGGCGTCTATGCGGATGTGGCCCATTCCCATGCCTTCAACACGATCACCAAGCTGCGATCGGAGACCTTCCGCGGGGTGCTAACCTCACTGGCCGTCCTGCCCCTGAATCGAGCCTTCCTTGCCGGCAATGAAAGCGGTCACATTGCGCTGCTCTGTTAGAAGCTATATAGGTGTGTGTACACCATGATATTACCAGGTGTGCCAAAGAAATCGCTACTGATTTTAAACCTCTCGAAAATGTGTCCAAAAATACGTAGCACAAAATATTATAGGTTTCAAATCTACAGCGATTTCTGTGGCACCTCTGTACATTAATTTACCAATTTATTTAATTTACTTTGTATATCCAAATGGCACCAAATATTATTTTAATATGCAACACTGACACAGGTTGAACGTCGCTATGAGAAGAAATACAATCTACCAATGGATTAATCGAGAAAAGGACTTAATAAATTTTAAGATCCCATCGCACATTGTCAGTCCAGTGGTAGTTGTATAGCGACGTTCTTCAATCTTATAGAAATTATTCATTATACTCGAAAACATTATTAAACAAAGTAAGCATTCCAGATAAACAATTTATGTATAGATCTAGTATGTAGGTACCAAAAAACGAAGTGTATTTACAATTAGAACTGCTTAAGCTGGAAAGAGGTAATTTATTTCTTAAGAAATATACAAATGCAATAAACAAAAATATGTGTTTTCGTAAAGATTTGTCATGAATATAATATGGTACTTACACATTCGAGAAAAGATTACGTTTTAATATTGCCTCTGTTTAATATTAAAAATTTAAAAACAAGGATGCCACAGAAATCACTATATAATTTAAATCAAATTTAATGATTTAGCCTGATGATGATTCATTTAAAATATAATTTTTCCATTACTTTTGGAAAGAATTAAATACCACCTCGATAATAGGTATCAGGGACGTATATCAGCTTCCCAAGTGCCTTGTGGACATGATTCATTCTCACTTCCTGATTAATAAGACCTGCGATCGCAGTCGGGAACCAGTTTGCTGGACACAATCAGAATGCGTTGCTGTGTGTGCGCTCTTTCTCGGTTTCCTTTTGCGCATCGCCTTGAGCTGGGACAATGAACTTGCTGGGAGCAGCAGCAAAAACTGCACGGCAGCTGGAGCTGGAGAAACAGCACAGGCAGACGCGACGTTGCATCTGCCCGGCTGGAGATGGAGATCGCCAGGGTGCGGGAGAGAGATGCGGGGGTCTATATGGGAGATTGGCCATTCGGAGGCGTTGCATTTATTTTTGGGCGATGCCAGGCGATGTGGAGATGGGGATGGGGATGGGGATGGGGATGGGGATGGGGACGTTGTCGTCTCTTTATGGCAACTTTTTTTGCATTGGCATTTTTGTTGTGCTGCCGCTGCTGCTGCTGCTGCTGCACTCTCCGAAGTCTGGAGTCAGATCGACGACGTATGCGTAAGACAATGATTCTGGGCGCTTGTTACAATGAGGATTTGCAGAGGACAATAGTGCGTCTAACTCCAGCGGCACCGCCACCTGAATCTCCAGGCCACCACACCCACCCACTGGGAGGTGGCCCAGCCATGTGCCAGCACTCTGGAGCAGGTACTGATGGTATCCACTTAGCTGGAGGAGCACAACCCAACCATGTCACCTTGAATTTAAGGAGTCGCCTCGGTAGTGCGTAAACTGTGAAGGGGAATAATGAGGTGATCGGGGGGAGCAGGGCACTTCTCACCGCCCCGCCACCGCCCTTTCCCTTGCCCAAAGATCGACTTAAACAAAACTAGTTGGTTGGTCTGCCATACAGACTCTTGGTATTCGATCGTCATCGTTTCTTGTCCAGGCAGCGCTTATATGTAGGTAGGAGATTCAGATAGGTTTTTTATGCTAGTTTTTATAGGCTTAACAAAATTACATATAGAGTTTGAGCTAATTATTGACCTAGGCCTGATTCCTCCTAAGGCATCTATATATAATTATGATATAATTGAAATGGTTAAGACTTACCGCTGTGAAGGACACGTGGCTATCATTTTTGGTTATTCCTTCCTTCTTAGTGACTTTAATTAGGCTTCTCCTGATTATCCAGATGTATTGCATTGGCCACGTAATACTTATGGGGTCGAAGGGTAATCACTATCACTATCACCATAGAACTAAACACTGGGGGAGTGAGGGAAGTACTGAGGTCGGCGCGAAAGGAGTTCCCGTATTTATAGTCTCCGAGTGAAGGGAACAGAGAAAGTTAGAGCGGGAGCGCGAGAGGGAAAGAGATTTCTCTAGAGATGGGCAGGGAGAGCTAGAGGGAACGAGCTATCTGCATAGATGCACAGAGAGAGAGATAGACACACCGAAATATTAAGAGGCAGGGGATGTATGTGAGAGAGAGAGAGGGAGAAATAGAGAGAGGGCTATTCTCTGCTATTACAATATTTACTTATTGCGAGAACGGAAGCTAAATTTGGCGAGCGGAAGTTTGCCAATGCAAATTGCGATTCGATCATTAATATTTAATGCAATACAAATTATATATATATATACTTATTAATGTTAAAAAACAACGAACTAATGCCTACTACATTCACTGATGCATATTAGATTACCATTCACAGTTTTGCATTTTCCTCTACATTTAACAATCGTTTCTATGGCATCTATTTTATATAGTCGTCCGATTTAAATTAAATTAATTAATTAATTAAATTAATTAAAATCAAAATTATAAAATAATTTAAAATGCCTTTATTTCTAATTAGATTTAAATATGTTAAAAACTGGGAAAGTTATAATTTGTTTTCTAAACATTTTTCGATCGTTCCTATGCCAGCTATATGATATAGTCGTTCGATCCGGATTGAGTAAATTAAATTTTAAAAATATGTATTAATCAAATAGATTAGGTAATAATAATTTATGCATATGTAATACAGATTTAAACAATTTTTATTTTGTGAAATTAAATGCCATTAATATTTCAAACATTTAAGAGTCCATCAATTCCTCTCGGATTTTAAACAGTGAAATATAACAAATAAATAAAATACATAATCTACTAATATTATTACCTTGTTTTTGTTTGATAATTTATCTTTAAACAAATCCCTCTTAATTTTTAATTTCGAATTTTTTAATTGGAAACCATCCTTTTTTATCAGAGAGGCGATATTAAATTGCCGCCTTCATCTGCCAGGGAAATGATAACATGTATAATATGCAAGTAATCACGTTCGTGAACCCCCACTCCAAGGTCAACACCGCCCACCCACCAAACACTCCAGTGATAGCGCGGGGGGCTACCAGAGAGTCAAGTCGGATAACAACGTCACAGTCACGCGCAGTGAGAAAATATACACGCCAATAACAATAACACGAACAAAGGCCGCCGGCACGACAGACATGAAAATATGTGGGGAATTCGAAATTTGTGAGAATCGCGCTGCATGAAATTTCACTCAGCTGCCCGAACAGGCAAGCAGACCTGAAAGCAGACGGCTTCGTTATGCGCGGAATGCGGCACAGTGGCCGTGGAACGCAGCGCTCGGCCAGGGTTGTCGCGCGGCACTCAGCGCGACCGGCCACCTGTAGCGCCTCGATCCCGTCCGGTGGTCTGACAACCCTAACGTGGAATGCTGCCGTTTTGAGATTCCGAAATATGCGGTCGGGAATGCCGCCCCAAAATTCCAACATGCCGGCGGATGTGAGCGAGATGGCGCGACAGGCGTTGCCAGAGCTGCCGTCGGTGGCCCGAGCATTTTTGAGACGGCAAAATGTTACCAACATACAACCGAAAATTCGCACCAGGCCAGCAGCATTAACAGTGGGCGGCAGCGGACAAAATCCACTGTTCCCCCGAAGCAATCGACGACAGTGGCGGCAGCGCAGTCTGTGGCGCATTGAATGGGCTTCAAAATGTTACCATACACTCGAAAAATGGCAACAGGCGCTGAGCAAATGCACAAGCAGTGTGCGAGTGCGCTGTTTATAAATTCGAGACGTTTATGCCATCAATTTTATAACTCACACCCCCGAGCAGGGGGCGACGAGCCAATAAATTCTCGCCGGCCGCGATTCGGGCATACGTATTTTATAGTCGCACATTGCAGATCTGACATAATAACTAAGAGGAGCGCAGAATGTGTAGCAGCTGGGCTGTTAGCGCCGCCCCGCTCGCTGTTACCGGCTGCTTGTGTCTGTGTTGGTGGGCACTCGTAATTAGCTCTTTTTCGGCGCGCGGCGGCGTCGTCGTCGTCATCCCTCTCGCTCTCTGGGCGTTGCTGGAATTCTATAAAATCGAATTTTTAACGTTCAAATGTTAACAGAGCCGCAGGAGCGGCCGAAACCAGGCCTTGCGCGAGTGGGTGCTGCTCTTGGCTTCGCGTCGTCATCCGTTATCGATTTCCGTCATGTTAATGCTGTAAGCCTGCTGCTAGTTAACAGGCGCCCACCCCATGAATTGGCATTATTAGGATTGCCAAAATCATAGAAAGACGATTAATGCCGGGAGACAGCAGTCTCTCAGCTGCCCATCTGTGGGCCATGGGAGTAAGCGAGACCACAGTATTCTTCTGCAGGCACAGTGGATGCCCTGTAGGAGTAAGCGAGACGATAGTTTTCGTCTGCAGGCACAGTGGGTTCCCTGTGGGAAATTTGATGCAACTGTTGGTATAATAATTTTCGAAATTTGCAGTTTCGGTTATACTTAATATTTACTTAAATTTGCACAAAATACGATTTCCAATGTTAATTTGCTTTTTAACACACTCATATTAAATTCATGATTATTAAAATAAAATAAAACTAAAAGAAAGTTCCCTTAACCGAAGAACGAGAAATTCGCAACGGGGATTCAATTGGTGTTTTCACGAATGAGGGAGCGAGACAGCTTTCTTCTACAGGCTGCGGATGCTCTGTAGGAAATGTAATACAACTGAGAGAGCAATTCTTAGTTTTCAAATATCAAATTAATAAATATATAATTCTTATTTTAATATTAATAATACGAAGGAAAATCTTGTTTTTAGCTACACACAAAGTTTAAAATCCTGAAATCATATCATTTTGACTATTGAATTCACAATGTTTATACAAAAAATTAATATATATATGTTTTATTTAACATAATACGATTTCCTATATTAGTTTTCTATGCAAGTTTCTATTAGGTTAACAAATCTGTAAATTAAGTTCAAAGTTTTAAAAAATTTAAATTTTTTATAAATTTTCTACAATTTCAACGATGTAATCCCTTATCAAATTTTGAAAATGATTAACAATTTTTTTTGTTTCAGACATGCCTATATTGACTCGGCTATTGATGCTGATCAATAATATATATGATTTATAGGGTCGGAAATGACTCATTTACTTTGATTTAAACTTCTGACTGATATTATAGTACCCCGCAGGGGTATAGACAGAGAACGATATGCTGTGCTGCAAGTTCGCAACGGGGATTCAAGTGGCGTTTAACATGTGAGGGAGCGAGACAGCTGGATGCCCTATAGGAAATTTTATACAACTGAGAGACAAATTCTTAATTTTCAAAAATCCAATAAATTTAAAAATATTTTTATTATTTTTTTATAAATAATGTAAAGAATGGTGTTTTTAACTACACACAAAATTAAACTTTCTGAAATCAAGGCTAAGTTTGGGAAACCGATATATAACCTAGCAATATGCCCATGAAAATCATAATAACTAAGCCAAAAATATATTAATATCGATTCGGAGAACTGTTTTATGCTAGTTTTTATAAGGTTAACAATACTATAAATTTAGTTTAAAGTTTAAAATTTTAAAATATTTTTATGAATTTTTGACAAAATTTACTATGTAACCTCATATAAAATTTTGAAAAAATTGTTAATTTTTTTTTGTGTGAGGCATGGCTAAATCAACTCGGCTAACGATGCTGATCAATAATATATATGATTTATTGGGTCGGAAATGACTCTATTACTGTGTTTGAAACTTTTAAATAAAATTATATTACCCTGCAGGGATATAAACTGAGAAGGATTCTAAGCAGCAAATTCGCAACAGGGATTCAAGCGGCGTTTAAACATGTGAGGAAGCGAGACAGCTGACATGTACAGGCTGTGGGTGCTCTGTAGGAAATGTAATACAACAGAGTATTGAGTTCTTAATATTTTAATATGCAATACATTTATATATATTTCTTAATTTTATATTAAAAATAGCAGAAAAGGTTGTTTAAGTTACACACCAAATTGAAACTCCTAAAACATGCTATAATTTTCTTATACCATATTTTCAACAATAATGATTTTCTCAAGTTATTACATATACATATGTGTATATACCAAATTCTCAAAAATAATGATTTTCTCTTGATATTATATATTTTTTAATTAGAATAAATATATATATTAAGTTTACAATAATACGATTTCCAATGTCAATTTATTTTTTAAAGGCTAAGAATTGTAATTAAATTAAAATTAAAAGAGATTCCACCATACCCAGAACGATTCTGAGCAGCAAATTCGCAACCGGGATTCAATTGGCATTCAAACGAGTGAGGGAGCGAGACGACTGTATATGGCTCGGCCCATTCTGTGGGCAATTTAAACTCGTATGGATTTCACTGCGAGAAACGCAGCGGCCATAATGGCCGACACAGCTTCTTCGTGCCGCTGAGCGCCTGTTCGCAAACGATTAAATTCAGTTTAATCATCCACTAAACAGCTACGAGATACCGTTTCGTTCGTTATTATTATTATTACATGCAACAAGTCGGCGGCGGGCATACAATAAGAGGAATGTCGAAAACGACACACACAGCATACAGCCCCCGGTCGCAAACAAACGAATCGAATTGCGGCGCAAATTGGATTATCCGGAGTGAGCATCACAGACCGAACGAAAGGGAAGCTGAGTGCAGCAGGCACATCTCTCTATCTCTCTAATCCCTCTCTACTCTCTACGCTCGTCCCACTCGCACCTGTGGCGACGGCTTCTAACGGCGTTTCTATTGAGTTTCCCTTGAAAATCTAATCGCTCGCTCGCCGCCCGACGCGCTGCTAAATCTCCTGGAGACCTAGTATAAATGTTTGTTGTTTCTTAAAGAGCAAGAAGAAGCCCCATTTCTGCCGCTGCCGCGCCACACTCACTCCACGCGACCGCGGCGCGGTCTATTCGCCGCCATGGTGTGCTGTCTGTGTAAGTACATGTGTGGGAAACACACAACTGCAACATTGTTGCTATGCTCCTCTCGCTCTGGATTCGCCGCCCGTCGCCCTCTTGCTGGGCTAGCCAATCATCGCTTTCAACGGCCGCGTAGAAATGTTGTAAACCGCTTCTACAAATTCTGGTGGCCTGGTTGCGTGTGGAACATTCGCTGAATTGAAACGCGCTCTCGGTATCGCGGATTGGTTGGACTCGGGCAAGCAACAAAGAAGCACAACTTCTTCAACCTCGCCGGTGGTTGGACTGGGACTTGGATTTGGACTGGCAGCTGGACTGCTGCGATTGCCACCACCTCTGGGAAATGGCGCGAGTGTGCGCGGAGGGTGGCGGCTGTCGTTTCGATTTGCCTTCATCAATTGTTTGTATCTATAGATACGGATAGAGATACAGATACGGAATGAATAAATTGTCATAGGGGAAAATGCGGAATCTGTTGCCAGGGAAAGCTCTTTGATATATGGCTTATTTTACTCATAAATTAACAAGAAATTGAATTAAGAAAATATTGAATTTTTGAAAATATTTAAATCATAAATTGCCTAGCTATAGATATCACTTTTTGAATAAAATGTTGATACGATTTTTATAGCTTTCAATTAACAACGATTGTATAATAATCGATGATTAATTGTCAATCAAATTTAAATATAATTTCGCGTAGAAGAACTGAACTATAACGAATAAATACAACCTTTATATATTTTAAAATTCTTTTGTTCCCCTATAAAAAATATAACCGAACTGTTTTTAAATGCCAGCTTTTTTTGGTTTGTATTTTTTGGAACTCTTGCAGTTCATTGCATCTTAGAACTAATCAACTCATAGAGAAACGTTCTTTTCCACTTCACTGATCCATCACTGTACTCATTAATTTTGGACACTGAGAGCCAACGTATCGCCGCTGACACTGGCCACACTCTCCTGACCGCCAGATGATCCGGATATATTCTGCTTCTCCCGGATGCCCAGCCAGGGCAGGCGGCGCTCCAACTCCAGTCGGTACTTGGGATGGCTGGTGGCATAAACCCAAGGATCCAGGCAGGATACCGATTTGCAGGCCAGGCAGGGCAGCATGGAAACGACGGGCGTAATGAGGTGCTGCTCCCCGAAGCATCCTATTAACGCTACCACGGAGTACGGTGTCCAGGCCAGGACGAACAGCATGTAGATTATTAGGGCCGCCTTGGCTATCCTTAGCTCCACGCTCATGTTGTCCGCATTGGCGTTGGCGGACAGCGACTTGACATTCATCTTCTTGGCCTGCTCCGCCAGCATCTTCTCGTGGGTGCGGACATGGGTGAAGAGCTTGTAGTAGGAGACCAGGATCATGGTCATGGGAATCACGTAGGACCACACGAATATCGTACGCACAAACAGCCGGTTGTCGTCCGTGTTGGTCAGATAATCGAAGGAGCAGGTGGTCAGGAAGCCCTCTAAAAAGTATCTCAAATAAATCTATCTCTAAAATGTAAATTAAGTATCACTCACCTGGCTGATACCGCCCCCAGATCTGAAACAAGGGCAGCACCGAAAAAGGCGTGGCCCAGAGCCAGGTGAAGAGAATGCACAGGACTATTTGTCCATAACTTAATCGTCCATCGATGGGATTCGATATGGTCTTGTACCTGTCAAAGGCAATGAAGGCATTCGTTATGGACGCTCCCATTCCGGAAATGCCTCCGTTCAGAGCGTATATATCGCAGCCAAGATCTCCACCCACAATATAGCCAACGGTGGCGTTGAGCAGATAGTGTGGCATATTGGTGCACATGAACAGATCGAAAATGGCCAGGTTCAGAATCAGCATATTGGAGGGAGTTCGCAGAGATTTCGACCTATAATATAGAGGAGTTCTTTGAAGTTAAATTTCCCAAGAGTATCTATAGCTTACGTGGAGAAAATCCAGATGACCAATCCATTGCCAAAAATACTTGATAGCATGAGGACAACAAATGCAATATAGAAGCCGGCATGATAGTAGATGGGTGCCTCCCGGAATCCACGCCAATGGGCATGCACCAGGTGTTGGTACTCCGCCGGATAACCATGTCCCATGGGAAAGACGCTTCCATCTCCGCCGGAGCTATCGTTCATCAGGGCCTGCGGCCCGCTCGGCTCGTTGATATGCATTTTCACCAATATTCAGTGTCTCCGGGAGCCCGACATGTCGCACAGTGACTTGTCTCACCTTTGCCTGCCCTGCGGCAAGTGCCATCAAAATGCTTTTATAGCCGGGCCCAAGAATCTAATTAAGACGGCTTAAGAAGCGGCAATGTCACTGGGGTGTGCGTGGGCATACCTTAGAAGGATAATCCCAATGTCTAAGCCGCAACTTAAGACATTCTTACGCCGCTCAAGTTACGAATGTCAATGCGTCAGCAAAAAGCAAACAAATATTTCTTTGACTTATAAATTTAACTAAAACATTGACCTTAGTTGGCCACGAATTACTTAACAGAATATAGTTTATTTCCAGCTGGAAAGTTGTAGGAAACTCATTCCAACCGGAAGCTATAAAAGATCAAGCAAATCACACCATGTGGGTCAATATATTGATTGCCTTGGTTCTACCACTGCTGCCAGCAGCATCCTCGTTCGGCGTTAAGGTTACCTATTTGCGTCCCGATGAGCCGCACGTCCAGGATGGCCAAATGATGCTCCCCATTCTGTACCATGGGATGCATATTTTTTGCAAGGAAGCCACAACGCCGGCCATTTGGAACGTATTCCAGACCAGTCGCCTGCGCCTGGAGATTTCCCCTGGCGGGGATTACCAGCAGTACAAGGGATACTCTATCAAAGAAATTTACAAAGCACAATATAGGGTAACAGAGGACTTTGAGGGAAAACCGCTGGGCATGGAGACAAGCAAGCACAGGACAATCTCCCTGAGTGTCCACAAGGACGCCTACTATGGCATCTACACGAACAGGAAGTTTGTGCTCACCTTGGAGGAAACGTCCTGCGACTGGGAGCGGGTTGCCCAGTTCACATGCGGGCTCATCCTCTGGGCCAGTTGCGCCCTCCTGGCAGATTCGCAGCTCTGGTTTTACTGCTCGGCAGCGGCATTGGGAGCCCATTTTGCCGGCATGCTTGCTGTTATCGGAGCTGTGCTCGCAGCGGGTGGATCACCAAGCCTTGCTCGTCTTCGTCCGCTCAAGGCCAACTTCAAGCAGGTGTACGAGGAGCGACCCACTCTGGTGATCCTGATGCTGCTCGCTGGTGCCTGGATCTTCCAAGGTGGAGCTAAGAAGCTTCGCTTTCTGTGGCGATACCGGAGCATTCGCTTCATCCACTATCGCCTGTTAAGGGGCCTCGCCTACTTACTGATTCTCAGCGCCTCCGATCTTCGGGGCTTTGGAAGGTGTTGCGTGTTTATTTTGTTCCCCTGGCCACAACTATGGAACCTTTTGAAATTCCTGAAGGTACTGTACATCCGGCGTCTCAGGAAGTGGCCCCTGCCCTGTGGAAGAGAGGACAACAGTTCGAGTTCACGGCATTTCGCCAGATGCCCTGGAGAAGTCAATGCCATGGAAATTGACAGAAATTCTCAGAATTCTGACTATCACATAGAGGAGCTGGATGGAGAAAGTTGGATGGACGAGGCTGAGCAGGACGACTAAACCGGAAGTCGTGCTCTCTCTACCTGGAATACTATATTTCTGAACATTCTAAAATATAAACATCGAAATGAAATTAATTGTTCAAGATATAGTTTAAGTATTCAAATAAATAACTTGTCAAAATAGGTTAAATCAATTGATCCAAACTATGCTGAGCTAAAGAGTTACGATTTGACCCACTTTTTCGGTGTCACAGAATTTCTTAACAATTTCGGAGTGATTTTTAGGTGAACTGCTTTAAGCGTGTTGGGCCCCAACTGTTTTCTGGGGAAACTCGTTATTCGTTTTATTTTGCCATTCCATTTTACGAACATTTGGCCTTTTCTACCCATGCCTGGGATTTAAATAACATAAAAATAATATGTATTAAACACATACTTGGTAAAATGAGTATTTTTTTCTTCGATTTGACATGTAATTATAATATTACATCCGTTTACTGTACGGCCACTGAGAACGGCAAGTAAAATTCGAATTTTAACGTCGCTTTTCGGGCCGCTTGCAGCGACAAATGCGGTGCGAGCGAACACTTGCACGACATTTTCCGACATCGAGGCACCGGCTCGCAGGCTGCAGTAGCGAGCGGATTTCGGCATTCGCCACGAGCAACATCATGGCATTCACATTAATCTCGTTTTCGCGGGTTTAGCCGCCTTCGACCTGTTTCTTTCAGACGCAAAAATGCGCACCGGCGCCCAGCAAGCGATGGCGGCTGCTGCCAGAAAGAGATGACACTATGGTGTGCACACCACCAGATAACAGTCGGCACAGCCTTTGTCTCGCTCTGGCGCACGCAGCTGCCGGTTGGAGAAGTATGCGCGCCTGGTTGGTTCGGCGCTGTCATTTCACAATGACCCACCTTCACGACTGACAGCGACGGCAAAAATCGCGTCGCGTCGCGTCGACATCGCCTTCGACTCGCGCGATTCCGGCCGCGCTTGTCTCTGATTGTTGTTCTTGCGGCATGTCGTTTGGCTTTGTTTGTACAACAAACAGTGCGGAGGCGGTGGCGGTGTTTTATTATATCAACAACAAAAAACAAAAACAGCAACATTTTCATTAGGCGGACAGAAAATAACGTACACATGACGACAAGAACACAGGCCGAACAGGCCAAACTCAAATGTACATGGGGTAAACAAGCAACAAAAACAAAAACAAAGAACAACAAAGAAGCGCAACAACAAAAAAAAAACGGCCCGCAGTTGATTCGCTCCGCCTTTGTTGCGAGGCGGAATTCGTGCCATGTATCGAGAATTCCAACAGGGGTTGTTGGCACTTTGTGCACCCTACACATTAACGGGAAGGCTCATTATTGAGTAAACATAGTTATTTGATAGCTGAATTACTTAAAACATTAAAATTATTTTCATGACTTAAACAAGATTTAAATCGGACTATCATATTAAATTGTGACAACTGTAATTAATCAACCCAGATTTGTAATCGTTTAGTTAACATCACTTTAGTTTAGAGCCGTTCATTTAATCAATATTCTATATTTCCATTGGTCTCAACACTTACACCAATATGCCCGACCAATTGTAGAGCTCGGCCAGAACGAGACCTCTGCTGACACGCAACGTCTCTCGATCTCGTTCTCGCTCCCATTCTCGTTAGCCTCGCCCGTTGCCAACCTTCGGCTCTCGCCTTGACCGTAATTTGGGGGCCGTTCCCATTGCCATGTGAAGGACGCACCTTGAAACTCAAGGATTTTTGCGAATTTTGCGAAATTTCGCAAACTTTTTCGGCAATCAGTAGGTCAGAGCGAATTTTGGCAAACTGGTGGAGCTGCTTGTTGGGCGGGAACTATCGGTGGAGGGGGGAAATGTGCGATGATGGGGTTTCTGGTCGACTGTCGATGACATAAGCAACTCGTCGTCGTTTCCAAGTGGCATTGAGATGCGCCGAAACAAGTTCCCCTTCGTTTTTTGGGTACTAGTGAAGCGGAGAGGGGGAGGGGGAGGGGTATATTCACTCGATGCGTGGCGGGTTAAATGAACTCTCGCCGGCGCGTTTTCCTCGCCTTGGAGCCGTATTTCGGGTGGCGCAGTGGCCACCAGCTAGGCATCTTTGGGCGCCTCATAGCACAGGTTGTGATTTGAGCTTTTTTGGAAGCTAAGGTTAAGGTTATTCGCTAATTGCGGGGGTAACTAACCACAGTCAACCCGGGTGGGAGTGGCTGTCGCGCTGATCCGTTGGTGGTGCACTGGGGCGATGGTCTGTCCACGGTTCGATGGTTGATTGGTACACGGGCGGTGTCAACGCCTCGCTTGTCCGTCCCGTGCTCGATAGTGCGGTCAGTCAGGCCCCAAAATCCAGTTTCGGGAACAGGCGCGCACGACCGAGCAACAAGTGGACACCGCCCCGGCATTGGCGTCATCGCCGTCGTCGGCAGCGGCGCAAATCAGCTCCAAGCATTTTGTTTGTGCTTGGTCAGGGCGTGGTCTGCCAGTCGACTGGCCAGTGGCTCCACGGGGGTATGGGTATGGGAATGGGACCGGGAATGGGGCTGGATTTGGATGGGGGGAAGGAGCGAGCAGTGGAGCAGCTCGACTCAACTTGGCACTGTTCCAAAAAGGCCAGGCATGGAGTAAATTAGAGCGTCGCCAGCCTCAGGGTCACTCCAGTTTTCCCCTTGTTTGGAGCATATTTAGTTCAAGGCTATCCCCGTTCACATAGTGGGTCACAGCCATGAGGCTGGCGAAGTTCAAGGTGAGATTCAGGGTTTCCGAAGTCTAACTTTAAGCACTTTATTTTATTTAGAGACTTTACCATATGTTTACCATACTAATTAATTTAAAGTTAAATGTTTGAAAGTTGTTGTAATACCAAATGCAATTCAATATTAATATTCTATATTGATTGTTTGGTTGCACTTTAAAAATATATATTTTTATTAAATTAATTAAGAAATCATTTATAATATTCAAATTCAAATTAAGCGCGGCAAATAAAATGTAATTTCTCTTGCTCCTTTTTTTGGATCAACTTAATTTGCGCCTGTTAAGCAGCTCCCCGTTTTGGAGCAGTAAGGTTACTCGCCGCAGAAAAAAGGCAAGGCAAACATCAAAAGCTGACCACCACACGCTGACCACCATTGACTCGCCAGCGGAGTGAGAAAGAGCATGAGCATGGACGGAATCTCGGAACTTGGAGCGTTGCCAGCTCACACACACGCACGCAAACAGGTTTCCCCCAGCTGCTGCTTCTTCTCTTTTTTTCTTGGGGCAACACACGCATACACACACACTTGCACACTCGACGAAACTATAGTTGGCTCTTTTTCGCTCACTTCCGGCCAACGCTGGTCGCCTGTTACGATGCATGAGGGAAAACGTTGAACGCCCACAATGGACGGCTCTTAGTTCGTTTCTTTGCCGTTAGTTAATCGGCCGGCGGCATTAGGCGATAGTTTTGCCCAGATTTAGCTGTTTGCAGTAGTTTCTGTGGTTTGCTGCTGGCCCAGCACAAATTTGTGCAATAAGCAAAATGACGGGCACAAAACAAAATGTCCGGCCGGAGTGGGCCGCCGCCGACTTCCGCCGACGGCTGTGGAGCTCTCTCTCTCTACATGATCCGCGTCGCGCCGCCATGCAATTTAGTTTCTAGGCGGAGGCAGCACACACTCGCCATCTTATCACACGGGGCAATGGTTATAGTCGTAGAACCTCGGTCGCGTTGAGCGTTTGGGGGCAATTTTCCGTTTTCTGTTGGCCTGTGATGTGAGCAAACAAAATGACTGCTCAAAATTGAGCAAAATGTTCGAGCGATTGCAAAGGGGGCGAGTGTAGTGTGTGTTTGCATTAGAAATTGCCGTTCAAACAAACAATGTTGTTGTTGTTTTTTCTCCGTTTTCTCCGCTTTGTGTTGCACAGTGGGAAAGAGAAAGCGAGACAGCAGACAGGCAGAGGTGCGCACAGCAGGGCTCGCATTTGTGGGCGTGTAGCATTGGGTTTTTGTTGCCTTTTTTCCCGCAGGTTTTTATTGCCCCCACTTAGAGGTGGCGCCATCTGTCAGCCAGTCGTTGAACCAGGCACTTTGATTCGATTTTGCCCTTACTGTCGCCAATACTAATGCCCGGCAGAGCGAGTGAGAGAGCAAGTGCTGAGCTGCCAGAGTTTGTTCGGTTTAAAGACTTTTAATAATCACACTAGTTATGGCCTTAAACTGCCGCAATTTGTCAGCCTTGCGAATTTCTTTGCCTGCCCACACAGACGCATGCTGCCGGCTCACACATACACGCACACCGGCACGACCAGTCACATTGAAAACCCCTGCCATTGTGTCACTATCGTCGTCTCGCTCGCACCCGTGCGACTAGCGAACTGCACAAACGCCGCACGAATTCGCTGCCGTTTCGCCGTGCTGCCATTTCTGGTCGCCTGGTGAAAAAGAGGGAATTCACTTTTGGCGGGGTCTCGTTTGGATTTTTTGTCCAATCGGCCTTTGTGGGCGCTGCTGTCTGAATTTGCCGCTCCGCCCGTCCGACGACGAGTCCGAGCAGCGATACCTGATAAGGCGGTCGCAGCTGATAAGGCCCTGCCGCCGCCCCCGCCCTCCATCTGACTGGCTGGGATTACGTTCCTCCCCGTCGGCTTTTAAGGGGAGTAGTTAGTAATTGGCGTTAAATGGGCAGCAGCAAATTAATTCGCACGGTAGGCGTGGTTGCAGGCCTCCGCCCACATGGTCCGCCACTCCGGGAGTAAGGAGTCGGCAGTCCGGAACACGTGCCATGCGACTCGGAGCAGAAGTTCCAATTCCAATTCCGACGACTGCCGCCAAGCTACAATGAAATTCGACAACGGCGACAATCGCTGGCTGAGCGAACCACATACCGGATTCGCTCCATAGCTGGGGAACGATTTTTGCCCCACCACACACGCGCGCTGGCAGGTGGGGACGTGCACCGCTCGTGGTGATGGCGGACTTTTTCAGACACGTTCGGTTTTCGGTTCGGTTTCTACCAGGGGATCAGAAATCGTAGCCGGCATTCTGGCTCATCGCGCAAACCAGCCGACGCTCGGCCGGGAAACATCAGCTGCCGGTGCACAGTGGGACTGATAGTGCGAAAATGCATACAAATTTTGAACTGTGTTACGTGGTGCAAAATGCATGACTTAATTGTATCCGAACGGGTGATTTATTTTAATTTTTTTTTTACGACACCAGTTAAAAACATGTTTACTATTAAAAATTGAAACAATTTGTTACAATCATCACATTAACCGTTTAATTTTCCACTGTGGAAAAAACCAGTAACTTGAAGTTCACGCACAGTGTGCCCAAAACCCTCGAGTTTTTCCGTGGTGTATGCCGTTTCTATGGATTAATCCGGAGTTCGCCATGCGGCCTCACTAATAATAATCAGGTGAAAGCGACTTCGGAATCGGGCGACAGCGATAAGTTTAACGACTGTGATTAGTTAACCATCAGCGACGACGGAGGTGAAAGTTCACTCAGCCAACATGTCAACAAAGGCGGTCAAGTCAAGCAAGCCCAGCGCCTCCAAGGAGCCCTCTGCGGTCACGAAGCTCTACCTGTTTGCGTACAACGCCGGACAGGTGGCTGGCTGGAGCTTCATCCTGTGGCAGCTGGTCAACTACTATCTGCTGCAGGGTCCCGAGTTCCGGGCGCAGCAGACGCTGTGGGATTACACGCGGCTGGCCGTGATCATCTTCCAAAACGCCGCCTTCGTGGAGATCCTGAACGCATCCTTTGGCCTGGTCAAGTCCAACCCAGTGGTCACTGGGTTCCAAGTGTTCAGCCGCATGATGGTCGTGGTCGGCGTGGTGATGGCCACGCCTACGGGCAAGGTGTCGCCCGGTCTGCCGATTGCCCTATTCGCCTGGGCCATCACCGAGATCATCCGATACGGATACTACGCTCTGAACATCGTCAAGGTCGTGCCTCACTTTGTGGTCTTCCTGCGCTACACCACCTTCATTGTCCTGTATCCCATCGGAGTGACCGGTGAGCTGCTGTGCTTCTGGTGGGCCCAGAGCTATGCCCGCGAGAACAGTGTGTGGAGTGTTGTGATGCCCAACAAGTGGAACGCCACCTTCTCGTACTTTGGATTCCTGTGGATCGTGATGCTGGGCTACATCCCCATCTTCCCGCAGCTGTACCTGCACATGTTCGCCCAGCGCCGCAAGATTTTGGGGGGAGCACCCAGTGGAGCACCCAAGAAGAAGGCCAACTGAACCCTGACCAGCGACGAATGCAAATTATTGCATCATTTGCATATCTTTGGCCCGCGCACTTTGGAGCCGCGTTCACTGAATTGGGGTCTCTCTTGCCTCACCTCTTACATAAGCACATTCGCTCGGACTAAGCTTAGGTATAAGTGGTTTTGTGTGTACAAATATAAACTTTAGATACTCTTCCAACTAATTTACTTTTGCTCCGGGGCCCGATCTCAGATCTCCCGAGTCTTGGGGGTAACAGTAACTGACTAACTGGCTAATGTTTACGATAATTAGTGCTGCGACCATTGGATGGTCTTCAGGTCGATGCCCTCCTGGACCATCTCCCACAACGGCGACATCTCTCGCAGTCTCTCCACATGCTTGATGCACTTGTCCGCCGTATAATCCACCTCCTCGACGGTGGTGAAGCGTCCAATACCGAATCGTATGGAGCTGTGCGCCAGATCCTCATCAGTGCCGATGGCGCGTAGCACATAGGAAGGTTCCAGGGAGGCAGACGTGCACGCAGAGCCACTGCTTAGGGCCACATCCTTGAGGGCCATCAGCAGGGACTCGCCCTCGACGTAAGCGAAGGACAAGTTGAGGCATCCGTTGTAGGTGGCGTGGGGATCCCCGTTGCGGATCACATGCGGCAAGGCACTCGAAATCCTGTCCAGCAGGCGATTGGATAGAAAGTCTACCCACTTCTTGTCGTAGTCCATCTCTTGGAGGGCCAGCTCTGCAGCTGCTCCTAGTCCCACGGCCAAGGGAGCCGGAACGGTGCCACTACGCAATCCGCGCTCCTGACCGCCACCGCTTTGAATCGGCTCCAGGCGAACCCTGGGCCGGCGGCGCACGTAGAGGGCACCGACACCCTTAGGACCATAGAGCTTGTGACCAGATATCGACATCAGGTCAATGTTCATGGCGTTCACGTCTAGCGGGATCTTGCCCACTGCCTGGGCGGCGTCCGTGTGGAAGAATACACGTCGGGAGCGGCAGAGCTTTCCGATCTCGTCGATGGGCTGCTTGACACCAATCTCGTTGTTCACCGTCATAATAGACACCAGCGATGTCTCCGGCGTAATCGTCTCCTCCAGCTGCTTGAGGTCAATGATTCCGTTGGCCAGCACCGGCAAGTAGGTGACCTTGAAGCCCTCGTTCTCCAGCGCACGACACGAGTCCAGGACGCACTTGTGCTCCGTCTGGGTGGTGATCACGTGCCGCTTCTTGGTACCGTAAAATCGCGCCACTCCCTTCACGGATATGTTGTTGGACTCTGTGGCGCCGGACGTAAAGATGATCTCCTTGGGATCGGCACCAATTAGCTGAGCCACCTGCTCGCGCGCCTTCTCCACCGCCTGCTCCGTCTCCCAGCCGTAGGCATGGGTGCGCGAGTGCGGGTTACCATAGTAGTTGGTAAGATAAGGCAGCATGGCGTCCAGCACACGCGGATCCATTGGCGTGGTAGCCTGGGCATCCAGGTACAGGGGTCGTCCCTGCGTCTGTTCGTTTTTGATGTTGAAACGAACCATTCGCTCCCGGAATTCTGCGAATATTCGATATTAATGCGTTGATTATCTCACATCAGAGGGGACAGGATTCCCTCGCTTACCTTTGGAAGTGGCCGCCGGTTTCGCCTTGGCGGAGGTGGCCTCATGCCTGACCCCGGTGGCCAGGGCATTGGTGGCCCGGCAGCGCAGCATCTGCGCCTGGATTCGACCCAGCACTTTCTGCATTCTGATGGAATCCTATAATTCGTGTGTTTTTCGTTATTGTCAAGCGGATTTCACAATTAATGTGGCTAGAGTATCAGAAAATACCTCTTGCCATTCAGTGTGGCCGGTTTGAAATTGTGAAAACGTCACAAACTGCATTGAATTCGCGGGAAATTCAAAGTTTTGATTGGACAAAATTATGTTATATATTTAAGAAAGATTATTATTTTTATTAGATTATTATTTATTATTAGATCAGAAGCTCAAACTTAATTTGTATTAATTGATTAATTCTGATCGATATTTATAAATATTTTATATGACAATTTTTTCGACAAATCAAAATTTTAAAAACTCATAACTAAGCCAAAAAGGCATTAATTTTAAATCGGACTTCGTTCCTATGTTGGTTTTTATAAGGTTTATAAAACTGCTTACTCAATTTAAAATTTTAAGAACATTAAATTTTTTGCCAATTTTTGACAATTTTAACGATGTAACCCCTTATAAAATTTTCAAAATTTTGAAAAAAATAAATTTGAACCAAACATAGCTAGATCGAATCGGCTGTTGATGCTGATCAAGATTTATAGGGTCGGAAATGACTTCTTCACTGTGTACATTCTTCCGACTGAAATTATAATACCCTTAAATGGGTATTAGCATTTCAATAATTACCCACAATTTAAAAATCGAATAACTAACTCAAAAAATCCTTAATTTTCATTCGGAAAGCATTTCTGTGTTCGTTTTTAGTTTATTAAGAAATCTGCATACTCAATTTAAAATTTAGAAAAATAAAATTTTTTGCCAATTTTTGAAAATTTTAACGATGTAACCCCTTATCTTTTTTTGAAAAAATAGAAAAAATTAGTTTTGCCTAAAATATAGCTAGATCGACTCGGCTGTTGATGCTGATTAAGAATATATATGATTTATAGGGTCGGAAATGATTTCTGGACAGCGTTACAAGCTTCTGAATAAGATATAAAGCCCTAGCAAGGTATAAAAATAAAGCATCGTCAAAAATAAATTTTTGTTTGTTTTAATAGATATTTAAACAAGAAAGGAACCTAACTTATGTTTATTGCTAAACTTGCATTAGGAAAGCTGTTCGATGAAGTCTTTTTTTGATTAGAAATCAAAGAATAAATGATTATATATTTTTTTTTAATTAAGACACCAAAATAAATAAATAAATTCGACACTGTGCATTTACTTGGACCAATTTAATACTTTCAAGTTCGGTTTTACAACTCGTGTGTAATTTGATCTCGCATATGTACATAAAAGCATAAAATATATATTGCAAAAATACATTTATGTATTGTATATGTGTGGTATGTGTGTGTGAGTTATATAATTCTCTCTATAAAGGTCGTAAATCTTGCATATTGCTGTTAATTAGAATAATTGTTTACATCTGAACACTTAAAAACCACCGTCCTAGCTGGTTTACGACTTTAATCCTAAATTCTAGTTTGGTTAACACGTGAGTTGGGGTTTCTGTGCACATTAATGTGTGTAAATCTGTTCAAAACTGCAGCATTGTTCGGTAAAAACGACATTGTTTAAAATATAAATATCGATAATTTAACAGGTAAAAAGAAATAATTTCATTACAGTAAATAGTGGTTAAAACATAGGCCAACAAATCCGTAAAATAATGTATACACAAGTCAGCATCATCTGCATTCGTTTCTGTCCTCGTTTGCGATCATAAAATCCGCCGCGGGCTATGTCAAAGCGACTGTTCTGTGACCAGCACAACGCTTTGCTCCTGCGCAATGGCCGCCAGCTCCTTTAGCCATTCGTCCAGCAGCACAGCGCACAGGGCCAAGTCTCGCGATCGCTCTGTGCCACTCGTGCTGGCAATTATACCCATGGAGGCCACCGAATCGAGTGAGACTGGCTCGGAATTAAAGCCACCGCCCGTAGATGGACCAGCATCCATGCCATGCAAGGTGCTCGACGAATGGGTCGTGATGTTGGAGTGGGCGGAGAGGGTCTGGGTGGATCCACCGATGCTGCTGTTACTACTGCTCCCAGAGGCCGCCGACGGCGTCGTCGTCGTCGTTGTGGATCCTGTGCGTGAGGAGGTCGGCACCGATTGCGGTTGTGTACTTAAGCTGGTCTCACATGTCGCGGAGGATGGCTGGGCAGGTCTTCCGTCTGAACTAGAGCTGCTGCCAACCAGGTTCGATGCAGCCCCTAGAAATGTCAACCAGGATTAGCACTTATTTTGGCAATTTATATATCCTTTCGGGGTTAATTGTAACATTAACAATAACAGTAACATATAAATGGGATTATACAAATGTTTTACAACTATTTCCAACTATATATATTATTTTTTAGTGGGTTTAGTGGAATACGAATATCATAATATACAAAGCTCTACGGGATCAAGGATACTATGAACTATATATTTTTTTTTAGTAAAGACTATGCCAGCTTTTGGTTAGATTTTTTGTTTAATTCTTTATAAATACTTTTAACAAGCGTGAAATATTTACCGGTGAAGAATGCGTAAATTTGTGATAAGCCAGATGAAGCTAAGATTTGTATTTGTTTGTTTTTTAAAGTTTCATTTAAAAAAAATAAATAAAAAGAAAATTATTAATTAGATACAACGACGCCAGCAGCGGGCATTTTACAGATACATATTTGAGTGTTTGTGATAGCCTCATATAGAACCCTGAATGAGTTAAAGATATTTTTTTAGAATTTCCATATTTTAAAGTTATATGCAATATTTTGCGATATTTAAGAAAGTTTACAATGAATGTGAATGGAACAAAATAATATTCTCAGCGTAGGATTCCATCTTTAGATTTAATAATTAATACAAATGTATCAATGCTTATTTATAATTTGATTTTAATGATATGGAAAAATGGACAATTTATATTCTCATAGGCACTCATGCAGGGCTCTTGCGTGTGTGTGTCTTTTGTGTGTATTTTTGTGAGTGACATCGTGAAATTATTTCGACCCAAAACCAACTTTCTTTCCAACATCCAACGCTGCAGATTTCTAAACGGTTGGTATTTTCTATATTGTTTGCTTGGTTCTTTTTTTTGGTTTGTTTGTAGAAAAATAGAAAATGTGCAAAAGTGTGCGATGCGGAAGAATTTGCAAGGTGCAACTTACCGGGCGATGAGCCATTGGGTGGTGGCGCTGCTGCTGCGGCTGGGCCAGCAGATTTCCTGCTGAACATGCTGGTAATAGACTTGCTAATGCTCCGGCGCTTGTTGTCAGCGCGCTTGAACGGATCGTAGGCACTTGTGGGCGTTGCCTGTACAGGCGTGGCAGCGGACAGAGTTGCGTACGCTGAGCGGAGTAGTCCCTGTGACTGGCCAGGATTCGTAGCCGACTGTTGCTGTTGATTGTGCTGATGCAGTGGGGAGCCCTCGTTACCCTTGCGGGCGTTCGCCAAACGAAATTCGCGATCTATGAGCGACGAACGCGCCACATCGATGATCTCCAGCGAATCCTCCGTCACAGGCAGCTCAGCGTCGATCTGTTGCTTTAGAATGCGCAGCACCTGGTGGAAAGAGGGTGTGTCCGAGGTGATGGCAATGTCGGAGCGAAGCAGCAGCGAGTGGATCAGCGGCAGGGGATACCAGGCCAGACGTGTGATCAGTCCAGTCAGGTGAAGATTGACGTACAGCGAGTTGCTCGTGAAGGTTTGCAGTTTGCCCCAGATGGCATTGAGAAAGGGACCTAAAAATTCAGATATTTAGATTTCGATTTACTTCAATATATTACAGGGATTCCCCTCACCTAAGCTCACGGTGCCCTGGGCGAACAGATCCTCCGAGAAGTCCAGATCCGTCAGCAGCAACTCGTTGCGATTGTTGTGCGATATGCGCCAGGCTTCGCGTCTGCCGTTGGAGCCGCCAAGCACGCTGCTCAAACTGCTAATGTTGTGCTCCAGATCCGCATCGCTGGCTGTGGTGGCCAATGTGGTGTCTGTGGCTTCGCTTTCTTCGTCTGCCGGTCGCCACTTGAAGGATTCGTAGCCACTGGACTCGCCAATCGACTGCAGGCTGTCCAGCTGCTTCTCACCCGACTCACTAGCAATAGCAATAGGTCCTGCGCCGCCGAATTCGCTGAAAAACTGCTTGGCCAGATCCAAGGCATGGGCATGGACACGACCCTGTCCGGGGCGCGGCCACTTTTGGTAGCGATAGCTATTCGCCCACTTCAGGCAGTCCCTCTGGCACTGGGCGATCCTCCAGTGGGCCTCAAACAGATACGCTTGGATGTTCGCATACAGGCTATCGCCCGTGTGCACTCCATAATAGTTCCAGTTGGCACCGATCGTCTTGCTCATCACTGGCGAGGGTAGGGTGGGCAGTGGAGTCTGTTCCCCGGCCACTGGAGGCTCGTGGATACTCTTGGGCCTGGCCAGGTCCCGGGCCCGCTTCATCACGTCTGGCGTGAGATCCAAAAAGAACTCACTGCTACTTAGATACGGATCGATCTTGTTAATCTTGTGCCTGTGCGAGATGGGCACATGCTTGCCCGGCAGCATGAATTTGAGCAGAAGCTCCAGCATCAGGTCCTCGCAGTGTAGTCCCAGCAATGTGTCAAACAGCGCCATTGTCACCATGCATAAATTGGGATCCGGCGAGTTGAGGCGCTCGACTAGAGCGTCCAATATCCTCTCCCCGTCGAACTTCTCCGTGTCGAGCAGAAAGCGAACGAAGGCCCTTAGCAGTCCGGGTTCGGTGATGGAGCGCAGGATCAGATCCAGGTACGACATGGCCGAGATTTGTGAGTCGACGTTCGTCTGAAAATGTTTGCCCTTCAGTGTCTGCGAAAATGGAGCGCAAAAAGTTGTTTCGAGATTTCGAGGTGTGTGTGTTTGGTTAGCTACGGGGCAGGAAGATACTTAAAAAAACACACAAAAGAAACAGAAAGCTCAAGGCGGTGCAGATCCCTAAGGAGGCGGCAAATCTTCAAAATAAAACAAATAATTGCATATGTCTTGGGAATTTGATCATTTTTGGCAAAAGTAAAGCTTAAAAATATGATAACTGAGCCAAAAAAGCATTAATTTTAATTTGGAAAGGTTTAAAATGTGAGGTTTTATTGTCTTAATAAATCTGCATACTCAATTTAAAATTTAAAAAAATTTAATTTTTTCCCAATTTTTGAAAATTTTGATGATGTAACCCCTTATAAAATTTTCAAAATTTTGAAAAAAATAAATTTTAGCCGGAGATAGCTAGATCGACTCGGCTGATCGTGCTGATCAAGAATATATATGATTTATAGGGTCGCAAATGACTCCTTCACTGCGTCCCAAGGTTCTGACTTAAATTATAATACCCTGAAACCTTTATCTAAAGTTAGATTCTAAACCAATACTTGGCGCCATTCCCTCACTCAACCACAAGACATAAGCATATAGAAAAATAATATAAATAAATAAAGTATAGTCAAAGGAACAGGAGCAATCATGAGTCGCTTGCAACCAACACCACAGAAATGCATCGAAGACAAATTTTCACGTGAAGAGACCGAGACGGAGACGAGACAAAAGCGTATCGACAGACTAACCTGGAGGATCGCCGGTCCCAGGACGGGCACAATGAATCCCTGATACATAAAGTCCAGCAGCTGTTGTTTGATCATCTCGTGGGCCACCTGCACCACCGCATTACAGAACTCCAAGGCGTTCATGAAGAGCGTCAGCTCTGGTATCTCCGTCACATCGTCCGGCGTTATCCGATGCCAGTCGATGGAGCTGATCTCGATGCTGTTGGGCAGGCGCGAGTAAAGGCCACCCAGGCCGGTCACTAGCAGAGGGCAAATCGAGGAGTACTGGGCAATGTACGTTCCAATGTTGGAGTTTTTCTGGGATAAAGCCATGCACAGGAGCAGGGCATCGCGGGCCTGGTGGCCCAGGCTGCCCTCGCGATGCACGTAGGGAATGAGCAGCGAGAAGATGATGAAACTGAAGAGATTACAATAATAATTAATACAAACTCGTCTCCTTTATCTCGAGATACTCACTTGGTTGTGGTTCCACTCTTGGGTTGCGGCACGCTGCCATTCAGTATTTGCTCCTGGACTTGCGTCTGGGCGGAGAAGAAGAACAGGTCCAACAGGTGAACATTCTGCATGAGGACCACGCACAGCTGGTTCAGCAGTATGACCAGCCGCTTCTCCAGGTCGGGGGGAAAGATTTCACCCTGGCTGGAGGCCAGTATCTTTAGTAGGGGCCGCAAGAAGGGCTCGTGGCAGAGCAACTGGTGGCGCGAATGGCTAACGAGCAGCTCGTACAGTTTCAACTGCTCCAATCGCACAGCGTTGGCATAGCGGCCCGTGGTGCAGGCCCATTCGTACAGTTTGTCCAGCAGATTCTCGCTCAGCAGGTACTCCAGGCAGGGCGCAGCAGGCGGACCGCTGGCCTCCGTCGCCGGCAGAGAGACCTTGTTGCAGTGATGTAGCTCCACCAGCAGCAGCGTGACCATGTAATCCAAGTGCGAGACCACACCCAGCACATCGTCGTGCGAGGGCGGCGAGCTGTGCTGGATGATCTCGTGGGCTTGTTGCCAGTGCTTGCAGAAGCTGTCGTAGCAGGCGCGTGGATCGCAGTCGGTGGCGGCATCAATGGGCCGCTGGCGTAGGCTGCCAGAATGCCCGGACGCGGCGGAGGCGACGCCCCCGGTGGTGCCCTGTCGCAGCCAACTCATGGTTCTAGTTCCTCTAGCTAGCGGTTTGGAGCCAAGAAACCACTGATAACTGCTGCTCCGTGTGTGCGTTCAGTTTGGCATATGAATGTATTAATGTATAGGTTTGTGTGTATGTTTGTTATCGCAGCTTTTTGCTTTTGTCCGAATTTGGCCCGAGCGAGTGAGTATATTCCAGTGTTGTTGTTTTGTTAATATTTCGAAGCTGAAAAAAGAAATGTTACAAACATATCCGTGTCACTAAAAGAAAAATGAAAAACGCAAGAACAACAAGTGCACGCCGTGACACACTTACACGCACACACACATGCATACATATATAGGCATAAGTATGTATTTAGCCACTCACTCACCTTGCGAGCCTCATAAAAATTTGTTGTTGCTCGTCGTCACCATCGTCATTGTCCTTGCTGCCTTTTGGTCATCGTTCGTTGCCGCCTCTTCCGCTCCTCATTTCCAATATTTTCGGGAGTTTTCCGTGCAATTTGGTGTAAATATTTACAATTATTTCTGCACGGAATAGAAAGTAATAGATAGAGATGGGAAAATGGAAGCTTTTGACGTTTGCAACTAGCTATAGCTAGGCTGTCGATATATTTTAGAATTTTTGGTGGGAAAAACCAGAGAACGCGAGCGCAACTAAATTTGTATTTCAAAAATACAAAATACCACAGATACAAATATCCCAAATATACAAAAATATATATCGGATCAAAATCAAACTATAAATTCTCTTAGTCTGTAAAATTCACCTTCAATTTTTTCTTAACGCCACTCTCACTCTCAATTCACAGCACATTTCTTGGAATACTTTTCGTGATTTTAGAGCATATCGATATATCGATAGATTTTTGGTACACAATATATATCGTGAGATTGTAAGTCATTTTCCGTCTCTCCCCTAAAATTCATCTATCGATATTATGGGCATTATTGAATTCGATAAGAGAAAACATTTCTGCAAATGCAACTGCGTTCGATTATTTTACCCGCAAAATTTAAATGGCACTGCAAAATGTATTATATGTTATTTATTTTGATTTTTTAGACAATACACTTTCAGGAGCATAAATTTTACAATGTCAATTACACAGGCAATATATATTATAAAAATAACAAATAGAACGCAGCGGCGCCCAGCAGGTAAATATATAGATAGGTAAATTTTTGTAGAGCTCAAGAAACTTGAACTTGCTTCGGATTAGTTAGTCACTTGAACGATGAAGACTTCTTACTTTGATAATACCATTAACCAAGTTAGAGTTGCACGTATGGAAAATTCTTTGTATGATTTGGCTAACAAATAACGTATCTAAATCAATTGTCGCTAAAAATATGCATATTTGTGTGTCGGTGCGTGTGGTGGTCGATCCGACAGAGCGCTCTAGTGTCAACTGTTGTCAGAGACTCACATCGGTAGGAGCGACTGGCTCTCGTGCGGGGATGGTCGTTCGATGGTCATCGAGGCTTGCGGCACCTGGCTGTCGGTGCTGATGCCGAGGCTGGCGTAGATCTCCTTCATCACGAACAGGATGGTATCCTCAGAGCCCCTGTCGGCACAATTGATCAATTAATAACTTGTCTTAAATCCTACTACAAATATCACTCACCAGTAGCAGACATGGCTGCTTAGGGCGAAAATGTATTCGTTGATGAACTCCAGAGGCGCTTCCTGCAGGACATAGTCCACTCGCTTCGAGTCGTTTAGCTTGCCCAGCGGAAAGTCGAGCTCTATGAACTCCGGATCGGAGGCTGTGGTGGAGTTGGAATCGGTGCGATTGCGTAGCTTACAGGATGAGCTGGCAGCCGAGCTCTCTTCCTGATCTTCCTGCTGCTTCCGCAAGGCCTGTGAAGGGGTCTGGAAACACGGAGCAAACTTGGATTATCTAGCGCTTGGGTTAATACTGAAAATAAAAACTCGCCTGACTTGTCTCCTTTTCCAGCGACTCCTCGGCTTCCTTTTTCACCTTGGTCACGGTGGCCAGGAAGTTGACACTATCCAGCGTGGTCTTGAATGTGTCCATAAACCTCTGCTTGATATCCGCACCCACCCGCGTCATCGTCTCCCTCAGCTCCAAGTGCATCCGCTTGCGTCCCTTGTGGTGGGGTATCAGTACCGGCCGTATGCCATTCATATCCGGATTGACCAGAGCCTCGATACGATATGCCACCGGATCAAAGGGATGGAATATGTTGTAGAATCCGGGACAGGTGGGCAAGTGGAAGTCCAGGCCCAGCTTATCGATACCGCGGATGGTCACAAACATACCGATGGGCGAGCCCAGGGCAAAGAACTTCTTCGGATGGAATATGAGCTGCGTGTAATTAATAACGGGCTGGCCCGTTCCCGACGGACCACCCATCGCGTAGCTGACTTGCTTGGGTTGCTGCAGATCGCTGCTAGGCAGCAGAACCTTTTGGTGAAGCTTCTGGGGCAGCTGTTCGTCTGGATTCTCCTGGAAGGGAAATTGAACGCTCTAGAAGGTATTCTATTATTTAATCTAATTAAATCACAGACCTTATTCTCCTCTTCACTCTCCTTGAGCGGCTCCTGATGGCACAGCAAGTCGAATAGGATCAGTGAGCCAAGACTGTGTCCCGCCAGAGAGACGCCGCCATTGAACTCCGGATGACGCATTCTGTACTTCAGATAGACATCGTTGAGGGCATCGGCCACAGTGTTCATGATCTTCTGACAGTACTTGGGACTCGTGTAGAAGAGCACGTCCAGCAGCGTGTCATTGGTGAAGTTGCGCAGCCGGGGAATCGACTCCAAGGTGATGGATTTCAGTTTCTCATCGATGCCGAGCTCCTCGGAGTGAAGGTGGCCATGCCAAGAGATGGGTAGAACTTCGACACGACCCACGATTCCCATGTCGGTGGAGTTTTTGTAATGCGACGAAACCAGTTGCTGGGCAATTACCCGGAAGTCGTCCACTGCAAGGGAATAAATTTGTCAGTATCCACCGATAAAATGATCTAATCCGATACTTACCAACTTCCTCCACTGATCGCATTTTCAAATCGCAAGCAGATCCAATGCCATGAACCATGAACAGCAAGTGATCCACACGCTGTGATTCACCCTGTTCAATGGTGAAGTCATCCAGATCCCTCTTGACCACCCGCGGTCGCATGGAGCCTTGCGTACTGCCACCCCAGGCACTCTCCGCATTCTGTTGGGGCAGGAAGTGCACGATAACGGTGGGTCCGTGGAAGACCACCTGCTCGCCTCCCTCCAACAGGATCTTCTGGTGCCACTCGCCCGTCTCCGCTGATCGCTTGTACTCTGATTCCAGAACGGCGGCCGTGTCCTCAGTGTAGGGCACATACTTGGAGTCTACGCCCTTGTAGAACCACGAGCAGCGACGTACCTCGATGGCTTTGCCCTCCCAGTAAACGGGAGTCTTGGTGCGTTCCTTGATGTTCACATCGTACCGGCCGCCCTCGACGGGTACTATTAATCCGGAGTCGTCTGCAAGGGGATTAGGTTATAAGTTATTTCTGTTCACCTTTAATGAGGTAATCTTACCCTGGTTAAGGCTAGTTTCCAGCAGAGCCGAGTCATAGTGGCTAAATGGAGTCCAGATGGATTTGGAGTCTACGCTCCGTTTGTAGAACCAATGTGCAACCACTGGTGAGTAAGTCTGGCAAGGAATGGATTAAATAATTATTCAATTAATTGAAATTACCAACATTTTAGCTACTTACTATCGTCACCGGTGCAGTGGCCGCCTGGCCCTTGTCGCTGCTGCTGCTATTGGCATTGGCCATTCTGAGCTCTCTGAGGACCTCCTCGGGCAACTCTCCCAGGTGCTGTTGAATCAGATCCTCGCCTGATTGCTGGCGATCCGGGGATGCGTTGGCAGCTGGTGCAAGTGCGGAGAACTCGGAACAGGCAGAAGATGGCGGCTCCACAAGATTAGACACGGGTGTCTGTGATCTTTCTGGTAGCTGCTTTACAGCCAATCCGCTGTGGACGATGTCGTACTTAAGTTCCCCAGGTGCGGCGGGCTGATCCTGCAGCGGTGGATTGTTGAAGAAGTTTTGGATAAGTTGATCCTCGTTGGCCTGCTGGCTGCTCTGCAACTGTGGCTGTGGCACCTGGTCGAAGAAGTTGACCGGATCGCAGTGAGCTGCAGGCGCTGCAGCGGGCTCGTGGGCACCGGGGCCACCAAAAAAGCCGGCGAAAGAGTTGCTACTTGAATTTGGATACGAATTTTCGTTTGAACTTGGAAGTGGGGTTTGTTGTGTCGCCTGCTGAGATGGGCTAAGTAGCTGATCGAATCCAAGCGGAGCCGGCGCTATAGCTTCGTGGTTCACGGGCGGCTCTTGGTCCAAGGCTGGCGGCGCAATAACTCCCTGTTGAACGGGTAACTCCGGAAAGACGCTGCTGGGAGCTGGACCTCCAAAGAAGTTGAAGTCTGTCGAGCCACCTGCTGCTGGCGCAAAGAAGTTCTGCAGCGGCGAGGGGGCCGGTGGTGGCTGGGCAAGTGCTTCGACCTCACCAGGCGGTGCCACAAATCCAATTGGAGGCGGCACAAAATCCTGTCCAGTCTCCTGAACCTGCGGTGTGGTCACAGTTTGTGCAAATGGACTGAAAACGGTTTGAGTCTCAGAACTGCTGTGGAATAGTTTCGGCGTAGCTGTGGCCTCTGGAGATCCTGTGAAGGCACTTGTCGCAGGAGCATCCACTGCCTCAGCTGTCGAAACACTCGAAGCTGGTGCAGCTGGTGTGAATATAGCTACTGGAGGAGCGGTGGAATCTCCTTGAGCTGAAGTCAAGAAAGGAGCAGCTAATGTTGCAGGATCAGGGATGAACGTTGGGTAAGTTGAAACTGCTGGAGGCGATGCAAAGAGAGCAGAGGCTGCTGCTGTTGCTGCTGGAGGCGGAGCGAAGAGAGCACTGGAAGAGGTGGATCCAGAGGGTGCTGCTTGTGGTGGTGGTGGATACAAGGGCACAGCCTGCCTTTGATCTGCTGCGGCTGGCACGGGCACGAATAAAGGAGTTTCTTCTCCGACTTCCACGGGCGCCGATGGAGCCTGATCTGGTTCTACCACAGGTTCAATTACTCCTGGAGCAAACAATGGAACCTCCTGGGTTGCAAACACCGAGTTGTTGGATATAGAAGCTGCCTCTGTTGGAGGAGCAGCAAACAATGGAACACTTTGTGCGGGTTCCTGCAATGATCCCGATTCTGTGTTTGTTGCAAAGAAGGATCCTCCTTCTCCCAGATTCTCCGACTGCTTAGGTTCTTCCTCTACAGATGCATTCTCCTGGAAAAGGGGAATTCCCGATGTAACTGAAGGCGGTGGTGCAAAGAAGGGAATTCCTTTGCTGGATCCCTGAGGCGGACCACTGGAAATGGGAACAGTTGCCGCTTCTTGGGGATTAAAGAATGGAATACCCGTTGATGCTGGTGTAAAGAATGGAATTCCTGGATTAGTTGTGGGTTGTTGAATCTGGGATTCCTTCTGGATCAATGCTGTTGGTACTTCTTCTTTAGTTTCTGTGGGTATAAAGAAGGGAGTGGCCGCAGATGTTGGTGGTGCAGCAAAAATTGGGACACTTGCAGTTCCAGCTGCCGGGGAAGGATTAGCTATGGATGCTTCTACTGTAGGTGGAGCTGCTTCTGCGGGAGGAGCTGCTGTTGGAGGTGGAGTTGCTGCTGAAGGTGGAGCTGCTACCCTAGGTGGAGTTGCTGTTGGAGGTGGAGCCGGCTGTGGGGCAATCTGTTCCACACTCGGTACAAATAATGGAACCTCCTGCTGTCCCAATGGATTAAATACTCCCGGAGCAGTAGTACTTGCCGCAAAGGGGTTAAAGATGGCAGTCGGAGCAGATGTGGGAGCCAAGGGAGCGGCGTAACCAGATGAGGCAGCGGTTTCCTGTGCCGTCAACGGACTCTTGTACAGACGCGTTCCCTTTTGAAGGCGATATGATGCTTGGCCAGCGGCTGGTGGAGGCACAGCTGCCACGGGTGGTGCGCCTGGTAAGGGATTTGGATTGGAGGGCAAGAGTCCAGTGGCTGGGGGAGGTGTAGCTGTTGGCGGCACAGCTCCAGGTGTGAAGTAGCCTCCTCCTGCTGCGGCTGTGGGTGGAGGATTTGGTGTTGAAGTGGCGGCTACCGGTAGAGAGGGAACAGCTTGTGCAGTGTCTGGCACTGTTCCTGGGTTAAAGAAGTTCGCTGCAGATGCTGGTGGTGCTGCCGGGTTAAGCAAGGGCACAGGCGCAACAGGTTGCTCTGCTGGGGGATTAAAGAAGCCTCCAACCGTTGATGAAGGTGCTGCTACTGGATTGAATATGGCCTGTGGAGGCACTGATGCTGTTACTGGTGGTGCAAAGAATCCTCCTGCAGGTGTCGGAGTCGATACTGGTGCTGCTGTCTCGACTGGGGCCTGAGGGGGAGCGGCTCCAGGCACGAAATAGTTACCGCCTTGAGGTGCTGCCGGCGGTGGAGCCCCAAAGAAGTTTATCGATGGAGCGGCTGGCTCTGGACCCGTTGAAATGTCAAAGTATCCTCCCGTTGATGGCGGAGGATTGCTGGGATAGCTGCTCACTGGTTCGCTGCTTCTTCCAGTGGCAGATTGCACAAGCCCGGAGATGTTCTGGAGCACGCCCGATGGCACGAGACTAGTCAGTGAGAAGAGCCCTCCGCCGGACTTGCGTTCCTCTGCGGGCTGCGGAGCCGGAGGAGCAGACTGAGCTGATATGTCAAAGGGGGCAGAAAAGCTGGGAGCTGCTGCCGGAGTCGGCTGTGGTGGATATGGCGGTGTCTGGAAGGGTAGAGATGGAGCCGCTTGAATGGTCTGTGGTGCCTGCTGCTGCCCAGGTTGACCGGATGGATCCGAAAATCCCGGAATGGGGGCGTAGAGCTTCTTCTTGGCTGCGAATCGATAGGTATTGGCGTTTCCCGCTGTGGGCGGCGGCGGTCCAGTGACTGCTCCTGCGTTTGGTGCTGGGATCTCAGTGGGAGCGTAGAGCTTGGGCGGCTCGGGAGCAGGGATTACTTCATTCGCCGCTGGCGGTGGTGCGGCATAGAAGGGAGCTGGCACCGGAGCCACTGGAGCGTAGTTAGCCTGCTGAATGTATGTGGGCTGGATATCCAGACGCGGCTCCTCCGATTGCTCCCTGCTGCCGGCGGCGTAGATGCGCTTCGAGAAGGAAGAGAACACGTTCGAGGCCACCGAGGGCAAGGCGGTGAAGGAGGAAGCCGCCTGGCTGAGCAGCGAATCGTTACCAGCTCCCGGCGGTGGTTCGAGCAAGGGATTGGCGTTGGGATCACTCGCTCCGTGGTAGGGGCTCAATCCTGCCGCTCCAGCCGAGTCCTCGCTGCTGGTGTTCAAGTTAATCTCGTCAAGAGCTTCGCTGTCGTCAATGCTGGACGGCTGACCCACAGTAACCAATGTTTTGGGTTCTAAAAAAAGAGGAAATGGTAGTAAATTAGTGGTTGTGCACAGGTTTAAAGGGCAGTCCTAATAATTGTCCGGATACGGAATATATTTAAACCGACTCGGAAGTGCCTGCCTGGAATGGGTGTGGTCCACTCCTCACTCTAATTCTCGTTCTCCGCTCACTCCGAAGCACAAATTAATAACAACAAAAGTTATTAGGTGGATAATGAATGCAAATTGAAATCGACCAGCGGACAAACACAATTAACAACGGAACCGCTTGGAACAGGTTTACGGACTTGGGTCTGGACGCGGAGGCGGCATTGAAGGAATGGGTATTGGAGGTGGAGACGGTCTTCGAGTAGGCCAGCATCATAGACGCAGCGGGCAAGATGCAGATCAGTACCTTTACTCTCGGACCCTCGCAACTTATATACTAGTTTATTATAAATTATATTATATATATTATAAATTATATTATATTATAGATTATCGAATTGAACTTTACATCGAATTACAATTTAAACTCTTGTAATAATATAATATTGTAATGATAGCGTTCTCTCGCTCTCTTTAGCTCCATCACTTTCGGCATGTCTATCTCTCTCGCTGTGTATTTCTAGAGATATCTCATACTCTCTATCTCTCTCTACCTATCTCTAGAGATATCTGTTTCTCTAGCGCTCTCACTTTCTCTGTTCTTGTTGCTCGAAGACTATAAAAAGAGGCACTGCTTTCGAACTGGCCGCATTCTGTCGCGTCCTTCCCAGTGTTAACATCTAAAGTGATAGTGATAGTGATTAGCCTTCGACTATAAAATTATCAGCTGATAAATACATCTGGACAATTAGGAAGAAGCTCACTTCGATGATATCAAGTTAAGTCAAGCAATTGAAGGCACCAAGAATATAACACTGGAATTAAGCAATGACGAAGAAGGATAACCATGTGTCATCTACTGGGGTAAGTCTTAACCATGACAATTATATAAAGTATTATAGTATATAATATATTATATTATATAGTATATATAGTATATTATAAGAGGGATTACGCCTAGGTCAAGAATCAGTTGTGCTATTCTTCCAATGGATCTCAGTATTTAATTTAAATTTAAAGTGATACAGAAAATTTGTATTAATTATATCTACATCCGTATTCTCAAAATTAACTGCTTAACTTAATTAGAAATTATTTAGAAATATGGATTTCTTCCCTTAAGATAGTTTCAAATCTGATGCCAACTTTTGCTACCATATTATACCCTTGCAGGGTATTATTATTTCAGTCAGAAGCTTGCCACGCAGTGATGGAGTCGTTTCCGATTCTATAAACCATATATATTCTTGATCAAAATCAAAAGCCGAATCCATCTAGCCTTGTTTGGAAGAAAATAATTTTTTTTTTAATTTTCAAAATATTATAAGGGGTTACATCGTTAAAATTTTCTAAAATTTTCGATTTTTTTAAATTCTTTAAAATTTTAAATTAAGTAAGCAGATTTATGAACCTAACAAAAACTAGCATAGTAAAGCTTTCCGAATTGAAATTAACGATTTTTTGGCTTAGTTATGATCAAATACTATTTACACCAGTGCGTATACGTAATTTTTCATAAAATGAATAAAAAATGTTTATTTTTGGTCCGTCAAATTATAAATAAAAACCAAATACTAGTGTATTTTCCTCAACCGATTCACTCACACAATTGATTCCACCTTCAATTCGACTTGATATTGTTTTTATGGCTCAACAATTTGATTAACCCATAATTAAGTGCACAAAACAAACGGGTCAGCTAACATTTTAGAGCGGGTTTTCTTCCCCCCTTGCGCCTGGCACTGAGGGCGTCATAAAAAGCCAAATCTTGGCATTAGGCTCCAGTTGAAGAGACAAATGTCATGGCATTTCGGAGGCGAAGAAGACAGCAGCGAAGCAGCTCTCCGGAGTTTGCCAATGAATGTGGAGGAATGGAAAGCATGGCAGACGTGCCATTTGTCCAGCAAATACGTCAAAGAATTCGCCTCGATCTTGAAACGTGATTGGATCCGAGAGTTGCAGTTGAGTTCTTTGAGCTTGGACTTATTTCTTGTTCTGTTTTTCTGCCGGCCAAAAGGTTTTCACACCTCTAACCGCGACTATTTTAAGAGCCGCATTTTTCACATATTTAAGCGCAAGTTTCGAATTGTTCACCACGACCGCCAGCTGCATAACCAGATTCCAAGCCGCACAATACCCATGATTTAGGAATATGAATGCGGCATATTACTATATGGAACCTGGACCCGAGATATGATATATGCAGATGGAGCAGATGCGTCCGGAATAATCACAATCATTTGCATGTCAGGGTTCCTTTCTTGCCATTTAGTTGTGTGTCTATTAATCAACAGTATGAATTTGTAATTAAAGCCTTATATATGATAATTGCTGGCATAAAACTAATTCAAAGGAAATGCTAGGAAAGTTAAATGAATTAACATAATAAATTGCTGTATTAATCATTAATTATAAACTATAGGATGAGGAGTACTTATAATTGAGTCACTCTAATGGGTTTACCTAAACTTTCCCTTTTAGGCTTATCGGTAAGTCGGAACAAATATTATCTTAACCTTGACGAATAAAACCATTAATTAGTCATTGTTTTGGGTGAGTTTAAAAACAGTTGAATACAATTTTTAAGCCAGGAAAACAGCTGTTTCCATCTCATCAGTACATTTAGGCAATTATTTAATTAAAAGTTTCCCGTTGAAACTGGCAAGGAAATCAAGAGATTTGAAATATTAAAACTACGCAAATCCGCTTAAAAATTCACAAGTATAAAAGCTGAAATCTGGCATTGCCTAACTATTTTTGCTTAACTTTTTATTTTCTGTCGCTTCCAAGCACTTGACATTGCCGACTTGTGTGTGTGTTTGCATTTATTTTGTCACTTTTAGGATCGTCATTTGTAACGACTAAGCAAAGATTAGTTATGGCAACGAGGCATTGGGGGGGCTTGAAGCGTTTTCCAAGCCGAATAGCGAAGCGACGACGAAAAATTTCCAGTTTTTTTTTTGGCTGGAGTCTAAGGGGGACTTTTTGTTTTCATTATACTTCTATTTACAAATGCCCCGCATTGACAATGACGCATTACGACAAATGTGTTAAAATAAATAAAGAGACGATCGTCGAACCGCAAATGTGGTTAAAAGTAGAACAGCATAATTCATCCCCCATAAAACAAAGCCGAAGCCACATAAAAGGTGGAAGAATTTTCGGCATTAATTTGGGCATGACATCATAAACAGATCGCGGCCACTCCACGATCTCTGCTGGAGCCATCCGAGAAGTCTTCGCCGTGTCCCAAGTGCCTGCACATAATGGCACTCAAATAAAACAATTAAGGCCCACATGAGCACGTCAAGCACGATGAAATCATTTGCAGGATACACAAGCCGGCCACAAAGCCATGCCTCTATAAAGCACTGCCCCGAAAACAGACACAAAAAAAAAACACAGATTGCCATCAATTTTGGAATTTAAACGCTGGCCGAAAAGGCTCGTGCAGGTCGCATGCCAAAAACCCGGTCTAAAAAGCAGACCAAACAATAATAAAAAAAAAAAATATATATATAAATATAAAACAAAATACAGAAGACGGCGAAAAATGTTTGGCATTGAACCCTCGGGCGATACAAAACAGAAAAAGAGACCAAAATTAAATCAAAATAAATCTCAATAAATGCGTGCTTTTTGGAAATTGCGCGACGCTCAAAGACGATGATGATGCTGAAGAAGCTGCTCGAGACGACGGCCTGTCTGCCTGTGCCAGCGGCAACACAATATAAAAAAAACTAACCACGACAGCCTATACTCTTTCTCTAAGCCCATCGAGTACAATTTTATAAAATTTATTAATAGATCTCTCAGAGTAAAATAGAAAAATCGGTACCCAACAAAACTGACAGCAATAATCTTTTGTAGCTACAAGAAAATTGGGAATTTTAGATCAATACATTCTATAATATTTCTAGATATTATCTATTATATAGAACTATAGATTAAGTCAGAACATATACCGCATTTTCTTAATGCTCAAAAATAACCAAAGATTGATTTTTCTAAACCAAAGCCACATATTTCATATACATATATTTTATACACATTTATTGATAAAGAACATTTGTTAATTTATCTTCAATATTGCCAATAAAGTTAAGAGCTCTTTGACCAAGTTGGTTAAGATGAGATAGTACATTCGTTAAGACATTGCGCCCTGTATCACTCTTATTAAGAACTCCAAAATGATCCATGAAATTAACTACAAACTGTCTTTTGTCCGACTGAGAAGATTGTCCTTCGGCTGTTTTAAGAGTATCTTGTAAATGTGTCACCAGGTTGTCGCAGTTGTTCCGGCTGGAGGCACGATCGATGGCATTTTGCAGAGATATCTTAATATTATTGACCACATTTTCCACGGATTCATTGTCCTCAACGGGTTCTAGGACATTGCAATCCACAGGAATGCCACTGACGAATTTCTAAAGGTTTAGAAGACTTTAAGAATGCGACTATCGAGTAACTTCGAAGGAGTTCTTACCAGCAGCATCAGTGAAATTATAACGAGAGAGAAACGCATATTTCGAGTCCTTTCAAGTAACTGATAGCCGGTCAAGGAGATCTTTTCTTTTATATAGTTGAGCAAACTCTACACTAATGGGGAAAAACTACCTGTAATCCAAGAATTTAATCCGTTCCTGAACAGGCATCTATCCCTTACCCGTGTCACCATACCCTGCCAAAAGACAGGGCAACGTTCCAGGACAGGCGAAACAAAAGACTTAGGCAACAAACTCAGGTAGCCAGTTCGGGCGAAACCAAAAAGGTGACGCAGGGACTCGCAGCATATTTTCGAAGGTATTTCGCCGGGGTAAAACCCTTCGGTGTATGCTAATTATGTCAACCACCCACTGCCACACCCATTGACCCGTCCCGCCCCGTCTGTGACGCATCTGCGGCAATCTCGCTTCCTTCCTCCGGGCAATTCCGACTGCGGATTCCTATGACTCTATCTTATCGACGCGAGGTGTGGCTTTTTATCTACATCCATTTGCAACCAATTGTTCAATATTTAAACAATTTATGGGCCACAAAAAGGCACACAACTCCGACCACAACGCGACGCGGGCGACAAAAACAGTACAAAAAGGTCAGTAATTAGTGGAGTTGTTTTAGTTGATCGACAGCCGCGCCACAGCTCAAAGCTAAAGACCAGTGCAAGTGAAACGAACCTCAAAGGACTAAGGATAACAGTGCACCAAAGTGACAACAAACTGTTTTAACAAAAATCGAAAAACAACTAAACTAAAGGCTGGCACCGCCTCGCACCAGTTCGTTCTTCAGGCTCGTTTGGCTTCCATCGCTAAAACAAGTTGGTAATTTTTGATTAACACCCTCCGGGCTATGCGTACGCGTTCCATATATTCATCATAAAGTTAAACCAGCCTCGGCAAAGGCCCAAGCAAACACAGTCACTAGCAGAGCACAGCCGATGGAACGATAATCAAACAAAATCGACACAAAACGATATTGCCAAATATTTAATTTGTTTTATTGAAAAGGTTTTTCTTTTGCCCAAAAAAAAGTTGTTAATTGAGAGAGATACCCCGAGAAACAAGGAAAAAATAAAACAAGCTACAGCAAAAGCAGGCGACCAACGAAATTGATTGCATAATTATTAACAAAAGCATAATAAAAGCCAAGCAAAAAAAAAGTAAAACGAAAAATGCGTAAAGTGAAAACTGCGTGAGCTGCATAAATTCTCATTGCAATAAATTTGGTTTCGAAAAGAGGCTAGCTCCTTGGATCGGCCTTCCGACCAAGTTGTATCCTCTAAAAATAAATAAACTTAATATGATTTTCAAAAAGTATCAGTAATTATTAGAAGGAATTATTTTAATAGTTTTCAAAATCAATTCAAAATTATGAAAAGAAGCTTCTTGTATTATTTTATGTTAGTTTTTCAGTAATTTTAAGATTCTTAACTTCGGTTCTCAGGCAACAAACCTTATTCCCACAATGTATTCTATTGATTTATCACATCTGGACGCGATATTATATCTTGGAAAGCACATTTCTAAAGCTAAAACCCTTACCAGGCGAGAACTTTGGACAAGAGCTCATGTCACAGCAGTGAAACCACAAAACGTACTTAATAGCTCAACGTAGTGCAGCAATTCAAAGTCGAATACGGAGTGGTTCAATGGTTTCTTGAAAGCACCGCAGCATTAGGAAGTTTTCGACAGACGCACGTAGGTCAAGATGGGCACGATTTCTGTGCGGGGGAAATACCTCGAGTTAAGCTAAACACGCTCCACAGTTTGTCATAAAAGCTAAACAAGAAAAACACCAAAAACTATTGTAAAACACCTTCGAACAAGCTGAAAGCCTATGAGAGTCACAAGAACACGTTACAAAATAGGCACAAAATAAGATTTAGCTAAAAACAGGAAAGGAAAGTAACTCCGGGAAAGACCCAGTTTATATATAGGATCGAAAAGGAAATCGATCATAACTTAACTTAAAATATTCGCAATCTTTGCATCGATATTTATCCATATTTTTATATGACAATTTTTTCCATAAATCACAGTTTAAAAAAGTCATAACTAAGCCAAAAATGTATTAATTTCAATTCGGTAAGCTTTCCTATGCTAGTTTTTATTAGGGTAATAAATCTGCTTACTCAATGAAAAATTTTAAAAAATTAAAAAATTTCCAATTTTTGACAATTTTAACTATGTAACCCCTTATATTTTTTGAAAAAAATCAAAAAAATTTGTTTTGCCTAAAATATAGCTTGATCGACTCGGCTGTTGATGCTGATCAAGAATATATATGATTTATAGGGTCGGAAATGACTCCTTCATTGCGTTCTATACTTCTGACTGAAGTTACAATCCCCTTAAATGGACATTAAAATTTAAATAATTACCCACAATTTTATATGAAAATTATTGGAAAAAGTAAAGCTTAAAAATTGAATAACTAAGCCAAAGAATCCTTAATTTTCATTCGGAAAGCTTTCCAATGCTAGTTTTTATTGGCCTTTCATGCTGCATACTCAGTTTAAAATGAAAAATTTGGCCAATTTTTGACAATTATCTTTTTTTCAAAAAATCGAAAAAATCGAAAAAAATACTTTTGCCTAAAATATAGCTAGATCGAATCGGCTGTTTATGCTGATCAAGAATATATGATTTCTAGGGTCGGAAATGACTTCTTCATAGCTTTACAAGCTTATAACCCTCGCAGGGTTATACAAAAAAGGATAGTCTTCTTAGATTTTTGTACTCTTAGTACCTAAGAAATTTGTTGAGGCTAAGGTAGGGGAAAGCAATCCTTTATTACTCAAGGAAAGAGGGAAGAAACCCCAACACATTTCCGCATACAACACTCAAATACACAGGCATTCATATATATATATATATATATATATATGCCGCGACTATATATGTACGCGGCTATATTTATTATGATTTTATTGATGCTATCAGCGGCTGGCAGTCGGAGTTGTCATATTAAATTCATTTCACGCTCCATTTTAATGCGCCGGCCAGTCGGGTAGTCGAACTTCCTACACAAGTTCACAGCCGTTGGGTTTTGCATGAATTTCGACAATTCCCAAACTGATTTAATATTCAGTTTGCATGCCGCCAATGCGGTTATATTTTTGCCATAACAATTCCCTCAGCAAAAAGGTCAGCATGTTAAGAACTTTGCCCAGCCGCAAAATTTGCACAAATTTAATAACTTTGAACTTGAAAAGGCATAGGGAAATAATTGTACTTATATACTTAAAATATATATAATATAAAAACTAAATAAATTTTCAATGTTTATGACATTGAATGCATTGAATGTGACATTGTCAGATGATCTCTTCATGATCCTTAACAAATATCCACCGGAATATATGGGACCAGGAGAAGAAACTCTTGGATCTTGTATTCTTGCATTAAAGAATGAATATTCGTGTGGCTAAAACAATAGCAATGTGTTCTTAAATCATAAAATACATTTTAAAAAATATATTTTTGATAAGTTTAACACACTTAAAGATGTGGAAAGATTATTATATGATTCAAATAGCAGTATTATTAGCTTAATTCAAGGCTTAGAGCCTTATTTCTTGGTAGAAACCCTAAATATAAAACAAATATCTTGACGTTTCATATGAATTTGTTAAGAAATATAATAGAAATTCTTAAATAAACAATATAAACCACTCATTCATGATAAATCTAAAAACAAAACATGAGTTAAAGTGTTCTTTTAAGTTCTTTTAAAGAACTTTAAGATTTGTGAATTAAAAGGTTCGTTAATCTAATGAATCAACTCTGTTAATTGAATTAAGAATGTGACTATTAGCAATCACATTAACTAGATGAAGTCTTGGCTCCAGCTGTTTCAGCTGCGCTATCAGTACATGTGTGTGGCACGGGCAACACTCGGTTGCATAACAGGTTGATACTACCACAAATTGTATGGGAACAGCCAGCTAACCGAAGATATTTCCATGGCGCAGAGCAACCCAGAGCCAGTAAACAATCGTGTCATGAACATATCCAATTGTGGCATCAGCTCAGCTGCTCTCCAGCACGTTGTTTAGCTTTATTTTTTATCAGTGGCACGCTCTTCTAGATTCCAGCAGCTATGGCTGTGGACATGGCTATATGGCCATATACCTGCCCCGATCTCTGCTGGAAAAAGAGAGACCCGAAGCGATTCGAACCGATCCGATCCACAGTTGAGTTGTGCTCCGACAGCAGCCGCTTGTGTTTTTGCTTTCAGTTTCATTTGAGACGTTGACGCGATCGCCAGCACAGTCAGCTTAAATCAGCTAAAACGCGGCTGTTGGCCAGGCCAATATCGCAAAACCACAACTGGCTGAAGTACATTTAAACGGGTTAATCCAATACAAGACCGAAAAAGCCAACGCTCTTAATTTGTTGTGTACTTTTTTTCTTCGGTCGCCCGCTGCAAGTGAATTCGGCTTTATTTGTTGATTTTGCATAATAATAATCATAATAATAATAATAATCTGCAAAGTTAATAAACAATGCAAAGAAGTGGGCAAAGCTCATAAATAAAGTGCACCCGCCTAAAGTGTAATTAAAATCCATTGAGATTTTTTTTGCGCGCACACGGCAAGGAGAAAACAAGTTTGTTGCCTAAGTTATTTGTTTTGAAATTTCAAAAATTCCAAAAAACATTTAATAACAAGTATTCAAAAAGAAAAAAAAAGAGAAAAAAGAGTTATATCTCCGACTTGAAGTCGGGGGGCCACGTCGACAAGAAGAGTTCCATAAGAGGCAAGTGAAAGAATAAATTAAACCTGCTTTAATTATAATATTAATACAGAAAATAGAATCATAAATTAGTATTAGTATTTTATGAGTAAAAAGCGGAGAGAAAAGCCGTTCCCGGCGTATAAATCAAGTTCATAGCAGCGGAATTTAAGAATCAATTGGATATTAACCCCGTTTTTCTATACAGTCAAAGTCAAAGTTTAAAACAAAGTTGTTACAACACCGTTTTGTTCCCATTAGTTTTCAGAAATTGCTATGATAATAAGCCAATATAGTAGCTGCTTATGAAGTCCCTTTGAAAGGTTTCCGACAATCAACAATACAAACTGTGTGTGTGTGTGTTTGAGTGTGTTTTTTGTTCAATGCCAAGAAAATAAACAATAAATGCGCGTGGGTTCTCCAAGGGTTCCAGTCCATTCCGCACGATATTCATCGCTGATGATGATGATCGTCTAAATGAAGCTGCCACAATTAGAGTGCATTTCAAGTCGATTCAGTTAACACGAACGGGGGAGAGCGGGATGCCCAGCCAAACGCAATTTGAATTTATAATTTTCGCAATTATTTTTCATTAATTTAGGAGGGGGGGGCCATAAAAAACGGCAAATAACGTCCGAGTGATATAAAAATCATAGCGAAAATAAATGCTTACGCGTCTGTTAATCACATTTGAGCTTCCCAAAGCCCTCGACGACTCTGGCTAATTGCAACAGCAACAAAATAAAAAGCGAGAAGGAAATATGTAAATAATAATAATAAAAAACCGACAACACAACGTGCTCCGTCGCCTCTCTAATTTGTTTATAGAACCTGTGCGCTTTTTATGAAGCAAAGCGAATCAGCAGCTGATTGATGAACTGCCACAGCGTGTTAGCTTTTTGTTTTGTATCTCCGCACTTTTCTTTAATTACAAAATAAATTGCCTTTAAATAACGAAGAACCTCATTCAGGCCAGACAGTTATAGGGTACTCTAAGCACGCCACAGATATACCCTAGTTTACATAAACACATGAATCAAATTAAGGGGATTTTATTTACCAATAAATAAATATTCAAATGTTGGGCACCAATTTCCTGGCTTCAAAACCCAATAAGATTAGCATCTTTTGTTAGATTGTTTTGTTTCTTTCCCATTGAAATTGTTGAAATATTTGATTTATTAAGCCTGTCTAGGCTTTGGTCTGTCTTCTTTAATCTTATCAAGTTTCAAGCATTTTCTGCGTAAGGTTTAAATAAGCCTTCATATCTTATCGTATTCTGGCATTTATTTAATTTTAATTGCAATTAACTTCTTGCTGCCATAGCCTTCAATTTATTTCCTTCACCGTAAATACTTTCTATTCACCCCAAAAACTTTCCAAACTTTTCGGAACTGCGCGGAGTGAGCCAAGTTTATTTGCAATCTTCTGTAGAATTACGTGACCGGCAGCTGCAGAAAATCTAAGAAAATAAAAGCCGTGAGAGATGACTTATGAATGGTGGAATTGTGCAATGAAGTTAACCATTGAGTCCGATAAAGACCAACAGACGGACGTGCCAGTTGGGGGGGAGAGACCTCCGAGGGAGGCCCAAACTTTGGCTATCAAATTGCATTCACTCCTCGGCGGATTGACCTTGCAACGCACAAAAATGTACAAATCAATATCGAATTGATTCAGGCAGCTGCTGCCAAACGAGAAACACGAAGGCAGAATATTTTAACTTAATTTATTTCCATTTTACGCATCGATGCGATATACATTTTAAATTTCAACTTGACTGTATACTTGTTTCTTACGTTTTTGTTGTGTTTTTTTATATTTTTTTTTGCGGCTTTGCATATTGTTAATTAATGGCAGCTGCTCCTCGTTTCGTTGGAGGCAAAAACGGCCCTCTCTTCACGCTGCACATCGCATCACAGCACAATCACATCGCAATCACGAGGCGCGTTAACAAAAAACCGAGAGCCAAGAAATCAATCATTCAAATTGATTTGTTGGTAATTTGTTATTCAAACAGCCCCGGCGCAAAACGGCCAGTAAAATGCAACAAAAAAATATTAAAAAAAAAAATAAATACACAAACGAAATATATAGTCGGGGAAAATAACATATCATAAAAGCGTTTGTGCATGACGCCTTAACCAAAGTGTTAATTGCATTTTGCCTAATTAAATATTAAAAATTGATATTGAAGCCAAGAGTTAGCGTGTTCCCTGCGGCTTTAATCAAGTCTAAACATTTTTATTTTTATTCATTAACGAATGTTCACATGTGTGATTTTTATAAGAAACCTTTTATTTTTATTGTCAACGTCGCGGCGCGGCGCGTCTTCGTTTTCTGTGTTTCTCTATTTTCCTCACCTGCAGCAGGTTTGACAAAACCTTGACCATATAGTATCTGTGTATATATATATAATTTTTAATACCCTACCAAGTCATTTGGACTTTCGGTTGATCTTTGCACGTACACCGGCCTCTTACTCTGTTTTTTCTGCTTACATTGAGCAATTTTGATGAGTCTCGTTCTTCAAGGCGCACAAATTGCCGCATGCCCGTGAACATGACTTTTGTTAAATAGTTTTGGCTTTTCATATATTTTAACAGTTTGTTTTATTATTAATTGTTTTTACTACATGTGTAACCTAGGTATTTTTATCTCTTAATACCAAAAGAAATCCCAATCTTTTCATTAAAGTTAAACCATAACAGCATATAAGATTAAAACCGCTTTTCAAATAGTAAAATATGTAATATGTTATTAAAAACATATTAAATAAAATCAAATCAACATGATAATTAAATTCATGACAGTTCAATAACTTGTTTATTAGTAATTATATTTATTTTCTTAATCTCACTTAACTGACAACTCTCTCTAACTTCCGTTTAAAAATAAACTGAAATTCTACTGAATTTCATGGCTAAATGGAAATTTCCTCAAATGCGGCATTTCTCTGTCATTTGTTTTCTCGTTTCTGGCAATTTGCCGTAAATGTTCAATTTGTTAGCTGATAATTATAATCACTTAAAATGATTTTAATAACAAACACGATGATTATCACAACGAACAGTCAAAACATTTCACTTTTTTGGCATTGCGAAAGTGTTGAAAAGAAGACAGACCGAAAATAAAAACCACAAAATGTGCAGAAAAACTAAAAATAACGGTTTGACAAAAGTGAACTCGATATAATAATGAATAATTGCGTCAATTAAGTAAGCGAAAGAAGTCAGCCAACCAATCAATCAATCAATCAATCATTGAACTCTCAAAAAGCTTTCCAAAGACTCACAGTTTTTGACATTTTTTGCAGACTTGAATGGTGACAATTGCGGATAGCTAGAGGCATCCATATACATCCCAAAAGAGATGATTTTGAGAACGCACCTTGGGCTGGTCCTGCTCTTCCTGGGGCTGCTCCTCGCCCCCAGTGTTTCTGGCGAGGACGAAGACTATGGCGGTGGCATGGACGGCGGGTCCACCAATGACGAGATCTTCGACACTGCCCAGCTGGAAGCGGAAGTTGAATCAGAGATGCAGCAGCACCGCAACAGTCTGGAGGAGGACCACACTCAGCCCATGGAGCAGGAGATGAGCACCATGAGGCCCATGGAGAGCAGAATGAACACCATGGCTCCGTACTCCGAAGAGAATACCGCTGCCGAGGCGATGGAGGAGATGCCCGCCCAGAAGCGCGTGGTTACAGAGGAGGAGAAGCCCTCCAAGGACTACTACTACGAGGATAATCCCGAAGAGGAGACGGTGGCCAGCACCACAGCAAGGGTGGCCACCACAATGATTCCCGAATATGTGCGTCAGGCCAAGGCGGAGAGATTCCCGCAGCGAGATCAGGAACATGACGTCTCCGACTATGTCGTGGAGGAGGAAGCCACGAAATCGGCGGAAGAGCAACTTCCAGCCGATGTCTCATACCAAGTGGAGCATCTGGAACCCATTCCCCAGGCTCAAGTCCAACAATTGCCCAGTAAAGACAAGCCCAATCCGTTTAAGTACTCCACGGAAGATGAGTACTACGATGACCAGACAGAGGTGAAGCCTCACACCACAACCACAACGACCACGCAAGCACCACTGCCCATACTGAGGGCTCGTTTTGGTAGCTTTCCCTGGACCACCACAACCACATCACCCAATCCTCCAGCTGCCAGTACAACCTCTACCTCGACGACAACCACTTCGACTACGACAACGACCACCACATCAACGACAACGCCCACTCCAAGGAAGCAGGCCAAGCACATCCATGTATCCGGTGGCGTCAAGCCGGAACTTTTGCCGGCCGATCAGCTGCGCAACTACATCAAGGATGTATACATTCGCATGCCCCTTGCGGTGATTGTGGATCCCTCATCCGCATCTTTGGAGCAGGCAAAGCGACTATACATCGATGCTCTGCAGGACAAGAATATAGACATTAAAATTGTCCTGGTGACGCTCAATGGAGATGGTAAGTCTGGCAAGGGTTTCTTTCCAAACTTACCAGACTTAAATTAACTTCTTTGAATTATATGATTGAATTCCCTGTTTTAGGAGCTCCCTCTGCCTTTAGTTTTAACAACACCCGCGAGTTCATTGCTGGCCTGAATAGCACCAAGGAGCACGAGGGCGGCAACTCATTTGTGGGCGTGCTCCATGCAGCCGAACTGGTGCCCTACGACAGTGCCGTGTTCATTTCAACGGCTTCGATTCCACCGCATACGGAACTGGTCCAGGATGCGGCCATTACTCTGCTTAAGAAGAGGATCCGGGTGAGTTGGGAGAAGGACGATTTCTGGAGTTATTCAGGAAAGACAATCTATAATCTATGATCTCAAATCATATCCCCGATTTGTTGTTTCAGCTCTTCCTTCTGTGGTACGGCGAGCGTTCCGGCAGCGAGAACGAAACGGAGGACGCTGTGGGCGGCATCCTGGGCGAGGTGGCCATCCGGTCTGGTGGCGAGATCATCCACATTGTGAGCACCGAGCATGGGCAGCACATAGCGGGCAACACGGTGAGATATGATAGCACAACGAGCGAAACTGACCAGCAATTGGGGTAATTAAAAATTAAAGTGTGTTCAAAAGGCAAAAGCCAAAGCCAGACTCCGAGTCGTGGTCGGATGCCGAGGGGAAGGCCCAAATGTGTTGAAAACCGAAAGTGGCAGCGGCAAATGGCAACAAGATCCAGAGCCGAGTGTTGCCCAAGCAGCCAACTGAGACGAAGCCACTTGGATTACCTCTCGGCCTCTCGGCTAGGCCAGACTACACCAGATGGGCAGGTGGTGCTCGAGAGCTGGCGACTTGCCGCCGCCGATGATGGTGCATCTTTTGTTGTTGCCGGTGTTGTTGTTGTGCGGAGGCTACTGCAAAACTGGGTTATGGAAAGAAAAGTGAAGGGCAAGCAAATCTGTTGATAGAAAGGAAGCCTAGCCTAGACGAGTATGCCAAAAATAAACCCATCACAGCGAAAACAGGAAATCAAGTATTTTGTACTCGAATTCTGCATCTCAAAACGAGAAATCCGGTATAATTGGAATTGATTCGAGTTCCGGCTTTTTGAATTAAATTAAAGGCAATTTTTATGGCCTAAAATATAAGGGGTTTAAAATACACACGTGGACAATACACTTAAAGATTATCACAAAACAAAGAATGGGGGAATTTATCATTCAGAAAACTATATTATTTACGACGACTTCTTTGTAAAATACACTTAAAGAAAGCATTCAGTTTTTTAAAAACAAAAGAGACTCATATTATCCCTCCCCATTTTCCAGCTCACCCTGGTTGCGGACGCCTATCAGGGCTCGCAGGAGCTGGAACTGCCGGTGGACACCACGTTGTCCAGCCTCCACGTGCGCATCGATGCGAACATGCGGCGGGCCTCGATGGAGACGCCGAATGGTGGTTAGTCCCCCTCTCTCCAAAAACCACAACCGAGTTACCCCAGCACCGACTCCGTTGCTCTATCGCACTTACTAACTAACGCAGGGTTGTATTTTAGTGTTTAGAGTGTGTGCCAAGCCTACTTAGACCTAAGTCCACTCCCTCCACACACATGGCACTTGCTCCTTGAAGGCGAGAGAATCTCTGGCCGATCTCTCGCCATAACATTCCAGACAAAGAGAGAACGACGACAACTGTGTACGCTATTCGTATTGTGTAATTTATGTCCTTAGCTCGTAAGAGATCCTTGACTAACCCAAGCCCCCGAGAAATCTCTGCTACCTAATCTCTTATAATCCCAAGTCGGCTCCGCCGACATCTGTATATATAGCCGAAGCCCCGACCAATGCTTTCCTTAACCAAAACGCTAGAATAATAATAATGCTCAAAACAAACAAACAAACAAACACGTAACCCTTAACTGTAGTACAAAGAAATTTTCAATATATGTAACATGTATGTTTACTGTTTTACCGATAAAGTAATAAATGTTTTAGCTTTCTAAGGGTCCACAAAAAATAAACCGAAAACAAAGAAAAACAAACCTGATTTAACCATTAACCATAAACACTTTCATTAATTGATTATTAATTCATGGCAACTGTTTTATGTTGAATATGAATTAGTAAACAATATTTAAAGGTTCTTGAAAATACAAAAAAGGAAATAATAATTTAATAATATTACCAATTAACCTATATTGTCAATTTTTTTGTATTTGTCGAACTTCATTCACCTTGCACACTTTCTCAGCACCTTTTGTCCCTTGTCCTGTTTGTTTTCGTCCTTAAGGGTAAGTACTTTAAGGCATTAGCTTTATGTATTAAATTCTTGTGTTTATGTTCTAATTCTCAAGCACTTTTTCAACTGTCCGGCACAAAATGTTATTGTTCACTGACTAACAAACGCAAAACGTAGAGCGGGTAAATGAGAGTGGATCAGCTACAAAAGTAACCGGCTGGCGAATCCACCAGATTAATCATACGCCACGTTGAACGGGACGTACAAAGTCCGAATATATAAATGGCCAATAAAGCGACGATTGCGCTCCGGCGGGTCAGCAGACAGCAAAATAATTGTGACTCAAAACTGATGGAAGGCTCGAGCGCCTACTTATCGCTCGCGAACCCCCAAATATAAAAATAACGAATAATAAACAAAAGCATTGTTGCCCGGTTGCAATCTTTAAATAACTTTTCGCGCAAGTTTCGCTAATAAACAAACGAATGTTTAATCTTCCGGAAGTTACACCAACACCGGCGCACAGCCACCCCACACAGACGCACGCACACTCGCACACGCACCCTGAAGAAATCAATTCAGAGGGGCGGCGTTTTTTTCCCTGCCTGCCTCAACTTCAATTGAATTGTGGAGTTTTAACGTTTTAAATTGGGGTTTTTCTTTTAAATATCGTGTATGTTAATGTTGGGCAATATCGCTAGTGCAAAAATATTCACAAAACAGCATAAACATACAAACATACATACGTTTTTAACAACAAATTAGGCACACTGCCATGGTCAAGTTCGTCAAAGTGGCCTGATTTGACAGGGAATTTCGTTGTGTTTTGGCACTTTTTGGCTATGTGGCCTGCACCGATTTGAGTCAGGCGTTAAAACAGCTCTTGGTCAACACTTTAGCGGCACTTAATTGTTCATAATTGGTTGATTTCACAATGAAAAACAATTGTTTTGTCTCGCGTTAAGTTTTTTGAGGACGTGTTTTCTTCTTTCACAACAACAACTACTACGCGCAGCTGCCAGGGCAGGTCAGGGTTGCCAAGGTTTCGGAAGGGTGTTGCAAAAATTACGTTATTCGTTTAGTTAATGCTTGTTAATTAATAATTAGCACAGCGGCGGCAAAATCACGGGTTTGTGTCTCACAAATTTAATGTTTATTGCACAATTTGACTGATTTAATGAGAGTGGAACGGAGTGGCAACGCCGCCACGAACACCTGTAACTGGTGTCTGCGTTGCACTGCGATTGCCAATCAGCTGTTTGATTTTTCACTTTTTGTTTGTTTTGATTGCTTTCCTTTTTAGATATAAATTTGAAGAAATTGGCTAAATTTGGAGGAGTTAATGCCACAGCAACGTGGAAACCCCACGAACTGGATGCCTTCGTACCGCTCAATAAGCTGCGACGAACTGCAATCTACAAGCTGAAGCTTCAACCGGAATCGGCCGAGGAAAAGTATAATGTTTTTGTGCGCGCCGAACGAAAGGCTGATGTGTTTTTGGGTGAGTTATTGAGGAAATAAGCGCCCGTAGTTCGAACCTGGTGGTATCGATTGCCGCACAGAACTGCGCTAATAGGCTGGGCTGTGTTTTTGCCTCTGGAGATAACGAGGCTCGCGACCGGGGATCTGTTTGCCCGAATGACTGCTGCCGCTTCTGCTGATAACCGCGCCTCAACCTTGGATGGGAACGTCAGCGTTGACGCCATCATCAGCATCGTCGTCGTCTTTGTAACACGTGTGCACAGCTGGTTTCCTAATGCTTTTCCCCTCATTTTTCCCCATGTTCCCCGGCAGGCGACATCATCAAGCGCATCGATAGCTACTACAAAAGCGGACAGACAAAGGCTAAATCAGCTCGCATCCAATTTCCCGACAAGGAGAAGGACACCGAGAAGCTAGAGGAAGATGTGGATTCGCCAAAGAGTGAGATTGAAACCTTCTCTGACAAGGAAATTCAGATTGCTCCGAGCTTGAATCAGACGCTGCTGGCTGCTTCCACCACAGGGCAGCCGAGGAGCACGCTTAATGCCATGCTCCTGCAGCGCTGTGGCACTAAAATCGAGCTGAGCACACAGTCCCAGATCCTGGTTACGGCAGGCCAAATGGCCACGCTACTCTTTGAGGTCACCAATATGCGCTCGGAGGCGGTTTATTCTACCATACAGGTCACCGACGAGCGTCGTTTCCTGGTGCAGCTGAATCCTACAAGGTGGTTTCTGATATTTACTATAACCGATCACGTTTTAATCAAGTTTTTATGTTGCAGATTAAATCTGCGCGCTCTAGAGACGGGAACCGTGCGGTTGACTGTTTTAGTGCCCTCGGGAACAGCACAGGGCACCACTGATCGGATCACCTTTACGAATTATGGTCGGGAGACCGCTACCTTGGCGGTTAATCTTAAGGTGGTAAACAGCGTTGATGCTCAGGTAGGTATTTTTTTGTTTAAAACAAAAGTTACTCCATACTGAAAGATATTCTTTTCAGGATACAACCGGCCCCACATTGTCTTGGGAGTTTGGCAGTCGCTGTGATTATCTCACGCCCGAATCCCTGAACTGTGGTGAACGCTTCTGGACGTTAGACGTCACCGCCCAGGATTGGCAGTCGGGAATGCTGCGCTTGCAGGCCACACCTCCCGAGGGACTCTTCTACCGGAACTACTACACAGCTGGGAGCACGGAGCCGCTGAAGGCCACCTACATGGCCTCCTGTTGCGAACCGAAAGTATCACTTGTCGCGTACGACGCAGCCGGCAATCAGAGGAGCCTCACCATCGATGTGAGGGATGTGTATTTCAGCGAAGCCGCCATCGCAGCCATTTGTCTGGGGGTCATACTACTGCTGTTGCTGATTGTTGCAATCATCTGGAGCATAGTATGCTGCTACAGAAGGCGAAAAGTGTCGCTAGAACTGCCCACATATAGATCCCACTCCACCAGGAGCATGGAGTAGGTACTTGTTCTGTTATTATTGTGCCAAACAAAAAATCAAATCGAAGAAATATAATGCCATTAAACAACTGTTTTCTATGAAGAATTACTAACTTTAAGTGCAGCAAGCAAGTGAGTTCATTGCGAATCTTTTAAGCACTAAACTGAATGCAAAAAAAGGCCCCGGTAAAATTAGAGTAATTTTAAAGTGTGTTGGCTTATCAGCTTATCATTTTGGACTCGCCTGAGCAACAGGTCAGCCGTCCCCATCCCGCTGTTTTGTTTCCCCCTTAAAATTAAACCGTGACCCACTTACCGCGGTTCAAGATGCCAGCGATTAGGACGGGCGCCGGCGCTGGGGGCGGGGCATGGACCACAGGCGGAGCGGCGGGCAGGAGCTGGGGCTTATTGGGGAAGTCATCGAAGCTCAACCCGGTTACGGAGGCGCTCAGGAGCGGGTTTTTCACAACTCGCGTCGAAATGCTTGGGTTCGCGTTGTTGTTTATTCGAGACACGTCACCTTTCGATCTTTCCGACATGTTAACGCCCGATTCTGGACTCAAAACTTTACTACTTTAATGCGTACGTCAGCTAAATGTACTTAGCTAGCCAAAAAGACCGTTTTCCGAAGGATTTTCACGCCCACGAACGTTTTTAAGCGTTTTAAGCGGAAAACCGTGAAAACTTCCAGGCAGGCAACTGCTGCTTCTTTCCACGCATGACACTCACAACGATAGAGCTTTAACCATTCGCGGTTGCACCGTTTCGCGGCGAATGGCCATGTGACGAAGAAGCAGAGTAAGCAGATTTTAATTGATTGATAAAATATTTACTAGATTTAAATTAAACAGGCCTTAAACAGAGTTTTAAACATAGACCTTGAGTGGCAGGCGTGCATACTGTGCCATGTCCTTGTTTTAGAGGCGAAGCAAGGCGCAAACAGCTGTTTTTCCGCTAGGAGGTGGATGCAAACACACCCACCAAAAAAATACAGAAAGCCCGTGATTACTCATCGTAAGAATGTCCGGAAATCCTTTTGACAGTGACGATGAGGAGAACTCCGGCAGCGGAGAGATTCTCGAAGGTTTCCTGTGTCCCATTTGCCGGGCGGACCTTAAATCCATCGACGTGCTCACGGATCATTTTGCCCGCCAGCACGCCGAAGAGGAGGCGGCTCTGAAATCGCTGAAGGACATCTTCACCAAGGCCAAACAGAAAATATTGAACAACTTTGAAGATGAGCGGAGTCCGGCAGCTTCATCGCCCGGAGCTGCATCCGCTTCAGCGGCTTCAAGGAGTCAGAATGGCAACGGAGATCGCAACGGGCCGAGCAATGCCCGGTCCCGGATGAACGTCTTCAACCATATGGGTCGGCAGCAAGCGGGTGCCGAGTGCTCGCATTTTGAGTATTTCCAGTCCATACGCAATCCCCGCCTGGAGCGCTATGCCAGTGAGACGAACAAGTTGATTATCAGGTTGCACCGCCTCCTAAAAGATCTGCCCACGGATTCAGTGCAGCGGCGGCAACACGAACAGCAAACTGTAACCTGGCTGGACGGCACCTCCGTGAAGCTATGTCCCAGTTGCGCTAAGAGCTTTCACATTGCTCGACGGCAGCACCACTGTCGCCTGTGTGGCGGCATCATGTGTAACGACTGCTCCAAGTTCCTGCCCCTCGAGAATGCCTGTAAGTTGGCCCGAAATAAGCTCTTAACAGCAATTAATCGATTCCCAATCTTGCAGTGCAACTGGCCAGTCTTTCCACCACTCGCAGTGAGCCCCTGCAGCAGCTACACCAAAACGAGAACGCCATCCGGCTCTGCGAACACTGCCTCTGGCTGCTGGACACTCGTACGGACATGCACGAGAGTCGCACCTGTCGTCCCCTGTTGGTGCAGGTCTACGAGCAGATCAGGCAGCTGCAGAAGGAAGTAACCCCCGATCTGGACATGTATCTAAAGATAATCAACAGCCTTAATGAAGGGGACACCATCTTCACGCTAGCTGACGCTGGGGCTCTGCGGGGCAAGATCGGACAGGTGGCCGAGACCATGGATGCGAGGAGCAAGCGTATTTTGGCCATATTTTGTGAACCCGGCAGCCGTGAGGAGGCCTTGAAGAAAGCCATACGCTTGGGTTGCATTCAGGCCATCAAGGATCGGATGTTGTCGCTTCCACCACTGCCAGAAGAGGCGCACATCCTCCAGATGCAAGAGCGGCGACGCATGGAGACGCAACAGCGCATCCTGACCGAGCAGCGCATGGCCATGGAAGCCTACGAACGCAATAATCTGGCAAATCAATCGTTTGTGGTTGTGTCGAACCCAGAAAGTGGTTCGTTCGCTCAGGGGGTAAGTTTGTCCTTTTGTTTAATCCAAAAGGAGAGACTTATAACTCTTATGTGCTCTCCAGTCGGATCTGCAATCCCTTACCAACTGGTCGGCGCCACAGGCGGCCAGCAAGTCGACGCTAGACGATCCGCTGATCGAACAAATCAACATCATCAAGGGCTACATCAAGCAGGCGCGCCAAGACATGAACTTCGAGGTTGTGGAGACGCTGGAGCTTAATCTGCGCGAGCTTCAGCGCGAGGTATTCGAGCGGCAACGCCACTCCCAGGGCAGCACCCCAGCCTCGCCCACTGATGGGCCCAGGTAAAATCCTATATAGTTACCATTCCCTGCTTTTGACAAAATTAAACTCGTTACACGCTTGTGAGTGTATTTTTTGTGCGATTAACTCAAAAATCAAAGTGTATGTGCGTTTAACGACCACTGAGATTCAAAATGCATCCATCCATATCGTTGTGATGTATATCTAGGATTTAAGGCCCACGGAAGCGATCAGAGACTTGACCTTTGATACATAGGCCGTTTGGGCGTCGGCATTGCTCAGCCCCTTGCGGTTATTCCAAGCCTCCCACTTGGCCTTGCCCTTGAAGTCCAGGAAACCGGGCTTATCTGCACGGAATTGGAATACACTTGAGCATTATATAGACAATGTGGTTAGCGTAGTTTAAACCTGTATTGCAATCGCCGACGGTGGCCTGCTTGTACAGGCTGTAAAGCTCCAGCAGGTCATTGTCCCCGGGCGTGGTGTTCAGGTTCTTCACATCCTCCGCCGCCTGGTTGAATTCCTGCGAATTTTCCACTAACTATAATTTTGGATTTTAATTGGCCTTGATTTTTAACTTTACCTGCAACTCGGACATTTTCAATTTTCTATCTAGCGGAAATGGGTATATTTGGAAAAATTGCAATTAAATTAAATGGTATGGCCAGCGGTTGCGAAAAATACCATAAGCCGTTAGCGATATATTGTCGTGGGCACACAGCCAGACCAAAACAATCAATAAATACCAAAAATATCGGTATATTGGTATATTTTAAGCAACCAAAATCAAATTATGTTACCCAAATTGTCAATTTGTGACATTTTCAAATGATATATTTATATAAAAACACTTTTCAGCAATATGGTAACTTAAATCAGATCTGTTAATGAATTTTATCTTCTACAAGAGAATTCTACTCCATGCATTCTGTTAATTTAAAGTCACCCGACAGAGAATTCTGTTGACTTACGCTCTTTCTCTGAGCATGAGAGCGGGAATGTTATGAATTTAAAATTCTACATCAGAATTCTACCCCAAGTATGAGAATTCAACTCCAAAGGCGAGAATTCGATCCCATGTGTGAGTAATCGCGTAAAACTGTTTTATAGGCATGTAAGATGTAAAATGCTAAATAACAGTTTCGAAACAGAGTGACCAGAAAAGAAATATCGAAAAATAATACAAATCGGCACGTTCTGGCCAAAAGTATAGGATTTATTTTCAACAACTTCTGGCATCGCCGCCATAAACATTCGAAAACTCGGTTTGTGTTGTTGGTGCTCCGCAGAAAATTAAAGAAAAAATACATAAGTCGCCGGGAAAAGGATTTTCGAGTGAAGCAATCCGGGGTCGCGATATATTTTCCGCGGTTCAAAGCGGCGGACGAGTTCTCAGGCACTTTGAGCGCCGCCTGTAAAAATCGAAGCCGATGCGAAACAATAACAATGCGCCAAGTGCTTACCAAATAACACAAAAAGTGCACCGAAAGAAGCGGTGAAAGGAGCCAGAAAGTGATCGAAATAGAGCTCAAAAATAAGAGTTAAAGAAAGGGCTCTCGCGTGTGTGTGGTTGTGTGCGAGCAGATAAATCGCCTAAAGTAGCTTCGTTTGTTTTTGTTGTGTTCTTCGCGGAGCTTATGCAAATGTGGTGAGCATATTTTTGCCTGTGTTTTGCTTTGCTTCTTTCAACGCCTAGCAACTCCGAAAAAGGGCGCTAAAACGGGAAGGTTTCTTTGGTTAACATCGGGAGATTGACGAAAGCAGGTGCGAAGAGCAAACAACAGTGGCAAACAACAACAAGAGCACGACGGAATGCCAACATTTGATTTCCCATTCTGATTTCCCATGTTCCAGTTCTTTGTGTTTTCGTTTCCCCCTCCCCTGCCGCTGTGTCGTTCTCCCCCATTTGCTTTGCCTTAACTTTCTGGCTACTTTGAATCGCGCCCTCTCACTCTCGCTCATGCAGCGATGTGTATTTTCAGCTGTTGATCTATTTTTAATTTCATTAACGTACTGCAAGTTTTTAGATCCATTTCTCTGCGTTTATCTGTGTCAATTAGTCGCGGGAATTAGCGCGAAACTAGGGACACAAAACAAAAAGCGTCAAATCAGCGCAAATAACTTTCATTTATTTACATAGCACCGAGGGGGCAGATAAGCGCGTCAGCAGTAGTAGCACTAGAAGCCCCTTCATTGATTAATCACCCGCTTTTAAGTACTCCGCTTGAGAGATAAGAGCGGCCAGAAGTTGACCCAGTGGCTTTCATTGTCAGATTAAGAAATGCACACGAGGTCGAAATATCAGGGAGATTTATTCTAAAAAAAGTAGTTTGAATACTTGAAATTAATCTTTTATTTATTTGTATTTTTTATGCAATATTATAATACATTTTAGCAATTATTTTGACTCATTTCAAGACACTTATAGTTTTTACTTACCCGTCAATGCTTTCTTTTTGGTTTTATTTATAAAAAAAGGCTGATGGATATAAATAATTATTGCTATTTCAGATTTTGAATTATTCACTGTGTTGTCAAATTAACAAAATATGTTTAACTTTGAATAGAATTTATTAATTAAAAGTGTATATGCAAAAATTTTAATTTGTATCTTGTAGATACAATTTTAATTAATACAATATATTCAGAGTTAAAAAAGTTTTGTTAATTTGAAGACAGCTAATAATTTAGAATTCCAACTAGCTATTTTTTTTATTATACTTTTTTATAAATTCTATAATTTTCTAATAAGACTACAGTCCTAGCAACTTGACTGCATTTGTATGTATCTTATCGGCCCCTATTTGAACTTGCAGTTGCACTCTGCTAACATATGGCAACGGGCTCACGGCTTATAGGCCCGATATTTGTTGTTGGCGGCGAATGCAACGCTTGGCATTTGTTTATTATTTACCTGGTTGACATTAAGACCGGTGGTCAGGTGACATCTGCACCAGCCGCTTTCCGCCTTAAGCGGAAACTGAGCCAATAAATTTGAATATGCAGTATCAACAACCTCTTTGAAAGGTTTATTTGTTTAGTTAGGAAAATATTGGTATTTATTTCTTAGGAATTTCTTAAACAATTTTTAGCTTCTTCAGGTGTGAAATTTAGTTATATGTTTATAAGATATGATAAATTGCAACCCCTTCTAACTCTTGTGCTATATTGCATCCGATTTGGCTTTTGCTATTGGCTTTGTTGTCGTTGCCTTGCTACTTTCCCCTATATTTGCAATCAATAAATGACGCATTTTAATCGGTGAGAGCCATCGCCAGTCTAGACCCATGGCACTATCGCAGCTTGAAAACATTCACAAATACTTACGGTATACTTATATAGTTATTGTCCCGATGAAAAACGAATGCCAGATGCTTTCGATGACTTCATGAATATTTTAAAAAGTGACTTATTTTGCTGTAGGTTCATTTAATTTTATTGAATTCGTTTACTGATCTGATCAAAGTACTTGAACCATTGGCGTTTATTTATCAGTTAGCATTAAATTTAATTTTAATAGCCGTTTAAAAAACTGTTGTTTTGATCTGCGGCTATTCGCCTTTGAGCTGGTTTCTTTTCGGAATATATCATAAAGATTTTAACGATGGACGCTCCGAGTTATAAACAAATGAAGCTATTCCACTTGAGTGCAATGAACAAGCAAGATCCAGAGTGATTAATTAGCAGGAAAATGAGGAAAAGCCCCGGCTCTTTATATCATTTGTTCTCATTTCATTTATCAAAGTATCTTTTTTGATTACTTCTTGGCCTGCACAGCGGGCGGAAATGTTGTTGCAATTAGTTTATGTTGCCTTGTGCAACCTCGGAAAACTTCTGCACAAACTGTTGGTCTGCCAGTGTTGGCCCAAAAGTCGTTACCACCCTACCAACTCAACCCCACCCACGTCCACCATCAGCAGAATTTGGCACGAGAAAATTTCACTTTTATTGTGGAGGAGAGCAGGCCAACCGAGCGACAACATCTACCCGCTTCTATACGCCATATGATGTGTACTATATGCACGTAAAGGATAGAAGGTATAGGTGGGTTTTTTCGGGTGGAAGCTTTTTGGGGAACCACATTTATAAAACTGCAACAGCTGCAGTTATTTTTCAGCTTGTTTTGTTTGTCGCTCGACGATGCCACTGCAATTTCTCTTGTGTGTCCCCCCGCCATCCAGTCTCTCCACCTCGGTTAACATATTTGATTTTCGATTTTTGCATGGGAGTTAGCCTCCAGTGAAGCCACGTGGAATATATTGAAATGTCATATGGAATAAATGAATTCACATTCGAGTTGATACCTGAAAAATGTGGTCCATTTCGAATAGAAACTATTTTTCATTTTTATTTATAGATATACGAAGTGCTTTGAGAACCAAAAAAAGGGCATACCTTTTAGTAAGGATAATTTTTTAGTTTTTGGATTAAGTTTAGAGAAAAAAAATCAATCTTTTTTGAGAATATTATACGAAGACTGAGGTTCTGTTTTGATTTAATTTCAAGAGTGGGCTAAAGTCCATAAGTATCCTAGAAAAATATCCATGATTCTCCACTTTTAGATCCCAAACTTTATGTTTGTGCCGAATTTACTTCGAGTCCGTCAGAATTTTGTTCTGAAAATGATTTTAAAATCTACTAGAATATTTTTATTCGTCAATTTTTAATATCTTTATGTTCTGATATTCTATAGTAGTCTTTTAATAATTCCAATTAGGTTTAATGACCAATTTAAATAGCTTACTTTATGGTTTTTAAATAGACTATTTTTAAATAGACATTAATGGGATTTAAATAAACTATTTTTAAATAGACATCGGTAAACTGACTCGTTCTGAGTTTAGTACAGGCATTTCTATTCTATTTATATAAATAAAGTAAGCTAGTTCTGTACATTTCACATACCAAACTCCCCCCTCACGTGCCATGCCAAGGGCACATCTTTGAACTGACTTGGGCTATTTTCTGTGTTATCCGGTGAACAGGCTCTCACCTCTCAAGTTTTTCCGGCCAGCAGCACCTGCAGGTAAAAAAGGATGCATTCTAAGAGGGTTACAGACGACAGCTGTTATTGTTTTTCCTCTTCGTTCTCTTACCTGCTCTCAGGTCTTGGCCTTTGCCTTGTTGTGGCCTTTTTTGAACTAAAATATTTCTAGCAAATGCCGCTGCCAGAGGCAAGCGAGAAAAAATAATATAAAACAAACGAATTCCTCAACATTTTGTGCGTTGTTGCGTCATCGCACACGGAAAGTAGCTCTGTATATATACATATATGTATATAGTAAGCCCCCAGCACACATAGTCATACTACATACACCCGTCTATCTAGGAACAATAAAACAAAACTCTGACACTGTCTGAGTCTGGTTTTTGAATTTAGTCATTTGCCGGTCTCAGGCGTAGAACTTGTTTCCGTTTTATTTTTCAGCTCTCTTAGCACATACCAACAAGATAGTTTACCATTTTATTTATGTATAAAAATGCCTCTCGCTGTCACTGCTTTTAAATGCTTTAATTAAATTTTAGTTTTATCACCGACAGCTTTATTTCTATCGGAGACGAAATTAATTTCGCCTCACATTCATCCACTGCTTATCGTCGCATTTTGGGTGTGGGTCTTGCAATCAGAAATAAAATAAATATTCGCTTGTGTTTTCCACACACAAATATTCAGACATATAGATATATAGTTCTGAGTATATCGTATATGCGGATGATTCTAGCTGGTTGGCTTCTCATGCGTGAAAAATTTGTTTTTATTTATTTTTTGCAAACTTTTGACGGCCGTGAGAACAAGACTGAGTCTGGGCTTAGTATTTTCATTGAGTTTTCTTCTCAGTTGTGGTCCATACTATATAGTATAGTGTGTCTTCTGTCCCGATATTGAACGCTGCGTGGGCACGCTTCGCTGCCATTCAGGAATTTATTTATAACAAAAACACTTTTATGCATGTTCGGCATCAAGTTCTCAGATAAGCAAGGAGAGTCCCAATATTTAGAAACAATATCAGCTCAAGGGCCTTCTGGCAACTTAGTATTTGAAAGGAATTCCGAAGAATTCAATTTAAATTAAAATATTTTGACGGGAAACAACTGTTTTGGCCAAATTTTAGCTACCAAATAATCGAAGAGAGACTTTTTGGTAGTTTATTATATGAAATTGATTGTTTACTATAAACAAATCTAACATTCTAACATTCTATTTTGAAGTTTCTATTGTTTTATTATTTTTCTTGTGGCAAAATAATAAGTTTGAATCCACATTTGTATTGCCATTATTCATAATAATCTATTTAAATTACTAAAAACAAAATCTCATATAATTGAAAGTTGTTCCAACACAACACAATCCTTTACGCCGTTTAAATGTCAAAACTTTCGTAGATCAATTTAAATAAAGATAAATTGATAACTTGTAAAAGTTTGAAACGTCGTTGTTAAGTAACTTTCCATGTAAGACGACATGTCCCTGACTTCAACTCAAAAGGTAATTTTCCTCCATTGCAAGGCCGTTACCTGTTGACTCAACGGTATCCATCAGGGCAAGTTGAGTCAACTATTTGGGGGGCATGTTAATGTCAGGTCATAATCCTAAGGACCGCCTGTTAGGACGACACTCATTTGACAGCGCGACCCTTATTCCCAGTCCGAGTTCCAAAGAAATGTGTCTGGAAAAAAACTGTTGCGTGTCTTTTTCGAGACATTAAGGTATGGGAAACTATTCCGTTGATGTATGATGATGAATGAAAGGAATATGACATTCAGTTGGGTTTAATGGAGCTTTCAGCAAAAAGAATTTGTACGTGGGAGTTGGTAATGAAATTAGCCAGTGGTCCAAAGGAAAGGCAACTGCCATAAACCGAATAAAAAAGAGCAAATGAAATGGAAAGTGAAATGGATAGAGTCGTGACCAGGCCATTACCATTTTGCGACATTTGTCACTATTAATGTCGCGTTTGCTGGCCGCCCGACAATTTTCTGGGCGGAGTAATCGCACACATGTCCGCGACGAGTCCCTCGAATGTGTGCCTTTCAACTAAATTAAAAAAGAAACGGGAAACGGTCTGTACAGAGGGGACTTGAAATAAACCATGGATACTAGCTGTTTCTGTTCTTTTGCCTGAATGCATTGGCCAAATTGTTTGTTAATGGACAACATAACAGCAGCAGCAGTAGCAGCAGCTCCCCATCGTTTTAGGCAGCCGGCCCACATGGCGGATGTGTAATATGCTCTGACAGGTCAAACAGAGAAGCGCGCACTGCACATTTTATGATATTTACTCACCGTGGAGAATCCACACGCTTTCCTCAACTCCTGCCTGTGTCTGCCTCATTGTTGTGCACAGCTGGTGCAGTTTACAATGGGTGAAAATGAACAAATTTGCAATATAATTTTAAACTTTAAGAAGAGAAATGTAGTTTATGATTTTTTCATTTATTACTTGCGAATTTTTAAAACTTATGAGCCTTAAATGCTAGTTTCTCTCTTCTTTTCTTATTAAAGAATATTTTTTGGAATCATAAAATATTTCTTATATACTCTTCATGTAAGAGAAATTGTACTTATTTTATTTCTAAATTGTTTCAAAAGCAATTAAGGTTAAACAGAGCAAGGTGACAACTTAATGGTTCTTTTTATATCTGTGTAATTTTTTCAATTATATATTCACTCCTCTGATGAGTAACAAGAACAAGAATAATTTTAAATTATATGAATAGATATAATTTAAAAAAAAACTGTATTTATAGACACTTGGCGAATTAAATCCACGGTATATCTCTGCGGGAGCATTTTTGGGGGCTCGGTCGCCAAGATAAATGTAGGCCAAGACCAGATACAAATATGCATTTTGGTTTTACCGCCTGCCCCCCGCCGGCTGGCCTCTTGTGGCCCTCCTTGGTACCCTCTTCCCTTGACCATCTCCTGTCACTTTGAGTGAAACGAAGGCGTTGGCCACAGCTTGCTGGGCCATTATACTCACTCTTTTCCGTGTGTGTGTGTGTGTGTGTGTTGTGTGGCGGGGCCGCAACCACTTTGAAATTAATTTCCCCTGTGAAATTTACGTATACGTAATTGTAAGAATCGCCCTGCATATGAAAAGAGCACAGAGAGCCACTGCAAGTGACCCAAATCTTGTCCAGATGGCGCTGAAACGGCTCCCGGTGCATATAATATTAACGATTCCATTTGGATTTATTGCACATTAACCACAAATTGTGTGATTCAATTAACCCTTCTAGATTAATGCGGGCGGGAATTATACAAGGGATATAATTTATACCCTTGTCATTAGGTTTAATTGAAGATATTGTGACCTCTTAATTGGTTATAGAATCATGAACTTAAGAGAAGTTCTTTCGGAGAATCAACAAGAACTTTAATGTGGTTAGTTTAAATATTAAATAATATACTTATTGATATAAATATTCTAATTCTTGCTTACGAATTAAGCTGGTATTAACTGATGACTAAGTTTCTTAATATTTTTTGTTGATTTCCTTATTTTGTTAAGGAAGTGAGTCATTTAAATATGAAATAAGAAAGCAAAGAGATTTTGACTCATTCCAGCTTAAAATTTATACTAAACTGAACTAAATTTTGTTGTTTAAGGTCTAAACATTATATTAATGTTTTTCTCAAGCAAGCACAAATATAATATGTGTGTTAATTCAGTTCATTTTCACCTAAATGTTGTAGCAACTTTATTGCATGTGAAATTTTCCGCTTCTTAAGCGTTTGTTGGCCAACGAGCTTACTTGTCAAACGCACACCAAGAATGTCAAATGAAATTTCATTATTTTTGCTACTCCCTCTTTAATTTTTTTTTAAGAACGACTATTGCGTGTTCTCGAGTAATTATGCTCTGATTCTCGAATGGCTTTCGTTTTAAAGCTTCAACTACAGCGACAGTTCCCCAGTTCTTGCGCCTGGCAACAAGGGGTTAACAATTGCCCAAGTATATTGACATTGACAGTCGTCAAACAGAGTGACGTCATCATTAGCAAAGTAGACTCAGAAGCCGAGCGTGCGACATGCACCCGATATATATATGTATATGTTTCGTAGGAATAATTGCAGCGGAAAATGTATAGAAAATAGGGAGAGGTCCAAGGGCCACCACAACAATTCGCAGATTACGAGGTCCTAAAAAAGAAGTGGACACTAAAAATAGAGCAAGAAAAGCTCGAGCCACTCGCTGGACATTTGTAATTAATGTTGAATTAATGGCCCAGAGACACGCGGCACAGGCGGGGGGAGGGGGAGGGAAAAGTCCGACTAACTGGACAGAGATTAGTTGACTTTGTCAACGCTTTTCCGACCCTCCTCCCATTGCCTTGCACTTGGGGGAAACTTAAATTGCAAATATTATTGCAAGAGATGCCAACGCCCAGACAAAGTTCAAGTGACCGGCAGACTTGGCAATGAAGCTGCACTAATGAATCTCGGGGGAGAGCGGATACCCCCCCGATGAGGATGAAGGTCGCCAGTACGACCAAGATGATGGCAGACTTGCAATTGAGTTCTCCTCTCTGTGCAGCTTAATTTTCTTATTCATGTAAGGCGCTTAAGATAAGACACTTCATCTTAGTTATTCCGAAAGTTTTGAGGAAAGTTAAAAGCGGATATAGACGGGTATTAAGTTTACAGTTTTGATTTGAGGAAATAAAACAGACCATTACATAACTGGCCTTCAAAGGTTTTAATAGCAATTATTTGGAAACTAATTTAAATTCATTAAAATGGGACAAGGTTTAAATGAATTAAAGAGTTAATGAATTGTATAAACCTTAAATTTGTAGGTACTTTTATTACAATATAAAATAAAAATGGTACACATTTTAAATACAGCATGTTAAACACTTTAATGACTCTTTTCCCAATAATTGCAGACATATTGGAACACTTAAAAATGTAAATAAATTTATGACAATATTTTGTTATTCACATAAAATAACAAAGCAACATTTTTCACACTTTGTAACTGCAATTTGTGTTTTATTTTGTAAGAAATATGTACATAACTTCAAAATTACGTATACGACACATGTACCCCACGGTGAGACATTTTGCCATCAGCTGTCTGCATGCCATCCAAACAAATGTTAATATTTGTTTTCAAGTGCCAGAAGAACATGCATTTCATCTGCATTACACACCCCTGGCAGGCAATGGGCAACATTGAGATTCTCAATACCGACAACGACATTGAAGTGTCTATGCCGACTATGTGTGCCAAGTTAACCCAATAAAAGCACATGCAAATACTACTTATGCTCAATGTTCCTGCTCTGAAAGACAATAAACATTTGGAGCTGAATGGAAATAAGAATCTGAATCAAAATCCAAATAGAAATGAAAATCGAAATTGAAATGGAAATGGAATGTGTAAAAATGTGGCTGCAACAGGCCGAAAAGAAAACTCCCCCCGTCATTGCTGATAGACAGCAGCTGCTGGTCTCTCAATGGGAATATATATATATATACTTGCTGATATCTATGCAGCCATTCATATACATTATAATGCTTATATTATAATGCCGAACGGCAGCAGCACAACCAGCGATGCGTGTATGGCAAATGAATTAGTAGCGAATAACACGCGGGTTAGGCCTTCTGCCTCTGGCATTTCATATTCATTGTTCGGGCGTGTGGAGAGTGTTCTAGGAGGCAGGAGATGGGGCCTATGCCCATAACCAGCAAGCCCCAAAAAGCATAGCAGCAACACGTGTCACATTGGTTTTTTGATGGAACGATGCGACGTGCTGCTCTTTTAACGTAACCAACTTTGATTTCGACTTCGATGTTGGAAATGGGCAACAGTGGGTGACAAAATATTCGAACAAATAGAGTAATAAATGTGGGTAAAAATGCTGGAAAATATTGCATTTAAATGTACTAATATAATCTTACTGATAACTTGAATAATTAAAGATTCTTTCACATAATTGTGTATGAATTTCAGTATGTATCTATTTTGTTAGATAACTGATTACAAAGAAGTAAACATCATGAAGATAGAAATTCTTATCAAGCTGGAAATATCAAAGTACACACCGCATATCTATGCCATCTCTGTGGGAAAGATACTTTTTGCTGTAATTGTGCATTAAATTCCCATATAGACAGACGCATTGCCATCAGCATTATTGTGCCATTAGACATCTGTTCAGACAGAGATTCCGGGCTTCATCCCCCATTGGCTTCGGTGGGGGCGTGGAGGGGCCAAACTCATCAACCGGCATTTATTTTGCTAAAACAGTAGAGTGCTATTTTTTGTTTTTGATGGGCCTACGACTACTACTACTTTTTATCGCCATTAGGGCCTCTATCTCTACCTCTATCTTTTTGTACCCCGTATTTTGGTAGTTTTTTAAGGGGTACATTATTTTAATGCAAAAAGTGTGACAAAAATACTGGGAATATCAAAGAAAGTCTTAAAAATCCAAGAAAGGATTTAATAATATATTTTTGTTAACTTTCAATGCAAGAATTCCTCAGAAATTGTAAACAAATTAATGATGATTTCAGAGTAGACTGAAAATATTTTAAATTTTCATACTTTGCAAACTTTTTCAATTTTAATTTAATTAAAAAATCAAAGCAATTTCTTTGGCTTAAAAAAAGGGATATTTTCCCCAAAAAGTATGCAATATTTCAAGTGTCACAAAATATATGCAGAGTATTCTACTGTCTGTACACTGTTGACTATATCGTTATTTCTTTTTTTCTGTTTTTCCTGTCTAGCTTGAATCTGTTTGTTTGTCCAAAGGGCGGTGGGTGTGGGTGGTGTTTGGCGGGCTGTCGGAGTGGGTGTGGGGAGGGGTTAGGTGTGGCACCACTTGAGGTTTGTCGGCTCGGCGGCTCAGCTGTCAGACCCGCGCTTTCCCGAGTGCTCCGTCTCTTTTATTAGCCAACATTATGTCGGATATATTTGCGTTGGAGGCGTTGGCGGATTGCTTTCTCCCCTGGCCCCTTGTTCTTGTTAAATACAAAAAAAAGGAAGCAAGAAAAAATAAAGAATTAAAAACTTTTGTACATGCCAAATTACGTCATGGCTGTTGATCTTTTTTCGCCATTTTCTGTTGTGTGCGAAATTAGCAGTTTTGTTGATGTTCTTTTGCTCGCTTTTTGTGTCGGTTTTTTGTTTGTATTTTGCATTGTTTGTACAATACTATTGAATAAGTGTGGCATCAGGTCAGAATTTAAGCAAGTTTTTAGGCATTATACAATCGATTTGAATTTAAAATAATCTCTCAATGAACTTTTTCACAAATGCATTAAAATGCTAAACAGAATTTCACAAGCTTTAGTTTTCGATTTGATAGAATTATGAATCACTGAATATTAAGTGAGACATTAAATCAGCATATTAATAAGATTTTTTATGTGTTTAATCGGTGAACAAAAATTTAGTTTAAGCAGGACAAAAAATTCTGTGGAATTAAGCAAAAAGTTTTGTTTCTAAAATGAGTCATTCGAGATTAAAGTGTTTTAAATTGTTTTAAATACAAGTTGATCCATAAATTGAGGTTTACAAATGTTATAACAAATATGAATACAAAGCCTGATAGAGTTCTCTTATAATTTTAATACTTGTGATTTATTTTCGGGCAATATTTTCTTTAAAAGTACCTACCGAAGTTATTATTAAACCAACTATTTTTCCCCCTAAGTCCTTTGTCATGTTCCCAAGTCATTATCCTTAACATTCCGGCTGGCCTCTATCTATCTATTGTGCCAATAGTTTCTGCACCATTAGTTTAAAGCGAATTCAAATAAATGCCACATTATGAGCCATTGAATGTCAATTACACATCCATTATCCATAAGCCAGCTCGCCCCGCTTCCTTGGCTTCCCCTAATCGCCGCTGCGTGGCCACTCCTCGCTCCTGGCGCAGCTGGAAAATGCGGAAAGCGGAAGAGGAAAATTGAAACTAACCCAACCCAAGGCAGGATAGCGTGCGACTACCGACAGCCACGCCCACTTCACAGCACGGGCTTGATTTTATTTCGTTTTTCTTAGTTTTTTGTTGTTGTAGTGTTAATTAAAAGTTTGTCAATGTTTATATCCGTGGAGTTTTTTGCTGTTGAGTTTCGGTAGATTTGCTTAATTAAGAACCATTAGAAAGGATTTAAGACCTTAAAGTGGCTGGAGCAACAGGAGCTGTCCCACCTCAGTGGGGAGCTGGTTCCAAGTACTCCAAGTATAATTTTCAATTGATTTTCCTCTCCCTCTTGCAGCTGCTCTGCGCCGTTTGTGGCAACAAATTGCAGTCGGAGCTGAGGCTTTCATGAATGCTTCTGCGTCGGTGCCAGAGTCGGGGTCTGAGTCCGGAGACGCAGCTGGCGGAGAAGCAACGTGAGTTCCGGAAACGCAGACGGAGGCGGCAGCAACGCGTCCATCAAAATGGTCTTCAGCTATGCGTGCCTGGTGCTGCAGCGGATCGTGGTGCCGGCGGTGCTGGTCCTGGGTGAGTAAAAAAGGGCTTCAACTGGCATGCTATTATTACCATTTCCACTACGTCTCCTTCTCATACCAATAAATCAATCCATATTCTGTTCGATTCGAGATTCAAATAAATCTCACATCAATTTGGCACATTTAATATATTTTATTGATTTTTCCATGGGAATTTCTCTGGGAAAACAGTCCAAAATAAATCTAAAATTATTTTAAATAATGTATTTCCTTGAATTTAGCTGCTCTGATGCGACCGGTGGGCATATCCTTTGTGTACATGCTGATGTTCTTCATGTCGCCCTTCGTCCCGCTGGCCACGCGTCGCAACTTCAAGGGTTCCGTCACCGCCTTCTTTATTATCCTGCTGGCTCTGAGCACACTGGTCCTGCTGGGACACATAACGCTCCAGATCCTAGCGGTCAGCGTCACCCTGCCAATCTACAACTGCTCGTTCAGTGAGCGCCTGCTGCGACACATTGGATTCGTGAGCTTCGTCGATCTGAAGTGAGCCACTCTTGAGAGTTTTGCAAACTACAATTTAATTAATTGTAAACTATATTTACTAATCAGAGCATTTGCCATAATTGAGTGGCTGCTGCCGGAGGTGCTTGTGTTCGCCACCTCCCTGGGATCGTATCTCACGGTGAAGCGAGTGGCCTCTCAAACCGTCGGCGCCGAGCAGCTGGAGAACGGCGAAGTGGTTGAGGGCCAGGCGACGGAGGCCACTCAAGCCCCAGCTACAGATGCCAATGGAGGAGATGTGCAGCAGGCAACGGCCACGACGCCCCTGCAGCAGCAACAGCAGCAGCTGAGGAAGCGGGTGTCCATGATTAGCCAGCACATCCACTTCGAGGGACTGATTAAGATCTGTGAGTCTGAAGAAATTATAATTAAATCGCACAATTGGGTATAATTTCAATTAAAATAAACGAATTGTTCTCCCCTCTAACAGCTCCGCTTTTCTGCCTCGCCACGCTGTTCTTTGCGGCCGTGCTGCGTCCCTCGGTGCCAGGCGGCTTCTACTTTCTCATCTTCCTGCTGGCCGGAACTTACTGGGCAACCTGCCAAACGCTGCAACGGTGCGTGTCCCATCAGTGCCCTCCATCGCATCCATTCCGGACACTTTACTGACTTTCCTTTTGTATTGTCGCACCTTTTTTGTCCAGGGGCTTTGCGTTGTTGCTGCGCTGCGTAATGGTTGTCCTCGTGCTGCACTCCCTGTCCATTGTGTCCTACCAGACGCCATGGATGCAGGGCCACCTCAATCACACCCGACTGACAGCTCGGTAAGTAAAACGAGATGGAGTAGGAGGCGGCGGCGGAGGACCGTCTTCCACTGTGGCGTATATCCTCTGACGGGATTTCTCTGTATCTCTGTCCCCATCAGCTTGATTGGACTGGAGCCGCTCATTGAATCGTACTGTGCGTCGGATATACGGGTCCTGTTCTACAATAATGAAATGTCCCTGGACTCGTACCTCAATCCGTTTGCGTTGTTTTTCGCTTACTTCGCCCTGGCCCTGACCACCAAGCATCTGATTAAGCCACGGGTAAGTCAGTAAATTAAGTCACTTCGGATTGAAAAGCTTCAAGCCCGTTTTGCTCCCTCTCTGGCTCGCTGGCTTAGAGCAACTAACACGGTTTTCTTCATCGGTGACACCAGCAATCCATAAATGAGACTGAAACTCTTGAGAAATTTTATGAAAATAAGGCCTTCAAGGCCTTTTTAATAATAATAATACCTATTTAATTAGACCTTAATAATTGCAAGAGTAATGAAATGTAGTATTTTCTTAGACAGGAACTTTGTAGTTTATTATAACATTATAACAAATATTTTAAAATTTCTTTTAACTGTTAATATTATTATACCCTTGTAATCATCATAACCAAGCTTAAGATTCTTTGAATAGTTATTTATCAATATTTAAAGAAGCTAATTTTTTGGCTAAATCAAAGTTTTCCAAATTTCATAACTAAGCCAAAAAAGCATTAATTTCAATTCGGAAAGCTGCCTTATGTTAGTTTTTATTAGTTTAACAAATCTGCATACTTAATTAAACATTTTAAAAAATTTAATTTTTTTGTTCCAATTTTGAACAATTTTAACGATGTAATCCCTTAAAAATTTTCAAAATTTTGAAAAAATTAAATTTGAACCAAACATAGCTAGATCGAATCGGCTGTCGATGCTGATCAAGAATATATATGATTTATAGGGTCGGAAATGACTCCTTCACTTAGTTTCAAGCTTCTGATTGGAGCTAAAATACCAGTTTTTCAGTATATATTTATGTATATTTTTATGACATTTTCTTCGGCAAATCCAATTTTAAAAAACTCATAACTCAGCCAAAAAAGCTTTAAATTTAATTCGGGAAGCTTTCCTATGTTAGTTTTTATTGGCTAAATAAATCTGCATACTCAATTCAAAATGAAGAAAATTTAAATTTTTTGCCATTTTTTTTTTTACCATTTTAACGATCAAAAATTTTGAAAAAAATTTTGAAAAATTATTTTTTACAAAACAAGGCTAGATCGATTCGGCAGTTGATGCTGATCAAGAATATATATAATTTATAGGGTCGGAAACGATTCCTTCTTATAGCAATAACACTCCGACTGTATTATAAAACCTTTGCAAGGGTATAAAAGATGCCAAAGGATTAGCTCTTAATTTGAAACCACTTAAAATTTGAGGTTGTTTTAATCAATAAATTACATTTAAAATTATTCTTAAGGAACAGTTTTTTAAGTCTTACTAGAAATTAAGGCCACAAATCACGCGACATCGTTTTAAATCAACTCTCAATTTCTGCTCTTCTTCTGCTGCCACTTGCATCCGGATAAAACACTTAATTTTCACGTTATTTTAACACAATATACTCTGCACGCCGACAAAAACCAACCAACATACACTAAACACTCCTAACACCTAACTACAAACTGTCACTAACACACCACACACTCCTCGGACACCCGAAACACCTGAGCACCACCGAAATGCTGATCCACTTGAGCCACCGCTCCGAGCAGCTGGAATCGAAGCCCGCCACCGCCTTTGGCCAGCAGCTAGATTGCAACAGCAGCAGCATCAATAACACCGGCAACAACAAGGTCAACCGCCAGCTGTCGCTGCTCACGTCGCAAACATCGCGGGGTCGCCGGGATGGGTCCACTCCGGGCGGAGGTGGCACCACCACTATCACCACCACCGCCACCGCCACCACTGCCACGACCGCAATCCGCAATCAGCGCTTGAGTGTAAGCGAGCGAGTGTGGATTGAGATTGGGGTTTATGTTTCGATTTGGGTGCGGTGTGTGAATGTGGAATATATTTTTTGAGGGATTTTCGATTGTGAAAAAATGCATAGAGAATGGGTAATAGGAAGAGGTAGAAAATGCCCAATAAGCCAGCTTAGCTTCATGATAAGGAAAACTAACTTAATGGAAAACATTGCTTAGCTTTTTCTTCCCATGCTTGGATTCATATTTTATTATGAGCTAACGTTTTCAATAATTTAATTTTGCGGAATTAAGTTTGTAAAAAAATCGAGACTTGCTTTATTATATTTTCCATTTAATTATTTATATTCTGGAAAATATATAGATTAATGTTCCTCAATGCAATTAAATGCAATTCCATTTACAAAAAGTCCACCGAATCGGGTTATATGTTTGAATTGGTATCAAAATGATTGTATATTTCGATTAGGACATGAATTATACTGCAAACACTATACACAATTAGTGAACTCAACTAAAACCGAACTAAATGTTTGTCTTTGCCTAAACCTTTAACCCCGAATACGGTGATCAACAATTTTGAGACAATCTGTGTGTGCCTTTCTGCTGAAACTTGACAAGACCTGTGTTTTACGCTTTTTCCTGCCATTTTGCTTTACGTATTTTTTGTTTCGTTTCCGTTTTGATTTTTGTTTACGCTCTCTCTTTTATTACTTCCGCTTTAGGTTTCTTTACGCCGTGATCAGCGTGCAACGTTGAATGAACCGACTGAGACGACGCCTGTACGTAAACTAACTCCACTCTATGCGCCCAAACTCCATATCATCCCCTCCTACCAGTCTAACCCCCGATCATTAGACTAGAGCTAGCTATGTATCTCTATCTGTCCTATCTATCTATCTATCTGTAACATAAATTATGTGGTTTCGAGCCTCTACCGTCTGCCTTTTGTCAATGTTAAATTTTGTACTCGTCCTAACATCTATACAGCAATCTATAGTACTAACCCCCTAGTAATCTCCTCCAAGTCATGAGAGATCCTAACTAATGTAAAGTAACCATGATACTAACCGCGTAAGTGTGACTGTTCACGTGTATGATGTGCGTTGTATGATGTATGATTTATGGGCCATAACGACACCGCAACAGCGATCCAAAATAGCTTGCACCCGGCTAGTAACCTATCGATGACATTAACACCCGTAGTTGTCCTAGAACTCTAGACCTCTCCGTATGTACATATATGTATCTCAACTAGTAAGCCTAACTATCTCCTACATGTCAGCCAGAATGCACTTAACTCGGAACTAACACTTGTATAACTTTCCCTGCACAGTTGGTGCGTCAAAGCACTCGAAAGGCCCGCACGCCGCAGCCATTGGAGAGCGGATCCTCGGTGGCGCCCAGTGGAACGCAGCGGGGCAACGACATTCAGCTGGATTCAATGGAACAGCGATCGGAGCAGGACAACACAACCACCTCCATATTGGATCAGATATCCTATGGCTTCGTCAGCGTGGGAGGTTTCATCTATCAGAATAGTTATATATTCACCAATATTCTTATGATGGTAAGTTAAAGTACACATTATTATATATAAATTACCTATAAACTGATTAATCTCCCTTTCCTTCTTAGGCCTGGTCGATAGTCTACCACAGTTGGCTAACCTTTGTCCTGCTCCTGTGGGCTAACGTGCTGTGGATGATACCTAACCAGCGAAAGGCCATGATGCGTTCAAGTCCATTTATTGTGCTCTACGCCGAAGTGCTGCTGGTGGCACAGTATATATACGGCATGGATCTGACAAATAGCGAGCTCCCCACGAAGGTTTCCGTAAGTTCGAGGGCCACACTTGCACTGCGAGTTTAATTTAATTAACTGCAATATGTTTTACAGACGGCGGGCATTAACCTGCAGCAGATTGGCTTTGAGCGTCCCATCGAGAATCAAATGCGTCCGTGTGTGCCGCTGATCGTGAAGACCGCCTTCGTGCTGATGTTCTGGGTGACGTCGAGGCAGTTCTTCAAAGAGAAACGCGATCGCCGAAGGGACAGCACTCTGGCGGATATAATTGCTCCTCTCCAGATCACCGTGGGATCGGCTGGGTCAAGTTACCTTATTAACGACGGCAAGAAGACCTCAAAGTTCCTAAAGAAGGCCGGTGATGTGATCAAGAATCTGCTGGTACGCCTATGGATCTGGCTGCTGGTGCTGGTGATCTTCCTGTGCGCCATCACCGGCGAGAATATGACAGGCTTCCGCATCTGCTATATGGCCCTGTTCCTATTCTTCTTGCTGGTCTTTCAATCTTCGTCCAAGGCCTGGGTTAAGATCATGTACGGCTTTTGGCTGTTCCTGATCTTCTACGCCATGTCCATACTCATACTGATCTATACATATCAATTCGATAAGTTCGATACGTACTGGAATGACTATCTCAATGTGTCCAAGACGCTGCAAAACGACATCGGTCTGAAGCGCTATCAAACCAAGGATCTGTTCCTCCACTTGGTCTCGCCCACGATTATTGTGATCCTGACCGTGATCCAAGTGCATTACTTCCACAAACGCTTCATCGCGTCCCTGCAGCAGCAGCCTGGTTCGGCACAGCAGAAGCCCACAGAGACAACGGCATTGGAACCGTCGGCTGCAGCATCCAAGCGTCGTGGCAGTGCCGGCTCCCTTCGTCGTTCTCAAGGACCGTCGGCGGAGGCTGCTCCCGGTGCAGCCACCACGGATTTTGAAACCTCCGTGCGCGATTTGGTGCGCATTTCGTTCCGCAAGATCAAGAATAAGTCCGAGTACATATTCAAGAACTTCAAGGACGTGTTCTGGCGTTTCCTCGAGCTGCATATCATGAAGGCGGTCTATTTGGCTGCCTTCATCTGCAGTGTCAGCGAGGTCTGCGTCTTGCACATTATCTTTGTGGGCTTCTGCGTGCTGGGCGCCACCTCGCGTAAGGCCATCCAGGTGGTGATCAGTCGTCTGATCTCCTTCATTGTCACCATCATAGTTCTGTCCAAGATGATCTACCAGATCGAGTATCTGGATCACACTCAGTACAACGTGACTTGCGTAAGTTAAACATCAAATAACACTCAACATGTGACATAAACTTACCTCCCTTTCAGTCGGACAACCGGACGGCCAACAACGCCGAATGGCTGGGTCTTAGCAAGGCAAACAAGCTGGAGGGCGGTCTAATGGGCCTGCTGCGCACCTACATCATCTACATGGTCATTGTTACCATGCACGCCGTGATCACACTCCGTCAGCTCCAAATGCGCGTGAAAATCGGTGCCTTGAATGCTCCGCCCACCAAGCTACTATTCCCCAACATTGTTCGAGCCGATGCCGAGAAGGATCTGGTGGGATTAATCAAGTATCTCCTCAATTTTGGATTCTACAAATTCGGCATTGAGATATCGCTGATTGCCCTTGTCTCGACGATAACTTATCGCCAGGATATTGTGGCCGTGGCCTATGTTTTTTGGCTAGTAATCCTGCTGTTACTGAGGCGCTCACAATGCGCCAAGATCTGGGGCGTATTCCAGGCGTTCTTTGCCATCTCCATATTGACACAGTACATTGTGCTGGTCGGATTGCCGCCGAGCTCATGTCTGGGTAAGAATTAATAGTGCAACGTTTAAAATATCCTGCATTACTTATGTTTTTCTGCAGTTTATCCATGGGATAAGGGCCTGTTTGGCGAGGGTATTCAACGCTGGACTATGCTGCCAGGAGCTCTGCATTTTAACCATGTGCCCAAGTTGATCTTCGACTTCATCGTGCTGATCATATTAAACCGTCAAAAGAGCATCTTCTGCATCGAGCAGCGTTATGCCAGCAACGACGACTATCCGGGCGGCAGCAACCGCAGCGTGATTAAGGACATCGCCCAGCTGGGTCGCGTGCCCTTTGACAATCCCACCCACGACTTTTGCTCGTACATACGCAACTACTCGGATATTCTGAAGAACGGCGTGCTGTGTGGGTTCTACTGGTTCACCCTGGCCGTGGTCTTCCTCGCCGGCACCAATATTGCCGATCTGCTGGCTCTGGGCTATCTGATTGGGGCCTTCATCTTCCTGTGGCAGGGATCTGACTTCTATCTGCGACCCATCCACACTATTATCTGTCGCTGGAAGTGGCTGCTGGCCTTTAATGTGGCGAATATCCTCATAAAGACCAGCTTCCAGATGGCCGGCTGCCTGTTCATGACGCAACTGACCACCGATTGCTGCTGGCTGGTGCACATGTTGGGTATCACCTGCACGAGCAATGTGCCCAAGGAGCAGATAGTGCTGCCCGAGGACACCGTAGTGCTGCTGGCGCCCGGCGAGTGTCCCAAGATTACACACCAGGTGGTCTTGCTGTGGGATACGATCTGCTTTGCATTTATCCTCTTCCAGCTGCGCATCTTTAAGTCGCATTACTTCTGCCACATCATCACGGACACGAAGGCGAACAATATCCTGGCCTCCAGGTGGGTTCATCACTACTTTTCCTTGCAAACTAGAAATCAATGAGAATTTTCCCTTGCAGGGGAGCGGATATTATTGAGAGCCTGCGCCAGAAGCAAATTGCCCATCGACACGACCACGAAAAGCAGGTGCTGCACAAGATTAAGCGGAAAATGGAACGCATCCGGGCCACGCAGCAGAAGATGCTCCGGCCCCTGGACAAGCAGACGCATTTCGATGGTAAGTTACCAGTGGATAACATTGAGGGGTTTCCGCCTCTCCTCCGTTTTGGTTTCTAGATTTTTCCGTTCGCGTCGCGTTTTTTGCAATTTCCCTTTTTTGAATTTTGATCTCGTTGGAAATTGTCGCGTGTGTGTGTTTTACAATTAATATTGGATTGGATTTCTCAAGGGCAACGCACGCCCTCGGAGCAGGCTCAATCAGAGGTGGCGCCTTTGGCCCACAACAGTAGCTTCACCTCATGCCAGGGATCTGGGTATTTAACGCCAGATGGACAAAGTTCCAACACTTCGGCCACTTCATCGCCAGCCAGAGCCTCGATCCTTTCCAGCAGCAGTGGTGGTAGCAGCGTGGAGAGCGTGGATAGTGCGGATGCAGCAGTGATCATCGAACCGGAGATCAATGTAATGCCCTGCGATGAGTTCACGGACTATGTGGATGTGCAGTCGATTAGCGAGGAGGAGGCAGTGACAGTGGCACTGCCTAGGCAACGATTGGAAACCGTGACGAAAGCAGGAAGTTCTGGACATTATGCTCCATTTAAGAGCTTGGACTCTTCGAAGCCAACAACTCCAAGTACGGAAGCTTTATCCGCTCTGCTCACCGAGGGTTTCTTGGAGCCAAAGCGAATCTCCCTGGGATTGGCCCCTTCAGAGATTAGTGCTTCGGCTAACATGCAAACTCTGGCGCCTCCCTTGGCTGCCTACGCTGCAGCAATGGCTTCTAGTGCGACCAACTCGGTGCTATCGTCCAATCTGACTCCGAATCTTCGCCGTGAACATCGCCGCCAGTCGTCGACCAATGCAGCTGTTTCCTGGAATGAAACCGTGTCCATCAAGAGATCGCCCATAAAGAAGAAGCAAATGGTAAAGTGGTGATCTTGCCTGCTCCTACATCTCTCTCTTTCTCACGCCTACCCTCCAAACAGTCAGCAGATAGGGACGAGGAGGAGGTTACCATGCGCCACAAGTTGCTGCATCGCCGGCACCAGAGCATGGGAAATGCCAGTTACTCGCTGGAGGAGTCACAGTACCATCGCAAGCGCATGTCCAGGGACGAGACTGCCCTGCGACCCGCACAAAGACCGCATAGCTGGGGACCCGTGGGTACGGTCAGCTATATGGAGTCGCTGATGTGCGCCTTCTATGAGCCCGCTCTGCTGCATGGACCATGTATTGGATGAATCTTTGATCTCGAATAAGAATTATATTATAACTTTGCTCTTAAACGAAACTCTGTACAAAAGATACAAACTGTTTTATGATGTGCGTGCTCTCTTTAAGATATTAATAAAAGCAATTGGGGTCCTGTGTGTAGCACAGATCCTAAGTCAACCGCTGCCTCTCCGAGTCTGACCTGTAAATAACACTAATTTAGATGAACTTTGTTACCAATTAATTACTTCTTAATCGGTGAATCTCAGAGTGCCTGAGCGTTACTACAAGTGTAAAATATATCTCTTTAACGATCTCAGTGTTGGGTTGCTAGATTTCCGGGGAGTTCGATCTGCATGAGAAATACGATGACTCTTTGACTTAAAATCTTTTCTAAATTTATCCTTAAAGCTTTTTTAATACATCTTATTTATGGAAAGTGATATGGAATCTATAGATTATATTATTTTATTTAATTTTCGCCAAGGATCCCTTTTTTTATAAGCATATTGAATGCCTGTGGGGATCGGTTAAGAAATCCTTGTACAATTTAGAACATACCAAAACTTCGGCCAGCCGTTGAGAGTCTTGATTTCGATTAAACAAATTGTATTTTATCTTCGTTTTTTACCATTTTTTTATTTAACTTTTCGTTTCATTATTGTTTTTGATTATTTTTTAGAACATGGTTATCCACTTCCTGCACCAACAGTACGCAGAAGGAAGGAAATTAAATTACATCCACATGGTAAAGAAGTTTTCGTTTGTTGTGCCTTATTTGTTTGATATATATATATATATTCTTTAATAACTGCCCATACCATGTAAATAAATTCCGCCCAATGATTAACTGCATGATCCTGTGTGCTGCTATGTAAATTGAATGCGAAATGAAAAGCCTAGCTATCTTAACTATATATTTTAACTATATATATCTGAATGTTGTTGAAAACGCCAACTATAATTGCTGTTTTAAATGCCTTTAGATCCATATGCTCATAATGTTTTTTTTGTGTTTTCCCTAAGCTACGCGTGCCGGCGATTACTACATGTTTGAGGAGATGGATGATAAGTTCGAACTGGACCTGATACATGACGAAATCGATTTCCTGGAGGAGGAGAACATCACTGAGAGTGAGATGAAGATGCAGCGCCGCAAGACCCTCTACGATGTGAGTTTTTATGTGTTCTTTATTCGGGTTTAATCTGAGGTATAGGGATATAGGGTTGCATGTGATCTTGGCATGTACATATATCGAGAGGAAAATAGGGCGTTCAGTATTATATAGTAAATATTGTAAAGTTTGATATATCATTTAATGTTACAATTTTAATATTATAGAAAGCAGAAACATTTTAAAAATATTTTATTTAAAATATGTTTAAAAGTACATCTCTTTTTATTCTAATTTTTTGAATTATTATATACAACAATTATTGTTTAAATTCAGTGTAGGTTCTTCTATGTCGCAGTTCGATATATCAAAGAGAATATCGATTTGTCACACATATATCGCAATTGTTTTGTTTTAAATATCGACCTTTGAATGAAATATCTATACATTATCGATGTACTGATATTTTCTGCTTTTCCGCATGACTATTTGAACCGTATTTAAATTCTTGTAAATTCCCCAAAAAAAAAAAAACCCAAATCAAAATCAAAAATTGCTCCGACTTGTGATCGAAGGTGTGGAAGGATCTCAATGACGCCGAGTATCGTCGCCACTTTTATATGCGCGAACGTTCGTATGCCTCAGAGCCGGGCTCTCGCATCGCCCTGAAGTTGGACGATGAGAAGGAGAAGAAGGTCAGCGATAACGACGATGACGACGAGGATGACGATACGATTGAGTGCGATCTGGGCATGCGCACCTCGACGCTGTCCGAGCCGTTAGACTTCGGGCGTCGCAGCCAGTCGCTGCTCGAGGTTGTGAGTCTGAATTGTGTGCTGATTGTGAGCAAGCAGAGTTATATTCTCTTTAATTGGCGCACCCCTCTCGCATTTCACCTTATTTGCCCACGAGTCCTGCTCCAGGCTCAACCTGCCGACCAGCAGCAGCAGCAGCAGGACGCGCACTCACGAAATACTGTACAAAAAATACAACAACAAGCGAGATTTATTCAATATGCATTTACTGTATAAGCTTGGTTTTTCTTTTCGTTATAAATGGTGTAAATGTTTACGTCACTTTTTCCTTCTTAATCCTGACTCACCTATTGGTTGACTTGTTCCCCCACAGAAATCCAAGGACGCTCCGCCTGGCGAATTCCCCTCTACTAGCAAGGGTATTTCCAAGGAACGCGATGCGGCCGCGGGTACGGCCTCAAGCTCAGCCAGTCCAGCTCCAACTAGAGATGTGGCCGATTTGCCAGTGATCCCGCCACCGGTGCCTTCAACTAGCTTGGGGGGACGCGAGGCCCCCGCCTCCAAGGAGACTTCGGATAGCAAGTCCAAGATGGAAATTGACAGCGGCGAGGTGACGGCCAAGGACTCCGACGAGGACTTCGATACCAATCCCATCATTAGACTGCTGGAGGGCTTCTTGGTCACGCTGACCATAAGACTGAATCGCTTCTCGCGCAACTATCGCTTTGTCAACCGCATCCTGGCCGGCGAGAAGAAGACCCTCAAGGTGGGTTTTGATATTATAAAATTGTAATTGTAATTGTAATTATCCTTTATTATTTTTCAGGAATCCAGCTCGTTGAACCGTCTGGGATTGTCCAGTGCCGCTGCTATGTTCCACTTCCTCAAGTCCAACCTCGAGAGGTATTTAGAAAGCGAGTCTGGAGCTTGGGGTCCAGTGTGCGCCGCTTGCGTTAAATTTAAATTAAGTTTTGTTATGTTTTCATTTGGAAACTGGAAACCCGAGAGCGTCCCTAGAGTAGCGTGTTCTGGTCGCGTTACGAAGCATTTATTTTTAATTTTTGTATTTTATGTTCGTTGAGAATTGTGTTCGTTCGATTTCAATTCAATATTTATTTATTTTTGGTATTCTTTTTTCTCTTTTTTTATTTGCATATCCGTTTACCTTTTGTGTTTCGTGTTCCTGTGCTTCCACAACAACATTATTACTACTACTACTTTCGAAACCAACAATACACCTGCAACTCACCTCCATCATTTGTGCCACACACCACCGTTGTTGTTGTTGATGTTGTGATCTTGATGTTGATGTTGCTGTTGTTGAAGCGATGAAAGTGCCCCGCCCGTCTCCGCATCCACACCGCGGCGGGTGACGGTAACTACTCCACCGAATGCCATCGAAACCCCAGACACCAGCACTCCACTGAACACGAACACGACCACCACACCGCTATCACCACCCGAACCACTGCCACCACCAACAACAACCAGTACACCACAGCAGCAGCAGCAGCATCAGCACAATCGCCCTGCCGACGAAATCATCGGGCTGCCAGTAGACACTGTCGATGCAGCTGCCTCTAGGTAATCGAATCTCAACCGGAAACGACTGAATTCCGGAAGCGGAAATTCACCATATTCCATCAATTTTTCCTCTGCACATTTTCACGGATTATGAAATCACTCTTGTACACTTTTTTACACATTTAAATATCATTTAAACTAAATTGGTGAGTTCTTCTTTCTGAAGAACTGCAGTGGTTTAATTATCTCAAAGTATAATTAAATTTTAAAGGACGCATCATTGAAATTTTAAGGCACTGTTAAAGTTAATCAACAATTTATCTAGGAATAATTATTTTAAATTATTTCTCATTTTCTACTTACACAATTGCAAATCCATCATGTCAATGTATATGCCTGACCACCACTGCTCTAAAGAATACTTTCCATTTTTACACCTTCCATTAAATTTTCATTTATATTTTCTATTCTAAAGGTAACAAAATATTAACTGACATACCATTTGGCTAGATAAATCCGATTTATTTATGTGTATGAAGAAAGAAAGAAACCAACCCAAAAAAAACTATGAACAAAAAACAGATCCTTACTAATTTCTTTTTCTTACATTCCACATTCTTCTGCGCGCGCATTTCGATCCATCCGAATATATATTTTTGGTTTCGTTAGAAAACAATCAATCAGTTCATCGCCGCCAGCCAAGGGGTAAGTAGATCGAATATACATTTTATACAAAAATCTAACACTAAAACCGAGATCAGTAAAAGCCACTAACACGCGAGGCATCTCTTCTTGGTGTCGGCTCTCTAAGACATCTCTACTACGATCTCCTAATACCTGAGCAATTTCTCTCTATATATGTACCTGTAAACCACATCTACTATATTCTGCATTGTGACACCGACTTTCCATTTCACGCCATTCCATTCTCCTCTCGTCACCCCATCCCTGCGACGCGGCATTATAATTGCAACACGTACCTATAGCACGGTGATGCTCAGTCGAAAATCGGACTGTGGCCTGCCCGAGATCCGCATCAAGGCGCCCTCGGTTGAGCGGGGCAGCGCACATTATTACCATAATCATCACAGTGCCGGCGGCGGCGGGGGCTCGGGATCGTTGAGCAAGCACTGGTCCTACGAGCAGGTGGACAGGTACTGGTCCCGCCCCCCACTAACCAAGCGTAGTGCTCCCACTCACTATCCCTTAGCCAATTGATGTGCCTAAATTAATGTCTGTTGGTGTACCTTTCGGTTTGTGTTTGTAAAGCGCCTATCTAACTATCTGTTAGGAGGGTCGATCTATTGGGAACAATATCTGGGATAGGATCGTCTTATACTCGCAAATTCCCAGGGCTTGGCCCCATTTAAATCGGCTCTCCTTAATCTATATTTTATGTATATATCTTTCAAGCTCATTGCCATTGACATCCTCATGATCATGGTCATGGTCAAGCTCAGAACACTCTAACATCTACCAACCATGAACCTCTGTCTGTCTCTACCTTCTGTTTATTTTGGTAACTGTAACTCTGCATCTATGTATTTCTGTATTTCGTATCCGTATTCCTGCCTCCTCCAATAAGTTGTATTCGCTGCTATGATTTAAACCTATCTCTATGCGTTCTTTGCTAGTATGTATCCGTTGTGTGGCTTCGATTAATCCTAGTTTAAAGCTAGTTCCACACTGATGCACTCGCGCATGTAGACTGTGGAGCATGCAGCGCACACATATTCCTAAGAACACAGAGCACCGAGCATGTCCAGTTGATATAGATTCCATGAATCTACATAAACCTAGAGAGCATTGTGACCTAATACATTTTTTTGGCAACCTTCCAGTGCCGGGGAATTCAACCTGGAGGAGGAGAACTTTGCCCAGCGGGATCACCACATTATCGTCGAGGTGTTAATCTCTTCGTGGTATGCCTTGCTGGCCAACACGGATCTCATCTGCTACATAGTAGTGTTTATTAATCAGGTAAGAAGAGTATGTTTGAGTTATCTTCCAGAATATATTTAACCTTTTAACCTATTTTCCAGGTGGTCAATGCCAGCCTTATTTCGCTGCCCCTGCCCATTATGGTCTTTTTGTGGGGCACCTTGTCATTGCCACGTCCCACGAAGACGTTCTGGGTGACCCTGATTGCCTATACCCAGGCCATTGTGCTGATCAAGTGCATTTTCCAGTTCAAGCTGATCTGGGCCAACTATCACAATCTGCCCAACCAGCCTCTGACACCTGCCAAGATCTTCGGCGTGGAGATGAAGACCCACTATGCGATTTATGATTTGATTCTGTTGCTGGTACTCTTCCTGCATCGATACCTGCTCAAATCGCAGGGCTTGTGGAAATCAGGCTATAAGGATACGGATAACCAATTCACTAGACCCACCGCTAGCATGTACGTTTGTAAAGTTCTTGGTAATATGAATATTTTCCTTGACTAATTATTTTTATTGAAATAGTGATGATCGCGATGATAGCGACAATCTATCGCAGCCCGACTCGCGCCAGCTGAACGATGAAGCTGCTGCTCAGAAGATGAGCCTGCAAGTAAGCCAGGCATCCTTGCCAGGATCGCCAGAGTTCAGCAAATCGGGCATCAATCAGCTAGAGTAAGTATCCACTGCACTGTGACTCTTTCCCTTATATCTGACTTACTTTAATATGCTCCATGACAGACGGACCAAGTACACCTCTTCGCTGCACAAGTTCTTCTTCAGTCTGGTGCACAAATCCCGGCTCGCGACAGATGTCTATGCCCTGATGTTCCTTTGCGACTTCGTCAACTTCTTTGTGCTGCTCTTTGGCTTCACAGCATTTGGAGTAAGTAACAAATTAAAGCCTCTAAATCATAGGTTCTATGGTAATTATACACTTTTCCATAAAACAGACCCAACAAACGGAAAGTGATGAGGGTGTCCAGACCTATTTGGCGGAAAACAAAGTGCCCATACCCTTCCTCATCATGTTGCTGGTGCAGTTCCTGCTCATTGTCATAGATCGAGCTCTGTATTTGCGGAAGGCTCTGGTGAACAAGATAATATTCCACTTCTTCTCGGTGATCGGCATACACATCTGGATGTTCTTCGTAGTACCAGCTGTCACGGAGCGAACATTCAACTCCCTGGCACCGCCCATCATATTCTACGTGATCAAGTGCTTCTACATGCTGCTGAGCTCCTACCAAATCAAATCCGGCTACCCCAAGCGCATTCTGGGCAACTTCTTCACGAAGGGCTTCTCCATGGTCAATATGATTGCGTTTAAGGTGTACATGCAGATTCCGTTCCTATACGAGCTGCGTACTATTCTGGATTGGGTGTGCATCGACAGCACCATGACCATCTTCGACTGGCTAAAAATGGAGGATATATTCTCTAACATTTATCTGATACGCTGTACCCGGCAATCGGAAACAGACTTTCCGGCCATGAGAGCCCAAAAGAAGGCCTCGTTATCCAAGCTCCTGATGGGCGGCACCATTGTCCTGTTGATTGTGATCTGTATTTGGGGACCCCTGTGCCTCTTTGCCCTGGGCAATGCTGTGGGCACCTCGAATGTGCCCTTCCAGGTGTCTCTATCAATTCGGATTGGACCCTACGATCCTATCTACACCACGAATAACTACGACAGCATTTTCGAGATAAACCCCGATATGTACTCGCAGATGACAAACGCATACATTAAGGACAAACAGGCTTTGACATTTATTACTGGATACGATGCAACGGATGTGGCTGCGGTTAAGCTGGCCGGCAACTCGCCATCACTTTGGAATATAGCACCGCCGGATAGGCAGCGGTTGCTCAATGATTTGCGGAACAGTAAGTTTTTTAAAACAGTTGAATTCTAGCTAATGTTAACTAAATCTCTTGCATTTCAGATCACACTCTAAAGGCCCGCTTCTCCTATTCCCTTACGCGTAAGGCACCAGCTAAGGGACTAAAAGAAAATGTGGGCGATGAGCATGCCATTTCACTGGACGAATCCTTTGAAGGTCGCGCAGCGCTCATTCATATGCTCAGCGAGAATCACGACCAGGATCCAGTCATCAGTGTCAATAATAGTAATATCACTGACAATACTACAATTATGGCCACTCCCGTTGCCGAAGAAGTTGTCGTGCTGCCCGCCATGATTCCGAAGTTCATTAAGGTTCTCAACTCGGGCGATGCCGCCGTGGTCAGTGTGCTGAGTGAAAAGCATCAGGACTACCGACCGCTGGTCATCAAAATGCATCGGGATAACGAGACCAATGGCTTGTGGTGGGAGATCCGGGACTTCTGCAACGACACCTTCTACAACGAAACGCTGTCCAAATTTGCCTACAGCAACTGCACATCTGGAATAGTGATGTACACGTTCAACGACAAGAAGTTCCCATCGACATTCAGCTTCCTTACAGCGGGAGGGTAAGTTGTTCAATTTAGCATTGCTTATATTTTATTTATTAAAATATTTAATATTTATCCCATCAGCATCATTGGTCTGTACACCACCTTTGTGTTATTGGCCTCGCGCTTCATGAAGTCCTTTATTGGCGGTCAGAATCGAAAGATTATGTTCGAGGACCTGCCCTACGTGGATCGAGTTCTGCAACTGTGCCTAGATATCTATTTGGTGAGATATTAAATTACTTTAAAATCAACATAAATATGATTTCATTTTGTTTCCTTTTATTTTAGGTACGCGAGGCCCTGGAGTTTGCACTGGAGGAAGATCTGTTTGCCAAATTACTCTTCCTGTACCGATCGCCCGAGACTCTGATTAAGTGGACCCGTCCCAAGGAGGAGTATGTGGACGATGATGGCGATACCGACTCAATACCCAGCCGAATGAGTGTGCGCCGGCCAGAGCAGCTGCAGCCACAATAACATAGGGCTAACCTTACTACTTAGGTAATGTAGAATTTGTTTACGTATTTAGTACGTATTGCGTTGTCGTAGGTTTCATAGTCTTTTTTAAACATTTTTGTATGTATGTCTGAGAAGAGAACACAACAAATCAAACACACAAAGCAAACACATCACCCATATTTATACAGTTTACACAGTTCGTTCGATTTTTTGTCAAAAGTACTGCCCGGTGTGTGATGATAAACCGCAAGAGTCAGATAATAGTGTACACCAACTATTTTGCATACATTTATTATGTACGTACGTGTACCTAGTCTATAAGCTGCAAAGTAATTTAGTCCTAAGTAAGCGAAAAGTGTTGCTGTTTGTTAGTTTAAACAAATGAAAAATACTAGTGAATTGTACATGTAATTGCCTAAAGAAAGCAAATAATATATGTAAGCTATTATTTAAGATGGAAAAACTAATAATAATGATGATGAAAACTCATATTCAGGGAAATTAGCATTTTACAGAAAACTTAAATATATACATAACTAACCTAAATTGAAGCATCCGGAGTTATTAGGTAAATACTAAAAACACCTTAGGTAATCGATGTTTTATATTTATACGAACGAATAATATCATGTAATAATATTAATCAAAACTGCTTCGAATCGCGCATACATTTCTATGATATTTGCCTGTGTGTGCCCTTTACAAAACGGATTAAGGATATTATTGTATATGTTAAATTGTTTGTTATAAAACTCTAGATCGTGCGTATATATCGAGCGTTGACTTTAGTTATAGGCATATCATCACGTGACATATTTTTGTATTGAATGCAAATATCATTTGCTTAAGCGAACATTATCTAGGCGAGTTCATATCAAAATTTAAAATGTTAATGCTTCTCTGAGCGTAGGCTTTGTACACAATTATCTCCCATAGGCAATCTCCTAATCTTACTAATACACGCCAACTAAATCTGTATGTGCTATTTTATATATGTATATCGAAACGAATTAATACAACAAATGTAAAAATCAAATTATAAGCAAATGAATTTTTATACCAAGAAACGAACAACCTAAAACGTATATATATATACCTATAGATTGTACCTATTTTTTAGCGTTTAATTTTCAATAATAAGCTTAACTACGTGGAACTTACATACAACTAAAATAAAGAATCGAAATTTATTGTAATAAAGTATTTTAAGACCTTTACTCTTGGTTTCTTGGTTTATTAGTTACTTAACACAAAAATTTACAAATATTGCAAAATATATTAATGATTCCAATATATTAGTATTCACGGAATCCTTGTGGCACAATTCCGGTAGTGGGTGAACTGGAATTCACTATCCCGACTGCTGGCACTATCGCTGCTCTGCTGACGGCTGATATTTACGACAGGATACACCTCCTCCCACTGCGATTCGCTGCGGCTGAGGACACCACGTCGCCGGTGCGGCGTTGTGAAGGAGCTCTCCTGTTGTTGCGTTCTTACGGTGGTAGTGTTAGCCGCGTTAGCAGAGGAAACGGGCATCGGATTGTTCAGCATCTGCGTAACGCTCTTGGACAGGCGAATCGATTGGATGCGGTTGTAGCCACTGCCCGCTGGCTTGTAACGTTCCAATCGGGAGGTAAGGCGCGCCATCTCATTGGTCATCCACTCGGGAGCCCGCATGTTGTTCAAGTGCGACGACGACTGCTGGTCAAGTAAACCGAGTGGAGAAACGACCAAGAGCTTTTATAGCCAACGAGGGCAAAGGTGACATAAGCCGGGGTGCAATCAATACGGCTTGCATTAGGCAAGGTTAGGGCCCGCTTAGTTGCTTTGGTTTCCAACCCCCGAAATGCTATTGACCTATTAACTAATCAAACACGCGGCACATGTAACACCTTCGATTATTGCAACAAAATATACATAACATTTAATTAAGAACTAAGCGAGCGAAGGACATAGAGAGAGAGACGAAATTAAATAAGAATAACAGAATAAAATAGCCACAAAATTCGAGCTAGTGGTTGTGGTGGGGTCAGTGTCACGAAGATATGCCAAACTGTTCTATGTACATAAGTTAATGTCGCGTGCTATCCTCTTGTGCTTAGGACACCTTGCAGTTGTCGTCGTGCAAATGATCGCCGTCAAGCTGGACATCCTCCTCGGAGGTTGAGAAAATGCCACCCTGCAGAACCTTGTTGACGGCAGCGCGTGCCAAATACCCAGTGGTCTCAGAATACGGCAGTGAGTAGAATGCCTTGAGATCCTCGTTCTTGGTCTGCTGTGGCTGGGGCTGAGGCTGGTGCTGTATATTGTTGTCCTTGCAGTACATGGCAAAGGCCTCAGCCAAAATGCCGTCCAAGTCAAGGGCTTGCTTAAAGTGCAGCTCAGGATTGCTAAAAGTAAGCAAATTTAATATTATTATATATCAATATATATGACATATTAATCTCTTACCGATTTAGAATGGTGGCCACTATGCACAGCAGTTCCACGGTTATCTGACGCCTTTCCGGACGGTCAATGCAAATCAACGTCTCCTCGACGAGCAGATTGAAGGTCAACTCGCCACGACTCATATTGGTCAATGTGGGCGTAGCAGGCAGATGATGGCCCTGGGTCAAAATACCCTGAGGAGTACGCTGGAGAATCTCCCAGATCTTATTATAGAAGTGTTTAGGTACACGGCATAGGCAGCCCTCCAGTTGGCGACGTTGCAGGGTGGTGAGTCTGTTACGAAAGAATTATTTATATAGTATCAAAATATTATACATTAATTTTGTAATTACTTCTCTTCTGTCGCCCACTCGCTGACGGTAAGGACTTTCTGCAGAAGAATGCGTACTTGGAAGGGCGAGAGATTATCAACGTCGATGCTTTGCTGTCCTGAGATCTGTAGATAGATCCTCATGGCCTCCAGGACCCAGCCAATGCGGATTTTCAGTATGCCACGGAACATAGATGGATTGGTGGCTATCAAGCGACCACAATATAGAACCACTTCCTGCTGTAGCACAGCCTGGATGACATCGTAGGGTTGCACACTGGTGTACATCACATTCTGGATCTCTGCCGGCGTCATGGGCTTGTCAAAGACAGTCTCTTTTTGGCCAATGATGCCCACGGTGAGTTCCTTGCCATTTACCAGCACCGTGGTAATAAATGGACTGATGGAGTCTACAATGTGATGGAGGAGCGAAGAGCAGTAGCGGACGGCACGCCAGTAGCGCAGGGAGCCCGCTCGATGGTAGAGCTGCGTCAGCGCCGTGTTTACGTTCAGTCCATTCACCTCGAAATGGGGACCTTCGCGATTGAGAAGTATGCCCCACAACTGGCACAAACAGTAGATGGAATCGGTGTTCCGCAAAGCAGTTATGATATCCGGCGTCGGTTGTTTATCAAAGTGCTGATATACAAAACAAGCAATTAAGTGAAAATCGTCTTATGGTAAGATGAGCATACTAACCGCCACAGAAACTTTCTCCTCTACATAGGTTAATGCTTTGGGTACATCCGTCAGCGACTGGTAGCCGATATACTCGTGATTTATCTGCGAGAATGCGTTCTCGTTGTCGGTCAGATCACTCTGGTTCATGAAATCCAGATGCTCGATGCAAGAGCTGCTAATCAAATTCTGCAGGCGACCGATGCGAACCTTCATGCCGTCGCAGTAGCCCTTCTTGAGCATGGCCAACAAATCAAGCATCTCCTTGAACTGCGGATCCCGCATGTGCTCCTCCCTAATGAGCAGGCACACTGTGGGCCTGCCAGACAAGCGCCAGTACTTTCCCACGAACTGCAGCTCCGTCTTGATATCATCGATCAGCAAAGCCATGTCCCGGTAGAGGTAAAAGTCGGAGACCTCGAAGATAAGTGGGTAGCAAAGGACGGTCATGCCGCAGATGCGGTACACCTTGCTGGTGCCCAGCGATCCCACAGGTCTCGAGGGACGACCGGACAGGCCAACCTTGTTGTTGACTCCCAAATGTTGATAGACCTTGATGAGCTCCGTCGAGCTCCATATTTGCACAGGCTCCACCTAGAAAAAGCAAATGGTTTTTACAAAGATCTTTAAATTCTCGAATACAACTAACCTCATGGGGAGTCTGGGTTTGAATGCCATAGGTGGCCATCATGGCCTGCAGTCGCATGGACTCGGCAATCAGAACGATTTGGACCACCAAATCTGTGGCAGTGCCCTGTAAGGATTAGGAGAACACGATTAGCAAGAGCACAACTCCCTCCGGGTGGATTAAACATGTTAGGATGCATGAGGCCAATTCAAGATTCTTGGATTTTAATCACATGACAAGAAAATTTTCACTAGCCAAATGCCAAAATGCAAAAACACACAAAAGTGGAATTATTATACGGGATGTGGGAAGGGGATTGGAAAGGGGATACTAGCAGATAAGTTCAGATAAAGTGGGATCTTAGAGGAATACATAAAGGGAACAACTCAAGAATATTAAAAATATTAACATGCCAAACATGGGTTATATAAGACAAACACAAAGATCGGACTATGCATCAAGTCAAACTAGAATTTTGAAATAGCTTACAAAAGAATTTGGAAAAGATTTAAGACCTTTTTAGGGATAGGAGCCTTATTGTACATCCCTAGGATAGATTTACCAGTGCATTATTGTTCGTTTGATCTCTGATCTTGCCAATTCTTGACCCCAAATAAGGTGCTAAACCCCGGCCCATACCACAAATTACCTTCTTCTTGTTATCCAGTATAAGAGGTATGCGTGGTTTCTTTTTTTTATGAACAATGTCGATTATTTAGCAGAGGAAAATATGTATATTAAGCAATGGCATTTGTTTAATTGGTAGTTCTGTTAGGGCTCAAGCAAAGCTGCTGTCTTTCGGCATTTATCAATTTTAAAGCGAACACTTCTAGCAAAGGATGTTTGTTACACTGAAGGAGGTGTGATCGTTATTGGGGGTATTTCTAGGCCAATGCGTACTTCAACATTCCCAGTGTTAACACCTTTGTAAGGACAACACTTGAAGCCAAATCAAGCTTGATCGTTCTATGGCCTTTTGGTTAAATACATTAATAGTTAGGAACTGAGAACTACATACACGTAAAGAAACCCAAATTACTTACAGTGCCCGGTTTAGCCTATATAGAGCGTGTAGGTATATGTTGATTTTTTAAACAAAATATGCAGAGTATATTGATAGGTGTATACAGAGAAAAGAAAGGAAACCGAAAAGAGTAAAGAGAAAACTTTTGATTTAGATACCAAAAAGGAATTTGCTCGCTATATACATACAAATAACATGGGGGAATACGGAAATAATAATATCACTAAGAATATAAGCAAATAATCATTTCTATATAATGTAGGTGTGTGTGTTCACTAATCGTCAAGAGTATTTGTCATAGTTACATCTCTTCGATCAGTGGTGTTGTGTCTTGCCAAGCCACAAAAAGTTAACTAAGTAAGTGATCTTTTTTTGGTGCGCAGTGTCTGTGTCTAAAAAGCATAATTTAATTTATATACACATGGGAGTGGGTTTAATTTCGAGTGTCTATATAATTTTGAATTTAGATATATCGATAATAATTTTGTTGGTAAAGCAGAACATCTACTTACTTTGTGTTTCTCATCAATAGCTTTGCCCTGTTATGTTACGAAACCAATTAATATGTAAACGATTTGGGGTTTTGTCATTTTGGGTATATAGATGGATGTAGCAGTAGAATGTAGTAGTGGTTGGTAGTAGAGAATGAATAGAATGTAGATAGAATTAAATATCAAGAGCCAATTATTCACTTAACCCATACGGACATAGTACTAGGGCCACAGAACACTTATGTGTAAGGGATACCAATTGGGAGCGAACGCAGACACACACGGCAGACACACAAGACTCATCATCATCAGCGGCAGAAGCGGTATCAGCAGCGAAGACCCCCAATTAGGCGGCTTGGAAACCCTTGCAAAAACCCGACGCTATGAAATGTGTTACTAATTAATTTTTCTAAGATTTGGGGATCGTTGGAGCAGAGTTCGTACGTAAATAGTTGATATGCTCTCAGTAAGACTAAAATTACGCCAACTTCTAGAGCCTTTTCTTCGAATTTAAGTTTTAATAACATTTTTCATTTCATAGCGCCTTAAGTCCCTTAAATCTCTGGAAACCAACTCACCTGGAAAGCCGAATAGCGACCCGCCCTCCGGGGACGATTATAACTTGGCAAGTAACGACGGATCGGATCCAATTCGTTGATGTGCAGCAGCCCGGCGGTTAGCAGCTGGGCAATGATGAAGAAAGATTGACCCCAGAGGAACAGCGATTGCGAGGGAGCGCGCATATAGGAACCTTCTCCGTCGGGGGCATAGTACATGGTCACCACCGGATCTCCATTGGCATCAGTGCGTAAACAGCGACGAAGATCGTTCTGGAACTCCTCGATCTGTTCGTTGTTGTTTTTAAAGACGCCATCGATGATCATGGCTATGAAGAAGAGCGGCCATTCGCATTCCAGGCCCTCGAATTCCTTTAACTCCCCAGAGTGATAGTAGCGACGGGTTTTATCCTCGTTTTTGCTAAGAAAACCGTCACGGGTGAAGCGCTTGAAGCCCATTTTGCTGCGCAAACGATTCACAACGTTTTGTTTGGTCTGCTCCACCAACCGGTCTTCGTGTGAGGCAAACGCCGGAAAGGAGAGGGTGAGCAGCAGTGAGGCATCCACGCCCTGAAGATAGGAGGCACCATACTTAAGTACATCTCAATTTTAAACCTTCAGTTTACTCACCTTTGAACTCGACTCTCTGGGCAGCATGGTCTCGAAAATACTGCGATTGCGGTTGTGGGCATCAATGTCCACATAAACAACGCTCCACGAGGCTCCCTTCTCTCCGAACAAGTTGCAGCCGTTAATAGCCTCCAAGGCGGACTTGGCCATGCCAATGGAAGAGGCATGGATCTCGGGGGTGCCATTGTTGTACTTCGATCCACGCTCCCACATACCAAAGTCGGGCGTTCGATACGCTCGCTCTACATAGTACACCAGATTCTGGACAAAGGCCACCTCGTCGTGGGTGTAGATAATCTGCAGGCCAGAGGTTATCATCTGGACAAGGAACAACAGATAGAGAGATACCTGAGGGAAGAAAATATGAAAATCTTGACTCTATCTAATCAATAATCAGCTTCAACTCACGCAGTCGATCTGCAAATGGTTGTAGAACTCATCCGGATAGATCTTCTCGCCGGTGTGCAGCTGGAACTTGCTGTGCAGGGCGTGCTGGTTAGACTGCCGCTGCTTGAAGAGCTCCACGCGCGATGCCTGCTTCACCCAGCACTCAAGGATGCCGCGCATGCACTTCACCGTGCTCTGACCCAGCTCATAGGACTTGCCGCGGTCATCGTCGATGCGCCGGTAGGCCTGGTACAAGCTCCACACGGCGGACGCACAGTAGACACTGTCTCGCACCGATCCCACCACCTGGTCGGTGCTCATCACCGGGAACAATCCAGTGATGGGGCTCTGGTAGCGCAACAACTGTCGCTTGACTGTGTGGGAGTGGGGGAAAGTGTTAGAATTGCCGGTTATCGCATAGTGGCAAAAATGTGTCGATGGGCAATGCAAATAAACAAAAGAATCTGTTTACAATCAAGCGCAAGCGTCGGGCGTCGACATTTCGCGATGATTATTAATAGACAGACGCCACAGCGTTTAATTGGTGCTCAATTGGCTGCCCAAGGTTATATAAAACTCTCAAAACGATTCTCTTCCATCCTCACCGATGCCATAGTAGATGTCCAGCTGCTTCACCGTGTCCTCGTAGTTGGACGTCTTCAGGAACTGGTCCAGATTAATATCCTCCAAGCTGTTGTGGCGACCGCTGTCCGGGGCCCCCGAACTGCCGCCTGGTGTTGTGACCGAGAGACCGAGCCTGACAATGGGACAATTGATTATCACCGCTTATCTGTGAGCTGTTTTCAATAATATTCCACTTACGATTTCGGCACATTCCGCATTGCTAACTTTTTCCTTTAGATTTGCGCACAACGAAAATTGTACCAAAGTCAAGAAAAAGTCAAATGCTTGTAACAGCTGTTTTCTGCAACGAAGTGTGACCAGACGGAAGACATGAAATGACTGAATTTTTCACAAAGCTCTTCTAAATGCGCGCGCAGTTGAAATCGAATTAGAATTATAACCAAGTAAGGAACAAAACATAATATAAAAGGCATAGTATGAGATTTTATTTAAAGATAAGACAGGAAAATTATTTTAAGAACTCCTTAAAGACATGCTTTATGTCTGCATTTCAGATAAACAAAAATGTCTGCTCTTTAGAGAGATCACTGTATGTCTGATTGGACCAACTACGTTGTGGGATTAAAAAGCGACAGGTGGATTTGGTCACACTACCGGAGACAGGTTTTCCGGCGTTCTTCGCAAACAATTAAGATGGACAATTACCATTAACTCCGCTCATAATCATCTTTCAGCCGCTTAAGGCCAGGTGAGATCATCATCATCGCTGGCCGTGAAATGCACCTGAAGATGCTGCGCTAGCTGCGGCTGTGAAAGCGTGAGAAATCGCCGGGAAAATCGCGTATTGCAACGAAGTACTTAAACACAACTCGACTGAAATGCTGCCAATCCTAATACTCACGGGGATTCTGCTGTCGCTGTCCCCGAGCCAAGCTCACCGTCCGGAAGATGCCAAGCACCTGGGAGGCGAGTTGACCTTGCCCAACCTGCCGTCCGAGCACCTTATCCGCTACCTAAACACGTTTCCCAAGCTGAAGCAGCGGCTGCCATCGAATCTCACTGGCAAGGCCACCATCTCATCGGCCTGCTGGGGCCACGAACGTGATTGCACGTCGGATGGCCGCTTCCAGACGCCACAGTGCCCTGGGGACCACACTGGCTGGGCCAGGAGCAAGGAGGCCCAGGTGAAGACCTTCTACCAGCAGGCGGACTTCGGCTACATCCAGGAGCAGCTGTCGGAGCTAGCGCCGCAGTGTGTGCCCACCTATCTGGGCGATTCCTCGCTGGAGTGTACACACTACCTGCGCTTCTGTCGTGGCAGAAACCTCCTGTTCGACTTCAGGGACCTGGCGCAGCGGGAGGAGCGTATTCGTTACCACATGGACGTCCTCAAACCGGGTCAATTGCTGGGCCACTGTGAACTGAATCGCACCAGGCTCGCCGGTGAAATGGATCACATTGGATCAGCACTGCAATCCTGGGGGCCAGAGCTGCGCAACTTAGACGTCTTACCTCATCAAATACTTGAGAGCGGGCTCTGTGATCTCGTCGTGAATACGCCCACTTTCATTATGAAAATAGATGCCACGTACAACATGTACCATCACTTTTGCGACTTCTTCAATCTGTATGCCTCGCTCTTTGTGAACCAATCGCATCCAGCGGCCTTCAACACCGACGTGCAAATCCTTATTTGGGAAACCTATCCGTATGATTCACCGTTTAAGGACACGTTCAAAGCATTCTCGCAGAGGCCGGTGTGGACACTAAGCGATGTGGAGGGCAAGAGGGTGTGCTTCAAGAATGTGGTCCTTCCGCTGTTACCCAGAATGATATTTGGATTGTTCTACAATACCCCTATTGTAAGTGAGGAAAGATGAGCTCCAAATGGTTATCTTATTAATAATTTATTGTAGATTCAAGGCTGTTCAAACAGTGGACTGTTCCGCGCCTTTTCGGAGTTCATCTTACATCGTCTCCAGATTCCGTACAAGCCGCCGCAGCGTAAAGTCCGTATTACCTATCTGTCGCGTCGGACGAAGTACCGGCAAGTGCTCAACGAAGAAGAGCTGCTGGGTCGTCTTGAGGATAACGAGGACTATTCCGTGCAGCGCGTTTCTTACGAGAGGTAATTTATTATTTGTATGTTGTTTCTTAACTACAAAATGAATTTCCTTGTAGGCTCTCTTTTACCGATCAGTTGGCTATAACCCGGAACACGGACATACTCATAGGCATGCATGGCGCTGGCCTGACCCACTTGCTCTTCCTGCCCAACTGGGCCTGCATCTTTGAGCTGTACAACTGCGAGGATCCCAATTGCTACAAGGATTTGGCCAGGCTGCGCGGCGTTCGCTACCGCACCTGGGAGCAGCGGGATCTGGTCCATCCGCAGGATGAGGGACATCATCCCGAGGGCGGGGCACACGCCAAGTTCACCAACTATAGCTTCGATGTGGAGGAATTCGTACATCTCGTCGCAGAGGCAGCCAAGGAAGTTCGATCCCACAATGAATTCCCGCAGGAGAAGCCCCAAAATCCATCCATAACACCGCAGCACAACGAACTGTAGTAGCTTGCCCTAATTGTGATTTAATGCATTTATTTTTGCCAGATCCAAAATAAATCGGTATTATTAAAAGTAATTGGTAAGGTTCCTTGGGGAATCTGTTATTAATTTAAATTTTAAAAATCACAGCTAACACAGCTATTGTAATGAAATTTGTATATTAATATTTAAAGAGCTAAAAGCTGTACGATTTCTTAATTTTTGAAAGTACAAAACGAATTTTGTACTTCGCGCAGTGTGACCGAGTGAAACATTACAAAATGACACTCGGTATATTTCTAAACTATCGTGCCACGGTCATACTTTTGTTATTGTTTACATTTTTCTTTGCCGGCAGACTTATTTTAATATTTTATACGTCAGGTACGAAAAGGCAAACTAAAACTTCCACCTCTGTGGACAGTAAGTAACTTTATACACAAACAAAGTATTATTTTCCCTCTAAACATAATGCATTGCAGATCCAAAAGCATGGAAGTGGAGATACCTAACCCGCTTATTACTGGTGACTCTGACGAATCCGGCGTGGACCTGAAATCCTGGAGGTCCGTCACGGAAAGTGTGGAGAGTTTCTTGGCGATATGGCCCACATTATTGGGCTTCATCCTCTCGCGGCTACTTTGTGGCCATCTGCCACAGCATTCTGCGCCAAGATTCCTGATGGAGTTCCTCTTCATTGGCTTACCCGCTGTAGTTCTGATCACCGTGGGCAGTGACTATAGCATCCATTATTCCCTGGTGGTCGCCATAGTCATTCTGATTTATCTGTACGCGCATGCAGAAGGCGATTCTTCTCCGAAGGTCAAATTCGAGATCGGTAAACGGCCAATTGTCTTTACTCTGTTGAGAGCCACTGCTTATAATGGAACCTGTGCTGCCATTCTTGCCGTGGATTTTGATTCATATCCCCCTAAATACCGCAAGAGCAGGCAATTCGGAGCCGCTGCAATGGACATGGGCATCGGGCTCTTCGTGGTTACCATGGGTTTGGTCTCAAACCGTGTTAAAAGTTTTGCTGATCTGAGGAGACTGCCCAGATCGGTGGTTCCATTGCTAGTCTTGGGCCTAGCCCGGACCATTGTCATCACAGCGATTGACTATCATCAGGATAAAGCAGAATATGGCAAGCATTTGAATGCTTTCTTTATCCTGGGCCTCACCAAATTGATGGGCAGCTTCTACAGTATGTTGGTGAATTCCGATGAACAGCTCATGACTCTAGCCTTGGGTAAGTACTTAGGCAGCATTAATTGTTTGAGAAAATGTAATAAATTCTAAATCTATTTTCAGGCTTGGTCTTCCTGCACGAACTTGTGTTGCAGCTAGGTCTTTCCGAGTTTGTGATGTCGTCTACCCCCCATATTGGTTTCCTTAATGGCAATCGAGAAGGTTTAAGCTCCCTACACGGCTGCGTGGCACTCTACTTGCTTAGTATTTACCTGTCCAAGTGGTACACCGCCCAGGATCATCTCAGTTACAAACAGTTGACCAGCAAGTTGAAAAAAATGCTAGTTGCGGCTGTTCTTTGTTGGTTATTAGCCTTCGGTAGCGCCTTCTTAACAGGCATTGCTCGTGTAACCTTTAGCTTTGGCTATGTGATCTGGATATTCGCCATCTGCTTGAGCCTGATTGTTATATATGCATTTTTCTTTGAGTTTAAACAAATTGGTAACCTAAAATTGATTGGAGATGGCGACAAGGTAAACAGCCAATCCCTTCCCACCTTTGTTGAGAGCCTCAACATGAATGGTCTGACGCACTTTATGCTGTCCAACTTCCTCACGGGACTGGTTAACTTGTTTCTGAATCCAGGAAACCGGAATGATATTGAGTCTGTGGTTATACTGTCCGTCTATATGTTTGTATGTGCCGGAGTGGTCTTTATTATGCTTAAAAAGCGTATTCGGTTAGCCTAGTTTTTAGATATTACCCAAAAACTTGTGATACTTAAAGCTAATATCAAAATTCCATTTCACTTTAAAAATGTTTTGTTTAAAGTATGTACAAGCTTCCGAGTTGATTAAATATATTAAGAGACGATACAATTTTTATAATCTTATCAATATTAACGATTCTACACTGGTGTAATCGCCTCAAAGGGCATGATATTCCCATTTCGCAATATCAGGAAGATCATGGATGGGGCCTGACAACCGATCTTGGAGGGCGAGGAATTGGCATCCGAGTCCTTGTATACTTCATACACCTGACAGCCGTTCTTGCTACGTACCAGCCTGGTCCAGAGCCATTTTTGACCTTTGCATTCACTTCGTAGGCTCTTCTTGGGCTTAAGGCGAGTCTTTAAAGCCTGACAGGCCGCGCAACAGACAATCTCGGCCTGCATCAATCGCTCCTTCATCGAAAAACTTCCGGTACCTGGTGGCTTGCGAATGTCATCTGCCGGATGTTTGAAGTCCGCACGAGCAGACAGCTGCCGAGGGCAGCTTGCAGCTGCACTTATACGACTCGAACCCTTAAAGCACACTGACTTTGGGGTGCTGGGCATTGTTGAATCCCTTCCTTTGCGGTCACTCGACTTACTGGGACACGATGAAGAGTTCATAGTGTGAAAGGAGCTGTTCCGGCCCAAGGAGCTAGTTGAGCAGCTGTACTTTGGAGCAGGGCAAGATGGTAGAGGAGGGCAAGATGGAAGAGGAGGGCAAGATGGTAGAGGAGGACATGACGTTAGAGGAAGGCTTGACGAAGGAGCTGGACCACATATGTCCTTGGTAACAGGTACTAAAAAATAATAATGGTAAAGGCATTTGTTTTAGACATAATACTTAATTACTTAATACACTTACCCGAGCCCATGTTCTTTATTTTGACGGCACCCCACAAAAATAGGATGCCATCCAAAAAACTCATGAGTACCTCATCGGGATACGGACCCACAGCCATGCGTAGTAGTGAAGCCTTCTTCTGATCTCCTCCGGACTGGCACTGGCGACCCTCCTCCTTCTGAGTACAGCAGCAGCAGTTGTCCATGGCGTTTTTAAATATATTCTATTTTTGTTTTATCACTTCTATGGTATACAATTTTTCGAAAATAGAATTTTTCCCAAAAGCCTCACAAAAAGCTATTCTATGACTGTTCAGCACCGAGTTGCTCTACCAGGCGTTCACACGACAGATGTCAAAGGTGCGATATCCGGCTTAGGCGCACGGCGAAGGCGTCACAAAAGATAAGATTTCTATTAAGAAAATGACTGAAATTGTCGGCATTGTCATCCCCGGGCAGCCGAGATGAGCACACTCAGTCAGAGGTCGAGGATATTTAATTTAATGACGCAAACAAAGACCGAATCAAAGCTGAGCCTTCGGGGTTAAAGGAGAGCGCAAATGACCAGCAATGAGCTCTTTATTGGATGAGAGGATACAGGGTAAGTAAGGGTGTGTTCGGGCAGGGATTAGCGAAATACTACAAACTTGTTTAATTTTTATAAATAATAAATATCTAAACAAATGTTTAACTTAACAAATGAATTGTACTCTTATTTTATTCTTTGGAAATATTCTGTACAAATAACCCACATATCTTCTGATAAAAATAATATGTGGGTGATCTGATAAACGGTCTTGTCTAGTTTTTATTAATATAAGCATGCAAATATTATTATTTACTAATTGATTTATCCTATAATGGTAGCAGAGAGTACGAGTAATTCGTACCTATCATATTTTTATTTCTATCTTTTTTTCGTTTCCGCTTCGAATGTAATTACGGCAACAGTTTCCGCTGCTGATGCCTAGCTCTGCTCCCCTTCCGCCTGTGATGCGCTTTTAATGTCATATCCTGGCCAAAGAAGAGACCGTTGTTGTCGGTGAAAATCTTATCTGATTTCGGACGGCACAAATGCAATTTCCGTCCGGCAGTCGCCTGCCGACCTTTCGACCTGCCTGCCCTTCAACCCTTTCTCCCCCCAAAGGCACACAAATTATGCTGAGTTAATAGTTGGCAGCCCAATGTAATCATATACGTACATTGGGGGCGTGGCCAGGATACGGGAGCACCTGTTCGCTTGCAATGGGGTGGCTTTTTGCCTTTGATGACAGATTATTTTCATTAGCACGGCGAACGCTTGCTGTCCATTTTTGGGGAGGCGAAAATTATGGGCCTTAATTATTATTTCCATGTTTTCCGCTGGTTTTTATGCCGGCATGTAAAACATGACAGGGGGCGGCTGGTCGGCTGTGATTGATGTGGCCAACAATCAGGTTGAGAATTGGATCTCCTGCTTCCCGTACTTCTTTTCATTATTTTTCGGTTGAGCTGCCAATTTGCTGACGAGTATTCTTTTTTTTTGCCACTGCTCGTCAAATCGGATTCCATTCAAAAGAGCTTTCATGGAAAAAATAAAATGCGAAAAACTCGAAATATATCTGTGCATATGCATGAGTGTCTCGATGTGTGTTTATATATATATATATATCTGCGGAAGAGGCTTAGTGCGGCCCTGGGGAAATCGCTTAAGCCGTTCATAATGAATATCATGTGTATTTGCCGATGTTTGGGAGTGTTGAAAGGAACCGGAGGGATGACTAGCCGGAGAACGTTCAAGCAAACGACAGAGAAAGTTTGCATTGTACAAATTATAGCATACTTATGAGGGCACCTAAAGTGCAGGAGATGTTGGGGTTTAAATAATATGTTTTTGGAGCTTAGATTATAGAAAATAATTAAAGTACTATAATTTATGTTTTTTAAATATATAAATAAATGATAAATCTAAAATTCCATTATAATTTTCATTTCTAAGTAAGCTTTGATCATCGAAATCTCTGCGTATGATTGATTTGTTCCCCTCTCTGCCTTCATAATTTTCTTACAAAGCCAAACAATTCCAAGGAACTGCACCAAGTTTCACATTAAATAGTGATTCGTTATGGCTTCCTCAAACGATTCGTGTCCCCAGAATTACCACAAGAGTTCATGACTTGGGTCTGAGGCACAGACTCCATAACAACTCCCGTCGCATTGCAAACAAAATGCTTATCGAACAACAGTTTTTATCGAAGCTTATGCGTCATGGCAGCAGGCACACAAGAAGCCACTACTGCTCCTGCTCCTGCTCCTGCTCCAGCTCCTGCTCCTGCTCCTCCCCGTTGTGTTGAGCAGTATTGTACTGTATTTTTGAAATGCTTTTAGTGAACGAAATTGCGCAATTGTGGAGCAATCAATGCGAGGCCAAAAAAGTGTTGAGCAAAATAAAATGAAGTTCGTCGCACAGGAAATAAAAATGCTTATAAAATATAATACAATATTTAAAATATTCATTTTACAAAAATATTATGCTTATTAATTAATTGGCGAATGAGTGATTTTTAAGAATATATATATGATTACCAATAATAAATACTTATAAACTATATCTCATTTGATTTGTATGTAATGTTCGTTCTTGTTTATCCCAAAATTGTGCCTAAAAATTTAGTTTAGTGTAAAAATCAAGCGTTAGATGGAAATGCAGGAGCAGACAATCGGTTGCGTTGCCAACGGTCTGGAATTGGTCTGGGTCTCGTCAGAATTGCGTTGCTGTTAAATCGTGCGGAACCTGATGCGATTATGACCATCTAGTGCACTTTGGGCACCATGGCATACTCCGTGGAGAGGTGCATCTGCATTTCTAACGTGTTCCAGCAATTAGCAAAAATATTTTACTGGAATTTTCCCTGTAAACTTTTCGCTAGGCAATCGCATTAAGTGATTCCCAAGTCTAAGCATCCTACTTAGTGCCCATGGTTACAAGTCACAAACATTAAGAAGATTAATTCGCAAAGTCGCTTGTTGTTATTGTTGTGTTTTCCTTTTTTTTCTCAGCCGGCAAATCTCAGATAACGTTATGCATCATTGTGTCAAAGATTTGACAAATCTTCGGAAGGGAAAAATAAGGAACTGGAACAATTTCACATTTCTCAAGTTGAAATGCGAAACCGGCTTTCGGTTTCCCCCATCGATTCTGCTTTCTCGCTGTGAAAGCAATCATTAAATAAGAAAAGTTTGCTTGGGGAAGCTAGCTGGCCCTGTTTGGCCGGGAAAACAAATGTAAGGAGTTTGATAGACTCACACACAAGAACCCCTCTAAACATTGCGAAAAAATCGCAATAAAAAGCCAGGACAGGACACGGCAGGACGTTGCCCCCGCTCGGTTCCCATTTAATAAAGCCTCACAAATGGAATGACTTGCCTCAGTTCTCCCTTTCAGTTTTTTTCTTTGCTTCCTTTTTTATTTTCCTTTTTTTTGTGGCACACAGCAAAGTCAGGAGCGTAACCGCAACACGTTAACGGTTTCGGTTTCACTTTGTGATTTACAACAACTGAAATCGGGGGAGGCTGAGCCTTTGGGATCTATATCCTCCTACCCAGAAACGTCTGCTTTTTGTATATCCTTTCAGGGTATTATTATTTCAGGCAGAAGCTTGTAACGCAGTGAAGAAGTCATTTCCGACCCTATAAATCATATATATTCTTGATCAGCATCAACAGCCAAGTCGATTTAGCTATATTTTAGGCAAAACTAATTTTTTCGATTTTTTGAAAATAAGATAAGGGGTTAAAATTGTCAAAAATTGGCCAAATTTTTCATTTTAAACTGAGTATGCAGCATGAAAGAGCCAATAAAAACTAGCACGGGAAAGCTTTCCGAATGAAAATTAAAGATTTTTTGGCTTAGTTATTCAATTTTTAAGCTTTACTTTTTCCAATAATTTTCATATAAAATTGTGGGTAAATATTTAAATTTTAATGTCCATTTAAGTGGATTGTAACTTCAGTCGGAAGTATAGAACGCAATGAAGGAGTCATTTCCGACCCTATAAATCATATATATTCTTGATCAGCATCAACAGCCGAGTCGATCAAGCTATATTTTAGGCAAAACTATTTTTTTTCGATTTTTTCGATTTTTTGAAAAAAAGATAAGGGGTTACATCATTAAAATTGTCAAAAATTGGCCAAATTTTTCATTTTAAACTGAGTATGCAGCATGAAAGAGCCAATAAAAACTGGCACGGGAAAGCTTTCCGAATGAAAATTAAGGATTTTTTGGCTTACTTATGGAGTTTTTAAACTTAGATTTGTTTGAAAAATTGTCATTTAAAAATATTGATTCCAAGAATATTTAAAGCTTTGTTATTATGATCGATTTCAGATTCGATATTTTAATACAATTGCAAACAGCAAGGGTATTTAAGCGTCGGTATCCCAAATGTATTTTCCTTTTTGCCTTTTTTTTTGTAATGTTCTGAGCCCGGCGCGCTCATGTGTGAAAAGGTACTTTGGGAGTTCCCTCAGACTGCTGGCAATTGTTTTCCTCAGATCCCAGAACTCCTGCCTGTCGGGCTGTTGCATTTTTGCCGGGGATAAGATTTTCCCGGCAAAAGATATTAAATACCCTTCCGTTTTTGCACTGGGAGTGCGCCAAACAGCAGTATACAAATTACCTTCCCAGGGGAAGGCATTGATTTCAGCCGATTATTTTGATATGTTACGGATTTCATGTTGATTTGATTGCATCTTATGGGGAAACTAAAGATATTTTATTTATAATTTATAAATACATATATCAGATGAACGCCAGTTTTAATTTGTAGCATTTAATAAACTATTGGATAATTATTTGTAACTGTAATGAATTACCATTACCAGTTTTATTTCTACTTAACTAATTTGTTTTAATACAATGATTTTGTGACTTTCTTCATTCGCTTCACCGGACGTTCCCTGGAATTAAAATTCAAAATCAGTCGGTGGCCATTTCCAAGTCATTAAATTCATTTGCAGCCGAATGCCAAAGTTAAACGAAAGGAACATTTCCACGTGCCGTCCTCCGATAAGGATAGATAGCAACAAGGGGGCGGCACCGTTGTCCCAACAACCTGTAAGGACCACCACCCACCAACTACCACCCACACCCACACACCCACCCACAACCATTCCCCCTTCATCCCTGGCAGTGCCAAACTTCGAGTGTTATCAAGCGGACAGCATCGTGCATATATTAAGCGTAAATTGCCTTGGTATTCATTCCACAGAGCTAATAGAAATGTCTGCTAGTTAATTTAGCGTCATGAAGTTGTCCGAAAATTTCTCGGGATGTCGGCAGGCATTTCTCCCCTTCGGTTGCTTGGCAATGGACAGACGAAAATGGAGGATTTTCCTGGAAAATATTCATTATACATATATCATTCTTCTGGTAGGAGAGGTTATTCAGCATATTTAGATTTATGCTGGATTTCTTTAAATTTGGAAAATAACAATAAGATATCTTGTCAGTAATGCTTGTGATATATTTTGATTCCTCGATTTTCATAAATATTTTCTTTATTTTTAGTGTTCTTCTGAGCTTTCGTGTTCTTCACTTAAATGGTCAACAATATTCACTTTGGATGGCAATTCAATATCACTTTCTTTACTGTCATTTAGTGATGGTTCCAAGGAAGTTTCCTCCTTATCGGACAACTCTTGAATATTTTGTAATTTTTCATTGCCATCTTTTGCATTACTTGAATACTCATTCAGCGAGATTTGCGACAATCGTGGCATTCCTTGGAAACTCTTTAGGAAATGCATCCTAAACTGTTCCTCTACATCTGCTGTATTTACGTGTCTTTTTTGTTTAGCCTTTAAGACATCCTTTTCCTCCTCTTCACTTAAATCTGTATCACTTGAATCTGTAGGAATAGAGTCGATAGAGTTGTCCAAGTTCGACCCAATATGGGTAAGACCTTTGGTTTCATCGAATTTAAATTTCTCTTCATTGCCATTGTCATAATTGTGGTCCTCCCCTTGTGAAGTTTTGGTACTTAGTCTTTCTGCTTCTCGGCTGTTTCTTTGTATAAAATCCGGTAAGTTGTATGTTTGTTTATTCAGTAATTCTTCTTTTTCGGATTTGTGTAATCTTGAATTTTCTTCAGCGTTTATCTTACCCACATTGCTAACTCTTGGAGCATCTTCAAGAGAGTTTTCGTCTCCTGTTATATCATTTTGTGAAGGCTTATTCTTTTTGATGATTTTCTTATATGGATCATTTACTCCTTTCATTGTGATTTACAACAGTTTTGTATTTTACTAATGTATTTTTATATTTTTCATGGCCTTCTTCTCTCAACGCTAAATATTTGTCAACTTGGAAATTTTTTATTTTGTTTCCATTTTAGTATTTATTTTTAAACAATTTTTCTGATTGTTCTGAACTTTACTTGCTTATTTATATATTTATTTTAATAATAATTAAATACATAATTTAATATAAAAATATCCATAGACTAACTATTATATTAAAAATTAAAGAAAATGTTTTATAACTGATTCTGGGTTTTTAATTTGTGTTTGTGTTGTGTACCCTTTTTTTTGTCAGTATTTGTTAATTTTCATATATCCAATTTGTTAAATTTTTTCACATAAACTTCACGTTCAGATTCTACAACTTCTACGTCGCTAAAAAAAGGATAAATGGCTTAAAGCTCATAAGAAGAACGTCCTTGACAGGACAAACTATTTCTGGCTGGAATAAGGAGGGACCATTGACGTCAGTAGACTGTGTGCACTGTTAAAAAATAGCTACCGAATTGAAATCAAAACGCAGTCAGTCAGCCACCCCTTTTGGCAGTCAGCGCCTTCTCCTGCCCTCATCAGCGCAACCCCTTTTTTTAGAGGGCGACACTCCATTAATTGAAGCCCCTGGATTACGGAAACGGCATTGTCTTGCCGACACCCGTGGCGAAGTCCTGTCTCCGCATCTCGATGCGGACAAATCTCTAAAATCCCGATAATTTCGTTAATGGCTTTAATCACTTACTCGCAGGCTCGAAAGGATTATTTTGTAGAAGGAGCGGGCATGATTTAAATTTCATTTAATTTTATGCGTAGCTCAGCTAAATTCATACGAATGGCGGCCATTGCTGTGTCGCGTCCTGGCTCCTCCTTTTCCGCCGGTGTCCTTGTGTGCATAAGGTCACACACAAAGACACTCACGCAGGCTACAGGATTCTATATATAAGTAAATGAACGGGTGTTTACCTAAGCGCCACAGTAACATGTATCTATATACACCCAATTAGGCCGCTACAATTGTTGCCACTCGCTTGCGGGGAAACTCAACACTCGTCGCTGGGAAACTCAACTCGAAAGTTTTCCCCCGTCCGATGGGGTGAGTTCCCCGGAAAGCTCCGTCCGCGTGGCGGCAGCTATAAAAACCAAGGCCCCGTCACTGGCGCCAAACACAAACCACAATCGCCGCCCAGGAATCGGACGTGAGGAGGTGGAAAATCCTGGAAAAGCAGCAGCAGCAGTAGCAGCATCACAAAGGGGAATCCCCACGAAACGAACAGAGATGCCCTGGCCTGGAGCACGCTCGCTGTGGCAGCACTGCCGTCGGAGCTGGCGGAGATGTGGCCACGGCAACAGGAGTGGCATTCAGCTCTCGGTGGCCTGGACACGATATCAAAGGATTCCGTAATTCTGGCATCCACCACCGCTTGGGAGGAGGCTTCAGTGCCGCTCCCCTGCTATTATATCTATCAATGAACCTAAAGAATATCATAGCAACATCATATCAATCCATATCGATCTAGACCCTATGATTAGCCAATTGTTTTTATTGTGGTATTGTTTTGAATTTGATTGGAAAACAAATGTGATTTTGATAATAAAATAAATAACTTATCGTATAGTAACTAAATTAAATTTATTATTAATTAGTTATTTAAAGAATAGTGGGAAATTTATAAGCGAATTTCGCATGGAAATTATTGGATGCAATCCAGTAAAAGTATTTGAACGATTGTAAAAATATGAATAAGTAAATACAAATTAACACAGACTAAGTTCTTTGTCTAAATGTGAACTACTATTCAGTTCATATTTTGTGTAAAATATTAAATATGAATATGAATAAGTAAATGCTGATGTTAATTTAGACGAGAAAGAAAGTTAACTACGAATAGTCTAAGTTTGCATACCCTTGCAATTTCGATCAATCATAACTGTGCCAAAAATACATCAATTTGAATATGGAAAGCATTTCTGTGCTAGTTTGTATAAGGTTAACAAATCTGCAAATTCAGTTTTAAAATTTAAAAAATTAAAATTTTTTCGAATTTTTGACAATTTGAACGATGTAACCCCTTATATTTTTTTGAAAAAATCGAAAAAATTTGTTTTCCCTAAAATATAGCTAGATCGACTGGGCTGTTGATGCTGATTAAGAATATATATGATTTTTAGGGTCGGAAATAACTCCTTCACATTATTACAAGCTTCTGACTAAAATTATAATACCTTTCAAGGTCATAAAAAAAAATTCCGCATACGCACTGGTGTCAATACTATTTGATCAGAACTTAGCCAAAAAAGCATTAATTTCAATTCGGAAAGCTGTCCAATGTTAGTTTTTGATAGGTTATTAAATCTGCATACTCAATTTAAAATTTAAAGAAAGTAAAATTTTTGCCAATTTTTGTTTTTAAATTTTAAGGATGTAACCCCTTATATTTTTTATGGAAAAATTTCCAAATTTTTTTTTCTCTGCAACATGTCTAGAAAGATTCGCCAGTGAATGCTGATCAAGAATATATATGGTTTATAGGGTCGGAAATGACTCCTTCATTGCCTTGAAAGCTTCTCACTAAAATTATAATACGCTGCAAGTGTATAAATATATAATAAAATTAAACAAATACTTTTTTATATGCGTTTAAATTTAATTTATTATTATTTTATTGGCTTTTAGTAGTTTTAAAAATGTATTTATAAATTGAATCATTGTGTTTCTCAACTTCAGTTTGGCTCGTTCTTAAAGTTCTATTTATTTTCCATTTCAACTAAAAGGTAATAAAACCAGCAAAGAGCAAACAATCGATGGATTGGGCCATGTACAAAAGCCGCCATCAAGTTGGCAAATAACCAGGTCTGTACCGCCTTCCCTTCGTATGCTCGAAAGTAATCAAAAAACTTTGGTGAATTGTGGTGGGCGGTGATAAATTTGCATATGTCAACACGAAAGAGCAGCAACAATTGCCCCGAAAGACAATTTATTTATTTATCTCGTTGGTCCGGAGGCTGCGGACTGCGGCAGGCATTGGAGCGCAAGAGATACATTTGCCCGATGAGCAGGATTGAAATGTTAATTACACGAGTTCCAGGGGTTGATTCCCCCGATGCGGATATACACATCGCAAACAGTTTAAAAAACAGTCGAGAGCGGTGTTTAGACACTGGCTAAGCAAACAATCCGGCTCGGCTGGTTCGTGATTTGTTTGCTCAGCTCTTAATCAGGCCGAGTTCTGAGCACTTTCCACCAAAAGCCGCCGGCAGTGAAAGTTTAATATACCATCGATAGCCTCTGGCAGCAATATCGACTGGGCTAAACGCTGCCAAACATCCGAAGTCAGGGGATGTTCCTTGGATGCTCCATAGCCAACCCAACCCATGCCATGCCGTATCCTGTATCCTGAAGCCTGACATTGATGAGGTGTGAATGCCACTGCAGGGTCTGCCTTTGTTTTATGCCTTCATCATTGCGAATGCTCCCGTTGTGGCATCCACTTGAGGTTAATTGAATTTCAAAGCGTCCTTGCTAAATTGAAAGCGTTTTTTTTCCCCTATTTAAGCTGGTTACGCGACCGGATGGCAAAATGTAGTTAGTGCGATGCGGTATTATTAATTGAATCTGATGGTAATTGAAAAGTTTTCTGGCCACGTAATTTGATCTGCCGACGGGTCGGTTTACTGAAATTTAGCAATTTTAAAGGTTAATTAAATTAAAGAAAGAAAAAAATAATCTAATAAATATCTCTTTTTAGAAATGTTGCAAAATAAATAATGTTTATAGAGTGTAAATTGTATAAGTCATAGAATAAGTCAAAGGCATAAATATTTACTTGTATTTAATTTATTTTTGGAAATACTCAAGGCCCAGACAAGTGCATTAAATTTATTTAACACACGTATATAGTAGTTCTGTTAATCAAGCATATTTTGTAAGAACGGCTTTCAAAATGGATAGATTTTTTCTAGTAAATCTTTCCCCTCTCTTTCGATTTTCATCAAAGCCTTATAAAAATCCATAAGTAGCAAATGTTCCTTTATTGCTTAACAACTTCCCATATTGAGTTTCCCAACTTTGGCGACACATTAAAAGGATTTGGTTTGGCACGTGCCTCTGTCCACTTAAGATGCGTGAAGGGAAATAAAAAGGAAAGTGGCTGTCGACATTTCTCAGTGGAAACTTGAGGAAAAGCGAGAAATTAGCATTTATTTTCAAAGATCCTGTTTATTTAGCTATTTATTCAATTTTAATTTCAATTTTTTTCCAACATTTCCATCCTAGAACAATCAGTCACGGAGGCAGAAGGAAATAGATGCGATTACATTTAATTGAATTTTTCCGCGCTATGCTTGCACAAGGAAAGCCAAAAACAGAATTGAATGTATTGTATTACCAATAAAAAGGAAAAATAATAAAAATGCGGCACGCAATTGGCAATACAAAAAGGCAAGGGAAACGAGAAGAAAAGTCGGAAAACGTGATGCCGCCAAGTATTCAAATTTCTGTACATTTTTGTTTTCGTGGGGGAGAAAAGAGCCGAGCTCGTTAGGTTAAAGCTGGCGCTCATGCATTATTTATTCGAACTAACAAGCCGCAAGTTGTCATAAAAATCTGGTACAGAAATTACCTGTTGATGAGCCACAAAGCGCTAGTTTAACCCTCAATTACCAGGCCTCTGGGGGGTTGAAATTGAACCACATGAGCGCGAGGGTAAGGTTTCTGCTTCGCCTTCTGCACTGGCCCCTGAGGGAGGCATTAAAATTTTATCAACTTGCCGGGCTTGCTGTTGAATTAAGAAGCACTTGGCACGTTAAATCAATTTGCCATTTTATAAATCTTCATTTCGCACCTGAGACGTGATGGCAGCAGCGGCATCCCATCGAGCAGCCAGCCACAGGTGGTCCTGCCGTGGAAGGAATAAGGAGCTCTGAGCTAAGCCCCCTGGCTGAAACGTGACTCCCCGGTGATGCCAAGGATTTGCACTTTTATTTCTATTTATTTTTTGGCAAGCATTTCAGCCACTACCACGGGTAAGCTCGTATTTGCATTGCGAACTCATTTCAATTAGCTAAAATGTCCCATTTACACCATTTGCCTGATTGTTTTCCTTGCTGGGCAATGCCACTGACCAAATGTGTTCTTTTCGGTGGAGTTCATTGCCCATTTGGGGGCATTTTTAATTTCTGTAATGCCTTTTGTGATCTCTGAATGGCCGTAAGTGCACTCGAGAGCTACGTAGTATTGTTACGTTTATTGTCAGCGACAGTGAGCTTTTAAGAAAATTATACAATTGCATTATGACGCCGCACTGACCACTTGGAGGCTGTAAGATTCAATGGCTCTCGATGTTCCCCGTTTGAGTTGCTGCACGGGAAATAATTTAATGTTGAACATATTCAAAGACTTATTTAAATAATAAAATATAATAATAACAAAGGCAACAAGTACCTGAAATATCTTTAAGCCTTCTTTCTTTCTTGCATTCTTTCTAGTAGAACCGAGAAATATGTATATACTTTATATAAGGTAACTTACCCCTTCTTAATAAACTACTTTAAAATTCTGGCAAACTTTATTTTCTCTGTGTATCTCTATCGTTGAAGTTTAAACTTGCGCTCGTATATCAATCGCATCGAAAGGGAGGCGGTCCTTTGGGCCATGCCACAAGCGGAAAAAGCGCAATCCCTGGAAAGGGAACTTTGTATTACAAATCGCTCAACGGGCGGCCCACGAAGGACGACTGTCAATGGCTTTTTTGTGCAGTCGCTGGGTGGCATAAATTATGACCGCCCGGCGTTCGTTTCCCGCTCCCAGCTCAGCTTGGTCGCCCCTCCACTGCGGTTATTAAAATGCTCAATGCTCTTACCCATGCCACCATTCCAGGGATCCGTATTCCGCTTTTCCGCCCACGACTCCAGTTCGAGTTGCCATTGTCGTCGTCAGACAACTGGAAAAAAGTGTAGCACACTCTCCGGCGCCGACTAATGGCAGCTGAAGTACCAAATACAGTGGCCCCAAACTACTTTATTCTGCTTCCAAGGACATAATATGAGGGAAAAGTCTATTTTTTTAAACATAATTAATAATAATAGTGTTTCTATTTTTCTGTTTTGGTGTTTAATTCCGCCACTTTATTATAGCTTTAGGCTGAATGTCAATGGTTTATGATTTATGGTTTATAATTATGTCTTCAAGTTGATCGTAAGCAAGCCATGGAAATTATTAATTTATTTTAATTTATTAAAGTAAGTATATTTCTATTTTTTATAACTAAAACCACAAAAAATGATAACCTTAAACCACTGTCCTTTGTGTTGTTTAAGCTTCCTTTTTGCCTGATAATCAATAAAATGTTTTGGCATTTACTTTCATTGTTTGCTGCTGATGCTGCTGCTGTTACTGTTGCAACGCCCCTGTAGCCACGCCCACGCACAAGGACTATATTTGCATATTTCGAATGGCAACTGGCAAGGCATATTGCGGGTTTTCATTTTATATCCTGCCGTTTGCCGTTCGCCGTGCTCAAGTCCTTTGCACCGGGCGTGCCTCATGAATTGTTTCACTGTCGTCGTTCATTTGGGTTGATGTCCCAAAGACTGAGGACACAACATGAAAGTCGCTTAATCCACTTAAATGTCTTTGAGTTTGAAATCTCCCTTTCTTTTGGAAGGATCTTACACAGAAATAAACAGAGATGTTCTCACTGTAATTTAAAATATAAAATAAAATATTTTTGATAGGTTTTAAAACAATAAATTATTAATTATAAATATTCTATATTATGGTGTTAATATATCCTTTTGTTTTTAATTATGTAGTAATTATAATTATTTTTCTGTGTGCATTCTAGTCCTGCAAATTGAGACAGCAACCCCCTTTAAGATCCCCTTTTAAGACGGCGTTATTAACATGGATTTATGGCATATCGTTCGACGACTTAGGGCCGCTATTAGCACACAAAGCTGTAAACAAGTTGGAACCAGACAGGGAAGGACTTTCCCAGCAGCAGGACTCGTCTGTGGCTCACATGTCAATCAGAGTCTGCAAAGGTAACAAGGCAGAAAAACGCAAATTTAAGCTGGAAACTGAGGGAGAATGAGGATGAGAAGCGGCCAAAGGTAGCATCGGATAATTTCAATTAAAAATGCCTTTGAAAAGGCATTCGGTAGCTGACTCCTGGGCAACGAGGACAAAGGCTCCTCATTGATGTCCTTGTCGCCGTATCAGCAGTTTTAAATCAGGGGGTGGCTATACGGCGATGGTGAGTGCAGCTTAATTGAGTTTCGCTTTGACGGCAACCGCATAAAAGGCGCAACAACTTTTAAGTATTCGCATTCACAGCAATTAAAGCCCTGTGTCTCCGGCAGGACTCTGGCAGAAGGGAAGGAAATTTAATATTTTTCTAATGAAGCCACAACACATTTTGCGGTTTCTTCACACAGTTGACCAAGGGGTGCAATAGGAACTTTAAATATAGAAGGATGCTGAATTTAAGGAAACAGATCTTTGATATATTTCCAAAAAGTTTATCTAATTTAATATACACTTTCTTCCTAAACTTGAGCTTGAATTCTTCATAAACTAGTTTCAATTTTTTATATAGTTTTCTAATAATATTTCCCCTGCTTCACAGACTGTCTCTATGAACTTTTTTAATATTACCACCCCGGTTACGCTGAGATTTGCACATTTTCCATGGCCAGTTTTGGGGTTGCATAAATATACACATAAATACATACGTATGTATGCCTTTTCAGCATCATAAAGTTATCAACTTGACGAGCTTGTTGTTGCGATGACGCTGCAAACAAATTTTCACAGTTAACAATGGGCACATCGTCGTCATCACTTTTGGAAGCACCATGAAGCACCACGTCCACGCCTGTCACTCCGCCGGAGTGAGTGGAATCCGGCGCAAAGTCATTTTGTCAGGCCGTTCGCAGGACGAGCCCCTGCTCCCCTCCTGATGCTTGATGGCAGCATAATTGATGCACTCGAGCGTAAGTGATTAGATTCATTATGATGCCTGGCAGGCAATGGCAACGTCTGGAGTTAAATAGGGGAAGAAGCGACGAATATCAGGTGTCCATCGCCGAATTGAAATGTTTTAAAATTTATAATTCTTAATTTAAAGCCTTGAGGAACCAAAATATCCTAGTTGCGACTGCCCGCTGTTGCTAAATGATGTGTGACAACATTTTTATTGCCCATTCTCGGACACCCTTGTGGTGCTGGCTTGGTAGGGGTAAAAGCCAACGTACGCCAACATTAATCAAGACATTCTCGGGCCTCAGATTCACATTTATATTTTATGCATTTTAAGGGTAAAACACAAAAAACGAAAGCGCCAACAATGAGCGGCACACGCCAGGCGACAAAAGCATTTACTTCCGGAATACCGCCTGTCCCACGGCGTCCTTGCACTCAAAGAAAAATGAATCCTTTAATGTATATAGTTATATTTAAAGATGAAGTCAGAACTTTTGAGGTAGCCCTGTAATTTACTTAGTATTTGTTTTTGAAATGATTGGAATACCAAAGGAAACAATTTATTTAAAAAACATTGTAAGAGAACATACTAAATATAAACTTCTTTAAAATATGTAGAGCATTGTATTTTTTTCCGAGTGTAAGAAGGAAGTTTCCAGGGGGCCTTGCGTGAGTGGGTCCTGTGCATTCTAGCCTGAAATAAAGTTGCACTGACTGACGCGCTTCGCCTTTTGTGTTTTGCTCTCATTGTTGTGTGGCAAGCGTAGGAAAAATGGGTTTCAAATGAATAAATATTCTGTCTATGACCCTAATGGATTTCATTGTTGCTGTGGAGCAGACAAAGAGTTGAGCCCTAAGTGGAGGCATATGCTAATTATGAAGCGGAAAGCTATTCTTGAATGTTAAAAAAATGGGGTGAAACTATTTGTATATTAAAATGCTTGACAGAATAATATTCACAACTAATTTTTAATTTCAAAAAGAGAGATATTCAATTTTGAAAAATTCATATAAACTCTGCAGATTAAAGTAAAATCTATTGAACTGAGAGCTCAGTTACTTTTGTTTCCCCATTTTCTCGTCGGGATTTCTTTCCATATCTCTTCTGCTTCCAGCTATTTGCACACAAACAAAAATAAATATTAAATCTCAGGAATCGCTTTGAGCCAGAGACACCCTCGGCTGGCAACACCCCCGACCTTTGAACTCCTCCCTGGCATTCGGTTTATTACTCTTACTATGTGGCCATGGGGCACGCTTATCGACGAGCGCAGCGTTTAGTTTTGTGATTGAGTGGGAGGACATGTGGATTGACAGCATGAGTCTGCTGGATCAACAGAAGCTCATCAATTTCCCGCCCCAAATCTCCCTGAGAAATCCTTATTTTCCTGCTTTTTACGGATTCCGAGTTGAATTTCATCCGCTTTTAAAGTCGTCACAATTTCTAGCTGGTAATTAAAACCGCTGGGAAACCCTTCACTGACAGTTATCCTTAGACACTCCTTCCACACCCGTTAATCACCCAACGAAAAGCCATACATCATAGACACCACGGGGAATCCCCCAAAAAAAGTGGCACAAAGATGACACAGCCAGCGCAAAATGCTGTAAAAGTTATTTTGTAATTAGTGCAAAAGGCAAGGACAACGGGATACGGCTTGAGGGACAACACAACAGGCCCAACAGGATAATGATGATTACGCTGGCGCAATGAAATTGAAGACGACTTTCGGCCGAAGCTGCACTAATTACCGCTGACGTGCGACGGGAAGCGAAGCCAGGACATCTATTCCCGAATCCCAGGATCAGGCTGGGACTCTGACTTTGGCCGGGGGGCGACTGTCAACTCAAGTTTGACACTTTTTCGCTGACGATTTATGAGTGCGGGCGAATTGCTGCGTCCACTGATTTCAGCACAGTGGGTGCTAAAAGAAAATAGAGAAAAATGGCTATGTTAAATGATATAATTATTTTTTACCATTAAATGATGAGTATTCTACGTTCATTAAATCAATATTTGTATAAGCTCATTTTTTGACTAAATCAAAGTTTTTCAAATTTCATAATTAAGCCAAAAAGGCATTAATTTTAATTTGGATAGCTTTTCTATGTTCATTTTTTTTAGTTTAGGAATTTTGGACAATTTTAACGACCCCTTATCTTTTTTTCAAAAAATCGAAAAAATCGAAAAAAATACTTTTGCCTAAAATATAGCTTGATCGACTCGGCTGTTGATGCTGATCAAAAATATATATGATTTATAGGGTCGGAAATGCCTCCTTCATAGCGTTCTATACTTCTGACTGAATTTACAATCCCCTTAAATGGACATAAAAAATTAAATATTCACCCATAATTTGATATGAAAATTATTGGAAAAAGTAAAGCTTAAAAATTGAATAACTAAGCTAAAAAATCCTTAATTTTCATTCTGAAAGCTTTCCCATGCTAGTTTTAATTGCCTCTTTCATTCTGCATACTCAGTTTAAAATGAAAAATTTTGCCAATTTTTGACAATTTTAATGATGTAACCCCTTATATTTTTTTCAAAAAATCGAAAAAATTAGTTTTCCCTAAAATATAGCTAGATCGACTCGGTTTTTAATGCTGATCAATAATATATATGATATATGTTGTCGGAAATGACTTCTTCACTGCTTTAGAAGCTGCTGACTAAAATTATAATACACTGCAAGGATATAAAAATTATCAAAGCTAAAGACCCCCTTAGGGTTTAGCTGGAATGCCATATAGTTCCACTGTGCACTGTGGTTCGCTGCCTGACACTCGACACTCTTGCCGCCTGACAACGCCGCCACTTAGTTTAGAGTTTTATGGGCGCAATTCGATTATTCTTCATTTACGTCAATCAACGCGGAGGCTGCTTTTAGACACTCTCTGTGAGTCCCCTTAATCGCTTTGTTTAAATAGTAAAACGCTCTGTGGATCGGCACATTTTTCGAAATTTAATATCGCTCTCGTGAGTGTGTTGTGGTGGCTGCTGTTGGTTGTTGTGCCGCCGTCTTGTCTGCGAAAATGTCTGCCCCAATGTCTGCGTGTATCCTGTGTATCCTTTCTGAATGCGAAAATCCTTTGCGGCCGTTCGCTTGATTTTCATTTCATTTCCCGGCTTGGGTTTTTTTCTGCTCGTCCTGTGCTTCTTGTTTATTTTGCTTTGCTGTTTACTTCCGCAACTTTATTATAGCTTTTGGCTGAGTTGCAATGGTTTGGCTGTTTGCTTTATGCTTATGAGGGTTAGGCCAACGCGTCGTATTAGCAACGTCGCCGGGCCATCTGAGGGGGAGTCCTATAATGGTGGCTTGCTTGGACCGGAAGCTGGGATCTATGGGAGCCGTGGGTTTCTTTTTTCAGTATTATGAATTGGCTGAGAATCGAGGCAGTTGCTCACACTGTTGACCAAGATTATTGGCTACTTTAAGTGGACAGTTGGAAAGGGGAATCATAAAGAAGGAACTCTACATATATGCCAACTAGTAACTCAATATTCTCGGAAGTTTCAAGGACTAATTTGGGAGAATTATATTCTTATCTTTGCTATTATTATTAGTACTAATTTCTAAGACAATTTCTTTAAAATATTCTTTTATATTAAAACGGTTGTGAAATCGAAGGGGTCAGATTAGATGAAATACATACAAAATATAAAAATAATACAAATAAATATATGTAAGAATCAGAAAATTAAATGTTATTAATCGAAGACAATGAAAAACATGAGGATTACTATTTTAACAATTAGCGGCTAATGTGCAGGAACAACTTATTTCGATATAGCATATAGAGGTGAACATTTAATTTGATATAATAATTGTAATTATAAATTTAAAAAATTGGGATTAGCCAATCGGATTACTTATTATAAAGAAACCATATTATAAATATATATATTTTTTTGGCAAGACATGTTTAGTAAAAATTAGTTAGTTAACTTAACTAATAAAAATATATGCAAAATATGATGAATAATGTAAAATAACCCCTCTATTTATATTCCCAGAAGTTATTAAAAAAACCTGAAAAGTATAGCTTAGTAATCTATTATATATATATTTATTGTAACCAATTCTTATTATCAAGCCGAACAGAGGTAGAAAAGATATATACTAAGGGTCCAGTAGTTCAAGTGAATAACATTTTTTATACACTACATTTTTATAAATGAATGGGAAACCATTAGATTGGAATCATATTAGCTTCACAATTTTTTGCGGAATTTAAAAAAACCTGCACGTAAAATTTGAATCGATCAAATTGAATAATTTATGGGAATAAAACAAGTACACTGTAGATGCTCATTCATAAATTGTGGCATTTTCCAAACTCTTGAGCTTGTTGCTATTTTCGAGCCCCCCCACACACACGGCAGACAGAGAATATTTTCAAAATGGCTGACATTTCTATATATACGGGAAAATGTCTCTGGGCCTGTGGAAAAACAATAGAAAATGGCCTGGCAACGTTTTAATAGCATTTCACGCACGACTGAGATTCGCATGCCAACCCAGGGAGTCCATGGGGTCCACCTATGTGAATGGGGGGCAGGCGGAATCCGCGTCCCGGCCTCTGATTGGTCCAGCCCGGCCAGGTGGCTCTGGAGCCCCAACTCCGGCCTCCCAGACGCCTTGCTACTGTTGCCATCCACCCTCGACCAATGTGACCGACGAGGACATTCCGGCACAGCCCGTCCGGATTCTCGGGCCTGCGCACGGCGGCATCCTTCCTCCGGGGAGCTTTTCACCACAGTGCGAGTGCGAGTGGGATCGATGCTTCGATTATGCTGCGGAGGAGCATAATCCGGCGGCAGGACCTCTATCTGGGCAGACAAGAAAGGCGAATGCCAGCCCCGTTAGTTTCACTTCGTGCGTTGTCTTGCTGAGGCCAAATCGCGAGCCTGGAGCTGCTGGTACAAACCTTGCTTAAATATATATAGAAAAACCATCAATAAATACTGGAATATAGTTGAAAATATCGGAATAATATTGTGCTAATCTAGAGCGTTTCGAAAAAGTGCATAATTCCGTTTGAATATCAGTAAAACTACGGTTTTTGTGACGGTTTGTCGCGTAATACCCTTGAAAAGAAAATATTCCAGTCTATATACCACGCTCCTCCCACTTCCCAAGACCATACCCACACCCAAGCCATATATATATGTACCAGATAGTCCTCGACTGAGACGGCTGCTTATGTATCCGTTGGCGTCGCCTTCCAACCATCTCGCCACCTGTCCTCCGACGATCCTCGACTGGGGTCCACATCGCTGCTGGATGCGACCTGGCTGGCACACAGTCTTCAGACAGAGTTGGATTCGGATCGCCATCCTAGTCGTCGTCGTCGTCCTGCCGCCGGTCTCGTGGTCAAACTCTGTCTGAATGTTGTCGTCATACATTCTAAGTTTTTAATTGGTTTACCCAAAGTTTTAATTTCCGTTTTAGTTTTTTTTTTTACACTTATTTTGCGGGGCGTGTGTTGTTCAGAAAATGTGAGATGGATCTTCCGCAATTAAATAAATTTAAAAACACTAAAACTATGTAATCAGGGATCAAAGAAATTTCTAGTGACTGAATTGAAATCACTAGATATTTCTATGACCTCCTTCGATTATTAATTCCAATTAATTCTATTGCCCTACTTTCAGCGTATCGCGTAGTGTATTAATCAATCTATATAATCTGTTATCTGTGTACCTTATTTGTGATATCCTAACCAACAACAACAAAATTGTTCACAACACAAAACGAATTTTGTTGCCTAACGAAACATAATTTAAGCCCGAAAACTAACGGAAACTCTGCTCAGTTTCAACTGAACCAACGATTACATAATCGCGCACATCGGAAAATATGGATTACGTAACTTTAGTGTGGCATGTAAGTAGGCGTAACGGCCAAAGGTCAAAAGTACAGCCTTGGTTTTTTGGGTGGAAAGAGGCCTAAATGAAAAATTCTTTGAATAGTATAATGTAAGTGGGAGTATTTTTCATGCAAAATAAAAGGAGAATTTTTAATAGCTTATGAGACCGAATATTGTATTTTTAAGTGCTAGAATTTTAAATATTTAGAACTATAAAACTACTTTACCAAAAATATAGAAAGAGACCCCTGTGTCATCAGAGAATCAATTCAATGTTTGAATTATTTGAAAAATGCTGGCAATCTTTACACACAAAAGTACAATAATTGTATCCCATTAAAGTTCGGTTTCTAATAAACTTTATGTTCTTATAAATTAATGCTAAAATCGTTCAACAAAGAACTTTAAATAAATTAGTTTTTGTTCCAATTAAAATACCAATTTTCATAGGAAGGCCGACTGACCTTCCATCCTCTCCTGCTAACCCTTCAGATTAGGGCTTAGTTCAAATTTCAGACACACACCACACTAAATGAAGCATAAAAGGCAATCAAAATAGCCAACAAAGCCAGAAATATTTACAAAATGCTTTCCCGACCCACAGAAACTTCCCCGAGACCCATCCCCCACACAGCCGTCATCCCCTCGAGGAAATTTATGAACATAAGCCGCTTACAAGAAATGTGCAAAATGATGAAATTGTACGGGGCTTTTGCTTATCAGCGACAGAACACAAATCGGTGGACGCATTAATAACCCGTACAAATCTCTTTTGCAGGCACTGTAACTGGAAATGCAACAACTTTCCGGCCAACGAGGAAATTTATATGGCGGCCAAGTGAAAAGCCCCCGCTGAGTGGAAAATAGAGTCATCAAATTTTGTGCCGGCTTCACGGAAATTAACCGCCGCCGCCGATTCGCCACGCTTAAATACACGGCAATCCGCCGTGAAGTAGGCAACACAACACATTTATGCGCACAAGTGATAACAGCGGAACAGGCAGCGAAGCACAACACCACAGGCGCTGACTCAGCCGGAGGACTCAGCGATCCGGAGACAGGCGCAGGGAGGAGTCAGGAGTAAGGATTCAGGAGTGAGGGACACCGAGGACAACACCGCAGCATCGCCATGAAGGGCTTGACGGCGTTTAAGGAGAAGGCGACGGGCGTGTTCGGCGGGTGAGTGTGCCAGGATAATCAAATCGAAAGGAGTATGATACTAATACTCATACACCAAGCGATAATATACCAGACAGCAGGATATAAAGTCCTAGAAAACTTAAAAGTTATGGTACATTTAGTTGGAAAAATACAAATTGGATGAAGGGAGATTTTGCATCTTATCTTATGTTCCGCCAATACCCATTTATATATGGATTTATTTAGAATATAGGAAATTTGGAAAATAGGAAAGATGAATCATATGAGCTTTAAAATCTTGTTTATCCTTAGTTTCATTTTTATTTAAATCTTATTTTTGAAAAGCTTAAAAACAATATTTACCCTTCTGCAGTTTTATTTTACTTTGAATGTTAAAATATCATTATATTTTTCCTTCTAAATAAAGAAGATAAAAATAATGTAATGAACTAAAACCATTAAAAAAAAAAAATCTGTAATATTTTTTTTCGAACTTATTTTCAATTTAAATCAGATTTTATATATTTTTTTTAGATTATTTTATTTATCCTTCGACCATGACTATAAATTATCAAAACACATCACTTTGGTTGGCAAGTGTAGCGTGATGACGATGAGCATTAAACCCAGAATGAAATATGATTGCAATCAAATGGACTTTAGAGAGACAACGGATGGGGAAAAAAATTGAGAATTTAATTTAACGCAAGGCTGGTCGTCGGTCGTGGTTGGATGAACTTGACCATGCCGCCCAGGATAATGCAGTAAATATGTATATTGATACGCACTTGCGACTAGCCGGCGTCGGGAAACTTCGGCACGTGTCGATCCCGGGGAAGTTGTGAAATTATTGGCATGCTTAACAAGTCATTAAAGGTGGGCCAGGACGAGGTCCTCCCAGAGCTGCCGACCAGTTGCAGTCCTGAAGTCCTGTCGCCGGTAACAATGGACGCGCTGGCATGCCGACGAAGCTCACCGATGTCTCTGGAATTCCAGGCACGTTGGCAGCACGTGTCCCGAGACTTCGACTCCGGCTTCCGGCACCTTGGCCGCACTCGACATCAATAAAGTTGTACTCATAGTAAAGCATATTGGGCAAACACTCAATGAGAGCGTGTGTGCGTGGAAGCGGTATGCAATTTCATGGGGCACGCCACAGATCCCATCCACGCTCCCCGACTTCTCAAGGACCTTGGGCGCAAATTAGAAATTGGAACAATAGGTGGCACATCGCTTTCATTAAGGAATGTGTTGCATGCCAACGGAAAGAAGGGCTGCTGCAGTGGCACACGCAAATGAAATTGATTTTTACGAGCGGTTGCCAGGACCTGCGGCTGAAGTCCTCGAGTGGCACTTGGGCGCGAAGAAATTGAAATGCCTCTTCGGGGGCGACAGCTGAAGCAGTTCCTTTATCCTTGCCAGTGAAAATGAAATTAGAATTGTCATTGAAGACGCGGTCGTGTCGCTGACAAGGCGCTCCATTACCATTCCAACCCGCCTCAAGTGCCGCAGCATCTCAGTTGTCGGGGCAAATAAACTAATACATATAGTACTTTATATCTCCCGGAGTTTGGCCCATTTACATCTTTATTTATTTTTTTTTTTTTGTGGGACCACGTTAAAGTCAAAAGCGAATGCTGCGCATCCTTCGGCTTGTGGCGCCAGTTAGCCTTAATCTATGGGGCGCCAAGATGTCTGCAACATTTTTACTGACAATCAAACCAAAAACTTTAGCGCCAAAGATAGTTGGCGAGACGTCAAAAAAAGAGCTGTCTCTGTTCGAAGACTTCCCTTCCTAAAACAGATTTTTCTTTATTCCCTGGTAAAAGATGACTAGGGGATGCTCTTACGCCACAAAGGTTAATATAAAGGTGTCTAAGAATAAACTAAATAATACATCAAAGTAAATCAAATATACAAATCATACCTTTCAACATATTAGTTTTTTTTTTTTATTATTCAGCTTTCTTCTGTAACATTCCTTCGATTTTTCTTGAAATACCTTAAATGTCAAGGCCTTAAAATATGCCTTTGGAATGGTAATCGAAACGTCTTTTGGCTCATAGCAAACCTAATGACGGACATTACGCAAGCCTCTGCCCTTCGAAGGGCAAATAAAAATCGCCGCATAAAATTGGCGTCAGCCTTAAAGTCGGTCAAGGCAGGAGGCGATGTGCGAAGGACGCAAGGAGATCCTTGTACCAGAGTTCTGCTCCTTTTTTGCCGTTATTGTTCCAGGGGCTCCTGCGTGACCAGACAAGGGTAGCTTTGGCGGCAGACAGTTGAGTTATGTGACAGGCGGCGACTTTGACTTCGACGACAAAGTTATCCACTGTAGTGGCTTGTTTTCGGCTGGTGGCTGCTCCTTATTAGTTTGTATTGCATACTTAGGGGGACTTTGTCTGGATATTTATGAAGAAAAATGCCAATGGAGGGGCTATCTGCCAGGAGATGTGTCACTTAACCCGGGTTAATGGATAGCCCCAGGAGTGGGAGTGGGTCACCACCCCCGATATCAGCTAGAGCACACATCCATCAATCAGCCGGCGACAAGGTCTTTTAACTGTGTTTAAACTGGTGGCACCTGTTTGCCTCGGAAATCAAATCTGGAAATGCGATTTAAGATTCTTACCTGCTCCAATCAACTCTAAATACCCCTGGCAATGCTATCAGCACTTAATAAAATTGAATTTTATATTCCCAGCCACAGGGGCAGGCAAGTTCTGCGGCATTTCCTACCCTCAGTTACCGCAATTCCTTGGGGACCTTGGGCGGGGAGAAAGAACAACACCCTTGCATTTCCTGGGGTGGTGGTGATGGCTGGGCTAGACTGGCAGCTGTTGCTGCTAACAAGCCGAAAATATTTGTGTTTTCACGCCCTCTCGCTGACCTGTTGATTTGACCTGCTACCGCTCTAATTGGCAGGAGTTATGTCCTTAGCGGCAATTGTTTTTGGATAAAAATTGTTCAAGGAAATACAGGGGACCCCAAGGAATTCTTCTAATTACAAGTACACTATATATCCTTTGAAATCCGCCTTGTAATAAATATTTAATATCTTCTCTTTCAGCCTGAAGCCCAACATGGAGAAGTTCGAGATATCGCAGAGCTATCACGGCGGCCATGGCGGCTACGAGGAGATGGCGGGTGGCGAACGTGAAGGTCGCGGTCCGGGCGGCGGCCATGCCTACGACGACGACGACCGGCCGGACTCGCCCGCCTCCTTCGAGGAGATCGAGCGTCCGCCGCTGCGCAAGATCGACAAGTACTGCAAGGCGGAGTGTCCTTGCATGCCGGCCCGCTACACTATCGCCACCATGGCCTGCGTCGGCTTTATGATCGCCTTCGGCATGCGTTGCAACATGTCCGCCGCCAAGCTCAAGGGGGAGCATAACGGGGTGAGTGGCAATTCAAAAAATAATCATTTTTAGGGCATTAAATAGGAGTGTGTTTAGTATAATCATACCCTTGCAGGGTAAAATAATTTTTGTCAGAAGCTTGTAACGCAGTGAAGGAGTCATTTCCGACCCTATGAACCATATATATTCTTGATCAGCATCAACAGCCGATTCGATCTAGCTACGATTGGTTCAAATTTATTTTTTTCAAAATTTTGAAAATTTTATAAGGGGTTACATCGTTAAAATTGTCAAAACTTTGAAAAAATTGTAATTTTTTTAAACTTTAAACTGAGTATGCAGGTTGATTAAGCCAATAAAATCTAAAGTAGGAAAGCTTTCCGAATGAAAATTAAGGATGTTTTGGCTTAGTTATTCAATTTTTAAGCTTAACTTTTTCCAATAATTTTCATATAAAATTGTGGGTAAATATTAAAATTTTTATGTACATTTAATTGGATTGTAACTTCAGTCAGAAGTATAGAACGCAATGAAGGAGTCATTTCCGACCCTATAAATCATATATATTCTTGATAAGCATCAACAGCCGAGTCGATCAAGCTATATTTTAGGCAAAAGTATTTTTTTCGATTTTTTCGATTTTTTGAAAAAAAGATAAGGGGTTACATCATTAAAATTGTCAAAAATTGGCAAAATTTTTCATTTTAAACTGAGTATGCAGCATGAAAGAGCCAATAAAAACTAGCACGGGAAAGCTTTCCGAATGAAAATTAAGGATTTTTTGGCTTAGTTATTCAATTTTTAAGCTTTACTTTTTCCAATAATTTTCATATAAAATTGTGGGTAAATATTTAAATTTTAATGTCCTTTTAAGGGGATTGTAACTTCAGTCGGAAGTATAGAACGCAATGAAGGAGTCATTTCCGACCCTATAAATCATATATATTCTTGATCAGCATCAACAGCCGAGTCGATCTAGCTATATTTTAGGCAAAAGTATTTTTTTCGATTTTTTTCGATTTTTTGAAAAAAAGATAAGGGGTTACATCATTAAAATTGTCAAAAATTCGAAAAAATTTAAATTTTAAATTGAGTATGCAGATTTATAAAGGCAATAAAAACTAACACAGAAAAGCTTTCCGATTTAAAAAATAATGCATTTTTGGCTTAGTTATACGATTTTTAAACTTTGATTTATAGTTTACGCTTTGTATACACTAAATGTTATTAAATTTTCGATTATTTTAAAGAAAATAAATATATCCATTTAATTTTCTGTTAATATTTATTGCAATTTCGCTTAGATAATTTTCTTAAATACTAGTCACTTGTTTCCTTTAAATCCTCTGTACTTCGGTTAAGACCACGTTTTAAATTGATCAAATTGAGGACAATAAATGAGCAGAAATTCGCATCATAGCGTGGGGGCCATCAAATTCGCCTCGTTTGGCGAGAAGCCAGCTCTCTTGTCAATTAGGGCGAGTGTGTGTGGGCATCACTCAAAAGTCACACACACAAGGACCACGCCCCCGCGGCGCATAAAATAGAAATCCATTTGAAACTGAGAGCATTGTGTGTGTCATCCGGCTTGACGCTCGTTAATAAAGCCCTGCGGCACTGCTTAATGATTGCTGAGCTCAACACTCACCCCCTAAGGACGTTTCCGGTTATATTTTCAGACGGTATTCATGAACTGGACTGTTGCCGTGGAGAGCCACGTGGACTCGTCCTTCTTCTGGGGCTACCTGGTGACGCAGATTCCCGGCGGCTTCATCGCCTCCAAGTTCCCGGCCAACAAGATCTTTGGCCTGTCCATCGTCAGCTCCGCCACACTGCATCTCTTCGTTCCCTTCGCCATGACCCTGATGCACGGACATGTGGTGATTTGCGTGCGCGTCCTGCAAGGACTCTTCGAGGTATGTAACCAACAAACCGAATTCGATTTTGCCACAGATCAAAGCCGGGGATTACGGCTGCGTGATGTTGCGAAATGAAAGGGAAAGCTGGGGAAAGGGAGTCTAGATTTTGCTTTATGATAACGCAAATATGTGAAATGGAAACATGTCCTAAGCCCTCAAAGGGTGGGGCTCTACGGAAGGCAAAGGAAAATAACAAAAGCATTTATTTTAATGCGATTTCTTTGTGTTGTTTGGCCTGGGGAGTTTGTCATTTTTCTTGGGGGAAAATATGTAGCGTAGCTGGAAGTTTCCTTGAGTGTCTTTTTTGCGCAAATATTAGAAACCACTTGAAATTTGAAAAGATTTTCGGAGTGATGAATAAGCTAGATAAATTCACATATGTTTAGTTTAGAAAAAAGGTATCAAGAAATGAATTCCTCTTTAAAGAAACACAGAATAGGAGACAGTTAAGATTCCTTAATTTTAGGTTTATTAAATCTAAATGTTCTTAGGTATTAATTACAAAATACATTTCTCACAAATATCGTCGTAAAGGTGAACATATCTGCAACTCTGTACCTTTACTGTGGATTAACCCATTTAAATCCTCATCTATTCCCACAGGGCGTTACGTATCCCGCCTGTCACGGTATCTGGCGCTTCTGGGCTCCGCCAATGGAGCGCTCCCGTCTGGCCACCTTGGCCTTTTCCGGTTCCTATGCCGGCGTGGTGGTGGGTCTTCCGCTCTCCGGCCTCCTAGCGGATGCCGTGGGCTACCAGGCGCCCTTCTACGCGTACGGTGTGTTCGGCATTATATGGTACATGTTCTGGATATGGTTGTGCTTCGAGAACCCGCGCAAGCATCCGGCGATCAGTATACCCGAGCTGAAGTACATCGAAAAGTCGCTGGGAGAGTCGGCTCACCCATCGATGCCGTCGCTATCGACAACTCCTTGGCGGGAGATGATGCGTTCGATGCCGGTCTATGCCATCATCGTGGCCAACTTCTGCCGTTCCTGGAACTTTTATCTCCTGGTGCTGTTCCAGTCCTCGTTCCTCAAGCACAAGTTCGGATTCAAGGTGGAGGAGGCGGGCTTCGTGGGCTCGCTGCCACATTTGATCATGACCACGATAGTTCCCTTCGGTGGCATGCTGGCGGATCACCTGCGGAAGAACGGCATCCTGTCCACCACGAACGTGAGGAAGCTCTTCAACTGCGGCGGCTTTGGAATGGAGGGACTGTTTTTCCTATTCGTGGCCCATTCCTCAACGGCGGTGAGTGTTTGGTGTTTGATTCATTGCGAAGTTACTGCAGGATTTTTGTTGGCTTCCATCTTTCGCAGACGGGGGCCATGTTTGCCTTGACCTGTGGCGTGGCCTTCAGCGGCTTTGCCATTTCTGGTTATAATGTCAATCACTTGGACATTGCCCCTCGTTATGCCAGTATTTTGATGGGTCTCTCGAACGGCATTGGCACGCTGGCTGGCATCATAGTGCCCTATGCCCTTGATGGACTAATCCAGGCCAATGTAAGTACCTAGAAATTTTACTTCTATATATTCCAGCCTTATTTTGAATGAAATATTATTTATTATGAAATACTGAAAAATTCGTACTTAATCTTACATTTTCCTGTAGCCCACTGGCTGCTGGACCACAGTGTTCACCCTGGCCGCCTGTGTTCATCTCATTGGCTGCACTTTCTATGGAATCTTCGCCTCTGGTGAACTACAGCCTTGGGCAGAGCCGCCCCCCGAGGAGCAGCAGGTGTGGGCGCCACCGGCTGGAGCTATTACCAATACGGATCCTAGTCAAGCGGGCATGTTGGGCAACTACATGAAGGAGACATCATTTGTAAGTGAAACCGCCTTTGAGTTACTTATTAAAATATTATAAAATTATGATTTTATTTATATGCATTTTGAATTTTCTGAAATATAAATAATAATTCCAAAACATAGGGCGCCCCCGAGTACACTGAACAAAGCCAGATGCAGCAGTCGAATGCCATTAGCTACGGCGCCACCGGTCATGTGGCCAATAATCCGTTTGCCATGGCTGGAGCCACTGCACCCATTGCCGAGGAGGATGCTCCGCCGTCGTACGGGGATGTGTCCAATACGTATGGGTTCAGTCAGGATGTTACCTCGGGGGGACAAATGCCGTCCTACGATCCGCAGGGATACCAGCAACAGCAGTAAAGGCCTCACTCCGGTCACCCATATATATCATAGCTTTTAGTTATGGCTGGAAGTCGTTACAAGTTTATTGTTTTTTCTTGGTGTGCTGTTAAAGTTTATTCCCAACTCAGTCTCTGTCCTCGATGAGTTTGATTCTGCAGGAGAAATCCTTGCAGAAAAGATATAACTAAAGATATAGATATAAATGAAATAGATAGAGATTGTTGGACCTGAGGCCTTGCTCTGAGAATGTGTTACTTATAATTGATACGGTTGATAAATATATGTTTAAATTACAAATTATATTCAAATTAATCGGACGCAAGCCCTCAAGTCTGGCAATTTCTCAGTCAGGGATGTCAAGTCGTAGTTCTCGGATCAATACGAATTAGGGGAGTGCTGTGCCTGGGCATCCCTGAAAATAGTCGACTACAAATATAACTAAAGAGTAATGAGTTTTCAGCGAATGAAGTATGAGTTCCACATGCCACACTAACACAATGAAACTATGTACCTAACAGAGAAACTACATATGCAGTGACAGCAATACCGTTAGCCAATACCATTACCATACAACCACTATGCCCCCACAGACGCACTAAAGAGTAGCATAGTTCAGCGCGTCGCTTCCGCGAATTTCTATTTACAAGCTCCACAAAAAATAAATAAGAAACCAAAATGCATAGCAATGGGTAAACACAAGAAAGGGAAATTACTGGAATATATATATTCGACATATTCAACACATGTGTATATCATAAACCACACATAATCCAGACACGCACCACGTCTCAAAGAAAGTAATACTTATATTTAACTCAATATATACGTATAAAGGGTGTATGCAGAATTATATATATACATATATATAGCCAAAGATTGTTGTTAACTCTGCAGTTAGCCAGTGCAGGCTGCAAGTTTTATTACCGTTGACGATATTATCTTCTGTGTAAAGAATTATTGCATATAAGCACCAGAACATTTTAATCAAACCTAAGCAATTGTTGATGTTCGCCACGAATGATAACCATAAAAAAGAACTAGCTAATCGAATATACATAATACCCCATTCCCGTTGATTAAATATGTACGACACACTTGAGTTTTGTTTGCCTCACCGAACTTCTCGAAAGCACCCCATGTATTTGGTGAGCTCTTGTGTTGGAAGGACATGAGCAAGGCATGATGTAGGTACTAAAATCATAACACTTAAGTAGTTAGTGGTAGGCGCATATAACCTCAGACTTGGTCTTCATATGCTCACTACTCAATAGGCAGTAAATAATTCTTATAAATTATAAAAAGTGGTTTCAGTTTTTTTGGGATTTTAAGGCCAGGATATTTTGCATGTTTTCTCGACAAATTCTTTACACATTTTTCAAATACTTTAGATCCTTTCTAAAAACTTCAACTTACTGGCTTTGAAATTTAAAATTACTTCAAAACCATCTATAATAGTAAAAACTAAACTTACATTTGAGTTTCATTTCAATAAAAAGCTATTTCTTTCAAAACTTGTATACCTTTCAGTGTTTTTTAACGTGTTCCTTTCGTGAAACTCAAATACAAGTTTTATAACTTAATATAAAATATTATATTAGCACTCTTTAAATCTCTCTAAATGATTAAATTTATACAAAGGTATTCAGTAGATTGTAAATAAATTCAGTAACCATTATTTTACATTCTTATGTTTTTTATGTATATTTTTAGTATTGCACCAAACCTTGATTCAAGCGCACAAATTAAACTTTTAAATGCACAATTAGCACTTATTTAATTACGTTGACTATTGCACAATTATATAATTTATTATCATTTACTTTGCATTATTATTTTTAAAAATTCAATTACTGCCACAAAACAAGCACTTAGACGCACTTACTTTCATTACTTCTAATCGTGTGTATATTATCGCAAGGTATTAAACTATATTAACGTATATAATTATAGATAACTATTTAATGGTAATATAAATTATTCACAAATAAATCACTATGTATTAAAAGTGTGAAAATTTTCTAACTAAAAGAGTCAATTCTTATACCGTAATTTGTACAGCGCAGCGAATAAATATTTACGCAAATACTCTACTAGCTACTTTAAATAAATAAATAAATAGCAAATAATTATTACAATTTTAAATGTTATCCTCTGCGGGAATGCACTTCCCAGGCAGATTTAACAATTAACACTGCTTGTGAAAGCGACAATACTTAGATGGAATAAGCTTCTGAAAAGTTAATTAAAATGGTCTCGTACCTATTAGTTACATTTGAGTTTTATCAGTTTGATTTTAGGCGAAAGTTTTGAGCGAATAATGTCTTTTGCAGGCAATTCAAACAAAATGTTGGCCACTGGGGCGTATGTGTAATATTAGTATAGTAAAGAAATCCATTCTGTACATAAAATCATAGATACTGTTAAGCCATATTCGAACGAGTATGGTCTCTTTTTAACTCGAGATCCTCACAGGAGAGACGAACACTTACGAGACTCTCACCTGCCACGAACTCACCTTAATTAATTATATTTTGTTTTTTTGTTTGTTGAGAGATACTCAAGCTCTCGGGGCTGTGTGGACAATAATGACATAGATATACATATGTTAACCAAAAAGCCACGGTTAAGTCTTTTGCTTGCTATTTACGCGACGCACTGTAAATAAGTACTTTTATGTATTTAGTAGCTGAATGCCATCATTAAATGCTTTTGTGAGTAATTTAAGTGTACATAATGCCAAATTTAATCAACTGCATAGCTAAAAACTACACAAGCGCACCCATAATAATGTTAAACCATGAAAACGGGTTATATCTAGGGTATTTTAACGACTAGCCAAACATTAATGTTATGAGTGAACACAAACCCATAAATTCGCACATTCATCCGGAAATATAGGCGCACAAGGTCATAATGCCGTAAACAGTATAAATCGCTAATCATATAACTCAAATAAATACTCAATCCGTAAGATAAAACCATTCTTCGGCGAGCCGCAGAGAGGGAACTGTATCCAATGGTTAAGTAAATCGAATGTAGTGATTGTAACCAACAATCGAGTACTTGAACTGTGTATATATCTAGTGACAAAATATTCTTTGTGTTTACTGAGAGTTCTGTATACAAAATATTAAACATTAAATCAAAATTAACTTAAATGAATTAACATAAAGACACACGAATCGAGACCCTTTTCTGGCAACACCCGCCCATGTTGTATTATTTGTATGGTAGTTAAACCAAATTAATTAATATATACTTGTGTATTTCAGTGTATGCTCATTAAAAAAACCAAACAAAAATAACAATAAATATTCCTAAAAGTTAAAGAAAACCACTAAGGATCGGTCTACAGTAAATAACTATTCATTTTAACATACAGCTTGATAATATATATAATTGGCCACACATGTAATTTCCATTTGGTTAACCGAAATATGGAACTGAAACCCATTCACGAGGTCTGAAATATACGAAATACCATAATTACTGATCATAATTAAACAGAACAAAATTATACCTAAAGAAATGTATTTGGAATTCAATAAAACGAACATGTTAAAAATTATGCCAAAATATCGAATGCGTTTCGTTTTAATTTCACACAATTTTCAGCCTACTACTTAATGATTAGATCTTTTTACGTGTAATTTGTACAAGTCCCGGAACTACAATGGCGGCAGTTAGAACTAGCAACAAAAATATGAAATAAATAGGTATCAAATAATCGGTTTACACAATTAGGAAACAAGCTAAAATCACATGAGTGCTACGGTGTAAAAGATGCAGAAATGCAGGCGGTCAACCAAAGTGATTCAAATAAATTGAAATTATGTCCGAAAAGAAGCCTGAACCTTTGGGTAACCACCTGCACTAATGAACAGAAGCGATCTAATGGGTTATAGAGCTCAGCATTATCTCCGCACTCCCTGGTACTCCCCATTAGACCGTCCCTTGCCCGGAAAGCCGCGAGCAAAGGGCGCCTTGGCATTGGTGGTCACGTAGTAGTTCCCTCGAGCTCTGTCAGGAAAATGAAGGAATTTAAAATTAGAAATCTAAATTAATTTTAAATTCAACCCAACTTACTTGTGGGAACAGTGCTCGCCCATTAGCACATACTCCGAGTCCTTGGGCTCACACCAGCCTATCAGGTAGGTGAACAAGTTGGGGCAAGGACCCGCATAGAAGCCCCGCGTCGTGGTTATGGATTCGATAAAGTACGGTGTGACCTTCGTGTGATCACAGGCCAAGGTCTCTGGGGGTTAACACATAATTAATGCTATGTTTGACAGGCAAACCCCAGTCTTCAACTCACGGAATAAGGTCGCTGATCCCACACAGGCGGGCTGTCTGGTGCCGCCGTTCACATAGAAATCCGCATGGCCACTGGAGTGCCACTGGCCCAGGATTCCGGCACCGGTATGCATCACGTCCACAAAGTGGGCATCGGTCGTGTCCAGGTCCCGAGAGTTATTTGCGCCCGCGTAGAAGAATATTGTTGGATCCAGCGCTGTGATCCTGCCCAGCTTACCCTCCTCAGGCTTCAGGTAGTTGGCCACCAGCCCGGCAATGTGGGCACCCACACTGTAGCCAATAAAGTGCAGGTCATCCGGCTGGACGCCACGCGGATGCCGGGCAAGGTACTTCACCAGCTGAGAGATGCACAGGCTGCCGAACCTTGGAGCCCAGTCCATCTGGCTAAGACACGGCTCTTTGACCGCATCGGCATAGTCCACAATAATGATGTTGTACTCGCCGACACTGAAGTAGGCTTCTCTGAGATCCGGACTGGGACTCAGAGTTCTACCGCCGCCAAAGCCATGGATGATGATCTTGGTGGGATGCCGCGGATTGAAGTGCGTGTAGTACAGGGCGTTGGCGTCCAGGACATCTATGAATTCCGGTTGTTCCTGGGTGCGACGGGTGTACAGGTAGAACTGGATCTTCGGGTGCGGACACCGGTACGGTTTCTGCAGACAAGATTCCGTCACATAGACTTGCGTCTGGTTTTGGCCAGCCGCCACCGCTGCGGCCACAACTCCCGCATTTTGGCCAGCTGCGAGGAGGTGCACAGGAAAAAATGTTGGAAGGTATATATTGTAGAAAATAAATTAGAAATATAATTATAATTAATTAATTAAATTTCGAGTATTACTTATTAGTTAATAAACTATTCTTTATCAAGGCAAAGAAATTATTTTTAAGGACCAAACTGATATGAGTTTTTTTTGAAGTTTGGTCTTTGCAAATATAGAATTAAATTAAAGATTAAATGGAGCCTAGCTTAAATTTTTGTGCAAGAGTTTCGGATGTGAAATTCGGTCTTTAAGACATGCCACTCGAGTTGACAAACTAGTTTCGCTCTCTGATATTACATTTAATTGCATAAGCCGCTGGCAGCGACATTGAATGCCTGCAATTTGGCACGCTGCAAATGTCATGCGATTGCTGTTGCTGTTGCAGTTGCAAGATGTGTGGCTGCGGCTGTTGCAGCATTAACGTTGCCCCTGCAGAAAGTAAAAGTAGCGTCAAAAACGGAAGTGACGCTCTTTGTTTGTTGTTTGCTGGCTTTATATATATATCTATTTTTTTATTTTTTGACAAAACGTGCTGCTCATGATATAACTGGAGCTGGCAACCACAACTGGATGCGGAATGAATATGCGTAATTTATTCGCTGATTCACGAGGAAAACCCATTCGAGATCGGCTTATCCGACACTTGAAGCTCTTTGGCTGGGAACAGATGTGCGTCGAGTGGTTCGCATTTGTGCGGAGTTAGTTTTCCATAGGCGGTTCTGCCGGTTGGGCTTTGCATTAACAAATTGTCTTGATATTTGAATATAATATGCAATATAATAATAATACAATATAACAATTGAACATAATTATTTTATAATTTATATTTTAGCCAATAGTCAGTTAAAGTCGTCCGATTTTAATAAATAAATATATATTATATAGCTGCCATAGAAGCAATCATTTATTGTAGAGGAAACTGTGAGCGTATTGGTGAATGCAATGAAAGTACTTTGTTGTTTAATAAGATAAAAACATATATATAAAGTATATTCTATTAATTATTAATGATCGAGCTGCAATTTACAATGGTAAACAAACTTCGGCATGCTGAAATTAGCTTCCGTTCTCCTAATAGTATTGTAATGGGAGTGAATAGGCTGCTCTCTAACTCTAGCTCTCCCTCTCTCTGTCGCACACACTCCCTCTATCTATTTCTCTGTAGTCTATCCCTCTCTGTGCATCTGAGTGCAAGAACTAGCTCTTTCTCTCTGACACACTCAGCCCATCTATAGGGACGCCTTCATTGCTCTCGCGCTCGCGCTCTGAAGTTCTCTGCTCTTCTCATTACTCGGACACTATAATTAGTAGCACTCCCATCGCGCTGACCTTAGTCTTTCGCGGCCTTCGCAGTGTTTACAAGTGATAGTGAGAGTGATTACCTCTCGACCCGAAAAATGCCACGTGATTAATGGAGTACAGCTAGATAATCAGGAGGAAGCTCTTTACGATGATGCCATATAAAGGCTAATTCCAGTCACCAAGAATATTACTCTACCTAAAACAATGACGAAATGGGATAACCGGTAAGTCTTAATCATGAAAATTACATCATTTATATGGAACTTATAGGAGCGATCAGGCCTAGGTGTATAATCAGCAGTGCATTTATTTTCTAACTAGTTCCCTCATTGCCATGGACTTAATTACTTAATTTCAATTTAAAGTGATATGATAGTTTTAAACTGACCCCGACTTTGTAGCTAACTTATACCTTTGCTAGGTAATACATTTTTATTCAGAAGCTTGCAGCGCAGTTAGGAGTCATTGCCGATCCTATATATCATATATATTCTTAATCGCCATGAAAAGTCAAATCGATCTAGCAATGTCGGACAGAAAAAAATTTACAAATATTTAAAAAACTTTATAAGAGTATTATAATTTAAGTCAACAGCTTGCAACGCAATGCAGGAGCCATTCTGACCATTTAACATATATATAATCTTGATCAGCATCAACTTCTGAGTAGATCTAGCCATTTCCGGCCTTCTGTCCGTTTCCAAGTAAACTTGTATCTCAGTTTTGAAGTTATCTCAAAGAAGCTTTCCAGTTAGTTTTCTATATACTCACACTATATATATATATTTTATCATATATCATATCATATCGAAAGATATGATCGAAAATTTTTTTGAAATATTATAACTTTTTCAGTTATCAACTTATTTTCACAAAATTGGGTTAAAGTAATTTCTTATTAATTTATAATTTGTATTTTAATTGTACTAAAGTCGTCTGATTTAATTAAACATAAACAATCGTAATGAAAATGTAAAACTGTAAATGTAATAGTGAATGAAATCGAAGTAGGTCTTAGTTGTATATAATTTATATTATTTTATATATAATTTATATTAATTAATTATTATTGATCTAATTGCAATTTGCAATGGTAAAAAAACTCTGGCTTGCTAGCTTCCGGTCTCATAATAATATAGTATAGTAATGGTAGTGAATAGGCTGCTATCTAACTCTAGCTCTCTGTCGTACACACTCCCTCTATCTATTTCTCTGTAGTCTATCTCTCTCTGTGCATCTCAAAAAGTAGTTCTTTCTCTCACTCAATCACTGCCTGTAGCTAGAAACATATTCTTTCCTCTCGCGCTCGCGCTCACACTTTCTCTGCTTTTCTCTTCACTCGCAGACTATAAATAGAAGCACTCCCATCGCGCTGACTTTAGTCAGTCGCGGCCTTCGCAGTGTTAACATCTCAAGTGATAGTGATAGTGATAACCCTTCGACCCGAAAAATGTCACCTGATTAATGGAATTCATCTCGATTATGAGGAGGAAGTACTTTTCGATGATACCATAAAACGCATAATTGATGTTACCAAGAACTCTATATTGGAAGGAACAATGACGAAATGGAATATCCGGTGAGTCTTTACCATTTCAATTATATTATTTATATGGAAGATATATGGCTATATGGCTATATGGCTATAGGGCGATCAGGCCTAGGTCTATAATCAGCCGTGCTGGCTATGAATTTGTTTCCTAACTTATTGCCATGGACTTCATTACTTAAAATCAATTTAAAGTGATATTTAATTTGTAAAAATTCTCAACATGGAGAGTTAGACAATTAAATAGAACACTGATAAAATCAGTGCTTAGTTTATCCTAGATTCCTTTATTTTATTTGAAAACATAATGCGGCTTAATTTTCTGTAACGTTTCAAGTAAACAAGTAACTGAATATTTTACTATAAACTTCTAATTGAATTTCATGAGTTAAAGCCAAGTTGGCGAACTAGTTCCAATTATTAAGCCACTATTTTGTCACTGGCAATAACGTTAGCTCACCGCCGGAATGCGCTTTGCATCCAAATTGGCGAATTAAAAATCTAACCAAAAGCCAAGAGAATCGGCCTTCAGCCCAGCTCAGCTGGTGGCTCCAAATGCCAACTACTACCTACTGCCAATTACCAACCACAAAGTGGCCCACTTGCCGTCCACTTGGAGTGCTCGCACTCCAACTCGTACTCGAACTTTGGGCGATAACCGCCGGAGTCGGAGTCGGAGTCGGAGTCATGCAACCGGTATGGGAAAACTGTTGCAGATGCAGACTCTTGCCGGTTGGTTGGTCACGGGAAATATTCGCAGATGCGGGTAGCTATTGCCTTATAGGGCATACATGTGTTCCACCGACATACTGCGATTACAGGCTGATATGTTGTCATTCAGAAAATCGGTAGACCCAGCAGCAGCTGGACGAATTAATCATGCAACGGGCGTACTTTTACATCAGTCTGCAGCGGCAGCAGGCCAACATAATGTACACTCCCCCACAAAATCAGCGTTTAGTAACCGCTAACCACTCTTCAATTAGCAATGGTCATGCCTCAATTGCTTCGGGTTTTCTGTTTTCATTTGTTTTTCACAATCGCTTTTTTGTCTTATGTAAGCCGAAAAAAAGTGAACTAGCCCCCTCCCTGCTTCTTTTCTACATTTTCATTTTCTTTCGGGCATTACGCATGCCAATTAAATGCCTTTTCTCCGGTTTGTTTATGCTTTTTTGGCGGGAACATAGCATGGGGGAAATTGCAGTTGCGGGGGAAAACTCTGCCCAACTAACACAAATCAGGCCCGAAACGGAAGCCGTCGAATGCGGAAGGAGAGAAAGGAAATTAGACGTTGGCCACGACAAAGTAAAACCAAAATAAATACAAGATACTCATCGCCTGCTAAGTGAAAGATGATTTGGGTTTGTTCGCTTTTTCTTCGCCTCTTTTTTTTTGGTTTGTTTTCAGCTTGTTTATGGGTTTTTGTGTTTTTGTTTATAGCCCCGAATTGTTTGCCATGAGTCATAGACATTGTTGTCTCTGGCTTATACATAGAGATTATTGGCCAATTGACTCCGGATCGAAATCGAAGTAGAGATTTGTGTCTTTGCCTCAAGGCTGTGTCTTGTGTTTCAGTCATGTTCACAAAATTCTTATTAAATTGCTTAATATATGCTTATTATATGGTATTTCTTGGCTTCAAGTTCGTTAGATTGTTGGCCCAGTTTGCGGCCATAATTGCTAAGGTTTCGCTGGGATCATTAACCTGCAAGCGTGATTAATTATAGCCCTCGCTTGAACCCTTAATTCTATATTTCAAAAGCCTTAAACGGCTGACCATGGACCTGTCCCTGGCCCCCCGAATCCGGGTGGGTCCGTGACACGCACGCCGGCATCGCGCATACGCCCCATTAGCCGGCCCCAGCGATGACACCTTCATCGGCAGCAGTAGCAACAATAATACAATGCCTGGTCGTAAATATCGCAAGAGCTGCGAAAGAAACACACCTGCGAAGAGTGTCAAGGTGCAGGGGCACATCCATAAATATGAGCATTAAAATAAGACCCGAATTATGAGCGATTCCAGAGCGCCAAAAGAAAGAAAAACAAACTCTAAACGGTAGTGGGGGGCCAATTAATTAACGAGGCGCGAGAGATTACAAAAGTCGCGCCGTGACAAGGCAGTATACCTCTTTATATGTGTGTGGGATGGATGAGCCACAATAACAACGAAGCCTAGTGTGTACTTGTAGGTGCAACACTCGGAGAGATGCTCTCGGAGATATTTATTTATACGAGTATTGTTGTTGACCAATAATATGAGGCAAGGTCACAATTGGATGACTGCGCGGAAGGGAAAAGCGCGCTGCTCGGTGGCTAAATTTATTGTGCAACTAGTTAAAACTGAAATTTATGCCGACGTCAATTTGAAATGTCAACAGAAACAGAAACATAAACAGCAACGACAACAACTGGCGCAACAATGACACGGCCAAAAGAAAGGCATGGCACGGCTTTGGCCAAAAAAATAAAGGTGCCAAACGCTCGAGCCACAGGGCGAAAGTAAAAGTTTAACTTAAATTTATCTCGCTTGAGCATTGGACATTCCTTTGCCCGCAAAGTTTCTTTTAGCACACGACATATGTATACGAACCGGCAAATTCCAGGTGGGCCAGGGCAAGACTCCAGCAGAGTAGCTGCAACCCGAAAGATGCACAACGCGGTCTTTTCGCACACTCGAGCCACATTTTATTACTATTATTATTTTTTAGTTGTTTTGCAAATTCACGTTATTTCTGGTTTTAATTGCAATCGAAAGTAGTGTTATATAACCGGGCTATAACTCTTCTGGGCTGGCTAGGCTTTGGCTTTGGCTTTGGGTCAAGGCCTGCTCGTTGACCGGCGACGGTTGCGGCTTAAAGTGCAAAACTCTTTCTTAAGCACCAGCTCGAGAGCTGGTCATTGGACTCGATTTCGATTTCAGTGCACAGCAAGACGACGACAAAGCTGGCGAGGCATAATTCCGGCTGCCTCAAATTGATTCGGTTTTATATTTTACCACACTTCTTTTATACATATATTTTTTTTGCGGGATCGAGCGCGGTCTCTCGAGGAGATTCGATTCGGGCGGCTTTCTCCACCACGAACTCTGCGGACACGTGCGCTTGGCTGGCGCTCTGGGGAGCAACTGGCGGTCGAGTTCGTGTCCGAAGTCTTTCGTTTTTTCATACTCGAAGCTTGTGCGTAAAGTATGTAAACTCGATGAGCGTTGGGAGCTTTTCGTTTGTTTTGGTATTTTAATACCAGAATTGAAAGATGAATATAGTTAAATAATTAATAAGATAAACAAAAATTTACTTTAAATAACTAACAAGATATAAAGAAGCGAAAGATTTTATATCTCTTGATTAGGATATCAGCATAAAGTACGGTGCTTGTTTTTATAACCATGCAGGGTATAATTTAAGTCAACAGTACGCAATGCAATGAAGGAGCCATTTTCGACCTAAAAAAGTGTATATATAATCTTGATCAGCATCGTCGATCTAGCCCTCCGTTTGTCTGTCCGTTTCTACACAAACTTGTACTTCAGTTTTGAAGGTATCTCAAAAAAAAAATTGTAGTTAGTTTTCTATATACTCCTATAAGTCGGAATGGCCGGATTGAACGACTATATTATATACCTTTCACAGGAAAGATCGGAACATTTTTATTAATGTTATAATTTATTCAGTTTACAACTAATTTTCATCTAATTTGGGTTAAAGCAATTTCTTTATTTTATAATTTTGATTTTAATTTTCTTAAAGTCGTCCGATTGATATATATGTATATTTTATTCGGACGACTTTAAAAAAATTAAAATCAATATATATATATATAAAAAACTTTAACTCTAACATGGATCGGTGAATGCAATGAAAGAAGGCCTTACTTTGTTGTTTTTTAACATAAAAATATATAAGGTAATAATTAATTAATTACTAATTATAGAATTGCAATTTACAATGATAAACAAACTTCGGCTTGCTGAAATTAGCTTCCGTTCTCCTAATAATATTGTAATGGCAGTGCATAGGCTGCTCTCTAGCTCTAGCTCTCCCTCTCTCTGTCGCACACACTCCCTCTATCTATTTCTCTGTAGTCTATCCCTCTCTGTGCATCTGAGTGCAAGAACTAGCTCTTTCTCTCTGACACACTCAGCCCATCTATAGAGCCGCCTTCATTGCTCTCGCGCTCGCGCTCTGAATTTCTCTGCTCTTCTCATTACTCGGACACTATAATTAGTAGCACTCCCATCGCGCTGACCTTAGTCTTTCGCGGCCTTCGCAGTGTTTACAAGTGATAGTGACAGTGATTACCTCTCGACCCGAAAAATGTCACGTGATTAATGGAATACAGCTGGATAATCAGGAGGATGTTCTTTTCGATGATGCCATATAAGGTCTAATTCCAGTCACCAAGACTATTACTCTACACTGGAAGGAATGAAACCATGACGAAAAGAGATAATCGGTAAGTCTTAACCATGACAATGATATCATTTATATATAGTTATAGGAGCGATCAGCGATTAGATGTGCTGGCTATAGTTTCAAAACTGACCCTGACTTTGTCTCTAACTTATACACTGCAAGGTAATACATTTTTATTCAGAAGAGTCATTTCTGATCATTTAAAGTGTATATAATCTTGATCAACATCAACTTCTGAGTAGATCTAGCCATTTCCGGCCTTCTGTCGTCTGATTTAATTAAATAAATAAATATATCAATATCAATATATACTAAGGCCTACTTCGATTGGCCTTATTTTATATATAATTTATATTAATTAATTATTAATTATCGAATTTATCATTGATAAACAAACTTCGGCTTGCTAGCTTCCGTTCTCATAATAATATAAAATTGTAATGACAGTGAATAGGCTGCTCTCTAACTCTAGCTCTCCCACTCTCTGTCAGACACACTCACTCTTCTCTGCTCTTCTCTTTACTTACAGACTATAAATAGATGCACTCCCATCGCGCTGACTTTAGTCAGTCGCGACCTTCGCAGTGTGTACAAGTGATAGTGATAGTGATAACCCTTCGACCCGAAAAATGTCACGTGATTAATGGAATACAACTGGATAATCATAAGGAAGCTTTATTCGATGATACCATATAATGCCTAATGGAAGTCACCAAGACTATTAGTATACATTGGAAGGAACGAAACAATGACGAAATGGGATAACCGGTAAGTCCAACCATGACAATTATATTATTTATATTAGAATATAGAAATATCGGTCTAAGAATGCGATTCTATAATTCAAATGCAAACTGCGAGGGTGTATAAACTTTAGTTTTCCGAAACTGGTTTCTTGGTGTTTTTATATTGGTAAACATAAAAAAGGAAGTATCACATTTATATTTTTAACAGACATTTTTTCTGCAAAATATTTGATCCCCTTCCTTATACATAAACTAGGTGTTTTATAATGGAAAAGATTTAATGGAAAAAATTAACTATTAAATACGTTTTTTGGCTTGATTTTCTTTGTTTTCAACTAAGCTAACGTAAACACAGATACTTCAATGATAATGTATAAAAAATATTATCAAACATAACAAAACAAATATCAAGTAAGCGTCAAATTCGAGAGTTGTCGAAATTCAGCTATATCCATTTCGATGTCAATGAGCGGTCCCTTGGCAAAAGGTGAAACTTCGTGGGTGCTCAGGAAGTACGATCCTGTGGCACTGAAATGTATGTAAGATAATATATTCATAATATGGTAAGGGTTATCAGGTAACTTCTTACTCCTCTGAGACAAAGTATCCCATCTGTGAGTTGGGCATAGTCGAATAATGACTGCAACGTTGAGTGAAGAAATCGAACCAACCGCCGCACTGTTGAGCCCAAAATCCTCTTGTAGAGACTATGGATTCTCCGTAGTAGACCGCCGCCCTATAATGATTACAGTTGAAAAACCTCCAGTTGCTAATGTAGCTGCACCCTCGCTGGTTGAGCTGGTCAAGATTGGGATAGAAATCGGCGTGACCCATCGGTGGCAGCATGGAGAAGAAGAACGGATCGGTGTGGATGACGTCCACGAAATCTGCATCACTGGCATCCAGCTTATGTTGGAGCGAGAGCTGAGTCATAAAGCCAGGACCCGCCGGATCTAGACCCGTAATTCTGGCCAGCGGCTGGCTCACATAGTTGGCCGCCATGCCAGCCACCTGGGCGCCCAAACTGAAGCCTATCAGATGGATTTCCTCTCGTCTGTAGATGCCAGAGGAGAGGAGATTGTTTATCATCTGGGCCAGGCACTCGGACACAATGGGGGCATTATTCACGGCCCAGGGAAAGTAGCAGGGCCACCGAACCAATGTCTCATAATCCACGGAGATCACGTTGACTGGCTGGTTCTGGAGCAGCACATCCCTCACTTCCAGATTGGGTGTCAGACTCCTGTTTCCAATGAAGCCATGTATGAGTATTTTCAGCGGCAGGCGAGGCTCGAAGATCTCCGGCCGAGGATTTAGTGGATCCAATTGAACAGGATCATTGCGGGTTTGACTGAAAGATCATAATGATTATCTTTACACAACATATCCTGATTTAACAACACTCACTTGGTATAAAGCCAGAAGGTAACCCGCGAATTGGGACACTCGCGTTCGGCAAAGACACAAAACTCGGGCAGCCAACCGCGCAGCTGCCTGTCTCCTTTGCAGCAACCGGAGATTGTTAGGATGAGGAGAAGGAGGATCCCAGTGTGATATTCGCTCATGACTAAGGCTCAAACTGCTCTAAGCTCGTGTTCTAACGTCGATTCTATTAAATTTGCACGGTCCAACATTAAAAATGGCATGCAAAATGAGGGCCCATATAAAAACCACACTCTGGCAGGTGATAAAAGAGTCAAGGCTGTGAGTGGGGAGGCAGTGGGTCAAGGTCGCTGCGGGTGGGCTTAGGCACTAGAGACTGGTAATGAAAATATTTACGTTAGACTGCAAGAGAATGAAAAATTTGCATATGGAAGAGGAAGGTTACTCGGAGAGACAACCATAATAATAATGGAAAAGAATATTTTAAATGCAGGGTAATGATAACATTACTCATTTATTAATAATGCGGATGTTTTGTGTGACTCAGCTTGCGGAATTTTATTTTTGTAACAATAGGAAATGCAGTTTCCCCGAATACGTTTTTTTTACAGCATTATTTCAAATATGTATTAATTTTTCAGGGAATGAAATTACATTCTCTTTAACATCTAATAGTTCAATAAAATTCATTCATTTTTTAAGTTCCAATTCGCTATAAAATAGTATCCAATTTATTTTTACAATGCTTTTAAAAGTATTTTAATTAATTAAATCTATTTGAATAATTTTTTGTTTTCAAATAAATATAAATATGCCCCTGATATTTTTATAAGTTGGCTCTAGCCAAGGGTTCATCCTCCTCCCGATTGATCCAGTTTAATGGTTTGTCCAGTTCATCCGTTCTTCCAATGGTTTCTACATCATTAAGTTTGATGAAGGCCTCCAGCAGCTGCGGCTCAAAGACAGGCGGAATCTCGTTAAGCTCTGGACTAAACCTGAACTGGGCGAGGGTCTGGCTATTGTCCACATCCTTCTGTTTGCCCAGGGCAAAGGGTGAACAGCTCGACGTCTCGAGGAAGTACGAACCCTTGCTCCCCATGGAAACGTGGTAGCCCATCAATTCCTGACTTCCATTTGTGGGACATAGACCTACAAGATGCGCCAACCAGCTGGAGCACTGGCGACCCCAGAAGCCAGTGCTGGAATTTATGGTTTCGGCATAGAACTGAGGTGCGCGATCGTGACTGCAGGAGCCGGGGCTGCTGGGATTCTCCTCGTTGCAGCCGGGCTGCTGGACGCAGACGAAGTTGGGATAGAAATCCACATGTCCCATGGGACTCAACATTCCCCTGCCAAACACATTGGTATGAATGACGTCCACGAACTCGGCATCTTCCGGATCCAATCGCCTCTGGTTTCCAGCCAGGATGAACAGAGGCTTGGCCGGATCCAGTCCAGTGATCCTTTTCAGCTTCCTCTTCAGATAGTTGGCCGTCTGACCCGCCACCTGAGCCCCCAAACTGAAGCCAATCAGGTGGATATTCTCATTTTGGACTATGTTTCGATCCACCAGGCTGTTGATCAACTGGGCCAGACACTTGCTGACCAGCGGTAGATTCTGCACGGCAGAAACGTAGCAGGGTTCCGGTACCAAGGGCTGGTAGTCAATGGAGATTACGTATACGTCCTCGTGGTCCAGCAGCACGGGTCGAATGTAAGAGTTGGGCGCAAAATCACGATGACCAGTGTAGCCGTGGATCAGGATCTTTAGGGGGCGTGCCGGCTGGAAGTGCCAGGGATTGAGATCAAGGGGATTTAACAAAATAGGCTTATCTCGGTTGGATCTATAGAAAAAGATCACAAATTTTGGGAATTTAAAGTTTATAATATTTGAGTTTAATTGAATGACATTTACTTACTTGGAGTACAGCCAAAAGGTAACATTTTCATGGGGGCACTCGCCATGGACGACTTTGCAGTCAGGATTAAACAATCCCATTAGCGGATTTGCGTCAACACTCCATGCCAGAGCTGTCCATCCAAGAATATCACATATATTATAAATAGTTTCCAAGCCTTTCCATTTCTTCGATACACTCACCCAACAGACAGAGACAGGCCGCCGACTTCATGTTCCACAAACTTCTAAGCCTTTGCCTAAACTGAATTTTGGCCACCGGGAGCGACTGCTATTTAAAGTGGAGCGTGGAGCGGCTATCGGGGACTGCGATCGGTCTAGCGAAGATTGGGTGGTGGCATACATAAGCACCCACACAGGTGCGAATGGCGGTGTCACTTTCGATCGGTGTCGCCCGAGAACGAAAGTGGTTGAAGCTCGCGTGGTTGTCGAGACGGTTGAGTTAGAAATGAAAACAAATCTCAAAGAGCCGAGTTTTAGACAGGTTTTACGATTTAAAGGGGTTGAAAAATTCACATTAAAGCGGATATTCTTATTCAAGTGTTAGGTGGCATGAAATTGACATTTCATATTTCCATTTGGATTACGTTACGTGTGTGAATTTTCAGGTATTTTCTTAATTAGCGAACCAAACAAACTTTTACGAAATACAAAACATAGGAAAGTCGTTACACTAGAAGAATTGACTATTCAGAATTTGATTAAAATTTCAACTAAACTTTGTAAACTTAAACTAAGGCAATGTTCTAATACAAAGAGTACGTAATAAAAAATAAAATAAATAAAAATAAACAGGGAAATAGTAAAACTAATTAAGATTCGAACTAAACAATATCATTATTTAACATCTCTCCTTAAACAATTACAAAATAGAGCTATTTTCGAATAGTTCTATTAACAAATTAGAGTATTTTCTATTAAGCAATTAATTACTTCGCAAACAAGGAAAACATTACTCTAAATGAACCAATTCATTAAGAAAAATAACGAATATTTTATGAAACTATTTTTATCACTTATTTGTTAACCTTTTTTTATTTTCTCCCATTGTAAGTGCAGCGAAAGTTTTATTTTAAACAATCCGTTGAAAGTCAAATTATTAAAGTCAATTGTTAGTTGAAGAGTTAATACATTATTGGGTTTGTTCAATTAATTGCAGCTCAAGTGTTAATATTAACAACTAATAATTTAGCTTTCGCGGCACCTGCTATAACGAACTGCGAATTAAATGTCGGAATAGAAACGTTTTAAAGCAAAATAGTGAAGGTTCTTTAATGCAGTTATATTTTAAAAAAGCTTTTAAAGTAATTATAGTTTTAATAGGAAAACTTCTGCTCGAAACTAGAATACTTTTAGGGTACAAAATAATTACAAAAAAAAATATTAACGACTTATGTTCGATTTTTAAAGTTCATTTATGGGGCAAAACTTTGAAAAGTATCTTGTAGTCTATATATATAAACCATTTTTAGTTGACTTTTAAAGGAAAACTATTGTCAGTCGATTGGGGTCTAGAATATAAAGCATTTTATACATATTGACAACGACTAGAAGGCAATCTTTTACACACCTTTACATAAGTAAAATCCGACAACATTTAATTTTTACATGCATTTTACAGATACAATGTAAAATAACCTTACACCTGCGTGTCATAGCAGGTAGTTGTTGTATCTGAACAATAGCTTATATTATAGACTTTAATTTATTGTAGTACGCTGCCGTATCAATGGAAATATTTGGTTTAATTAGAGTTTTGACAGATTTATCCACAATTTTAGTGAATCTTATTTAGTTTTGAAACTATTTTGATAAACTTTCATAAGATTAATATCACCAAACTAGTTGTAACGCTTATATATTTGAGTTATATTTTAAAAATTGTTAACCTTTCTATCGATTTTGGCATCCCAATATATCGATGCTAGTTCCACACCTAGTTTACATACTATATCTTTCAGCTGTTTTGAAAAATGATAAGTAAAACTGGAATATTAACACCATCGCTGATTAGGATCGGCCGTGATCGACAGCTACACCTTACATAATGGCCAAGCGACAGACCTGGGATCAAGTTCGTCAGATATTTGTCCAGGCGGTGAACGCAGTGCATCCGGAGAAGATATTCGCGGATACCCAGCGATTTGATCTGCGTCCTCAGCCGGGTGAGAATCGCAGCGAGATCTGCGTGAAACTAAATGGCGAAGGGCAGGACATCAGTGGAAAGACCTGCCACATCGTGGGATTCGGCAAGGCTGTCCTGGGAATGGCCAACAAGGTGCACCAGGACCTGGGCCACCACTCGGCGGGCGGTGTCTTGAGTGTTCCGGTAAATTCGCTCAGGCAGTTCCATCAACCCGTCGCATCTGGCTTGAGTGTCTACGAGGGAGCACCCAACAATCTGCCCGATGAGAGTGCCCTTAAAGCAGCCCAGGCTATCAAGGAGCTGGCTATGAAGATGACCTCCAAGGACGTGCTATTCGTCTTCATTTCAGGCGGTGGTTCTGCACTGCTGCCCCTGCCCAGGGCTCCCTTAACGCTGGAGGATAAGCGCTCCATTGCGGACAAGTTGATGAAGCGAGGTGCCAGCATCCAGGAGCTGAATGCCGTAAGGATCGCCTGTTCGGACATCAAGGGTGGCCGGTTGGCCATGTTTGCAGGCCAAGCAGGTCTCCTCGTGACCTTTGTTCTCAGCGATATTATTGGAGATCCCCTGGAGCTGATAGCTTGCGGACCCACAATTCAGCCTATAAACGGCTCAGAAACGGCTGCAGAAATCCTCAAGAAGCACCAGGTGTGGCAGGAGCTCTCGCCGGATATTCAGAAGGTGTTCGAGTCGTCGGAGCAGCAAATGAGCCCTTCCCTGCCTCCGCACAAGGTCTTCGTCGTAGGCAGTAATGTGATAGCTACCACAACGGCTGCAAAGGAGGCAGAGAAACTGGGCTACATTCCCTGTGTGCTCAGTTGCTCCGTTCAAGGTGATGTGGCCCAAGTGGCTGGTGACTATCAGCGCCTGCTGCAAGGTATCCAGGAGGCAAAACATCAGGGTATACATGACCAGCAGCTCAAGGAGAAGTATGCCTTTGGAGAGAGGAGTTTTCCGGGCTTCAGACGAGCTCTAGAAGAGCACTTGGCCAGCAAGAAGCCACTGTTTCTCATATGCGGCGGAGAGCCAGTTATCAAAGTGAGTGGAACTCTATTCAAAAGATGTTGGAGCAATAGAAGTAATCGTCTCTTACCAGGTCACAGGCCAGGGATTGGGCGGACGGAGTCAACACTTGGCCCTGCTGATGTCCCAGGCCCTGCATCGCGACGAGGCTATGCGGGATTGCACCTTCCTAAGTGCCGGAACCGATGGCATCGATGGGCCCACAGATGCAGCCGGAGCCATTGGACACAGCAGTGTGATTGAGTCTTACCTGGGCGATCACACGCTCGACGAGCTGGCCGAGACGCTGCGGAACTGTGACAGCTATAACTTCTACAAGAATCTCGCCGGCGGCGACTACCACGTGCTCACCGGGCACACGGGTACCAATGTGATGGATCTGCATTTTCTAGTTGTGCCTTAGACCGTCGCCCGTCCACATATGTGGGGCAGCTCGTCGTTAATGGAGCTGCTCTTGAACCGCCACGACGGGCAATAGTCGTTTAAATTTGTTTTTACGATTTTCCTCTTTAATTTTGCTCTATGAAATTTTTACGACTTTTTTCATTAACAATTTTAATATCCATTCAAATTCAAATATTTTGTGATCTTTATGCTCTGCGAGGCTCTCAAGTGACAGCATAAAATGGCAATTAGCTTTCTCGCCTCACAGTGCCATCATTTCCTAGTTACGAAATCGGCAGCCCAGCCGGCAATTGTTGCATTTCTTGGGCCTGAATATTGTCGCGATCGTAATTATGTGGCAGAAAGATATGCGATAAATCAATTTGTGTATGCGATCACCGCGGCAAGCATAAATATATCTGAGTAATTTCCATTTAATTTCCATTTCTTTTGTACTGCGTCTCATAAAAATGCGCTGCTAATAAATCATCTTAATTGTTTAAAACGCCAAAGGCAAACAGTAGCAGCCAGGCAGGCAGGCCAGCTAGTGGCGGCAGGCAACTACAACAATAGCCAGCGATAATTGCAATTAAAAATGTAAATTTATTTGTTTCGCTTTATTTTTAGCAGCTGGAAAACTAAAACGCGACGCGCGCCCAGTTGCAATTTAGTAATTTTTACTAACTAACTAACACTTTGACTGCATATTTTTCTAATTGTGATTGTTTGATTTCCCCGCTCGCTTCTGTCAAAGCTTCTTATTGTTTACTCCCAGTAAGCGCTGCCTAGTATAATTATTTTGCCGCGCATTTGCCACAATTATTAAATAATCACATTCGCCAGTCACTCTCTTGTGCTATTTTTGCTCGATTAGGTTTGTTATTAACTACGCTCGGCTCCCCCCACACATTACAGTCGTAGTGTTTGCAGTGCATTAACTGCCTGCAGAGAGATGACTAAGTTCTGATTCCTTTGAAACTATACTATGACTGATCTGAGATATCTAAGTAGCTGCTGCGCACAAAAGTCATTTGTCTCTATGATGAATTGTACGCAGATATTAATGTCATGCGCTGGAGAAGTGAACGATAGAGTCAAGCATCCATTAAAGGGAAGAGTTTGTAACCATATGTTTATAAATTTACTTGAGACTAGAATGCAATGCCCAAGCCACTCACCTGAAGGTCTTTGATTGCCTTAAAACTCAGTTTGATATCCACGGAAACATTAAGAAATATTTGAATCAATACTTAAATTCAAATCGAATCTCATTTTAAATATTATTATTAAAAAAGTATCTTCATAAATTAAAGACATTCTTATCTGCTTAAATTTTCAATATATATGCATTTCAAACAATATATGCATTTCAAACAATATGCATTTTCTACTCTTTTTTACAAATAAATATTATAAATACAAGGAAAATCTTCAAAATAAAAAAGAAACACACAAAAATGTATAAAATGATGTGCTACATATTTCTCAATATGTGTAATTTTCCTTCAATAATTGAAAATGTGAAATGTGTCTGCCCTAGAAAGTTGTTTAAAATCCACCCTAAGGGTCTGTAATTGTATTGAAATAAGGTCGCCACAGAGAATTGATTATCTCTTAAGAGATTACAAGGAAGTGCTAGCTCGTAAGTATTTCAATTGACGGCTGCCTTCAATTAAACACTGCCCACTGACGGAACGGATCAGTAGGGCTTCACTCCGAGATCTGTTGCAGGCGATTAGAAACATTTCCGTTTCCGTTCTGCGGCACAGCAGATGTCATCATCGTCATTATCAACATCATAATCGGCAGTGGCTATATTTAACATTTTTATTAGCCAGTGACCAGTGACCAGTGACCACCAGTAGCAACTCCCCTCCCACATGGCCAGCTGTGGAATGTCGCGTCAATTTGTCTGCCCGTGCATACGGCATGGCAACAATCTCGGCGAGCATCACATCCTCCCCGAACCCATCGTCATCGCAATCGGCTCAGCATCGCAGCAGATACGGCCATGGAGTGCAAGTGTCGCGTTGATTTATTAATTAAGCATTGGAGCGCGGCAGCTGAGCAGCGCGTGGCAGCCGGAGCTGGCGATGATGCTAATGAAGTACTCGCTGGAAATTTTAATTAACGATCCCCGATCCGATCTATAGCATAGATTCCACTTCTTGGCAGATGTGTGTTGACTTATGACATCACACCCGAGCACCGAACGCCGAGCACCGAACAGTGAGCACCGAACACCACCAGCTGCCACCGATCTACGCCAGACAAGCCGACGACGCTTATCACACGCGAAACGCATCGAACATTGCGCATACGCCGCGTGGCCCCAAAGCCAACAATTAAACACTGTGTTCAACGCCTCCGGCGACACACATAAATTTCGTTCTCTCGTTGGTTGCTTCATTCGTCCGTTCGTCCGTCTGCTCTTAATTTGTCTAGACAATGGCAAAGTTCACTCCGAACAAATATAATATAGGCAAAGTTCAATTAACGCTCTTGTCACATGCCTTAGTTGGGGGCAACAGAGAAAAAAGGCGATACAAATTTCAAAAAAGTAAATACAAGCATATTTGCATATTGCTGGGAAATTGACTTGACTAATGCCAGTGACTCAGTTCCTTAAGTCTTCGGTTGGAATCTCTTAATTTGAAGCAGATGTGTATGCGGGGGAGATTCATTGCAGTACAGTGAACTTTTCTGGCAATGAACTGGCCACGGTTTGCACTTCACTTTGGGGGAGATAGTTGCATTTCTTACGAAACTCCGTTGAATTAAATTAAGAAATTCCACAAGGACATTGCCTCAAAAACAACTAAGAACCTAGTTTTAAAATAAATTATCCGCAAGCATAGTTTTAGTCACCAGAAATAGTCATATAACTTCAATTATTCGTGTGCATCAATCAATTTCATGAAGTTTCCAGCGGGGCTTTTAGCTTGCCGTCAATATTTTTTGATCTTGCAACATCTCGATATTGATGTTCATTGAAACAATTATGCCTAAGCGATGTTGGCATTAATAATTTCGGCCAGCCACTTGCCATTTATCAAATGCACTGATCTCTCCATATGCCGAATGGGCAGCTTAATGTCAATCGGCTCTTGGCTGGGATCTTGGATCTTGCCTCTTGCCTCTTAGCTATTAATGCATTACAAATAGGTGCGGCAGACCACAACAGCAGCAACTGCAGCAGCAGCAATGATACATTCAAAGAAAATTCTAGGAAGTCGTCGTATATTAAAGTATAAACAATAGGAAAATTAATTACTTCCTTCTGGAAAATGTTAAAAAATATTCTAAGCTAACGTCTTTTCAGAAAAGAAGTATTTTTTTGTGCAAAACTATTTCACATTTTCATGTGAGATGGCATTTCTTTGGGTGTAAGGGACTTGGCCACAGACGCCGCGGTGCCGTTGACCAACGTGACTGAGATTGAGATTGTGGGCTGCATCTCGCTCTGGCTACCTGAAACTACCTGGAAAAAAAAGACTTAGCAGCAGACGACCTTAAGTGTAAGGCAGCGCAATCGAGTTGCTGCTACGCTTCGCCACAACATCAGCAGCAGCAGCAGCAGCAACAGCGACAGCAGCAGCAACATGCAACATCCACAGTCCAGAAGCAGTTCAAGTTTGCGCCAAGGAATTCCTTGCCGCTGAAATAATTAAGCATTGCAACATTGTTTATTGTTGCTGCTGCTGCTGGTTGTGGTGATGTTGCTGCTGGGGTGTTGCAGGCTCGTTTAACAAGGCAGCCAAGTTCTCAACAAGTGCCTCCTCCTGTTCTACAAGTTTTTGCCTCGCTTTTTGCAGCAGCCGGTGCCGGTGCCTAGTGCCAGTGCCACTCTAAGGAATTTCCATTTTATTTACATTTAGAATGCGCCGAACGGACTCGTCGCATGTAAAGCGGGCCAAATCGAAAGCTATTAGACCTATTAGCATATCGGCCTGGAACATGGAAAATTTAGTGGCAACATTGTTGCTGTCGCGATAAACGCACAAAAACCGAAACAAAATCGTACGGGCCACGTTTATTACCGCATCGAAAAGCCATAATGTCAGTAAGGAAAAATAAAGAATAGGAAGTGAGACCAAGACGATCACTTAATATATATATATATCCAGGGAAAATAAATGTAAAAAATACCAATCGATTTACGTTACGATTTACAGCGTTTACCTGATTGTTGTGGCCAGCCCACAGTTAACTTAATTGCCACTTCCCCCAGCGCTTTATTTACGGAAATGCAGGCTGTCAAGCGACAATTTCCACACAAAAAAATATTGGTATCACACTGATAAAATATTTGTGGCATTTGTGATCTAGAAACTGAGCGAGCAGTTTCCGATTGGAATATTTCTATGGCATTAATGTTAATTTATTTCTAAGGATCTATTAATATAGCCTTTTGAATAGTATTTAAAGATACTTTTAGTTTATCAAAATATTCGAAATACTTATAACAAATCTAATATAGGCTTCCAGCAACTTGAAGTCATTACAGCCAATTGATCTTAATTTATAAGCTCGGATTTTTTCTATGTGCATCATCGATGACTGTGTGAAAGTGTTGTCAATGCTGCCGCTTGGCCATAGCCTACAATCGCGATCTGGTGATCAAGTTGGAAAGGAAAACAGCAGAAAATAATCACAACGACTAGGCAACAACTGAAATTTTCCATAACCTCAAAAAAATGTGCGGCGGCTATTTTTAAAATGCGCAATCTCTGCGAGATGCGTGCGGCTATCTGTCGGTCTGCCCCTCTGTCTGTCGATGCCGCCAGCTGTGTGCCATAAGCGCCCCTTGGCCACCTCCGCCTCCTCCACTCTGGCCCCCCTTAGGCCGCCCTCCTGGCACTGTGTTGTCTGCGTTTATTGATTTATTAGAAAATTCCAATGAACAAGTTTTAATACACGACACAGGCGAACGATGAAGTCGATGTTGTCAGCATGCTTGTTGTGCTTTTTCTGCTCCTTTTTCTCTGCTCCGTTGTTGTTTTTGGTCCCCTTGCTAACACAATATATGTACGTAGCCACGAGAAAGGCTAAGATGGGAGAGAGAGAGGCAGACAACTGGAAAAGTAACAAGTGCAATATTTTAATTACGCTGCAACAACAACATCCAAGAGGGCACAAGATCAGCATGAATTAAGAGTGTGCTGCTGGGATTTTGGGCAGCCAGCGTTGCCAGATTGAAACGGGAACTTACTGGGAATATGGGGCGTATACGTAATATCGTTGAAATCCTTTGTAGATTATCAATGCGAGCTTAGAACAAAAAATTAGGGGTACATCGGCCGTTGGTTTTCATTTTTCAATAATGTAGCATTTATTTAATTTATTTAAAACATGATTTTCAGATTTTGTGCCATATAAAAGTACAGAAATTCGTAGTTTTTAATATCCAAATATAACCTTTTTGAAGTGAAATTATGATAAGCAACTATCAATCCCAGATTGATTGAAATTTTTAACAATGATTTCTTAAAGTTTGTTGAGTTATGAGAAATATATTTAATATATTTTAGTAAAACTCTCACTTTATTATATCCCAAAACATTACCGAGACTTTAAAGACGCCTAGCCCAGGGCAGTACGGCAACTCCAAGCGAGCTCTGCTCAAAAGATTGTCTACTCATAAGCCAGTAAGCATTTTGCAATCAATTTAGATTTGCATTAGCCACGCTGCAGTCCTATGGCCAAGACTTAGAGCCGAAAATAAACCGAACCAGTTGGGGCAGAGCCGAAAAGTCAAATGTGTAACAGTCTTTGCCGTTTGCCGGAGAGACCCAAAGAAAGTCGTAAGCTCAGGCTGGAGAGTGAAGACCGAAGACCGGAGACCGGAGACCGGAGACTGAGAGAGTTGAAATATTGTAATTGTCTTCAGCTGCCCGAGTGACTCTGACTTGTTTGTTTGTTATTGTTGCCTTAGCGTTGCTTGTTGTTGTTATTTCTTTTTTTTTTTTTTTGGCTTGATTAATAATTAATCGCACTCACACAGCCGAGCGTTTCACGAATACATGCAAATCTGCCGCTTGTTTTAATTACTCAACTTAAATGGCGCTTTGAGCGACTTAAGCAACCTGATGCTGGGCCGCCACGCTGGTGTGCGAGCGTGTGTGCGAGTGTGTGTGGCGATCGACTCTCACTAACACTGGCTCGAAACTAACTAACTAGCTCGCCACGGTTGTTACACTTGGAATAAAGATCGTATATGTTGACCACACTTTGATTTCAGTACTAAAGAGAAATGATTTCTTAATTTACTTTTGGATATTTTTTATCAATAAGACTTATGAATTAGATTTTAATTTGAAGTGCAATGATTTTTTATCAGGATCGCTTTTTAAAAATACTATAAAATCATTTATTTTACGAAATATTTATTACAGATGAAAGATATGAAAAGAAAGCCATATTTTTAGTTTTTGTAAAAATGAAATACGTGGTTTCCTGCTTAAAAATATTTATGCATAAAAAGGGCTACAACAGTCACGTATGTATTGTTTTAAGTAAAAATTAAGAATGATATTTTGTGACTTCTTAACTCCATCCTTAATTTATTAGCTCCCCTAAAAACAGCTTTATTCTAATTTAAACCCATATAATTCATCTTTAACTTGTTTTCTCCCGTAATATCCCTATGAAATCTGTATGAAATTGAAAGATAAAAATCATAAAAAATATGATATGCTATTAGAATATATTTCTCAGAGTGTATAGCTGCTGTGGTTGTTGCTGAGCCCCACAGATGCTGCTGCTGTTGCTGTTGCTGTTGCTGTTGCTGTTGCTGGTGTTGTTGCTGGTCGGCTCTGCCGGATCGCTTTTGCCTGCCTGTTTGCCTTGCCTCGGCCGCTTTGGACGCTCATTCAGTTTTTTGCGCTCAACGCTCGTTGTACGGAACCGAAAAAGCGTTCGTCGCTCCAGAGTGTCGCCAAATCGGAATCAGAAATTCGCATATTACAGGCGATTGTGTATAGTCTCTAATCACTTTTTTTCTGCTGTAATCGTTCGCGGTTTCTGTGGCTGCCAGACGACAACAATAACGAAACGAAATAAAGTCGCGTAAAATAAGAGTTACGGCGGCAGCAGCTACATCGACATCAACATCGACATCATATCGCCTGAAGAACAGAAACAGAAACAGAAAAACAGCTCGCAAAGTTCTCTCGTTTCCGCGATTGCTCGTCAGCAGCGATTCGATACCGATTCCGATGCGAATGAAATAAAATTCCATCGCATATCCATATCCATGGGTGTGCGTGGTGTTCGCGGTGCTCGCAGCGGTGTGTGTGTGCGTGCGCGTGTGCCAGTGTGTGAGTGGTGTTGTATCTGAAAGTGGTGCAGATAGATCCAAAGTCTCGGCTTGGCGACCACCATGTGAAGTGCCAGTGATTTCCATAGGCCAAATCGATACCGAAATCGGCATAAAGAAATCTTGTGGATATATCAAATATATATATATATATTGAGAGAGAGAGAGTATCCCGAATATCGAATAATGTATGCAGCGTTCGCGAACTGCCAGAATTGGTTGTTGTTGCAGTTGCAGCCAAAGGATTTGTGGATTTTGGAGCGTAACTGAGCGACGTGCAGCAGGTGCACCAGGTGAGTCGATAAAACCCGATATAGAAATAGAAATAGAAATGTAATTCAAAATAACGCTCATACGCCATGGTGGCTGCGTGTCCAATGCGAGATCAATCGTCAATTAAACGACAATCTGGCAGCACGGGGCAAAGCGAATCGCACAGCTGACCGCGCCGAGAAAACTGGAACTTGTCGTGAACTGGGCTGAGATATTATATATTATGAATCATGTACAAATGGGGCCTAAGGCGAACTGATAAATTAAATAAGGCTGCACGTTATGTGTGCGGAGTTCAGCAAGTCACTTCAATAATAACGAAGTAATCGGAAAGTTATAGGAAATATGAATGATGCCTGGGGAAATATGGTGTAATAATGTGTCACATTAGTGTGGCTTTAATATGTAGCTGAAGGATTTATTGAATGAAGTTAGGAATGGAGAAATGAAACAATGCTCCAAATTCTTCCGAGGAATCAAACTGTCTAAATTGTTGTAATGAACTATATTTTTTTTTCTAACTTTATGTAACAAAGAGAACCCTTACCCTTAAGCTATAGGAAATTGTTTTTAAGATATGTCTGTGGGTCATAAGCAAAATTCTATCCCTAGTCCTATACTTTATCATTGGCGACAAGTGAATATCGAGTGTCAGACTGAATATTCATGGGGCCAATAGCAATGGATGAACTAAATCTACGGCATTCCACACAAATCACAATTAGCGGCTGACACTGACATTGGCCGTGGTAAAAACCCTTTGACCATTGCCATAGAGTTGTTAATTTATGACGCCATTTGGCTAATTGAATAATTATATGTGACTGTGACTGGCTGGGCGTGGTTATACTTTGTCATGGATTTGACATCGATCACGATTGCATAAGCCGGCAAGATCGAGATCGAGATCGAGATGGGGTTGGAGATGGAAATCGAGATCCCACACACGACTGAATATCGGAATCGGTATCAGAATCGAAATCGGAATCAGTATTCGTTGATTTGCCTTGCTAATCAATTGCCATTTTATTGGCTCTAAATCAATGTTAAAGTTCACCCCACTAAGCTCAATTAGTTTATTAATTGCGCTGTTTATTTGCATATGTGAAGCGCAGAGTCGCAGATCGCACGAGAAACCCGTTGGCTGGGTGTGAAATTGATAGCATCGAAATGGGCAAGAGTGCAAAAATAAAATCGGATAACAAAACTAAGCAACCGCAGCAGTAGCAGCAGCAGCAGCAGCAGCAGCACTACTAGCAATATCGACAGCAATATCAACAACTACAGCGCAGCAACAGCTGACGAAGAGACCATGAAGGTCTACCACTTTCGGAAATTCGACAAAAAAATGAAATAAAAATCGTGAGCACGCAATGAAGCAGCCAGCTTGGAGCTGGCTACCATCTACATCTCCACAGCATCGCCATCTCCATCACCATCTCCATCTTGGCCTGGCAAATCACGTTGCTGATAACAACAACTAAGCAATGCGGCAATAATTTGCTGACCAGCCAAGTTAAGTGGCTACTGGTCATCAGCAGCAACAGCAGCAACAGCAGCAGCAGCAACAGCAGCAGCAGCAGCAGCAGCAGCAGCAGCAGCAGCAGCAGCAGCAACAAGTAACTGGCTTAGGCCAACATTTTTATCAAAAGTGGTGGCATTAGCCACCCTACACACCCCTGCCCCTTCTTCTTCCCGCATGCAAACGAAACTGGTCAGGAGCGCTCCGAGTAGCAGCGTCTCCCAATAGTTTCACTTATTTTACACGCATTTCTTAACGATAAATAAATTCCACAAGCAGATGCGGCCAGCATCAGCCCCGGCAGCACGGCAGCACAGCAACAACTTGGCCCGGTCAGCAACAACTTTTGCTATCACGTTTCCATGCAAACAACACAGCCAGAAAAATATTTTCATCGGCATTCGCTTGTACTTGAATTGCTCCAAGAGGCTGCTGCTGGCGTGCTGCTGCTGCTGCTGCTGTAGCTGCTGCTGCGACAGGTGGCAACTGCAACTGCCACAGCAGCCAACTAATGCTGCAGACTCGATTCAGGTGTTTGGCTTGGACTTTGGCCCCTGTCTGCCTTTTGGCCAAGTCGATGCTCGGTTCTCCACTCGCTAGCGCTAGATTTCCGCCTGATGTGGCGCCCCAAGGCAGTCGAGAATGATATCCGATAGTGCTCGATGGGTTTATGGGCTAAACAGAGTTACGCCTTGACTTAAACCACGGGCGTTGCATAAGAAGTCGCTGGGTGTAATTTACGGAATTATATTAATTGGTAAAATCATTGGTTACTGCATCGATATGTTAATACCAAAAGTAAAAAATTGGTCTTTAACAGAGAAGCATGTAAATGCCAAACTTGGTCAAATGGGAGGCCAGAGACCAAGATATCAGCCAATTCGTCAGGCTTTGAATAAGCAGACTTAAGAGTAAGGCTTCTGAGAGACATCCACGATATTCATTTGTACTTCTCTATTCAAAGTCACCTGCTAAACTTCTATGCTAAACGAAGATGAATGAACTCGAATTCAAGGTGGTCCCACAAAGCGATTTGGCAAAGTCTTCTTCTGTCTGTCAAATCGAGAACTGATCAATTTTGCTTTTTATATTTGATTCTCTCTCGAAAATATATTGTATAAGGTCATCTTCTTTGGAACCCGGCCATACAGGTTTCGCCCAGAAGATGCTAAACGCTGTAGTTTCTCCGGATACGACGAATGCCTTTTCTCTTGATTTCTAAGCAAACGGGGCAGTGTGGCGCAGGGCTAACGGGGCGTATACTTAATATGCGATGCGAACTTGAGTTAATTTTCCAATTCACTTTTCCCGCACGGCCTTTCTCCCCACTAAACACTACATATCATATCAATTTCGCAGATATATTCATTATACAAATATGATTTATCACGTCTGACACTTGGGCCAAACCACTTGTCAAATGGGAAATAACACAGCGACAACGACACCACGCTGTGATTTTAGATAAATTCATAACTCAAGCCCGACTTGTCTTGCCTTCAAAGTTCAAATCACTTGGCACTCATACTCGACTCGCTCGCTCACACTCACACTCACACTCATACTCGAACTGGTTGGATCTCTGTATTTTATGCTAATTATTTATTTATTATTTATGCGTTATTTCAGCGCGCGTTTGCTTCGATAAGCCTCAAATGGAGAGACACCATTTACATTTACAGTTATGTCGGGGGCTGTTACTGTTTGTTTTCATTCTATATTTAATTTTTATTTGCGCTCTTGGCATTTTGGATTAAATCAGCTGTTGCCGCTGGCGCATTTTTCGATCTAACGAACTTGAAAACGATAACAACCGCCGGCCGACAAGTGTTTATTATTATTTTCGGTTGCCCCTGCCGTCCCTCGATTGTATTTCGTAGTAAATTGAGAATAATCAGCGGGTTTTTAAGTAGAATTTAATATTAGGAGCCCGGACCTTAAAGGAATTTCGTAGTTAAGCTGAACATATGTTTCGGTTGCCGATAACTGGGGCAGCAGGAAATTCCCAGAACGCTGAATGGGGGGCTTTGTTTACTTAGCTCGTAAGGGAATCCACAATTTTTCCACTTAAAATATAAGTAATGGATAAGAACTAAGTAAAAGTTGTGCAAGTTTCTTATCGAGCGGGGCTATGTGTTAATTAATTCTTTAAAATAAGGTTTTGGGTTTGAATTGGAATATATACATTTATTTTTCAAAGGATTAAGCAAGTGATTCTAACTTAATCGGCTTAAAAGTGTTCAAGTGTAATTCAAATAAAGCAATTATCACTATCACAAGCCCAAGGAAATTAAGCCTTGGTCTATTCATTGGCCTCAAGTTGCTTATTTGATTACAGAACACGTTCTCAATATCGGTCCACTATTATTTTCGTTCACTGTTTGTTTTATTTGTTTGACAACATCATGATCATCATGATCGGCGGTGAGAGAGATAGTTATTACGGGTGCCGGCTTCACAGTTAGCTGGATATTTCAGTTAAAACCACTTTCGGTTGGATTCGAAAAGCTTAAACTAGATACGAAAGCCAGATCTTTGCAACCATTCAATAACAAGATTTACATGTCTTAGTTGCCAACCAAATCATAAAAATCAATTTATAATGCTTTAACTTATCTTTATTTTCATAATTTCCCAGGACATTAAATGTGAGATTTTTATATGTGCCCCCAATGGGTTTTTTCTCTTTTTGTTATTATAATTATTAAAATTGTAATGGAAATAGGAAGACTTGCACTGAAGTCAACATCCTCCGGTGCATTCACACTCTTTACGGACAGCCTTTGCCCGCCGACTCCGGCTCTAAAATGCTCCATTTTAACTGATGCAAATCGCTTATCAAGACAAGAAAGTGCCAGCCATACGCATACTTTAGTAAATTGATTTTTTACAGGGTGTTGAGAGAAGCAAGTGACATCATGACTAGCTGAAAAAATCAGATGTTGCTCATCTTACGCTTCATATATCCTTTTAAAGGAACTTCCATATCAAAAATGATTTAAAAACTTTTAGATTTCCAGAACTTCAGATTGATTTTCAGAATGAAAAAATATATTTCATAACTATATTACAAAATAGGTACGTTAATTATACTTTTCTTTTAATTGTCTGGATTGATTAGGGCCTTTAATTATATTTCTAAGCTTGGACAGGTATTATTTATAGCAGCCCATTTATTCTCTTGTTAAATCGTAAACTATTATGTATTTATTTTCGTGCTGGAATATTTTAAACTATATAAAGACTATATATTGTTCCACAATCGAACCCTTTTTCCGTCACCCTGTTTGGCGACGTCTGAGTGGGACACGGGCTCCCGGCGTCCAGGCATCCATTCCTGCTCCGCTCTGCTTCTGCGGCTATCACTTCAGTTGACTTCACTTCTGAGCCGGCGGTAGCCTCGCCGTCTCCGCCGGTCCGCCCCCTCCTCACCTCTTCGCCTCTGATAAGAGCTCCCGCTCTGCTCGTCCCTGTTGCACCGCTTGGGCATCGCTGCAAAAGGTCTTCTTTGTTGTGCGTTGGAAAAGAAGAAAAAATCATAACAACAACGGCGGGGAGCGGAAGATCGGGGCGGGACAAGAGGCAGATGAAAAACAGCACGAGGTTTGCTGAGGCGGCAACGGCGCTTGGTTGTAGCAATTTACAATAACAGCAGCCAAGACTACATTGAACAAAATACCACAGTAATTTACAAAAACAAATTACTATTAATATATGAATATAAAAAAGGACAATGATTCCATATCCTTGGAGCTTACAATTGAATGATAAAATCGATCATAACTCGGCCAAAAATGCGTTAATTTCAATTCGGAAAGCTTTCCTATGTCAGTTTTTATTAGGTTAATAAATCTGTATACTCAATATATAATTTAGAAAAATTAAATTTTTTTGCCAAAATTTGACAATTTTAACGATGTAACCCCTTATAAAATTTTCAAATTTTTGAAAAAATTAAATTTTAGTCGGACATAGCTAGATCGACTCAGATTTTCTCGCTGATCAAAAATATATATGATTTATAGGGTCGGAAATGACTCCTTCTATGATTTACAAGCTTCTGACTAAAATTATAATACCCTGCCAGGGTATAAAAACAGAAGCTAAGATTTTTTAAATTTGGAAAAAAAATCAATTTTACCCGGACAATTATTACTTCTTCTGTGCGTTGCAAAGTTTAGACTATAAGGATAATATACTATGATTCCCAACAGGATGTGACTGACGAAATAACCATGTAGTTCAGTTTTCCCTTTAAGTGTTCGTTTTTTGAAAAGATCATAGGAATTGATCAGTGTATTTTCCCAGTGTACACACACTATGCATATCGTAAAAGCAACAAAAACAATAGCAACAGCGGCTAAAACAACAGGCCAGGCAACAACAATCAAAGTAGCAACAAAAAGAAAAACAAAAACAAAAGCAACGAGCGTCATCGACGACAACAACGACGACGACGACGACGACGACGACTACTACTCCAGCAACTGGCAGTGAGACGTTGATTGCCACGGAATGCCGTCAAACAGGTTAAAAATGTAGGTAGAAATTCAATTAAAAATTGGTTATTTATTTATTTTAGCATGCACAGAGATCGACTCCACATACGTAAATATCTGCCAGATATAGCCATAGCCATAGACACCCTCCCGGCCTCCCCCTTTTCATTTTTCCCCAGCAGCAATAGTAATTCGAGTGAAGTAATTTAATTAAGCCGCAGTCGTTATTTGGCGGCCTGTCGCCGTGCCAGGAGAACTCAAACTCCCGACTGTCAATCAAGCGGCGTCAAGCGTGCTGCTCGATTTGAAAGTGAAAATCCCGAAAAGCCCAGCATGTGGCCAGGTGATCGCAGGGGACTCTCGAGCAACTGCAGCTCAGGTGCAACTCGTTCCAAAGAAATTTGCAATAAAAACAAATGTGCCCGAGAATTTGCATGCGAATCAATCACATAGGAAATCAGGTGGATCGAATAGCCAACCTGCTGATACCCTGCCAAGATTGAAACTAAGTGTTGGCAGTAAAAAATCCTTTCACTTAGTTAAAATAAATTATGGCAAGTACAATATCTTGGCCTTCCAAGATCCGGATATCTTTCATTAAATATTAGATATAAGTTTATTATAAATATGTTTACTTAGTCTTATATCCCTAGACATATTTTAAGCATTTGTAGAATTTTAAGTTAAGTTTTATTTCACTAAGGACAAGCTAATCTATATCCAAGTAGCTTGCCCTTAGTCTGATCTGGTTGCTAATGTAACCCACATCCAGTTAAAACCGATCCCATTTGCTTTTATTAATGCCAACCGCAGAAAGTTAATTTTAGCCGGGCTATTTATAAATTAGCAACCCACTAACAACCGATCGAGTCATGTGCGATCTGCCCATATATGATGTACGTAAGTGCAGATATAGTTACGAGTCCGGGGCCCGTAACTGGTTGCAGATATTACGAGTGCGATCGGAACCCAGATCAGACGGGGAAACAGAATCAGAATCTGAGAAAATAAAATAAAATAAAATAAAACAAATGCGAGATGCGAGAATCATCTCAAATTTGCCTGATGGATCGCCTCGATTTGTGACTGTGACAGGCATGATTAAGATACTAATGCGTTCGATTTGCGGATCGCTTCTGCCGCAGCTGGAAGCTGCCTGCCCCGATCTGTGCAAAAAAAGCTTAAAATTCACACTCAAATTCACTCGAATTGTTTTTAGTGTCTCGAAAGAACTTTGCTTCCAGGAAGTGGCCACCACCAGGTGATCCCTGATCGCGATCGCCCTCCGCTCCGTTTGATATATGATGGAAATGTTTCGCCTACGACCCAGCATGGAAAATCTGCGGTTGCCCAGGTGGAAGCTTTTTTCACCGCTAAAAATATTTGCCTTGGGGGATTTCCAGAGTTTCAATGGCCCAATGAAAATTCGCCCAAATATATGAAATAGAAGAGAATTTCAATGAGCTTGCATGACACGCATATTTGGAAGCAAAAAATCTTCCCACAGGCGGGTAAAAATTGTGAAATAATGGCGCCCCTCAGTAGGAATCCTGAGAATCATAGTTTCGCTGAAACATCGGTTTGTGTGCCAAAAGATTGAAGCGATTGTTTGGAAAACCTTTAGGCAAATAAATACTTGTGTTTGTAGAGAAAATTTCCAATAGTTGGGGGATTATTATTTAGTAAATCAGGGAGAAACGAAAGTGATTATAAAATAATCAAGAAATAAAAATTAGGAACCGCTTTGAAATATAACTTAGTTAAGACTCATCCCATATATACATCTCATTATTGACTTTCACCCACTCATACCCGTGTTTATCCCTGTTAGAATGCCTAAAAATAAATGTAGTTTTGATGTTTCTGAATGGATGTATAAATATAGAAGCAGTGCTTGCCCAAATAATAAACTACCAACAAGTTATAGATCCTCGGCCAGCCATGGCGGCCTTCCATCAAACTCATCTGTGGCTTTGATCCCTCCACACCCTTTCAATCTGTTTTATGGACCACCACCCATATATTGCTATCAACAAATATGCGCAATAGTTGGCCCGGTCCAAGGCTCCTCCTCGCGGGTAAATGAACTGTGGCAGCTGTGTTGCCATGACCACCAACTTAGGCCTACCGAGCGATTCGCCATGGAAATTTTCATGCAACTTTCGGCGTGTAAATAATTAAACCATAAAAGTCAATTGAAATTGAGAATGTTCCGATGGCAAAACGGGCCGGACCGCTTTGAGGGAGACGGGCGAGAAAAAAAATCGCACTTATTTATGGCATTTATGAAGGGGCAGCCTGGTGGGGGTGGTGGCGTGGCCATAAAAACTTATGGATAGCCAAATTCACGGATAAATTAAAATAATTGAAATACTTTGAAAAGTTAATTGCGCTAGGCGAGGCGAGCTTGTTGATGCTAATGACCAAACATAAATTTCAGTGGGCCAAGAGCGGGTCGGCGGAGCATCTGGCGGGGTGGGAGGAGCAGCTACATAGATACAGATACATCTTGTGGATGCTATTTCACCGGCCGGCAAGGCGGCGCGCATATGTATGCAATATGTTTTTTCTCTCTCACTCGATTTTTAGCCTTTACTTTTTTTTCGCTGGCCTCGAAATCACTCGCCTCATTTCCATGAACGCATTTTCATTGCGCGGCCACAAATCATAAATGTTTCGCGCTCCCGGCCACAAAATATTTAGACAGATTTTGTTGCCAAAAGCCGTTTACAGGTGGTGGCTGGTGGCAGCCGCGGTAGCCAGGACCGGGGGGAGTGCCGAGGGGCACTGTGAGCACTCTGGGCGAGAATCAACTTTGCAGCATCATCATCCCAGCTGGGCGGCGTGGTCAAGGTTAAGCGGCTGCTCCAACTATCCACATCTGTATCTCTGTCTGTATCTGTATCTGAAAGTGTGGTAACTGTGTCTGTATCTGTAGCTGGGGGATATAGCTGGATACATACACTGAAAAAGGAAATATTAAAATTATTAATGGGAAGAATATTATGGTTATCATTTAAGTGAGCTGGTTAAATTATATAAGAATGGGTTGTCATTTACAATTATATATATTATATTTTATGATTCATATTTATAAGTTTTGTCATTATGAAACTGTAATTGAGGTGTACTATATATTTATACATTTTATCCATTTGTTACTGTGCGCCGTATCTACTATGTTTGTATCTGTATCTGTTGGCTGGCGCTGCAGGACATCATCATCATCGGCAGGCGTGCGCTTCTTTTAACGATTTCAACAAAAATATTTCGCTTTCTGCGCTGCTCATTAATTCGTTTCGATTAAAAATTACTTTTTTTCTCCTCCGCTCTCACCTGTGCTTTTTTTTTGTTAATTTTTTTTGCTGCTCATCTGCAGCTTGTTGTGCATAAAAATCACAGCAAGAGATCGCTCGGGGCGTCCCAGCATCTCTGCCCCCGGCGAATGTATCTCACAGTCACCATCAGTATCTGAATTTGTATGGGGATTTGGATTTGGATATGGATTTGGATTTGGATTTGGATTTGGCATTTTGTCTAGCGGTGGAAAAACAAGTTGCCGTTGATGCGAGTGCCTCTGAAACTTTTATGGGCCGCTCTTCGTTTTGTTTTTGGTTTTTGATTTTGGATTTTTTTTGTTTGGCTCTTTCGGTTTTATTCTGGGGGCTTTTGTTTTGGTTTGTTTATGTTTAAAACGTACGCTATGTGCAATTGCTCTGGCAGCCCATTTGTTTATTATAAGGTCTCCGGCCGACTTCCCATGCGTGCCACTTGTTCTCACTTTGTGGCTTTGTTTAGTTTGGCTTTGGCTTTGGCAACTTAATATACAGAAATATACAGATTCGTGTGCGAGTATATTCGCTTATGGCTGCACTCGCCTTATTTATTTGCCTTTGGCATATTTTTTATGCGCCCTGAATCGCGGTCCCGCTCTCACGTAATCATTGCAAATATTTCGCACTGATTTGGGATCGGGATTCCGAAATTGTTTCTATTTTCCGACTCTTGTTTTGGCGGTTATTGCTGTAGACTCTGCTTTGTTTATTTGCCAGACGTTGCCGTCGACTGCCAGAGTGTGTGTGTGTGTCTGTATTAGCGGGAAATAATAATTGAAAGTGTATTTCTGGGAATAGAATTTCAACAATTTGTAAGTGTTTTAGCCAATTTTTAGCGAATGCAAAAATCAGGAAGAAATATCGTATGATGTTTTGCTCAGGAATTCGATTTCGGTTCGATAGAAGCTTGTTCGAGAAATTAATGGTTTGTTTTCGATTCGAGTTGCACTGATGAATGTGTGGCGGCAAGGTTCCCTAGAAATTGGATCAGTCAACGGAAGACCGTGGGCCGAAATTCAACTTAGACAATTTCAAAATTAATAGAGTAAATATACTCGCAGGTTTTTGTGGGCCGATGAAGGTGATGACCGACCTTTGAGGCGTCTATACGGAAATTGAATTTATTTACAAGGCTTTCGTGGGTGTCTGCCAAGTAAGAAACAATTCGCTTTTCACCTAAAATAAGAGAAATTAAGTTTAGGTAGATCTGGGAAAGAAGTATTTAAGGGATCACATTTTAATTGTTATATATATAACACTTACTGTTTTGTGATATTTTTATTTATGATATAGGTTACATATTATAAAACGACCTACTTTTAGGCTTTCTTTTAAGACTCCTCACCTGTTGACTTACTGCTTCTCTGGCTGACTTTCATTCTAAAATATCTAATGTGTTAGATATTGATATCTTCACTTTCATTATGCCATTCAATAGTGTTCCCCGGCCCAAAAACAAATAGTGAAGCCCTAAAATGTATACCGTTAATCTCAATGAACTTATACCCGTCAAAAGAAAGCCAAATCCGAGCTTAGTCAAACAACTCGAACGCGGCCAAATGACTCGACAAATATCACGCATACGCCGCGTAGATCAATGGGCCTGCAGTGCATTGCTTTCCACAAACACGCTGAGTCCGGGGAAATATTAAAATCTCATTACCAATGCTAATTAAAGGAGGGAGTTGGTGCCGGAGTCGAAGTCGGAAGCCGGGAGCCGCCCAGCTTCGATCCGTCAAGTTCAAAATCACAATTTTTCTCAACGCTTTTCCACGCGGAGCGACAGCAGAGAGCGGATTGGCTCTGTGGATGCACGGGGCGAGCAATGTTTGTTATTTTCCAAGTGCCCACACGCTCTTACATAAATTATTAACAGCCGCGGGCGAATAAATAAACAAACATTGGACCAGCTACCGCGGCAGTCGCTGCTCTTCTTCGGATATTCCGCTGCAACTCTGGATTGTCGATCATTGCCAACGCCAAAGCTGCCATCATTCGTACCTGACGCTGCTCATTGATCGAGCAAAGTTCGAGTCGAAATCTGAATCAGAATAAGGGTTCATATCCCTGGCCAGTACAAATGTCTCTGATTGTTATAGAAAAAGTTTATTTTATGTTCCAATCCCCTTGAATATTTCTCTCTGTGCACTCATCACTTCTTCCTCCTTTTTTGATTGCTCGTGTGCATTACCGACTACTTAACAGCAAATCACTAAACATGTTTAAATATTTTAACTTGTTCGGTAGCCTGTTTGTCATTTGCCAGCAGCCACATTTGCCGAGCGGCAATATCTGAAAAAAAAATGCATCTCGCAGCGCGTCCCGTCGTCCCAGAGGCCTTGACAAAAGAAATGAACTGTTTAAGAGTGCTGCAGGCCGATGGCTTCTCCGGCCAAGATCATCCCAGCGGAAAACTACAAAACCCAAATTGAAAAATCATCAACCTCGTCAGCTCTGAATCTTCCTACTTGCTTGGCCCTGGTCAATATTTGACTAAGAAATTTTTAACATTACCAGCGATCGGGCGAGGGAATAGCATAGACTGATCTCTTTGCAGTCTCGTAGGCATTTTTTGGGTGTACTTGTTAGGGGACATAAAGTGAATAAAACAGTTAAAAAAAAAAATATTACACTAAAAAAGGAAATAGTAAATATTTTTATAAAATATTTTGTATATAAAAGGTTTCTGCAAAATAATCCTTTAAGCCTTTAAAATAATTTACCTTGTTCTAAATTTGTAAAGTATTTATTTGAGTGTCCTAAAGATTTTTCTAACTTTGTTTTTGATGATTTCAATTATATAAAAATATAGTTCTTACTCCAAGGGTATTTTCTAGTCGAATCCTTGCTGTTCTCTTCCTCCTTGGACTGCAGCATGTTGAGTGAAATGTTAGCAGCGCTCGCACAGATACAGGGGCAACTGGCATGTGGTGGTTGCCTAGGAATTGTTTACATAGCAGTGAAGCCCAGCCTCGAGATCTCAGCCAGCCCAGTCCCAGTCTCAGAGCCAGAGCCAGAGCTAGTGTCCAGTACAGATCCCGATCCCGATCCCGATCCCGTTCCCTGTTGTTTGATGTCGGCCTCGTTAAGAGCCAACGAAGCCAACGAGTTGCGGAGTTTCGAGGCAGCATGTACCGCGTTGTTTGCTCATGAACAGTTGAGCGTTGTCGTTGCCGGCCGCTTACTTTGCATTAAGTTATTTTCATTTTCAATAGGCCGTGGCTAGGCTTCACCTGGAGTCGGAGTTGTAGTCGGAGACGGAGTAGGAGATGGAGATGGAGATGGCCTGAGCCCGAGTACGAGTTCGATTCCTGGCCATGGAATGGAATGGAGTGGAGTGTGGAGTGTGGAGTGTTTTCCCTTCGACGGCGCTCTCGAGTGCTCTCCAAACTGTTGAACTTCACTTGTTTTCCCCAAGCTATTAAGCCACTTGATCGGGCATATAGTATCTCCAGCCTCCTCCTTGCCATGCTCATTTTTGGCCTTCCAGGAATTATGCAAATCCAGTGTCGAACATTGCGTTCCTCCGTCCCACAGAGTGGCGTGTGATTTATGCCCCTAAATCGCTCTAGCCGCTACTTCTGATTGCATAATTAATGAAGTTCGGCCCGGATGACAAGTAACAATTTTTTGGTGGGAAAATTTCGGCGTGTGAGCCCCAATTTATCCATTTATCCATCCATCCTCCGTTTAATTTCCAGCCACAAGATACAAAACCCACATTCGTCTTCAGCAATCCCTTGTTGTTTATTTTTGTTCCCCAAGATCGGTGCCCCCTCTCTGGCTCGGTTTCTGTCGGCACAAAGTTGCAAAAATTGATTTGCCAAAAGTTTCCCGTCAGCTATCGCAATTATCGAGAATGCCCCAAACTGGCCTCGCTACCTGTACTTCTACTTGGACCCCCTCCACCCGCCGACGTGGGGGCCATAAATTAGCAATTAAATGAGCTAGTGCGAAGAAAACACATTTTCAAACTAAATATTGAAACGCAATAAGTTCTCAACATTTCTTGGGGGGAAATAAGAAGTGTGGAGACAGTGGTTCCGCAAATGTCGTTTCGTTCATTTTCCAGGAGTACCCTCTGAAATAATAATGGCAACATATTGATTTCGATAAGTGTGCTGCTTGCTCGTTAAATCAATATTAGTTCAAATGGTTATCACATGTGCAGGCCTTAGTAGTTAGTAGTCATTTAATTAAGGTAACATGTAAGCAGAATAAGTCATAATTAATATAGTTTAACTTTAATACCATCCTTACTTTTAGACCCTTGCAGAGTATTTTAACTTTAGTCAGGAGTTTGTAAAGCACATAAGGAATCATTTCCGACCCTATAAATCATATATATTCTTGATCAGCATCAACAGCAGAGTCGATCTAGGCATGTCCGACTAAAATTTAATTTTTTCAAAAATTTGAAAATTTTATAAGGGGTTACATCGTTAAAATTGTCAAAAATTGACCAAAAATGTTGGTTTTTATATTTAAAAACCTAATATGCAGATTTGTTAACCTGATAAAAACCAGCACAAAAACGCTTTCCAAACTAAAATTAAAGCATTTTTGGCTTAGTTATGATGTTTTAAAAACTGTGATTTGCTGCCGTGCAGCCTCTTTGAGTATCTTTTACAATTAAATTAACTTAAATTGCAATTAAAGCAGTTCTATTCCACTGTTTTGCACTTTCTTTGCCTTCCCCTAATATAGCTCGACACCTCTATAAAATTAAGCTAAAAACTTGGCCCTCTCACTCTCGGGGGATCTCTCGATCTCCCCGGTCTGCCCTGTGGCAGTGTTTGGTGGGGTTTCGGATTTGGATTTGGATTGGGATTGGGATTGTGATACGACGACGGCGAGGCCTTTACGGTGAATTGCGCTGCTCGTTTTTGGCGCGTTTGCGCTTTGCGATTAATGCGCTTGTGTAAATAAACAATAAATATTAAGTGCGCTACACGCCGTGGGCAAAAACTACGACGACGTAGAAGAAGAACAGTCTGTGCTCTTTGGTGGCAAAGGGGATTTGGCGCACAATTAAATGTAGCACTTTATGCTGGGCACGATCCGAACTCAGTGGAAGGCCTCCCCACCGGAGAACTTTCCACCTGGTGGGAAATCCACATCCTTGAAGTCCCCCACATACTAGAAATACAATTTAAGGAGTCGTTTTACTTATAAGTAAATGATCTGAAATGGATCAGAAAGAAATATTTAAATATTCAACTATATATGATTAGTTATGGTAGAATTTTATAAGTAGATTTCCAAATCAATTGCTATTTTTATCCTTTCTTATTATTTTATTTGACTTTCTTCCTATAATGTGTATGAATTCATAATGCTATTGGGAATGAAAGGGGTTTTCCTTGATGGATAATCATTGAACCCATGATCGGAAAATATCAAATTGATTTTCTGCTCTATACGCACGAGCTGCATTTGGCCAGTACGTTCAGTTGGCCATTACAAAACATACAAATATACACATATATATACATATATACCAAGATGTATCCACTGCACTCTACCCCTCGCTACCCCCGTCTGTCGTCGCATCCAGGCGTAACGCACAAATTGTATTGATTATGCGGCTGCCATGCACTTTCCTTGTATCTTGTATCTTGTATCTGGTCGCTCCGTAAATGCTCGTTTGATTTGCGAAGCAATCTGTTTGTTGTGTAATAAATTAATGCACTTGATTTCAACGCTTGGCCAATGTCTGCGAGTGGGAGGTGTGTGTGCTACTCCTTGCAGTACCCAGGAAGTGTGCGAAGTTCGTTGGAGGGATGCACCCAAGCGATCCGCCAAAGCAGCTGTTGAACTTTGGCCAGCCGACTGTGCAAATGTGATCCATAAAGTGCAAAGGACAAGGCCTCTTACGCTTATTGATAAATTAATTATAAGTTAATATAAATATCAATCTACAAATTAAGCCTAAGCTATGAAATGGGAATGGGAAATTTCTTGTTGCCTTTGCAAAGAAAATCGATCATAACTAAGCCAAAAATGCATTGATTTCCAATCGGAAAACGTTTCTTTACTAGTTTTCATTAGGTACAAAAATCTACATACTCATTTTTAAATTTAAAAGAATTTAAATTTTTTCCAATTTTTGAAAATTTTAATGATGTAACCCCTTTCCTTTTTTTGAAAAAATTGAAAATTTTTGAAAAATTTTAGTTTTTCCTAAAATATAGCTAGATCGACTCGCTGTTCATGCTGATCAAGAATATATATGGTTTATATGGTCGGAAATGACTCCTAAATTTTATATTTAAAAAAATTCAAATTTTTGCCAATTTTTGAAAATTTGAATGATGTAACCCCTTTCCTTTTTTTTGAAAATTCGAAAAATAAAAAAAAAATTAATTTTAGCCGGACATAGCTAGATCGATTCGGATTTCGACGCTGATCAAGAATATATATGGCTTATAGGGTCGGAAACGACTTCTTTACTGCGTTTCAAGCTTTTGACTGAAATTATAAAACCCAGCAAGGGTATAAAAACGTCAAAAACAATACAAGCAATTTCTGAAACAATACACTCTTCTGCAGCTCTAAATATTAGGCAAAATTGCTCTTAAATGTTAAAGATTTAAGGAAACATGTTACACATTTTCCCTTATACGCAGTTAATGGGCCCCAAAATATAATTAATTTCTTATTAACTCGACTGACCTTGACTTAGTCTTTCGCCGGGGCGGCCATAACTCACTCACTCTCGGATGGATGGCTACACGTTCATATATATTGGCAGACGTTGTTTACATGTTCATTTAGTTAAATGCAATTCGGTCCATAAATTTCACGCTCTACCTGGAATCAACCATTAGATAATAGTTTTATTTTGCTTATATAATGCTTATATAAGCAGAAGTACCACGAAGACCGATCAAAGGTCAGGCAACAAATTACAGACGCATTTCGCTGGAAGACGCCAACAACGCAGAAAAGCGTGGCGGCAACTTGTTCCTGTACTCACACTCGTACCCACACTCACACTCATACTCATACTTATTGTACTCATTGTGGCTAGTAGTGGCTCGTGTGTTTCTGTATCTAAATCTGTGCTCCCAGCCGTATCTCTTTTGGGCTAGTGGCAGGCTGGGGGAATTCTGGGGCAGCGCTTTGCTTTTGATGTTGATTAATTGCAAAAGCTGCTGATTGATTTTTATTGCAAATATTGATAAAAAAGTTTTGTATTAATTAACGTGAAAAACACGCGTTTCGTGTTAATTGGAAAACGGTTATTGAAACTAAACAGAACCCGGAGCAGAGCCAAGTGAGCGTACGAGCTAAGCAAACAAACAACAATAACAGAAACAACAACGGCAGCAAACAAACAAACAGTCCGTGAGATACAAGATACAAGTTGCATTTTGTAGAACGTACAAATTAACGCAGCCGAAAAATCCCAACTAGATACGAGCCAGGAGCCAAATGTCATGACCATTAGATACCCTATGAGTTAGTGTCCTTAAAGCAATTAAATTAAATTTTTATAAACAACGTTGATAATGGAATAATTCGTAAAAGCTTAATATAATTCCCAATAATGGATTTAACGGATATTAAAATGTATAAGAACTCTCCTTTTAAAATCTTGTTCCCAATATCAAATCTTTGAGATACTTGAGGGCTTATGCTGAACCTTGTTTTAATTACAATTATCTCCTGAGTCAAGCTCACTAGCGAGCCCAATAACTTGATAATTTTACAGAACAGGGTATTCATTGGCACAAATATTATATATACCCTTGTAATACGCGAGTACCTGGCATAAAAATGAAAAGTTTCGACACAAGAACAACGAGAACGCTGTGGCTGGGTATCTCTCAGTATTTGTTTCTGCATCTGTATCTGTATCGGTGGGATATGTAGCAGCTAACATTTGATTTATGCTCAACTTTGATATTTACCGCCTAATAAACAAAAAATTAACGCAAACGCAGCTAGGCCGCATTATAGATGTATCTATGTATCTGAACCGGCGTCCGCCGCGTATCTGTATCTATTTGTGATTTTCGCTTTGATTTGTACTTGACATGCGTGCGTCTGTCAGAGCGGCAATTAAACAACATCAACATTGGAATCAACATCGGCGAGTGCCTTGTGCCTTGTGCCTTATACCTTATGCCTGATCGGATCGGCCAGACGCCGGCGATCACTGGTAGCTAAGCGCCGAGCGGACTCGATGCGTTGCCCTCCCGATCCTAATACCTACATATACCCGGTACCGATTCCGATCCCTATCCGCGTTGAAAGGGCAAGCGCTAATATTTGGTATTTGTTTGGGAAACGGCAGCCGAGACCCAGAGTAGAGGAGTTAGCGCCAGGCCACCAACGTGGCTGGGAACCTGTGAAAACCGCCGAGCTGTGAATGATGTCCGCAGAGAGAACTCTTTACAGTTGAGTTCGGGTGATGTCAAAGGGACATCACATCGCATAGGAATAAATGCTCGTATTCAGATTTGCTCCAGTAATCGCCTGGGTAATTAGTCAACTGAAGTGGCCAAAGGGCTCATCACTCGGCACCGGCATGCGGTGAGCCTTGATGTCGATTTTGTGGCATTTTCAGTTGCTACACTTTTCAAAAAGTACCTCTGTTAGAATATTTTAAATTTATTAAGAGAAAGTTAAAGGAAGTTTCCAGAGTAATTTTTTTAAATGTGTCTGTAAATATTTAGAGTGTAGCCTTACTATATCAGGATCTAGGAAGAGGCCACAAAAAGACGCCTGACAGTCTCTCCCTCTCTCAGAGGAGCAGCCATAAATCAATGGAGGCCTGGGCAGCCAACATTGCAACAACATTAAACATTGCTGCATCGCATCGCAGTGCTCCTGGCCAGACAATTGGCATGGCTAATGCGGACGGCAACTCATAAATTTATTAATTTTTAATTAAACTTACAACGATTTGTAATTCCAACATGGTAGCTCCATTTATGGCCTCGACTGCTGATGGACTCGCCAACCAACCAACCAACCAACCAGTTGGCCAACTGAATGAATCCCTACTGAAGCTGGAGCTGGAGCTGGCGCAGCTCATTCCGCCGATGTCAGCCCGGAAACAACTCATTATCCTAATTAAAACGTGCGCCATGCGCGCCCGTTGCCATATATGAGCAATGCACGCGATCTGGCAATCGAGGCGAGTCCGAGTCTGCGGCTGCATGCGAAATTAGAAGATTGCTGCGATCCAAGATTCGAGATTCCAGATTCGAGATGGGACCTCCGATAAGATAGCCCCTCAGATGGGAGCCTTGATTTATCGCTTTCCCCATAGCAATTGCAAGTATTTGATCTCAGGGGTTTTTAGGATAACAATTGGACATTTATAGCATTTATCGTAAACGGATAACATATTAGCAAACTAGATTAGAATTATGACCATTTAATAGATTTACTGAGGGAGTACTGAAGATGGGAATTTGGTTCATAGATACAAGCGTGATTCTGTTAATATGAATTAATATATATTTATGAAGGAAACACTAAGGATCTTGCCTTGGTATTCCGAACTTGATTTACCTGAATATTAACCAGCTTTACAGCACAGAATTTTAATACTCCAATCAATCTTTAAGCTACAACATTTCTTTATCAAATATTGAATTATTTTGTACTTAAGCTCGGAAATTTTACGACTAATATATAGTATGACATAATGGAAATCACTCACGATGCCATCGCTAAATACGGAGCTGATGACGAGCGTCTGTCTCCATTCATACGCACCGTGGACCGTCGGTCAGTCAGTCAGGCAGTGAGCCAGATGTGGCGGGGAGCTGCGATCGAGAGCCATTCACCAGGCCGGGACTAGAACAGATCGGAGGAGCATGGCTTGTCCTGCCCAAAACGGGATGGCGGACCGGCGGCCAGAGGAGGATCCGGATGGGGTTTCGTTCATTGTCATGCGTTGCATTTACAAGATGCCAGCTGGCAATGGCAACATTTCGCAGCAATTGGCCGGAATTGTTGCGGCAACATTGCGGCTGCTCAACATGTTGCTGCCCCATGTTGCATACTGATCAATTGCGGCTTCTTTGGCCGATTCCTGACATGAATGGCTTTAACCATTTTTGGGCCTACAGTTAAATGCTGCGGAGCAACATCTGCGCCGCGTCCAATTGCATTGATAATGAGTAAATCGAGCCGCGGCTTCCCTATGAATGAATCTCTCGTAAATTGTCGGGCTTGGGCTCGCAGTTTATAAATTGTGCAGACATCGGACAGCAGACAACAGAGTTTATAAATTATTTTCAATGTCAAACATAAGCCTTATAAATAAACAAGTTATCGATTGCTGTCCGCGTAAAAATAGATCAATATCGATGGCGATCGAGGCTGATTCGGATCCCTCTCTTTGGGTCACGACTGCATATATCTGCAACAGCTGCGCGAACAAACAAACAGAAGTGCATTTTGCGAAATTAAATTTTCATTTTGCGGTTGCACTTAATTTGGCAATCGTTGCAATAATTTTGTTTACAATTTACGATGCTACGAGTATGTAAACTTTAATGCCTTCCCAGACTTTTCTCCCAGTCTATGCTACACCGAAACGAAATGGGACAACTTAGGATTGTACTTTGAGAATAATTAATTAGGCTTCTTCTGCAGGGTATCTAATTTAATTCAAAAGCTTGTTTCAATGTGAAGGAGCCATTTCCGACCCCATAAATCATATATATTCTTGATCAGCATCAACAGCCGAGTCGATCTAGCTATATTTTAGGGAAAACTAATTTTTTCAATTTTTTCAAAAATTGGAAAAATTTTTAAATTTTTAAAATTTTAAATAAGGTATGCAGATTTATTAACCTTACAAAAACTAACACAGGACAGCTATCCGAATTAAATTTAATGGCTTTTTGGCTGAGTTATGCAATTTTAGAAATGAAATTTTAGTGATAAAAAGATAATTTTCTCCTTAAATTTTTTATAGAATTTTTAATGCCTCCCATTGAGCTTATTTATCTCGAGATTTTTTTTTTCTGTGTATGGTTGGATGCTGCTGTTGTTATGTTCCCATCAGCACCTTGTGCTCCGTTTGTTTTGTGGTTTTTTGCTGCATCCGAGCTGCGAATTTATGGCGACAAGGTGACAGATTCTCAAACGATTTTATCATCTCGGCAACAAAGTGTTCGCTCAGCCTGGAAATATCGTATCGAGTTTAGCGCCAGATATTGTTTGGATAGGAGTGATGCCTACTACTTCCCCTATTTTATGGTGTTTTTTGAGGTAGATCTGCTGCAGGAGCATGGAATATGTAACATAACTTTATGGCTTTGTCCGCCGGTGTTTACTTTCGCCGGATTGGGGTCTCCGATTCCGAGAGAAGCACTCATCAATTCAATTAAAAAGGATGCAAGAAGGAAGTGAATATAGTGTGAACAGTGATCTTACCTTTTTCCTGGTCAAAAGCACAGGTGCCTCAACTTGAAATCCATGACTTACAAAGCCTTTAAAATTAAGATTTCCTGAATATTCTACATTCCTTAGATCAGGAAATACTGCACACTCTAGCCCAATTATGAACCAAGGTATTACAGCACTGAGGGGTTCAATTAAATTAAATTAATATCCCACTCAAATCGAACGGGCAACAAAAAAAAAAAAACTAACGTGTGTCGATACATAAAAATCAACAATAAATATTAAGCAACATTTATGTAAGTGGCGATTATTGCGCCATTACGACTAGTTTATGTAGTTGATGTGGTTCGAGGAGCAACTATACGGCGAGGCCTCTGGAAACAACGATAACAACGAGGGCCTTAGCAACAGCAAATGGAAAGAGTGTTTACAGCCCGAAGACAAAGTAAATTAATGTGTTCTGCTGCGGGATGGGATCCGAAATAGTTTGTTTAGACAAGGAGATACTCTCTCTCGCTGGAGGGAGGCGCTGGCCTGAACCTGAACTTCGGCAGCAGATTGACTTGAGTTGGGACTCTGGGTTAAATATTTATGAAATCATAAAATTTGATGTCTCCCTTCCGTCGGGGGCACTTGACAGTAATGCGACCATTACGGGAATGTGTCGAGCCCGGGTGCTAATGATGATTTTGATGTGCAGCGAACGGATTGGCTGCAGGCCATCCACACCCGGCCTAGTCGCAATCCGAGGCCAGAACCCGGGCATGGCCATTGCCACAGCGATTACGTGAAGTACTCTCCATTTAGATTCCCATTTCAGCGATTTCCCCATGCCGAGCGATGTTTGTTTTATGCACGATCTGTTGTTTTACAATCGCTGTAAATAAATAGAGGCCGCAGATCAAAGGCCTATCAATTAGCACCAATTTCGATTATGCTGCATGCTGCAGCCGGCATGTTGCACTTGCGCCGTTCCCCCGATTTTGATGCAATTCACACCCAATTAGTAATAAATTTGAATGCGCGATGCAATTGCCCGCCATTCTCCTCAACAGTTATGGTGGCCATTAAGTTTTATCGATGGCGCTTCCCAGATCTGGGACCTGGCCGAGGGATCTGGTGCCAATTTGATTTGTGGCCCACTCGAGAGGGCTCGGAGCCCATCCAGGCATCCGCCTTTGATATTCTCACACATGCCCCCTCCAAAAAAAAAAGAGATACGTGTGGATGCTTAACCGAACTTAATTGCAATTGACTTTTAATGCCTATGCGGGCTGCCCGCTGTGTTAATTCGAATTCAAACTGTTTCCATGAAGTGGGAGCCATGTGGCTCCCTCCCCCATTTCCTATATGGATTGCCTCACGACGCTGACGAGCGACGGCAGACTCCAATGCAATCGGGAAAGGATCTTCCATGGAGTCCTGATATCCTTCAAGGTTTATGTTCTACAAAATATTTCAAAAAATCTAATAAAGTAAGGAATCTGTGATTTATTACTTCTATCAATCAGTCAAGTCATAATAAACTCGAAGTGCCAACTCAATTTATTCACCAATCAAATAAACTTTTGATGCCTACTTTAAGTGCACTCAATTTTGGCTGACCCCCTGCAACTTTCCCAAGGAAATTATTAACTGGCGCTAATAAAACGCTCCCCTATAGACCGCCTCCAGTATTGGGTTACAATCAAAAGTGCATAAATCAAGCGTAGTCCCGGCACTGATCCTGATGGCGGCTAATGGCCGGCCAAGGAGGCTTTGTTACCAATTTATAAACAAACAAAACGATTCCGACGGCAACAAAGGGAAGGGACATCGGCGGCAGCATCAAATTACCACAAGATCAGACCAAACCCGAGCCCGGGCCCAAAGCGAAGCCCGCTTCTTACAAAACGCTCAGGATCAGCTTTCACGGGATGCAACTTAGACTCGGAGTCCCCAGTTGCAGTTTACAGCCAGTTTGTCATTCATCACAAAACAAAACACACAATAATAACGTTTTAATTGAACAAAAGACACAGCCAGCAAGAATCCAGAAGAGAGCCAGTCGAGCAACAATTGACAATGTCCGTCGTAGGAATCGGAATCCGATTGTATCTACTAAAAGATATGGTATAGGATCGCATCGGATCGCATCGAGGCTCCTTCTGTCTGCAGTTTTGCGGCTGCGCCTCTCGGTCGAGTTTTTGTCTCTGCGGCCGTCTGGTTTTTCTGTTTTTCTGAAGTGACTGCGACTGTCACCTTTCCATCAAGTCGACGGCAGGTTCGCCGCAGTGAAAGGCTCTCGATGGCCGTCCACGTGCCAAGCGGCATTGTTTGGCGACTTTTGTTTAGGAGGGAAGCCTGCTCGAGGTAATTGATTAGCTGGCTGGAACAGCGAAACAAAGCGCATCGATGGCCACGTTATAAAGGATCCCTAATGAGGTTCATTTGTTGTGCTGATGAACTGTGTGCAAACAGCTGAAACGCTAGAGTCCATGGTAATGGGTGTATTAGGTTTCCTAATTGGGGGAGGAGTGTCTACGAAATAAATATATCTTTATTAGCGCACTATAGGATTTATCAGATGGACACGAAAGTAGTCTTATGTGGCAATATATCATCACTGGTGGAGTCCTAGTGTTATTAATTTTATCATTTTCAGAGTAAATTTATTCTATCTTTTTTATAATTAGTATTTACTCTACAAATTTATTAACTTCTTAAAGTGTTAAGTTCACTAAAAAAAGGAACATGGATAGCTTCGTAAGAATATTAATTGGAAACTAGTTTCAGACTCTGTCCGGATAAAATATCCTTTTGCTGTCTCTCTTGAGTAAAAATATCCTGGCTATCGAGCACTCATCTTTGAAGTTCCCCTCCGCTGCCAGGACAATTAGGACTCACGCCCCCGTTGCGTAGCAGGGAAAACAGAATGCAAAAAGGGATCATGATGATCCTGCTGTGACCGAGAACGAGTCCGGCGACCGAAGGCAAAGAGCTGGCATGTGGTCAGGGGACGCCCGTCCTGCGTCTCAGGATCCCCTCCCATCCTGTGCCAAGGAGTTTTTGCGCTGCGAGATGTTTTTGCCAGACACTTGCCGCTGCGTGCCGAGTCGTTTATAAATGACACACGAGCAGTTGATAAATGAACTGCAGCTGATAATGGATTGGTCCAGTGAAAGTAGCGCCAGGGATGGCAGAAATGCCTGCGATAAGCCACTCAAGGACCCGATTTCTGGTGGTCCACTGGCAGGCGAGATACGGCGATAAGCCCTGGCCGTGCAAAAGGTAATTAAATGCCATTAAAGCTGAGTAGTGGAGAGCCAAGCATTCCAGCAGGCAAATGTATCTGTATCTGTTTATCTGCCGGATGCCCGGACCGAGAATGGGCGAGAGAGCGAGAGCGGCAAAAGAAGGAGGAGCACAGAACGACGACACCAACACAACCAGAACGGAACATAGCACACAGAGCACAGGCGGAGATACAGGCGTACAGAGATACAAAGATACAAAGATGGGACTGAGCGACGTACGATTAACATACAAAAGGATCTCCACGAACTTTGGAGCCCGCCTTCTTCCCACTGCCTCTGTGATCGTGTTGCGCTGTATCTGTATCTGTGTGAGCGTATGTCTCTGTATCCGTATCTGTATCTGTGCTGGTGAAGTGGCGCGGAGTTCTGTGTGCGCCAATGGGCATGAATCACTGTGCGGAGAGGTGGGGCATCGTGGGGCCAAGCAGACACAGAGTCGGATACATATTCAGAATTAACTGAATCAGAATTAAGCCCTTGGAAATGACAAGAGTAACAATGTGTATCTGAATGAAAGGCTTAAGATTAACCACTTGATCTGCATCTAATGCAATCAGGTAATAAGGTATTTCATTTAAGTATCAGTCATTAAAATACTCTAAAATATATTTGGCTAATATAAAAACATCTTACAGGAATCATAGATCTATAAAATCTAAGCTTTCTCAGTCATATTCCCAAGTCCTAAGTCCAACTTACTGTTCCCGAAAAATCCTACATAGAATATGGTTTAAATCGATCTTTATATTATTTTTTCGTGTGCATCGTGTTCCGGTTCTAGGGAACCGGAGAAATTGTCGGGAAATTCGATGCTCGCCGTCAGATTCCAGTAAGTAGGGAAGCACAAGTGCCGGTCAGACGGCGACAAGTGAAGGAACAGGAACGGAACAAAGGCTACTTAAGCAGCCTTGGCGCCAGCTTGCCATGTGTGGCTCTTGTCCGAGGGTCCGACGAAAGCCAGAATGTCTGGCAACGCTCCATTTGGTCAGTCTCTCGACCAGACGTCGCGACCAGGAGACGACGCCATCGGACCTGAATGAATGCTAGATGCAGAGACCTCTCGGAAGGAAATGTAGCTAAGCTTCTGCATCGGAGATCATTCAGATACGTTCTGGATACGAGCAAATAGGATGAGGACCTTCAAACTGATCAATTTACTTATTATTCCAAGTGTATTTTCTGCTGAAAGTTATTTCGCTTTCAGAACAACTCGGGACTGGTTACTTGGGCTGAAACCTTCTGTAGATGTGGGCCCAGCTCCACCTACCAGGCCTAGGTCGTCTTCTTGGCTGGTCCGCAGCACCTGCTCGACTGCCACAATCTTTTTTCCTCTTTGTGGCAGAGTCATGTTGGCTGCGCATGCGCGGGTGTGTCGAAGCCGAGGCCAGAGAGTCGGAATCCAGTTGAGGGCAAGGCATAGTACGTACACCTTGCTACAGAGTCATCTCCACAAACAAGCAAACAAACAAACAAGAACGAAAGGCAGTTAAGATGCATTTAGCTGCAGGTGCACTGGTATTGGTGTCTGAAGTATCTGTGTGCCTGCGTGCGAGCGAGAAGGAGATCCGGCCAGTGTCATTCCTATGGCTGCCGCCGTCGCTGCCCTTTTTTTACCTCTTGCCTTCCGACCAATAAAATTATACTAATTCCTGACTTTTTGATTCCGTTCTCTGCTTGTGTGTTTGGCTGCCAAGGATTTCGTTACCTAAGCGAGCGCACACACAGCCAGGGCGGCAGAGAGGAGCTCTCGCTTGCACCTATGTGCCATCCAGGGGAGATGCGAATGGCATGATGACCATCCTCATCATCGTCTCCATCTCCATCTCCATCTCCATCTCTGCTGGCTGCCTGGCTGGCTGGCAGTTCCGATCCAAGATCCCAGACTGCGGAGCAGCTCCAGGAATGCGCAGACAGTTTGGTTTCGTACTCGGCTCACTGCGCTCGTGCGGCACACGAATTTTCCGAGAGCTAAAAGGCGGACTGCAGAGCCCTAAATGCTCCACTCTAGTCGGATCTCTATCGAATACTATATAGAAATGTAAGTTTTAAAATCTATAAAGTTATGCAAACTAACACTATTTAATTACATGCCAAGGCATAGTGGGAGATAAGCTTTATGGCTATGATTTGTGAATAATTTTGATGACTTTTCTTTGGTTTAATTAGGATTTTTTCTTGATAAAAGTTCTGCAGTTTTGTGCTTAGCATGGGAGACCTAGATATTACTATAATATTTAAGAAGAGGTATTCTAAGGAAGCAAATATTTTATTTAATGTATTTATTTTAAAAAAGGAATTATGTAAAGGGTAAATCGGATTTATTCTTATTTTCTGAGCTTAAAATGTGAAGCTGTCCATCAATTCAGCAATTTTCTTTGCAGTTCCCTTTGAATGATCTATGTTGCAATCAATTCTATTCTATTTTATTTATATTATCTTTACTTATTCTTAACTATATTTTTAATTTATATAATTTTTAGAAATTGTATGAAGAATATTAATTTCAAATCAGATTTATATTGCAAACTATTCGCTTTAAATATTACTTAAAATATTTCAAGCTACAGATTTCACTAAAATAACTTTTCTGAATAATCAAAACCGTTTCGAAAGTGTTAGTTTTTACAATATTCAACCTTAAAAAAATGTATTCCAAGTACTTTCTTAAAATTTTGCTAAATTTCACCACTGCCCGCAAAACCCTTCGTTTTCCCAGAGAAATTCCCTGGCGAAAGCTCAGAACGTAGCTTCGAGTGAGAATCCCTAATAGAAACCCACTCAAGATTTGAGTATCTTTAGGTGTGTGTGTGTGTGTGTGTGTGTGTGTGAGTGAAGAATTCACTCGAGAGCGAGACGAAAAACGAGGAAGATTTTGTCGTCGTCGCGCTGGCTGGCCGAGAAACTGGCGCTAGACTAGGTGCGTGATCATGATCGGGCGGCGATAATGATGATCGCGGAGATGAGGCGAAAGCCCAAAACTTTTTTGTTTTCCTGAGAACTCTCAGCCGCTCTCTTCTGCTCCGATCTTTTCGCGCTCCCCACTCTCTCGCTCACTCTCCGCTGGCGGAGCGAAGACGAAGACGAGAAACGAGCGATCGCCGATCGTCGAACGAGCAGCGACGAGGCTCGTTACTGTATCTGTGAGTGGTGCCGAGCGTATCTGTATCCGAGCCGAGTATCTGAGTATCTGGGTATCGGAATCAGGTAGAGGTAGACAGAAAGGCGTTAGTCGTTCAACAGCGCTGATCGAGTTTAAATCTATAGCGAAATGAGCGGCAAAGTGCAGCACTTGGCGTAACCCAGAGCCAGAGCTTTCGAGGAAAATTCTTTCGGCCAGCGAAAAGTACTCGCATCTGACAGATTCGCGGCGCGTGAAAATCAAAATCGAAGTATTGAAAACCCAATTGAAAAATTGCCAAATCCCTAATCCCAAAACCCAACCGGGTGAAGATCGGTGCGGCGGAAACAAAGAAATCGATGCCTAGCTGGCGCGTTCGCGATTGTGTGTGCTCGGTGTGTGTGCGGTGTGTGTTGCTGGGTGTGCTGGGTGTGTGTGGAATGTCAACTGACGGGTTGTAAAGGGAAACCCTGAAATTCGAACAGCCAGCCGCCAAAGCAACTAAAGCTGTGAATACGAATCAAAACCAACAAACAGATACCCCAAACAGCAGATACAGATACAACTACAGATACTAGATGGTTTTTTGTGAATTCAAAGAGATACGAAATCGGAAAACAAGTGTGTGCTGTGCCGTGCCGTGCCAATCGGGGGAAATATGTGGATTACCCTCCTCGCACTGACAGCGCAAAGGAAAAGCCCCCAGATACGAGTTCGTTGCCGCGGCGGAGCGTCCAGGCAGTGACGGGATGAGCAGAGTGTCCGCCTGTCCAGCTGCAGATACCCGGGAAAGCTGGGAGTGTCATGTGCCGCGGCATTCCGCACCGACGCCTCGAATGCTGCAACATTATTTTCGAGCAGAACTCGCCGTACTTCGCCCACAATTACTACCGCAGGCGGAAAAGCAAACGAAGGAGAGCAACGGTAGCGGGGAAAATCGTTGCTATCAGATATTTACATTCACATTTACACAAGCGTGATTTATTTGAAAAGCGAAACGCCATAAACATCTGTAAATTGTAAATTGTGCAAATAATACATTTATGTATATCCGAGTGTAAGTGAAAGCCGAAACTGAGCACGGCGATAACGGATCCCGTTCCGAACCCGAATCCGAATCCGAATCCAAATCCGAGTCGGATTGCGATCCCCAGACGTCATAAATTCAGTGGAACGACGAGACAGTTGGTCGCTCCTATTTTGCTTGCTTTTCGGGCGATCCATCAAACGGCTTTCCAATTAATAACCGAACACATGTCGTATCAATACTCGACTTAGATACGGGCCCCCGGAGATCCAATATCAAGCGATACCACTACTACTACTACTCGACCATAGGAAACTTTATAAGACTGAGGTGAGTGTCGGTCGTTTGTCTCCACCGATTTTCCCGATATTTCCATCTTACCAATTTTTTTTTGGTCGCCGCTAAGCTTATGTAAATGTGTCAGAAAAATTTGAACTTGCTGTGAGAACTGCACACAAAACTGAACTGAACCGAACTGAACTGAACTGAACCATTATACAATGGCCCTGCTGCATTCGATACCGAAGTTCATTTGATATTGAAAAATACTTGGAATGCTCGCTTCGGGGTGTTGTTCGCCATGTTCGATGGCATGTGGCATTTTCGCCAAGGGATATTTGAGAAATTTCAAAGTTATTCTCTGGCCGAAACCGAGCAGAAGTTGGCTATAAGAATTGGTAATGGGATATACATATGTCTGATATACTTGGGGTATTCTTTCACTCAGGGTCGTTTATGTGAGAATGAACTTTAGCTTCGAAACTTATGCAAAGTCTTACATATTTGGCAGCATATTATATAACTTTTGTAGAAAATTTATTATGAGTTATCAATCAATATTTTCAACAGCTTTTCAAGTAATCCCAATTAGAGAAATCAATGCAATCTACTACAATTTAAAATCTTAGATAATTAACTAGTTATTTATTCCATTTAATTCTTAAATTCCTTATAAAATATAAGCCATTTGGTTAGATTCCTATATCCTCGGAAGGGGGCGTGAAAATCTCTTCACCTGTTTCTAATTTAATCTTTTGCTGCGCCTAATCAAAATATTTCCCCACGTATATCATAATTGTATTGTGCGCTATATTCCGGGAAAACCATAACTCCCGCGACCTTTGTTGGCCGGCACAATAAAGTACCGTTCTGATACACAACTAATATCATAGCTGGGAGACCCTCTCGAGAAGTGGGAACCAATCTTAAAAACAATCTTAAAAAAAAAGGAACATAAAAAGCAGTGGCGGCAGCACACAAAGACGAAAATGTCAATATCCTGGCACATAAATAACCGAGAAGAATATAGACTTCCATTGTGTATCTGCTGGGTGCGTGAGCATCCAAGGGTTTTGGGTCTCCGCCAGAGTTTGCGTTTATTATTAACCAATCTAATTGCTGATGTTGTGCGGCACAGATTACTATACCCTATATACTATATAATGTGTGGATGGGAGTGTGTGTATGGGTGTTGGGTAACCGGAATAAAAAGTTAATAAAAATGTGTCAATTTGCGAAACATTTCGGGCGCTGCGACAAAGCTGAAATTTGAACTTTAGCAGGGGCTTGCGACATTTCACAGCTCGAATTGAGCTGAGTTTCAGTTTATAGACGCAGACGTACTATACATTATTAAATGTGTTATGTTAGTATCTAGTAACGCTGAATGGAGGGAGAGCTTGGAAAACCCTGGGATTGTCCGAACATTCATGGCCCAGGGGAAACCCCCGTTTGTCCAGATCACACGTCGCAGGTAGAGGAGGAAATCATTAGACACGACTGGAACCTGGAACCTAGAACGTAGAACGTAGAACCTGGAACCTAGAACCTAGAACCTAGACTGAAACTGAAACCACACACGCAACCCACGGATTTCTGGGAACATATTAAAAACAAACAACAAATTATGAACAAATCATAAACATATTTATGAAATTCAATTTCATTCACCCTTTCCCCTCCCGGATCTCTCGCACTCTTTTTTAGTATCTTTCCAATTTCCAAGCCGCGTCTTATCGGGGCCCCGAGATCTGTTGCACCCCCCAGCGTGTGCCATCTTTCCCCGATTCCGATTCCCATCCCAATTCCAATTCCAATCCCTATTCCAATCCCGATTCCAATTTAACCATTTTCGACAAGAGAGAACAAATTTCCTTTGCGCCTAAGCGCCCTGTCATATAACAAATTTTTTAGTACAAGATAAGATGCTAATCTTTATGTGAAAAACAACATGTAATTTGTTCTAGGTGCGTGTGCGTGTGTGCGTGTGTGTGTGCAGCACCTTTTTCTTCGTCCCGGGCTCATCTTGAGATAAAATCTGGAAAATTTATAGCCTATAACCAAAATATATAGAATACTTCTAATAATTTTCATAAATTTTCCAGATATGTGAGTTGAGGTCGGGGCGGGGTGGGGGGTGCCTTGTTTTTTGTGCATTTGCCGCCTGTTTGTAAATCAAAGCGCGGCGATAAAGCGGAAAATATGACGATCGAAGCTACTCTAATAACTGAGGAATAACTGAAGAATTGGGGGATGGAGGGGCTCCCCCCACCCCACCCCCTGCTAAGGGCTTCGCTGGATTGAATTTCTATTCGTAGACATAAAACGATGCACTTGGCATGCCGAAATGGCCCAAAAGATCGTGTTGCAGTGCAAAAAAGGTGCAATGTCCGCCAGCAATTGCAACACTTGACGAGGGGAGTGCGAGAGCGACAGAGAGGGGGTTGGCCAAGGTGAGCGAAAGAGCGCCTGTGCATGTGTGTGTGTGTGTGTGTGTGTGCTTGTGCTTGTGTTTGTGTTTGTGAGAGAGCGACCATTTTTTAGTTGCACCTTTCACCCCGATGGGCTCTCTCTCGCTCAAATGGGCCAAGAAAGAAAAAAGGAAGCGATGCCTGCAGGTCGCAGTTGCTGCTTCTGCCGCCGTCGCTGCCTCTGCTGCAGTCGCAGTCGCTGTCAGCGCTGCTGCCACTTACCTGGCGAAGAGGAAGAGCCCAGCGTTCAGTCGAGCGGCGCACGTCGTCCAACGCACACACACACACACAAAGCCAACGAGCCAAAGAGTTGGACTCTCTCTTGCCGTAACCTATAGTCATCCCGCTTGCGCCGATGGCCAGCCAGCTAGAGTGTGAGTGTTCTTCACTCGCTTCTTTGAGTGAAATCCAGAGACCCGAAGGCAAAAGCCGAAGACGAACCGTGCATACCCCTTGCCCGAGCCGAGGAGCATCGCGTCGCCATCGCCACCGCCATCGCCATCGCATCCGATTAACCCATGTCTTTGCCTTTGTATCGTTTCAGAGTTGCAAGCGACCATGCGCGCATGGCTTCTACTCCTCGCAGTGCTGGCGACTTTTCAAACGATCGTTCGAGTTGCTAGCACCGAGGACATATCCCTGAGATTCATCGCGGCCATCGCGCCCCAGCGGCCCATCGAGAGCACCGCGTTGGCGAGAGCATTTAACCTTCAACCCTTCAACGAGCCGCCCTTCCACAGAGGCAGTGATATCAGTGATAACAGCAAAAGCAAACCTAGCAAAAGCACAAGCAAAAGCATAAGCAAAAGTGACGCGAACCGACAGTTTAACGAAGTGCATAAACCAAGAACAGACCAATTAGAAAATTCCAAAAATAAGTCTAAACAATTAGTTAATAAACCCAACAACAAAATGGCTGTCAAGGAGCAGAAGCGCAAGCAGAAGGACCAGCATCCCCATGGGTCTCCACTCTCCACCAGCGAGTCCCAGCAGCCGAGGATCGAGTCCATCTTTGCGGTGGAAGAAGAGAAGCAGCAGCAGCAGCAACAGGAGCAGCAGCAGCGGCAGGAGCAGCATCAACAGCAGCAGCAGCAGGAGGAGCTGGAGCCGACGCTGGTCCTGGACAAGGAGATGGCCACCATTAGCGTGCCGGCCAACGCGCAGGCTATTATCGTCGAACAGGAGCCTTCGACCTACAGCAAGAAGGGACTGAGCAAGGAGAAGCTCAAGCCGGATCCCTCCACTCTAGTCGAGATCGAGAACAGCCTGCTCTCGCTGTTCAACATGAAGCGGCCGCCGAAGATCGACCGCTCCAAGATCATCATACCGGAGCCAATGAAGAAGCTCTACGCCGAGATCATGGGCCACGAGCTGGGCTCGGTCAACATACCCAAGCCGGGACTGCTGACCAAGTCGGCCAATACAGTGCGAAGTTTTACACACAAAGGTGAGTCCAGATATTTCTTAAATTTGCTTAAATTTCTAGTAATTTAAGGCGAAGGATATAGCTGCCAGATTAGCGGAACTATTATTATAGTTAGATTAGATGTCTTTATATTTACAACAAGGAGTTTGCATTTTTTTATTGGGACTTAACAACTCGCTCTAAAAGTAATGAAGAAATTGGTTTAAATATTACAATAGCTTTCCTTTGTGGATACCGCCTTTAATCACCATCTTTAATTAATAAAATATACAGTTTTAGAAAGGATAATAAATTTAATAGTCTTAAGGAGATATTACGGGGCATAAATCTGACCAAGGAAATGAGCAATAATCCAAGATTGTTGGCTACAATTTTTGCTTTTATATAATTACAACTATTAAGTTTATTTGTTGTTAGTAAATTGGTAATAACCGTAGGAAGCAGTCTTGCAAATGCACAGATGACTTTATTTCGTGAACAATTTTGAGTAATTTTGATTAATGCGTTCTTAAAATCTTAAATATATCTTAATATGGCAGTTCTAATTATTCTTTAGATATTTGTTAGCACAGTGTACAGTTCTATTAAATTCGTCGATCCCGAAAGGCACATTTAATTAAGAAACTAAAGAGTTTTATCCAAAATGAATGTCCTTATCCTTGAAGAGAATTTGTTAAATTAATACCAACAAATAATATGAGCCATTTCCAATCACTTAAGATACCTGGTATTTCCACCTGCTCGCAAAAGGCTTCGATTTGCATTCCCCCTAAATGCATAGATATATATATATATTCCCACTCATCGCAACGCGTACTTTCCGCTACCAAAATGCGAATGAAGAGTTCCTTGGATTTTCCCTGAAATTCCGTTTCATCTAAGCGATTTGCATACCTGCTCCTGCAGGATCCTTCGATCCCTCGATCCTTACCTGTATCATTCACGCAAGCGCTGTGAAATCACGCGGAAATTCCGCGGCTTTCCAAAATGAAACACCAAAATGAAGGCGACGGCAGGATGCGTGGGCAAAAGGACACGACACGAGTGTCCTTTTTGCCTGTCCTGCACCGGCAATGTTGGCCCGCCGGTGACCTTGAAAATATTCCCGAGAATTACACCAGGATCGCTTAGCGCATGCGCTAAATGGCTTTTATATTGTATTTGTAAAAATAACAATTATTATTAAAGCGTATTTCGCATTATTTTCCGCAGGATTAGAGGGTCGAACAATAAAGCAGTTAGAGCAGGTAACCGAAGCCGCCATCGGCTGAACCAACACAGGGCCAAGTGTCTAAAGCCAAGTGTCTAAGCCGCGTTTGTCGAGTCGAGTCGAGTTTTCGCCACTTTTCGGGACGCATCTGTGCTGGTCTCTGGGATCGATGTATCGATGCATCGGGACTCTTTTGCTTCCCAAAAGAATTTACGACTCGTCGCTTCCCTTTGTGAGGCACTTGAGAGCGGCAGCGTCGGTGGCGGCGGCGGCGGCGATTCAAATTAAGATTTTTCGGCAAGCGTGCAGAGTTTGCACCTTGCCGGATAGGATATGGGTTGGCCCAGGCACAGACCCGATATAGACAGATCAGATCCGAAAAGGTAGGCCGGGGTGGGCCAGGTCTTTAGCGCAGGCGCCAGTCGTAAAAAGGCGGCTGGCTGGACAACTGGAACGTGCGATTTCGACCTTCTTTGTCCCGGATTGTGTTGCACGCTCGAGTGTACTTAAGCAGGAGGTACTTACCGCTGCCAGGTAGACAACGCCCTGCTCATCTGCTCATCCCGTAACCCCACCGATCGAGCGAGGCTCATGCACTTGATCTGGCGGATAGTCCGGCTTAATTTGCCGGATCCCAATCGCGGAGCCATAAAACAGACATCTGGAAGCACTCCCTGTCTGCACAAAAAACTCAATTCGTTTTTTAGGCCCTCACCTAGAGAGATTAGGAGTTATATTTATAGGAAGGATATAACGAAGTTAGGTATTAATTACTGTACTAGGTGACCATAGGAGAAATGTTGTTCTTAAGACTTGAATTAGGTTAATTAATTTATGTAATATCCTGGCACGGAAACTCATGTCCCAACTTTGCATTTCTCCTTTAATCCTTGCAGATAGTAAAATCGACGATCGGTTTCCGCACCACCATCGGTTTCGCCTGCACTTCGACGTGAAGAGCATTCCCGCCGAGGAGAAACTGAAGGCGGCGGAGCTGCAGCTAACCCGCGATGCGCTCAGCCCGCAGGTGGTGGCCAGGACGGCGTCGTCGGCGGCGGCGGTGAATAGGACGCGCTACCAGGTGCTCGTCTACGACATCACGCAGGTGGGGCTCCGGGGACAGCGGGAGCCGGGCTACCTGCTGCTGGACACCAAGACGGTCCGGCTGAACAGCACGGACACGGTGAGCCTAGATGTCCAGCCGGCCGTGGACCGGTGGCTGGCGGAGCCGAAGCGCAACTACGGGCTCCTGGTGGAGGTGCGGACAGTGCGCTCCCTGAAGCCGGCGCCGCACCATCATGTGCGGCTGCGACGCAGTGCGGACGAGGCGCACGAACGCTGGCAGCACAAGCAGCCGCTCCTGTTCACCTACACCGACGATGGGCGGCACAAGGCGCGCTCCATCCGGGATGTGTCCGAGCGGGGTGGCGGCGAGGGTGGCTCCGGCAAGGGCGGCGGCGGTAGGAATAGGAGGCACCAGCGGAGACGCAAGAACCACGACGACACATGCCGACGGCACTCGCTGTACGTGGACTTCTCGGACGTGGGCTGGGACGATTGGATTGTGGCGCCGCTGGGCTACGATGCCTTCTACTGCCACGGCAAGTGCCCGTTCCCGCTGGCCGATCACCTGAACTCCACGAACCATGCCGTGGTCCAGACGCTGGTCAACAATCTGAATCCCGGCAAGGTGCCGAAGGCCTGCTGCGTGCCCACGCAACTGGACAGCGTGGCCATGCTCTATCTCAACGACCAAAGTACGGTGGTGCTGAAGAACTACCAGGAGATGACCGTGGTGGGCTGTGGCTGTCGATAGATTCGAGATTCTATAGCCCGGAGTGCAGATGGAGATCGAAGATCGCAGATCGAGAAGCGAGCGAGAGAGCATCAAATGCTGTTTGGTTCCAAGCCGTCAATGCTTTAAACACAACGCAAACAAAATGGACTGAATATTTGAATTTTAAGTGTAAATCGTTAGACTTTAATCGTATGTATCCGGCTGCAGCCACGCCCACAAAACACGCCCACAAACCACCACCACCACAACCACCACCACCCACCCTCGTCCGTCAACCTTGGGAGCCTCTGTCCGCATTCCCCAGCCAGGCTGGGGAATCCCCCGGAGCAGAGTGAGCGCAGAGTCCACTGTAAATAGCCGCCATGCCATGTCCTCCTCCAACCGGACACCCTCGTGTCCCCTCCCGTGAGCTGCTGGAGAAGAAGCGAAGATTTCGGAAGAGAGAGAGAGGAGACCAATTGAACAAATTGTATAGAAATGCTAATATATTAAACTACTATATCTACGCGAATACACTGGTATTTATGTAAGTCAGAGCTGCTAGCTGAGGGTCCTGAAGGATCGCAGGCACTTCGGTAGGCCTGCAAGGACTCTGGGTGAGCAGCTCTGGTGTACGTATGCATATATGGAAAGGAGAACTCTTCGACTAGACGTTTTTTTGTTAATAATTTTATAAAGCAATCCATTGTAAATTAGTTAGTTAACGAGTATAATCGATGAATGAATAATGACTTGAAATTATCTAGGAACTATCAGTTATGGCATATGTAGCTCTTGTATATGTACTAAATACACTCACACACACACACACACACGCACAACACACTCACACATGCACTCATCCATAAGCACACAAACGAAATGGTATTTAAACATCGTTCCGAATTCAACTAAACGTAACTGTAACTATATAAACAAATAGAAAGAACGAACCTTTCTGCACTAAAAACGTATGCTCTATAAATATATGAATAACTATTTACATCGTTATGCGTTCTAAGCTAAGCTCGAATAAATCCGTAAACGTTAATTAATCTAGCCACATAAGCCCTAACCGTTAAGCTCAGCATGTTGGATAAATTAATAGTGACGAAAGAAAACTGAAGGAAAAACCCCATAAAAAAGAAAACTCGAGGAAGTGAGAAATATCGATTCGTGCCTGATGTTGCAGAGCACGATTTGTATATGTAACTTTTCATATAAATTTTATTATTTTATTTATTTAAAACAAAGCATATTTTTGATGAAGATGATGATGATGATAATGATGATGATGATGGTGGAGCGATGAGGAAAAAGAAAGATGGAAAATATAAAAGAAAAACAATTTATTAAAAAAAATATACAGTGCTAGTTTATTTATTTAAATGAGGTGGTAATGTGGTGCAACAACTGAATAAGTTCGTGATCTTGAATATCCAGAAGTGATAAAAAATATATAAAATCAAATGGAAAATAGAAATACTAAAATTTAAGGAAAAAAATCCTTCGAGCCGGATTTGAACCAGCGACCTATGGATGCCTGCTATTGCAATCTGAATACTTCTACAGTCCACCGCTCTACCAACTGAGCTATCGAAGGTGTTATCAGTGCAGGTGTTAATTTTAATACAGATTTAATTAAAAACATTGATTTAAAAATATAAACAACGTTTTTTGGAGTAGCTAAATCGGATTTTTTTGTGACTTAAAAGTGTAAAAAAACATCCTTCGAGCCGGATTTGAACCAGCGACCTATGGATGCCTGCTTTCAGAACCCATCCCAGGGAAATGATGCATTTTGAATACTTCTACAGTCCACCGCTCTACCAACTGAGCTATCGAAGGTGTTATCAGTGCATATGTTAATTTTCATGTAGGTTTATTTAAAGACAATGATTTATAAATATAAAATACTCCTTAAAGAGGCTAGATTTAATTTTTCAGTGGTCTAAAATATAAACAAAAAATCCTTCGAGCCGGATTTGAACCAGCGACCTATGGATGCCTGCTTTCAGAACTCATTTCAGGGAAATGATGCATTTTGAATACTTCTACAGTCCACCGCTCTACCAACTGAGCTATCGAAGGCGGTGTCAGCTCAGGTGTTGATTCCAAATTTTGCTCGCTTATCAATTTTGACTCAAGAAGTGCTCGGTAAAAAACCGAAATCGAGCAAAACAAAGCAAAGCGCTTATCACAGCATTAAATACAACAAAAAACACTGCCCCAGGTATGGCACCCCACTACGTGTTGCGAGTCGGTCGGAGATAAGAAGCGTGCGCAAAAGTGCTTTATTCTTAGTATTTAGATTAAAACATAAGAAAAACGGGGCTTTTATTGAATGTAAATTAATCGGAAAACCAGCTATTAAGCTGCGGCACAACGGGTAATTTGTTGTGGGACCTGATGCAAGTGACACTAAATAAGTCAGATCTAAGCGTTCGATAGCGATCAGCCTGCATATCAACTTTCCTTGGAACTGTCCAGCTGAGCTTTACAAATTGCTGGCAAATGAGATGACGGGAATCTGGAAAAACTATTCAAACAGCTGAATGAACTTTGATGCTGATAAGGCTGGGTAATAAATTTAAATTATACATACTGTCGTAGTGTGTCCAGCAACAAAAATTCAGTCGCATTCCATTGATTCTTTAAATCAATGTCAAGTAAATGGAATTACGCCACAGCGTTAAATTATTTCAAGAATTTAAATGATCTAACTTCTAGTTTTAAATTAACTTAAAAAATGTTTTATAGATTTTTTGAAGAGCGGGAGGCGCAACAGAGTTTAGAAATAGAAAATCTTAACCATACACACTTTAAATGAAATGAATTTACATGATGTACACACCTTCTTATACCCTTGCTGAGTATTATACTTTTAAGGTTGTAACTCTGTGAAGGAGCCATTTCCGACCCCATAAATCATATATATTATTGATCAGAATCGACAGCCGAATCGATTTAGCCATGTCTGGTTGAAAAAAAAAAATCAAAATTTTTTCAATTTTTTGAAAAAAAGATAAGGGGTTACATCATTCAATTTTTCAAAAATAGGAAAAATTTTCAATTTTTTAAATTTTAAAATTGAGTATGCAGATTTTTTAGCCTGATAAAAACTAGCATAGAAACGTTTTCCGATTGGAGATTAATGCATTTTTGGCTTAGTTATGATCGATTTTCATTGCCAGGGTATAGCAATTTCGGGTTACCGAAATTAACTACCTTTCTTGTTTAGATTTAATTTTTAGATTGATAGTTCTATTAACTTTATTAGCAATTAATCAATAAGTGCCCAAGGCCTTGCCGTTGCCACAGATGATATGAATATATATATATATATGTATATATATATAAAACAAAAAGTTTGAAGGATAATTTTAAGACCTAAAATAATTTATAGTTTTTTTATATTTTTAAATTTTCAGGGTATTATAATTTTAGTCATAAGCTTGCAACGCAGTGAAGGAGTCTTTTCCGACCCTATAAATCATATATATTATTGATCAGGATCAACAGCCGAGTCGATCTAGCCATGTCTGGTTAAAAAGAAAATTTTTGAAATTTTTTCGATTTTTTGAAAAAAAGATAAGGGGTTACATCATTAAAATTTTCAAAAATTGGGAAAAAATTAAATTTTTTAAAATTTAAAATTGAGTATGCAGATTTTTAAAACTAATGAAAACTAGCATAGTTACGTTTTCCGATTTGAAATTAATGCATTCTTGGCTTAGTTATGACTTTTTAAAAATTTGATTTTACCCATATTGTTATATAAATATCTATTCAAAGAATGGGATTGCTGATTCGATTGTATAATTCAATTGCAAACTGCAAGGGTATATAAACTTCGGTTTTCCGAAGCTAGTTAACCCAACACTAACAAATATTTTGCGATTCTACTAAACGTTTGTAAATAAAACTATACCTCAATTTCAAGGTAAACCGCACTATAGATTGCTCCTGCGATAGCGGTGGGGATTGCCCCAGAGTCTGCTGCAGTTGAGAACCTAGATTCGACCTTTGTCTATTTATAGAGCCGCCGATAGGAAGCTATTACAAAACCGAATGAAATGAAAATCAATCTCAAGATGCAATACCCTTTCGTGTGGGCTCGCAACAAGACAACCAGGTGGGATGAGTCATGCGGGGATTTCGGCTGGGTTTATCGGGAGAGTAAATTAATTTACCCCTTCCACACCCCAGACCGGACACAGTGCGTTTTTTTCGGCTCAATTAAATGACTCATCAGGAGGCTGGGGGAAAACTAAGAGCCATTGACTTGCCACACACAAAGCCGGACGAGATAGAGTCCGCTCGGGGGTCCTTTTTTGGCAAGGACCACTCTCCGATTGGTTTCCTAGGAACTTGGCAATTTTTCAGATCTATCCGGGAGATAGGACAACGCCCACATATCGAGGCAGGGGGCGGCTGTTGGGAAAATTCATTCAATCATAGCGGGAAATTGATACCCAGATCAAGGGGCTTCACCGACCGGCCGAACCGATCGAAGGCCGCTGATAAGCAAAACTGGCTGGAAACTCTAAAAGGGAGAAACTAAGCCCGATAGCCTATTCCGAAATTCCGATTCCGAGTCATTCTTAAAAATTATGAACATTTGTTGTAACATACCTGGGCAAATTACCAATGGCCCACGGAACCCTCGCCGCGGGAATCATTTTTCCTTATCTAACAAGACGTTCTGAGCAATCGATCCGCACTCACACACACTCTTGCCCTCGGTCCTAACTCTTGGCCCTTGCTCAATGGATCACACACAAATCGCCGCTCATGGCGCTTGGCTTGGCCCTTCGCCCCTCCTCACCGCTCAACTCTCACCTGTCCCTCATCTGCTCCGGCGGCTGCCTCCGCATCTGTGTGTGCCAGTGTGTGTTTTGTCGGTAATTATCCGTAAGCTGTCAGTTTTTTCGCTCCGCTTCCTCCAATGCACTTCTTGGCCAACCTTTTCTGACCACGGTAAGTGAGCAGCATTAGGGATGTGCAGTCCTTACCAAAGGGTCGTGATTATACCTTTAAAATTATGAAAATTACTTGAAAGGTTGTTAGCTTACCTCCTTGCAAAGTAACTTAAGAAAAAGCAAATGATTTGAAATGTACCTAACATATAAGGTAGCTTTTATTAAGGGTCTGTATATTAAGCCAACATTTTTCATTGTTTACGAAAGACCTTCTGCAAATAATGTTATATTGCTATTTAATTAATTTCTCACCCTTTATGGGCTAACCTATTTTGATTAATAATAACCCACTAACTTGTGAAACAAAAGGTTTCAAATGATTTCCCTTGCTCTTATGTTTGGTCACGTTGCCATCTCTAAGTTATATACACATATAGATCAATTGATATTGGTCCGCTGGCCGTTTTCGTTGTTCGATTTTTATGACTTGCCGCATTTTTGGCATCCTAATTGGTTTGTTAAGTATTCCCCCTTGGCCTTTACCCTTCGGGCCGTCAAAAATTGCCCTCTTGGCTTATCGGCGGACACACTTTGTCCGAGAGCGCAACAGCGGCTGCTGTGGCCTTCGTGACATGGCCTGGAACGGCTCCTAGGCCGCCAGGAGAGTTCTCTGGACTGTGGACCCTTCGGACTGATAAGACGGATCGTGTCTTCTGCGCGCCTGCGGCATGATTCACCGCACTTGGTCCGAGGCGGGCCACAGGCGATGCTGCGTAGATGCTTGTGGCATATCACAAATATAGCATCCCGGGGAGATGACTCACGGCCGGCGTTTACTAGGTGGCCACCTTAATTGTCGCCCCCGATACGCACTGTCTTTGTTTACACCCGGCGCGCCGTCGTTTCATCTGCCCGAAACGAGAAATCCCAAACAATCGCCACTCACATTCGATATTCATTGCTGCTGGCTCTGCATAAAACCAAGCTCATTTCCCCGCCGGAGCGAGTTCCCTTCACCGCTACCCGAGGCACTGCAGCCACTTAAATTTGGCTTTTGCTGATAAGTTGTCTTTCATTCGGCTTGTTTATGAACTCGTTTCGCGTCGAGCCATATATAGACCTTCGATAGCTCAGTTGGTAGAGCGGTGGACTGTAGCTGGATATTTCACAAAGTAGACATCCATAGGTCGCTGGTTCAAATCCGGCTCGAAGGATCGGTCTTCTTTTTTTTAATAATATTGTTTTTATAATTTTTTACATAACGTGTTACTTATTTTAAAGTAGACAATTGTGTGCTTTATTGGGTATTTAATTTACAATTTATGATGTTTGAAAGGAATTGATAAATATTAAAAGTAACCCGTCTTAGGATCTACCTATATGTATATACTATATGCTTTTAAATTTATATTTATAAATTTATAAAACAAATTTTGTCATGTTTGGCTGCCCGACTTATCTTTTTAAAGAATACTTTTTCTTAACAAAAAGTATAAATCTGGATATATATTGTTGTATAACTCGATCATATTTTTGTTCACATATTTCTTATATTCTTATATGACAATATTTTCAACAAATCAAAATTTAAAAATCTCATAACTAAGCCAAAACTGAACTAATTTCCAATCGGAAAACGTTTCTATGATAGTTTTTATTAGGTTAAAAAATCTGCATACTAAATTTTAAATTTGAAAAAATTAAAATTTTTGCCAATTTTTGAAAATTTTAATGATGTAACCCCTTATCTTTTTTTCAAAAAATCGACAAAATTTAAAAAAATTTGTTTTCAACCAGACATGGCTAGATCGACTCGGCTGTTGATCCTGATCAATAATATATATGATTTGTAGGGTCGGAAATGACTCCTTCCCAAGTTACAAGCTTCTGAAAAATGATAATACCCTGCAAATTTAAAAATATAAAATATAAAAAAACTAGAAATTATTTTAAGGCTCACTATTATTCTTCAAGCTTCCTGTTTTAAATATATATATATCTATATATTCGTCACGTCTGCAAATTTGTGGCGAAGGGCAATGCCTTGGGGACCTATTAATTAATTTTTTATAAGTTCATAAAGATATCAATCTAAATAAATAAATCTAAACAATAAGGGAAGCTTATTTCAAAAACACCCGAAATTGATGTACCCCTGCAGTGAAAATTGATCATAACTAAGCCAAAAATGCATTAATTTCCAATCGGAAAACGTTTCTATGCTAGTTTTTATAAGGTTAACAAAACTGCATACTAAATTTTGAATTTAAGAAAATTAAAAATTTTGCCAATTTTTGAAAATTTTAATGATGTAACCCCTTATCTTTTTTTCAAAAAATCGAAAAAATTTCAAAAATTTTGTTTTCAACCAGACATGGCTAGATCGATTCGGCTGTCGATTCTGATCAATAATATATATGATTTATGGGGTCGGAAATGACTTCTTCACTGCGTAACAAGGTTCTGACTAAAATGATAATACCCTGCAAGGGTATAAAAGGATCTAAAGAGAGACTTCAGATAAATCTGAAGGAGATCATAAAAGAGAAAACAAATTGTAACAGAAATTACAGCCCTCAATTTGCATTTGTCCTATCACAAAAGAGAAGGGTAACAAAGCCAGAAGAGCCGGAATAATAACAACTGGCAGCCAAAAAGGCAACAAAGGCCTCTGGCTCGGCATCGGCATAAAAGTCCAGACTTTTTGACTCACAATTGCCGCAGACGTCCTGCCGCTTTGGCTGCCGTTTCTCTCCGGCTCCTGCCCTTGCTCCTGCTCCTGCTCCTGCTCCTGCTCCTGCTCCGGCTCCAGCTCCTCCTCCCGAAACAGATGCTATCAATACATCATTTGCCTTTGTGCGGCTGTCACAAATTCATTCACCTGTTCTCGGGCCACGACTTCATCATCAGAAGCCGGACCAGCGGCAGCTCAACCTGGCCAGACAATTATACTGCGTTGATCTCCAATTAGGCTGTCGAAACTCCATTTACACGGCCAACGGGCGTCCCATAAAATACTGACTCGCAGCAAGACTGGGCCTTTCATATCGTCATATCGGGGGAAATATGAAGGCAGAAAGGCAGAAAGCAGCCACAGATTCAGGTCTTGTTAAGGTGCAAGTCATCATCATCGCATCTCCTCCTCGGGAACCATCATCATCCTCCTCATCGGCAAGTTAAGTAAATACAAATATGAATGAATTGCTCACTGGCTCCTTGGGTAGATCTGGATCTGCATCTGGATCTTGGCAGATCATCATCCGGCATTGTCTCAGCCGTCATCCTCCCCGATCCCAGATCAGAGAACCCCTGCCCCTGCCACTTCCACTTCCAAGTCGAGTGTTCAGGCGTACAACTCAAGAGTGTTTGCCCTTTCAGCGATCTCGATCTCGATCTCGAGCTCGAACCCGATCTCTTGGCCATATAACAGTTGCACTTTTGCCTGGCTGAAGTTCGAAATTCGTGTAATTTCTTAATGGCTCCGATCCGGGCAAGAGTGCATGATGTATGGCTCTCTTTGCCGCGAAGCCTTATATAGGTCTGGTGTGCCCGACCTTAATTAGTTCAACACTCGTTAGATATTCCACAAGCCACAGGCATCCGCCGGTGCCCATTTGCATGCCGCCGATCATGTCGATGGCATGCCGTCGAAGAACATAATACTCACGTTGGGGAACAGTTTTTTCCTCATTACTGGAATTCCATTAGATCGGAAGAAGCTCAGATGCCTGAGCGTAATGAGAACTTAACATACACTAACAATTATCTTGACATTATTAGCCTGGAATTTTAAACAATTGAATATGCTTTTACAAATTGCTTCTATTTCCATGCAATAGCATGTCCATCTGTACTATCTTTTTTAGATCAAATTACAGGCTTTATAAATAACTTTATAGGGTTTTAAGTTCATTGGTTAGCTAACAAAGTAAACAAGGGAAATGGAATGAAGGAACGTGACTTTTTTTTAAGCAGAAATCACTTTTTGTTGCACAATAAGGATCTTGCTCCTTACACTTTCAAGTCATAGTTTTCTTTAGCTTTTATTACCATTAAACACTGTAATCAGCATCCTTCACCTACTTCTCCTAACTTCTCCTTTGGCTGGACTACCCTGCATGAGGCAGTTAATACCATGAATAAGTCAAGAGTCTTGGTATTTTAATAACCACGCACACACTCGGGTGTTAAAATGGGGCGCCACAGCCATGGAAAGCCCAGCCAGCCGCCTGTGGTTGCGGTGGATGCAGCGCGTCGCTTTGTCTGCAGCTTCGGTAGCCGCAAAAAAACTAAATACAAAAAACGAGAATAAATATATAAAAAAGAAACAGGCGGCCAAGAATACTTTCCAGCTTTCCCCGGCAGACCGAGAAGAACGTACTGGCCGGGAGCAAGAAATCTTATTAAAGCGTAACTAAATGCCACGGATTAATGTCTAATAGGCGGTGGCACCCAACAGGTGCTGCGCATAAATGCCAGTTTAGTGGCCGGTCTGACAGCAGGACACGCTGGGTGGAAGTGGACCCCACATGCGCCATTAGCATATAAGCCCCAGTCCACTAATGAAGGCAACTGCAAGGCTGCCACCGCGGCAAGTTCGTTGCCTAAGTCATTCGTTAGGAGCTGCCAAGTTCGCTGCCCCAGTCGCGGGCTAGGAGGATCTGGCTTGAGCCAGGCAATGCCTGGAAAGTGAGACGGCTCCGGTGGCATATTCGAGTGTAATCAAAACAAAAACAAAACAATTAATCAGCAGAAATCTGGAAATGGCAATGACTGCCTGTGAATCGAATATATTTGTGTTTAATATCCAATTAGCATTTCCGAACGTGTGCCCTGCTATTCAAATGAGGCGAGAAGTTAATTGAATGTGAATTCATTGCAGCATGCTCGAGCCGTGTGAACTCAGCTGGAGTTTGTCTCCTACTCTGCTCGGGCGATTGGAAATTTGTTTGTTACGCGACTTGATAACTCGCGGCACTCGCTGTGACATTTATGGGCTTGTTCAACAAGCCCTAATGACTCAACCGAACTGGACCATTAAATACCAATTTTATTTCCTGCTCCAGCCCCGTTGACCGTCGCTAGAATCCAGTCGAAAGTTATCTTTACAGTTATGCATAAATTAAATTTTAATTTTCCCTTTATTTGCAAAATTCCCAATAAAACGGTGGCCTTTACATCAAGGCAGTAACGCTAGATCTCTGCAAATACAGTGACTGCAGAATTATTTCTTATTTTCATAATTAATTGGTATATTCTACTGCTGGAATATGATTAAATGCAAACAAGGTTGAAAATAATGCATTGTAAATGAGTTGCAATTCATTTTAATTGGGCTTACAGTGTATTTTATATTTTTATAGTATATATATTATATATAAAATGTACTTCTGGAATCTTGTAAACGAATCAACAAAAATGTCTTAACAGTTTAAGCTTCTCAACTTATTGATCTACTAAGATTCCTTAGGTTGTTTATAAGGAATTTCTAAAATATCAACAATATTTGCAAATACTTAACGAGTGTTTATCGTTTCATCATCCCCATACTTCAAGCCAATTGCCCTGTAATCCCATAGTCAGGCCATTACAAGTTCTCCCTTCGAGTTCTCCGTCACTAATTGCATTAAATAAACAAAATAGTTGCTTATATGCGTAATTATGAATCGCATCAGCCCGAGCAATTTTCCAGCTCCCCCATCCAGTCCATCGGTTCAAGCAATTAATAAACTAAAGACTGCATTTGAATTTTCAATTTGACACTAGCTCCCCGCGTCCCAGCGGCCGTTGAGTGTTAGTTTGATTTATCATTTGCTAATTGAAAAATTATACTGTTTTGTATTTGTCAGGCAGTTAGTTAAAATGTTGTCATGTGGGGGTGAAAATGGCGGGGAGCGCTGGCTGCCGTCTGACAGTGCCAATTTACTGAATGATCCGATCGGACTCAGGCGCAGGTTGTAAATGATACGACTGAGGAATTTTTCCTCGGAATTTTGATTGAGTTGAATAAGCAGGCGAATGTCTGAATTTCGTATTTAATATGTAAATGAATTGTGTAAGTGCGGGCTAAAAATAGCCAATCGTCAACTAGGCGCGCTGCAATTCCGAAGCAATCGAAAGACTCTGCGAACGAACTTGATCCCGAACACTCAGCGAACGGATCTCAGCCGCTGCTCATTGTTATCCTTCCGCGGCGGGGCTTTCCCGCAGCGGGGAGGAATGCGAAAATTTATAAGCTACCCGGCGAATTAATGCACATAAATAAACAAAATGTGACGTTGAGCGAAAGACAAGCACTTGAAGTATTTTAATTGTCTAAATGCCAGCGCTGATGATCAGCTCCCAAAGCCGACAACAACAAACCAACCCGAAAGCAACCAGCAACTATTGCTCGACTCTTTGAAGCTACACTGGCCAACAGGAATGGGCTTTCTATACCCCCCTGCAGGGTATTTTCTTTTTATTCTGAAGCTTGTAACTTGGGAAGAAGTCATTTCCGACCCCATATATCATATATATTATTGATCAGCATCGACAGCTGAATCGATCTAGCTATGTCTGGTTGAAAACAAAATTTTTGAAATTTTTTCGATTTTTTGAAAAAAAGATAAGGGGTTACATCATTAAAATTTTCAAAAATTGACAAAAATTTTAATTTCTTAAAAGTTTAAATTTAGTATGCAGATTTATTAACCTATTAAAAACTAACATCGCACAGCTTTCCGAATTCAAATTAAGGCTTTGTTGCCCGAGTTATGAGTTTTTTAAACTTTGATTTGCCGAGAAAATTGTATCACAAAAATTTTTCAAAATTATAAAAATATCAATTTAAGGAATGCGAAAATTTAAATCATAGCTATGCTCGATTTCCGTTTCAATTGTTTAATTTGCAAATTGCAATTGCAAACTGCAAGTTAATATAAGCTTTGCTTTCGGAAGTAAGTTTCGTTTATTTTTTAAAAAGAAAATAAATGAACTTTTAATGAAATTTCAATACCCTTGCTGTGAAAATAGATCATAACTAAGCCAAAAAAGCATTAATTTTCAATCGGAAAGCTTTTTTATGCTAGTTTTTGTTAGGCTAATAAATCTGCATACTCCATTTAAAATTTTTTTAAATTCAAATTTTTGCCATTTTTTGACAATTTTAATGATGTAACCCCTTATCTTTTTTTCAAAAAATTGAAAAAATTTTGAAATTTTTGTTTTTCGTCCGGACATATCTAGATCGACTCGGCTGTCGATTCTGATCAAGAATATATATGGTTTATAGGGTCGGAAATGACTCCTTCACTGCGTTACAAACTTCTGAAATTAGAATCCCCTGCCATGGTGTAAAAAGACAATGTGCGCTTAATTAAAAATAATATCCCTTCAATATACATTAAATAATTCATACAAATTAAACAGTATTTTCCTCAAGTAGTTTAGAATTATATTATAGATTTAAATTTTATTGTAAACCTCCGAAGACATTACCCTTCTGATGAGTGTACTCGAAACTCGCCTCCCAGATGAGACTTGGGAAACTGTGGTAGCTGTGTGGCAGGCAGGAGCCTTTTGGCCGCTTGCGCCTACGACAATTTATGTGTTGGCTTGAAATTTCTCACAGAAAACAAAGGAAATTCCAGTTGGTCCGCAGGAATGTTTCGGCGAGTGAGTGGCGAGCGGAGCTGCGATTGGGCCGCCGCCGCCGCTGACATTTTGCATTTCGTGCAACGCATTCCTCGGGGCGCTGCCGGGCGCATGCGTACCACACACCAAGGAGGACACACCGAGATCCACCATGAATCCATGCTTCCATGGAGCCTGGACCGTCGTTCGTTGCCGGCATTGACACTGATGAGTGCGGCGCAGCAGCCTCGACTGTCGTTGCCAGAGGCAAGAGTCCAAGTCCAAGTCCGAGTCGGAGCAAGAGCAAGAGCAAGAGCATCGCATCTGGCCGCCAAGGTGGTCACCCCAAATGCAACACGCAACAACAACTGCGGCGTGATTGTTATGGCTCTGGTTGCCTGCCTCTGTCTCTGTCTCTGTCGCTGGCTCTCCCTGCCTTGTTGCCCCACAGTTGCATTGTAAATTCGTAAAACAATAAAGAAATAAATTACTTTCGGCCCCAAGTCCAAGCCAAGTCCAAGCTCAAGAACTCTTGTAGCAGACTCTGGCTCAGACAGGCGCACAAAGAACACGACGAAGCGTTGAAATCGTCGTGGCTTTTGTCCGAACAGGAACTGTTCAGCTCAGCCCAACTCTGTTCAGTTCAGCTCAGTTCGGTTCAGTTCAGCTAAACAAACAAACAAACATAACATATTGAGGGAAAATGGCCGTTCCCTCGAATCCAGCCAGCCAGTGTGGCCCCGGACTCGGTCTCGGACTGGGCCTCTGTTCTCCATCCTCCCACAATTCCCTCGGCGGAGCAAACATAATGTCTGACATGAACTTTGCGCGCTGCTGAAATTGCAATTTTAATGCAATTCGTGAGCCAGCCAATCGTTCAAGTCCAAGTACAATTGGACCACCCCGGTGCAGACCGATGCAACTTGTATTTGGACTTGGACTTGGTCTTCGGCTGGGAAAGGGGGCTGACTGACTGCCCAGCGATTGTGGAATGGCGATGAGGACGGCCTGGGTATGGGGGTATATGGGCAGGTCAAGTTCTCCAACGAGTGGGGAAGGGAAGGATCACCCAACACCCGCACCAAGCGATCCAAAATGATGATGATGCACGAACATATGCCTTCTATTTGCGAGGGGCGATTGAGTTTTACTAGCTAAGAAATCCTATAACTAAATTATACAAGTCTAAGCCTAAGCTTGTATTTATAATATCTTATAGGTATGTGATGTATCTTAAAATTAATTTATGTAATTCCCCATAATATAAAAGAACCCACCCTCGATCTTATGAGCTTCCGCCCCGCGGGCATAACGAAACACAAAGCATTTGGCGTTGCCAAGAAGTCTGCCATGACAAAAGCTCCACGCTCCACAGTCTCACAAACTGGGCTCCATCTCGAGTGGATGTGGATGTGGATTGGTGCGGAGTGATCGGCAGAGATCTGGGAGACGGGATCTGAAAACTGAAAACAACTGAATACTGAACACTGAACACTGAACGCTGAAAACAGCGACCGAGCGACTGGGGTGTCATGAAATGCCAAAATGTCTAGCTGCGAACGACCGAAAAGTAAGAGATTCAACATCAGCACACACACAGATTTCAATAATCAACGGCGGACCCGTTGTTTCTGGTTGTTGATTTTCGGCTTTTGATTTTATGTGTTTCTGGCCCGAGGGCTTAATCTAGATATATGCACACAAAGAAACATGGGGAAAAAAGCGAAGAAAATCATCGACAATCAGCCCCGAAAAGTGCTTCAGAAAAAAAAAAACGAAATAAAGGTAAGTCGAGGTTTCCCCTCCTTTGTTGTTTCTCATAATTTTGTTTCATTTTTTTTTTTTCTTGTTTTGAAGGGGTCCGATTGCCACGCCCCCCTCCAGCCCGGCCAACAAACGATCAACGACGAACAACTGCTCAATACATTTTGCGTCTTTAATGGAATTCTTATCGTGCAGCAAATTATTGTTATTAATTATTTTCAATTCAATGGAGCAGGTAAGGCAGCCACATCAATTGCTCAGCTCGACTCGGTCGGTGCTCAAGGGTTGGGAGCGACACGCTGTCTGTGACTGTAACTGCCGGAGACTCTCGGGCGAAATATAAATATGAAAAATTTCATTAAAAATTTATTAGTGTTTAGCCCCGGCTGGTGTTTGCGCTCGTGTGGAATTGAGTGGATTCAAGTGGAGTGGCGAGGCACACCTTGTGGTGCAAATTAGAAATCGCGCTGATTGCGGATTAGCCTCCAGTTAAATGATGTTTGACTGATGTGGATGGGGATGCCGTTGGAGCTGGGAGTTCAATCCGGGCACCATGGAAACCAATAGATAGGTGCGGTGCGTCTCGGGCTCATATTTCAACGGCATTTACAATTTAATAAATATTATAATTGATGGGGTGGGAATACTAAATATATACGCGGGTGGATAGATAACTAATTGGTATTGACTATAGTTTTTTAAAACACGTTTTTGTGGAAATGGTTTATTGAAACCAATTGGTTATATTCAGGTTATTTGGTTACTATAACAAATCTTCAAAAAAGGGAGGCTACGAATTTATTTAAAAACCATATGTAGCTTAAACTTGGTTTAGCTTAAACTGCCAAAAGATATTCATTTTAGAATCAGAAATATTTTTGTCTCGTTGCCAAACCAAGAAGCCACAACTTGTCTAATATTTACCTTACTTTTACAGGTGGTTTCCCTTCAAAACCCTTTCCATTTAGTACTTTTTGCCTGTACTGTCATATGTAAATGAAAACAATGTTCACTATTCATTGGCCATCAACATTGGCGGCATCAAAGCCTTTGGCTGTATTTAGCATTTATTTTATTTGTTGTTTTTTGCACCCCATGGAGCGCCAAAAAGTAGCCAAGCGTGTGTCGATCGCTGATCTTTCGGCTTACAAATTAGAAAAACCAACAGCAGCTCACAGGATGAAGATGAATATGAAGATGAAGCTCTCACAGCGGGCCGATCATGATGATCGTTCATCATTACCATTTATCATGTTCAACATTCAATGCGTTTTGCGTGCACAGCAAACAACAAATAAAAATGTCTGTTTGCTGGCCTTATGACAGGCAGAAATGCCATAAATGTGTTATACGAGCGAATGAGCAGCGAACATTCAACATTATTTTAATGATTTGTAATGGTTGTCAGAATTTTGGAGGCTGTGCTTTATGGGAGTGTTTTCGCTGTTGAACTTCAAACGATCATTTATTGATGGGAATTCCTTGGCATGTGGATAAAATACAAGCAGTTTATTCCAGAAATCAATTGCCAAATAACTCAACTGCTTTTTAAATGGCCATAAAAAGTATTGTTTGGCCATAAACTGTAACTTACTTTCTGAATGGCTTAAAAAAATATATTTCAGTACATAAATATCTCAATTAAATTCGTTTTAAAGATTAATTTGTTCATTTTAAAAAGCTAAGCATTTTCAAGTTTAATATCAATTTTTATATATTTTTAAATGCTGTTGGATGTCTTTCTTTTGTTCCTAAACTGATGCCATTCATTTTACTGCCAAATTTTGCGGTCAAACCGATTACCAACTTCCTTTTCAGCACCCACTCAATTAATTTGTTGCTATTTTTCGGATACTCTGTGTGGTCGCAGTCATATCCCGACCGCAAATTACTAATCAGCCCGGTTTCGACTCCGACTCACACGAAGAGTCTCAGCCCGAAATTTATGCGGCTGATTAGCGGGGCTCAAACATTTTTTAGCAGCCAAACAAATTAGCCCCACTTAAGACCCGGTCAGGAGCAGAGGCTTCCCAAAAAGCGAAAACCTGGCCAACACCCGAAGTGTCTATGCGGACACCTCGACTACATCCTATGCCCAGCTCCGAGTCGCAGTCGAAACAGAGATATAAAATAAAAACAAAAATCATATAAAAAATCGTTAATAAATTTCACAGACGGACAGAGATACGGACTTGGACTGGGACTGGATCTGGGAGATATTAGGTGGATGGGGATCCGATCCGATCCGATCCGAATCCCGACCGGGATCGGGACGGGCAGCAGCTGCACAGTGGAGTGGAGTGGGTAGAGCTACCCTTTTATGCGGCCAGCTTTGGGCCCGAGGCCAGATAATCTAAAGTAAAACCCGTGGAGCATAAATAAAAAAGAAATTACTTAATTTCTTAATAATGTTGAGGCTGCCTGGCTGTTGTTGCCAATGGCTTGTTTCGACAACTTTTTTATAATCCTTTTAGGGGGCTCTCCCAGCGCGGCTGGCAGCTGCACTGTGAGAAATGCCTGTGCGGGCCCCGCTTTTTCGGTTTCTGTTTATTTTTGTATTATTTTTACTGCTTTTTGTTTTACATTCTGTTGAAATGAAATCTTTATTTCCTTTCGTGACTATAATTAATAATTTTCGGCTCGGAGCGGGGAGACGTAGAAGCAGCATCTGACCACCGATCACACCACACACGCAGATGATCATCATCTCCACAATGATGATCGCGTCGAGGCCAGAGCCAGCCGGCTTGTGTGTGGCGAGCAGAAATTGTTTTATGTCTGAAAATTGTTGGTTTGCCACAGCCCTTGATTTTGTTTCTGGCTTTAATGGTTCCCTGGCGGCCAGCCTGTCTCCTGCGGTTTGACTTTGTGTCTTCTTCTCCAGCTTTTTGGGTGGTTCCCCATATGCCATCTGTGTGTGCTTGTGTATTTGTATTGGCCAACTGCGTAGTAAATCATTTGCTAATTAGCAGCTAGGACCCGAGGAGCTGAGGGATCTCAGGATAGCGTGTAGGCAGGCAGCGTTAATTTGAATATAATTGTGAAGAATCAAAGTCTCTGGCATGCAGGTCCGTGTGATCAACTATAATCCTATATGCAGCAGGCGATTTCAAGTAAATAAATACCACTAAACATCCGAAGTAGGAATTTAAATAATCTTAAAATTTCTATGTTAATTCCAAGTGATGGAAATTAATTGATCGATTAATTCTTGTGTTCCAGCATTCAACGAAATTCCTTCATAAATCCATGCGAGCTCAAATCGCTTGGGAATTCCCAAATGCAAAGCTCCCAAATCACTCTCCCAGCGCTGGCAAGTTCGCTGTCCAAGTCTTTTGTTGCTGCCACCAAGCTTCACTTTCAACGGCCAAGCCAGAGATCGGCATTCCTTTCGATTTGTGGCTGTTGTGGCTGCTCAGCCGAGAATTAATGTCTTGCGATAGCAAATTTAATTTATTGCGATAATTTTTCATTTTTATTTTTGTCAACAGCCAGCAGGGAACCAGCCAGAGAGGCAAAAAGCGAACACCGGAGCTGAAATTTGAGAGGGGTCCCGCCACAAAATAATACTACCTGTGTGCTGTGTGTGTGCTGGCATATGCGAGAGTCGCAGTGACCTGCGATAAGCGGTACTAATAATGGCTAATAAGGCCATTATAAGGGTATAAATTGTTTTGTTAGCACTCTCAATAAATTCTGGACAAAACTGTGTGTGCTTCACCCCACCAGCTGGCAGCGGAAGGGAATTGGATCTGCTTAATTTATGTTAATGGAGACTCAGCTACAAATTGCAATGTCTCTGTTTGCCCTTTGTCTGCCTCCACTCTCTGCAGCTTGGCTTATATTATTTGCATATCATTGCCGCCAGATTTTTAATAAATTTCCATGTTCGCTGCCTCTTTTTTGTGCTTTTCCACTTGCTGCGACCGCCGTGTGGTTGTTGTGATTGTTTTTAGTGGCTTTAACGTTTATCGCGGCATCTGTCCCCCCGATGTCCCAGAGTTGGCAACAGTTTGTCGGCGCTTTTGGTCTTTGTTCTGCGCTGCTGGGCTGCTGCATTTTTGCCTGATTTTTTCTTCTTGTTTTGTATTTAATCGATTGTTCATTGTTTTGTTCGGCGATGGTGGTGGTGCTGCTGCTGGGGGTCTTAATGTGGCAGCCGCATTTATTATTTCGACATTCTTAACGAACCCCAAATTTATGAGTTAATACAAAAATAAGCATAGGGATGCGAAACGATTCTGTGGCCAGGTCTCAATTTGTAACCGGTCCGCCCGTCGAGAGATCATCCCCAGCTGGTGAAATTTCGCTTCATAAATTACTCACTTAATTGCCAATTTGCACTTAATTTTTCGTTCTCCTTCGTCGCTGTCGCCGCTGCAGTTAATTAAGCCGCTTCGGCCGCATTGCGCATACGCAGCGTGTGCCGGGGAAACTGCACGAGGCGAGAGAGCGGCGAAAAGGCATTTCGCTGCGCTCTCCTGACCTTGTCCAAAGTCTCACACATCGACACGGTTATTATTTATGCTTAAATCGCGAAGATGCGTGACCCCAAGTGGTAAATGGGGGTTCGAGGGCCAGAAGGAAGTTGTTAAGAGTTGGCAGTCAATAGCAGCTCAGATCTGTTGTGTTTTGTATTTACATACAAAACTAAGATGAATATAAATTTAAATTCCTTCTTCCGCTCCAAGATTACTAAGATAAATATATGACTTATGCTTAAATTACACCAAAAAGAGGAATTAAATGATCGATATTTTTCTATAACAATTTTTACGACAAATCAAAGATTTAAACTGTCACCACAAAGGCAAAACAGCATTAATTTCCAATCGGAAAACGTTTCTATGCTAGTTTTTATAAGGTTAACAAAACTGCATACTAAATTTAAAATTTAAAATTTTTAAATTTTTCTTGAAATTTTGAAAATTTTAATGATGTAACCCCTTTCCTTTTTTTCAAAAAATTGAACATTTTTGAAAAATTTTGTTTTCGTCCGGAGATGGCTAGATCGACTCGCCTTTTCATGCTGATCAAGAATATATATGATTTAGAGGGTCGGAAATGACTCCTTCACTGCGTTACAAGCTTCTGAATAAAAGTAAAATACCATTTTTTAGTACATTTTTCGATATTTTCATATGAGTATTTTTTCGACAAATCAAGATTTCAAAATCTCATAACTAAGCCAAAAAAGCATTAATTTTAATTCGGAAAGCAGTTCTTTGCAAGTTTTCAGTAGGTTAATAAATCTGCATACTCAGTTGAAAATTCAATTTTTGGCCAATTTTTGAAAATTTTAATGATGTAACCCCTTTCCTTTTTTTCAAAAAATTGAACATTTTTGAAAAATTTTGTTTTCGTCCGGAGATGGCTAGATCGACTCGCCTTTTCATGCTGATCAAGAATATATATGATTTAGAGGGTCGGAAATGACTCCTTCACTGCGTTACAAGCTTCTGAATAAAAGTAAAATATCATTTTTTAGTACATTTTTCGATATTTTCATATGAGTATTTTTTCGACAAATCAAGATTTCAAAATCTCATAACTAAGCCAAAAAAGCATTAATTTTAATTCGGAAAGCAGTTCTTTGCAAGTTTTCAGTAGGTTAATAAATCTGCATACTCAGTTGAAAATTCAATTTTTGGCCAATTTTTGAAAATTTTAATGATGTAACCCCTTTCCTTTTTTTCAAAAAATTGAACATTTTTGAAAAATTTTGTTTTCGTCCGGAGATGGCTAGATCGACTCGCCTTTTCATGCTGATCAAGAATATATATGATTTAGAGGGTCGGAAATGACTCCTTCACTGCGTTACAAGCTTCTGAATAAAAGTAAAATACCATTTTTTAGTACATTTTTCGATATTTTCATATGAGTATTTTTTCGACAAATCAAGATTTCAAAATCTCATAACTAAGCCAAAAAAGCATTAATTTTAATTCGGAAAGCAGTTCTTTGCAAGTTTTCAGTAGGTTAATAAATCTGCATACTCAGTTGAAAATTCAATTTTTGGCCAATTTTTGAAAATTTTAATGATGTAACCCCTTTCCTTTTTTTCAAAAAATTGAACATTTTTGAAAAATTTTGTTTTCGTCCGGAGATGGCTAGATCGACTCGCCTTTTCATGCTGATCAAGAATATATATGATTTAGAGGGTCGGAAATGACTCCTTCACTGCGTTACAAGCTTCTGAATAAAAGTAAAATACCATTTTTTAGTACATTTTTCGATATTTTCATATGAGTATTTTTTCGACAAATCAAGATTTCAAAATCTCATAACTAAGCCAAAAAAGCATTAATTTTAATTCGGAAAGCAGTTCTTTGCAAGTTTTCAGTAGGTTAATAAATCTGCATACTCAGTTGAAAATTCAATTTTTGGCCAATTTTTGAAAATTTTAATGATGTAACCCCTTTCCTTTTTTTCAAAAAATTGAACATTTTTGAAAAATTTTGTTTTCGTCCGGAGATGGCTAGATCGACTCGCCTTTTCATGCTGATCAAGAATATATATGATTTAGAGGGTCGGAAATGACTCCTTCACTGCGTTACAAGCTTCTGAATAAAAGTAAAATACCATTTTTTAGTACATTTTTCGATATTTTCATATGAGTATTTTTTCGACAAATCAAGATTTCAAAATCTCATAACTAAGCCAAAAAAGCATTAATTTTAATTCGGAAAGCAGTTCTTTGCAAGTTTTCAGTAGGTTAATAAATCTGCATACTCAGTTGAAAATTCAATTTTTGGCCAATTTTTGAAAATTTTAATGATGTAACCCCTTTCCTTTTTTTCAAAAAATTGAACATTTTTGAAAAATTTTGTTTTCGTCCGGAGATGGCTAGATCGACTCGCCTTTTCATGCTGATCAAGAATATATATGATTTAGAGGGTCGGAAATGACTCCTTCACTGCGTTACAAGCTTCTGAATAAAAGTAAAATACCATTTTTTAGTACATTTTTCGATATTTTCATATGAGTATTTTTTCGACAAATCAAGATTTCAAAATCTCATAACTAAGCCAAAAAAGCATTAATTTTAATTCGGAAAGCAGTTCTTTGCAAGTTTTCAGTAGGTTAATAAATCTGCATACTCAGTTGAAAATTCAATTTTTGGCCAATTTTTGAAAATTTTAATGATGTAACCCCTTTCCTTTTTTTCAAAAAATTGAACATTTTTGAAAAATTTTGTTTTCGTCCAAAGATGGCTAGATCGACTCGCCTTTTCATGCTGATCAAGAATATATATGATTTAGAGGGTCGGAAATGACTCCTTCACTGCGTTACAAGCTTCTGAATAAAAGTAAAATACCATTTTTTAGTACATTTTTCGATATTTTCATATGAGTATTTTTTCGACAAATCAAGATTTCAAAATCTCATAACTAAGCCAAAAAAGCATTAATTTTAATTCGGAAAGCAGTTCTTTGCAAGTTTTCAGTAGGTTAATAAATCTGCATACTCAGTTGAAAATTCAATTTTTGGCCAATTTTTGAAAATTTTAATGATGTAACCCCTTTCCTTTTTTTCAAAAAATTGAACATTTTTGAAAAATTTTGTTTTCGTCCAAAGATGGCTAGATCGACTCGCCTTTTCATGCTGATCAAGAATATATATGATTTAGAGGGTCGGAAATGACTCCTTCACTGCGTTACAAGCTTCTGAATAAAAGTAAAATACCATTTTTTAGTACATTTTTCGATATTTTCATATGAGTATTTTTTCGACAAATCAAGATTTCAAAATCTCATAACTAAGCCAAAAAAGCATTAATTTTAATTCGGAAAGCAGTTCTTTGCAAGTTTTCAGTAGGTTAATAAATCTGCATACTCAGTTGAAAATTCAATTTTTGGCCAATTTTTGAAAATTTTAATGATGTAACCCCTTTCCTTTTTTTCAAAAAATTGAACATTTTTGAAAAATTTTGTTTTCGTCCAAAGATGGCTAGATCGACTCGCCTTTTCATGCTGATCAAGAATATATATGATTTAGAGGGTCGGAAATGACTCCTTCACTGCGTTACAAGCTTCTGAATAAAAGTAAAATACCATTTTTTAGTACATTTTTCGATATTTTCATATGAGTATTTTTTCGACAAATCAAGATTTCAAAATCTCATAACTAAGCCAAAAAAGCATTAATTTTAATTCGGAAAGCAGTTCTTTGCAAGTTTTCAGTAGGTTAATAAATCTGCATACTCAGTTGAAAATTCAATTTTTGGCCAATTTTTGAAAATTTTAATGATGTAACCCCTTTCCTTTTTTTCAAAAAATTGAACATTTTTGAAAAATTTTGTTTTCGTCCAAAGATGGCTAGATCGACTCGCCTTTTCATGCTGATCAAGAATATATATGATTTAGAGGGTCGGAAATGACTCCTTCACTGCGTTACAAGCTTCTGAATAAAAGTAAAATACCATTTTTTAGTACATTTTTCGATATTTTCATATGAGTATTTTTTCGACAAATCAAGATTTCAAAATCTCATAACTAAGCCAAAAAAGCATTAATTTTAATTCGGAAAGCAGTTCTTTGCAAGTTTTCAGTAGGTTAATTAATCTGCATACTCAGTTGAAAATTCAATTTTTGGCCAATTTTTGAAAATTTTAATGATGTAACCCCTTTCCTTTTTTTCAAAAAATTGAACATTTTTGAAAAATTTTGTTTTCGTCCAAAGATGGCTAGATCGACTCGCCTTTTCATGCTGATCAAGAATATATATGATTTAGAGGGTCGGAAATGACTCCTTCACTGCGTTACAAGCTTCTGAATAAAAGTAAAATACCATTTTTTAGTACATTTTTCGATATTTTCATATGAGTATTTTTTCGACAAATCAAGATTTCAAAATCTCATAACTAAGCCAAAAAAGCATTAATTTTAATTCGGAAAGCAGTTCTTTGCAAGTTTTCAGTAGGTTAATAAATCTGCATACTCAGTTGAAAATTCAATTTTTGGCCAATTTTTGAAAATTTTAATGATGTAACCCCTTTCCTTTTTTTCAAAAAATTGAACATTTTTGAAAAATTTTGTTTTCGTCCAAAGATGGCTAGATCGACTCGCCTTTTCATGCTGATCAAGAATATATATGATTTAGAGGGTCGGAAATGACTCCTTCACTGCGTTACAAGCTTCTGAATAAAAGTAAAATACCATTTTTTAGTACATTTTTCGATATTTTCATATGAGTATTTTTTCGACAAATCAAGATTTCAAAATCTCATAACTAAGCCAAAAAAGCATTAATTTTAATTCGGAAAGCAGTTCTTTGCAAGTTTTCAGTAGGTTAATAAATCTGCATACTCAGTTGAAAATTCAATTTTTGGCCAATTTTTGAAAATTTTAATGATGTAACCCCTTTCCTTTTTTTCAAAAAATTGAACATTTTTGAAAAATTTTGTTTTCGTCCAAAGATGGCTAGATCGACTCGCCTTTTCATGCTGATCAAGAATATATATGATTTAGAGGGTCGGAAATGACTCCTTCACTGCGTTACAAGCTTCTGAATAAAAGTAAAATACCATTTTTTAGTACATTTTTCGATATTTTCATATGAGTATTTTTTCGACAAATCAAGATTTCAAAATCTCATAACTAAGCCAAAAAAGCATTAATTTTAATTCGGAAAGCAGTTCTTTGCAAGTTTTCAGTAGGTTAATAAATCTGCATACTCAGTTGAAAATTCAATTTTTGGCCAATTTTTGAAAATTTTAATGATGTAACCCCTTTCCTTTTTTTCAAAAAATTGAACATTTTTGAAAAATTTTGTTTTCGTCCAAAGATGGCTAGATCGACTCGCCTTTTCATGCTGATCAAGAATATATATGATTTAGAGGGTCGGAAATGACTCCTTCACTGCGTTACAAGCTTCTGAATAAAAGTAAAATACCATTTTTTAGTACATTTTTCGATATTTTCATATGAGTATTTTTTCGACAAATCAAGATTTCAAAATCTCATAACTAAGCCAAAAAAGCATTAATTTTAATTCGGAAAGCAGTTCTTTGCCAGTTTTCAGTAGGTTAATAAATCTGCATACTCAGTTGAAAATTCAATTTTTGGCCAATTTTTGAAAATTTTAATGATGTAACCCCTTTCCTTTTTTTCAAAAAATTGAACATTTTTGAAAAATTTTGTTTTCGTCCAAAGATGGCTAGATCGACTCGCCTTTTCATGCTGATCAAGAATATATATGATTTAGAGGGTCGGAAATGACTCCTTCACTGCGTTACAAGCTTCTGAATAAAAGTAAAATACCATTTTTTAGTACATTTTTCGATATTTTCATATGAGTATTTTTTCGACAAATCAAGATTTCAAAATCTCATAACTAAGCCAAAAAAGCATTAATTTTAATTCGGAAAGCAGTTCTTTGCAAGTTTTCAGTAGGTTAATAAATCTGCATACTCAGTTGAAAATTCAATTTTTGGCCAATTTTTGAAAATTTTAATGATGTAACCCCTTTCCTTTTTTTCAAAAAATTGAACATTTTTGAAAAATTTTGTTTTCGTCCAAAGATGGCTAGATCGACTCGCCTTTTCATGCTGATCAAGAATATATATGATTTAGAGGGTCGGAAATGACTCCTTCACTGCGTTACAAGCTTCTGAATAAAAGTAAAATACCATTTTTTAGTACATTTTTCGATATTTTCATATGAGTATTTTTTCGACAAATCAAGATTTCAAAATCTCATAACTAAGCCAAAAAAGCATTAATTTTAATTCGGAAAGCAGTTCTTTGCAAGTTTTCAGTAGGTTAATAAATCTGCATACTCAGTTGAAAATTCAATTTTTGGCCAATTTTTGAAAATTTTAATGATGTAACCCCTTTCCTTTTTTTCAAAAAATTGAACATTTTTGAAAAATTTTGTTTTCGTCCAAAGATGGCTAGATCGACTCGCCTTTTCATGCTGATCAAGAATATATATGATTTAGAGGGTCGGAAATGACTCCTTCACTGCGTTACAAGCTTCTGAATAAAAGTAAAATACCATTTTTTAGTACATTTTTCGATATTTTCATATGAGTATTTTTTCGACAAATCAAGATTTCAAAATCTCATAACTAAGCCAAAAAAGCATTAATTTTAATTCGGAAAGCAGTTCTTTGCAAGTTTTCAGTAGGTTAATAAATCTGCATACTCAGTTGAAAATTCAATTTTTGGCCAATTTTTGAAAATTTTAATGATGTAACCCCTTTCCTTTTTTTCAAAAAATTGAACATTTTTGAAAAATTTTGTTTTCGTCCAAAGATGGCTAGATCGACTCGCCTTTTCATGCTGATCAAGAATATATATGATTTAGAGGGTCGGAAATGACTCCTTCACTGCGTTACAAGCTTCTGAATAAAAGTAAAATACCATTTTTTAGTACATTTTTCGATATTTTCATATGAGTATTTTTTCGACAAATCAAGATTTCAAAATCTCATAACTAAGCCAAAAAAGCATTAATTTTAATTCGGAAAGCAGTTCTTTGCAAGTTTTCAGTAGGTTAATAAATCTGCATACTCAGTTGAAAATTCAATTTTTGGCCAATTTTTGAAAATTTTAATGATGTAACCCCTTTCCTTTTTTTCAAAAAATTGAACATTTTTGAAAAATTTTGTTTTCGTCCAAAGATGGCTAGATCGACTCGCCTTTTCATGCTGATCAAGAATATATATGATTTAGAGGGTCGGAAATGACTCCTTCACTGCGTTACAAGCTTCTGAATAAAAGTAAAATACCATTTTTTAGTACATTTTTCGATATTTTCATATGAGTATTTTTTCGACAAATCAAGATTTCAAAATCTCATAACTAAGCCAAAAAAGCATTAATTTTAATTCGGAAAGCAGTTCTTTGCAAGTTTTCAGTAGGTTAATTAATCTGCATACTCAGTTGAAAATTCAATTTTTGGCCAATTTTTGAAAATTTTAATGATGTAACCCCTTTCCTTTTTTTCAAAAAATTGAACATTTTTGAACAATTTTGTTTTCGTCCGGAGATGGCTAGATCGACTCGCCTTTTCATGCTGATCAAGAATATATATGATTTAGAGGGTCGGAAATGACTCCTTCACTGCGTTACAAGCTTCTGAATAAAAGTAAAATACCATTTTTTAGTACATTTTTCGATATTTTCATATGAGTATTTTTTCGACAAATCAAGATTTCAAAATCTCATAACTAAGCCAAAAAAGCATTAATTTTAATTCGGAAAGCAGTTCTTTGCAAGTTTTCAGTAGGTTAATAAATCTGCATACTCAGTTGAAAATTCAATTTTTGGCCAATTTTTGAAAATTTTAATGATGTAACCCCTTTCCTTTTTTTCAAAAAATTGAACATTTTTGAAAAATTTTGTTTTCGTCCAAAGATGGCTAGATCGACTCGCCTTTTCATGCTGATCAAGAATATATATGATTTAGAGGGTCGGAAATGACTCCTTCACTGCGTTACAAGCTTCTGAATAAAAGTAAAATACCATTTTTTAGTACATTTTTCGATATTTTCATATGAGTATTTTTTCGACAAATCAAGATTTCAAAATCTCATAACTAAGCCAAAAAAGCATTAATTTTAATTCGGAAAGCAGTTCTTTGCAAGTTTTCAGTAGGTTAATAAATCTGCATACTCAGTTGAAAATTCAATTTTTGGCCAATTTTTGAAAATTTTAATGATGTAACCCCTTTCCTTTTTTTCAAAAAATTGAACATTTTTGAAAAATTTTGTTTTCGTCCAAAGATGGCTAGATCGACTCGCCTTTTCATGCTGATCAAGAATATATATGATTTAGAGGGTCGGAAATGACTCCTTCACTGCGTTACAAGCTTCTGAATAAAAGTAAAATACCATTTTTTAGTACATTTTTCGATATTTTCATATGAGTATTTTTTCGACAAATCAAGATTTCAAAATCTCATAACTAAGCCAAAAAAGCATTAATTTTAATTCGGAAAGCAGTTCTTTGCAAGTTTTCAGTAGGTTAATAAATCTGCATACTCAGTTGAAAATTCAATTTTTGGCCAATTTTTGAAAATTTTAATGATGTAACCCCTTTCCTTTTTTTCAAAAAATTGAACATTTTTGAAAAATTTTGTTTTCGTCCAAAGATGGCTAGATCGACTCGCCTTTTCATGCTGATCAAGAATATATATGATTTAGAGGGTCGGAAATGACTCCTTCACTGCGTTACAAGCTTCTGAATAAAAGTAAAATACCATTTTTTAGTACATTTTTCGATATTTTCATATGAGTATTTTTTCGACAAATCAAGATTTCAAAATCTCATAACTAAGCCAAAAAAGCATTAATTTTAATTCGGAAAGCAGTTCTTTGCAAGTTTTCAGTAGGTTAATAAATCTGCATACTCAGTTGAAAATTCAATTTTTGGCCAATTTTTGAAAATTTTAATGATGTAACCCCTTTCCTTTTTTTCAAAAAATTGAACATTTTTGAAAAATTTTGTTTTCGTCCAAAGATGGCTAGATCGACTCGCCTTTTCATGCTGATCAAGAATATATATGATTTAGAGGGTCGGAAATGACTCCTTCACTGCGTTACAAGCTTCTGAATAAAAGTAAAATACCATTTTTTAGTACATTTTTCGATATTTTCATATGAGTATTTTTTCGACAAATCAAGATTTCAAAATCTCATAACTAAGCCAAAAAAGCATTAATTTTAATTCGGAAAGCAGTTCTTTGCAAGTTTTCAGTAGGTTAATAAATCTGCATACTCAGTTGAAAATTCAATTTTTGGCCAATTTTTGAAAATTTTAATGATGTAACCCCTTTCCTTTTTTTCAAAAAATTGAACATTTTTGAAAAATTTTGTTTTCGTCCAAAGATGGCTAGATCGACTCGCCTTTTCATGCTGATCAAGAATATATATGATTTAGAGGGTCGGAAATGACTCCTTCACTGCGTTACAAGCTTCTGAATAAAAGTAAAATACCATTTTTTAGTACATTTTTCGATATTTTCATATGAGTATTTTTTCGACAAATCAAGATTTCAAAATCTCATAACTAAGCCAAAAAAGCATTAATTTTAATTCGGAAAGCAGTTCTTTGCAAGTTTTCAGTAGGTTAATAAATCTGCATACTCAGTTGAAAATTCAATTTTTGGCCAATTTTTGAAAATTTTAATGATGTAACCCCTTTCCTTTTTTTCAAAAAATTGAACATTTTTGAAAAATTTTGTTTTCGTCCAAAGATGGCTAGATCGACTCGCCTTTTCATGCTGATCAAGAATATATATGATTTAGAGGGTCGGAAATGACTCCTTCACTGCGTTACAAGCTTCTGAATAAAAGTAAAATACCATTTTTTAGTACATTTTTCGATATTTTCATATGAGTATTTTTTCGACAAATCAAGATTTCAAAATCTCATAACTAAGCCAAAAAAGCATTAATTTTAATTCGGAAAGCAGTTCTTTGCAAGTTTTCAGTAGGTTAATAAATCTGCATACTCAGTTGAAAATTCAATTTTTGGCCAATTTTTGAAAATTTTAATGATGTAACCCCTTTCCTTTTTTTCAAAAAATTGAACATTTTTGAAAAATTTTGTTTTCGTCCAAAGATGGCTAGATCGACTCGCCTTTTCATGCTGATCAAGAATATATATGATTTAGAGGGTCGGAAATGACTCCTTCACTGCGTTACAAGCTTCTGAATAAAAGTAAAATACCATTTTTTAGTACATTTTTCGATATTTTCATATGAGTATTTTTTCGACAAATCAAGATTTCAAAATCTCATAACTAAGCCAAAAAAGCATTAATTTTAATTCGGAAAGCAGTTCTTTGCAAGTTTTCAGTAGGTTAATAAATCTGCATACTCAGTTGAAAATTCAATTTTTGGCCAATTTTTGAAAATTTTAATGATGTAACCCCTTTCCTTTTTTTCAAAAAATTGAACATTTTTGAAAAATTTTGTTTTCGTCCAAAGATGGCTAGATCGACTCGCCTTTTCATGCTGATCAAGAATATATATGATTTAGAGGGTCGGAAATGACTCCTTCACTGCGTTACAAGCTTCTGAATAAAAGTAAAATACCATTTTTTAGTACATTTTTCGATATTTTCATATGAGTATTTTTTCGACAAATCAAGATTTCAAAATCTCATAACTAAGCCAAAAAAGCATTAATTTTAATTCGGAAAGCAGTTCTTTGCAAGTTTTCAGTAGGTTAATAAATCTGCATACTCAGTTGAAAATTCAATTTTTGGCCAATTTTTGAAAATTTTAATGATGTAACCCCTTTCCTTTTTTTCAAAAAATTGAACATTTTTGAAAAATTTTGTTTTCGTCCAAAGATGGCTAGATCGACTCGCCTTTTCATGCTGATCAAGAATATATATGATTTAGAGGGTCGGAAATGACTCCTTTATTGCGTTACAAACTTCTGAATAAAAGTAAAATACCATTTTTTAGTACATTTTTCGATATTTTCATATGAGTATTTTTTCGACAAATCAAGATTTCAAAATCTCATAACTAAGCCAAAAAAGCATTAATTTTAATTCGGAAAGCAGTTCTTTGCAAGTTTTCAGTAGGTTAATAAATCTGCATACTCAGTTGAAAATTCAATTTTTGGACAATTTTTGAAAATTTTAATGATGTAACCCCTTTCCTTTTTTTCAAAAAATTGAACATTTTTGAAAAATTTTGTTTTCGTCCAAAGATGGCTAGATCGACTCGCCTTTTCATGCTGATCAAGAATATATATGATTTAGAGGGTCGGAAATGACTCCTTCACTGCGTTACAAACTTCTGAATAAAAGTAAAATACCATTTTTTAGTACATTTTTCGATATTTTCATATGAGTATTTTTTCGACAAATCAAGATTTCAAAATCTCATAACTAAGCCAAAAAAGCATTAATTTTAATTCGGAAAGCAGTTCTTTGCAAGTTTTCAGTAGGTTAATAAATCTGCATACTCAGTTGAAAATTCAATTTTTGGCCAATTTTTGAAAATTTTAATGATGTAACCCCTTTCCTTTTTTTCAAAAAATTGAACATTTTTGAACAATTTTGTTTTCGTCCAAAGATGGCTAGATCGACTCGCCTTTTCATGCTGATCAAGAATATATATGATTTAGAGGGTCGGAAATGACTCCTTCACTGCGTTACAAGCTTCTGAATAAAAGTAAAATACCATTTTTTAGTACATTTTTCGATATTTTCATATGAGTATTTTTTCGACAAATCAAGATTTCAAAATCTCATAACTAAGCCAAAAAAGCATTAATTTTAATTCGGAAAGCAGTTCTTTGCAAGTTTTCAGTAGGTTAATAAATCTGCATACTCAGTTGAAAATTCAATTTTTGGCCAATTTTTGAAAATTTTAATGATGTAACCCCTTTCCTTTTTTTCAAAAAATTGAACATTTTTGAACAATTTTGTTTTCGTCCGGAGATGGCTAGATCGACTCGCCTTTTCATGCTGATCAAGAATATATATGATTTAGAGGGTCGGAAATGACGTCTTCACTGCGTTACAAGCTTCTGAATAAAAGTAAAATACCATTTTTTAGTACATTTTTCGATATTTTCATATGAGTATTTTTTCGACAAATCAAGATTTCAAAATCTCATAACTAAGCCAAAAAAGCATTAATTTTAATTCGGAAAGCAGTTCTTTGCAAGTTTTCAGTAGGTTAATAAATCTGCATACTCAGTTGAAAATTCAATTTTTGGCCAATTTTTGAAAATTTTAATGATGTAACCCCTTTCCTTTTTTTCAAAAAATTGAACATTTTTGAAAAATTTTGTTTTCGTCCAAAGATGGCTAGATCGACTCGCCTTTTCATGCTGATCAAGAATATATATGATTTAGAGGGTCGGAAATGACTCCTTTATTGCGTTACAAACTTCTGAATAAAAGTAAAATACCATTTTTTAGTACATTTTTCGATATTTTCATATGAGTATTTTTTCGACAAATCAAGATTTCAAAATCTCATAACTAAGCCAAAAAAGCATTAATTTTAATTCGGAAAGCAGTTCTTTGCAAGTTTTCAGTAGGTTAATAAATCTGCATACTCAGTTGAAAATTTAATTTTTGGACAATTTTTGAAAATTTTAATGATGTAACCCCTTTCCTTTTTTTCAAAAAATTGAACATTTTTGAAAAATTTTGTTTTCGTCCAAAGATGGCTAGATCGACTCGCCTTTTCATGCTGATCAAGAATATATATGATTTAGAGGGTCGGAAATGACTCCTTTATTGCGTTACAAGCTTCTGAATAAAAGTAAAATACCATTTTTTAGTACATTTTTCGATATTTTCATATGAGTATTTTTTCGACAAATCAAGATTTCAAAATCTCATAACTAAGCCAAAAAAGCATTAATTTTAATTCGGAAAGCAGTTCTTTGCAAGTTTTCAGTAGGTTAATAAATCTGCATACTCAGTTGAAAATTCAATTTTTGGCCAATTTTTGAAAATTTTAATGATGTAACCCCTTTCCTTTTTTTCAAAAAATTGAACATTTTTGAAAAATTTTGTTTTCGTCCAAAGATGGCTAGATCGACTCGCCTTTTCATGCTGATCAAGAATATATATGATTTAGAGGGTCGGAAATGACTCCTTCACTGCGTTACAAGCTTCTGAATAAAAGTAAAATACCATTTTTTAGTACATTTTTCGATATTTTCATATGAGTATTTTTTCGACAAATCAAGATTTCAAAATCTCATAACTAAGCCAAAAAAGCATTAATTTTAATTCGGAAAGCAGTTCTTTGCAAGTTTTCAGTAGGTTAATAAATCTGCATACTCAGTTGAAAATTCAATTTTTGGCCAATTTTTGAAAATTTTAATGATGTAACCCCTTTCCTTTTTTTCAAAAAATTGAACATTTTTGAAAAATTTTGTTTTCGTCCGGAGATGGCTAGATCGACTCGCCTTTTCATGCTGATCAAGAATATATATGATTTAGAGGGTCGGAAATGACTCCTTCACTGCGTTACAAGCTTCTGAATAAAAGTAAAATACCATTTTTTAGTACATTTTTCGATATTTTCATATGAGTATTTTTTCGACAAATCAAGATTTCAAAATCTCATAACTAAGCCAAAAAAGCATTAATTTTAATTCGGAAAGCAGTTCTTTGCAAGTTTTCAGTAGGTTAATAAATCTGCATACTCAGTTGAAAATTCAATTTTTATTTTTTTTTTTTCAAAAAATTGAACATTTTTGAAAAATTTTGTTTTCGTCCGGAGATGGCTAGATCGACTCGCCTTTTCATGCTGATCAAGAATATATATGATTTAGAGGGTCGGAAATGACTCCTTCACTGCGTTACAAGCTTCTGAATAAAAGTAAAATACCATTTTTTAGTACATTTTTCGATATTTTCATATGAGTATTTTTTCGACAAATCAAGATTTCAAAATCTCATAACTAAGCCAAAAAAGCATTAATTTTAATTCGGAAAGCAGTTCTTTGCAAGTTTTCAGTAGGTTAATAAATCTGCATACTCAGTTGAAAATTCAATTTTTGGCCAATTTTTGAAAATTTTAATGATGTAACCCCTTTCCTTTTTTTCAAAAAATTGAACATTTTTGAAAAATTTTGTTTTCATCCAAAGATGGCTAGATCGACTCGCCTTTTCATGCTGATCAAGAATATATATGATTTAGAGGGTCGGAAATGACTCCTTCACTGCGTTACAAGCTTCTGAATAAAAGTAAAATACCATTTTTTAGTACATTTTTCGATATTTTCATATGAGTATTTTTTCGACAAATCAAGATTTCAAAATCTCATAACTAAGCCAAAAAAGCATTAATTTTAATTCGGAAAGCAGTTCTTTGCAAGTTTTCAGTAGGTTAATAAATCTGCATACTCAGTTGAAAATTCAATTTTTTTCAAAAAATTGAACATTTTTGAAAAATTTTGTTTTCGTCCGGAGATGGCTAGATCGACTCGCCTTTTCATGCTGATCAAGAATATATATGATTTAGAGGGTCGGAAATGACTCCTTCACTGCGTTACAAGCTTCTGAATAAAAGTAAAATACCATTTTTTAGTACATTTTTCGATATTTTCATATGAGTATTTTTTCGACAAATCAAGATTTCAAAATCTCATAACTAAGCCAAAAAAGCATTAATTTTAATTCGGAAAGCAGTTCTTTGCAAGTTTTCAGTAGGTTAATAAATCTGCATACTCAGTTGAAAATTCAATTTTTGGCCAATTTTTGAAAATTTTAATGATGTAACTAACCCCTTTCCTTTTTTTCAAAAAATTGAACATTTTTGAAAAATTTTGTTTTCGTCCGGAGATGGCTAGATCGACTCGCCTTTTCATGCTGATCAAGAATATATATGATTTAGAGGGTCGGAAATGACTCCTTCACTGCGTTACAAGCTTCTGAATAAAAGTAAAATACCATTTTTTAGTACATTTTTCGATATTTTCATATGAGTATTTTTTCGACAAATCAAGATTTCAAAATCTCATAACTAAGCCAAAAAAGCATTAATTTTAATTCGGAAAGCAGTTCTTTGCAAGTTTTCAGTAGGTTAATAAATCTGCATACTCAGTTGAAAATTCAATTTTTGGCCAATTTTTGAAAATTTTAATGATGTAACCCCTTTCCTTTTTTTCAAAAAATTGAACATTTTTGAAAAATTTTGTTTTCGTCCAAAGATGGCTAGATCGACTCGCCTTTTCATGCTGATCAAGAATATATATGATTTAGAGGGTCGGAAATGACTCCTTCGATGAGTTTCAAGCTTCTGATTTCATTTAGAATACCCTGTATTTCAAATTCAATTTAAATTTAATGGCTAGAAATGCTCTACGCATATCATATTAAATGATTCTGGCTTTAACTGGAGACGTGTTGTCTGGCAGCCAAAAGTCTACGCCAAAACTAGGCAAACCCAAGCGGATCGGCGAGACCAGCATCAACAAATAGATAGTGAGGGGCAAGGGGGGACGGAACTCTTTTCTTTGCCTGAAACTGAAACCTGTATTGTGGTTTTTTTGACAAATGCTCAACATGCGACAGCTGTTTACCCAATAAATCCATTAGCTGTACAAACACCAACAACAATGACAATAAATTTAGCAATTGACAAACAAAAGCGCTGCCTGGGTGTGACCAATAATCGATAATTGTAGACTAATTTATCATTAATAAATACAAGAACGCTGGCTGAACGAAAATGAAACTGCAATAAATTTATAAATATATTTATTTGAATAAAATGATTATGTTAAAAAGTCTCCTATAAATAATGCATTCGATATTGAATTTATATTCGTTTCTTTTGACACTGCTAACCAGATGTGACTGCCAAGCCTCATGAATTTCTCAGCAAATTTTAAAAGCAAATTTATCTGAATTTTTAAACCAATTTTATAAACAGATGTGACTTGACTTGACTCTTGAATGTTTTAGCTAATTTTATGGCCTGGCTTTGATATGGCAGATAAAGTGCGTTCGATTTTATAAGCTTCTTATTATTACCCTATCGTCCTAGGCTGGGCTCCCTGGTTGACGTGGTGCATCCCAGCTGTGTAATTAGCGACTGGAAAATAGTAGTTGCTATTGCCGCTTATCTACACATCGTGGCTGTGGCGACTGGCGTAGACATCACAGCGCCAGCGGTGAGCCAATGTGCCGATGTGCAGTGACGTTGGCAACAGCGCAAAACAAAAGACTCAGGCAACAAACTTGAAACCGCTGCGGCACATTTCTTTGCTTATCAAGTCGCAAGTGAGTGTGCGGTGTGTGGTGTGTGTGCTTGTGTAGCGAAGCGTAGCTGTATCTTATCTGGCCAATCAATCTTTGTTGTTTGTTTTAAACACGTTTCATAAAAATTAATTTTTTTATTTATTGAGCAAAGGCATTTGATGGCGTGCTGTGAATGATCCACTGCGAGAGATACGTCCGACAGTCGTGTGCTACACAAAACCCACCACCGGAGGGAAAGAGCGATGGGAGGAGAAACACCTGCTGGGCAACCCTGCCTCTGTACCGGCTCGAACCCGGCCCTCTCTGGTTGTTGTTGCGTTATTATCATATGATATCATCACCCGAAATTCCTCGCTCGCAAATAAATCCTACATCTAAATAAATTTCAAATTCTTGGCTCAACGCACACACGTATCTCCCGCTGCTTTGTTTGCATAGCATCGGCAGCGCTGCTCAACATCATAAAATATTAATTAATTAGTCGAGGAAAGAAAAAAGGTCTGTCTCTCTCGGTTAGAAAGCGTGCTCCACTCCGTGTGCGCGTCTTTGGCAGTAAAACTCTTCAGATAAGCTTAATCATTAATTTCTTTTGTATTTGCTCAGCCCCAAAACACAAGATCAAGCTCAAACACAAACTGAAACAAGTTCAAGTTTATGGCCCGCTATCTGTCCTCGCTCTTTCCCACTCTGGGGCTGCTACACTTGCTCTTGAAGAAGTTGTTAAAGTTCTGTTTATTGACTCGAAAACGATGAGAAAATCAGCCAAATATTGTTCGTCTCTGCTCGCTGAGCTGATTTGGTCGATAAGCAATTTTATTTTTATGCCATGATTAAATGATTCTTTATGTGCTTCAACGAGAGGAGTTGAGAACACGAAACTTGTTTTCAAAATAGTATTAACCCGTTAACGGTTTTTTTTCGGAGGCCATAAAGCTTAAGAATTTTTTTAACTCATTTTATGGGGGCAGTAATTGCTGTTTAAACACTGATATGGGAACTATTTACTTATATTTTAATTGCTAAACAATCTGTAATGAAACCGCATTAATAGAATGTAATATAAAGTTGGTATAACATAAAGAGGTCTTATTAGCCCTTTTAGTATTTTCCTTTGCCTTCAGCGGGTTAACACCAGTGCGGTCGCACAGGGCGTATGCGCAATAAGGAAATGCCAGCCAACTTAAAAGGCTTTTAATGTCAGCCTACGCCCCAGTGCACCACTGAAGTTCAAGTGCAGGCATCAATAAGGAAAAAGAGTCGTAAAAAGAACAAAAAGTTGTAATAAAAAGTACTTATTTAATAGAGTATATATATATTTGTATCCCGTATTGCCCAGCTGCCACGAGCTGTGGGAGCTGACAAAAAAGGCAGCCACTAAATCAATCTGCAACAATTAATGTTAATGCTTCATAAAATGTTGAATATATTGCCTATAGCTAGCTTATTGTTCCTATTTGTATCTCACACTGCTATATAGCGATTCATGGCGCGCACGTTTTTGTAATATGTCACATCAAACTATGCGCAGTCCGTTGCATTGGCAATTAGTTAACCACTACTTAAACGGCAGCAACAACAAGTGGGAACAACAAACGGCAATGCAACCGCAAATTAAATTGCTAACAAATTACAAAACAATTTAGAAGGCATTCCGAAAATGGCAACCCACGATCCGAGACCGTTGGATGCGCCAAGCATTTTAACTAAACAATTTAAATCGAAGGTGACGAGCGGCATACACTTTACAATTGAATTAGAAATAAAAAATATATAACAAAACCTTAAGGATAATATATCTTAAATTATACATATTAGACAAAATGTATAGTTTATTTTCTACTGAATAAATTAAAAATATTTTCCTGAAATATTTAAATATATAACATAACATAAATGTATTCACAAGCTCCAAGCCAAATAATGCATGCCTTGAGTAAGTATTTACCTTGTATTAACATCAGGCAAAACTATTTGCGGCATTTGTCGACAAGATTTCCATTTTGTAAGAAAATATTTCATTTGACAGCCGCAATTTAAATGGCCAACAACATGTGCATTAAGACAGCTGGAATTTTCGAATATTTGTTGATGGCTTCACCAAAATTGGCCTCCAAATACCCACAAAAAAAAACAACGCTATTTAATTCTCAAACAGTTCTAACAAGCTCCCCTCACCGTCTTGCATGGTCACGTTGGTGGTCCGTCGGGCAATTGCCGGCTCACGTTTTCCAACTCATGGTGGCGGCTTTTCGGCGTACGAAAATCACTTGAGCCGCCGTTGGGGCAGCTGCTGCGTGGAAATATTTTAAATAGTTTTCTAATAGCAGCGGCGAATAAAACTGCTGCCCTCTATGGCCGGCAATTGGGTTTCAAGTCAAAATAAAAAAGCAAAGCTCATAACCATAAGGATTTAAGTAGCCATCACACCATGCCAAAAGCGTTTGCCTTGGGATGATGGTTCTTGGAAATTACAGTGATTATCAGGGGGGAAAAGGCTTAAACTACTTGGGAGATTCACTGCAGGGCAGACTTTGTTGCTTAGTTCTATTCTGCAAATATAAATAAATAGTTTATAAAATATATATAAGAAATGCCTAACTTTATCTTACTTCTCCTACACGCCTTAGCAATTAAATCAAAGTCGAAGAGTAAATAATAGCTGTAGAAGGACTGGCAAACCTATAACCTTATTGAACTTAAATGGAATAAGAAAAAATATATATTTCTATGCCTCATCAGATTCCCAGAGCTCAGATATTTATTTTTGGAGCGCTTCCAATTCGCTTTTCAAGGCCGACAAATTCTTTGATCGCTCGCCGAATCGTCTGCGATGCGTAAACAAGCGCCTCCAATTGCCCCATAAAAACACAATTGCAGACAATTTGTCGCCAAACCGAAAAAAAACGAAGAGCCACCATTTATTTGAGCTGAACAAGTTTTGCGATGTGCGACGAGTATCGATTACAATTGCACTCGAATGTTTACGCTCTCCGATTTGGGAAACTTTCGAGCCGCGAGGCCCCACAAAGTCTAGCATAATAAAGCCCGAAAAAACAACAAACATGCGAGCTGGCTAAATACGGTTGGTTCGACGATCGAAAGGGGTGCCGGAGCTGTCTTAATAATTCTTTTTATTATTAATAAATAAGACTTAGTGGGGCCGCGTGTTGTTGTTACTGTTCTGACTGCCGCTGCCGCTCGGTCTGCTTATACTTTATTTTATGGCTGCTTAAATAAACAAAAGGCGTGTGGCTTGGGCTTTGGCTTTGGCCAAGGCTTCGCATTCGCCATCGACTGCGACTTTGAAAAGCGTTTAAGCGGCTTTGAGCTCGAAGATCTGTCAGAGATCTGAGATCTTTCGTCTTTTCGGCTGCTGTCATCGCTGAAAAATTTCGCCAGCCCCTGCCGTTGTTGTTTGTGTTTCACATTATTATTATTATTATTATTATTATCAGCCGTTGTCGATGTGTTATATTATTTTTTTAAGGTGCTGCTGGGTGTGACAAATTAACGTCGTGGTGCCCGAGCAGCTACAAAAATCCTCAACAAAAGCCGCGCGACGTCAAAACGACGTGCAAAACTTGTGGAGCCAAATTGTCTGGTTGGTTGTTTGTTTAAGCTGATTTGTTGTTGATTTCGCTGTTGTTGCGGCCCGCGAGTGTGTGTGCATATACTGTGAGTGTGTGTACATACGGTTAGAAAGTTAGAGGCTTAACATTATTTATTCGGTCATATTTTAAGTGGAATTATTTTGCTCAAGTCTATTTATACTTCTAAGGGGTCCAAAGAACGCAGTTCTTTATACTTTACTACTACTGCAATGAAATAAAATAAACAATGGTATAAAATTCAATTACAAAAGCATTTTCTTGAATGCCATTGAGTGAGGAACATAGTTTTCTATATTTATTAATAAACTTACATTGTTTATACCCTTACTGTGTTTTTATTTAGAAGCTCGCAACGCAGTGAAGGAGTCGTTTCCGATCCTATAAATCATATATATTATTGATCAGGATCGACAGCAGAATCGATTAAGCTATGCCCGGTTGAAAAATAATTTTATATTATATTATATATATAAATATATTATATTATATTTATTGCCAAAATTGGCAAAAAATTGAATTTATTTAAATTTTAAACTGAGTATGCAGATTAATTAACCTACTAAAAACTAGCATAGAACCGCTTTCCGAATTAAGATTAATGCTTTTTTGGCTTAGTTATGCGATTTTTAAATCTTGATTTGTCGAAAAAATACTCATATGAAAATATCGAAAAATGTACTAAAAAATGGTATTTTACTTTTATTCAGAAGCTTGTAACATAGTGAAGGAGTCATTTCCGACCCTATAAATCATATATATTCTTGATCAGCATCAACAGCAGAATCGATCTAGCCATCTCCGGCAAAAAAACAAAATTTTCAAAAATATTCGATTTTTTCAAAAAAAAGGAAAGGGGTTACATCATTAAAATTTTCAAAAATTGGCAAAAAATAAAATTTTTTTAAATTTAAAATTGAGTAAGCAGAATTTTTAAGCTAATAAAAACTAACATGGGAAAGCTTGCCGAATCAAAATAAATGCATTTTTGACTTAGTTATGAAGTTTTAAATATTTGATTTGTCGAAAAAAATTCCTTTAAAATTGATTTGATTAAATTATATATTTTGATTATTATATTAAACTTGTAGTTTAAACATTTGGGGTTTCTCAAAAGCTTTCAGTTTTTATACCCTTGTTTAGTTTGTGCTAACATGGTGTGATGCTAACTTAATATTGAAATGCTGCCAAAAACAAGTCAAAGTCAAGTTTTTACGAGTCGCCCGAGCCATAAATTACCATCCACTTATGGTTTTTGATTATTTTTGAATGTTCCACGGTTTCGGTAATTTATGGAATTTTTATTTATGAAATGCGCAATTTAGAAATAAATATGCGAGTGGTTGCTGGCCACTCCGTCAAAATGGGTCACTAAGCCTGACAGTTATAGGGCAATATACAAGCAGGCAGTCTCTCGCCGAGCGACTTGGCCAGAACAAAAGACTGAAGCAGCGAACGCGATGTGGGTGCTGCACGTACTCTCGGATCCATTCACAATTAGGCATGCAAATCAACGCTGTCAACGTAATTAAATCGTAATGACCGACAGTCCAACTAACGGTTCCAGATGTCATAAACTACATCCATTCCGTTGGCCGGGGGGCGCCGGAGTGGCAACTGGGTTTGTCGCACTAAAAGTAAACAATATCTTAATGGCAAATTAAAGCCGCAAACCAGCAGCAGCAGCAGCTTCACCACACCCCCACGCTTGGACCTCCCCGGCGAGTGTTTATTTTATTGCATTTAACTCTTATTGTATCTCTATTATTTTCAGGAAAATAAAAATCCAAGTCTATTTCCACGATTGCGGTTTTGTGGCTAACACTTTGCTTATGCGCTATTATTTATTCGCCAGTTGGGGTGTGTTTCACCCTGCTTGGACGCGTGGGCGGGTGCTGCTGCTGCTGCTGCTGCTCAACCTGGCAACACTTTCGAAGGTGTTGGTGCTTGAAAACCGAGCACAAGTCCCCAAGAGATTAATGCGGATCAAAAGTGATAGTGGGCAGGCATTGAATGAGCCGAGTAATAATGGAAGATATAATGCTGTCGGTCTAAAAGTGTAAAATATATTTTAAGTATCAAATCAATAATGATAAAGGGGAATTTATTTGTATTTTTTGCATAAATTCAAAAGGGATAATAATCTATTATTTAATGACGGAAAGGAATAATAATAAATAAATAAATAATATTCCCTCGCTGGGTTTAATTACATAAATCGCACTAAAGAAGTCATTTCCGACCCTATAAAGTATATCGAATCGATCTGATGGATTTGCATACTGCTACTACTGTTGGCTTCTTTGAAAAATATTTGTCCTTGGGTTAAACACATTTTAACAAAACTCTTTGTTAGCTTGTTATCTTATCATTAACTCCCACCTATTAATTACGCCTTATTTATATTTTTAGTATAGTTGAACTCAAAGTCCAATATTTTTAACTCAAATAACAGGATTAACTCTGGCGGCAGGTTGGCTCCTTCACGCTTTTGGCCAGGCTCCGATCGTTGTTGCTTTGGTATTATTCATTAGCGTATTGGCCACGTCAATTTTTCATGATTAAAAGCGAAATGTGTTGGCATTAAGTGGAGGCTCGCTCGATGGCAGGAGGAGTGTACCCCGTGAGACCCGACTTCAAACGAAACCTATTACTCATACGCAACGTTGCACCTGCAGCCAGGCACAAAACTTAATTACTAAGCAGGAAATATTAGCGCACATAGTTAAAGCAAATAAAACTAATGAACAAGAAATATTAATTTGGCCAAAATCAGAAACACGCGAGGCAGCAGCAGCAGCAGCAGCCACCACGACAGCAGCGTCGACTTTCGAGTGCCGCAAGAGCTGGATTCGTTTGGATTTTGTGTCGGAACCAAACCCAGAGCAACACTTTGCCACGAAAAACCTGAACATGCATTTTAATTGCAATGGCCCAGGCTTAGGAGCTCCGCTCCGCGAAGGCAAACAAAATGCTCTGCCACAATTTGTTTAAAGTCTCGGCTCCAGTGTGAAAAGGAAAGTACCAAGAGTTTCTGCATCGAAGCGCTTAGTTACTCTTTGAGGTAAAAAAATAATATTATTTTTAGGTAAATCCTAGACTATGAATTTAATGCAAATTATAAGCTAAACCTTTTACAGACTCCTCATATTTTTCTTGAATAAAAACGGAAGAAAAGGACTTAAATCATTTAATTTACAATAGGTTCTTAAATGTAATATTAAAAATACTTACAATACAATACTTTTACATACTCATCTGCAATATTTTTCTTTAATAAAAGCTGCAGGGAAAGACTTAAAAGGTTCGTAAATATAATTTTCAAAGTGCTTAAGAAATCTTTAAGCTGTTGGTTCAATTATCCCTGAACCTAGATGCCTATCTTAGTCGCAATAACTCTGCTTTGCAGGGTATTCCGGCGAGTGGCTCAAACAATTGTCTGCCGCTTGTCTAGTCGTCATCGTCATCGTCTCCGCTCTGGTTGCTGCTGCTGCTGGGGCTTCACTTATGGCACGAAGCTCCAGCGGCAACAGCGTTATACTAACGATGCTTGGGCCCAGACTTAAGCCTCCAGCCTGCGGCGGCGGCAGCAACAACAAAAGTTGAGCAATCAAATAAAATAGTAAAAAAAAGAGGCAAAATAGTGAAGCAAAAAAAAGGGGAGAAAAAAAAACATTGTCACGTCAAATTCATGTCATTTAATTAATTTTGTTTACTTGCCGCAACATTAATTTGTTTTTGCTGCTGTTGCAGTGGCGACTTGTTGTCTTTGAAAAAATTTTCCATCGTCGCTGGTGGAAACTGCCGTCGCCGCTTAAATACACACACACACACAATGTTATTATATATATACGTACTCGTTGCCAACTTGAATAGCATGCCGAAAAATATTTTCCCACATGACTGCACTTTATGCAAATAAAACAAGACAAGAAATTCGCCTGAAATCAAAGTTCTCTCGTCGAGCAATTCGCATGGGTTTTCTTGTCTTGTTCAAAGATTTGCCGACAGACTCTTGACGGCCTGTCAAATAAATGTCGCTTTATTCAAATTTCGCATTCGCACTAATTGTCTTCAGGGACTGGAAAGACAAAAGGAGCTGCTAACGAGCCCGGGCTTTGGCAAACTTAAGTGCAGATTAGCCCCGGCTTGGGTAGACTTTGTGTCGCAGGCTCCTGGCTCCACATCTCCAGCTCCATCGTCCCCGCATCGGATCTCCTCAATCAACTTTCGATCAAAACGCGCCGCAGTTTCGTTTCGCTTTTGTTTCACACACAAAAAAGGTTCGAATGGAACCCTTTTTGGCGGCGTTTTGCATGGCTCATTTGATTTTTGTTTTAGATGCGTTCTGATAGATCGCAAAAAAATGTTCAAAAACCGGCACACTGGTTGGGAAAATAAATGTCTTCAGAAAAGAATCAAATCATGATAATATAGTAGCCAAATCTAATACGTTTAAATAAGCAATGAAGCTTAGGATTATCATTAACATCAGGGTTATATATACAGCATTCAGTGTACGTCGTTGTGCAATCACTTTTCAAAAGCTTTGCCTCACTGTACTTAGATCCTGCCAAGACGCTTATTCATATTGAAAAACGGAAATTATCAAACGAATCGAAAGAGATACGAGTACGAGGGCCAAGGAACATACGACACCGGATGTCTGGAAAGGCCATGTTCGGGCATTTGAGGAGCAAAATGCCAAAGGATATGGCCAAGGCGACTAACTGCCTACAAAATGCCTGCTTAGCCTGTGGATGAGTTAATTAAATCTGTCAATACCGGGCCCCGAAATGCAGCAGGACGCAGGCAGGGGAAACTGGCCATCAAGCCATGTCCATGTCCCTGTCCATGTCGTCGTCCATTCAAGCGACCCATCATCATCATCAGCAGCAACAGCAGCAGCGGCGGCGGCATCGGCAGTGGCAATAAAAAATGTAGCGCGCCATGTGCGGGCCAAAAGGAGCCGGGATCGAGGGCCAAGGATCGAGGATCGAAGCTCGAAATCGGCAACTAAAGCCCGGCTACTTGCCTGGAATGTAACTCGATTCCTATTAACTCATCATCTCGGGCGCTGGGGCGTTGGTTCGATTCTCCCTCCAATATATCTATATGCCTTCGTCGTTCTGCCTCTGGTGGCGGCCTGGCGGATTGAGAAATGAGGCAAAAATTAAATCAGTTTCGGTTAAGCAAGAGGGGAATGGGTCCAAAACGGCCACGGCTTAGGGCAATTTGTAGCCCTGTGCGGTCCTTTTTCGCCATCATCCGCAGGTGAGACTGTGTGCGAGTGCCAGTGTATGTCAATGTGGGTCCGCACTGTGCAGGCCTTATAAAGGCAAATATGTTCACACACTCTACTAATAGCTTCATAAATAATAACCAAGGAGGTCAAAATGTTGACCAAATTGCACTGACAAAAAATATACACAACCAGAAACGAAGCTAAGTTCAAGAAGCCGAAGTGTGTACACCCTCTCCAGTTACCCATAGGATCTTGGGTTCGAACTAACTATAACTAATGGATTAATCTGAATTTGAAAAGCTTTTCCGTATGGGCTTTTATTAGGATACTAGAAATTTATCCTTTAATATTTAAGAATTTAAATATTTTATAAATTTTAGTCAATTTTAATGAGGTTACCCCTTTCAAAACTTTGAAAAAATCAGTTTAATTTATAATAAAATCCCTCCTCTAATGTTTTCGTCTTCCTTGATTAAGAGTTTGATTGCAAATCAATATATGTCAGATTTTTAGCAATCATTGGCTGGTATTGCCTTTTTATTCCACCAAGAAAACCTAAAATAAGGGTATTGTAGTTATACTAAATCAAAATTTTTACATGCTCACTTTCTGGATTTTAAAATGTCATAACTAAACGAAAAATGCACTAATTTCGATTCGGAAAGCATTTCTGTGCTAGTTTTTGTAGCGCTAAAAAATCTGCATACTGAGATTTAAAATTTAAGAAATTAAATTTTTTGTCAAATTTTGACAATTTTAATGATGTAACCCCTTATCTTTTTTTCAAAAAATGGACAAATTTTCGAAAAATTATTTTTCAACCGGGCATAGCTAAATCGATTCTTCTGTCGATACTGATCAAGAATATATATGATTTATAGGGTCGGAAATGACTCCTTCCCATAATTACAAGCTTCTGAAAAATGATAATACCCTACAAATTTAAAAATATAAAATATAAAAAGCTATAAATCATTTTAAGGCTTCCTATTATCCATCAAGCTTTCTGTTTTATAAATATATATATATTCGTTACTTCTGCAAGTCTGTGGCGAAGGGCAAGGCCTTGCGCTTTTATCGGCTAATTAATTATAAGATCATAGAAATACCAATTTAAATATTAAATAAAATACTAAATCTAAAAAAAGGCAGCTAATTTTAAAAAACCGAAATTTCTACATCCTCTCAGTGAAAATCAATCATAACTTAGCCAAAAATGCATTAATTTCCAATCGGAAAACGTTTCTATGCTAGTTTTTATAAGGTTAACAAAACTGCATAATAAATTTAAAATTTAAAGTTTTTAAATTTTTCTTGAAATTTTGAAAAAATTGAAAATTTTTGAAAAATTTTGTTTTCAACCAGACATGGCTAGATCGACTCGGCTGTTGATCCTGATCAATAATATATATGATTTATGGGGTCGGAAACGCCTTCTTCACCACTTTTCAAACTTCTGACTGAAATTATAATACCCTAGGGAATAAAAAATTAAAGCCTTACTATATAGTTATAGTTCATATGGCGAATGAGTCCATTTTTAATCTTACACAATGGATGTACGTTTGCTTCAAAAAAATCTCTGATAAGTATGCAACACTTTTTTAAAATGTAATACAAGCCCCACACATATAGCGCTAACAATTTAGGTATTAAAGGTAAAAATGTTAAATAGTAAATAAATTAAATAAAAAATGAATATATTAATACCAAAATGTTGTTTCACTGTAGGTAACAGTAAGGAGAGAATAAGAGGGAGAGAGCTAAAGAGATTCCAGCCGCCTTGTCAGCCAGTCAGTCGCACATCCAGTTCCTTGGACACCGCCCCTTTCCTTTTCTGCCTTGGCTTTCCGTTTGTGCCCCACACGACGTAAGTTCTGTCCTACACTGAGGAATTATACTTAACTTATAATAATTATAATAATTACTTAAAAATAAAATAAAATATTGACTAGAATTAGTTTTATTTTACTTGATTTATGATATATTCAATAGAAGTTCGGTAAAAATTCTTAGCTTCCCTAAAAACTTAAAAAGAATTCCAAAACTCTTTAAAATTCGCTCAAGTGTAGTTGCAGCTGTGTGTGCTTATGGTGGATTGTACGTCTCAAGTTTTCAACAACAAGATATAAGCCAATAAAGGAGGAACGCCGGCGAAAAGGATGAGCGGCCAGCGAACAAAAAGAAAGCGCAGGCAGGGAGAATACCTTAATTACGGTTAATGGAGCGTTCAAAAAACAAAATAAATAAAACAAGAAGAACACAACTGGTGGATATATACCCATATATACGTGAGCGTGTATCATATGTTGGATCTCCGACCGAGTGCCACGGCGAAATAACTTAATCACATTTCCAGAAGACATGGCGCGGGACGACCGCAAAAATCTGCGAGCCATGTTCGTAATTTTGTATATAAATGAGATGCGGCCACCTAATGAGCCTGATTAACCAACCCGGTCCCAGAGATCCTTCGATCCTCACGGGCGGTCCAGTGTAGCCCCTATCCTCTGCCTATTTGGGATCGGAGAAGTACACAGCAACGAAATATGATATATTTTAAATCCCTAATCGCTTGAAACTTTTCGGGAAACATTTTATAATCTTATATTACCAAGAGAATTATCTTTAAATGTTATATATTATAAAATATATTTTAAACTTATTCCCAAATAATTTTGAATAATATAAAATATTATTAAGAATCCATTGCGATTTATCTTGCACTCTTGAATAAGTTTTCTTTGATTATACCCAAAATATATATTCAGTATCAGTATCATTTATATTTATATTAAGTCGCCCTCTTTCTCACTGTGTATGAGCTGCGGTGTTTCATTTAACTGCTTTCATGCCACAGATCGCGTCGAATGGGACGCGTCCTTTTGACCTCGAGCTGGGATTCGGGATCTGCGATCTGGCATTTGCAAATCCCTGGATCTCTGTATCTCTGGATCTGTGGATCTGTGGATCTGTGGATCTGTCGATCTGGGCTCTGCGATCCGTGGCTATGGAATCTGGAGCTTGGATTTTATGATCTGGCCCCTGAGACGCTCTTAATTTGCATACGATGTGTCAATGATGTGGACTTCGACGACGGCAACAACACGACGGCGTCGCGTGTGGTTTTCCTGCTGTCGCTGTGGTAATAAAAATCGGTTTTGCCTTAAATGCCATAAACAAAACGCCTGAACATTTTTGCTGACAGATGTCTTCATTGAAAATTATACATAGCCCTTGTTGTCGAGCGTCGGGGGCAAGGGTTCTCCTTCTTTTTTCTCCTTTTTTTTCTTGTTGTGTTAAAAGATCGGGGTTTTGGGGCTAAGTCCCAGGCGTCAGGTGGCTTAAGCGTGAGAAAGTTTCGCTGAGAATTGCCAGAGTATTTATTAAAGGTACTTCTTGTTGTTGGCGCTCCTTACAGGGGATTAAATATACATAGTATTTAAAAGGAATCGCAGCTTTCAATTTGGCATCGGGAAGACATTTATGTTTTTGGAAATTGTCACACACTAAGAATGTTTCCATAGCTTAATCACATTTTACCTAATATTTTAATGACTCTCATTCTTCTGGTTGCCTTAGTACTTCAGTACTTATATATAACAATAATCTCAAATAATGTTGAAGTAATGCAACCAAGGGAAAGTCAATTAAAACACTTATCCCTCAGTTTAAGTACCTTTTATCGAAGAAAAATATAAAGAAAAAAATATAAATAAATATATTAGGCACTCCCCTAAGTGCACCCAAATAGTTAATACTAATTTTAGGGTATGTCAGCTGTCTTGTATTTAAAGGCTCGATTTTTTCGTCCGGTCTTAGTCATGTTTTGGCTATTTGATGTTAACTGCCTTGACTCATGGCGGCTGGGACCCGTTCCCGCGACGGACCCGCAACATAACTTAATCATAACTTTTTGGGTGGCCCGCAGTGCCCAAAACAATGCTGAATTGTTCTCCCCGGCAGAAAAAAAACACACACACACACTCAAGAGCATCGGGATTCGGGACCCAGAAGGGCATCCAGGGGAGATACACTTTGATTTCAATCTGATGCTGGGGCAGCATAATAATATTGTATCATTGTATCGCAAGGAGCCGCCGCAGACGAGGACGCATCGTCGTGATCGTGGGGGTTTTGTGTGATTGTGTAGCCACGGGCTCCGGCCCATCATCATCTCCATCATCAATGGCAGCTCTGGGCCTACCGTACAAAAGGCAGGCTGTGTGTCTTACCAACCATTCCGGCTCCCTTTCTGGCCAGGCCTGGCCTTTGGTTTTGGGCTTTGGCACGCTGAAAATTTTATGACTTCATTTGCTGACCACCAAGCGAGCGGAGCAGAAGCCTCCCAAAAATAAAAAATAAGGCAAAAAGAAGGCCAAACAAACAAGCAAACGCAGCCCAAGATCGCCTCATAATAGGCCGCTTTTTTTGCTTTTTGATGGCCAGTTTAGAGCTGGTTCTTTTTCGGCGGTTCTGGGGATGCAATACCCGGAATTTCGTGCAGCGGCAAACACAATAGCCCAAAGGATTCTACGAAATTCGATCAACTTTCCGATTGGGTGGCAGCCACTCAGCACCGTTGGAATTAACTAGCTTAAAGGAATTATCCGAGTAGCCAAAGAAATAATGGATGTTGCTTGTGGGAGAGGTCATTATATAGATTTGTTTACGTTTTTCATATCTCTACATGACTTTTTAGAAAGTTCTAATTGAGTTACAGAAAAATCCTGTTGTTGACAGAGCTTGAAAATATGTTATAATCGAAACACTTCCCATGGCTAAGTATGTGAGCAAGTCCTCCCATTGCTCCACCGGATTTTCCCTTGCCACCAGCACAAGTTGCACAATAAAAAACGACAAGGGAGCCACGTATCGTTATCTGTAATTTATGCACTTGTACTTTGAATCACTTAGTTGCTCTTGTCCTGCTCCCTGCTGGCTCACTCCTCTCCCACTCCCTCAGTCCCTCATACCCTTCCGCGTCCCCTGTCAGTGGCTCATTGTTGCTGCTGTTGTCACACATACACAACACACAGGAGAGCGATTAAGGCGATTCGATTGTGATCTTATCAACAATGCGCAACGATCAGCGGCGGGCAGAGCAACAACATTAAGGACAGGACACACAAGGAGTTGTCAGGGCAGGGGCAGGGGATGGGGAAGGGTTCACTGCTCAGGATGTGCAGGAGCTCAACGCGAACAAGTCACAGTTCTCGGGGTGCGTGCGTAGAACAGCTTTATAAATGTAAATTAGATCTCGTTTAGCATCCACTATGGGCCTCGTAAATAAATGCCAAATGACATCATTATCATCAAGGCTTTGTTCGCTGCACACACACAGTGTGTGCCCAGTCTCAGCACAGTGGCTTCGAAGTTGTTAAATTTAAAGGGTTAACTATTGATATAAATGTGCATTTACCTAACAAATGTTTTACTTGTTGTTACCTATAAAGTTCATATTGTTAAAGCTTCTAAAATATTTTAATTTAAATTGATTATATTAAAGTCTATACTTTAAAATCAATATATCCTACTGTAACGCATTTAAATATTTTATAAAAATATATCTATTGCACCAATGTGCCTGGGCAACCTCAGCCTCAGTTCCTTTCCTTTTCCTACCGATACCAATCCGATCCCAATCCAATTCCCCATACCGATCCAATCCGATCAGATCCCCTGTGTTCCAGTTGCTCCCGTTTTAAATGTCTCTGTTGGTCGTTATCTCGTTGTTGTTGCAGCCTTTGATGTTGTCGATGGCAGCGCGATGATAAAAGGGAATGGTTGGGGAAGGATGCACGGGAGTAGAAGGTAGGAGGCAGGATAGCCTGGACCTTTATCAGACCCTGGCGATCGGCTCTTGGCCGGTGATAATGACTTGTAAGTACAAAATGGCTTGTCAGGATTGCGGCTGATGTTGCTGTTGCTGCTGTTGCTGCTGCTGCTGCTGCTGCTGCTGCTGCTGCTGTTGCTGCTGTTGCTGCTGCTGTTGATGTTGTTGCTGCTGCTGCTGCTGCCTGTTGCGGATGCTGCAATTCTTTCGGTAATCTTCTCCTTTTCACTGCACATTTACAATTTTGCCTGCACATCACTTCAATTAATTTCGCTGCCTTAATTTGCGTTCTGTTCGCGAGTTGCGAGTTGCAACTCCAGCTGCTGTTGTCGCCGGAGCCTTACAAGCAAATCGTGCTCGACGGCGTCCGTTCGTCTATGCCAGCTTCATTATTTTTTCTCAATTTTCCTTATATATTTTTTTACTTGCCTTTTTCCTCTTGTAAGCGGCAGCAGCAGCAGCAACATCATGAAAAATGCATTTCCAATGAGGAGGATCTGCGCGGCCACAGCCCATTGCAGACTGTCTGTCGCTCCAGCCTTAACTCACTTAAAATTCTTGGGCCTTGTACTCCAACTGGCGACTGGAGACTGGGCATTGGGGTATTGGGGATTTGGGGAGCGAGGAGTTACAGCCGACAACTGCGAAACTTTTGTCAAGCACTGTGAAATTGCTTTGGCGAGGCGGCGCTTAGGCCTTAAAAACAAAAGACGCTGATGGCAATGAGTGTGTGTCCAGGATGTGAGAATGCTTGGCCAGAATTGGCACTATTCCACAAAACTAGGGAATTGAAATACCAATTGAAATACGAATGACTAGTAAAATAATAAATTTAAATAAAATATATCCCTAATCATTGATTTTGAAGTTAACTTCGTCTTTAAAAATAATATTATTCGATGCGATTACCCAAAAATCTTTGTTATAGCTAAAATGTAATAGAAATACTATACCAATTAAGCTTTAATCTTTAACTAAAGTTAAACCTTAAGTTCTCCCCTTAAACTATTACTGTGTATCTATTATAATCTTTATCTCTCTTAACTTTACTGGACAGTGTGAATCAATGCTCAAGTTAATGACTCTCTATGCTGAACATGGTCAAGAGTCAGTTGCCAGTTGCGTAGTTTTTTCCTGGAAAACCCTCGCCCACATAATTTTCCATTCTTTTTAGCTTAGTGACTTTTGGTTCTGACTGCCCTAGCCACCGGATGTAGGCGATTGCCGCGGCGGCTTCTAATTGCCGGAGAAAGGAGATGGAGATGGAGACGGAGATGGGAAATGGAGATGGGGGCGAGGGTCAGAGGGCACTCGACATCTGCTGGCCAGGCCAACAAATTTTCAGGCAATTAGTGAAAATGTTTCAATTTACAAAATACAAAACATCCAAATGATAAGCGGGAAATTAGTAAATAAAGACATCAAAGCGCAGGGGTGGACTTCACCAGCAACCAAAAAAAATGAGAAATGGGAAAAAGAAGCCGGCGCTAATGGCGCTAGAGAAGCGGACGGAGAGACAGGTGAGCCCCGGGAATGGAATGGAACCACAGATGCATACAACAGGTGATTAATTATAAACACTGACAAAACATAAAAATAAAAAATTAACCACGCACACAAAACAAAGACCCTCGAACCCATAGAGATGTAAGTTACGAGTGTAGGCAGTTAGAACATTTTTATAACCCCCATTCTCTGGACATGTGTGTGTGTGTGTGTGTGTGCCCATTAATCGCCAGTTAATTGCCTACAAAGCGGCAGCTAATTGCCCAAGTTCCTTGGGAAGTCACTGATGTAGGGAATATGGCAGAGGTATCTTAAGTCGAGGGTGGGTCCAAGGCGCATACCTTTCTTTTTAAATTTTGAAAGAGTTAATTTGTCATAAACTACCTTATATATTAATCATTTTCCTTAAATAAATATTATATTTGCTTGATTAAAGCCTTATAGAATGATTTTCGATTGAAGCCATTTAGAAATACGTTTCACTTGTTAATTGATTTTGTAAGAAAGTCTATAATTTAAGCTGCCACTAATAACCAGAGAACCATTCTGTTCTCTTCTGTAACCGCATGTTAGTCCAACTTTATTATGCACGAGTCTAAAACAAACCGCACGCAGAAATAAAACCGGCAGAGCCGACGAGCAGCAAAAACTACTTATGCCCAATGAGGCTGGGAGGCCGGGGAGGCTGGACATGGTCTCAATATATAAGGAGATGGGGCATGGGCTTGGGTCTCGCTCCTCTTCGGTTCCCAAGGCAGGCGGCAGAGGAGCATCTTCTCCGGCAGACAAAGCGGTGCGTGTGCAATTGCCAGTCCCAGCCAGAGCAGCGTCAGCATATGGCCACCACCAGACCTGGCCAGAATGCGATGGGCCAAGGGAGCAGTTAGGGGGTTATACCACGGGCAGGGCGACTTCCACCGAGGCTGTGCGGCATAAATTGCGCATAAAACATGGAAAATGAAGCGATAAACTTGAGATACGCGATCGTAAAGCAAAGGCAACGTCGTCGTCTTCGTTGGCTTACCTCTCTGGCCTGACCTGCAGATTCAGCGTGCACTGCAAGTAAATAAACAAATCAATATATTTATTTCTAAATTTTAAGTTGGAAAGTTACGTAGTTTGAAAGTAAAAATTATCCTGTTTTGGGATAATCTAGCTTCTTCATCTCCTATTAAATTACTAAAATCTCTTTCTAGTACCTCTCCTTTTTGTTTGCAGTGCATGCGAGCAGTCTCCCTTTTGCAGAGCAGCATGTGGGGTAAAATCTGACCATGTCCAGTGTATTTGTTTATGTTTGATGAAGCTGTTGGCTGCTGTTTGTTGGTGGCCATTAGGAGCGCTCCGGCGAACAAAAAACCGCCCGAGGCCAGGATAATGAAGACCCAGAAAAGTAGGGTTCCTCCGCCATTCCACCAGTGTCCATACCCCTGGCCACTCCTCGGCCGGTTACAATTTCCTTGCATTTATTTCGATTTTGTTTTCGTTTTGTTTTAATGACCAGCCTGGCCAGGTTTGGGGCGAGTGGAGGGGCGTGGCCGGGCCATGGGATGCGTCACGCAATAAGATTTTTGTTTAAATCAATTTCTTGTTGCACATTCTGTGATGGCTCCAGGAAATGGCCAAAAGCCATGCGGCATCCTCATCTTTTATTATTATTTTATTTCACTTTTTTCCTCGTTTCCCTCCTGTATTTTGTTGTGTTTGTTTTATTTAGCATGTTTTTGGTAGCCCGGCTAACAAGCCGCTAACAAGCCAGCTCCCACTCCTCCTCCTCCATGTGCTTCCCAGGATGATCCATCCCGGCCAGCTCTTTTATTGCCAGCAAATATTTGGAACCTCTTCGCCTCCGCCTCCGACTTCGTTTCGGCTCGTTTCTTCATCTTGGAGGGTGCTGTATTATTATTTGGCTGATTAATTAACATGCCGCTCCCGATCGCCGAGTGGAATGGACCACCGAAGGCGGTGGCTCTCAGAAATGTTGGTGGTGGTAGCAACAACTCGGACAAGAAGATCAATAGACACGGCAAACAAAATGCTGACAAGGATAAAATACGGAAGGAATCCAAGAAAGATCAAGCAAAATTAAAATGTAAATGCTTCATCGAAGTTTAGAGTGCTTCAAGGGTTTGGAAAGCATTTGCGATTAAGTGGATATATTTTTGAGAAACATTTTTGATATAGGTTTAAGAAGATGAAAATTTTGACCGTATCTTCATTATATTAATGGATTTGGATTTAATTGGAAATCGATCATAACATTCCTTGTTTTTGTATGACAATTTTTTCCTCATATCCAATTTAAAAAACTCATAACTCAACCATAAAAGCATTAATTTTAATTCGGAAAGCTTTCCTGTGTCAGTTTTTGTTAGGTTAATAAATCTGCATACTCAACTTAAAATTTTTAAATATTAACAATTTTATCAGTTTTTGACAATTTTAACGATGTAACCCCTTACAAAATTTTTAAAATTTTGAAAAAATTTAATTTTTCTCTGACATAGCTAGATCGAATCGGCTAATCAAGAATATATATGATTTATGGTGTCGGAAATGACTCCTTCATAGCGTTAAAGTCTTGTGAGTGAGTATAATGTGAAAAATAAAATATAAAAATTATCATTTCAAAACGATAAATTATTTAAAGGCTTACTATTATCCTTCAAGCTTTCTGATTTATATATAAATATTTGTCGCATCTGCAAATCTGTGGCGGAGGGCAAGGCCTTGGGAACTTAATAATAAATTTATTATAAGTTAACAGCATTATAAATCTAAAATTAAATCTAAACAAGAAAGGATGCTTTTTTCAGGAATCCTAAATTTCTATATTCTTGCAGTGAAAATCGATCATAACTTTGCCAAAAATGTATTAATTTTCAATCGGAAAACGTTTCTATGCCAGTTTTTATAAGGTTAACAAATCTGCATATTAAATTTAAAATTTTAAAAATTTTAATTTTTCTTGAAATTTTGAAAATTTGAATGATGTAACCCCTTATCTTTTTTTCAAAAAATGGACAAATTTTCGAAAAATTATTTTTCAACCGGGCATAGCTAAATCGATTCTTCTGTCGATACTGATCAAGAATATATATGATTTATAGGGTTGGAAATGACTCCTTCCCATAATTACAAGCTTCTGAAAAATGATAATACCCTAAAAATTTAAAAATATAAAATATAAAAAGCTATAAATCATTTTAAGGCTTCCTATTATCCATCAAGCTTTCTGTTTTATAAATATATATATTCGTTACTTCTGCAAGTCTGTGGCGAAGGGCAAGGCCTTGCGCTTTTATCGATTAATTAATTATAAGATCATAGAAATACCAATTTAAATATTAAATAAAATACTAAATCTAAAAAAAGGCAGCTATTTTTAAAAACCCGAAATTTCTACATCCTCTCAGTGAAAATCAATCATAACTTAGCCAAAAATGCATTAATTTCCAATCGGAAAACGTTTCTATGCTAGTTTTTATAAGGTTAACAAAACTGCATACTAAATTTAAAATTTAAAATTTTTAAATTTTTCTTGAAATTTTGAAAATTTTAATGATGTAACCCCTTATCTTTTTTTCAAAAAATGGACAAATTTTCGAAAAATTATTTTTCAACCGGGCATAGCTAAATCGATTATTCTGTCGATGCTGATCAAGAATATATATGCTTTATAGGGTCGAAAATGACTTCTTCACAGCGATCCAAGCTTCTGACTAATAATAATATACCCTGCAAGGGAAAATTATTGGATGGCAAGAGAGACCAGTTTAAGAAGGGTTCAAAGAGGTTAGTTATCGATTGCATAAGTACTTATTATAAAAAATGGATATAAGGTCTTAAATACAATATACAAAGCTTAAATAATCGACAGTTTTAGAAGGCTTACGGGGTTTACGACTGTCCATCCCGGATCTTGGGCTCTACCTCTCCAGACTCTACATGGTAAGTAAGCCACCATTCATGGGTCTGGTGAGAGTCAAAGCTAAAGCTAAACCTTAAGCTGAAGATGAAGATGAAGATGAAGCTGAAGATCCGAGCGGCGAGAGCTGGCCTTCTCTGTCTGGCCCGGCACTTCATTTTGTGGGATCGTCCGACCGCCTGACTGGCTGTTTGTGCCCGGCTCCTCGAATTTTGGAATTCGTTCTGCCTTGTTAAGAGTTGTTAAGATTATGATATATGTATGGGATGCTGGGGCAGAGAGCCGCGTGTGTATCTGTGCGAGAGGTGCCCGAGCATTCGGGAAGGCCGGAGAGGGCAGCCGGAGGAGCCAGCCAGAACCAAGACGACGACAGCGGCAGCCATTATGATTCACAGCAGGAATGTGGGAAACGGCTGCCTGACCATCTTTATTTTTTTGTATTTTTTGTTCATTTTGGTTTCTTTGGCTTTATTTTGGGGCCTCCTCTGGGCTCGAGCTGGGCCGTTGGAGCTCCGGAGTCCACACAGATACTCACGCACACGGCGGCAGTTGCATTTACCACATAATCGATTCATGCATGTGGCAAGTTAAGAATTTCTTTCATGTTGCGTTTCGTTGTTAGTTTCTGTTGCTCGTTTTTCCCTCTCATTTTTTCCTTTATGATTTGTTTGAGCCGCATCTTTTTCGGACCACCCGTGAAATCACTTTGGGTTACCAGTTGCCAGTTGCCAGTTGCCAGTTGCCAGTTGCCAGTTACCACCAGTTACCAGTTTTGTGTGGCGCGGACTCTCGCTCATCTGCCTCGGTTTCCTCTGTATTTTCGGATTTTGGCCTTTTTGGGTCTCGGGCTGGGCTTTTGTTAAATTGCTCTTGTTTATGTTAACATTTAAATTGTGGCCACGGGTAGTCTGGATAGTAACCCAACCCAGGTTCCCCCTTTTCGGCCCAACCAAAACCAATATTTAAACTCAACGCTCCATGAATAATCATCGTCATCGTCTCAGCATCATCATCTCATCTGTGGCCTTTCAGCAGGGCCATCAATTCTGATTTACCAAAAGTGTTAATTAGCCTGCGTATCGCTTTTTTCCTCTCCATATTTTTCTCCTCATCTTATTTTTTTTTTTTTTTGGTATTTGTGTTAGCCAGCTTATCTCGGAAAACTGTCTACAGTGGGCACTCTGGGTGTGCTTGGGCATGGTTTCAATCAGAGTGGGATCTGGTGTACACTTTGAGGGGGATTTATGGGGTTCGATTTGGAAGATCGATGGGTAATGCATTCCTCGATTCCTTGATGTATGCAGCTTATAGTTAGATTTATACACATTTTTGAAAGAAGTATATATATATATATATATATATATATATATATATATATAATTTAAATATATATATTAAAATTACAATAAGTTTTAACTTGTAATATTAAGAGCTAAGAGTTTTGTATATATATATTTATTATAGTGTTTACTTTAATTTCCGTTTATATTCCCATTTAACCTCTACATTTTTAAGATATTTTCAAACTATTTTAAATATTAGCAAAACAAGACAGTATACCTTTCCAATTAATCGAAGGGTTATGATTTAGGATGTGCAATGCATCATAACTAAGTCAAAGATATTAATATTGTGGATATATTAAGTCGATAATTATATATTGTAATTTTTGGGGTAAATTAAAGTTTTTAAAATATCATAACTTAGCCAAAAATATATTTATTTCAATTCGGATAGCTTTTCTATGCTAGTTTTTATTAGATTAACAAATCTGCATATTTAGTTTACAAATTTAAAAAATTGAAATTTTTGGCCATTTTTGACAATTTTAATGATGTAACCCCTTATAAAATTTTCAAAAAATGGGAAAAATTTTGAAATTTTATTTTTCTGCCTAAGATGGCTATATCGATTCGGCTGTTAATGCTGATCAATAATATATATGGTTTATAGGGTCGGAAATGACTTCTTCCCAGAGTTACAAGCTTTTGACTGAAATTGTAATACCCTGAAAGGGTTTAATGATATGCCTTGTCCTTCAAATATTTTAACATTTCTTAAATTCAAAATATAATATTTTGCATAGAACCTTCTATTATTTTACAATTCGTATACATTTTAATATTGATTTTTATAAATAATTAAAAACTATTAATTTTCGGAATAAGCCAGAGCATTATTATATTGATTTAACACTAAATACAGTACAAAACCACATTCATTTTTAGTTTTGAAAAATTTTAAACTATTTTTTCTTTCACAAGGATAGACACAGAAGCTTTATAACACTTAGATACTGAACAAAAAAAAAAACTAATAGAACCAATATCTTTTGCCCATAAGCTAGGCATGTCATGAAGCAAAAAATACATAAGTAAAAAAGCGCTGCTAACACTCTGGGTTCCGGGGATAATTTAACGCTCTTCTGTGATTGACTTGCCTGCCTGCCCGTCTCCCAGAGAGGCGACATTCAATCAGTGCAGCAGCCAAGCCTGGCCTGGGAGTGCTTCGACAAAAAAATATATATCAGTTGAGTGCTCCAGAGCTGCGGAGCCATCGACTGTCCATTCATAGAGTTGGCCAGGGATAGTGCTAATTGCTAGGTTCTGCCCTGCCAGCTTCTGCCGCTGTCCCCAAGTGCCGCGCATAGTTGTCGCCCCATAATTGTGGCATCGCCGCCGAAGGCATCGGGAATCGGGCTGGGGCCATCATCGCCTCAGCCGTTGACTGGTTGTCTGTCAGCTGTCCATCAAAGCGTTGCCAAGTTGGTGTTAATGGGTGCCTAGAATGCGAGTGCCCCTTGCCCATGCCGCCGAGAGCTCCCATTCCAGGCGCAGCTCCCTGGACTTGTTGTACACGAGGCTACGCATGTTTTTGCTTGTTGTCCTTCGGGGATTAAGCGTCAGGTTGGAGTAATTGCCGAGTGCTGAAGTTCTCCCTTTGTGTTCGCCTGTTTCTCATTTTTTCCTTTTTTGCCTGGCATTTAATTTATTTTTGGATATGCTTAAAGTAAACGAAAGAAGCCACACAGACACACATGCGCACCTAGCCCAGTCCAATACGACAATACAATCCCTGTCCACTCCGCTCAGCAGCAATGGAATCGGAGCAGTCGCTCCTAACTCGTCGAAGACGACGATGGCGACTGGATCTCGTTGCCCAGAGCGGAGAGCTCCTTGAGGAACTGCCGCGCATTGGTCAGCGTGGATGCGCCGTAGATGATGCGTCGCTGAACGTTAGACGTCTGCTTCTGCTTGATGAAGTCAACCAGGTTCTGGTACTCGATATAGTTTCCCCCGCCGACCATAAAGACCACAGCGTCCTGGAATGGAGCCCGATTCTTGGGCAATACATCGCCACCCTTGAGAAGCTTGGGATCCAGATACAAGTAGTCATCCGTCTCCGCATTGCTGCGACACTCCATCACCTGTTCGGTGATCTTGGTCACTGGAAGATTCTGGAAAGGATCTCAGTAAGTGGAATGGTAAGTTCATAGCCAAACAGAGAGTACTTACATGCCGCTTAACCACCAAATTCTTGACGCCCTCCATCACAAAAGAGCTGCCCTGCGAGACAAGCTTGGTGAACATGGACACGGTTTTTGTGCCGCCTCCCTCGTATTGAGTGGCCTGACTGATTCCCGGCGACCGGTTCATTATCGCTTTCCAGCGCTGCACATATGCTAAGGCGGTCAGATCACACCCGGCCGCTTGGAGCGCCTCCTTAAGCCGCTCTTGTTCGGAGTCCGGCAGTTGCTGGCCGCAGATAAAGTAGATGATGTACAAACGCAGCTTATCCTCCGCCTGGCCGAATTCCCCGTCCCGTAGCAGGTCCAATAGTGGTCTGTCTAGCGTCTGCTTTGACATCACCTTCTCCTCGATCTCAAAGTACGAGTCTAACCGGCGTGCCTTGATGTAGTTCAGGATAGCAGTGGCGATCTTGGTGTGCATATCAATCAGACGCTTCCTCTCCATCAACTGGGGCAGTGAATTGACGGCATTGGTCAGCCGGGCGGTTGTGTCATTGACCAGCGAGAAGGCTATGTCCGATTCTCCCTCGATGCCCATCGAGGTCTTCAGTCGCTTGATTTCCTCCTCGGAGTTGCGATACGACTCCAGCTCCTCTTGGATGGCCTCGGCCACCGTAGGGAACGGACTGCCCTTGTGCGTCATCCAGAAGCGATCGTTACGGTCCAAATCGCAGGCCTTGGGCTTCTTACGAGCTCCTAAAATTCGTAAGTCGTGAATCATTCTGCCATTTATGACATCTAACGCAATTACTTGCCTGCACTTGCTGTTTCATCCTCCACGTAAACCAAATTCAGTCCCAGGTCCAGGACATCGTGCACCAGCGCCTGGTACGACCATGTGTGATGCAGCGGCGTGGCCAGATCCATGTTTCTGTCCAGCAGCAGGAGCACAGGTCGCTGGAAGCTAAACACACCGCCGCCCGCCTGCGTCGCATCCATGTGGAACAAATTGGCTCGCGCATCCCAGAGGTTCTCCCGCAGCTTCTTCTCCAGCTTGCGTGCAACCATCTCAGCGGCACTGTTCCGCGGACACCGAATGATAGGAACGTTGCCTAGGGTCACGAACAGGGCGAAAAGCGAGTCTACAATGGAATCCATCAACGCTTCCATCTCCTCGTCGCGGGTGTTGGCTCGATTGATGGCATAGTACGATAACTGCTCGCTCTGCTGATGCTTCAGCACAAAGAAGTCATCCTCCAGGCTGATGAAGTTCACGTACTGGTCGTAGACGCGATGAATGTTGGCGACGCAGCCGGCGTGCAGGGCAGCAGCTGCCAGATTCTCAATCTTGCTGCGTGTTATTGGCGCCAGGAAGTTCAGGTGATAGACATCGTACAGGCCGTTCGAGAAGTCCTGCTGGATCCTGTCGAGATTCTCGTCGGTGGGCAGGCAGAAGTAGATGGCCGGCACGTCCGGGATTGAGTCGCGATCTGAGTGGAGTTGTCTGCGGATAAGGGACAATAAGTACCTCTGGATTCTGAACAGAAATTCCGTTCAGTCACTCACACATGCAGGGTCACGCCCAATTCGCGCAGCTCCTTGATGGAAATAATCGGCGATATAATGTCCTGGCCGACGCGATCGTAGATTAGGATCTTCCACACGGGCTCCGCAGCAAGCGCCTTCGGCTGCTGCGAGTTCAGATTAAGCATCTGCTTAATGGCATCTGTAATAAAAGTCGGAAAAAGCCATTAATTAAAATCTTTCCTCCCGGTAATGGACTTTGCTTCGTCAATTTCTCACTTATTTGGCGCTCCCGCAGGGTCAGCATTGTGTTCTGTGTGTGGTGGCCGGCGAATTATATCGGTTTCGGTTAATCTTCAGCAATCTATTCCCGGTTTAGAAGGTAAAAAACATAGTTTACAAAAAAACAACACGTCACAAGCGACCACGGGGCAACGCGTTTGGGCAATTTTAGTACATAGAGAAGAAATCAGCTGGATCACCAGTGTGTCCCTATGCTGAAAAGTTCAGAAGAGTTCCCCATACGATAGAATGACTAAATCATCGGCAACTAAAAACAGCTGTTCACACACACACTCTTGAACTCTTATGCGTTATTTCTTGACGTTCTGCGACTTCAAAGTTGCCGACCATAGCGACTGAATTACTAGGCACATTAGTAACTCCATTCCGGAACGCTTTAGCGATACATCGCCGATATTTTTAGTGCTGCAGTCGATGCTCATCGATAGTATCGATAGCGCGGCGAAACGGTCACACGGCCCAGCTGATTTGTAAGACCATTTGCGTCAATCGCTCATTCTGTCATTCATTTTTTTTCTTCAAAGCAAGTGGTTCGCGCGGCGGCTTTTTACTTTATCGTGTGTCGCATCGCAAACGTCGCTATGATTCTGGAGCCGGAGAGTGCGCTTGATAAAGTCGTGAACGAGTACACCGCGGCCCGCGAGTCCCACATCCGCTGGCGGAATACGAATTGCAACGACATGAAGGAGCCTACGCAGCAGCAGCAACAAAATCGCGTTGTTCCTGCTAAGCGTTACTGCGGTACTCGCGTCGTCAGTCGCAATCACTTCTTTAAGCACAGTCGCGCCTTTTTGTGGCTGCTGGTCTGCAATATGCTGGCCACGGAGAAGGTGGAGTCCCAGCTGCTCATCAACGTCCAGAATCAGGTACAAGTCCACAAAAACAACAAGGAAACCCGAAAATCAAGGCAACTAATGAACGCAGCGCCGCCAGCAGCGTGTCCCATTTGAGTTTCGAAAATGTAGACACCAAAACAAAACACGAAATAACGAAGAAGAAAAGAGAAACAACGAGAGAGAGAAACCACTGATTATTAAAATGAAAAAGTGCTAGTTGGCCATAAAAGAGTTAAAGATTTCGTCAACTTTAGTAGTTTTCCGCAAACGGAAGTCTCGAAAATTCTAAAAACAACGCTAACATTGACATGCTGACATTTCATGTGTGACTTTGCAAAAACGCAATAGCTGGACGCGTCAATGCATGTCGCTTGACCGGCATTTCTATTGGCCTGATAGCTTTACATACAAATATTATCACTGTTAGCAAGGTTTACGATTATCAAGAATTTGGCTTTACTCGTACATATGTAGATTGAAATATCAAAAAAGGAACAACTAATTAATTCAATGAATAAATAAATGTATGTATAGTGTTTATAGTACTGAAAGCAGTACAGTTCAATGTCATTCCTGGAATTTCACTTTCCTGACATTTCACTTTTGCGCTTCAATATTAGTTGACTTTGTTGTTCCGACTGTCACAATATTGACACTTGGCTTTTGGCTTTTCCATAAATTTTAGATTAGTTGGCCAAAAACAGCGCAGGGCTTATAATGAAAGTTGACATCAGCCGAAAGTCTCGCTCTCTCCGTCCTCTTCTTTTCGTCGTCTCTCTTCCACACAGTGGCAGCATATTTGTTTACATGTGACATCCTTCATTGTTCTGCACTTTGTCCCTGGCCCCAAAATGTCCTCCTGATGGCTCTCTTCCTTCCCTGCCCCTGGTCTCTTTTCCGTTCTCCATTCTGCTTTCGCCTCTTCCCTTCTCGCTTCTCTCTGTCATTCTTTGTTTACATGTGCCTTTGTGCAAACACGGAGCAAAGCCAGCAGCAGCAACAAGAACCAAAACAACATCAGAGAAAATAAAGGATATGGTATTTTTGGAGGAGCCAAATGCCAAATACCCTTGTAGGTCAATCATTTAAATAGTTATTGAATAAATAGTGTCAAAAAACACAAGTTGTCACTAAGAAATTTAAATATAGAACAAATTTAAGTTTAGCTTAAAATGTGTATGTTGCCTTAATTGAATATTTTATTTACTTCACCATTTCAGGGTATTATAATTTTAGTCAGAAGCTGGTTTCGCAGTGAAGGAGTAATTTCCGACCCTATAAATCATATATATTCTTGATCAGCATCAACAGCCGATTCGATCTAGTTATGCCCGGATAAAATTGATTTTTTCAAATTTTTGAAAATTTTATAAGGGGTTACATCATTAAAATTATCAAAAATGAGCAAAAATATAATTTTTTATATTTGTAAACTAAATATGCAGGTTTTTTTAATCTAATTAAAACTAACAAAAATCTGCTTCCCGAATTGAAATTAATGATTTTTTGGCTTAGTTATGGTGAATTTCAAAACCTGCCCCTGATCAAATTTCAGAAAGTTATCAAATATAATCCTAAACTATGGTTTAATTTCAACTAAATTAAAATATTTTTTGCATACCCTTTAGAGCAGCAGCAGGCCAAATTCCAATGAAAATTAGATTACCCTCGCAGAGAGAGTATCACCACAATAACATCCACTGCCAACATATTTGCTAGTGTACACGTGTAAAGGGCAAATTTTGCTGTTGTTGAACTACATTTCGAGATGTCGTGGTGGGGTGACGAGGTTGAGGTCCTCTCATCCTGCTCCTTGCCCAAGCTCATCTCCGTTTCGTTTTCGTTCTCCGTCCCCCACTCGTGTGTTTTTTCCTTTTTCTATTTTTCAACTCTCTTGACTCTAATTTGGTTCATGGCCGCCCAGCTTCAGGACCTGTCATAGTTAATTCAAGTCCTGACAACACAGGGATACCATACCCCCAAGCTCGTGACTGCCTTGGCGCTTTATTAATATTTCAGATGGTGGGGGAAAATGCTGAAAAAGTAATTTAACATCCTCTAACACTTGTTGCTCGTTAATCCGATTGCTTGCAGGGCGGCGAGGTGATCCAGGAGAGTATTACCTCCAACATTGGCGAGGACCTGATAACGCTGGAATTCCAGAAGACTGACGGCACGCTCATCACCCAGGTCATTGACTTTCGTAATGTGAGTAAAGGAAACTGAATCCGCAGGAAAGGAATTTAAAATTAAAACGTGAATATTTCTCATGTTCTCCGCCAGGAGGTTCAAATCCTCAAGGCATTGGTGCTGGGCGAGGAGGAGCGCGGTCAGAGCCAGTACCAGGTAATGTGCTTCGCCACCAAGTTCAACAAGGGCGACTTCATATCCTCGGCGGCGATGGCCAAGCTGCGCCAGAAGAATCCGCACACCATCCGCACTCCCGAGGAGGACAAGGGACGCGAGACCTACACGATGAGCAGCTGGGTGCAGTTAAACCGTTCCCTGCCCATCACACGCCACTTGCAGGGCCTGTGCTCGGAGGCAATGGACGCCACCTATGTGAGGGACGTGGACCTTAAGTCGTGGGCAGATCTGTCAGGTGAGTGCGCGTTTTTACGTGTTATCGGGGTTTAAGGCTTAAGCTGGATTATAATTTATAAGTACTTAATGGTGTTTTAAGGGCTTAAAATATATAAAAACTGAAACTACTAATGAATTTAAAAAGAAAATATACATCGTGTAGGTCTAAATCCAGGACTTAATGGTCCTCCTATTCTAGGAAATAATTGAAACAAAACATAGAAATCGCGTTACTCATTATACGAATGTAATTCAGTTTTAATAGCGTACTTGCAAAACTCTATGACTATTTAAGCCAACTTATCAGATTATATTTGCGTGTATGGCAAAAATTAGGTCAAGTTGTATGCAAACACGATGTATATGTTATACGAAAAATAGAGAAAAATGGGGGTAACATGCTACAGGCACAGGGAATAATTACTGAGCAAACAAGGCAACACTTATTACATGAACATAAATGGGATAAAATATGAAAGTAAAGAGATGTCTGTGGGAATCTGCAAGGGCTTATATATTGTATATATTTGTGAAGGCAAATATATTTTATTTCTTATAGTAGAGAGCCAAAATCAATCAATTTAATTTAGTTTAGTAAACAGGCATTAAGAGAAAAATTCTTATATTTATAGCCTTTTCCCCAAAAACAGAGTTTTGAGTTTCGGATGTTTGCCTGTAATCTTGGTAAAGATAATAAAACAAGGCAAAACTTTCGGGGTTGATGTATGTATGTATAGTATTCGTCCAGCTATGGGGTGGTGTTTTCCGCTTTCAAACTTTTCTGTTTACATTATTGTTTCGCTTCTCCTCGTTCTCCTTCTTTGGCGTATCTCGTTTGGCGGCGACCACAGGCTCATCGATTTCCAGCCTGGAGGCCGCCACCGAGAAGTTCCCGGACACGCTCTCGACGCGCTGCAACGAGGTGAGCAGCCTGTGGGCCCCCTGTCTCTGCACCCTGGAGACCTGCATCGGTTGGTATCCCTGCGGGCTCAAGTATTGCAAAGGCAAGGGGACCGCTGGAGCGGACTCCTCCGGGGCCCAGCAGCAGCAGCAGACGAATTATCGCTGCGGCATCAAGACCTGCCGCAAGTGCACACAGTTCACCTATTATGTGCGGCAGAAACAACAGTGCCTCTGGGATGAATGACGACGCGGAGAGCTGCAGCTGGCGCAGATGCAGATGCGCTGCGCCAGGCGGCGGAATGGGAGCGAGGATGCCACCTGCCCGGGCATGGGCATGGGAATTGCAGGTGAAACAAGAGCAGCGACAGCGATGGCGACAATAACTGGAGCAGGAACAGCGGTCGCTGCGAAAGATACAACGATGGCAGCAACAACGACGACCAACAAATTACGCCAACTGCTTTTGTTGGTTCAGCAGCAGATGCCTTTTGCTCTGTGGAGTTTTCCGGTCCATCACATTTCCCAGCCTCAGTCCCAATCCCATACCCACGCCCATACCCATTTCCATTCCCAATCCCGTTTTCAGGAGCAACATCAACAGCCACCACTTCCACCCCATCAGCAGGAGCATCATCATCATCATTTCCAGGTCGCCCCCACATTGCGTCACCCGTCATCCCCATCATCGTCCACTACTTCCACAATGGCCGCCATCGTTGCGTGATAATGAACACTCGGAATATCCAACAAGCTCTCCCCATCTCCCAGCCCATTCCACGTCCAAAAAAATGAGTGTTGACACTTTTTCCGCTCACGATTCAAGATTCTGGACGCTGCCGTCATTTGAATGGAAGCCACCGGGAGGGGTTAGAGAGCCGCAGAAATAAAAGGAGTTGAGCGAAATATAAATGTAAAAAAAATGCTCTGTATACTATGTATATAAAAATATGTAAACTTAACGATGATTAGCTTTTAGCCAGCTCATGTTTTGCGCTTATGCCGGACTTGGTACAGCCCTAGGTTAATTGTCCTAATTCAATTTGACCCAAAATGAGCTCGCTGAATTAAAAACTAAGCGCGTTACAATTTTTTACATTTTCCTCATGAATCCTACTAATTTTTCCTTATTAAAATATTAACCTTATTCAACACAATTACTTTATGCCTTACTTTATTTAGATATATTACTAATATATATTACACCTAACTAATACTCTTCGTGACTTGCCTCACTTTCTGCCAAAGTATTTAGGAATTGCCAACAATTTTTCCTGTTGAGCTTTTCCCCTTCGCCTATATTTACCTTTCGTATTTCAATTTCAATTTGTTTACTTTGCCTTTCCGTTCTGTTCACACTTTTTCCACATTGTGTGCAGCAATTTCATTTCAATTACCCTTTTACAGCGTCTTATATATCCTCTGTTTGTCTTTTCCTTCAGTTCACTTTACCTTTACCTTACCTGAAGCCTGATTAGATGTACTAAACCAATTTCACGTTCCACGCTTCCCTTCCACTCATATTCCGCTGAGCTCAAGAATATTAAATAGGTATAGAAATATAAATAAATTAAATGTGGCCTTAGCATATTTTATGAGCGCTAGAAAAACGAAATTAATTGAATAAGCAAGCAGGAATTTGTCAGGCCGAGGCAGAAGCAGACACAGAAGTCATAATTAATTGTGCTCATAATAGTTGTAACAGAGAAACCCCAGAAAATATAATATATTGTCATATTTAGAGGATAGTGAATGTGGGGAACTCAACTAACCAAAACGACTGCCGCAATAAAAAGCTTTTCTATCTTTTTCCACACCACAAAAATGGCTGTTTGAGATACCGGAATTGGTGAACGAACCCCTGCGACCCCATTATTCCTCTTCAATCTTTTTCCTATACTATTTCTCTATTCTATATTCTATAATAAACAAAGCCTGCCTGCCTTTTTGCCTTTTTGACTTGTAATCTTTTTCACTTTCTATTCGAAACCAATGAAATACCTTACCATGGGAAAACCTTAAGCAAAAAGTTATTGATACCAATAATAAACAATACCAAGAACAATAATCTATTGTATAAATTTCAAGAACCTAGTCTACTTAGGGTGTTAGAATGGCATATTTTCCTAAAAGCATACTACAAGATGAGAAATCGAATAAAATGAAAAGAAAAGGAAATAATGTCTTAAACAAGTTTCGACGACAAAGAAAAACCAACGGTGATAATAATTTTTTCTACGATATAGAATGGCAACTCCTTGACTCACTGTATAAAACTGTAATGGAAATGGAATCGATCAAATGTAAAAATTGATTAGTATTACTAAGCATTTAAGAGTTAATCGCGGGAGCGCGAACTAAACGATCTGAAATGTGTAAAGCATTAGCCAATAATAAACAAATAATCGCTAGTCCTAACAAATAATTGAAATTAATAATTAGACCTAATGAAAAAGCTGACAAATTCTACATTTTATAAAAAAAAAGAAAATATAAAGAAAGAATGAACAAAGAAAACTATAATCAGTTGTTTTACTAAGGCTCGCATATTTTCCTTTCAGGACATTAATGCATTTTTCCTAATCATTGAAGAGGCTCTCAATGCATTAAAATGCTGGGCGTGCTGTGCGCTGTTTGCCCGACCCTCCAGCGATTCCAGGTCCTGATCCCTTTCGCATCCTGCGGACGAACAAACAGACGGCAGTGCACGCTGCAAGAAAGGAGCTGCTGCTCGTCCTTGCCGCTGTCTTGAGCCACTGGCAAATCCTTTATGCGATTTGTAATTCATGAGCAGAGCGCACAGATTCTTATCATTTATTTTACTGCGCAATCGGTATCGAGTGGGGAAGCGCGGGGTCCTGGCAGACATCTAGACAAACACTTGCAGCCAATAACTATATTCATGGCGTCGACTGTAGCCGACGATAGCTTAAGACGTGCGGAAACCAAATCGGCGTCGTAGAAAATTGAATTTGTTACGATTTGGCAGAGGAGGAGCTCGAGTGCGAGTCGCAATCCGAAACCCAACGGGAGCAAACGTATGTGCATGCCTAATGAGCCATGAAATGCCAGGGCCAGGGCCTGGATCTGGATCCTTTTTCCTCCGCCCAGCATTTTTTTTTTTTTTTTCGGTGGGTCATTTCCTGGTGGGCAATCAGCGACAGCTGGCCCTCGGTCGGGGGATCTGACCCAGCTCGACCCACCGCACCGAGGACCGAGGACCGACCCCCACGTCTATATAATTAAAGCATGCAGCTGCTGGCGTGTAAATCAAACAAAATCAACTCGCCTTGCAGGCTCTTAATTAAGTTTACACTCTCGGAATTCGATTTCTCCACCCATAATTCCTGATTCGTTTTTTGTTTTTCTGTCGGTCAGCGGTGCACCCAGCAAATGTGGCGACATCGACAAGAAGGTGAGTGGAAATTTTAAATTTTAACTACACATAGTACAAATATTTGTACAATACTTTAAATTTAAAGAACATATAAATAGTATTTACTAAAAATGTAAGTAGGTCTAAGTAATATAATTATGTAATTTTCAGTTAATCAGTTTGCTTATATTTTATTTTATTTTTAAGTTCCAAGGAGGTATTTATAATAATAAATTTAGATATCCAAGCAACCTTGAAGTGAATAAAATATTAAACCCTTCCGTTGACCCAATTTATGTTTCGTGTTTGTTTAAATTGAAGAGGTTTCCAGGAGTTTTGTTTTCGGGCCAACTTTTGCATTGGAATCCTTCAAAAAATCTCCGCTCTTGACATTTACCATCGGTCTGCCTGTGGTGCCTCGGTGTCGGTTATCAGGCCAGCGAAAGCAGCTTTCTCCATCGACTTTCGCCCCCCGAGAAAAGTTCACCAGTACATACAATCACATGTACTTACATACACACATGTGGGGTGGATTTTTCCGAATGCGCCTGTGTGAGTAGTGGCCGTGCTCATTGCTGCGGCCGTGTGAGTTTTTCCTATTGACTTTTCAGGTCAAAAGGCGGCTGTGCGCTTAATATTTGCATAACTACTTAAAGCAGCCATGGCACGGCACGAACACGGCATTCTCTGGTACTTACAAGGGCTCGGAATCGAGAGTGCTCGGTCGCTCGTATATGGGCATTCCTGTGTTTATCTCTGCGTTAAATTAAAATCACTCATACGCCGTGTAATCATCGCAAATAGGCTCTCGAGAGCTCGCTTCTGCCGCAAAGTTCAAGGCACACTTAAAGTGTATGTCGAAGGACCTCCAACCCTCCGACATCCTGGCTTCTCACCCTGTCCTCTGGCCTCTACTAATTTTTGGCTGAGTCACGTAGGACAGTGAAACAAAAGCAGCTGCAAAGCCGACGACTTGCCAACTACTTTTGAAATGTAATTTGCACTTTTCCCAACTCGACAAACTGACGCACTGACTGACATTATGGCAGGCATTGTCATGCCGGGAGGTGGGATAGCATTTTCGTGCCCCCTTTCTGGGGTAATTGAAACTTTTAACAATTAGCAGGGGCACAAAGTTTATGGCCAAGTGACTAGGCCTAATGGCAGGCATCAGTTTTGTTTGTCTGACCCTTGAATTGAACTCAAATTTAATGAAAATGGCTATATTAGCATTAAGAGCTTGCGGGTTTAAAATTATAAAAAGGGGAGAAGCACCCTAAAGTGGATTGTATATGTTTGGCGTGTATCATTCGGAGTGTTCCATTAAATATTATAATCTAAAATTTATAATATTAATAGAAACTTTAAATTTAAGGCTATGTTTATTTTATTCCCTTCCCCCAATTAAGTTAATGTATAATTTTTTTCCAAATCAAATCGTTTTCCCTTGTGAATTCATTTTCCAGAACACCTGCTGCCCACGCCCGTCTTCATTTGTAATTGTCATTTGATGACAGTTAATTGAATTGCTACAATTTTATGCCCGAGCGCTGGGAGATAGCCTAGGCTGCCCCGAAACTTTTTAGGGACCGTTTCCTTCGTCTTCCGCCTGTCATCATTATCGCTGCCATTATGCGTGTGGGCACAGGATGGACAGGACTCGGCTGTGCCTCCAACTGCAGTGCACATAAATCAATGACAATCAAAATTCATTTCGTTTGCCTTGATTTATTGCTTTTGTTTGATTATGTGGGAGGGCAGGGAAAGAGGGGACGGCATCCCAAAAACAGGGCAGGGGCCGCCTTATCAGCATTGCATATTAATGTGAGTTATGTGTGGGCCATAAAGAAGGCAAAACAAAACTAAGCCCAGAGCTCCCTGGAATTTCGGTTTATTTTTCCCTTTTCCTGTACAAATATTAAAGATACACAGAGGCAGGCACGGCATGTGCACGCCCATTCAGCTGAGTAGCAACCTTTTCTACGTTTTTATTCAGGATCTTCTGTATTTTTGTATATTTTTTTCTCCTGCTCGGTTTATAGCAACGCCCCCACGCTGCTGCCAAATCATCAATCAAACGCGTGTGATTTGCTACAGTTCAAATTTCGCTCTCAGTTCAATCGTTCAGGCATTCAAGCAGAAATACAAATATTTGCTTTTTTCCAAAGTACAAAAGCAGCCCTCAGAGCGGTGAGGAGTAAAACACTTGGAACAAAAAAATATACATTTAAACAGGAATCGTAGTCATGAATTTATCAAACATAATGTTAAGCCAGCTGGTGTTCTGTTTAGTTTCGCTTAGAAATGTTAACTTGTAGATTGAATAACTTCATATTATGATTTGATACAAGCCCTGATATTTCCCTCACTGTACTTAGGAAGAGTTGGGGAAAGCCAGCTGGCAGGCCCTGCCAAGGGCTTAGTTCTGTCCTTCCTGCCCGGCTGACATGGCTTAAAAATCGAGGCCTCTCCTCCAGCTTTTCCCGTCAAGAGGCAGCAAAAAAGGGTAAGCCACTCTTCGCTCACAGGTAGCAGCTGTTACTCCTCCTCATTGTACCCAGTCCACCTTCCGGCCTCTCCGACTGCCTAATCTCCTGTGTGATGGGCTGGCAACCTGTTACATGATTCCCCATCCCAGTGCCAGGCTCAAGGAGCCGGGGCCAACAAATGGCCTCCGTAATAAGGCGCTGTGAAATTATTTAGAAAATTTAGCTGGCCAAGGGCATCACCTTTCGGAGCTCTGGGAGAAACCACCTCGGTTTGGATTGGATTGGTAAGAGGGGCTGGGCGTAAAGTAAAATGGAATTTGTTTTCATCTCATAGAAAAAGTTTTGTGGCTGGAAAATGGAGAGAGAAGCTGAAAGCTTAAAAGGTTTAGCTGCTTATTATAATCTCCCAAATCATTTTCGGTTTAACCATTGAGCGATTATTTACCGAGGAATCAAGATGGGAAAATAAAGTTCAGCAAAAGAGCCAAAGGATTCTGATTTTAAGATTAGAATGGAAAGTGAAAATCTGGAATTAAATAATTTATATTTTTCTGTTAAGAAACAATTTGTTTTTAATTTTGCCTATTTGTTTTTGAATGAATAGATAGATAAGCAAAGTAAAGATGTTGTGAAAGAAACCCAAATAATTGTTACACATTAAGAAGCCCATTCAGATTTTTAAATAGACAATACAAAGTACCTTTCAAATGTCCTTCTTACATTGAAAATGAGTCTTGCAAATCCTTAAGCACGTTTTGGCGAGTCCTGGACATAACCACCCATTGTGCGGCCCCCGATTAGCCTTAGCTTCGCCCCAAGGAGAGTCGAAAGCCCCGGCACTTGAGCAGCTTCCGGCAGATGCTCTAAGGAGCCGTCCTGGCTGGCAGGGCTTTTGAATTGTTGCCAAAAACAATTTATGGCAGAGCACTGTGTCGCTCTGAATTTTGCGCACAATTGAGAATTGTGCAATTGCATTCGTCGCCGCCGCCACCCGGGGGGAGACTTGGATGAGCTAAAAGGGCAAATGACGGTCCCAGCTGCCGCTTAAGTTTTGCATATTTATTCAATAACGAAATAAGCGGCAGTTAAATTGTAAATAAGCTCTGTGGCAGCTGGCGCTGCCGCCTGCCACAATAATTAAAAACAATGCTTGCCTCGGCCGAAGTAGTCTAGGAAATTATGCTTAAAAGTTTAATGTGCAACGCCGGCTAGGACAACAGGAGAGCGGAAGGAAGCGGCCGAAGACGAGACAACCAGACGCATAAATCTTTCAAGCGCTCACTTGGCTCCAATGCAACTGCTTCTGTTGTCTCTTTGGCGGCACAGAGAGAAAAAAAAAACTAAACAAAAATAAGTAAGTAATTTTTCAAACAATAATGATTTTCAAATTTAACAAGAGGAACGATTCAACTATTTAAAAAGTCAAAGAATGCTGATCTTTGCCCTATATGAATGTATGGTTTTTCACGTCAAAATGGTGTAATAAATCACTCATTTGATAAAGAATATATACTCCTTTATAAACTTTTTTTTCTCCTTTATGTGTATTAAAAAAAATTCAAAAAATTTCTTTCAAGTGCCTCTACTTTCTCTAGAGGAGTCTCGAGTGCATTTGCTAATGACAAAGTCAAACAGGCGACAATGGGTAGCAAACTGCCAGTGTCTCGTTTATTGTCCTGCGTCCCAACTTCTGCGTCCTGCGTCCTGCGTCCTGCGTCCTTGAGTGCCCACAAGCTGCCGCTGGCGATTGTCGTGCAATGCGGCGGCAAGTGTTGAAAGCATGTTAATTGCTAACCATAACACCAGCAACAATAACTATGCTCCAACTACAGCTACAACTACAACTACAACTCCGGCGTCAGCTTGACAAACAAAGGGCGAGGGGAAAATCCAGCTGGAAGGGGCTTAGGCCTTTTGCTCCACTTTTCGCCAAAGCAGCAACATTTACATGTGCCAAGCGGAAGTAGCCGCCATCTGCCCGTCCTCCGCATATTTTCCCCAGCCCATTTTTCTTGGTTCCTATTTTCCACAGCCTATATTTTCCCACCCCTCCCAATCGCTCCTCCCCCACACTTGTCCCCCTCCTAACTAGGCCTTCAAAGCTCTCGGCGCGGAAGTATTTGTCGTGATATTTATCGCATAAGCCATTTCTCTTCGGGCCCTCAGCGGAAAATTGTGAAAATTTAATTGAAAATGTAGCCGCCCGCTCAGAGTGGCCTACACGTACTCCAGGGCTTGTGTAGCTCATCAAATATTAAAGCTTTTCTTTCTTCTCTTTTTTACATAATTTTATTGATTGCGATTTTTTGGCAACAGCTGGCACAAAGCGTTTGCAATAAGAGAAGCGGGGAGCGTATTAAACAAATAAACATGCAATATTAAAAATCGGGTCATGACGACCTTTTTTGAATACATTTCGCTATGGGTAATCTCCATGATATAATAAATACAGTTGTGTGCAGTCTTTTCTTTAATGCAATAGTTAATGTTTTAAAAATATTTATAATAAAATAATAGCGAAATTTTCAAAAAGTGAAACAAGAGTTTCTTTGTTTTTTGTCAGAAAGTTTTCCCTTGATTTTCCTCTTATTTAATTATTTATTTTTACTTTTATTGCCTTTGGTTTACGAACTCTTGCCTGTTTATTTCATTTGCACCTTTTTATTTGATACTTTAGCACTCTTTCCTTTTGGTGTAAATTTTTTATAGCCCAACTGGCGTTTCATTTAAAAATCAGAGCTAAAGGGGTGCATTAAATGATGTATTTCCGGTGGAAATAAAAATCTAGTGGACTGCAGCAAAAGTCTAGTTAGGGCCATTTAATTTCAGCTTTAACGTGCATAACTTTTTTAATTAAAAAAGAAAAGAGATACAGAAATCCAAACAGGGAGCATCATGAAAATCTCGAGCACACAATCCTTTTTAAGCGGCAGCAGCAGAGCAAACAACAAAAAAATCACGTACAATTTTGCACCCGCTAATTAATCTGTTTATTTAGGCTGGTGCTCTTTTTATAAAATATTCTAAAACTCGAAATGAAAAATAAAAAAGAAGAAAGAAAGCTAACTTCGAGATGCTTTGATCCCTCCTATTGCCTCTATGTATATATATAATATAATTGTCATGCTTAAGACTTACCCCATTAGAAGATACACGTCATTGCTCGTCATTGCTGAACTGCTTCCGGTGTAGAGTTAAAAATCCTGGTTATCCACGTGTATTGCCTTGATCAGGTGATATTTTTCGGGTCGAATGGTTATCACGATCACTATCACTTTCACTAGAGATGTATACACTGCGAAGGCCGCGACTGACTAAAGTCAGCGCGATGGGAGTGCTTCTATTTATAGTCTGCGAGTGAAGAGAAGAGCAGAGAAAGTCAGGCCGCGAGCGCGAGCGTAATGAAGACGCCTCTATAGATAGGCTGAGTGTGGCAGAGAGCAAGATCTACTTCTTGAGGTGCACAGAGAGGGATAGACTGCAGAGAAATAGATAGAGCGAGTGTGAGTGGAGAGGGAGAGCTAGAGTTATAGAGCAGCCTAATCACTGCCATTACAATGTTATTATCAGAACGGAAGCTAAATTCAGCGAGCCGAAGCTTGTTTACCATTGAAAATTGCAATTCGATCATATAATTATATAAATTATATATAAAATAATATACGTTTATGTCAAAACACAACTAAGGCCTACTTTGATTGCATTCACCATTAGATTTACAGTTTACATTTACATTACGATTGTTTATGTGGCAACTATATGATATATATATTTATTTATTCAAATCGGACCCCGGTAATAAAATTAAAATACTAATTGTAAATTAATGAAAAATTGCTTTAACCCTTTTTAACTTAATAACTGAAATAGTTATGATATTTCTAAATATTTTACGATGAGAATATAGAAAACTAACTGGAAAGTTTCTTTAAGATACCTTCAAAATTGAAACACAAGTTTGCGTAGAAACGAACAGACGGCCGGAAATGGCTAGATCGGCTCAGAAGTTGATGCTGATCAAGATTATATATACTTTATATGGTCATTTATGGCTCCTGCATTATGTTGCAAACTGTTGACTTAAATTAAACGACTTTAACATACCCTTGTAAAATTTTCAAGAAATTTGTAAATATTTTTTCTGTCGGACATAGCTGGATCGATTCGACTCTTCACGGCGATTAAGAATACATATGATATATAGGATCGGCAATGACTCCTAACTGCGTTGCAAGTTTCTAAATGAAAATGTATTACCTTACAAGTGTATAAGTTAGCGACAAAGTCAGGGTCCGTTTTGAAACTATAGTGCTCTTGGAAATTTATGTATCACTTTAAATTGAAATTGAGTAATTAAAACCATGGCAATGAGGGAATTAATTGTACAATAGCTAGCACAGCTGATTATTGACCTAAGCCTGATCCCTTTTATAGCTTCCTTATAAATGATATAATTGTCATGGTTAAGACTTACCAGTTATCCCAGTTATCCCAGTTATCCCAGTTATCGTCATTGTTTAATTCCTTCCAATGTATAGTAATATTCTTGGCGACTTCAATTATGCCTTATATCGTATCATCGAGTAAAGCTTCCTCCTGATTATCCAGTTGTATTCCATAAATCAGGTGATATATTTCGGGTCGAGAGGTAATCACTATCACTATCACTTTCGATGTAAACACTGCGAAGGTCGCGACTGATTAAAGTCAGCGCGATGGGAGTGCTTCTATTTATAGTGTCCGAGTAAAGAGAAGAGCAGAGAAAGTGAGTGCTAGCGCGCGAGAGAGTTAGAAATATCTCTAGAGCTAGGCTGAGAAAGGTAGAGAGAATGAGCTATCATACATAACATACCGAAAAATTGATAGAGATAGAGTGAGTGAGAGCTAGAAATTGAGGGATGGCTATTCTCTGCAATTACAATATTATATTATTTCAAGAACGGAAGCTAAGTTCTGCATGCGGAAGTTTGCCATTTCAATTTGCAATTCAATCATTAATAATGAATATAACATAAATCATATATGCATAATTATAAAAAAAAACAATAAATTAATACCTAATTGCATTACATCCGATACATATTAAATTTACAGTTTTTCACTAACAGTTTTACCTCAAATTGGATGAAAATATGTTTAGTTAAAATTTGTTTTCTAAAAACTGTCGATCGTGTGTTATTTTATATAATATTCTCTACTGTCAAAATTGTCTAACAATATATTGTGATAATAGTTTCTTTTAAGAATATAATAAATTAAATAATTTATCTTTATTACTCAAATATATTTAGTTTAAATTAATTTAAAGCTTAAATTGCGAAGCAGAAAAACACCCCGATTTTCGTAGCATACTTTTTAGGGACACGGGGGGTTGCCCGGCATTTAATGCTGAGGCTAAGCATAAAACCATTTACAAGCACTTAGTTTGCATACAACCTCAACACAAATAGACGAAAGGGATGGAGTGTCCAAGGTAGGGGGGAGCAGGGGCTCGGGATGGTTCTGCAGACGCATTTGCATGTGAAATATGCATGAGTTGCCATCTCCTGTCTGTCCGTCTGTGTGCGCAAATAAACATAAATGTTGCGAGAGAGCGCAAAAAAAACGCTGAAATTGCAAATGACAAGTTTTGCACTAAGCAGCAGCGCAAATACATAGCGGACACTGAAAGCGTGGGGAGGAATGTTTAAAATGGAAGGGAAAAGTGAAAATTGTAGAAAAGCAAGAGGGAAATGCTGGAGAGGCGGCAGCGCCGGCTTGTTACATTGACACACTTACTGCATGATGAAGCAAAATGAGTGACAAACTGACTGCGCGACGCTGTAAGCTGCTTATTAAGCGGAGCGAGAAGGGAATTGCACTGCGGTGCGACCCACAAAAAACATCGGGCCAAGAAATATAAGCGAACGCAGCAAAAGTGGCCAACTTTAAGTAAATAAATGGGTTACTTTCACTGGGACCGCTCGTTCGAGACCCAAATCAATGTCAACGAGTCCTCGCCTTTGGGACCATGCTCTTGTACAGACCAAAAAATAAAGAAAACAAACACAGACAAATAATATATAATATGCTTAAAGAACATTTAAAAATTTGTGTCTTTTTATGGTACCAAAATTATAAGAAAATCGTATGGAAATATATCATGTTTGGTAATAAGTACCTTTTATTTTTCTCTGTGTTCAATGGCACCATCACGTGCTTTTCCCTTGATGAAGTTGCCTGAGTTGTGAGCCAAAAAGTTAAGGAGAAGGGAGAGTGGGCCTCAGAGACTGAGTTAAAAGCCGAAAAACTTGGCACACGCAAAAAGGTTTAGACGCACCGCCGCGATTTCTTTTGGCCAGGGAATACAAAACTTTTTCCATTGCTTCAATAAATAACAAAATGACAGGCTAAAGAAAACATTAAAGAAAATAAGGATGCGATGAGTGGGGGAGTCGGAATGCTCTTTCTAAGACAATTAAAATAGCAAGAAAAACAATTAAATCAAACAAAAATTACATGTTTTTAAGAATAAATAAAATGTCACAATCAAATATTTCTTTCATTCTGTTAATTTTAATTTATCTTGAAAAATAATTAATAATAAGTACATACTCAATAAGATTCCTGACAACCTTCTTTACACTTTGCCTTAAGTTCCTTCAACTAGAGCATTAGAGAAAATGCTTAAAGCTCACTTGCTTTGCTCGCTGACATGAAAATGTGAGCGTTGTGTTCTCATTAATTTGCCAGCAACAATAACAGGGAAAATAACAACAAGCCCAAGGCTTGTATGGGGTTAAAGAAATAGAACTGAATGCTTTTCATGGCTGCCTGGAGCTATTCTGGTTGGTATCGTTAGCCTGAATGCTGCTGCCTTTTTACTTTTAACGAGCATAGTTTTTTACAAATCTGGATTATTGCTCATACGCCATGTTGCCGGCGTAGGTATTATTCTTGGATTTTCTTACTTTGACTGTTTGTCCCATAAATTGTGCCAATAATTGAATTAGATCTTTAGACATAGGAAAGCATTTAACAATTATTACCATTTTATATAAGATTACACAATTTTCCTGTAGTGTAGCAAATACTGGTTACTTGGTTACTTGCACCTGAGTACTTAACGTCTTCTCTGCAAAGGGAAAAGTGCATTTTGACGTTTTCATGCGCTTGGTTGATCTACAGCTGGAAAAAGTTAATGGAAAACAACTCGCACTACGAAAGATGAAAGTGCTGCCTCGATGCGGGCCTGTGTGTAGGGACTTGTGGCTCTATTTTTTCAGGACCCTGTCAGTTGAACAAAAGGCTTCGGCTTTTGGCTTCAAGTGTTCGATTGCTTTTGTGCGGCTGAGTATGCTGAATAAATGGGAATAGCACACGTTCGGTTTGCTTTTGCCGCGCTGTTGTTCCTTGCCCTGTAGGCCCGGCTAATTGAACCTATACTCTGATATCGATTTTGGAAATTTTTATTTCTCCAATGGCCTTTGTAATATCTGCAGCTGCTGCATCTGGCAAATATTTATGCCAGAGACCATAATGCCCCATCCCGGACTTGGTTTTGGTTTGCATTTTGAATTTGTGTGTTTTTTTTTTGCGCATTCTTTGACCACATGTGTTCCAATGTTTGTGCCATGCAAGGCCTCAACTTTAATTAAATTTTGGTTTATGCCCCAGCAAAACCAGACCGTTATCGAAATTATTCGTTGAACGATGATGATGAAATCGGGGGGTAATCCGGTTGCTGCAATCAAATAAATCGTTAAAATGGAAAAATATAAGTCGATGGAAATGTTGTGATACAAATATAACAATCAAGTGCTGATAACCAAATATTTTTCAAAAACTAATGAAATATGAATGTAAATGAAAGTCCCTAAACAAAATGAAAAGTATTAAAAGATTTTATGTATGTACTTATTTATGTATATTTTATGATTTCGAGAGATTCGAGGTAATCACTCCTGGCACTTATATCAAGCCTTTAATTTGTAATTTGCAATGCGAACAGGTGGAACTCAGGTGTCATTTTCTCGACAACAGAAAACATCCGTGCTTCAGGTGCTCGTTCATTTCATCTTATGAAATCTCTTTCACATTTAACCCGTCGATTTACCGCTCCCTTCTCTCCGGGAAATGGCACGCCTCTGTCAGTGAGAAAATGTTACACATTAAAACCTTTTTGTTGTGCTTCAAAAGTCGTAAAACCGAGTTTTATGAATGCGATTAAGCGCGTGAACTGCAGAAGAGCATATTTCTTCTTCACCGGAACGGATTCCTCCTCGATCCTGTCTCCTTTTCATGGGGTTTTGCTCGTCCTACTTTGCCGTTCTGCCGGAATTTGTCATTTTTAATGACTGTGAAAAGAATGCGTTCGTAATTACATGGCCAAAACGAAAAACTTTCTGCGATGTATCTGTGTCTGCATGGGGGGAGTCCCCTTGGAATTTCACTGTATCATAAATTATTTCACTTATTATACTCTTTCTGGTTATGAAACGGGTTAATGCGGTGCGAGGAGTGGGATAAGTAAAAGGATCCCACAAAGAAATGTATTTTATGGTGCGGTTTGGCACACTTTTTCAAGAGTATGTATTTACGCAATAAGGTCTGTGGTGGAATTTTCTGGTGTTTGGATTCCAAAAATATGACTTGGGATATTTAGAATTTTTTAAGATTAATATTTTTCCTGAAAAGTTCTCCCTGCTTGAACTCTTATTTAGGACCTAAAAACTTGCACAAAAATATTGAAAATAAAATAATTAAATTGCTTTTAAGACAATATACTTAGATTATCCAAGATAAAAATAAAGATATATAAATGAAGAGCTTTCCTAATGACAGGGCACCTAGTTTTCCACCGACTATCGCCTCATCTTAAATTCAGGCCGCCTTGGCTCCGCCCTTTCTGGGGCATAACTAAGTAGCATGAACCAACTTGAGATGGGCCATTTTCCCTACCGCCAGCCCCGGCCATTGTTCCCCCACTTAAATCCGTTTCCAGCTTTGTCGCTGTCTTTCGGCTTCCTGCCCTCCATCCGCATCCTTGTAGGTGGCGATGTCTTTGCCTTTCTTTCCTGTCTTTTTTGCCATCTCTTTTTTATTTTATTTCTTTTCTTTTTTTTTGCTGAGCCGGCATCGCTTTCTTTTTAGTTGTCGTTGCATTCGCACTTAAGTGATTTTGACACTTGTCCTACTTTCCATGCGTTGATTTTTTATGTCAGCAGACCGACCACCAACCGGCGCCCCTCGAATCTCCACAGAGAGCATGCCATACCTTCCTGACGAAGTTGTTCACCTTTCAATAATGCCGTGACAGACGGCGACGGAAGTGCCATGGAGGAGTGTCTGGAGCGGAGTTGGAGTGTACCAACTTTTTCCTACTACTCATTCCCATAGTTTTCCCCTTTCTTTTTAATACACTGAGATAGGATGATAATCCGCTTCAGGATTCTGTTGTTTTCCAGAGATTTTTTGGAACAATGAAACTGAGATAGAAGGGGTTTTTAGAAGTCTTCGAATTTCTCAGATATTTCTCTAGAAATAATAAAAAAATAATTTTACAATTGATAGGTGGCTCAGAGAAAAATATTTAAGGAATTCAGGAATATTCCTATTTTCCTTTTTTGTATATTAAAAATGATTTACAGTGTTGCACGCTTGCCTTTGTCTGTTTTATTTGTGTTCGTTAGCCATAGTTGTAGTCGGAGTTGCAGCTGCAGTTGCTGTGGTTCCAGTTGTCATCATTCCGTTCATAATACTCAACGTCATCAGCGTCTTTTGGCTTTGCCCTGCGCTGATGGGCGTCAGGCGGCTGAAGTGCACTTTTGCGGATTCGCCTGATGATTTGTCGCTGTGTGCTGCCCAGATCCCTTTCCCGTGCCCTCTGCCCAACGCTGGCTCTGAGCTCCTCCAACTGGCCCTCTGACTGGCTGTCATGCAGCACTCTCCTGTCCCTTGTATCCTGCCTCCAGACTCCTATCTCTTTGCCTGTTTGTCTTAGCCCACTTCACAGGCACATCGCTGGTTGGCAAGCAGACATTTCGCTTTTTGGCTTTAACTTGACTTCAGGAAGGGAGACCAGGTGTAGTGACCGTACTATATATCCGATTTAAAGCTTATCACAGGGAGAGTGGTTGCTGCTCTTTGGGACTTAAATTTTATTATTCTTTAAAACAAAGATATTGTCTTAATGTATTGTATAATAATTTACTATATGCACCTGTTCAATAACTGCCACAAATCTAAACTTTTCAACTTCCTTTTCCTTGAAAATAATGATATCTTTTAAACTTATTAGCAAGCAATGTCTTCTGCACTTTCGCAAAATAAAGTAATAGCCAAACTTGGGCAGATTAAATCATTTCCTGTCCCAGCCCAACCCACAAGATACACATGCACGCGATAGCTGAAACTTTTCATCGCCCAAAGTTTTGACAAGAATTTTGTCTCCCTTTTCATTTTCGTCTCTATTTTTTTTTCTGGTTCGCTGTCAAAGTATATTTTACAGCTCTCTAAGCCACACGCACACTGAGGCAGGATCACACACCCCCACACACACATACACACACAGGGACAAAGTCACTTTGGCATTAAAAACTAATTTTATTTCTAATTAATTTTGACGTCTCGTCGTTTGCGGTTAAATATTCGGGCACGCGAGCAAAGACTTTCTACCATTGTGGTGCGGGCTTCGAGGCGAAGTCATTAAAAAAGTTGCCAAAAGACTGGCTGAGCACAACTTTCGGCACGTTCAAAGGAGAGTCCTGGAAGGAGTCCTGGGAGGAGAGTCCTGGTAGGAGTCCCCGGCCGCTTGTGGGCGGCTCCTTGTGTATTTAGTTGTCAGCTCCAGCTTTGGCGGCGGTGCACATTTTAAATGCCTCAAATGAAATTAACAAAGAAAGAGCCGTAAAATGTCACCGCAGCAGGTGTACAGCACACACACACACACACACACTCATCGTATCACACAGACACATATCAGCCACAGACAGGATAATACATATATATGTATGTATACGAGCGCCTGGCAACGGCCTTAGCCCAAAGCTATGGGCTACAAACTCGAAGGCTTTTGGTTAAATTTAAAATGAAGTTGGCTTTTTCAAGATGCGGCATAAACTTAGCTGCGGTGGCGGGCACACAACCAAATAGCTGCAAGTTTTAAGAAAAGTTTTAGTGGAATTTAAAAGAGAGATAGATGCTAAGATATATAAAATAATTCACATTGAAAGATACAAAATGAATTGTAATTATATGAAATACACATTAATAGAATGTATTAGTTCGACCTTGCTAAGTCGTTGCTTAAAACTAATTTATTATATTTCAACACAAATATTAATTAAAACTGTAAGTCTAAGCTTTACTTAATACCTCGAATAACAGCATTTTCGACAACCAATTTCCTTTAAAAACCCATTCAAGCACTAAGCTTTGACAGCACAGCTTACTGCCTTTCGCCCTTAAAACTCTCGTCCCTTGAATGGGTATATTATAGCGGCTTTCGTCTCCATCCCAACGAAAGCCTTCTCGTTTACAGAGGCTGAAAGAGAGAGAATGGGTCCTCTGCCTAACCGATCATTGTTCTGTCCATTGTGCACACTGCGGCGTATACGCAATATATTTCTGGGGTTTTATTTGCCGCTGGTCATATACAACAATGTATGCAAATAGTGTTGGTATATGGCCGCGCCGCTCCCTCGCCGCACCACCCCCATACCCATAGCATTGTAAACAATATTGTCAACAAAATGCCCGCAAAAACACTCACACACACAATACACACCATTCCCAAAGACACACACGATAGGCGAGCAAACAAAAATTGCACTGGCGCGCGTTTTATTTAGGTTTGCCCAAAGGTTTAGCAGTGGCAATGGTATTTTTGATATGAGCCTCCAAAAAATATGTAAAGTATGACAAGTCTTAGTGGGAATGGACTTGGAGATACCTCGTTCTGGAAATTTAAAAGATTTTTAATACCTGCTTATAGCACTCAATGAAATTGTTATAAATTTTGTAAGAATAACAAAGTATTTCGAGTATTAATTAATCCATTTATGAAATCTGTAGGCTTCTTTTTAACACTATATAAAGAAACACCACTTTATTTTTAACTCTTTATAAATTCTATCTAATAAATAGATATTTTTCTCACATTTAACAGCTGAATTAGTATTATTATGAGTAATATTCCCGTATTAGTCACTTTAATTTGTGATATTAATTTAATGCCTTCACTAAGCTTTATTGCTGTTTACTTTACTGCATGTTTAATAAAAACAACTGATGGTATCTTGATCAGATTGTACACTTTTTATTATGCCTGTGAGTATACTTTTGACTCCTGCGCGTATGAAGGGTGTCACAGCAGAGCGTCAGAGGCAATAATAAAACCCTAGGTCATTTGCTAAAGCGCTTAGTGTCCGAGTTTATTTGTCCAACGCCTGTCCGGCTATGCGTTTGTGTTGGCCCTTTTATGGCTTTATTAAAACTAATAAACAATGGCAGCAGAGCCAGCCACCCATCACGGCTCCACCCCCACTGTTGCTTCATCGATTTCTGGCGTTGGAAAGCGGCTTTCACTTTTGGTTTTCCCTCACAGCCGAGTTAATGTCTCCGCAGTGGCCGCCTCTTTGTGCAATTAACGCGGGTAATCCCCTGAATGCGGCGACTCGCCGGCTCGATTTAAATGTATTTATTTACTTAAACCGTGTAAACAATTGATCAATGCTCTGCCGTCGCATTCTATAAGTAAATAAACAGACGCGGCCGCCTGAAATATTCAATTAAAAGTTGTTAAATGAAACATTTACAAAGCGAGCAACAAAAGCGCCGGCACATCTCCGCATATTCGCTATGAATGGAGTAATGTCAACAGTGGTGCGGATGGAGCACTTCCATTCAGTCGCCTCGCAGCGGGATTTCTGTCACCATAAGCTCAATGGATGAGTGCATCTGCAACACACTGAACCGAATATCTATGGGTTTTCAAATAATGTCATAGTTTCAAATCGAAATAAAAATAATTTTACTTAGATCTTTATGGAAATAGTAAATAATTTACTGAAAAAAATGTTGGCTGTCTTTTTAATATTATTCTTTGGCATAGATAATATCCCCTTAATTTGTATAAAAAATAATTTAAATTTTTATTGAAATTGAAAACCCTTAATGCACCCTATTGTATCTAAGAAATTTTCTTATTATTAGTGCCCACTGCCTTTGTGCTGTCCGCTGAGGTGTGATGCCCTTAATTGTGCCACAAAGTGAGTTATTCGTGAAAATCGATGGAAATTTGCAGCCTCTGAATCGGTTCTTGTACATGCAGCTGTTGCTTTTATTGTTGGTCCTGCGGTCGGTTTGCCGGGTCGGAAGTTCGATTGTCTGGGCGGAAACAAAAGCACTGTTCCGATAGAATCTCAAAAATGTAAAAATTAATTCACTCCCCGAGGAATGCATTCACATGAAAATGTATAAAATTAACAATAAAATACTGATACCGTTGCCCCGGAGAGTTGAGCTCTAAAGATGCAACTAAATGAAGTTTGTAAAGTTAAAAGTCATACCTAAAATGCAACAAAAATAGAGGGTTATATTCGGATGGCAGGGCCATATTTTGTTGGCATTTTCTGGCTTTTGCCGGCTTCATTAGCCATTCCAAAGTTGGCTGTATATCAAGCGGCAGATTCATCTTAATATCCGCCGTCCTTGCGCCCTTTGGGAGACTTTTCGAGGTCTTTTCCAGCCGGCATGCACTTGGGGCCATAATGTTTGCTCCTGCCGCCCACAACCTCGGCGTCTTTTCGGGGCACAAACTTATGCCGCACATTATGAAAATGCCGCTGAGCGAACGTCGTCGCCGGCACATAAATTAATGAGAATTTATTTATGCCCCGAGAAGTATAGAGCAAACAATGGCGCCAACTTCTCCGGCCGGAGTGTGGGGTCTAAGAACGGTTTCCAGTGCATTAAGCAATGAATTTGCCGCCACCAAAGGTTGCATATATCACTCCAGAAAAGGAAAATGTGCACCGGCTCTATGAGCAAATGTCATGCAACACACAGCAGCGACAGCGGGTGGTGCAGACTCCTACGAAAAAATCAATTTGTTAAGCTTGAAGGGGGAATTTTTTTCGAAGGCCCCCCGCGTCGCTTAGATAATATGCTTTTGTGTCGGGGTGGAAATATTTGCCAGGATAACAAGCAAGGTGTCTCGTGTCCTGGCTGAACAAAATGACTTTTCGTGCTGCTTGCCAAATGGTCAACATTACATTTCCTATCTCCTCGCCGCCATTTTCCCTTTTTTGCATGCAGTTTCCGCTTCCGTTTGGCTTAGTTGGCTCTGTCTCTTCTTCACTTTGTCGCTGCCTTTCTCTCCCCCGTTTCTCCGGCACTTTGCATGTCGTCACGCGCTTCGTGTCCTGCACTCGAAATGCACTTATCATGCAGAAGGTCCTGGACAATGTTCACTTGGCTGCGGCATTTTGTAGATGTTTTGTCGAAAATGTCAACAAAATCCAGGGCATTAATACCGTATTTAGACGGAAGTTTGTCCGTATCCTGTTTTCCTTTTTATGTCCTCTCTGCCACATCATCAATTACACATTTTACAACCTCTGAGTCGGAGACCTCTGTGACCCGCCCAGTCTGTCCCAATGGAGGGAGAGTGTGCCACGTTCGGGTCACTGGCAAAACAGACATAAATCAAACATTTCCCACGTTGCGAAACAATTTCCGACTCAAGACTCCCTCCGTTCATGTGCTCCAGTGTCTATCTTTTAGATGAGTTTTATTTATGGCATCCGCCAAAACACAAACTCACAAAACTCACACACGAACTGGCAGCCAGGCAGCCGGTCGGGCAGGCGGACAGACATTTGATAAATGTATAGACAATATGACTTCAGTTAGAAAATTTACAATTGCTTTTAACTTGATACGTAATTGTTGTTGCTACTGTTGCCTGGGCGCTTTTGTATTGCATTTTGATTTGTGGTTTATAAGCCTTTGTGTGGGCCATAAATTTGGCTTATTTCGCATGCCATTCTCGCTGTTGTTGAAGTTTCGGCAATTGAATCAGAACTTTAATGGCATTTACACAATTTTTGATGCTGGCATACATGGCGTATGCGTAATATTTTCGAAAAACATTCGCCACTACTCTTATTGACCAAGAGAGCTTTCAATTAATTTTATAACGATGCTTGTGGGATTGCTCTTTGCTTTTCAATATTTACAAAAGTGAGCAGCAACAAAGAGTTTTACAAAATATTAAATTAAATTGTTGAGTGCTAACTGTAAATGAACAAAATATATGTTGTTACGAAAAATACTATTTAATATAGAAGTTATTACTGCTACTCTGCCTTTATTTTACTTCACTTAAACACAATTATTATTTTACTTAATCTTCCACAAGTCCTTTAACTTTAATTCATCCTGAGTTTGTGCCACTTTTTCGCAGAAACTTTGTGCTTTCTTCATTACGTCAAAAGCATCTGGCATTTGGCAACTGGCAGCAGACAAAGGAGACCAAGAATTTAATTTGCTGCGCAACATTTCATTTAATTCATTCCGTCATTATTTCCATTATTGGTCACATTTTATGATTGTTATTTTGGGCTGTGAGAGGGAGGACCTTTGGCATTTGTGGCATGCAGCTTAATTTAATATGCCCTTCACTCAGCCCTCAATTTTCTTACCCGACTGGTCCCTGATGATGCTTTCTTTATGGCGGCGTTTTATGTATTTATTTTCATGGGCCAACACGGAAAGGGTTTTGGGCAGACAGCCTCTCTCACGGCACGTAACTCCAGCAGATGTCCAATCTCGAGTGCTTAAATTATTTATTAGGCATCTTTTGCGACAGCTTACGACCTTATGAAATATTATTTTCTTTGTGCCAAGACAGCAATAACAAATGAAACATATGGCCCGGCAGGCGGTCTGTCTGGGTGGGTCAGCTCATAAATTATTAGCCGGCTCGTGTGACCCACGGGTCAGGCATAAATCCAATCAAATTGACAGCAAGTCATCGTCTACAGGATCTGCATATTCATTAGGCATTCTGAAATACGGGCATGCCATGGAAATGTATTAAATTACTTTGGGAATAAATACTTTGAATACATTTGGTAACGCAAAAGTTTCACATATCACGTTAATTAGTCTGGGTAAGCATCAAATATTCATTGGTAACATTATAAAGAAGAAAATGATTTATAATTCTATTATTAAATAATTTATTTGCTTCTCTCAAATGAGTTTCCTTGTGTAACTTACTCAACTAACTAAGCTATATTAAAGCCTATGTAAGGTAGAGATGAAATATAATTTATATTTACATAGCTCGGAGGTACACGAAATTCTGCAGAAACTTATAATGAAAATTCAGCCATGTTTTCTCTGGAGAACCCAGGGCTATTTGCTACTCCACACTTAAATTTACATAACCATGAGCTGTTCGAAAATTGTTTCATTACCGTTTTAATAATTCATTTGACTTATTGTTTGCACATTTGACCAATTAAATTGGCCACCAAGGACAGCAGCAACAGCCTGAGTATTTATTCATAATTCATTTGTTGTATTCGACAATATCCAATGTGAAACACTTGCCGAACCACAATATTCACGGCTGATTGACAGTGCACAGAGCTTTTCGTCAATCGAATTGGACGGAAAATTATTATAATAACAAGACAGTAAATTAGTTTTTGTTTTTCGATTGGCAAACTTGTTTTCCTCAATTCGTTAATCAAAATATGTATACACGCTGAAAGAAATAAGGGAGAGCTTGCAATACTGTAAGAAAATACATTAAATATAATAGTTTTGGTATTTCAAATAAAATTGCTAAATGTTACATTAATTACATTTAAAAATATTATTTATGGTAGATAATTGAGTGGAATGACATTAATATTACTGGTTAAGAGACTGGAATAATTTTCGTTAAGTAATATGACAACTATTTGTTCTGTCTTTAACTTAAATGTGCTAAAGTTTGTAACAAATTAACTCAACCAACTACTTTATTGTTTTTAATTGAATAACATTTACTTAAGGAATTTTAAACAGGACCCAAACAACTTGATTGTAGTGTAATAGAAACTGTTGTGCAAGGACATGAAGCCGACTGTATTAGTCTTGAAAACGCAGTCTGGCAGTAAATTGTAAGTTTATTTCGTATAAAATTTATTTAGCCTGTAAAGTGTAATCTCAATGCTGCTCCCTGCCGTTGTTTGTGTTTCGGAGGCCACAAATTTGCCATATCTTAATGCGGAGCAAAAACACATAGACTCGACTTGCAGCAGTTGAACAGATGGAGTGAGTGGCTCTATCCCCATTTTCAGACTAGGCAAAAGCGAGTAAATATTTATTTGGACTCTAGTGCCGGAGGACCGAGCAGTAGTTATCCTCCAGGACATTCCTTTTGCACCTGATCCAGATGCAGCTACTGTTGCTCCTTCTAATTGAATTGTTGCTGGGCGGACTAAGTTAAGTTAAGGTCCGCAGAGTGACTCTGCAGGTTATAAATTACCAGCTAATTGTGTATGCAAATTAAATTGTATGTGCCACTGCAGATGGCATTTAAATCATAATTTGACTATGTTCATTATTTATTTAGTTTTGCTCTCAAAATTTCCTAGATTAATAATGCAATCGCTTCGGGAGAGCTTTTAGAAAATCAGGTTACTAGTGGGCAGTCAGCATTTATGTTATGCATTTAAAAGGCTGTTTGAGTAAATGTATTTAATATTTACCAGTTGTGAAACTTTTAAGCTAATAAAAGAGCTAGCTATTTATACAAAACAAATAAACTCAACTTTTCAGAACCTACTCACAGAATATACTAATTGGAATGGGAATAATAATTTAAATAAACATCAAGTTAGAAATAAGCGCCATAAACTGATTAACCGAGAGACCAACACAAAACACTTGGCAAACAGCGGTCATGTGCAAATAATAACATATTGGCATCAACAACCGAAACATATTATGCAATTCTGACATAAATCTGGGTTAATTTTCACTCTCTGGCGTATTGGATGCTAGCCGGAGGGAAATCTCGGAATGTCCATCAAAAACGTCAGTAACAATAATTGTGGAGATGCTGATTTTGCATAGGAAAAAAAATTAGACTCAATAAATTAAATGATATAATTACAAGGAACTTTAAAACATGATATATTTAAAGGCTTTTCATACTTTACGGCTTGTATATTTATATATGCTTAATATGATAATAAAAAATATAAATATAGTATATTTCTAAATGAAAATTATAAAACATTTCCCTCAGTCTACAATAGGTGGAAAAGCAATTTGCGAAAACTGACAGCGACAAATTCGCCCCCGAGGCCTTCAGCCGGCTGATACATTCGAGCTGCGCTTTATTTTTTATGTATCGGTGATTATGCATAACTGACATTTTAATGCCAAGGCTAATTAATGCGCCTGATTATACGGTCAAGGAATATGACATATCCGTAAGTCCGTGAGCTGAGCATCCTGCATACGACCTTCAGTACGTAAATGAACTCTCAGGTGGCATTCACGCATATCACCTTGTGGTAAAAAAACATAAAACAAAAGAGAAGTATATAACAGGGTCGGAAATGCCCCCTTCACTCAAATGGGTATTAAAATTGAAATATTTATCCACAATTTTATATGATAATTTTTGGGAAAAGTAAAGCTTAAAAATGTAATAACTAGACCAAAAAAACATTAATTTAATTTCGGAAAGCTTTCCTATGTTAGTTTTTATTTGGTTAATAAATCTGTATACTCAATTTAAAATTTAGAAAAATTAAAATTTTTTTTTAATTATTGACAATTTTAACGATGTAACTAACCCCTTATATATTTTTGAAAAAATCGCAAAAATTAGTTTCCCTTAAAATATAGCTAGATTGATTCGGCTGTTGATGCTGATAAAGAATATATATGATTTATAGGGTCGGAAATGACTCCTTCACTGAATTTTACGCTTCGGACTGAAATTATATTTCAATATTTATCAATATTTTTATATGACAATTTTGTTGACAAATCGAATTTTAAAAAACTAATAACTAAGCCAAAACAGCGTTAATTTCAATTCGGAAAGCTTTTCTATGTTAGTTTTTATTTGGCTAATACATCTGCATACTCTATTTATAATTTAAAAAAAATTTAATTTTTATCAATTTTTGACAATTTTAACGATGTAACCCCTTATAAAATTTTTCAAAATTTTGAAAAAAATTAATTTTGCCCGGACATAGCTAGATCGAATCTGCTGTTGAAGCTGATCAAGAATATATATGATTTATAGGGTCGGAAATGATTCCTTCACTTCGTTTTAAGCTTCTGACTACAATTACAATACTCTTGCAAAGATAGCTTCAATTTTCATAATAATGTGAAAAACACCTTACAATTATAACGCATTCTAAACCTAATTAAATTTTAATTTGTAAAAGTAACTCGTAATTTTTAAATCACTGTATGCTATATTTAAAGCTCAAAAGAAAAACTTATTTAAATCATTTATAGAAAACCCAAATATTACGTATACGCACTGGTGTAAATAGTATTTGTCCATAACTAAGCCAAAAAAGCATTAATTTCATTTCGGAAAACTGTTTTATGTTAGGTTTTATTAGAATTATACATCTGCATACTGAGCTTAGAACTTAACAAATCAAAACCCTTTATAAAATGTTAAAGAAAATTCGTAATTATATGTTACACCTGAAATTTCTAGCTCGATTCGATTGTTGATGGTGATCAAAAAGATTATTTATAGAGTCTGAATGACTCATTCACAGCGTCAAGGGTATACAAATAGTTCGTTTAGCTGTGATTCGAAAAGTGTAATATTCAAAAAAGTTTGAGGAAAATACTTGACTGACAACTGTCAAAACTTTTACCAGTCTTTGGTAAACAAAATTGTTCCAGTATACAATTTCGACAGAAAAGTGCTATAGATAAATTAATTTATAATAATTATACAATTACACCAGCTTCAAGCTAAAGTTGACCCACATTTCTTGCATCTTAATTTAAAAACTTGTAGGATATCTATAGCTAAAACTGATAATCGGAATGGGCTTCAGTAATTTGTAGAAATTTTCATTTCATGTGCTGCACAAATAATTAAACATTACCCACATAGGCGAATTCTCTTGCAAGAATTCGCAGCGCTGTTCGTGCCGCAAATTTAATAAATGGAAAAAGTTTCACAATGCCCAGGGCCCCCGACTTTGCCCTTGTACCTTTTTGCCCAGAGTTCGGAATATTTCAATTACAGTTCTCTATGTGCCACGCCCTCACACACGCAGTCAGGGGCAGTTCGCATATTAAACTAATTACTTCAACAACATTTTAAGCTGCGCTCCAAAAAGGAAATTTGCATTTTCAGCCTGTGCGTATGCAGCGCTCTTTTGTCCTTTTCCACTTGATATCCTGTTGAGCGCACACTGTCACGGATTAGCAAGCTCGCAAATGACAGCGACACCTACTGCTCGGAAATACTCTCTACAAAAGGCAGAGAGGTAGAAGCTAAAAGGGCTATGGATTAGGAATGTTTATAAATATTAAATATCAGTTTTTTTCTACCATATGCAACCGAATATATCCTATTTTATATACCTGTAGTATTTGATTTACCGAAGGAATATAAAAAGAAAGTATTAAAGTTTCCTATTAATATAAAATCTTTTAAAAATTCCCATGAAAATCTAGCTCGTCGTAATTTGTAAGACTGGAAAACCAAGAAAACATACTTCAATAGCAATAAATTTTGCTTAAAATAATCTCATAACACTCTTGACCCTCAAGGCAAATAAAATCTGTAATTAACGAAATGCAACTGATAGGGCTAATCAGAGAGAATGTAGTTAGCATGTAGAGTGTGGAAAACGTCTGGCGTTTCCTGGCAGTTATCCAAGTCGCTTTTCAATTTCCACACAATACGCAGAAAGATTTTTGTCCGCCTGTCGGTGTGTGTTTGAGTGTGCCTGCGTCTAGGTCTGTGTGAATTTACGCTATTTAGACACGCTTTCCCACTGTTTGCAGTTGTTGCTGCCGTCGCTGCAGCAATTAACATGCAGCCGCTGCCGACACTTGCAGCTCAGTGCTGCGCTTTCCCTCTCAGGAGTTTCCGTTCCCCCCAGCCGCAGTTTTCCGACAGTCCCCCCTCGCAGAATTTTCCCAACCCCTTCTGCGAGCCAGCTGCTGTTCCGTTTTGCGTGCTTTGTCGCCGTCTTGAGCGCGTAAATTGCTACTTCGTGGGCCAAGTCCCTTGGTCGCCCCGCTGCTACTTCCACTTTACTTCAGTTTACTGCCAGGACCTCCTCCAGGACTGCTGCGACTACGAGGACTCCCATTCCCGTTGCTCCCGCGGCGTCTTGGCCGTTGCCATTGTTTGACTTGGTCATTAGTAAATGTACTTTGTCGCAGCATAAAAAGGAGTTAAGTGCGCACTCTAAGGATTTATGTGCATTACCCAGGAATGAGGCAGCAATGCTCGATGCTGCCTTACCCATGTGTTAAGTGCACATTTTTTGATGAATGAGTCGGCAAGCGGCTACGAGTGTAAGATCCTCTAACTGCTTTGCAATTGCAGAGAGCTCAGAAAGGATTGTTGGGGCTGGCATTTATAGTTGAGCGGCTGCTCTCATTATAGCATGGGCCATGCCAATCATTAACCTAAGCTGCTACACAGGAAAAAATTATTCTTAAGCTAAATAAAACTTTTTAAAACTAGAAAGCGAGAAAGCTAGGGATCACCCTCCTATACCGCAATGGAGGAAATCTTCTTCCTGGTTATCTAGATGTCTTGCATTAATCAGGTGATATATTCGGGGTCGGAGGGTAATCACTATCACAATCAAAAGAGATGTAAACACTGCAAAGGCCGCGACTGACTAAAGTCAGCGCGATAAGAGTGCTTCTATCACAGCTGATTATAGACCAAAGCCTGATCGCTCCTATAGCTTTCATATAAATGATATAATTGTCATGGTTAAGACTTACCTGTTATCCCATTTCGTCAATGTTTAATTCCTTCCAGTGTAGAGTAATATTCTTGTTGACTTTAATTATGCCTTATATCGTATCATGAAATAAAGCTTCCTCCTTATTATCCAGCTGTATTCCATTAATCACGTGACATTTTTCGGGTCGAGAGGTAATCACTCTCACTATCACTTGTAAACACTGCGAAGGCCGCGAAAGACTAAGGTCAGCGCGATGGGAGTGCTACTAATTATAGTGTCCGAGTAATGAGAAGAGCAGAGAAATTCAGAGCGCGAGAGCGAGAGAAATTAAGGCCTCTCTGCAGATAGGCTCAGAGTGTCAGAGAGAATGATCTACTTCTTGAGATGCACAGAGAGGGATAGACTGCAGAGAAATAGATAGAGGGAGTGTGTGCGACAGAGGGAGGGAGAGCTAGAGTTAGAGAGCAGCCTATTCACTGCCATTAAAATATTATTATGAGAGCGGCAGCTAAATTCAGCAAACCGATGGTATGCATGCTTCGTTAATAATTAATAGAATATACATTATATATGATTATGTTAAAAAGCAACGAAGTAAGTCCGGTGTTTGCTTTCACCGATACATATTAGATGTACGGTTTTATTAATCATTAAAAATATATATAAATTCACGGAACATAAGAACATTAGCTTAAGCTTTATAAATTCCTTTCTCACATTGGTTTTCATTTAAAAATCAGCATAAAGCATATAACTCCTGCTAGTATTCTTCTTTTGGTTTTGCAGAACCCTTTATTCTTTATGGGCTTCCCACTGGCAAATCCGATTTATGTCTGCATTTCTACATATCGCCAACATCGAACTTGAATGCAATTTCCCTATTCTAGTGCCGTTTGGCAATGCCACATGTCCTGCAAATTAATTGCATACAGGACAACTCCTTTGAAGCATTGGCAAAGGCCAACACAAATTATCAAGTTACCATAAATTGCTTTCGCTGGGCCCGTACATCTTGCCAATGAAATCAAAGCCACATAAATTGCGCAAATAATTCTGCCAGCTTCCATCGCCCTACTTTCTCAACTTTCTTCGCCATCTCTGCTCTCTCCGATTCCCTCTGGAGATTTGCAGCGAATGTGGCCTCGGACGAGTGCAGCTGCAAAGACAAAGGACGGGTCCAAAAGAATCATCACTTACAACTGACCACAAAGCTCCGCAGCCGCATCCACTTCCCCGTCCACACATCCCTTGGGAACGGTCCCGCAATCGATCAAAGGGAATTATGTCTCAACACAATTGTAAATAAATCTTTGCGGCCATGTGGACATCATGTGCATGCCGAGGTCCTGGCCGAAGGACTTAGCTAGAGCAAGGCGAACGGGCAGGAGAACTGGGGGACTGCGATGGCCTGAAATCCAGCACATCACTGAGGAGTATATGAAGATTGAGTGGTAATGTGTGCAAATCTAAAGCTTTCTCCCCCCAAGTTGTGGCTCCGCATTCCTCGCTTGCCGCTGACATGTTGGTAAATTGGTCCTTAGCTGATTGCATCGATTGCCAAGGCCGGCCGGTTGGCCAATGGCCACTCCATTCGGTCTTAGCCAGAAACTGGGGGATTACGGCTAAATGCCGGAAATTAATCTGCTCAAAAGGACACACAATACGCCCCCATCCAAATGCAATATTATTCAAAGTGATTTCACAAGTGTCGTTGGCATTAGGAAATCGCCTTGAGGTCCAGCAGCCGGTTCCTTTCAGCCCGAAAAAAAAATTTATAATGCGCATCGATAATGATTTGTAATTTAAAGCTCAAACAAATTTCCGGCAATTTTTGTGGCAGACACGCGCCAAACATTTTCACTTGGCCCCGCGTCGTCATCTTGTTTACTTTTCATCCGCCAAGAAAAACAACTCGGAGCTGGAGAGGGAAAACGAAGGCGGTGTAGAGTAAAAAAAGCGAAGTTATCGGCGTAATCATTGAGCCAAGGAAAGAAACATCAGCGTGGCCATTAATTTGTTTCTTGTAAACTGCCTCGCCGAGGGCTTTGTGCAATCAACATGAACGTGAGCATCCTCGGTTCGGATTGGATTGTTTTCGATTGGTTGGGGTGACTTCCCCACAGGAAATTTGATGGCAGGAAATGTGAAATGGCCGTTAATGGAGAACACAGTGCGTATGTGTAACGTGTCAGAGATCAGAGAGACTCTCGGAATGACTAGCATTACATATTTGGTACCAATCTATTAATTGAGCATGAGAAGTAACTAGAAAGCTTACATATATTTCATAAATTATATTAATCTATATGGTTAATAAATTATCAAAGTAACATAAGTAATACCAATGAATGCCATTTATAATAATTAATAAATTATAGATGTACAAAGAAATGATATTATAATTGAACTATTTGTCAACAACTCTTTATTGCTTCCGTTCTGTTGATTCAAAAAGGCATTTGAATAATTCACATTCAAATACCAGAAAAATATTCATTATTATTGTTTAATAATAAAAATTTATGTATTAAACTCATTGTAATTATTGCCCAATGAGCATGAAATAATACAATACGAAAATATGTTTGAATAAATACAAACCTGACATTTTAAATTCTAATTATCAAGCAAAATAAAGACGGAAACATACTGCTTGAGACATTTGCCAACTTTTCTTGAAACATCAACAGGCCTGTAAGCGATTACCGGTAATAAGAGCACATGTTGATGGAACATTAGAACATTATGGTATGAGATGGGAAAGGAAAATGGAAGTGGCACTTGAGCCCACATCTGCCGCTTCCCGAGTCGCTTGTCATGTCTATTGTTAGAAGCCTGATGTTGCTGCTGCTGTTGCCGGTTGCTGTCCTCGTCATGTCGGCCATTAAAATCGTGTACGCCATATGCCAGCCATATTAATTTTTTGCCAGCCGGAAGTCGGGCCCGAAGCCGAGGCTCGATTGATAGGCAGTTGCTGGCGATTACGTGGCGGCTGTTGCCTGCGACACGTGAGCAGTGGATTCGGTTACGTGGTTATGGTTATCACCCTTACGCAATTTCCTTGGCTCATAATGCGTCCTGTTGTCCAACAGGCAATTAAATCAAATGGAAGCAATGCTGGGGGCAATTGCTTGCTGCCAGAAAGGGATTATGGCCAATTGACTGGCAAGTAATCTGCTTAAATTGTAGTTATTTTGCTGCTGCATTAAGGTATGAAATGTTATATTAAAGACAAGGGGAAATTAAATATTTAATAGATACAATCGAGCGGCAAGGCATACATTTATTTTCCTCAATTTTACCCAGGACACTGCCCTGCCACATCATTAAAATATGTTCTGGTTTCTTGAAAAGTTTCCGGCCCACAAGTTTGCTGCTTCCTAATTCTTCAGTAATGACCGACCAACATCAACTCATTGCTGGCCAAATCCTTGCAGTTAACCGCACACAATTTTGTTATTTCTGCGGCGGAGGAGCAATGTATCTAACTTGGGGGCAAAATCCGCACAAGGGTACGAGTTTTTCCCCCAGCTGTCAGTGGCTCATTTGGCTGCTGAAGAGGCAAAAGTCCGGACGAAGTTGGACATACGAGCCAACAAGGACTAAGGGATCATACACATACATATCCTTTGGCCGCAGTTTATTTTTGGGGGAATTTTGTGGGGAGAAAACAAAAAGTGAATAAGTTGTCGCTTGTGTTTGCTTGAGACTGCAAAATGGCCTGCAACCGTCCCCAGAGATGTGTGTGGGTTGAAAACAATATGGGAAGGACATGCTGGACTCTACTGGGTTATGTCTAATCTCGGCTTAGCAGCTAAGCTTATCGTATTAGGGGCAGATATATGAAGACCTCTGGGGGCATAACTCAATTTTCGTTATTGTTTGGCCCAAGGAAAACTCACGATCACAGCTCTTTCTGCTCTCAGGAGGATTTCCCCCTTTTTTTTCTTGAGACAAATAAATAGGATTTTAATCATATTCCTCGGTATCCCACCGCCTTGTCTTTCTGCTCCTTTCTTGCCTGCCACACTGAGCCTTAATAATACCCAAAAGCATTTTACCAAAATTGAAAACTCGTGCAAATAATTTGCATAATGTACGAGACACAGTCGCACACACACAGAAAGGGAGAAAAATGAGAGTGAAAGAAACAAGAATGTCGAATTTTTCTTTTTCCCTGTCAACACACACACACACTTGCTGGGGTCATATTTATATTTTGTATTTATTATGCATACGTATGTATATAATAATACGCTTCCTGTGCCACAGTGGTCAGATTTTTGAAATTAAATTAAAATTGTGTATCCTTTCTTTACAAAAATTTATAATTTTTTAATGGGGCTATATGCATCCTTATTATTAAGCTACAAAGGTTATTTTCACTTTAGATAAAAATTGATGGTAATAAGCGTATTTATGTATTTATTTTTTAGTTTAATAATTCGATTCCCATTTGAAAATTTCTCAAGAATTGTACACTTTATCCTACATTTTTAAAATCATATATTCCCCTCTTTAACCCACTGTTCCAGCTTATTTAATATGCAAGGCGCTGGCATATATTTTACTGGGACAACGAAATTAGCCTTAAATTGTTGGCCACACGACGGGGTTGATTATTAAGCACTTGACACACATTCCCCCTTGCCACAAAACGGGATCTCTTACTTGGAAGCGAAACGTATATGTATATAATTATGGGACATTCTGTCACAAAATAGGATATAGATACTTCTATCTAACTGCTTTTTATGCCAGTAAATGTGCTCTCCTTCCCTCAAGTGCAAATATTCCCATGTTCCTCCCATGGCCTCAGTTGCAATTTATTTATATTGTCCGGAACTGTCTACCTAGCCATTGCGCTACCACTCCACCTCCATTCGCCTCCGGATGACCTGACTCTTGCCATTGGCAAAGCTTCAATAATTGCTGCCAAATTGCAGGCGAAGAAGTCAGCTCTGCGGCAAATGGCCGGTCGAGGGAAAACTTAATTGAAGTGTAAGCTGTTGAAGATGGAAGCTGCATACCATCCGCATTCTCCGCACATCGCCTCCAGCATATTTTACACAAGAAAAATACATATTTACATATTATAAATAATTCAAGCGGATATGCCAATAAGTTTTTAAAATCTAGTATTTAGATTTGTTAAGACAAAAAGATTATTTCTAAAATTCTTGGTTGCTGAAAACTTTATAAATCCATGAATACTTTAACGAAGGAAATCTATTAAGGAATTTCACAGTGAACATGATTTTCTCCCAGTGCAAAGGCCAGGTCACGTCAAGCTGAAAAGAAAAATAAGAATTAAAAAGTAAAAGAAAAATCTGTGGGAGAAAAAAAAATATAGGAAAAAGACTGCAGAAAACCGAAGCCAACGCTCTAATGGATTAATTTACTTTGTCGCAGTGCCAAAGCAGCTGCCAAAGCACTTGAAATTGGAAGGCATCAGGGCGTGTAAAAGGTTTTTGCGGCCTGCCACGCCCCCTGCCGCTCTTGTGCCTTAAAATTCCCGCTTAAATGGCGTCTGTCGTTTTCCAACCTAATTGAAATGCTGATGAAAAGAAAATTGTTGTTGAAAAACAATAATCAAAAGTGGAAAACAGTAAAACGCTTTCCACATTCGTACACCTTTGTGTGGATAAAAAAAGGGAAGCCCAAAACCAACAAAGCCGAAAAACAACAACAGAAAGGCGGAAACAATGTTGCTGGCCATGTTTTTTTCCATACCCGGACTAACTAGTTAGCTGAAAGGACGACGACGACGAGCAGGCTTCCCTTTTCACTGGGGTCTCAGTATTTCTTATTTATTTATAGAATACAAAAATAAACTTTGTCCTTTGTAGCAATCAACTTTGATTTATTCTGGATGTGCCAATGAAAGGAAAAGTAATATCTGTTTTAGGAGTCCAGTAAAATGAGCATTTAAAAATAATGTAATTAAAAAAAAAGTAAAGTAGCAAGTTTATTGTGTTTCATAAAAATTCGAAGCTATAGTTGCTTGGTAATTTACTCTTGCTTAAACCACACTTGAGTTTATCTAAATCGAATTAAAGGATGTTTAAGTTTATAAATGTATACGGTCATTAATATTTAATTAAACTGTTTTTAGCTGGTCATAAGTACCCTGTTTTCTATCAATATTTGCACGTGCTGGGCTTCTACCGTTTTCTGGCTGCCATATGTTGGTCAAAAATAAATTGAAGTGGTTTCCTCGCCTCTGAATGTGTGCGACAGGATCTCTCTGGGAAAAAGGATGCCTCGCTTTTGTGTCTGGCGTGGAAGCCGCAAGCATTTAGCAAGCGGCACCTTAACGCTGGCAACGCTATTTCAAAGACAGAGCAGATAAAAAGCGAGGAGGAGATGGCAATTTCAGCATTAAATTAGGTGAATCCCCCCCGCTTTGGCCAGGTGGGACAGCTTAGCCTTTGCGACAACGTGTACCCGCATGTAAAGTAGTTTTTATGTGGCCAGCCAGCCCCCCTGTGGCCTTACCGTGCCGTGATGTTGTGAGTGCATCATTAATTTTAATTTGTACTGGCCAAGCCGGCAACACGGCCAACTGGCTGCCACGGCAAGGGCGGCAAGGATAGCCAGGACAACCAGGACAGCCAGCCATCCAACATTTATAACCCTTCCTCGGGTCGTTTCCCTGCCGGCAACCGCAATCCGACAACGTCACTTGCATGGCTGTTTAGTTTCACTTAAAGTGCCTCTTTGTTGTCTCCCTCGACGTCCTTGCCGTCCCTGCAGATGTCCTTTTCACCATACATACACACACCTTCCCAGCAGAAAACCCTGAATTAGGCTACGGCCTGGGAATTATGAAATGTGATGGGAAAATATTATGCACCTTGGGTAGTTAGTAAAATATTTCTGGTCCGTTTTGCAGGCACACAAAACCACAAACTATTTCCTCGACTTAGTTCCATTTTTACCACACTCAATGGCCTTCGAAAAACATATAACTTGACTTTTATTAGAATAATCAATTGAATCAAAAATTCAGTTGCAACAGATTTTTGCCAAAATGAATTTTTGTGGTCAAATTTAGTATTGCTGTGCGAATATTGCAAATATAAATTGAAGAGAAAAATGAAATATTCTGGATAATTTAAAATGGATTTCACCCAGTTGGAAAACATAGAAATAATTTAATAAATGTCCAAATAATTCACAGCGAAAATACGCAAAATTAAAGCTTTAAAAAACTAGTACAAAGACATGAAACTTTAAGTTCTTCTTTTGCTTGATTCAGAACTTGGTTAAAGACTTTTTGAGCATACAAGGACTTCAATGTAATTAGCAGCTTCTTGTCTGGCCATATCAATAAAGTACAATGGCTAATGTCTCCATTTTGGCCGCTGCTATTTGGTAACTTTCACCAGGTGAACTAATCTACCGTTGTCCCCATGGAATCACTAAATATTTAGCACCGATTTCGCCTCATGGAACCCCATAATTAGTTGAAGTTTTTCCAGCCCAACTAATTTTCATTAGGCCTACGTTGAGTGAAGGAGGATGTGTGCGTGGGGGATAGAATGATATGCGAAGTTTCGGAAGGATAAACTTGCACGTATAAAAAGGTTAACTTTAATGGAATAATTTAATGAAAATTCTAGCAGCTTGCTTTGCAAAATAAATCGATCTTGAGCTAAGTTAACTAATTATTTAATAAAGAGTTTTATGCTATGATAGGGTTTATTTGATATAGCAAACTAATTACACTATTGCAGATATAAAATGTATTTTTCAATACAACTAGCAACAAAAGGATTTAATATTTAGTTTGAAATTCATTTGAATATCTTAACTAATAATCTCTTCTTCATTTTTTGTTATGAAGCTGTATGTTTATTTGCCGTAGTCATAGGAGCTTGTAGACGAAGTTCTCCAACAGGAACTGCCCTCATATAAGCTCGCAATCAGCGGTTATGTAGAGCGAGGAAACCCCGCCCAGCGCAACAACATAATTACACTTGTCAGTTCATTGTACCACAAATGCTCTACGCATACGTGGCTATAGCCACGCTCACCACCATCCTAGTACACAGGAAAAATTCAGCTTAATATATTATTAACAATCCTTTATAAGAACAAAATACATTTTTATGAATAAATATTTTTTCCATGCTTAGAGAATTGAGTAATAGAAAGATTTAGTTTAAAAAAAAAATCGATTATTTATTTTCATATAAGGGATATTAAAGAAATTGGTTTATATTTACGGTGGACTGTTGGATGGGTCAGTGGACGGACTTTCCCTGTAACCAAAGTCGCATGTTTCACGTGCCACCAGCAAGAACTCGGCTTCATGATGGCGATGCCCGTGGTCGATGGGAAAATCGAGATGACGATGACGATGATGATGATGATGATGTTGGGGATGATGTCGCTGATGATGGTAATTTGTTGTGGCTAATTGCGTTAAAACCGCATGGGCAGGCATTGAAACGTGACACATTTTTGCGCCATTTTTGGGTCACGCCAACAGGCAACTGCTAACTGCCAACTGCCAAACAGCTATGGCAACCAGAATAGTTGTTGCTAAAATATATATAAAATATGCGCAATTCAGCCAACACACAAAAATACATTGGACGGCAGAAAGTAGGGCCTGCCACAACATTATGACTAGAACATCCTTTTATTCGTCGCATGCAATCCGTTGGCAGGACGACAGGCATTGAAACAAAGTCAGGCAAATGTTTTCAGCCTCTGGCAGCAAAATGTCAGCTTCAATCAGCCGCTTACTCGGGATTGCTCATCCGCCCCGTTGTCCCTGTCTCAACGCTCGTCCATCCGCCTTGCCAGCCATCGTGTCCGGGCAATAAATTTGTCAATTTTTATTTATTATCTATCTCTTTTGTATCCCCTGCAAGGGGATGAGGTCCTTTTTTGAGCTGTGTTTTTCTGGCTGGCTGGAATATCAAAAATATGAAGCTATAGTTCGGACTAGGAACTAAAAACATTTTCTCAAAGGGTTATTTAAAAAATATATTAGTTATACTTTTATAATATAAATAACTAAGCAACTATTTTTTCTATTAAAAATACCACAGACACTCATTTATTATTTGGCATTTCAAGAACTAAATCAGAATGCCTCAAAAAACCCGCAGAACCAAATTTACCGCTGACAAAGGGGCCTGAAAAATACCTAAGCCCGATGATAAGGATTCTGCGTTGATAGACACAAAACTTTATACACTGGCGATGTGTGCTTGCTTGTGCGCTTTGAGGTATGCTACCATTTTTTCTTTATTTATTTTCACGCTCCCCCACCGTCTGTGTGATGGCATTTTTTTGGTGTGTTAGTTTCCAGCCATAAATAAAATTTAAGCTACACCAGAATGACGACAGCTTGCGCCTGTGTGTGCCTGAGACGTGTGTGTGAATTGTGTGTATATATGTGTCGTTTAGCATGTGTATATGTGGGCACTCAAGCAACAAAAGGTAGAACGGCGCAGTGGCATTTGATTTATGATTGCTCACCCAGTGAGGTTAAGACTTTGAAAATATTTTCACAGACACACAAAGCAGGCGAACCGAAGAGGACATTCCTTGGACTAGGCAACTGATGGAACTGGCACTAGGAGCGTAGCATAGGCCCAAGTTCAATGGCCCTGGTGGGGCCGCATCAGCTGCCGTTGCCTGCTGTTTCGTGAGGCTTTGTCATAAGGCCTTTATTAGTTGCTGCTGCAGCCATAGTGCACAATACACAGACAGGACCAGACACTCAGACACATACGCGCGCCAGAGCAGCACACTTCCTCTTTCGTCCTGACTGCTGATCCTGCTGTTCAATCTAATGGGCGCACATGTCTAAAACTGTGAAACATTTGCCTAAGAATTTCGCACGTTTCCTGAGCCTGGGAAAAGAGCACTGCGAAAAATAAATGACTCGTAATAGATAGAAATATATAAAAAATATCGAAACTTGTTTAACCTATAAAATGTTGTTCAATTACTTTTCGAAAGGCTATACTTCTTACAAGAAATTTATTTCCAATAATTAGACAGAACGCTTAGTTAGACTTCAGTTATACCTATGATTCCAGTTCTTAAATTCATCATCAATTTCCATTTTTATGTTTCAAAGGCTCCGCTAGACGTACTGGGTGATTTTTCTTTGTGTTAATATTTGAGGAAGAATGAGTAACGAGCTGCCTCACGCTGCACGTGCTCGTTCGCTTTATCAGGCCAATAACGTGTGCGAGAACAAGTTCCAGCATAAGTCTGGCCGGGCTGCATTCAACTTTCATTGTTGCTGCTGTTTGTGCCGGGTTTTCCACATTATGGAAAATAAACTTGCATATCTTATGCGGAGTCGAGACTCAGTCTTTGGTTGCCCAACTTTTTGGGTTCGTTTTAAACGGCTGCTTCCAGAAGGCCAACCCATTCCCCAAAAACTGAATCATTTGCAAAACAATTAAAGTTCTATTAGGCGGCAAATGCAAATTTAGCTCGTTTCGGGTGCCTTCTCTTCGCACTTGGCTGGGATTTTTCCATTCTGTCGCATAAATGTGTTTGCCAGTTTAGTGCATAAGCCGTTTTAATTGTTTCGTTAAATGAGCCAACAGCAGCAGTAGCAGCAGTAGAAGGCTTAACCATAAAAAGTTTTTAGCCAAAAAAGAAATGAAAAGGGGGAAACGAGAAAAATGCTTTGCATGTTCTTTTATGATATGCAGATTGCTGAGATTTTTTAAATAAAATAATTGTAGAAAGACCATTTAACTCTGCCAGCCAGATTATTGTTTAATGGAGCACAAAAATTGCTAAATTAATATGTGTTGCCAAAAAAGAAATGGTATTATTTTTAATATATACTAAATAACTTTAAACAGATAGGAGTGTATTTACTTTATCTGTTTCATCCACCACGATGAAATTAAGTATATTCTTAGCTTATAAGATTATTTGTTAAATGGAAATAAATAAATCAAATAAGTTATTCTTTAGGATTTTTCCTCTGATTCTTATTCCTAGAAATTAAATATTTTTATACTGGGTATAGCTCGTTTTCCTCATTTACAAAATACATCCCATTGCAGCAATGTAGTAGCTTTAGTGAATTTATCCGGTTTCAGTCACTAAAAAAAGTGCATTTCCCTTAACAGAAATATGCTCTATCATTTTCCTTACAATTTGTCCTGCAATATTTTTGCAACAATGTCTGGACCACTGTCAACACTTTTTACCTCTGGCTTTGTGTTGCATCGATGGTGAAAAATGTATTTTATTTGTGCAATTTTTTGCCGAGACAGCTCCACAATTTGTTTAGAGGTTCGATTCGGCAAATGTTTGTCAATATGTTTTTATCAAATAGCAACAATATTTACACATGCATAAATTTGTCTATACGCAAGAGGCGACCCATCCCCGTTCTCTATGCCAATGAAGCGAACCCTTCGCACGTGTGTGCAAGAGAGACACGTCCATTGGGGAGTTTTATGTTTGTGTCAATAAAGTTTTATTTTATTATTTCGATTCTGTGGGCACGGGGCGGGATGGGTGTGGTGATAGTGTGCGTATGTGTGTGTCTGTTGCCAGCGGCGTTCGCATGTTTGCTCTATTGAATTTATACGCGTCACACTCTCGCACACCTTTCTATATCCTTTTTATACCAGGTATATGTCGATTAATTGGGTATATTGTTATCTATAAAAATTCTGATTAATTAATTAACTTGAACTAAATTCATTCCTAATTACTACGTTTCTATCTCAGTCAGTTAGAAAACTATGTTTGACTAAGTATTTGCAGAAAAAGAAATTTTCTTATGCATTAAAAGGCTTTACCAGACAAAAATGCACTTCAATTTTGAACTTGATAACTATTATATATTATTTATAATTTATTTATTTAATTTTATTAACCTCCTCCGCGGTATCCCGTTGTCGTTACACCCAACCGTACCTTACCTTCATGTTATTTATTTTCCTCAGTTTTGTTGCAATACGCACGTGGCTGGACCAAAATAAAACATGTTGAACGAACTCAAAGTTATCGAATTTATGTTTGACTGTGTATTGAATTTTAATGTTCCTTGGCATTTTCAAACGAACCAAACGCACAAAATGCTTGAGGGAATTCGCAGTAAAACTACTTAAAATAAACTCATCGCCGGAGCTCTTAAATTGGATTTTGTGCAAAGGAAAACGAAGGAAAGGAGGAAGGAAATGCAAAGTTGAATTGGAATCTGTTTGGGCGTTTGGGGAGTAAATAAATTTTGTAAAAAATATGTTTACCGAATAAAAAATTTCTGCAATTGCAACCGCAATCAGGGGCTGTTCTGTTCGGCTGCCTTGCATTCGGTTGACATTTACATGGAAGGGGAAGCATCAAAGGCAGCACGCAGGAGATACGGTCCGCCCCCTTGCCATTAATATTAGAATTTATGGATGCCAACTAGCAACGGCAGCAGAGGAGAAAGCAGCAGCAGCAGCAGCAGGAGTAGCAGCAGCGACAGCAGCAACAGGGACTACAATGGCAACAACTTTGACAACTAGCAGCGACAACGACAACAACACTGCACAATGTTAACGCCATCGTGCATTGTTAGCAAATTCAAGTGTCTGGTGATGTACACTCGCAAAAATTAAACTTAAACTAGCTTAAAAAGAGCTTTAAATAAAAATATATTATTCCCGCACCTGTTTTACTTAGGAGCACAATGTTTACTTCTCATAATTACAATTACCTAAAACAAAGTAATTTATTTATTTTCTTCAACAAAGGTTCATCTGATAAACCAAATCCAATTTGTAAGAGTCTCTTTTGATATTTTTTTTAATTGAGGATATTTTTTTTATCTTGTACAGGAAGTATATAACTATTTAATTATGTTTCTTCAAGTGTAACAGCAACATACTGATGCACAGTGCAACAGCAGCAACATTTCCAGCAGCAGCAGCAACTGCAATGCCAGGCGGAAGCAGCAACAACAGTTGCTGATAACCATAACATTGAGTGATATACGAGAGCAAAGAGGGTTGAGTGCTCCAGTATGTGTTTCTGTGTGTGTGTGTGTGTGAGAGAGAGAGTCCTTCGAATGCAGCAGTGAGTGTGTTTGCGTGCGATGGCATCTGTGTGAGTGCGCTGCTTCATTGCTTAACGCAGCATAAGCAGCAGCAGAGAGGCAGTCAGCCAGACACCAGCGAAGCGGCGTAGAAGGGGTTTTCGATGGCCCCACTAATTTCTGCTGCACATGCAATTTTTTCCATACTCAACACACAGGCGCTTATCCTTTGCCCCCTTTATCCTTCTTTATCCCCGGCCGTCCCACTTGTGACAGTTTTTAATACGCTTTCCGTTCGAGAGCTCTGCGAATGCAAATGCGAGGGGTTAGCAAATCATCTGAGCAGAACTGAGAGTGACAAGCTGCTTAGCCATACAGGAGGGAATTTAAATGCAAAATCTATGCAAATCGATGCGATTTTTAATATTCTTTATGGGAATATTTGTAGTTGTTGAATATAGAATGTGTAGGCATTAAATGAAGCTGGAAAATTTCTTTTTTTGATAACTCTTATTTCATTCTAGATTAAACTTTATACCTTAGTATATAGATAAATATAATGTAACGCTTAAAGCTACCATAAGAAATTTAAAATAATTATTTAATAATAATTATCCTTAAGTTTAAGCTTGGTTTTTCCTTGGGAGAGTATATCCTTATGTGTCCTTCCCTGATATTTTATTGCTCTTTTGCTTTTTCGCTTTTGTCAGCCCGACGCCGGCAGTCAAATGCAGCGAGAGAGAGCGTGCAACGGAACTGCATTAAGCGCGCCCGATTGTGTGCTTTAAAAATTATGGCTAGCCCGATATTTTGTTTGGAGGTCAGCCATATTGCAAATGGACTGCCTAGAGCTCAATCAAAATGTGTGGGAAAGCACGAGGAGTCACGAAAAAAGCACCCACTTGAGGGCGAGGCATGTTGTTGCCAAGAAGTTGGCGGGCAAAGTCGATAGGGGATATAAGAAAATATATTGTATGAGTTTTCGGAATCGACATATAGATTGTTCGTTCACATACACAAACTCAAACACAATCGCCCCGTTTGTTATTGTGTTCTATTTTATTTTTTTCCCAATTTCTTTCTTGTCGGTTTCTTTTTTGGGACTCTTTGCAGCCTTGTGGCTTTTATTCGGGCTTCGTGCTGCTCTCAACTTGCGACGACTGCAGCTGCCAAATGTCTGCCAAAATATATAGAAGTCTATTAAGTTAATGTCGCGTAATTTAGCAAACTGTCAAAATCGCTGGCAAGTGAACAGGAACTAAATTCGGTACCATTCAATAAGTTTACTTGACATTTTCAATGCTTTGGCAGGAGCCAACTTGCCAAGTTATTTGTGTGTGTGGATATTTTCGGAAAATTGGCCATGACTTGGTTTGAATTTTAAAGTTCAGTGAATTCTTAAGGACCACTTTTCAGTGTAATATAAAGAATATATATTGTTTCTTTTTACTATTTATTTTAATATATGCCCAGTTAAAATTTAACCGCAGTTAAGAATCCAATTGGTTTTATTTTTTAGCTTAAAATACTTCAAATTTCTTGAAGCATCATGACCATTATATGCTTATAATTTAACAGTAAAGATATTAGAATGATAATTTAAAATAAACAGCCATTTAATAACTACATCATCAACATTACAGCCAGCTAACTACCTGACCATCGTCGTTTCTTTTTAGCGTTTTGTAATTTGGCCTGTCATAATAAAAATCAGGCGAAAGAAACAACAACAAATGCCCAGACAGGCTCTGCTCTGCTCTGAGAAGTACACAAAACATTTGAATTATTTACCATAAACTTTTTCCCCAAACTCGCACTCGCAGACAAAAAGCACGGACAATTCCTTTGTACAAAATGGCAGATACTCGTACATTTCCCTCCCAATCGCCGTCGTTGATGCGTGGCTCTGGCCATACAAATTTTATAGCATACTTTTACGGGCATTTCCGTTTTGTAAACATGAGCAAGCGGAAAAGGAAGTGGAAAACGAGAAGTGAGAAGGAGAGGCAACAGTGAAGGAAAAGCTGGAGCTAAAGAACACAACTTTATATGATTTTTATTTGAAAAATACCGAAATTGATTTGATTCTCTCTTCGTGCCAAGAAAAAAGAAACATATTGACAGTCGGAAAAAGAAACAAAAGTGCCCAAATATACGAAAGGGAGATGCAAAACCTGTCTCATTCAGCTCATACAAAATGATATAACATAAATGCAAGTATTTTACCTGAAACGCCTCCACTTTCCTCTCACTTCGCTTCCACACCGGACTTTGTTGCATTGTTTAAGAGTAACAAGTCGTTTGTAAAAAGACATTGCATTCGTTATGGATTTCCCATTGTTATCACAAATATTTCTGTGCCATTGACTGTCAGCACAATTGATTGCATAATAAATCGACACTTTTCACCACTATTACTGGCTATTAATTGGAAAAGTGTCTGCGGTTCGAATATGTTGCAAAATCGCCTCAATTACCATGAATTGTATCACAAATTCAGAACGGGCTTCAATTGTTTGGCATTATCGTTCAATTGCAATTTGGCAAACGGGATGTCAATAATCCATTTAATTATGAAACAAACTTCCCACTTAACTGGCCTTTCTGATTTAACGATAGTGTTATGTCGCCACAAACAAAGTGTTGTTTTTATTGTTCTGCAATACAATACATTCTGGAATTGTGCTCTGATGCAGATATGTATCACATTGGTCGGAAATATTTTATGTATGTAAAAGAAAATCTATATTTCCATAAATATTATGATTTCATTGTATTTTTCAATTTAAATATTTACTATGTCTAAAGGAAGATAACTGAAATATATTTAATAATAATCTATCTATCTGTATCTATATATTTTTTATCCGCTTCTTATTAAATTCCCACTTATATTAAAACAATTTATCTTTGTCCCAAGCCAATTTCAATTAAATTTTGGCCTTTAAGAGTTTAGCCAATTAGTTACTTGGCCGTGCTCCCCTGCCTTTTGATCCGATGCGTGTGCATTGCGGCTTATAGTTGAGCTTTCCGGCAGCTGAAACCAAAGACGCAGCTGGTCTTGGTTCCCGTTTCCCGCACCTGTATCCATAGGTTCCTTTTCGGAGCTTAAGACGCTGCTAAAATCCCCGGCACTTTGACTATGCAATGCTAATTAGCTGGAAGTGGGTAAGGGCCTTTGTTAATCAAGCCGAACTCCAGCCTTAGACAGCCTCAAGCCATGCGCAACGGACTGCCTGTCGTTCGTCCGTAACCAAGGTCCAGCCCCACTCTGTGGTCCGCCCCGGTGAAGTCAATAGATTTTGCGGCGGCATGTGAATTGAACTAATTAAATATTTACAAAAGGCAGCCGAAGTCCATCAAACAGCCATTGAACCCTTTTTGACTTCATTAGCCGCGAATACTGCGGCCATTCATCTCGCCAAAGTTAAATTTAAAGGCAGTTAAGAAGTATTTAAAACTTAAATTACACAAAGTTGTTAAGGATATAATACAAAATATGCTTTTAAATGCTCCTCTAAAATGTATAATTCGTATTCTCAAGAGATCTTAGTTTCTTTTACAAAGTAAATCTAGTTCTTTTTTTCTGTCTTGCTCAAATGAAAGTCAAGTAAAGTTATAATAAATGGTAAGGAGACCGAGACGGCAGCAAATCATGAAAAAATAACTAACGAAAGTTTAATTTGAATTTCAAGTTTGCGTGAAAACTTTCTGTCGCTGTTTCAGCTAGTCTCCTTTTCCTGTTCCTTTTGGCCTCGTCTTACCTTTTTCCTTTGGCATTCACTACTCTATTATAAACTTCCGTTCTGTTTGCGGACAAATGCTTGGCAATTACTTTTAAGGTTCCCCGAAACAAATTGATTGCCGTCGTGGAGTCCTGTGACGGTGAAAAAGGGGAACGAACGGCGGCGAAGTGAAATCAACGTTAAAATAATTCACATCGATAATGGCGCTTTAATCGCATGAAACTTCCGGCAATTTGCCGAAGAGTGTTGAGTGCTTGAGCTGAGTTCTGTCTTCCTGTTCCTTCAATGATTTGCCTCGGGTAAAATTTAGACAGTCTCAGTGTATTTGTTTGTAAGTGTGAATGTTGTGCACTATAAAAAATACATTTTAATATCATTAAAAAAATCCGCTTTATATAGGTTTCCAAGGTTTCTATTTTATTAAAATTCTAACTTCAATTGGATAACACCTATTAAGTGTATAGTATAATAATAAAAAAATACACTTGTTCAAAAAATAAAATGTCTTATTTTTTGTTAAGTGTAAACCTTTGGAAGCCCCAGCTTTGGTTGAATGCCTTGCTGCGCTAATTTTGTTAATGTATCCTTTATACACACAGAACACCGAGGCACACACATATACACACAGAGATACACACGCACACATTCGCCACTCTCCATTCGCCATTCTTAATTTCGTGTTTTGCTTAACTTTTCCTGTTCTGCCGGGAGGCCAAAGGTGAGTCTCCCCTCCGAATCGTTGACTGTGCAGTCGCCTTCAAATCCGCCGGCTTTGTGCAATCAGCGTTAACTTGTTTTCCCTATTTCACATTTATACATTTTCCCCCCTCGCTCGTTCGTTGTTCTTTCCTTCCGCTCTTCAGTTTCCTCGGGTTTCGCTTTGGCCTTTGTCCCAGAGAGCGGATAAAATACACGGCGAAGATATGGAAATGTTTATTTAAAAATTTCGTCTTCTGCTTATTTTCGTTAACTCACACACCCAACGGACACACGGCGTATGCGTAATGTGAGTTACATGCCGGCTCACATTACGTATACGCAGTGGTGGTGGTGGTGGTGTGGTTGTATTTGTGTTTAAGTGTGCGTTTTGGCGTGGGAAACATGGCGTATGTGTACTCTTAATTTCCTTAAACACTTCATTAGCGCAAATGTTGTGGCATTCTTGGGCGAAGAGCCTTGGGGAAATCAATTGAGAGAGGGATTAACTTTCAGATGAATTTTAATTTATCTTTCGTTTTCACTGAATCCGCAGTACCTGCGAAGATTCGATCATACTGGTGATTACGTTGTTCTATTTTTATTGAAGTTCAAAGTCAATATTAGCTCTTCTCGTTCCCATAAATCAACATCGATATCTGAGTCTAAGATTTCCTTAAAGCTGTGCGAATCGGATTCACTTCCAAGGCACTCTCCTACTCGCAGACCTTTGCATTCCACTTCAGTTTCATTCTTTAAATTGCTGAAAGACTTTGTTTTACAGTGTGAACAAAATGAAGTTGAACTTATATATATATATATATACATACATTTTTCTTTAAATTGAAGTGGCTTAATGAAATTTACATTTCTTGTAATTTATGGAGATTTTTAAATATTTCGTTAGGTTAAAATTACTTTTTTTATCTTATAATTCTAAATTGTAACATTCATTAATGTTACTCTTCCGTAACATATTTTTCGGATGCAACTTTTTCAGTGCAACTACTTCAAGCTCCACTTTCCCAGTGATTAGTTTGCCCAAGTAAACGTATTATATTTGCTCAACTAAAAAAATTAACGCATGACTTGCTGGCATATGACAAAAGCCAGAACTCCTTTAAGCAGGCGAACAATAAGTGGAAACGAACTTGCATTCGGACAGTTTGAATGGGGTATTTTTGCAGCTCAACTGTCACTAATCGAACAGAGGGGCGCGGAATGGTGCAAGGATTCGCAGGATCAGATTTCTAGGGGAGAGAAACTAAGGGGGAAAGAACCAGCCATTCAACAGTCACTTAGCCGAGTCCACGGATGCACTGCTCTGTGCATCCTTAATTAAGCGCAGAAAGGAATTGTTTAATCTGCTCAAGAGTGTCCTCGTCCTTTGGGTCGCCGTGCAATTAAGTAATTGAGAGAGAAAGCCGGGCGGGGAAATCAATTTGGGCGAAAATCAAAATCAATATTTTACTTGCCGAAAGCGCCGGGCGTAATGCAAATTTTCATAATTGAAAACTAAGTGCTGAGCAAAAAGTTTTACCCTGCACCACTTTCGGTGGCCATTTACAGGCCGTGACTTTGTTTTTATGCCATAATCATGGCCCCCTCTCGCCCTGTCTCGGATTATAATTTAAACGGGTTTTTGGTGTGAAAAACGAAAACACGCGGCCAACTTTTGGCATTGTGTGGCCCCCAGTAACTCTGCCACACGCACACAATTTGACTTTGAAAAGTGGAGAAGAGAAAACTCAGGGCTCACAAGAGGGGTGTCCCCACTTTAAAGTCTTTGCCCGGCCATTCAATTAAACTGAGTGTAGTTTTCAATAAACTCTGGGAATGTTCCATTTGAAAAATGGCAAATAAATGCGCGTCCGCACCACGCGAAGCCAATGAAGTAGCTAAGGGTCTCTGCAATTCCAGGAAAAAAAGGGAGAAAAGTGTGCTGCCCATATCGAGGGTCGCCAAATGCAATTTGTGCTCGAGTTCCAGTTACAGTTAAGCGGATTGCCCCAGACATGTATATAGAATATTTATATACTCATGGCTTAAGCAGGGAAAACACAGAGAAGTGGAAAAACGTAGGAAATCAGCACTTGTATGGGGGAGTTGATAAGGTTGCAACGGACAAACTGTTGCGTTTGTTTTGTAGTTTTCCTTCCACTGTTTAGGGGATTTACCTAATGGTCAATACACTGGGCTTACTCAGACACGGTAAAGCAAAGTAATAAAAAATAAGGGAAATAAATTCTACAGGTTAGTTTTATGCCAGATATTTGGCTTAGGTTACTCTACAACAATATTTGTTATTTAAGCCAACATTTGGCCCTGCGTTGGACGAACACTTCCTATTTTTATCTGGGCTTTGTTTCACCCTCCTCACATTTCTTCTGGGATTTCCCATCTATTCCTGTAACATGTAGTCTATCCGCTTTTCATCGTTGTCCCTTTTAGGGCTTAAGCTCGATTTTCAACTGCTTCGAGGGACAAGTGCGTGTGTTCCCCATTTCCCAGCGATCGGGAAAACTTAACTGTCAGTCGGAAAAGTTTATTGTCAAGCAGCTGAAACAGCAGCGGATTGTGATAAGCAACAGCCTGCAGCGTGGCAGCTGAAAAAGCCGGAAAAACTTGCGAAAACTTTCCGTTCCATACCAGCGGGGGGGGGAGAAAAAACTGAAACTAATTGTTTGGCAAAGTTAGTTAGGGAACGTGACTAAAATATCAGGCGAAGCGTATCAATTACCGGGGCAATGAGCCGATAAAAGGAGCCATCGAACCGCCCTTCTAACAATGTGCAGTGAAATGTTAGAGCGAAAAGATCCGGCAATTGGCAACTGCGTAGCACATCATCAATAAAACATTTGGTTTTGGTGAATACGGCCCAAAAACCGAAATTGTGGCCAAAGAGTTACAGCAACAGGCAGGCGAGCATAAATCAATCACTTCCTGCCGCTCGAGCAATTGGGGCCCCTCACATCAAATTGGTTTTGCATGGCAAAATTTTATTTATGGGTTCACATTACACTGAGGGAAAAGGGCCTAACATTGGCTAGATATTTTAGTTTCCTGGGAGACGAAAAGTAACAAAACAACTGCTTTGATTTCAGGGATATGTATCGTGTTGCATTTAACTAAAGAATATATCATAGTTTTATTTACTCAAAGGATTATTTATTATATTTTTTTACCCTCAATTTTTTCCTTCAGTGGCAGAGCCCTTCTTTTGTTCTCGCCATGAGTGTTTTCCGTATTTTTGGATCCTAAAATTGTTATTTGTGCGTTTTTGATTTGTGGCACATAATCGACACGATGCTGCCGACAGCATTTGCTCTAATAAATATGATTTATGCGTTGGTCGAAGCAGCAGCCGAAATCGGAAACGGAAGTCGTAACAACTCACTCTAATGAGGCATTGGCTCGCTCTCGGTCTCAGAGACTCAGAGACTTTGCTACCACAAAAATGTTGTCCCCGGGACTTGGAAAAAGTTTACAATTTTTTGATTGACTTTCGCCTGATTGATGCATGAGTGGCGGGATTCGATTGACATTGATTTATGGCCAGCATCGGCTGGCATATTGCCCAGACATTGGTGACAATTGCTGCTCTGTTCTCTGTTTCGCGTTTTGCAATTGTTTTCAAAAGTTTTGTGCGACTTTCCGGGCCTGGCAGAGCATCAATCAATTTGTGTTTGGCCGAATACTCCATTGACTTCTACACTACATATGTGCAAATATTTTACTAGAATTATTTTCTGTTGCTGAAATAAGCTTAAAAATCTAAGCATTCATTTCTGATGAATTGATGTATGTGAAAAAAATATATTATCAACTTGGGCATTATTAAAAGAAGGAGCTGTTTAATAAATCGCTTTAAATATTGATATAATATTATTTATATATTTATTTAAATATCTTTAAAAAAGTGTTGATCTCAGACCATTCTTGTACTCTTTACCCTTTTGGGTTGAAATTATTTGTTAAACATTTTAGAATAAATTACAAAAAAGTCTTAAACAAACAGCAGACAGCCTTAAAGCCACAACATTATTTGTCATGGCCACAGGTGGACTATTATAGGTCCTTTTGGGATTTCTTTGACATTTAAAGACCATTTAAAATATGTTTTGTTCCGACAACCTTTTGGTGTATATATTCCTGGGTCCCGCCCCCATTTTCCCCGCCCAGCGCTTGCTACATTATGCACTCACAACACTCGGCAGCTCATTCATTTTATTTATTCTGCACTTCAAAGCTGTGTGTTCTTTGCTAAGTCCCATCCCCTCCCCCTCCGTCTGCCACGCCCCCTCCATTGGGGGCCACTGCCAGCTCACCTGTCCAAACAGCAAACTCGGTTGAGCTGAGGTGAGCGAAAAGAATTTGCATAAAACACAAGGCTGGCAAAAACTCGACACTATTTCATTTCAGCTGCTGATGTCGTCTGTGCCACTCTCCCTCTGTGCTGCTCCCCCCTTGGTCATGTGTTTGTTTTGACATCAGTTTTTCATTACGATTGTCACGCTCCCGCGACTTTTTTGGGAAGAAGCGAAAGAACCGCAGAAGCTGGACAAAAAAAAGTCATCTCCACAAATGCATTTTAGCTCTCACTGATTAAATATGAATTCGGTGGCTATTTGGCAGCGTTAAAGTTTAATAAGCCCCCAAAAATCATCTTAATGGTTTTACATCAGCTTCGTTGAACAATTTTTTGTGAATATTTTAAGTACTTAACAAAAATAATTATTTCAAAATATAATATCACATGTAATACGATTTGATATGTCTTCAAATAGTTTAACATTAATATCTACAAATAATATTCCTTCACAAAACTGGGAAATGTGTTCCCTGAGCTCCAATATTCAGCTTAGACATCTAAGATATCAAATGCTGTCTCCATAACAGCCAGGCACAGAAATGGGTTAAACGGAAATTTAATTTAATTTCACTTTGCCCCACTCGCAGTCCATCGAAATGGAATCGAACTGAGCGGTCTGCCCTCTGCGGCTCTCGAATGGCCAACTATTTTTCGATTTGCCACAAAAGTCGTTTTCGTAACGGCAGCGGCTGCTTTTCGGCTACATTTCTAGTTCATTTCCGGCTAAAAATGAGCTGCTGCTCGGGGTATCCGCCACGAGGATTCGGGGACTCACATGAGGCTAGCATTATCGTGCCCGGCCACCAATGGATGGCAGGTTACACGACTCCAAACACACCCGATCCGGCACGCCTTTGTGCATAATTTTCCAATTACCATCAATAAATTGGCCGCTTCTGGCAGTAGGTTGGCCTAAAAATTAATTGAGAAATTATTGCGCCGCAGCAAACTCGTTTAGTTTGCACTTCAATTACCGTTTAGCATTTGCATTTCGGACAATTTTTGGCTATTAGAACGGCAGCTGGTGATGTTGCTTCTCTGCTCGAACGTCGAACTGCAAATCTCAATGCTGCAATTCGTGTTCGGCAAGCAAACATTGCATAAATTGCATGGCAATGGCCACTAAAATGCCACACGGAATGGCAGCACGACTTTTGCCCATCGCTTTCGCCGCAGTCTCTCCCAGATCTATCCGATTTCCCATGGTTTTTCCCAGCCTGGCCATAAGCCAGAGCCGAGAGTATGGCAATTTGTAGAGCGCAAAGTTCCCCGTTCCTGGCACAGTTGATTTTCTGGAAATTGCGACAGAGTCTGCGGAACGAGTGCGAATGTCGCAGATAAAGATGCAATATTCAAATGTATATATGCTGAGAAAAAGTTTGAATTGAGCTCTAATCGAAAAAGAAAGCTAGTCAATCTGTAAGGAAAATATGATGAGGACATTAAAGGGAACCCTGATAAGTCAACTATAACATGGCCCCTAAGTCCCAAATATTTATTCGAATTTAAATTCTACACTTTTAAATTGAAACCTTCATAAGAGCAAATTTATGAGAAGTTCTCTTGGCTTGTTTTATATTTAGCATACCTGTGCTAGCATCCGTAGCTGGTTTTGACTTCTTTTGACTTTTCCATGCATTTCTATGAGCTCTGCTGCCTGACATGAATATATATACATATATATATGCCAGCTTGATGGTCCATAATCATTGGGGAAATCACAATTCCTCCCTCTATCCCCTCCTTGGCATTTTTCTCTTTGGATCGTGCCTGCAATGAATTCGCAATGAGTTGCACATTCGCTTTGGCGGCGGTGCCACCTGTTGCGCGCTCCCCACTAATTGCCCCCAAAAACTAGGCAACACAAATTGTTTTGCACAAAGCGAAAAGTCAATAGGAAAATGGGGAAAGAAAAAAAGAGGATAGAGGAAAGCCCGCACAACTTGAAACTTAAATACAAGAAGCGTGAAAGCAATTTGAGGAGCAAATTTGTAGCCACCTCTCGCGTTGTCTCCCAACTTTCGTCGAAGTTGGACTTCGCCAGGGAAAAGTTTTTCGCTCGCCTTTTGTCCTGTCTTCCGTTTTCCATTTCTCTCTGTTGTTGTTTTATTTTGTGATTTTCTTTTCCTTTTTTTTGCAGTTTCTGTTTGAAGCATAACAATCGCATTTGCCAACTTCATTTATTGTTTTGTTAAGCTGCTAACTTTAGTTTATTGCCATCCAGCAGCATCAACTGGAAAAGTTACCCCGCAGCAACACCATCCTCCAGCCCTCAGCACATAATTTGTCATATTTTTTAATGACTTTCCAAGTGAGCTTCCTGTGCGGAGCTGTAATCGCAAATGAAACAAAGTCAACACAGCGGCAAAAGCAGCAGCAACATGAATTGTCATTTTGTGTTGGCTAATCTGCTGTGTGCTCTCTGTGTTAGTTTGTGTCCCTTTTCAGTCGCACGTGTCGTATACGTAATTTGCGGTTACCTGATCCAGTTTATTCTAGCTGGATGTTGCCGCCCTTCCCGCTCTCCCTTTTTTGTAATTTATTTCATGGCGACTTGCCATTTATTATGCAAACGGCCGCTGGAGTGTGGCCAACAGTTCTGGGCCATAAACGCAGACAAACACCAAATCTGGCACACAAATCATTTTCATTATGTAGACTCAGAGGGCCCTGGCCGCAAACAGCATAACCCTCAATTCTAGTGAAAAATTTCACCGCAATAGCGTAAAAATAATTGAAATAATAATAACGAATCGCATTGAAATCAACATTTTTCACTTTCAGCGAACACAATTTTATGTTTATTGATTTCTAGTGACTAGAGCCAAATGCAAATTATCACAAATTAAACTGTGGAAATCGAAAAGCAACAAATTAATTTATTCATAATATAAATGCGCATTCTTGCAACAAATGGCATGGAAATTGTGTAATTAAATTATATTCTATGTGGGAATTAGAGCAGCTTGCACTGCTCCGGGTTACATTTCAATATTTATGACTAAGCACTTGAAATTGTAAATGACCTGGTTTGACCCTAAATAACATACTTTTATTTAACTTTAATAGTTTTAATTTGTCTAGCGAAATTGGTTTAATTTTTAGAAGCAAATCAAATCGATACAAGTTGATTATAATTCGTGATGAAGAAGTAGTTCCTGTTCCTATTCCTATTTGAATTAAGAATAATCTAATAACTTGGCTAAAGATAGATAATTATACAGAGTTGCTTAACATTATTGCGAACAACTAAAACTTAACTAGACCCTTATTATTTTTAAATAGAAATCTGATTTAGCAAATGCTCAACAAGTTATGAATGCAAAGTTGTTATCCTTTTCGCTTTCCTCCTTGCATTCTTAATCAGATCCTGGGCCACAGACCCATTGCCTTCCGCATTAATGCAGCTGCGTGTAAACACAGACAGGCAGCCGGGACTCGCTGGCCTCGTTGGCTAAACATTTATTTGTTTATTTACCGCTCGCAGCTCGGTGCAGGCAACTCCAGAGGCACGTCAGCAATGTCAAAGGCAGCAACCGCGTAGACAACGGCGAAGGACATTGTCGGCGTCGGCGTTGGCGATGTCAGACCGCAAAGTATGTCCTGCTAGCGCCGCAAGGTATGCCACAGCGTGGCAGCGGGCAAAAAGTGGCACACCGAAAATGGAAAGCCAACACGGAAATTTCGTTATATCCCAGCTAATGCTTTTCAATATCAGACGGAAACGTGCCTTAAACTGAGCATGAAATATTGCTGTTTGGAAATTAAATTTATCAACAGATTGCTACTTTTTCGAAAATATAATTCAATAGGTATTAAGATAATGGTTTAAAAGAAATTTTTGAGACTCTCTAAAGACTTTAATCCCACAAGTGATTTTCTAAACTTTTAGTTTTCAACATCCACAACCAAGGTTGCTTGCCTTTCTCAACTTTAAATTTTACTTTGCTTCCTTTGCCGTAAAGAAAGCTGCACATATTTTATCCCTACTCCCTTTCGCCGCAATTCAATTAAAATTTGCTGGAAAACTCATTAGGGGAGTCAAGCGACCATAAAGTTGTCAACTATTCCCGCAACCGCAGGAGGGGCGCACACGGCGTATACGTAATAATATTCTGAAATTGCACTCAATTGGTTCGTTATGAGGCCTGAGGTGTCAGACGGAACTCATGCTCCGCCCCTGTTCGTCCCTCCCTCCTCTGCCTTCTATTCATCAGCCTCCGCCGCCCATCACTTCCGCTTCCTGCTCCATACTCCATGCTCCATACGCCACTATAGATGGATATTGTCGCTTGGCAATTTGAAAAACCTGCCGCTAACAAGAAAATCGAACACCTTCTGGCAATTGTAGGCTTTCTATGTGAACGTGTGTGTGTGTGTGTGGGCGTGTGTGGGTGTGTGTTTGAGAACGAGCCTGCGTATGTGTATGCGTGTGAGGCCATCAACCCTTGACAACTTTGCCTTCCCAGACAATTTTGTAAAGTTCGCTATGCTTCCTTTCTTCCACTCCAGCGCCCATAAAATACCTATACTCAGAGAAAATAAGGGTTCCAAAATTCTACACTACTATAAATATTAAATAACGAATTTTAAAAGCTAGAAGTAAAATACTAAAAAGGTTTTTGTTTATTTAAATCGTTTTCCGTTGAACAATTCCTTTGGAATTTAATGAATTATATATATTATAGATCTTATATAATTCTCCGAGTGTATAATCGAAACAGTTTTGCCATTCGAATTTATCGAAAGAGTTTCCCGAACACGAAGGCGAAGGCGAACTAGCGTGTCGAGGCACACACGCAGGCAGTCTTGTAACGACAGCGCTTTGATAACTATATTAGTATGCGTTAGTACGTCATGAGTTTAAGGGCTCCTCTTATCGACAAGCTCACACATTGAGTTGCCTTCCATTCGCCTTTTATTTATACTTATTTTTTATTTTCCCCGATAATTACTAAACGTTTTTATTGTGGCGACAACTTGATAAAAAGGCCCACAACATCGACCCAGAATTTATGCTAATGGGTTTCCCCGTTGGCTTTGGTAAACCTTTTTTTTTTTCTTTTGCTCTTTAGGGGACGTAATTTATTTTTTCTCCGTTCTCCGGCAAGGCCTTCTCGAATATGCACGATAATAATTTTATAGTGTTAAATGGGCCACAACAGCAGCCCCAGAAACCCTTTCGGAGTCGTTACAGAACATTAACTTTTGTGCCAACGGACGCAATTTAGTCCCGACAAAACGCTAAGCATATTTTCTTATCACACAATTCCCACACCGGCACACACTCACTCCCAAACACACACACTCCCAACACACTCTTGGGTCACAGCATATTTCATGGGGGCCAACTCACATAAATCATCAGAAATGCTAATTAACCGCCCAGGTCTCCTCGAGAAAGGACCTCGCTGGCAGGCCCAATCAGATTTAGATTTTCTTTCCGCGCTTTTCTCATAAGGCAACCGAGCAAATTATTCCGTTCCCATTCCGCTGGGAAATAGGAGTAGGAGCTCGAATTTCATCCCCTTCTGGCGTTGCCGTATGGAAAATGATTTTCACTGTATTCGCCAATTGTTTTGTCGGTCGGCGTCCTCTTTGACTTGTCGATGTAATTTAATTTGACAGCTCAAAATTCGAAATTTGCATTGGAATTGCCAACGGCCAATTGGCAGCAACGGCACAAAGTTGAAAGTAAATCCGCGAAATGGTTTTTACATACAAATAATGAAAATGACATCAGCAGAGCTTCGGTTTTCAAAGGGAGAGTAGGAGGGATGGGAAAATGGAGAGCTGAGTGCAAAAATTACACGACCTGTGCGTGACTGAAAAATATTGAAAATTGAGTCAAAAGAGCGACAAGAGTAGGACTATGGGAAGTTAAATTTACAATTTGAACTTAAATAAATTGTACGAAATATATATATAAATATATATATATACATAAATATTATTCAGTTATATAAATATATATTTTTAACTATTGGTAAATGTCAGATTGGCTTTTAAAACATCATAAAAAAGTATTATAGTATATTAATTAAAATATATTTACGTATAAATTTTATATTTATTATTTATATTCCTAATTTGTTGTATCCTTACTTACTGTAGCCACTGTGCAGACAATTGGCATTAGAGGCAGCTGTTCCCAGTGGCTCACTGCTGACCCTTTCAAGTCGCGAGTTTAGGCTCATTAAGAAGCCATCAGGCTTCCGATTGCAAACCCTTGCCAAGCAGGAGTCGCAGTCCTTCCTCCTGCCTTCCCCTTTGTGAATGCACCAGTGTTCCGCCAGTAATAGGAGAACATGAAATGGCGGACGACAGGACTCGAAGTCGGACCCAGACAAGGACTCAATGAGTGAAGTGCAGGCGAGTCAGAAACGCCGTCCAACTGACGATGGTCATGTGTTTTATGCAAATTCAATTGTTTCCTGTTGCATTGCAAATTGTTTGCCACTGGCAATCGGAATCGATGCCCAGCCCCGCTGACAGTGGATATGCATTTGTTGCGTGGATCCACCGACACTGAGTGAACGTGAAGTGGGGCTGGCGGTGGTTGGTGCAGAGGGTTGGGTGCAACACGCCGGCTGCCCGGAGCTGCCACTCAAGAGATGCGCCTGCATTAATGAAGTTACCAGTGCCAGCAAAAGGCATTTCCACTATAAGGAATTTAAGGTAGCATACACTTAACAAATATTCAAAAATATTCCAAGTGTTAAAGAAGAATTTTGATATATTTTAAAGTTAAAAACAAAACCTGTTTTCTAAGCATTACAATATTGGAATTACTCCTTCAAAGTCAACTCAAATAATGTTTTATGTTTAAATTTAACAATTATTTACATAATAAGAAGCGTATAACCAGTATAGCTTCTTCTAAAAAAAAAACACATAAAGTTAGGAAAATAGTAATTCGTGTAATGAATTAAATTAAAATGGTTCTAAGATTATTTTTGACGAATGTATTTACAAGTATTATAATTTTAGTCAGAAGCCTAAACCGATGAGAAAGAGTCATTTCCGACCCTATAAATCATATATATTCTTGATCAGCATGAACAGCCGAATCGATCTAGCCATCTCAGAAAGAAAAAAAAATTTTGAAATTTTTTTCAAAAATTTTACATTGTTAAAATAAAAAAAAAAGGCAAAAAATTTTAATTTTTATAAATTTTAAATTAAGTATGCAGATTTATTAACCTAACAAAAACTAACATAGGACAGCTTCCCGAATTAAAATCAATGCTATTTTGGCTTAATTATGAGTTTTTAAAATTTCGATTTGTCGAAAAAATTATCAAAAAAATATTCGACTCAAAGAGTGGTATTATAATTTAAGTCAGAAGCATGTAAAATAGTGAAGGAGGCATTTCCGACCCTATAAATTATATATATTCTTGATCAGGATCGACAGCCGAATCGATCTAGATATGTCTGGTTAAAAAGAAATTTTTTGAAATTTTTTCAAAAAAAAAATAAGGGGTTACATCGTTAAATAATTGGCAAAAATTTTTATTTTTTTTAATTTTAAATTTAGTATGCAGATTTGTTAACCTAATAAAAACTAACATGGGAAAGCTTTACGAATTAAAATTAATGCTTTTTTGACTTAGTTATGAGATTTTTAAATTGTGATTTGTCAGATAAAAAAATTTAGATAGATATCGATTTAAAGAAAGCGAATATTTTAAGCTTAGCTATTAACGATTTCCGATTCGATTGTAAACTGAAAGAATATATAGGCTCTGGCTCGTAAAGTAAGGTTTCTTTCATGTTTAACATTTATTTTACCCTACATCACTTTAAACTTTGATATCATAACAATGTCTGTGTCCATAAAGCCATGCCTGCATGTGTTTGTTATATTTTTCATGGCACCCCTTTCCAGCTGCAAGATGGAAATAATAAAGTTTTTATTTGAGGCAAGCACTCTCCCCTCTACACACAACCACGAAATCTGTGTACCAACAGCAATGCCGAACGACAAACAAAACCGAGCAAACAAATTAGGCGGCAATGACATGCAACTTTAGACGCGCCCACAAAACACACACATCACACACTCGACTCACACTCCCCCCCGAGGAACTTATATATTTAACCCACACATACACTCGGGTATAGCTCGGATGCCACAATTTATAAATGCCATAAGCCCCGCATGCGATTCCTTGCGCTCCCAGTTGCCACCACCACTTGCGTGTGCTTGACAATTTGCATACAAATGTGTACACAGAATAATACCTGCCAATAAAAATAATTGACAACTGACAGTAAAAATAAACAAACCCACACACTTATGCGTGCGTTGGGGAGAGCGGAAGCAAAGCAAACATTAAATAAAATATGTGTATTCAGAAACCCTGCACCCACACACATACATTAAAGTCCCGGGAAACTTTAAGCAGCTGTCAGATTGATTGGGCGGGAATTTCAAAAAGCGTGGACGAGGAGGCGTGGCATATGGACATATGAGGCTTACTGGCTAATAAAGTTGACATCGTCACCTTGATTGGGGCATATGGAACGTGATTTTCATTTTAAATGGCTTAACTGAAGCTCTTTTGTGGAAATATAGGTAGCTTAAATATATTTTTGTAACCCAAAATAAAAAAATATTAAGTATAAAAGCTCTTGCACATATTAAAAAATATTTCCGGGCTACAAAATTATATATAATATCTAATTACTGTTAGTAAGAAACTGTATTAGTGTGCTTTTAAGAAATAAAGTAAATACTATCAAAAAAGATTTTAGATTCTTACAAATATACAATGATTGACAATCAAAGTCCTTGAATATCCTTTTTCCAAGTTGCTTGTACTGTATTTATAAGTCCCCCATTTATATCTTCATTAGGCAAATCTCTCTGTGGCAGGTCTAATTGAATATCGCATGTGGGGCGGATCTAGCCAAGTTTTTTATACTTTATACTTCTTGTGTCAGAGCGCCACGCCCACACCGAACGCCCTCGAGAACCCTTTTCTCTCTGGCCATCGCCATATATAATCCACGCCCCTTACCGCCAAGCGACCGGCAATTATGCTGCCTTTGCCTTTTGTGAGCCGAGCAGGCCAAGCGCACTTCATTTGCTGCGCACAACAAACAAACTACACAGGCGTACACAGTGAACAAAATTAGAATATTAAGTACACAGAAAAAAATACAAAAATAGTTTTATAAAATATTTAATTTATTTCTCAATAGACCATAACAAATTAAGGTAACCCCTAAGTAAAATTCATCCTTTGTAAAGTATTATATATGTATATACTTCTAGTAAAGCCATGGTCTAATACCCCATAATAGCTAAATTTTCTTGCTGTGTACATATTCCACAGCCATTCCCACATACCTATGAGTACGCCCCACTGCCACGCCCATACTGGTACCATTTCAGTACACCAGCCAGCAGGCTGCGAGCATTAAAGTTAACAAATAAGGCTTAAAAACTTGCTGCGTGTGCGTCCTGTCACGCCTTCGCACTTCCCCTCGTGATTGGAGTTCATGGATCGCTTTAATTAGTTTGTCCAGGCTGTAATTAAAATATTTTAAATCTGCTCTGCGTGCATTGGTGGAAAAAAAAACAAGTACAAATTCCTCTTAATTAATTGTATTATCTTAGATTCCTCTTCCTTTTTTGTACCTATCTAACCAATATTAATGACATTTTCGGTGCCTAATTAATTAGAGTATGGCAGATGAATGTCTCTGGGCCCAAAAACTGACACAGTACCAGGCTGTCTCGTAATTGACAAGCCATTATATTAATTAAAATAACTCATACGCAGCGTTGTCACTGTCAGAAACCAAAGGCCCCGGGACGAAGGTATGTACATTGCCGGTTCGTTGGTGGTTAACGAAAATAAATCATGCTCTTCTAGCGGATGCCACTTGGAGCTTTGGATTTATTTATACACAAAACAAAACAAATCCTATGCACCTTCTGCTGTACTGCCCTTCGTTGGCGTTTGCGGCCTGTTTTGATTTTTGCGGTCAAAATAATTGTCGCTTAGGTAATAAAATTTGATTTATTCACTGTAACACTGGCACTGTCTGATTTTAATGGTTGGCGCGAACTCTGACCGCTGTGGTAAAAACAAATGGCAAAGTATTTTAAATCCAAATCGCCCATCAAATGCTCCCCAGTGGGCCATAATAGGCGGTGGCAAAAGGCGTCAAATAAAATAAACAACCAGGCTTAAGTGTCAGGTGCGGCGAGTGTGGGCTTTAAATGGCTTTTAGAAGCTCTTAATTGGTTTATAAAATTAAAGTTACCTGCGTTTTGAACTTATAAGATGTAAAAATTAAGTTGAACTCATTTAAATGATAACTTACCTATTGAATGTATAGTTATATAGCCATTAAGTAATACAATGCCAATTAAGTGGCCTCTAAAATAATATTACATTTATTTAAGCTCTTTAAAAATATTTTCAAATTGTTTTCTAAAATAATTATATCTCTTACTAGTATCTACCATTCCAGCGTAAATTATTGATGATTATAATTATGGTGGCCAGCCATGTAATGTCCCAAACATCGTCAATATCAATAACTGTCCCGTCTGATAAATAAACTAAGAGCAGCACAAAACAGCAGCAAGAAGCGAAAAAAGAATTTAATTAAAAAATACTTTCTGGCATTATTTAATGCGGAAACATTTGTTAGCCACCGAAGCCGGGTAAAATCACTGCATCACCTCCCACAGTCCCACCCCTTGAGAGAAAAAATCGCATTAAAAGCCTGCGAAAAGAAAACAAAAGCAGAAATCCCTCCGCTTTTCCGCAATTCTTTCTTTATTTCATTTTTTTGTTCTTTTCTTTTCTTTTTTATTGTGTTTTGTTACCCAAAGCGCATTTTTCACTTAGCTGGCAGTTTTGCTGGCTCGTCTCTCCGGCGGGCTTTGTTTGCCTCTGTTTTCCGCGCTGGCCAATCACGCATTGGGCCACGGCCCAGTCCGGCCAAAACCGGCGGATAAGGCTCAAACACAAAAACTGGAGAGTGGAAAGCGGAGGAAAACACATGGCAGCACCAAGAGTAACGGCGAAATCGAATGCAATTTATTTTCTAGTTACTGTTAAGCTGATTGCAACGGCGATGCAGGCGATACCGATGTTCGTTGTGTCTCTAACGCTTCGAGCTTGCAGCGAACACTTGGAAAAATTGATATCTTAAAATGCATTAAAACTCTATGAGTTGAAAAATATATATTTCCTATATTTAGAAAAATCTGAATTTGTTTAACTTTGTTCAAGAACAGTTCGATTTTTATTTATAAATATTGAAAACCATAAACATACATTGTTAAACTCTTATATAACTATAAAGAGGAAGCTGTATATATTTTATTTACAATTTAATTTATAACAAGGGAAAAAATTATTATTATTTTGTTGTGTACTTTCCAGCTCTGCTAAATCCTTTGAGCTGTAAAAGGGACCTCAACCCCTACAATTCCTTCCCTTTTTTCGGACCATCATGATGCAGCAGAGAACGCACAGAAAAACAAACCTTTGGTAGCCGCGAGTTTTGGCTGTTAAAGGCCAAAAGCGTCACTTAAAAGCGAATCAACAGCGCACAGTTGTGCCTTTTGGCATTAGAGTTGGTCATGTTCGCTCATGAACTTGTTAGCATTTTGCGAGAGCATTTCAAACCACAGCTGGTTCCTTTTTAATATTATACAAATCGAAATAATAATGAACATTTGGGTACTGGAATTAATCTAAGCAACATTCACAAATTATGAGAGCACAAAAAATTAGATCTTTAAGTCTAAATAATATGTTTATAAATATAGGGTACTCATTTTTATATTTTTTTTTATATACTTTTGGTTGGAAAAATATTAAAAATTAAATAGCTGCTATTTTATTAAATATATATATATTTTAAACTGGTCTTTAATCCGTACGAATATTTTCTGCCTCAGTCTGTCCCGAACCCAGTTCAGTTGGACACACATCTCCGACTGTCCTGCTTTTCACAGGACTGCTGATGGCGAAATTTACAAAGCTGAAAGCAAAAATTCCAATTTAAGCGGCGTGTCAAAATTGCAAATCAAAGTTTCGGGTTCTCGGGGTCGCAACTTTGCCTAGAGTTTGTATGAAAATTGCTTGATTGAATGCCCGATTGAGTGACTGACAACTGCCTGACAGCAATAGAGGCACACACGCATACACACACACAACGAGTGGGTCCTTCCTGGCCAGAAAGGACAATTGCCAAATCGTCGGAATTGTCCCCGCAGACACTCACACAAGGGTAGAGCGAGATGGTCGGTTAATTTGAGGCAATCACAAGGCAAATTGAACCCACAGCCATCAGAAAAACTGTTGCCGAGTCGTCACTTACATGTCACAATCTCGGTGCTTCCCGGAGTAGTATTATAGTTTCAGAAAGGATCAACCAATGATGCGTATTGGCCGGACCCTGAATCTGGTTTTGAGTTCTCTCTTTTGCAATCGCCCAAAGCATTCAAATGGGTCTCTGAATGTCCACAGTTTATGTAAATATATTTGGGGATTGATTGGCAAGACAAACGGAGTAACAGCAGCTCACAAAGGATACGATATGGACCATTTGGGCATTGTAAATTCTAAATTAATAAGCATTCAAGGATGATTCATGGATGAACCAAACAATGATTAATCTCATTTGACTTTTACATCGATAAGTTTCCTCAATTGCCTTTTAGGCACCAAGCAAACATCTGCTCAGATGATTATTAATGTCCAACGTTTTGGACTGGCCGAAATTCCCCCGATATCCTGTGATGGCATCGCATTGGGCTTCCTGGAAGCCCCACAAAGGAAGCTCCATTAGCACGTGCTGTTCATGCCAATGGTAAGGTCCACTCCTGACAAGAGTCAAACGGTTTCCAGGGGGAACACAACGTGCATGTAATTGTGTCGCCTGGGACAGGCGGCCTAATCCGTAGCCCGTGGCCACTTTTGCTGCTGCCACTTAAAAATCCACTTAATCCTGCCGTCTTATAAAAATAACAAAAAAAAAAGGGAGGAAAAAAGAGAAAAGCAGGAAAGGAAAAATCTCGGAGAGGCGAGGGAAAAGTGGAGCCAAGCTCCCTGGTCTGACGTATTCAAACTGCAAGTCGATTGTTATTTTTACGCCAGCGGCGGAAATAGACATCCTGCCTCGCGTCCTTCGTGCAAAAAAGAAAACTTTAACACAACTTTCGTGGAAAGCGCGGACGGGCAAAATAGGGAAATGGCCAAGGCAAGGCGGGGAAGTCAATGTCGAGCGAATTGAAGGAGTAAATTTCGTGCGGCAGTTGTTGGCCAAAGTTTTTCCTCTGACTGGGCATGTTAGGACCTTGTCAGAGGGCTTGCCCGTGGAATCAGGTCCCCCATTATTGAAAGTGCCCGTTGAGTAATTTAAAAGTTTGCCCCAAGTCCCAACTTGTAGTCACCCATTGAGCGAAAGCGCGGTATTGAGGTCAAATTGATTCTTTATAATAACAAGAAATCGGTCTTAAATCATGGGGCTTAAGAGGAGCTGACAAATTGCAACAAACGATAGTTATGAAGAGTTTAAATATACAAATATTAGTATTTAAATATTTTTAAATACAATTTTATATACAAAGAAGATTTATTTTAAACAAGGTTTGCTTGCCTTTATTTCTAAATAAAATATTATATATTAAATTGCTTTTAATTTAAGTATTTCAATGGCTTGCATTTATAGATCGTATAATTAACAGATACTATATAATCAAGAATACCATAGGAAAATGCCCCATCTCTAGGCTTTTGAGCAAGCCAGTTTCCGAACAAGTCAAACTTGTTCTTTCCTGCCGGCCGATGCATGCAACCGATTGCCTCTGGAGTACATAAAATTCCTCAATAATTCCGACTTGAGCTGAAAAACAGCCAAAGTTTCCTCCCGGCTTTGTAGTTCATAAAAGACCGAAATAGAACCTCCGACCAAATTTGATTGCCCCAAAATAAGATTAGTGTTTGGGGGCCAGAGAAATCCGCTTTTATTACCAAACGCATTAAATATTCCTGCGTCATTGGTCAGGACGGTTGGCGCATGGGAAAAGGAATTTGTGGTGCGTGGAAATGGAAATGGAAAAAGGCAATCCGAGGAGGTTGGGAAAAGGACTATGTAGACTGGGATTTGTTTTACAATTCAGTCACGCGCCATGCTCGTTTCTTTTTTAGATTTCGTGCCCACCTTTTTAATTAATTTCTCCTTTCGCCGCTTTGGCGAGATGAGGCCATTTATGCGCTTCAAAGGATGCTCGTTAGGAGCTCTTTATGCCGCGCTAATGGTGATGTCCATGCAAATCAAAATGGCGACACGCCGACTTCCGTTTCCGGCGCACGCTTTGTGCTCTCTGCTGTTTTCTTCCTCTGTTTCTCTCCCGTTACTCCCGTCGCACGCCCCAAGTAAATCCTTCGCCGTGCACATTTGTCGCATGCGTTAATTTATGTTTGCCTAGTTTCAGCTTTCAACTTTTGTACTTAATTAGCATAATGAGAAGTTCTCGGCTGGCAGCGTTATTGTTCTTGTTTTCCCCGCTGCAACACCCGAAACTACTTCAGCAGGAGTGTATTTAGTTAGTTTGTTGACTTTTCGAGTGTCTGGCAGTTGCACACTTACAGCGCAACTTTGATCAAACATTGAAGACTTTGGCATTTAAAGGGTACTTTAAGACGCCATAACAGCCACAAAGATTACCTGTTAAGAACTCGTTAAATGCTTCAAATGTTATAATTTATTCAAATTAAGAGACAAAATTATGGGCGACTCTTCAATATTCTTTGAAAACTGGACTTTTAGCTTTTGTCAACGACATAAGGACATTTGAGATTCTTAACAGTTGCAGTCGCCTCTGGCTCTGACGAGGCATTCAAAACTTCATAAGGCGCATGGAAAGTTTTCCTGGGGAAGCCACTGAGCCAGCGCCCATTCACATATTCAATTAGAGTTACAACTTCAGAAAGTTCAACGGCAATTTGTGTGCTCTATTTGGGTGCTTTTCGGCAAAAGATTTCATTAATATTAAAAGAGAGGGAATTCTTTCTATGGCCACAGAAACTACTATAAATGAAACGCTTGTCAGTGCTTCAAGCGCACATAACATACAGAGGAGAGAACTTGGCCAAAAGGGCAAACTTTTACAAGTCGGTGGGTAGCCAGCTGTGCAATTTGCTGGCAGAACTTAACAATTTGTGTCTGAAAAGCACGAGGACGATTGGTGGGAAGTCGTTTCCCCCGCTGCCATACAGGGAGTTGGCCACCGCACCAGCTTCTGCGGGTTCTTAATCTGATATTTCCCCATCTTCCTTCGAATCCTCACTATCCTGGTCTTTGGTGAGATCAACCACGGTGAGTCTCTTGGGTTTTTTAATCCAACTACTGGAGCGGAGGACACTTCGTAACTTTGGCACATCCACCATCGGCTGGGGCATACTTTTTGGTTGAGGAACTTTTTGACAGAAAGATCTGGAACGCTCTTCCTGCTTTAAGATATTGGTTTCTCCCGGCTGGAGCGGATCCACCCATTCGTATTTCCCTTGGGCCTTTGGCATCCAAAAAACGATTAGCTGGTCGCTGCTTACGAACATGGTCAGCTGGGGATTAAAACGCAATCGTCGAACCGGCCCCACATTGTTGCCCTTGAGCACGGCCACGGGATTGCCACTCTCCGCCTCCCAGATGTGAATCCTGCCCGCATCCGCACCTGAGAGGATAAACTGCGAGTCTGGTGAGTAGGTAGCCTCCAGTAACTCCCTCTTTTCGTTGGCAAAACCCGTAAAGGACTGCAGGTATTTCCCGTCGAAGGCATTGACGCTGAAGCACCAGGACTGATCGGTGCCTAAAAGCAGGCTCTTCCCATCCGGAGCGAACTGCAATTGTCTCCACTTGGCATTGGCACTAAACTGGTAGTCAAACTTCTGGCACGGCTCTACGCCCAGCATTCGCACATCGTGGATCTCGATTCGCTCCGTGCCCGAGGTCGTTGCGAACACTAAGCCCGCGGGATCAAATGCACACAGCGGCCTATGCAGCTCCTTGAGGTGATATGTGTATGAGGTGGACCGGAAGTCCCACAAATAGACCTGGTTGTCCCGACTTGCGCTAATAAACACGTTCTGGCTTCCTGGCTGGGAGACCAGCAGATGAGCAGGCTTTGAATGACCACTAAAGAGGCGTACACAATGACGGGTCTCCAGATCCAGGCATCGGATGGCACAGTCATACTAAGTGGTAAAAACAGACAAGAAACTTCAACTAAATTAAAGACTCTTATTTAAAAATTCACTCCCTACCAAATCTAACAAAAATGTTAGGTCTTGTTACAGAAAGAAGTGAAATTGCTGGATTTTTTTTAACAGAAAGAAGTCAAATTCCGGGAAATTCTTTAAGTCAAATGCCTCGCTTTTTCCCTCATCGCTTTTGTGAAAACTCTCTTACCTTCGAGCAGGAGTACAGGATACGAGTGTCCTGTTGGGCAAAGCACGCTACCTTTGGCCAGTAGTGCTGAAGGTTCACCTGGCAGACAGGCGCTTGGCGGTCACAATTGTAGATGGTCATCTTGGAGGGGTTGCAGGTAAGCAAACGACGGCCGTCGCGGGAAAAGTCTAGGGAGACGGTAAGCTCGTCCGCCTCCTGGAAAACCTTTGCAACGCGAAACTGACGCATGGCATTATCAGTTAGCTTAATAGACATCTTTCTCGTTTGTGAAAAAGGTCATCAAGTTAAATGTGACAATAAAAACACTCCTTACTAGATTGATATTACGGTCTCTAGAATTCAATCTCAATCCCTTAACCTTACTGCAGTCATATCCTGGGCTCGTTGACTCTAACTCAACTTAATTAAATCAAGAAGTGAACCGGCTGGCACGCCCCCCTTGGAACGCCCATGGCCACAGCTGGCGATGCAGTCTAATTTCCATTTCACGACCAAGTCCCTGATAGCCTGGTTCCTCCTCATTGCGTCTCATTAGGGCCTGGCTGACTGGCTGGTGGGAATCGAAGGATAAAACCGTCTGCTGAGTTGGCAACGCAGCCAGCTCCGCGAGGGCCCTCTCATTCCACTTGTTGACCAAATGCCAGCCACTCGTTATTTAGGCCGATTTGCGTCATTAGTGCAGCGGAAAACCCGAGGAAAGCCCACCATCCACGTCCATTTGAAATTGCAAACAAATGTTGCTTTGGCCGGAAAACCTGAAAGATGAGTCAGGGTAGCATCTGTGCAAGCAGTTCTGGCAGTAATAATCGAGTGAAATTCTACAAGGAGAATGGTAACTTTCAAGAAGGGAAAAATTAAGATGACTTGATTATTTAAGGATGTCAATTTTAGGAAGAGATTCAGTGAACTTACTAGTGGAAACTATAAACCTTGCTACAATAAGTTTAAGTAAAGTTAAATTAAAATACAAAGTCTATCTAAGGCTTAAATAGTATTAATATATATAATCGGAGCCCTGCACAGGTGCAGATGGATTCGCCTTAAAAATGCAGATTTGTGCAGCGACCTCGGACTTAGCACCTGGCCCGGAGATTGTGGTCCTCCGTTGGTGACCCTGGAAACGCCGGTGCGGATGCGACTTGGCAGCCAGATGCCCCCGAAGGCGAATGTAATTGTAATGTAAGCGGAAATAAGCGCCGCGAGGACACGCAGTGCTCGGTGCTGATGACGCGCGGTCCCCTCCCATCTGGCGGAGCATTTTAATTAAAATTTATAAGCCTCGGTCGGGGATTTGGCACTGAGCCACAGGATGTGGATGCTAGCAGGACCCTAGGCGGCAGCAGGAGCGTCATCCGAAGGCGTGGCGTTTTAAGCTTTTAAGTTGCGGCGGATTTGCGAGGCTACGAATCGGATTTTATGTGAAAATCAACTGCGGTGCGCATAAATTAAAAATCAGGCAGGCATCGCGGCCACAAACATAAAAATACGGAGGGGTTTGGATTGGAAGGCTCATTTGTAATTAATTTGCCGTATTAGCTGGCTGGCTCTCATAGCCACAGGTATTTGCATTGATCCCAGGTGAAAAACAAAAAATAAAAGAATACATAAAAATTACCTAGCAATTTGCGCATTTGCGGCTTTGCTTGTCGAATTAAATTAATTTTATTTAAACAGAAAACAATTTCGAATTATTATTATTAGCCATTTCAATGGCTCTTGCCATAATTGGTTTCGATCAAATGTTATTAATAATATCAATTTCTGTTTATTGATGCTGCAAAAAAATATGGCCAACAATAAATAAATGACAGCTAACCTATGCATAGCCATGGAGACTTTAATGCATTAAAAAAAACAATTACTATTTTTCTATTAGAAAAAAGAACACAAAAAATAGCTACATCACATAAATTAGCAAAAAAAAAAAAACCAAACCACAAAGGCTTCATATACAGATTTTGTTGAATTATATTAACAGCTAATTATTTATAAACAAACACGGCTTTAAAATGATTTTTCAACCGGTTACCTTACTGTTTAAATTTAATCATAAAATCCTGAATTTAATCATTAACCAAATTAGAAACATATTTTAAAGTTTAAATAGAAACGTGACCTATGTTTAGCTTATATTATATTATATTTCAAGTCTGTTATTTTCATTTTAAACAACATTTTAAGCTTTCATTGGCCTAATTCTATTTGTATTTTCCCTCGACCCCTCTTTAAAACCGAACAAACACAAATGTGTTATTAACTAAGCCATTTGCATTGAATGCGGCCATCTCTCTGCTGCTCACTCACCGGGCAATCGTCACCCATTTCGGTTGCCAGGGATTAGTGTCCGGGGTGTCCTTATCAGTGGCCAGCACACACAATCGGGCCAGGAGCACGGGCAGGAGCAGCAAACTCTGGTGGCTATTAATTGCCGCCTTTCGATTATCCTCGGACGCTCAGCTCTGTGTGCGACAAATATCCATTTGGCTGCTGGCCAGATATCCTGGTCATCCGACCAGGATTTCTGTCTGTGTTTGCAAAGCACTGTTTATTGATATTTTATGCGCCGCTCGGTGCTGCAATTGCTCTAATTGCAATTTTAGGCACGTTCCCGGGCCATTTGCATAACACGAATTCGCCATTTAATTGTTCATGGCCTGGGTGGCAAAAAATAGATTCAAATTTTCGGCACATGTCATCGAACGTGAGCTGGGAGAGAGACGGCAAAAAATTCGAATTATAAATCTTTTGTGGATTGCATCATGTAGGGCCAAAATCGAGGGCCATTGCCAATGGATTTTTGCTGTTATGCCAAAGTGCAATTTGCTGTCATGTTTCGTATGAATTCCTTAAAAGAGCATAAATTTTACATGCCCATGGAAAGTCGGCAGAGTCGGCGGTTCAAAGTGACAAGTTTATTAAGGACCCAAGCAGCGTCTCACTCGACTTGGTCCAGGATTAAGTGCCAAAATGGCAGTACCATAGCTAAAAATTGGTGCAAATTTTTCAATCACATTGGCTCTTTGCTTCTCGGCTGGTGTGGGTGTCAGTAAATCCTGGGAACTGTGCGTTTGCGAAGCAGGACGCTCCTCTGGAGCAGGATCAGGCACAACAACAATTGCAGTTCACAAGCCAGGAGGCGAAGTGAGTCGAAACCAAAGCCAAAGTTCAAACACAATTTCTCAAATATGCACAGGCATGTGCCGAAATGTATGTGTATTTGATGGTGTTTTTAGGGGTGCACTGTAAATATTGTTATATTACTTAAATATATTTACAAATGGAATCCAAAGAACTGCGATTTATGAAAGCTATATTTTCAACTTTAAAGCTTCTGACTATAATTATAATTCCCTACAAGTGTAAAAAATAAATCTAAGAACATCAATCACTTCAGTTTATAAGAGAACACTATTTAGATATGTTTAAATTAAATAAATTATAAACTAATCATATCAAACTGACAGAAGTCACTATCTGTTTGTATAATAATCAGATAATAAGTATAATAAATATATTCAAAATTTAGTCTCCAAAGTAAAAATAAAATAACTTATTTCCTTGAAAACCCTTTAATGTCCTCCCAATTTTTCTCATTGTAAGCCCCCATTCCTTGCTATACTTTGCATGCATTTGTGCCTGTCCGAGTGCGTTCCTCATGCGTTGCTCAGCAGCTGCCTTGCACCTCTGGAATTGAATGGTCCACGGCCACGCCCTTGCAAGCCGTAAAAGAAGATAAATGGCAGAAGTGAGCCATATCAGGCACAGTCAGCAGCCAGCAGGCCAGCAGCTCTAACTGCTTTGCATTTGGCCTGCAGGCCGCCGGGTAATACATAGAGCAACCGGCACAATTTGCCATCTTGAGGCTGCAGACGTCACCCGTCGTCAAAGGGAAGCCTCTCAGTGGCAGCCTCTCAGTCCGACCTCTCCGGCTCCCTGGTCAACTCTGCATTTGATTAAAAGCGGATAGCCGCCTCTGATGAATTGCACATGTGACAGTGGCTCTTTTCCGACCATGCAAAGTCAAGGCAGACGCTGCGTATACGTAATACGTATGCGTACTTTCCCATTTCCACGACACACACGCCACACCATCTCACCTTCGCCTTTCACAATCTCAATGCGCATGGGGGGAGATGAAAAAAATTTAATTTAATATTCATATGACTGTAAAACGCTACAAAAGTCGCAAAAAATGAAATGGACAGAAAATACTCGTTAAAAAAGGTACAAAAAAATCAGGAGAATATAACTGCGAATGTATGAAATAAAATGGAAAGTAAAGTTGGCGACACGCCTGTCTCAGAGCGAAAGAGAAATACGCTTGTGGTCTTATAAGGAAAAGGTAACTGCAGCAAATTAATAAGTAAATTCAAGAATGTATTTATTTTCTGTGTAAGTTCTGTGTAACTTTTCAGTAGCCTAATTATTGTTCAATCAATTTTTATACTTCTCCAAATAACCAGTATAAACATAAGTTTAAAAAGCTCTTGTTAAAGTAAAAGGAAATATATTTTGTATTTTTATTAATATTTGCAAAAGAAATCTCCCTACGGAACATAGTTTAATCCCTTTTTATAGAGTAAAACACTACACCGTTGGGCAGTTAAAATACTTGCCGTAAGATCTGTCCTCCAGAAATATGACACTGAGCTCCGAGGATGGTGGCATTTTGGGGGGCGTGGCTGCCGGATTCCGGCACCAGAACGTCATACAAAGTAAACACCGAACTGGGCTCTGACAGTGGGCATGAAAATTTATTACCTTCACCCTGGAATTCCGGACACCCGGGATCCCAGACTCCGCCGTACTGCCAGGCGTTGGAGTTCCGAATCCGCGGCGCATTAAATTTTGGTGGCACGGCGATGTCTGCCCTGCAACTTGGCTTTCCGTGGCCCTGACAAAAGTTGGAAATGTTGGCCATGGCCAGCTCCCCGCACTCGCTCTCTCTCTCTGCATGTGGGTAAAGAATTGCGGACGCAAATGAAAATACTATACAGGAGAATAAATTGCAAAACAAGGAAGAGCTGTGAAGGACCTTCTTGCTATATGTGTCCAGTTGTTCGAAACATATATATTTTTTAATATGCATAAATTGTGCACTTATTTTATTTAATTTTATTTTTTGAATAAACCGCTTTCCACTAAGACCATGTTGAAGTTAAAATTCGAAGACACCGGTGAATACACTTTACTAGTAATAAAATTCTTGTATCCATTCATTAAACATTTATTTAATGTTTTAAGAAATAAACTTCTTTTGAACAATTAAATATTCTTACTCCAGTTTTATCTTAAATATATAAAGATGACATTCAGATTTATTCAATTCATTTACTTATACACACATTCTCAGTGTGTATGGCTTAGAATACCTTTATGAATTGTCAGTTCCTTTGTATTCATATAAATCGAATATAACCCTGCTGTGTATACATTTTATATGGTAACACCGGCTACATATTTATGATTTTTTTCACGAAGAGCTGGAAATGAAAAACCAGAGCGCAAAAAAGTTAAGAAGTAAAGCGGCTTGTGCCTTCAGTGCAGACAACGAATTAAATTCTGGCCCAGAGTTGTTATTTGTTATTTTTGTTGTCGGGTGTCCTGACAGTTGCCACACCAACTGTGTGTGTGTGTGTGGCGTTTAAGGGTGTGAGTGTGACAGCTTCCTCCGCTAAGCCGTTGACAGTTGTCAATGTTATTAGCGATATTAAGGAAGCCCCAGAATGTGCATGTGACAAGCAACTCACGCACAAAGTTGTATGTCACTGACATCAAGGATTTTTAATTTCCTTAGCCAATTTAATAAATTGTAAGAAAGGAGAAGGAATTTAATATTTATACTTAAAGGAATTATTCTTTATAAATAAATACCAATCATGACATCTGACATCTCTCCCTAAAATGATTAACCCTACAAGTTATTAGTCGCAAAAAAGAAACGTATAAAAGCAAACTGTTAATCAAAGCCTTGGGTGATTCCTATCTACCCAATAATCCACTCTAATTGAGTTCCTTAGGTTGACCAGTGTCATGTTTTTTTTAGCCTTGTGTTTATCTGCAATATCTTGTGCCGGATTCCCTAAAAGTCAAACAGCATTTCCGTTATCTACGACTTCCCAAGGACCACAAAACTTCATCTATGCTCCCTAAGCAGGATATATCCCACGCCATTGACTGCACACGTATTTGCTGATTGCGAAACAAATATTGACAAGGCCGTAGAGGGCTAGGGACCTTCTCAGCCTTTTTCCTCAGCTCCTCTCACTGCCATTGCTGGTCATTTGGCTATAATTGACATAAAGTGTGGCTATACAAATTTAAATCATTTATGAGATATAATTGTTTTTATAAAAACGAAAAGCCTTTGATTTTTTACACCTTAAATCACTTTCACAATTTTTAACAAAGACAATTTTTACTACATTTAAGATTATTTTATCATGAAATATCCCATGAAAAGTATATTTATTCATATAAACTTTTTCTAGGTTTAGGGAAATTGTTCTTAAATATAGAAAAATATTTTTGCTGAGTGCAGTGTATATGCTTTTGGTCATTTTAAAGTATTTTTTATAGTGAATCGGCAGCACTGCTGACGGTCCACAGGGAGCCTCTCTTCTCTTATATTTTTTTCCTTTTTGGTCTGCCATATCATGTTCCATGTTGACGCACTAGCACAAAAGCTGAAATTATATTTAAAAGTTCCCCTTCACTCCGCTCTGCCGACTGTCTCTCTGTGGCTATTTTTTGTCGGACTTTCTTGGCTTGCGGATGGCATGTTATTTACTTTTGTGGTCATTGTGCGCCAGCCTCCGAGGAGCCCCCAAAAGCCCCAAAGTTATAATTCTTTAAGTTTTTATCTGCCACATACATACACACACAGAAACACACAGCCGGTCACAGATGGGGGAAGCGGAACAGAGGGCCGTCTGCCTGTCTGGCTGGCTGACTGCTCAACTGGGCGTATACGTAATATTCAGACTATAGGAACTTAATGGGGGTGCCGCCACTTCACCCGTAATTTTTGCATATTAATGATTTATGATGTCGAGGGGAGAAAGCTAACGAATTAACAAAAGCAGCCAGGGGGTGGTACGACCCGAAAGTCGCTGTCTATTTTCATTTAGAATTCGCTTAATTTTCATTTGCCTTCCTAATGAAAATGTTGGACAGCACAGCACAGCACAGCCGCCACGGGAAAAGTGAAAATTCAGCTGAACCAAAGCCGCTTGACTCTTTGGGCCACTTTCAATTTTAATTAAGAGCCAAGCCAAGCCGTGCCACGCCCTGGCGAGCCTTTAACTTCTTGGCCATTCGCTACGGTTTTGTTCTGGCTGGCTGGTTGCTTACTTTTAGGCGATTTATGGGCAAACAGCAAATTTGTTAGGCTAATGATGCCATTTTTCCTGTCCAAATTACCTGACCATCCCCACGGGGCGGCTACGGATGATCCGCCCGCCGTTCTCTCCCCCAGAAATAAACAAATAAAATCAGTACAAACCAGGAGAAGGAGGAGTTCACCTTCGATGCCTAAAATCATGTGTGTGTTTTATATGGACAAATTGACCGGAGATGCTGAGATGGAACTAGTTCGTTGATAAATAAATTAAGAATATTTTAAAAATATTATAATATTCTGTATACATTTCTTGATTACTATATGAATGTTGAGTTAAATAAACCCCTTCGCAATTAATAAATAAATGAGATAGTAAGACACTAAGAACCTACAATAAATTAACTATATCCAGAGTTTATCATTATTTTATGAAAGCCTGGAAAATGTTATATATTTTCATATTCAAACCCAGCTAACATTATATTTCCTATTTATTGAAATAAATCCTTCTCTGCTATTTGTAAGTTATTTGTGGATACCATCTCTAACATCAACTATTGACATTATGGCCCACCGCTTGTCCAGCAAGTTGTGCCAATTCAGCAGAAATATTTGCTGTGGCTTACCGACAAATAAGTACCTGCCATAAAGCCAGAAGATACTTAACCTGAGCTGTTCTTTATCCGCAATTTCGCAGCAAACAGGCATGGGCTGAGCTGGCTAGTAAAGCTACTCCTCGATGGCCAAGAACTTGGCCGAATTTCCATTTAATTAGCGTCCACGTTTGTCGGGATAAATCAGGGAAAGGCAACCGGTGGAAATGCAGTGAAAGCAAACCGAAGTCTATTAAGCAGGGCAAAGCCAAAATGGCAACAGAGTGATGCGATTTAATGCCAATAAACCGCGTGAGGCACATCCAAGTACTTCTGTAACAGAGCTAACCAGGCGGAACTCGAACCCCATTTTCCCAGTCTCAATCGAAAAGCCCCAGGACTTCCAACAATGCCCCCAAGGGGCCAGGGGACAGAGGGGAGAAGAAACGAGTAATCTACCAACTGAATGTGCAACATGCCAATGCACATGATGTGTTTAATGGTTAAATTGTTGCTAATTCCATTAGCCGTTTGCTGGCCTGCATTTTCCTCTACTTTCGATCGTTGCTTTTCCCTCAGTGTAGTGTGTATGTGTGTGAGGATCTGTTTGCACCGTTGTGTGGGTGTCCGTATAGGTGTGTGTGTTTGTTGTTGTATTTGTGGCCAAAGTGTTGCAATGCCGGCAGCTCCAACGAACCAAAGAGCAGGCCAGACCAGATCCGAAAGACGACCCGCTGGCAAATGGAACGTGCACAAATTAATGTTAGGTTGACGCAATGTTGGCAAGGCTCGGCTACCGTGACCCCTGTGCCATTACCCCCTGGCAGCCCCCATCCCCACCAGCTTATCCCCACCATCATCCTATATACAGCCTCTCACTCCGGCTTCAAATTTGGCACATTGTTTGCCGCCAGGGTGTGCAGATTTGTCAAACGTGTTTCGGGGTGTTGGGTGCGGGCACCGGAGCTGATTGGAAATGCCATAGATTTTGAGCCACTCACACAACGACGAAGGGGCAAGCCTTTACCACGAACACACCATTTACGGCCGGAAGAAATTAGCCAACTAAAGTTTCCATCAAACTTGGGGATGTTTCAGTTCAATGGGTTAAGCCAAAGGTTACGGGATTTCTGGGTCTTTGATCATTAAAATGATTTTAAGGATTATTTTATAATATTTTTGCATATTTTATTTTTTATGATAAATTTTATTGCTGAACCGGAATAAACATGTTGTTTGGAAATCATTTACTTTCTTGCTTTTATATTCCACCAGAAAGAATTAAAATATGTGGATTTTTTAAACTTAAGGAACTTATTTTATATGATCATTTTAGGGCAAATCAAAGTTTTTCTAAATGTCATAACTTGGCCAAAAAGTGATTAAATTCAATTCGGAAAGCTTGACTATGTTTGTTTTTGTTACGGCAACAAATCTGCGTACTGAGCTTACAAATTTAAAAAATTTAAATTTTTTCCCCCATTTTTGACAATTTTAACCCCTTATAAAATTTTCAAAATTTGGAAAAAATTAAAATATTAGTCAGACATAGCTAGATCGATTCGTTTTTTGATGCTGATCAAGAATATATATGATTTATAGGGTCGGAAATGACTCCTTCACTGCGTAGCATACTTCTGGCTGAAATTATGAGTATGAAAATTTAAATATTTATCTACAATTTTATATAAAAATTATTGGAAAAAGTAAAGCTTAAAAATTGAATAACTAAGCTAAAAATAAATTAATTTTTATTCGGAAAGCTTTCCTATGTTAGTTTTTATTGGCTTAATAAATCTGCATAGTCAATGTAATCTTTGAAAAAATTTAATTTTTTAGTGCCAATTTTTTATAATTTTAACGATGTATAATATTTTCAAAATTTTGAAAAAATTAAAATTTAGTCAGACATAGCTAGATCGATTCGTTTTTTGATGCTGATCAAGAATATATATGATTTATAGGGTCGGAAATGACTCCTTGACTGCGTAGCGAGCTTCTGACTAAATTTATAATGCCCTGCAAATACTATGAATAGGTTCCCTAATTAGGATACTAAAATGTAATATATAAGATTATAAATATTTTAATCATTACCATTAATAAAGGACAAAGCCCTGCCAAAGTAAAACTCTATTTACTGGCCCATAATCCCCACTCAAAAGTGTTGATTATTCACACTAACTCTCAACAGTGGTGGAGGCAACCTATAAAATCCGTTTGATGGATTTAAAATTTCTGCATCAAAGATTTTTCGCACTTTATCCCTGCCACAGCGTTGCCCTCGTTCCAGCGAAATTAAAAGCTTGCCTGCCGAATGAGTTAACCCCAAAAAACCCCTAAAACGGCGAGCACATTAAATTTGTTTAGTATGTGCACTAAAGTAAACGCGACAGGGCATCAAGCCGCACAAATGGTTATGGTATCCCAAGCTGGGTACTCCACCTGCCACTAACACCCAGTCCTAGTCCCAGTCCCAGTCCGTGGCTGCGTCTCTAGGCCCTCCGCTTCATTCAGTTAACGCGTCGCAGTGGCGTAGTTGGCACTTTTCTATTTATTTGCCCATTAACGCTCATTTGCGGTTATCAGGTAAATTGGATAAAAGCCAACGTAGCATGAAGCCGGGCAAGCCAAGCTCTGCCTCTGCCTGTGCCTGCTGCCGTGGAAATCCTGTGGAAAGTCCTATTTTCCCTCAGCCAGCCTGCCCCCGGCTCACTCCCATTTTCACCATTCCGCTTGCTTATCTTCGAGCGTTGTTGCAACATGAAATGAAAGCTTTGCCTTTGGCTTTGACTTTGCCCCAGGCCACACTGTGGAAAATTGTAAAGGACATACATTTTCAGTGATTTATAACCAGAGGCGAAAGGGAAATGGTGGAAATATTTAACTTTTAGTAGAAAATAAAATTTTAAAACTTACAGAATATTTATAGTAATTGTACTCTTGTCACACAAATTTATATTTTATTGCAAATATTTATAGAATACATATTTTTACTTAACTGCCTATACATTAAATTTACTTTAAGACCCTTTCGGATAAAAATAGTATTCTGGTTTATAAAATTGTATGTTCTAATATTTTTATCAACTAAATATCTTGCCAAACCAGGAAGAGTGATTTCTTTCAGTGCCAAAAACGGAAATGAAAATCTTTTAAGTGTCCTCCATCTTACCTTTTCCATTTACTTCGCTTTCGCGCTAACTGCGCCAGTCATTAACATTTTACGACTGTTTGATCCCGGCTTCCCGAATCCACACGCAAATATATCAAAATTCAAATTGAATCCAAATATTTGCGGTGGCAGGAAGCAACCGTAATTTTCGCATGCAATCCGCAATTTGTTTAGACTTACACATAAATCGTTCAGTGGCAGCTTATGCGGCCCGCATCAAATTTCATATCCCACAAAGGGAATACTTCATCATTTCCCCTTCGACAGCAACGAAAAAAAATAGAAACTTTTTATGCATTTGCTATGAGGCGGGAAAAGAGCGGGGAAAATTTAAATGCGCCATATTGCAAGCTCAAATGAAATTTTGTGGCTTGTTGCTAAAACAAAAAACCGGCAAAATAAAAAGGATGTAAATAAAGGCAGAAAAAAAATAAAATATAAAAAATTGAAAGCTATGACCAGCGCCTGCAACACAATACTCATGCACACGCGGTGGCATTGTGGCTGGGGATCGGTGTCGTCCTTTGTCCTTCGTCCCCGTCGCCGTCCACAGTTTACGCGGTCGCTCAATATGAAAGTGCATAGAGTAAAGGCTCAGTTATGCACTCAGAAAAATCGGACAAAAGCTAACTGGTAACAAGTTAATTAATTAAGTTCAGATAAATCGAATCAAAAATTGAACCTCGATAACTCAGTATATTTTTTAACAATTTTATTTTCTATATATAATTTTATGTATATAACTTTATATATATTATATATATTATATATATATATTATATATTTTAAGTTGAAGTTCAATTTTAAATGTTCAAAAGTGGTATTTCTCAAGCTACTCATCGTATTTAAAATCAAAACCAATGCATTAGCAAGGTATTTTCCCTACTCAAAATAAAATTTTAAAAAGCTAAAATCCGGCTTTTGTTAACTTCCCAAAATTATTCTGAGTGCAAATTTTTGGAAATATTTTTTTTCCAGCATGCAAAGCTTGAGCTGAAAAGTAGCGAAAAAGGGGAGACGGCTGAAAGGGGGAGTGTCAGTTGGTCTGCGGTCGGTGTGCGCTAAATTAAATTTTGCCGCGGTTGCCCCCAAAAGTCCAACACACTTGCACTATGAAACGCCACACCAACGCACTCACACACACACACACACACACACGTATACAAATTACTATTGCGCCAAAATATAAAAAGGGAAAACCCAACAGCAATCCTTACACAAAAGCAACATCTGCACTCTGCACTTAGGCAACACAACAAACAAGAATAAGAGAAAAAAAAACAATTTTTTTTTAAATCCTCCCTGCATTTTATTTTTGCAATTTTGTATATTTCAGTTCGACATCTCCATTGAGGAATATTCCCATGCCCGTGTCGGCGCCCATGGGCACTTTTTTCGTCTGCTCCACCAGGTAATTTGAAAGGATATGCAGAATGGCGGTCTTAACACTTAGCTGTCCAATACGCATACCTGAGAGAAAAGGATATTACAGGAAATAAAGTAATAAAATAAAAAAGTAATTTTTGAATTCAATATAAAATATATATGAATTAAGGAAATATTTATAAATAAGAACATTACATTTATAAATTATGAAATAAAAGCTGTGTATCTGTAATTAATATGTTTACTCACCTAAACAAATGCGAGGACCATCGCCGAAAGGCAGGAAGCATCCGCGCTTGTTAAAGACACTCGCAGCTCCATTCTCGAACCGATCCGGCTTAAATTCACTGGCCTCTGGATAGAAGCTGTCATCATGGTGGTACTGGAAAGCGGGCACCATCACTGTAGTTCCAGGCTCCAAGTCCACAGTTTTGCCCTTGCCCAAATCAAGTTGAATGGGCTTGGTGCAGATACGCATAAAGAAACCAATGGGTGTGGTTAAACGGAGTGATTCTAAAAAGGATACAGGAATAATTAATTGATTGATTAATAATTGAATCATAGGTGAATTAATCTCAATTTGAAAAGCTCTTCTGTGTTAACTTGTATGATGATACCCCAATATGCGATTTACTATTTTTAATTTGTGTTGTGTTTAATGATGTAAAAATGCTACGAGTATTAAATTTTTTTCCGAATTTTTTTGTTCAATGTTTAATTCTTTATATTAATTCTTTTAATTGCAAATATAACCGACTTTTCGGAATAATTTGGACTTTGTCTACAACAAACCCTAAAATATGTGTACTTGGTATATTAAATTAATATTTTTATATGCTACATTTTTTTGGTCAATCAAAGATTTTCAAATATCATAACTAAGCCAAAAATGAATTAATTTAAATTCTGATAGCTTTTCTGTGTTAGTATTCATAGAGTTAACAAACCTGCATATTGAGTTTTAAAATTTTTGAAAATTAAATTTTTTGTAAAATTTTGACAATTTTAACGATGTAACCCCTTATAAAATTTTCAAAAAATGGAAAAAAAATTTTGAAATTTTTTTCTAACAGACATGGCTAGATCAATTTGGCTGTCGATGCTGATCAAGAATATATATGATTTATAGGGTCGGAAATGACTACTCTACTGAGTTTTAAGCTTTTGACTGAAGTTATAATCCCCTTAATTGGGTATTAAAATTTAAATATTTATAATACTAAAAGGTAAAGTTAAAAAATTCATAACTATGTCAAAAAGGCCTTAATTTTCATTCGGAAAGCTTTCCCATGTTAGTTTTTAATAGGTTCATAAATCTGCATACTCAGTTTAAAATTTAAAAAAATTAAGAATTTTACCGATTTTTGACAATTTTAATGATGTAGCCCCTTTTTTTAAAAATTTGACAAATTCGGAAAAAAATAAATTTTAGCCGGACATAGCCAGATCGATTCGGCTGTCGATGCTGATCAAGAATATATATGATTTATAGGGTCGGAAATGACTCCTTCAGTGCGTTTCAAGCTGCTGACTGAAAGTATAATACCCTGCAGGGGTATACACAGATCAGAAGATCACATTTTATTTTTAATGTAACCGAAATTAAAAATTTGTATACAACTTTTGCCCAGACCCATAACCACTTACCATTTACGCACTGATCCAGATAGGGAAGGGCATTAAGTTGCTCGTAGCTGATGTTTTCATTGTTTGCCAAGGCATCGAAAATTTCCGATCGCAACTTTTCCTGCTCTTCGGGGTGTTCGCTCAGCTGATAAGGATTATTTGTGTTTTATTTATTATTTGTTTATGCTGGACAATTGTGAAATTACTTACCGTATAGAGCATGTGATAGAGCACAGCCCCGGAGGTCTCGTATCCGTCCAAATGGACGGTAAGGGCATGACCCACAGAGTCCTGAATGCTGTTACCGCGCTCCTGCAGCTGCAGCAGGTGGGACAGGTAGTCCGTGCGACCCTGTCCACTGCCGCCCTGCCGGAGTTTGATGGCATCCTGGGTCAGTCGCAGGAAGAACTCATCCGTTGCCTTGGTAAAGAAGCGCATCTTGAATAGCTTTCGCACGAATGTGGCCACCAGGGTCTTGTTGAAACGGATCATCGAGTGGAAGGCAAAGACAGTCCAGTCCGTGGAGGTCTTCTGGAAATCCCCAATCTCTCCGACGTCACCACTAAGAGAGCCCGCATCGATGCCCCATATAAAGTCAGCCATGACGTCAGCCGTGAAGCGATAAGAAAGCTAGAACCGGAATTAATTAGTTTTACCTTAGCAGTATTTAATTTAATCCAGAGAAACTCACATCCCTGGTCTCGATGACATCGCCCTTCTGCCGCCTCGCCCGCTCCATATACTCCACTAGCTTCCGACCGCTCTGCTCCCAGATGGTGAAGGCCAGCTTTAGCCGGTTGGGTGTGAGTCCGCCAACATTCTCGGTGCGCCTTCGCTTCCAATCCTCGCCAGCGCTGAAGAAAGGCGACCCTGTGACATACTTATCATCGACATTGTGGCCAACAAAGCTGCTGGTTATCGTGTCCCTGAAGTTGCTGAACTTGTCCACCAGAATCTCATGGGCCAGAGCGGGATCGAGGATAAGTAGCTGGGGCTGTCGGGTGATGAATGTGCCCACCGCTCGATGTTTGTCCTTGTACTTACTAGGAATCATAATAAGTTATACTAAGTTTACTATTTGTTGTCCGTGCGAGTCTCACTCGTAGACCTCCTGAACGTCAAGTATGAGACTGCGGCTCTTGTTCACCAGGATGCCCGGATAGGTGCCGAAGAGGGTCAGCGGCTTGGCGGTGAAAACTCCCCGTTTGTCCCAGTATCGGTGGTACCAGGTCAGGTAGAAATACACCACGGCAAAGGCGATGTGAACGAAGCTTAAGACGAAACCCACTATGGTCAGCATGGTGGCTACTCGTAAAAGCGATCAGCTCTTCACGGTGTCCGAATGGAAACTGCCGGCCATTAAAGCTGATAATTCCCATTAAAGCATAGGAATCAAAATACAATGTAGCTATGGACAAGGGGGCACTTCACTGACAAGACCTCTCACAATTTAATCTATATTTTCCACCGGCAGAACAGGTTCTATAAGCTTTTAATTTGTGTTCGGCACACGATATTGATAACACTATCACCGTCACACTTCGCTGATAAATTTTTGTTGGAGAGGTAGGTTAGGTTCTCGGAGAAACTCGAGTTCATCTCTGCCCCAACCAGTTTATCATGAAAAGATATATATATTATATTTTATATAAAAATTTTGTCGATATATCAAAGTTATAAAACTCATAAATAAGCCAAAAAAGCATAAATTTCAATTCGGAAAGCTTTCCTATGTTAAATTCCAATGAGGTAATAAAACTGCATACTGAATTTCAATTTTTAAAAATATTAAATTTTTGAAAATTTTTGACAATTTTAAATATTTACCCACAATTTTATATGAAAATTATTGGAAAAAGTAAAGCTTAAAAATTTAATAACTAAGCCAAAAAATCCTTAATTTTCATTCGGAAAGCTTTCCCGTGCTAGTTTTTATTGGCTCTTTCATGCTGCATACTCAGTTTAAAATGAAAAATTTTGACAATTTTTGACAATTTTAATGATGTAACCCCTTATCTTTTTTTCAAAAAATCGAAAAAATCGAAAAAAATACTTTTGCCTAAAATATAGCTTGATCGACTCGGCTGTTGATGCTGATCAAGAATATATATGATTTATAGGGTCGGAAATGACTCCTTCATTGCGTTCTATACTTCCGACTGAAGTTACAACCCACTTAAATGGACATTAAAATTTAAATATTTACCCACAATTTTATATGAAAATTATTGGAAAAAGTAAAGCTTAAAAATTGAATATCTAAGCCAAAAAATCCTTAATTTTCATTCGGAAAGCTTTCCCATGCTAGTTTTTATTGGCTCTTTCATGCTGCATACTCAGTTTAAAATGAAAAATTTTGCCAATTTTTGACAATTTTAATGATGTAACCCCTTATCTTTTTTTCAAAAAATCGAAAAAATCGAAAAAAATACTTTTGCCTAAAATATAGCTTGATCGACTCGGCTGTTGATGCTGATCAAGAATATATATGATTTATAGGGTCGGAAATGAATCCTTCATTGCGTTCTATACTTCCGACTGAAGTTACAACCCACTTAAATGGACATTAAAATTTAAATATTTACCCACAATTTTATATGAAAATTATTGGAAAAAGTAAAGCTTAAAAATTGAATAACTAAGCCAAAAAATCCTTAATTTTCATTCGGAAAGCTTTCCCGTGCTAGTTTTTATTGGCTCTTTCATGCTGCATACTCAGTTTAAAATGAAAAATTTTGACAATTTTTGACAATTTTAATGATGTAACCCCTTATCTTTTTTTCAAAAAATCGAAAAAATCGAAAAAAATACTTTTGCCTAAAATATAGCTTGATCGACTCGGCTGTTGATGCTGATCCAGAATATATATGCTTTATAGGGTCGGAAATGACTCCTTCATTGCGTTCTATACTTCCGACTGAAGTTACAACCCACTTAAATGGACATTAAAATTTAAATATTTACCCACAATTTTATATGAAAATTATTGGAAAAAGTAAAGCTTAAAAATTGAATATCTAAGCCAAAAAATCCTTAATTTTCATTCGGAAAGCTTTCCCGTGCTAGTTTTTATTGGCTCTTTCATGCTGCATACTCAGTTTAAAATGAAAAATTTTGACAATTTTTGACAATTTTAATGATGTAACCCCTTATCTTTTTTTCAAAAAATCGAAAAAAATACTTTTGCCTAAAATATAGCTTGATCGACTCGGCTGTTGATGCTGATCAAGAATATATATGATTTATAGGGTCGGAAATGACTCCTTCACTGAATTGCAAGCTTCTGACTGAAATTATAATACCATTATTTAAGTCAATATTTATAAATATTTTATTTGACAATTTTTAAGAAAAATCTAAATTTAAAAAACTCATAGCTAAGTCAAAACAGCGTTAATTTTACTTAGGAAAGTCTTCCCATGCTAGTTTTTATTAGGTTAACAAATCTGCATACTCAGTTCAAAATAAGAAAATATTAAAAATTGTTATCAATTTTTGACAATTTTAACGACCCCTTATAAAATTTTCAAAATTTTGAAAAAAATTGATTTTAGCCGGACATAGCTAGATCGATTTGGCGTTTGATGCTGATCAAGAATATATATGATTTATAGGGTCGGAAATGACTTCTTCACTGTGTTTTAAGCTTCTGACTTAAATTATAATACCCTGCAAGGGTATAGAAAAGTGTGCAGTATAAAAACACTATCACTATAGGAATGACTTTTAACTTATTGAGAGTCTTAATTAAAGGCAGCCACCAAATCTATAATTATTTTTCGTATTTATTATATAAACCAAAGTCTGAAGAGAGATTGATAAAATCTACCTCTGAAGTCGGCGATATTCCAGATTAACATTTCCTTGCAGCACGATCCCGAAGCCAGCGTCCTCATTGGGAACCAACCGTTCTTTGCCCCTCACCACTTCAAACTCACTGACAATGTGAGCCAAGGCAGATTTTAAAGTCAGTAAAGCCAAGCGCATGCCTAAACAAATATTTATAAAACAAATTATAATTTACAATAATTAATTAAAATGATATATAGATAGATATAAGACTCACCCATGCAAACGCGCGGACCATCGCTGAATGGAAGAAAGATACCCTTCTTCATTAACTCCTGATAGGCGCCATTGTCAAAGCGTTCGGGCCTGAACACCTCGGGTTCGGGAAAGTATTGTTTGTCATGATGGAACTGATAGTTGGGTATCATGATCGTCACTCCCTCCTCCACTTCCAGCCTTTGGACTTCATTCAACTGAATTGTCGTGGGATATGTACAGACCTTCGTGTATTGAGGTATCAAGCTGCTTAGCCTCAGGGATTCTGTAAAGTAAATGGGATGAATTTGATTAATACCGATCACATTTTTCTATAACTTAATATATCTAAATCCGATATAGACCGAATTATTTTCCACAAATTTAATTTCCAAACGAATATTATTAATAACTTACCATAAACCACTTGCTCCAAATATGGCAGCGAGCACAATTTCTCAAAGTCAATTCTCTTCTCGGTTCCCAAGCCAGCTATGATTTCCATTCGCAACTTTTGCTGTGCTCCTGGATGTTCGGATAACTTGAAATGCAAACGAATATTATATTACACCCAAAGGTTATCCCAATGATCACTCACATAGTAGAGAGCGTGTAGGAGAGCTGCCCCACTGGTATCGTATCCATCTAGCAGCACAGTCAGGGCATGACCAACCAGTTCGTCGTGAGTGGCCTGCTTTTGATTACGAAGTTGCAGAAGATGTGATAGGTAATCCGTCCGAGCTGCATCCCTTCCTCCCTTCAGACGCATCTCAATGGACTCCCTGGTCAGGTTGGAGAAGAACTCATCCGTTTCCTTCGGATAGAAACGGAAACGCAGCAGCCGGCGAAAGCAGGGCGCTACAATGGAGGCCATGAATATGGAGATCATGTAGAAGGCGTAACTGGTCCAGCGGCTGGCCATCTGCTGCATCTTGTTGGGTTGCTCCATGGGTCGCGTCAGAGTTCCGGCATCGATGCCCCATATGAAGTCCGCCATTACATGGGCCGTGTAACGAAAGCAGAGCTGCAAGGAAAATGCATTTATTCGCATCCTACATTAAAATCATAAACTCACATCTCTGGTTTCCAGGATCTGGCCATGGTTTGTCACCTGGCTGGTCATGTAGTCAGTTAACATCTTCCCACCCTGCTCCCAGATGGCATAGCCCTGCTTGAGCCGATGCCCGGAAATGCCCGCCTGGGCGTCCGTGCGAAGTCGCCGCCAGGACTCCCCAGCTGCCCAGAACGGATTGAGGGGGGCGTACTTATCCCATTTGGCATGTTTGATGTAGGAGCTAGTCAAGGAATCCTTGAAGCAGCGAAAATTCCCAACCAACACTTCGTGCGCCAACTCAGGATCAAGGACCAGGATCTGCGGCTGGCGAGTCACGAAGACACCCACCGCTCGATGTGTATCCTTATATTTGCTGTGGAAATATGTATTATTATTTATTAATTAGGTAATGTAAGCAAACCTACTCGTAAATCTTCTGGACGTCAGTAACCAAGTTGCTCTTCCGGGTCAGCAGGCCTGGATAAGTGCCTAGCACGCCAAGCGGACGAGCTATGATTAGTACACGATTGCTCCAGTAGTTGTGGTGCCAGGTGAGATACAGGTAGATGCCCAGCGGGATCAGAAGCAGTGTCACCAGAATTAACATTTCCTTGCTCTCCGTGCGTTAGCTGTAGACTCCTCTAGCTCTCGGTCAATACTAATCGAAAATAGGGAAGATGCTGCAGCATCAACGCTTTCACCGCTGATAACAGTTTGTTGGGGAGATAAACGTCTCGGGGATTTGCTATTTGTGTTTACAAAGTGAACATATTTTATAAATACATCAGAAATCTAGGCGAACAAATAAATCAGTAATTTCTGGATTTACTGATTCTTGAGGTTATCTATTGGCCTTTGAAGTTCAATTGATAACTTTGTGACCTTTAGAATTTATAAAACAAATATGATTTTAACAATAACAGAGAATCCATTCTCCGCAAACTAAGCTAACAACAACACTATACATTTGTATTAAAAAAAAAACTTATATTTCGATCTTAATATTAAATTTACTCAGCATTGAGCAAGGGTATTATGTAAAACTGTACAAAGATCTCCTCCTGGCCCTCGCCCTGCATCACTAGGTGCAGCTCTAATAGGCCAATCGAGTTCGTCTTGATGGCCACCTTGGTGGCCGCCTGCATCGCCTTATTGGTCAGGCGTATCTGCTGGCTTTTATAACGGGCGACCACGGTCTGCTTGCAGTTGAACATCATCATCATGGGACTGGTCTTGGCCACCTCCACACTGAACACAGCCTGCATGATCCCCACGGTGGTGATCTTGAAGTGCGGCTTATCCGGCGAAGTGACAAACTCGAATTCCTCCGCAGATTTTTCCAGTTCGTGGAATACCTTCGAGAGATTCGGACCACGCACAAAAATTACATTTAGATCCGAACCCTTGAGGTTCATGTCGTAGTCAATGGGCTCCTCGCAGTCCATCGTTTTTATGGCGCACTCGGTGCTCACATCCTCATCGTCATACGGGTAGAGAATGATCTTAAGCGGATCGCCCTGATCCCGGTACATCATCCGCAGGCTGCAGTCGGCGGATCCAAATAGATTCAGGCACTCGGAGAGCACATTCATCTTGAGGCCAAAGCTCTGAAAGTCCTGCACATAGAACTCCTTGAAGGCGCCAGGCGGCATGAAGAGCGTAGCCTGGATGGACTTGCCCTGCTCCACAGTGATGCGGAGTCCATCGTCCGATACCTGCAGCATGCCATACTGGGGAGTATACACAAGAGGTGATGAGGCTTCCCTTACCCTCGAGGAGTGGATTTCCTTATTCTTACATCATTGAAGCATATAGACTTGATGGCCTGGTTGAAAGTCTTGACGTGGTCCAACCGGCCCACGAACTTGTAGTCGCCGTAGGGCGAAGCCTCCTCCATGTTAGTCTCGGAAAATATCGCCACACAGCTGCCTTAACTGGTCCGGCTTAATGTCCTGCTCGGTCCTGGGCTTCAGCAACTGGTGCAACCGCAGGGCCAGAACGTGTGGGCAGGTGTAGGAAGACCGGCTCTCCTCGCTCCAACCGTCTAAATGCCGCTGCTGACAGCTGGGAATGTCGTGGTAGAGGATGCCTTTGGGTAACTGCAGCACATGGCTCTGAAAAAAGTCGCACTTGCAGTAGTTTATCCGTGGCAACAGCCGGAAAACCTCCGTTCCCTTGCACAGTTCCACAACGCACCGCTGCCGATGGTTTCCTCCGGTGCGGTAGTAGACGAAAGTGAAGTTGTCCAAGAGATGCAGGGCTCGCTCCACCAGTTCCTCGCCCAGCAGCCGTGAGAGGTTATAAAACAGCTGTCCCTGTTCTTCCTCTGCGTTGTCAGTAATATTCACAATTAAACCGGCAAATTGGCGTACAGGAGCATAGAACTCACCTATTGGTTGGCTCCCAGAGACGCCCGATCCGTGACTTTCAAAGATTTTATCGACCAGTTGTGGAAGGAAGCACTGCGAAATGTTCTCCAACTTTTCATCCATTCAAACGTATTGTTTAAATCAATTTCTTAAACATTTCAAGTCAATAACAAAAACCCACAATTTGTGCCGCCAAATAACAGCTGTTCAACTCCAAAAAGTGTCATACAACTTCTATAAAAACTTAAAAAAGGTGGCAACGCCAATGTCTCAAGTCTGAAGCCAATTAAGTGTGACCATTTGCTGAAATATACAAAATCCAGCTTTTTTACAACGATATAATCATAAATAATTATTATTTTAATTAATTTTACTTGATTTCTTAACGTAAATATCATTTTAAACTCGGAAAATAATTCACTCAAAGTTAATATATATTAGCTATTTTCAATTACATTATTAGGAAGAAATCAATTTTTGTTCAAAATACAGAAAAAACTGACTAGAAATGTATAGAACATTTTACCTATTATATATGAAATTTTGATTAAATTTAAAATATTTGCTTTAAATTGTATAAAATAACTTTATTTCAGGTTTAATATATTTAATAAAATAAAAATTCTAAATATATATTCTGAAAAACAACGAAGTAATATCTACTTCCATTACATTTACCTGTATATGTATATTCTATTAGCAGGTTTAGTTACAGTTTTAAAACTTTTTGTACTGATTGTTCCAATAACGCTATATAATAAATTCCGATTTGATATAGTAGTTCGATTTTTATGAAATTAAATCTGAAAAATCTAAAATAATATAAAATGGTAAAGTATATAAAATTATTTCGAAAAACGACTCATTTCCATGGTAGCTATATAATACATATGGCTAGATCGACTCGGTTGTTAATCCTGATCTAGAATATATATACTTTATAGGGTCGAAAATGACTCCTTTACTGTCATACCCTACAAGAATATAAAAAATATCTCCAAGAACAGCTTATTATTTAAAAATATCGTACTGGAAACCCCTTAAACCCAATTAGATGCAAACAAAACCATAAAACAGGTGCGACTTGGTTAGGGATTGGTATAGACATCTTCGAGATCTTCAAAAATATGTATTCTACATATACAGTTTCGATGTAGCTTTAGGTTCTATATCTATTGGCTATAATCTGGATGAGTTGGTGCGTCTTTGATCTCCGCTACTTTTTGGTTAATCTTAAAAATTAAAATTAATGCTACTGCTGAGTTCTAGTACATGTTCTCCTTTTCGTGTTTGAGGCCGGTGCTCCGTCGCTTGCCGTTTTGGATCTTCATCATCTTGTTTTCGTCGGCACACTTGGTGGTGATGGCGTTGCGTACCTCCTTCTCGGTTGCATTGCACTTGCGCGTCACAGCAAAGATAATATCGTGGATCTTAAGGGGATCGAGCATCTGCTTGAGCGGCTTCTGCTGGTCCTTGAAGGCGGGCGACGGCTTGCCCGTCATCGAGTGTGTGCCCAGGGTCTCCCTGTCGAAGATGGAGACCAGGAGCTTCCTGGTGGCCAGCGATGAAACCGCCCAGTTAATGTTCTCGAAGATACTAGCTGGTACACAGGTATTGTTCGGGCCAATCGACACCATAACGTTGTCCTTGGACTGGCCGCCTTTGCTGAGATCGGTTTGGCTGCCTTGTCGGAGCTTGGCATGGCCCGGTGACTTCGAGGGCATCCTGTTGCCGCCGTTCTGGCGCAAGACGCTTTCCTCGTGCGACTCGGACATCTGAATCTCCTGCAGCTTGCGTCGCTTGATGAACTGCAGGGGCTGGTTTGGGGAATCCTCCTCTTCCCTCTTGATCCCCTTGCCTATCATGTACTGATGGGACACTGGCTGCTGCTGATGATGATTTTGATGCTGCTGCTCCTCGCCCAAACATATCTCCAGCCGATCGGAGTCCGCGGAGGTGCTCAAACTGTTCAAACTCTCGGCCGCCAGGCGAATCTCTATAGCGTCTGCGTCATCAGAGGCCGATATGATCTTGTAGTCAAGGATCTCGGCCCTTGGCTGCTGCGTATTCTGGACGGGCGCACATATAACCGAGCTGGGCGGCGTCAGGATCTGATGGCTCTGCACTGTGGGAGGGGTCGGTGGAACGGATTCACCCCGCAAGGAAGACGCCTGCTGCATTCTGGCTGATGTGGCGTGTATCTGTGACAAGAGATCTGTGTGTTCCTGGAGCTTGGCCTCCAGATAGCGCACCTTATCACGCAGCGCCCGGTTCTCGGCCTCCACAGTTGGATCCGCGACCAGAGAGCGCACCAATTCAAAGTCCTCGCTCGAGGTCTGGGACCAGGCATTCAGGTACAACGGCCTGGCGCGCCACTTGGACTCCTCGCGAGAATTGCCCTCCAGGATGCGTGGATATTGCTGTAGAGGCAAGGGAATGAATTTAGATCGCGACATTGGCAGGCAACTCGGCCCCGGTAACTCACATTGTCCATGTCGATTGCGCGCTGGATCGGCGTCAACTGAGCGCAGGGCTGGTGGAAATTGGCGGCAGAATGCGAAAAGCGGCCTGCATGCGATCGCAGTAAGGGTGGTTTTCCTCAGGTCCGATCCGATCCTTATATTTCCTTGCGAAAGGGAGACAACAACGGAATCCAGCCACACGGACGCTCCCTGCACGCACACACCGGCGTTTAGAGCGCTTGCATGTGCAAGGGACGGAGTGTGTTTTTGGGTTCTGCTCGGCTCTCTCTCTATTGTTATCCAGGTAAGCGTATCCTGCAATCCTGTTTCGAAGCAAGAAAGTAGGTAATTTTCCAACTAGCCCAGCTGTCCTACCCTCCGCTTTATTCCATTTCTATTCCACCTTTTCGCACGGGTTTCGCGCGGGAACCAGAATCGTGTGTTTGTGTGTGTGTGGCTTACGCTAGGCGCAGGGTTGTCGAGTGGCGCTCGGATCTGGCGCTCACGAGCTGTCGGCTGCTGGCTAGTTTTTATATTATAATAATTATTTTAATTATTACTAATAGGTGATCATGCTCAAAGAAATATGGGGAAAGCATTCTGAGTAATAAAAATAAATATATATTGAGATTTTATTTTACTTTAGTGCAGTAAATGATGCGAAAAGTCTCATGCGTGGCGAACTATCGCTTGCGGGCTACAAATACATAATTCCGCTTATACATATTACTGGCTTGATAGAGGTAATATTTTATTGTTAAATCTTTTATATTTAAAGTTTTGCAGTAAAATTAATAAAATATGGGATTTATATTCACCAGAAACATTTTCCAATAAAGTTTGCGAATAAAGTTGTATGTATTTTATGGTAAAATAAATGATAACGCAAGATATTTACTAATTAGTATTTATTAATTAATTATTAATATACTAGAACATTTTATTTTGTTTAATATCCTTATTAGCCTCTTCGTCTTAATATGGGTTTTAGTAAAATATAATATTATTTGCATATAGAAAATAGCTGGCCATCAGTAAAATATAATAATTTTAGTTGATAGCCAGATATCTTCTATAAATTAATTTTTGTATATATATAGCCTATCATCTATATACATAAATTATTATATTTCACTGTTTTTATGATAGAATTTTAAAATCAAATTTTAGTCAAAAAATATTACTAATAAGGAAATCGTTTTATTATTGCGCATAAATATTTATTTAAATATATAACAATAAATACATATATTTATATTTCTAAGAATCCGCCATTTTAACTTAAATTTTTGTATTGTTTTTATTAAATCCTAGTTTTATCCAATTTCATTAACATTGAAAATTCTATGGTGTGCTGAAAATGTATCCTTTCTGTATTTTTTAAAATTCTGCCCCTATTCCGAGAACCCAAATAGACAATTGTTGGGTTTTATAAAAAACCGGTTTTCAGGACTAAAGGATATCCATTGGAATTTCAGTATATTGGGATACCTACAAATCCTTTTGGAATACGTATGTATATAAGGGCATTGGGCAAACTCAGTTGCTCTCTGATCGGAAAGACACCCTTAAATTCGAACGAGAATTTAATAATAGAACTCAGGTTAATAATTGTGTGAAGTTTGAGTTTTTTTTTAATTCCTATGGTCAATATGCGATCTTATTAATATAATAAAAATTATCCCTAATTGAAATGAATACATTATAGACTAAGTTACACATATATAAATTTAGTTAATCTGAGTTTAAATAATAAATAATAATAATATAATAATAAATAAATTTTTAAATCAACTGTCATAACTTTCCACTGAGCCTAACTACCGTGCTTCGGCGACCTTGACAACCCTAAAAGAAGTACAGGTAGTACTGCCATCTGGTGCAGGGAATAACCGTTAATCCGAGGCCGTAAAAACATAATTCCGAAACGATTTCAGCGAACAAATTATTCGCAAGATTACACTAGAATTCCGCCGCAGCTGCACTTTTGGCCATACGCAGACCTTTTCGTTACCTGGTGCTAAATCCGCAAAAAACAATGGCCGCCGGATTCCGCCCGTTTGGTCGGGACTCTAACCTTACAAATAGCGAGGCTCCGGGAATCAGCATGTCAGTTATCCACAGCTCGGAGCAGCACACACACTCACCGCCGGCCATATACTATCATCCACAAACTGCCGTTCAGCCTTCCGTTCAGTTCTCGCATCCGTATCACCAGTATCTCAGCCAATTCGCACCAAACTTTGTGCCCTACTATTACCGCCTGCTCTCGCGTCCTATAATGAAGCAGGAGGAGATGGATATCGAGAACTACATCAATCACGAAGTGGCCGCCCAGCAGGCCACATTGCGACAGAGGAGCTTGAGGCCACTGGGACAGTTACAAGCACTGATGCAGCCTCCTCCAGTGCAACAGATCCCAATGAAAGTTCCCCGAAGAGAAACTCGCCGCAGTTCCCCTCCCAAACGCCGCATCATCAACGCCCAATTGGTGGCCATAGCAACTCCTTCTGGGGGCATTAAGAACATAGAGCCACAGATAGAGCCTCTTCCGCCTGTGGAAGATTCCTTCAAGCAGCAGGTGGCGAAAATTCAAAAGAGCCAGCATCACTATGAGCAGCTTTTTGGACGACTCACCTCGATGTTGAAGACGCTAAACCAGCGCTACGACAATGATTACGAGGATGTGCCTGCCCCGCCGTCTAAGAGGCCCCGCCATATGTCAACCAGCTCCGCGGAGTCGCATCTTCCCGACAACGCCTCCGAAAACGAACGGGAGAATCTGGTCCAGTATCCACAGCGAGTACAGAAGGAGGATGGCAGTACTGTGTATATACTAGGTCCGAATGGCACCGAAATCACCGCTCACCAGTATGGGGAGGTGTTCTTCACAAATGCTCCAGTGGCTACGAGATGTCTCTTGTGCGTCGTCTTCAGCAGCGACGAGTTAGCCACGCACACTCTCACGGGAAAGCCATCTCCGGCATTCTACGGGCGGGAGAGACCTCCCAAGCTGCAATTGGACCAGCGCAAGGTGGACGATATTGTGGTCTGTGTTATGAACCGAACCGGAGGCAAGGAGCGTGTAATCAGAGCCACCATCACCACAAAGTGTGCGGATACGGCTAAGAAGTACAAGCGAAGGGCCAAAAAGGCCCAAAAATTAAAGGAGGAATGTTAGCGGATGGAAGACATGATTCCAGTACTTAACAATTAATTGGCTAGATTAAATCCAGCTTGTGACTTCGAAAGGGATTCTTACTTAACGACGTGCCAAGAAGGCGCCAAGGGCGATTGTAAATAATATCAATACATTATGTTTATAATATGTAACGGTGGACTAGTAATTATATAGCTGTGATTAAATAAATAACTGACAAAACTACTTATTAGCTTGACTTTAATAGCTACCTTGAGTTACTACGGTATGGTAGTAGGGATGCAAATTGAAAGGAATAGTTTGATATAATAGAGTACATAACGAAGCAAGCATCGATCAGATATTTCCACTTTTTAACTTTTTTCAAAGTCAAATTAACGAAATTTGATTTATTAGCACGTTAAAGAGCTCTCCTTTTTCGTAACCATTTGCCTTTTGAATTTAAAAAATAACTATTTGCTATCCAAACTCTACTGTTTCTTCGCGTTGGGGTCCCAGGCCTCCACTTTGTTAGGTGTGGTTGAGTAGGGGTAGTAGGCCTCTGTAAAAGATGAAATATTCGTTACTCTTAGGATTCGATTAAAACTGGATTACGATTACCCTTAGTGCCGGATAGATTTTCGCTGTGATCCGCGATCCACTTGTGCTTGGGACGGCAACCATCGCGGATGGGAGGCAGATCGGTCTATACGAAAATAATAATAATAATAATAGTGTTTCCCGGCTAGGCCTTAGCTAATACGGAACCGAACCTTGTAGTGCATCCAGCCGTACCACTCGGCGGGGATCTGGGATCCATCGTAGTCCATATTGACATGGGGAGCGAACTCGATCCAGCGATTGCGGCCGTAGAAGTAGTACGGATTCTCAAAGTACTTGTTGCCATATTTGTCGATGCCCACCAGGGTTCCGATTTTCAGATCATCGTTCCTGCGAAATAATGTTAGTTTGCGGTTTGACGCAATCTTATATAAGATTCCGGGGCTTACCTATAGAGCTTCAGGTACGCCGCCTTCAGGCCTCCGGATTCGCGGATGATCTGGAACAGCTTGCTGACACGGTTAAGGCCCAGAAACTTTGCCATGCTGCAGAAGGAATCAAACGGTTTAACAAAATTTAAGTGATTTTCGATATTCTTGGACTCACTTGAAACAAAAACAAAGTCAATCTGCAGTGTGACCGTTGATGGGGAAAAATACCTCGTTATGATATTAAAGTATTTAAGTTCAACAAGAAAGAAAGCTGCCTTGAGCACGCAGAAGTTTGTATACCCTTGCAGATAGCAATTCGATCATTAAAAATTAATACACTCTAAGATATTAATATATTTGTCTTTAAATAAAACAAATGAATGCCTAATTTCACTACATTCTCCTAACCATATAATATTTGCAGTTTTATAGTTACAGGTATACATTCCCGGTGTGGCATTTTCCTGAACATTTAACAATAGCTTATATGGCACCTATTTGATAAAGTCTCCCGATTTTGATTAAATTAAAACCCAAATTTAAGAATAATATATATATATATATCTCAAATTTTATACAAAATTTTCAAAGAAAATTTCATAGAAATTTTTTTGTTAAACTTAAAAATTTATAATTGTTAATTGTATTAATTTTTCGATCGTTCCTATGGCAGCTATATGATATAGTAGTCCGATTTATATAAAATTGAAAACGAAATTCTAAAATAATACAAAATTGGTTTATCTTATATTTGATGAACATCAATTGAAAACTGTAGTATTTTTTTCTAAAAATGTTCAAGACATGGCTAGATTGACCCGGCTGTTGATGCTGATCAAGAATATATATACTTTATATAATCGGAAATAACTCTTTCTCTTCGTGGCAAAAAATCGGACTAAAATTATGGTACCCTTCAAGGGTATAGAAATGGCACCGTGCATAGATTAAGGGAATATGTGTATTTATGTATAATTTCGCAATCAAGTGAATAGCTAAAAACTCACTAGATTTAATGGTTGAATATCCAGCAATTCAGAATTTCTTTTGTAGGGGTTATATCTTAAATATTCATATTAAAAATATTTATTTATATTGGTATTTTTAATCAAGTGGTGGTATTTCCTGTAGCCCGGTCACACTGGCAGACATCTGTTTGCCGGATTCATTCTTCTTCGTGATTCATATTTTTTTTGGAAACAGAAGAAAAGAGATTGAAATTCGATCAAAAACATGGCCAAAAACACGTCCAGCAGCGCGTTCCGCAAGATCGATGTGGACCAGTACAACGAGGACAACTTCCGGGAGGATGACGGCGTGGACAGTGCCGCCGCGGGGCCGGACGAGAGTGAGATTACGACGCTGCTGACGCAGGGAAAATCCGTGGAGGCGTTGCTCAGTGCCCTGCAGAATGCTCCGCTGCGATGCAAGAACCAGAACGTGAAGGTAGGCCATCGCATCCGACCGGTTGATGTGGCGTAATTGTAATATCTCTCCCGTCTTATCTAGGACCACGCCCTGAACATCACCCTGCGGGTCTTGCTGTCCATTAAGTCGACGCAGATCGACCAGGCTATTGATACCGTGGACCAAAATGACCTGATCGACGTGCTGATGAAGTACATATACCGGGGATTCGAAATCCCTTCGGAGGGCTCCAGCGGCCACCTGCTGCAGTGGCACGAGAAGGCGTTCGCCAAGGGCGGAGTGGGATGCATCGTGCGAGTCCTGTCGGATACGAACCGTGCCTAGACGGGATTACCATTTACCAAAGGCTGTCATTGAGTCGTCGTCGCCATCCCTACTCCCTTCCAACTGATTCATATGCATCGTGGAGCATTTAACCAACTCTGTGTAGGCCGTGTAGCTTACCCCTTGGGAGGTGACTTGCGGCCTAAGCTGAGCCCCTCTGTTCTGTTCTTCTGCTGCAATACAAATGACAACGTTTTCCAAATTAGATTTTAACTGGTATCCAAGTATTAAAGTTTTTATTACAAAATATGAGAGGCGTAAATTAATGGCTTTAATGTCGTATTAAAATGTGAAATGATCTTGGCAGGAGGTGGCAAACATAAATGTTTCTATACCTTATCGGTATTTGACGAGAAAGTCGAAATACAAATTAATATTGCAAGGTTAGAAAAAATGCAAATTAAGAAACATTTTTCGGTAATATCGATATTTTAAAGTTTTCGGATATTTCTAATTTTAAAATGTTCGATAAGATATTCAGCATTTTAATTATGTCGATATTCCATATCAGACAGTAGCTCTCGTTATTCCCCCTTTTGCGAAGCTACTTACATATATCTAATCACATAAAAACAATTAAACAATGTTTGAATCAACCTTTTCTGCTTTTATTTGACTATTCAATGTGTAATAAGTGCGTTGGATAACTTAAAAAGAAACCAGTCACGGTTTTCATTACACCATTCTAAAACTTTTTAAAGCGATGATGGAAAATGCTAGGCGAATCGAAATGCTGCAGTAGGATTACGCTAAAATGATAGACCACGAATTCAAGGGTCGCATGCAATTTGATGATGATATTTCAGTGCTTAGGAGGATAAACATTTAACAAAGGAGCTGAGTTCTCTTCAAACACGTCTTCAATAAATAGTTGTGTTTTCATGCTGATTATATGTGGGCTATTAAGTCGAAACAGGCTATTCTTAATCGTCCGATCTACCACATGTGAGTTTCACGGATCTCGCTGATGATGTGATTCGCCCGCGTCAATGCCTTAAATAAATAAAACAGAAAAAATTGCAATTGTTAAATGGAAATAGGCAAAGATAATTAAGAAAATGTACCTTCAACATATCGGCCGCCTCTTTCCGGCGCACTGCAATGTGTTCGGACTCGTTGAGAAGAGTTTCGGCCCTATCCGACTTATAGAGATGGGTAACCAATTCACTCTGCAGGTTGTCATTAACGTAGTTAACCAAGAAATGCATAATGGCCTTTGGTACCGAGTCTTGTATGGATTTGCGCACAATGTAGAAATACGATTTGATGAGGCGTTCTGTAAAATACATTCAGTAATTGGATTAATAATTATAAATTAACAATAAATTAAATTTAGTCGAAGAAATGTTTAAATTGATCAATCCCAATATCGATATCGAATTAATATCTGAGACCTGTTTTCCTGTATATTAAATTGATAATAATACCAACCGATGACATCGCAATCCTTTTGCTCCTTATCAGTAAGTCTGCGTGGATTGTGATTAGCCGGTACATCGGGCAGAAGATTTACTGGCTTTACCGGACTGACAAGATTATTGTGAACCGGCGTGTTGCTGGCCGAGTTCTCAATGCTGTCCGGACGCGTTGGGGCCGGCGGTAAAATGTTTGACAGCCAGGTGCTGGCCATAGATGAAGTCTCGCCAATGTGGTTCTATATCAGAAATGGGTTTAATAAGATGATTTGGCAAATATTAAATAGACTGCCACTTTCACCTGCTCTTGAACATCATTTTGATGCTGCTGCTGTGGCGGCTGTTGTTGCTGGGAGGCTGCACTTTGCGACGAAACCTGTGGCGACATGTGGTTGCGCGGGGTATTGCCCCGCCTCTGCAGATTCACCTGGGAGTAGGGATCGCTGTCTGTCTTCAGCAGACTGGGCACCAGAGCCGCGTCCTTGTGGAAATCGGGATGCTTAGTGTTGATGTAGGCCAGCTCGATGGCCAGAATGTTCTCCACCATGACATTGGTATCCGGCAGACGACGACGCAGCAGTTGCGTGACCACATCTACAATCTTCTCATGAAGTTTGGGGAAACTGTAGAGAAATGGGCATCATTAGAATACTATCCTGCTCCTTCCTTTTAGCTAGGTCCACTTACCGCAACATCTCCTGTTGCACCTCATTGCCGCAGTGCTGAACAATGCGCTGCATCTCCTCATGTATTAGCTCAACGCAGCGCAGGGAGGGTTCCTCCAGACGGCGAATCTGGCGCTTCACTAGCAGTTCAAATGAGACTTCTGGAACGAACAGCGCTGGTCGCGGGCCCGTTGCATTCCGGATGGCCGTGAGTATGTCCATTTTGCTCAGTCCCGCCAGCGGGTGTATGGAATCCAGGGTGCGGCCAAAGATCTCGTGGAAAATGTAACATATGCGAGCGCCTCCGCATAGCTCAGTGGTTTCAATATTCCGAGCCGTGCCCTCGATGGTGGAGCAGTAGGCACTGGCGAACTTCGTGATGATCTGCAGCAACGTTTGGCTTTTGTCGGAGACGTCCTCGCCGTAGGAGTTAAGCAGCGATTGGAATTGCGTCGTCATGATATTGACGCGAGTCTGTAAACAAGAGAGAAACATATTTGCGTATATTATTGCACTGGTTCTTGATTGAGAAATATAAGGTTTCAAAGCTTGACATCAATTTCTGAACAGATCAATTGTATTTTTGAAATAAACCCACCTTTAAATCAGGCAGACAGTCGCGGATGTGGTGCATCAGCAGACGGTTAAGTGTCTTGGCCAGGTAGGGCGTGCCGTTGCGAGTCGCCAGCGTTGGGTACTTCCGCTGCAGGAAAGCCGCCTCGTCCTTCATCTGATCTTCGATGTGCTTTTGATCCATAATGTCCTTTTGGGAGCGATTCATAACACCGATGATGCCCAACTTGACGGGAATGACCCGACCGCACAGAATATCGATAGCATCAGTACCCGCGTCCATGAGATCCAGCTTGGTGACCACGGCCAAGGTGCGACGGCCATCGGGATCCACGTCCTTGGCCAGCTTAAGCGCCTCACTGGTGGCCATGTCCGTATTGGCGGCCGTCACAGCCAAAATGATCGAGTTTGGGTTCTCAATGTACTTGAGTACCAAGTCTTTGATTTGCGCCTCAATATCCTCCGGCTGATCGCCCACGGGCACCTTGGTGATGCCGGGCAAATCCACCAACGTCAAGTTGACAACGTGTGTGGAGAATATCTTCAGGTTAATGGGTTCCGGGCAGATGCCCTTGTTGTTTCCGGCAGCGCGCTCTGTTTCATTCTCGATCTCCTTACGAATATCATCGAAATCCGTGAAACACTTCTTGGAGTGCAGGAAGCGGCCCCACTCCTCAGCATTGGAGGTGCCTGCAAGTACAATAATTTAGCCACTGAGATTTCGCTTATTTTTATGAAAGCTTACCATTTTCCGAGGAACGATGCTCGCGATCGTCGAGCGGGCAGTAAATCAGCTGGAGAACCAATGGACGACGGGTAACAATGCCGGTGCCTCGGGGCAGGAAAGAGCGTCCCACCACGCTTTCGATCACCGAACTCTTGCCAGAGCTCTGAAAGAACATTTTTGTGGGAGTAAACCAGCATTAAATGGAGTTAGAACAGAGACTGATAAACGTCGATGGCCCGATAAGGAGAGCTTCTAGAGCGTGTGCAACAAGGAAGCACTTGGAAACCCACAGATTAGCTATTGTTATCTGGTACAGTTAAACATTCTTTAAGTGGAATTTAAAAACCAGGAAAGTTTAATGCTGGGAACGGGGTGGTATAAATTCGGAAGAATTAAGTGAAGTGAACCCATTAAAAGATGGGCTTTTTCACCAAGCAAATGTATTCTGCAAATTTATAATTATTCTGTGTGGAATTATACCCTTGCAGGGTATTATAATTGTAGTCAGAAGCTTGAAACACTGTGAAGGAGTCATTTCCGACCCTATAAATCATATATATTATTGATCAGCATCGACAGCCGAATCGATCTAGCTATGTCTGGTTAAAAACAAATTTTTTTATTTTTTTTTTTTAATTTTTTCAAAAAAATATAAGGGGTTACGTCGTTAAAATTGTCAAAAATTGGCAAAAAATTTTAATTTTCTTAAATTTTAAATTGAGTATGCACATTTATAAACAATTGAAAAACTAACATAGGAAAACTTTCCGAATCAGAATTAATGCATTTTTGGCTTAGTTATAAGATTTTTAAGTTTTGATTTATCGAAAAAATTATCATATTAGGCAATCAATAAATATAATATTTTAAGCTTAGTTACCTTTAACTTGATTCTTAAATAACATGTTTTAGGTGTGCCATATAATTTTAGAACACATTCCCAGCAATATAAGTATTATTTAACGCTTCTACCTGAAGGAGGCTCTTCTGTACTTGGTATCGCCGACTTGACTAGCTTCGTAATTCTGTTATATGGAATTTAATTCAAAATCATGAATCAAAGTGCAATTAAAGCCGCGATCAAGGCACACGCACACACTCGCATGTGTTTGTTTGGCTGGTGCGCGCGCGTGTGTGTATGTGTGTGTGCAGGAATGTGTCACAGCAGCTGTTTTCGTCGTCACTTTTTTGTATAATACTTCCTAATATTGATTTTCCACTTCCGCGGGCTGCCAACATTGCCGAATATAATTATATAAACAAAAGGCGAGGCCCATTGCGAGGATTGTCACCGTTGGGAATCGATTAGTGGAAAAAACATAACGAAAATGCCGGCAAGCGCGCATCCCCATTATATAATTTTCCAACCGCCTTTAAATCCCTCTGAAATTTGAATTCACAGCTAAAGTAAAAGAAGTATTCCAATATGATCGCTCGGCTTGGAGCTCTTCTTTTGGAGAAATCACAGTTTTTCCTTTTTGGTGCGAAGAGGATTTCGCAATTCGCTTACCTGGCTGCCGAGAACAACAATTTGTGGCAATTGTATCGAATCCGAGCCCACCGTGTTGAAGACGTCCTGCAACTTGTTTACCACTGGGATTAGGGCCTCCATAGTGCGTGCGGTGTGCTAGAGGTACTTCAGATTCGACGATTTTATTTATTACGCGCACATTGGCGAATTTTTATTGGTGTTTTTAACTTTTTTTTTGTTGGTTGACGCGTAGGGGCTGGCACGGTGCTGCCAATTTGGATTTTTTCCGTCAAAACTGGCTTTTTTTGCGGGAATTGTGAAAAGCGGGAATTCTGGCTGTTATCGATAGTTCGATACTTTTCCCAGAGAGAATCCTGTTAAGTTACGCTCACCCCATGTTAAGTTTCGCTCTCTATCTCTGATCTGTTAATTTCTACATGAGAATTCGACGCCAAACATTTCCAAACATGAGAATTCGACCCCAAACATCTGTAAACGTGTAGAAACGTTCTGTAACCGTGTCAAAAGAAAACTGCAATCTGCAGATGCTTAACAGTAAAATGTAAACCTACATCCAGGAAGAGGGAACTACTTCTATGAATATTTATATTATTCGTTTCTTAACATCTTACATCATTAATTTTACACGTTTACAGATACATGGGATAGAATTCTCATGTAGGAAGTAAAATGCATAAAGATCTGCTAAAAAACAGCGCTGTGCCGGTGTTTTTTGCAAGGGGCTGCCACATCTTTGGAATGAGGAAGCGCCAGGTGGCATATATATTACAGCTTTTTGCCATCACTAGTTTTCAACCAGTTGGGCAGCTCCCGCGAAAGCTTTCAACAGCGACAGTGACAAGTTTATGAATATTTTCTTTTATGTGTTTAACTTATGTGTATTTTATAACTTTCATTTGGTTGTGTAATTTTATTAGCTAACCATACAAGCATATTTTGTAATAAGTTCCACAAATCTATAGCAATATCAGCGTGAGTGCTGCCATATCTAGTCGTAAAATGGCCATGCGCGCCAAAGTTTAAATTTAAAAAACGGAGTATATGGAAACAGGTAAAAGTGCTAAAAATTTAAATATTAGAAAAATAATATAATAGAAAAATAATATAAAGCCAGAGTTAATGTAATATTCTTAAGATGACCCTTCTTTAACTAAGTAAGTAAGTATCATATAGATATTCGATTTAAATTATCTTCATTTGAATATTTCTTTATGCTTGAAATGCATCATATTAAACAATTTAATTGGCAACAATAGATTGCTCTATTCCACTAGCCGCCCATCTCAATATTTCTCCTTCTTCCCATTATATGGATTTTATTTTTTGACTTTAACTTGACAAACAAAATGTGCATATACATATACCATTTACATATATGTCTACATGTGGAGGAGGGGAGGAAGGAAGCTGTGCCCATTGTGCAAACTTAATGATATGGGCCAAACTGTAGCCCCCGAAACTGGTATTGCCAGCCCACACACCACAAGGCATTGTCTGGAGCATCTCAATATATCCGTCCATGGCAATAGATAACAAGAATAAAGACTGCTTAAAGGACACCAAAGTTTGCAATACCCTTACCTTATATAATAATTTAATTATTCCGCTAAAAATAGTGTAAACTTAGAATTAAGAATATCTATAAATTGCTTATAGGTGGAAGTTCCCGTTCTGTTTATAATCTAAATATAAAATATATAGTATATAAATTATATAGAAATTATATTAATAAAAACGAAACACTAGAAGAAAAGAAACTATAGACCCAGGATGACCAGGAATCTCTGCTGGAAGCCAGCCTTATCATTATATTATTTTAAATAATCTGAAATTAAGGAAGCTTATGGAATGTCTTACATTCAGTAACTGAACAACTTACTATAAGGGTATGAAACCCCAAAAGCAGCCAAGTGGTTGGACTCGAGGCACAAACAAAATGCAAAGAATATGCGCCTGGCCCCAAGTGCTCGGGATTTGCATGTGGTCTGGGGAACTCCTCCGGTTGCTACATGCTTTGGATGGCCACAAGGCCCCACTCCCGCTCCCAGACCCACACTCGATTGCCATGCTCCACGCTTTGTGTGTGTGTGTGTGTGTGCGGATGCCGGGACTCATCTGTCGTTTTTATCGGTTTATCAATGCTCGAGGATGCTCGGCGCCCGGTACACCGAGCATTCACAATTCGATAGTGGCCCAAATGGACCAGAATATTAGATGTATGGCACTCGCCCCTCCTCAACTCATGTCTGCATCATTTGGCCCACTCGATGGCCATTCGCATTGTGGCCGGCATTCTTCGCCACATTGTTGGTAATTGAATAGAAAATCACAATGCAAATTGAAGCGAATTATTTGATATAATTTTTAAATGCTCGCTTTACGATTTAATGGATTGTGTTGGATTTGAATATCGATTAGATGGCTGAGATAGTTCCCACTTAAACTGCTGTCTTGCCTTCTTAAATTTATAATTCTATTTGAAAAGTAAATGTAAGTTTAAAGAGTCTAAACTTTAAGGTATTTCAACTTAAACCAAAAATATTAAATAAATTACTAATACCATCAGATGTTAATTATTATTTTAGCCCTATTTACACCCTTTTAAGTTCAAACTAAGTAAGTTTTAGCTAGAAATATCAATTCATTTATTAGTTAATGCTCATTCTCTTATAAATCTCGACTTAAATTGTTCAAAACTACTCAAACGAGTCTTCTATATATTTCCCTTTCCTAAAACATAAATTAAAGTTAAATTATTCTGCTGTGAATAGCGAGTAATCTAATTTTTGTGCTTCATTATTATACATTTTGACTGGCGGCAAGTGGCAAGTTCTTTTGCATTTTCATAGATAAACTTTTGGCTTCCAATTAACGAATTTGGCCAGAAAGTTTCCGGAACACCTCTGTTGCCGCTTGATGCTGTATGTATAAATATATTTCGGAATTTCCCTCATCAAATTGGCATTGTTGGACCGAGGAACTTTCGTATCTGTCGTGACGACAACTTGCCAAAATGTGCGCCATACAAAACTTCTTGGGGTGACAGTTATTGCGACGGGGGAAGGCGGCTTTCCTTGGCCACCCACCGGCCTCCCGGGGCGGAATATTAATTTGATAATTTTACGGTTGAATGCAAATTCGGTGTCAGAGTCCTTTGCTCTCTAATTGACTGACGCGAATATTTAAAATATGAATTTCAAATGAGGTTCAACAATTGTCTGGCACCGCTTACTTTTTTTCTCGCCCCTCTTGCTGGCTTCTGTTGGATTAATTATGAAACGATGACGACGGGGATGGGGATGATGATAATAATGATGATGATGATGATGATGGTGATGGAGGGAATGGAGCTGGAGTTGGAACAGCTTTGCCCCGGTGGAGCATTAATCATGTGAAAGTAATTTTGCGCATTTGCATGCGTTGCAGAAAGCGATAATTTTCATCCATCATTTTCAAGTGTTTCCGCAGGATTATAGTGCAAGGAGCAGTCTGCATCAACTTGACGATGCATTGCCTTGTCATATCCCTCTCAGTGCACTTAAAAAAACCAGCAAATACTTTATATTCAAATACATTTTTATACGATTTTATATCCTTAACTTAAGTTAACTTAAAGAAACCCTATAACATTATAACAATTTTAAAAAATTGCTTAAGTATTTATTTTTTCTTATAATAGAATTGTATAAATTTTTTTATGTTTTTTTTAAGATAATTAAACTTTTTTACTATTTAACCTATAATATTCTAAAGCTTTTTTAGAACCAATATGCTTATATTCTTATAATAATAATGATAATAATGATTTCTTTTGTGTTTTATAAATTTTATTAATTTAAAATTATTAAAGTGTTACTTTTTTTGTATTATAAATTTCTTTAAAATTATTTTTCCAAGTGCATATGTGTGGGGAATCCCCTCATTATCCAGCGTCGGGTCGTCGTCAATTATTCCTGTTCTACAGGCTGCCTGGAAGAAGAACTTTGCATTTAGTTGATGAGCTCCTCCAGACCCATCCATCCCCATTTTTGAGCCACTCCTCCTTGGTCCTTTTGTGCCTCGGTGCCTTCAGCTTTCATCTTTCAGCTGACTGCCAGTTGATCAATGGCTCTCCCCGTTTTCCATGGTGTTTCTTGCAATTACGTATTTATATTGCGTATACGCCATGTGGGGACGACGCTGTGTGCAGGAAGCCGTTCGAATGTTCTTGGCACCACTGCAGCAATAATGAACTTTGATTTTGCCCTTCGCAGCCTTTCCGGATGGGAAAATGTGAAGGGATGAAGAATTTTCGACATAATTGCTGATTGGGGAATGACAGTACTTAAATTATCAAAATTGTTACTTTAATTGCCTTAAATAAAATGTATAAAATTAATATTTGGTAGATTTTTTTGTAGTCATTAACCCATTAGAAGGTCGTAAAATGTCACTACTTTGTGGCCATTATGGAGTCTATCAAGTGGGCTGAATTATGAAGGCCATGTGTTCAGATCTTGGCGAGAAGACTTGAAACCATTATGCAGATGGTTCCGCTTTTGGCACACAACTTTGTGGCCATTAATCTGCCTGAGAATGCGGCAGCCAGATGCCGGCGAAAAGTGCGAAAGTATTACACACATGTTTCCTTTAATTTTTGTTATTTTCCTTGGCAAAGCCCTCTGCATGTTTAATTGGATTTGCAGCGGAATTAGAACGATCCGGGTGAGAATTGGAGAGTTATATTTACATATTCGAGCTGTGGCATCTTGTAGTAAAGACCTTAGGTAAACACTGCAAGAAAAATTGTTTTATAAAAGAAATATTAGAAAGTTTAAATATAAGATAAGATACAATATTATTTGTCATGTATTTGAAACTGAGTTTTTATATTTTCCAAGATAAATAATTATATTTAAAATAGACCATTTGTTAATTTAAAGAAACTGTTATTTTCTTTCTAAAATTTTCAATTTTCAAAGCATTATTTTATTCGTTTCTAATTGTTTGTTGATTTGAAATCCTTATTCATTGGTAATTTCTTCAAGTGTCGCTGCCAGGCGACAACAAGCAAGTGTAAATTTCACTTGAACTGATAATTTCACTCAATTTGTGTGCGCTGATGAGCAAAGTTTTCCCATTTGCATAAGGCTACGTGTGCCCGCCCCTCAGCCCGCGGCTTTTCCATCCCCCCCACAGAAGGGCGCCTCCTCAGTCCTGCGTGCAAGTTTTCATCTGACGATGCCGCTTCTAGTGATTTCTTTTCCTCGAAGGTGCCAATTAGGGATTTCCGCCTCAATTACTTTTGCGAGCACACGAAAACCAAGTTTGTATGATTTTCGCATGACAAACTTAGGGCTTCTCCCGCCCCTTACATCCACTTTCTCAGCGCTTCCTTTTGGAAAGGAAGGAGCACTCAGGGCGACACCCGCGTCCCCCCGAAATGTAATTGCACGGAGTGCGTCCCCAAAAATGTTGGGTGTGCGTGATACAAAAAAATTCGTTTGCATTTTACATGTCTCATCTGCAGGTGGCGAAAGCTGAAATAGTTCATGTGGCTCTTCTGGAAGGGAATTGGTAATTTCCATTTCAACTGAATGCGTTTGCAGTTCGCTGAATGCTTTTTCTAAAGACTTCAAATGATTTCCGATGTGGGAAGATGATGTTTAGGAAAGCAATATTTAAAGTGAAATAAAATAAATATTGGGTGCTGAGTAAGTAAGTAATTTACATTTTAATATCCTTGCAGTGTATTATCATTTTAGTCAGGAGCTTGAAACCCAGTGAAGGAGTCATTTCCGACCCTATAAATCCTATATATTCTTGATCAGCATCAAAAATCGAATCAATCTAGCTGTGTCCGGGTAAAATTTAATTTTTTGAAAATTTTGAAAATTTTTTAAGGGGTTACATCGTTAAAATTATCAAAAATTGGCACTAAAAAATTAAATTTTTTTAAAGTTTAAATTGAGTATGCAGATTTATTAAGCTAATAAAAACTAACATAGGAAAGCTTTCCGAATAAAAATTAATTAATTTTTAGCGTAGTTATTCAATTTTTAAGCTTTATTTTTCCCAAAAATTTTAATATAAAATTGTAGATAAATATTTAAATTTTCATACTCATTATAATTTCAATCAGAAGTATGCTACGCAGTGAAGGAGTCATTTCCCACCCTATAAATCATATATATTCTTGATCAGCATGAAAAAAGAATGATCTAGCTATGTCCGACTAAAATTCATTTTTTTCAAAATTTTGAAAATTTTTTAAGGGGTTACGTCGTTAAAATGATCAAAAATTGGCAATAAAAATTTTAATTTTTTTAAAGTTTAAATTGAGTATGCAGATTTATTAAGCTAATAAAAACTAACATAGGAACGCTTTCCGAATGAAAATTAATGCATTTTTGGCTTAGTTATGAGTTTTTCAAACTTTAAATAGTCGAACAAGTTTTCATATAAAAATAAATTAAAGAATACATTAATCTCAGTTTATTAAGCTTCTTACTAAAACTTAAATTCCCTGCAATGGTTTTAAAATGTTCAAAGTCCTTAAATATTCAGAATGCAATTATAAATAGTTTTCTTTCATATCTCTAGAAGCTAAACCTGAAGTACACTCACTCATTAGTACCTAGATAATTCATCTTTCCGATGTCAAGTTAATTGCAATCCTTTGTTAATTAGTTTATAGTTCAGGGAGCATTTACCTAACAAACATCTATTTCGGCCAACTCAGACGGCTTTGGCCATTTACGGTTCAAGAAATCGAGATCGTTTGGCCGCAATAAAATGTCCCAGAGCCAAGGCACTAACAACCAGTCTCCTTAAGCTCCTGGAATAGAGAGAGAGGCTTTCAAATCAAAATCAATATGGGACTAACGACAAAGGCAAACGTTTCCAGGACCTTTTGTCAAGTCACGGAAAGGCCTGCAAAGCGGAGCCAAGCGAGCACTTAGCAATATTGCATTGCAACCGGCCTCAAATCGAAGTGGTTAGATCGGGGGGAATTGTTTGTCGGCCAGCGGAGGAGGAGTGCCATGTGCCAGGACGATTCCGGACTGAACCTTTCCCCATCCGCCTGCTTAAGTGTAATTAAATTCACTCTGCTGCTCCTTCCCGTGACCGGTTCTCATCAAATGGATTGATTTATGATGATGCTCTTTGCTCTTCATCCTCCTGGCTGACGAGGCATGACATAATAAATCGGTATGTCCTGGCCGGGTCCTTGCACAACACCAGAGACATACACATGAGCCGTGCAGAGATTTGAAAATTAATTTGCAAAAAGTTTTGCCTGCTCAAATCTCGCATTTCGCCTTTCACATTTCGCGTTCTATGCGCTATATTTATATTTATTATTTAATTTTGCCCGTTTCTATGTACTTTGGCGCATTTTCATGCTCGACTGCTGCCCCGTTCTTTTCTTGTGTTGACGGCAAAGTTTAATTTTTATTGTTGTTTGACTTTGTTAAATGATTTTTATTGCCTTTCTTGTGCGCTGTGCGGAGTACGAAGGCGGTTGGGCAGGAAGGGGAAGCCTTTGTAGGAATTTAATAAAACTGCTGTGACCATATTGCCGAGCAAACACAGTGCACAATGCTCCAATTTTCCATCAGCCAGGCAGCATCAAGTTAACCAATCCCTCGTCCTTTTTGCCCCTCCTTCGCCCCACCATCCATCTGTGTCCTTTACGGCCCCCAGAATTTATTGACGCTCCCTGCTGAGTTTGACGGTTCGACTTGAGATATATGAGGGCCATTTGATTGTTTTGTACATACTTACGAGTGGCTGCCAGATTGTAAAATATTTTACCCACCGGCAACATGCAATTTTCCGGCATAACTTATAAGCATCTTTCGGCTTGACTATGCGAAAAATCAAAGTGAAAACCGCGAAGAACAAGTAGAAATATAAATAAGAGTCTCGGTGGAAAACCGCAACACACCGAGTCGGGAAATATGCAAAGAAAACAAACGCCTTTGTGATTTTAGAATATTTGTTTAATATTTATTTTTTAAATAAGATTTAAGGAAATATTGTTGTAGTTGTATATTTTTGATAAGTCTTTAAGAAATTAAATAAATACTCTTAAAGTAACAGATATAAATTTTTATATTTATTTTTAATGTTGTTGAAATTCACATTTGCACTTACATTCATTTATTTATTTTTATTAATTAATTAAATTCGCAAATTTTATTTAAGAGTACTAACATTTTGTTCTCAACTGTATCTTCTTACTGAACATTTTCAGCGTCACCACAATAAAGGAGCTTCATAATAAAGGCGCGGAACGTTCAAACAAGTTTTTTGCTGGTTAAATGAAAGAGTTCAGAGCAGCAAATTAAATTACTGATGCCGAGGTACTTGACTTACTGATCTCTTAATTGACAACAGAATTTAATGTGGATTATTTTCCTTGAATAGTGTTTGCAGAACCTGAATTTCTAATATTTTTCCTGTGCTTTTTAAATATAAAGATAATGCCTAGGAAATAGAATAGTTAAAGAAATGATTTTTAATTTCTTTCATGTTGCATTTGATTGGTATGTTTCAACTTAAATGAATGCCAGATAAAGTTGACTAATTATAAGGGTAAAAATGAAGCCAGGCAGTCTCCATTTGTCCCTCGACAGGTTCTGAGATAATGATTAATTGCAGTTTGCTGGCAACCAATACGAGTCCACGTCAAATGAATTGCATAATCGCCTGTCAATTACAGGACTGTCAGATCTCTGTCAGTTTTCAAGGAGGATGAGGAGGAGCGTTTCCGATGCAGAATTAAACAAATTGCGCTGCAAACTATGTAGAATTGGGAATGAATTCTGAATGGTTGCCAAGCGAACAAAAGCCTCGATGGCGGAGAGGGGATAGTTGCCATGCCGAGGGGCTTGCATTTGTGTCAACTGGATTGTTATGGATGTTTGCACTGCCGAGCGGTATATATCTTTTACAATGCCCAACCCAGGCCCCCGGGTACCTCTCTCCCCGGCAATTGTCCTGTGAAGGACAATGTACGCATTGCGTCACTGCAAGAGATACGCCCATTGTTCGGACTGAAACAAAGCAAAACCTCGGCGCTGCGACATTGTGCCCCTTTTGCCTTTTCCTAGCTTTAGTCGTAGTTTTAATCTCACTAATGGCAGCCACAGCATAAAGCTGGGCCAGGGGCTTCAAGTCGATGGCTACAATAGACTCATGTCACAAAAGGTCGTTGCCTGCACAGGACTCGAAATAGAATCAAAAAGTCAAAGCTATGCCACCCCAGGTTCCGAAACTTAGTTTTTATTTATATGTACAAGCTTGGCTTAAACTTAAGCCATAAATTTGAATCAAATATATACATAAATATACAAAATGTAGCTCTGTTTAATTGACATATTTATGATAACCTAAAGGAACATGGTAACTCATCAATTAGTGATTAGCTTTCTCTAAAAACGTAAAATGATGTGATAATAAAATGAGTAATTTGAACCTAAGGTAAGTCAGAGAGAATTTCAGTGAATAGACAAATTTCTCAGAGAACACATATTAAACAGAGAGCTTTTCTTAATGACTAAGAGACTGAGTGCATTTGAAAAACAAAAGAGAATTGAATTGTGAAATACTGTAAATCAGTATAGATCAGTATCTCAGATCGGAAACAGGTTACTGCCGCAATGCTTGAGCTGCGATTATGTGGAATATTTTCAATTGCCATTTGCATTATTCTGGGCAATACAACTGCTTGTAAGGTTTCACAATAAAGCAAAATATTAAATAGATCAAGTATTAATAAATTTAAACTTTAAACCCGTACATATTTAGATCCCAAGTATGTGAATGACTTTGTGTTCCCCTCGGATGATGAGAACGAGAACCAAAAACTTCCACTCTGGGAGCAGATCACATACACCGAAAAATCCGTATCTGAATCGAATAAATACCATTTACACCACGGCCAATGGGTGGTGAGCGATGTAAAAGATCTGCACAAGTGCCGAAACTTTAATATTCTTACATCCTCTGGACACGCTCGCTTGATCTATATCAGTTATAAAAATGTAGCCAATCCTTTGGAGAGTTTAAAAGAAGTCTTAGTTCACGATCTTGAAATTCCGGAAGTATGCAATACTTTAAAAATTATTAAACGCGGAAGACAAAGGCTAGTTTTTGAATTGCCAAATGAAATATACGCCCTTCTTACCTTGCAAAAATACTGTCAGCTTTATAGTGAAAGTGGAAATCTCAATTATGAAATTCTGGCTACTGAGGAAGATTATTAGATATTCGAGAATATTTATTAATTATAAAAATGAATGGTTACAGTCAAGGTGTATTTTAAAATATATCTATAATTAATCTGATCTGGGTTTTCCACTTGACCGATAGAGAGCAAATTCCCCCAATCAATTCTGCTTTAGATTTATTTATAAATTGCATACAAAAGATAATTAAATTATTATAATTGAGATGAAGTATTCAGTTTGTATAAATCTTGTTTGGTGTTTAAATCTTGTGTAAACATTAAGATTAGAATGCACATATAACAAATTATAACTCGGACAAAGCTAATCAACTAACTAAAAGCTTGAATAGTGGATGATTATTTTTAGATTTTAGCTTATAAATATTTTAAGCCGGTAACAATACTATACTATATGTAAAATTTACAAATATTTATTATATGAATCACAAACCTCTCAAATTATATAAATAACACGTTAGAATTTTATCAATCTGCTTAGCCGGGTAATCCCCAATGGCAATTATTATCCCAGAGAGTCGGCACAAACTGACCACCGCTGTAATCTATTGATTCGTTTGGCCAAATCAAACAATTGAAAGCCATAAATACGTGGCAGTGATTTAGATGCGGATGTGAATGCATTTAGGATACCAGTGGCCAGGTGAACGTGAACTACACGAAGGCAATTAAGTTCGTTTGGCGTCATAACGCATTTCGTGAGGGGCGTGGGCGTGGGCGAGGGCGAGGGTACGGGCATGTTTATTGACGTTGCTGTTTCTGTGCTAACTGGGCCGGAACCCAAACCAAACCCAAACCCATCCCCCTGCCTTACCCACGAACCAAAACGTTCCGATTTTAGCCAGCACAGGTTACTTTGGCCCCGCTTGTTGTCGCGCTGGTCGCCTTTGCTGTTGAACATGGCCACAATGGAATACCCCAGTTGGCCATGGGAGGAGGACGCACGGGAACCGGGTGCACGAATCGAGGAAGGTGGGCCAGCGGAGCTTTACAATTTACACATTAATTATGAGCAGACATGTGTTGTAGGCGTTTTGGCCAGGATCCCGGCGTTTGGCTCGAGTCGTGCGGCGCGGTAACAGGTGCCTCCTGTTACTTCATATCCTACGTCTGCACTGGGAAAAAACTGTTCCTATAATTCAAATCAATAGTTCCTATATCTGGTAAGTAATATTATATATGATCAAAGGATTTAGTGAGAAAATATCAGTAGAAACATACTTTTTTAATTAAAAAAAGAGATACTATTGCTTCACCTGCACCTGTAATAATTTGTAGGAACTCTGACAGTAATTTCCTACTACAAAACTATGATATACTTTATCAAATAATATATTACATTTCCTATTAAAATTAATTTAGAATGTATATGTGCTTTGTTAACTCATATAACGACTGTGTTTTGTTAACTAACATAACGACTTTACACATACCTTAATCTATTTGATACGCTATTTCACTTAAAGGATCTTCGAAATACATTTAAATTAAAGTTATAGAGTGCAGCATTTTTAGCGAAATTTATTTCGCTAAGTGCATAAAGTATGCAAATTTCAGGCTAGGCAAAATATGCCCCTGGCCGGGTTTTATGGCAGCGAATTAATGAACGCAGGCAACGAGCCGGGCAGCGGCAGCAACAAGGACGCCAGGAAGGGTCATTATTTTGCCCATGTCCCTGCAGATCCGCTCCTGCAAGCCCCAGCAATGCAATGTGGTCTGGCCAGCCTGTGGCTCCATGGAGCACCACACCCGCCTTTATGCCCCCGATGCCGTGTGCAATAATAGCAATAATTTATCACCCCGAGCCCAAATTATGCATGAACTCAATTGTGCGTGAAATTAAATTTTAAGCGCAAACAAGGCGACTTGTCGGCTCGGCCCCTGTTTACTTCAATAATTTGGCTAATTTCACTTGCGAGCAGCAGCAGCATTTAGGCCACAGGCCGCTCTGACCAAATATAATTGAAAATATCTAGAATTTCTCAATGTAGCCGCAAATGATAGACATATGACTTGGATTGGCTTTCAACTAATTGAGAGTTTCTTGCGCTTGAATGATTCAAATACTTATTAAAAATAATAATCTTCTTCTTTAGACAAGAAGGTTATTTAATTGCTTCTTAAGTGGTTACATTTGATTTGTTGGTCTACGGAAATAATGATTGAAAGTTAAGTGCATTGAGGCATTGTTGTTTAACAATTATTTACCACTTTAAAGAATATTTTTATTTAATTAAATAATCTGTCTAATCTACCTAAGGTCAGTTAGAGTAATAATTACTCAATTAAACTTGTTATAAATTTTCTAAAACTACTACTGCTCACTATTTACTTTGATCAACTTCACTTCCTGCAAAAACTTGACAAATTCAAAGATTTTCAAGTCAGTTAAAGTACATTTGTACTTCTCCATCCCAATATGTTGGCGCAGAATTTCCAAGAGACATAAAATACCAAAAGTTTTCGATTGCATTTTTGTCGCAGAAGTAGCTCTGATTGCTTTAAAAATAATTTATTGAGTCAATTGACTTTTGCAGCGGAGTCTCCGCAAATAGACGCACTGCAATCGAACTTGCAACCATCGGGGAGCTGCACACAGATACGCACGCACACCGCCGCAGACCCGCTCACACACAGATACACTTGATTTGATTGTGTTGACTCTGCAGAGGGCGAAATAAACTTAAGTGCGGCCCTCGTCGTCCTGGGTTTCGGTTCACTCCCATTCGAAATTTATTGCGGCCGGAGTCAGTTCGCATGGCAAGTTAAAGCCCCAGCTACATGACTCATTCAGGCTCAGGCTCAGGCTCCGGCTCCGGCATTTGCTCATTTGGGCCGGGGCTAAAAGTCCAGACACATTCTAAAATGCGACTCCAGTGCCTGCAAGCCGAGTCACACACATGTCAATTCAATTTGATCGGAGGACCGTGACGGATGAAGGACGAAGACTGAAGGAGGCCTAACCAGAGAGAGAGAGAGTTCCTGTTTCCTGGTCCTGGAGGACAACACAACTCCATTCCATACTGGAGAGTGGGGGATGAGTGGCTTAAGGGTGGCCTGGAATTGGCCAAATAAAAATGTCCACATTGATTGACAGACAGCAGATATGCCTGTGGCTTGTCACTCGAATATCATTTATAATTGGAAGGCATTTCTCAATTCAGCAAGTCAAACCTATGATTTTTTACTGCAAATTTAGAACGAAAAAAGGTGGAGTCTTAGAAAGAAAAATAACAATAATAAGGGATGCCTGATTTTTTATTCACGTTGAGGGCAAGAAACTAATTATATAATTATTGAATATTTTATTCTTTATTTTAATTTGCAAAAAGTTACAACAAGTTTTAGCATTCTATTTTAAAAGGAGACTTTTCTATTAATTTAAAATTTAAAACAGTGAACATGTTAATGTCTTAACACACAGATATTTTACATTTTAATTTCCTTTTGAAATGTATTTTAAAGTATGCTAATTTTATTTAATATTTTGAAAAACTACAAACTATTGCTGCTTGATTGCATACCTTTGAACACTTAATATCGAGTTTAAATTTAAATAATTACATTATAATTTTTTTCAAGTACAAACTGGCGTTTAAAAAGATAAAACGAGATCATTACTAAGATAAACCCATAATGGAACAATATTATAGCCAAACTTGCCAGCTTACAGTCTCTGTTAGCTAACAGAGTCTGTTTAAAGAGTCTCCACTCGCATTCAGCAAAAAAATACGAAACTCACCACCGTACAAAAGCAACAAACACAGCAGCATGGGCAACAAAGGAAGCAAAGATACACAATTTTGTCGCTTTGTGGTCGTGTGGATCGTAAATTAGTTCGCTAAGTTTTCAGGAACTTGCGAGTATAAGAGTATAATGATGAAGTTTATTATTTTAAAAGCTCAAAACATACCAATATTATTCGTTATCATTTGTATAAATCAATTAAACAATAAATCTAAAATGAGTATACAAAAAATATATATTGATTTTATATTATATATTTAGAAAATGTTGAACACCATAAAATTGTATCTAAAGCTAATATTCATTAAATTATAATAAACATACTTCCATAAACTGAATAATTAAAATAGAATAGTATGGAATGGAGAGGTGTTGAGTTAACATAAAGCCTTCATTAAAACAATAAAGGTGTTTAATAAAAACAATATATCAAATCAAATTTCTTTCTGTAGCCATAGTATGTTGTGCCCATTAGAAAGAAGTAATTATCAACAACACATAAAACATTTTATAAAAATAGTAAACACTACCCAGAAAAACCTCAGTCATCAATAAAATTAATGGCCCCAAAAATATATAAATATTCCCCTCCTTAAAATCAAACTTTTTAAGTAATTGAATTCATGCAAGAGTTCAACGAAGCATTTCAATGCTGCATAACATAAAAATCGCATAAGAATTTGTTTCCAAATTGCATTTATTGCTTTTGGGAGTGCGAAAAGATGAAAAATGTGTATCAATTCTTTGGCAGAGGTTGCAGCCACATGCAGAGTGCGAATATTTTATGATTTCGTTTTGGCGCATTTTGCAGTTACTCGACACTTTCCCAAGAATTGCTGTAAATATTGTTACCAGAAATACAAAAATTGTACGCTATAAATAATGCGAATATCGAATATAACAAATATTTCAATTTTTGCCGCTTGGCAAAGTTTTGGTGGATTGTATTTTATTACAAGCTTAGTTTGGTTTTTATTTGCACATATATTCAAGTAAGTAATTTGTAGCCTTGGTTATCCTGAAATAATTTTCACTTCTTTGGTCGTCGAAGTAGTATTAGTAATTTCCACAATTTGTTATTCGAATTTCCCATTTGGAATATATTTTTAACACTCTCATTATGTATCGACTGTTTTTGTTTCTTTTGTTTTCCTGTTGCTTTAATTAACTTATTTAATTGCATACGGTTTTGCATTCACTTCGAAGAGTTGGTAATGGTGCCATTATTGTGTTTTTGTTTCTGTGGCAATGAATAACAAACTGAATGAAAATATCAGCAAATTATGCACCGCAGCCTGTCTGTATTTTTATTTCATTTGCTCTTGTTTCATTGACGGGCTGAAAATGAATGGAAAAATCAATTAGGCAATGTAATTGTGTGGAAATAATCATAAATTGAGTTGAAATTAATCGCAAGAGTTTTAAAGCTTAGTCCGAATAATGTGATTGAATATAATGAATTAAAATCCTCCGACTAAGAGGTTTTTGAGCATGGCCTAAAATGAAATTGCACGGAAGACCATTTAAAATTTTAATTACGATAATTATGCCGAGGCGAACAGGGAAACCCTTTTACCAAAAGAGATCTGAAAGAGTTCAAAAGGGTTTCGCGAGAGTCGTAAAATTCCAAACATTAACTTGAACCCTAAAAGCGTAACTTGAAGTAAAATCTCTTGCTCACTCCCAAATACCCAAAGTGATTACGTATACGCCAGGTGGACCCCAAGAAGCCATACAAAAACGGAAATCTAATTTAATTATCCTTATTATTTATTTTGCGTGCTGGTATCAGTTGCATAAATCGGGAAGCGGTTTCTTTGCATATTTTTAATTTGGACAAATTTATGTTGCGGCTCTGGTTTCTGGCAATTAGTTTAATTAAGCTTTTAATTAGAAAGCCTTTGCCCAAAAACCACAGTTTTGAATTTTATATTCCATCTAACCGACATGGTCTGGCCGCCTGAAATAATCAATAATAAATTCTTTAAAAGTGGAATCAGAATATTGTCCACTGAAAATATAAATATTTCAAAGGGAAGAGTGCATCCTTCAGACTTGCAGTAAAAAAGCTTATGTATTTGTGCAGCTAGAGCCAATTTCATATGATTTGGTCATGTAATGTTAAGAGCTAAAATCCCTGCATCTCTGATTTGCATTGGAATCCAAATAAAGAATGGGCATAGGAGAAGGGCCGGCCGGGCATACATATTCAAAAAGATTTCGCATGCGGCGCACATTTTTGAATACATTTGACAATTTTCGTAAGAGAAATGAGAAATATTTGCATTTACTTGAGTAGCAGCAGCGACAACGACGAAAGCAACGACTACGACGACGACGACAGTGGCGGCGGCGGCACTGCAAAAATGTAATTTCCATGAAAGCAGTCAGCTCTGGAGTGCGGGAGGTGGAATCTGGGATACGGGTTACGGGCAGCGGGCAACGGGCAACGGAGAACGGGATCCGGGATCCGGGGAATACGGAATACGGAGTCATGAGCCAAGCAGGAGTCATCCGAAGTGGCTGCAAGTGCGCAGGCATGCGGGCCATCCCACGCCTTCTTTACTGTATTTTACTGGGCTACACTGTGAGAACTAAATCCTTACAAAATTTTAAAATTAAAAAAATAATAATAATTTTTAGCCGGGCATAGCCAGATCGATTCGGCTATTCATGCTGAGAAAGAATATATATGATTTATAGCGTCGGAAAGGACTCATACACAGCGTTGCATACTTCTGACTGAAATTATAATAATTAAAATATTTTTCTTTAATTTTATATGATAATTTTTGTAAATGTAAAGCTTAAAAATTGAATAACTGAGCCAAAAAAGCATTGATTTTCATTCGGAAAGCTTTCCTATGTTAGTTTTTATTGGCTTAATAAATCGGCATACTCAATTTAAACTTTAAAAAAATTTAATTTTTTATTGCCAATTTTTGATAATTTTAACGATGTAATCCCTTAAAAAATTATCAAAATTTAAAAAAAAATTAAATGTTAGTCAGACATAGCTAGATCGATTCGTTTTTTGATGCTGATCAAGAATATATATGATTTATAGGGTCGGAAATGACTCCTTCACTGCGTAGCATACTTCTGACTGAAATTATGAGTTTGAAAATTGAAATATTTATCGACAATTTTATATGAAAATTGTTGGGAAAAGTAAAGCTTAAAAATTGAATAACTAAGCTAAAAATTAATTAATTTTCATTCGGAAAGCGTTCCTAGGTGAATTTTTATTAGCTTAATAAATCTGCATACTCAATTTAAACTTTGAAAATATTTAATTTTTTAGTGCCAATTTTCGATCATTTTAACGATGTAACCCCTTAAAAAAATTTCTAAATTTTGAAAAAATTAAATTTTAGTGAGATATAGCTAGATCGATTTGATTTTTGATGCTGATCAAGAATATATATGATTTATAGGGTCGGAAATGACTCCTTCACTGCGTAGCATATTTCTGACTGAAATTATAATCCCATTAAATGAATATTAAAATTTAAATATTTTTCTACAATTTTATATTGGAAATATTTTTGGGAAAAGTAAAGCTTTAAAATTAAATAACTAAGCAAAGTATAATTCATTTTCATTCGGAAAGCTAAAAGGGTGTGAAAATTAAGAAATTCGAAGATTATTCAAAACCCCTTCTTAAATAAACTCTACACGTTTTAACAAAGAATTTTTCTCAGTAGTAAAAAATTTGCAGGGAAGCCGAGGCGCTGACGGCAATGGCGGTGTCTATTGTGCGGGTTAGCGGCGGCTGCATTTGCATCCCGACAGCAGATGCTCCACACACACACTCCGCACACCCCTGATATACACACACACACCCACCCACCCAGAGGGGGACCGAGAGATTTTCCAGAGCCTGTCCGGCTGGCATGAAATATTTGACTTTTGATTAAAGCACCGACTCAAGTGCTCTGCGAGACTGCCTGGCGCTCCGGCGGCTGCCCTGCCTGCCTGCTTGCCACTTGACAAGATTCACTTGTCTTTCAAATGCATTTCATATTGCGTTGCATAATTTTCTGCGGCTTCCCCGGGCCTAATGTGAAATGTGCCCTGGAAAAATTCCGAAAAAAGGCCCCCGACGACGCTCGGTGCTGGGTGGTGGCATTGTGAAAAGTTTCCCCAAGATCCTGCCGGGTTCCGTCGTTGTCCTGGCTGTTGCCATTGTGGTGTTGCGAAATATGCATTGTTTGTTGTGGCGAAAATAAGCGATTCTATCTGTTGGCCAAGCTGCTGCACTTGCAGTTGTGCCAAAACTAAACAGACCGAGAAGTTTTATGGAATTACAAGAAGTTTGGGAGCGGGAATACTCTTGAGATGGTATGTGATGGCAAAGAAGTACTTTCTGGTGCCTGCACTTGGTTCGTAACAGTTTCCATGGCACAGGTTATAGAAACGAAGTGAAAAAGTCGAATACCCCTCCACATTTGCTTAACTTGTTAGTTATAATTTCTATTTACTACTTATTGACAATTAAATTATGCGAACAAGTAAAAAGTTAAGTATTCCCAATGGAGTTTAATTGGCATGCGAATGGAGAGCCACTTAAGCCCAGCAAACACCGAAAAATCTTCGAGGCAACACTTTGTTCAGACCGGGACAAAAAATTAATCATACGCTCCGGTTGCCAGCACAGTCAAGGGGAATTTTCACGGATAAAGGGGAATATTATTGCGGTACAAAAGCGAATTAATTTTTCATAAAAGGCGAACCACACGGCCACCGCAGCAACGGCAAAGGGGTGTCCTCCATGGCCTGCCCCTGGTTCTGTTCCTGCTCCTGCTCCTGCGGTTTGTTGCTCACGCACGTACCTGGAAGCCCATACAGCACCACGGGGATGTATATACTTGCATACACTTGGAAAAAAGTCTGCTACAATAGCGGTTATAAGGATTATTACAAAGGATTAAGCCTCTAACTTTTGTACAGGTAAGGTGAGTAAAATTTTTAATGATTTAAAAGTGGAATAATTTTCATTGATTAATTATATTTTTGAAATACAAAAATTTTAAATATTTATTGCACATATTTGTAGCGTGCATTTTCTTTCGCTGCACAGTCTGGGCGCAATTAATTTTCAATGTGCGCTTTATGCAGCTCCTTGCCGGATCCGGATTTTGCTCTCTGCGGCGGGAATGCGGCTGCCAAGGATCCCCAGTTGCGATGCGATGGCGAGTGCGGCGGGGCGTGCTAATTGCCAAACAAAAAAAAGGCGGCAAAAGAAATGCAGCAGCAGCCCTTCGAGTCCTGCGAGTCCTCGAACCGCCTCTTGATCGCATCGCTGGCTAATGTGATGTGTGCTTAATTTCCGCATTTCAGCTAATTGGCCCCGTTCGCCTGGATTTCGCTAATTACTTAATCATCAGCCTCAGTGACAGCCCCCAGGCTTATAAATAAGTGAAAAACACTCGAGTTACTGTCGTTCGAGAAGGTTTTAAAGTAAGAAATATGAAATATTACCAGTAGCTACGAAATTTAAAAATGAATTAATGATTTATTATTTAAAAAATCTAGCAAATGATAATGATTAATAATGATTTATTTCAGTGGCACTGCCTTTTAGGCCTTATCATCATTTGCGCACGTTTCAGAGAGTAGGTGTGCCCCTTGAATTGATACCAGTTGATGCCCTTTCCATGAGTGTTATCGCCGTATTTGCCCGCCAAGTTGCTAAAATAATGTAAAACATATTTAATAAATTACGTGAATGAATATATAAGTGATTCCGAGATTTACCTGTGATGACAGGCATTATACCACCAGGCACTACTGTAGTTAATGGCACAGTTGGCCGTAGCGTGCTTGTCGTTATCCCGATCCTTGGTGGTGAACTTCTGACCCAAATGGGTGGCCAGGGCATCGCCGGCGTTGCCCGAGTTGTTGCCCAAGGACTCCAGCGCGAAGCCATTCTCCTCCGATCCGATCCGGAAGTTATCATACAGCTGATACCGTCGATCCCCATCATTATCCTCGAGCAGTACGAGCAGCTCCTGGGGCTCTGCTGCAGTTATGGCGTGCAGCTTCTCCAGGCCCAAGAAGAACTCGTTCTCCAGCTTGCCGAAACCGTTCTTGTAGTCATTCCAGTCCCGGAAGAAGTCCTCACTGCCATCTGTACGACGCAGGAATAAAGTCCAGCCGCCACCGTGGCTTAGCTGATCGCAGGCCACCACAAAGGGGTTTTTACTGTACTCGGGTACCACGATCACATTGATTTCACTGTGCTGTGTGAGGACCGAGGGTTCCGCGCAACTCTTGCCATAGAGCTTCGTCTCCACGCCAGCTTTGGCCAGGCAGCTGTCCAGTTTCTGGGTCAAGTCATCCAATAGCTCACCATGTCGCTCCTGCTCGACACTGAAAATAAATATGGTATATAGACAATAGTTATTTGATAATATTTAATAATAATATTTAATCCCTACCGCACTGCAATCATTTGAGATCTTATTGATGCCGCATTACCGCAAATTGTTGATATTTCACACACTTTTTCCGCATAAATACATGCCAGAAAATTGATGACTAAGACTGAGAATAAATTAAAGCCCGACATGACTACTGAACAGATTGATTGCTCGGGTAAGACTAAGCTGAGATGCTTTTATACAGCTAAATTTACAAAGAAATATTGGGATTTTCTTATCTCTCGCCAGTGAATTGTCGAGTGAATGGCATTAAAGCGATTATTTCAGTGATTCCCCTACAGATTGTTTACAGTTTAATTTTGCCAGTAGAAAAACCCAAATAAGTACCTAACTTTATTACATATATTTCTTGGTATATGTATATAAAAGTGCATTAGGATGCAAAGTCAGTAATAAATGTTAAAACGAAAATCTTATTAAAAGGAATTCCTAGCATTTTCGAACATATTATCTAGCTTTCCCTGATTGTGGGACAAGTATTGTTGTGGATTGCATTCGCATCCATCAAACTCGTTCGACTGTCAGTATTTCCTGGACATTGGGGATGTCCTGGTTCTGGTCCCCAGGTCCTGGAACGGTTGTCTCGGTTGCAAAACTTAGTTACGAGCTCATCCGCAATCATCCAAGCCACTGCTGTCTGTCAAATTGAGCGCAAAAGCCTCGGCAGCCAGCTCAGGTGACATCAGTTCCGACTCGTTACAGTTTGAAGTTTACCGTGTGTGACAGGCCCGGGGTTTTGGTTTCGTTCGGTTCGGTTTGGTTTTGTGGGTGGGACGCCGCAAAAAAAAAAAGTTCAACCCAAAAGTTTTCTCTGCAGAGACAAGTAAAAACAAAGAATTTGCTTTACACGCGGCAAAAAATCATTTCAGATGTATTTGTACAATTTATAATTCTAATCAAAAATAAAACAAAACTTCGTTTCACCAAAAACAATGTTAAATGTTGAACAGTGTTTCAAAGAGTATTCGTTTATGGTTAATTTAATTTAAAGATACACAATCTTTATTGTAATTTTTATTAAGCAAGCAACATAATTTGTTGTTATTGTCCTTGTTAATAAATCTTTGTGTTCTATTGTAAAATATTGTCACATTTTAAAGAGAATTAAACATAATTATAAATATATATTTTACTGGCATGGTTTTGCGTTTCTAGTGATTTAAAAACGCTTATAAAATATGTAATAAAATAATGAAATACATTGATTCAGAAAATCTGTAACCATATGTTTTACATCATACTTGTGGGTTCCCTTGTTCCAAAGTTTTCTAAGCATAAATAAGAAATAAGAATATTATAAGCAGATCCAGAATTGTACATTTTCATATTATTTAGCCTTTTAAACATATCCCTTTTGGCCAAACCGAGTGGAGTAAACAGAAATGCGGGACATAAATCGAAATATTATCAAGATGCCAGCTCGTCGCGTCGCAACTAAATTGTTTGCAAATTTCCCCGCAGCTCCTTCGGTTCGACCCGGCGGCGCCTGATGGCCAAGAAGAACGAAATAAGAAGAGTGGCAGAAATTTGTGTAAACAAGTTTTACCTACCTTTTGGCCGAAATGTGTATCTCGGCCTAAACATTGTGTGTGGGTGGGTGTTCTTTTTTACCGGGCTACGTACGGGTTGTATTTCATTTTACTTCAACACTTTCGGCAAACACACACACACTCTGCGAGTCTAGTGCCTTTGGGGGCCAACTTTGGGCATAATAAATAACATAAAAATGAAGCGAATTCAACCTCAAAGTTCAATTCAAATAACCACTCAATAGATCTGCCGGCTACTGCTCCTGGGAACCGGGACTCGGATCCGCACTTGGACTCGCCTCCATGTGCATACGAAATGGCCGCCGGCTGGCTGGAATAGACGATGAATTTAAATATGGCCAAATTGAGTATTGGGCACGTAATAAAAAAAAGGGCCAAAGAAAGGCGGTCGGACAGCCGGGACGACCGTTATGTATGGCATCGTAAATAAACCCTTTTTTACTTAATCCAAATTCGTCCCCGGGGAACAATTTGTTACACAATTTAAAAAAAAGGACGAGAAAAGGCGAGCACTGCCGGCTCTGGCTCCGAGCAGGCATTTAGATTTTGGTCCAAGTCCAAGCTGTGTCCTTGCCAGGACCCGGGTCAGTTGTGCATACATTGTCCCTGTCCGAGCTGCAATATTTTCGCTATAAAATATTTATATTTCCCCGCTCGGTGCCCTCCGTCCAGCCAGGGCCAGTAATAAGGTTTTAAACTTCCATTTCTCGAATGCATATTTGATGTTGCTTAGACACGGCGAATATAAGCAGGGCAATAAAAGAATCCGACGGAAGATATGAGGATGAACCGAAAAAGATTTTCAATTGCTTTACTAGCCGCGGGGTTTCTAGTACATTTCCAGTGCTTGGCACTAGCTGATGATTTTTTGAACATAATGTTTTATGCTTATATATGGGAAGCATCTTTAAACCAAAGGAATTGATAGTCAAGAAATTGTTTTTCTTTCTGAAATCGAATACATAAAAGGAAAGATAAGATTGTCCTTAAGTTAGTGAAATTAAGATAAATAATTAAATTTCACTTAATTTAAATTAAAAATTTAAATAGTTCGATAACCAATTCCTAAAATACAAAATTCAGTTTAATTTAACTTTGTACTATTTCCACTATTAATAATTTCAACATGCCCTAGGTTATAAACAAATTGAAATGTGTTTGATTTAAAAAAATCACAGGAATCAATATTAATTTTGTTGTTTTTCATTTAATTTTTGTACAAATGTTAATTGAATTTCATATTTAACAAAAATTGAAATAACAGATGCATAGTAATGTTACTTAAGCACTGACACTGATCGGAATATTAGTAGAAGTAAACCCTGGTCCAATTTGGCCCATCTTCCACCGATTACCAATTTTCCTTCAATTTCCCCGTAATCCGAACATTATCAGCGAAATGAGCTTGGAACCTAATCAACTGGGCCGTAGATCCTTTGAATCCTGCCCGACTCAAAACAATAACAACTCATCGTTGGCCAGCGACAAAGGGCAGCTGCAAAAGGCCGAAAAGCGGCGCCAAGCTTCCCAAAAATTAGCGGAAACGGAAGCCAATCAGCTGGCAGCGGAAACCGCATTGTGCCGCAGCACTTCAATTCCGTGGCTTCGATTATGATGAGGCTCTGGCCACCGTCCTCGACGGGATCTGGCTCGGGCTTTGCTGCTGGCCCGGGCTCTGCGGTCAGAACCGAAAATAATGGCCGAGAGCCAAATTACGTTTCCGCCATTTGGTGCCGGGGCAGCTCTCGCTTGACCGGAAATTGTGAAAAATCAACTCGGTTGAAGGGTCGCCGCACAGTGGCAGCACCCCATATCCTGCAAGTCTGGATTTTGTGTGTACGGCGAACTGACTTCACAAGTAGAATTACCGCGTAACGAGCAAATTTCAATATAAGTAACAGAATAGAGTGCTGAACATTGAAGGCGAAGATTGAATACTCTGCATTAGGCACATGGGAGAGTTAGATGTTCTACTACAGCTATGGGGAATACCCCTTGGCTGAGTATTACAAAACTTAAAGAAAATATTTTAAGCAAATTTGTTCCAAATAAAAGCCCTCAAGGAGTTGATGGTCGCTCCCCAAAAAGAGGCAGTCGGCGGAAATGTAAAACGCCTGGCATCTGGCAAATGTCTGCGAATTTTATAATGAAATTCCACAGCGTTTAATTATGCCCCGAGCAGTTAGTGCCTCTCTGATCTGACAATGGAATTTGAACTCTACTTTCGCCCGGAGTTCAGCTTTGCATGAAATGTATAAAATTATTACAACAAATGCCAGAAGACTCACTAAATCGAATCCAGTCACAACCATGTGGATGGGCAATCTGGCTAGCAGGCATTTTTCCAGCAATTCAATTATGTAAATGTTGTAGTGAACATTAAATAATTTAATGGAATTTCCGTAATGTGATAAAATTCATTAAGCTCTGTAGATTTTTAAACAAATTAATTTAAATTTAAGCGGCTTTACGCGATAGAAAATATAAGAGTCTCGGTATAAAAATGTTTAAGTAAATGGTTGCTCACTTATTAAATATTTTTGTACATTTGTAATATTATAAATATGCACCGAAAAATATGTAAATTGAAAATATTATTTCTATAGCTCTCAAGAAATATATATCATATAAAAGCAATATCAAGGGTGTAGAAAATATATATAAAAGATTTCTGAGAGATTGCTGATAAATTGTGTTCTCTTTTAGTGATTCACCTTAAACCATTAAGATAATACTAAATTATTGTCTTTGTTTTGTGATTATTCTTTTCCCATTTTGAATCAGAAAATATATTAGAATGAATATATATATCATTCCTTATCATTTTTATCAATCGACTTTTTAGGGGCAAACGGCTACAAGCCGCCTTAAATTCCACCGTTTAAGGCTAACACAAAAATCCCTTGTTAACATGTTCGGCCTGGCCTCCACTCGATATCCATCCAGCATACTACATAGTTTTTACCCTTATCTTTACCGCTACGTGAGGGCACGTATGCGCATTCGTTAGCCTTAACTAAGGCCGCGTGCAAATCCCTCGCAGACCATAAATTATATACGGAAAATTTGGGGAAAAATCTGAAAAGCCCGCATCGCCTCAGGGTCGCGGCGAACGTGAGGGGTCCGAGCAAGTGTCGCACTGAAAAGCGGCAACTGTTGCTGATGCATTCGATAATTAAATACGGCAAAACAAGATGTCGACAATTTGGGATTTGAATAAACACGCTAAAGCTATTTAACTTTGTTTCCGAGTCCCGCCTGACCCACATCGGTCGCCGGTTTTCCGCTTTTCCATCATCCGCCTCCATTTGCTAAGTCTTACACGCAGGAAAAAAATGAATCCTTCATATTTTGACATATTTTGTAATTGACAAATTAGTAAACGTTTTTATATTTAATAATAAATTATTTTAAAGTAAACAGACTCTCCATTGATGGACTTTTAATATCATATAACTTATTTTGAAACATCTTGGACAATATTCTAAAAGTTCTACGCTTCTTTTAACTTTCAAAAACCATTATTTTTATAATTCCTTGAAAATAAGACAATGTGTCTAGCCAAAACTGATGGCCAAAACTTTAAATGACTTAATTTCGGGTTTGATTTTCCTGCAAGTGCACATTTTCCGCGCACGCAAAACTCAAAGCAAGCAAAGTTGAGGCGCCGCGGCGGAGACTCTGTGAAATTAAATAAGTTGGGGCAACCGCTAACGAGAAAGGTGTCTGGCACTAGGAATTAATGCGGCGGTTATGCGAAGCCCCCGGGCCAGGATGCCTGGCTGCCTGGGCTGCCAGGATGCGGAGGTGGCGGTGGGCTTTTGCGGCGGTTCGGCGGTTCCATGGCTCGGCGGTTGGGTGGCAACGCGTAAAATTGCAGAGCACATGTGTCGGGGGCTTAATCTGTTTAGGCAACACGAGAAGCGCCTGCCGACAACTTGGTCTAAAACTTCAGGTAGCACTAACTTCACCTGGCAGCCCGCAAAAGGGGGTTGTCAGGCCCGGGGTCACAGGATATAATGCACTTTAACGCCGGGGCAGGGGAAAAACCCCACCGAACAGCTGGCAACGCAGGACTCGCTTCCTGCCGACACTTCTTCGAGTCCTGCGAGTCGTTAAAAATGTTTAGTTGCAGTCTTTTGTTTGTTGCTGCTGCTGGCAGGAAATTTATTTTCTATGTCAATTTGTGCAATTTGTGGTGCAAATTTAATTGCAATTCTTGGCCAGGCATCAAATTTCAAAACAAGTAGCCAGAAACACTATACGAAATATAGTTTATTGTAGCTTACAGTAACCACAAGGCAAAGGTAGAGTCCAAACAGGCTCTGCCTAAATTAATACACAATATTGGAAATTACCATTGCATTCAAAAAGCAAAAACATTTTTTTGGCTAACCACAAATAGTTGGATATGTGCGAAATTGCCAACACTTTCATTTGTGGTTGCAAATATGAGACAAAAATTAGAAATTATTTTGTATCAATATATATATGTATATAAGTTGCCTGTTTACTATATGCCACAGTTTAGCTATTGAATGAGACATACTTTTAAAAGAGGAAAGAAATTGAATACAGCAATAATAATATCGCTATTGAAAATACAAAGTTTATCTTAAAATTCTCTACATCTTAAATTATTATAATGGACCCAAGCTGTTCATGCCAGCTATCTCGAAACGAATGTGGAAGATATTTGTTTTCCATTAGCCATTTTGACATCTTTTGATTTAATTACCGCCCGGGCTTAAGTCACTGGACTTGGTTCTGAATTTATTACTGAACCGAACCAACCTGGTTAGAATTATGGGGGCAGGACATAATAAGTTTGCCGGCAGCAGTTTTCATTTCGCATTCTTGCTTACCTCTCTAGTCAGGTGCAAAATTAATATTCGTTATCAGGACGTTAGCCTGTGCATGTGACAAATAATGCCGACTGATTTACTACACAAAACACCGTCGAAATGGCCAAAGGGCAGGCTTAGCAGGGAGCAACTGCCAGGTGCAGCAGCTGCAGTGGCCAGGGATGGCCAGGACATGGACACACCGCCGCCATCGCAGCAGGACACTCACTGCCAAATGCGATTACCGGAAGGAGAAAATTCAATTTATGTGAGCGACCTGACGCAAAAGTAAGCCGGCGCAAATGTCCAGCATTTTCGCCAGCATGATTAGTTAATTAAAACGTCAGCTTTCGGTCGAAATGAACTGGGTTTGTTTGCCTTTTGGGCTTCAGCTGGGACCAGGGCTTGGGCCTGACATTTATTAATTTCGAATAACATTTGATAATGACACGTTGTCGTCGTGTCCAATCCAGGTGACTTCGATAAGTCTGTGACACCGAATTTAATTGCTTAATTGAAGATGTCCGCAAGGGCATTGGGGAGCTGCGAGGAGCTTCGTTTTCATTTCATTTCGTTCGCTTTCACAATTTTCGATTTACATAATAAGTCTCTAATCTAAATTAAAATCAACGAGTGGCCGCCATTTGCATTAATTAAGTGGCTGCTGCTCGGCATCTGGCCAGGAGCCAGGAGTATTGATTGGGATCGTTTCTTTTGCTCCGCTTTTGCGAGCATCAACGCTGTCATCATCCGGATCCGGAATATTCCCTTGCGACAAGTCCATTTCGTGTTCGCTCCGAGCATTGTCAGCGCCCTTTAATGGTTCAGGTAATAAACATAAAAACTAATTTCCCCCAAAAAAAGCCAAGAATGTTAATCAAAAGATTGTCCTGCTAGATTGCGGCGAAATAACAACAAAACAGCCAGGACACTGCACCCCAAAGGATGCCCATGTTCATGTGCTACCAGAAAGTGGTTTCGGTTTCGGTTCGGGCCTGAGTCCTGGCCCTGGTTCTGGTTTTGGTTCTGGCTCTGGTGCTCTGCGGTTTCTATTTTGTGGTAATTTCCGTTTATGTTTTTGAATTTTTTACCCACGACTGCGCAAACACAACCGACTGCTGATGATGGTCGCTTTTTGAGCTCGTTGTTCGTTGGATGTTTGTTCGAGGCTCGCTGTGCTTTTACGGTTGTCTCCAAATGTTTCTCCTCGTATTTGTTTTTATGGAATTAAAAAATTCCTGCCCGGAAAGGGACCTTAATTAAGCGGGGTCACAGAGGTGGTCGAGAAAGTCATCTAGATAAATGATTATTTAGCAATGGAAATACGATTTTCAAAGTCTAGTTAAAGTGTATATTTGCGGATAGGTATATAGTTTCTTTATGCATTTGTAAGTAGAACATGTTAAAGTTAAGTTAAATAAATGAAAATATTTATAATAAAGAAAGTTTCTATTTATATTCTATATTTATTGAAAATATGTTTACTGTAAGGCAATACTAACAACTGAGAATAGTAATACCATAGACTTTATTTTCAGTTTAACGTATTTTCCGATCTAGAAATTAAGCCTAGTAAAATCACCTTTTGCTTTTAAAAAACACTGTATTTATTTAAAACTGTATATTTTTTTTAAACTACAGTCAATGTATCTGACAATTGTTTTCGCTTCCATCGACTGAAGTTGTTTAAAATGTAAATGGTAAAAGCATTGCCCTGATAAGCACCACATTTGGCACCTGGGGTGTGTGGCAAAAAAATAGTCTATATTAAAAGTATTATTCTTTCGCTGCCGCCGTGCATATTGTGCAATAATAAAAAAGGCAAGCCGGAGAACAGAGCGGGAACAAAGCGGCAATGCTTTCAACTGTAATGATAAATGAACGCAAACTCCGGACATAAATCAACAGATGGGGGCGCCTCCGCTGCCGGAGAGTGTGGCACCTCCGATGCCGTTGATGGGATAAGCCCAACTTCGGCCGCGAACTAACTACAGCCACAGTCCCCACTGCACAGGCAGCACCCCTTTTGGATGATTTAAGCCCGAATGCCTCGGCTCCAAAATGTGTTGTGGGAAATATGCATAAAAGGAACACGGCAAAGTATCACGGGGAAAACAGAGGAGCACACTGCGTTCCGTTGTTGTCTGCGGTATACGCGTACAATATTTTTAATTTTTCACATTTTTTTAACAAATGAAAAAGAGATGCCCGAGCCAAAGGTGCAGCCCAGCCCCAGTTGGGTTGCCAGTCCCAGTCCCAATCCCGATCCCGATTCCGCAGAGAGACACCTATGGAGCGCGAAAGACCGCCCGGAGGCAAATGGCGCAGCCACAGCAATGGCACCCATGTGGGTCACACACACACACACACATACACAAACACACTTGGCCACAACACAACACCCGTAACACCACCCCGGACGAACACCCAACCCAACCCGACCCGCCACCACATCCATATGCATTCGCATTCAGACATTGCCGCTTCGAGTTGAAACATTTTTTATAAAATTTACCCAGTGTTCTTTGGGTATGCTGGGATTATTATTAAGGAAAGCGAGGGAGAGAGAAAGAAAGATGGAGAGAAAAAGAGAGAGATAAAGAGCCATAGAAAAAAGCAAAAGCTTAATTAAAATTTAATGAAAGTGTGCTTAAAAGTGTGCAATAAATTTATGCTTAATTGTTTTCTTTAATGGCTACGTTAATATTCTTCATTTTACTTTTCAATATAATGCTATAATATTTGTTTTCAATTTAATAAATATTTTCTGAATTATATATAAATATATATTAAATATTAGAACTAAAGTTAGTTTAAAGCTCCTAACTGCTTAAAATGCGTTGAATTGCTTTTCTTTAAACTTACCTCAACAACAAATTCCAGAGTATACGCTCTTCGAATCTTTTCCTTCTTTGACGTTTCACTTGTTTCGAAATTGCATTGTGAATAATGTAGTGTTAATTCTCGAGAGTGCCATGTTCCCTGTTTTATGGGTTTAATGCTTTTGTTTATTGGTCTGCTGTTGCGTCAAGTAAGGTTTCGGCTCCGGCTCCGACTCTGGCTCAGGCTTCAACTGGACTTGCTGGTGCTGGGCAGGATGTGGCAGGATATGGCAGGACACAGAGAAAGGGATTCGGATTCGCCGGCGCTGCTGCTGCTGCTGCTGCTGCCGCTGCTGCTGACATGCGATAAGAAAGCGCGCATTGTTTGGCCGTTGGCTTTGAGCCCGGTAAGTTGTCCTGGCTGGCTGGCCCTTTGGCTGGCTGGACAGCTGACACGGTTAACAAATTAAATTTGCATTCCGCTGGCCAACGCCCCTGTCCCGATGGGAATGACTATTTATTGCCATAAATAATCCCAGCTAGGCTGTATCATAAATATCCGAAATAGATATTGTCTCTAATGTCAACACCTCACGAATTCCCGAGTGCTCGGTTTGCGGGAGTGCCGCGGCTCATCAGTATATTTCTATTTCTGATGGAATTGATGTCCCCAACAAACATTTTAATCGATTCTTTATCGCCTTTCAGCACGAACACTTTCAGTTCGGCATGCATAAATTAAAATCGTAATGGACAATCAATAATTATGATTGACAATATGGTCGCCATTGCAATTTCATTAATTGATGGCCTGACACATTCATTTCATCTCATCGGGACTCCAGGTCCTCAATTGGAATTGGGTTTATTTGATTTTGTTGGAATCATGTCGATAGATACAATTTTTAATTCATTTTTTCTTTTTGCCCTGCACTTGTCATTCTGTTGAAATGGCTTGGAAAAGATTTGTGGCCCAAATAATTTGAAAACTTCATAAAGAGTTGAGTAAATATTCGGCTTTAGGTAAAAAGGAAACCCATCCAACTTTGTAATTTTTATATATTTTATTCCACTTAAAGTTCATTGATTTAACGAGTACAAATTTAATTGCTGAATGCCAAGCAGCTTAAATTATTTAAAATTATTTGACTGGCTTGCAATTCAGACATTAACGTTTATATAAAACGATTATTATTATTTTAGGACGGTGAACAGTCATTTGCTGTTTCCATTTAATTTCAAGCTGCCTTTCTGTATAGTTAACTGCTCGATAATAATGGGCAGAGTGGATACACACATACCGTTTCCCGTACAAACAATTTTAATAATTTCGTTTTATGAAAATTGTGCTCGGGTTAAATGATTCGCGAAGAATGCGTGTGTGTGTGTGTGGGGAAAAAGGAAAAGTCGTTGCGTTTAATGTTTTGCACGGCGAACCTGTCCGCTTGACTGCCTGCCTACCCGGCATTGTGCGTCGTCGCCGGACGTGTCCTTTAGCCCCTGCCAGCTCGGATTTCAATCATTCCGGGGCGGATACCAGGCGCCGCCCTTTGACCCACGCCCTGAAACTGGACGCAATCCAATCAGCAAAAGTCGCTGCTGCAAATCTCTTTTAAATGAGCCACTAATTGCAAACTGAAAGATAATACACAAAGAACCAGTTGCAAACTAATCAAGGGCCCCACTCGCAGAAATAGAGGGGAAAAAAAGCCATAGTTAAAGGAGCAATTATCGCAGAGATAGGAAGAACGAGTTTTTGTTTTGCGGCAAGTTTCGGGGATAACTTTGGCTGCTGACTGTGTTTTGTGAGGCACGTTTATCAGTCGGTAAGTTTTCCTCGACTGCCTTTCCTTCGCCTTTGTTAACTTTCCGCCTTACTAATGTCCATCAGAGATATAGGGCCCGAAACTTTTATTTTGTAAGCAACGTTCTGGATCTGGCGGGGCTTTTAAAAAGTTACCAGCACATGTGTGTGCCCGACATGTGTATTTACATAGTTCTAATCAGGATGGGGATCCCTGCTCGAGTGGATTACGAGTGCACATGTCTGGCCAGAAACTTCCCGACAACTTGTTTTGGTTAATCAAAAAAATATGCTAGATTAACAAACTTTGGCAGCTAACAGGGAGAGGGAGAGGGTGTGAAAGAGTAATGATAAATAAGCAAAAAGTAGTCTTAATGGCATCATTAGAGGCGACACTTGCCAAGGATTTCTCAGGGGGCTTAAACAGCGTGAAAGTGTTAAGCGACCTTTGAGTATTAGGTTTTAGATAAATAATATTATAAATAATAAATAATATATTATCATATTCTATAATTATTTAGCTTTCTTAGAATAATATTTCCTTATAATTAACCTTTTATTTTACGTGCATATTTTATATATTATTTTATAATTAAAAAGGCTAGTAACATATTGACTTTGTGACTCATTACTTTCACTCTGTTTTTTTTTTGTCAAAACTACCACTGCTCCCCCTTTCTATTTTTCCTAGATTAATGAAATATTTTTGTTTGCGATACTGTTTAAACTTCCCATAGCCACATTAATTAATTAACTATTTCACTGTTTGCTTAAATAGTTCGGTCAGTGGTCGTCGCTCGAATTCCGCCAATCATTAGCTGCACTGAATAAAAACCTATTGGTATACGGATTTCGCACTTTTATATGCCAGCTCTTAATAAATTTAATTAAAGCGAGATCCCTTTTAATGAAATTCAACGAAATCAGTTCCTGAAAATTAAATTTAAGCCACACACAGTCAAAGAAGAACAAAAAAAAAATAAATAAAAATAAATAAAATGTTAAATTTAATTTGATTTATTTGCAGAGCTCGCTTTGAAGTCGTATTCGAAAATGAATGAGGCTGTAGGGGAGCCAAATGGGGGACCAGATTGTGTATGATGAGATTATTTGAATTACCTTTGCAATCAAATTGACACCTCATAGACGTCCTGGACTGACGGGGACAGACAGTTGGACAGGAAACAGACAGCGTCAACCGAAGGGGTGCTTACTCCATCCATCCCCCATCCTGCACCAGGATTGGAAGGCGGAAGTTACAGGCATCCCTGCCAGAGACACCCAGAGTCCTGGCCAAGTGTCACTCGGAATGCTCTGCATTATTCAGGCTAGAGCACGTTCAAATTAAATTTTCACTAATATTAGAGGCATCCTTTCCCAGAGCAGGCTGGTAATTGAATGTAATAGAAATTCAAGGCACTTGACATTAGCAGACGTCACGAGAGCACATCGCACATCACCGGAAATAGTTACAATATAATAATATTTAGGAAATAGTCTATGCAAAATGGAGAACAACTTGGATGACAAAAGTATGAGGGGTTTGGAGGTTTCAGATTGGTTCTGTTCAAAGGAAAACATTGAGGTACAAGGCATGGAACTCTTGAACCGCAAGCAACATTGCAAGCAGGATGCCAAGGCCAAGAAGCTTCCAAATGTCCTGGCTGAAAACGTGTTCAAGCTGAAAACCCTTATACCTCAGCTTTTGCCACCTCAGGTAGGATCCTATTATACCCATATCCTTTTATCTTTGAATGATTACACTTTAAAAACATTTCTCTGTATTTTACTGTAATATGGCATTTTTTGAGTAACCTAAGCCTAACCCGCAGGCCTATCATTATAAGGACATTTACTCCACCCGCAAGGACCAGTTGATCCAAAGATGTATCGAGCATGAGCGCAAACAGCGCGAGTTTCACAGCCGGCCTATGCCCAATTTCCGGCAGGTGCACGAGCGCCAGGCTATGCGGATTGTGGAGCACCGCATCACCATGCCGGTGACCCCCAATGTGCTGCGGAATTCTCAGGAGATGGAGCTCAAGCGGCGCCAGCGTGAGGCGCAATTGTTGCGGCAACGCGAAGAGGAGGCCAAGTTTCAGCGGCAACAGTCCCTGCGGGCCAAGCCCATTCCGGTTAGTAGTCGTCAGCCCTTAAAGCCTGCGAATCGTCAGTCGGCAAGCTCCAAGGTGAAGGTGGAACCATTCAACCTCATTGCCGAGCAGCGTGTCCAGCAGCGGCGAGTCTTTAATATCCAAAACTCCCATATGCAGGAGATGAAGCGTCAGGAGCTGGAGGAGCAGCGTCGCCAGGCGGAGCAAGAGGCCAACCGGAGGCAGCGCCAGCTCACCACGTTTCGGGCACGACCCAACCCATTTGCAGTCAGCGCACGTTGACCGACGGAGGAGATGCCCTTCCTCCATCCTTCCTACCTTCCTGGCTTTCTTTCCTTGTTTGTTTGAATTTTTCGTTGCAAATTTGTTTTGTTTGTTGCTTTTGTTCGAAGAAATTAAATTACTATAATCACCAGCAAACAGCCACAAACACAAGCTCACAAAGAGGCTACAGTTGGGTACGAGTCAATAGCAGCGCCTTTAAAATTTGCAAAATTGAGAAAGGTATACAAATTGGTATAGGAAAGAAAATTAAATTAAAGTTAAAATACTAAGGATAACAGGAACGCTTAAATATTTATGCAAAAGCAAATGGTTTCAATGTTTGCTGTAAAGAAATTGATTTGGACAATGAAACATAAATATAAATTGATTTAAAATTAAATTTTGCATACAGTTTGGAAAAATCGATTTTGTTTAAACTTATAAATTAAATTAAGATTGCATTGCTATAGCCACCACCACAGGTGTAGGTGTAGCTTCCGCACATTCAATTTGTTCATTTAAAATGGCTTAGGTCGGCGGCTCCATCAATCAAGTGGCCCTGCCCCAGTCCACCTATGAGGATGTGTAGGTAGGTAGCATATATATATATGTATATATACATGGGGGATCGTATCCAATCCAATCTTCAGCGGAGGGCAACGCCCACGTGCTCCTCTACAAACAATTTGTTGTAAGTGTATCAATTGGTGCGCCTGCAGGGGAATGTGGGTAGTGTGTGTGCGTGGGTACAGCACATAATCAAAAGCACAAATACTAAAACAAGCACTCAAACTGTCAAAGCGATGATTGATAGTGTTGACATTCGCTTTTTGGCTCCAGCCATCAGCCATCAGCCGTGGGATCTGACTTTTTGTGCATTGAGCTCCTGTTAATGGGACGTTTTTGGCGGCGGCCTCGTCCTTTCAAAAGGAATCCTTTTCACAGCCACCCCTAGCCACCATCAGATCATCTATCCTCGTGTACGCCTGCCTCTCTCTCTCAATGTGTGAATGATGAATTGCATTGCATGTGTTTATCGAGGAGCTATACTGAAACAGGTATTTATTGCAGGGCTGCCGAGCAGGTTTAAAGGTGAGCATCCATCACCTGAACTCGGTTCGAGTTGCAAATTAAATGCAATTAAACTGTAACAAGCTGCCGGCAGAAGGCTCTGATTGAGGGCAATGCTTGTCTCGATGGCTTTGGTATAGGGAAATTCATTTAACTCACTTTGCAAATGTTTTGAGAAACTACTAAGTCTATAAAATATATTTAGACAAGGATAGGTATCTTAAAATCAAATATATTTGTGTGTATATATTTTCCAAGCTAGCAATATATGTATTTCTAAATATTACACTTTAATTTTCTAGCTTATAAACTTTTTTTCTTATTTCTCTAACACTTGCAAATATTAAAGAAATAAATGTACTAAATTCATATTTAAAGAAGTTTGTAAATTTGATTTCTACTTAAAAATTATTTTAATTATGCTGCACCGTAGTTTTATTTAATTTTTTTAAGATCTAACAAGTTGCCACGTTGACTTGCAGCTGTCTTAACATTAGCTATCTAACATTTTTCTGTTGACTTTTTAACAGAACAAACCCAGTGTTAGCAGTCTGTAAAATAAGGCAAGGGGCAAACTGTGCTAACGGTTAACAGGGCCAAGATGGGGGCGTAAATAAACATGGCTGTTCATAACATGGCTATGGCGCTGTTAGTGTAACTTTAGCGTAATGTTTTGAAATAACGGTCGACCAAATGTTATATAGGGTCTATAGAAAATGTTAACGAAATACAAAATATGTTACAAAAAGCAAGCCTTACAAAGCGATTAAAAAATAGTAAGAATAATAATAATAAAAAAACGAAATTAAAATTTGATGAGGGTTATATTAATATACGTATATATATATATATATACTATACTTTTATAGACATATTTGTTATTAATATGAAAAATGATTATGGCAGTACTAAAAGAATAATAATAAATTAAGCAAAAACCAAATATTCGCTTTCTATAATTAAGTAATTAAAACTCTAAGCGTTCTTTAACAACTTTTACAATATGGAATTCATATTCCTTGATTTATTGTAAAGAAGAGTCCCAAGATTAGATGGTAAACTTCTTAAGAAAGCTCCATACCCATACCCGAAAAGTGCTTGTGATACTAAAAATCCTACCCTTTTCCGGTTTAATGACGGCAACTCCGCTAAGCTTTTCTCCGCCGGGATTAGTCGCTAAGCAGCCGCTACTTGTGTACCTTTTAAGTTAGTACTTATATTTGCCCGTCAAGTTAGTGGCTGTATTTGTGTTAAGCATAAGGTGACAAGCACCGTCGGAGCACATAAAATGCGTGTCTTGCATTTCGGATGTCGGTTGTCGCCTGTCGGATTTGGGATGCAAAAGTCCACGAAGTGGCGAACTTTATATGAGCCAGCAGGAGAGAGCCAGCGAAGCTATCTGCTATTCAACGCGGAACAATGTGCCGAATTTGATGGGCGCCGTATATACACGACTTGTGCCGTGGCGTCTTTATTTTTCTTTGGCTTTTGCGGGGCGAGCTCCTTGCGGTTAAATGAGACGCCCGGAGAAAAGTATCCTGATGCTCGCATCTTGCGGAGCGCGGAATTTAATAACGCGCTGATGCATGCAAAATAACGCATAAAAACGTAAAACTGCACGCGAAAAAAGAAACGTAAACAAAGCACCCATACCATATATTGCGTATACGTAATACGTATACGTAGCCGCAAAAGTGAAGAACGCCAAAAAGGGAGGGCTGAGGTGGGCCGGGGCGTAGCTGCGCGGTAGTTGAGCTGCAAGCGCCTCGGTAAAAACAATTTTCGCAGTCAATTTTCTTTTATGAGCAGAAAATATTTCACAGTGAAAATGTTATATGAATATTGGCAGCCGACTGCCGACGGCGGTTTCGGCCTCTGACTTCTCAAGGGCTCAGATTGGGGGCGTGGTATGATCCGGGAAAATATATATTATATACATATTGGCCGGCCCCCAAACACTTTAATTGTAATGAAAAACCAGGAAAATTTGGAGCGGTTTCTCTTTTCTTTGTTGGATTGTTGTCCTTTATGTAACGAAAAGTTGGATTAATATTTCAGTTTATTAAAAATAACGCATTTTTTCTACATTTTAAGCACAGTGTAATCTTTTAAAAATTTTATTTTATTTACATATTTTAATTAAATATATGTTTTCCCACAGGTTCTACTTTTTCCGTAGGGCTGATGCATTTTTTCGAGTTTAATAGAAATAAAAATATTGCGTGCAGCTTTTATGTGATATTTTAAATTTAAAGTCAACATTTTTTTTAAATGTTATTAAATGAGAAACTTTATTTTCTAGCTTACAGCAGCGATTGGATTTATTAAGTTAGGCTTTTTTCCAAAGAATATGTAAGTACATCATGTATATTTGTTTGTTTTCCAATTTATCTTATGCATATGATTACAAAAAACGACTTAATCAGAGCACAAAAAAGGATCAGCGAATTAAACAGGGGAATAATAAAAGTGAAGTATTAAATCTGAGCGAACGCCCAGAATGTCTTCAATGAGGCTCATAAAAAGAAACAAAAGCGGCCAGTACTGGTAAGAGTGCTGAAAGGAATACGAATACCAGACGCACAGCAATTGCTGCAGAAAGTCAAAGTCATTAAAAAGTAATGTCATCGTCAACGTTTCTCGGTTCCAGGACCCTTGGTTCCCATTCCCCTGCCGCATTTTCCGCAGAAGCCCGTGACGCTTAGTCGCCGTCTCAACTCCTTCAGGTCCATTAATGATGGATGACGACTCGGCTTGCCTAGAACCCGGATCTCCAGGAAACTCCGAGCCCCAAGCTCGCCGAAAATGATTTGATGAAAACATTTGAAATTTTTATCGGGTGCAAATTTATGCAGAACTGTTGATGTCATCGCCGTTGCGTTGGCCGCAGAAAAATGATGACGATGCCGTTGTGACGTTGAAATATGAAGCCGCATTACCTTCTGCTCATTGCTGATTTACCCCACCCCCGGGCTTTCCATTTTCCTCCTTCCACCTCCTCCCTCCTTACCAAAGTGAGGGCGACAAGGCGCGTCCTGTTTTTAACAGTGTGCACTTGGCAAGGGGCCGATAAGAAGTTTGTGTCCTTGTTCTTTTTATGGGATTTAATTTTGATTAACATTCGGGGGGTGCACTTAAAATTTGTAACAAATGACTTTGAAATTGATTGGAAGCTGGCATTCTTTATTTTTATATGCACCATAAACCGTTTCACAGATGAATAAACTGGAGAACGGCTTTGTCCCCGCGTATGTGGAGAGCCTTTAAAGTTGGAAAGGTGTAAAGTATGTTTGGTTCATTGCCGTGTAAAAAGTTATTTACCAGCCAGAAGGTTTTAAAAGCGTTAATATTGAAAGTGCCTATTTATTTATTTACTTGTAAAGGTAACTTTACACATTGTTCTGTATGCGGTATTCACCTAAAGTGTTACACCGTTGCCTTTTTCACAAATATTTACCTCGATTACTGCAACACAAATACCATTTACCATTTTAAAAATCCAAAATAACCATACAAAGGTATGTTTCATATTTTGAATAATGGAATAAATTGTATCCTCAGTTGCATAACCAGGATGCAGTTCTACTTTAATATGTATTTCTGGAAAAACTGACAAACAATATATTCAACTGTTTGGACAAGTATTTTATGACTTTTGTTTTTAAAATCATTACAAGAATGGTATTGTTAAAATATAAATACATTTTTTATTTCATTTATCACTTCATTGTATGAAAATTTTTTATTTAATGAAGATAGTTTGTGTTTTACATATCTTTTCACACTTTTGGGAAGCGTACTAAAAAAATACAGACTTATAGATACATTTCAGAATTTAACGATTCTATATTTTTCTCACATTTTTATATATTTGCCACATTTTATACATATTTTTGGTTTGTTGGTTTTATATTTCTGTGCAAAGTTAGTGCTTCGTTTGCGACTCCTGGTTTATTATTGTCCATACACCTTGGCGAACTTTTTATTGTGGCGCATCTATTGCATAAACTTTAAGCAAATTGCAAATGAAAGTTCTGGGATTTTACATGACAGTTTATGGGTTTGAAATGCCAATGTGTCCGGGGCATAAGTACTGGGTTGTGTAAGGCACCGAGTGGTATACATATATATGTATATACGCGTATATGGTCATGTGGCGGTAATATGAAAGTTTTGCTTTTTTATGCGTCTGCCGTTCCCGTGGGAGGAAGTGGCTGCCGCTGTCGGTGGCATCAAGTTTTATTGCCGGAGGATTGGGGGGGAGTGACAAGGGATGCGACTGCGGTGGTGGTCACAGGGTGGCTGCCACATTAGAGCAGTGACTCCGGTGGCGCGGTGGCACGTGCACTCCCACAGGTGACGATGGCCTCGTTTATGAACAAACAGCAAAATGTTGTCAACATTTCAAATTTATTTGTTCAATATACAAACACACACACACACACACACACACTCAAACAGATGCCGACATGTGTATGCGGAGGATTCCTACATATGTCCGCGTTGTCTCTGCTCCACTGTGCGTGTGTGTGCGTGTTATTAAATTAAACACAGAGCTGCCATCAGTGGGCCAAAAGCATTCATTAGCCACGTTTACTGCACCCGTGGCGACCTCCATTCGGTCTGATGAGTTTTTTTCCTTTTCTGTATGTTTTTTGTTTGTTTTGTTTTTATTTCTGTCTCCCATCCAGCAGGGGAAACTTTCCGTGTTTGCCTTTTCTATGTACCCAGGTTTTTCGGGATGTCCTGTGGTATATTTTTTTGAGTCTGTAATATTTTTGGAGTTGTTTGAAATTCATGTTAGGTATTCAAATTATTTCAGAAGTTTGAAAATGTTGAAGTAAGCTATTACATTTTTGTTTTAAAATACTTAAATTATTCTAAAACATAAAATTTGTATAATCCTTGAAGTGTTTATATTGAATTCCGTATATTTTGTCAATTTTTGTATTTATTAGGGACGTCACTAATTTTTTTATTTTATTTTCTTTATATATATTTTTAAAGTATTTCCAGTACCATATAAATATCTAAATAATATTATCACATTTATTCTCTCATAAAGGTATCAAACATTCGTCTTTTCTCGACTTCTCTTGGACTTTGTGAATTTTTGTATATTACTTTGTCTATTTGCTCAGCATTGTTGTTCCTCTTCCTACTCCTGCGCCTGGTCCCATTTTTGTTGGCGTTGCTCTTGGTGTTATTATTGCTGCTGTTGTGGCTGCTGGTGTCGCTGACGCTTCGTGACTTTGTGAATGTTAGATTTTAATATTTCGTCCTTGCCCTGCACCCATTTTGTTGCTCTAGAGCGCCACGATGATGGCTACGTGCGCCTGTTCGCACAGTGAAATGATTATTGCACACCATTTTGGCAAATGGCGGAGGACCCGGGTCCTCCACATGGCCAACGTAGAGCCCCAGAGCCCATTGGCATTTAAATGTAAACATATAACATAGAGAAAACGCTACTACAACGGCTGCAGTTAAATGCGATTCGGGGCCAGGCAAACGCATTAATTCTAATTAACTTTCTGCGGTCGTCTAAAACCCAAAGAGGTCCTGTTACCGCACTCGCTTTATGAGCTCTTTTTGGGATCCGTACCGCCCCGGGTCCGAATTGCGTAGCAAATGAAGTGCAGGCAATAAAAAGGCGACAAAGGCAAATGGCTAACCGGCGGGCCGGCGGACCGGAGCTCCTCGGCCTCCTTGCTGCGTTCCGTGCGTTGAGCCATGAAAATGGAAATGAAAATTTATACGCTCTGCGGCGAGGGAAAACGGGGCAGGCGGGACTTTGGCTACCAAGCTTGCCGTGATTAAAACACCTGCGCCGACAGCTGTCGGTGTTGGAGGGGGGAACACACACGAATACGTCCAAGAAAATAGTAAATACATTTATTTTAAATTCAAAACTTATCTAAAAAAAGTTAGGTATAGAAAATACCACTCTTAAAATTATTTGTAAAAATGTTGTGTTCCGAAAGCATTTAGTAGAATTTTTGGTATTTCTATATAATGATTTTAATAAACTGTATATGAGCTTCTTTCTTGAAACCATAACAGTCTAAAAATAGCTTAAACAATTAATACATATGTGAAAATTAAATGAAATTAAAAACTTCTATAATGATTACCCCGTCTGTACATACAGTCACTTGGCCCACGGCATTGGTAACTGAAGTTGGCCAGAATAACTCCCTTGATTGTCTCTGGCAGCTGGCTGGGCGATCATAGCTTTTCATTTCGCCAGGCTAATGAAACGTCATGTTATTTATGGCCAGGATGCGCTCTAATGCAAAAGCATTTCTCCTCATTTAGGCCTTGGTCAGATGGCCACCGAGGGACAGATTCCGGCAACAGGACCAAGTGCTCTCATGCGTTCTTCTTAGGGATTTCGCGTTTATTACAAGGATAATGCTATAGTTAATGTTAGAGAAATATCAAAGTAGATAAAATATATTATTTATAAATGGTGAATTATATTAATAACCAAATACCAACATATTATAATCGTCTCACATGGCGTATACTTAATAAATACATTCAATACAAAGAAAATGCTAAATTTCGCTTTTAGAATGAAAAAATATTATAAATAGTATGATAATATACTTTAAATTTTAAAATTTAATGATTTATTAAAATTTATATATTGGAAACTATTTCAAATAGTGTTTAAAGTTAATCGTTCAACAGGTCGTATACATAATAATACACAATTATTTAAAATAAAATGTTATTTTTTTAAATAAATCTTAGCTAATAAAAAAATTGACTTAAACTAACATAGTTTCCTCCCTACCCAAACAGGGCTATCTCTTAAACTAATATATTCTCAAAAATGAAAAAAGTAACGACCCGCAATGAACTATAAATTTCTTAAGCACATAATTCATTCAACTATCCCAGAAGCTAAACAAGCAAAAAGCTGAACTAGAACTGAGCCATTTGACACGCTGTTCAATTTGTCTTTAAAATCAGTGCTCAGGACCCTAAATTTCCCCTATAGAAATCCGACAAGAAGCGATCCAGACATATTGCTCACTTGTCACTTCAGTGAATGCGCCTCAGCTTGGGATTGGGGTCGGAGATTGGGGATTGGGGCTTCGTGGGGCTTCGAATCCTTGGGATTGCACAGGGTTCTGGGTCCAGGGACCTCTGGCAGCCCAAACGTGTGCGGCATTGATAAATTTCTGGGCGTGATGGCGAAGGACCTTCGAGGCGAGCCAAATGACTTCCAGCGGTCACGCCATTAAGAATGCTAATGTGTCTATTCAATGCGAATTTTATGCAAATGGCAAGGTTAAAAGCAAAATAAGAGCCGCGCTCTGGTAATGCGATAAAAAATTTGACACATCATCACTTTTCAATAAAATCAACAAATTTTATTTAAGTCACCCCCAGAGGATGCGCCTCGCTGGCTCCTCGCCCCTCGCCCCCGAAACTTTTTCGCCCTCGTCCTTTTCTTTGCATTTTCCCCAGTTCTTTTTTGATTCACAAAAGCGAAGGCCAGGAAGGATGTGGATTGCCGGAGGTGGGGGTGGGAGTGTGGCGAAAATGCCATTTTCTTTGGAATGGGACTCGTGCTGGTACTGGCATTGTAAGCTTATCCATTTTGGCCATACGGTTTTTGCCATGTTTCCCTGACTGTGTGCCTTGGCCCTCCCCACTCCGCCTTTGTTGGCTTTGGCCTTTTCTTTTGGCTTTTCGCTTTTGTCCAACTGCCGTCCATTGTCCTGGCCACGGAAGTAGCCAGTGGCCGGTAGGCATTGGGGCTTTCAGACTCAGCATCGGGATTGGGATCAGCATCTCAGCATTTCTGCTGGAATTCGAAAATACTTTGCATTTGGAAAATTCGAAATCCGGTTATGTTGCTAATTTCTCTCTGGCCCTCTTTTGGCTCCGCTCTGGTTAACTGGCCTCGATTACAAGTTGGTGAGGGGAAAGGGAAGCTCTCAGCTAGCTAAGCCCGACTGTCAATCAAGTGATTGATGGCACTGACGATTGAGCCGCCAGGAAAACGGATTGGATTCAGTTGGTATATGCAGTTGATGGGCAAACAGTCTCACCACATTTCCTCTCCATTTTCCGCAGCCTGTCAGCTGCTGCGTTTTCCCCAGCTGGAAAAGTGCGGCGGCTCAATTACACAATTTCGAGCAGTTGCAAAAAAATAGTTTATGCTTTAAAAAATTAATTCGAAAATTCTTTCAAAAATATATTAATTTCTGGTAGGGAAATATATAATAATACAAAACCTGTTACCACTTTCTATTGATTTGATTGAGAAATTATATTCCTAAAATTGGGTTGTGTGTATTTATTGACATCCTCCCTTGACATTTCAACAGCAGTTCGGCCATAATCTAAGATATTTACTTTATGAGCGATTTAGGGGCGTTATACTAAATGCTGTGTAAATACTATTAACGCCTCATTCACGAACGGGTGCCAAAAACATTTACGTTTATGTTCATTGCTAAATTGCCCTTGTTTTAATTGCCCGCGATGGCCTGCCCTTGTCCTTGCAGCCCCTTCGCAGAAATTTGTTTCACCTTTCGTGTAAACATCGCGTGCAATTATTTACCCTTCGTCCGCCCTGCCGATGTCCCGAAAAAATTCCATTCAATTGAACAAAACGAAGCGCTTATCAAAAACATTAAGTTTCCCGGGCAGAAGCCGTGACAGCAGTGAAAACAACAAACAATTAAGATGGGGACCCAGATTTTAAAAGGGTTGATGCTAGTGGGGCTTTCCGGGTTAGTTTTTCACAGGTAATTCAAAAAATTTCCTCAAAATTAAAAAGTGAAATGGAGAATGGAGCAGTTCAGGAAGGGGTAGGAAATCTAATAAACTGTAAGTTTTTATCGTTTCTAAAAATCCTTTAAAAGTTTTTAGTGTATGCTTTTGAGGCGGAAATTAAATAATAAAATTCATAAGCTGAATTAGTTAAGAATATAAATTATACCTTGCAGGGTATTATAATTTTAGTCGGAAGCTTGAAACCGTGTGAAAAAGTAATTTCCGACCCTATAAATCATATATATTCTTAATCAGCATCAACAGCCGAATCGATCTAGCCGTGTCTGGGGAAAATTTTTTTTTTTTAATTTTTTAAACATTTTTTGAGGTGTTACATCGTTAAAATCGAACTAAAAAATTGATGAAAATTTAAATTTTTTTAAATTTCAAATTGAATATGTAGATTTATTAACATAATCAAAAATAGCATAGTAAAGCTTTCCGAATTAAAATTAATGCTTTTTTGGCTTAGTTATGCATTTTTCAAGCTTTGATTTATCGAAAAATGTGTCATATAAAAATATCGATTCGAAGAAAGCGAAATTTTAAGCTTAACTGATCGATTTCCGATAAATTTAAATTGCATATTTCCAAGGTATATAAAGCTTGTTTCCTTTCTTTGTTTTTAATTTTGATTGTGTTAGTTTAAATTCAAATTGTACTGGAAGTAAAATACACAAAACCAGAGTGACTTTCAGTCATATAAAAACATTCATTGATTTGTGTTTTATTCCCACACAAACCTTATGTCATGCAGATAGATAGATATCCTTCTTCATCCTTTTGCCTAAACTTTTTTTATTAAATATCCTTGACTAGAATAAATATTAAATTCCTTTAGCAGTCCTTTTCCACACCATATCAGGCATCAACGTCGGCTTCATTAAAAGAAAGGATCTCTCTCTGAGCCAAACAAAAAATGAACAAAAAAAAAAAAAAGGAAAATGTGACGGCAATTTAATTAAAAACTTATGAATGAGTGAACAAAAAAGTTTGCTCATCCTTAGACCTCAAGATGTTTTTATCGTTGTTGTTTTCGCAAATGGAGAGTCCCTCACACACACTATATACACTCACTCACTCCCATCCATTTGGACCGAAAGTTTGTGAGTAGTGTTTGGGTGCCGGCTTTGGCCAGATGCAGATCAGCATACGAAGTCGAAGCTCGGCATCAGAGTTTTCATAGCGTAAAAATATAATTGGAGGAATTTAAAAAGTTTTTGTTTTAGTTGCGGGCTCTGCTCGTCAAAGGACCCTCTTTGGTGAGCCTGAAGTGCTGCTGCCTGCTGGATGGGAGAGCCTCTTCTCTTATAATCTGCTGGAAATCCAATTGCCAAATCGATTTCGAAGCTTTCGTATTTGGCCAGCGCTCAAGAATGCATTGTAAATGTATTTACACAATATTGTCTCTTGGTCGCAATTTCACTTGGCACATTCGCAAGCATTTCTCATCGCTTTACCCCAAGCCAGTAACCAGAGAATGGAGAATCCAACAATCCTACAATCCCAGGGCCAATCCGTTGGTTTAGTTTAGTTTCGGTGCCGTGCCGTGCGGTGCGGCTCGGTTTGGCTGCCCATTTCATTGTGTGCACTCGGGAAAAAGTGAATAAGAAAATTTGTTTGCCAACTTTCGGTGTAATTTGTAAACATCAAAGAGAATGGCAAAGAAAACATGTCGCCGGCTGAGTCAAAGGGATCAAGAGTTGCTTTGCGAATTCGTGCGGAAATCTTCTACGTGTGCGGCATGCCAAGCTATGGAATATGTGCACAGCGTAGCGCCGGAGCGGTGTGCCCCAGGGCCGGTATTTTCCCTGGCCACCTCCTGCCGCCTCCTTCTCGTGCTGCTTTCCTAGCTACTTGGCATCCTTCCTGCCCAAGCCCCGGACCGCGCTGACAATCCGCATCGTAACTGATCCAAGATGGGGGGCGGACTCAAGGTGGTTGTTGGGAAATCATCGTTTATGCAGGTTTCTCCTGCCGGCAGATGGATAATACACTCGGAATAAACGGTCTTGAGATATGAGGAGTCAGACAAACTTATAAATCTTCAGCAGTTTAGAAATAATAGTAGGTGTAATATTTTAACAAAGTCATAAGTTATGTTAAATTATACATTTCATATCACACAGATTGTTAAAGTACAATTTACAAGCAATTTTCCTTGACTCATAAACTCTTTACAGTTCTGTAAAATAATATTTATTGTGTGCTTAAATAAAAATATTTATTTAATGTGGGACTTTGAAATACTTAATTCCGGTTAAATCCAAGTTTTCCGATGTCTTTGAATGGTTGTGCTAATGAAGCTTGGAAGTCTGGAAGTCCAACGTTTCGCCAAAGTTATAATAACAAAGAACTAATTAAGAAACATGACGTCCTTATGACAGCCTCGGCCTCGGCAGGACTATGCTTTCAGCTTTTTTGCCAGCACCCAGCCGCATCTCGGCGGCGCTGATGGTCTGATGTACTAATTAAGTTTCGAACGTGACGAGAAATTGCAAGTGGCAATTTCGTTGTTTGATTTTTCGCTGGCCTCGATTTTTTCCCTTCGCCCGAGTTATTCCATCTGAATAATTAGCTGCAAAGTGGGCAGCAGCGTCTCTGGCGTCGAAGGATTCCTGATGAGCTCCACGTCCGGTTGTGGGTGTGCGGTCATTCCCGGGCGGAGCTGCAAATTAGAATTAATTTTCATGTGATGTCTTGACAGAGTTTAAGAGAACCCCACGAGAAGCAGGACAAAATTATATATTTACACATGATGTCTTTAAGATGTTGTAAGAGATGCTGCAAAATTATGTTATATAAACTTATATAAGTAGTTTTAAAGTTACATATCTGTATGAAACCTTGGAGGTCTTCTATATACGCTCTCTAGTTTATTTGTCAAAGCGGAAATCGGCTGCCGTTCGTGTAATAATATAATATTGTAATGGCACTGAATAGCGCTCTCCCTCTCCTTCTCTCACTCTCTCTCTCTCCATAACTCAATATTTTTCGGTACGTCCATCTCAGTGTATTACTACAGATATCTCTTTCCCTCTGCATCCCAGTGAAGGAGTCATTTCCGACCATATAGAGTATATATATTCTCGATCAGCAATAAAAGTTGAGTCGATTTAGCCATGCCCTTGTGTTCTTTTCTACTCAAACTACACTCAGTTCTGAAGCTACCTCTTTCTCTGTGTGTCTCTCCGCTTATCTCTAGAGCGATCTTCTTCTCCCTTGCGCTCTCGCTCTCACTTCCTCTTTCCTCTTTACTCGGAGACTATTAATAGAGTCGCTACCATCGCGCTGCCTTTAGTGTTTGCCCGGCGTGCTCCCTGTTTACATCGGTAGTGATAGTGTCAGTGATAGTGATTACTCTTCGGTCGTAAAAGCATCACCTGATCAGTCAACTCTACACTCCAAGAAGTTAAGTAATGACGACAACGGATAACCATGCGTCCTCTATTGGGGTAAGTCTTAACCCTGACTATTATATTATGTATATAGATGCTATAGGGGGCATCCGGCCTTGACTAGAATTATTTTATTTATTTATTTACCTATTATTATATTATATTAAGCGTACTCACCGTTAACAGCCGAACTTAATTATAATTATTCACGGATATTGATTTCTTACCCTTGCGATAGTCTCAAAATTGAGATTTACTTTTTTGAAAGGTGTATGCTTACTGTGCATATTTATTAACAGTAGTTAGGATCTATAACTATTTACACCAGTGCGTATACGTAATTTTTTTTAGGACTGCTACAAATGCTATAATGAAATTTCACATTTAAGCTTTAAATATTGCATTTTTAGTTTTTAAAATTATTCAAGCCAAAAATGCTAGTATCCGAATACAAGCCAACACAGAACAGCTTTTCAAATTGAGATTTATGCACCATTGGCTTAGATCCTGTGATCATATGTTAGGCAAGGGTATACACACTTCAGCTTCCATTCCTGTTATCAATATCACATTTCAATCTGCTCTTTTTTTTTTGTTGCATTTCATTCATAAACTCTTTTGTTCATAAGCTGACAACATTCCTGTGCATATTATTTTCATTTCTGCGGATTTTTTTCCGCTTTTCCCCTTGAGTTAAGATCGGCTTTCCTCGCTTTTTGTTGAGGTTTCATTTCGTTTCGGAATTATAATTACTATGGGAGCCCTTCGTGGCGTTGTCTTCTGGCAGCGTGTTTTCCTTTCGGCATCCTTTAATATGCATTTTTCACGTTTTTCGCCTTTGTCTCCGTCGCTTTTGAGTGTGGAAAAGGGAAATGGCGCGGGAAGGGGGAATAATAAAAATTACCGTGGCGGGGATTAAGAAGTTTCGCTATTATCATTCAAATTATAATTACTCGCAATTGTTTTTATAATGTTCATTAACATTTAGCGCCTTCTGAAGCTGCCTGCGAGCAGTTTGCCAGCACCAGACATTTCCATAATTATTTTTTAAATTGCAATTTTCCTCTGTTCTTTGCTCCTGCTGCTGCCTTGGAGCGGGGATTTGTGGGAAGTGTGAGATAGCATGTGTTAATTGGGTTTGGTATCCTCCGAGAGCGTTGTAATTTTTCCTAATTTTCCCAATGATATTCGACCTAGCGACTCCAAAAACTGTGCAAAAGTTTCATGTGACTTTGGTAAGTGTTAAATTTCTGCCACTTTCTTTGTTTTGCCAACAACAAATTGGCCCCAGACACGCAAGTGTCTGTCTCTTCCCTTTGTTGGTGGAAAATAAATACGGCAAATTAATTTTCCATAGACACGAAGCTCTCTTTGGTCAGTCAGTCAGTCACTGAGAGGTGGTCGAGTTGTCTGTTTCAATTTATCTGATGATTGTTTAATTAAATAATTTCCACTCATCGTCAGTTGCACAAAGCCAAAGTTCAGTATATGACAATGCAAATGTAAACACAATATATATCCTCAGCTGTTTTTTATCGCAAATCTTTATCGGTCTAGTCTCTGGCAAATTTATGATTTATTTCAATTTTTTTTGCAGTTCAACGCCCACAATTAGTTCCACTCAAATAAATCAAAATAACATTTTTGTAAATATTTACGCAGCATGCAAATATTGCACTTGCATTTACAGTTGTACATATATTTTTATGGCCACGAAACCTAACATTAAGCCGCAATGCCTTCTCTTCTCTGTGCTTTCGCCGTAATGTAATATTTATTTGATTTTGGACACATCCACAGAATTGCTCACTAGCACGAGAGCACAAATTACCAATTCGGTTTTGACGATTTTCTTTGGTTTATAAAGAGTTTTAAAGGTTTCTATGATTTAGTATCAAGATTCTTGCTTAAAACCTTGTTTAAAATAAATTTAAATTGAACAAATGTGGCGTGGAAATATATTGAATTTTATAACTGGTAACTGTGTTGCTCCTTTTTATAAATATCTATAATCAATTTATAAAATTCAATTCTTCTTCACTAACTAGTTGTATTGAGTCTGAAAGTCCCTTGTAAGCTCTCTCTAAAGCATATTAGAGCGGCCCTAAGCAAATGACATTTCAACGTAATTAAGTCTTAGCCTTGTTTAAATACAAGAGCCCATTGTCCTGCGCAAATGTAACTGCACATTTGTGCAACTGTGTGTTTAATTACGTCAAGTATGCGCCAGCCAGTGCCATTAATTTCAGTTTACAAAAGCCTATTTGTGATTTGTCAAAATTGAATTTGCTCCTTATCGAGATTTGATTGATGACCAAGGTTTATTTCCCTGGCCCCAATTTGCGTCCATCGAAGGCTCTTCCAGGCCATCGTACGTGAGGAGTGCTGACTGTCCAAGTAGAGTCCTAGTTCCCAGCTCTCAGATCCCAGAGCGGCGTCTAGTACTTGGGCGAGCTGAACAACTTTTCCCAACAGCACAGCACTTTGTTCCAGACATTTGATTGAGAGCTCTGCGAAATGCAAATGCAATGCGGATGTCATTCAAAGGGTCGACTGTGGGGGGAACTTCGAGGGAACAAGTCACTCAATGCCATCGCAGTCGCAGTTGCTCTCCACCCACAGCAGTCCACACATCAGCACATCAGATTGCATTCGATTGCAAGTTGATTGCGGCACTACATGGAGATACGGATGCGGATGGGGGATGTGTATGCTGGAGGTAGTATCTAACGGTTTTCGGGCGCTTTAAAAGTGCAGCGGCCATTACTCCGCCGGATCTAAAATGTTGCAAACATAAAATAAATTTCAGGGTTTCGTGTGTGGCGCATTGGGAGGTGTCTGGCTTTTTCGGAGAGGTAACATACTATCACATTTTAATATAAACTTGAATAATATTGAAAGAGTTCCTTCCATCTTATTCTCTCTTTATTCCTTAACAAAGTTAAGAAAATTTTAATTAATTTCTGATATATAGGTATTTAATTCCCACATTTTCCAATGAAGTATACTTTCCTTGAGAGAAAAATGCAGTAATAAGAGCTGAATCAATATAATAATATTCATTACTTATTTCAATGTAACTTATTCCCCTTGGGTATCAAAAAGTTCATCATTTCGATCATCACTCCATTGCATTTGTTGTTCTTGTCGCGCAAATCCCAAATGGAGTCACATTTTCAATGGCTGCTGCAAAACTTTTGTCAACTTGTGGGCGGCGTCGAATAGGGGCCGGGCGGGCGTGGCCGGAAAAAATGGCAGCCGGAAGTTGAAGTGCTGTTGGGAATTGCAAAAATTTGTTGCCTGCCATTGTCATTTTTGTTTTGCACGCCGCGGCGCGGCTCTGCACTGGCTCTGCACTGGCTCGGTTCGTAGGCTGCGTTGGCGGCGCATTCGTGCGTTTTATTTCCCGCCCAAAGCCATCGGCGCAAAATCGAACATCCAGACCCAATCCAATAACAACAGCAGCGATCCGACTGGGGACAGTCTTTTCCAGCCATTGAAATTTCGCGTTGCTATTGTCAGATTTTGGTGTTGCGTGTCATGCAAATCCCTGGCACAACGTGAGCAGCCCGTCAAAATTATGTTTGCTTTCGGAAAAATCGCTGACCGAAGGAAACCTGCTGTGAATTTGAGTATTTAAACGATTTCACCAGAAAAAAGGGGACCATTTTGGGTTATTTCTTAGGTATATATTTTGATTTTATCGATTGTTTGATGAATTTTAGTAATTCTCAGTAAGCTCTTTTGGAAATCAATAATGGGTTGAAGTATCTCTCTATCTTAAAATTAAAGTGGCAAAGTTGCCAATAAGTCGTTTGTTCGATTCGCAAACAATGTGGAGCAAATGTGCTTAAAACTTGCACAATGTCCACTTAATGCCATTAATGGACTTTTAAGTGCCGGCCAACGTTGTTCTCGGACTTTGCTGCTGAAATGTTCCTTTGATTTTGCCGTGCATTTGGCCGGAATTTACCACCCCTCAACCCCAGTCACGCCCCTTTTTTCTACCCCATCGCATCGTCCATCGATGTGGTTCGGGATGCTGATCCCAATGATGCGAATGCTGCTGCGACATTTAGCCCATAATCCTTTGGCTGGATGCTCCGACACGTGCGAACTTTGGACGGCGAAACTACCAAAGTTTTTCGGCAGCAAATGCAAAAATAACAGGTTTAAATTAAAAGATTGTTTAAGAGTTTATTGTTTTATTGATGGCAGGATTTATAGCAGCAGCCACTTAAGAATTTGTAATCAGTCATTCGCTGAGATCAATTAGTAACAAATAATTTCTCATTGAATTTTCAAACACAAATATACTACGAAGGCTTAAACAATGGGCTTATGTTTTACGAAGATGTTTTGAAGAAAGAAGTACTGCATCTTATGCACTTTTTTATAAAATATAAAGATAAATTTCTTATTTAATAATTAATTTAAAGTTACTGAAACAATTTATATTATTGTGTTAATTTTTCTTCTTTTTATTAAATATCATATTATAATTCCGGGTCATATTAACACTGTAAATATTAATCGTTGAGGCATTAAAATGTTAAATATTGATTTTATTTTATCTCGAAAACACAAGTATGAAACTTTCAGACGGACATATTGCAGACAGATGTATAAGTACATAATATATATGTTTAATTATATCACATCCATACCTGTAATTGCAGGATTTAAGTAATAAATTCTTCCATATTCACTGCAATTATTTTCCGCAACGTATTTAACAAATATTAAATACAATAATGCAATTGTAAAGTTTTATTAATTAAGCCTACGGTTGTCTGCGATAAATCGATGCTTAAATCGTGTGCCATACTTAGTCAGCCCAGCTGTCTCTCCTGTTCCCTAATTCCCCAGACACAATGACTCGATGTCCGGATTAGACGCATCCAATGAAGCGTAACAAGTGGTTGCTCTCTTGAGGCTTTTGCATTTCAATATGCTTAACGTTAATGGACCCGAAGTTCAGCAACCGCATAAAATACGGTGACTAGAGCTCCTCAGAATCCGTCTCTCCTTGGGATTTCCAGTCTGTCCCGGTCAGGCATAATTTGTTGGACGTATTTTATTTATGATGCTGGTCCGGGCCCGGGTCCGGGTCTGGGCCTGAGTCCTAGTTGGAGTTGGAGTCGAAGAGTCCGAGTCTGTGGCCATATCCGTTGGCTTGCCTGTGCCAGAAGATATTTAAAATCAAATTTGTTTAATTTACATGCATAAACGCGTCAAATTTGCTTTAGAATTGTGTAACAGGCCGGACAAGAGCACTTGGATGTGGGATTTTCCGGCGGGGTCTCTTTTGGGGTTTTTCGGCTGGGTGTGTTTTTGCAGGGCAGGGAACATGTGTGTGCTCAAAGGCAACAACTGTTTCCGTTAATATAAAATGCAAATTTTGAACAATTTTTAGCAGCGCCCCGCATCCACACCCACATCCTGGCCGTTCCATTCGCCTGCGGTCACTTTGGTTAGGAGCCGCACAAGATATGAGTTTGTAATAGCCAAATCGGTCGGCCGGGACGGGGGGAATTTCTGGCTGGGTTCCCCTGTTTGGTCAAATGCAATGAGTAGTAAAATGTTGTTAGAAATTATGGCCCGAATTCGCCGGATGTTGTTCATATCCCCTCCGTAAACGCACGGAAATATATGGAGCCGGGAAAAATGGAAATTTCTCTCCCCAAACAGAAATGATGTTGGAAAAACAATTTCATGATGTTTTGATTTCGGCCACCATATGTGCGTAAACACGAACAGAGAGAATAAACCCAGATACCAGATACCAGATACCAGATCCTCCCAGTCATGTTATCCTTTCTCGCCTCGATTGACAGTTGTAATTTAAGGCAGGCCGTGCACAATTTACAGGAATGGCTGGAAGGACTGCCATTTAATTTCCATATGAATCGCCCAACGGCGCTTGACTTCGATTCTTGCCATATTTTTGCAGTCATTTATTTACATTTTCTCACCCACTCGGACCACGCCACTGACAGCAGGGGGACTTATTTATTTAGTGCTTATCTTCGAGGCGCATAAATGAATATCGAATCGCTTCGAATTTATTCCCCTTCGGTGACGAGCCGCCACAAAACATCCTCGGATGGCTCCGGATAGCTGTCCATTTCAATGCGGTTGTTGCTTGTTTACCCAGGCCCGGGGCTCAGTGGTGGCCATTTGGTTGCTTTCTGGGCAGATCTGTCACTCTGTTTTTGGTGTTTATTCAAGCAAAGTATAAAGAAATATGTTACCATGTTTTTAACATTAAAAAATCGAGAATGATTGGGGAGATATTCTTTATAAATACGAATAGAAGAGAAGGAAACATTATGTTATTATTTTTTTTTTTAATATTTAATATTGTTTTCCATACTTAGCTGCCTTAACTTAAGATAATAACTTAAAACTTAGACCTCTATCACTTAATTTATTACTTTATAAGTCCTAAGACACATATTTTTCTTGTATTTCAAAATATCCTCAGCATCACTGCCTTGTGAGTTATCTCGACCCTTCGACTGCGTGTGTTCAAGTTGCCAGGACTGTTGGCCTGGCCAAGAACCCACTCTTAGCCCGCTCTGACTTTTCTTCGCACTCGTTCAAGGAGAAAGCGATACCCTCTGCTTCTCATTTTCAAATCCGATTAGCATCATTTAGTTGGGCCACTGTATTGTCGCAGTCGAAGGGTCTATTATTTCCATTAGATTGATTTCGCCTGAAGAGGTCCCATTAGAGTGTCCCGAACGGTTAGCATCCCAGATCGGACTAAAGGTAAACTGACAATCAACTGGAATGGAAATCCTTTCCTTAATATTTTATTCTATTTCTTTGTATCCACCTGGCACTTGTGGCTTTCATTTATCTCTAGAGAATTCTAAAAATCAAATACCAAGCAGGACTTTTAACAGAACTCTCCGAGGAATTGGCGATTCGTCTTTTAATACATAAAGCTAGATAAAATCAACTTATATCTGGGATTTTAAAGCATTACCCTGACAGATTTTGTGAGTAACGAAGGTACTTCATATTCTCGAGGGTTTGCTTTCAAATTAACAATTCCAATTACATATATAGTAAATTTTACTGAAAATGTGAACGCACTGGTGGAATGGATAAATGCGACCTGGAAAAGTACCACCTCCTCGAGTGAGTGACTTCAATTACCCCACACACTTATTCGGATGGCAGATGGCAAAGTGTTTCACTCGCCAAACAAGTTCCAGATTGCATCTTTATCTCGGCCCGTACATATTCTTGCAGGCAATAAAAGTTTCTGGGCAATAAATCTGCAAGTTTCTGGAGCGAGACCTCGAACCGAGAAGAGGAAAAACATCTGCAGTCGGCGATGCACACAAATTGCCAAAGAGTTGGCCATGGAACAGGTGGCCCAGGAGCAGGATGAGGACCGGGACTTTATGTCTTGCAGGTCACTGAATCACTTGGCCTCCATTCGGCTTAGAATTCCGTCGGGAAAGTGGGAAGGCTGAGGGCTGTATGGCCTTATCAATAGGTCCTTGATATTTGCGTTGATAAAAATGAAGCCAGCTCGTTGGGGGAATGACAAAAAAAAAATATAGGAAGGAGCGCCATCGGCTGACGAAAGTGTTGACGCATACAAATTGTGCATTAGCGAAAAACTCGCAGCTTTCGGCGCATTAAGTTGCAAATGCATTGGGGGCAAACTCTGAACCGGGCCGAGCCGGCCTGGGCCGGGCCGCTTTTCCCCATTTTCCCGGGAACTAGCGCGACAGCCAGTGGCGAAAATCTGCGAGCATCCGCATTTGCATAAATGCAATTTAAAATCTGAATTATTCATGAGCCCCGCCATTTGGCCATTTGTCTGAATGACCACTTGTGGCTTGCTTTTGCCCCAATGCAGGCAGTGTCAGTGTCTGTCCGATCTGATCCGATCCGATTCCCATTCCGACTTCCAGCCGGCCAACCCGGCGTATACGTATTTATTTTTTTATGGCACTGCATGTGACAACTTAATGGTTTCCGTTATTCGTTATTCGAAAGCAAAAGCAAAACTGCTGATGTCAAATTGTCGATAAGGATTAACTCTTCCGTTTGTGTACATTTCATATTAGCAGCAGCACATTTGATTTCTCCACTCATTCGGCCCGCCCATCGGGTGTTTATTTTGGATTTAGAAATTACTGCGTATGTTTATACGAATGGATTTGCAGAGTGCTCAATTTATTGAGCAAACACACTCGCCTGGTCAATGTCGACTACTCTGAGGCGGTCCGAATCAATCTATTTGCCAAAGTTTTGGTTAATGACTCACTTTGATGTGGTAAATGCACTTAAGGCACTCCCTGTTCACTTATTGTAAAACTTGACTCCGAATCATTGCAATTAGTTGAATACATTTTCGCATCAGCCACAAAAGCTTCAGGGATCAAAGCAGTTGTGTTTGGCTGAAGAAAAACATAGGGAAGGTATAGTTTTGAGTTTGTATTTAAGACAAGTATCTTTTAAAAAAGTCAAGTTCTAAAGATCGTATAAATCAAGTAAGTTTCTATACAGTTTTCTGTTAGAATTTTTTCCTTTCTCCTCCTTAAAAATATTTCTTTATACGTGGTGCAAAATGGTAAAGTTTTCCCTTTGATCTCGACTAGGCTTTGTCAAAAACTTAAACCCACTTTGCAAATTGCCCCAATAATGAAAAAAATAAATATCACGAATAACAGGCGGAAACCTTATATAACACGATATACCGGAATGGCAGAAACAAAGCAAAACTTTTCCACTCTCAGCCTTCGGCTTATTTACTTTGTTTCCTTTTTTTTTCATGTTAACAATATTATAAAACTTTGGCGATTTCCTTGGGCCTCCTCTCACTTCACAGGTGTAAGAACTTGTTGGCCGAACTTTGCCGCCGGGCATGGGGATTGTGTTTCATTTTTCAATTACGGAATGCGACCGACCCGACCGACCCTTATTGGCCCCGATAAGACCGGAATTAGTTGGACTGCAGCTGCAATATCCACGGCCTACAGCAGATGTCGCAGGGTCGCAGGGTCGCAGGGTCGCAGGGTCTAGAGCCGGATCGGAATCACAGCAGAGTGAAATTGTTTTGGATGCCGGCCAACCCGTCTGCTGCGAGATAATTTCCTGTCATTATTTTGTGGTCTTCCGCAGTCGAACGTAAAAATTGCGACTCAAAGGTTTATATCCAGCACGGCGGACAAACAAGCGAGCAGTACGGATAGGGACTCCGGCTCTGGCTCTGGCTCTGGCACTGGATCCCCGTGCTTCCTCTCCTGGCAAGGGCAGTAGTTCGAAGTCCCGGAGTCCATAGTCTGTTGCCTGCTGTCTGGCGGCAGTCGGAAAAATTGACTGCATTGCCCACGGGTCAACAAATAAATTGGTTGGCCGGGGCGGCGGTGGACTTCGGCTGCCATGTTGATTTTGAGGTCATCGCTGATATTGCGGATGTGAATCGCTTTTGATTGCATTGGCCGGCTCGAATGGCAGTGCGGCTCAGTCCTGAGATGATGACGCAGTAACCGCACTGCCATGGCCACTGTCCGGAGTCCGGGACAGATGGACCTGTAGGTATCGAAGCTGGTTCGGCTCTACGGTGTATTAATTGTGGTTGCCACTGGTGAGAATTTCCATTTGCCATTTTAAGTGCGGCTTGACGTTGTTTTCATTCCCAGTTAAGGCCATAAAAAGTTTGTGCGTCAAATATTTATTACAAACGGCCACACTCGCCCACACTCAGACATGCTTTTGGGCACACATTTAGTCGGCGGGTGAGAGACAGATTTTATTTAACAATTCAACTGCAGACTGCTAAATAAATCAATGCAGCGAATTTATTTGAGTAGACTAGGGAGTACACTGTATAAATATTATTAAATTGAATATGTTTTAGCATTTTTTAAAAAATGCATTTATATATTGAGCAAATATAAAGGTTATTTTTCTTTGTTTAAATAATCGTATATGCCTCGAAGTTTACTTGTTAAAATTTATATATCCAACGGAAGTTTAATAGATTTATTGATCGATTTTTTTACTTCCTTTAAAAAGAAGTCCAAACAAATCCATCATACCCTATCCATACAGTTGCAGATTAAGAACCCCGCATATACCTTTTTTTTTGGCTAACTCACACCCACAAATGGACACATATCCCACTTTTGAGTGCGGGCTGGGTGAATATTTCACGAATTGAGCTGTCATGCAAATGTGGCATTTCTGTTTTTGAAGTTGACAGGCCTCGAAAATTGCAGCGAACATCTAGATTGAGGCATTGACATGGCCACGGAGCATCCTGGAGCCGCGGAGGTGCGGAGGTGTGGGCGTGTGAGTGTCAGTCGACTTATTGTTGCACGGATGCCGTTGCCAATGTCGATGCCGCCGCAATTGTCAGTTCCATCAATCAAGGCCGACTGACAGCCGCTTGAATGAGAGCATGGCCGCTGGATTGCCCGGGGATAGAAGTGTCTAGGTATCCACAGGAAACAGTTTTATTTCCATAAATATTCTAAGTTTGGCAGAATTAAAAATTTAAAAATTTTATTTTGAAGAAACGGAAGAAGAATATGGAAATTTTTATTTTTTATTTAAAAGTATTCTTGAATATTTATATATTATTTTCTATAATTAAATTCCCAACAATTTAGTAATATTTTCAGTTCATACCCTTCTACAAACTTTGATTAATAGAACTACAAAAGTATCTTCATAAAAATAATTAAATTCTTTAAAAATATAAACTATAAATATAAATAAAATAACTCAGAGAAAATAATTCCAGTCTATGACTGTCAACACGGCGAGCACACAAATTTCGCACTTAATGCGCTAATAACTCAGCTGGCCGGGCCGAAAAAATAAATGACGAGAGCGCCGGAGCCCAAGAAAATGGTAAAAGTTTTATTGAAAGCGCCACACAATTTGTTTGTATATTTAAATTATCATACAATTTCCCAAAGTTTCGCCGAAAATGAGCGCTGGCTGACCTGACCCCTCCCGACCCTTAGCTGACCCCCGCTCGTCCAGTCATTATGGCCCACTTTCTCGCCAGGACTCGTTTTTGGGTCCTTTTGGGCGCCTTGCCATTTTGACTTGCGCCATTTGCGCGGGGGATGAATGGACCTGGTCCTGGTCCTGGTCCTTTGACTGGGCGGATGGGCTACGGCGGGGCGCAGTCTCGTGGCATTTGAATTACATTTGTGTAATTTTGCGGAAAAACTTTTTTATTTGCTAATTTCGTTAAATTAGAAGCGAAAATGAAAGAGAATTGCAAATGGCATTATAATATGCGCCACGAACCATTTTTGACAGGCACGTCGCTAGCGGCCAAAATAATTACACATGTAATTTGAAATTCTTTTTGCCAGTCTCAGCCAGCGGGGAAAACTTAACCGAATTTCATTCATTTCCAAAAGTGAAGCTGCAGAGGAAAATGCACTCCTTTTGGCATTAATTTTTCATAGCAATTAGAACAAGAATAGGTGGAAAACATTGATATTGAAATTATAACAAATATCGAGCTCATTCACTGAACTTTATCAATTGAATTAGAATTAAAGAACAATGGTATTCAAATATGAAGAATACTGAAAATTACTAAAATGTATTCTCCTTTAATTTGGATTAATACATATTTCCCATCTCATTGTTCCGAATGAAACGTATTTAATTAGATTATTTAATAGAGAATCCGAGCAATTATTTTTTCATAGTCTGCTTGCCAGGAGTGTTTAATTTAAATAAATGTGTCTGAATAAATAAAGAGTGAATGTCGGGCAAGAGTTTCGTGGCAGTTGACGTGCGGCTTTTATTCTCGTGAAAGGTGTTAATTGAGTGGCTTCATTTGTACGGCGGAAATGGCCATCAATTAAGGTAATCACGCAACAAAGTCACAAAATGCCACGCCCCCATTGCCACAATGCCCGCCTCGGAGAAGAGACTGTCTCCGGATTTGGCTCTTGCTTTTAGACCCAGACACCGTTGGCCATGTCTGTGTGGGGACCATGCGGGGACCGTCTAAAAAACTGCGTGACTGACATGCCACGCCACCAAGTCGACGTCCGCATCCGCATCCGATGTCCACTGGCCCGTATCCGGGGGCTTGGCCAAGGCCTTTGTGTCCGGCTTTGTTTGCCGGCACAAAAGGCAGAAAGCGCTCTTAATTGGGCGGCTAACTGAAAGTGGCTGCGTCTTTTCCTATTCACATGTCAATCAAGGCGGGAGCACACACCAAAAACACACACACACACACACACACCGTACACAGCCCAGAACCCGGTCTGCCATTAGGGGTATCAATTTCAAAAAGAAACGAGTCCGGCCCAGAGTTTCCATGGCCTCCTGCTGGCACAATCAATTTATTACACACCGCTGCTGACAAGTTCTAGCAATTCCAGGAACAGAATGAAAACTGTATGGAAGGGACCCCTAGAATTTACATCTACTATGGCTGGGTCATACTTCCGTGCACTTGGAAAAAAATGTGATCATAAATGTGAAGGAACATTTGTTTTAGCTGCAAGAATTAACAGCGCTTGAAACTTTTATGTTATATACGCCATTAGCAAAAATCACTGCATTGGATTAAGACTTATTCTTTGATTTAAACATTAAAATTAAATAATATTCCATAGAGAATAGGAACTATAAATATTATTCTCCGAGTGTGCGATGCAAATATTGTAGAGCATAAAATAGGCATTGACGAACGTGCTGCAACATCAAATGATGAGATTATCGTAAACTCGAGCAGCACCATAAAGCAGGCCTAGAGAGCCAGGGCAAGATGAGACGGTGCCGGACCTCTTGTGGCCGTAAAAGCGCTTAATAGTCCATTAAACGGATTAAGAGGGGCAACCGGAGAGACCGTCGGAGGCCAAGGAAACAAATTTCCGAACATGTCCATGTCAATAGATGGCCGGGCGTTAAAAATCAAACAGACGGACGACGGGTCGTATGCGTATTATTGAAAACTTCCAGCCAAGGACGAGACGATGGCATCGAGAAGGGGCAATTCTTTATTGCAGGCCATTTGGCCGGGCTTAATACGAGCAAATTAAACTAAGCCCGGCAAATTGCGTTTCGGTCACGTTCCGAGCCGAGCGGGAAAATGGCTCCATTTCCATTTTCTCTAGCACATTCCGCTCCAGAATAAACACATGCATAGAACGACGGCGGCTCCCGCTGAAAATAATGCAATAAAAGCGGCATAAAAATAAAAACCAAAAAACAAAGCAAAACAATTCGAATACGAATACGAAACGGAAGGCAAACAGTATCATGTATATATCGTGCAATTGTATGGAGTATAATGGCATTGTACCGACCGCAGAGTACCGGATGTTACGTTCACAAAAACATAGCATACTTTCTGGCGTCCAAATGATTCTTAAGAACCTTATTTTCTGATTGCTTCAGCTAACAGTTTATTTTAATAATTAACGAATTTATTTGTATATAATATAAAATGTAAGCCTCGAAAATATTAAGCTGCCACAGATGGCTTCTCACATATCATACCCCTGCAGCCCAACAGCAAGTGGTACGAAAATCTTGGCGGGGAAATGGAAAAGCTGCGCAAGAAATCATAAATGTAATTGAGAATTTTATGGAGGGTGCCAGTGTGCCACCCCCTGCATGTTGTGCAAATAAAAGTTGAAATTGTCGCGTAGAAATTTCTAAGAATAAAACGCGGAATTTTCCACAAAGCCCAAAACGGAAAAGGGCGATCCACCAATTTCCCACACTCTCTCTCTCACACACACATACACATTCCGCGTGTCCCCATGCATGACGTTGACGCTTTCCATTTAAACTTCTTCTGGGGAAAACGAGTCATCCACACACACTCTCACAATGGGCGCCTGTTCGGTTTATTGCCAGCAATCAATTAAAACGGCAAAGTCATTTGTGACAAAAACATTCACAGAAAAAATTTGACTTTTTGGTTGCCTTTTTTTGCAAGAGGAAACTCTGCCTATGGCGTAGGAAAATCGATACGCACACACATGCATACATGTTATTGTAATATTTCAATGTCACCCGGATGTGAAAGGGGGCAGGGGCAGTTTTCGGTGTCGGAAAATTGAGTAAGTCGTTCCATGCACTCGCCAAAATGAATGGTTGTAGCCAAGAAGCACAAGGGGTAATTTTTCCTATCCAGGAAAATTGCATGAAAAGTGAGTAACGACAAGAAAACATTTATGGGACCAGTAGTGGTTTGCAGAGTTTCTTAAAACTTGGCACAGAGTTATATTTCCTTTAATTCTGGTAAGATTTTCATAGCTTACTGTATTTTATTGTATTATTAATGGAATATTTCCTGTCGATTTAAAAAGATAAAGGTATAAAGAATATAAAACAAAAATCAATATGATGAATTTGATTAATGCTTCAAAATATACAATTCTTTGAATATTAATTACAATAAATGTGATATTTTTCCAATTAATTAATAAATAAATAAACTTTAAAATATAAATGAAACTCGTTGAATAATGAACAACATTTAATAATTAATCGTTTGTCTTTTTTAATTACTGCAATATAAATAAGCTACCGTCCGGATTAACTAAAAAAGTCATCTTACTATAATTTAAAATGTATAAGCAGTGTAAAGTTTGCATCCTAATACCGCAGCTTTACTAATTAACTTTCACTATTCGAAATCAGGATTAACTAGACTTCAAAATGATTAGTGGGGTGAAATTAATACCCAGAAACTGAAACATATTCTGTTATTATAATGAGCACACAAAAGTTCCCTTGAATTACATTCGCCCCAGATATTCAATTCATCCGGTTAACATTTTACCATAATCAGATTTCGGAGCTTATGTGAAAACAATCACAATCCGCGTTTCACGGGAAAGAAAATTGTTCTCGGCTGGATTTTCCGCCCACCGACGCGGCTGCCTAAGTTCGATTGCAATTAACCAAATACATGGAAAACCGTAGCGATTTTGGCACAGCCTAATGAATATTCATTCCATTCATTAAATCAACATTAATTTATTTAATGTATTGTTTCGGGGTATCATTGTTGTGGACTCCGCGGTGATTTTTTTTCTCTTCCTGTTGCCTTCTTGTGCGTAAATTCTAATGAACAACTAAACATGCGTGAGTGTGTGCTCGGCGTAGGTGTGGGGAAGTGGAAGCTCAAATAATTGATATTGATGGTTGTAATCTTATTTAATCCCTAATTACAAACAAACGCATGGAACCGAGCTCAGGAAACACAATGCGCAAAACAAACATCATACATAAATTATTTTTACACAGACAATACTCACCCAATGGGAGGAACGCCTAGTTCTATATATTTTGGGGTAGAGATATGGCTTCAATTAATAAAATATATCGAATGAATTTTAGTTTAATATTGAGAATATTAATTTAAATAATTTGTTTTAATTTTTTTTGTTAATGTAAGTCAATTTTTCTTAACCAGAACCAAGCATCCCAAAGAAACTTATCGAAAACAAGAAGGAAAACAGAAGCAACTTCGAGAAACCGATTTTTCGAAAAATCATTTTCAAATCATCATAACTAAGCCAAAAATAACTTAATTTCAATTCGGAAAGTTTTCTAATTCTAGTTTTTATTGGCTTAATAAATCTGCAAGCTCCATTTAAAATTTTAAAAAATTAAAATTTTTATCATTTTTTTTTTTACAATTTTAACGATGTAACCCCTTATAAAATTTTCAAAATTTTGAAAAAATTAAATTTTCGTCAGATATAGCTAGATCGAATCGGCTGTCGATGCTGATCAAGAATATATATGATTTATAGGGTCGGAAATGACTCCTTCGCTGCGTTTCAAGCTTTTGACTGGAATTATAATACCCTGCAAGGATATTAAAATCGAAAAGCTTTGCCATCTCTAATTCGTATATGTTAAATACATGCAAAATACTTCTGCACATACGCTTACCCCCACTTAAATAGAAACAATTTCCTAATTAGTTTGATTAGGCAAAATACTCGCGAAAATACCTATATCCTTGCCGACTTGCCGCACTCCTTGGATCCATTAATTAGCACCGCCCACTCCGCAAAGAGTGGTGGTTTAATTAGACAAACACCGCCGGGAAATGGCAAATTAAAGCCACACCACCGCAAACAGAGAAAAACAAAGCGGGCTTTGACCAAATAATAATTTGCTTAATTAAGAATCAATCATAACTCGATTGCCAAACATGGAAATATATACATATATAATATATATAATTGTGACTCGAATCATGGCTAATTAACATCTATTCTCTCATTAAAAGTCAGTTGTCATCCAGCTTGGTTTTTTATTGATGTACGCTTTGATTAAATTATTCATTACATAGGTGGAAAACTTCTAATCACCATCGCTATTGATTGATTACATTGCAGGCACAATTTAATTAATACATTGCATTTAATCATGAATAATAAAGCTATTTATTAATGTTTAATGCAAATATGAAGTATTAAAAAGATCATTAGCATTCCCATCTCAAAGTTGGAAATAACTAATAAATGTAATATACCAACATGAATTTAAATCTCTACTTTACCTGCTATAATAAACATTGCATTAATTAAAATCCAAATAAACTCAAATGGATGTAAGCGTTTCGTCTAAAATAGAATACGCTTTGAAGTAAAATAAAATTGTTTGCATATCAGGAGAAAATTCTTCTCATGGACTTCTAATCTATCTACACAAGCAAACCAATTTTAATATGGATAAAGTTTCTTTTTAGATTTTCCCTAGCTATTTGCCTAAGTGCCGGGCCAAAAGGATTTCCGCTTGTCAGCAGGAAATCAAGAGAAATAAAGAGCCCGTACCATGTCCACCCCAGCTATCCCCATTTGGTCTGTCCATGCTCCCTATTCCCCAATCAGTTTCAAAACCTGTGCGGCACACTGATTCCGCCTGAACTGTCTGGCAAATGCACACAAATGCAACAAATCCACGGAATAATATGGATGTGGCAGCCACGGGGCTTTTATGGTCCGGCCAACGGGGATTACGGGTCTCCCATTGTCACATGAGCGGCCAGTGGCGATGTCAGTTGTTGATTAAATAAAAGAGTCTCGCAGCAGAAAAAAAAAAAAAAAATAAAATATATAGATAGAGAGAAGGACCAACAACAAATTCGTAATAAAAACTAAACTGAAAAAGTTTACATTTCACATCGATTCTACGGGCAGACAGAACACTGAAAAGAAATTATAAAACTCAGTGTTTAAATCGAAAACTTGGTAAATAGTGAACTAAAAATTTGAAAGGAATATTCTTTAAATGCTATACAAAATGCTTAAAAGCTACAAATTCGGGAATTCCTGAATTGTGTGAAGATTACACAAAAAATATTTCAAATATAATAATTTTAACAATCGATCATATTAGATTTATTTTACTGTGCATACAAAAAAGGTGAGAGCGCAAAAAATAGAGGGCAGCCAGGGAAAATGTGGAAAGTGCAACGAATAAATAATTCAGGCCGAAATGTCAAACAGCGTTGTGTCAGAATGATTTCTGCGGAAGTCCTTGCCGTCTATGTCTCTGCGCGGAACTTTGCAGCATGAATAAGTCAGATCAGCCATTGTCTGGCTGCAGGTACCAGTCGTCGTCCTCCTGTGAACCCAAAGGCCCCTCCTGTAATATCCCCTGTTCCGGCACCGTCTTTGGAACTCATCGCCTTTGTTAAAAAGTTGTTGACGCTGATGCTCTCTACGTGTAAAAAGGTGAACAACATTTCTAGACGACTCCGACTCCGACTCCGACACCGACTCCTGACAATTGAAGTGGCATTTCGCACTCCGGCGTCATCTGTCTGCCAAGTGCCTTTCGGAGTTTGTTCACGTCACAATTATTTGCAGCAACTTGAAATTTATACCAACCCCTCCGAATTAATACATCAAACAGCCATCCGACCCCCTGCTGGCCACAACAAAGCCAAACAAGTAATTTCCATCAGACAGAGCGGGGGGAAAAATTGCAAGGGCGTTTTTCGAGGGGAAGGGCAGAAAATGAGCTGGACATGCCCTTTCGGGGGTGAAGTCGCCCATTGTGTTTCATTACTTGATGGCAGTTTATTAAAAAATTTGTGAACTTAATGTGCAAGTCCAGTCGGAGCGGGGATGCTACGCTACTGGAATTTAATAAAAACGTCAGCACTGAGGCCCTCAGGCCAGAAATCACAACCCTCCGAACTTGAAACTAGAGATGGCACTGGACCATAAAATATACCACAGATTATCTGACATTTTCAGCAAGCTGTATACAATATATTTATATTTTCCTGTCTTCTCCCCTTTTATGATTTATGTTGTGTATTTGAAAAAGCGGTTTCAAGCAAAAAAAAAAAGTATGTTTAAATTGGAATAATTCACACTGAATTAAACAAAAACTATAATAAAACAATAAACCATAAAAAAATTAAATTGTTTGGTGTAAACAACAAACATATTTCATTTAGAAATTTATGCATGAGTTTATGCTTAACTTGAACTATATATTTAAAAAGTGTCAGTGTTAAACTAAACAAATGAATTCATTTTAGCCGCGGAAAAAAACAGAAAGATTTTATAATACATATATGTACATAATGTTTTTAATTTTGTTTAATTCTTGAAGATTTATTGAAAGAAAACTCTTAATATTTCTATGGAATATAATATTGCATGTTCTTAATATAAATATATATTATTCGTAAATATTATCCAGGCAAATCTATGTATCTCGACAAAGGTTTGTCATCTCTATTTATTATTTCTTGTCCACCCCTTTTTGTGGTGGTTTTGACCAAAGTCTTGAGGGCGGGTTTTCTTCTCCAGTTTTTTTCTGCTCATATTTAACCACACCTCACCCCTGAAATGTTTCCCTTACTTGGGGGTTGTGCAACCCAGGGGGTGGCTTCCGCTTTTCCGTTTCCATTTCCCAGTCACTCTCCACCCCTTTGCACCGACTGTGCAACTGTTGCTTCTGTTGCTTTTTGTCTGTTGTCTGTTTTCTGCGGCAATGGCCTTTGTTTTTTCCAACGTGTCGCATCATTAATTTCGTACAGATATTTGCCTGCATCGGATCGGTTCCCTCTGCCATTGAAGCCATCGAACCCATCGAACCCATCGAACCCATCGAACCCATCGAACCCATCGACTCACGCCTTTGTATCTGACGCTGGCGCCATAAATTTCGATAATGTGTCAATTTATGAATGGGCGCCCCCCCGGCAAAAGTTATCCATTCAACGGGGCGGCAGGATTTGCAGCTGTCAGCGTCTATTGATTGTTTTATTGATGGGCCCAGATTGACTTGGCCAGCGCGTTCTTTATGGCCCGACAAGTGAATAGCCAGACGGACTAAGATAAACAGTCCTCAATATATGGGTGAATAAGTTGTTTGGCCCACAGACAGCTGACAAGTGGAAGATGTTAGGCTCAAGTCACACTCGAAATAAAAAAAAAACATAAATATATATAATATATTTAAGAAGATTGAGAAATAGTTTAATATATATAAGAAGATAATGCTCGCTTCCCTTTCCTTTCTTGAAGTTATTTCAATTTTTCTAAGATTTAAATAGTCACCTTTTCGAACTTTAAATAATTTTTATTGCCTTTGGAAAGCTGAGTTTACTAATTTAAACAAGCAAATACTACTAGAAAGTTGTCTTATAATATTAAATAGTTATATTAACATCTTTCTCAAATACTAATAATTGTGTGCTTTTGCCAAGTGTAATTCAGAGAGTCACAAACTTTGGCCCACAATTAGTTTCTACCACCAACTAGTTAACACAGTTGGAGACTTTTCCCCCTTTTTTGCAACTCACCAATCGAGATACAGGTTGAAGTTCTACGGGGCACAAGTAACTACACAGTCATCGCTTCCTGTGCTAACCTGAAGCGACTTTGGCCAGCATAATTAGTTGGCAAAATACTACCAGAGCACTTGGAAATGTACGTAAATTGTTTAATTGTTGCGCCAAAGGAACTGAATAATTTGCTCAATTTTCATTCATTACTCGACGGGTCTTGTCTTTCACTTTTTGCTCTGCTCTGTCCTGTTGCCAGTTGCGAACCATTTCCAATCGCAATCCATCCTTTGCCGAGATGCGCTCTCTGTCTTTGCCTGGCATTTCTCATCATCATCATCAGCAAGCTACGAGTTCCCATCCTCAACCTCATCCGCATCTCATCTCTCGGCGTCATAAAAGGCACTTCATTTGCATAAATGAATTCTGTAAATTTTGAGTAGCACTTGGCGATGCCAAAGAGATCACGGCTGAGGAGGCAGCGGCATATTGCTAGGAATTCCCATCTGCGAAGGCTTATCCACAAACCGCAATTCAATGCGTAGGCCAAACAAATTGATATGAATGGCCTCGTTACGGCTCTGGCTCCCAGGACGAAAGCCAGGGTCCTCGACTCGAGTTGACTCGACTTTCGAGTGCAATGCATCGAGGTCTCGTCGGGCTTTCTATTTAATTAACATGTGAACTCCTCGAGCGAATGCGTATCCAATGTTGCCATTCAAGAGCTCACTTCATACGCTTCTTCTTCGCATTTTTATGTGCCTTTCCCTGCCCTCCCTGGGAATGGGTTGGAGATGCATACTGCTCGTAGTTCTATGACTCTTAAAAAAGAGATCCCAGCCCAATAAGTTAATTAAAAATTAACAAGAGATGCTATCTTAAGTAGGCCGAAGTTGGAATACACATGCAGTCGATGGGTTTATGATGAGCGTCCGGTAGGAAGGAGTCATTTCCGACCATATAGAGTATATATATTCTTGATCAGCAATAAAAGTCGAGTCGATTTAGCCAGGCTCGTCTGTCCGTTTCTACTCAAACTACACTCTCAGCTCTGAAGCTACCTCTTTCTCTGTGGGTCTCTCCGCTTATCTCTAGAGCGATCTTATTCTCCCTTGCGCTCTCGCTCTCACTTCCTCTTTCCTCTTTACTCGGAGACTATTAATAGAGTCGCTACCATCGCGCTGCCTTTAGTCTTTGCCCGTCGTGCACCCTGTTTGCATCGGTAGTGATAGTGTCAGTGATAGTGATTACTCCTCGGTCGTAAAAGTATCACCTGATCAGTCAACTCTACACTCCAAGAAGTTAAGCAATGATGACAACGGATAACCATGCGTGCTCTATTGGGGTAAGTCTTAACCCTGACTATTATATTATGTATACAGATGTTATAGGGGGAATCCGGCCTTGACTAGAATTATTATTTTATTTATTTATTTACCTATTATTAAGTGTACTCACCGTTAACAGCCGAACTTAAATATAATTATTCATTTATTATATTCTAAATATTATTAATCAGTATCAGCAACTGGGTCAATCTAGGCGTCTCCCTTAGAATGCTGATTTTCTTTAAAGGTGTAAGCTCAATATGCATATTTATTAACAGCATAAAAGGTAACACAAACTAGAACTCGCTTCAATTAATGATTTTTTGACCTAGTTTGGATCTAATACTATTTACACCAGTGCGTATACGTAATTTTTGTTTGGAACTGATCAAATGCTATAATTAAATTTATAATTTAAGCTTTAAATATTGCATAAAGTGATTTGAAACACAAAAGTTATTCTGACAAATAAGGGCCTAGCTTATAAGTGAGGAGTATTCTTTACTTTATTACAAGGAGTAATGCCAGCTCTCTATACCCTTGCAAGAATATTTTAATGTTAGTCGGAAGCTTGTAGCAAACTGAAGGAGCTATTTCCGATCCGATAAATCACATACATTCTTGATCAGCATTAACAGCCGAGTGGCTTAGCCATGCCCGTCTGTCCGTTTCTACTCAAACTACACTCTCAGCTCTGAAGCTACCTCTTTCTCTGTGTGTCTCTCCGCCTTTCTCTAAACATATCGCTTTCTCTCAGGTGCTCTCGCTCTCAATTCCTCTATTCTCTTAACTCGGAGCCTACAAATAGAGTCGCTACCAACGCGCTGCCTTTAGTCTTTGCCTGGCGTGCGCCTTGTTTACATCAATAGTGATAGTGGCAGTGATAGTGATTACTCTTTGGTCTCAAGAATATTACCTGGCTCGTGCAATACATCTGGATAAGGAGGATGATACTGCGAAACGCTCAAATGAAGTCACCAAGAACTCAGTCAACTGTACACTGCAAGAAGTTAAGCAATGACGACAATGGATAACTGTCCTCAATTGGGGTAAGTCCGAACCATGACTATTATATTATGTATACATTATGCTATAGGAGGGATCAGGCCTTGTCTAGGATAAGCTGTGCTTGATATGGGTTTATTTACCAGTTAATTCTCTTATTGTCTTAAGTCTTAACCATGACTATTACATTATGTATACAGATGTTATAGGAGGGATCAGGCCTTATCTAGAATAAGCTGTGCTTGATATGGATTTATTTACTTATTAATTCTCTTATTGCCATGCACCCCATGTTTTTAATTTAAACTGATACTTCAGCTTGTATTAATGCGATCTAGGAAAGTATACTCAAAGTTAAGAGCCCAAATGAATTATACACTTTGGCTTCTCAAAGGTTTTTGTTTAAATATTCATTTAATTAACAAACATTTAGTTTTCCTTGTAATTATACTACCGTCAATCGATGAATCAGTTCTGCTGATCAATTGCAAAGGGCGTTCGGTAAAATTTACTATGTATTCTGTACCGATGTAGGCGATATGCACTGGTATATAGCTTCAGGGACATTCAACTTTTATCATTATGATGCGCAAACGGTCGCAACTTTTTCCAACGATTTTAGCCCGCAAAGTAAATTATTTACAGTTCGCGCTGCTAAGCGATTTAGTTTGTTGATTAAACTTTTCGCATAAACGCCAGGACCTCGCCTGGGGCTAACAAGCCCAGCTAAAAGTACACACACAACCCAGCTCATGAATTAATGTAGCAATTTAGGAAATATTTAGGAATATAACGCATACGACGTGTTAAACGAGCTTTAAAAGAGGGCAAAAACAATTAACGATAGGACTTATAGCTAAAGTTTTATGATTATTATTAATAAGCTTAATATCCACAAGGGTGCTTCATTATTCAAGTGATAATTTGATAAATATATCAGCTACGACACAATTAATACGTATGCCTAACCTAGCATCTAATATTTTGGGATTTAGATATAAATTAATTTTTTTTTTAACCTCGTTGGGGAAATACATCTATCAAGCTAAAGTACTTAGAGCATATGTAAATGCTGTTTGTAAATAAAACAAAACGTGTAAGACCACACACTCACCTGCAGGAGAAGTTTACGTTGTCCCATTTCCATTTCGCAGCCTCCGCCACAATTTGAAAAGTGCAATTTGAAAATTACATTTAAATAATTGAAACAACAAATGTTTGGCAGTAGAAATTTTGACATTTTAGAGACTAACGAGGTCGCTCAATTTGATGAGACAAAGCCGGATGAATAATTCATGCAAAAAATAAACTAACTGAGCACCAAACCACTCAGACGCATGTAAGAGTACTTGCCTTTCGTCCCCCTGTATGTCCCGAGACATATGTACGTTTAATATAGCACCCAGGAGCACAGGACAGGACACACACAATGCCAGGCATTTTGCTCGCCAGCTGTGGGTAATTTGTAAACGTCAAAAGGCAAACATTGAGTCCTGCCTGCTATTTCCAGCTCCTCAGGCTCCTCCAGCTCCTGCTCCCGGCCTGCCATGTCAAAGATCAGAGCTAGCGCTCCACGTCCTGAATGAATTCGCACGTGTCCGGAATGGAAGATGCCGTCCGACTGTTTCATTTTAAATACAATTTATTGTGCATGTTGGCTGGCTGAAACTAAACCGAGCCACAGCCTGGCATAATCCGCATTTGTTTCCATCCCATTTAATATTTAATGTGGGCCCGTCGAGCACCGGCCCGAAATGTGGCAAAAATGTGATTAATAAAATAAGCCAGAAAACATGTGTCATCCTCGTGCATGCCGGCTGCGTGCCAGTCCCAACCCGTCAAACCGTTGAAAACTATTTCAATTCCCATCTCGATACCATTCCCGACAGCTGTACTATAGGCTGCTCCTGTTTTGCCAGCACTCACGTCCTGGTACGTGTTTGATTCCAATATGGCCCTGCGTTTTCCATATTTACCCGGCATAAATTCTTAATAATCTGCCCGAAAAGCTGGCACAATTGATAAGTGAAAAGCCAGAGAGAGCCAAATACAACTGGCATCTAAGTGAAATGGGTTCGAAAGTTCATTGAAAACTCTGTAGCATATTTGTCTTTATACATTTGTTATATATTTCTTTGATAAATGAATAGAGTTTTTAAGCAATATATATAGCTTTTTCTTTTAAATACCCTCGGAAAAATTCTTTCCACATAAATTTATAATTGCTTCAAGATGAGAGAAGCGTTCCTGGTCCATTTCCGGACAGAAGCTCATTTCACGTTTGAAATATTTAATTTATTTTAATTGCAAGTCAACTCTTTTGATTCCTTAGCTGAATGCCATTATGAGGCAGTTGTTATTTTCGCATTTATGCTCCTCGTGGAGCGTTTCTCGAGGAGCCGCGACAAGTGGCGAGGCAATTATGTGCTCACCCAGGCGCCGAGTGGGCCACTCAAATTGCCGGCAAGACGAGGCCAAAATGCATTTAATTTCTTAAAGGGGCGCGTAATTAGTTTGCCTTGGTGACGGCGGCTCGGTGGTCCTTCGCAATATACATTAAAATATATACACATGTATGCAGGAAAGCTTCTTGCGAACCCACGCGTCCTTTGAAACACTTTCAAAAGTGCCCACTAATGTGTTCCTTTGAGGCTGTAATTATTTAACAGTTCAGGGAACCTGTAACGACTTGGCACTTAAGCTGGCAAATTGCAAACCAAAAAATGCATATGCGGTTTTTGTATATATCCTTTCTGTATATCCTTTATTGTCAAACTTGTCCTTTATTACATACAGAAATGCACAATACTCTTCTTAATCAATGGTTTCGAATTCCATTTCATTATGCTATTTGCTCGTGAACCTATTTGAGATTAACGCATTACGCACTTGCAGTCTACATGTGAGCTATAGTCATTCCAGTCCGAAAGCAGAGCTCATTTCCAAGACACATCCCGAGTGCCGAGCATACAAATCAAGGCATGAGCCAAGTGTACTTCCCCCTTCCCAGTGGGAGAAACATGGCGGTGGTGGGAACACATTTGGCCATTGTTTGCCCGAGGTGCAGCTTTCGTTGCCGGTGCCAGTGTCGGTGCCCCCTGCCACTTGGCACGTTCACCTTTGTGCGGATGGTTGCTGTTTGGCAACATCCCGTCGAGGACGCACTTGAAGACAACTTTGTCGCCCCGCCGACTCTCCATTTGCGGGCCTCAGGCGGTGCCTGGGATCCCATCTCTTGATTCATTCACTCCACATCCCTCCTGGCAGCAAACACTGCACTGCACTGGGGGGAAGTGGGCATGACAAAGGCCTGGCCACTTGAACTGCGTAATCGCGCCATTCTAGGGTCCTTCGGCATTCTCGAATATTTGCATTTTTAATAAAGTGACAATGCAAATGTTAAACAACCTTTGAGTCAGACGGGGTGCATATGAAATTCAGGGCCTAAGCAATTAAAGTTGGAAAGCCCGAGGGTCACATATATATATATGGGGGGTTAATTAAAGTTATAGCTAATATATTACAAGAAAGAAAATAATCCAAACCAAGGTTCGAGATTAATAGGAAAAATGAAAAGTTTAAAATTTACTAATCGAGTGAAATTCAAAAAGGCCACTTTAAAGCTGTATTTAAAGATTATATTACTTTAAAGCAAAAAGAGCTTTCCCATATAAAAAAGACAAACAGGTTTTCTCACCATCATTAAACCAAAGAGCCCAAAATACACGGAGGACACCCCGGAAGCGAATATCCTTTGGGGACAACGGCCACGCCTTTGGCTGCAATCAAGGTCAAAGGGCACCGCCCAGGCATTTGAACCCGACCCCTGGTACCTGAGTGACAACTTAATTGTGGTTCACGGGCAAACAAGCTCTACTTTTCGGTAAAGTTCGCGCCCAACTTTCATCGCTCCCGATCCCAATGACAACGGCATTAATAATTCAATTTTGTGTCTGAAACAGGAACCGGAAGAGGAACTGGGCACGTGCCGCACCCCCTCCGGTTGTGTTGTCCCAATATTTGGCAATTACTTTCGAGCCAAAGTCAAAGCCAAAGCCAAGCCATCTCTCACCTGGCTTCTATCTGGGACCAGGTGCATAGCCCCCGCCGCCACTTGGCTGAAAGCGATATCCCTAATCTATTTAACCTCCATGTCAACTGGGTCTGTTATGACCCGTTGTTGGGCTGCTTGGGACGGCAGACGCAATCTAAATTACCTCTGCTTGTGCGCCCTAGGATGTGTCGTCACATCCTGTCACAGGGCTAAAGTGTCCTTTTAATAAGCGTTTCGCAGAATCACCTTTGTGTGCGGGGGTTATGGCCTTGTTTTCATTTTTCCTAATGGCCCACAAGTCGGCCATTGTAAAGCCGACCTAAGACTTACGGCTTCCCATCTCATGTGACGATGTCCTCAGCCATTTTGCCTGGGAAATTAACCTGTATGCAGAGCAACAAGAGCAGGAGTAGGACTATGAGCTGCTCCTTCGAGCAAGTCTTCCTAATGCATTCCGGCAAATGGAGTTATTAGGCTGAGACTGAACTAACCCGGACGTTAAAGGTGTTTATTCCGTTCACTTGAACACTTGGCTTACTCAAAATCGATCACAGGAGCAACGTATAGGTTTCACTCAAAAAAAAATATATTGAAAATATGTTAACACATTATTTAAAAAATAATGATCTTAGTGCTTAAGGGATTTTAATTTTATTTATTTTAATTTCTCAGTGCACTTTCTATCAACAAGCATCGCACTTTGCCACTGACATCAACTCAATCAGTTTTCCCAAATATTTCCTGCTAATGCCTTGCTAAGTGACTGGCAATTCTTTACCCATATTGCCGCCGCATCCTGCATCCTGACAGTCTAGTATCCATCAGATGTTAAGAGCTGCACATAAACGGCATTAGGAGACTGGTAGAGCTTAGATATGAGTCTCAAGTGCGCCGCAAACAGCTCAATTTTGAAATCCAATTCCCTGGGGTGGATAAATGCGTTAGGCAATTTGTAAATGTAACTAACAGATACAAATCTGCCGAGAATGCGTGGCCGGAACAGAAGAAAGCGAACTGGAGCCGAGGCACATAATCAAAATTAAAATAAGAATCTCATCGCTCAGCCGCAGACACGGAGGCACTGCGACCCCGGGAGAGATACATTCTGGCAGATATGACACTGGGAACAAACGACCCAAACAAATTACACTTTTTCCCCCGCTTTATTGTTGGCAATTTATTTGCAGCTAAATTGAAATACACACCATTTACCTGCAGACAACAACGCACAGCCGCTGACTCCTGTGACATTGACAAACGGACGAGGGGCCAAGTGGGTTGGGTTGGGCTTGGATGGCCTGGTCTAGAATCCAGATCGTGACATCATCTCCTCGTGGCCGGGGACAGGAGCTGGTAGGGCACTTTTTTGTTTCTTTGAAGCCAGCAACCAATTCCATTAAAAATATCAGATTCGATCATCGTGTTAATTAAACTTGGTCGAAATAAAAACGGGGTTTTAAGCCGGCAAAGGGGTTCCACCTACTAGATACCCTTTTAAACATGTTAGGAAATTTATGTTAGTCTCTTGTTTTTTATTATCATATATATATTAACTTCTAAGGAGAAAAAATGGCTTGACTTCAAAGTAAACATTTCCGTAAGAAATCAAAATATAAAAGCTAACAAAAACGACATCGCAGGGACCCCAGTTGAATTTGAGGTGAAATTGGAAAATAAAAAGGACCACATATCCCTACTTCCTGTGTATATACCCCAACTGAGCTACCAAGTCCGACGCTCAATTGGCGTGTGGAATGAATGGGGCGGGCAGCAGGCAGAGTTTTTGATTTTAATTTAGATAAAGTGCGCTATGGAAATCAGTTTCGCTGTAACTTTCCCGGCTTATCCGCGCTCCAATCGGCCCCAGACAACTAAACACTCCATAAATACAACTACGGGAGTGCGCGGAAATCGGAGGCGAGCTTAAGGTGAGCTGTAAATTGCACGCTTTCATGTAGATAATTAATCAACGCGAGCATTCGGCAAGTGGCTGGGCTCCGAGGTGCGCTCCTTGTTGTGGAGAGTTCCACTTTCGCGCTGAAGATTTCGGTTTTGTGGCGAATGTAAATGCAGTTTTATGCAAATTTATTTCTGATCTTATCCGTACAATTTTAAGTTCACAAAGCTAACGCTGAGCATTGTGCTGTGCGGGGCTGAGATTTATTGCTGGCGCCATTTTCGGAGGCGTTCGCGGAAGTCAAATCAATTATACGCCCTGTTGGCCACTCGATGCACGAAAGGAAATTGAAATTATTTCGATATAAATTAATGCAATTAAACATTCGGCTAAGCTCGTTGAGGGATTAGGCTGGAAATCGCAGCCAATAGAGTTCAAGTGGAAAATCAGTTATAAAATTTACGAATTTACGTTTAATTTTATTGCAATAATGCCATTTGACTAAATGTAATGGTCTGCACCGCACATAATCCTTTGCTAATGTCAAGATTGAACAACAACGACGAAAAGAAAATGTTGTTGAACTACAATTTTGTTACAACAAAAATATTTCTGGTTTTTAATTCGTCAAAAATCATTGGCTAAATTGACGGCTTAGGTATGTAAATATAAATGTTTTTCATTTTGCTGAAATGGATTGATTCTCAATAATTCAATTACAAACTGAAACGGCATGGAAGTACCTTCCTTTCTTGTTGTTGTTTGTAATCAAAGTTTAAAATTTTTATTTCCTCTGTTGTTTTTTTTACATTTCTACCAAAGCTATTCTTGCAAATCTCGATCAAATGGTATTCCCCTTGAGTTGCAATATACTATTTCTCTCAAGTTACCTAAATACATTTATAAAGTACACATTTTCTCCACATATTTGTCTGTTTGGTTTTAGCTATTTCTTACTTGTGCTGCCAAAAAAATAATAATAAAAAGCAAGATTAAAAACTAACTTAGTGAAGTCTATGTGTTTATGGTATACCCTTGCATTAAAAATTAACTAAGTATTTAATTTTGTTCAATATTCAGCGATAGTTTTATAAGACAATTTCTTCCACAAATCAAATTTTTAAATAATCATAACTAAGCCAAAAAGGCATTAATTTCAATTTGGAAAGCTTTTCTAAGTTAGTTTATCTAAGTTAAATAAATCTGCATACTCCATTTAATATTAAAAAGAAATACAATTTTAGCCAATTTTTGACAATTTTAACGATGTAACCCCTTATAAAATTTTGAAAAAAATTTGAAAAAAAATTTTCCTGTCTGAGATGGTTAGATCGATTCGACTTTTCATGCTGATCAAGAATACATATGATTTATAGGGTCGGAAATGACTCCTTCCCAGCGTTACATGCTTCTGACCAACCTGCAAGGGTATTAAAAACAATCAACTTTTACTACGATGAAAGCACTCGAAATTCAATCGCCAAAACAGCTGGGACCTGGACAGAGTAACTTTGGACCTCCTCCACGTGCATATCCAAGAGCGTTTGCCATTGCAAATGGGAAAATATTTAAATGTAACTCAATTTCAAACGCAATATGCGCTCTGAACCACTTCGGAGAGCGTAGAGCGTGTCCTTGTGCCGTAATACAAGATATTTTGATTTGATTTATTTATAAGTTCAATTTGTTCACATTATTTTTCCAATATTAAGCTTTGATGCGGATGCAGTCGAGTCGAGTGCCGTCCACTGGGGAATGCAAACGAAATCAAATCAATTTGCCAGTTGGAAAGTGCAAACCGAATGCCAAATGAAGATGACTAATATTTGTAGGGACGGTTGCGAGAATCTCCCAGCCCCTGTGGAATTTGTCAGAGAAAAAGGACACCCAAGGACGGGAGTCTTCTTCCACACATCGCAAAATGTTATGTCCTTTGCATTAACAACCTCAAGTTTTCCTTGTCGAGCTAAAGAACTTGCTGGAAAAGTGCAAGCAGAGGCACAGCACACAATTGCCGGCGAAAATAAAAGAAAGAGGGAATTTTTTGTGTGCTGTTTCTTCAGTTGCTGCACATAATTACATGAAAAGAAAATTAGTGTCGAGATTCGCTTTGAGCGCCTCTCCAGGTGAAAACTTTTAATGAGCAATTTTCTTACAAATTCCCAAGTGTTGCCGCATTTAATTTTTTAATGAAAGAATTTCTTTCAACTTTCCCTGCCAGCCGCCACAGCCACCGCCACCGCCTGGTGGGTGAGAAAATCTGACAGGTGAGATTTCAATTTCGATTTCCACCGCCTCCTTACTCAGTTCTTCAATCAGCATTGGCATCGTTTAGGATGACTTTGGGCCGTAAGGCTGCCTTCTAGGTGTTTGTTTTTATTTATCGACGGCAACAAGGCGGAGAGAGGATGAGTGTTCGGACCCATGTTAATGGCCGATTGACACGCCACTTGGCCCTGATGGGGCTTTTAGCCTGGCTCGCACTTGACGCTGCTCCCCGAAAACAGACGAAATGCTCGGCTGCTCCACAGGATTAATGGCTGGGGGAAAAGTGTTCGGTTGGCGATTCCCACACTCGCCGAACGAGGTGCTAACTGAGCGTGCTGATTGCTGCCATTTTTGATAAGGAGTCCGCATTAATATTTCCCTTGCGTTGCTTGGCACAGTTTTGTCCAGACCACTGATGCTCACCTGCTTAAATGGCCCATTAACACCACTGACTTCACACCTACATACATACCTACATATTGCTAAAAATTTAACCAAAAAACAATTCTATTTTGCATAAAAAATAAAATTGTGTGAATTTTTGTAGATAAGCAATGTTCCTACAAAAACTATAGGGATCTTCCAAAGAACAGAACGCAGTGTGCCTGAAAATTACTTTCCAATTCTTTTCAAAATTTTCAGCCAACGAAATTCAAAATTAAGTTTTAAATAGTTAAAAACAAACTAAAATTTCATAAATCTGTAAAATTTCCTCTTTCCAAACCAAGAAACCAATCAAAAGATGGCCGACTCCACAAATCTCTTTAGATGCCGCAAAGTTGTGATTATAGTATCTGAGGGACCCACACTATTCTAATGGAACGATTCCAGCTGGTCAAGTCTTCTGCCCCTTGGACAGGCAAATAAAAGACAAATTTTGGTACATTTCCGTATTCATAAATCTGCTGGGAAACAACTTTGAATGGCCACGTCCATAAATCGACATCTCACAGAATTGGACGGAATGTGGGTGGTCGTGAGCTGGTCCAGAGGCTACCCTCCGACTAAATCAAGTGTCTGTTCGGTGTCAGTTTAATTGCAAACGTAAATTGGATGCTGTCATTTGCTACGTTTTCATTTGTTCGAAAGTTTCCCAGGCCCGTTTGCTCCTGCTGCTGCTGCTGCTGCTGCTCCCTGAATTCATGAAGCACCCCTGGCAATTTCCATTGACTTTTGCTGCCATTTGTACTGACGGACATTTCTGGCATCTGCTCCGACTGCAGCAACTGCAACTGAAATCTGGCCGGAGAATGCCAACGCTGCACAAATCCAAATCCCAGTTTTGTTAATTGGACTCATTTTGGTTGCTAGCAGCTTGTGTATTTTCAAATGACATTTCTGACAGTCCCTGGAAAAGAGAAAACTCATTTATTGTGCGGTGTCTTCGTCCTCGAGATGACGCTCGGCTCCCTGGTCCATCCGAAACGTCCAGTCGAAGATCCCGTCGTTGGTGTACTCGTAGCGTTTCATCAAATCGAGAAATGATTGTCGTATAAGCGGATAATGCGGCTCCTCCTCGAAATCCAGAGTGCGGCAGTAGCTCATATAGACTCCAAATTCGTCCGGACAACCCCGGCACAGATCCTTCAAGCGGGTGGACTGCTTAGCCTCGGCAATCCTCTCGTTTCGCTGCTTCGAGTGCCTGAACTTCATACCCTGCCAGGGCAGCCTGCCCCTAAGCATGTAGATCAGGAGATACCCCAGGGCCTCCATGTCGTCGCGGCGTGACTGCCGGCCGCCCGTCATCGCATTGATAGAGGCGTAGCGGGCGGTGCCCACCAAGTAAGAGCCGGACTTCGGCGGGACGTGCCTGTGTGCCTCCTCGTTCCAGAACTCCTCGGACAGTCCGAAATCGATGATGAACAGCTGATTTTTGAGGGCTCCCTTGCCCATTAGGAAGTTGTCCGGCTTGATGTCACGGTGCACGATGTTATGGGTGTGGACATACTGTAGGCGCTCGATCATTTGGTCTGCCAGCATGGCCACAGTTTTCACCGAAAAGCGGTGCTCGCAGAATTCGAACAAATCGTTCAGCGACGGGCCCAGCAGCTCCATCACCAGCACGTTTACATCCTGCTCGGTGAAGCAGTTGAATACCCGCGGGATGCCCAAACCATGTCCCAAAGTCCTGTACATCTTGTACTCGTTGAGGATATGCGGCTTCAGGTCATTCGTACTCTCCAACTTGACGGCCACGGGCTCCCCAGTTTCCCTGCACTCCGCCTTGTATATGTCGCCGAAGGAGCCGCTGCCGACCTTGCCGTAAACTCTATACTTCCGGGCCAAGACCGTCTGGGTCCTACATATGTAATCTTCCACGTCATTCGTCATAGTGCTCCAAATACAACTTCAAACTTGCAACTTTTTTTCGCACGCAACACAGATTTCGATTAGCAATGGCGTCTGTTATCGATAAAATTGGCTCCGATTGTCTGCATGAGCTTTAGGTGCGAATATACCAAACGGAAATACACATAACAGAATACCCTAAACTTTGAAATTTCACAAAAGTGTGAACGGCTTAAAACCTCATCAGATAAATGCAGCAAAACTAAAATTTTAAAATTAAATCATTGACAAAAATAAATCAATAGAATAATGGCCTCAGTAAATGTGATCTCCTGTTTTCCATTTTAAAAATCCGTGTTACCACCAAAGAAAGAATTATAAGTGGAGAAACTTTGATGTCGCGGAAGTTTCTGAAGCTTTCCCACTTACCCCCTGAAGTTCTTACCTAGTTAGAATGCAGTATTAGATTACAATCCCATTCTTATTTCCTATAGTGATGCTCATCTAGATAAAATCTTACATACCTGGATCTTATTTTCCGAAAACTTAAAAATAAATAGGCATAAGAAGTTTGCTGGTATGCAAAATAGTTTGCAACCGTTTATTTAATGTGTCGTTTAGGCTCTTAATTATTTTCGCAAATGCAACATATTGCATATGTAGGTCCAGAGTCCTGGAAAGGGACGAAAAATTAAAATTAAGAAAATGAAAACTATATATTTAAAACTTACTGTAAATATGCTGAAGATTGTCTCCAAGGCACGGTCCAGTTTGAAACTAACAAGAAATTAACCTTACAAGAACTGTAGACTTTAAATTGACTTAAAATACCATACCTCAAAAAGGAGACGGTGGCTTAGGACAAGCTGCCCAGCAGAATACAGGATTACGGGTATATAATTGATTACCTGTAATAATTGGAGGAGGCTGGTAGGGAAAGAACATAATATGCGGAGTCTGCCGAAGGGATGCGCACGGGGATCCCATACTGCGATTTCTCCTGAACTCCTTCAGGAGTTCCCGCTTTAGATCCTCCACAAAATTCTTGCGGCTGGTTGACACCTGGTTCCAGCCCGGCATCATTTCTCGTGTATGAACTGATTCTGGGGAGTTATCACATGCAGTATTTTCACAATTTGGATCAGTTAAGCACGGGGGACGTGTAGAATTTGGCAAGCAAACTAGTTGCATGCTCACCAGACTGCATTGCGACTCACTCGCCGAGGTGTCGGGGTATTTATTTGGAAATAAGGGTACACCACATAATCTAGTAGGTTGTGGGGGAGAACTATTAGGCTTTTCCCCCGGCCAACTGCAAGATTTTGGTATCAATTCACTTTTTCCTTCCACGGTCAAGTTGGCGATGTTAGATTGGGCTTTGTGACACGAGGGTTTTTCCATATTGTCAATTTCTTTTTTTGCGTTACAGCAGGGACTTGCTTCACCAATATTTGAGGTTTTCGCAGAGCTGCCAGTATCTTTAACATTAATTTTAATGCTTCTTGCAGAACTGCAATATTTTGGCTTAAATTTAATTTTTGGATCTGCGGCCAAGTTGTCGCATTTTTGGCTCTTGGGTTCTTCCGCATTTTCACTTTCTCTTTTTGCGTTGCTGCAAGGACATACTTCAGGCATATTGGAGTCTTTTCCATTACTGCAAGAACTTGTATCATTAACTTTGATGTTTTTCGCAGAACTGCAAAGTCTTAGCTTCGATTCAACTTTACGTTCTTCGCTTAAGTTGTCGATTTTACATTGGGATTTTTGGCGCATCGGATTTTCCATATTTTGAATTTCTTTTTTGGAGCTGCAGCAAGGTCTGATTTCTATGCTGTGTCTAGAAAAATAATGGCTTTTATCACTAATTGTAGTGCTATTTTCAGAAGGGCAAGGACTTTCAAAGTTGTTTATAGAACACTTCCCAGAACTTATCTTAGATAGACCGCTGCTAGAGCTATTAATATTCAAGCAAACCTTTTTGTTTAATGTCGTCCCGTCTAGCTTGTTATTTGATGTTTTTAGGCTAGACTTCATATTTAAAACGCGTTGGATCATAGGTGGCCTCGAGCTCAATTCAATATTATTTGGTAAGCATAATCCTGGACGCGAGGGTCTGCCACTGTTGCTCTCAATGCAATTATGATTAGATTGGTGGGAACTACAAGACTTCTGGGTTAGGCTCCAATTGGCGCAGATACGACGGCGGGGTTCAGTGCATCCTACCTCCGAAGATATACTTTTACTAATTGTTGGGGTCTTTGGGCACGTCTCAATGCCTTGCCGCTTGATTTGAGTTGGATTTGAAACTATGACTCCTCGGATGCTGGAATTTTCAGAACTGCTCGACGTTGAAGAAGAACTATGGCAGTAGGAGGGCGTTGGAGAAAACCGGACACTTCTAAATTGGTTTTCCTTGAGGATAGCTGGTATTGGTATTGAAATATTGCTTGATTCAGATCCGTCTTCACTCGAGTCGTCATTACTGCCATGGCTGCTAATCGTGTTGGATGCTATGATCTTAAGGCTGCCTGTCAAGCTGCCAGTGTCTTGACTGTTGTGACAGTGATTTTTTTCACTCTGGTTGACGGGTTCATTTCTCTTACCATCATTGTTCAGACTGCAATTTCCGCTGGATATCCGATATAACTTTTGTTCGCCGTGATCAGACTTGGAGCAACGGTTTGAGCAAAAAGTGGTACACGTGTTGAGCTCATCATTCTCATTCCTACACTTTCCCCTAAAGACTGTCGGATAGTGACTTCCTGATCCTATTTTGCTAATACACCTTCTAGTTTTAATACACACAGAAATGCTTTCTTTTGGCTCGGAGGTGGAATTAATTTTAGTTTTTTTTGAAGCACCGGAGTCACTTTTTTTAGGACCAGATCGGCCTTTTCCCTTCTCTTGGTCATCTTGACATTGATTCTTACTTTTTTTCTTTTTGCCTTTGAAGCTATTTGATCGTATGAAGTTTTTTTTAGACATTTTAAGAAAACCAGATATTTTCTGCTTAATTGATCTTGACGGATGATTACATTTTACCTCGTATAGTGATACTCGAGGCTTAAAAGTCGTCCTCTTTTTAGCACAGTCTGATTGTGGAACGACATGCTCGTAACTCGAATCCGAGTCTATATCATTGAGATAAGCCCACATTGTTCGTGACCTCTTCCTTTTAAAGGGTATATTCAATGAGAATGGCATTGGCGAAGGGGTTGCACTTTTCCATATTCTATGTGGTATTTCCGAACCGAAATCGAACAATTTCTTTTTATTTGAAGAGATATTTAGATTACTTCTCCGCTCATTTTGATCATATAATTTCGACGACGAGATATTACCGAAGCTTACTGAAGGTTCACTTACTAAATTTCTCTGCCGGCGGGGTATTTCATCATCTTCATCGATGCTAAGATGGTAATTACTGAGAGGTACTTCTTTTCTAATGTATTTTTTGAAAGGTTGTGGAATTTCTTCTAAAAGGAAATTTGGTTTCCTTTTCTCAGGAGTTCTTCGAGGCACTGTAAGATTGAGCTTAGGATAATTCTCATGCATTATGTGGGAACCGTGACTTAAAGTTTGCCTGGATATTCTATTATTATGTGCCGACATTTCTCTAGACTTTTTGTAAGGAGCAAAAATTTTTTCTAGGTAGGATTGTCGCCTGGAGCGATTTCTATGACAACTTCCGGATTCCCTAGAGCGATTTCTATGACTTCCTGGTTTATGAGAGTGGCGGCTTTGTATGCCCGGCAAATCAGTCTTATAATTCCTGGATTGGTTAATTGAGTAGCCTTTATCCCTGTATATCTTATAATCGCTTCGAATCTTGCCTCTTGGCTTCGGAGATATTATGGGCGGTGACCTGAGTCTTTTCTTACCATAGTCATAACCGAATCGTTTTTGTGGCGAATATCGAACTTTGCTGCCTTCCGTGTCTTCATAACGATCCTCGTAATCGCTGTCATATCGCTCGTTATGATAATTATCATTATAATTTAAAGCATATTCGGGTAGCATCGATCCCGAGGCTTGCCTCTGCTTCACTCTTTTAAAAATGTTGAGCTGGGATAGAGATTCCCTACCATTTATGTTTAAATCATTGCACGATAGTTCATCTGTGTAATAGGGACTGTAGTCTCTATAGGGTAGTGGTTCGTAAGATCTTTGATAAGTCCCCCGATATAGCCTTTCGTTATCGTAATAATCACGAGGACTTTCATATGAAAAATCGGTGCACAATTCAGGATCATAGCCATCTCGTGAATCATGTGCATTCTCCGGATATGTGAAGTCCCTGGATATGTGACTAGGCAGTTCATACTCGTCACTGTGATACGCTTTGGGTGAACAGCGATTGTTGTACCCTTTCTCATATGCATTATCAGTGTCATATTCTGGGCTAACATAGCGATGAGTAGAGTTCTGAGTTGGGAAATGGGAAAACGGGTCTATAGCGTGATTTTTCCACCTTGGCTTAGTCAACGAATAATGCCTGCGGCTCCCGCAATATGAAGAGTTTCTTCTTCGCCCACCAAGGGAGCGTAGTCTTGATCTAAGTCCCCTAAGTCCCCGATGACCCAAATCATCCCGGCTCTGGGCATAGAATTCGTTTTGCTTCCCAAATGGCATCGCACACTCTCTAATTGAATTGCTCAATCCTCCGCCTGGGTTCCGCCCTGCAAATGTGTTCGAATCAGTGGACGAGTCAGTGGACGCTTCGCAAATCTCGTTAATCAACTCACGCTTTCCATTACGGTCCTGGGTAATCTCGTTTCGGTGGTCGCAGTGCACTCCCCCTGATAGATCGACATTGAAAAACATTAATGTCCGCAGCCATTCGTCCCGAAGTCTGGCGGTGCTGCTCTCAAATCGGATTACGCTCTGGCTGGTTAGAGTAAATGACATTTTCACCAGCCCTGCGACTCATGCTCCCACAGTGAACGTCAGTTTAACTAGGAATTTAGTTCATATTGATTATTTGCTTGACTGTTGGCTTATATTTTTTCCGAATATGTAAGGTTAAATCAATTGTCACTACGATTTTGATAATGTTTTTGAATCTGGATAAAAAAGGGACCTGTGAACCAACCAAAGGCTCACCCAACCCGTTTCAATGTTAGCAGATCTCCCCCTTAATTGCAGGATAATCGCCTGAAATTGCAAACACAAAGGATGTGCCAACGCCGCGGCGAACGAGAACGGAAATGGGAATCAGAATGAGAATGGAATGGTGGTCATTACTTCAAGGGTGCTAGAAAATATGTTTTTAATTGCGGAAATATTTCCATTTCACAAATAGATGTGATAATTATTCAGAATGGCGCGAATTTCCATCACATTAAAATTGCAGACAATGGGGGATAGTAAAATGCAGCTAGCGGATAATGAAAATCGTGTTCAAGTGCGGAAATGCTGAAAATTATTTCAATGAAACACAACTAAGTGCTTTTTAAGTGCCCCCAACGGTGGCACAAACCAAACGGAAATGGACGCTCAGACAAGCTGGGTTGTCTGGGTGGGTGGTTGCCTGAAGCAGACGGGATAGGCCATGGAATCCTCAGACCCACCTCCATTATGAATTGCCATGTGAAGCGGCACATACTTGGTGTCAAATTGACAATAAAAATGCATTAAAAAATGTTTTTAATTATGTAGATTCTTTGGATATCCTAAAGACAACAGCTATAGCAGAGATACAAATATATGGTCGCCGAAAGTCCCCTGAAATAAAGCGGAAAGTCCCTGCAAGGATAGCTGACTAACATGTTGATGTGTATAATTTTGCAATCAAATTATGAAAATTAAATGTTTTTTTAACTAAAATAAAATTTAAAAAGTTTTAAGTAAAATATAGCAATACAAGTTTTTCTTCTAAGAAAAAGGTTTTCTTGTAGCGTTACCTGTAGCTTAGGGTAAGGAATTAAATTAAATTTGACCTTCCACCGCCCTAATTATTTAATTTGTATTTTAATAGCATATGGCTAATTGTGTGAAATGCACTGAAGGTGCTATAAAAAGGCCTCTCACCTGTTCGGTGACCAGCAGTGAAAAGGAAATTGCCAAGAGAAATGTCGTCAGCTACCGAGAAGTTCAGAATCGATTACTACCGTATCCAGATTGGCGCCTGGCGGATCCTTGGAGCCCTGGATCTGAGCAATGGCAAGTATCTGGGTTGGGCTATGTTCCTTAACGTTTTTGTGTCGATGCTGGTGCCGATGTTGCTGCTATCGCTGTTCCGCTTCGAAACGCCACTCGAGAACATCACCAATGTTAGCCTGACGATCACCTCCCTGTCCACAATCCTAAAGTTCGGCATGTATGTCCTTAAGCTTTACAAGCTGGCCGAGATGAAGGAGGTTATAGCCCAGCTGGATAGCCGGGTTAGGGGGGAGGAGCAGATCCGCTATCACCGACATATGGCCAAATACCTGCAGCGCCTTTCGAGAGTATTTTTGGCAACTTACTTGACTGTGATGGTTAACACGGGGATCTCCTTCCTGTTCCGGAGCGAACGAAGCCTGCCTTTTCCGCTGTGGTTTCCGTTCGATTGGAAACACTCGACAGTTGCGTATGTGGCAGTAGTTCTCTTTCAGGAGGTCGGCATTTTCTGTCAAGTCCTCCAGAACTTTGCGGACGACTCGTTTCCACCTCTGGCACTGTACCTTATTGCCGAACAGTGCCAGCTGCTGATCCTGCGCATATCCAGCATCGGCTGTGGACCGGCAAATCAAGTTGCCAATGAGAAGGAACTTGTGAACTGCATCCAGGACCAGAATAGGCTCTATAGGTAACTATTAATATATTTTCTATATTATATTTTAAATATTTGTTTATCTAGCTTGCTGGAGCTTACGCGAAGCTTCATAACCGGGCCCATGTTGATCCAATTCATTGTGATAGCCGCGAACATTGGGTTGACCATGTTCGGCCTGGTCTTCTACGTGGAGAGAGTACAGGATCGCGTTTACTACGTGACTTTCCTTTGGGGCATCACCTTACAGACGTATCCCCTGTGCTACTATGGCACCATGATGGCGGATAGCTTCTCAAACCTCCACTACGCAGTCTTTTGCAGCAACTGGATTGAGCAGAGCAGCACCTATCGCAGTAACATGCTAATCCTGGCGGAGCGCACCAAGCGGGGGCAGCTACTACTGGCCGGTGATATCCTGCCCATTCACCTAAGCACCTTCGCGACCATCTGCAAGGCGGCCTACTCCTTCTTCACCCTGATGCACGACAGTGTCGAGAAGATCCAGAACCTCAACAAGCCGTGAGGGTGACAGGAATACGTACATCAAAATTTAATAATTGAAGTAGAAGCAACAGTAGCACACAAACTACACTGTAGAATTACAAGTATTCAATACTCACCACTCAAATTTAACGTAGCGCAAATATGGCGATGGAAACCATTTTGGGGATCAAGGGACCGGACTTTGTCATGCTCGCGTCGGATACAATGCAGGCCAAGTCGCTCATCTTTATGAAGGATGGTAGGTTTTTGCAATATTATTTGAATCGCTACCTAAACTAAACCTCAATCCCTCAGATCAGTCAAAAGTCCATCGCCTCTCCGACTTCAACATGATGGCCGCCGTGGGCGATGGCGGCGATACTCTTCAGTTTACGGACTATATATCGAAGAACTTACATCTGTACAAGATTGCCAACGGATATCACCTGAGTGCCCGGGCTGCGGCCCACTTCACTCGCCGGCATCTGGCGGATTACATTAGGACCAACACGAGATACCAGGTGGCCATGCTGCTGGCCGGGTATGATGCCACCGAGGGTCCTGACCTGCACTACATCGACTCCTTGGGGGCAGCGCAGTCCATTAACCATGCGGGTCACGGCTGGGGCAGCATGTTCTGCGGCAGCATTCTACAGAGGTTCTGGCACGAGAACCTCACCCAGCCGGAGGCCTTTTGCATCCTGAGGAAGTGTGTGGTGGAGATCCAGAAGCGATTGATCATCAACCAGCGTAACTTCGAGGTCTTTGTGGTGGACAGCAAGGGAATGCGCAAGATGGAGGCCATCAATCCGGGATCACTGAGCAACGAGGCCCTCAACCTGAGTTGGCAGTGCACTAAAAATTAAAAAGTATACTTTAATGTACTCGGTTTTGGGCAAAACTTTCACTGCGTTGCCGCATAAACAATTCCCCGGGGATTAGTTGACGCCACTGGGCGGATGGGGATGCCGATGCGGCAGCTACATGCCATGGATGACTGCCTCCGTGTATTAGCATATGTGGCCTGTTCTCGTTCGCCATGTGAGCCATCTGTCGGAATATGTGTGTTTGCGCAACAGTGACGCAAGTGGGGCACTGGAAAAATGTTTTATAAGCTACGAGAAGGAAATGGGAATATATTTAAAAATATATAAAACCTTCTCTGGCGGCATAGGTTAAGTTTAAAAACTGTTTACATCCTTTTGTGTTTAGATTTTAAATCCCTTTTCATGTTCACCATTTAGTAATGTTCTCTCAGTGCATCCTTCACATGTATGGACTTCGTTGGCTACTGCTACATGGAACGTCAACTGCTGCGAATCGGAAGCAGAAAAGCCAACATGTCTCTATTTCCCATTTGAACAACAGTGGTCCGTCAGGATGTCATTGGCTGGGTGGTGGTGAGTCCTCGGCAAAACTCATAAAAATGAGCATGGATTCATGCAGAAATGCACTAACATAGCTCGTTGCTTGGCCGAGGTCTGAGTCAAGAGCTTTCCTAGCTGTCCTGCGATGAAGCCTGCATTCCGTGCACTTCTGCCGTCAGCGGGATTTGTTTGCTGCCATCCATGGCAGTTTCCATTGCTAATTGGCCGCACATGACAAAGTATCGCCAATTGAGCTGCTCTTCCACTTGCAGTGATCGAAACCGTGAAATGTCAACAATGACAAAGGCAAAAATGATTGTTGGAGAACGAGAACTCCTAATAGTGCTCTTTAAAGGTGTTCATTTGAATTTATAGTTGTTTTTTTTTCCACAGACAAATTCCATAATTATTTTTAATGTTATTATAATTTGCGATGAAAATTTAGAAAAATGTGGAAAATGCTCTTTATACCATATATGTTATAGTGTGCATCCGTATAATATGCAAATGCAAATACTCGTTTTTGTTGGCCACTTTACAGGCTTTCCACGTAAACTGCATGCCATTAGAAATTAATTAGCAATTTAATGAAATTGTCAAAAAAACATGGCTGAAAAATAAGCATCAACCTCACCATGCATGGCACTGATTGAAATTTAATTGATTTATGCGAAAACTAATCAAATATTAAATTCAATGGAAAAAAAAAGAGGAAAGAAAGAACATATTAACAGTTTCTCACATGCATGCCTTTTTTAAGTTTTTCAGTCGCTCTGCAAAGTTTTCCCCCAAAGTCGGAGGAAAAACTTTTGACATGCGAGCGTCTCAAATGAACGCGCCTGTCTCAGGACACCTGTCTCCTTTCCACCCACTCCGCACCTGAAGCTGTGAAATATATTCACAGCCATGTAGGGGGAAAAACTTGCTGTCTCCAGGATAATGTGCATGTAACCCCGCCGAGTTGGTGCTGCCTGGCCCCCCTTCTCTGTGGTCCTGCCGGCAATTTGTGACGTTTAAGGGCGCAACGAGGCAGCGACTTCCTGACAGGACATTAACTTTCTCACATCTTCGGAGTCGCTCCATCCGACTGTCTCGCTGTTTGCTGTTTGCGTGACGACTCTGATGATGATTCATGATGATGATCCTTGCAGTTTCCATCCCCCATACCCATTTCCCGCCACGCCCATTCTCGTTGTCATTTTTCATGGGCGTGGCGTGCCATGGCGTGGGTTAGTTGCCTTTTTCGACAGCCTATTAGTTTTTATTATTTGCTGCAATTAGTTTTTCGGCCTCGACTGCTCCGTCTCTGGTCTCTTATGACACTTTTCTGCACATTTTTCAACGGAATGAGCGTCATCTGTTGCCGCCAGCAATGTCGTACGGGATACACAGGAAGAAACTCTTCAATATTTGGGTATTAAATAATCTCTATACTATATATTTTTATGAATCACACAAATAAGACCTGACTTTTATATTTTTGCAGTTAATTCTATTAGTTTTTCCCAAGTGTAGCTACTTTATCTGCTGTTTTTCTCGCCGGCATTGACAAGAGCCAAACAATGGCCCGCTGCCGGCTGGTATCTATGATAAATTATGGCCAAAAGTCAAAGTCATCAATCAGAGGGCCATGTTTTATTTGCCGCCCGTGGCCATTTGCCATTTGTTTCGGGCCAAAGCCACTGGCATATGCAGCGGGGCAGGATACGGGGACGAAGATACAAGAACGCGCGGACAAGGACAGAGACGACGGCCAGGAAAGGATTAAATATAAATCGCAGGTGCGTAGACGGTCGACCAGGCAGACCAGGTGTCGGTGGCCGGGCGACAAGCATTTCGATTTAATTTTCATTAAAATTCAGGCATTAAATATGCAAAGGGTAAACAGCGGCTCTCCGCCTCGACCAAAGCCCATTAAAATTCCTTAAAGACTCCCGGCCACGGCACGATGACTCCGTCACTGGCCACGGCACGATGACTCCGTCACTGGCTGGGGCCAGGTGACTCCTTTTCATTCTCGAGTGCTTATTAAAATTGCAAAGGTCCAGGATTTGCGGACATTATGATGCGGTGGCTGCGAATTTATGCCGGCCCTGTCGACATCAGCTGCGCTTTCGTTCCCCGGCTGTTTAATTATGCATTTTTATCTGGAAGTCGTTCGGGCAAAGGCTGAGCCATTTTGGCATTCCGGCTGCCGCAGATGAGGGTAAGCCGCCGTCGCCACCGCCCGCTCCTTTGTCACTTGAGGTATTAAAACTGCAAATCTACGGCTTGAGTCCACTATAACCGTACGGAGCCGGAATAAGCCTTCGTTTCCTCGCTGAGCAAAGTGACAGATCCGTCCCACGCTGCGTATACGCGATTGAAAGCATATCGAGGGCACACATCCCCCACGAGTCTGCGTATCGATTTACTGCATTGATGTCACCACCAGTTATAGGAGGGAGAGCAGCATCATCGAGCTTCCACAATTGACAACTAAAGTTGCAATTACGAGCTGTGGCAATCCTTTTCATCCATAGATACACGCTTTCCCACCCACTGCCACTGCGCGGGGATTACCCAGAGTGAAGGGAAACTTCTCACGAAAAACACCTACACGCAGCCCAGCGGTTGGGGGCTTTAGTTATGCACGGAAAATGCCTTGGGGAAATTAACGAAAAAGGGAAAATGTTTCAGGGAAACCCACGTTCAATAGCTTTGTTTTCGGGACGCAGTTTACGGCACCCAGTTACCCCATTTAAAAGGTCATTTCAACAATTTTACTGAATTACAAAACGGGTGTGTTTTTCTTGGCAAAGTGGAATATATATTTATATTTTAAAACAGGATAGGGAAATAATTAGGATGTGGGCCAGTACCCAAATTTTTAAGATTAGAAATACTTTCACTGGAATTAAAATTTTGATTCACCCAAAAGCTTTTCACCTTTTAGATGAAAAATATATTGTACAATACCAACAATTTTCTAAAAAAGATATCAATCTATCATTGAAAAACCATACTCTGTTCTACTTTCGATTTTAAAGCAGAACTTTGTCAGACGAATAAAATAATTTTTATAATTTCCAAAGAACAAGATAATGCTTTCCCATCACGTTCTCTTTACCACTGGCACCACTATCATGGCCTTGACCTTCGACGGCGGAGTCGTGATCGGAGCGGACTCGCGCACCAGTGCCGATGGCTCAGTGATGAACCGCGTCGCCGACAAGCTCACTGAACTCACGGAAAGGATCTACTGCTGCCGCAGTGGAGCTGCTGCCGACACCCAGGCCTTAGCCGACCTTGTGTCCAACAATCTGAAGTACCGCGGATGCACCGGCAAGCCAGTGGAGGTATTTCGTGCCGCCTGTGAGTTCCGCAACTACTGCTATAAGAACCGCTTGAACACGCTTGCTGGGATCATTGTCGCTGGCTGGGATGAAAGGTGCGGCGGCCAGGTGTACAGTATTCTGCTGGGCGGGATGATGAAGCGCATGCCCTATGCCGTTGCCGGCTCCGGGGCGCCCTATATCAAGGAATACGTGAGAAATCATTACAAGCCCGGCATGAACGTGAAGCAGTGCATCGAGTTGGTGAAGACAGGCATCGAGGCGGGGATACGATTTGATTCCAGTTCGGGGGGAGTGGTGCGCATTGGAGTCATCGATAAGGATGGCATCAAGCGATACTTATTTCACAATACAACTTCCAGTGAATCCGATGTTTCCAGCTGTCAGAGCTTTGCCTCTTTTATTTCTAGTGAATACGAGGATTCAAGCTCATAGAGCTTTGTATTTTCTAGTTCGAATTTTCCTTATGGTGTTTTTATTTATTTTTTATGACGTTTTACAAAGCTGTTGATGCTGGTTTGAAATTAATCATTTAATGTTACATTTAAATCAAATAAATAATGTAAACTTATTTTCTTTCTATAAAAAAATATATCTAACTTCGGAAAGGCAAAGTTGCAGTTTTCTATTACATTAAAATTAAAATTAAAATATTGGCATTCTTTGAGCCGATAGATTCATATGACAATTTTTTCTATAAATCACAATTTCATAACTCAGTCAAAAAAGCATTAATTTCAATTCGGAAAGCTTTTTTATGTTAGTTTTTCAAGTGTTAACAAATCTGCATACTCAATTTAAAATTTAAAAAAATTAAATTTTTTGCCAATTTTTGAAAATTTTAATGATGTAACCCCTTATCTTTTTTTGAAAAAATTGAAAAAATTTTAAAAATTTTATTTTCAACCGGACATAGCTAGATCGATTCTGCTGTCGATCCTGATCAAGAATATATATGATTTATAGGGTCGGAAATGATTCCTTCACTGTGTTTCAAGATCCTTACTAAAACTATAATGCCCTGAAAGCGCATAAAAAGTGTATCAAATGTTTGTCCTTTTTGTAGCTTGTTTACAAATGCCTAACAATGTGTCTAATGTATCTAAAGGATAAGGTCTCTGCCAAAATTACAGCTTGCATTACAGATGAGTTCGGCCGCGGATAAACGGCCTATAAATCAGACACTTGGCCGACGATCGCGTCAATATTCGCCTTTCATGCAACCAATTTTATTTCGCTGCGCTCGACGGGCATAAATCACGGCTCCTGATGGCCAAAACGGGGTGAGCATGGAGGATGCTGTTTCTGCAACAAAATCTCCCAGCATTAAACACCAGCGATGGCATAATTTATGGCAATGCCCGGATTCCGGGCCCGCGATGCCCGGAGACAGATGTGACATCGGCAGTGACCATCGTGACATTAATGCTGCCCTTCAGGCGTGAGCTTTCGGATGCTAATGGATGACCATCGCGAAATTAAAGAGTGCGTCGCTGTTTTAATTCTGAGGCTTAAAACATCCACAATATATGTCTAAGTATAATTTCATGCAAGTATTTCGGTTATTTGTGCATAAAAAATAATAACAATATATTTTTTATTTTCTTTCCTTTTCGTTATGTGAGTCTTTTGGAATATTTGAACTTATAATAATAATAATTGTTACAAATTTTATTTTAAGAGACGCCATAACGTTTAAATTATTCCTAAGCACTTAGGGATGCATTTGGGAACAAACCGTTCAATATCTGGCTATGGATTATATCTATAGAATACGGATATTATTTATTTAGACCATATACCTTTATTTCCAATTTCTTTTGAGTCAGTTTTAAGTCTAGTTTGTTGGGATGTTTTATGAAAAAGTTTTAATAACTCGCTCGGAGTGCATTCTAAAATATTTTCGCACCTCATGCCGCAGTTCCCCGCCGACAGTTGTAAGCTAACATTTTCGCTCGACCATTATTCGGCGGAAAACTTTATATGTGTCCATGGGATGCAGTCGGAGTCCCTATCCTGCAGCAGTCCCAAGTACATCCATGTTGATAATCCCACTTCACATACTTCTACCCATCCGCTCCACGCACTGAATGTGTATATATGTGTGCGAATCGAGTGAAAAAATAAGGGGGGATCGGGCCAACGGGCGACGGCATAAAAAGTTGCAGTTAAACTTTTCAGCATTTGTCAGAGAGTCAGAGGATTTGTTTGCCTTTGGGGCTGGCCAAAGCCAACATCCTGCCAGCTCCGGAGCTGGGACTTGGCCTCCATCAGTCCCGTCCGTCCATCCGTCCGTCCGTCTGTTTGTTTGTTTATTTTGCCCGTACGTCCCACTATTTGTTTTCTTTCCAATTTTGTAATTTCAAACTTTTTCTATTGATTTCTTGGCACGCATGAACACCTTGGGCAGCAACGACAGCCGGCAAAGTTGCCAAGTTCCTAGCAGACGGGGTGGGGGATTCAATTTAAGTTGAGGGGATTCCCCCGCGATGACCATGCGTGGCTGCAATGCACACAGGAAAAAGAAGAGTCCATAAAAAGAAAGCTGGAAAAATGCGAAGGAGTGAGAAAAGTTTTCAATGCACTTAACACTCTGTTCGCAGGCGAGGCAGGAAGAGGATGGCAAGAGAGAAAAACTGTCAATGGCATTGGCAACACATTTATTAATGTGTCAATCGGATTGAAGACTTGCCAGAGCCAAAAGCGAACGATAAAGTTTTCATCTGGAAAAGGATATGCGGCTACGATTACAGTTTTCTTTTCTGCAATTAAACTCAAGGATGAAGAACTATCTATCCAGTCTAAATAAAATATTAAATATTGTATTGAAAATAACCCCAAAAGGAAACCAATTCAACCAAACTAAGATTTTCGATAGGAAAAGCAGGCAGGAGAGGTATTTCTATCTGATCCCTGGCCTATGTTAATCAATTTTCCACAAAAAGAAAACAAATGGAAGCATTAGGAGCCACAAAACGATTACATGACCCGGCCGTCTCCCCTCCAATTCCCAGTCGCAGAGGAATTGTAATTATTCGAATTGTTACTCGTCGCTTGCCTAATGACTATTAGCTAAATGAAAACATTGCGTGCCGGCGACATTTTATTCGAGTGCACCGCCCGCTCCACCCAGAGCAAGGGGAACCACCGGGGACTGGAGCTTTATTTGCTATATTTCATGCCTGCCTGCACTTATCTCCGATTGTCCATCGGCCGGAGCGGCGCGAAACCGCCGACTGACTCCGGCCAATGTAATTTGGCTCGGTCGTAGCTTCGATTCCACTTTATGTTCTAATTACTTGCACAACACAAAAACGCCACTTCAATTTGAATTAGAGTGAGTGCTGGCCGCCTCCTGTTCCCGGTTAAGCCCTTATCCTGGCCACAGTTGGCGCCACAACTTTTAATTACAGCAACACAAAATTGCAGATGCAGTGCCGTGGTGCCCCTGGCCGCGGGTTCCCGGTAGCCACTTCCAATTCCATTCCTATTCGTATACCAATTCGAAATCCCTGGTACGGCCGTGCCAATGGCAAATCCAAAAAGGATATTAATTGCGCGCTGCGTAGGCGTCGCCTGTAATGGTCTATAATCGATTTAAGCACTGGCATTATGTGGCCGAGGGTCTAAATTGCAATTTCGTGTATGACAAATGGGTTTTCGGGTTTTCTGGATATTACACTCAGATCTCAAAACCGATAAAGGGTGGAAAATCGTCTGAAAAAGCTTTGGGTACTCTATCTAAGTGCTTATTATATTCAGTAAATATTAAAATTCCTATTTGAGAACATGTTAGATATCAAATTATGGACTCCCAAAGAAATTTCTTAAATGTATTTCGTTCTTTTGTGGCTCTAAATAAGGCAAATAATTTTTGCAAGTGCATTTAACTGATTTTTGTAGTTAGGCAAATCCTGTATATTGAATTTTCCACATTAAGTAAAGTTAGCTTGGCAGCCATTTTTACAATGGAAAAATCCAATCGATATTCGCATTCATCCAGAGTATCTGGCCACTATATCTTTGCGTTCTGGCCCAAGTACGCTTCCAATTAGAAGCTGTTGCGTGTAGCAATTGACCATCAAAATCAGTCCAAAGGAGACAGTCTCCCTCAATCTGCATGGCCACAAGTGTGCGGATGGCCTGGACGTGGGGTGACTCTGTGTGGCTCGATATATGTACATATGTATGGATGCAAGTTCAGACATATAGTACATATAGTGTGCCACCCAGGGCTCGTTATTGTTGCCGCTGGCTTCGCCGTCAACTGCAGCTGGTGGTGGCTGCACCACAAAATTCAACGCAATTTGTAAAATGAAATCGATTCAATTGATTGTTGACTTCGACAAACACACACGCATACAACCCCACACTCGCTCACTGACATGCATTGTGTAACATACTCACAGGCACTGGGAAAATAATTTTTTTCTATAAAAATTGACCAATATACAAATATACCAATTGTATACAATATACAATATAAAATATAAATTCTTAAGAAACTGTTCGAATGTCATAGAAAAATTAAGCACAAATCAAGTGAGTGGTATTTAAATATAATTCCTACAATTTACGAACAGCTTTAAGCCATGCAATGCCATAATGCAGCTGCCACTACAAGAAACTCTCTATATTCTTTTTGTTACATTTACAACTCCTACATTTCTAAGTGGAACAAATAAATTTCTCTCTGTGCAGGACCATCATCCTGCAATGGGATGAGTGGGAAACAAGCGGGCGAGGAGTAATGCCGGGCGACGACGGTGACAGGTGTCTGAGGGTGGACGTGTTCATATCGTTGTCGTCCTGCGTCCTGCGTCCTGTGTTCTGTCTCTCCGTGTGTGCACTGCACTTTGCTTGATTAAATTTCAATATTTACTAAAATGTCGCCGAACTCTTTCTGACAGCTCTGTAAATTTCATAACCGGAATCGACATAAAATATGGTCAACTGTGTGTAAATATAAGCTTGACAAGCGCATAAGTTGACTCAAATGGCCCGCGTTTCTTTTTTTTTATCCATCGCCTTTGGTCGCTTGTAATTTGTTATAGTTTGTCAAGTGCTTACAGCAACAAATAGGGTATAACCCTTTAGATTTAATGGATAACTGATGTTCGGATCTGCTGAAAGCATCAGATGGCTAAAGCAATTACTCAGCGGAATGGAGGACAGGATTAATGCTTTGCTTTTGCCAATCAGAGTGATTCATTTGCAATCATAATTTTGAATTACACAATTATATGAGCTCACAAAGAGAAGTGGGGACAATTTTTTCTGGTATTATTAATGGTTTCGCTTGATTGATAAATATAAGGTCATTAAACACCTAAGATAGTCAGAGTTTTTAACTGCGGACACATATAGGGAAATATTTTTAAATTAACGTAATGTAAGGTTATAAAAAAAAGTAGAAGAATCAATCAATGTCCAGTTCTGATATTGTAAATCTCGTTGGCTTTTCCTATAACTACATATCGCCTACATTTACTATATAAAGAAAACGTTCTAGACCGGGTCTGCTTTTAACATTAAGAAAAATGGATTCTGTCCTCAAGTTCGAAGAAGAAAGTTGCCAAAGCGATGAGTGAGTTCTCAGCGTATTGTGCTTCTTTGCCTTCTTACTAAAGTTATTGCAGAGACGAGTTCAAGGTGAAAGACCTCCTGTCGGAGGATGACAAGCCTGTGGAGAAACTATCCTACCTGAATAAGCTGTTTGATAAACTGGTCCTGGGTGAATCCTGCGAATCTAATTCTGGGGACTCGGGCATTGAGCAAATTAAAACGGATACCATTGCTCCCGAGAAAGATTATATTCAGAAATTCATTGGCAAGCCCACCGATATCTGCTGGGAAGAGGCCTCGAAGAAGGGCGATCCGGTGGGACCTGACTCTGAAATCGACTTTAAAGACATCTTCGACAATTTGAGCAAGCTGTCAGAGGTGGAGAAGAAAATCCACTTGCTCTACAGACCCTTCATATGCGTCATGGACTTCAGTTGCCGGTTCAACTTGTACGAACTGGGCATCCTGATGCCCGATTCTCGCTTCGATCCGGCCAGCCATCCCTCGGTGTCCGTGAGGCTGCACAATAGCTTTGCCCAGGTGAAGATATACGCCGGTGGTAAGATGGTGGCCACCGCCCTTACGGCAGACGTGGCCCGAAGTGCCCTATTCAAGGTGATCCGGATGGTGCAGGAGATGGACTACAAGCCGGACATCAAGACCTTCAGCAAGAACATCGTGCACGCCTCCTTCTGTATGCCGTTCAAGCTCGATCTGAATCTGATGGCGCAAGAGTATGAGGAGCAGGTGACTAGTAACCCCAAGAGGCGACCGTTCATCACCTACACCACCGAGAATGTGGGCGTAAGGTTTGCCATATTCCCCACTGGCTACGTTCTGGTCCTACACTCCAGCTGTCACAGCGAAACCAGGTCGGCCATTGCCGCCTTATTGCCAATCTTGGCAAAAGTACGAAACGGATATCCCAAGGCAGGGGAACTGCAGGGATCGCAGGAGGGTGATGTGACCTATAAGTTGTTGTGGGAAAAGAAATTGGACGAGGACAAAGAAGGGCTGTTGCTGTATTCGTGACTTAAGGCAACCTAAAGTATTTTATATGAATAGAAATAGAAATTTTATTACAACTTTAGCTAAACTATTTAGAGAACAACTATATATTTAAGCCACTCTTATCTATAAGCTAATTACTAAAGAGAAACCCTAGCTTTAATCGGAATATTATGACATTTCCAGTTTCCGGTACGTTTTGCTCTGTGAAATCCTGCGAACATTTGTCATAAAGCAAAGTTCTTTACGTGCCCTGTTTACACTCGCCGGCAAACTGGGCAACTTGTTTAAATACGTGATTTATTCGGCCGCCAGCTGCTGAGCGACCACCAAACAACCAATGACACTCCACTACAGCTAACCACGGGCAATGTTGGGATGGTATAGGACGGTATAGGGCCTAGGCCCGGGGCGAAGTTACTGCTCTGAGGAGCGAGCTCTGGCAAAAACTAAAAACAAGAAACAAATGGCCAAAGAAGTTGCAACTGAAGCTGCAACAGGCGCATACATAAATAACGAAACATTTTCGCACACTTGCCGGAACTTTTCCAGGGAAAATGTCACATTATGCGGAACAAGTTGCCGCCTTAAACACGTTTCCGACGTGCTGCAGCACCTTTCCAAGTACTTCGTAGTTTTCCGGGAACTTTTTGGTTAAAAATATTTCGGGACGTCATATATTAAGAAATTTAAGTAATTTCTAAATGGGAAATAGAAAAGAGTTCGGGAAAGATATAAATAAAATAATTAATAATGCTTTTAGGTAGGTATACTTTCAAAATTATTGTTCGTCAAGTTTTTATCCACCGTTTTCTACTCATTCTAGAATGTCATTATTTTAGACCAATATTTGTTCCCTCAGTTAAGAGTCCACGAAGAAAACTTTGTTCATTAAGTGTGCACACATCTTTCATGGCATTATCAGTGGCTTGTAATCTTCCGAATTTCATTGCTTCCACACAACAAATTGAACAAAGAAACTCCATCACATGTACCATGCACAAGAGTGCCAGGGGATATCCGATTGGGACAAAAAGAAATTACGATGGAAGAGCAAAATAATACACAATTTATCTATTTTTGAGGTAGGCAAACTTTGGTGGCCCTAAGCGCTTTTTGGCCAAAAATTTTTGGAGAAAAACCACAAGAAAGCGAAGCAGGAAAACTACCGATACGATACGATGGCGATGTGCTGATGTGGTGGCAGCAATCGGGCGAGGGAATCCGGGGAATCCGATTAAAAAGTTGAACCATCAAAGTTTAAGAAAAGGAGGCAAGAGATAGAGGGACTTGCGTTTTATGAATTATGCATTCTTGCCCAGGGACTTTTTGCTTCAAAGCTAAAAATTATCCACTCGCCTGGCTAACGAAAAGGGTTGCGGTTGCCTTTGAAGATTAGACAACTTTGCCAGAGTAACTGTTTTCGCATTTATAAGAGCCCATAAACTGCATAAGCAAAGAAACCGTATTGAATTTGAAATGGTCTCTGTCCAGGAACTTTCCCTCTCCCATAAGGATTTAATAACAGTGCGAAGTGTCACCAGATAGTTGCCATTTTCCGTTCTCTTCCGTCTGCGGTCAACCGCAAAGATTTTACACTCAAAAAGGTGTGGCAAGTGGACCTTTGCAATTTTAATAACTACTCAAAAGTGGCAAGCTCGTTCGTTAACCAGCAGGAAAGGACAGGTCGGGACACAGTCTCTCAGGGCTGCAGCGAGAGCTGCACTAAAGGACTTTTTGCATATTTAACAAACTGGAATTTAAATGAAAATTAATCCCAGTCCAGAGGCTGTGGCTGCCCCCTGTGCCCACAAATGTGTTTGCTTTGAAAAATGAAACTGCAAACGTATAATTGCTTGTGGAATTTCTCACGTAAATGATGCGTTTACCTTGCAAATCGGAAAAACATACACAACTTTTCAATTACGCCGGGCTGACGAGGTTCTCGGGGGAGGGAACTGTTCACAAAAAATAATGCCAATGCTTTCAAAAATATCCTATATCATTCCACTTGTCCTCTGTCAATAAAATGCGTATTTCTTTGGATTTGGGGGTGGAAATACATAAATCTAAAATTCCAAGCGCCAATAAATTTTCATTTTGATAAACCCCCATAAGCCTTTTCATGGCCGAAAACAAACTTCTGTGATTTATGAAGTTCTCGGCTACTGCTCGACTCCTTGGGCAATAAAACACAGAGTCCCATCACTGCCATCTATGGACACGATACAAAACTTTTGGTTTACGCCGAGGTCCTCCCGCTCCTTCCGCTCATTTTTGAGCTCATAAGTATGCCGATTTTAAAGACTCAATTCTCACCACCGAAAAATAAAGAAGAATCACTAATCTTTATGAACCGAACGAGTGTTTTTCTGGTCATAAAAATCTAAAAGTTTTCTCGCAAATAAACCGAGGCGTCGATGCGTGCATTGTATTTTTAGTGTTTCAATAAAAAAATCAAAACAAAACGAACTTCAATAAAAACTGTTCATCTGTTAATACAATTTTCATAAAAATCATCCATTTAAATTACAATAAAATTGGGTTTTTTCGCAGTTCGGTCACAGCTTGTCCTGATGTAAATCCATAAACAAAATGAGACATGTTCGCCCTCTAATGTTGCTGATTTTCGCATGCTGCGAGGGTTAGATTCCTATAACGACGGGGGACATGTCATCATGCCTGACATTTGCGTCAGCTGGCGATCAAAGTCAAATTAAATTGAAACAACTTTTCGACGTGGGTCCTTTGCCGCACATATTGCGCATGGAATATGATACTCGCTGTGAACAAAGGGAATTGTTTAATGCCAATTATGGATTTCGTTTTTTGTCGGCTTGCCCACTGACCAAATAAATTGAGCAAAAAAGCCAAATAGCTAAAGCTAAACAAGAACCACTGCCATAATTTTGTTAATGGCATCCATGCACAATACATCCGATTTCTAATCCCATGATTATTCGGGAATTTATTCACAAACGTATTTATCTTATTTGCATTTACATTAATCGATTGACTTTAGGCTCCATCCATTCATTTATTAATGTGTTAATTAGCGCAATTACTGCGCCGGCCAACACTGCGTATGCGCGATGCCCCAAGCGTTGAGAGGTAGTTTCCTATTTCAGTTGTCTAGATAATGTCGGCCACTCGATACAACCTGCGAAGGAAGGCCTATAGATGGTTTATCCGTGGTTCTTCGCTCTGTGTTTACTTTTCCTGCTGTTTCCTCGATCTGGGCTCATTCCGGTATGTTGAAGGGGATGAAAGGCTGCGAAAACATAGCACCTTCTGGCAGTGGACCGCCATAGCTATGTGCATCAAACTGGGCCTGCTCTGGCTGGAGTTCCCATACGTTCTGGTATGCATTGGATTCTTGTACTTGTTGATACTCGGAGAATCTAGTCAATTTACTGAAAACAATGCCTACTACTGGATGAACCTGGTCGCCATGGTCGCAATGTCCAGTATATCTACCCTGCAACTGCTGTGGCTCAGCCATAGCTCCGCCTACAGTTCCCTTGTGGTGTCTGTAGTAAATCGAGTCCTTCGTATAAATCGCATTGTGCTTAGGAAATTCGGGGATGATCAATTCCACTCTGACGACTCACTGGTTCTGCTCTTCCTGCTGAAGGTGGTGCTGACGATACACCACATTCTGGCTCAGTATAGGCCACACGAAAAGAACTTGATAGGTGTTCGATATCATACCGTGAATGTGATTCTTTTCGAGATATTTTACTGCTCCTACTTGCTGTATCAGTTGCTCTTTCTGGGCTGGCAGCGGACCTTACTGGCCTTCCTGGAGTCCTACATCGCACTTGTACAGGATCGCGGTTCTCCAAACTCGGATTACTACCGCAAGGTGATAGATGTATTCGACATCTATACCCAAATGGCTGGTATACACTTCAGGGTGACCAGTGCTTGGCTAAGGGTTTCCTCGATGATGTTTATCAGCGTGTACTACACGGCCCACGAGGCCACCTATACCTTCTACTGTCTGTTCGCCATGTCTGAGATACCCTTACTCACCCGAGCCTATCTGGTGATTGTGAACAAAGTCGGCACTTGTCTGCATCCACTCATTGCCGTTCTGCTAATAGGTATGGCTAGCGATCGATTGAAGCACTTCGAGGCTCAGCTCTGTGAGAGAATCTTTCTTATTGAGTTGCTGCACTCAGAGGACAACGTTTTGATCCTGCAACAGTTTGCCAGACTCATCGGCTGCAAGGTAAGTTATTAAATAAGAATAAATACTTTTAAAATTAAATAACCTAGAGTTATTCTTTTCAGCACCAGAGCTTCCTGCTGCAACAGCACTCATTTCCCATTCGTAATTTTATGTGGAACCGGGGCTCCATCTGCGATCGTGATCTGGTCTTTGATATCTTCGTTTATCTCATCATCAATGCCACTACGTATCTGCAGTTTTTGATTGGTGATAATACCAGCATATGTGAAGAAGGGCTGTGAATTAATAATATTTTTAATATAAGATAATAACACAACCGGAAATTATTTGCAGTTGCAATTGAATCGATTATAATTAAGCCTAATGACAATTTTATCCACAATTGAAAGATAAAAAAAACGCATAACTAAGCCAAAAAAGCATTAATTTCAATTCGGAAAGCTTTTTTATCTTAGTTTTTCAAGTGTTTTTAAATCTGCATACTCAATTTAAAAATTTAAAAAATTAAAATTTTTTGCAATTTTTGAAAAATTGAACGATGTAACCCCTTATCTTTTTTTGAAATTTTGAAAAATTTTGAAAAATTTAGTTTTCAACCGGACATAGCTAGATCGATTCTGCTATCGATTCTGATCAATAATATATATGATTTATAGGGTCGGAAATGACTCCTTCACATCGTAACAAGCTTCAGAACTAAAATTATAATACCCTGCAAATATAAAAATAATATATAAAAATGTGCAACTAAAAATATAAATCATTTCAAGGCTTACTTTTATCCTTCAAGCTTTCTGTTTTATTATATTGCTCACATTACTACAAATCTTCGGCAAAAGGAAAGTCCTTGTATGCTAATTGATAAATTAATTATAAATGAATAGCAATATCAATCTAAAACTTAAATATTAACAAGAAAGGCACAAAAATTTGGGAACCCGATATTTTTATACTCTTGCAGTGAAAATTGGTCATAACTAAGCCAAAAATGCATTAATTTCCAATCGGGAAACGTTTCTATGCTAGTTTTTATCAGGTTAATAAATCTGAATACTCAAATTAAAATTTTAAAAAATTTGATTTTTTGCCAATTTTTGAAAATTTGAATGATGTAACCCCTTATCTTTTTTTCAAAAAATTTCAAAAATTTCAAAAATTTTAATTTCAACCGGGCATAGCTAGATCGATTCTGCTGTCGATCCTGATCAAAAATATATATGATTTATAGGGTCGGAAACGACTCCTTCACAACATTACAAGCCTTGTACTAAAATTTAAATATCCTGAAGGTTAAAATAATAAAGTTATAAAAATAAAAAATGTAGCTGTAGTTGATAGGTCTAAAATATATAAGGAAATATATATCAAAACAAAGAGCACCTATAACTCCAACAACTCTTGTCCTTCCTTGTCCTTTAGCATTTCCCCGAACTCACTGTCGAAAATTTCAAAACAACTAGCTTAGTCATAAGATTGATAGTTTAGCAGAATATTTCAACTGATGGATGGTTAAATAGAGTATAGCAAAGCGTAGCTGGAATCAGTTCCAACATGAAGTCCTTGGAGTGCCTTACTCGTCGATTCCTGGCTGGTGCATTCTGGCTAATGGGTTTGGTACCACTGCCACCGTTTTCCCAGCCATGTTGGCTGATTCTATCTCTCGGTACCCGCTCCTGTTGGATAGTCTACATATCATATTTACTGGCCGTTGGATTTAGCTTCAAATCTGTGGCCATCGCGACTGTGGGCAATGTGGTGGGCACGGCAGTGTTCATGGGGAACTCCGTTCTGGGTCTGCTGCTCCTGCTGGAGAGTGTGCTGAAGCAGAGGACACACACACAGCTGGAGGATTTCCGCTTTCAATCAGAGTTGCAGCTGCAGCGGCTGGGGATGTTTGGAAGACGTCGCCAGGCCGGATACCTGTTGGCCTTGATAGGTACCCAGCTCGTTTGTGATCTTGTGAGAGTGGCCATCAATGTTTCGGGCGTGGTATCGCCCGTTTTCTTCATCTCCATGCCATTGTCCTGGCTGCTTCGCTTACGCTACGTGCAGCTGGTGCAGCACGTCATGGATCTGAACCAGCGATCCCTGCAGCTGAGACGCTCACTGCTATCCCTGGCCTCCGGCAACGACCTCTGGCAGCCGTATGGAGTCCTGGAGTGCCGCCAGCTCCAAACGCTCCGGACCACCTACGAGCGGATCTTTGAGTGCTACGAAACGCTAAGCGACTGTTACGGATGGGGCATGCTGGGTCTCCATCTGGTGGCTAGCTTCGAGTTCGTCACCAACTCCTACTGGATGCTCACGGGGCTGTACGAGAGCCAGAACCAGAACCTGCGGAGCCTGATCTTCAATGGAGCCACTGCCATCGATTTTGGAACTCCGATTGCCACTTTATTTTGGCACGGCGATGCGGGCGCTGAAAATGTAAGTTAAAGTATTGTTTAAGAGGTGCTTAGTTCCAGGACTTAAGTGGACAATCAATCAGCGCCAGCCACTAACTTCGATACATGAGTCTGCCGAATCAGAGCTAATTAACAGTGACAATGATGAATTGGCAGTAAGCTAAGTACTCCTAGGGTCTCCTTTCTATCAGTAGTCATGTTTCCACTGACCAGATTACAAGTCACCTCGCGTGCTGTCCTCAAGTTGCTTCACCTAGTCCTAATGGTATTCTCCCTGAGTCCCAGTCGATTGCCACGTTCGATTCTGTGGATTCGTCTGATTGTTTGGATAGCCTGGTACGTTTACATTTGCATCCGGAGCCTTACTGTCGCCCAAACGATGGATTGCGATCTGGACTGCATGCTCCGACATATGCTGACGGTGTGCCAGACGGCATCGCACTCCTTCCTAGTGGTCAGCACATTCATCCAGGGTTTTCGCGTCAGTCGGAAGCAGCCGGATGAATTGACCATCATATTTGAGGCCTCAGATCCTTGGGTTGCCTTCACGGTTCTGGGGATGCTGGCGCCTATGATTGGAGTTGAATACATGGTGTGCTCCAATGTGGCTGGCTATGAGCGTCGCGTCTGGCTTTATCACCTGAAAACGCTGCCCAGTTTCCTGGCCCTGCAGCTGCAGATAGTATCCTTTATATCAGAGGTAATGGAGGTGAATATCCGCGTTCGTTTGGCAAAGCTTCAATTGGTGATCCTGGCCAGGGAACTGTCCAGCCGTTGGCCTCAGTGCAAATACCAACCAGATAGCTTGGATCGGCAGAGCTATCGAATCGAAGCTTTAAAGCGGCGTTATAACGAACTCCATCTTCTGTACGATCGGATCAACGATAGATTCGGTGGCAGCCTGCTCATCATCATCATTGTTTTCTTCGCTGACTTTGTGTGCAATTCTTACTGGCTCTTTGTGGATGTCCGAACCACTCCGAAGCGTCGGATCAATGCCATTCTCGTCAAAATGGGATTTATTTTCAATGTAGCCCTGCAAATGTCGGCTGCCTGCTGGCACTGTCAGCAGAGCTACAATCTTGTGAGGACATTTTCTTGTACATCCTTTAATTTGTGCTTAATAAAAGGTATGTGCTTTCAGGGTCGCCAGATAGGTTGTCTTATTTCCAAATTGGTAAAACCCCAGGGTAGCAAGCGGTACAATGAGCTGGTAAGCGAGTTTTCCCTGCAGACGCTGCATCAACGTTTTGTGGTTACCGCCAAGGATTTCTTTAGCCTCAATTTGCACCTTCTCAGCAGCGTAAGTACATGTTTATATATTAGATTTTAATAATATTTATTAAGAGTATATTCAGATGTTTGCAGCTGTGGTCACATACCTGGTCATTCTTATACAGTTCATGTTTGCTGAGAGGAGCGCAAGAGGTCATTCGGGATAAGTATTCGCAAAGGCTTTAAAACGAATTTTATAATATATTATCTTAAAGATTTAGCACAGCAATTAATAGATTTAATTGTTGTTCTTGAAGTCATAAAACAATGTCCCGCAATAAAAGCTTATCGTTATAAGATTGCAAGCTGTATTTATTGTCTATAAACTAAAATTTCCACATCCCTTACCCTGTGTGGTAAGTTTGCAACCCCTAATAGAACTATTTAAATGTTCGATGATTTAATTATGAGGCAAACACACACACAAACTAAGAACTGTCTATCTTTGTCACAGCTTCCCACCGTAAGTGTGTGTAGCTGGAGAACATAACCCTAATTATTTATGCCGCCCACGACTTGGGAATGGGTCGACTCTCGGAGCTGAACAGGGCTGCGGGGAGTCGAGCTAAAAGTTAGATTGCGCAAAGTTTTATCTTCGCTTTCTTAAGCGCATTTTACAAGGGAAAAAGGATGGGAAGAAAGGATGTATGGGGGCGGAGGTGGGCAAAACTACTTCACGCATATTAAACTGACATTTCACAAGCAGAAAACTTTTTCTAATATGCAAATTCATGCCAAATACCAGGGACCAGGATAAAACAGCCGCACATCCTTGAATTAACACGTGCGAGTTCGCATTAATTTGTGTAAACTGGTGTTGGAACTGCTCGGGGTTAGGCAAAGAATATATATATATATATATATGTACTATATAGTAAGATCCGCAGATGGTGGAGAGCCGTTTTTGTCGTTAACTATGCAAATGCCGAGCCATGTAAATAATATTTACCACACTGGCAGATGCTCAAGATGTAACTGTGCCGCCACTTCTGGCCCGAATTAGCATATAACAACTGCAACAGTCGCTTATAAATATTTATAAGCCAACCGGATTAGCACTTCAGCTATGTACCTAATTTTTTTGCTTCTAATTTTTTGTTACTGACTGAGTTACTGCCTGAGTTACTAATTAGTGATGGAAAGTGGCCTTTTATAAGAGAACGCAACTAAGAAAATTATTATCTTTTTTTTGAGAACGTTGAGCATAGGGTTTTATATTTAATTGGTAATTTATACAGTGACTTGTTACAGTCCCTTATAATTTGTATAATACTAAGAGTCTAAATCAACCAGAATGGTATTTAAGCTAAAAGGAAATTGGATACACATATTGGACAATGATGCTGCTGACATTGTTCTGCGTTCTATAAGGCTGTACTCATCTGCTAAATATAGTTCCACAATTTTTAAATATAGTTTTTCGATTGCTACTCTACGTTCTCTCTGCTGTGAGACCTAATCCCAAATATTATTGAACTAATGTCAAACCTTTTCTATATATATATATTTTATATATATAAATAAATCTTATATATCCTTGCAGCTTGCAATTGAATTAAAGGATCGAATTGAAAATTGATTCAACTAAGCTTAAAATATTCGCATTCTATGAATAGATATATCGATATTTTTATATGACAATTTTTCCGAAAAATAATACCTTAAAATATTCATATCTAAGCCAAATAATCATTAATTTCGATTCGGAAAGCCGTCCTACGTTAGTTTTTATAAGGTTAATAAAATTGCATACTCAATTTAAAATTTAAAAAAATTTGACTATTTGCCAATTTTTGAAAATTTTAATGATGTAACCCCTTTCCTTTTTTTTGAAAATTCGGAAAATTTTGAAAAAAATAAATTTTAGCAAGACATAGCCAGATCGATTCAGCTGTCGATGCTGATCAAGAATATATATGATTTATAGGGTCGGAAATGACTCCTTCACTTAGTTTCAAGCTTCTGATTGGAGCTAAAATACCATTTTTTCAGTGTATATTTATGTATATTTTTATGACATTTTCTTCGGCAAATCAAATTTTAAAAAACTCATAACTCAGCCAAAAAAGCATTAAATTCAATTCGGGAAGCTTTCCTATGTTAGTTTTTGTTAGATTAATAAATCTGTATACTCAGTTTAAAATTTAAAAATTTTAGATTTTTGCCAATTTTTGACAATTTTAATGATGTAACCCCTTTCCTTTTTTTGAAAATTCGGAAAATTTTGAAAAAAATAAATTTTAGCAAGACATAGCCAGATCGATTCAGCTGTCGATGCTGATCAAGAATATATATGATTTATAGGGTCGGAAATGACTCCTTCACTTAGTTTCAAGCTTGTGATTGGAGCTAAAATACCATTTTTTCAGTGTACATTTATGTATATTTTTATGAAATTTTCTTCGGCAAATCAAATTTTAAAAAACTCATAACTCAGCCAAAAAAGCATTAAATTTAATTCGGGAAGCTTTCCTATGTTAGTTTTTGTTAGGTTAATAAATCTGCGTACTCAGTTTAAAACTTAATTTTTTTAGATTTTTGCCAATTTTTGACAATTTTAATGATGTAACCCCTTTCCTTTTTTTGAAAATTCGGAAAATTTTGAAAAAAATAAATTTTAGCAAGACATAGCCAGATCGATTCAGCTGTCGATGCTGATCAAGAATATATATGATTTATAAGGTCGGAAATGACTCCTTCACTTAGTTTCAAGCTTCTGATTGGAGCTAAAATACCATTTTTTCAGTGTATATTTATGTATATTTTTATGAAATTTTCTTCGGCAAATCAAATTTTAAAAAACTCATAACTCAGCCAAAAAAGCATTAAATTCAATTCGGGAAGCTTTCCTATGTTAGTTTTTGTTAGATTAATAAATCTGTATACTCAGTTTAAAATTTAAAAATTTTAGATTTTTGCCAATTTTTGACAATTTTAATGATGTAACCCCTTTCCTTTTTTTGAAAATTCGGAAAATTTTGAAAAAAATAAATTTTAGCAAGACATAGCCAGATCGATTCAGCTGTCGATGCTGATCAAGAATATATATGATTTATAGGGTCGGAAATGACTCCTTCACTTAGTTTCAAGCTTGTGATTGGAGCTAAAATACCATTTTTTCAGTGTATATTTATGTATATTTTTATGAAATTTTCTTCGGCAAACCAAATTTTAAAAAACTCATAACTCAGCCAAAAAAGCATTAAATTCAATTCGGGAAGCTTTCCTATGTTAGTTTTTGTTAGGTTAATAAATCTGCTTACTCAGTTTAAAATTTAAAAATTTTAGATTTTTGCCAATTTTTGACAATTTTAATGATGTAACCCCTTTCCTTTTTTTGAAAATTCGGAAAATTTTGAAAAAAATAAATTTTAGCAAGACATAGCCAGATCGATTCAGCTGTCGATGCTGATCAAGAATATATATGATTTATGGGGTCGGAAATGACTTCTTCACATAGTTTCAAGCTTCTGATTGGAGCTAAAATACCATTTTTTCAGTGTATATTTATGTATATTTTTATGAAATTTTCTTCGGCAAACCAAATTTTAAAAAACTCATAACTCAGCCAAAAAAGCATTAAATTTAATTCGGGAAGCTTTCCTATGTTAGTTTTTGTTAGGTTAATAAATCTGCGTACTCAGTTTAAAACTTAATTTTTTTAGATTTTTGCCAATTTTTGACAATTTTAATGATGTAACCCCTTTCCTTTTTTTGAAAATTCGGAAAATTTTGAAAAAAATAAATTTTAGCAAGACATAGCCAGATCGATTCAGCTGTCGATGCTGATCAAGAATATATATGATTTATAGGGTCGGAAATGACTCCTTCACTTAGTTTCAAGCTTGTGATTGGAGCTAAAATACCATTTTTTCAGTGTATATTTATGTATATTTTTATGAAATTTTCTTCGGCAAACCAAATTTTAAAAAACTCATAACTCAGCCAAAAAAGCATTAAATTTAATTCGGGAAGCTTTCATATGTTAGTTTTTGTTAGGTTAATAAATCTGCGTACTCAGTTTAAAACTTAATTTTTTTAGATTTTTGCCAATTTTTGACAATTTTAATGATGTAACCCCTTTCCTTTTTTTGAAAATTCGGAAAATTTTGAAAAAAATAAATTTTAGCAAGACATAGCCAGATCGATTCAGCTGTCGATGCTGATCAAGAATATATATGATTTATAGGGTCGGAAATGACTCCTTCACTTAGTTTCAAGCTTGTGATTGGAGCTAAAATACCATTTTTTCAGTGTATATTTATGTATATTTTTATGAAATTTTCTTCGGCAAACCAAATTTTAAAAAACTCATAACTCAGCCAAAAAAGCATTAAATTCAATTCGGGAAGCTTTCCTATGTTAGTTTTTGTTAGATTAATAAATCTGTATACTCAGTTTAAAATTTAAAAATTTTAGATTTTTGCCAATTTTTGACAATTTTAATGATGTAACCCCTTTCCTTTTTTTGAAAATTCGGAAAATTTTGAAAAAAATAAATTTTAGCAAGACATAGCCAGATCGATTCAGCTGTCGACGCTGATCAAGAATATATATGATTTATGGGGTCGGAAATGACTCCTTCACTTAGTTTCAAGCTTGTGATTGGAGCTAAAATACCATTTTTTCAGTGTATATTTATGTATATTTTTATGAAATTTTCTTCGGCAAATCAAATTTTAAAAAACTCATAACTCAGCCAAAAAAGCATTAAATTCAATTCGGGAAGCTTCCCTATGTTAGTTTTTGTTAGATTAATAAATCTGTATACTCAGTTTAAAATTTAAAAATTTTAGATTTTTGCCAATTTTTGACAATTTTAATGATGTAACCCCTTTCCTTTTTTTGAAAATTCGGAAAATTTTGAAAAAAATAAATTTTAGCAAGACATAGCCAGATCGATTCAGCTGTCGATGCTGATCAAGAATATATATGATTTATAGGGTCGGAAATGACTCCTTCACTTAGTTTCAAGCTTGTGATTGGAGCTAAAATACCATTTTTTCAGTGTATATTTATGTATATTTTTATGAAATTTTCTTCGGCAAACCAAATTTTAAAAAACTCATAACTCAGCCAAAAAAGCATTAAATTTAATTCGGGAAGCTTTCCTATGTTAGTTTTTGTTAGATTAATAAATCTGTATACTCAGTTTAAAATTTAAAAATTTTAGATTTTTGCCAATTTTTGACAATTTTAATGATGTAACCCCTTTCCTTTTTTTGAAAATTCGGAAAATTTTGAAAAAAATAAATTTTAGCAAGACATAGCCAGATCGATTCAGCTGTCGATGCTGATCAAGAATATATATGATTTATAGGGTCGGAAATGACTCCTTCACTTAGTTTCAAGCTTGTGATTGGAGCTAAAATACCATTTTTTCAGTGTATATTTATGTATATTTTTATGAAATTTTCTTCGGCAAACCAAATTTTAAAAAACTCATAACTCAGCCAAAAAAGCATTAAATTTAATTCGGGAAGCTTTCATATGTTAGTTTTTGTTAGGTTAATAAATCTGCGTACTCAGTTTAAAACTTAATTTTTTTAGATTTTTGCCAATTTTTGACAATTTTAATGATGTAACCCCTTTCCTTTTTTTGAAAATTCGGAAAATTTTGAAAAAAATAAATTTTAGCAAGACATTGCCAGATCGATTCAGCTGTCGATGCTGATCAAGAATATATATGATTTATAGGGTCGGAAATGACTCCTTCACTTAGTTTCAAGCTTGTGATTGGAGCTAAAATACCATTTTTTCAGTGTATATTTATGTATATTTTTATGAAATTTTCTTCGGCAAACCAAATTTTAAAAAACTCATAACTCAGCCAAAAAAGCATTAAATTTAATTCGGGAAGCTTTCATATGTTAGTTTTTGTTAGGTTAATAAATCTGTATACTCAGTTTAAAATTTAAAAATTTTAGATTTTTGCCAATTTTTGACAATTTTAATGATGTAACCCCTTTCCTTTTTTTGAAAATTCGGAAAATTTTGAAAAAAATAAATTTTAGCAAGACATAGCCAGATCGATTCAGCTGTCGATGCTGATCAAGAATATATATGATTTATAGGGTCGGAAATGACTCCTTCACTTAGTTTCAAGCTTGTGATTGGAGCTAAAATACCATTTTTTCAGTGTATATTTATGTATATTTTTATGAAATTTTCTTCGGCAAACCAAATTTTAAAAAACTCATAACTCAGCCAAAAAAGCATTAAATTCAATTCGGGAAGCTTTCCTATGTTAGTTTTTGTTAGATTAATAAATCTGTATACTCAGTTTAAAATTTAAAAATTTTAGATTTTTGCCAATTTTTGACAATTTTAATGATGTAACCCCTTTCCTTTTTTTGAAAATTCGGAAAATTTTGAAAAAAATAAATTTTAGCAAGACATAGCCAGATCGATTCAGCTGTCGACGCTGATCAAGAATATATATGATTTATGGGGTCGGAAATGACTCCTTCACTTAGTTTCAAGCTTGTGATTGGAGCTAAAATACCATTTTTTCAGTGTATATTTATGTATATTTTTATGAAATTTTCTTCGGCAAATCAAATTTTAAAAAACTCATAACTCAGCCAAAAAAGCATTAAATTCAATTCGGGAAGCTTCCCTATGTTAGTTTTTGTTAGATTAATAAATCTGTATACTCAGTTTAAAATTTAAAAATTTTAGATTTTTGCCAATTTTTGACAATTTTAATGATGTAACCCCTTTCCTTTTTTTGAAAATTCGGAAAATTTTGAAAAAAATAAATTTTAGCAAGACATAGCCAGATCGATTCAGCTGTCGACGCTGATCAAGAATATATATGACTTATGGGGTCGGAAATGACTCCTTCACTTAGTTTCAAGCTTGTGATTGGAGCTAAAATACCATTTTTTCAGTGTATATTTATGTATATTTTTATGAAATTTTCTTCGGCAAACCAAATTTTAAAAAACTCATAACTCAGCCAAAAAAGCATTAAATTTAATTCGGGAAGCTTTCATATGTTAGTTTTTGTTAGGTTAATAAATCTGCGTACTCAGTTTAAAACTTAATTTTTTTAGATTTTTGCCAATTTTTGACAATTTTAATGATGTAACCCCTTTCCTTTTTTTGAAAATTCGGAAAATTTTGAAAAAAATAAATTTTAGCAAGACATTGCCAGATCGATTCAGCTGTCGATGCTGATCAAGAATATATATGATTTATAGGGTCGGAAATGACTCCTTCACTTAGTTTCAAGCTTGTGATTGGAGCTAAAATACCATTTTTTCAGTGTATATTTATGTATATTTTTATGAAATTTTCTTCGGCAAACCAAATTTTAAAAAACTCATAACTCAGCCAAAAAAGCATTAAATTTAATTCGGGAAGCTTTCATATGTTAGTTTTTGTTAGGTTAATAAATCTGTATACTCAGTTTAAAATTTAAAAATTTTAGATTTTTGCCAATTTTTGACAATTTTAATGATGTAACCCCTTTCCTTTTTTTGAAAATTCGGAAAATTTTGAAAAAAATAAATTTTAGCAAGACATAGCCAGATCGATTCAGCTGTCGATGCTGATCAAGAATATATATGATTTATAGGGTCGGAAATGACTCCTTCACTTAGTTTCAAGCTTCTGATTGGAGCTAAAATACCATTTTTTCAGTGTATATTTATGTATATTTTTATGAAATTTTCTTCGGCAAACCAAATTTTAAAAAACTCATAACTCAGCCAAAAAAGCATTAAATTTAATTCGGGAAGCTTTCCTATGTTAGTTTTTGTTAGGTTAATAAATCTGCATACTCAGTTTAAAATTTAAAAATTTTAGATTTTTGCCAATTTTTGACAATTTTAATGATGTAACCCCTTTCCTTTTTTTGAAAATTCGGAAAATTTTGAAAAAAATAAATTTTAGCAAGACATAGCCAGATCGATTCAGCTGTCGACGCTGATCAAGAATATATATGATTTATGGGGTCGGAAATGACTCCTTCACTTAGTTTCAAGCTTGTGATTGGAGCTAAAATACCATTTTTTCAGTGTATATTTATGTATATTTTTATGAAATTTTCTTCGGCAAATCAAATTTTAAAAAACTCATAACTCTGCCAAAAAAGCATTAAATTCAATTCGGGAAGCTTCCCTATGTTAGTTTTTGTTAGATTAATAAATCTGTATACTCAGTTTAAAATTTAAAAATTTTAGATTTTTGCCAATTTTTGACAATTTTAATGATGTAACCCCTTTCCTTTTTTTGAAAATTCGGAAAATTTTGAAAAAAATAAATTTTAGCAAGACATAGCCAGATCGATTCAGCTGTCGATGCTGATCAAGAATATATATGATTTATAGGGTCGGAAATGACTCCTTCACTTAGTTTCAAGCTTGTGATTGGAGCTAAAATACCATTTTTTCAGTGTATATTTATGTATATTTTTATGAAATTTTCTTCGGCAAACCAAATTTTAAAAAACTCATAACTCAGCCAAAAAAGCATTAAATTTAATTCGGGAAGCTTTCCTATGTTAGTTTTTGTTAGATTAATAAATCTGTATACTCAGTTTAAAATTTAAAAATTTTAGATTTTTGCCAATTTTTGACAATTTTAATGATGTAACCCCTTTCCTTTTTTTGAAAATTCGGAAAATTTTGAAAAAAATAAATTTTAGCAAGACATAGCCAGATCGATTCAGCTGTCGATGCTGATCAAGAATATATATGATTTATAGGGTCGGAAATGACTCCTTCACTTAGTTTCAAGCTTGTGATTGGAGCTAAAATACCATTTTTTCAGTGTATATTTATGTATATTTTTATGAAATTTTCTTCGGCAAATCAAATTTTAAAAAACTCATAACTCAGCAAAAAAAGCATTAAATTCAATTCGGGAAGCTTTCCTATGTTAGTTTTTGTTAGGTTAATAAATCTGCTTACTCAGTTTAAAACTTAATTTTTTTAGATTTTTGCCAATTTTTGACAATTTTAATGATGTAACCCCTTTCCTTTTTTTGAAAATTCGGAAAATTTTGAAAAAAATAAATTTTAGCAAGACATAGCCAGATCGATTCAGCTGTCGATGCTGATCAAGAATATATATGATTTATAGGGTCGGAAATGACTCCTTCACTTAGTTTCAAGCTTGTGATTGGAGCTAAAATACCATTTTTTCAGTGTATATTTATGTATATTTTTATGAAATTTTCTTCGGCAAACCAAATTTTAAAAAACTCATAACTCAGCCAAAAAAGCATTAAATTTAATTCGGGAAGCTTTCCTATGTTAGTTTTTGTTAGATTAATAAATCTGTATACTCAGTTTAAAATTTAAAAATTTTAGATTTTTGCCAATTTTTGACAATTTTAATGATGTAACCCCTTTCCTTTTTTTGAAAATTCGGAAAATTTTGAAAAAAATAAATTTTAGCAAGACATAGCCAGATCGATTCAGCTGTCGATGCTGATCAAGAATATATATGATTTATAGGGTCGGAAATGACTCCTTCACTTAGTTTCAAGCTTGTGATTGGAGCTAAAATACCATTTTTTCAGTGTATATTTATGTATATTTTTATGAAATTTTCTTCGGCAAATCAAATTTTAAAAAACTCATAACTCAGCAAAAAAAGCATTAAATTCAATTCGGGAAGCTTTCCTATGTTAGTTTTTGTTAGGTTAATAAATCTGCTTACTCAGTTTAAAACTTAATTTTTTTAGATTTTTGCCAATTTTTGACAATTTTAATGATGTAACCCCTTTCCTTTTTTTGAAAATTCGGAAAATTTTGAAAAAAATAAATTTTAGCAAGACATAGCCAGATCGATTCAGCTGTCGATGCTGATCAAGAATATATATGATTTATAGGGTCGGAAATGACTTCTTCACTTAGTTTCAAGCTTCTGATTGGAGCTAAAATACCATTTTTTCAGTGTATATTTATGTATATTTTTATGAAATTTTCTTCGGCAAATCAAATTTTAAAAAACTCATAACTCAGCCAAAAAAGCATTAAATTTAATTCGGGAAGCTTTCCTATGTTAGTTTTTGTTAGATTAATAAATCTGTATACTCAGTTTAAAATTTAAAAATTTTAGATTTTTGCCAATTTTTGACAATTTTAATGATGTAACCCCTTTCCTTTTTTTGAAAATTCGGAAAATTTTGAAAAAAATAAATTTTAGCAAGACATAGCCAGATCGATTCAGCTGTCGATGCTGATCAAGAATATATATGATTTATAGGGTCGGAAATGACTCCTTCACTTAGTTTCAAGCTTGTGATTGGAGCTAAAATACCATTTTTTCAGTGTATATTTATGTATATTTTTATGAAATTTTCTTCGGCAAACCAAATTTTAAAAAACTCATAACTCAGCCAAAAAAGCATTAAATTTAATTCGGGAAGCTTTCCTATGTTAGTTTTTGTTAGGTTAATAAATCTGCGTACTCAGTTTAAAACTTAATTTTTTTAGATTTTTGCCAATTTTTGACAATTTTAATGATGTAACCCCTTTCCTTTTTTTGAAAAATCGGAAAATTTTGAAAAAAATAAATTTTAGCAAGACATAGCCAGATCGATTCAGCTGTCGATGCTGATCAAGAATATATATGATTTATAGGGTCGGAAATGACTCCTTCACTTAGTTTCAAGCTTGTGATTGGAGCTAAAATACCATTTTTTCAGTGTATATTTATGTATATTTTTATGAAATTTTCTTCGGCAAATCAAATTTTAAAAAACTCATAACTCAGCCAAAAAAGCATTAAATTCAATTCGGGAAGCTTTCCTATGTTAGTTTTTGTTAGATTAATAAATCTGTATACTCAGTTTAAAATTTAAAAATTTTAGATTTTTGCCAATTTTTGACAATTTTAATGATGTAACCCCTTTCCTTTTTTTGAAAATTCGGAAAATTTTGAAAAAAATAAATTTTAGCAAGACATAGCCAGATCGATTCAGCTGTCGATGCTGATCAAGAATATATATGATTTATAGGGTCGGAAATGACTCCTTCACTTAGTTTCAAGCTTGTGATTGGAGCTAAAATACCATTTTTTCAGTGTATATTTATGTATATTTTTATGAAATTTTCTTCGGCAAACCAAATTTTAAAAAACTCATAACTCAGCCAAAAAAGCATTAAATTTAATTCGGGAAGCTTTCCTATGTTAGTTTTTGTTAGGTTAATAAATCTGCGTACTCAGTTTAAAACTTAATTTTTTTAGATTTTTGCCAATTTTTGACAATTTTAATGATGTAACCCCTTTCCTTTTTTTGAAAAATCGGAAAATTTTGAAAAAAATAAATTTTAGCAAGACATAGCCAGATCGATTCAGCTGTCGATGCTGATCAAGAATATATATGATTTATAGGGTCGGAAATGACTCCTTCACTTAGTTTCAAGCTTGTGATTGGAGCTAAAATACCATTTTTTCAGTGTATATTTATGTATATTTTTATGAAATTTTCTTCGGCAAATCAAATTTTAAAAAACTCATAACTCAGCCAAAAAAGCATTAAATTTAATTCGGGAAGCTTTCCTATGTTAGCTTTTGTTAGATTAATAAATCTGTATACTCAGTTTAAAATTTAAAAATTTTAGATTTTTGCCAATTTTTGACAATTTTAATGATGTAACCCCTTTCCTTTTTTTGAAAAATCGGAAAATTTTGAAAAAAATAAATTTTAGCAAGACATAGCCAGATCGATTCAGCTGTCGACGCTGATCAAGAATATATATGATTTATAGGGTCGGAAATGACTCCTTCACTTAGTTTCAAGCTTGTGATTGGAGCTAAAATACCATTTTTTCAGTGTATATTTATGTATATTTTTATGAAATTTTCTTCGGCAAACCAAATTTTAAAAAACTAATAACTCAGCCAAAAAAGCATTAAATTTAATTCGGGAAGCTTTCCTATGTTAGTTTTTGTTAGATTAATAAATCTGCTTACTCAGTTTAAAATTTAAAAATTTTAGATTTTTGCCAATTTTTGACAATTTTAATGATGTAACCCCTTTCCTTTTTTTGAAAATTCGGAAAATTTTGAAAAAAATAAATTTTAGCAAGACATAGCCAGATCGATTCAGCTGTCGATGCTGATCAAGAATATATATGATTTATAGGGTCGGAAATGACTCCTTCACTTAGTTTCAAGCTTGTGATTGGAGCTAAAATACCATTTTTTCAGTGTATATTTATGTATATTTTTATGAAATTTTCTTCGGCAAACCAAATTTTAAAAAACTCATAACTCAGCCAAAAAAGCATTAAATTTAATTCGGGAAGCTTTCCTATGTTAGTTTTTGTTAGGTTAATAAATCTGCGTACTCAGTTTAAAACTTAATTTTTTTAGATTTTTGCCAATTTTTGACAATTTTAATGATGTAACCCCTTTCCTTTTTTTGAAAAATCGGAAAATTTTGAAAAAAATAAATTTTAGCAAGACATAGCCAGATCGATTCAGCTGTCGATGCTGATCAAGAATATATATGATTTATAGGGTCGGAAATGACTCCTTCACTTAGTTTCAAGCTTGTGATTGGAGCTAAAATACCATTTTTTCAGTGTATATTTATGTATATTTTTATGAAATTTTCTTCGGCAAATCAAATTTTAAAAAACTCATAACTCAGCCAAAAAAGCATTAAATTTAATTCGGGAAGCTTTCCTATGTTAGCTTTTGTTAGATTAATAAATCTGTATACTCAGTTTAAAATTTAAAAATTTTAGATTTTTGCCAATTTTTGACAATTTTAATGATGTAACCCCTTTCCTTTTTTTGAAAAATCGGAAAATTTTGAAAAAAATAAATTTTAGCAAGACATAGCCAGATCGATTCAGCTGTCGACGCTGATCAAGAATATATATGATTTATAGGGTCGGAAATGACTCCTTCACTTAGTTTCAAGCTTGTGATTGGAGCTAAAATACCATTTTTTCAGTGTATATTTATGTATATTTTTATGAAATTTTCTTCGGCAAACCAAATTTTAAAAAACTAATAACTCAGCCAAAAAAGCATTAAATTTAATTCGGGAAGCTTTCCTATGTTAGTTTTTGTTAGGTTAATAAATCTGCTTACTCAGTTTAAAACTTAATTTTTTTAGATTTTTGCCAATTTTTGACAATTTTAATGATGTAACCCCTTTCCTTTTTTTAAAAATTCGGAAAATTTTGAAAAAAATAAATTTTAGCAAGACATAGCCAGATCGATTCATCTGTCGATGCTGATCAAGAATATATATGATTTATAGGGTCGGAAATGACTCCTTCACTTAGTTTCAAGCTTGTGATTGGAGCTAAAATACCATTTTTTCAGTGTATATTTATGTATATTTTTATGAAATTTTCTTCGGCAAATCAAATTTTAAAAAACTCATAACTCAGCCAAAAAAGCATTAAATTCAATTCGGGAAGCTTTCCTATGTTAGTTTTTGTTAGATTAATAAATCTGTATACTCAGTTTAAAATTTAAAAATTTTAGATTTTTGCCAATTTTTGACAATTTTAATGATGTAACCCCTTTCCTTTTTTTGAAAATTCGGAAAATTTTGAAAAAAATATATTTTAGCAAGACATAGCCAGATCGATTCAGCTGTCGATGCTGATCAAGAATATATATGATTTATAGGGTCGGAAATGACTTCTTCACTTAGTTTCAAGCTTCTGATTGGAGCTAAAATACCATTTTTTCAGTGTATATTTATGTATATTTTTATGAAATTTTCTTCGGCAAATCAAATTTTAAAAAACTCATAACTCAGCCAAAAAAGCATTAAATTCAATTCGGGAAGCTTTCCTATGTTAGTTTTTGTTAGATTAATAAATCTGTATACTCAGTTTAAAATTTAAAAATTTTAGATTTTTGCCAATTTTTGACAATTTTAATGATGTAACCCCTTTCCTTTTTTTGAAAATTCGGAAAATTTTGAAAAAAATAAATTTTAGCAAGACATAGCCAGATCGATTCAGCTGTCGATGCTGATCAAGAATATATATGATTTATAGGGTCGGAAATGACTCCTTCACTTAGTTTCAAGCTTGTGATTGGAGCTAAAATACCATTTTTTCAGTGTATATTTATGTATATTTTTATGAAATTTTCTTCGGCAAACCAAATTTTAAAAAACTCATAACTCAGCCAAAAAAGCATTAAATTTAATTCGGGAAGCTTTCCTATGTTAGTTTTTGTTAGGTTAATAAATCTGCGTACTCAGTTTAAAACTTAATTTTTTTAGATTTTTGCCAATTTTTGACAATTTTAATGATGTAACCCCTTTCCTTTTTTTGAAAAATCGGAAAATTTTGAAAAAAATAAATTTTAGCAAGACATAGCCAGATCGATTCAGCTGTCGATGCTGATCAAGAATATATATGATTTATAGGGTCGGAAATGACTCCTTCACTTAGTTTCAAGCTTGTGATTGGAGCTAAAATACCATTTTTTCAGTGTATATTTATGTATATTTTTATGAAATTTTCTTCGGCAAATCAAATTTTAAAAAACTCATAACTCAGCCAAAAAAGCATTAAATTCAATTCGGGAAGCTTTCCTATGTTAGCTTTTGTTAGATTAATAAATCTGTATACTCAGTTTAAAATTTAAAAATTTTAGATTTTTGCCAATTTTTGACAATTTTAATGATGTAACCCCTTTCCTTTTTTTGAAAATTCGGAAAATTTTGAAAAAAATAAATTTTAGCAAGACATAGCCAGATCGATTCAGCTGTCGACGCTGATCAAGAATATATATGATTTATAGGGTCGGAAATGACTCCTTCACTTAGTTTCAAGCTTGTGATTGGAGCTAAAATACCATTTTTTCAGTGTATATTTATGTATATTTTTATGAAATTTTCTTCGGCAAACCAAATTTTAAAAAACTAATAACTCAGCCAAAAAAGCATTAAATTTAATTCGGGAAGCTTTCCTATGTTAGTTTTTGTTAGGTTAATAAATCTGCTTACTCAGTTTAAAACTTAATTTTTTTAGATTTTTGCCAATTTTTGACAATTTTAATGATGTAACCCCTTTCCTTTTTTTAAAAATTCGGAAAATTTTGAAAAAAATAAATTTTAGCAAGACATAGCCAGATCGATTCAGCTGTCGACGCTGATCAAGAATATATATGATTTATAGGGTCGGAAATGACTCCTTCACTTAGTTTCAAGCTTGTGATTGGAGCTAAAATACCATTTTTTCAGTGTATATTTATGTATATTTTTATGAAATTTTCTTCGGCAAATCAAATTTTAAAAAACTCATAACTCAGCCAAAAAAGCATTAAATTCAATTCGGGAAGCTTTCCTATGTTAGTTTTTGTTAGATTAATAAATCTGTATACTCAGTTTAAAATTTAAAAATTTTAGATTTTTGCCAATTTTTGACAATTTTAATGATGTAACCCCTTTCCTTTTTTTGAAAATTCGGAAAATTTTGAAAAAAATAAATTTTAGCAAGACATAGCCAGATCGATTCAGCTGTCGATGCTGATCAAGAATATATATGATTTATAGGGTCGGAAATGACTCCTTCACTTAGTTTCAAGCTTGTGATTGGAGCTAAAATACCATTTTTTCAGTGTATTTTTATGTATATTTTTATGAAATTTTCTTCGGCAAATCAAATTTTAAAAAACTCATAACTCAGCCAAAAAAGCATTAAATTCAATTCGGGAAGCTTTCCTATGTTAGTTTTTGTTAGATTAATAAATCTGTATACTCAGTTTAAAATTTAAAAATTTTAGATTTTTGCCAATTTTTGACAATTTTAATGATGTAACCCCTTTCCTTTTTTTGAAAATTCGGAAAATTTTGAAAAAAATAAATTTTAGCAAGACATAGCCAGATCGATTCAGCTGTCGATGCTGATCAAGAATATATATGATTTATAGGGTCGGAAATGACTCCTTCACTTAGTTTCAAGCTTGTGATTGGAGCTAAAATACCATTTTTTCAGTGTATATTTATGTATATTTTTATGAAATTTTCTTCGGCAAATCAAATTTTAAAAAACTCATAACTCAGCCAAAAAAGCATTAAATTCAATTCGGGAAGCTTTCCTATGTTAGTTTTTGTTAGATTAATAAATCTGTATACTCAGTTTAAAATTTAAAAATTTTAGATTTTTGCCAATTTTTGACAATTTTAATGATGTAACCCCTTTCCTTTTTTTGAAAATTCGGAAAATTTTGAAAAAAATAAATTTTAGCAAGACATAGCCAGATCGATTCAGCTGTCGATGCTGATCAAGAATATATATGATTTATAGGGTCGGAAATGACTCCTTCACTTAGTTTCAAGCTTGTGATTGGAGCTAAAATACCATTTTTTCAGTGTATATTTATGTATATTATTATGAAATTTTCTTCGGCAAATCAAATTTTAAAAAACTCATAACTCAGCCATAAAAGCATTAAATTCAATTCGGGAAGCTTTCCTATGTTAGTTTTTGTTAGATTAATAAATCTGTATACTCAGTTTAAAATTTAAAAATTTTAGATTTTTGCCAATTTTTGACAATTTTAATGATGTAACCCCTTTCCTTTTTTTGAAAATTCGGAAAATTTTGAAAAAAATAAATTTTAGCAAGACATAGCCAGATCGATTCAGCTGTCGATGATGATCAAGAATATATATGATTTATAGGGTCGAAAATGTGTATATTTATGTATATTTTTATGAAATTTTCTTCGGCAAATCAAATTTTAAAAAACTCATAACTCAGCCAAAAAAGCATTAAATTCAATTCGGGAAGCTTTCCTATGTTAGTTTTTGTTAGGTTAATAAATCTGCGTACTCAGTTTAAAACTTAATTTTTTTAGATTTTTGCCAATTTTTGACAATTTTAATGATGCAAATCAAATTTTAAAAAACTCATAACTCAGCCAAAAAAGCATTAAATTCAATTCGGGAAGCTTTCCTATGTTAGTTTTTGTTAGATTAATAAATCTGTATACTCAGTTTAAAATTTAAAAATTTTAGATTTTTGCCAATTTTTGACAATTTTAATGATGTAACCCCTTTCCTTTTTTTGAAAATTCTGAAAATTTTGAAAAAAAATAAATTTTAGCAAGACATAGCCAGATCGATTCAGCTGTCGATGCTGATCAAGAATATATATGATTTATAGGGTCGGAAATGACTTCTTCACTTAGTTTCAAGCTTCTGATTGGAGCTAAAATACCATTTTTTCAGTGTATATTTATGTATATTTTTATGAAATTTTCTTCGGCAAATCAAATTTTTAAAAACTCATAACTCAGCCAAAAAAGCATTAAATTTAATTCGGGAAGCTTTCCTATGTTAGTTTTTGTTAGGTTAATAAATCTGCATACTCAGTTTAAAATTTAAAAATTTTAGATTTTTGCCAATTTTTGACAATTTTAATGATGTAACCCCTTTCCTTTTTTTGAAAATTCGGAAAATGTTGAAAAAAATAAATTTTAGCAAGACATAGCCAGATCGATTCGGCTGTCGATGCTGATCAAGAATATATATGATTTATAGGGTCGGAAATGACTCCTTCACTGCGTTGAAAGCTGCTGAGTAAAATTATAATGGCTTGTACGAATATAAATTTTTATATAATCTACATATGTATAAATCAATCATTTAAATTCTGTTATTTACAAAAATGTTTGTTTAATCCACAGCCATTGGGTACGTCAAATCCAGCTCCATCAAAGAAGACTGCTATGCAAACACCATTTAAGTTTTCAGCTTCGTGATGAGTGGGATCTAATTGCCTTTTAGTGAATTATTAGCCAATCCAACTTTTTGCACTAATAGAAACTTGCATGCATGAATATTTTATCCACTTTACAAACTGTTCAACTTTTTTGATGAATTTTCAATTTGAAGGCGGCTTTGTCTTCACACACAGCCAAAGGCAGGGAATCATTTTTCGGTCATAGTAATGGGGATTTCTGGGCAAGTTTTTAAATATTCATAAAATTTGAACAGACAGGGGGAACTTTCGAAATTAAATTAGTCAAATGAACAAAAGTTCATTTACACTCCGTATACGAGGCTCGGTTGTCCATACTTACAAAATCCATTGTGTGTGCGGCAAATCCCAGCCACAAAAGTTGGAATAAATTACTAATTAATGCAGGAGACTATCCATAATGGGGCCATGTGTGTGTGATGCCGCCCACTGACGCATAATTCAGTCCCCTGTTTTATAGTTGGCAATCTATTGCGATTTGTTGGTTCGTTGGAAAATATGGTTTTCCTCCCCCCTTTTTGTCATGCCCTTTTTGCATTGGTCGCAGTGTGCGAAAGCGAAATTGAAGTTTTATGCTAATTTCAGCACTCCATTCTGTTCTCTCTCTCTCTCTTCCAGTGTCCTGTCGCTCGCTCTCATCTGGTTGAGCCCAGGACCTTATCTAGTTGTCGAGTCCTGTCAACACAAGGCATTACAAGGCAATTACGAATTTGTTTATGGCTCGGAATCTTCTCGTCGACTTGCCACTTGTCCACAATACTCATAGATCTATCTGGCACAGCATGAGCAGACCAGAAAGACGAAAAGCATATTCCAAAGATAAAACCTAGACACCTAGAAAAAATATATAAAGATTTCTGTTCACTTTAAACGTAAACAAGCATTTTCAATATAAAAAGTTTATAGAAACATAACACTGAAAGCTAAATTATTCTTAATCCATATGGGTATGCTTATGATAAAATCGTTTACAGCTTTTTTTAAATACGAAATTTGTTCTCTAACTTAATATACCTGTATTCTTAGGAATCTAGAAACCAATCCCACCCAATCCCATATGCTATAACTTCATAGCTTTATGTTCTTGCCCACCTTCAACTCCATCTCCAACTCCATCTCCCAGAAGAAGAATTTAATCAAGAACCACTCGAATTTGTTGGGGACACATGTACTATAAGTGTACACATGGCCCATAAGTCAAGCCTAATAAAATTCCACTCTGCCAAATTCGAACGACAAAAGTAATCTCCCAACTCTCCCAGGCAGGAAGGAGCCTGCTGCTGCTGGTGAGTGGGGTGAAAAAGTGCGTCACTTAAAACTTTTGCACTCACTTGACCAGAAACTTTTATTTTCTGTTAGCAAATTTCCCACGGGTAAACCGAAGAAGTAACAAAATGTATATGTATGTACGAAGCGAGGCGTCTTGGCGAGCGAAACTTTTTCCGTGACCACAAATTGAAAATATTTCCCAGTCATATTTAATTTTGGCAGCTCTCTCGCCCCACGCTCCGAATGTAATCTCAGAGGTAATCAAATATGGTTAGAAGGACGGATATACGCATTTAATTACTGGGGATGGGATGCTCGGGGGCTGGTGGACCGGAAACCGATCTGGATAGAATTTCAGGCTTGTTGACTCGTCACCTTCAAGGCAGGGCAATAAAAATGGAAAAGTCTACGACGACAAAGGAAAATAATGAGGGCAGGGAAAAGGGCAGGCGGAAAAAAAGGAGGAAAACTATATAAATAATTCAGTATAAAATGTCAGGAGCACTGGGAGAGCCTTGGCCGGGACAACGAAGATGTCTCGGAAAGTCCTCGTCTCTCAGATGCAGTCAAGGAAGCAATTGTACTGTCTGACTGCTGTTTTCCACTTTAGTTTGCCACGCCCACTCCACACTTCACTGTTGCCTGTCCTTTGCCCACCGCCGTCACCCTCAATCCTTGGTCCTCCGCCCGCTGGTAACTTGTTGACGTTGATAGTCGTACGTGCCGAAGGTGAATGGCATCTGTGGACGCGAAATTGAATTCGTGCCTGGCTGTTCCCGTTCCCGCACAACTGAATTGAGTCGCACTGGGATCCGGCGAAGGAGCAAGATCGGGACGGGGTCTGGAGCTGGTGCTGGTGCTGGCCAGGATGTGTCAGGTGGCTTTACCTGCTGACTTCAATATTTTGTCGCATTACGTTGACAATTTAGATGTTTGTCTCGCGCATTCTCGCAGGATTCAATTTGGACCGAATGCAGCCCGTCAGCCAGGCCAGCCGGGGAAATCTGCAAAGTTAACAGTAAGCCGGTAAGGGAAAAACAGATCCCGGAAAACTTGCGCTCCTCCCGGAACTGGGATTGGAATTGAGATTGTGTTGGTTGGGGCTGGTCTTGGACCCCTCCAAATGTGAATGCTTACATAAAAATCAGTCGGCTATGGCCTGGCCCAGTCATTCATTAGAGTTGTAATGTCCCTTCTAGCCCCAGCAAATATTCTCCGCAAAAATGGGACTTTATAGTTGAGGATATACACATCAGTGGCAACTGTCAGATGCTCTGTATCTATTGCTTTTATTTTTATACCCTTTTCCGGGTATTCCAATTTTAGGCAGAAGCTTGAAACTAAGTGAAGGAGTCATTTCCGACCCTATAAATCATATATATTCTTGATCAGCATCGACAGCCGAGTCGATCTAGCTATGTCCGGCAAAAATGTATTTTTTTCAAAATTTTCCGAATTTTCGAAAAAAGGAAAGGGGTTACATCATTAAAATTTTCAAAAATCGGCAAAAATCTCAAATTTTTTAATTTTAAACTGAGTACGCAGATTTATTAACCTACCAAAAACTAACTTAGGAAAGCTTCCCGAATTAAATTTAATGCTTTTCTGGATGAGTTATGAGTTTTTTTAATATTTGATTTGCCGAAGAAAATGGCATAAAAATATACGTAAATATAGACTGAAAAAATGGTATTTTAGCTCCAATCAGAAGCTTGAAACTAAGTGAAGGAGTCATTTCCGACCCTATAAATCATATATATTCTTGATCAGCATCGACAGCTGAATCGATCTGGCTATGTCTTGCTAAAATTAATTTTTTTCAAAATTTTCCGAATTTTCAAAAAAAGGAAAGGGGTTACATCATTAAAATTGTCAAAAATTGACAAAAATTTTATTTTTTTTAATTTTAAACGGAGTATGCAGATTTGTTAAGCTAATAAAAACTAACATAGGAACGCTTTCCGAATTGAAATTAATGCTTATTTGGCTTAGTTATGAGTTTTTTAAAGTTTAATTTGTTGAAAAAATTCTCATAGAAAAATATCGATAAATATTAGTATTAATTTCCGATTCAATATTATAATTTAATTGCAAACTGCAAGGGTATAAATAAAAAGTTAGTATTACCGAAATACGCTTAATTTATTTTGTTTTAAAAATTATACTATAAAACTAATGGTTCTAGTATATTTTCGTCTTAAGATTTATTAATGTAGACATCTTTATTAAATAAAACAAAGGTTTAACGTAGTTAAATTATAAACTCTTTAAATTATAATAAGCAGAAAGAGGTTTCAAAGTTATTAATAGTTACAATTCTTCCTAAAATAATAAGAATTATTTATAAAATTAACGAAATATATATATACCATATATATTTTCGGAATTTGCCGTATGACATATGATATGCAGAATGCCTGATCTGGGTCGAAACCGACATGAGCACTCACTTGGTTGGTTGCCTTCAATTTGTGTCCGCAGCTTCGAAATACTCTTTCCGCCTCTGCCCCCACAAGTATAAAAATTGCAACAATTCTTTTTTGTTTTTGCTCTAAAAATGTCACATTTGGGGAGCGGGAAAGGGTCCTTCCTTCTGCCACCCCTCCTGAGATTGTAATGTGAATGTCGCTGGCAGCTAACCCACCCCCCAAGTCACCCCGAGTTGGCATTTCATTGTTGTGCTTTTCCATTCCCATTTTATTTATATAATGTGTCTCGAATGTGTGTGTGTCTGCGTGAGGAGGGTGGTGGATGGGTGTGCGGGTGTGCGGCTGTGCGAGAGTTTTTCTATCAAAGCGCAGGAAACACGTGCGGGTAAAACATTTTTCAAGCTTTTAGCGCTGCATACAAATCAACCCCGAAAAGCGAAAAAAAACCAAAACAATGCAAAAAAATATATATCCCCATTCACAATAATTTGTTGAACTTCATAAGAGCCAGTGCTCTGGGTTAGTCGAAGCGCAGCTGATGGCAGTTGATGGCGAGGTCCTTGGCTCAGTCCTGCCAGCTGTTGCATTATGTAAAACCGCCGGCGTAATAGATCCGAGAATGTGGGAAAATTGTAGATACTGGGAACAGGCTAACAGCAGACGAATGTCAGTAACTGCCGGCGTCTGAAATGGTATTGTTACTCTCTATACTCTTGCCAAGGGTACTTCGATTTTGCTACAAATTTAAAATACAATGGAAGCTTGGCTATTGTCACTAAGCGAAAGATTTAGTATTTAAAGTTTAAGGGTTTGGGTTCTCTGAGAAAATTATAGGATATTTGTTACTTTTTCATATAATTTATTTGTATACAATATCAGATAATATCATAGAGTTTCAGAATCATTTATTTTTTTACAAAATATAACAAAGTCCTAAAGCATTACTTCACTTTTTTGTATATATAATAAGGGCAGCAGGCCATTATAATTTTAGTCAGACGTTTGCTACACAGTGAAGGAGTCATTTCCAACCCTACAAATCATATATATTCTTGATCAGGATCGACAGCCGAATCGATCTAGCCATGTCTGGTTGAAAACAAAATTTTTCAAAATTTTTTAATTTTTTGAAAAAAAGATAAGGGGTTACATTATTAAAATTTTCAAAAATTGGCAAAAAATCTAATTTTTTTAAATTTTAAATTGAGTATGCAGATTTATTAACCTACTAAAAACTAACATAGAAAATCTTTCCGAACTGAAATTAAAGCATTTTTGGCTGAATTATAATCGATTTAGGATTGGCTTCTCTGAAGCTTTCCGAAGCTATCTTCCTAACTTGATTTTATAATAATTTAGTTGTACAACTTAAAACAATATAGATAGAATTCCTAGGGTATGCAAATTTTCGGATTGACAGCATAAATGTCTTTTCCCGGAGTCTAATTGGGCTTTATATTATTTAAAGCACTTACTTATCAAACTTCATTTCCGTCTTCTTGACGCAGTGAGTTGCACATGCGAATGTGCCCATTAAAATGCCACAAATGCAAATTAATTTAATTGAATCCAATTTGGCATTCATATTATCTTTTCCATTGTTCCCTTAATTTAACAATTGCCAGAGGGAGGGAGACATTCAGGGAATTGGAAGGGCGAATTAAGTCGGCTTGGGCGGTGGAAAGTGTGAGGGTAGGATTAACGACATAGTGGAAACTTTTCTGTAATCCAGAACTGAATTCCGTAATCCAAATTTTCGGTCTCAAAATGGAAAAAAGTTCGTCAGAGACTTCAAAGCTGATTAGTGGCATAGATAAGTCATTTTTTATGACAGATGTATTCCAAAGTCAAACAATTTAATATTTTCATCCATTTTCCAGTGATATCAAGAATTATAGGCATTTAGAAAAATGTCTGATGAGATTTTAAGTACCAAACAAAGCTCTTAAATTGTGCATTTAAATCTTGTTAAACTTTGTTTCATTAATCAATACCTTCATTATGAAGACAAGTGCTTTGCATGGTTATTGTTCTCATAAATGCATTCAATTTTAATGTCCCACAATTTGTGCTCTTATTGTTTATGAAAGCTTAAACCACAACTTTAAAATTAGAACTGAATACTCAGTTTGCCGGGACAATGGTATATAAAGTAAAATATAATACAAGTTATGAAATATATTAAAGCTATATTAACATATTCTAAAATAAGATCAACTAATAACTTAATATAATAAAATTTTACTAATTTTTCGTATGTATGAATGTGTATATTATCTTTATATAAATGCATATATATATTTTTTTTTATCTTGAAGTAATAATTATGAAAATGGCTCACTTGATGTCCAATAAGTTCTTTCAACCTTAACTTTAAAAAAGGTCTCTTTTTTTATGTAAAGTTAAGGAATGTTAACAACAGATTTATAGCAAAAGGGGCGAGTAAGTGCTTCTAAATTAACAGCGGATAAAAAATGTTATGAAGAAAAAAGCAAACACAGTTGTTTCTTTTTGTGTTACTTAAAAATTAAGTTCTTTGTTAAATTTGACTTAGTAAGCATTAATAAATAATAACACATTCGATGTAATGTATTAAGATAAATATAAAATATTCAAAAACATAAAAATTTAAAAACAACGCCAAACTGTTGCTTCTCTTAACAGAAGTCGAGCTTGGGACTTGCAAACTCACCATTCTGGAGTTAACAGAGCCGTAGCAGGGAAAGAGCAGGCGCCTGCGCAGTCGCCGCCTGAGTCACGAGTGGCAAACGGGGATTCCCGAGTGCCACTCAGCTGCTCTCCGGCTCCAGCGAGTACCGCTATCATTGGCGGCGGAAACTGCGACCGCTCGGCTCACTCGCCGCTGCCAGTGGGACCGCCTCTGCCGCCGCTGCTGCCGGCGCTGCAGCAACACTCAGTCTGCCCTCGAGTCGCGTGGCGAAAGCTCGTCCACGCCGTCGTCGTCGTCGTCCTTGTCGTCCTCGTCGGTTCTCGGATTTCACCGGCTCCCAAAGTCACGAGTTTACGAGTTTAGTGGGCGGTGAATCCCCTTGCCGGCACCGGGACCCCTATGCAAATACGTGTATGCGTGCGTGCGTGTGCATATAGACTGCAACATAAATTAAATCGAATTAAATCCGCAAAAGACTCAAACTAAAGTCAAAATATTACAATAATTGCCCAGTTACTGTTGCGTGTGAGTGTGTGTGAGTGTGTGTGTCAGTGTGAGCGCTTTGGGCGACATCTGTTGTCCAATTTCCGCCTTTCCCCGGTTTTCCCGGCTTTTCCTTCGTACGGAATTTTAATTGCGTCGCTTTGCCAAGTAGTATCGTGGCTTTAACATGAAAATAAATTAGTTAAAGGTAAGGGCAGCGATAATTCGTTTTCAAAAAATAGATAAAAACGATTGTTTAATATTAATAATATCAATTTAAGTGCCTTTAAAATCATTAAAGCCTTGATTATTTGATAGTTATGTTTTTAAAATTAAATCCTAATAAGGCGTTTCCCTAAACTGAGGACTCCTTCTTGAAGCTATCTTATATTTTCCGGAAACTTGCCACTTCTCGCCTGATAAACAAAAATATAATTAAATTATATCAAGTTAAGTTCATAAATATCCGAATTCATTGCCTGTTCTCCAGGGAAGTTGACAATATTTCATGCAACCCATAAGACACATTTAATGTTAAAGCTGTTTGACTTTCACTCCGCACGGAACATCCTGTGCAATTTAAAGTCGAAAGCAATTTTAAATTTATTACACACATACCAGGCATGGATGGAATTCCATTGGATATGCGCATCATAAACAACGTCCAGCACCGGAACAGACAGCATATTAAAAATGTGACTATAACCTTGGCTTCCACGGATCCCAGTTCGCCTTCTGCCCTTCGGTGGCTCCCACGTCCTGGTAACCGCACCAAGGCCACAGGCAGCCACGGGAAATGCAATAACGCCGGACAGTGTTGCCTGCCTGCTGCTATTGATGCCAAAAAGTATCGGTGATGTGGAGTTAACGATTATATCACAACTGTATTCTATAATAGATTAATTATTTAAAAAATAATTAATTAATGCTTACCTCGAACACCATTTAAAGCAATTCATGGACAAGCTTAAGAATAATAGGGAACTGAAGGATTTGATTTTGATTCTGATAAACTATTAGGAACTATTTTTTATTCTACTTAATTTTAATTATAATTCTTTTACATATGTCACTTTAAAGTTCTCGAAGGTAATACCATATACATCAAAAAATTCAGACTATTTTCCTGCTCAAGACCTCTGAAATCTGAAATTTCGACATCAAACCAGCAGAGATTTCAGCACTGACAGCAACTTTGGAGGGAAGCTGTCCGTCTTTGTGGATTGTTGTGCACTGCTGCCTCGTTGTTTGTTATTTGTAATTCTTACTGTACACATGACAATAACGCCGGCAGCGATGGGTGGAATAGCTGCATCTCCCAACCTCGTATCCATGGCCGTCTCCAGCTACCCCGGCGAAGGCGTGACGGCATGCAATGCATCCACGGAGGAGGCGGATGCGACCACCCAGAGCCCACTGCGACGAGTGAATCCTTCCCCAGCTCGGCCAGCTTGGTGCTTGTGCAATAGTTTCAAGTGGCCGGGCAACTTTTTCCATTATGAATGGTGCGGTTGCGCTTTTTTCCATCCATTATTTACGAGTTTTGAGTGCAAACTTGTTTCGCCAGCAAACAAGTGGCGGCCAGAGGATTAGAACACTTGCCCGGCCTGGGATTGGGCATCCCGGGGATCGGGGCTTTAGTGGAGACCTGGAACTAAGTGCAAAAGTTTCTGCCATAAGCCAAAGACAAAGACTGTCTCATTCAGCAGGAAATGGTTCAAATTGTAGAAAGAATTTGATACCATTCAATTGCTCAATTGCTCCAAGGAAACTTCGTACAGTATTTATAGGGTAGTTTTGGAAGAATTATGCAAAAGGCAATTTATTTGCCAATTTGTCTTACCAATTTGGTGGAGTGGTAAAAATTGTTTAATTAGAAGTAATAGGTTTAAGTTAAAGGGGAATCTGCCTATGTATTATAAATCCAAGAAGAAATATATACGGCTCAAAAAACTCAAAAAGACCGAATAAAGTATTTGTTCGCAGTCGCTCATTGGCAAATAAATTAGAGTACCAATTAAAAATACCTAGAGAGACTACATAAAAATAAATAAAATGATTCTAATTTTATGGTAGAAAGAGGTCCTGCTCCTTATATAAAAATCCAAATATTCAAACCCTCTTATGCCATATAGAATGCCAAACTTTTTTCGCTACCAATATTTATGTATATATGAGTGTGAGATCAAGTTTTATGCTCTTGTTCACCAGCTTTTGTGGACTGCAATTTTGATAAAAAGTTTTGGCCATGTCTGGCGATGGGTCGATGCATTTATGCGTGTGCATAATTTTCAAAATCACTTGAGTATTTTGCGAAACAAAGTCTGAAGTTTCGCCAACTTGTTTCACGCACTTTCAGACTCCGGGTGCTGCATGCACCCCCGGAAAAGCCACCCATCCAAGGCAACCACCCCTCCTATCAAACGTTAGGCCTTCACAATCTGCCGCCATACACAAGTTCTCTCGTGCGGAGAGAGAATGTTCTGCATTCTCTGACATTGATAAATGATTTTCCCCCCGAAAGTTTAGCAGAAGAAAACCCAAAACAAGTGGGCCAGCGGACGGGTGGTTGGGGTGGTGCTATGGCTGGAAAATGCATTCATGGCAAGAAAATTGTTGTTGCTCACTAAACCGTGAACCGAGAGCGGAAAACTCTGCACCGGGAAAAATGCACTTTAGCATCAGATTGGAAATCAAGTCAATCAGTTCAGTCAGAAGCTTGTAACTCTATGAAGGAGTTGATTCCGACCCTACAAATCATATATATTCTTGATCAGAATCGACGGCAGAATCGATCTAGCTATGTCTTGCTAAAATTTATTTTTTTCAAAATTTTCCGATTTTTCAAAAAAAGGAAAGGGGTTACATCATTCAAATTTTCAAAAATTACCAAAAATTTTAATTTTTTAAATTTTTAAATTGAGTATGCAGATTTATTAACCTGATAAAAACTAGCATAGAAATGTTTTCCGATTGGAAATTAATGCATTTTTGGCTTAGTTATGACCAATTTTTACTGCGAGATTATAGAAAGTTCGGATTCCCGAATTTATCTTCCTTTTTTGTTTATATTAAAGTTTTAGATTGATATTGTTTTTAAGTTATAAATAATCAATCAAATAGCATCCAAGGCCTTGCTTTTGCCGAAGATTTGTAGTAATGTGAGGAATAAATATAAAACAGAAAGCTTGAAGGATAATAGTAAGCCTTGAAATGATTTATATTTTTAGTTGCACATTTTTATATATTATTTTTTTATATTTGCAGGGTATTATAATTTTAGTCAGAAGCTTGTTACGATGTGTAGGAGTCATTTCCGACCCTATAAATCATATATATTCTTGATCAGGATCGTCAGCCGAATCAATCTAGCCATATCTGGTTGAAAATAAAATTTTTCAAAATTTCAAAAAAAGGAAAGGGGTTACATCATTAAAATTTGCAAAAATTGGCAAAAAATTTTAATTTTTTAAATTTTTAAATTGAGTATGCAGATTTCAAAATACTTGAAAAACTAACATAAAAAAGCTTTCCGAATTGAAATTAATGTTTTTTTGGCTTAGTTATGAGTTTTTTAAAGTTCGAATTATTAGAAATTATTACGAAATATTAATAATTGTTTCGTGTGTGTAACTTTGCCTGGCGAAATTATCACAGCTCCGCATACTGGCTCCTCTAGTGACAAGAGCGAAAAGGCAGAGAGGGGAAGGAGGAGGGGAAATCATAAATAAAATATAGAAGTGCATGGGGATATACCCAGTATATATATAGAGACTGGTTCTGGTACTTGTGCCCAATTTAATTATCCTCGCCAGCCGAAAGAAGTGGCCAGGCCAAGAAATTTCATTCACTTAAAACTCTGGAGCGAAGTTCTTCCAAGCGAATGCAAATGAAAAACCACAACGCATGCTCAAGCCGAGTTTTCAGTTTGAGTTTCCCACAATTTCCCAGGCTCCAGTCCCAAGTCTCCCCAGTTCCAGCCTCTCCCGACGCCCGGTTCAACATGTAATTAGAGTGCGAGGAATGCGCGCGGATGCCAAAAATGTTGTGGCCGTGGGTGCTTTGATGTACATATAGGAAAATACTTACATATATATGAATGTAAGGGCCTTGCCGCCGTAGAAAGATGTAAATGTAAGTATTTTGGGCAGCAGGAGCACATCTGGCTGGCCGCAAAAGTTCAAGTTTGCTGCTTGTCTGCCGCCGGAGTCCTGCCTCGAGTGGCATTGCCCGGGCGGCCACTTGCGCAACTTGTGTGTAAATTGGACGAATGTCCTTACGTCCTCATGTCGATGTGTTGACATCCAAAAGTGCACAAAAACGTCGACGGCAAAAAGTAACAAAAACTGCACAAAACTTTACTTCAAGTTGGGCCCGAGCAGACCCATTGGCTGCTGCGGTCAAAACAGACAAAGTTATTCAGTTGCATCAGTCTTTTTAAATTCCCTTCCATTTTGAGTGCGTAGGAGCTTAAGCTTTTAATATAAAGGGGATGCATTTAGAGTTTCCATACAAGTATCCATATTAATATTATATAAATGTTAATGACGACACATAATCCAAAAAATTGAACATTTCCGAATACCAACATATTGAGTTGACATCGCAAATCTAACCGCAGATACTGATGAAGCTCATCCATCAAAGAGCGCTCGAGCTTTGATTCTTCTCAGTTATTTAAAACACACACGAAACTCATCATTAATTTCCTGCACATCGGCCATAAATGTTGGCTAGTTTATGTCCATATTGTATCGGGTAGACTGCGCGGAATAAATTGCTTTTGAAATTTCTGCTCTTTGTCCATAAAGAAAGGGGAAAAGCTGAAACGCATTCCGCTCGTTCGCATTATTAACGCACATAAAACTCGCATATAAAGTGATTTAAATTTATTAAATATAAAACGCCACCACAACGCACAACACCCCCGACCCAAAGATGTGAGCGCATAACAATTGCAATAAAATTTAACGTGCATCGATAAAAAGAATATCAAACCCAATAAAAACAACAACAAAGCGGCAGCGATCCGCTCCGGAGAAGAGAACTTCATTACTTGTTTGAATGAATGGAAAAGTTAAAAATAAAAAAATGAAAAAATACATATATAAAAAATACAAAAAGTGGGGAAAACAAAAGGAGCGAATGTGATGGAAAAACCCCACAAAGGGCCTCAACGTGGCTCCCAGGATGCAAACGGGGTCCTGCTGAATGGGGCTGTCGGGCTTTATGCATTCAACAAATGAAGCGAATGAGTCGGAGCCATCAACAAAGGCGAACGTTAAATGTTTTATATTTAAGAGCTCGCCAAACAACCGATATGTGAGCGACTGACTATAACCATTTTTCTACTCGGCTCGGTTGGCCTCGTCATGAATAATTATGATTGTCAATTTAAAGAACATTTTCACACGCACACGCACACGTACACACCCCCACAGGCCGTTTAATTGCTTTTTCCTTTTTCGAAACTTTAATCGATACGAAATTGACTTCTTGTCCGACCGAAAAATTGGATTTAGACTTTAGAGCAAATTTAAGGCTGCTGCTAGGAATTCCATAAAACAGGAAAAACTCTCAATTCAAATGAGAAAGAAAATCGAATAAAATCTCTCTGTTGATTTGTGAGTACAAAAAAAGAAACTGGGATAAGCAAATAAAAACTCTGTATTTCACAATCATCCTTATTTTTGCCATTCAATGCATAATTTATGCGACAGGCGGTAATGTTATTATTCCAAATCAGGCAAAAATATTATTGCATTTCCGATACAGACCAGCACACCAGTGTATATGAATATAATTTTAATGCAGCACTGCATGCAAATGGATGGAATGAAAACGTGGCTAATTTCCCTTTTCGCCTCTAAATGAAATCAATGGCAGCTGTCAACACGCCAAGCGGCCGCTCCATTATTCCAGTATTCCGTTCGAGTTGGAGCTCAATAAAAATAATAAATAATAGAAAAATGCGCATAGAATTGCCATCGAGGGTGGCGAGGGTGGAAAATGTGCGTGACACTTGCTCAACTCTTGGGCTTTTGTGGGTTCCCAAAAGAAAAATACGGAAATGGAATGGACTTCGATTCACTGGGGACCGAGTAAATAAATATTAAGACAAGAATGCAGAAATATAGAAATAATATATGAGGATTTAATGATATAATTTTATAAATATCAGAATAATGATTTTAGGATAAATTAATTAATTAATTCATTCATTCAAATGATAATTATTTGAGAATTGAAAGAGAAGAAGCTGAATTAAACAGGGTATTCTCTAGCCCAAAAAGTCTCTGTGAGTTTTTCCCTTCCCATATAGATTTTAAAATGTGCTCTGAGGTCCTTTGTATTATTGACTACGACATTTATGTGCCACCCAGCCCAGCCATATGCGCATTTTCACATAGTAGACAATCGCGCCCAGACACAGATGTGTGCGTGGAAACGAGGAAAAGGCTGTCAGGAGCGGGAATTTCGGCGGTTGACATCCTGACAAAATTGACAGAAGCAATGGATGCCGATACTGGTGGCTGGCAGGCAGGCAGAGAGGCAGGGAAAACAAACGAGGCTGAAAGCCTTTCACTAATTAGGCAGCACATTTTCAATTAGGCGATGCAAACACACACAAAACCAAACAACGTTCTACACAATAACCAGCGAAAGTTTCTGGGAGAACAAACTAGGAAAAATGGAAACGCATTTTATATTAATGAATCGAAAATAATTGTCTGACATCAAACAACAAACAACAACAGCGCTACGTCAGAGATATTTAATAGCCAGCCACAAAATAATTACCCCGAAATAATTTACTGCGAATTAGAAACAACGGCAAACAAAACAAAAGCGGGTAACTTGCGCAATATAAATTGGAATTTGTTGTTTAATTGGAAATTTGATGCCAATTTTTTCTCACCCCCGCCCCGCACAGCTTAGTTGGCGAGCAAAGCGAGCTTTTCTCGAAATATTAAATTTCATCAATACGTACCCATTACGCTCAGCATGACCATCATTATTTCTGAAAATAAAATGTTTCCCCAACGTCAGCTCGGTTCCCAAGGATTCACTTACCGCATAGAGCTCGACTGAACTGAGACTTGGACGTGGTTTGGACGAGGGGTCCGTCTGTCAGGTATTTTCCATCAATTAGTTTGCCTGGAAGCTGCTGCAATTGAAACCAACATTTCCTGGGAAAACTTGGAGTGTAATTTATGTCATGAAATATAATACAAAAGCCGGAGTGGATAAATTGTAGATTTAAGAGAAAACTAATACAATTATTGTGTACATAAAAGTAATTAAACTTTAAAAGGTTTAAACTTGCTGAACTACATTTGTTTAAAATATACTATTATTAACTTGTAATAAATACAAAAATTAGACAAAGATCTACGACTTTTTAAGGTATTTTTTGTACCCTGGCAGTGAAGGAGTCATTTCCGACCCTAGAAATCATATATATTATTGATCAGAATCGACAGCAGAATCGATCTAGCTATGTCCGTTTGAAAATAAAATTTTTGAAATTTTTGCAATTTTTTGAAAAAAAGATAAGGGGTTACATCATTAAAATTTTCAAAAATTGGCAAAAAATTTAATTTTTTAAAATTTTAAATTGAGTATGCAGATTTATTAACCTAATAGAAACTAACATAGGAAAGCTTTCCGAATCGAATTTTAAGCGGTTTTAGCTTAGTTATGAAATTTTTTAACTTCGATTTTCCCAAAAAAAAATGACCTATAAAAATATCGATCAATTTTAAATCTAGAATTCAATTGCAAATTATAAGGTTTTATTATTATTATTGCAAAAACAAAATTTCAACAATCAGCTTTACATAGTCTTACTATAATAATTTATTAAATCTGTTCATTTTCATTTAAGCTTTCCTAAAACCACAAATCATAGACACAAAAAGACCTACACATAATATTTAATATATAAATATTTCACATTTTCCTTGCAGAGAAAAAAACATGGCCAACGGTTCTGGGAAGGATCAACAGCAATTTAATTAAACCACAAAGAATTCCACTTGATTGCAGAACATAAATATACTGAAAAAACATAAGCGTTGCCGATAAAATTCCTTACTTGCATAAAATATGAAATGCATCAAATTTTAATATTGCCATTTGCGTTAATTAAACCATGAGCAGTTCCAGTTACTGGAGCCAGACAAAGCCACTAGCTTAAAAATGCATATTCCCAAGTCTCGACGTGCAAGGTAAGTTCCAAAAATAAACACAAAGTAAATATGAGACTCTTATAGAAGACCAGGACCAGGAAATACAATATTTTCATACAATTATGTGCGCGAACGGAGCTGGGGAAATTTAATAAGAGCCAAGAGCTTTCCTACACATTCAAAATATTTTGACAAGTTTTTCAATAATGCAATAAAGTTGCCAACGCGCCCCCAGGCTCTGGCAGCCCACCCTCGCGTCCAAGGACACTCTTGATGAAATGAAAATATTGCCCACAATTTGTTAGGTCCTGGCCAAGAACGTGGACTCGGGTCTTGACTTGGCCATTTGCGGCTACTTGTTTATCTTCCTGCATTACTTTTGCCGCTGCCTCATCTCTTGTTTTCGCCTTGGCCGGAAGAGAGATTTTTCAATAGACCAAAACGCCGGACAGCTGGAGATCTGGAGAGCCGGACGGGCAACGCATAAACAAATAATAAAAAACAGCGCAGGCCACTGGCAATCGCGACCCTGACAACGACCTTTGGGCCGCTCATTTGTCAAGGGGCGGGTACAGCGTGGAGAAGTCCCGGAAAGGAAGCCAAACACCCGCGGCCCGGGGCATTCATCTTGGTTCCATGGCAACCAAGACATATGGCTCCGCTCCTCGCGCTCTGCCGGTGACCAAAACAAATTAAAGTCCCACTTTAATACACAACCAACAAATCAAGTCGGCCAAACCAAGCACAAAGTGAAAAGGCAGGACTTCCTCCAGCAACCTGCCATCCTGCCGGCCAAAGGAGGAGACAATTTTTACAAGATTTACCTGACCGGCATAAGTAATCAGGCCGTGTGTCCATTCTGGGCCAATCGAATTCTAAACTGTCGTCCGAAAACGATTTGGACACAATACTCAAATCGGGCACCAGAGGGCAAGGACAAGAGACCATCAATCTGCTGGCAGAAGACTTGGGGGAGTCCTGTCCCTTAAATCGGTTTCACTGCAAGAAGTTCGTTATTTACTTAGAAAGATTTTAGGGAAAGTATGAACTAGCTTTAAATGATTTTGTAGTTTTTCTTGAAAAAAGAATACCTATTTTAATTATTTCATTAGTATATAGAGGCATAAATTATATCACAATAAATCGAACTAATTTATTACTTTACTCCCTGTCTTATTATTCCATTAAATTGATAATCAGGCCTATCCTATATCCTTTTAATGTCATATTTCCTGCAACACACGCTCATTCGAAGTCCATAAAATGCCCCAAAAGGTAGGCTATAAATTCGGTGCGCAAATTAAAGTTTAAGAGCTTCAAGGAACTTGAGTAATTTCCTGACCTGAAACCTCGGCTAGCCGACAATGAAATCGATTAAGCTGCCCATGTTGATGTACCATACACACATCCACATCCAGGTCTGGATTCAGGTCCACATCCTCGTCCATGTCGATGTCCTCGAACAGTTTGCAGCAGCAACTCATTAAAAAGCATTAAACGCCAGGAACGGAAGTCATTGGGGCTATCAGTCGGAGACACGCTTCCGTTTCTCTCCTTGAGCGGTGCCTTCTTCTTTGTCGGTGCCTCTCCGGCACAGATTTACGGGGCCAAAAGTGCGTAATGGAAAAAAAAAAGAAACGGGCGGAAGGAGGCCTCCGTCCGGACAGAGATTGTCACCGGGCCAATTGTTCCAGGGCAAGGGAACTTCAAATGATTTATCGCCCGATAGTTGAGTTCAAAAGCGAAACGCAAAGAGGCAGACGGAGAGCGAGGAGGACTGTCGCCCGCACAAATATTTATTTATAAAATTGTTATCCCAACCAGGCAGGCAGAGAGTCCTCTCTGTTTCGTGGGCGAGTCCTTCGATCCATGCTCATTGCCAGGCATTCGCTCATTTTCAAATCGGATTTTATCAACTGAATGCCATTCTTGTGCAAATATCTTATCTCGCTGCCGCACAGGATAATGGCGACTTTTTCTCGGTACATCTCTGCTCCTTTTTGGCTTTAGCCGGAGCTCAGCCCTGGCTTTGGATGCCTCCTTTGTATGGCTTTGGAATTATTTCGAAAGCGGAAATTGATTTTCCCTTCTTATTGTGCACGGTTTTTTTTCGTGTTTCTGTTGCTCTTCGTTGACGTGCTTTGCTGATTTCCCCAGACTCTGGCTTGCTTTACATACAAATAATTTCGACTGAACGCGATGGGAGACACAGTATTTGTTTAGCCATAAATGGAAGCTCACTTTTCCTCCATTTTCCCTGCGCAGCGCCTCATTTGGCGCTATTGCGATGATAATGCGGCGATGATTAGAAGCTCCAAAAGTGCTTCAGGGAAAGCAGATTTTAGCCGGGAAAAGTTTAACCCTTTTGGGTCTGGGATATTCTTAAGGTAAATCAGGTTTTATTGTAAATAATCCTGAGTTTAAGTGTTGATAAACTTATTAACTTGGCATGTTGGCTTACTTGGCAAATATTTAATACATTAAATAGTCAATAAGAGTTTTCATGTATTAAGAAGTTTTCCGAAAACTACCGCTTAAATCAAACTTTTTTTGAAAAATAAGTTTTATAAAAAATTACTCATACGCCACGTTAGCATAAAATGAAAAGTATCTCTCATACGCAACGTTGGCTGCTAAAGGGTTAACCAAATTTGGGGCGAATACGAGTAACTGGGCGTTTCTGGGCCGGGCTATCAGTGGTCCTGCCCTGACCTGGGCCATTCATTCTCGCTGGTGTCGAGCCTAGTCCGAGGTCCTGGAACCGCAGAGCAGCGCCGAGCATCCTTTGGCGTCGCGTCTTTGACATTATGAATGATCAGCATAAATTTCCCTGAGCCCTCGGCGTTCCAAGGCCCAGCTGCAGCAAGGGAAAAAAAGAACATGAGCGGAAGAGCGAAACGAAGCCAGATAACTAGCGAACAAAGTGAAGGACGGCTCAGAAATTCATTTCATTTCATTTCCTTTGTACGTGAGCAACATTTTTTATGCAATTCCATGTAATAATTCTCTTGGTTGTCGCCTTTTCACGCATGAATATTCAAGCGAGAGCGACTCCAAGCGAGTGCCTGAGAGAAAGCCGGGGCTAATGAGACTTTCAATGGAATTTGAACATTTCTTAAACCCAAATCGTGTCCGGATTAGTTTATTCACACAGGCAAACAGAACGAATTCCTTGCCACTCGAATGCCCCAGAAATGTTTGGCCAACAAACTTGCACAATGAGACCCAAATAAGAGAGAGAGCAAATAATGTCACAAACGAAAAACCGAGATGATGCTCGGTCCCGGGAACGGAAAACTAAATTCAGTTTACATAATATAGCTCATAAAATATTTTTCGCACATTCATTGCCCCTTGGCCCAAAACTAGGCCACACTCCAGTGCCCCTCGAACACAATTCGGGCATAAACAATAAAGTAAAACGACAATGGAGACGGCGACGACGACAACGACAACGCCGACGAACTTGAAGGGAAAATAACTTGAAACTTGAATATTTACATATGAAACGAAAGCCACCCACGCGACACGAACCGAACAGATACACAGGGAAAAATGTGGAGGGAGGATATGGATCAGTTCCGGGCTGGAGCTGGTTTCGAGCCCCAGTTCGAGGTTCGAGACTAAACAGCACTAAATTAATTCTGCACAATTTGCATTAAAATATGCAAATAAAAAAGTGAAAGAGCCATGGGCGGGTGGCAACCGTTTAGGGTTTCGTTCCCCAACTATAAAGGGATACATCCACACGGCAATATACCATATATGCCAAGAGCTCCACCACTGAAGAGCGTTAAGCATATGTGTGCTCAAGTGGCTGCAGACAATGGAAGTCGCAGTTCGGGGGAGTTGGCCTTTTAAATTTCGAATACTCTGTTATGGCTTTAATGGGGCCCACCAGCCCCAGGGGGATTTTTTCGGCAACGGGAGTCGGCATTTCGAGTGCTTCGATTATGAGAGTGCCACCCCCGCCGCATCACATTATTGCATGTGGTGCAGCTGGATCGGGATTGGGATCGAGAGGTGGCTGAGGATGAGGCGGGGACCACATGTCTGTCTGTCTGTCTGACTGGCTGGCCGGAATATTACACCCGGAGAAGCTCGCTGCAAATTTGATTGTTCTTGGAGAGCGCGTGCCTCAACGTGGCCGCCAAGAAAACGGGCTCCAAGGACCCCGGGAAAATGTGAAATGGAAAATGGGTAACGGGCCCTGGCGTCGGCATCCAATGAAGCATGAAACTTTAGCACACTTGCAACAGTTTCCCATTTTTTGCCAGCTCTTTTTTTCACCAGCATTTCCTATCCGCTTTTCTTTTCCCCGTTTTTCTTTCTTTAGTTTTTTTTGCAAAATATGTTAGCTGCGACTTTGGTAATCTGCAGCGGGTGTATATGGGTGTACATCCGCACAACCGACTATATACACACATCCATGGAGAGCGCGAGAGGGAGAGCAACTGGATAATGGTCGGGATATGCGTGCACAGTAAAGTGGAGATATGCTGAAGCAACAACAAAGTGTATAAATCCGGTCGATACTTCTCCGATATATACCTACTGCAAGAGTGACTTTAAGAAATGGTTATATTGGATACAAAAGGGTTGCAAGAAGTGGAAGTTCAGGGCAACCTGGAAGCAACATTCTTGCTCATATATGAAGATGTTTATATACTATATATTTTTCAAGTCAAAGGATATTTCCTTAAAGTCACAGACAGCAAAATTAGAAATATCTTCCACGGCTAAAACAATAAAATGATATACAGTTGCATTAAATTAACAAAGGTTAAGCTGAACATCTGGTCAAAAGGCTAAGCTATAAGGAAATTAATAAATGCAGTCAGGAGATGTATAACTAATAACCAGAATTGGTAATTCATAATACCTGGCACTCGACGTAATACACAATTGATGGCAAGTCACCATTAATATTTAGCTAAATACAATTGATTGTCGAGAGTTCATTTAGAAAGCGAGTTGTATTTGTGTTGTGGTTCGTGTAACAAATACCTTTGGCTCTGTAGCTTTCTACAACTTTAATTACAGTTCCGATTCCACATACACAGTCGTCGTAGTGTATCTAGTAATTTCATATTCACGGTGCACATATATGGCATCCGCTGGAGTCTCCATGATTAATTTGGGAGCACAACCATGTCAATACACACAGAAATGCGGGCATGGTATTACCTTGCTACTGCTCTTACCAATCGCTGGGCCCAGCATCCGATTCCACACATATAGTGCATATATCGGATATACATAGGTGAGTTGCAAAGCCACAAGCCAAACGAGTATTATTGCTAAGCCCGATGTGCAGCGCGGAAAGCTTCAGCTTCAAGTGCATGTATTTTTTCTATTCCAGATCCACTGTGTGTGTCTGGGCGGGTGTGTTGCAATCGATTTTTAATAAAAACTGCAAACGAAATCTGTAAGCATATTGTTTGGCTATAAAATTAAAAACCAACAAGCGCTTTTGTGTATGTGTGTGGGTATAGCATTGCGAGTTTCACGAAAGTTGGTTAAAACGAAAAGAAACACACTGTGGCAAAAAAATTAGATAAGAAAAATATAGTGAATTATTTGCAATAATATGTATTTTGATGTACAAAGCTGATATGTTAGAATGCGATACCAAAATGCATAGAGTTATGAAATTATGTCAAGAGTATTAAATAAAATGATTAAGTTTATAAATTTGATGAAAATATCTCCTCCATGACAATTTTTCGAAAAATCTTAGTTTCAAAAACTCATAACTACTCCAAAAATGCATTAATTTCAATTCGGAAAGATTTTTTATGTTAGTTTCTATCAGGTTAATAAATCTGCATACTCAATTTAAAATTTAAAAAAATTAAATTTTTTGCCAATTTTTGAAAATTTTAATGATGTAACCCCTTATCTTTTTTTCAAAAAATTGAAAAAAATTTTAAAATTTTATTTTCAACCGGACATAGCTAGATCGATTCGGCTGTCAATCCTGATCAAGAATATATATGATTTATAGGTTCTGAAATGACTCCTTCACATCGTTACAAGCATCTGACTAAAATTATATTACCCTGTAAATGTAAAAATATAATTTTTAAAAATGTGCAAAACTACAAATCATTTTAGTGCTTAATATTATCCTTCAAGCTTTCTGTTTTATATATATTCCTCACAATACTGCAATACTGTGGGAAAAGGCAAGGCCTTGGATGCTTATTGATAAATGAATTGTAAATTAATATCAATATCAATCTAAAAATTAAATCTAAAGAAGAAAAGAAGATAATTTCGGTAACCCAAAATTTCGATACCCTTTGCAGTAAAAATTTATCATAACTAAGCCAAAAATGCATTAATTTTAATTCGGAAAGCTTTCCTATACTAGCTTTTAATAGAATAATAAATCTGCATACTCAATTTAAAATTTAAAAAAATTAAATTTTTTGCCAATTTTTGAAAATTTTAATGATGTAACCCCTTATCTTTTTTTGAAAAAATTGAAAAATTTTCAAAAATTTTGTTTTTAACCAGACATAGCTAGATCGATTCGGCTACTGATTCCGATCAATAATATATATGATTTATAGGGTCGGAAATGATTAGATTACACAACAAGGTATAAATAAACTTATTATCTGAGTTAATAAGTGATGGTAATTTGTTTTGGATTTCCAATTTTTGGTTAAGATCCCTTCTTAAAAAAGAATAAGTTTGGAAAAATATTAAAAGATAAAATTAGTAAAAGCTTATTAAACTAGTTTTTTACTTAAAGATGCATGAACCCGTTTGGGAAATTTTCAATTTTTTCCCAGTGCCATCGATGCCGAAAAATCAGTTGTATTAGTAGCCGTTTACAGTTGAATTTCCCAGCAGTGGATTTTTAGATTTGCATTTGCGATTTCGCTGCTCATTCCACCGTCTCTCTGTTATTCTTCCGGAGCAAAACAATTTTCGCAAATGAACGGATTTTCCCATTGTTCTTAGCTCCCGTTGTCTGGCAAATAAAAGCACGATTTTAGTTAATTACCGTTGAGCAGAAGAGACGATGATGGAAAGGACATCGTCTGCTCTGCATTTTTTGCTCCTTTTCATGATACCATTTCAAGCTTAAAATAAAAGAACTCCGGCAGTAAAAAACGCGCACAAAAAACCAAGAAAAAAGAGGAAAACTCAAAGACGAAGCCAAACAATAATAACAACAATGCAGTCAATTGGCTCAAAATGAGTTTTTATGGGATTTGCATAGTCTGAATGGAGGAGAAATAAATGTAAACAAGGCCAAAAACAGCGTAGAGGAGCAAACAAAAAATGTACAAAAATTGCCTGCAGTTTTGCCGCATTGGCCCCGAAAAAAAAGGATGAAAATCCCACTCGTTTGTATACGCTGTTGCTTCAAAATTTGCATTTGCATAATTTTAATTTTTATGATACGCGCCTGTTTTTCTTAATTGTTTCTCGTTAAGAGAGTGAAGCAGCTACCGCAGCCGCAGTTAATAAAAACAGAACATATTTAATGCGCACAATTACTTTGCATACGTTACGGCCGCGCCAGGATACAAAGGAGACGGAGTGGGCCCAGGAACAGGAGCAAGAGGAGACGGAGCCAGAGCCGTGTGCGAGTGCTCGCGCCTAAAACACTCCACGCAGATTTGTGGAGTTCAAGTGTGCGTCGGCTCTTTTACGGCCGACGGGGCGGCTTGTCCAGTTCTTTACATAATAAAAGCGTAAACACGTTTTCACCATCGCCCAGCCGGACTTCGGTCTGAGGACTAAGGACTAAGGACTACGGACTTTCTCAACTACAGCCATGGTCCCATTACAATGGCGCCACGGCAGCAAAGAAAGGAAAGTCGCCACTTACGCGTGCCTTGGGCGAATAAAATTGGCTTTTTGTTTGGGCAGTTTTATGAATTGCTTCAATGCTCATTTACCGGTTGGCCTAATGGGTGCATTGCCGTATTGCCGCAACACAACCGCCCACTAAATACAACCACTCCCTACCCCGCAAGGTCGTAATGCTAGTAAGAGATCTATAAAGTGCACAAGTTTCGGTGCTTTTATGGCAGGCAGTCGGTGTCAGACTCGAAAGAGAGTGTGTGAACCAAGAAAATGGCTAAGCTAGGTTTATATATGTTGTATAAGGTCCTACGTTATTCACAGTGACCAGAACCCCTGTGACGTTCTTATTCACTAGTCACATGTCCCTATTATTAAAATTATTGTTTCGTAAATCTTAAATAATTATAGAAATATATGTTCAGTAAAGGTATATTGAATTTTCTTAAAAAAATTTAATTAAAATAAAATACTACTATACTATAACTATAAAATATCTGTAATGTTTGATCGAAAGCAACACTTTGTTCCATTAGGGGAACTCATATTATTCCTTTTACTTTTCTAAGAACTCGCAACAAATCGAAAACTTTGCCAACCGTCACTCATTAACGCCCCAGAGAGCCGCTCCACTCTGAAATCAATTATTTGATGTGCCAAAAAGCGTTGAGGAAGTATCAAAAAGTGCTTGATTTACTTCTTCAACAACATCGGGTACGTTGAAGTCGTACAAACAGGCTTTTCGAACTTGCTGCAAGCCAAAGAGCCCCCAGAAAAAGAGAGTTCGAGTGCGCATATCAAAGGAAGCCCAACAATAAACTGGGTTAGGAATGCCAGACTCAACCGACACGATTTCAATTTGCTTAGTTTATAAATGCCAAAAATTAATTCAGGCAGCACAAAAAATGCCTCACTTTTTATACATGTAGACGATAGAGTGCTTAGGGTATATTAAATGTACACTTTAAAGTTGGAAAAAGTAGATAAATGTAATATTAAAAAATTCTTTATGCTTTAGTAAAAGAAAGCACAACGTCTCATATATGCCTCTCCTTTAAAAAATATATTCCTTAATCTTTAAACTTAAATTATAAAAATATATTTCTGGGTTAAGCTAAAACATAAAGCTTTTGTTGTTACATTAAACGACACGCTTATCGTTATTGCCACAAGCGAAATTAGCCCTATTAAGTATGCTATACTTTTTCAGCAGGTATCTTATAGTCGAGGCTTTCTGCTGTATCCTTCTATTTGGATATCTTTAAGTGTGTTTGTGTGGTTCTGGTTTACAAGCACATATATAAATATGCATGCAAGTAACTAGAAAATATTTTCACTTTTTGCCGTGATTCGTTTGGGGTTCCCACTAACACACACAAACCACTCACACACCCGATGGGCCAGAGTATTTATGTAGGAAGAAAGTTGGCTTTCTTCTGGCTGTGTCAGGCACAAAGTTGCACCGGCCGGAGCTGCACTCACCCTCACCTCACCTCAAATGCTACCCCAGGCCGCTCGTAAATGTACTAAATAGTTTCTCACGTGACTTTTGCCCATAAAAAATGGCTTTATTGCTGCACACGTATTCATTAATGGCAGCAATGAACTCACATGTGAACTTCGAGGCGGTGTGGGTTTTTCTTGAGGTACGGAATGCTACTACCTCCTTCCCCAAAAAAAGAGTCCTTTTTTCCCTTCTACTTGTTGTTGTTGCCGGTTGCATTCAAAACTGCCTGCAAGTCGTCTGCACAGGAAGTGCATATTAATTGTGAAAATTTGTACGAATATTTCTTCGAAAAATAGCTGCCCTCCTTACTCGGTGCCTTTTTAGTCCCGGCTAAATCCATGCCATACTCCGAAAAATATGGATTTAGTTGGAATTCCTTGAAACTTGCATAAGGAGTGAGCTTGGTAAATGCACAAAAGGGCAAACGGGAATGGATAAAGTTCTTGAAGGCTTTCGATAAGTGTTGCCAACATAATATTAGTTGCTTATGGCATGAGAACAGGGAATTTTTTCATTCTGAACAAGGTTTCAGCTCAAGCTTTAACTACTTTTTACAATCAAAACAATAAATAAATCAGATATTTAAAATTATTAGTAGTCATTCGGAAAACTAATAAGCAAGGAAAGAATGTGCTTAAATGGTTAAGTGGCTTAAATGGTTAACCCTTTAATTAAAGCTGGACAAATATGACATATATTTTATAAACATTAACTCATCAGTTATTTGGTATATATTTTCAATAATTTAAATTGATAAATAATCCGTTGAATCTGCATTTATTTGGCGTAAGCTGAACCATTTCTTTCCCATTTGGTTTAATTTTTTCTCCATTTTTTATTCAAAACGTTGGTGGGGTAATAAATAAATTTCCATAATGAGCAAAAAACGTCTGAATGGAAATGTAAATCACTGAATTTTTCATTGATTTCAGATGATTCGAGTGTCCAGCTCTCCCATTCCTTTGATTCGGTTTATTCCGTCGCTTATGTTTTTTTCAATTATTTGCAAATTTCGAATAATTCAGCGCAGGACCGCCTTCGTCCCTGTCATCCTCTTGTAATTTCGTAATAAGGCAGTGAATGTTTTAAAGCCGCTTACCGTTGACAATCATACTGGGAACAATCAAGGAGCAGCAGCAGGAGGTGGAGAAAGTCCTGTCTGGGTTAAAATAACATGTTATTGCACTTTTCTTTTAAATGAATGCAGTAAGCTCACCCGCGCACATGACAATTGCAAGGCGCTGATAAAAGTCGGGGTGTCTGCGGTTGCTCTTTTGCCCTGCATCCTTTCGCCCGCATGTCCTTCGCCTTGACAGGCGGGGGGCACTGTCAGGAATGCATTTTCAAACCGCAAAAATAATTAAAAACTTTACGCCCGGGGCTCGCATTTAATCCTGTCAGACAGGACACTCTCGTGTCGAGGTCAACCGATAAAAATCAAAGGGGACGAAGTCTTGGCCTTTAAACAGCGCAGCGGTTAATGAAATTGTCTCGCCGCCTCCTCTGCCGGTCAATAGACAGTCCTGACGGTTGGAAACACTTCCTTTATCAGGCACATCCTTTCGAGGCCTTCACTTTTTTGCTCTACAGACTGGTTTCTTTCGCCTGCCTTTTGCTGGTTTATGGTAGAATGAAGGAAAGCTCGGCTTTCCCATTTATCAGAGGTTCTTAATACCTTATTTTGTGCTTTTGATACGTTAGAAAATCTTCTTTCATTCCCACAGAAGGAGGGAATTAATATATATGTCTTCATCACTAAACATTTTGTATATAAATTTATATGTACAACCTAAAGATAGCTCCTTTGCGTACAAAATATTCTCGCGCTATGTATTTAGTTTACAATTTTCGCTTTATTTAGCCTGAGAAAGGGGACTAAGATCCGCCCAGCTTAATTACTTCCAAATTGGCGCAGATGGAAACTTTTCGTTTTCCTTGCTGCCGAAAACAGAATCTGGCAATGCCACAAAATGGGTTAAGGACCAAGGCCAGACCACAGCCATCTTTAAAGAAGGCGGTCTTAGGCGATTTCGGAGGCTGGACGGGCGAAAGTTTCGCCTCTTAGGCCCGTAAAAAACATTTGCGCAATGTCAACAAATTTGCGCGCTTATTAGATTTTCGTGGTTGCACACAATTTCGCCAACTAAGACCGCCGCAGCGAGATAAAGTGCAGCCTGCGAAAATATGAATAAAATAACGAGAACTTTTCGCAAACGGAAGTGCACGCTGCGTTCTTTTTTTTGTTCGACTTTTCTCCAGTTCTTTAGCTTTCCCGGGCTGCGGTTGACCAGCGGACCACGCCCATTTGGGACTGGGATGTGAACGAGGACGAGGTTCACGCCCATTTTGCGCGACGGTCACGGTCGCCGGGTCTGCTAATGAGTTTTGTTGTCAGTTCTTGCTGGCCAAGCACAAATCGGCGGGACGGGAATCATTTGGCTGCTCCTGGTCCTGGTGCTGCTCCTGGTCCTGGTCCGGCTGCTTGCCTTGGATTTATGCGCCAGGAGTCGTGTGTGTGCGGTAAGTTAATATTTGCTGCATAAATTCCAGTGCGTCGGAATTTACTGCGCTTCGTTTCGCTCCTTTCGCTCCCTTCGGGACTTCCCCGACGTTTTGTTCGCCTCTGTTTTGCTGAAATTATGAAAATGCAGTCCACCCATCCCACAAAGCTCTCCAAGCCCTCCACTGGCTGGCCACCATACAGCAGTCCTGCGGGATCAGAATGCAAAGCTTGGGCCATGGACACACGAACGCCAGGATATTAATTACTTTTTGCATTTTTAGCTCTGCGCCTGGAATTCAAATGAGCAGAATTCAGTTAATTTGTTTTTCAGTAAAAAAAAAATAAATTTTTTTAATGTAATTTAAGCTCTGTACTTGCAGCCAAGTTGGTTTTAATTTTTGTTATTAAGAACTCAAATCCGGTAAATCCACCAAAACTGTGTGCATACTTATGGGGATTTACTCTTCGAATGAGCCATGACCACAATGGAGAAGGTATATAGAAAGTATTTAAAGGGAAACAATCCTTTTTGCACAATTTAAAAAACTCTGGAGTAAACGATAATAAATACATCTTTGAAACAAATAAAATAAAGGATATGTAGATATCTGATAGTACCTAATCTATATTTACAAATTGATAATGATTGGTAAATGATGTTGGAGTCGGCAATCGCTACAAATTGAAATTGGAATATTATATTTAAGACCTGCTGGCCGCAGGACAAGGCAAGCTGCATCATTGGCCAAAATGGAAATCCAAATAGAGTAGCGACTCGACTGTGTGCAATGCCATGCGGTTGGAATGACAAACGAAAAACGCCCCAAATTATCGGCACGTAACTGCACAAATTGCGAATACCAGAGGCCCGACTCCGTTGCTGAGCTGTTGCGTTTACAAAACAAACACACAAAAGGGCGAAAAGCACACAAATATGACTGAATTGTTTTTCATGGCGCAAATCGATGCCACCTGGACGGACACGGGCACTGATGGAGCTACGGTTTCAAATTCCATTTGACACATTTTCACTGCCGATTCGATTTTGCCGCTCGGTTTTGTCATGCCCGCTGTCGTTTTTATTATGTTAGTGGATGTCCGTCCTACTGTCACACCACAACAGTCACTCGCTTTCCATGCTGCTGAGCTGCAGTTGGAAATCTACATTGTAAATTCGTGAGTGATTTCTGACTTGGTTTTTCACTGACCCCATCTCGTCGCCAAGGATACTTTCGATTTTAGGAGAAACTTGAAGCTGGCATAAAACTGTTCCCACAACTTATCTTCCTCGGGGCAGCATTCCGGGCATTTATGGGCAATTTAAGCTCATGTGCATGTGATGAAAACTCTCAGTTCGTGGATGAATTAAAGTTATGTATATTCACCAGTCAAAATTTAAAGCTACAGCTTAATGGGGTGATCCTCGCCACTGAATGGAGAAGTCGTAATCCCGCTGGAACTCCTTCTCCCAGAGTAACATCAAGTTGATATCGCCATGGGTGAGTTCCAGATCACATTGATTCTGCTGAGTGGAGGCCCGGCAAGTGTACAGAAGGGGCAAAACATGGACTATGGCCTGCCTGGTCTCATACGGGCTGGTGCAGAACATCACGTACACATAGCCCATGGGGAAGATGACGAACTGAATGGTACGCGGCGTGGTGTAGGTCAGAAACGGATTCTCCTTGGGAATGTAGACGGCGTTGGGCTTAATGCGCTCGTTGAGAGCCTCCAGGTCCAAAGGAAACGGCATGCAGAAGGTGGCGTTGACCAGGTTAAACTTGGGGTGAATCACTGAGGGGGAGCAGCCGTCCAGTTCGGCCAGCGCCTCCGAGAAGTCGACCAGAACCTTATAGGCATTATACTGGGTAAGGGCCTGGCTGTACATGTTACCATTGGCATAGATCTTGATGCTGGCGCTGGGCATACGGTAAGTTGTCATCAGGGCCATATGTCTATCGGGGTCATAGGTGCTGTCGGGCAGACAGAGTCTCAACTTCCTCAGATTGTATTGGCACTTGGTGTTGAGGAAACAGGTGAAGGGTCTGCAAGGAGGCGTTGATACTTAGTAGCTCACATTAACATTAACAACTCACCTGAATAGCAATTTGAGGTAGCGCTCTATATCCGCCACCTTGGAGTAGTCATTGTAGATATTGAGCACATCGGCATCCGTTGGAGTCTTTGGACAAGGATTCCCTTCTACGAATTCACTCTGGCTTGTATCCATTGCTTGGGTTAAGATATCATAAACCACCGACTGAGAGATATCCAGCATGTGCTCATAACCGAATAGATTTCCCTGCAAACCTTCGAAACTCTGCTCTTCGACTTCTTTTAGTTTTCGCTTCATCGCAGTGGTTTTCTTTTGCTCTGAGGGCATTTTTCTGTTAATTATATCGAGTTTATGAATATTTGGTAATGATAATTAATTCTTCTTACCTGAAAAGAAATTAAAACGTGGTAAGAAAGCTTCCGTTTGGGCTGCCAGATTGACGTCAAATCAGTGTTGAACATCGATGAATTGAAACTAGTGTGCGGTAAAAAAGCGTTTCCAACGAGGTTGCAGTAATGTGACTTATCCACTGTGTCGCATTTTCAAAATACCAATCGAAAGTGCATTTCCATAATGGTGATTTTACACAGCGACAGTTCTGCAAAAGCACAGTGGAGACTTTTCCATCCAAAATAATTATAATTTAATTCAAACAAAAATAAATCAATTAAGTACAATTAAGACGCTTGAAACTTAATGAAGGAGTCATTTCCGACAATATAAATCATATATATTCTTGATCAGCATCGACAGCCGAGTCGATCTAGCTATGTCCGGCAACAAATTTTTTTTTTTCAAAATTTTCCGAATTTTCAAAAAAAGGAAAGGGGTTACATCATTAAAATTGTCAAAAATTGGCAAAAATCTAAAAAAATTTAATTTTAAACTGAGTACGCAGATTTATTAACCTACCAAAAACTAACTTAGGAAAGCTTCCCGAATTAAATTTAATGCTTTTTTGGCTGAGCTATAAGTTTTTTAAAATTTGATTTACCGAAGAAAATTTAATAAAAATATACATAAATATAGACTGAAAAAATGGTATTTTAGCTCCAATCAGAAGCTTGAAACTAAATTTAATGTAGATTTATTTACATTATCAATTCTTTAATACTTATTATGTCTTTATTAAAGATTTTTATGTAGTTCAATGCGTGATCTTATGGAGTGCATGTGGGAAAAAATCCTATTCGAAATTTTAATTTATAAGTTTGACTTTAAACACGATTTAATTTAAATTAAATATACGTCAAAATAAAAACATATCATTATTTATCCAAATTTAACTCCATTCAATTTATCTTATTTAAAATTAAGAGATGTCCAAATGTGCGTTAATAAATTCTTTGATATAAGGCAATTTATATATTTTGCAATATGATTTGATCGCCAATTAATTGACGCTTGAGTAAACCGCGTGGCAAAGCCATTAGTGGCACTGATTAAATTTAACAATGCATTTCACAGCACCGGACAAATGCAAGCAAACAATCAAAATATCATTCAATTTCAAATCGCAAAAATCGCATAATTGAAACCCCATTGAAGTCCATTAATAACTTCATGGCAGCAGTCCAATTCAAACACACGGATTCGGGAAAATCAAACACCAGCACATGCTCATATTTCTCAGCCGGAAAATGGGCATGGGCATGGGCATGGGGGCGGTGGACTTGACGTTAGCTCATCAAACCCGAAAAACCACTTTGCTCAACTCTTTCAAAGTGCATACATCATCAACGCTAAGCCAAAACAAAAAAGCAATGCAAAGGGAGCGAAATGAACGATGACGACGGGCAGTAGGAGTACTTTTGGGTGGTGATGGTGATGGTGATAGCGAGTCCGGGCGGCGGTACGAGGGCGTTGAAAACTTTTGTGCAATGTTGATTTTTCCGCAAGAGTCGTTTTTTGCCATCACCGGACGGAGACCGTCTACGGGGTCCGCGCCAGATGATGGTCCACGGCACGGAAATGGGGAAAAGAGGAACCGCAAGCACTTTATAAAACCCGCAGCTCAGCAAAAGTCTTTCAATAATAATAATATTGGGGCGCAAGAGGGACAACAATGCCTGAAATGGGTGAAAGTGCTCGGTTTAGAGCCTCATGGAAGCACACTAAGGTCATAGGTGAAAAAAAAGCTTAAACAAGGTATAACAAAAACAGTTAACAGATTTTTAAATTAATTAAATTTTCTTAACTGATTTGAAGAGAATAGCGTTCTGCTCTAGACAGGTACAATGATACGGTATATAGTTTAGAAATCCTTTAAGGTTGTATCAAAATATTTTAAGCCATAACCCATCTGACTAAAATTCTTTATGTATTTAAGGAATTCCCTAAAAACACTTACACTTAACACTTAAAAATAAGAGTACCCTCTGGGAACCTTAAATTTCATTAACTTAAAGTGAACCGAACTGCCCTCGGATTTAGTGTCAGTTTCTATGACGCCAAGTCCATTAAAAATCAAATGGCAAATCGTGTAAATCACAGCCTTGACTTCACTCCATACCCTTGTCCTCTGGTGACCCGTGACCCCTTGAAGGGAACGGGAAATTGAAGTGGCAAGAGTTCCTGTATTTCTACGTGGATTGGGAGTGGGATTTGGGACTGGGAATGGCTGTGGGTGTAGTTGGGGGTGGACTGATGGCGGAGCTGCTTCTGCTGCTGCTGATGATGATGATGACAAACAAAACAATGGAATCAAAGCGGTTAATGGCTTTTGTGTGTAAAATGAATGAATGCGGCAACGTTTCCTGCTTTCATTTGCAGCGTCATTTGCTCTGGTAGCCTCTCTTTTAACCCCCAGACCTTCTAGGGGGTATGGGGGTGAGAGGTCACTGGTTACAGCAGTTTTAGTAACATGTTTGTTTATGTTCACTGTATGTACACTTAAGCAAAGGAACTGCAAAGCATTTCATAATATATACAAAAGTAATTAAAGCTTTTCAGAAGACTTCATAATAATAATAATTGTTATAATTTTGAATTTAAAAAGATAAAGTAAACTATCTTCTTTAAAAATTGCTGTTGTTGATCCCTTTTTTCCCAAGTGCACACATACATTCCCAAAGGTAGGGGTCGTTACAAGCGCTAATCGATAAAGGGGCGAGCATTGAGCATTCCACGTGGACGACGGGTGGGATTGGGATCCTGCACGGATGCTGACATCGCCGGCAATGCAACTCCACTTTCGTTATTGGTTTTTTGTTACATCCCTGCCAAATGCCACATGCCGCAAGGATGTGCCCTCGAAGCCCGGCAAGACTTCGCCCGCCCAGCTCTTTGTGCAAACCGATAATTAAATCGAACAAAGGCTTAGATTCAGTCAGATTCAGTCAGTCCCTCGCAGTTCCGCTCGTTTATCAACTGGCGAACAAGCCCGGAGAACTCACCTCACCGTACCTCCTCTATTCACATTCCTGCTGCGGAACCTCTCCTCTCATACGGGTGTATCCAGCGTCTGAAGTGGTTGTTCTTCGGGGCAATTAGCCGACATAAACAAATGGATAATCCGATACTCAGGAAATATATTTATTTGTTTTGCCGAGAAATATATGAAGAGGCCTAGAGAAGCTTAAATTTTGAAGTGGCAGAAGCGAGAGATTTCGGATGAAAATTCTGAAAAACAAAATGGAGAAGTTGAAGTAAAAGTTGTTTATAAATTTTACACTTTAATGTATACCTTTTATAAGTATCCTGAAGCCACTTAAAAATCTGTTTTAAATTTATGCAATACCCTTTTTTAGGCACCATATTCAATGCAAGTTTTTTTATTTTCACAGTAACTTAAAGGTTTTATAAAGAGCACCTGAACTTACCTTAAATATTTACTCACCGGACACTTGAGCATTTTGTAAGCACTTGAACTGACTGAGAAATATTATTTGCCTTATTTGACGGGTAATTTCGACGGGCTTAGTGCTGTTTTTCTGGCGGACGAGGGAAATCAGGAGGCATCCATTCGGCGGACAGGCAGCTAATTAGGCGATCAGGAACTGCTTGGGGCATGTCAGCCAACGCCCACGGGCAGCAAGTCGCGATAGTCATTAGAACGGGGTCAGGAATGGAGGCTACGGGGTGGAAAATCAATAGCTCTATTATTTGGCGGAATGTCGACGGCTAAAACGAGGCGACTTGACTCCGTTTGATGTGTTGATTGACAGCCTAATTGAGGTTTCTTGACTCCTTCCATTGGAGTAGGCCAATGACCGTTTGCTGTTGCGGCTAATAATAATATTGTTGCTCTATAATATCGCTGGGGCAATAACAGCTTGTTTAGTTAGTCATTAGGCTGGGGTATGGGGTGTTGGGTGCTGGGTGATGGTTAAAACAATGCTCCCAGCCCCGAGCCCGTTTAACCCAGACTCCCCCCCGAAAGCACATTAAATATTTGCCGAAAGTCGCACTTGATTGCCGTTGTTGTGGCGGGCTTCCGTTTAAATTTTTTATTGATTCAACTATTTAATGTCAATTGCTGAGCAAATACCAATCAAACGCTTGGCTTACGCAATTAGGCGGCCAGTGCCGCCCCTTCAATTTCCCAGCTCCAGACACTGGCACAGACACTTGCCGCCGTTCTTAATTAGCATTTACATTGCGTGCAACATACTGCAAGACATAAAATTAACGCCGGCCCCGGAAGGTCCTGCCCAATTTACGATACAGGACATAGGATACGAGACTGCTGCTGCTCCGGCCTTTAATTTGAATTTCGGGCAAGGCATTCGAAAGGAAAGTTCTGTCCCGCCGGGATGGTCATTAAAAAGTCTGAGTGGCCAACTGAGCCGAGTTATTCACAACTTTTTGTTACGGCCAACTTTCAAAGGGTTGATTGAACTCTTGAATCAAGTGAAAATAAAAAAGAAAAATTTCTGAATAGGCAGGCGCACAATAAATACAAAAAACCTGGTGAGAAAAGTTTACAAACATTTATTCGTTGTTTTGGTTCAATGTCCCATGGAAAGGATGGGATTGAGAAACAGCAGCAAAGAGAACTTCCGTTTGTGAACTCAATTATGTGGCGTATCAATGCGCAAAAAGTTTCTTCTCAAAATTCAAAGCAAAAATTTATAATGCCAAGCTGGTGAGTGTGTGTGTGTGCTGCAAAATCCTCTAATAAAGTGCGGAACCACAGACTCTCTTGGCCCAGAGAAATAATTTTCTTCACCAGAAACAGCTTTCGAGTGTTTTAAAATGATTCCGAGTGCCACTTAAGCGTTCCACCGCACAGCGCGATATCCGTTTGTGCTCATTCAAATCGCATGTAAAAACTATCTAGCATACTTTTTTGGCACTCACACAAGAGCAGGCGTCGAGGAGTCAAGGCTTGGAACTGTTCCAGATTTGCCAAAAGCCACCTTCTTCTCCTTGCTCCTTGTTCTCCGTCTGCTTCGGAAAAGGAAATCCAAGCTGAAGCGGAAGCGCATGGCGCTGAAATAAAGTGTTGCATACTGTTCAGGGCAACAATAATAAAATATTGCATATTTTGCGGTTACACAAAATCCAAAGGCAAGCAATCCATTTAATGGTCCTTGGCTCGGGTATATTTACTTTGGCTTTAAGCTTGCCACAATATTATTTATTGCAGAGCTCTGGCACAGATTTTAATCGCTTTTTTTCGTTCTTATTTATGCGATTATCCCTAAGGATTTTCTAATACAGACTTGGAGGCAGGAGCTTGTTTTGGTGATGGTTATGAGAATTTTTACAACAAATCAAAGATTAAAATCTCATAACTTAGCCAAAAAATCATTAATTTCAATTCGGAAAGCTGATCTATGTTAGTTTTTGTAAAGTTAATAAATCTGCATACTTAATTTAAATTTTAGGAAAATTAAAATTTTTGTCAAATTTTGAAAATTTTAATGATGTAACCCCTTTCCTTTTTTTGAAAAAATTTAAAAAATTTAAAAAATTTAAATTTCAACCGGGCATAGATAGATCGATTCGGCTGTCGATGCTGATCAAGAATATATATATTTATAGGGTCGGAAATGACTCCTTCACATCGTTACAAGCTTCTGACTAAAATTACAAGGGTATTATTAAGAAATTATATTTATAATTAATATTATAAATTAAGATCTATAAGAGAATCCAAATTCCGTGGCATTCTTTTGGATTCCCGCGCCGGATCTTCTTCAGTGTGCTTGGCTGCGACCTCGATTTCCCTGGCCGCCCCCGTCTGCCTCCAATTTCAAAGTGAAACTTTAATGGCAACAAATGGTCCCCCGCCAGGGCCATCGCCATTTTATATTTGATATTTTATTACATTACATTTCCCTGGCTTATTACATTTTGGCTTTTAAGCTGTTGACACAACTTGATTTCCGTGCGACCCGGGTATCGGGTGGGAGAGTGGCCTGGTCAGTGCCGGAATCGCCGTCGAGTTCCTGTCCAAACGCCCACACAGTCCTCGTTCAACTCGTTTTGTTTCAGCTCTCTGTATCTCACTTACTTTTTGCTGCCACCCGGGCCTCAGACAATTTTGGGTTTTTCCTTTTCCGAGTTTCACTTTTGGTAGCCGGGAAGTCTGCTGGCTGACCCAGAAACAAAAGTGTGTCTAATGGCTTTCTGTTATGTTTTTTGACATTTTGGGAATAGTGTTTCCGCTTCCGGTTTAAGGTGTGCTGCGCTTGTACTTGTGCCTGTGTATTTGCTGCAATTTCCGCCTCAGTCTGTCGCCAGTTACACAGGACAAAAATGCCAGTCAATGTCACAGTTCTTTCGTACATTTATTAGCTTCAAGAGAAGCATAAAATCAAGATAAATGCGTTTTGCGATTAAATGCGTTTAGTAATAAATGAATATTACATTTGATGTGAAAAGCTGTAAATTGAATTTTATACAATTTTATTAACTGTGCATACCAGAAATAAGGTCAGCTCGTAAGCTGGTTTCATAACTGGCAAAAAGGCGAGGTGGAAAAGTGAAAAGTCATGGAAATTTCCGCCTTTTGCGAATACGTACTTTGCCCTGCCCGAGATCAACATCAAAGATGTGCCATTCCGATACTGCCAGCTAATTTCAGCGCCGTAAACATGACAACCTAATTATTTTTTTCTGCTTCCACACAGTCGGCACCACATCATCGTGCACTGAGAAAAACGGGGGGGACGGTGTGCACTGTATAGCTGTGATAGATATAGAAAGCGCTACGCGTCTGTGACACTTGCACGCGAAATTGAAAATAAATATTTGCACTGATAAATAAAAAGAATAAGGCAGCTGCCTGCTAATTGCACTTTGACTTTTCGAGCGAGTCCTTCAAGGGGGTTTCAAGTGTATGTGGGGGCGACATAGACAGTGGCGCAGCAAGGACAGATGGTACAGCAAAATTAGCAAAGTAATTCAGGAAGGCGGCGGTGGGGCAGGAGGGACGTCTTTCGTCAGGACCTTGAGGCCTCTTCATGTCGTCAGACAGGACGAGTCTGGAGGGTGCGCTGCTCGATGTCCTCGCTCTACCCCGCCTTTCCGGCTGTCCCCGTCTCTGGCGCCATTTGATTAATATATATACTTTGAGGATCCCAGTTCTCGCCGCCGTCCCCGTGATTGTCTCGCTTTATTTTCGACAATCGAAATTAATTGCACTGCTTGAGGAGGTCCTGTCTGCGCTTTGTTACCAACTTTTGCCCAACACCTGGCGGTGTCTGCTCTGTCGGGGTTAAGTTTGTCGTCGAATTTCCAAAAAAGCACTGACGACAGCGCCAGAGTAAATGCCTCGAGCTCGCTGTCTGTCTGCAGGCGAAACAAACCGAAAGCTTAAAATGCAAAAATCAATAAATTTAATTAAAGCGGTTATTTAAAGTATTGAGAGGGAATTACGGGATTTAGGGGATGTCATTAGGGCGCCGTGGAGGGGTGAGCTTATGCCTATGGAGCGGATACATATTTAAATTGGTATGAATTATGTTTAAAATGATTTAATTAATTTGTTCTTTTGTGGCTACTGTGTGCTATAGGTGCTGTGATAGTCATTAATGGCCGAGGGTTGAATTAGAATTATTATAAAATAAATTCGTTCAAGGGATGTACGGATATATCGATGGACCTTTTGGAAATGTATAAAATAAACTTAAATAATTAATTTATTTATACAAATTGTATCTTTGAGCCTTTATAGATTTTCCCAAATAAATTGGAATGCGCACATAATATTCTCTATGTTATTATGCTTCAAAAATGGGATACTTAGGCATAAACCCTAAAATAAAATATAAATAAATGTACCGTCATACTGCTACCAAAAAATGATACTGATGAGTTTGCATAGGCAATCATCAGCTGTCGTTAGCATTTCCCTCTTCCTCGAAAATCACTTTGGCATTTTCAGGGAAATCATTATATTTAAGAGGCATATTCCGGCGAACTATCGCTTTCATCCTCGACAATGCCAATCAGTTGCATCCCCAGGGCCAGGACCCATTATCATGCCCCCCAAATGAGGGCCATTCATTGGACCCACCCGCAGACGTATATACTTATATGTTTATATATGTATAAACATATTCCATATATAAGCATGTGTATTTATATTTACTATTTGCGGGGCCGTCATTATCGTTATTAGAGCTCATTAGCAGCGTCATTGCGAAGCCGAAAGAGGAAGCAATGTTTGGGTATTGGTTACGCCTCTCCTATGCGATATGTGTGTGTGCGTGTGTTGGGCCTAAGTGTTGTCCTTCACAGGACCGAAGGGAAAAGGGTGGATGAGCTGAACAAAATGGGACCTCACAGGGCCATTGAATGGGAGCTAATTTGGTTCCAGGGGCTTATGGCTCCTGATTGAACCAAAATCGGTTAGTCCTTCTTGGCTTCTGCCTGGATTCTAGAGGCCTCCATGGAAACTAGAGTATTTTAATTATAAATAACATGGTTAAGCTATTGGAGCATCTTACTCTGCCAGAGAACAATTTGCCTAATTAAAGTACAGGAATATTAAAGTAAAACCTATCACCTACCTTCTTTAATTTTCTTGGATAGAAATTAACTTCATCTAGTAGAAGGAATATCCAAAAACTATAAAAACAAGAACTTCTTTCGTTAAATAACAGGCTACAAATCACATTTAAACATTCCTTGGACTGAGATGATATTTTTTAAGTTCCTCCACTAATCTTCCCTGAAGCCTGGTACCATCCTTGAGTTTGAGTGCCAAGGATTGCGCTCACAATTGCTCGAGCGCCATTGTAATTTGCAAACGGTGCGAACTTAATTTCTGTTGACCTTCTGCCATCGTCAGGATTCGAATCTGGATCGGAATCGCAGTCGCAGTCGCGTCAGCCTCCCGTCTGTGTGGATACGTGGTCCAAATGCCTGCCGGAAATCGTCTGCAATGTGCGAGATAACAATTTTCATGCCATGACCAAGGCAGTGAGTGGGGATAAAGCCACCCACCCCCAGAAGCCACACTCATTATTCGTAATGGTGCTGATGGTGATGATGACAACAACACCACCTCCGGCGACCACTGCGAAAACAGATGAGGAGCGGCGGGACTGATGCCCCGATTCCGGAATCCAGCCGGGGCAGCGCCAAAGGGGGAAGAAGTATTACAATGGGAATGCCATTGCCGTATTCTGCATTTCAGAGCTTGTATTCCCGTATTGCATGTTCCGTGTTTCGCCGGACAGGACGATCCAGAATGCCGTCGTAACATTTAATTTCCGTCAACTGGTTTTGGCGGGGGCGCTGGAATCCGGGATACTGAGGAATCTGGGACGCCTGGACGCCGGGAGTCCGGGCCTCTGGGACTCCGGGGGAAGAGAGCTGCACGTAGACACAACATGTCTGCGGCTAATATAAAACGAAGAATGCCATGACAAACGGGTTGAGCCACCAGAACAGACACACTGACCACCGAAACGACGACAATGGCATTGGGGATGATTCTGATGATGGCACTTGTCCAGCCGTAGCTATTCCACTCCGTTCCCGGCCATAATCATTAGCTACGTGCGTCGTCGTTGGGTCTTGTATGCATTCAACAGTTTTGATTGCTGATTGCGCACGGCAACTGAGATAATTTCGTCCATCATATGAGGATGGCTCCAGGTGTTCAAATTGATATGATTTCTGAGAAAAATGACTTCACATTGGGTAAGTGGGTGTTTTTAGATTAATATGAAGCAATTTCTATAACTAAAACTAAGAAAATCACGCATTTTTAAGTTACTAAAATATATGATATGTTACTAAACTCATCTTATATATAGTCTTAAATTGTAAAGAATTTAAATTTCTTTAAACTATAAATAAAGTAATTGAAGCAATGTGGAATAATATCCATAACTACTTTAATTTAAGGCAAGCAAACTCTATTTACAGAACTCTTTGATTTATTTGCTTTAAACTCCAAACAGACAGAAGGAAAAACAATTTTAAATTACCAAGCTGGACTTAATTAAATAATCCATTTATCAACTAGTTCTTTTTCAAATGCTCCAATGAATTACTAAATAAATAAATGCTTTTTTGGCTGCAGATAAAGGGTGCCTAGACTTCTAAAAGTATTTTTGAATTAAAATGAAAGACGTTTAATGGGGGGGAACAACAGTGAATTCTATGAATTCCTGAATAAATAATTAAGCTGGAGAAATTCTCCCTTTAAATGTATTTATACAATTTGGAATTTCGCCCACCTTGAATATTCTAAAAAAGAAAAAAATTAAGTAATTAAATCGTGCTTAAGGCATCACCAACAGCAACAGCAACGGCAATGGCAGCGGCAGAGGATAAAAAAGGCAAATATGTAAATGTTGTCATAACGAAAATGCCGCAGAGAATGGCCCATCTGGACGAGGAAGACGACCTGCCTCAGTCAGGATTAAGTGCTTTGTTCTCCGTTTGTTGCCATTGCCGTTGCTGCAGGAGAAGCCTTCGAGAATGAATTTCAGCATATATTTTATGACACTCGACTTTTATATTTATGCCCCGGCCACTACATTCGTCTGTCTGTCTGTCTCGTTTTTGCAGCAAGACGCCATCGTCCCTGTCGCCCAAGGACTACGCAGGACTCGCCGGCTGTTCGGCCCTGGCTTTTGTCCTGTACCTAAACACACTTAACGCTGGATTTGTCTACGATGACAGGTGAGAAAAATTTAACCGAATTAAAAATTCCATATGTCAGCACGTTGACGAAGGTAAATGGCTGCGAGTGGAGTCTCTCCAGTGTCGAGGCATTGGTCCTTCCACCTCTGGTTGCTTTGTTGCTCTGTTTATATGGCCAAAAGCGATATTTTGTCGCCGGATCGGTCCCCGAAGAGCGTAAAAAAGGGCAGCGAAAAATACAAAAGTTTATTATTAATTGTGCGCCAAGTGCCGCCATTTATTTGATAAAATCGCCGTAATAAATTCTGGGCCCCGCCTAATTGTAAAACTTGAAGCGGACCAGTTGCCGGCTTATCGCCTGGGCATTGTTGATATATATGCGGCGGATCCAACGCCATTGTCAGAGTCACAGTCAGAGAGAGTCCGAGTCACAGACGGAGCAAATTAAAAAACAAAATGTTGATTTATGCCGCCGCTCCTCACCTGGCCGCATTGAAATGCTGCAAACGCAAACGAAATTACCCATAAATATCAAAAGTCATGTACAATGGACAGGAATTTCCCCAAGGACCACAAGCTCCATATATACAATGGTCTAGCCCTCCGGCCAGGAGTCAGCAGTGAGCAGTCAGAAGCAGCGTGGAGTCAGGAGCTCCTCCTCTGACCATTCCGGGGAACAAGTGACTCCTGTTACTGCCCCGGTTCAACTACAATGGCCGGCGAACAATTGCCAGGATTTGAGGCGGGGACATGGTATTGGTCTTGGCTCTGGCTCCGGCTCCGGCTCTGGATCTGGCCAAGTTATGCAGAAAGTGCTCAGCTCTGAGCTTTCGCCGTAGCTCGTTATTTTGTGCTGTCCAGAAAACAAGCGCAAAACTTACCAGGACACACACACAACACACACAATACACACACCGCGCGCACACGAAAATAATAAACGCAACTTATGTAACTCGGCCGCCCCCTTTTGCCTTCGAAAAAGATTGTGTGCGAGTTTATGTTTTTTGCTTGGGCGGAAGCTCCTGCGGTCACTTTCACGCAGTTGCCAACACCAGTTGGAGCACAGGACCTTCGGTCTACACAGAGGGGAATTCAGCAAACTAAAAAAGGAACTCATTGCTTTGTTACATTATATAGAATAGGTTTCTTCCTAACTGAAAGTTAAATTTAGAAGCCAGTAGAATTATAAAATACTAATGAAAAATGATAGAGAACATAGAATAATTCTAGCCATATTTAAAACAAAGATTAGAATCGATTCTAGTTTAATGATAACTACTTCAAAGATTTTGTCTCAGTGAAGACCCTGGTCCCGCTGCCTACCTATCGGTTGGTCCTTTCGCATGTCCTGCGGTCATCCCACAACATGGCCACTGTGACCACACGAGCACAAGTTATTATTGTCAAGCCAGGCCAGACAAAACATGATTTATTAAATGGCAGAATTCCCTTCAATTTGTTTCCTATCAACTGGAAAAAGAGCAATGGCTTGGCTTTGGCTGGCCAATGGGCCTGGGAATGGATATGGAATGGGGAGGCGAGCTATCGTTGCCATGTTTCGGCATTAAGGAATCTCTGTTGTTGGCAATTGTTAAGGAGAGATATGAGATTTTAATAAGTTATGCTTGGCAGCATTTTGATCGAGTGTTTTACGGAACAAGTTTCCCAAATAATTGAACTAATGGGATGTGTTTATATTCGATTAAAGACATGTCGTCTTTATAGCATTGAATTATTTGTAGCCATTTAAACTTTTAAGCTTTAATGGGGAATTTTACACCTTTGTTGGTCACCCAATATTCACACCTTCAACTTGATATATTTCCATTTTAACAGCAAAAAAAAAAACTGGGAAAAGAACGAACCTTAACAAAATGTGGCCAAACATCCCCCAATCTGCAGTCTTACAATAATTTATGTGCCGTATTAAAAGGACAGCAACACCGGCAGTAAAGAATCAACAGCAGCGGGAACAACGTTACGTATACGTAATTTTGATGGCACACAACCATCGGACGATAGGCACACTTCACAGCGTTGGGCGGGGTGTGTGCGAGGTGTACCCATGTTGTGTGTTGTGTTCTTCAGCCAGAGTAACCGAATTTTGTGCTCTTTTTTTTGGTCTTGTTGTGTATATAAAATCGAAAATTTTCACTTTACATAAGCACAACACATACAAATGGTGTGTTGTGGGTAGCCATGAAGGTAGGATGGGAGGATGGCAGGAATGTGGTGTCCACATTCGGTGCTGATGCTATGATATATTGTCTTCAACAAAAGCCAACCACAGCCCTGTTTGTCTGCTGTTACCCACTGTACTTATGTGAGCTTGTGAGGTGAGGCTGACAGTGGATTGAAAGCTAAACATATTTCTGAGATCTGCAAGGATTAAGGCACACACAAAGCCCTAAAATGTAAATAGTAATAGAAAATTAAATAAATTTTTAGTTTCTGAAAGATACATCTATGTGTATATATATAGATATGTTTCATAATTAATTACTAGAAAAATTTGTATTAATAAACAATTTCATGCACTCTATTTACCCTTGGTTCCACTGTTTACCGTGTGTGTTGGGGCTGTTCTTCCTCGATTGCCAGAACTTCCTGGTCCTCCTGCTTTTGTCGCACATCTCCCTCCTGTTCCTGGTGTTACTCCTAGTCCTATTCCTGCTCCTGATCCTGTCTTTGCGGTCCCCTGCTCGAGTTGAGAGTGAAAAGCGAACGATAACGGCAGCAACATGCCGCACTTGTAAGCTGCTTGAAGCCTGGCCATTGTTGTTGCTGCTGCTGCTGCCTTCTCTGACCTCTGACATCTTACCGCCCCCGCACACCCTCTGCCACTCCACGGTGCTACTGTTCTCTGTCGCTGACAAAGTGGCGTTGTTGCTGTTGCCATTGGTGGGTGTTGATGTTTTGGTTGTCGGCCTCGCTATTGCTATTCATTCACTGGCTATGCGATGATAAAGCACAAAAAAGGGAACTGGCGGAAATTCTGCTGATGACGATAATGTTGACGCTTTCGCTTATGGCGACAACTTCGACCCTTTTGCCTCGGTATCAAGCCCATCTGCATAGCACACAGGCGAGGAACTAGTTCTGTCCTGGCAAATACACGACTTTACGACATTCTGTGTGCCTCGAGGTGTGCAATGAAATTTCTTTTCAATATTTGCCCGCTGCCTTCGCCACACCTGGCAAATGAGGCGTAGAACAATTTTCGGTTCGTTTTGGTGCAAAGGGGGATGGATAAATGCTTGCCAGCTTCAAATAGAAGCTGCATTACGCAGCCCAAAGGCATTAACAGTCATACAGCAATGGTTAAGGTAGTAGGATCATTCGAATATATACTTAACTCTGTAATATCTCTAGTAGCATATTCATATTATTGGATTAATGCACAAAATCAATCTTAAACTATGCCGCAAGGAAGATAAAGTGATTTGAAATTGTGCTTAAAGTTGGCAATAAATTGTAATTATTTTTTAATATTTCCTTTAACTTTCAAGAAGTAACAAAAATATATGTGCTTTTCCAATATTATTTTGACCACAAGTGTGAATGCCATGCGAGCTCTTCCCAATTTAGCAGCTCCTTCATCTGCGTTCAAGGCTTTCGCTTTGTGCCCTTCCGATAAGAATTTGTTTGCTCGCAACGACATTTTTGTGGCTGCTTTGGAGCAAACTAAAGGGCTCAGCAGCGGGGGGATGGCGGAGTGTGGGATCCTTTGGAATGCCAATTGAAATTGAAGTGTAGATGAGTGTGCCTCCCGCCCGCCGTGTGCTGCCTTGCCAACCCCCCAAACCATTCAGCGATGGCTGGTCCTTGCCAATAACTTTGCTTTATAGTTGGGCACGTCTCTCTGGCGAATTTGTAAACCCAATTTGTGGCAACACCAACCTCCACACTTGGCATCCTTTTTATTACCATTTTCTGGCATTGAAAGAGCTACCTGAACACACACACACACACTCACACACCCACACGTGCAATAAACCTTGCCACAATTCATATTTCCGGTCACCCATTCCACGCGGCTTTCGTCGAATGATAAATAAAATATTAAATTGAAAACCGAATTTTTATTCAAAATGCTTTCTAACTTATGTGTGTGTTTGCACATGACTTTTCTTTGGAGTCTAACCACCCATCGTCCTCCCGTACTCTCCTCGAAAAAAACCTGCCATTTGTGACCCGGGGCTTCGGCGAATATGTATTTCGTTTGCATAACCTTTGAACTTTTGTACACCCAAAAGACCCTAAAACTACAGCCCGGGGCAGCAAAAAGCTAAAGTAAATATCTGTGCACATAACTTGATTACTTAACAAGCCGACATTTAATTTTCAATTCAGAAATGAAGCCAAACGCTTTTAAATATGCCCCAAAATGTTGATTTAAGTGAGCGCAATCAAATGAAGTTCAATACATTTTGTGGATCAATAAATTAAATATATTTCATTGCTATTTAATATACTTTGAAGGTCCCGGTTGTTAAATGTTCCGAAAAACTTTTGTTTATTTAAACTTAAGATAAGTTATTAGGTTTGAATAATATTTACTTGGTACACAGGAAACATTAACACAGGAGAAAGTCGTTCATGCTTTCTGACCTATTTAACCATTGATAAAAAACAGATTATTTAAATTTAAGGGTAACTTTTCTTGAAATAATACAAAAGAAAAATGTAAGCTAAACGAAACAAATAAAAAAGCAACGCCCTAAATATGAGGAAAATAGATAAATTGACCCTAAAATATGTTATTTATGGTAATGCATCCAAACCTTTTCTTAATTTTAGAAAAATGTCCTTATTTTTAGAAATATTATTTCTTAGCGCTATTTTTCGTAAAAAAATATAGAATAATATTTTTATGAGGCTAAAATGCATTAATTAATTCGTTAAAAAAAAAAGAAACCTAAGCCATAGCGTGCCAGCTTTTTAATTTTCCTTACTTTCCAACTCTTGATATTTTTTCTGAAAAAACCCAAACCCCAACCATTTCCACCACCAACCCAACTCCCTGAAGTTAGAAAGTTAATTAATGACATTTACTGGATACGTCTAAAAACTAATTATGCATAAAATGGCCGGGGTATTATTGCAAGCCCACCATAAATTTCCGCAAACTGTGCAGCAATCGCACAAACAACGCCGATAACAAACTAGCCCTGATCCTGATTATACGGCTCTGCCTCTCACCTGACCCGACCCGGTGCCACTGTGCCGTGCCGGCCAAATCGATTAGGACAACAAGGAGCGCTACAACGGCGAGGCAATTACCAAGGACCCCTCGTCCACTACAACACAATGACAATGTTCGTGTTTCTATATGAGTGTGTGTGTGTGTGCGGGTGTCTGAGTGTTTGTGTGTATTTGTATCCTGCAGAACAACAAAAGCACAAAATACGCCAACAAATCGGCAATTAATCAAGCCCCAAGTGCACGGAAGGGGGCTGGAGCTGAACGGGAGGGTTGGTCAACTGTCGCTTGGCACTTTAACAATATTTATGCCGAGTGCAAAAACAAAAGGACAATAAGCATAGCAGGCTTTGAAATTGTTACAGATAAAAATTAAAGGCCTTTGAATACCCTGCAAGGCAGTTCTGAAACAAAAAAGAAAATAAATTAAGTCAATTGGTCGTACTTTAAAAATTATATAGAATATCAGCTTAACAGTAGTAATATTCAGGTAAAACTAATATTCTTGGCTTTGTTATCCTTTGTTATAAATAAATCTTATAAAGCAGTCAATGAATCCAATTAATTTTAGTATGTATACCTATAAAATCAAAGGTTGCTGATTAACCTAAGCGAATCAAAATATATAAAAAACTTGCAGCACAAGTTTTCCTACAAAAATGATCTTAGTGATCTGACATATAGTCTGATTTATACAACACAATTTGACATAATAATTAAATAAACCAATATACTCCCTTAGGAGTTCTTCGCCTATCTAAGTAAAAGCAAAATAAATAGAACTAGAGGCTTAGGTCGCTTAGAAATTGAGGCTCTCGAGTTTCATGTAGCAGGAAAGCCGAGATGAATCCAGTCAAGTTGAGCAGAACTGCCCTTCTTGGTGAAAGATAGCAAGAGTATAGGGTGAGGTAAAGGTAGCCGGCGAGATACTCCGTTCCTTGCAATTAATCATTTTAATTAATTGGACAGGTGTGCCACAGGTTGCCGTCTGCTGCTATCAGTTACTGAAGTAAGGTGAACCCTTTCACACCCACAAGCACACTTGAAGAATATAGCAGCACCTCAAATAAACTTTAAGTAAAGTTTACAATTTTTTTGGAGCCATTAAAATACTTTTGTTTCTGTGATTTGAAACAAATTTGTTTCACAGAGCAAGATAGTTTTTTAAAATAATAATAATATTGACCCCTTAAATTCTTTCTCTGTTCCTTCATGATTCCTTTTTCCCCATCTTCCTTTGCAGACGCGCCATCTTGGCCAACGGAGACGTGACGACGGCTCGGCCATTGTCTCATCTTCTGCGGAATGACTTCTGGGGCACTCCGTTGCTGGACAGCGGCTCCCACGGCTCCTGGCGTCCGTTGAGTGTGCTCAGCTTCCGAATGAATTTCCTGGTGGGCGGACTGAGCCCCGTCGGCTATCACCTGGTCAACGTGCTGCTCCACTGCCTGGCCACCGGACTAGTGGTGCTCGTTGGGCATACGCTCTTGCCATTTCGAGTTGGAGCCTTGGCCGCCGGCCTGCTTTTCGCTGCCCATCCGATACACACGGAAGCGGTGGCCGGATTGGTGGGGCGGGCAGATGTGGTGGCTTGTGTGTGCTACCTGCTCGCCTACCTAGCCTATCGCCGGCACATGCTCAGCCGGGAATGGGGATCACTGGTTCTTACCATTGTCCTCGCCTTGGCCGCGTTGCTCTGCAAGGAGACGGCCATCACGGCGCTGCTACTGTGCGGATTGTGCGACGTGATGTCGGCAATTGGACAGGAAAATAGTGATAAGGTAACTTTTAAATTAAAATTTCAATAAATTTTATAAAAATATTCTTATAGAACCAAAGAGTAGAGAAGAGTAAAGCTTAATTCATACATTTCTTTACTCCCTTTCAGCACCGACTGCGATCTCTTTCGATATTGAGTGTTACCTTGTTGTGTGCTCTGTATTGCCGTCTGAGTGTCTTGCCGCTGCCCTCCGCTGCCTTCTCAGTTGCGGACAATCCGGCAGCTCATGAGTCCTGCATTTGGACTCGATTCCTGACCTTTATGTACCTGCCAGTGGCAAATTGCCGACTCCTTTTGTGGCCCCAGGAACTAAGCTTCGATTGGGGTATGGAGGCGGTGCCTCGGATCAAAACGCTCTGGGATGCCAGGAATATCCTGAGCATCGGCTTCTACGGTTCCCTGATTGCTGTGCTTTGGCGAAGCTCTGGCCTGCGTCGTTGCACCTCCTCGATGGACTTTGCGGAAGTGGCGAGCATTTCCCTGCCGCTCCTGCGGCGTTTGGGTGGCAATAGCTGCCACACTTTGCTGCGCCTCACCTGTGATTGCCACCACCATCACCAGGTGTCGGAGCATGCGAGATCGGCTCCAAGCTATTATCCTGCCCCCAAGAGCTCTGCCTCCACCGCCTCGCCAGCCACCTTTGTGAGCGTTGCCTTCCTGGTGCTGCCATTCCTGCCCGCGAGCAATCTGCTCTTCTACGTGGGATTTGTAATGGCCGAAAGGGTGCTCTACCTGCCAAGTGTGGGCTACTGCCTGCTCCTTGGCCACGGCTTTGGCAGTCTCTGGCAGAGGGTCCATAGCTCGCGGCGATCCCGGATGCTGCTCCTCTGGGGTCTGGCGCTGCTCCTTGGAGTCCATTGCCTTCGCACTGTGAGGCGCAACCTGGATTGGAGGGACGAGGAGCAGCTATTCCGAAGTGCAATCAGCGTAAATCCCCCGAAGGGTGAGTGTATACATAAGCTTTTATTTTGGATTCTTAGAATAATTTTGTTTTTAACTTTTTCACTTCAACATGTTTTTGGGGTGGGATTACATGGCGTATGAGTAATATTTGTGAAAAAATATTAAATTAAATTAAAAAATATGACTTCAATGTTTCATTCTTTTAAAACTCTTGACAACTTTAGTTCAAATATTTATAATCTTCAAATAACTTTTAAATTAATTTATTAAAAAACTAGCTTCTTGGATTGGATTACAGGGCGTATGAATTATTTAAAAGCCTTCTGCTTCAGTTTTATTTTTCCTTGTTACAGTTTTAAATTTTAGTTAAAATATCTATTTATACTCTTCAAATAACTTTTAAATTATTTTATTTAGAAACTAGCTTCTAGGGTTGGATTACAGGGCGTATGAGTAATTTTATTAAAAGACTTTAACTACAATTATATTTTCACTTGTAGCTCTTGACAATTTTTGCTTAAACATTTAATTATACTCTTTATGTAACTTATAATTTATTGTATTCAACCGTTTTTAAAATCAAAGTCATACTTCTAAGGTTGGTGTACACGGCGTATGAGTAATTTTTACACCTTTTGATTATTTTGCTTGCAAACCTATAACTTTTTCATATGTCTTTGCAATGAAAGTTCAAACACTCTTCACATTAACTTTCTAACTTTGATTTTCCCTTATTTTCCAGCTTTGGGCAACCTCGGCAGCGTTTTGAGCTCCCAAGGAAGATACCAGGAGGCGGAATGGGCTCTCACTATGGCCCTTAGACATCGTCCCACTATGGCCGATGCGCACTTTAATCTGTGAGTAAACGTTCCCGCTGAGCATGTGGATGGTGGTAGCCAGTCGAAAAACGCGAAAACCCTTTTGGAAATCGAGGCGAAATTCTCGCCTTAGCCGTTTTCTCCCACACGAAACCTGAATCCACAAAATGATGTCGGTTTTTGCCGGCAGCCTTTTCAAAATTCAAAAGCTCAAAGTGAATGGCTGTCGCGACCTTGGGGTTGGGTTTCGGTATTGGCCATGGCTTTTCCGGCGGCTTAGGAGGTGGATGCTGCTGCTCTTAATTCCGAACGGCAGATGCACCTCCAGCTGCTCCTCCTGGTGGTGCGGTTCTGTTCTGTTCTCGCTTCCGTTTGCCTGCAAAAACGTTCGGACAACATCTGAGAGAAAAAAAATGAAGGAAATGCAACGAAAAAGATGAGGAGGGAGTGGAGAACTGGGTGAAAAACTGCGGAAGAAGGGGTTTGAACGGGGACGACTGCCCAGTTGCATCGCGCATACAAATCAACTCGGTCAGAAACTTTAGCTCCAGCGCAGGGGGCACATGTTTTGCATCTTTTGGATGGCAATTTGCATGCACTCGGCAGCCATCAACAGCAAATAGCTGCTGGTTGCACGCTTTTTTTTCCATCGTTTGCTACCTCACAACGCCCCCAACGAGCTACGCCCATTACACCCTTCCCCAACCCCGATGTCCTTTTTTTCTTGTTGTCCCGCTTTTGTACCTATCGGAGCCTTTGAAACAATACGAGTGGAAATGAATGCAAGAGGCACTCCGCCGCAGCCTAATCCCCTGCAGATATGCTGTTAATTAGGCCAAAAGTGAATGGGTTTCCGTCCAGCGTTCAGATTCTTCGAGATACTTGGATACCGCAGGCTGAGACTAAGTACACATGGAGTTGTAATTTGCATTCGGGGCACATGTTTCATTTCAAAAATGAGTTGAGACTGGGAAAATCTTGAACTGGTTGCACTTTAGCTAGCTAACTTCAATTGGGGCTCTGAGAGATTTGTTGGAATTTAAGAATAAATCATAGTTTGTATAAAAAAAAGGCCTTAGAACCCTTATATATCTATTTTGTTTGTCCTAATTTATGTCTCGAGTAATTCAAGTAATCTATCCTATTCTGTCTGCAATTCATTCTCGGCAAGTCGAACACGTACATCAAGCGTACATCAGTGCAATAAAGCAGCAGCTGCGACAATTGCATTCTTCGGCATTCCGAAACCATTTCACTTGTCTAACACAATAAATAAACAAAAGCCCCCGACATATATAATGCCCTGTGCAAACACACACACATATATACATATGGCAACAATAACATATCTGGGATTGTAATGGGAATGGAGAAAATAGTAGTAACAAAAGAAAAAATTGGCATTTCTGCTTACAAGCTGCACTTGATGCAACAATATGAGAAAATAAAACTGCTGACGCATGACGTTGGTATCCTGCTTATCCCCCAAGCCCCAGCACTCAGAGAAAAATCAAGTATTAGAGGGTAATTTTAGGAAATAACAATAATATGTTTCCTATATACAAGAGGGTATATTTAAAATAGCATTTGTGGAGGTTAAAGAATCATACTTTGCTGAAAGTTCTTAAAATCTTAAGCCCCCTCTTGGCCCAGTGCATTTTTTCTGAGCTGGAGGCCAATGACACTTCCACTTTGGACATGTAGCAGGCACACTCAAGCCCCTTGCACAAATACACACACAGACTGGGGCATTACGGGGGCAGCTTTGGATAGTCATAGTGCAATTTACTCGTTGCATCGACGCTAACGGCGACCGCCAACTGAGATCGCTGTGAGCGGAGCTAAAGTTGCTCCCAGCCACGCCTTCATTTGCCCCTTTTCCCCCAGAGATTTGGGCAGCTTGGCGAGGGAAAACGGAGTGCCATGCATTACGAGGGAAGCGCAAACATGCCAACGCTTAACGAATCGCACTCGACACCCCATCGAAGACCACCATGGGACCGGAAACGGAAATGCTTGTCACAAGACACGCGGCGGTAATTAAGATTTTCACTTGAACAGCAATACACCAAGGAAGAACTTGTCAATTTGCTGTCTGAAAATGTACTAATATTTAGAGAGAAGAAAGCTAGGTTTACATTACTTTAGATAAATAGTTTAAAAAGTTTTAATATAAATTCACTAAAAAACATTCCTAAAATCCATAGTAGGTAAATATCCCACAAATGTTTGTCCCTCTCGTCCACTGTGGCATAGGCCGCGTGACTGTTGAACTCCCTTTGAATATGCAGGACGTCATTTCCACAGCTGGCCTCGCACTCGCCTTAGTGTCCTTGCCAGCCAAGCAGCCATTGCTCATACGCCCCGTTACCAGTATTGTTGTTGTCTTTGCTGCTGCTGCTGCTGCTGCCTCTGCTGCCTGTCGCCTTGGCGCTGGCTGTTGATTATTGTGTTTGACATAATATGCTTTACGCTCCAAAAAAGGAGAGCAAAAGACGCATGGTATAAATCCTTTCGCCTTGCTTCCATCAGCAAATTGTAGGTAAATCCCTTTTGCGCCCTCCTGCCAAGTCATTTTTCCAGCTTCCCCTTGGAGGAAAACTTTTCTTCCAAGCAAACAAAAAAAAATGTAAGAAAAGAAAAGGCAACGTGAACGGGGTCCAATACAAATAATTGCTGAGAACTCCCGAGAGCCATGGACAATGGCGGCAGCTGGGGAGCTACCTCAACATCATCATCATCATCATACTTATGCACATACACATTCCGTCATCCGCCAAAATTGCCTTCGTTGTGAAAAACTGAATACTAAAACTATGCAAAAATATTCGAGGCTGGGAGTGCATTAATCGCTTTGTTTTCCTTGGAAGCTCCATGCAGTAATTCTGTTTTTCCTCATTTAAGTAAATATTTAATCACAGCGTTTTGTTTTACCCACGAAAAAGCCTCTGTAAATTGCACGTTTTGTATGGTTTCCCATTTGAAGTGTAAATTCATATGGATGTATATACATATTTGTATATATACACAGGGATTATCGGCTTATGGGCAACTGGCTCATATTGAAGATTATTTTAAACAGTATATTGGGCAGCCTATTTTTTATGACTGCACAAAATTCTAACAATAACCGAATAAGGCTTAAAAATATATTTCATTTATTGCTCAATGAAATGTGAAGAGAAAAAAAGAAAGAAACTGTTGAATATGAAGCAGATTATTAAAGAAGCTTAACAAAAATACGCCTAAATGATTTAGAATACCTAATACTCTTTGTTTTAAAGAATATTTATGAGTGTTTGAATATATTTATTATATTTATTTAATAGGTAAATTAATACTACTTTTCTTAAGATTATTATTATTAATTTCCAGCCAATTTGAAAACCTACACAACGTAATTTTAATTAACCGCCTTAATGTAGTAACACACTCTTAAACAGCACTTTTCCAGCACCGCAATATCCTGCTCCTAATCCTGCTTTGCGAAAAAAAATATCAAAGCGAAAAGCTAAAGGAAAGAAAAGAGGAATATGAAGAGCGAAAAGAAAAAATATAACTGTTGACGGCTTAGATACAATTTCAAATAATGTCAATGACATAAAAGCAAAGCGCGAACTTCATAACTGCTAAGGCTTCCCGCCTGCGGGTTATTAACTTGGCTCAAAACGATACACGAGACGTTGGCCTCTGGACTCCGGACGATGGTGCTGCAGGGAAGCCCACGCAGAGATTTCATTTTAGTGCCGTGAAAGTTTAAAACGCTTTTCTCGGCACCCCCCGCTTTCCTCGTTTTTTTTTACCATTTTCCAACCGCCTTCGCAGAGTTGCCTTTGCAGCTTATCGAAAAGTTGTCTGATTGAATTTTTGCCTTGTCCACTTGCAAAATGCAGCAGGAACAGCAGCGGCAGTGGCAGCCTCTTTTACATGGCCTCTGTCTTAGGTGCACTTAAAAAAATATTTCTTGAACATTTTTTAATTTAAAGCTTAATAAAATAAATTGGTATAAGAGTAGAGACTTAACCAATAAATATTAATAATATATTTTCGCACACAGTTTGCACAAAATTTTAAAAACTCGAAAGAGTTCTTGAAAAATTGTTTTAAGTTTTCCGCTCGGTGTCCAATGGCTAGCTGGCTAATCTGAAAGTCAGAAAAGGTGATTGCAGCATGTACATTATGAAACCTTTAAGAGCTTGCCAAGCTGTGAAATTGTGATGCCTGGCGATGGCTGCTGGCGGGTGATGGAGGTGTGGTAGCATTTTCCGTTTTCTAATCGAAAATCAATGCCAGGTGCCCTTCAGAGTCCTCCATCCTCCCCCAAACCTACCCGGGGTGCGTCGCGGATAAGCAGCTGTTTGTACATTATTTACTCGTAAGCCATCAATAGCTGGGATATCTCCGGCCGAGCACCTTGCGCCCTGCGGCTACGGATCCCCGGTTTCTGCCACGTGCCGCCTCCCGGAACACGAAGCATCCATCCAGCAGCCACAGCTCTGGCTCCAGCTCCTGTTGCTCCTTTTCCCTTCCTTATTATATGTTGTTTTTTTTTTGGTTGCTGGCAGTGAGTCTAGCCGGGCGCCAGTCAACTGTCATGGATTTGTTGTGCTCCCATGCTGATGGCGCTCTGATTTTTAGCTGCAAAATGCCACAGCAAAGGATAAGTTGAGTGGTGGACGGGTGTGGATGCCAGGATGCGAGGATGCAAGGATGCGGGTAGCGATGCCAGGCGGCGGAAAGTCAAAGTAACAGGCAGGCAAACACCAAAACCAAAAAATCACTGAGCTGTATAATTCGATTTCTCTTTTTCCACCCCCTTCGGCACGCGTCCTGCACTTGTTTTCTATGTAGGAGTGTGCCCCCTTGCCGCTGTTTGCTTACCTGCACAAAAGCAACAATAAAAAAAGTAGTACCAAAATAAATAGAAATAGAAATAGAAATAGAAATAGAACAACATGGCTGGTTTTTGCAGACCCCCCAATGGAATAGTATAAAATAGAATACTCAATATTCAGTTGAGCAAATCCATCCGTTGTTCGGTTGCAATTCACATGCATTCACATGGCTCCCTTTCTTTTTTTCGGCTTTATTTTATTTTATTCCCCCTTTTTTTATTCTGGATTGCAAATGGGGGAAATCGCCCGAAATTGTGGGCAACGAGAGGTTTTCAGCATGGCAACTCACACGAAAATAAAATTTAAACAAATTCAGCTTTCGATGTTGTGGCATATGCGAGTGTTTATTGAAAAGTTTTCACACACACACACACACACACACCTCACCTTTCCTCACCTCTCCTCTGTGGTGTCTCTAAAGCGAAAAGCTAATCGATGAAAAGGTACAAAATCGAAATTTTTTAAATAAAAATGGGGTCCAAATGTTGGAACAAAAATATTTATCATTTAGAAAGAACCAATATGGCCGAAAGTCCATGGATTGAATTGAATATACCTTTAATATTTAATCTCAAAGGTAGTTTTTAATAAAAGTTTATTATAAATTAAAGCTAAAAAAAAGAAAGCCAACCAGCTTTGGGATGCCGAAGTATATATACCTTTCAATTTCCTATTGAACTATAAGATTGAATCGGAAATCGTTCTAAGCTAAGCTTCGGCTTTATTGATTCAATATTAGTTGATATTCTTATATGATAATTTTTCGACATATCAAAATTTAAAAAGTTCATAACTACGCCAAAAAAGCATTAATTTCCAATCGGAAAACATTTCTATGCTAGTTTTTAACAGGTTAAAAAATCTGCTTTTTCGATTTAAAATTTTAAAAAATTTAAATTTTTTGGCAATTTTTGAAAATTTTAACGATGTAACCCCTTATCTTTTTTTTGAAAAATTGAAAAATTTTTTTAAAATTTTGTTTTCAACCAGACATAGCCACATCGATTCTCCTGTCAATCCTGATTAATAATATATATGATTTATAGGGTCGGAAATGAATTCTTCATAGCGTTAAAAGCTTGGGAATAAAATTAGAATATCCTAAAAGGCTATAGAAATGTTCTTATATTTATTTTTGATTTAAATTATTCTTGGAATAATGTTTTCATCCATTCGATTAATATCTACCAAAAATGTTCAAAATCTAAAAATTCTGTATATGAAATCCCATCAAATCCAGATTAAACAATAATATTTTTATTGCAAAATATTTTCTGTGATTTTGAAATAAGCTGCAAGTCATATTTACATTTTCATGTGCCACAAATGCACAATTCTATGCATCACAGCTTAACATTTTGTTTTTTAACTTGACATGTAGCTAAGATATAAGCTGCTTTTTGTGTTCAAATCCAAAGTCTTTACAATCTGCCCTCTTGTTGATTTTTTAGCCTTGTCGCTACTCAACACAAAATTCAGAGTACGCCGCCGTTTGTTTGAATAATATTGTTGTGTTGCTGCCACCGTTGCAACTCGTTGCTGCTGTTGCAGCTACTAAACTGTGCAATCTGTGCTTAGGTTTATTTTACACTATTCAGGACTACTGAAAATAAAATGGTGTTTATTTTTAAAAGCATTTAGCCATACAGATACGATGGAAAAAATGCAGAAAAAATTCAAAAGTTAAAAGTTCAAGTTTCCAATTCAAAATATTTGTTTATATCTAAAAAAAATACTGCTAACGTTGACTGTCTTAATAATTGAATTTAGTTTCCCTTCTGCTTTAATTTGTAATTCATATATTTTTGATGTATTTGGTGGCATAACCTTTCTCTCTGTGTAAAGCCAAAACGATGAGTTTAGCTTGGGTGCTCAGACCTTCGGTCATGTATGAATAACCACCAGACGACAGAATGGATATATGCATGTAGACGGGCGATGCTTGTTTGTGAATCAAGCAAATATAAGCTATAGAGGTGGAGGCATGTCCGACTCATTCTATGGACCCCTCAAAGGGCGGTCCCTTAATTAAATGAAGCCGCCCAAAATCAACTTGAAGGTCAGCATTCAGCGCTTTCAAGTATTCGCGCTGCCGCCGCCTGCAATTAGCCGGTGGAAACCGCAGCAAAGCAAACCCAGAGTTAATTTACTCCCAACACTTTCAGGGGCAGAGAGCCGTTCTCGTCCTCGAGTTGAGTAACTTTGCTTTCCACAGCTCTGTTCTTTATGGTTTTGCATCTTTTTTTGTCCTGTTTAATTTTCCAGAGCGTAAGGAACTACAAGGAGTGTTCTTAAAGTAAATTTCTTTGAAGTTTAATTCATTTGTTGGATTGAGAAAAGAATTTAAGGCGCCCCAGAGAGAAAAATAGTTTTTTGTATCACTTGAATCTTTGAATTACTTTAGTCCAAGTCCATTGAAAGCTCACTATTCTTTGGGAGTCTGTGTTGGGAAATATTGTAGTTGCCCTTAAGTAATATTAATATATCTATCACTTGAAAATCTATATGATTATTAATAGACTATTTAAATTTTCAGTGGCGTGGTGCACCAGAGACAACTCAACTTCAGTTCAGCGGTTTCCTGCTACCGCAGGGCCATTGAATTGCGTCCTCAGCTGGCGGTGGCCTATTTGAATCTGGGTACATCCCTAATGTCCCTTGGCGACCATCGTCAGGAAGCCATCTCTGTGCTCCGAACGGGAGCCCGTTTGGATGGGCATGGAGTTCGGGATCGGGCTGCACATGAAGAGGCTCGCTACACCTGCTACCTGCAACTGAGTGGCCTGCTCCGCTCCGAGGGAAATCTGCCAGAGGCTGCATCAATGCTCAAGGAATCCTTGGAAGTTCTCGCCACACAGCCCCAGAGGCATAGGGCAATGCTGCACCTGCGTCTTGGTGAAATCCACGCCGAGATGCAGCATTGGAATGAGGCGGAATATCAGCAGAGACTGGCCATGGAGCTGCAGCCGCAACAGGGAGCAGTCTATGTCACCTTTGGCCAGACGCTGGCCAGGAATGTAAGTGGCACGAAGTCAATATAAATTAAATTGCAATAATAAACGTGTTTCAATTATAGGGTAGTCGCCTAGCGGAAGCGGAAATGTGGTTTAAAAGAGCGCTGCAGCTGGCGCCCTTGGAGGCCAGTTCACATCATCATTACGGTAAGTATTTTAATAATACGAAAAATATAATTTATAGTTTATAAATTCTCTTATTTTCCAGCTGACTTCCTGGAACAGCAGGAGCGTCATCAGGAAGCGCTTAGCCTTCGCCTGAGAGCCGCTGCCCTGGCGCCCCATGACTATGTCCTGCAGTCCTCCGTGGCAGATGCACTGCGTCTGCTAAATCGCCTGGTCGAAGCGGAGCTATGGTACCGAAAGGCGGTCAATATGCAACCACTGGCGGCCCATGCCCACGCCAACTTGGGGGCCATCCTGCAGATGCGTGGCCTCCGAAAGGAAGCAGCCGAGTGCTATTACAGGGCCTTGGAACTTCAGCCAGGACATGCCATCAGCAGGGCCAATCTGGCCAAGATAAACCAACACGGGGACACCAAAACGTAGCAGCGACTTCGTGTCGGAATAAACTTGTTGAGATTGTAGGCTTACACAGAATTTAGATAGGAGGAACAGATTATTAAAAAAAATATATATATTTTTGAAAAATAAATACTAAAATAATTTCACAATTTTAATGCGTTTTGTTCTTCACTAATTTTAAATATTTGTATACATATTTATACTGTACAATATATGCAACAATGTCGTTACGTTTGCGTTTCAACCGCAATTAGTTGTGCCTGGAATGATGTGAAAATGCCAATCTGTTGCCGACGCGAATTCCAAAAAGCCAAGCCCACGCAGCGAATTATTTCCATATCAAGTCGGTTTTTGGGTTTCATCTCGAACCAGGACCAGACAAAGGCCCCAGAAACCGAGACCGAATAACTTGGGGGAATTCAAAAACTTGGGGAATAGACAAAGGCAGAGTCCGACAGACAGACAGTCGGCAACGTGATAATATCAAGTGGCTTTGGCAGAAAGCGACCTAGGAAAACCGCAACAACCGAAAAAGGGGTAGGGAAAACCCAGGGTGAAAACATGAGGAAACACGGACGGACGGAGGAGAACTTCATGCGAGAAATAGTGCTTACTAAGCATTAAATTATAATTAAATTTTAAACAATGAAATTGAGTTAAGGAGAAGGACGGGAGCAAAAAGCTCTTAATCACAAACATGCGCTGCCACTTCAAAGGTGAGTCCTCCACCGAAAACTCAGTCCCATCGTCGCCATATCAATGGGAAGAATGGCGACTGAAGAGCGGAGAGCGGAAAATGGAAAATGGAATTGCCAGACTGGCTGCCTGGCTGGCTGGCTGGCTAAGCATATGCGCATATAAATTAACATAGACACCCGAGTATTTAATTAAAATTCCATCAGCAGCACACTCGCACACACACACACACACACAAATATGACAGGCATACCTGCCCAGGTAGACACACATTTTAGCGCTAAGCCCTGCAGATGTCCCTCGAGTAAATCCACCAAAAACCACACTCACACACGTCCGACGAAATCTGGCAAGCGCCTTTGGGCCTCCATCAGTCGGGAGTGTAAACAAAGGGAGTAGCCCCAAAACACACACAAGGCAACCCTCTATTCGGCAGCACACAATCCTGGCAGGACATGGAAAAGGAACCCGCTGCCTCACTGGACAAGCCTCCTGCACTATGCAAAATTTAGCTCTGTTTGTATTACTAAATTAAAATAATATCTAGAAGTATGGTAGTATGTAGTAAATTCGGAAAGTCAAAGGTTTTATATCCTTGCCGTTCGATAATAATAATAATAATAATTCTCTCAGTGTTGCGGTGAGCAGAAAGACAATCAGTTTGGAAATCAGCAGGCGCGGACAACTGCCGGTGGCTGTGGCGGCTCCATGGGGTAGATGAAGGGGGTCCGCCTCGATACTGACTGATGAAGTGGCACTTCTGACACCGTCCGGCCCAACTCAGGAACTGTGATGATTATGATGACTGCGACTATGATCGGGATGAGCACGGAATCCTAATTAAGTCCAAGCAGTCAGGTTAAGGGTTAACCTATCCGAGAAGTGGGCGAAAGGGTCCACAATTCCATAATTAAATATGGATTCCACAGATTCGAGTTGAAAGCCACCTGAGCCCCTTGACATTTAGCAGATTTGTGCGTATTAGAGAGGTCGATATACGCCAGAATAGTAAATGTAAGGAATCCAATTTAAAGGTAATTGGAATATTTGACAAATTTGTGATTTAAATATATAAATTATGAGAAAAACTACTTTCAGTAAATTTAAAAAGAAGCTAAATTTGGCAAAAATCTTAAATACTTAAATTGCTTTATAAAATCAAGCTAGAGCTTTTAATTACCAAATTCATTTTTCTATATTTTTAATTTGATGTTATTGAAATTTTCAAAGCATTCAAATCAACACCAATTCCGTTGCCATTAGCTTTATAGTTAAATATTGCACAACTCACACACAAATGCGACTCGATTCGTTGACAAAACCCCCAGCCTGTTCCATATGTTGTGTCACCACTTTCCCCGTAGTCGTTAGTGGGATTTTGAAACAACCAAACACATTCCTGAACCCCCCGTTTGAAAATCAGGCAACAAGCCACCCAAAATGTCCCAGAATCCAAGTCTCGGCAACTTGCCCAATGAGTATTTAATGCGTCAAACTGTTTAAATTTCTATTGGATTTTTTGTTTGGACTTTTTCTTTTGACTTTTGTTTTTGGCCACAAATGTTTTTGTTTTTGTTGTTGTAGCTGCTGTTTCGGATTGTGCAAAAAGTGACGCTCGGCTTTCAACTTTTTGACCAAACACGGCAAAGGAGACACCATCCACACACATATGCACGTCACGCAAATGGTCATCCTGCGGAACCATTTATTTTCCACTTTAGCCGAAAGACAAAAACAACAAAATCATAGTCACACGGAGATAACCATACACAGATATACTTACACTAGAAACAAAAATCTAAATAATTTAATTTTACAAAATAACTTGCTATTAACTTAATGGTTTTTAGAAGTACAAAAGAATTATCCTTCAATTTAGGCTCTTATTAAATAAATACAACATTTATAGTAAACGGCTGTTGCTTTGAATAAATAAATAAATAAATTATTTAAATTTTTTTGAATAGTTAAAAATACTTGGAATTGTAATTATTATTATTATTTTATCTTGAAATTTACACTATAAATTAGTTGTAATATTTGTTGTCGGATAAACTCTTATGTAAGTTACCCTTTACATTCATAACCCTTTGGAAAATAAAATATTTTTATATCCATTACCCTTCCTTTGATTTTTAAGTATATCTTTCAGATAAAATACATTTTTCCGAAATCCAGAGATATATTTTTCAAAGTGCTTTTCCCCTTACATAGATACATCTAAGCGGGTGCAGATGGGAAATACAGAGAGATTCGGAATAAAAACTAAAGTAAAACGAAAAGTTTTTAGTTAGCTTTTGATGAGGGTCAACTCGAACTCAACGGTTCTGTGGCGCAATTTTCAAGTGCCCCTCCCTGCTGGCCCGGCACCCAACCTGCGCCCTTTTATCCTGCTCCCGCTGCCAAAAAAAGGATGACATACAATAGTTGGGACATTGTTTTTGACATGACTTTCTATCAAAAACAAATTTGCCCTTCTTTGTGCTTCCATTATTCTGTATTGTCCATCTCCCGTTTTTTGCCACGAATCGAGGAAAATATGTGGGCTGTCAGACGAGGGAGGAGAAGCAATGAAATTGGGACATTGACAACTCAATTTGTTGAATTTTGTTTACAGCCATAGCAATAAATTAAATATTCCGGCTAAATATTCAACAAAAATAAATGGCTTTTATAAAAGTAATTGTTGTTTTTTCTCACTAATTAAATTTTTGGTGGCTCAAAATGAAATTTAAGGGATTAGTGGCATTTAATTACAAATATTTGTACCAGGTCTATCACAGATATGGAAAAACAATCTACCCTTACAATTTATATTTTGGGAAGAACTAAATTTATATTTTCTTTATAAGCACTGAAGAATTATCCTTCAAATCAACAAATACAATAAATATGAAATTAAATGAATATATCGATGCTGCACCAATATTTCGCTTGCTTTGAGTCGATTAATAAATCTATAAATCTGTATAATGTATCAATAACATTCTGTTCAGTTTAAACTTAAATTCGAAAATAGTGTTAACTTTAATTTATTGAGATTTTAAATACACAAAAGGATTCCATTTGACATTTTAAATACGAAAAAAAAAGAACAAAGTTAAAATATTTTTATAATCAACGAATTATTTAAATATTGAAATTTTAAATCACGATTTAACCTCTGGTAATATTATCATATCATCTCCTCCACAAGAACCATTTGTCAACTGTATCATTAACCAAAATGAAGTTATAATTCACTATGAAAATTATGAAGACATGATAATATATGTATATACCTGCCTGGGACAGCGAAAAGCCGCAAATCGGATACACAGCAAAATTATTGCAATGGACGCATTATAAACCGCATACAAAAGACGCAGCAGAGAGCTTTGTTATGACGAGGAAATGTGCAAGCCCACAAAATCAATGCAACACACACGGCAGGGTGTCGGAAAATGGCCGATGGGGAGGGGGTCGGGAAAACAGGGAGACAATGGAGGTGAAAAGCCGCACGCAGTCGCTGTCAAGTGCAGCGATTGTCTGAGGATTCGGAGCAACACAGCCAGCTGCCAGGAAAGTCGGGGAAAACCAACTAGCTGGCAGTTGAGTCGCGGCTTCCACGTGCCACAGACACACACACACTCAGCCAGCCGTCAGAAAAGCTGGGTGGGAAAACCCCAGACACTCTCCCTCACTCGTAGTTAACTCAACGAAAACAATTAGTTAGAAATTTAATTTTTCTCAATGCCTCCGATGCCAGACATTGCATGCAACATGCAACTTAACTTTGACCCCAACCTAATTGCCGGAGAAAGTGAAGACTTCTGGGGGTTAGCCGCCGTGTCAGCATCAGTTTGCCAACCAAAGTACAGCACAATTGGGGCCAAAGCCGGGACAAGGGGCGACCATCGATGATGTATTTTTGATTGCAGCTGCTCGAAAACACAACAATCAGCAGAAATTGCGGGGGCGATGCTGGCGACAAAACGCAGACAAAATGCCAAAGCACAGAGGACAAAACACAGAGCAGCGGCAATCATCATAACCTGTAGCTTCAGGCGAAGCGTAACCATCATCCCCGACAAAGAAATATATGACAGAATAAATGTTCCGACCATGAGATACCCGGTATAAACTTGTTAAAGTGTATTGAAAAGTCTAGACTTCTTGTTCTGTGAAAATGTTAGCTAGCCCTTGCTTATTAACTTTGTTTTCGTAGTTTTGTCCGATTATAAAAGCTTAATGTATTCAAAAACAGATAATAATACTAGATATAATCCAGAAAAAAATCCCTTTATTTCCAGGTACTTTATTAATTCAGTTGTTTTTAACGAATCAAAGAACATATATCTAAACTATATCAAGAAGAACACTATACGCCCCTCAACTCCAAGAGTACCGAGTATATAAAATGTGGAAAACAACTCCAAAGTTGCTGTTAACCCAAGAGCCAGAGTTCACACCGAAATTGAAACCGGAGGATGGAATCTGTGGCATAATCTTAGGCGCAAAATGGAGATGACAATAAATTCGATTCGATTTCGGTTTTGATTTAGTTTAGTTTAGGGAATATCATCATCCTTGGATTACCACGGACCGAATGCCACCCACCCAACCGAGCCGAAAGCCCCAAAATGATGATGATGATGATGATGACGGCGCTTGGGATGGCGATGGAAGCGATTGTCGCCTTATGGCGAAAGGAAAGTAAACACAAATAGATAACAGACAACAAATAAAAACCAGCAAGGCGAAATGAAAATAAGACAAAGCACACAGACGGATGGTTCGCGACTCTTGGTTACCCAATTCAGGGATCCCAAAGCGCCCAAGGACCTCGGCGGAGAGCAGCGTCAGAGCCGGAGTCAGAGTCAGTGCCATTGGCAAACACATTCGCCAAATCCCGCTCAGCTTAAGTTGGCTTTGAAATTTTGATTGAAAAAATCACAGAACGAGATGGCGCGCGAGGGCGAATGGGCCAACTTAGAGACACATCCCTCAGAAATGGGCGACAAATAGCGAAATGTTGCCATAGATTCCGATAATGAGGGAATGCCGGAATGGCGACCAAATCCGCCGGACAATCTTTGCCCAATAATTCATTTTCATTTCCCCACTGTTGCTGCTCCGGCTGCTGGTATTTTGATTTGGCCGAATTCCAATTATGGAACCCAATTCGGCTTAGCCGCTTAGTCCAAGTTGGCTGCGACTGTTGATTCACTGAGATAATTCCGGGCAAGAAAACATAATTGGAAATGTAATGCAATGGACTTGGAGAATGAAAATAATCGGAAAAATCGGTGGGTATACTAAACAATATTTGCCTCGAAAACAAGCATAAGTTTTTGGTGTAGTTGCCTCAAATCATAGACATTGAAATTGTAATATTATCATTATTAGGACACTATTCACTAGAAATAAATAAGATTTATGTATCCGGATGATTTTATTGCAGAATTTAATCCTATTTATAGTTAAAAGCTAGATGTAGAGTAAATTAAGTATGATAGTTGATGTGTTTTTATTATGATTCTCTATCTACGTTACATTTGTGGCAAGTATTATGTGTATTATCAGAACGGTCCCATGTTATGAAGAAGCTCATTTCCGACCCTAATAAAGCACATTCTTGATCACTCAGCAGGCAGTCAATCTAACCATCTTAGGTAAAAAAATATATTTTTCCAAATTTTTCAAAAATTTTTTAAAGCGGTTACATCGTTAAAATTGTCAAAAATTGACAAAATTATGATGTTTTAAAATCAATGTAATCTCAGTATGTAGATTTATTAACCTAATAAAACCTAACACAGAACAGTTTTCCGATTGGAAATTAATGCTTTTTTGGGTTAGTTATGATCAAATACTATTTACACCAGTGCGTATACGTAATTTTTTTTGGTGGACTGTAATAAAAAATATATTTCTTTTCAGAAGCTCGTAACGCAGTGAAGAAGTCATTTGCGACCCTATAAATCATATATATTCTTGATCAGCGTCGACAGACGGTTCAATCTAGCTATGTCCGGTAGAAAAAAAAAATTTAATATTTTTTCAAAAAAAGGTAAGGGGTTGCATCGTTAAAATTTTAAAAAATTGTCAAAAATTTTATGTTTTTTAATTTTTAAATTGAGTATGCAGATTTATTAACCTAATAAAACCTTGCACAGACCCGTTTTCCGAATTGAAATTAATGCTTTTTTGGCAAAGTTATGAACAAATACTATTGACACTAGTGCGTATACGTAATTTTTTGTGTGACTTTCTTACACCCTTGCAGGGGTATTATAATTTTAGTTAGCACCATGCAACGTGGTCAAGGAATCATTTCCGACCCCATAAATCATATATATTCTTGATCAGCTTCGACAGCAGAATCGATCTAGCCATTTCCGGTTAAAAAATAATTTTTCGAACATTTTTCCATTTTTTCAAAAAAAGATAAGGGGTTACATCGTTAAAATTGTAAAAAATGGAAAAAAAATTTAAATTTTCCTAAATTTTAAATGAAGCATGCAGATTTATTTAGCCAACAAAAACTAACATAGGAAACCTTTCCGAATGAAAATTAATGAATTTTCAGCTTAGTTATGGTCAATATTGATCCAGTTGCTAACGTCAAGGGTATTACTATCTATTAATTATTCCTTATTAAACTAACTCCAAAATTATATCTGAACAAAAGAAGGAATCTATAATGCAAGAATAAAGGCTACTCTCCAGCAATGTTGGCTTATGCCTAAGCATCTTAATATATATTAAAACACACCTGCAAGGTCTATGTTTTCTTGTATACGTAATAGCCTGATGCCAACCTGCTGACTTACAAGGAATTAGAGAAGTCAATAGTCTGCATTATATCCAATATTTTACACATAAAAATAAATATTTTACATTCAGGTTTTGACGTCAACTACCCCGAATGTGGGTGCGAAGCTAAGCTTCAGCGTGGACTGTAACCGCAGGTTAGTACAATGTCGAATGTATATAAATGTCGATGTAGATAGAAATATTAAAACATTCTTCAAAAAATTAATGATTTAACGAAAAAAATATCATATATTTAAAATTAAGAGATGACTACAAGCTGGTAAGCATCAAAGGTGGCAAAAATATGCTATTGCGTACATTTAAATACGTTTTTAATTGTGTTTGCATTTTGATGTTTTTGTTTTATATTAAATTATTATTTGAAAATTATTTTAATTTGATAAAAATGTATAGGAGAACTTAAAGTTGCATTAATTTGTGTCCATATTTTAAATAAATAATAACATAATCACATCGCAATGATTGCTTACAAAATCAAGCATTTATAAATGCCAAAATAATGAGAATGACTTTTTATTATCGCTTTTAAACAAATTCCTTTTCAGTCGACACTTAATACAAGTGTTACATCCAGCTTTCGTTAACTTAACACCGAGTAATCAACCCTCAAAACCGCAAATGGATACAAATAGCTTAAGGTTTTTTATCAGGCACAAGTCTGTTGTAATAAAGTGCCTCGAAATTAATTAAAGTTGAAATAAATTAGAGGTATACACTTGTAGAACTTAAAAGCTTATAATAATAGAATTATAATCACCCTTGTTTAAATTTCAAACAGCTTCTCAGGGCTTTACACAAAATGCGATGTAAGTACTATTGACCTGAACTTGCTAATCAATTCAAATGAGTTTCCCACGTGCAACCAGGCTACGACCGAAAGTCTATTGGGTTAGATCAAGTTCAGATTACGCAGACTTTTGCGATCACGTTTCATGAACTTGTCTGTATTTTCCAGGGTCTAAATGGGCGTAACATTTTTATTAAAACCTGTCTAAAGGGTAAGCACCCTTAAAGCTTTAAATGCATTCGGATTAGTTTGTCAATGTGAAATTCCTGCTTATTACATGGAAATATGGAGTTGACATATGAAATTATATACCATAGAAGTTTACTATTTTCCTAGTATTAATCCGATTAAGTCAATCGTTGCTTTATAACCTTGGATTCCAATTGTAAACATTTAAAATAAGGTAAGTAAGTACGAAACCCTTCAATATATACCTGTAATTTACACCTATTACGAGTTGTAAAGTATCATTGAGGTTACTTTTAATTACTAAATACTAAAGGTGGCTTTAATTAAGTTTCCGGCCTATAAACAATCTTTTTAATTGTAAATAGAAACAATTTAAATAAATGATGCGCAGTTCAAAAGGCTGTAAACTGTATTAAATGAACGTCAAATTAAGCTATACGTTCATATGTCATTATCAATGGGGTGCCGCTAAAAGCCATATTTTTAGAGCCAATTATATATACATATGATCTTGATCGTATTTGAGCCGGATGGAGATAGCCTCAAATGTTTGTCGCGTTCAAGAGCAGCCTGTAATTATATACAATCCCGATGATAACAACTATTTCCAAACACGGTTGTTTGTCAAATTAGTCTCGTGTTAAACATCAATTCGAACAGTAGCTGGAAATTATTTTTTTTTTAATTGAAGAGGTTGAGATATTTATATAAGGTTAAAGGTTTACAATCATATATTAATCATGACACTTTTCTGATTTATTAACTGTTATTTATGTTAAAAAGAAAGAGCTGAAGATAGACAGCAATTCCTAGATAATATAATTAATTAAGGAAGGAGCCAGGATAATATCTACATAAAATATAAGAAAGGAAGACAACTTACACATTTAAGGTTTTGCCAAAATAAGAAGCTGTACTAGTATATTAATTAAATATATATGTGAATACAAAAATAATAAGGGTTAGAAAGTTAAACATATAGATTTTTCAAGTAAGTATTAAATTGCCCTCTTCGTAATTTCAATCACAAGTCACGACTAAACTTTAAACCTGAAATCAATACCTACTATGAGAACAGAATAGATTGTGTGCATCTATCAATTTATTTGTTATATCCGGGTACTTAAGTGCGTCTCTAATAATTTACAATTTTTATCCGGGGTTTGCTCAATCATTTTCTGGCAATGACACGTGCACCAAATAAAGACTGAGGCGTGATTAAATAAGATCTGAATTTAAACCAGTTGGTTCTAGGCAGTAACGACAGAATTTAAAAAGTTTATGAACAGGTGTAATTAAATTGTTTACGGGTTAAAGTTTAAACTAATTACACGACAAGCTTTTAATTATTTGCCTAAGGTTGATAGCATTCGGTTAATAAGCAGACAGGTCTGAAAAAATCACACTCGTGCCTCAATTATAATTCGATATATTTAAGCGGCTCTGTAATCCGGAACTCGCAAATTTGAAATTGCCAAAGTCCGGTAATGATAACAACATTACTTTTAAATACCTTTACTATCAGCCTGAAGTTGGAAAACATAAAGGTGAGTGCACTTCGATCGGATCCAGAATTCATTCAGAAAATGTCGCTAATAGTTTCATCTGGCTAATTTGCATGTCGCCGTGACTGTCATGCAAATAAAAAGCATACTATATCTTAATTGAAAACCATTCACATTACAATTGGTTCGTCACACGTGCCTAGAACAACTGTCAGATTTTGGTACCTGACTTAGTCTACAGTACTTTAATGAACAATTTAATCACACAATTGTTTCGAACTCATTCCAATATCAATTAATTTAATTAAGTGCATACTGAATTGGCATGAGTTAATTACTGATGATTATCAAGCAATAACCCAAAATCTGACCTTATAATTTAAAATACAAATTGTATAGTTTTTCCCAGAGCTATAATCTAAAATAACGATCCAATAAAATAAGCATTAGGAAGAAAGTATTATAAGTGTGCAAAAACTTGACCCATAAAATCATTAACACCTCTGAGACACAACCGGTTGCTAACAAAGTTGTTGGCCGTGTCCAGTCTGTATGTCGCATATATATGACATTTTAAGTTACACGCTCTTAGACCTTTCCAATTCAATTAAGATCGATAATTATCGAGTGGCTTTCCGGGTGTTTTTTTCCTGAACTCCACAACTCAGCCATTTAGTTCTCATACATTAAATTAATAAATATATGTGATTATTAGAGCATTAAATGCTTTTTTAAATTCGTTTTAATTATAAGATAATGAAGGAAGGTAATTAAACTCCTGAGAGCTATCATTACTTTCTGTAATAAAGTGAAGAATACCCTACACTAATAGGACAATTTAACCTAGGTCTTTATTTTTAGGAGTAACTCGTAGTTTTCATTTAATTTTATGGAATATTTAATGCTTAAATGTGAAATTTCATCATAGTATTTATAGCAGTCCCAAAAAAATTACGTATACGCACTGGTGTTAATAGTATTTAACCATAACTAAGACAAAAGCTGCTCTGTGTAAATTTTTATAATAAATCTGCGTACTGAGTTTTTAACTTAAAAAAATAAATATTTTGTAAATTTTTGAAAATTTTTATTTCAACGATGTAACAACCCGTTATCAACTGCTAATCAATAATAAATTGGGTTAATAGGGTATAGGGTATAGGCTTCGAGCTTAATACCGTAGCGCAAGATAGCGCCAAAGTAAAGGTCAGGTTTAAGACAATCGTAAGGGTAAAAAATTAATTACCGTGAATAATTTATAATTAAGTTATGTTGTTAACTTTGAGTTTACTTTTCCAGATCTCATTAATACCATTTGAAGTATCAGCTAAAATTTAAAGTAAATAATGGAGTGCATGGCAATAAGAGAATTAAGTGGTAAATAAACCCATATCAAGCACAGCTTATTCTAGATAAGGCCTGATCCCTCCTATACCATAATGTATACATAATATAATAGTCATGGTTAAGACTTAAGACAATAAAAGAATTAACTGGTAAATAAACCCATATCAAGCACAGCTTATTCTAGACAAGTCCTGATCCCTCCTATAGCATAATGTATACATAATATAATAGTCATGGTTAAGACTTACCCCGAAAGAGGATGCATGGTTATCCTTTGTCGTCATTACTTAACTTCTTGCAATGTAGAGTTGACCGAGTTCTTGGTGACTTCATTTGAGCGTATAATGGCATCATCCTCGTTATCCAGATGTATAGCATTGGTCAGGAGATATTTTTGAGACCAATGGGTAATCACTATCACTGCACTATCACTATCGATGTAAACAGGGGGCACGACAGGCAAAGACTAAAGGCAGCGCGATGGTAGCGCCTCTATTTATATTCTCCTAGTAAAGAGAAAAGAGGAATTGAGAGGGAGAGCGCATGAGAGAAGGAGTTATCTCTAGAGATAGGCGGAGAGACACACAGAGAAAGAGGTAGCTTCAGAGCTGAGAGTGTAGCTTGAGTAGAAACGGACAGACGGGTATGGCTAAATGCAAGTGCATTGCAGTGTAAATAAATGCATGGCAAGCAAAGCTGGTTCGAGGCATGATCCCTTCTGTATCATCTGATTACATGATATAATTGTCATAGTTAAGACTTACCTTAGTAGAGTATCTTTTGTTGCTTAACTCCTTCCAGTGTAGAGTTAAATCGACTCGGCTGTTAACGCTGATCAAGAATATATATACTCCATATGGTCGGAAGTGAGTCCTTCACTGCAATGCAAACTTGCATTGGTCAGGGTATGATTTTGGTGTCAAAGACCAATCACTATTCCTACCACTAGCACTACCACTTTAGATGTAAACACTGCAGAGGCCGCGAGCAGACTAAACTCAAAGCGAAGGCGGTGGCCTTGTTAATAGTAAAGAAAAGAACAGAGAATGTGAGAGCGCGAGAGAGAAAGAGGTGTCTCTAGAGATAAGCAATGAGAGATAGAGTTAAAGAGATACCTATTGATACACGCAAAGCAAGCGAGAGCGCGAGAGCGCTAGAGTGAAAGAGGTAGCTTTATAGATAGGCAGAGAGGGAGAGAGAGAGAGCAAGCAATATCTCTAGAAATACATAGAGAGAGATGGGCGTACCGAAGAACGCCGAGATGAAGAGAGATCGTTTCTTATCAGCTAATTGAGATAATTAAAACCGAAGTTATAAACTAATATCAAATGGCAGCTATATGATATAGTCATTCGATTCTTCCTATTCCAATGTATTTACTAGTGAAAGTATTTAGAAATTTCTAGTTTATAAAACTATTTATCTATCGTTTCACGTCTGGGAATATATTATTACTTATTTCGCTCGCCCAAAATTAATGTCTGAGCACAACTTTCCATACATTAAATACGATTAAAAAATCGTTTAATTTTATAGGATGCTGTTCAATGAGATGTTTCTAAGGTGCGCAAATCGAGCAGCTCGTTGAGTTCACTCAACCGTGACGGTGCACACGTTGCTTCTCCACAAAACCCCCTCCGTACTCCATATACATATATCCCCCAAAGCAAAGACCTCCCAAAAAACGCGTCATCGTAAGAGCCATTATAGAGCTACACGAAACAAAAATTGGGGATCAATTTATAAGGTATTTCCAAACGCCAAACCTAGTGAATCACTTTTAATTATTATTAAGACAATGGAGAAGAAATTAAGTAAGGAACTAATTTTACTTTGCATGTTTTTTTTTTTTCAGCTTAATCTTTCTAAATTATTTATTGGAAAGGGGGCACCTGAAGGGGGGATCTTGGCGGGGTCAGCGGCATTCCCATAGAGCTTTTTTGGCGTCTAGCTTTTTATGCTTCGATATTTGCTGGTGAATTTCATAGCCGCTTTATTTGTTTTATTCCGATTTTTGTGGGTTAGGAAGGCCAGCCGGTTGTTGGTCGTTCGCTTAAATAAAAAAATTGTTCCAAAAGTCGTTGGCTTTGCGGTTTCTTATGTAGTTGCTGGTGTAGTTTTTGATGTTGGTGTTATAGCTAATTTACACTGAGAAAACATCTTAATAAACAATATGTGTTGCTAGGGATATTGTCTCACGTCTTTAAATTTTAATCAGGATATGGTTTTCTAATCAACTTTTATTTTTACTTTTCAATAAAATTTAATGATAATTTTCTAGCTTTAAATCTTTTTTTTTCATAATAAAAATAAACATAAAAATATAGACCAATTAAAAATTCTATAAAGCTAAATTTAGGGTTAGGATTTCAGAAAAATTATTTATGTTTCATTACGTTCAAAATACATTAAGTATGTTTGATATTTAAGCATAAGAAAAATTGTATTTTACATTTCTAAAATTGCTTTGGACTTTAGTTATGCTGCCTTTGTTATGTTTTATGTTGTAAGCTAATGTCTATGCTTTAATTAAGTGTCTTTTAAGATGATGTTGAAACCTGTTGCTTTTTATATGTTTGCTGTTAGTGGGTTTGCGCTATTTCTTGTATTTGATGTACCTTTGGGTGTTTGCTGCTATTGAAACTACTGTTTTTCTTGTTATTTTATTTGTTACTATTTTTTTGTATTGTTTTGCTTGTGGTTTTTTTTTAACTGCTTTTGCTTTTATTGCTGCTTCTGCTGCTGCTGGCTTGGCGCTCATAGCGTGTTTGTATGCGCTGTCCGCCGTCGACCGATGTTCAAATTCAATGTCAATGTCAGAAGCGATCACGATCGCATGTCATATCGAGGCACGCAGCGAAATTGCGGCTTACGAAGTCGATTTGTGGTTGCCTCCATTTGATAAGACTCACTTCACTATATATTATAGAGATTCTATATAGAAACTGACACAAATGCACAGCCAAACGAGCATTGTCTAGACATTAGGCAGACTATTGATTTTTTACTGTCGTCAATTAGCAACAGGTTTTGCATTAAAACATGTGTATATTTTGGCCAAATTGTCGTTGCCATTGATCCCCCAAAAAAAGTGTGTAGAGCATAGCTAGTTTTCTAAACTAGCTTTTGAGAATCAAAAACCCGATTCACACATTAAAAATAAAACAATAATTTGATGCTTTGCTGTCTATCAATCAAAGTGCCTCTCTGGACAGCCATCTATTTAATATGTCATAATAATGAAAGTGGATTAATAATTTATTTAAAAGGTTACATGCGCCAATCGGTGGAGATTCAAAATTGATTAACTTTTTGAGCCGTAAATTGTTCATTTAAAATGCAAATATCGGAAGTTCAATGAATAACGTTATTATAAATTATAAATTTTACTTACCGAATGACTTAAAGACGATATATCACTTTGGTCCCTGTTACGAAGTGAATGATTAGTAATATAATAAATAGATATACGTAAGTATATTAATAGAAAATGTTTGAATGTTAAGAATAACCTTCTTCTTCTTCTAATAGATAATTTTCATAAATAAAGTAAGTCTTAAGAAAACGTAAAATATATAACGGGGAAAAAACTTACAAAAAAAGACAGATATATAACTTAAGCCCCATGGGTATCGATGCCCAAATATTATATTAATTATTACTAGACATTTCAATATATATTGGCAGTTAATAATATTTTCATAAGCTTAGTCAACAAATTGTTTATGATAGGCCTTATCAGTAAATGTATGCAAATGCGCAAGTAGCCTAATCCGAAATAACTATATTTATCATATGTGTTTTTCCGAGTCAGTCAGTAAATATTTATATTAATTAAATACCTACCAATCATTGGCTAAAATAAAAGCAAATTAATTGGTAAGTCCAAATTATGATTTAGTGAACTATCTAAAACTAATTTATGGGTGTTTTATTAATGTTTTTGTTTTTGTACTAGTGAAACGCTATATACTATTTTTATACCGCAATGTAACTCGCCGATAATCATCAGACAGCACGAGTATCTGTCCCCATTACGTTCCATCATTATTGAAGTGCAAATAACAGTATTCCCCTGGGTGGGCCTAACAAATAGAAGGTCGTATTTCATATATGCATGATAGGTGGCTGGAGACCCAGATATAGGGTTTTTTCGTTTAGATAAGACCGACTAATTAAAAGGCCAAACGAAAGGGATCGAAACCATATGCGAAAGCGGGATACACTCTTTAGGAGCAATAATGCTTTTAATTGTTTCATTGCTCTAAATTCCTTCAATACTTCCTGTACTCTTAACTAAATTAATTAGGGGACAATTAAAACTGGTTATGGAAATTCTATAACCAGCCCCTTACATAAATGTATAAATTAATGTAACATTAAACAATTATTAAGTTACGTTACACGTGTCAATTATTTTGCTTAAATTAACTTTGACTTTTGGCTTCAAACAAAGCGAGAACCAAAGTTTATAATTCCAATTAATGATTTAACCCATCCTCAGCATGCGTTGGCATTTATTTTCTGTCATCAGGAAAGTGAACTTTGTTCCCTTAGCTATATTTGCATATAGATAGAATACTTATAGCCGAAAGGGTTCCACGACACAAGCACAAGCAACAATATTATTTTATTATTAATCAGCTAATATCATTTAATGGAATTGCACAATCCCCGGTAACAGGAAAATTATAGAGCACGTTTAGTAGAAGACAATAAAGCAGCATGACAATATGCAAAATAGAATTCTTATAGATCAGCTGGTTACCGAAGAAAAGACTATTATGACTTGCAATACCTAGGTAATAAAAAATTATAGCAGAAAGGCAAAGTCTTAATACTCTACACAAATATATTATTAAAGACCTTATTTTTGTTAGAATACCTAGGTAAAAAAAGCAAAGCTGTGATGCAAAATCTTAATACTCAACAAAAATATTAAAGACTTTAATTTGATATATTTTATAACGTTAAATAATAGGAAAAGATATATAAATAAATAACCGATTTTTTACGATAATATATATATATATTATCAGATATCCAAAACACTCTCTATAAGGTTAATTGCAGAGCAAGAAAATGTGATATGCAATTGGCACATTGTCCTAAAACGCTGTGAATTCTGAAAATACATAGAATCGAATTGAATTCTCCATACAAATCATTCCGGGATACCATAAACAAAATCAGAACCCGGCGCGAAGACTCCCTGGCAACAAGAGGCGGAGAGGCCGCTTTTATTAATAACATTAGATACAGTGGACCCTAGGATGCGGGTATCGGGCCCCGCGGTCGCATTAATCCCATAGATATCTACGCTGCGCCGGCAAGCGCTTCAGAAAATAAACTATTCGAGCGGACGGCGTTGTACTTAGCCAGTCGCTGTCTGAAAGTCGCCTCAGTCTCGCGTCGCAATTCGAGCGATTCGGAAGCGTTTTGCCCTCGTCGGAGCTGAGAAGCATTATACACCGATATATATCTATGTATACATATATTATTTCTGGTTCTTTAACGCGAGTGTTACAAACCGAAAGTTTTGCATATTCCCAGAATTTATAAAAATAAATCTGGACTTTTTTCCGCGCCAATAATTAAATGCCAGTTGTGCGCGCATTGTGTCTGTGATTCTGGTGTGTGCCTAAAGAAATAAAATAATAACAGAAATACAAAGCGAAAATCTAGACGATCGCAAAATATATTTCGGTGCAACTTGTGTGAGTCAGCTAAAAACGAAAAACAAACGAATTGGAATAAGAAAAGTTGATCAAAGGGAAAAACTGAAATCCATCAAGAGTCAAAATCGAAACTGAAATCGGAAATGTAGGCGAAATGCAAAACAGAATTGAACTTTGATGGGGCAATGCTTCAATTTCCAGCTATGTTCGTTCTGTGCCCCATTCTATTTAAATATTGGCATTATGCTCCGGTTCTTGGGACCTTCGCTTCGCTTTCTGGGTCTGATTCTTATTGTAATGAAATCATATAGAAAATAGAGCACAGACCGCGGTCCGCACACACATAAACAAATCGAGGCACAACAATTTATACTCGGCCGATTCTTCATAGATCAAAGTTCACTTGGAGATTATTTTGGTTTATATATGCTGTGTGTGTGGGGTATATATGCTTTGTGGGTTTACAAATTAAGCACTTTTCGGATATCTCAACATTACGTATACGCCCCCCTGGTCGCCATTTGATGGCCAAAATCCTTGGGCGTCTTGATCAAATACTCCAGTTTATTTGCATTTTATTAGTCAGCAATTATGTGCCCTGCCAAATTGTGATGATGATATCACCCGTCATCAGACGCGGACATGGCCAGAGCCAGAGAACGGGAACCAGACCCAGAGCCAGAGCCAATGCCAAGATGGCCCCACCCGCTCATTGGGTCACCACTGTCATTGTCACCACCGCGGAATGTGGGGCAGAATGCCCGGCCTGCTCCACCCGGTGGGTTGGTGGGTGCTTTGGCTGGCTCCGGTTCCCGGGTGGTGTGGAAAAGTACAATTTGTAATGCAATACCCACCGCTTTGCATGGAGCTCCAAGTTCGCGCCCCAATCTAAACACAAGTGCAAACAAAGTCAGTCATTTCACTTGCAGAGAGAAAAATATCAGGAAAATTGGTTACAAATACTATATAAGAATACTTGATGCTTGATGCTTCGTTTTTCTTTGTTTTCTTAAAAACTACCAAGGAAAAGGAAAGAAACTGCCATTGTACTTAATTAATTTAATGAATTGAATTTGTATTCTCCTGGAAAAAACGCCCACTCTATCGTAGGTCTTTTTATATATTATTTGTTTGTATTATTAACATTGATAAACAATATCAATCAAAGCCTTAAACATTTTATTTTTATATACATTATTTTTTTTTAAGAATGACTAATTGGATATAATTAAGCCATAAATAAAATAGTTCATACAAATTTGCCAGAATAAAGTTGTCTTTGTCGAAAGTTATAATTACACAGAAACATTTTTGTAGATTTTACACCAAGAGATTAAATTTATGCAAAATAAACATAATTATACATATATATGAATCAATAAATTAACTGTCAAACCAAGAAGAAGTTGTTTTTCCACAACAAATGAAATGTTAAGGGCTATTTTGAAATTTTCATAAACCTAGAGACACTTAAATATTTTATTTTCTTAATTTCTTTCGTGAAACCTATTTGCAAAAATTTTTCTTCAGTGCCCATGATACGTTTTCCATATAAGCGAGTGCGTCAGGGGGCAATAAGGGAGCGGCACTGCGAAAGTCTGACCCTCCTTATCATCTATTAGGGCAAACAAACGACTTATCGGTGGCCGCCGTCCAATTGCAACAAGGAAATGGGAAACCCACTCGAATTATATATAGTAGAAAATGCCCAGCGCCACAGACGCATCAACAGTTTGCTTCATTTCAGTCTTGACTCTCGGCTGAGCGTCGCCCTTGAATCCGGATTCCTCTAATCCGCAGAATAGATGATCACGCGAGTCAAATATGTAGCCCAAAGCATAATTTGATTTCGTTTAACCTTGTCGCCACTTTATTCGTTATATATCTCCGCTCTGTTTTTGTATAATATATGCCAGCCAGGGGCCGATATCTACGCTATGCCTGGGTGTGCGCCAAGTGGCTTGGTGTCTTCTGGTATCGGCCGAGGGTGACACAGGAGAATTCTATTTGCGGACTATAAAAGCATGAATGAGCGTCACTCAGCGTTCTATCCGACAATTGGGGGGCTGCTATCACTTCTCGGAAATAAAAGTTTGTTTGCTTTTCAAGAAGATCTGTACATATCTATCTAAATGGGTCACTGTAGGGTTTTGCAAGGGAAGTGGTGTCTAGCGTCTAGCGTCTAGGGTCTGATAGATACAAACTTTTTAATACGCTGTATTTTTAAGCTACACTTTATAGGTCTTTAGGGTTTTACTGGATATAAATTCATATTTAATTTATTGCTTGTTCAGTGACTATACTGAGAACGTGGCTTCTATAACTGGTTACTAGGGAATACTGTAAACAAATCGTATAAAAAGAATACCTTAGAGTTGCTGGAAATTATTGCTGACTGCATCACTATGGCGTCGCGGGTTCATCGTCCACTATTCAGAAAGTTTTGCAACCTTTCAAAAGGTATTACTAAATCCGCTGACAGAACCGATGAAAACTTGACACCTTTCCTGAGATCTTGACACACGATAATTGCCCAAGCTGTATGGCGTCTCTTCGTAGTGTAAACATCGTGCCAAGATCGCTGCATGAATGAGCTAATATATTTGCATTCGGGGTTATGCAAGCGGCTAATTGAATGCAAATCTCCGTCAGTAAATCACAAAGGGTTCCATCAGGTTATGCGACTATTCACATATGTATTGCTATTGTACATTCTTACCTATATTATTGCACAATTTGCCGATATAGGCACGTGCATTAAGTTCAGCCACATATTTATTCTCACTTCTGTGTACGAGCGATCGAAACCGATTGATTGGCCAAGTATTTCGCTTTCAGCACTTGTCGGTTTGTTTATACAGTGTTTGTGTTGGATTTTGTTTATGCAAGACTGAGATTAGAAGTTATTGTGGTGTGGGGCATCTGTTTTTCCTGCCACCCGGAAAACAAGCGGGAAATTTATATTACCAAACGATCCCACTTAGTGGGAGTACTAAGGGATGAATCATGTTCGTAAATAGATTATTAAATTCAGCGAAGCTTGCTTATCATTTAAGTCGAAGAATTGCGGGAATGGATTATTGTTTACAACCGACCATATTTTCTAAGGCTAAAGAAAGAGCCTTGGCACTCAGTAAGCCTTACCTACTGGCATACATTTGAAGTATAGGATGATTAAAATAGATTAGATCAGGTCTAAGTAGTGAAGGTTAAGTCTATTGATATAGGTAATGATTGTGTCTAATTTTATGCAATACCATTATTGAGCTACCGATCTCTATGTAAATTTGTTTTTTATCTTTGTTAAATTTTGTAGCCTAATTATTTATGGTTTTTTTTTTAAACTCTATTGATTTCTACCTCAGCTTTATTAATTTTTAAGTTCTGTTGATAGCTCCCCTTATTTCAGTTCACAAAACGTTTATCTAGATCTAATCATATTTTTTAATAACCATTGACAATTTTAAACAGCTTAAAATCGACTTCAATTAAAATTCAATATACTCTCATTATTATTTTTTCCCCTTTTTCTGATAAAATTACCAAAAAAACAAGTTATCATCTGGTAATTGCTTCAACACATTTCAAATTCAAATTCGAGTCTGGGTTATTTACAATTTCACACCCTTCACACAAGCCTTGTTCGACAGCTTCTCAAGAATATAATATACCCCACATTGATGTATATTATTCGCAATATTTGTTTAACTAAATAACGAATACTCGAACCATTTTGAGATTCACCCAGAATGACTCAATTCAAATGGGGAAAAGTCAAAGGCAATGTTATTACAATTTATTTTAATTGATAGCAAGTGGCATTCCAGAATTCTGAGCACAAGTGTTTGCCTTCCCAAGATATGTCTATACTTTGACCTACCCGCCGTTGCCGATGATATTGTTGTTGTTTTGTATTATTATTATTATTTTTATTTGTTATTGTCGCCGCTCCGATAGTCGGCTGCATTTGTAATTTTATCGAACCTGCGCGGGTCAGGCCGGTGGCCGCGAAGGTAGGAAGGTAGTTGTGGCAGCGCCGCCTTAATTGACATTATTTTCAAAACGAATAGATAACCATGGGAGCTCCGGCCAGCTGCTGGCTGTCCGTAAGTGGCATAGCATAATGATAACCTCAATTTTTGTATATAAAATATTTATTTACTGGGATCGGGCTGAGCTGTCGCCAGCGGCCTGCCGCTTCCGTGCGCATTGTTTTTCAGCAATGTCGTTGCTGTGCCAAGGTTGGCTGTGTGCAGCCAGCCGGCCAAGTGGCGTACCGAAATCTTAAGCCATTAATTCAACGGTCACGTAATATAATTCTAAAGGCTGAAGCCCAGGCTCCATCTGAGCCCGACTCTGGCCATTCAAAGAAGGAATTCCATTGAGCCAGATTCGCCAAGCGAAAAAAATCACTAACAAAGCCAGTACAGTGGTCGCCAATTTGCAATTAGATAGATGCCCGGGCTTTTTTAAATACGCTTTTAGATTTTCGAGGTTTTTGCATAAAATAAAGATTTATATGCTGGATGGCCTCAAATCATAGCAATTTCCAAAAGCTTATTATTTTTAATCCTTTTCAAATGTTTAACATATGATGAATTGAGAGCTAATTTGCTTGTAATAAATGTTATAAAAAATGTATATGTTATAAAAATGTAGAAAAACATTCCCTGTATTGAGTTTGACAATTCAAATTCAGTTCGATTTATATTATAAAAATTAATTAGGCCCCAGAACTGCTGACAGTTTAAGAAAAATGTAAAGTCATATATATTTATTTTATTTATATAAATATATATGCGTTTTTATAATTTATAATAATACTTAATACAGTATTTAATAGAAGCTCGAAATAAAGGAGCCAAGACAGTCTCTTTATGTTCTTGAAATATTTCTTCTGTTCATTGATTATATTTTAAAATGATTTAATGGTAAGAGTTATGCAGTTATATATATTATATTGCATATTTTATTATACATTATATATGTTATATATTATATATAATATATAAAAAGCTACTAGTGTGATTTTTCTAACTACGGTTTTTTTATGTTTTTTTATTATAATTTTACTCAGAAGTTGTGAAGGAGTCATTTCCGACCCTATAAACCATATATATTCTTGATCAGCATCAACAGCCGAATCGATCTAGCTATGTCCGAATAAAATTTAATTTTTTCAAAATTTTCAAAATTTTATAAGGGGTTACATCATTAAAATTGTCAAAAATTGGCAAAAATTTTAATTTTCTTAAATGTTAAATTTAGTATGCAGATTTATCAACCTAATAAAAACTAGCACAGGAACGCTTTCCGAATCAAAATTAACGCTTTTTGGCATAGTTATGCGTTTTTTTTAACTTTAAATTTGTCATATAAAAAATTCGTTAAATATCGATTTAAATAATGCGAATATGTTAAGCTTAGTTATGATCGATTTGCCATTCGATCCTATAACTTAATTTCAAACTACAAGGGTATATTGAGTTCAGTTTCCTAAAGTTAGTTTTGTTGGTGCTTATATTTAAATATCTATATTAAATTTGATTTAAAAACTTTAAAGTATATTTCCTCAAGAGATCACTGTAGTTGCCTTGCTCCTTCTCTTTAATACAATTATAAAACTATTCAGTTTCGCTTTTTTTTAGTTAGTGCCGTTGCTGCGCTGCCGCAGTCAACGCCGCTCTTTGACGACAGCAACCGGTAGACAATTAAGCACCGCGCGGCGCTGCTTACGCAGGTGTCACAGGTGTTGTTGTTGTTGTGTACAGTGTTCACTGACCGCCGCAACGTTCTCTTTTTTTTTGTAACATAATTAACTGTTTTTTTTTCTATATATTGCTGCAATTTGGTAATTTTTCTTGTTTTTATTTTTTGCTTTTATTAGGCGGCGGTGTTGCAATTGCCGAAAGCCAAAGTCAAAGAGCTTTTTTTCTCGAACGCTGTGGCCCCGATCTCGAGCAACTGTTTGTTCTGTTTACTTATTGCGGTAAACTTGATTACCTTGTACATATATAAACATGTGAGCATATTATTTCCATTAAATTCACAGAAGGAAGGAAATATTGTAGAGTTTATAGTAAAGCTATAATAAACAACTTTTGTTACAATAATTCTGCTGAATACTCACCAGAATGTAATTAATATACATCAAGAGGTTTTTTTTTTAAATGATTACATTTAGAGAATTTTTAGCAGTTTAAATAAAAACATTTGTTAGCGGTTTTGGAATTTATAAAATGTATTAAAAGAAGCTCGAAATAAAACAACCAAAACATCTTGAATTTATTCTTGAATTAATCGTTAAATACTTAAATTTTTTATACTGTTACCTGACAAAGGGAAAAATTCTACCTTATAGATAATGAATATTTAAAAAATATATTAAAGGAAACCCACTGAGTCACTAGAGCAAAAGGGTTTATTAATATTTCATTGAAGTTCTGAATTATTCCTACTTTGTTGTAACTAATTAATTCATACACTTTTTGCATACTGATATATGTGCGACATACCCCAAATTCACACGTAATCCCACCTGCAATCAGCAAATTTACCCATAATAGTTTCCCGCGATCATTATAAGGGCCGGGAACTTAGGGCTTGAGGCATCTGTGGTGTGGCAAAAATAAATATATATTGTTATTACAAAAACTGAATGTCACGTAGTGTATTTTCCCTAGAATTGAACTACGTGTTGTATGACTAATTGAATAATTTGCGGAAGTTCTTTGAAACTAGCAAATGGAGAATACTAAGTCAAATGCGACAATAATATGTAAATAAAATCTGGAATTTTTTTTTATATTGGGAAATTAATACATGGGAAATGACTGTGGTCATATAGATGTAGATCTTAAAACAAAGAACCTGTTTTTAGATAGCTTTAAATAGGAAAAGAAAATTAAGAATGAATAATTATTATACAAACCTAAGTGAAATGTATTTTTTTAATTTTTATTTATAATTTTTACATTTTTTATTAGGCAACACATTAGAAAATTATTATTTACAAATATTCCTTAAAAGAATAAGGGTATCTACAAGTCAGAATAAAATAATTTTCTTGTTTACAATGAATCGGGTTTTAAATAGTGTAAAACGGCAACAGAGAATTATGAATGAACTAGTATTATACAAACCGAAGTAAAATATATTTGTTAAATTATATATTTATTTAATGACTTATTAAGCAACAAATTTCCGAATTAAAATCTACAAATATAACTAAAAGGAAAAAAGTTTTAAACCCATTAGGGTATCTACAAATCAGTTAAAAATAATTTTCTCGCACATTTTGTTTACTACTTTTCTGCTGGATTTAAACAAATCACAAGAATGGTATTTCGCACATAAATTTGTAGTTCATTTTTTTATTGTTTTCTCTCGGATAAACATATGTGAGTTTTAGATGTTCTGCTTCTGCTGGGCAAGGTCGTTTTTTATGGCTTTCGCTTTATAATTGTTTGGATAGGCAGGTGTGAGTGATTCGTTTATTTTTCCCCTGAGTCATAAATTCGAATACCAATTTGTCTGTTGTTCTTTGGGCCCCCGAAAAAAAAATCAAAAATATACGCAGAAAAAGGCGACAGGCGACTCGAGTTAAACTTGAATTTTAACGCACCTCTGCCGGCTCGATTGTTGACTTCCAGCGCGTTTTGCATTGCCGAATTGTATTTGATATGCGAATGCCTTATTATAATAAATTTTATATTTTTTTCTGTATTTTGTTTTGTGTTGGCAGCGACTGCGACAGAGGCAGCGACTGCGACTGCGACTGCGACTGCAGCAGCGGCAGAGGTTATAGCGCTGTGTCGGCGGCGACTTCTTCCGCAGTTATCAGCAGCCAGTCGACGGGGGCGCATGCGCATAGCCGGTGCTTTTGTCTAGTTTTTCTCGGAAGAAAAATTAAGCAAGCAACTGAAAATCAAGTGAAAACTATATATGGTTCGACGAGTCTCGGTTTCAGTTTCGGTTTCGACAGGTTCACGAACTTGTGACCTCACCTGAGCGGTACTCTTAAGACGCGCTCCAATTGCTTTTACTTGGGCAATTCGCAGTGATATAATTCCAGCCACAAATTGCACCTCTGACCCCCATCAAGCCCGGTGGCTTGCAATCCATTATAATCCCATCCCCCATTGTTTACAGGCGTTTCGCAAACAATATTTACAAGTGCTCACCGAGTTTTTTTGATACGAGTGAATAATGTGCACGGCAAGCAAATAAATATCGATAAGCATCCAAGACAGAACACTGCGAGAGCGTTTGTAAACACACACCGTACACTGAATAATACAAAGGCACACACACAAAATGGATAGCAGCAAATTGTTAAAGAATGTCTACGGCATCGACATACACTTTGAAGATCTCGTCTACCAGGTCAATGCGCCCAAGCAAGGTAAGCGAAGAAAGTATCAATGATTCAAGGAAATTTTGTATCCTTTCTAATTTAATATATATTTCTAAAGAGATTATGATTAAGAAAATGAAAAGCACTTCAAGGAAAGCGTCTTTTATATAAATATTTCTCAATAAATTGTGAAAAAGGCAGACACCTTAAGCATTTGCTTTATAAATTCATTTTTAAATATTATTTTAAAATAATCTTAATCATTTAAATAAATATCCAAAACACTCTGCTTAGTTTTCTACTATAAAAAGACATATTATATCTTAATATATAATTGTCATAACTAAATTAAATTAATTAAATATATGACTAACAAAGCCCAATATTTTATATTTACTTTCTGCTATAAATGGCTTCAAAAACTCTTTAATTTTCATAAATTAACACTTAATATTGTAACAAAATTCGAGATAAATATTTGTTTTAAATAAAATAAGAAGAATATTCTCATTTTTGTGAAAGCTTTTTCCCTCAGTGTTGCACTAGTTTCAAGTGCAAATTCTCTATCTCTTGTCGCACTTAAACTGTGCCGGAAGAAAGATCGGAGATCCCGGACCACAGGTGCTGTGCTCTGATAATCTTAAGTCAATAGATTATTGTGTTATCACAAAACGCCACTTAAATGTTAAATGTTAAATGAACAATAATGACAAACAATATATGCTCTTAGATTGACCCATTTAACTTGCACAATATATACTACTATAATAATATACGAATGTTTTTTTATGATGTGTGCAATGAGAGTTCCATTTCATTGCCTCTGTTTTTCATGGCTCTTGGTAACCTTTTTTACATGCAGTTTAATTACATTTAACTTTAACTGCTATTATTGCAGAACTCTGACATGGGAGAGGCTTAAGTAATTAGGTTGAGGCTCTGCAGATCATAAACATAAAATGAGAGACATTTAAATGGGATCATATTCAAAACCGGATTGTGTGTCATTAATCGCAGCCATTAATTAAAAGCAAAAAGCCATAATTGTCTGAGTTTGATAAAAGCATTCTGATCTAAAATTTTCTTTGAGATTTGCCTAAAAACTGGTTCTTATTTAATTTATTAATTAGTTAATATAATTTGATGTTTAGGGAGGAATTATTTTCTTTATTGAAATTTAAAGTGTTGGAGTTGAGTTTGTAATTTATATATTAATTGTAATTATTAGTAATGGATCTAAGGTATATCTAAGTTAATCAATTTACATATCAAGTCTTAAATTAAATTATTCCATATATTTATTTACATATTTACAGAGAAGAAATCAGTCCTTAAGGGCATTTCTGGAACCTTCAAGTCCGGCGAACTAACCGCCATTATGGGCCCCTCTGGGGCCGGTAAATCTAGTCTAATGAACATCCTCACGGGTCTGACGAAAACCGGAGTCACCGGCAAGATCGAGATTGGAAAGGCCAGGAAGCTATGCGGCTACATTATGCAGGACGATCACTTCTTTTCCTACTTCTCCGTGGAGGAAACCATGATGATGGCGGCAACACTTAAAATCTCCAACAAATGTGTCAGTCTGAAGGAGAAACGATCCCTGGTGCGTTGGCATCTAAATGATATACAATAAGCCCGCTAATTGACTTTTGATTCACAGATTGACTACCTGCTGAACTCGCTGAAACTGACGAAGACGCGACACACGAGGTGCTCCAACCTGAGTGGCGGCCAGAAGAAGCGCCTGTCCATTGCCCTGGAGCTGATAGACAATCCAGCAGTGCTATTTTTAGACGAGCCCACAACGTGAGTGAGAGGTGGCCCCAGCCTTGGTGCCGAACCAGTTGACAGAACCCGACCTTGAACCTGATCTCCAATCTCCCCTTGCAGCGGCCTGGACAGCTCCTCCTCCTTCGACACCATTCAGCTGCTGCGCAGCCTGGCCAACGAGGGGCGCACCATTGTGTGCACGATCCACCAGCCGTCGACGAATATCTACAATCTGTTCAACCTGATCTACGTGCTGAGCGGGGGTCAGTGCACCTACCAGGGCACGCCCCAGAATACGGTCATGTTCCTGAGTAGCGTCGGCCTGGAGTGCCCCCCATACCACAATCCGGCTGACTTCCGTGAGTTTTGAATCATGATTATGGAGGCACTGCAGCATATCTGATAACTACTTAACTTAACTTAATTAACTCATCATGTCGCACTTGTTACAATCACTTCTGGGCTAGCTTTATCTATTATCTGATTATTTTTGGGGGTTTTATTAAATGTATTCAATGGTTTTGTAATATTTTTATTACTGATTGCTTTGCATATGTTTTAAAAGCCAAAAAGGGCTTTAAAACCCACTTCTAGGCCGTTAAATTGTCATCAATAAATTCATTTTAATATCACATTTAGTCCCATCAGTAAATATCGATCAGGTACCATTCTGAGAACTAGCAAAACAAAGGATTAAGGAAGCTCATTAAAAAGGTGTTAATGATTTCAGTGCTGGAATGCGTGAACGGCGACTACGATGATCATACAGAGGCTCTGGCCGAGGGCGCCAAGGACACTCGCTGGCGATACGATCAGCAACTGATGCAGGGCGAGACTGCGGAGCCGCCCAGTGAGGCTCAGGTGGCCAAGTTCAATGAATCCCAATCACCGGGACAGACCCAGCCGCAGGTCCATAAGATCGAAATCAAGCACATGGAATCGTCGAAAGAGCTGACGAGGCACACATTTCCGCCAACGGAATATATGCGACTCTGGCTGCTCATTGGGCGGTGTCACCTGCAGTTCTTCAGGGATTGGGTGAGCTATTAACCACATTAATAAATAATATTTATATTTAATAATTAAACAACTTTAAATCTATACTGTTTTTCAGACTGTCATCTATTTGAAGCTTGGCATTCACATACTCTGCGCTATATTAATCGGCTTAAACTTTGGGGATTCGGGCAGCAATGCCACCAAACAAATTTCCAATGTGGGCATGATTATGATTCACTGCGTCTATCTCTGGTACACCACCATAATGCCAGGCATTTTGAAATGTAAGTAAAGGGAGGGGGTTTCCCATTCGCATATGATCAGTATATAAGATTTAACTATTGCAGATCCCTCCGAGATAGAAATTATTAAAAAGGAGACATTTAACAACTGGTACAAACTTCGAACCTACTACATTGCCACCATTATCACCTCCACTCCAGTTCATGTAAGTATAAACTTAAAACTTAATAATACTTAAAGCTTTAATAATGAAAATCATACCTGTATTTCCAGATTATCTTCTCTACAGTATACATAACGATAGGATATTTGATGACCGAACAACCCATTGAAATGGATCGATATGTAAAGTTCTTGCTGAGTGCCGTTGTGGTGACCATCTGTGCCGACGGTTTGGGTGTACTCCTTGGTACTCTCCTAAATCCGGTGGTAAGCATCTATTTCTTAGAGTTTTCCCTTTAGATGGAAATATTAACCGTGAGCTTTTATAGAATGGAACATTTGTGGGTGCAGTATCGACATGTTTCATGCTGATGTTTTCCGGCTTCCTCATCCTGCTCAACCACATTCCAGCGGCCATGCGGTTTATTGCCTATTTATCACCGCTGCGTTATGCATTGGAGAATATGGTAATATCGCTGTATGGCAACCAGCGGGAACAGTTGATCTGTCCGCCCACCGAGTTCTACTGCCACTTCAAGTGAGTAACAATTAAATTGTATTTATTGACAAGACAAATATATAAATTAATCATATTTTACAGGAACGCTGTCACTGTGCTGCGTCAGTTTGGTATGGAGCAGGGCGACTTTGGCTATAACATCATGATGATCCTGGCCCAGATTGCGCTGTTCAAGGTGCTGGCCTACTTTACGCTAAAGCGCAAGATCAAGACGAACTGATCGCGGGACGAACTAGTGCGGGTGCTTTTAGTATTGGGCTTAATTTGAATCAAATGTGATTTTATGTTACTTATATATCGCTTAGTTGCAAGTAAACCCAACCCCCATTTCTTTAAATCGGCGTGTGATACTTTAACAAATGCAACGGACCAACCTGCTGCTGAAACCTCTAAGCATAGCGAATCATAGTTTTTATACTGTTTATGAATTTGGATATACAAACATATATTTACGTGTAATTATTGTCTAGTTAATCTAGTTGTAAGAGTTGCCTAAATGAACAAAACGAAATGAAAAATAAATTTAACGAAATATTTAACTGTTAAGAGTCGTTTTTTTTAAAAAAAACTTTAACAGGAATGGGAATTGTTCAATGTCTGTCAAGAATTGATTCAATAAATGACGTTGAAGCTTTAAAAAATTATCTAAGTGAATAATAAATGATAATTACTTATTTATTATTAACTTTATTTTGTAAATACCATTTTTTAAATCTCTTTAAAATTTAAAATAATTTTACCGCCAAAATGAACCTACTTTTGAATTTCAGACGTTACAGCATTTTAAAAATACTCACATTTCCGTTACCAACTTTTGAACAATCTGGTAGCACAAGTCGTAGTCAGAATCATTCACCCGTGGCAACGCTGCGCATAACAGCATTTTAATTATTCTACCCAATGTATCTGTAAAAGTAAAGTGGATTTATTGACGAGTGAGATGTAAAATGTTAAATAACAGCCTCGGAATTCAGAGAGAGCAAAAAAAGAAAAACCGAAAAATATTAAACAAATAATATCGCAGCATCCATATTTGGGTAAACTAAATATCGCGATATCAACGATCGACACCCGACAGCGAATTCTGTTAATTTACGCTCTTTCTCTCTGGATGAAGTGAAGAAATCTTTTAAATTTTACATTCTACATGAGAATTCTACCCCCTGTATGAGAATTCGACACCATGAATCTGTAAACGTGTAGAATGGCTTTCTAAACATGTATAAAGTAAAATGTTAAGCAACAGCTTCGGAATTCAGAGTGACCAAAATAAAATTATCAAAAAATATCACAGAAATATCGACCCATCGATAATTGGGCAAACTATCACGATATCTGGTGTCAACAAAAAAAAAAAAAGTTTGCCGAGAAATGTCGCGTCGCGCATGATTTTTAATTATTAATTAAAGAATACTTAGTGCTGTGCAACTGTGAGTCGCCGGGCAATAAGAATGTGTTCAGTTTTTCGGCTGACAAAATAGAAAACAAATTAAATTACACTCGGGTGCATACGTGTGCACTTGAAACGCGAAACAAACGCACACACACAGGGGGACACGCGTACGCAACGGAGAGCTGTGCTTGTAGTAGAAAGTGCAGCAGGCGCGGTCCATAATAATAAGTATAAGTAAATCCGGGCGACGTGTAAATAAACCGGGTCGCCCACATTCTAGGGGCGGCACGGGTTCGGTCTCGGGCGCGGCACACCCCACAAACCCCCGCCGGAATCGCGGTAAACGTGTTCAATTTTCGTATATTCCCCGCCTCTCCCTTGCTCCTTGCGTGCGTGCCTGCCTGTGTGTGTTAGTCAGCGTTCATCCGTATGTGTGTGAATGTTTTTGTGGGTCACTTAAACTCGCCGCATACACACACACACACACAGAGAGACTCGCGTTAATCCTGCTGCTGCTCATCTCCAACGATTTTTTTTGTTGTTTTCTCTTTATCTCCTGCAGCGGCCAACTCCAGCTCCCAAAAGGTATTCCGCCACACAAGGTAGGTTTTCCATTTGAGTTTTCCCCGCACACTATCCGTACACTCATTTACTTATTGGGTCTTAAGCTGGCGCAAGTAATTCCAGTTGCGTTCGTGAACTTGATTCTGATTGGAGGTCGAGCCAATTAAACCGGTTCGTGCAAATATCCGTTGAATCTCCGGTCTCCGGTTGGAAGATTCGTCTCATTCTTGTTCTTGGTTGCGCTGCAATTCTTTTTTTATATTTGTTACTAAAACATTCAGTCTTGGCACATGCTATGCAAATTGTTTGCATTGTAAAGGTTTAGGTATTTATACCATCATTTTAAGCTATTAAAACGTAGTGAACTTTGGCTCGTTTGAGCAGCTTTATAGGAATTCTGGGCTATAAACCCTGTCTTGTTTAGGAAATTTACAATTAAACTTAAATTGGTAACAGTACTTCGTGCAAGATCTACTATATATTGATAAATCATCAATATAATTCCTTAAGTCTTAAAGTCTTGGAAACACTTTTAAATTCTTAAAAGCCTACGGAAATAATTTAATTATTATTCTTATCACAGAACTCTGATAAACCTCGAACTTAAAACTTATACCAAAAAATCCCAAAAAATCAGTTTGATAAGTTTCTAGCGGAACCAGGAACTTCCTAGCTTTCAACTTAATTTTAGCAATTTTCCCTAATTTCCTTCCACATTTTCCGACCCTCGTTTGCCTTTGGAGATTGCAAAATGCATTTCTTTTATTTTTTCCCTTTCTTATCACCCGCCCTGTGTAACTGATTGCATTAAGGTCAGAGTGCCATTCATGGGTGAGTAAGTGTACCTGCAATTAATGCCCACGGCTAATGACAATGGGCCACGTACTTATTGGCCGCACTGTGATGATAGTGGTGACCATCGGCTCGGGGAGAGAAATAATGCTCGCTCTTGGGTCGTGACTTTCGTTTGGGAGAAGCAATAACAAAAAGCTGGAAGCACTGATTGTGGGAAAGATTTCTCGGAAGCACACAGTCCGGCACTGTCTTAAATTTTCAATGATTATACAAAAAAAATTAAATAAATTTCGAGTTTTGTCGGCATTACTCACTTTGCGAGTGCCACATAATTACTAGATAGCACTGGTAACAGAAGCCTGGGCTCAAGGTACTTAATGGATAAGACAATGGGCCGATAAAGCATTAAATTTTGCTTTAAAAAAGGAAAGGAAAACCTAGAGATAAGAACAATTTGAAATATAATTCTTTGAAAATGAATATCTAATTTCTATGCACATTTTCTTTATAATTCTTAGAAAATTGATAACTAACTTCTAAAAATATTTTCTCTACGATTGCTTTAAAAAATTGAAATATAAGTTATACCTTGAAGCATTCCTTATTTCTGTGTAATTTTGTTTAGATTAACTTTCTTGGTAAATCATAATATTTCAATTATCTCTTAAAGATACAAATATCTTAAAAGCAACGTAAACCAAACATAGCTTGTTTTTTAAGCTAAAACTTTTCAATTAATCAGCAACCGCTGAAGGTTTTCCAGCTACTGGTTCCGCCTGGGAAATAGCGATCGCCTTGCACTTGCCACGCCCACTGTTTGGCCAGTAACTACCCCACCCACTATCCACCATTCACTCCCACCTGCCCCTCGTTTCTAGCCTAATGCCGAACCTGACCTCGGCCTCTGCAGTGCCAGGTTGTTGTGTGTGCAAATGAAGCTATAAAACTGGCCCATGCCACCAATAAACGAAAACTTTTTTGCCAGCTACTTTTAATGGGCGAGAGATCATCTCCCCCCCTACCCCCCTATCCCACGAGCTTGGAGCGGTGTAGCAATGGTTTTCCTCTCTACACCCCTAGCTCTTTCTCTCTATAAAATTGAGTCTTAGAGGAGAAAGCCATCAACGCTCCGTAAATTCCCCGGAGCAAACACTAAAACTACAACAACTGACACACACCTGCAGGTACAGTTATAGCTGGAAAAGGCAGCAGAAGAAGAGCAAGTGCGATGCTGTGCGGTGCGAGTGAAGATTTCCCCGCAGTAAAGCGAGTTTTACTCTATCGTAATTGTCTAGGATGTAGTCGGCGTTTTATAGCAATGTCACTGTGGTTTTTGTATTTTTTTGTTGCGTTCTTTTCGTGGCAAGAAAGCAGCGATAAAGTTGAGATGAGATGACAAAATGTTGTGGTCTCTTAAAAAAAAACACAGTTTCCTGTTCGTGATCGAGTTTTTCTTTATCTTTGATGGAATGCCGGTGTTTAAGATTTATTTATAGGTAACATAGTAACACAGTATTTGGGTTAACCATGAATCCAGGTAGGAAAGTTGTTAATTGAGATGGTTTTTTTGGGTTGGATTTCGTTTTGGTAAAATAAATTTGATTGAATTTTGTTTTAAAATCTTATCTATGAATTTTGTTATTTAATATTTTGAAACTTTTAAGTGAAATATAAGTATTTTCGAGCTTAAAGTAGAATATAGCAATGCTGTCATAGTATTTCAAGCTCATTTCCACATTTCTGCTAACAAAGGAACCACATCTAACGTTTTTACTCCTTTAGTTTTAGTTAAAACCTCTTTGGACATGTCGCATAATCCCCTTTAGGGTATGCCAGAGTCCATTAGGTCACTTTGAAATTCCTTTTTTTTTCATAGAGCCACTCTCTCGACCAAAAAAGTTTCCTACGGAGCACAAATGATGCCCGTTGTCATCTTTTATGGGTGGCCTGTTGCAGTTGTCCGCCGCCTGCCTGGCTGCCACTCATGGCAAAATGAAGACAACTCATCCCGGGGTTTGCTGGTCCCCAAGCAGATGTCCGCCGCTGCCACCCCCTCATGTCCTGGCCTCGTCGGGTTTTCTGGCTTGATTGAGTGCAGCAAGTGTGCAACGGGGGCAGTCAACACAAGTTGCTGGGTAATTGCACTGGCAAATATTTTACCAATTATAAGGGAGGTGATTTAAATCAAACAATTCGAAGTTTAATATTCTGTGGAGTTCACCTTATTTTTCTTATATTTTTTGTTGATTTTTTATGGAACTTTTTTCTATGCAACATTTTGAGCTGTTTAAGATACACAGAGAACTGTATTATGTGTATCTTTCTACATTATTTTGAATGAACTGTTAGTAAGGTTTCATTACAATTATTAAGAAATATGTAAAGATCATTTTAGATTTGAGTTGTAAAGACTTTGGAAAGGTTTCTTCAATATTTTTGTTGTATTAAAACTATAATTTATTACTTGTTATTTATTATTATTAGCCTAACTAAAATGTCTTGACCAAACTTCCTTAGATATTTTCCATTAAATCACACAATCGATCTTAAAATCAATCAAATATTTTCTCTATGTGTTGGCAACTGACAGTGGTGACAGTGGCCAGCGCTTAGCCAGCGGCTTCTCTTTTCACATCATAAAACGTTAATGAGTTTTTAAGACTTGTTTGCGCATGTGGGGGCGATGGATGGAGAGCAGATGGAGTGCGCGTTCGAGCCGGAGTTGGTGCAGCCTTGAAAGTGCAATTGGCCGCCATGGCCAAAAGCAGAGCCAAGCTGCTGGCTGACAAAATAAATATAGAAAAAACCAGCAGTTGGAGCCAACTGGGGCTACAATTACAAGCATCATTGGCCTTATTTCGTTCGGTTTTTTTTTTTCGTCTCTCTCTCTCTTTTTGGAGCTGCTTCGAATGTCACATAGATACAGACCCATACACACGCACACACTCGGCACAGCTGACGTAGCTAACTATATATATATTTGCACAGCTTTCGCACTCCAACGCTCTTGACTCCCCGCCGCCGCCCCCGCTCGCTTTTCTCATTTTATCACGATTTTTTCTCGCCTTTTTCTTGTTTTTGTTCTCGTTGCGCTTTTACGAGCTTCCGAAAATGATTACGCGGCATTTAACACTGCGAAAGACCTACACCCGTTACCCCACATTAAACAAAAAATGAGAAAGAAACCAAATCTATCCGCAATTGAGGCATTTTCTTATTTCTATTTTTGGCGCATAAAGAGTCTAGAAATATTTCTGAGCCGGAGGTAAAACAGAAATTCTTTTTGTTGTCTTGAAAATGTATAACAAAAAAAGTGAAAAAAAACATAAGCGTACAAATATCTTAGTGCTGCATATTTTTATACCCTTTTTAAGGTATTCCTCTTTTAGTCAGAAGCTTGAATCGATGTGAAGGAGTCATTTCCGATCCTATAAACTATATATATTCTTGATCAGCATCAACAGCCGAGTCGATCTAGCTATGTCCGGACAAAAATTAATTTTTTTCAAAATTTTCCGAATTTTCAAAAAAAAAGGAATGGGGTTACATCATTAAAATTGTCAAAAATCGGCAAAAATCTCAATTTTTTTAATTTTAAACTGAGTATACAGATTTATTAAGCTAACAAAAACTAACATAGGAAAGCTTCCCGAATTAAATTTAATGCTTTTTTGGCTGAGTTCTGAGTTTTTTAAAATTTGATTTGCCGAAGAAAATGTCATAAAAATATACTTAAATAAAGACTGCAAAAATGGTATTTGAGCTCCAATCAGAAGCTTGAAACTAAGTGAAGGAGTCATTTCCGACCCCATAAATCATATATATTCTTGATCAGCATCGACAGCCGAGTCGATCTAGCTATGTCCGGATAAAATTTAATTTGTTCAAAATTTTGAAAATTTTATAAGGGGTTACATCATTAAAATTGTCAAAAATTGGGGAAAAAATTTTAAATTTTTAAATTCTAAATTTATTATGCATATTTATTACCCTTATAAAAACTAACATAGCAAAGCTTTCCGATTTAAAATTAATGCTTTTTTGGCTTAGTTATGAGTATTTTAAACTGTGATTTATCGATCAAATGGTCATATAAAAATATAGATAAATATCGATTTAAATAATGTGCAAATATTAAGCTTAATTATTATCGATTTTCGATTCGATGCTATATTTCAATTGCAAACTGTAAGGGTATATAAACTTCAGCTTCCCCAACTTGGTTTCCTTTCTTGTTGCTACATAAAAGCAGAGATGTAGTATCTAGTTCAGCCAGAGATATTCTTGTTTTTTTATTTGCCATTTTGTTGCATCCTAAAAGCTTTTTAAAAAAACCCGAAATAATGGAAGAGTGAATATATAAAAGTCAGGAGGGCTCTTTGGACACATAATATGACATGAAGAAATCTCTATAAAACTATGAAAATATAAAATACTTTCCCATTTCTTTACAATTTGCATGAGCTTGCATTTTTGTTGTGTGCGTCTGTCGGTTTTTCTTTTCATTTTCTTCTCAAGCAGCGGGTGTGTGTGCTTCTAATGAAAATGGCTTGATTATTTATGAGCATAAATTAAAAATTAACAGTACCGCCGCACACACAGGGGCACACGCTCCCCCTCCCCCACACAGACGCAATTCAATTATGTTGCATATATTTCATATTGCAATAGCAGCGGGAAATTTATGAGCCATGCCCCCAGGGTCGAGCTTGACAAAGCCAAAGCCGAAGCCAGGGCCCAGACCCAGGCCCAAGCCCGGCTGAAACCAAGCCAGAAACCGTGGCGGAGCGAGTTACCCAGCGATGCAGCACAGAGAGTACTGTCTGGCTTTAACTAGAAGTTGATTAATAAAATAAGTCAAGCTGACTTTTCATCAACTAACTGGAGAAAGAATACTTTAAATGATTAATACTTCTAAAGTAGCCAAAAATAATTATTAAATTACTTGCAAAGATTACTTAAAATATGACTGTGTCAAAGGGATATTTGGCAATATCTGAGCTCTCAATACCATAATGAAAATAATATAAACCTTCGTATACTGGTGGTTTAATTATCAAATATATCTGGGAAACTGCTTGCAGAGATTAATTTGAATATGACTAATTTTTAGGGATACTTTCATATATCAAAATTTTAATTACCGAAAAATATCTGGGAAATTATAGAGATCAATTTAAGTATGACTACTGTTTTAAGGGTGTATATTGACAGGATAATTTTGATATCACACTGTTCTATATTATATAGAAACTAATAAAAAGTTGTATATATCGATGTTTTAAATTATTCGCAAAATACCGCATTTAAAGTAATAATATAAAAAATAAACAACCAAAAAATCCTACCTTACACGTAATGTTTATGTTTTACCAAGTTTAAAGTATTATTGCTAGGTTGTGTAATGTAAACTTTACTTTGATTACAAACTTTTCTAATGAAGTCTACTGAACTTTAGCTACTTAATTTCCCCAATTGTTCTGAAACTATTTATACTTGAGCATATTAGTTTCAAGTTTCATATTCAACAGTTTGGACTACCAAACCACCTTTGATAATAACCAGATTTATCCAGAAAGTAGCCAAGTTGGAAACGCAGCACCGTGCAGCAACAATAGCGTTGCAATAGCCACAAAACGTCAGCGCTTCAGAGCCAGCTCAGCATATTTACCAAGGTTGGCAACGCGTCGCCACTGGGTGCAATGCAAAACGTGGGTTCCATGGATGTTTCCACCCACCACGTTGGCCCCATAAATTCTGATCAACTATTAGTGCATGAAAAGTAGCCGGGAAGAATGTGTTCTATTTGTTATCTCAGGCATATGTCGCTGTGTGATAAAACATAGAAATAACATTTGCCATCTGACACAATTTCGCACTCAACCATTTCACGTGTGCCGGAAACAAAAGTCACCTCACATTTCATGTCTGTCCTGGGCGCAATCTAGGTAATTACTGTGTCACATTATTGTCTGTTGAGACAGCATCGAGCAGCCGTTACGCAAGGTATTTTAATTAGTTCAATGGCAGTTTGCCACCTGCTAAGCTCCGTCTCTTTATCACTCGCCTACCATTCAGGGTGATTTCCAATCAATTTCGGGGATGGAACCAATACCATTTGCATAACCAATAAGCTCTGAAAGTCGTAACAATCAATGAACACAGAAGTGAACACAATGGGGAATGCACGTTTTGGGTTATAAAAAGATATGGACAAAGGTCTCCTTGTATAATTTAATAAAAAAAAAGGAAAAGCACCTTTAAATTCTTTCTCTGAATATATTTTCAAGAATATTTATTTCTTTAAATAAAAATTTCTTATGAAAACATGACACAATTATATTTGCTTCTTTTGTAGTTTTGAATTACCTTTGTCCTTTGTCTGATTTTTTCTTCCTTTAAAGTAAATAAATGTTAGTGTACAAGAAACAAACAAAGCAAAAAGAAGGTGGGTCTGTAATTTCTCTCTGAAAAGAAGCTTAAAATTAGCAAAATTAAACTTTAAAATCCTTTGCCTCTGTAAGCGCCACCATCCCCACAGATGTTGCCTCATTATAATCACAATGCGCGACGATGACTCAGAAATTCTTTGATATATAGAGTGGATGGCACTTTGCATTAGTTTGTAGTGGCGGCACCCGCTTGGAGATTATGTGGTTGTGTAAGCTTCCTCACAAAAAAATATAATAATAATAATAATAAGAGGAGGTGGCGAGAGGAGAAATACGCAAATGTGTGCCATAGAAATTTGTGTTCCATTGTCATGGACACGCATCACATGAAAACGAGGAGCCCAGTGAAAATGTTGGAATAAAGTCCGTCAGTCTGTCATGTGTACAGACAGTGGTTTTCACAATAATAGGGCTTTTGAGAAAGATATTTAAAAACTATATACAAATGTTAATAGTCAGTGAATTTTTTGATCTTATCGTATGATTAAAATCCAAATAATTCCCCTATAATCTAGGGCTTTGAGAAGTCTTTCAAAAATTTAATAAAACTTTGCTACAAATGTAACTAAAAAATCAAAAGATAGTCTCAATAATTTTCTAGCATATTTAAGACTCCTTTTTGTAAGGATAAACATTCATATATTATATACAATTTAGATTTTTTTGTTAAAACCTATTTTAAATGCTATTAACTTGATGTCTACTGTTCAAATACGGGGCTGTGGGGATACAATTGTCCCCTATACGTGTCTGTAAGTCGAGAAGAGAGTGCGATAAAAGTGGGGCAGCTGGGGAAGAAAACCAACTGGGGGAAGTGAGGGAGCTGGGTTCTGCTGCAAGGAAAACGATTAAGTCAAGGCAATAATAAGGAAATAACATTTTAATGGCACAAAGAGAGATTGGCCAGTGTGTGGTGTGGTGTGTGTGTGTGGAGATCCTCGACTGGTGGCGATCTGTCGCCAGATGGAGGAAAGCGGACAGTAGGGTGACTATAGGAAGAGTAACCACAAAACAGTCGAATCACGTCCACGCCCCTTTTCGCCCCCCGGGCCGCATCTGTTACTCCCATGTGCGTTCATGCGTGATTGGTTTTTGGGATAAGAGTGGATTGGGGCTTTTCATACGGAAACTCACTGACCTGCTTTGATTTAATTTTAAAAATTGAATAGAAGTTGTGCAATTTAAACCAAATTAAATTTGTATTGCAATGTAATAAACTATTATAAGTATGGCCGAATGTTTAATTCATTTAATATTGTGAAAATCTGTCTAATCATAATTGAAATAGTCATACGTTTGAAGGAATTTAAATTGTTTATTTGTTCATTTATTTACTTTCTTCTTGGTTCACTTATTTACTGTTTCGTGTAAATCCTAGTTCAAATGTTTATTTTATTGCTTCTTTACTTGTTCACTTGGTCACTTGTGTGTTCACTTGTTCACTGGTATTACTTACTTAATTATTATGTTCTCAACTTGTTCTCTTGTTCACTTATTTATCTCCCTGACTTCAGAATGTGAACTTCTTTGATTTTTAATGTTCTGTGGTGATCGTAAACTATATTTTCTGTTGGGTTAATTACTTGACTCGAATTTTTACTGCTGGCCTAATATAAATTTTAGTACCACTGAAATGGCATATTTCGAAATAAATAATTCTCTTTCAGCCGTTCTGCATTTTGAATGCATTTAAACCCAATAGGGCAGCAATAATGCAGCCTAAATAAATGTTTAAAATAATTAAGGAGTCGACGCAACGAAATCTTTCTAAATAGTATTTAATAATGCCGTTTAATTAAGTCAACCTTTTGCCATTGTATATTGTATAATTGGCTTAATCGCATAAACGAAGCTGCTGGGCATAATTAGAGCCAGAACAAAGCGAAGCAGCAACAAATTAATGATGCGGGTCAAACCCATGCCGGAGGTTTTCCGGGTCCAAGAGCCACCCAATGATGGTCCAAATAGAATTACCATTGTGCCCGAATGTCAAACCTCAAAAAACTTTTCCGTTTGTTCCATTTATTTGTCTCCGGTTTTATCCACAGCGGTTTTTTGTTTCTTGTTTTTGTTCTTGTTAGCTTCGTGCAAAGTTTTACAAATTGCAGGAAAGCGGTATATATAAAAAAAAGAACCAAGTTTGTTTTAAATAAGAAAGAAAATAACAGAACTGCGAGTGCTGTAAATGAGCAATTGCTATGCAAACGCTGGTCCGCTTAGCATATTCCCGCTTTCTAAACGCCCCCGCTCCTCGGTACATCCCCCCTTATTCTCTTCTGCTACATTTAACACTGCGGCAGAATCAGCAGCCGAGGGGGGTTAAGAAGAAGGTCTCCTCTTCTCTTCGATACCACATTTCGTTACTTTCCATTCCTTTCTCTCAATTGTGCACAATCTGGTTTACACAGAGACAATATTTGATATCATTATGCATTTAAAAAAATCTCAGCAAACAGCTTTGTCTTTAACTAAATTCTCCTAAAAATTAATTCTAAGGCCAACTAAAACCTTGCCACATTTTAAAAAAATATATCAAATGTCAGCTTCATTCCAAATATTTGCAAAAGCTCATTTATAGCCATCTGTTCCTATTTTTTTCTCAGTGTACTCATGGCAAGCATTAAGCTCCGGTTCTCCTTCTTTCTCTTTATATATACCCCCATTTTTTTTCTCTCTTTCTATTTACTTTTAATTAAAATGCGTGTCATGAAATCTTTTTTGTTTTCTCGGCCAAAAGATTCCAGCACAGCCACGAGTAGTAAGGGAGAGAACCGAAATTAGCGCAAAAATCCGCTTTATGAGCCTGGAATAGTCGATGGCTGGAAATGATAATGATGATGATAATGTCCCCATATCCAGATACATTATTCAGCTGTCAATTTTCGTATTTCGACACATTTTTCTTGATTTGGCGACAGGTTTCCCTGCTGCTGGTCTTCTTTTATTTTCCGTTGGTTTTTCCTCTCGAAAATTCCTATTTAACTTGATGCCATTTATTATTTAGCTTTCGTCGTTGGGAACGAACAAAAAAATATCTCATCTTCAAGGCAATTTTTATGGCTTTTTGTCTATTTAAGTTGATTGATGCCATCGCCTATCGAAGGGCAATCAAATGGATTACTTTTGTGTGTTATTGGAATTTATGGTTTTATTATTGGTTTATGAAACTGGGTTAGAGTTTGAATTTAATATTTACAAAGGTGCGTGCGGCAGCAGCAAATAAATACATTATTTAAACAGCTGTTTAATTGCAGCCTTTGCTTTATCATTTTTTTTAGCTGGTAGTCTCACACGTCATTAAAACTGGAAAAAAGCTGATTTACTTGGAAAACCTGTTGTCCCTCACTTGCCACCTTTCCCCAAACGATATTCTTTATCGCGCTCCTTTGGGGAACGCTTTTTTAATTGCTATTCCCATATCTAAGCCTGGCTGGATTTTACAGTGGAACTTCCCTATAAAATCAAGCAGTTTGAAATGAGAACGGTTGCGATATAAATTGAGTAATTTAAATATATATATGTAAAAGCTTATATTGTTATAATTTCTATGCTGCACTGCATTAGGGAAAGTATCTTGCGAAATTTAGATTCCTAGCTCTACTTCAAACTCACTGAACTAAGACTGTATTAGCCATGGTGGGGCATGGAAATTAGCATTTTATTAGCTGAAATTGCGAGGCGTTGTCGTCGTCATCATTGTGGCTGTAGCTGTCGTCTTAGTTCATTAACCTGCCGGACAGACAAACAGACAGACAGCCGGACTTGGCATCGCATTTGTTTTTATGACTCCAAAAAGGCACACCGTTCCACCGGCTGTGTGTGGACTGTGTGTGGAACCCATATGTGTGTTTGTGTGTGCTTGGGGCGTATTTATAGCGCTAATTTGTATCACTTGCCTTCACGTTGCGGCTTTACCGCCTCTTTGCATGCCAACATGAAGCTGATATAAATTTTATTTGTGTGCAATATAAATTACGCGCCTTTCACATCAGGCAGCCAGAGCATTTCCAGACTTCCAGACTTCCACTCCCTCTCCAGAGACCCCAAAAAACTGGCAACTTCTGCTGGCATTCGGCCACGGATCATTAAAGTGCCCCCAAACAACACCTACAAACATATAGTACAACAAGCATTAACTCAAAAAAAAAAAACAAAATAAAATAAACAACACAAACACCAAACACACACTCTTTAGATTTATGTGAAACTTTTTATTTCAGTTCAACGCGACTCGCTGTTGAAGTGTGCGCCAAACGAGTGTACTTAATTATACAAAATATTTTCCCTGCCCAAACTAAAAGTCAAGTGATTTATTTATGAGACACATGCTGGGGCAATGAGATTATGAATTTATGAGTGGAACCTGTTTTTGGTCTATCCTAATTAACGTGTGAAACGGGGGTACTAAAGAAGTGTCATTTCTACTAGTTATTTGGAGGGGAAACTAGAATAGCTATAGTCTTGTACTCAAATAAAGTTTATAATACATGAACAATTACAGGATGATTTAAAATTGTAATCTGATTACTTTTATTACTCTGTTGATCACAAATTTGAGCACCATTTTGCTTTATAACGTCAGGTTTTTATATTTCTTTCTCTATATAGTCAGAAGCTTGTAAAACTGTGAAAGAGTCATTTCCGACCCTATAAATCATATATATTCTTGATCAGCATCAATAGCCGAGTCTTTCTAGCTATCTCAGTCAGAAAAAAAAAATGTACCAATTTTTTCAAAATTTGATAAGGGGTTACATCGTTAAATTTTCAAAAATTGAAAAAATTTTAATTTTTGTATATTTAAAAACTCAGTATGCGGATTTATTAATCTAATAAAACCTGACACAGAACTGTTTTCCAAACTGAAATTAATGCTTTTTTGGATTAGTTATGATCAAATTTACAACAGTGCGTATACTTAATTTTTTTTGGAGTGCTTTATATTATATTATACTCTTGGTGCTTATAAATTTAGTCAGAAGCTTGTAACGATGGGAAGGAGTAATTTCCGAGCCTATAAATCAGTGAATGCAAATTAATGCTTTTTTTGGCTTAGTTATGAACAACTCTATTTACACCAGTGCGTATACGTAATATTTTGGGGACTATTATATGAAATCTATTTTTATACCCTTGCAAGTCCTTATAATTTCAGTCAGAAGCTTGTAATGCAGTGAAGGAGTCATTTCCGACCCCATAAATATATATATTCTTGATCAGCATCGATAGCCGAGTCGATCTAGCTATATTTTAAAGAAAAATAATTTTTTCAATTTTTTGAAAAAAATATAAGGGGTTACATCGTTAAAATTGTCAAAAAAAAGGGCAAAAAATTTTAATTTTTTTAAATTTAAAATTGAGTATGCATATTTATTAGGCCATGAAAAACTAACATAGGAAAGGTTTCCAAATGAAAATTAATGCTTTTTTGGCTTAGTTATGACTATTTTAAACTTGAGATTTGTGATAAATATCGATTCAAAGAAGGCGAATATTTTAATTAAATCTGATTCAATTATTATAATTTATAATTCGATTACAAAATGTAAGGGTATATAAAACCCGGCTTAGAGAACTAAGAGAGTTTTCTTTTTTTTTTTTTTAAGACTAACATTAAACATCCCATAATTCCTATGGTACTTTTAGTGCATAAACAGAAGGTACTCTTTTCATATGCATAAACTTGATATTTTTTCTGCTCAAATGTTTAACATTATATTGATATTAATGTCGTGGATTCCAGTGAATTGTATGCAAATTTACAAAAATTTCGCTAAACCATGTAAAACCAGTTCCTCGTCAAATGGTCATCAGCTTGGTTGCTGGTCAACGAAACACCCCACTGTCTTAATTGTAGTACAATTTCATTAATTGCATTTAATTGCCTACGTTTTCCAAATTGTTTTCACTCACTGAGCGGCGGCCTGCCTTTTGTTTTTGTTTTCCTGTTAGTGTTTTTTTGTATTTTTTGTACACTTTTAATTGCATTTGTGTTACAATTTCATTTTGTAAGCGTTGTCACAATCGTCGCTGCTGCCCTCGTTTATTGTTTTGTCTCTGGTTTGGTGGGACCCGAGCGCGACCTTCGCCAACGCAGCCGCCAATTCATTAATAAATTACTCCAAATTGATTGCTCTCCTGCACAGATTTCCCAGAGTGCTGCTCAATAATAGAATATTGTCAATCAGGCTGCGGTAGATTTTTGCTCTGCTCGGATGTTTCAATAAGTTAACATTTATGAACCTCCACATCTCTCTCGCTCCGGCGCCGCCTCGCTTCCGTCTCGTGTTTGAGAAGCTCTTTGCAGAAAGCCTCTGACACAGATTTCCATCAAATTAATTGCTGTGCGCTTTTTTAAGTGCGCGCCAGGCACTCAACAAGCGTGCTAAGTGTTTTTGGGCACACAAGTGCAGCTGAAACATGCTCCGGGCCCACCCTACAGTGCTCGCTAATAAATTGTTAAAATAGATACAAAAAATCTCTAGCTGTTATCATAGATATTAACTATTATCGTTATAATGAGTTATGTAAAATTGTGAAAGCATAAGAAGTCTAGTTTTTGGGTTGTCTTTAAGCCTTTTCAACATTTTTTTAGGCATTTAAAATATTTTCCCTTTACATTTATGTAACTAGGGGCTTACAAGGGTTTTTAATTCATATTTTTTGGATTTATGATTAACATAAAAATAAGCAATTAATAAAAAGATCATTTGGAAGATAGAAATATATTTCTGAAAATATATTAAACTCTATCTACATAAAACTATGAAACAAATTATAAGAAATAATAAATATAGTATCAGTACCTTATTGAAAATCTGCTAAACTTTGGTATTGAAGTTCATTTGGCATAAAAACACTAAAGAAAATGCTGTTTTTCGCAAGTCTTAAAGTAAACAAGAGTAAATAAACAGCAAGTATTTTGTTATTTAAATTATTAAACCAAAAGGCAGCAACAAACTTACACATCCAACAGTATAGAATGAAAACTTTTTGCGAAACTGAAACCCAAAATCGAAAAGTTTCTCAAATTTCCCAGCCTCCACTGTACATAGACGGCTGTATATAGTATAGACGTCCCTCTTGCCGCCTTATCAGTGGCAATAAACAGCAGCACAGCTTGGAAAAGCTTTTGGGCCCTTGTTAAAAATTGTTAGCTTCCGCTTTGTGGCCCACAGGCCAAGATAGAGGGAGGGGGCGGGCATGGCAGCGGGAATATTTCAATTTATGGCAGTTTGACAGTTTTTCGATGTTACGTGCTGTGAATTTTTCTGCTCTGTTGGGCGCGAGTCGCGCTCTATTTTAATTAAAATCCTGGAAAATTAAATTACGAAAAATGTTTTTCAACTGGCGCAATGCAGCAGGCAAAAGCAAAACTGAAAGTACTAGCAAACACTCAATCCTTACTCATAGAACCATCCACGGAGACCGGCAGAGGGAAATCGCAGCTCAAGTTCACAGAAGCCGGCAACAATTGAAGTCGATTGTCATACATAAATCATCAATTGCTGTCGTCGTCGTTGCTGCGACAGAACAGTGAGTCAAAAGTTGGCAGCAAATTACTCTTGAGAGCTTTAAACATATTTTACATACAGCAGGGCAAGGCTTCGACGTGATTATTGGGTATATTTTGGGCGAAAATTAATGGTTGAAAGAGAATTTTTCATAATTGTACAGGCATTTCTTTAAGACTTTCATAATTTTTAAAGTAAATGGTACTGTGTCTTGAGAAACTGTGATGTAAAAATATACTTAGTTCAAGGAATCATCAAATTATAAAAGGATTTTAAAACATGCTTTTAGTACAGTAAATTAATCTTATGCTTAAATTCGAATTAATATAGTTAGACTTCTTTCCTGTCTATTAATCCAAGAACCCACTGTTTTTGTGTTGTTCACATTTGCTGCTATATATACAATTATTCCTTCTTGTTGATTGAACATCTCTTGCCTCTGGTGCTAGCTTCAATTGCTTTCAATTGGATTATAATTAAGTGCTAATGTTGATTCAATAAGTATTCCTATCAGATAAGATTCTAATTCAATTTATAGGCAACGGATTCTGTTGTGAAGTGCTGTGTGAACAGTGATTCATTTTTATGGGTAATTCACTTTTATTTTGTTTATGAAACACGTACTTGTGTTGCTGTTTTCAGCAGCTAAACTGATTACCTGTCAATTAGCAGTTCACAAAGCGTGACTTTCACATGCAGACTGCTCTTTTTCGACCCATATTTCCCACTTCCCACCGCTTCAATCTCCAGCTCCTGTGTTGTGTGCGGATAATTGCATTTCAACATTTTACCAGACGCCAATTATGCTTTTCAAGCAGAACACACACAAATTGTAAAATGTATTCGTTTGACATAATTGTAATTGAATTGTCTATAGTGAAATATGCATACGAATGAATGGCAAAAGCACAAACAACCGTGAAACAGAGCTGTTACAAATTTATTCACTTTAAGTACGTCGAATACAGACCGAATCGAATGGGAAACCCCTCTTAAATGTCACCAATTTATAGTTTTTTAATGCCCCGCTTTAGCTTTTTTCAACGCTCTATATTTCCATATTTTTGCATTTTTACTTTGTTGAAATGGAGAGTAAAAATAGGAACTATGAAGTATCTGTGAGTTACTTTACGTAATAATATTTTAAATATATTTCTTTATAATAAAGTAGCCTTTTAAATCATTAACCTTGTCAGGAATACTTTTGTAATTTCATTAATTGAACTTAAAATCAAACACACTACTTTCTTTTTTTTTTAATTTACTTAAAAATTTGTTAAACTATGAATTTTTCTCTAACCCTTAGCTACTCTATTAAATTCTGTAATTTTACAAATTTAATAAAACTGAAATCAGATAGAGCCCCCATTGAAAACTTCATGTGTCGACGACCTTTCGATTTTTTTTTCCTGTAGTATTTTCACCTGAATTATTAATTATTTTAAATTCCCCTTGCTGGTCTAGTGCGGATTTCAATTTACCTTTATTTTTTTTGTTATGCACAAGCTCTCTCTGACTCATTGGCTTTCGCGACTCTCGCAAAATTAATAATTATAAAAAGTGGAATTTATATTTCACATTTCCTTGCCATCGTCCGATGCATTATTGATGGCTTGACATGGCTAAAAGGGCTCTCCAGCGAGCGCCACTGAAGTTGGCCTCTTCTGGGGTCTTGCACATGCAACTGCATATTTTACCAGAGTGTGTGTGTTCATTCCGGCAGACCAAGCCCCAGTCCGAGGCACCACCCACCCACTGCATCTGGCCCCCGGGCAACCCAGCCGAGTTGCTTTCGAGGATGGTGGGAAACTGGTTTTCCAGAGGCTCCCTCCGACTACGACTCCCAGACCCATAGTCTTGTCTAGTTTGCCGCTCAACGAGGTTGACGTCGCATGCCTTATGAATGATTCAAATGCACGTTATGTGCGCAAAAAACGAAAGATGCAAAGAGGGGCCAAGTGGAGATGCGGAGCCTTCGATACTCTTACAATACAATTTTTGTTTTGAGATGTACTTCATGTTGATTTTGTTTGAGTGCGAAGTTGTATTTTTTGGTTTATTTTATTTTTATTAAAAATTGCAAAAGTATCAAGAACAATATTTGTTAAACTATTTGTTTCTGCTTTATTTAACATATGAGAACTGGTTTTTTTAGGCCAGGAGGATTGAAAATGTATCTAAGAATGGAGTTCAAGTGACCATTGAATTTATTTAAAATTTTCAAGAGAGAACACAATATTCGTAGAGCAGACTGAAACTATTTTTTTTTTCTGGTTTATTTTACAAATAGAAACTTTTTTCTTTAGTCCAGTTGAAAATGTTACTAAAAATTGATGATTCAGTAATTATTTGATTAAATAGGAGGATCAATTTGTATAGTATCTTAACAAAGATATCATTACATATTTATGACTCTAGGTAACCTTTACATATTAGGTCTTCAGTATTTTTTCCATACACTCAGAGTATCTTTTGCAAATCTTTACATGTTAGATTTTTAGAGCTAAAAGACCATAGTATCTTTTACATACAAAGTATCTTTTACAAACTTTTACATATCAGATCTTTAGTATCTTTAGCAGATACATAGTATCTTTTACAAGCCTTTACGTATTAGATCTTTAGAGTTTAAATGTGTATAATACCCATTGAAAGAGTATCCGGAAAAAACAGAAAAGCCCCGGCAAAATACCGTTAAGAGTTGTTGCGCTTTTGGCGCTCTGTCTCACTCACTCTCTCGCTCTCTCGCTCCGACAGCTCTTGGCTTGTTTGGCGTTTCAACTGATGCTGCTTGTCTTGCCGCTGTTCGTTGTTGTTGCTGCCGCTGCTGTTGGTGTCTGCGACTATGACCTTTGTCAATGGAATTTTTTTGGCCAAAACGGCTTTTGGATTGAAGGAGAAGAAGCAGAAGAAGATGATGAAAAAACCAACTGTTTTTTTGCAGCTTTTTCTTTGCTCTTCTTGCCGTTGGCATTTGGTGTGTGCAAGCGCACGAGATTTTGTGGTGGGAAACGGGCTTAAAATAAGAAATAAAACCAGGAAAAACGGCAGAGAGCCAAGCCGGAAAAAAGGTATTGAAAGCTAACCTTTGATTCGATTCGATTTATTGATGCTGATGTTGGTGGCATGCAAAGCACCAAAGCACATGTTTGTCTTTGTTTCTTTATGGGAAAAGAGCAAAAGATTCTAAGGTTTTTTTGTAATATTTATTTAATATTTATATTTGTGGGTAAACCAGATCCATTTCCTACTTTTTTCAAGCAAATATTCAATGCAAGATATATGAAAATACAAATCTTTATCTTGCTTATATTTATCTCTTAGATAAATACATTTTTTCTCTTCAACAAATTATGCAAATTTTTCCATTTTATGACTTTTCACTTAACATGTCAGGTTACTCACGGTAATTTGCAGTTTAAGGCTAACACTTTGCCAGACAAACGTCAATTAACAACTTATCTTACAGCTACTTTTATCTTAAAAGTACAAGTCTTGTAATAATTAATTTAATGTTAAGGCAAATAACCTTTATGAGCAACTGATGAGTTAAAATAACATTATTTCACGGAAAAATAACTGTGTGTAGAATAACTCATTATTAAAAACGTATTTTGATTTAATTGAAACTAACTAAATTGCGCACAAACCACAGCCAGAAAAAAACGATAAATATGAATGTAATTATTCATTTATTTGCTTATTGGGCCAACAAAAAAAACTGAGTCCGTGACAGAGCGATATGAAATCATAACTTTCATTTTTTTGCCCCCTCTATTCATTATTATTATCTCAATGTGATTTATCATAGCTTTTGTTTTCTTTTCTCGTTTTGCTTTCTTTGCAGCTGTTGAATAATATAATCGAAGGTCTCGCGATAAGTGGAGAGAGCGTTAATCGATAGACGACAAACTGGATGTGGTCCGGGAATGAGTATTCCAAGGCGAAACCGGACCTGGAACTCGTCTCCATGGAATACTGATCGTTATTAAAAGGATGCTGATACTTCCATACCCAAAAGGACGGCAATAATCAAGGTCAAATCGAAGGTTAGCATGAGAGAGAGTCGCAGGGAGACAGGCGGAAGACAGACAGCTAGAGAGAGGGACGTGACGAGGCGAGAGGAGCTCCCATATGTGCCAACAACTACAACAGCAAGAACTGCAAGAACCACAAATTTAATAACATTTCACGCTTGAGGGAGCGATTAAAGTCTGATAACGAACGATAACCGATAACCAGCAACACCAACAAGAGCAACAACATCAACATTACAAATATAAGACAACACAAAAACAACATCAACATATCGTCGAGAAACTAGAAGGAGAAAATAACAACAACAGGGTACTAACATGATCGTCCCTCACTAAAAACAAAAACCAAGATATTATACAGTTCCACATCGTCAAAGTATCTAAAACCAAGAACAGCAGTTAATCCATAGATAACTGAGAGACACATAGTTAACATTGAGACGTAGGCACAATCATGACCTTCTCCACCTTCACACGCAAAATGCGCGGACGCATGCGCTCCAACACCTGCAGGATCGTACTGCTCACCTCACTCGTCTGGGTGATCTTTGACTTTGTACTCATCGCCCGCTTCTCGGATTGCATTGGCAAGGACGGCTGGCGCTGCAAGCGATCGGGGGAGTACGATGTGGAGGTGAGTTGAAGTTCCAAAATGGCTTGCTTCATCTCGAGAAGTTGAGCCATAAGGCAAAGCTACCTGCTACCCCCCTTAAATATCTTTTCTTACCCCACAATATCTTTCAATTTCCTTTCCCTAGTTACCCAATGCCGAGCGCCTGGTGGATGACAACCAACTGGTGGACGACAATGAGATCAACACAGAGAAGTCTCTGGACGGTGATTCGGGAGCTCTCATTATGGGGCAGGGCTTCGCGCCCGGTGGCATTTCCATGACCTATCCCAGTGTGGTGCTTAAAAAATGGTTCCTGGCACCCTCCGTGCAGGAGGCGAAGGGCAAGCCCGGCGAGATGGGCAAGCCGGTTAAGATACCCGCCGACATGAAGGATCTCATGAAGGACAAGTTCAAGGAGAACCAGTTCAATCTGTTGGCCAGTGACATGATCTCGTTGAATCGGTCGCTGACCGATGTGCGGCACGAAGGGTGAGTTATCCACATCCATGTACCGACTCCTTACTAAAAACTGGTTTCCTTTTAAATCCCACTGTAGTTGCCGCCGCAAGCACTATCCCTCAAAGCTGCCAACCACTTCAATTGTGATAGTTTTCCATAACGAGGCCTGGACGACGCTGCTGCGTACCGTATGGAGTGTGATCAATCGCTCGCCGCGTGCTTTGCTAAAGGAGATCATCCTAGTGGACGACGCCAGCGAGAGGGGTTAGTTGGGAGGTAACTGAGTGATGTCCAGGGAGACTTTAAATTCAATTCTCTGCTGCAGATTTCCTGGGCAAACAGTTGGAGGAGTACGTAGCAAAGCTGCCAGTGAAGACGTTTGTGCTGCGCACAGAGAAACGTTCGGGCTTGATCCGGGCCCGCCTCCTGGGTGCCGAGCATGTCAGTGGCGAGGTAATCACCTTCCTGGATGCCCATTGTGAGTGCACAGAGGGCTGGCTGGAGCCCCTCTTGGCGCGCATCGTACAGAATCGTCGAACGGTTGTGTGTCCTATTATTGATGTAATTTCGGATGAGACATTCGAGTATATTACGGCCTCGGATTCCACGTGGGGTGGCTTCAACTGGAAGCTGAACTTTAGATGGTAAGCGATGGATTAAGTTAGGGAAATCTTTTGACCCTATTTCTTCTTAATTTTTAGGTACCGAGTGCCATCGCGTGAGATGGCGCGCAGGAACAACGATAGAACTGCTCCGCTGCGCACTCCCACCATGGCTGGTGGCCTGTTCTCCATCGATAAGGATTACTTCTATGAGATTGGCTCCTACGACGAGGGCATGGACATCTGGGGCGGCGAGAATCTGGAGATGTCGTTCCGTGTAAGGCAATGTCACAGCATTTTCCCAATACCTTTTCTTCTGTTTTCTTCTATATTTCTTCCTTCGTTACATTTGAATTATTGGTTCATTTAATAGCCGCAAATCAAATTCAAATGCTGCTTAAATTTAAGATACCTTATTTATTTTAGGAGTTTTCAATTTAAATTTAAATTTATTTCTAATTACACCACAAACAAAATCCTACCAACACGAAAACATTACAACAAACGCAATCGAAACCCGCAGATTTGGCAGTGTGGCGGCATTTTAGAAATAATACCCTGCTCCCATGTGGGTCACGTGTTCCGTGACAAATCGCCGTACACCTTCCCCGGCGGCGTGGCCAAAATTGTGCTGCACAATGCAGCCCGAGTGGCCGAAGTTTGGCTGGACGAGTGGCGTGATTTCTATTATTCGATGAGCACAGGTTCGCAAAAAAAATAACAACAAACAAACAAAAAACAAACCAACAATCAAAATCAATCAACAAACCAAACAACAGTCAAATAACATGATTCCAACCACAAGTCGATTTTAAATTGCGTGCATCTCTAACTTCTAACCTTAAGAATTACTCGTTACCTCGTAATCGTAATTGGCTTTAATTCGCTAACAGAAAAACACAATCCAACAAATAAGGCTCCCACTAACACTAACAACACCCTACCTATTAAATCCAGCTGATATGTTTTTGAGCATACAACTAACTAATCTATAGCTACTATATAACCTGAAAGTTCATATTTATAAATAACTTGGCTATCCTTAAAAGTATGTCGTGTACATCAGAGAGAGCGCTCCTGAACTGGACTTCCTTTCTTATAACTCACACGCACTGGCATATCCTTAATATATTAATTAGTACGTTTCCCTTTTTTATAATTTCTCTGATCGAAATTCTTCTCAATGTTTCTTCGAACTCTCCTCCGTTTCTCAGTACTTTATCGATCGTGCTCATGCTCATTACAGAATCAATCAATCAATCCTATCAATCAGCTAACTACGAAATAATACTAGACACTACTTAGGCCTAGGTATTAACGTATCCAGTTATAATCCAGTTGTTATCCAGTAAAAACGTGTTAAAACCCTAAGCTAAACATTACTTACATACATTTAACTTGTTGCTTATTAATTATGATTTAAGTATCTGACCAATTGGTGACTAATTATTATGTTAAGTTTATTTTATTATTTATTCACTAAGTTGTAACTAATACTTAATATTCTGTTGACATATTTTTTTATGGGTTTCTCAAACAACGTTCTGTGTTCCTGGTTGTCTTGAGGGTTGGGTGTGGCTTGAAAGATTATAAAGAACTCTCAGTTGAATATTTCATTCGGATATTTTCGATATTAATATGTGCAAGTTTCTTCCCAGTTTCTCAACAGTTTCAAAAGTCTTTAAAATAAATCCTAAATTTATTGCTGATTTGTCATAATAATTATTATTTTAAGGTGTCGCAAAGTTTTGTGCTTTCCTGAAGGATTTCCCTGTCCTAGCTTCCTGATTTTTTTTCCTTCATACCGTATTCCAAATAAATTCCTCAATCAATGATTGGGCATCCAATTTTCTCAATCGAAGCCCAAAAACAGAAACTTGCAAGAAAAGACTGAAAGATTAACTGCTTTCGAATTCCAATCTTTAAGGGTTTAGGCCAGAAAATTCGCCCTACAGCTAAAAGCTTGTTTAAAAAGACACTCTCTATATTGACAGCTCTTTCTATATATATATTTATATATATTATATATCTTGTGTATATCTTTCTCGTCCAATTTTTGCCTCTTCTCTCCTCTCCACTCGATTGTTGAATATACCAACCACATAAACACTCGAAAAAAAACCCCACTGAATATCCGAATTATGAATTTTGCGACTCGAATCCCAGGTGTGGATGTGCGGCGGCGTGCTCGAGATCGCCCCCTGCTCCCGCGTGGGCCACGTCTTCCGCAAATCTACGCCGTACACATTCCCCGGCGGCACTACGGAGATTGTCAATCACAATAATGCCCGTCTGGTTGAGGTTTGGCTGGATGACTGGAAAGAGTTCTACTACAGCTTCTACCCAGGTTAACAAACTACAAACAAACAAAAAAACAAAAAACAAAATAAACAAAAAATCCCTGAAATGCAAAAACCAACAAATCAAACAACAGAATGCTTCCCTCACCTTCTTCTATCATATTGTCACGTTCTATCTCTCTACTCTCTAATTTCTATTTTGTCTGTCTCTTAAATAGTGTGTTTTGTTCCGTATATATCCTCTGTCTCTGCATACTCTACAATAATAATAGTAACTACAGCATCCATACCGAGCAAGCAGCAGCACGCCCTGCATTATGCAATGTCTATATACACACGTATAAATATTTTATCAATATTTATGATTTATGGCATGGCCGTGACCGACAAAATCCAATCCACCGAACAACAAATAAAAACAATTGAAATTCCACCGATCAATCAACTTAATCCAACCACGAAATATTTTGATTTCTTCACCATTTTTATATTTCATTTGCAAAAAATCTGTTATTGTTTTACTGGTTCCCTTGACTGACTTTCCACTCGTTTTTCTCTGTGTATTTTATTTGTATTCTTTCTCAGTTCCGTTTTGGTCTTGTTTACTTCCGCGTCCTGCCCCATAAATGCACCCACCGACCCTTGTCTTTGTCCTCGTAGCGTCCCCATTTCTCATAAAACCCCAGAGATATGTAACAAAAATAACTAGGGTTTGACAATCTGTTTAAAAAAGTACAAAGGTATTCTAAAAACAATTTAAATTTTAAATAAACACAAAGAAATTATTTTATTTCAAACTTGTAGAAACTTTTTTAAGGGATTTCAAAGCGCTAGTTATTTTTAATGCGTCTGCGTATATTTTTTTTTAAGGGATAAGCCTAATAATGTTTGCAATTTAAAAGGGAATGGCTCTTGCAAACTTATTTGTAATACTAAAAATAATTTTGTTTTATTTGGTAATACAAGGTAAATGCTGAAAATCTGGATATATTTTGTATCTATATTTTAACAGCTCTAATTAAGGGTGCCACAGAAATCACTATGGTTTTAGATAAGTAAAAATGCATAAAATAAATAAAATTTATCAGGGGTTACAAATTTTTTAACATACCTTTTTTAAATCTATAATGATTTGAAATCCCTAGAGATTTCTCTGGTTCTCCTGCGTGGCTATATATGTATGTCTATTTATATTTATATATCTTGTAAATAATGTAATTGGCTTTGCTTTTAATTCAAATAGTTTAAAAGTGCTTGCAGTAGGATTTGGGTAAATGTTTTTTGCATGCTTTGTTTTATGTACTAACTATATTTAATATATTTATAACTTTCATCACACGCACCAAGACTTTTGTATTTATATTTTATCATCAAAGCATTTCAAACTTGCCTTTCTAACACACCCCACACACACCTAGATTTTAAAACACGATACACTCACCAGCGCATAAATGTTTTCTTTACTCAGTTTTAAAAATTCGTAACTAACCAGCATTATTTATTTTTTACCCATCTCCCGCCTTTGATGGCACAACTTTAGGTGCTCGCAAAGCTTCGGCTGGCGATGTTAGCGATCGTAAGGCTCTGCGGGATCGCCTCAAGTGCAAGAGCTTCCGTTGGTATTTGGAGAATGTTTATCCCGAGAGCTTAATGCCTTTGGACTATTACTATCTGGGAGAGGTAACCTTGGAGATTGCATAAAATAGATATTCCCCTACTTATGTTTATTTTTAATAGATCCGAAATGCGGAAACGGAAACCTGCCTGGACACAATGGGCCGGAAGTACAACGAGAAGGTCGGCATTAGCTATTGCCATGGCTTGGGTGGCAACCAGGTATTTGCCTACACCAAGAGACAGCAGATCATGTCCGATGATCTGTGTCTGGACGCCTCCAGCTCCAACGGTCCCGTCAACATGGTTCGTTGCCACAACATGGGCGGCAATCAGGAGTGGGTCTACGATGCGGAGGTTAGTCGCAGTTTGTTTCTTCAAAAAAAAACCATTAACTCTGGTTTATTTTTTACAGGAGAAGTGGATACGCCACACGAATACCGGACAGTGCTTACAGCGAGCCACGAGGGACGATGCCAATACACCGCTGCTGCGTCCCTGCAGCTACGGCAAGGGCCAGCAGTGGCTGATGGAGTCCAAGTTCAAGTGGCAGGCTCACTAGCTGAATGGCACCGATGACTACAACTAAACTAAAACGGATCCTACTAACTATATATACATACTGAGAACTTCCAATTTTTGTGTTTAGACCATGATGTTTGCTCTTGTTTATTGACATTTAATTAGCCTTTTAGTTGTCCCCACTCTATCCTATCTCTCTGTGTGCGTGAATGTGTTTGCTGCCGGAGATTTAACTCCTTCGGCGGCAGGATGTCTTCCCAAACAAAAGAAATATTGTGAGTGTGCTTGTGAGATATATATCCTAAGTACATGATGGGCATGTACATGTATGTGTTTATATAGGCAGGCAGTTGTACGATTTATCTAGGTATATATATATACATATATGTATTTGTAATGTAATTTACATTTAGCTTCAAGACCAAGTACCAATAAATTGGCATTTAACTGACATTTTGTGCTTCGCAGAATATAATTTTGAAACCCCAGCAAATGAGCAGGCCAAGCAATTGCCACAAGTGTGTCATAGAACAGAGCATCTAAGCTACTGATGAAGGAGAACCCCAACAGCACCACACCACATTCCTAGCTAGATTTTGTTTCGTTTTTAAGTCGCTTCATGGGTTGTTCCACCCCCCACTTTAGGCTATTTAGGTATCAGAAAAATTTGTGTTGCTTTGTACCAAAACGATGCGCTCCCTCATATCACTAAAGAAAACTACACGAAAATGCTTCTAAACCATAATCATTATACACAAAGGATACAAGAAAAAGAAAAACATTTAAGAAAATCTCTAAAAATTGCACGCATATCATAAATACAGTGTAAAAATATTTATAAAATACATCCAGAAAAGGAGTAATATGAAGAGAAATGTAAATACAATTATTGTAGCTATTAAAAATATACATTTAAATAAAAATTTATGTGTAGTATATGATATACATATATATAAAAATGCGAAGCAAGCAAAAAACTGTACTATAAATTGCAATTAGCTTTAAGTTTACCCCTAAGTTCTAAATTAAATTTAGATTTAGTCAAGGATTTTCATTAACAACAACAAGAAACAATAGCTCTCGACTAAATATTGCTCAAAATCGAAGAACTCTACTCTCTCAGCTATTGTGTAAATATTTCGAAAATAATTCCAATCAAAAGAATGAAGCGTAAACCTGACTACGAACGGAATTTCGCACAGACAGACCCTAGGACACAGGCCAAGTAAAAGTTTTTAGCAAAATTTATTTTTAAAAAAGAAAATCAACCCATAGCTATAAAGAAACGATATATACATATGGATGAAAAAAGCAACTATTTTTAACTGGTGACGGTGCAATTTTTAATTAACATTAAACAGGAAATATGAATACGAACTCAAGCAGGACAAAGGCCTCCTTCTCCGATGATAACAATCCTATAACTAGTGTGTGTGTTTAACCACTAAATAAGGCATAACCGCATATACAACATTATAGCTGCCTACACATTATGTTTTAAATTGTTGATTTAAATGTTTAGCTAAATATAGGTTTCCTCCCATTTCGCAATTGTAAAACTCTCTCAGACACAAATCGAAGGAATAATAGGAATGATTATACAAAAAGAAAACAACTGAATGTAAGCCAACTTTTTCTATGAATTTTTCATTTAAATATTATTTGTTTGTTTAGAGACTTTTTAAATTTTATAAATAAAAAAAGAGATGACAAATTTAAGACAAAATCGATAATGAAAGTGGTTTATTGTTGGTGGAGTTTTTAAAGGGTAAGAATTTAAATATATACTAATAAAAAAAACACCAAATTTATATATTATTATATTATTATAAACAACTTTTTAAAGTTTTTAAAAAAATGATGGGTATCCGGTTCTCTTTTTTAAACTCAATAAGCCGAAGTTGTATAACTCTTGCACTTGCTATTGGGTCAGAGGACGAATTTTGACGAATTTCGATCATAATTCATTTAAAATTATAATTTCAATCCGGAAAGCTAATTTTAATTTTAAGCTGATTTCTAATTTTATTAGATTAACAATTCAAAATGTTGAATTCAAAACATTAATAGACAAAACGTTTAATTTTTGACAATATTAATGATCTCGTCCCAGTTACAGTTTTGAAAAAATTGTTTTTGAAGTTATTCCATTTTATTTTTTATGAAATAAAATAAATAAATTACTTTGGGCTTTGATATGCCACCAAAATCTAAAATATCTACATTGTAGGGACTTTAAACTGAAATTTGTAAAGAATTTTGTTTGGCAAAATATTTTCTTAGATAAACCGAAGCCAAAAAGCATGCTTTCTATCGGAGACCTTTTCTATGCAAGTTTTTATAAGGTCGTTTTTTAAAAAAAATTTAATTGAACTGATTTATTTTACTACTGTAAATGGCTTGTTTAACTCCTTTGTGAACAGGAATAAATATTATTTATAGTTTTTGACTAAAATAATAACGCCCTGGAAAGGGCGAATAATAACGCAAATTTGGAACTGGTTTAAAATAATAAATACTTCGAATGAAAAATAAATAAAGCCTAGCAAAAAATATTACCCCACTCTTGATAGCTTTGCTTTTCACATTAAAACTATGATTAATTATATTGATTATAAATATGATATAGAAAGATTTGCGACAAAGGAATTATTTTTTCTATAAACACTAAAATGAAGCCTCTTTTTAACTATCGCAAATAGTAAATATATATACATTTTGAAATAGCCCGTTCCTGGGCAATTAACGTTTTGGGATATTGCCGGGTGTTAAAATAAAATCGGGCCAGACGAAATAGTCTAAACTTTACAAAAAAAATTTGCTAACGCTAGCACGATCTGATGCATTTGAATAACTATATTTCCGTGAAATTGATTTGCGAAATAGTTTTTTACTTCAATTACATTTAATTGAACTTAAAAATTGAATCTCTAATAAGTTTCGCAACGAAGTCCAAGATCAAGAGCTCGGAACAGATGCCACAAACACACGCACACAAATAAATATCACTTTCGGTTACTGATAAAAGTAAAAACCATTTTTTATTTTCACATGACCGGCACGGCGCAAACCACAGGAAAATCGCGTTGTCAATTTAAAACTACGGGAACTAGCATAACGGAGCATTGGATTGGATCGGTCCATTGCATTGTTTACTGCTCCTTGGTTTCACGCAGACGACGGACGGCCGAGCGCACGGAGGCGGCGGCAGTGGTAGAGTACACCCAGGCACCACCGGCGACGGTGCGCTTGCAGCGCTTGCAGGACCAGATGCCCACGACGGCGCGCTTCATGGAGTCCTAGAAACAGGGTGGCGGGGGAGGGAAATGCAAAATTACTAAGCGCCTCTTTGAAAGCAAATCCATTGCACTCACCTTGCCGCAGAAGGAGCAAGTGTACTTGCTGTGCTGCGTGATTTCCATCTTCTTGACCATCTTACGGAGCGAGGCACCATAACGGGTACCATACTTGCCGACGATTCCAACCTTCTTGGTGCGCTTGGCCTGCCAACAAAGAGGGTAAACCAAACATTACAACTTGCACTTAATCCATCATTTTACAGCTGTTGGTGCCCTTGTAAACGAGAAATTCCTCCGTCCACTGATGAATAGTAATCCAACAAATGTTTCTGCGTCGATATTTGAGCATATTCACGGCGGATTACACCGAAATCCACGAATTATTTTTACCATTTTTCTTTTGTGTTGTTGATTTCTCAAAAATTCAACCGGAAAGAGTCGTATTTACAGTGTGACCGTCCGTCGTCAAAAATATTTTTAAACCAGTCACTATTGCAAATATACCAAAAATGAACCATTAAAATATTTTGTTTTGTTTTTATAAATTATTTATAAGAAAATATATTGTATTAAAATCAAGAAAATAAAATTATTCAGTGATATTAATTTATTTGTAAAAAATATTTTTGTAGCCGCGCGTTTATATCATCTCCCAATTGTGACATCAGTCACTTGTTTCTGTAAACATTTTGACTATATAATTTATGCTAATTATTTTTCTGCAAATGCAAATAATTACTTTTTATATGAAATATATTTGACATACTTAAATTTTTATACTGCGCCTTTTGGCATGTCTTCGATCCCAAAAAAACGTGATCAAAGTAAAGTGACTACTATCCCTAGTAATATTTTCATTTTAAATATAATTTGAAATATATAATGAAAATTATTTCAATAAAAATATAAAAAATTGTCTAATCCATTGTTTTCTTAACATATTATTCAAAGGGGCGCCTCTATAAATTTTCAAAAAATTACATCATCGGCTTTTTCTTCTGTAAAAATTATGTATGCTAGAAAGATATAAAAAAAATTTCCACTATTTATTTATTTTTAATATTTCTGTTACATATTATGAAAACTACTATTTATATTCAGAATAAAAAAATAAATAAATTCTAATCATTGTCTAATTTATTTTTAATTAATTGAGTGTTTTTGATCACTCAAAAAACCGTGATCAAACAATGTGAAGTGACTGCAATATTTTGTTTTTCATGTTATATATTTTTAATCTAGCGAATATGATTGTATATAATAAAAAATAAAACTAATAATTTTATAATTTTTTAATTTCTTAATATATTAGTACCAATTGGCGCGAGTCTATACGTTTCCGGAAAATCAGATCTGCGACTTTAACTTTTTTACGAATTAGATATGTTAGAAAAATCACAAATCTATATATGTATGCATATATATATATTTTTTTTTATTAATTTACCACATTTATTAATGTTTATATTTAGTATTTTTGACACACTTCATGAATTTGCAAACCGTGCCTATTGTCATATTTTCAATACCTAAAAAATTCGTGATCGAATACCGTGATGTAAATACCTTGATGTAATTATTTGATTTAATTTTATAAATTATTTATATTGAAAATTATTGTATATAATTAAAAGATAAACTAATCATTTTATAATTTATTGTTATCTTAATACATTAGTACCAATAATCGCGACTACATGTTTTCCAAAAATCACATCAGCGACTTTAGCTTTTGTAAGAATTACATCTGCTACAATACAATATTTACAATATTTAATTTTCATTTGTTAAATTAATTTGTAACAAAAATAATTTTATTTAATTAAGGAAATTAAAAATATTCGTGTTAAAAGTCATTGTATTTATATTACAATTGTCCAATAGTTGCGACTCTAAATGATTCCCAAAAATTACATATTTTGTAAGAATTATATATGCTAGAAAAATATAAATCAAATACATATGATTCAAAGGGATGGTAGCTTTTCCACTATATATATATTTTTTATTATTTTACTGCAAATAAATGTTTATATTTAGTTCTTTTTTGACACTGTGCCTTTTAGATGTTCTCCATCCCTGAAAAATAACGTGATCAAACAACGTGAAGTGACTAGCCGACAATGATGGTTTGCTTTAACGGCCGCGCCCTGGCCACACTGACTACAAAAACAAAAACGGCGACTATTTCTGCGCTTAAATTAACTCGCTTCGCGTCAATCCGCGTCGCCATGCACAGCCGCAGCCTGCTGCCGGATCCGGCTGTCTACCAGCCGGACACGCTGGACCTCAACACGGACACTCAAGCGGCGGACTACTGGTTCAACTGCTTTCGGGACATGGTGGAGAAGTTTGCCAAGGTGGCGGCCAAGTCGCAGCCCGAGGATCACACGGCCCTGCAGCGGGCAGAGCAGTTCCAGGCAGCCTACCTCCAGCAGCTGGAGGAGCACAGGCGCAACGTACCTATCAACAGTGGCAAAGTGGTCCTGGGCACCAGCGAGCTGCTCCAACTCAATGAGACTATGCTGCGACGATTCGGATTCCCAGACCCTTGGCTCAGCCAAAAAAAACTGGAGAATGCCTCGGCTGTTGTTCGGCTCAAGCAGCGATTGCAGGAGCTGGATGCTCTGGAGGATGAGGACACCATGTGGACGGAACTGGTGCGCGGGGTGCTGGCCGGAAACATGTTCGACTGGGGCGCCCAGGCCATATCTAATATCCTGGAGCAAGACAGTAATTTTGGCCTGCATTCGGCGTTGGACCGCATCGAGAAGCGACCCTGGCTGCTGGACAACCTGGACAACTGGCTGAAGCGCCTCAAGGGCCAGCCGCACAAGTGCGCCGTGGTGTTTGTGGACAACAGTGGAGTGGATGTGGTTCTGGGCGTGCTGCCTTTCGTGAGAGGACTTCTTAAGAGAGGTACCAAGGTGCTACTCTGCGCCAACAGTGAACCAGCGCTGAACGATGTCACCAGCCAGGAGTTGAGATCGCTGCTGGACGAATGTTCGCGGGAGTGCGAGGTCTTGGCCCAGGCCTGGTCGAAGGGACAGCTGCTGGTCTACGCCAATGGTCAGACGGGACCCTGCCTGGACATGCGTACGCTGCCCCAGGAGCTGTGCGACGCCATCGCCGCCAATGAGACTGATCTGCTCGTAATCGAGGGCATGGGGCGGGCTTTGCACACGAACCTGAATGCCCGTTTCGGATGCGAGACCCTCAAGCTGGCCGTGATCAAGAACAAGTGGCTGGCCAAGTACCTGGGCGGCGAGGCCATGTTTGCCGTCATCTGCAAGTTCGAGCCGGCTTCGCCCAGCTAGTCCAGGACCCACTTGCTGCTGCTCACCCATTGTTATCCCAAAATATCCCTTGTTGACAAACACCACCCGAAAGATGATTGCAAGCGAGGACTGTTGTTAATTTCGAAATTATTGTTATAACCCCAAACCCACACCCAAAAACCTATATATATCCCAATCCCCTAGATCTACCGATGAGATTCATAAGCTTTGTGCGTGTGTACTGTGTATAAATCATATATTGCAAGTGCTTTCGTGGTCACCTCACCCATATAACTGCTACACTTTTAATAATTAGAAAAACAGAAATATATAATAACAAAGCCTTTTGTTTATCGTTGTGGCGGTTTTATTATCGGTCACGGTTATATAGACCGCTATTTTGATAAGCGCTGCCCCAAATGGAATGGGGAATGGGGATTACGCGCAGATAACGAGCTACACCACTGACATTTCATCAGGCGTCGTCGGCTTAGACATAATATTTCCCACCATAAAACTTGTTTAATGTCTCTTGTGTTTGCATTACATACACTTTGTCTAGTTTTTTTGTGGCATCGCATCCATCCCGTGCGTGCCAATTCTTACGGTTGGCTGCTATCTTACTTATCACCCAATTTGTGCTCAAAATAAACTAAATAATAAGAAAAACGACACAAAAGACAGTCACCGTAATAACTGGTTGATAAGCGGCTAAGCAGATAAGATCACCAACGTAGCCAAGACCAGGAAACCAACCGGTTGTTGGTTGGCCAAAAAAATGAATGAATTTAAGCTAAATTCGGAAGTATTTGATTTTTGGAAAACATTATGAGTCATTTAATATATTTTTGCATATACCCTTGCACGGTATTATAATTTTAGTCGAAACTCACAAAATCATGCTTTTGTGACCATATAATTGATATATATTATTAATTATCATCAACAGCAGAGTCAATCTAGAAAAAAATTGGTGATAATTTTTCTCAAAATTTTAAAACAAAATTTTTTTTTAATTTATCAGTATTCTACATTTTTTGTTGAACTCAATTTGGTAAATTTTTTAACTTAATAAAAACTAACACAGAAAAGCTTTTTGAATTGAATTTTTGGCTTAATTATATTCCATTCAGGCCCATGATCAAATTGAGAAATGCACACACTATCACACACTTCTTCTTCACTAAATTAGCTTCCTTTCTTGTTATTCTATTATTTATAATTCACATTAAACAACAATTTTAAAATGTGTCATATAACAAAACCAAAACTTTTCTAAAAGCTCATATTTAAAATGAATGATGTGGTTGAAGACAACGTTACGTATACGTGATAATTTTCAAATTACTGCAGCTCTACTTCTGACATGGCTATACGTCATGACATATGTAAAGATTTCATATTCACTACTAAGTTCTACAGTGCTTATTATTTAAATTTCATCCTATTATTATGGTACAAATATGATGTAACGACAAAAGTTTGCAAAAAATAACAATTTTAAAAATATGAATACATTTCTCTGTGATAAAAATAATTAATTTTTGGTATAAACATTACTCAACACAGCTCCTAAAAAATATGTATTCACATTTAGTTGGTATACCAATCAACAGATTAATCTTAAAGCACATAAGCCTATTTTAGGGGACTATTGCTATGTTTACGTTAAAAACTCTTTGAGCAGTGTGGACACTTGTCCGGCCGTGCTCCACTGTTTGTGCGGATGTGTAGGGGGAGGTGATCGTGGCGAAGGAATCCCTTCTGGCACTGGGGGCACTAGAGCATTTGTTTTATTATCCTTATGAAAGCCCGAATTATTCTCATCGATTGGCTCGCTGCCTGTTCAAGGAACCTCGGCACATGTCCGCCATTTCTCTGAAACCAAAAATATAATTGTAGAATAAAAGAATAAATATATATTCCATTCCTTTTTATAAGAATCCTTCTTGGCACACGAGATGAAGGCTTTCTGAGGTTGTTGGCATGGATTTATGCATGTAGTAGTTCATAAAAACTAATGTCTTTTAAAAATTCCAAAAAACTGTTCAGTAAGTTTTTGTTTACATTTTTCCAGTAAGACCAGGCGGTCATATTTAAAAAACCACAAAACAGATGTGCGTCAAATTAGCGTCGGTGATTACTCATATGGAACGGTGGGAAAATGGAAAACGTGGCGCTTTTTTAATTTTAATTTATTTCGTAATTAAGGCACCAATTCGAACAAAATAAAGTTTGTATATGCTAAAAAATTAATTTACTATTGATTTTTACTGGGTTTGAGAGTGTTTGACCTTTATGTACATTAAAAAAAAGCCTGTGAAAAATCATGTCTTCACGGATTTCCTTATATCTCGGCTTATCGAATGCGTGCAGCAATACCCGATATGCCAGAATAAAGGCCATTTATTGTAGTTTTAGCCTGCAAAGTTTCATTAATTTCAAACCCTATGATTTTGAGAAAATCGCATAACAGTGAACCAACCTCGGGGTCGGCCCCATACAAAACAGGACGAAAAAACTTGGATGGCTTATAACTTCGATATACGAACGCGTGCACATATGCACGGTATATAGGCTAACTAGGGGAAGATTAAGGAATATCTGGTGAAAATTTCATTTATTTTTAACCCACAGATTTTGAGAAAATCAAATAACAGTGGGTGCATTTGGGCTGATAAGTGAGGCGCGAACTATGAAAATGGAACCAGATATGAATGTGCAGAGAACCAGTTGAACCAGCTCATGATAATAAAATACTGAATTCAATAACAATAACAAATTGTTGACTGAAACATTCACTAAAGTGACTGGCCAATAAATGAAAACGTCATTCAAATCAATTTGGCAAGCTTTTTAGTAAAAGACGTTCACTCGTTTAGGAGAAATTGATGTTTCATATTATTGCAATTATTCTAGTATATACCACAGTGGTATGAAAGTGTGACCCGCTAATCAGCAAAATCGACGCTAACTTTTAAAGAATTATTACGCCCTTAAATGAACGCGTGCAAACTTGCACGGTATCTCAAACGATAGAGAAAAGTATTCCTTAACTTCATATAAAATCTCAATTAATTCTAAACCACAGATTTTTAGAAATTTCCGTTTTCCTTTTCCGAACTCATTGACAAACACTGGTTTCATATCGATAGGAACGCTTCCCACACCCTATCGATGAATTGCCAGCCAGAAAAAATTCCTATTGTCAATTTAAACAATTATATAAAATATGCATGCCCCATAAATGGAATTGACATTCCAAGCATTTTGGTAGTTGTTTTATCGAAATCCGTTCAGTCGTTTAAGAGAATTTCCCACTTTTGCATTTATTTCCATATATGTTCCTGCGAAGCATATATAGATCTGGCAGCCCTGGCTGCTTAAGTATAAATAAACGTGATTAAAGCTTTTTGGCAGGGTTTTAGGCAAAATGAAGACTGTATTATAAACGGTATTGCAGTTCTGAACATTTTGATCCATGTTTCATCAAAATCCGTTCAGTCGTTCATGAGAAAACCCAACTTTTTCATTTATTTCCACATACACATTCAAGCGAAGAATTTTTATTAATTAAAATTGATTTAAACTTTACCATAGAAATAATGCAAAATGGATGCTGTTTATAATCGGCATCGAAGTTCTGAATATTTTGATCCATGTTTCATTAAAATCCGTTCAGCTTTACAGAAGAAAATTAATTTTTCTTATTATTCGTCTATTAGTTAGCAACAAATGCAATGTAAATTTCTTAGGAACAAAAGGCCTAAACGTTTTGAAATTTTTAGATTTATTGTTTTTGTTTATTATTGCATTACATATACATTGCATTATGAAACAAACAACCTCCAATTGCTTCGCATGAACATTTTCTTATATTTTTTCCAATTTTATTAAAATAAAATAACTATGAAATAAGTTTTGAACATTTATTTTAATTTATTTTATATTATACATTTATTTCTTAAGAATATACAAAAAACTAAACTTAAATTAATCAATTAATCAAATATAAACGAAAACAAAAAAAGTCTCCCTGAATCCCACTGTCACAAAAGTGTATGTGAAATGTTCTGAATGCACATAATTCTCAGCTAATCGCAGCATGATCTACCGTTATAACGGTACAAGCATATGCGAAAGACGAGAAACAGCAGCGATTAGTAACAACGCAAAGATTTTTGTGACAGTGGGATTCAGGGAGACTTTTTTTTGTTTTCGTTTATATTTGATTAATTGATTAATTTAAGTTTAGTTTTTTGTATATTCTTAAGAAATAAATGTATAATATAAAATAAATTAAAATAAATGTTCAAAACTTATTTCATAGTTATTTTATTTTAATAAAATTGGAAAAAATATAAGAAAATGTTCATGCGAAGCAATTGGAGGTTGTTTGTTTCATAATGCAATGTATATGTAATGCAATAATAAACAAAAACAATAAATCTAAAAATTTCAAAACGTTTAGGCCTTTTGTTCCTAAGAAATTTACATTGCATTTGTTGCTAACTAATAGACGAATAATAAGAAAAATTAATTTTCTTCTGTAAAGCTGAACGGATTTTAATGAAACATGGATCAAAATATTCAGAACTTCGATGCCGATTATAAACAGCATCCATTTTGCATTATTTCTATGGTAAAGTTTAAATCAATTTTAATTAATAAAAATTCTTCGCTTGAATGTGTATGTGGAAATAAATGAAAAAGTTGGGTTTTCTCATGAACGACTGAACGGATTTTGATGAAACATGGATCAAAATGTTCAGAACTGCAATACCGTTTATAATACAGTCTTCATTTTGCCTAAAACCCTGCCAAAAAGCTTTAATCACGTTTATTTATACTTAAGCAGCCAGGGCTGCCAGATCTATATATGCTTCGCAGGAACATATATGGAAATAAATGCAAAAGTGGGAAATTCTCTTAAACGACTGAACGGATTTCGATAAAACAACTACCAAAATGCTTGGAATGTCAATTCCATTTATGGGGCATGCATATTTTATATAATTGTTTAAATTGACAATAGGAATTTTTTCTGGCTGGCAATTCATCGATAGGGTGTGGGAAGCGTTCCTATCGATATGAAACCAGTGTTTGTCAATGGGTTCGGAAAAGGAAAACGGAAATTTCTAAAAATCTGTGGTTTAGAATTAATTGAGATTTTATATGAAGTTAAGGAATACTTTTCTCTATCGTTTGAGATACCGTGCAAGTTTGCACGCGTTCATTTAAGGGCGTAATAATTCTTTAAAAGTTAGCGTCGATTTTGCTGATTAGCGGGTCACACTTTCATACCACTGTGGTATATACTAGAATAATTGCAATAATATGAAACATCAATTTCTCCTAAACGAGTGAACGTCTTTTACTAAAACGCTTTCCAAATTGATTTGAATGACGTTTTCATTTATTGGCCAGTCACTTTAGTGAATGTTTCAGTCAACAATTTGTTATTGTTATTGAATTCAGTATTTTATTATCATGAGCTGGTTCAACTGGTTCTCTGCACATTCATATCTGGTTCCATTTTCATAGTTCGCGCCTCACTTATCAGCCCAAATGCACCCACTGTTATTTGATTTTCTCAAAATCTGTGGGTTAAAAATAAATGAAATTTTCACCAGATATTCCTTAATCTTCCCCTAGTTAGCCTATATACCGTGCATATGTGCACGCGTTCGTATATCGAAGTTATAAGCCATCCAATTCACTGTTATGCGATTTTCTCAAAATCATAGGGTTTGAAATTAATGAAACTTTTCAGGCTAAAACTACAATAAATGGCCTTTATTCTGGCATATCGGGTATTGCTGCACGCATTCGATAAGCCGAGATATAAGGAAATCCGTGAAGACATGATTTTTCACAGGCTTTTTTTTAATGTACATAAAGGTCAAACACTCTCAAACCCAGTAAAAATCAATAGTAAATTAATTTTTTAGCATATACAAACTTTATTTTGTTCGAATTGGTGCCTTAATTACGAAATAAATTAAAATTAAAAAAGCGCCACGTGTTCCATTTTCCCACCGTTCCATATCGACGCTAACTCACCGACGCTATTTTGACGCACATTACAAAACAGACATCAGGTTGTTGTAATATTTTTCCACAACTGTGGCCACACTTTTGACCAACTCGAAAAATGTTTACGTTCCAATGCAAAAGAAAACGGTGCCCTCACAGAAATTCCAATTTCTCCCCTTTTCCCATATGCGAAAATGGCGAAAGCTATCGGGGAACGTTCACAGGACTCTCAGTGGAGATACGGGATCCGGCTCAAGCGCAATCTCTGTATGACAATGGTTGTTTTGGCAAGGGAAGCAAGTCTCGAGGAGGACCGGCATCTGGAGACGAGGACGAAACGCTGCTCTTAGGACTTGAGGAGTCCTGCTTTCTGGCCTTCTATTTGGAAGTTTTAGGCATTGAAAACCTCTCCGGCTGCGCGATGGACTTTCAAGCCTTTTTGACGGCAGCAAAGCAGTTAAATGAACGATTTGTGGAGAATTTGGCCTGCTATTTGTATTTAAAGTCCAAGAACTGGGTGATCAAGAGTGGCATCAAGTTTGGCGGGGATTTTCGTAAGTGTTTGTCACTATTACAACAAATTTTAATTTTGATTTGCCATCCTTTCCGTAGTGATTTACAAACAGAGCCCACGTTTATACCATGCAAGTTTTTTGGTGATTGTTCAAACGTCCGGCGATGTGGATTACTATCAATCAAAGAACCTGAAAGGAGTCCAGCGTGTGGCAGAAACTTCCGACAAGGATGTGCTTCTCCTAAGAGTTACTCAAGCCGACGATATATCCAGACCCGAGCACCTGCAGGAAATCACTGTCACAGAAACAATTGTGCGTCGATTCAATTACTCAACTTTTGTACAAAGCAAACAACAACAATAAGGACCTATATTAAGGACTTTACTACAACTTCTCAAGGCGGTGCTTCTTGGGTATGCCTGTGCTGCGATAATCGGCCCTCTCCTGCAGGTATATCTTCTTGCACTCCTCCTTGAAGGCCTCGTTTTGGTACCACCCTGTGAGGCATTCCTTCAGAGCGGCGTTCTGCTTTCGACATGTGGCCACCATGAGGATACTGCTAGCCTTGCAGCACTCCTGGAAGTCAGCCACTTCCTTGGAGCAGAACTCTGCTTTCGCCCGATCTCGCATGATCTTGGGTATCAGAACTTCCCGCTCCACCTTGCGCAACGATGTGTCGTTGGGATCCCCTGAAAGAAGGTGTAGTATTAGGTTACCTGAATCAATTTTGGTTAGCTGTACTCACCAAGTCCATGTGGATTTTTTGGATCTATCGCCGGCTGTTGTTCCAAGCTCATATTATCTTAAAATTATATTTATTTTGTAAAATCCTAGGGCGACTGTTAGTGTGACTGCATGCGGAACAATAAGAAATTCCAAGATGGAAAAATACTAAATGACGATTCCTATTCGAAATCATATCAAACTGATGCCAGCGAAAAATTTAGGTTCTCGCATCCAAAAATTATGCTTTTAATTTTGTTTGCAATAATTCGACTTCACTGAATCCCCTGACAAATTAATATAGCAAGGATGTACATATATCGTACCAAAGTTACCCAAATCAGGCTCATTTTATTACAAACTGTTGTGCATTTAGAATGCTCAAGGTCCTAACTAAGCGGATGCATTATAATCGGCCAGACTCTTGGCACTGATCGGCTCCAGGTATCGCACACCATCCTTATCCACCACGGCGACATTGAAGTTCTTTAGGTTGACGACCAGTCGCTTCTGGATTTCCACAATGCACTTCTTGAACACATCGTAGGCCTCCTCCTGGGTGATGTTGGGGTGCCAGTAGCGATCGTAGATGCTAGATGCGAAGATTGCACCATAGCCATGACCGGCGTAGTTGATGGACTTTGCGTTGGCCAAGTAATCGATGAATGCGAGCTCAGGTCCATCGGCTGGATCGTAGCTGAATTAGAAAAACGTTAGACATGATGAAGGATGGTGGCAAGACTGGATCCTTACCCGGCCACAAACATGAAGACCTGGTAGGGCGTGCGGCTGCGGAGGTATTCGGCCAGATTCTTGCGCGTGAAATGCGCGGCTGCACGAGGGCTCAGATCGTATCCATTGCGCATCTTGTACAGGGCAATATTCTTGGAAATGAATTCGGTGAACTGCTCCGTGTCGCCGGACTCGCCAGTGGTCGATATAATCAAGTTATCCGACACCTTGTGGATTTTGTTCTCATCTATAAAGAATTAAAACAATGCCACCAAAGTGAGACCAGGAGCCGCCATTATATGTGAGTGCAACTGCTTACCCTCCTTCATCACGATAATGGAGCGGGCGTGGGTGGTGTCTGCCGCCAGCATAACGAAGTCAGGACCCTTAATTCCCAGTAGCGTTTCCATGTTGCTTTTAAATGTATACTTTCTGCGAAGCCGAAAAAATTCAAAGTTGTTTCTGCAATGACAAGCAATAGTTAGGGTGGTGTGGCTGTATGCCGTTAAAGAGGAAATAGCACAAAATATTAAATACCAACACAATTGAAGTGTGGCCAGAGGCTCAACAGTCTTATCAGCGATCCGAATTTCACAAGTAAATTTATCAAATAATTAATAATAATTACACGCAATGGAGGCACCACCTGAGCACTGTCCTGGCGTCGAAAGCGAGCAGGCAGGCAAAGTGAGCGCCTGCGCCGGTTGCCCCAATCAGAGCATTTGCAGCGATCCCAGCAAGAAACTCGAAGATCCCGGCAAGGCTTTGGTGGCCGAAGCACTCAAGGATGTGAAGAACAAGCTGCTGATCCTCTCCGGGAAGGGTGGCGTGGGCAAGAGCACTGTTACCAGCCTGCTGACACGTTACCTGGCCAGGAGTTGTCCGGACAGCAATTTCGGCGTCCTGGACGTCGATATTTGTGGTCCATCCCAGCCTCGGATACTGGGTGCTTTGGGAGAGAACGTGCATCAATCTGGATCCGGATGGTCGCCCGTCGGCATTGATGACAACGTGTGCCTTATGTCTATTGGATTCCTGCTGGGCTCCGTGGACGACGCCATCATTTGGCGAGGACCGAAGAAGAATGGCATGATTCGGCAGTTCCTGAGCGAGGTTGACTGGGGAAACCTGGATCTATTGCTGCTGGACACACCGCCGGGCACCTCGGACGAGCATCTATCTGTCATTTCCTACATGAGAGACGACAATCAGCCGGAGTCCTTGCGTGCTATCCTCGTGACAACGCCGCAGGAAGTGGCTCTGCTGGATGTCCGCAAAGAGATCAACTTTTGCAAGAAGCAAAAGATTCCTATTGTGGGCGTAATAGAGAACATGAGCAGCTTCCGTTGCGGAAATTGCGGCAACAGCTCGGAAATCTTTCCAGCCAAGACGGGCGGAGCGGCTGCCATGTGCGCTGAGATGGGAGTGCCACTGCTGGGTTCTCTGCCGCTTGATCCCCAAATAGCGAAAGCCTGCGATTCTGGCGAGGATATAACGGCCATTAAAAACAATACAACGGAGGCACTGGAAGGGATTTGCTCTAAGATTATGTCTAGCTTTATGTCCTAGTAAAATAAGCTTAAATATAATTCATTGGGATATAATGTATAATGGAGTTTTAATTATTTAAATGATATTTGATACATATTTAATCAATTTGATCGGTGTAGACTACAAATAGGATAATACGTTAGAAGCTTAGCCCTGCGTCTTACAATTATGTATTAATCGTAGGCGGCGAGTTTGGAGGAGTGGTTTGCATATTCGGCGCCGCGCTTGTCCGGGGAGTCGCCTGGATGGCGGTGCTCTCCATGGGCGGTGCGAATGTCGTCTCTCTGCCCTGCAGAATCTGGTCCTGCGATGGTCGTGGTAGTGCTTGTGTATCATTTATTCCGGTGCTGTCCAAGGGCGGAGCAAAGGTGGTCTCCCTACCGGGAATCTGCTGTGACGACTGTGACAGTTCCTGTGACGGCCTTGGCTGACTTTCTGGCAATCGGTTTTCATCGTTCTCGGGCATTATGAACGAGTCCTGCGAATTATTGGCACTAAGCATCCTTGACTGCTGAGTGCCGCTGGGCAGCTGCGGCGGATGATTCAGCAGGGTGCAGGAATCAGTGCAGTCGTTCACCTTGTAAATGCCAACCAGATAGTTGGCCAACTCGAACATGTTCACACGCAGCGACACAATGATGAACTGGGCGTTCTTGGTACGCTCCTAAAAGGAAATCAAATGTATTAGTAATCAGAGGAAAGGATTATTCGTTCAATTCACTCACCTTGATGTAGTGGCCCACAATGGACACATTCTTAAAGTCCAGCGCCGCATCGATTTCGTCCATAAAGTACAGCGGCGAAGGTTTGTAATAATGAAGAGCAAACACAAGGGCCAAGGACGATAAGGTCTTCTCGCCGCCAGAGAGATTCGAGATGTATTTCCAGCTCTTTTTGGGCGGACGCACTGTGAAATTCACGCCCTCGGTAAACGGATCCATAGAGTCTACCAGCTCCAGCTCGGCATCGCCGCCCAATGTGATCATTTGGTACATTTCCTTGAGCTTTCGTGTGATGATGCTGAATCCATCCATGAACTCCTTGTAGCGACGCTTGCGCACCTCCTCGTACTTGTCGCGCATCTCGTTTCGCTTTGAGGTGATATCTTCCAGGACACGCACACGTTCCAGGTAGATGTTCCGCTTCTCGTTGAAATCCTTGATGCAGCTCAGGTTGGGTTTCTTCCTAAGCTCTTCCTGGAGTTTAGTATGCTCAAATTCCTTCTGATCAAGATCGACTGCTTCAAGTTCTTCTTCGGTGTATTCTTTAAGCGGCTCTTGGGGTTCCGTTTCCCCCGGGATCTCGTTGAGCTTTAGTGGCTTCAGCTTGGCCTGCAATATGGGAATATCAGCCTTCACGGCGTTGAGTTTACCGGTCGCTGCCTGTAACTTATTGCCCAGTTCGATGCGTTCGATATTCAGTTTGCTTTCCTGCTTTGACAACTCATCGATTTGCTTTTTAATGTCAGACGATTGGGATTTGGCGCTGCCAATGGCTTCATCAGCCTCCGTTAGTTCTTTTTCCAGCTCCTCCTCTTTCTCTTGGCATTTCTTGCGATCCTCGTTCAGCGCTGTTAGTTTATCTTCCGCCGCTTTAATGTTCTCCCGGAGATTGGCATTGTTTTCAGAAATCTTCTTGATGTTGCGATCGGCCGTCGCCAGGGCGACATTCATTGAGCGCACATTAGCGGCTAGCTTCTCCATTTGGTTGCCCACCTTTTTAATTTTCGCCTCCACGGGCTTGACGTTGTCGTTTCGTAGGGCATCGTACTGGGCCTGGATTTCCTCGATTTGGCTGGAGACAGCCTGCTCAGCAAATTGGGCCTGTTCAAGCTCCTGCTTGGCACCCTCGATCTGCTCCTCCCGTTCCTTGACTGCTCCCTCATCGGTGGTCTTTTTAAGCATCCGCTGGCGCTGCGCCTCGCATTGCTTTAAATTACTGGCCATCTGCTGCTCCAAGGAAGTAATGCTGACAGCCAGACGCTTGCACTCTGCCTCGTCACGCTGATGATTCATCTTCAGAGTGTGAACCTCCCGTTCCAAGCGGCCCTGCTGCTCCTGGCAGTAGTTAATCCGCGTCTGCAATTCCTCCGCTTGCACCTGCATATCTTCCAGCGCCTTCTGCGACATTTGCGAGCTGTCCGCCGATTCCGCCGTCTTCGTGCGCACCTGTGTTCCCATTTTGCCTCGAATTGGACGATTTCCACCACCGGACATGGTGCCCGTCGTCTCGATCATTTCACCACGCAGAGTCACCACTCGGTATCGGGTCTTGCCATAAGCTATCCGAGTGCCTTGCTCCAAATCGTCACTAACCAGGGTATTCCTTAGAGAGAAAAAGAAGGCGGTCCTCACACGATCGTCTTCGACCTGGATAAGATCATACAATCTAGCCACGTTCTCGGGCGTATTAATTCGGGAGGTGGCATCGCGACGAAGGTGCTCCACCTTGTCTAGCGTGATGAAGGTGGCTCTGCCCACGTTGTACTTTTTCAGGGCAGCAATGGCCGCCGCCGCAGTATCATAATTGTCAGTAACAATATTGTCCAAGCGACCACAGGCGGTTGAAATGGCTACATCGTACTTGGCATCGATTCCGCCCAAGTTGCCGAGGCGTCCCAGAATGCCAGGGATCTTTCCCTCCATCTTTTGCCGCATGAGAAAGTCGAGGACTTTGTCATTGGAACGCTGAGCCTGCATGTTGCTGGATCTTTCATTGATCTGGGAATAGACAGATTTATGGTATTTAAAAGGATTCCCAGTTACTTTATCTTACTTCAAACCTTACCTCTGTTCGCAGTTTGTTGCATTTTAAGGTCAGATTTCGCTCTTCATGCACCATTTTCTCCACCTCTGCTGTCTTTGTGGCTATTTCCGTCTGCATACGTGGAATGCTCTCCTTCAACTCATCTACCTTTGTCATTTTTTCCTCGAGACTCTTCTGCGACTGCTCGTACGAGTCCTTTAGGGTTTGATATTTCCTGGTCTCGGTAGTCTCTGCCTGCTTAAGGATTTTCAGCTGAGACTCGAATACCTGTAGTTCCGCCTTGGCCGCGTTTACTTTCTCCTTGAGGCCGACCAATTCGTCACTAAGCTTCAGGCGTTTTTCGGTCAGGGGCTCCGACTTTTCCTTAAGCATGCCCAGCTGCTTTTCCAGGTCTTCGTTCAGCGTTACCTTATCCTTCTCCAGACGCTCCAGTTTCTTATTGCAATCCTCAATTTCACGTTGATTCTTCTCAGGCAGCTTGTGCAAATCCTCTAGCTCCTTATCGTTCTTCTCAATCTGAGCCTTGTCCTTCTTGCGCTGTTTGTTGGTGTTCTCCATGGTGCTCTGGATCTCGGTATGAGCTCTCTCGGCAGTCACCAGCTTTTTCTTGATTTGTTCGCGCTTCTTAACCAGAGATTCGTAGGCACTTGATAAATAGGAAGATTACATTAGATATTATGGCGAGGGACTGCTAAGGTTGGGTCTTACTCAATTTCCTTCCTGATGACATCCTCCTTCTCGGTCCGGTCCTTCTTCAAAGCCTCGATGCTGGCATCATGGGCCTTGAGCACCTCCTCACAGGACTGGTGCTGCTTTGTGTACTGTTCCAGCGTTGCATTCTTCATGCTGATTTGCTTTTGAATGATACACGAGTTGACGCGCACCTCCTCATTCTCTTTTTTGAGGTAATCGACGGCCTCATTGTACGGCTGCTCGAGATCCTTCATCTCGCGCTCGGCCAGCTTGCAGCGATTGTGCTTTTCTGTGCGGTCATCCGTCAGCTGATCCACCCTCTGGTTGATCTGTTGCAACGGACGGATATAGCGCTGTGTGCCGACAATGTCCTCCAGGTACTCCAGCATACCGGTTTCGTTCTCCGCCTGTCCCTTCGGTTTCATCATGGCAATGGACTCCACCTCGCCCTGGAGAATTAAGAAACGGTTGTGCTCCAGATCTACATGGTGCTTCTTTAGCAGCTTAGCCACATCCCTCAGCTGGGCACGCTTGTCGTTGATTTGGTAATACGAGGAGCTATCAGACATGGCGGTACGTTCGATGACGATCGCAGAGCCTGGGACAGACTCGCACGATCCGTCGCCCTTGTCTACGATCTGCTCGAAGTGCACGGCCACGGAGCAGCTTCGCAAATTGGGGAATCGCGAGGACGAGTGTATCAAGGTTGAAACCTTCTTGCAGCGAATGCGGTTCGCCCTGCAGCCGAAGACAAACATCATGGAGTCGATGACGTTACTCTTGCCACTCCCATTGGGTCCAATGATGGCGGTGAAGCTCTGGTGGAACGGTCCCAGCTCCACTTCCCCCGCATAGCTCTTGAAGTTTCGGTTCACAATCTTCTTAATGATTAACCGCGGACCGGTGCTCTCCATGGAGCAGTGCGGCGGTATCGGAGGCGGGATATATATATCGCCGATGCGTGTTCCACCCTCCTCATCGTCGAAGATCAGTGCATCGTCCAGGGCGTCCATGTCCGCGTCTTCCGATTCCTGTTGTTTCTGGGCCTTCAAGTGTTGCTGGACCGTAAGCTGCGGCACCCGGAACGGGCCACTTTGACGTCCACCGCCGGAGCTCTTGGGCGTACCCATGCTGCCACGAGCCCTCTGCATAATGCTTTTTACACACAAAAACAATAATAAACGCTAAATCCTTTAAAATTTCACTCAATATTCAGGCGCCAACCGAAAGAGGACGCTATGTAGCGCTGCATCGATACATTGATGTCTAGATATGCGATACATCGATTTTTTTCTTGGCGGCTGGTCCCACTGAAATCGATCATAAATTCAATTTGAAATGGCCGTTTCCGGGGAAATTAGCTTTATTCTCGTGGGCAAAAATTTTTTGTTGTTAAAAACCCCTTGATCTGGTGAATCGAAATAATTAAAATAATATATCTTATTAGCTAAAGTAATTATTCTTTAATGCATTATTTAGGCAACGCGAATAATTTTTGTATTCTATTAGTAAAATATTCTATAGCACTCTTAATCCACCAACCATTTTTATTCTAAATAATTAATTCTGCAAACCTTCTAATTGCCAAACCAATAAATTAGCTACTACGCTCCAATGCTGTCTTGCTCTCTATTCAAAACTATTGCACCCACTGCGAAAAGCTTTCTCTTGAAAGAGAAATGCCCAAATATATAATGCCTCTGCTGCATCTCGGCAGACCTCAGTCTCAATTCGACCTAGGCTCTGTGCGGTTGCGGTTACGGTGTTCCGATCGCGTATTTTCCGACGAGACGCAGACGCGAAGCACAGTTTTTCCACAAAGCAGACAAAAAACTATATATATAAACTGTGTGTGGAACAGATACAAATATTGGACGCACGCAAACTGGAAATCAGGCAGAAAAATGCTCTGCCCGGGGGAAAATGCTAATGCAAATGGCCAAACTGGTTTCACAGTCAAGGTCGGCGTTTCCGCCCAGCGACGACCGTTATCAGTGCAAAATTCGGTGCTCGGCGTGTCCATCCTAATGATGGTTATTATTATGTCGTCTTCGCTGGATGCCAGGCTCATTGGTAATTTCTCCACTTTTGTTTGTCACTGAACCGAACACGAACACCGAGCAGCTGGGCACAGCTGGCTCTTTTGATTGGGTGCGTGTCTGGCTTTTATTTTGGCGCATGCGCGCGCATTGGGTGTGAAAGTTGTCGATCTGTTATATAACAACTAAAACGGGGGAGCCAAGTGGGGCCAAGTCGGGTTGCGTCCACCGTTCAGTGTCCGCCGTCCCGCCTCACCCCCGAAAAAAGAGTGTGTGTGTGTGCATTGAACCCAACCCCGGCGTGACAGTTGCTGAAATTTTCCTGACCCGTCGCCTTGGCCCCAGCAGCAGTGGCTGGCTCTCGAGATGATAAATTTACTTTCTAAATGCTGCAACTCCTCGATAGACACAGATACAGATCGAGATAAATACAAGCATACATTGCCAGTCGGACTATCTATCTGTTATAGCCATATCTCGAGATCGCATCTTGCATTTGGCCAACAACACACGCGTCGCTTGCCCAACAACCGCCAGCCAGAGTTACGATCTGGTGCGGCACGGCATGGATCGGCTACGGGCCATTGCTGCCGATCTATGATGCAAACGCACTCAATTTATCCGCCGCAATGTGGCACACATGGCTGGAGGCGTCCATTAAAGTGGGTGGAGCAAGGGGAGGATTCGGAAAATTGGCGATGAATTAAAGCCTAGAAGAATATTAGCTTGTTTCAACTGACAATCTAACTAATAAAAGAAATATATTATTATTTTTATAGGTTTTGATTAGTTAATTACTCACGACATATTTCAAATATTTACTCAACCGTTCTTCATGGTTTAAAACAATAAACAAAAATGAATTTTAGTAACCTTTCGTGACTAAACTCAAGACAATCCATCATCCAACGTTGGGATAAACTAATAAAGATAAAATATGGCTATTATTAAAAGGTCACCAAGTATTTTAAAATTATATAAATTGAATATATTTCCTTGAAATGTTATTTTTTCCGGCACATTCCGACGACTCTTTAATTCAAGCCAAGTGGTAGACGTGGGCTTTTCGCTCACTCCCCTGTCTTACAACGCCGCTGCCTTCACTTCGAATGCGTGATTGCTATCCAGTTAAAAAATGGAAGAAAAAAATATTGCAGCAACCGACAGTCAATGGCTAATTTTGGGTTGACGTGAGCAGTTTCTTTTTTGGGTCAACGCATTAATTAGTCTCCTTGTTAATTACACACGGCTCTCTCACACCTAGTTTATGTGTGCCTGCTTTGCAGACAATGATGGAATAATCAGCAGCAGCAACTACACCAACGCCCGCCACCGGCGCTCGACCACCGGAGCTGCAGCCCCTGCAGCGGCGAGTTGCATGCAAGATGCACGTTTCTATCGGAATCCGAATCGGCCGGTTCACAAGATCTGGACGAACAGTGAGTGCGCCAAGTATTTCCTTTGCCTCGACGGCGAGGTCTTCGAATTTAAGTGCTCCGAAGGCTTGCTGTTCGATGTTGTGCGTCAGATCTGTGACTTCAAGGCGAACGTGGACAATTGTGATGTGAGTGCTGAGACGCCGGCACCCAAGCCACTCTTGGAAATGGCCGACTGTGCGGATGAGTACCAGCTGGGGTGTGCAGATGGCACCTGTCTGCCTCAGGAGTATTTCTGTGATGGATCCGTGGACTGTCCCGATGGCTCCGATGAGGGGTGGTGCGATGTAGAGCATGATCCGAATGCAGCGGGTGCGTGTGATCCCAGGAACTGTCAGCTTCCTCACTGCTTTTGCTCGAAAGACGGCACCCAGATACCCGGAAATCTTCCATCGCAAAATGTTCCACAGATGATATTGCTCACTTTCGACGATGCCATTAACCACGACAATTGGGAGTTATTCTCCAAGGTTCTGTTCACCCAGAATCGGAGAAATCCAAATGGCTGTCCCATTAAGGGAACATTCTATGTCTCGCATCCATTTACCAACTATCAGTATGTGCAGAAGCTGTGGAACGACGGCCATGAGATCGCAGTGCACTCAGTCACGTAAGTTAGGCCCTTCTAAGCTCTGGTTACTGGCATATTTATATTTTACATATGCCTTTAGACATCGTGGCCCTGAGATGTGGTGGTCTAAGAATGCCACAATTGAAGACTGGTTCGATGAGATGGTTGGTCAGGCCAACATCATCAATAAGTTTGCCGCCGTTCGCATGGAGGAGATCCGAGGAATGCGCGTTCCATTCTTACGCGTCGGCTGGAACCGTCAGTTTTTGATGATGAAAGAGTTTGGCTTTGTTTACGACGCCTCCATGGTGGCGCCTCACTCCAATCCGCCACTATGGCCATATACGCTGGACTACAAGATGCCGCACAGCTGCACAGGGGTGAATCAGAACTGTCCCTCGAGGAGCTATCCAGGCATTTGGGAACTGGTGATGAACCAGCTGGAGGCAGGTGAATACATGTGCGGAATGGTGGACAGCTGCCCACCGCACTTAAGTGGCGAGGACGTGTACAGGATGCTCACGCACAACTTCAAGAGGCACTATCTTAGCAATAGAGCACCGTTTGGCCTGTACTTCCACTCCACTTGGTTTAAGAAAATCGATTATCTAAATGCATTTTTGGTAAGTTTTGCTAGTTACCCGAAAACCACACTATTAACTGTCGGTTGCTTGCTTTAGAAATTCCTCGATGACCTGCAGAAGCTACCGGACGTGTACTTTGTGACCAACCAGCAGGCCATTCAGTGGATGCGACACCCAACGCCCAGCAACCAGCTGCATCAGTTCGAGCCGTGGCACTGTCAGCCCAAGGACTTGGATCCCCACGAGCGGGTCTGTAGTTTGCCGAATGTGTGTAAAGTCCGAAGTCGGGTGCTGCAGGAAGATCGATACTTTTACACGTGCATGGAGTGTCCGGCCCAGTATCCCTGGATTCGCAACGAATTCGGACTGGACTGAGGTAGATAGATAGTCCGGCTTGGACTCCGCGGCCTAGTGTAGGTTAGATCTAAGTAATAATTTATATGCATTTGTCTCCGCTAAATATATATATTTAAATTTCCGATTTCCATAAGCGTTTGAATCTTACTCTAAGCACAGACCTTGTCTCAGTAGATCGCCATTTACTGCGTTATGAACGGATTGGCAATGCTCTCGACTCCGTCCTGCGGACATATCAGAACCAGCGCTGTGCCGCGGCACACAACCAGTCCCAGACTTCTCGTAGAGTCCTCAGTTAGCTTGTAGGGCTCGTCGGAGTCCCGCAGATACTCCACCGTGTTGTCCATCACCAAATTGAGCAACGCGTCGTAGCCTTTGAGAATCCCAGAAGCCTCGCGGCCGCCCGCGAATTTCACGCGAATCTGTTTCTCCAGATACTTGGACAGGTCCAAAATCGACTCCTTCCGCCGCTTCTCCTTGCCGTCGTTGTTGCCGCCCACCTGGAAGGCGACGTACATGGTGGTGAAATGCTAAAGTAGTATTATTTTACACATTTTACCTTTTTATCTGCCATTATTCTGTTTTTTAGTAAACGCCGGCTGGAATAGAGTGACCGTTGTTGGAGCGCTCTAATATACGCATTTTCAAATGGAGAAAATACCAACATTTCTTAATCATCCACAATATTTTTGTAGTATTTTTAAAGCATTTGCTCTGACAGTTCCCAAATGTTGTTTCATCTTTAAAAAATTATTTAACAAACTATTAAAAGGTAAATATTTATGAAATTTGGCTGCAGGTAAAACACGCCACCTGGTGGCTCATCGTTAATTCTTGTGTCGTCGCCAGCGACGGTCACTCTGATTGGCTCTCCATTTTGTTTTCCACGGCAGAATAGTTTTTTTCGCTGCATCAACTTGTAATTTTTTACCATTAACCGAGCGTTTTTGTAAATTTAAGTGTTTTAAAACAAACTTGGAGCCATGGGACGCAAAAAGAAGAAGGCCTCAAAGCCCTGGTGCTGGTATCCTTTTCAAAAAACAAACTGCAAAACTGCGTTGTGCACGGCATGTGCGCCGCTGGCTGGGAGGGCGAGCGAAAAAATTTGTATCTACACATACACGCTCATTTATATAATGGTATTGTGGGCAGGGGCGCTGGAGCAGAGGGGTACACAGATTGGCTTTTTCCTTAACTCCCAGCGAAAAATCTAGGTACTGCAACCGTGAGTTCGACGACGAGAAGATCCTGGTGCAGCACCAGAAGGCCAAGCACTTCAAATGTCACATCTGCCACAAAAAGCTGTACACCGGCCCTGGCCTCTCGATCCACTGCATGCAGGTGCACAAGGAGACGGTCGACAAAGTGCCCAACTCGCTGCCAAATCGCTCAAATATAGAGATTGAGATCTTCGGCATGGACGGAATACCCGCGGAGGACATCAGGGATCACGAGCGGCAAAAGAACGGCGGCAAGTCGGACTCGGACGATGACGAGCCGGTGGCCAAGAAAAAAGTAGAATGTAAGCGGCCACCGTCCTAATTGTAGTCGGAGAAGTCCCCATAAACCTGACCTCTCTTTGCAGATCCCATGAGCGTGCCACCGCCAATGATGATGCCGCCAAATATGATGCCGCCACACATGCTGGGGCAGTATGGCATGGGAATGATGCAACATATGCCGCCGCTTCCTCCATACCCGATGCCTATGATGCCGCACATGATGCCGCCGCGTCCCCTATTCCCGGCGGCGATGGCCACCACATCGGCAGCAGCAGCAGCGGCTGCTGCGCATCACCACCACCATGCCGCCGCTATGGCCCAACAAAAGCCAACATTTCCAGCTTACAGGTGGGCATCGCTAGTTAGGGAAAAGCCACATAGGAATAACAATCTTAAATTGATTTAAAATAATTGTATAAATAAGAAATATTACTAATTCTGCCTGCAGAGTGCAGCATAATTGAATGTGGCTTTTTCCGATAATGTAGCGCGAGAATCAAGTTCCTTGTAGAAATGGAACTTACTTTTAGGCCTTTTCTTCTACTTCATACTAATATTTAAATTTTTTACTTTTTTAATAAAGTAATGCAACCATAAGTGCTCCGCCCACCACCAATCATGCTGGTGGCACATCCAGTGCACCACCAAGTGGACCGTCTGATGCTCCGCAGCAGCAGCGCCCGCCAATTCAACCAGCTGCTGGTGGCGGACCAGCGGCTGCTGTCACTACCAAGATCATGCATCCGCCTGAGGACGCTAGTCTGGAAGAGCTGAGAGCCAGACAGCCCAAGTACCAAGCGCGTTTGGCAGCCGCTATGGCTGCTCTCGCGAATCCACAAAAGAGCCAGAGTCCCAGCAACAATGGCGCCGCCGCCTCTACGTCGATGCCTAGCACCCCGCCGCCTCCATCGTTGGCGGGGATATCGCCCACGGGCAGTAGCAGCGGCATGGCGGCCGCTAACGCGCTTGCCGTCTCCACAGCCATCTCCAAGGCCCAGGAAGTGAGTTCTTATCATAGTTATAGAAATCATAGTCAATATAAATGAGCACACCGGGACACACAACGGACGACTAACAAACAAAACAAAAGAAGGAAAAACGGACGGACTGAACGGGGACTTGTATAAAAGACAATTTCCGAAAACAAAACTAAAATCATAAATGTAACTTACTTTTATTTGACTTAATTATATTGGAAATTCGTTGGCATTTTGCTTTCAAAGATAATTCCATTTATCCAAGCTGGACAATTTTGTACCGATACCGATTTCTATTATCAATACGCTTATTTATGCACATTTCGCGAAGAGAGCGAATGACGCTGATGATATTACGTTCATACGAGACGGGAGCGCAGCGTACGCAAGCGAACGGATACATGAGTTACAGACGAGAAACAGACCCGATTAAAAGAACGTAAAAGAAATACATTTTTTTAGCATATAGTGATGATGATATATGTCTGTACAATTTTTTAATTAAACAAAGAAATTAATGGCAACAAAACAAACGAAACGGCGGTTTTCAATTTAACCACTTAAGTTACTTTGATTTAAAACAGGAAATTAGGCAAATTGAAGAGAGATTGAGGGATGTGTGTAAGGTCTTACCCTGTTTTGTCCTTTTTCCCCAAAATTGCAACTCAGATGCCCAACCTTCCCTTTTCCGGTGTTAATTTAAACCGAAAGGAAAAGAAGTAACATTATAGCTAAACTGAAATTGGTATAATTGAATATTTTATGGACAATAATTTAATAAAATTACCATTTCCCGATGATTTGAAATATTAAAATATTAAAATAGAATAGTCCCTATATGCTCTTTAGCATATTATTTAGAACTTTTTTTTTGAGAAAGCTGCTATAGTTAGCACATTAAATTCTGAAACTCTTAAAGTTAATTAACCTCTATTATTCCTAGATTTGTATTTTATTTTCTCAATTGTCCGTAAACTATTGAGGGTCTCTGTGAACTTAATACTCCCCCCTTTCACTGGCATGTGAGATAAATTGAACCGATTCCCAACGTTTACTTACAGACCGCCGCTCTGGTGGCCGTGGCACAGGCACAGGCTCAAGCCCAAGCGCAAGCACACGCACAAGTGGCCCAGGCCCAGGCCCAGGCTCAGGCTCAAGCTCAGGCGCAGGCGCAGGCCCAAGCCGTGGTCCAAGCCCAGGTGCAGGCTGCTCAGGTGGCACACGCAGTGCAGCAGCATCAGCAGGCGGCGCAGCAGCAACAGCAAGCAGTGCAACAGCAGGCGGCGCAGCAGCAGCAGCAGGCGGTGCAACAGCAGCAGGTCAAGCAACTGGAGGAACTGAATCGGGCTGTGATGCTTCAACGCTTTCAGGCTGCACGACAGCAGCCGGCGACTCCGGGGGCTGCTGCAGCGGCTGCGGCGGCCGCAGCCGTTGGCATGGTAAGTCTCTAGTCCCGCGATGCTGCATATGCATCGCTAAACAACCAAAAGAAAGAATGAACTTGACTTAACAACAAAATCGAATCCCAAGTGCTGAGAATCTCAATCTGTAAAAGACCAACAAACTATAGAAAAAAAAACCGATCTAGTGTCCCAGGGTGGTGCCAAAAAGCCAACGACAGCATTTTTGAGTGGGTTAATATATATAAATATGGTTTAGTTTAAAGCTTTCGCCTTCATCATTGCATCACCGTTGCAGATCATGCCAATCACCTGTAAAAAAGGAGTTATGCCAAGCTAGTTTGGGGTCATTTTTTTTTTTAACTAAAGGCTCAAATTAATGAGACTGACCCACCAAAATTAACCAATAAGAGGCTAACTGCTCCCAATACTGACACAACTAATTTTGATTCACTTCAGTTGAAATCATGTCTTCAAGTCTCACTAAAAACGAAAAAGGTGTTCGAAAGTATATACAATTTTGTAAAGTTTCAAAATTAGAAGGTGCTTTAGCTCGTCTTCCCAGCTAACTTTTTTTTAGTTTTTCCTTTTATCTTATACTTATTTTCTAGTCACATTAAGCTTTTAAAGCAATTTCCATACGCTTTCCAACGCTGCTGCTTCCGACTTATTCGTTTACTTTTCGAACACATTTTGCATAGCTGACTTTGAGACTTTGATTTGAACTGTTCAAACTAATAGGTCTTACATTTCATTCTGATAATTCTGAGAAAGTATTGAAAGCCTTTTAAAATCAAATAAAATGTGTTAAAGTTACCATTACCAATTGCAGTACAGAAAGCAGAAGTTCAGTGTTGATATACAAGAGAGTTGAAAAAGTGTTGCGCAGGGCCCCGAACAGTGTTATACAGTATGTATGTTTTTTGTACAACAACAAGTTAATCTTTTCCCACAAACTCCCAACCTAATCACTCCCCCTGCCCCCAAAATCACATCCCGCAAATGAAATGTGAAATGCAAAAAGATAAGTAAAAGCCAAACAACTCCATTATAATATTACTTAATCGTACTTATGCAAGTAATTATGTAGTCTAAGCAAGTACCTTCTACTACTCTCCTACCTCCTCTATCTCTCTCAGTCGCTCACATCCATGCGTATATAATCCATTTGAGAATCCCCATTTCCCAAACAAAATTAATGTTCCTAGTACATACATACTGCCTTGCAAGTAAAACTGAATGACAGAATTCACAATTACGATAATAATTAATGAGAGAAGAGTCGTGAGTTGTGTTCAAAATATTTTGCAAGCCATGTAAGTACATTTCAATAATTTATATTACCAAAAACAAAAAAGAATTACTTTGACTTTGTCGTAATGGTTGCTGCGTTGGTTGGTTTAATTGATTGATGATTGATTGGTTGATTGATTAATTCATATCCACAAAAATACACACAAATTAAGTAAGACCTACACACACCGCATTGATATGTCTATCTCTCTCTCTCTCTATATCTATCTCTATTACCTTGATAACAACTCCACCCACCAAAAAATAAGAAAAGCAACAGAAAAATACTATCTCTAAGTGTTCTTTGATCTGTAAATTGTACTACCAATATCAATGTTTCATTTTCTCCAAGCCATGCATTTTTATGTGTCCCCTTTTTTACACGGATCTCATCCGATAAAATCTCATCCACATGCCATATTAATAACAATTCATTGGGTTCCATACGCAGTGAAAATGCTTCTTCAGGGCAGCGGACTATCGGTTGTAGTCATTTCCAACCTTTATTACCTTGCTACAGCACTATTTCTAACCAAAGTTGTAAGATGTGTTACGCCATACGCTTTTCTTAACGTCAATTTTTCGGGATGGTTTTAAAGCTAGCTTCAGGCTGCCTATTAATTTTTTTGAGAAGATAGTGATAGTTTTGCATTCTAGATCTGTGCGCCCAAGCGCATTATATTTTTAGATCCGTTTTTATGGCAATTCAGAGGTATGAACGTTACGCATCTTAAACTTATACTGTGTATGTCCTAACCCAGCCTTATTCATCCATCTTCATCTTTCACTGACCAACCTCACTCTAAGCTAAGTTTGAAACTAACTTCTAACTGAAGATTATTGGAATTTGAACTCGACCCGTGGCCTCCCTCCGGTTAGTAAATCAGTTCACTATTACTTTCTCTTAAGTGCGAATACGTTTAATTTGTTATAAGATATTGTACAAGCCTTAAGCCCCTCACACCCTCCACACCATCTCGTCGTCGTCAGTTCAGTTTCCGAATTGTAAGTACTTTTCTTTTAAATCAACAAACTATTTATTTACAAACAAAAAATAAAATAATATTGTTTTGCCAATGATGACTAGAAGAGGATGAAGGAGTCTCTTCTCTCTGCTCTACTCAATATTCTATTCTATATATCTTGTCTCTGCTCTATCTATCATACATTTGTAATGCGATGCAAAAAAGTTCCTCCACCAACAACAAACCAAACACACACACACATACACACTCCTCTTATCCATGTATTGAATAAGTTCGCAAAAAAAAAACAACTTATTAATATTTTAAATGAAAAAAAAAAACAACAAACAAACATAATTAATAACAAATTAGCTAATTTTGTGTACAATGGCTTCAATATATAGACCAAACGAAAAAGCCCTCAAGTATTAATCCTCGATATCCATCCTTTCCATGCTCTTCTATATCTTTCTCTCCACGTCCGATCCACCTCCTTAAGATGCCGCTACCCGGTCACATGCAGCTGATGCAGCCCATGCTTAGACCGGCTATGGCTATCGGACCACACGGAGCTCTAATTGGCGGGAATATGCTAAGAGCCGGTGCACCAGGATTCAACGGTATTCCGGCAGGTGAGTCCGAGTACAATATATATAGATATATCAAAGGTTAGGATTTTTCTCTATGATATATTTGTTGATATATAATATAGGACAGCTCCTCCCCTAGGACAATTCAATGTTTAAAGTACTAATATATTTTTGCTTTAGGTTTACTGCCGATGCAAATTGGATTACCGGGATTGCCGGGGGCTCTGCCGGCTGGCGCCATGCCGATGCCTGGAATGGGCGTTATGCTGCCTGGCCATCCGAACATGCTGCAGGTGATGCAGCCGCGCTTCAGATGATGTCTGCCCGCAGCGCCGGCTCTGTTGCAGGCGCCAGCAGCCCAGCCGCCAACGCACCTGCAACCGCACACGCACACGCATCCGCATACGCATCCTCAGCACGCGCAGCCACCGCAGCCGTTCAGCAGGCCAGCAGCTGCTCCGCTGTTGGCCCTGCCGCTGCCGCTGCTCTTCCACGAGTGAGGCAAGGCTAGGACCCAGCTTATACATCAGCAATCAGCAAACGCACTCAGCAAGCAAGTTGTTTTCAAAGATTGTTCCAACCAAAGCCAAGTTCTTTTTCAATGTATAACAGTTTTTGAGACACTCCACCCACAACACACACACACAAACTTCTCCGCCACACGCCACCCACTAATCTGCGGTTATGCCTAGTAAATCAGTCGATTTCATATACTTATTTCGTTCATCTAAGCACTACATTCTGGCTTTTGTTTTCCAATAATCGAATTGTTTAATTTTCTTTTCTAATCCGACCATCTCGATGTGCGTGCATAACAACACCAACAGCAACAACATCTCCTTAGATATATTGTGCGTGTGCTCATTGTATAACACACTCTATCCCCACACACACTTTAACACTATCCATCTGAAGCTACTTTGCTGTGCTGTAGATCTCTATCCTTATCTGTATCTATATATCTGTATAATCAACAAAACCTAACCGTTGACACTTAATCCCTATACAAATTGTTGTTTTCTTAACAATCTCTTTCTTTTTTTGTTTTTAGTTTTATTTAGCGAGCATATGTTTTAACATCCACACTCAAATTGTTTAATTATATCTATAACTCCTCCGCAAAAGCAAATGAAAACCGAAAAGAAATGAACTTCTTTGAAACACACAAAAACCAAAAAACCAAAACCAAAAACCTGAACGCTCAAAGCTCTGGGTATGTTGACAATTGCCATAAGCAGCATTTTTGTGTTATCGTTCTTGTGTTGTTATTCGTGCGTAATTTTTATACATATATATTTTCGATTCCTTCTGTCCATGTGAAATGCTCTACAAAACTGTTCCAATGTTAAGCAATGCCGACCAACAACTTCTGTTTAGGCCCCACCATATTGTCTAGACTAGGGATGGCAGAAAATATTGATATGTAACTTTACTGGATTAATATATAACGCGAAGTTCGATTGGTAATCTGAAGTTTACCGATTTGATTATCTGTTTTATATATCGATTCCATAAGATTTCGTTTCGTATTATTCATTTCAAGTTAAATTTCGGTATTTAAAATTTCGGTACATCAATATTATTTTAATACTTTCGATTTGTCGGTTTTTTATATCGAAATTTTCTTTACGATATACATCCCTAGTCTAGATCGTTCCTTCATTCGTTCAGTTGCTTTCAGTCAGCTGACAAAAAGTAAGTCCTATCTTTCCTATGCATAGTATATACTTAACTATATACAAATACTTTATATACATATACATGAATATTCAACGTCTCTCTCTCTTTGTATCGTTTTTATTCTTTTGGTGTGTAATATATATAAATTCGGTGTGTGTGTCATCGCGAGATGATGAGAGCAGATCAGAGCAGGTATCTACAATCAATTTGTTTTTCTTTTTAATTATTATATATGCATATGAATACTATATATCCTAAGTAATTTGGTTATGGTATGGTTGGTACTAAACTACGACTCAGAAAATTAAACAAAAAACCCCCATCCTCCCAACACAGCTATATAGTTTATAGAAATATCAGAGTAATAGCATCTAGTTAAAGAGTTCCCCACGTGTTATAGCAAGTACACTCGATACATATTTTCAGGTTATTGAAATTGACGCTTTTCTGTTGCCGTTGTTAACGTAGCGTTCTTCCAATGTTCCGAGTTCTCTAGCTTCTTAGCCACAACTTCAACTTGAAATCAATATGAACTAATACTCGTGGACTCCTCCACTCTTTATAGAGGGGCTTAGGCTTTTGTTGAACCTTTTTGAACGTTTTAGCTAGCATAAGTAGAGTAGATTGGCAGTTGAAAAGTCCTAGCCCCATATCCCCTATGTTTTGTTGTGTTTTTTGACGGGAAGCAGCATGGATCGGGTACCCGAGATCTTAGAATACTCTCTACCCAGTGTAGCCAAGGCTAGTTTAACTCAGCACCCAGATCCCTGGAGAGCACCACATGAAACCCCAACTAACACACTCACCCCTGTTTGAGTATACCTATATATTACACTCTTGTAACCCAACCATCTATCTATCTATATAAATATATAGAACTACATGTATTGCTGTAACTATACTGTGTAATTTGTAATCATAAGCAACGACAAGTGAAAAACTACCCAGGGAGAAGCGATTGAATCTAAATAATTACCAACTCCCTTGGGATGGTTTAGCGCAAAATTAATGTTGGACTTTTGGGTCTGGCAAATTCGCCGCACCGTCATCGGGATATCGCCGGCCATATCAGAATTTTGTTTGGTCCGGTTCGATAGTCCTGCGGTGTTAGAACGGCGTGCTTCAGACGAGAGTACCTCAATGCAAGACAGACAAACTCCCAGATTTGGTGGCATTACTCGTATATGAATCACACACTCTCCGACTAAACTTGCATCTGTACACAGTCTTTATAATCTCATATCTGTAGAATATACCTTTTATTCTCTCACTCCGGCAACTGTATTGCGTTGCGGGGACTATGTAAATATTTGATGGACGCCTTTCATTTCGTAGAGTTGCTTTTTTACTTGTTACTTTTGATTTTTGGTGCGGAAATGCAAGTCAAATGTGAACGGTTTTAGGTGAATATTTCGAATTTGCTAATAGGAAATATATATTAGAGCCGGCTTAAGACAAATTAAATTAAAATGTGGCATACGATACGATCCTATTTGATCTGTTTGTATAATAATAAGACGGACATGGCTCGATCTAGTCAACAATACTTTGAAGGGTCGGAAACGTTTGTTCTATTTGTAACATAGATTTTATAATAGATCTCATCAAAATTATTCTATAACATTTTTCTGTATTATGATTTAATATTTTGAAAACTTTAATAAGTTAAATTATTAAACAATAATGAAATGGAATTTAATAGAGTTTAATAGAGTTTCAAGCTATTTACTGTTTGATTTGCATTTCCTGTGCCTGTAGTGAATCTTTTAGTATTCATTTTGGGTGGTGGTCATTGATTATAATTTATCCCACATTATTTGATTTCATTTCATGTTTTGAAACGATCTTTTAGCTGTAAGATACAATGCAATGCACGCGTTCGTTTGAAAAGAGTACAATAAGAGTAACAAGTTTAGTTAAAATTTCAATGGGCTTTAGGTGTTTGCGAAACAAAAAGAAAACCAAGATTTAACATTAAGCCCACCAAAATCTGTCTGTCATTGCGCTGGGCGACGCGCGAGTAGCTGGATAATTTGCAGTCACTGTAAGCTTGCTAAACCCCAGAAAACCACAACCGTTCCCAGGGCGTACCGTCTGCTGGGTCCAGTCGAAAGCGTGTCACATTAATTTTGCTGAGCGAAGAGTCCCCTGCGTCCGACCTGCTCCTACCCCTTCTACCTATACCTATAACTATATCTAAACATAAGTGGTACATGTCTATCTTTGGATTATATTTTGCATGCCCTGAGTGAAGAGTATGCCTTTCCGACCACCAGTAACAGTTCGAACCGGACGCAGGCGATGTGCCGGAGTCTAGTCAGGAAATATATGGACGGCACTGTCCAGTATATTGTAACTCTGAGGCGAGGGCACATCACAGCTATCGATTTAGCTGTTGGACTTTTCGGTCCTTGTCTTGCGACCACCACAATCGTTATTTTCACATGCATAACACCACTATGACTACTATAACTTCCGATATCAGGCGAATCGCATAACATACGCTACGCGTCTTGTACAATCCACACAATCCGGAGGCAGTATCACCAACCACATCGACACCATTTCTCAGAGCATCCGAATATGATGGACTCGAAAGAGACTTGCGAGAAAATGTTTGTTTAATCTTTCGTTTAGTGTTGATTTGTCTACCTTTCAATATACACACATTATAATTACGATATTAATTAATAATGCTTTGATAGTTGCAACTACTTTGTTGGGAAAGTATTTCAAGATCGAAACATTTTCAAACTAATCGCAAAAACTATATAAGAATTTGATTTGCCAAAGATCTTTGAAGCTTTCGACCAAAGTTGAATTTTTTCCTTTTTGTTTTTGTATTAATTAATCCTTGGATAAATATAAATATTTAACTTGTTTATATATTTGACATAAGCTTTAAACTATTTTTGTTGCATTTACTATTAACTAAAGCTTACGGAATTCAGCAAATTGTTTTTCCCTTGTCCAATTTCTGTTCGTTTAACCAATAATATAATCACACAAAATACTTAGCTAATGCCTATACTATATTTAGTGCAAATGCATAAAATCAAAATACCAACAAATTTTCTATGTTAAACATTTATAATGTTGTAATGTAAATGGAAAGCAAACTCCAGGAGAAAAACAAACAAAAAAAACAACTATATTTAGCATTCTTGTACGGAAAATGTTTTTTACCGAGACTCAAAAATATGATAAAGTATACAAACATCAGATAAAATAAGCAATTGTTTAAATTCTTTTAAACTAAAAAAAAAAAAAAAATACTATTACAAAAAGAAAAAATGCATAATGATAATACTTCTAGTTTAATGTTTGGATTGTTCTCTATTCTTTTGGAATTAATTTATTGACATTTTAATAAATATAAAACTGAATAAGCAAATCAATGTTTTCTTGGGTGGATTCGTTTTGTTTTCAGATCACCAAACAATGGAAGCCGGTACAATATTTAATTAATATTTTACTTATACAACTCTCTTATATTTTATCACCGCGTTCTCTCCAGCTGAAGTGGAAATCCCACAAAACTCGGAGATGACTAATGGGGTTATACCCCTATCACTCGACGGTGAGACATTCAGAAGCAGATTCATTCATGGATTCAACTGGGAACTTTCCAGAGGTCACTCCCGCGGTAATTAGCGGCAAATTAATGCAATTTTAATTTCGAATATTGATTAAATTACACAAATAAACACTGGAAATTACGCCGCCAGCGGGCTTGTCTATTATCTTTTAATATTTATGGGTCAGTAGGCCTGCTCCTCCCCGATGTGGGAGTACTTTCAGGGGCTTGTCAATCGCAGGGCCACAGCTGGAGATTTTAATGGAGGGATTAATGTTCCCAGTCGGCGTGGGAGCTATGCATATTACATTATGTTGTGGGCTAGTCCAGGGAGCGTGCCAAAAGCTACTTTATTTCACTTTCAATGTGCTAAACCGTCTCAACGGCCTGACTAATTCAAGTTCAGTCGAATTCCAGGAGAGCGGCGTGTGGAGAGCAAGCAGCCAGTATTCACGCCATCTCAGGCCTCGACTTGGCTGCGCGGCGGCTCGCCGGACTTTTAGTTTCGTTTCGAGCTTCGACTCTGCCGGTTGTGCGGCGGCTGCTTTTGTGCGTGATCTTTGGAAAAGGTGTGTTGTTAAGTTGACATTTGGTACAGATTTGTCCAACGATTCGAATAAAAAGAGCTAACTCACTGGCCATAAAACCGAAGCCAGGGCCAGACAAAAGATTCAAGACACAAACTTCGATCGACTGAACTCCATTCAACTCGCCTGAATTCAAGTCAGCCAAGTGACAAGGTTTGCATAACTGGAGTTGCCCCTCCTCAAATGGTGGTCTACTGGCTGCAAAAATAAAGTGTACACAAAAAGACTAAATAAACAAAACAGTAACGTATTAAGTAATGGCAAATAAAAATGGGGAAAAATTGGGGAAAAACCCCATCTAATCCCCACAATTACATTGTGCAGTTAAAACCAATCCAAAGCTATTAATAATAAAACAAATCTGTATCCCAGACACGCCCACACTGAAAACTGGAAAGCCATAATTAAAGAAAGGTTTTTTTAAGGCTGACTCACCTTTGAAAATTCAACCGATTTTTGAGCTATGCCCAGATCATAAGTAAAGTTTATTAGATGGAACAATCAAAGAGAATGGCGGTCAGACAAAGTGCTCATCGAAATGCTAATGTCTGAATGACGAGAGTTAACTTGAATTCGGCTGAAGAGGTCGAGTGTTTGAGGCCCGGAGATACCATGACGTTCCGACGATACTCTAAAAATAAAAGATTGAGTGAGGTGCGAGACATCTTGAACGGCGGTGAAGAGGGAGAAAGGTTTGATGCTTATGCTCAGTAGTATCATTCACGTTCCGTCCCCTGAAAACCCATTAAAAATTCCCGCAGGAAGGGTGCAGAAAACATCGCCATGCTTTTGTGAACACGTTCCGAACTTGCTGGTTAGATAATGTATACACCACAAGACTCGCTTTTAGCCAGAAACCCAAAACAAAAATAAAAATGCTTGTGGTTTGGCAACTTAACCAGAACCTGGCCGGCTCGAAACATATGCCAAAGACAACTTTCAAATAGCCGAGTGAACCAAAGACATAGTGTCTGAGTCATGCGGAGGAGAACAAAGTGGCCAAGAGTATGGCGGCGGGGGCTGGACCAAGTGACAAGATTGAGAGACTATTAACTCGGCCCATACAGGAAAACAAATGGCAAAATATTTAGATACAAAATCGCCACTGAATCGTAGAAAAATATATATAAACCTATTTTTTGACGTCAAGAAATCATAATCGATATTAATAAATTTGAGAACAGAAGATATTCTAGTTATTGGAAATAGGGAATATTATATAATTTCTGAAATGGAAAATATTAGTCTTAATGGATTTTGATTTCTTTGAGTGTCGCCTAATTTGGTTAACTTTATGGCTTGGACAAGGCCGTTGCGGCTTAACGGAAGCTCAACTGAGTAGGCCAGCAGCTAATTTTAATTGATCTTTGTCTATTTTTTTCTTGCAGCTAATTGATTTGAGCCATGTTGCGGGCCAGTCTGGGACTACTCCTCCTGTGGGCGCTGGCCGCCCAGGGAAACGATAATCTCCGCGTGGCCTACGAGTGGCGAGAGATGGACTTCAAGTACGCCAGCCCGGACCAGAGGTGGTCAGCCATCGAACGCGGCGAGTTCAAGCCGGCCAATGTGATACCCTTCGGCCTGGAGGTGGCCGGTCACCGCCTCTTCGTCACCCTGCCCAGATGGCGGGCCGGAGTGCCGGCCTCGCTGGGATACCTTGATCTTAATGGTGAGCTCATGAGTTGCACGGCTGCAGCTGCCACAACTATGTAGATAATTACCCCAAGCGGTTGCACTATGCTATGTGTGCCAAGAACTGATCTCGGATCTCGGATCTCGAGTCTCGAATCTCAGATCTCATGGCTTGGGTATTGTTTTCGTGGCGTCTGGTCTCGGAATTGTCTGATCAACTTGACCATCCAAACAATTCCGTTTCCTTTCGCACTTGGGGCAATTAGCATAGTAATTCCGCTCGCTGCCGTCATTAACTATCTGCCTGATGCCTGAGAACAGCCGCGCGTCGTCTATATAATCCAAGAGCTTTGCCTTTCGGCGTGGAGACTGTAAAGTGCACAATAAACACTTACATTTGGTCATAGCTAGTGCACAGACTGAATTAAAGGCCACGAAACGCTTGGCTACGATTGAGATCAGTCCATAAAGCGCAGTATTTATGGGCAATCGTTCTATTTATCAGTTTGAATGAATTAAGGATGTATTAAATTTATTTTGCATGACAACATAAGTTTAATATTTCTTTCAACTAATTTATGAAATGCACATTTTATTTACCATGAAATATATAAATTTCGTATAGCAGTCTCCAAAAATATTACGTATACGCACTGGTGTAAATAGTATTTGATCATAACTAAGCCAAAAAAGCATTAATTTCCATGCGGATAACTATTATGTGTTAGGTTTTGTTAGGTTAATAAATATCTGTTTAAAAATTTTAAAAAATTATACAACATTTTAAAAAAATTGCAAAAAAAAAATTCTGCCCAGCTGTTAAGGCTGATCAATAATATATATATATAGCGTCGGATACGACGCCTTCACTGCGTTACAAGCTTCTGGCTGAAACTATAATTCCCTGCAAGAGTGTATTAAAAGTTGGCGACAAAGTCAGGGTCAGTTTTAAAACTATCGTGAGGGTGAGAAATCAATATTCCTGAATAACTAATAATTAAGTTAGGCTGTTAACTTAAATGAATAAGAAAATAAATGCTAGTCATCTTATTCTAGACCTTATCCTAATATCTCCTATAGCACCTATGATATAATTGAAATGGTTAAGACTTACCCCAGTAAAGGACACGTGGCTTTCCTATTTCATAATTTCTTTATTCCTTCCGGTGCATATTATTGTTGACTTCCATTAGGCCTTATATGGTATCGAAAAGATATTCCTCCTGATTAGCCAGATGTATTCCATTAATCACGTGATATTATTAGGATCAAGAGGTAATCACTATCACTAGCACTAGATGTAAACACTGCGAAGGCCGCGACTGACTAAAGTCAGCGCGATGGGAGTGCTTCTATTTATAGTGTGCGAGTAAAGGGAAGAGCAGAGGAAGTGAGAGCGCGAGCGCGAGGCGCAAAGTTGTCTCTAGAGAAAGGCTGAGAGAGTCATAGAGTAAGAGCTACTGCTTGAGATGCACAGAGACAGCTAGCATACAGAAAAATAGAGAGCGACAGTGTGTGGGAGGGAGAGAGAGGGACAGATAGAGCTAGAGAGTAGCCTATTCTCTGCCATTACAATATAATGTTATTATGAGAACGGAAGCAAGCTGATGTTTGTATTCCATTGAAAATTGCAATTCGATCATTAATAATTAATAGAATATAAATTATATATCTTAATGAAAAAAAACAACGAAGTAAGTCCTACTTTGTACATAAATCGTGTTATTGTCATGGTTAACACTTACCGCTTAATTCCGTGAAGAATTATATTCTTGGTGACTTCAATTAGGGTTTTTATGGTATCATCGAAGGCAGCTTCTTTCTGGTAATCCATGTGTGTTGCATTGGTCAGGTGTTATTTTTAGAGTCGAAGAGCAATCACTATCACTATCACAATAGATGTAAACACTCGGGACGCCGGGGACAGTTTGAGTTGCCGATTAAAGAGAACAGAGAAAATGAGAGCGAGAGTGATACACAAAAAAGGTAGACATACTCGAAAACATAGAGTTAAAAAGAGAGCAATAGAGAGAGAGAGAGAGAGAGAGAGAGAGAGAGAGAGAGAGAGAAGAGAGATTAAAGTGCCCTGCAATGGCATAAGCCCTAACTAAGCCAAAAATGCATTAATTTCAATTTGGAAAGCTGTTCAATGTTAGTTATTATTAGGTTAACAAATATGCATACTCAATTTAAAATTTTAGGTGATACAAATTTTTTCCATTTTTTAACAATTTTAACGATGTAAAAAATTTTGAAAAAAATTAAAAATTTAGTTTTTCCTTTTAAAATGGCTAGATCGATTCCGTTGTTGATGCTGATCAAGAATATATATGATTTATAGGGTCGGAAATGACTCCTTCGCATTGTTACAAGCGTTTGACTAAAATTATAATTACGTATACGTATTACGTATACGCACTGGTGTAATAGTCTTTGATCATAACTAAGCCAAAAAATTATTAATTTCTATTTGGAAAACTGTTTCGTGTTAGCTTTTATGAGGTTAATAAATGCATAGGGTCTGAAATGACTAATGCACATCATTACAAGCTTCTGAATAAAGTTATAATACTCTGCAACGGTATACAAAGTAATAAATAATATTAGATTAGCATATTTTTCCATAAGATCCAGGTTCCATTAATACAGTTGTTTTACCTTTTACCGTCCCAGTCAGAAAAGCATGTGGGAAGCTGTCTTAACCACAACTCAATCCCAGCGCATTTGCAAGTTAATTAGTGTAGACAGGTGTAAATGCAATTGACGATTACTCATCAGAAGCTGGTGTCCAATGAACAGCCAAATATTGTCAAGACTCCAATTAGCGTCATTTAAAACGAAAAACAATGCAAATGACCAAAAGTAAAATACAATTTAAGCGAATAAAATGAGTGTTGAATGCGAGGTCAGTAAACTTCCTAAACAATAGAGGCGTTCCTGAACCTGATTTCCATTTTCATCTCATATATATTTGGCAGGTTATATATTGGGACTTATCAATGAAACGTAATCAGAGTTTAAAAAATTCCTCTCATCAACAATTATTAACAATAAAAATGAATTTATACAGTTGTAAAATGAAAACCTCAATTTTACCCTTCACAGACACTTCCAGCAAAATGCCCGCGCTGAAGCCCTTCCCTAGCTGGCAGGCTCATAGTCAGCTGGAAAGCGAGCCGGAGCTGGTCTCTCCCTTCCGTGTGAAAGCCGATCGCTGTGGCCGCCTCTGGGTTTTGGATTCTCGCATCTCAGGGGTTCTGGATAAGACCAGGATATATGGAGCACCTCAGCTGCTGGTCTACGATTTGCACAATGACGACCTGCTGAGGCGACACGTTCTGCCCGCCGATCAGGTGAAGCAGGCCTCTCTGTTTGCCAATCTGGCGGTGGAGGATTCTGACTGCGAGAACAGCTTCGCTTACGCCGCGGATCTGGGCAATCCTGGCCTGGTGGTATACTCATGGAAGGACCAGGAGTCGTGGCGAGTTCAACATCACTACTTCCATCCGGATCCGATGGCCGGTAACTTCAGCATCAATGGCATTGACTTCCAGTGGGATGATGGTCTCTACGGTCTGACCCTGTCGAAGCCCTTGGAGTCGGGCTACTCCACATTATACTTCCACCCGCTTTGCTCGAACATGGAGTTTGCAGTGGATACGGGAATATTGAGAAACAAATCCCTGGCCACCTCACCCGAGATCTATCGGGAATTCAAGGTCCTGGGATCCAGAGGCATCAATACTCAGGCTGGCGCTGAGTTCTTGGACCCGGACTCGGGTGTCCTCTTCTACACTCTGCCCAATCTCAATGAAGTGGCCTGTTGGCGCACAGCCACCGACTTCACCCACAGCTCCCAGAGTCGCATCTACATGAGCAACGAGACTCTGGTCTTCCCCAGTGACGTCAAGGTGGATGACCAGAAACGCCTGTGGGTCCTATCCAACCAGCTGCCCGTGTTCATCTACGATGAGCTCTACGCCGGTTCCATCAATTTCCGAATTTTAACAGCCAGTGTCAAGGAGGCCATCGAGAACACCGCCTGCGAGATTAGAACATCTCCTCTGCCGGATATAATTAACAAGTTTGGTGATATTCTCAACACCAACATCAACATGAAGGTTACTTCCGGTGCTTCTCTCACGGGAGTGAGCTCTCTGCTGCTCGTTGGTCTTAGTTTTCTGATGAGCTTAAGAATCTAGATCTAAGCATCTTAAAGCACTCAAATTAAATATTTTCCCATTTTCATGAGTATTAAAAAGTGGTTTTAAGCAAAGAAAAAGAGTATTTGAAAATTGTCAAAAGTTTAATAATGAAATGTTTGCCTTTTGTGGAAGTTACAGTAATGTTAAATCTTTCTAAAACATACATTTATTTGAGTGCAGTTTTATTGTAATAAGTTATAGGCTAAGAAAATTGTAACGCTGTTTGTATGTAATGTTGATTAAACGTAAGAAGTGAATTTGATACTCCTTATTGGAAACATAATGACCAAGCCAGCTTGGTTCTTGCCTTAATATCTATCTTTCTTCTTTGGCTTTTTGTATGCAATGGCTATGTCGATGGTCTCATCGCTGGTCTGAGACTGACCATCTTCGCAGCTTTTGGCCTTCGATTCCTGCTCCTTCTGCTGCATCTTCTTAATAAAGCCGCCGCAGAAGAAAAGAGTCAGCTGAAATGGTATGAACGTATATATATAGATATTATAAAGAATTTGTAATATTTCATAATCATACATACATGCTCTAGTATGCCAATCAATCCCAAGACGGATAAACCAAGCAGAAAGCCCAGGGAACCACCAACATCTGCTATGAACTGGGTGGTGTCATAGCTAGGACGCTCTTCAATCATCTGGCAAGGGAAATTAAGAACGGAAATGAGTTCAATCAATGTTCGATGCATCATTATGTGCTCGACTCCCTACCGATATCAGCTTGGTTGTGTAATATATATAGATTAGGGTGCGTGGCTCTGGCTGGTTGAAGGTCTTTCGGTTCTGAATGAAGGTGGTGTAGATCCTCGACTGGCAGGGCTGAATGCAATCGCAGTCAAAGTCATCCTCGTTTTCATAAACTCTAAAAATATACTTGTTTACTTAATAAAATATCTATCGATGTAAATGTAACCGTACTCCTTATAGTCCGATATTAATTTTCTCATGGATAGGGTATCATTGCAGGGTTCGGTCTCAATTTCATGCATCCAGGGTCCAGAGCACTGCATATTATCAGCCAAATCTTTCCAAATGCAATGCTCGCCACACTGAAATGATTCTAATAAATTAATCAGTTTGGGAATATAATTACAGGCTATACCTTCAAGTCACTGTAACCCTCATCACTGGAGCAGGCTTCACCTCGGGTCTGGATATTGGAGAAATACTGGGATTGCAGCTTAATCTCAATTTCCTCGTTGACACTAACAAACACGTACTCCACTCGCCCGGAACCCTTCATATTGATTTCTTGAGGGGTTATATTTACCTTTGTTTAAACTATATTTATTAGAGAATCAAATAACATTCACCTGTAAAGTTCTCCTTCTTATCGTGGATAAAGACATGCCATCCGGCGCTGCCTGTATCCACATCACTGGCCGAAGTGGTGACTCGGGAGTGCTCCAGAAGTAGAGAGTAACCCACTGCCTTGGAGACCCTCTTGGTGGGTTCCTTGGGTCGCAGGGTATAGCAGCGACCCATATAGAAGTGCAAGCTGCTGTTCATATCCAAATCTAAATCAGATCAATATGTTATATAATATCACTTAGACCAGATACATATAATATCATACTATTTGCATTGCCATTGAGTCCGTACATAATGAATGTGTCGGACATGTCATGAGTGCCATTTTCAAAGAATTCGTCGAGGGAAACCTCTCCAAATGGATAGTTCATCCAGCAGGTTGCATATTTTGGATGAGGACAGTAACCGCCAGAGATAGACTACAAATATATATTAAAATTCCATTACCTAGATGTGTTTTCACCCTAAATCTAATGAATATTTGATAAAGTATTAATCCTTTCCCTTGGTCCACTCACAGTTAACACCTCCTCCCTGTAGGGCGGTTCCCGGCATATGGTAACCGCTGGCATCTCAATGGTCTCGTTCAGGTTGTAGTAAGAGTGCGTGGATATGGGTGGGTCATGAAGCTTGTAGAAGCACTCGTAGAGCTGCACAATGACCACGATGCAGCAGATGAACAGCACCAGGTAGCGGATGAGCTTGGCTGGGTCGCGAAAGATCCAGGCCCGCGTTTCCGACCAGTAACCCATGGCGTGTGGAAAGTGAAACTCGAGTGAGGTCGCCGGATCCCTGTTTCTGTCATGGCTATGCGACCAGTATCTTTCGGGGATCGCGGCCTGCAAAAATTCTCACAGTTGGTCAAGATAAGCCTAATATTGATTTACACCCCATGGAGTGGAGAGTGTAGCCCCCAGATAAAGCCCCATCCATCCATCGTATCACTAGCGAGGCGCTAGTGTTTCCTCCACCGAGCCATGTGCAGGGCCCTGTCCGTTGTTTGCAAAACACTGTAGTAGAGCGAATCTAAGCGTAACATTACCAAAACATGTTGTTTATAATTGTTTATGCCCGGTGCAGATAGATACGGTGTATCTATAGTATCTGTATCTGCAGCTAAAATCAGCGCCATGGTAACCAATTTATGGTTATATATTTGTTTACTCACTGCCTGCCTGTCTGTCGGCTGCATGTGCAGACGCAATCTTGAGATATTCTTTATGGGCTTCAATCGTATCGGTTATTTAACTCTGCTCAATAGGATACCTATAGTATATGGATTTATACGTATATGTTCAGTTTAGTTTCCATAAAAAATTGTATTGTATTTGTTATATTTGTAAAAAAGTAATGTATTATGGAATATTTAATGATACAGAATATGTCATTGGAAAGCTAAACAAAAGCATTTGAGTTGATTACCAAAATAATTGGGACTTACTTTAAACAAAAATATAAAATTATAGTAATTGAAAAATCTAAGTGTACTAATAATTCCAAAGTTAAGTTCTATGAAATCCTATCATCTGTTCAATTTTTCCTAATAAACTTCAATGGAAACTAGCATTTAAATGATTTAAATTAAACAATTAGCTGAAACAAACAAGTTTCATAATAAACAAGTATATTTCCACGATCTGATATCTTCTCAGAAAATTAGTAAACATTATTAAAAATATAAAATAATATATAGACTCATTTGGCGATACCTTAGCTATCACCGAAAGGCAGCTCGCACGGGCATAGTTTGACCTTACGTCTAAATCGATGCAAACACCTAGCAAATACGCAGCCATTAGAGCGTTATGTACCACATAATGTACAGTGAAACTATATAAACATATCGAGATATATGGCTAAAGCTTTTCGGCCACGAAAACATATGAAAGGCGGACCAAACAATGCGTGGCTGATCCAGGCTGTTCGCGCAGAAGAATAACCCGAGAGACATTCCTTAGTTGTGACGTTAAATCAGAGCAGCAGAAACATCGCCTATATATCCAAGATACACTATATACTCGCTGTACATGCTGGGAAAGTCAAAGCTGAAAGAGAGCAACAGCAAAGGCAACAACAAAAAGCGAAGAACTAATAAACAAAAAGAAACTTGCCACTAAAAATAGACAAATTGAAACATTTCATGAGATGAAAACACCAACACAACTTGGACATGGACGTGCTGACGAGCACGGGCAAAGGAAAAATAGAAAAGATACAGATACACAGAAAGAAAATTTATATAAATTGTTAACATATTGACTATTGGTTTTTGTAGTTAAGTTAAGAAAAATATGATTCCTTCTTTAAGACCTTTTCTAGAACTACTACAAGATAAAATAAATAATAAATATATATTACATATTCTTATATTAAATTTAACATTCGAACCTATAAGTTTAATCGATGTAGTGTTTAGTGTAGGGAGATACAGATAGAATCGGCCGAGTTGCGGTTGTATCTGTGAGATATGTTGACGGACTTGTCGGTCCGCGTACCACACGGCGTATGCGTATTCGTATAAGCTAGTGCCCAGGACGCAGTCACCCAGTATTCGTCCGTATCTGTGTATCTAGTAAATCTCAGATACTCTCGTATACACACACACAGCGAGCTTGCTTGTGTTGAACTTCTTCGCAACTAAATAGCTTTTGTTTTAAATTTAGATCACAGCGGCGGCTATATTAAACGCATATGAAATGTTTTTTAGATTCAGTAGGTAGCTGGCAAGGTATATAGAAAATCCGCCGTATACAGAACTAGTATAAGTACCTACACCAGATATGTGTTAAAGCTTGAGGAACTCTACCTGACATTTTAATATTCTAGCTATTCTTATGGATGCTTAGCACTAAGCATTTGAAACTCTTTTTAAGGCATTACATTTAATACAAAAATAAATAGGTAAATGATAAACAAATGGTATTTACAACCTTTCCAGCCTTTAAAATATATATTTGTACATAATCGGTAGATAGGCAGCACAATTTCTGGCCCACAGATTTGTTGTGTGGAGTATGAAATATGTTTTAAAAATACATTTTGCTTGTCGCTCATAAATTTCTAAAAACAAAAATCGAAAAATACTCTTACATTCGGCTCGGTACTGACTCATTTCCATGCTGCCTATGTGGCTGTACATGATTAATCAGAGCACATACACACACGGCTGTTTTTTGCACCTCCTTCTGCTTCGTGAAATTGGAAAATATTCTCATTTCCCATTTTCACTCATCATTAATAAAAGTCTCGACGCTATATAGACTTCGATTATTGCAATTCGCTGCAGTTGAGTTCTATGGCGGCTATATAGTCGATTCTTTGGATGACTGCCGGGGGTACTTGGCTGCAGTCGGTTTAATTGGGTGACAAATGCCTACAGAAATAATTTTTAATGCTCCACACATCAGTGACTAATACTAAATGATTCGATTTGATTGCCTAATTAATAAACGATAGATGGCATCTACCTATAGTCATGAGCTCACTCATATAGCCATCCGCCACAGATTGGATTTGCATTATGCGTGTGCGGTTTTCAATTGAGCCAAGGCAATTAATCATTTCAGACCACACGGGTCCACATCAACACCCAGCCGAGGGCTGGAAAACGTATTCCTCTTTGTAAATATATAATATATAGGATTGCAAAAATTCGGGGGTCTAAACAAAATGTTTATTTAACAAATAAAGCATTTTGTTTAGAACCCCGAATAGATAGGAAACGATTTTGGCTTCCAAAACATGCTTAGCCTAATGGAAAAGGTAATTTCAAATATGATATCATTCAGTTAACGATCCATGGAAGTTTTATTTTCTAAGTAAATGTATTCGTTTTAATAATCATATTAAGTGGAGAATGTTATGTTGTGTTTCTTGGATAAATAAATTAGAAATATAAGCTCAATAAATATATGCATTTAGAGCAATTTTTGCTTTACTATTTAGTAAAAGAACATTTTTAAACTTAATTTATTCATTTATATTTATTATAAATTATAATTATAGAACCTTTGATTTCTAAGCTAGAATAAATGAGGTTTAAATGTAATATTAATTTTAATGTCCTGCATTTTGCATTTTATTATTATTTGACATTGATAATTTATTTCCTAGTTCTTTTTTCCACATCTCTGCCAAGTGAATGATCCATCATTCCCTACAGAATCCCATTGCGGATCCATGACTATATACGTTGTGCTAGCATATTGCCTCAAGGATTGACAGTTGCAAGTGCAAAATGTCAGGCATCCCTTCCATCGCTCCAATCTTTCCGAGATATTCTGTAGGATAGCCAGACCCACCATTACATAACCCACACGTAATGCAGGAAGTATTCATTCATTTGTCATGCCAGGCATTACAGACAGCCCCCAGAGGAGCGGCGCATGGGCACATGTGCTACCTGGCAGCGAACCTCTCCCATGGCCCGCTGCTCCTCCACCTATGTTCCTTCCTTGCCAGAGAGATGGCTGGGCTATTGGGTGTGGGCATGGGAAGACGCCTCGCCTCGCCTCGCCTCGGATCGGTGCACCCGACGAGATCCAATGCAGAGGCCGCCGAGTGCACGACGTTGACCGACGATCGGCCATCGAGGATTGGGGATTGCGGATTGGAGATTGGGGAGACGACGATGGATATTTTTATATCGACAATTTGGATGGGTTCCAATGCATTTAGACGAGAGTTATCTATAGAATATGTATGTATTTTGGTCACGGTTGCCGTTTTTAAAACATTTTCATTCTATGTGTACCAATTGCTTGTGCAGAATTTTTCGGGAATACCATTCGAGAAATATTTCGAGCATGGTAGCTGGCATTTGCTATTAAAGTTAGTAACCTTTTAAATTTATGATATAGTACATGAACGAAATTAAATACCTGAGATTTATTACCCTTTTATTTATTTTTTAACTCTAAGCGTTTCTGTTTATTAAATGGAATATACATTCTGTATTTAGTAATTATTTTATCAACTTATGACAATTAAATAAAATTAATTACGATTCAAGGCTCTTCAACGCACAACTTTTAATGCTACGTTTTTTTGAAAAGTTTGACTATAATTAAATTTGTATTATTATTATTTAAAATTATTAAGTATTAATAAGCGTTGCCATTTGATTTATAAAATGTTATGTTATTGTAGATTTGAAATCTTATTAAATTTATATGTTTCCGCAATGATTTTCTCAAGTAAAGAAAATAAATTATGTATTAATTTATTATTTAAACAAAAATTAGTCAAATTGAATAAGTAAATTTTAATATAACTCTCTTCAATAACATTTTTTTCCTAAGCTTTTTGCAAAGTTTTAAAATACAGAAGAAAATACCTATAAATGTTGCTCTCGTTTAATGTATTAAATCTAAGCTTGTTACGCGTGAAAAAGTCGTTTGCGACCCTATAAACCATATATAGTCTTGATCAGCACCAACAGGCGAATCGATTTAGGCATCTTTGGCAAAAAAATTTTTTTATTCAAAATTTTCAAAATTTTATCAGGTCATTGTCATCATTAAAATTGTCAAAAATGGCCAAAATTAGGATTTTTTAAAATTTGTAAACTCAGTACGCAGATTTATTAAGCTAATAAAAACTAACACAAAACTGTTTTCCGAGTGGAAATTAATGTTTTTTTGACTTAGTTATGATCAAATACTATTTACACCAGTGCGTATACGTAATTTTTTTTAGGAATTGCTATACGAAATCTATTTCTTATGTGAAGGAGTCATTTCCGACCCTATAAATCATATATATTCTTGATCCGCATCAACAGCCGAATCGATCTAGACATATCCGAATAAAATTTAATTTTTTAAAATTTTTGAAATTTTATAAGGGCTTACATCGTTAAAATGGTCAAACATTTTCAAAATTGAGATTTTTTAAATTTGTTAAATCAGTATGCAGATTTATTAAGCTAATAAAAACTAAACCAGAACAGTTTTCCGAATGAAAATTAATGCTTTTTTGACTTCGTTATGATCAAATACTATTTACACCAGTGCGTATACGTTATACGAATACGTAATGCGTATACGTAATACGAAATCGAAGCTTGTAACGAGGCGAAGGAGTCATTTCCGACCCTATAAATCATATATATTCTTGATCAGCGTCAACAGCCGAATCGATCTAGACATGTCCGGATGAAATTTAATTTTAAAAAAATTTTGAAAATTTGTTTAGGGGTTACATCGTTAAAATTGTGTCAAAAAATTTGTCAAAAATTTAATTTTTTTTAAAATGTAAACTAAGTATGCAAATTTGTTAACCTAATAAAAACTAACATTGGACAGCTTTCCGAATTGAAATTAAGGATTTTTTGGCTTAGTTATGAGATTTTCAATTTTGCCTAATTAAAAAAATAGTCTTATAAAAATGTCGATAAATCGCAATTCAAAGACTGGTATTAAAGCTTTAGTCATAAGCATGCCAAGCAGTGAAGGACCCTATTCCTGATTATTATTAATTAGAATCATAACCGATCGGAATATCTTTTAATTTTAAATAATAAAAAACTATTTTCGATGGCAAACGGAACCCAATTTTATTTCAGAGCTCAAAAATTGTTATCTTTATTTATGTAAAACTATTGGTAATGTGTCAACTTCTCAGCTTGGTCGCTCTGAAAATAATTATTGAATTTTCCGCCTATAATTATGATTTATGATCTGTCGTGCTATATGGAAATCCCATTTGCAGCTGATCCACTAACCGACTTGGGGAATGGACTCTACGCCTTCCCTGTGATCTGTGGCCCCTGCCTTTTGTGCCTCGCCCCTCGTAAAAGTCTACTCAAAGTGCCGCCCATTTGGCATGCATTACGGTCTGAGATCAGTGGGTTGGGTGGCTTTCGATGGTGGTGGTGGTGCAGGTGAGGAGGAGGACCTTGCACTGCGCTGTGTGGCGGCAGCTTCGAAATAGCCCATTGCAAGCAATAATTGTTGCTGCCTCGTGTAGACAAGCGGCACCCCCTTTCAGACCATTTCACCCCCTTTCGATCCCCCCCAGATCCGACTTTTTGAGGGAGGCCGCCCGTGCCAAAAAAAATACAAGAAGAGGCATTAGCATCTTGACACTAAAATGCAGAAATTGCTTTGCGTCAATGACTCAAAACCAAAATGTGTTTTTGCTTTTTAATAAAAATGGAAACAGAAGAATGGACTTGCGGTTGCCGTTTTTTTCGACGGATTCTACAAGGATGCAATATATGTTTAATTTTTTTTTTATTATTTGGTGGTAGAACCATCTAGAAGTGCTAAGAGCAGCAACCCCCTCGGGTGACCCATTATTTATGGCCACTAAATGTTTATTCTGTATAAATATTAAACACACCGATTGTATGCGAATTTCCTAGCTATAGATTATGCGCCAGTCTAACTTATTGCCCTGTATTTAAGTGAAAAATAAATTCTAAAATAATATTGGGTCTTTGGCAAAATGTGTGTTTGCTCTTGTTGTTTCCTTTGAAAATTGCGATACTTTTCTAGTTTTTCGTTTTTTTTTTTTCGGTTGGCCTGCGATGTTTCTTGTCGACAATGTCACAGATTCTGTTTCAGCGTAAAAACATCGGCCAGAGCAGCCAACAAAAGTTATGATAATTTTATATGTGAGAAAAGAAACGAGAGCAGAGCAGCACCCTGAGCCCATAGAATAAGTATTCAGTTCTGGGCCGAAAGATACTCACACTTGATGAGAACTGAAACTTTTTCAAACTATAAATATTCCCAAAAATGTTTGAAAGTTTTTTTTTTGTTCACAATTTATGCGTTGTTGCTTTTTGCGTATTTTTTTGTGAGGGTTCGCTTTATTTTGTTGTTTGTTAATTTTCAAATATTTTGAGCGCTTCAGGTCATTATGAAAAGAATTTCTCGTATCCCTTGCAGTGGGTGTATTTTAATAATTCTCTTCTGATTTCATAGATTTCTTGCTTTTTTCTTTAGGCATGCCGCACTCTGCCAAATGCCAAAAATGCAGCGTACTGTAATTTTGTAATTTGGATGAAAATTATGAATAATTTTTGTGTCGGAATTTGACAGTTTTTATTTCGAGTCTGGTTAAAAGGGGTATCGGGGGGAAGGAGAGCTGCGAATTTCAATTCTGTTGGCATTTATCATAATTTTCTTTGTCAGCGGCGATTCATTTGATAAATGCCCGACAAATCGGGAGAACACAGGTTTCATAATGCATTCGCACAGCCGTATCTGTAGATGTAGATGCATCTGTGGCTGCATCTGTATCTGCCAGATATATTCTGGCAAAACACACATTGGGCTTTAGCATTGAAAGCTGAAGATTTTCGCATTGCATAGCTCTGAAGGACGCCGACAGCGTTGATTTGATTTGGCATTTCTCTGGCTATCTATCTATATCTAAAGTATCTCAACAACTATGCTGGCGCTCGTTTCGCACTCGGATTCGCATTCGCCCATCGATGTTTTTTTGAAGTTCACAGAATTGTTATTTTTGGCAGACAAGAGATATCTAAGCAGGCTAAAGCGATCATCCATCATCATATGTTCAGGAGGATCTGGGTTTTGGGGGTTATCCATAGCCTAGATTGATCGACCGATCCCCTCGAACAGCTGTTTAGTTACTGATCCAACAGCGATCACCGATCTGCGATCAGAAGGAAGCTTCTACTGATCGCTATAGCGCCGCCCCATCTTTTTCCTAGCCCCCTCCCTCGGAGGTGCCAGATCAAATTGGCATTGAGGTGACCAAAAACCAAAACCAGAACAAAAAGCGAAAAATGATCACCGAGGAAAACAAATAAAGACCCCTCTGCACACACACACACAGTCGCTGGCCCAGAGCTGGCTAGAAATGATATGAGAAATAAGCAAAAAAACAATAAAATTGAAAAGCAGAAAGCTCGCCGAGAAGAAAATGAGCGGAGAAGGATTTCTTCACCGCGGAACAGTTGTCATTGAAATGGATTTGATTCATGCGAGATGGGGGAAATGGGAAATGGGAGAGCGGAGAGCGGTTGGTGGATCACCACCGATCGCTCACGCAATCGTCGAGGAAAAGCTTCCTGCTCTCCCTCTCGGCGGTCCTGATTGCATCATATACTCACATATACCCAAAGCAATGCCCACTTGCTGAGGAGGCGACTGCTCCGGCGATGATGCTAGACCGAAAAAGGGAGCAGAAAAAACCGAAATCGAAACAGAAACAGCGCCACGCACACCGAAAGGAAAAGCTTTTGGGAAAAGCCTCAGGCGAAGCATGGGTATCAAGTTGCCCCGTATAAAAGGCAAGTTTACCGGCTGCACGGTTCAGAACGGCTTTCGAGCGCGTAAGTGCAACACCCTTGATGTGCGAACTCTGATTTTTTGGATATTACCCAGCGGCAGCAGCAGCAACAGCAGAAAGCAGAAAGCATCAGCACAGCAGCAGCGGCAGCGATTTGACCTTTTTGTCAAAAAGAATATACCTTGAATAATTATTACTTTCATATATACGAAACGATCGCAGAAAAGCAAGCAAAAGTGTTAATGTGTGTGTGCGGTAATTGTCCTGGCGAAAAAGGATCTATGAAAACTATATAGTGATTCCCATTCGGATAACTGTGACCCGGATTATCGCGGCTTATCGAATCGAAATGGATTACCACTAACTATCTTACCTTAGGAACACTACTTCAGTTACTTAACCTAACCTATAGGTGCTAAAGATCAAGTCTCGCAGCTATCTTCAGGTGTTCTTGTGTAACCAGTATATCTTGAAGTGAAGTAACAAGGATACGAGGACATTCATTCAAAGTTATTTGAATAATTTCAAAATTAATTAAAGTTTTCTCAAAAACAAACATCTGTTACTACCAGTTTGAAGTCATTAAATAGTTACTATCCTTCCTCGTATCATCTGACACATTTATCCAAAGAAATCCAGTTCTTTCTTGATCTTAAAAATATTTTAATTCTAAAATTTACTCATATATCAATCACAGAGATGTGCAGCTTTATTAGAAAGGGACAGCCAGCTGTTACTTCATCAAGAGTGAAAATTTTTGATTTCGAAACGTCTTCGAATGCTGTAATAGCGATTTCGAATTACTGGCCAAACAAATACACAAATATATACCTGAGAGATATGCGTGGCATACTATTAAATAAAAGATAGAATTAGAATTCGAATTCGATTCTCTGTCGACTCATATACATGGGCGAAAATATTTCGAATATGTTTTAAAAATAACCAAAGACATTAGACAGAGATCGCCAATATATATACGTATATGAATACATATGTATATGTATACCTATCTATGTGTGCCATGCGGTAGCATGAGCCGAAAAAAGCTTCTCGAATCTACCGAATACACACATATAGTATAGAAAGTATATGCATGTGTTTAGTTTCGAAACAATTTCGAGAATTTTAAAAATAACGCATTCGCTGAAAGTTCGCGTCGCATCGAATCGTACCGTCGATAGTCGATTTTGTGTGGATTTTCGATTCGAAAATCGCATTGCCTACCAGCTCTATTAAAAAGGGATCATTGCGATCTCGCAACTTGCTCAAGATAGCAGCTTAATTATTCCGAAAATCGCGTGCGGCATTCTCGATTTCGAATCGAATAAACCGGAAAACTGGTAGAGTGAGAGTGAGTTAATGGTGAAAACGTATATGAGTCGAATGTAGTTACCATTATGTAATCGTTCAGAGTGTTGCCTCCATCCATAAATCTGGAAGAAGATACGCAAGAATTTAATTCAAAATCGACATTACGTAACAAATACCAACGCCCCAAATATGCGGAAAATACTACATACACATATATCTATATATACCATATATATATATATATTATATATACGTGTTTAGGTGTCCGTATCGGATCCGTGATCTATATTTAGGCGACAACCCACACAATTCACTTGTTGTCTGTTTATAAGAAAAACAACAACAACCAAAGCACAAGGCCTAATTAACTTTAAGGTGTGAAATAAAATCAAAGCATTCGAGAATATCTACACATAAATATCCGGTTACGGTAACGGGAATTTCGAAAATATGTTCATATTTGGAAATCGAAATAAAACTTTCGAAATATCATACACTCGCACACACACACGCCACACAGATCACAGACATGTGTGTATATTCCTCGGTGCCTGCCTCTTGCTGTTGCTGTCAAAATGGGTCAAAAGCATTAAAAGCCACAAATCAGATCTTCGAAAAATCCAAAAATATTATCCCAGTGTTTGGAAACCATATAATAATTCGAGATATTTTCTTTCTGCCTATTTACAGGGAAGTTTTGGGCTCACGACGCGATAACTAAGAAATTTTGAAAGTCCCATTTATTTCTCGAGTTTTTAACTGTAAAAGCGAAATTTAATCAAGATGCCGAAGCCAGCCCCAAATCTTGAGGATGAGGATCCTACGCCATACCTGTTCGTGTCTTTGGAACAAAGACGTATCGATCAATCGAAGCCCTATGATTCGAAGAAGAACTGTTGGGTGCCCGACGAGAAGGAGGGTTATCTCCTTGGTGAGATCAAGGCCACCAAGGGCGATATCGTCTCCGTGGGCCTGCCTGGTGGAGAGGTAATAACATCGCCCCCAATCGCTAGATCATCTACTAGAAATCGAAAATATCAACAAATTGTACAAGGGGCTATTGGAGAATTCTTTGGTAGGGATAGCTCAACAAAGGCCTAACCTTTGTTGCCCCTGGACACGGTTATTTTGGTACTACAAAATCATATTGTCAAGGGGTTACAGAGGAAAAGATCTAATGCCATCCCTACACGGAACTCCAAGAGCTCTCCTTAATAGTGCCATGAAAGCGAAGAGAAACTATAGAATTTTCATCTACGCATATAATTAGGTAAAAGATTTCAAATCCGAGAAGGTGGAGAAAGTAAATCCACCGAAATTCGAAAAAATCGAAGATATGGCCGACATGACCGTGCTGAACACTCCCTGCGTGTTGCACAATCTGCGCCAGCGTTACTATGCTAAGCTCATCTACGTAAGTTCCGTACTGCCAGAGACTCACTAATATATGGGTATCTCTTTTTCTTTCTCTCAAAACTCAAAACTCAAAAACGACTAACCAACCAAAAATTGTACAAAAACTAAACTTAACCAATTGGGCGGGACGTGAACTTAACGAAATCGAACTGAAATGACAAACGAACAAAACAAACAAACGAACTATAGACGCGAGACTTCAAGAAAGATCAGCTCCAGCAAGTGAACCCTCCAAAATACGAAAAAGCCGAGGATATGTCCAACTTGACATACCTTAACGACGCCTCTGTGCTCCATAACTTGAGACAGAGGTACTACCACAAGCTCATCTACGTAAGTAATTGCCTATCCAGGGTGGCACAATTAAATGCGTTCTATGTTATTACCCCACCGCTTCCAACACTCACCCCTTATCCTCCAAGAACCCACATCTCAAAATTGGTTAAATATTTGATTAGAGCTCTACTAGTCTCTGATTCCCAAGCTTGAATACAAACCTAATGCAATTGAGTAGCCGGCTAACGTCTCATCATGAATTTACTTTTGGAAAACACCAGACTCATGTATGACATACGAGCTATACCGAAACCCTAACCCCCGCTAACTCTCATTTCCTGTATTGTATGCACTAATTGGCTTCTATTAAACCAAAATCAAAACCTTTATCGTCCAGTCGGATGAAGCGCACAACTGGAAAGAAATCAAACAAACACACAACACACAATCAAAGCCACGAGAATTGGTTATTATCAACACACAAAGGAAGCTGAGCTGAAAGTTCCCAACAAGATCATCAAGCAATCAGTCATTACCCCAATCCAAACAGAAAACTTTAAACAAGTATCCTGCCAACCAAACATCGTAGTTAGTTTTTATTCATAACAAAAACCGAACACCAAAAAACTGGTAGACCACAAATGACAACAAAACTGTTACTAATTATGTTAGTTTTAAGTAAATTTCTCCCTTAATATTCACCTCTATCTATGACGGGGCTGAGAGCTATCCAAAAAGAAAGACTGAAACAGTTGCAAACCCAAAAAACGAGTACCAATGACTTGTGGAGAAGCTCTCGGACTGCCGGCCCCAAAAACTAACTTTCCTACTCCAAAAAAATATTGCTAACAACCAAGAAATGCTGAATTTTTCAGTTTTATTAATTATCAAATTCCATTCCAATTTTCTCCTGTCGAAAAACAGACCTACTCTGGTCTTTTCTGCGTTGCCATCAATCCTTACAAGCGCTACCCCGTGTATACCAACCGTTGCGCTAAGATGTACCGTGGCAAGCGCCGTAATGAGGTGCCACCCCATATTTTCGCCATCTCTGACGGTGCCTACGTCGACATGTTGACCAACCACGTGAATCAATCTATGTTGATCACCGGTGAGTCTGGTGCCGGAAAGACTGAGAACACCAAGAAGGTCATTGCGTACTTCGCCACTGTCGGCGCCTCCACCAAGAAGGACGAGTCCCAGAAGAACAAGGGCTCCCTGGAAGATCAGGTTGTGCAGACTAACCCTGTGCTTGAGGCTTTCGGTAACGCCAAGACCGTGCGTAACGATAACTCCTCTCGTTTCGTAAGTATTCTCTACAACTTGATGATTTGACTCTTGGACTCAAACATTAATTTCCTACGCAAACCAGGGTAAATTCATCCGTATCCATTTCGGCCCCACTGGCAAGCTGGCTGGTGCTGATATTGAGACCTGTAAGTTACCATCTCGAACTCAAAAGCGTTTCAATTTTGTAATGCCATACCTCTCTCCTTATAGATCTGCTGGAGAAGGCCCGTGTCATCTCCCAGCAGTCCCTGGAGCGCTCCTACCACATCTTCTACCAGATCATGTCTGGCTCCGTTGCCGGTGTTAAAGGTATACAATCGCCTCACTCAATCACCCGACCATCCATCATCACCAGTCAATCGGGGAACTTTCTGTTTCTCAATGAAATCTCTTCTAGTTGTTGTTTAGGTTCTACACACACGAACGAACACAAACACAGCAGACACATACACATACACATACACACACACATACCTACCCATACAAAACTGATACCATAGAGATTAATCAATGTACTTTCTATATACGCATTATCTGTCTAGACATTTGTCTGTTGACCGATAACATCTACGATTACCACATTGTCTCCCAGGGCAAGGTCACTGTACCCAGTATCGATGATGCTGAGGAGTTCTCCCTCACCGATGTAATTGTCCCCACCTTTATATGATTCTAAATTTCGTTTTTATATTGTTTATTGACACTTAGATATTTATTATTTGGCTAAACTACTACTTTAAATGATCGTAATCTATCTTAGAGCAATTTATATCTAGTTGGTTAACTATTTATTGCGTACCGCTATCGTATCGTAAATGGATTAGGCCACACCCTATCCGCTTAGCTATAGCACCATACTATGCCAAGTACCATCCAGAGTAACGGATAATTGGAGACCATAGTAGAAAGCATTCACTTAGACCCCGACCCTCAATACCGCCCACCACCAGAGATCATAACCCATTGCCTCACATCCGACTAACACAGGACCCCCATCCGGGAAGGACATTATTAAATATGTATTTTTCTACCTTTCCATATATACCTTCCACCAAATCCCACAACACACAACACACCACACCACTCATAATTGTCGTACAATGTTGTTCGTATATAGAATACTGTCTGCTATCGAACAACATTTACGACTATCGCATTGTCTCGCAAGGCAAAACGACCATACCCAGCGTCAACGATGGCGAGGAATGGGTCGCCGTGGATGTAAGGCCATACAGAACATGGTTACTTGTCTGCATAATCGTACTACCCAATCCATAACCCAATCCATAACCCCAACCAAACATGTCTCTTCGATGTTGTGTCCTCAATGTTGTCCAACCTATACATATGTACATATATGTGTACTTTTCAGAATCAGTGTCCTAAACTTCATGTCCTAGTCTTCAACAAAATTCATAATGCTTGCTGAAGCCCAAAGCCTAATACAAACCTAAAATCTAATTTAAGAAACCTAATCAACTTAAAACAAATAATCGTAGTTAGTTTTTATGATAGTTAGGGAGGAAAACTAGGGCATAGGGACTACCCTCTTACACAACACAAAACACACACACCTTATTATTTTCTGTTACATACTATATTATCGAGCCTCTTCGTTCGCGTGAATTAGAAATGGTTTTTCTGACCCAACATATTGGCGATTATCCTGGCATTTGCCAGGGCAAAACGCGGATACCCGGTGTCAACGATGGTGAAGAATTTGAATTAACTGACGTAAGTTTTGGTGCAGGTCCGACGAGTGCTTCCCAACCCAACCCGACTCCAGCTTCCAGCTCGGAACTGTTGTAAAAATATTTCTTCTCTATCAAGTATTTTGTATTAAAACAGTTTTTATCTTCTTGTGAACACCACTGATGACGTTTGACAATGATCCAAACACGTTCTGATCGATCTCTCTCGCTCTATGTAGTGACGGCTATGATATCTGTGTACATACGATTAACTTTCAAGTGTTATTCCGGAATTATCTTGAGTTACTGCGCTCTCTATCAATCTCGTTCACTTTCTCGTTTCTCAACAATACTGTCAATATCTTCCCAAGTAGTTTGCACCACAAACCCAATCCAATATTCCGCTTGTACCATACACAAAAAGCCACTAAATAGACCAAATAGTCCCCAGCTGGGAGCAGAAAGGATCTCGGCCGACCTTACACCGAATCTAATTAGTTGATTCTATTGACACCGGGTTTATTACAATGTCATTGAGATGGAGAGATGGTGAGACCGCTCCTAGCTGGGAAAAATGCACAAGGATTACGCGATACACACACACCTTAAACACATAGCCACACACAGCACAAAGCACACACGCATTGAACATGTGATACCCTAGGCTTAGAGCATAAGTTCTGTTCTTCTTGCTAAACCAAAGAAATCCTTTTCTCCGACTATATGTATGCAGACATGTGCTTCCTCTCCGATAACATTTACGACTACTATAACGTATCCCAGGGTAAAGTCACTGTACCCAACATGGATGACGGTGAGGAATTCCAGCTTGCAGATGTAAGTGGTCGTCAAACACACACACACCAAAAACACAACCAAACTGCACTTCACCCCACACCACACATATGACACTTTCCGAATATATATGCATCCGATATCGGTGACGTCTGAACGACAAGGAAAACCCACCAACCGATGAGCTATATACCAACCACCACACCCCAACCAAACAGACATCTTTTGTGTGTTTTGTGATTTTCTTTTCTTCAATATGTTTTTTTCTTGTGGTTACCCAAGTTCCGTTCTCGAATCCAGTCCCCAAAACCGGGGCACATAGAGTTATAACGATGGAATGGCGAATGTCGCAACCCCTGCCCGAAAAAAGCATCCCACGGATGCTGTGACTATTTCTTTATCTGTACCTGTACCTAATACGAATGCCCCGACGACGTCGAGTCCGTTGTCCCCCGACTTTGACTTTTTGCCTGGAATGTAAATGCATCATGTTACCCTAAGATACTCATAGTTTTAGGACGAGTGTGTGAAGTACCCCTTGATTTGTGCCTCGAATGGATACTTTGTACAAATCCAATTGGGACCCGGTGTATCTAAAACGATATTTGTACGTAACGGCCGCAGACTGACTTGACAGCCGTTGTATGTGCCATAAAACTGGTTAAGAACTCAGCACGTAAACCTCATAAAAATTTCGTATAGATCACACCCAGAGAAAATCCAAAAAATATCCCTACGAATCTTGTCTTGTTAGTGATTAAGCGACCCGGCAATCCACGCGTTTCCCAACGATTCCGGAATACTTAAGCCACCTGGTAAACCTAGCTATATCAATATATATAGACCATAAATAGTAGAACCTGTAGGTCAACTAACCCTAAGCCTTTACTTGCTGCTCGTAAAAACTTTAGTAGTGAACCGTTTGGAGCATGTGCATGATCTAACTAGATGTAAGCTACACTCAACCACAGAAAAAAATGCTCAAAACCAAACCCAAAAAATAACGCTGATAAAAGCCATTAACCCGATGACACGAGAACGGAGAGGTTTCCCTTACTAAAGTATCACTCTTTTGTGCCACAAAAATTCTCGACCCACAGCAAGCCTTCGACATCTTGGGCTTCACCAAGCAGGAGAAGGAGGATGTGTACAGGATCACCGCCGCTGTCATGCACATGGGTGGCATGAAGTTCAAGCAACGTGGTCGCGAGGAGCAGGCTGAGCAGGACGGCGAGGAGGAGGGTGGCCGTGTGTCCAAGCTGTTCGGCTGCGACACCGCCGAGCTGTACAAGAACTTGCTGAAGCCCCGCATCAAGGTCGGCAACGAGTTCGTCACCCAGGGCCGTAACGTCCAGCAGGTCACCAACTCGATCGGTGCCCTCTGCAAGGGTGTGTTCGATCGTCTGTTCAAGTGGCTGGTGAAGAAGTGTAACGAGACTCTGGATACCCAGCAGAAGCGTCAGCACTTCATTGGTGTACTGGATATTGCTGGTTTTGAGATCTTCGACGTAAGTATCGGACAGATCGGGGGACTTGAGCAGATCATCACCGCCCAAGTTGCTCCATACCCATGGATCCACTTGGGGGATGTTGGTCTGCTGTAGCAGCGAATGACCCCCAACCCACTTCATCTTGATGATTGGGCTGGAGGACCACTCACAGCTGACTTGCTAACACGTCTCTCAACAGTTTAGCTAGGAATTCAAAATCACTCGGGGAATCTACATAGATGGTGCTCCCTCTCTTCGCACCGAGAAAAAAACCCACAGATACACACAAATTACACAGAAGCAACAGTAGCTGTAGCCTTTAGATAACCCACCTTTATTGCTATTTTATTCTGTAAATATTCCCGACTCCAATGTAGTACAACGGCTTCGAGCAATTGTGTATTAACTTCACCAATGAGAAGCTGCAGCAGTTCTTTAACCATATCATGTTCGTCATGGAGCAGGAGGAATACAAGAAGGAGGGTATTAACTGGGACTTTATCGATTTCGGTATGGACTTGCTGGCCTGTATCGATCTCATTGAAAAGGTGCTTAAAACCTTCAAACTCAATTTGGTGTTTCTATCTTTTAAATTTGTATTGTGTATCTTACGGGAAATGTATCGGAAATATTCTTGTTTGTCATGTCATGTTCTAGCACTGTCAGTCAATCCTTTAGATTTCAATCTAAGCCGAGGGCTTTTCGCCAGCGGGATCCCAGGTAAACTGTAAATGAGTGAATTTTGAATGTCAGGCCACCCCCTTAAGACCCCCCAATCACTATGTTTTAATGCACTGAATATATATACTCATCGCACCAATCCACACCGATTCCCCCCAAAAAACGATATCTAGTACAACGGTTTCGAGCAACTGTGTATTAACTTCACCAACGAGAAGTTGCAACAATTCTTCAACCATCACATGTTCGTTTTGGAGCAAGAAGAATACAAGAGGGAAGGCATCGACTGGGCCTTCATCGATTTCGGTATGGACTTGTTGGCCTGTATCGATCTGATTGAAAAGGTTCGTCTCCGCTCATTCGCACCAATCAGCCTTCCAAGCCAAAGATTTTCAAACTATCCGCCAACAGCTCGTTGCCCTATCTATAAATATATGAATAAGTTTTAATTATAATGCGTTCCATGGCCCCGAAATGGCAAATCATCTAGAACTGATGATCCCAGGAAGGGCTGCATATCTATACGTATTTTTACAGTCATGCGGAGAAGTGCGCCCATAAGCGTTTTCTAGCTCCATATATGTTATAAGCACCCACCAACCACCACCCACATTTATGTCATGTCTGTCCAGAACAATGAAGAGAACCCCCAGAGAAAGTTCGAGGGAAGACCTAAAAGTAACTAACCCAACGAAAACAATTTCGACCAGGCATTGAAAATACATCCTGATTAACCCCGCTTTATTATTACGTTACATATTGTTCCGTTCCACAATCTAGTACAACGGTTTCGAACAATTGTGCATCAATTTCACTAACGAAAAACTGCAACAATTCTTCAATCATCACATGTTCGTTTTGGAACAAGAAGAATACCAACGCGAGGGCATCGAATGGACCTTCATTGATTTCGGCATGGATCTGCAATTGTGTATTGATCTGATCGAAAAGGTACAGACGCGGCCACAACTATCTAACAGAGCAGATAGCCCATGCTGACCATTACACAATAATACACAATTGCGATAGAAATGCACCAGAATGTGATCTAATCTAATGCAACTTCTAATCGATATTAATTTCCATTAACTTAGTTGTAAGATCGCCTAAAGCTAAACAAGCACCAACCACTCTTAATGCATTTGCAACTTTACGACTCACAACTAAAATTGTAAGGGGTAAGTTCTATGTACTAATGTGTTCTATTAGTCGTACCGTCGTAGTCTTAGTCGAGCGTTATGCCGCTTAAGAGAATTGTCAAAACAAAAACTACTTAAATGTTAATGCGTGCTTGCTACTAGAAAATCTTACAGCTGCCCCACAGAAAGTAATTGCCAGAGGAAACTAATGAACTGAACTTTGATTTCTCGCACCAATAGCCCATGGGTATCCTGTCCATCCTGGAGGAAGAGTCTATGTTCCCCAAGGCCACCGATCAGACCTTCTCGGAGAAGCTGACCAACACCCATTTGGGCAAGTCCGCTCCCTTCCAGAAGCCCAAGCCTCCAAAGCCCGGCCAGCAGGCTGCCCACTTCGCCATCGGCCATTATGCTGGTGTTGTCGCCTACAACATCACCGGTTGGTTGGAGAAGAACAAGGATCCTCTGAACGATACCGTTGTCGACCAGTTCAAGAAGTCGCAGAACAAGCTGCTGATCGAAATCTTCGCCGATCACGCCGGCCAGTCGGGTGGCGGTGAACAGGCCAAGGGAGGCCGTGGCAAGAAGGGTGGTGGCTTCGCTACCGTCTCGTCTGCCTACAAGGAGCAGCTGAACAGCTTGATGACCACTCTGCGCTCCACCCAGCCTCACTTCGTCCGTTGCATCATTCCCAACGAGATGAAGCAGCCTGGCATGGTTGATGCCCACTTGGTTATGCACCAGCTGACCTGTAACGGTGTGCTTGAAGGTATCCGTATTTGCCGTAAGGGCTTCCCCAACAGGATGGTGTACCCCGACTTCAAGATGCGGTGAGTATTGGGTCCGTCAAGGCCTTAGGTCTACACTTAACTCTTATACACTAGCACCTAGACTTAGTTCTTAGTTCGATTTCAATATCAGAGATGTAGTCCAGCACTCTCAGTCTCCTGTATATACACACCAGTCGGGTTACAACTAGGACTAGGAACTATCTAGTAATTACGGTCAATAATTAACTTGTAAATTGTAATACCCAACTCTAGTTACATGATTCTGGCTCCTGCCGTCATGACGGCCGAAAAGCTGGCCAAGAACGCCGCCGCCAAGTGTCTGGAAGCCGTCGGACTGGACCCCGACATGTATCGCATTGGTCACACCAAGGCACGCATAAATAACACCCCTTTCAATATATCCACTTTGTATATCCAAGCGAATGTCCTTGCTCCAACTGTTGTATCACTAGTGTATCTCGCTCTTGACTCCCACTTGTTTCTCCTCTTTGTATGTACCATGTACCAAATATCAGTTCCAGTTCCAGTTCCAGTGCTGTGCCTCTATGTTAGGTGTATCTCCGTCTAAGGGTCTTACTGTGTGTAGCACGATCTGTTCAGAACAATGAATCAAAGCAAAATTCTACATCCTAACAGGTACCAGATTCTGAACCCCCGTGGCATTAAGGACCTCGATTGTCCAAAGAAAGCCTCCAAGGTTCTGATTGAATCCACCGAGCTGAACGATGACCTGTACCGTCTGGGTCACACTAAGGCATGAACAAGTTCCTCCTCTATCTAAGCTTAATCTGGCAAAACAACTTCAAAATTGTGTGAACAAACCGACACAAGCACTTATGAGTGGATGGCTCAACAGTATCTTTGTGTAGTCAATAATCTTTTAATGGGTGCTCGAGAAAACCTCAACGAGAGAGCAACCCCATACACGAAACACCATACACGAAACACCTCAGTCTCAGAGTCTCAGTGGACAAGCCACAGCTGTGCCAAGAGGGTACACTTGTATAAATGACCTCTCCATATTACAGCTATCAGATCCTGAACCCAGCTGGCATTGTTGGCGTTGACGATCCCAAGAAGTGTGGATCCATCATTTTGGAGTCCACCTCATTGGATCCCGATATGTACCGCATTGGACACACCAAGGCAGGGCCACGTTCCGATTATTTCGACCTCTATGCTCATGCATTTTGAACTCTCTTTCTTTTATTATCTGCTCCAACCCCAATCAAGTAGTTTTGATATATCTATTCTATCTCCCCTCCACACTTGACGAATACCACACAACTCGTATTCGAATCGAATCTGTCTCGTTCTTGATCTATCAATACATACAATACAATCGAACTTCCCTCGTATCTCAAATGCCGGCCAGAGGCGATACGAGCCCAATGCAACCACCAAACAAAACAATGATATACAAAATCCTATAGATCTTAGGCGCCCTTTAGGTAAACAGCAACAGAACCCAACTAAGGGCGCTCAGTTCAAGTTCAGCACTTTTGTATGAATTCTATACCCTTCCCGGAAATGAAATTAGTTGAAATGATATGCATTCCAACTACACCTCCTCCACATACACACACACACACACACACATAGACACGCACACTCACTCGTAAAGCCCCAAGCATGGGTTCGAAAGTTTTTATGTAGAAAGTTGTCATTTTGAAGATTTCGTTGTTAAGATCAACTGTAAATAACACTAGACATAAGCTAGACATACTAAACCATAATTAGATACTTGGTATACTGTAGTATCATTAATGTTGATTATCATCATATGTAAACATTTAGCTACCAAATCCTGAACCCCAAGGGTATCAAGGATCTTGAAGATCCCAAGAAATGCACGAAGGTCCTAATCGAATCGACATCCTTGGATGATGATCAGTACCGTTTGGGTAACACAAAGGCACGCACAACCAAACATTTTTTCTGCACTTCTACGAATACTTCAAAAGCTCCCAAAACACTTTTGTCAATGGCTCCGAAACAGATGTCCAGACACACATTTTCACATTGCACCCAAAAAAACAGAAGAACACACAAAACTCTCATGGAGTCAGACCTTGGTCGAGATACAAACTAAGCAAAAAGCTTAAATCTTGAGCCTGGATCTCTCTGTGCGCATGTCCTCTTGTCTCAATCTCTATAAATTGGACCTGTAAAAAACCCTGATCCTTTCCAAGATCCAACTAGCGAAAAGCCTTTACAAAAAGGTAGAAGCAACCCCCTCCCAGAAAACCCCATTATTGGTGTCTACACTTTGATTTAGTAGTAAATTACCTAGACGTAACTCTACTATTCCCTAGTCAGTAGTTAATTTACTTAACCCCCATCCCAAAATCAATCAGAAAATTAGTTAGTATGTATGCAATCTAACATTAACTAAACCGTTTGAAACAAATTAATACAATACATTCAAACTACAAAACCCCCATACAGCTACAAGATCATGTGCCCCAAGCAATTGCAGGGCGTTGAGAAAGACAAAAAGGCCGCTGAAATAATCATTAAGTTTATCGATTTGCCCGAAGATCAGTACCGTTTGGGTAACACAAAGGTATATGGCAGACAATATATCTTACAAATTCATTCACAGCCACAAAGCATACTTTGCACTCTCTTCTTCTACTGCTTGAATCCGGAGAAAATATCCCAGCCTTTGGCTGCATTCGTCTTAAAGCCAGATCACCACAAATGGTTTGCCTGTGCCTTAAGTCGAGTCTTGTTATATCGGAGGATATTATCCCAGCTTCATTCGCCATATGTGTCTGCACACCTTTAAAACTCCTCACCATTTCTTGCACACTTTCGCTGCTTACTACGAGATATGCACTTCTGATCAGCATTCCATAACCCAACCGTGACACTTTCAGCTGCTAGTACACAGCTCTTGTCGGGGATTGGGTTGTGGATTGCTTGGCCTGGAGTCTATATCTTGGCATATCTGAATCTCATCTGAGTGTTATTTCATCTGCCTGTACCTAATCCCATCTCCATCCTTATTTACTAAACCCAAATATGTTTGTTTGTCTTGAATTGTGTGTCTTGTGATTTAATGTACTTTCTGTGTTATTGTTCAAACCATCCATCCTCTATCTATCCCAGTTCAACCTGTCCAAAAGTGTTTTTGAAGAACCGCTTATGCAAAAGCAAAAAAAAAAGAAAAGAACCCAGAAAATCCGAGAAGCTGCCCCGATGATCTTGGTTCCGCTTAGTGCACGCGCTCTTCAGGAAGCGAAACAAACAGAAGACTAACTTATGATTATTTCTCCCCCAACCCACAAAAATCCCTTAAACCACAAACAGGTGTTCTTCCGCGCCGGTGTCCTGGGTCAGATGGAGGAGTTCCGTGATGAGCGTCTGGGCAAGATCATGTCCTGGATGCAGGCCTGGGCCCGTGGTTACCTGGCCCGCAAGGGCTTCAAGAAGCTCCAGGAGCAGCGCGTCGCCCTCAAGGTTGTCCAGCGCAATCTGCGCAAGTACCTGCAGCTCCGTACCTGGCCCTGGTACAAACTGTGGCAGAAGGTCAAGCCCCTCCTCAACGTCAGCCGTATCGAGGATGAGATTGCCGTGAGTATACCAAACTGGGGACATCTTCGTCAGCGGTCAGCCAGCGTTTGGTGGTATTTGTGGTTCGACGAGTGTGAACTTGGACGGAGCAGGTGCCGGTGACAATCAAGCGAAGAAGACTTTGCTGATGTAGCCCTGGCATGTCCATTCCGTTCGGATTAGGTTAGCCCGCCCCACTCATTGTCTGGGGTAATTGGATGGGTCCGGGCAGCTGCACCAATCAAATACCCAAAACTCAATCTTATTTTAGCCAATGGCCATAAACATTGTTGCGATGCGAAATTCTTTCGCTTAATTAAGCACACAACTTAATACCTGCAGCACGGACATGCAACCCATGCTCACTAAAAACTAAACCGAAAAACCGAAAGCTGAAAGCTGAAAACTGAAATCTGAAAACAACATCCATCCATCCACCCACTTAGAGCAGCTGCCCGAACATATCGATACGATCTGATTCCAATCGCCGTGGCTGCCAAAAATAGATGCTGTCATAATCTCTTCGCACTTTCGGGCCAAATGTGGCCACTGTTTACCCCCAGCGAAACTTTTCGCTGGAATCCAATAACTCGTTCACCCCTCACATTCCCATGTGCATGGTACACACACAGTTCTTGGTCAGAAGTTATGACTGGCTCTGGGTCTATTCTGGGCCCTGCCACATAGCTCGGGCATTTATATTTTGCCTTCCTTTTTTTTTAAGAGCCACAATTAGTTTGCCAATTAGCTTGCTAATTAAATAATAAAAAATGAGCGAAGAGATGCCCACGTATAGTTCCGATTCCCGATGAGTAATTTAACATGATGTATACACACGCACAATCCGTGGTATCTGTGTATTCTATATATACCTAAGATGGTACACCTGCTGGCCCCGCCGCACAAGTGCGAGTTGATAGGCCCCATACCAGAGCCCCCAACTGTATGCCAGCCCATTGCCCACAGCAATGCCAGCGATTTGTGAATTATGATGGCTACCTCCTCCTGACCAAGGCGATTACACACATGCCAAGTGGCAGCAGCTGCCGTGGCGCTGCTCTGCTCTGCTCGCTTCGGGGCGTTTGCTAATTTTATAGCCCAAGTGGCCCAGTGCATTTGCAGCAGCCATTCCAGTTGTATTTGACCAGTCGTCGTCGCGGTAACGCGTACCACAAACGAACCCCCAACGAAGAACCAATCGAACTGAGCACAAGGGTTGACTAGCTAATATAGGGTGCATCTTGACACAACGAACTCGAAAGCGGAGTTATTAAAAAGTGAACACGGGCTCAACAAAAGTGATCAGTCAAAGCCGAGAGAGTTTCAAGCTCACTCTCATTCAAAAGCATTAGGGCAGGTTTTGAAAGTGATCTAGCACTATGGCCGATGAAAAGAAAACCAAGAAAACGAAAAAATCCTCCGAAGCAACCACACCCAGTGCCGCTGAGGAAGCACCTCCTGCCGAGGCTGCTCCTGCGGAGGAAGCACCTCCTGCTGCAGCTGCTCCGGCAGAACCCACACCCGTCGAACCACCGCCACCAGTCCAGCCTGCTGAGGAGAGCAGCTCTGGCGGCTCCTTTACTAACCCATCGAATGCTTCTAATGACTTACAGCGTCTGGAGGAGAAGGCCAAGAAGGCTGAGGAATTGCATGCCGCTGAAGTGAAAGTGCGCAAGGAGCTGGAGGCCCTCAACGCCAAGCTGTTGGCTGAGAAGACCGCCCTGCTGGACTCCCTGTCCGGCGAGAAGGGTCAGCTGCAGGACTTCCAGGAGCGCAACTCCAAGTTGACCGCCCAGAAGAACGACCTCGAGAACCAGCTGCGCGTAAGTATTAAGATCCAATCCCATTAATCCCACACCGAATCAGGTCCATTTAAATGATGGCATCAATCCAAGATCCCCGAAAGCGGAAAACGCTAAATTGATCAAGTGCAATCGAGCATGAAAGTTGCTCGGCTATTTCGAGCCATTTGCGCAATTGGCTAAATTTAGCAGTGACCACTCACCTAGTTACTCACCCACTTAACCCAGCCTCGCCCTCACCTTCTCCATTTTCTTTCAATTGCCATAGGACATCCAAGAGCGCCTGACTCAGGAGGAAGATGCCCGCAACCAGCTGTTCCAGCAGAAGAAGAAGGCCGACCAGGAGATCTCTGGCCTGAAGAAGGACATCGAGGATCTGGAATTGAACGTCCAGAAGGCCGAGCAGGACAAGGCCACCAAGGATCACCAGATCCGCAACTTGAACGACGAGATCGCCCACCAGGATGAGCTCATCAACAAGTTGAACAAGGAGAAGAAGATGCAGGGAGAGACCAACCAGAAGACCGGTGAGGAGCTCCAGTCCGCCGAGGACAAGATCAACCACTTGAACAAGGTTAAGGCCAAGCTCGAGCAGACCCTTGATGAACTCGAGGACTCTCTGGAGCGCGAGAAGAAGGTGCGCGGCGATGTTGAGAAGTCCAAGCGCAAGGTTGAGGGCGACCTCAAGCTCACCCAGGAGGCTGTTGCCGATCTGGAGCGCAACAAGAAGGAGCTCGAGCAGACCATCCAGCGCAAGGACAAGGAGCTGTCTTCCATCACCGCCAAGCTCGAGGATGAGCAGGTCGTTGTCGGCAAGCACCAGCGCCAGATCAAGGAGCTGCAGGCCCGCATCGAGGAGCTGGAGGAGGAGGTCGAGGCTGAGCGCCAGGCCCGCGCCAAGGCTGAGAAGCAGCGCGCCGATCTGGCCCGTGAGCTCGAGGAATTGGGCGAGCGTCTGGAGGAGGCTGGCGGTGCCACCTCTGCCCAGATTGAGCTCAACAAGAAGCGCGAGGCCGAGCTCAGCAAGCTGCGTCGCGATCTTGAGGAGGCCAACATCCAGCACGAGTCCACCCTGGCTAACCTGCGCAAGAAGCACAACGATGCCGTCGCCGAGATGGCCGAGCAGGTTGATCAGCTCAACAAGCTGAAGGCTAAGTAAGTACCTCAAATTTTATTCGACTTTTGGCTAGCTTTTTCAGGTGCAACCGAGAATCAGGCAGAGAGAAAGATCTTCATTAGAGATCTTGGTCAAATAGAGTCGTCTTCCGGAGAACTTGGTTACCGAACCAAAGCTAATAGTTATTTGCTCTTTTACCTATTTGCTAAACTAGGGCCGAGCACGATCGCCAGACTTGCCACAACGAGCTGAATCAGACTCGTACCGCTTGCGATCAGTTGGGTCGCGATAAGGTAATATGTCGTGACACGTGGCGCCCGACCAGGTGGTACACCTCCTGTCTGGGCGCCCAGGGATCCACACATATACAGAACCACACTGAACCGATGCATGTTTCAACCAAATAAAAAAATAATAAAAAAGCAAACCACACAACTACGTACAACGAAACTACGTCTGTGTGCCCCTCTCACTCTATCTCTCTGTCGAATTTATACGGAAATGTCTCTCGAAGGTTTCAACAGCAAAAAGGACTCCAAGTCGCTCGCTTCTCGCCTCTATATATCGCTTACTGTGTCTGTCTATATCCCCCCACAAGACATTAACTAACCCGTGAAATACGATCCTCTGTGTCTCTATCTATCTGTTTAAAATAGGGCTGAGAAGGAGAAGAACGAGTACTACGGCCAGTTGAACGATCTGCGCGCCGGTGTCGACCACATTACCAACGAGAAGGTATTGAAATTGATCTCTATATTTGCGTAATTGCTCTCAACGCGATGCTGTAAATTTAAATGCTGAAAGTTCTAGTTTTTCCAAGTGTACATCTGTGTATAGTATCAACGTAGTTGCAACCAGCAGCCAGACCGAAATATCCCTCGAAAAAAAAATTATGTAAAAAAGAAACTAAAACGACCCACCCACCTCTAAAGTAATATCCACGCTTGATCTACTAAATCAATGCCTTGTACAGCACCTCACACAAAACCAAATTGCCACACTTTCAACCGAGAAAAGTACCCAGCCCGAGACGAGACTAATGAAAGCATTTTCCGAAACCCATTTTCCAAACAGGCTGCCCAGGAGAAGATCGCCAAGCAGCTGCAGCACACCCTCAACGAGGTGCAGTCGAAACTGGATGAGACCAACAGGACTCTGAACGACTTCGATGCCAGCAAGAAGAAGCTGTCCATTGAGAACTCCGATCTGCTCCGCCAGCTGGAGGAGGCCGAGTCCCAGGTGTCTCAGCTGTCCAAGATCAAGATCTCTCTGACCACCCAGTTGGAGGACACCAAGCGTCTGGCCGATGAGGAGTCGCGCGAGCGCGCCACCCTCCTGGGCAAGTTCCGCAACTTGGAGCACGACCTGGACAATCTGCGCGAGCAGGTTGAGGAGGAGGCTGAGGGCAAGGCCGATCTGCAGCGCCAGCTGTCCAAGGCTAACGCTGAGTCCCAGGTCTGGCGCAGCAAGTACGAGTCCGATGGCGTCGCCCGCTCTGAGGAGCTGGAGGAGGCCAAGAGGAAGCTGCAGGCCCGCCTGGCTGAGGCTGAGGAGACCATTGAGTCGCTCAACCAGAAGTGCATTGGCCTGGAGAAGACCAAGCAGCGCCTGTCCACCGAAGTGGAGGATCTGCAGCTGGAGGTGGACCGTGCCAACGCCATTGCCAACGCTGCCGAGAAGAAGCAGAAGGCCTTCGACAAGATCATCGGCGAGTGGAAGCTCAAGGTCGACGATCTGGCCGCCGAGCTGGATGCCTCCCAGAAGGAGTGCCGCAACTACTCCACCGAGTTGTTCCGTCTTAAGGGCGCCTACGAGGAGGGCCAGGAGCAGCTGGAGGCTGTGCGTCGTGAGAACAAGAATCTGGCTGATGAGGTCAAGGACCTGCTCGACCAGATCGGCGAGGGTGGCCGCAACATCCATGAGATCGAGAAGGCCCGCAAGCGCCTGGAGGCTGAGAAGGACGAGCTCCAGGCTGCCCTTGAGGAGGCTGAGGCCGCCCTTGAGCAGGAGGAGAACAAGGTGCTCCGCGCCCAGCTGGAGCTGTCCCAGGTGCGCCAGGAAATCGATCGCCGCATCCAGGAGAAGGAAGAGGAGTTCGAGAACACCCGCAAGAACCACCAGCGTGCCCTCGACTCCATGCAAGCCTCCCTCGAGGCTGAGGCCAAGGGCAAGGCTGAGGCCCTGCGCATGAAGAAGAAGCTGGAGGCTGACATCAACGAGCTGGAGATTGCTCTGGATCACGCCAACAAGGTAGGTTCTCACACTACGCCCCCATTACCAAGGATCTTTATTCTAAATCGCATCCGTTTTTTGATTTTTTCCCACTTCAGGCTAACGCCGAGGCCCAGAAGAACATCAAGCGTTACCAGCAGCAGTTGAAGGACATCCAGACTGCCCTCGAGGAGGAGCAGCGCGCCCGCGACGATGCCCGCGAACAGCTGGGTATCTCCGAGCGTCGTGCCAACGCTCTCCAGAACGAACTGGAGGAGTCGCGCACTCTGCTGGAGCAGGCCGACCGCGGCCGTCGCCAGGCCGAGCAGGAGCTGGCCGATGCCCACGAGCAGTTGAACGAGGTGTCCGCCCAGAACGCCTCCATCTCCGCTGCCAAGAGGAAGCTGGAGTCCGAGCTGCAGACCCTGCACTCCGACCTGGACGAGCTCCTCAACGAAGCCAAGAACTCCGAGGAGAAGGCCAAGAAGGCTATGGTCGATGCCGCCCGCCTGGCCGATGAGCTCCGCGCTGAGCAGGATCATGCCCAGACCCAGGAGAAGTTGAGGAAGGCCCTTGAGCAGCAGATCAAGGAGCTGCAGGTCCGTCTGGACGAGGCCGAGGCCAACGCCCTGAAGGGAGGCAAGAAGGCCATCCAGAAGCTGGAGCAGCGCGTCCGCGAGCTCGAGAACGAGCTGGATGGTGAGCAGAGGAGACACGCCGATGCCCAGAAGAACTTGCGCAAGTCCGAGCGTCGCGTCAAGGAGCTGAGCTTCCAGTCCGAGGAGGACCGCAAGAACCACGAACGCATGCAGGATCTGGTCGACAAGCTGCAACAGAAGATCAAGACATACAAGAGGCAGATCGAGGAGGCCGAGGAGATCGCCGCCCTCAACCTGGCCAAATTCCGCAAGGCTCAGCAGGAGCTGGAGGAGGCCGAGGAGCGTGCCGATCTGGCCGAGCAGGCCATCAGCAAATTCCGCGCCAAGGGACGTGCCGGTTCTGTCGGTCGTGGTGCCAGCCCAGCGGTAAGTCTCTAGCGGTTTCTCATCTACCCCTCATCATCCCCCAGAAGTCCCTCAACCCCCCCTAAGATACCACCTGATTTCCTCTGCGGAAACAAAAGGAAATTCAAAAGAAAACCCCTCGAAACCCTCGAACCTTTCACTCAAACACAGAGCCTCCATTTTGCTGCAAAAGCCATATCACTCTCGCTCATGATCTCGTCAGATCAGTTTTTGAATAATGTGTATATTCTTCCCTTTCATATATGCTCTCTCTTCGCTTACCACAAAAAACAGATCTAAATCTGAGGCAACACCACCAAGTGAAAAAATCTATATAGCGATCCAATTATGGTTCAATTACGATAATGAGAGAACAAAACCATGCAAAGAGAATTATAGCTTATAAGAATTATTATAAAATAAATACTAATAACAATAATATAGATGCATCATACGACATTCGCTAGCAGACAAAAATGTAAAAATTAGTGGCCACCAAAATCAAAATCAGAAATCGAAGGATCAAATCATCGAATACCAACCAAAAATGCGTTCATTTTGACAGAAAACCAAACGAAAAGCAAGAAAAAAAGCAAAAGCAATAATAAATAAACAAGCAAGCAACCAGCAAGTAGCACAAGGCTAAATCAATCGAATTGCTTTCTCTACAACCATTTACAAAATCAATACTATTCTTCCACTATATTATTATAAACTGTATTTGTACATGTGTACTGCAGCCGACAGCGTCAAAGGGCCGCAAGAGCGCGCTGCTGGAGCAGTAGAAACTTTCTTGAAACATTTGTAAGTGGACGTGTGCGTGCACGTCTTGACCCGTTCTTGTTGTGTCGGAACTATTCCCCACCACTCCCTCTCACACATGCACCGGAAACTACTTAGTCAGTCAGCTCATCTCGTTGTCTCGCTCGTTATCGATCGAAATCATTCGTTACATTTTGTCGTCTCGTTATTATCCTTTCTCATTCGACACTAGTCTACCCCAGTATTGCACACACTCTCTCTCGAGGAGCAATTACGTACGCTCACTTCGTACCTTGGTTATCGTTATTTCACCTTCGCTCTCGCTAGCACTACGAAACGTGCTGAGAGAGTGCAAGGAGTTCTCGTTATCGTTTCTCGTTATCCCGCTCAGTCAGTCAGCCCAATTCGGTGACTTGTCCCAGCCCCAGCATGTTTATACTTGATAATACCGTGGGAAATTTAACTTAACTAACTTATTCTCTCTGCCTCTACTCCACAGCCCCGTGCGACGTCCGTTAGGCCACAATTCGACGGATTGGCCTTCCCACCAAGATTCGACCTTGCTCCTGAAAACGAATTCTAAATGCCATTTCATTTTTTAATTTATTTTAAATGATATTTCATAATGATTATGTTTATGATTTTAATTTAATTTCTTAATTTAAAAACAAAATAATAAAACTATAACAAAATATATATCGAAAACGACGGGAGGCAAACCACCATCAACAACAACGCCAAATGCACTTAGGCAAAAAGAAAAAAACCAACTAAATAACACCGAATCGATCAGCATCGATTAGCATACATAAGTGAACTGTGTAGCATCCACCGAGCATATCAGGCTTTTGTGTAAGCGCGACATTTCCCACGGGGACGCTGCTCGCGAGACCTGTATTGTATTTGTATTTATATATTTTTATACAACTTTCGAAATGCATTCAACCACCAACCAACTAACTATCAAAGAACCATCGAATCTCGAGACACCACCATGAGAAAGATCGCGAATTGAGAGAGCCCCGTCAAAGTGAAGGCCCCGCGACGGCGTCCACCATCGGTAAATGTCGCCCGCTGTTCGAACCTTTGTTCTATATGTATTCGCAAAATATATATTTGTCGTACAGATCGGACAAGACTCACGGACGACACGAGCTATACACTGCGCCTATGTTTATGTTTAACTTTTGATTCAACCAATCAATGATAATGAGATAAGATCATCACTCGACACTAAATGAAAAGTATACAAAAAAGGAACAAAATAAATGTAAATCAATTAAAAAAAAACTCAAATGGCTTTTTATTTAATTTATTTAATTTACGGATGTCTTAATAGTATCTATCAAGATTTTAATACTTTAAGCAACATTATAATAAAAGATCGGAAGTGACGATATATGTACTCCTTCCTTCTTGGATCCTATCAAGAATAAGATAGTCATTAAGATCAAGCGAAGGATAAATGCCAATCAAATCAGCTGTTTATATATAGATAAGTATGAGCATATTTATATATATTATTTTCTGAGTTAGATCTAAGATAGGAATATCTTATTTCAAAGAACAAAGAAAGCAATGCCTAAAACTTCATTGTAGTCCATCCTTTCCTTTCGATTTAGAAACACAACTGGTAAGGAATTTCATTTTATTTTATTACCATTTTTAACAAGCTTCAACAAAAGCCAAAATTATCGTTAGTGAATTTATGTTTAGCTTTTAATACTTCTACACACCGGTGGATCTGAAGAGTGCTTTAATGCCGGAAAACAAAATGGCTAGCCAGGAGAAGCGGGTCTTTACTTGCCGATGCAGAAAATGTCCTGGCCCCAAAACGGGCGCTTCCGGCGACCAACAGGGCTCAATGAGGTTCCCCGCGAGGGAATCTGCAAGTACACATTCCTCCTGGCAATCGGAGACCAGTATTCGGGTCTTTACCAGATTTATGCTAAAAGCCTGGCGTCAGCGGCGCGAGGAGGTGCTTGATCTGCAGCAGGTTGTCCAGGGTCTTCAGAATAGCGTAAGATTTATTGGAATAGAAAAATTTCCATTGGAACCGAAAGTAGTATACTTTATATTCGTAGAGCATGAAGGCTAACAACGAACTGCATGTTTTGAACACGGTAATGCGGGTGGAGCAGAAACGAAATGCCGAACTCCAAATGCAGCTGAAGCAGTCGCACATGAGCATCACCAAGGTCCGCACGTCCTGCGAAAGCCTGACCAGCTCGCTTCAAAACCTGACAGCTGAAAAAGATCAGCTGACTAAGGAACTGAACAAATCCAGGCAGGAGGTAAGATGGCTTGAGAAGGGAAATTCAAAGAAATATATTTCCTATATTCCGAATAGCTAAAAGATCTGGAAGAGATTTCTGGCCAGACCAAAAGGGAACTTTTTGGAGCGCTGTCGGAGCAGGGCAATCTGCAAAAACAGTTGTCCGAAGAGCAGCGATCAAGGCATGAACTGCAGCTGGATAACGAAGAACTCCTCAAGAAGATCATCATGGCAGACTGCAAGAAGAACCAGTATAAGAAGGCCAAGGAGGAGGCCCAACAGGAACTGGCTGAAAGGGACGCAAAAATCCAAACTCTAAAGGCAGCACTCGAGGAGAAGCAACGGAATGGCACCGAGTAAGTTAATTATGAATTTATTACCCATACGCACCGTTGTTCGACATTTACATCTCTAAGTAAAATAGGTTTAAATTAGTTTAGATTTTTAATATTACAACTTTGATATTCATTTCCATTCAGGCAAACCGCCGAGCTGGAAAGGATTAGGGCGCAGATCACGGAACTCTGCCAAAAGAACACCAGCTCCAATTTCTTAAGTTTCTGCTCGGAATCCATCAGCCGCTTGAGTCTGACTCCTCGGCCAAACGAGGAAGTGACAATCACCCGAAGATATGGTGTCATCTATCCAATATGGCAAAAGTTTCACCGGTTTTCAAGTAATCTGATTTACCTAATTTTAAATTTCCTTCGCCCTAATGTCAATATGAGTGGTAGCCGTTCCCTGGTATAGGTAAACAACATTCCCAGCTCGATCTTATGATTCTTCTCGTATTATGTTACATTTTTTTTAGGATTTTAATGCTGAAATTACCATAAAGTATAGACGGCTTATTTTAAAGTTGCAAAATAACCGAAAGGAATGAAATGAATAAAGTACCCAAATGGGGGCTTAGTCTTCACCAAAACAACCGGAACAAATGAATTGGATAGAAATGAAGTTAACTTTGCTTTTAAAACATGTATACAATTTGTAACATTGTTGAAATTTTGGATGAGTGCAAACCGTTTAGAGTCTAGAAAAATACCGGAAATGAGAAAAGACAATAATATATTGAAATTTTTACATATAATACCTATTATTCATAATTAATTCAATTGTATAAAATTTGAGAAATAAATTACATTAAATTCAAAAAATGCTAATGATTATGAATAAGAAATATTGGTATTGGGGTTGAGTGGAATATCTCCTTATCTAGAGGCATCCAAACACATCCTTTAATTTGAAACCAACCTTTTCAATTCATATGTTTCAGTTATTAGTAAAAACTAGAAAGATTATGCATTTATTTATTAATTTTTACATCGACCCCCCGTCTAAGTATGTCTCATTTTCCCGCCCCTGGAGCCCTGGGATTGGGCTCAATGCGCAGCAGCTGCTTATGCTGACCGATCATGTGCTCAATGTGGTTGCACTCGCGCAGGTGACCCTTGAACTCTTCCAGGGTCTCGTACAGCACCGGATAGAGAGCGGGCAGCAGACCGTGGTCCAGCGTGGGGAAGAGATGGTGGAGCACATGGTCACCGAAGTGGGTGAGCACCAGGAACTGCGATCCCTTGAGGTCTCCGCGGTCAATGATCGTGTCCACCTGGAAGAGGCCCCAGTCGCGATCCTCGCGATTGGCATCGCCCTCGTGGTAGATCTCCGGGTCATGATGCGCCGCATTCAATCCGATCAAGCAAAAGCTGAAGCTGGCAATCGACGTCATCGCTAGCCAAGTGCGAACGCAAATCCACAGGCCAAGGGATCCGCCAGTTCCCAGATAGATGGCTGCCGGAATGCTCAGCGGCAGCAGGTCGTGCCAGTACAAGATGTTCGTGTGTCGCAGCGAGTAGAAAATACTGCAAAATCAAGTATCATCTCAGATTACGAATGGATTACGTCGACATCTACGTCGAAATAGTCAGTCAGTCAGTCAGCCACTCACCGTGTGCCTATCTGTATGAAGAAGGCCAGGGCATAGGCCACCGGCTCCGTCACCCAGGACACGTAGCGCATGATCTTGCTCTTGATGTGCGGGTTTGGCACCCAGCACAGCAGCGGCTCGAACATGGACAGCTCCAGGTCGAAATAGGAGTTTGGGTAGATGTGGTGCGACAGCGCATGGGACACTCGCCAGGCGGCGAAGTTCATGAGTCCCAGGTTAAAGGCATACATCTGCCAGTTGTCCCGGCGATGGAAGTAGTTGTGGGACACAATCACAGTCCAGCAGAGGGAAACGCCAGCCATGATCAGAGCCAAAATGCTATTGAACTTGACACTGGCGATGCCAAAGATGTAAAGTGCGACTATCAGGCCAAAGTGGATCAACTGTGGGGGATAAATAACACATTTTCAGGTTTTTAACATACTATATAGCAGTTCATTAAACATTAAATTTCGTATGTTGTTTTTTAAAAGAACGTATAAGAAATTCTTATAATTAAAAAAGAAAACGCTCTGACAGGTGAAAATATTTATATTATGCTTCTAGCGCCGTGAGCCTTTTAACTCCTCTTATCAATATGTAACTGATAAGAAATATATAACTTATATGGAAAATATATTAAATACTCTGCTAATATTTTTCCGGCTTTTCCAGAGCCTTCAGAGCAAATTAAATTAACTTAAATATATTAATCGCTTGAACGCTTTTTCTTTAAATTAATTAATTTAATATCCAGTCTAAAGCCAATTGAAATATTTTGTTCAACACTCACATCACTCTTCCGTTTTGGACTCTTGTCGACCGTTTTTAACGTTTCGCGCACTCGCCCCTTGAGGGTCTTGTAGAAGCCCCCTTCCTCGAGGGTCAGGGTGTAGATCCTGGGCTCCGCAGCATCCCGCACCTTGTACTTGGCGATCATCTTCTCGGGCGCCGTCGTCAAATGATGAGCCTCAAAGGCTTCCGTGATATCTGTGCCCTTGGTTTCGCGTATCCAGAAGGGACCGCCAGGATGCTTGTCTATGAACTCGGTGAAGTCGTAGATGCCATCGTAGATGCGCCAGAGTCCTTCGGCGCAATCGTCCTCCCGCTTGCCCTTTTGCCAGCTGTGAGTGGTAATCAGGGGCGAGTTGCGGTAGGTGGGAAATTTGGTGGCGATGCCGCTTTTCTTCCACTCCTCGATAACCATTGTCCTGTGGTTCCTCGATCCTTTGATCCTTGCCAAACGCTTCAAAGATCCAGCTACCGACCGGCAACGCTGCCCGAAACTAACTAAATGGAATCAGCATTCGTTCGTCAGTTTTATGCGCCGCGAGAATCTTGCCAGATTATATAAACCGAAAATCGATTGGAAGTTACAGACGAAACGTTTCCATTTTGATAAGATGTCTCTCTGCCTTATCAGCGCCGCGCTGTGGGGGCACAGCTGCCGTCTCGGAAATATTAGGTCTGTTTTGTTTTGTATTTGAATTTTTTTCTCACATATATATAGTCCTATCACAATTTCAAGAGGTGAAATCACAGTGTGGGCACGGCTATCGCTCCAGACTTCGCCGGCAACAATAGGCCAGTGATGGGGGCCCTAAACATTTGATTGGATCGCAGCAAGTTGAGGCTTCGCTTGGCTGGCACGAGTCTAGCCAAGAGCTATCGCTGATGGTTGTTGGGGGTAGTCAGGGAGCGTTTATAATCTAATCATCTCGGACCTTATGGAATTATTATGCTGTGTGATGTAAGGAAATACAGGGTTCCCAGACAGTAGAAACAAAATAAACAGATTTTTAAAAGATTTACAAGACATTAAAAATTACTACTACAATTATGATAAACATATTGACTCTAACGCGATCCATTTAACTTCTGATTACTTTTATGACAATCAAGAAAATTTAAATAATATTCCCCAAAGCCTTTAGTTGCGAAATTAAACGATTTCTCATTAAAGATAAAGATCATAATTAACAAGGCTGCATAGAACTATGTGTTTTATAATGATCCTGAAACACCAAATACATTCTATATATTAATGTTAAAGCTCCCTAGGATAATTCTGTGTACTCGGGGCTCTCTTTAAGAACCCGGCTTGATGATAACAACAGAGTGATTTAAATACCATTTCCATTTTATATTTCATTTCCACTCGATCCATGATAGTGTATAGTGAGAGCGCCTGCTTATAAAGCTCTCGATTAATGATACGCTCCGACCAGAGCTTTTCTAATTAATCGTGCGAGTGTGTGATTCGAATACAAAAGTCGAGCGACGTTCCAAATAAAGGTTTAGTAGCCAGCTCTTCGTAAACAAACTCGGCGGTCTGTCATCGCTGGGGTGCTCAGAGCGACCAGTTCCCCAGAGTGAGTATTAAGGTGAACTTGGTGGTCAATGGACAACGTATCAGCATTTCCTATACCTATAATTAACTGCAATTATCTTGGTACAGATTATGGCACCCAATGTGAAAGAGGATGCCTGGAAGGTGTCCGGAATATCCAGGACTTATCCGAGCTACCGCCAGCATATGCCCATCACGGGTGAAAGGTCTGTTGCACATTATTTTAAGTTTCCACAAAGACTTGTATTGGAAAATGCAACCATTTAAAGCTGGCTGGAGGGCAAAAATGCGGACGACGAAGCCGAAGGTCTTTGGCGCATTAACGATAAGCTCTACGACTTAACGGACTTTGCCGCTCGCCATCCGGGTGGCGCCTTCTGGATTAAGTCCACAAGGGGCACGGACATCACCGAGCCCTTCGAGTCCCATCACATCGAGGAGCGAGCCCGAGGAATGCTGAGTAAATTCGAGGTGCGACAGGCCTCGAAGCCAAGGAACTACAAGTTTACGCTGAAGGACGATGGATTCTACATGACCCTGAAGCGGCGAGTGCGTGAAAAGCTAAGGAAACTGGATTACACTCCCACCAAGAAAACGGAAGTAGGTTTATTGCAATTAGTTAGTTACTACGTCTCTAAATCTATCAGTTATTGTGAGAAGAAAACTTTCATCAAGATATTAGAAACTTGTAGTATTTCGTTCTTTATGATAATGTGCTTATTCAATGAAAATGTTGTTTATGTTATACATAATCTTTGATAAGCGATTGAAGCATTCAACTCATGATGACTTTAAAGTATTTCTTTATAAAATCTTAGTATGGCTTCCCTATATTTGATACCAGTTTTTTACAAAGATGCATTTAGTTAAGGTTTATATCTCTATCTCAAGCTCTGAATTGTTATCATAATCGACATATATTTAAAAACTTTTAAACATAACTTTGCCATTACTTTCCAGTTTCTGCACTTGGGCATCTTGATCTCCGTCTTCTTGTTCAGTTGGCTTGGCACAGTTCTGGATTCGCTGCTCATCCGATCCTTGGCGGGGCTGGCGCTCTGTTGGGTGGCCACCGCCACCCACAACTACTTCCATCAGCGGGACAGCTGGCGGATGTACACCTTTAACCTGACGTTAATGAACTTCCGGAGCTGGCGCATTTCGCATGCCCTGTCGCACCATGTATATGCGAACTCCCTGCATGACCTGGAGATGTCCATGTTCGAGCCCTTCATGTGCTGGGTTCCCGGTCGTCAGTACGCCAGTAAGATGCAACGATGGGTCTCCGTAGTGATCTCACCGGTGGTCTATGTAGTTTTATTTCAAACACAAATTATACTGCGGTGAGTGCTGGGTATTATTCCATAAACATTCAAAAAATAACATTTCTTTCTTTTTAGGTTGGTTCTCTCCCTGGTCAAGCAGAATCTTCTACATTGGGATGATCTAATAGGTCTCAGCTTGCCGACATTTCTCTACTTGTCCACTGGAGTGGGCCTGAAAGCCTCCTTAGTCAGCTGGCAGATCATCGTTGCCATAGGTAGCTTTATTTTTGGTTTCGTGGGTCTCACTGCAGCCCATCACGATCCTCGGATCCTGCACGATGGCGACGCCCAACGCAAGGACTTTGACTGGGGTCTATATCAGCTGGACACGATCATCGATCGCGGAGACATCAAGTGGTCTGATCTCTTGGTGCTGACCCACTTTGGGGAACACGCACTGCATCATCTATTTCCCACCCTTGACCATGGTGTGCTAAAGCATCTCTATCCGGAACTGAGGCAAACGATGAAGGAGTTCGATGTGGAACTGCGGGAGATCAACCACTGGGGCCACATCAAGGGTCAGAATCAGCAGTTGCTGAGAATGGATAAGAATCCCCTGGCGCCGGGGAGCAAGAAATTCAAGTAGGGGGTCAAGAGATGATGATGATAACAATCTAAATTACCTGGTATTATGGTTCTAGATTAAAGAATGCACTATAAAATTGGAATGCACTTGTTGCTTCACTCTGATAATTATCTGCTCAATCCAACGACTCTCTTTACCATTTTTTTCTCTTTGTTGTAGTTTAATGCATGATTAAGCATTTCCGCTTTTTGATGGTGTTTGTTATGATATCGTTATAAGCAGTGTTTATAGCTTGCTTTTATCAGCTCTTTGAGCAGTTACTAAATGTTTCTTGACTCATTAGCGCTCTTTGTAGGTGAGAGTTCAGAGGGTGTAAAATAAACTTGATTAAAGATAAATGTTTGACTGCCTCTTTTAGAGATATGGTTAAGTAAACCTATATATATTTCGCTGATTCACGGTGACCAGGCGATGGGGAAACTAGTCATTTAAATCGATTTGTGTGCTCGGGCTAAATAAATACCATAAAATTGTGTAAATGATTTTAAATATTTCTTGATAATATATTAAAATCGTATTGGAAATCAATCATAACCAAGTTTAAAACATTGGCATAACTTAGCCAAAAAAGCATTGTTTTTGATTCGGAAAGCTGTTCTGTGCTAGTTTTTAATAGTATAACAAATCTGCATACCTCAAATAAATATATAAACAATTTACATTTTTGTCAATTTTTCAATATGTTATCTGTGTAACTATCGCTTATAAAATTTTGAAAAAAAATGTTAAAAATTGGTTTTCCTTCCTATATGCCTAGAAAGATTCGCCTGTTGACACTGATCAAGAATATATATGGTTTATAGGGGCGGAAATGACTCCTTCACTGCGTTTCAAGCTGCCGAATGAATTTATATACCCTGCAAGGGTATAAATAGTCGATATTGTTTATTATGTATTTATATGACGATTTCCCTACAATCCACAGCTTAAAAAACGCATAACTTAGCCAAAAAAGCATTATTTTCGATTCGGAAAGCTTTTTTGTGCTAGTTTTTAATAGATTAACAGATCTGCATACCTCAAATAAATATATAAACAATTTACATTTTTGTCAATTTTTCAACATGTTAACTGTGTAACTATCGCTTATTAAATTTTGAAAAAAATTTGGAAAAATTAGTTTTCCTTCCAATATGCCTAGAAAGATTCGCCTGTTGATACTGATCAAGAATATATATGGTTTATAGGGGCGGAAATGACTCCTTCACTGCGTTTCAAGCTGCCGATTAAATTTATAATACCCTGCAAGGGTATAAAAATGACAAATATTGGCCATGCATAAAATACATTTGATTTATTATGGAATGCTCTTCAAATGTAGGTATATATTTATATGTATATATAATGGTTGAATTGCGTTCACTATCGGTTCTCTTCGTCACTATTTGGACAGCACTACGTGGACGGTGATATTTGAGTGCTCTTATCAACACGGAAAAGCTTCTCTTAAACATGTTTCTCTTTTTCTTCACGGCGTACATTCATCATAAACATTCCATATAAATCTACTAGAAATATTTTGTTGTTAGACTAAGCCATCTCCTTTTTATTTGATTGAGTTGATACTCTAAAGAGAAATAAATTAAGAGTACAAGGTTGGGCTAACGCCTGATTGGGTCAAGTTGACCTATAAAAACCTTGCTATAAAGCAGGTTCTAATCAGTTTATAGTTTCCTATTAGCCGGAGAAGTCACGTCAAAAGCAAGGAAAATGCTGGCGAATCGCTCCGTGTTTCTGTTGCTACTCGCGATAGTAGCTTCTACACAAGGAGCCAATATTCTGGGTCTCTTCAGCAGCCACAGTCAATCACATCTTATCATCCATATGTCGGTGGCCAAGACTCTGGCCGAGGCTGGACACAACGTGACCGTTGTGGCTATGATGCAACCAAAAGTAATGCACAAGGACATCCACCTGATAGTGGTGCCGGTGACGGAGGAGCAGGAGCGCATTCTGGATGAACAACTCACCACCATGGCGGGTCAGAAGAACTCTATAATAAGCACTGTGAGCAGACTTCTCAGCAGCATGGATGTTATGGTAAAAGCCCAGGCCGAACTGCTCTCCCACCCAAATTTCCAGCGTATCTACGAGACCAAGTTTGATCTGATGATCATGGGCTACTTCCTCAATGACTTCCAGCTGGGAGTTGCAAACAAGCTGAAGGTGCCGGTGATCATTAACTGGATGTCCCGGCCCATTCCCCTAATTGACGATTTCACCGGTAATCCCGCAGAACTGTCCTATGTTCCCAACATAGCCACCGTTGCAACGCAACCCATGAGTTTATTGAAGCGAGCTGAAAACCTGGCCAAACAATTGGTTTTTAGATACATGGGAATAATATTTGATGCACAACTTAATCGTATTTATACAGGCATTTTTGGAGAAGAGCAAGATTTGCCGACTATTAGTCAGCTAAGAAGAAATATATCCATGGCCTTCGTCAACAGTCACATGATTAGTGAAGGTCCCATTCGACCAGCGGTGCCAGGGATTGTCGAGATCGGAGGTGTTCAAGTGAAGGATAAAGCGGATCCCTTGCCACAGGATATCGAAAAGTTTTTGGCCAAGTCTTCCCAAGGAGCTGTTCTCCTCTCCCTCGGTTCCAATATCAAGGGCTCCTCTGTTAAGCCTGAAATTATTCAGACCATCTTCAAAGTTCTTTCTGGCTTGAAGCAGAACGTGATCTGGAAGTGGGAGGATCTGGAGAACACTCCTGGCAATGCTCCCAACATTCTGTACAAGAAGTGGCTACCCCAAGACGACATTCTGGCCCATCCCAACACCAAGCTCTTCATCACACATGCTGGAAAGGGAGGCATCACCGAGTCCCAGTACCACGGAGTACCCATGGTGGCCCTTCCCGTATTCGGTGATCAACCTGGAAACGCCGAGGTTATGCAAAGCGCAGGATACGGTCTGTCCCTTGACCTGCTGTTGATCACTGAGGAGAGTCTGGGAGAGGCACTCAAAGAAGTCCTGGAAAACGAGAAGTACGCTCAAGCGGTGGGCAAATTCTCCTCCCTGTACAGGGATCGACCGATGACTGCCAAGCAATCTGTTCTTTACTGGACGGAGTACATCCTGCGACATCATGGAGCACCCCACATGCAGAGTCCTGCGGTGCACATGAATTTTGTTGAGCTTTACAACCTGGATCTCTATGTTCTGCTGTTCTTAATTCTGGTCTTTATACTGTTCATTATTCGTATTTTTGTGAAAGCCGTTTGGAGGAAATTAAGGAGCAAGAAGAACCACTTAAAGAAACTAAAAAAACATTAAATTGTTACCGTATTCATATTTTAAATAATATTTCTATTAAAACGACTTATAGAAGGAAAAAAATTAAGAAAAAATGTTAATGTTCATTTTAAAACAATTAAAAAAAGGGTTCGTATAAATTGGGATTACTTGTTGTACATGCCGGAATTACTTTATTTATTTTTCGTTTTTGTTTATTAAATGTTGACTATCAGCAATTTACCTCAAAACTGTTTAAAACCATATCCTGAACTACCTAAACGACCTTAATTTTATCTACGTTCTTCGAGGGTTCTGAAATAATGCCTTATCTTCTGGCTGTTTATAAAAGGACTAGACTTCGCCTTAGATAAAATTTGTGAGATATGAGATAAAAGTATAAATAATAAATACAGTTTAGATAAGATATATAAGAAACTCGGAAAACTTTTCCGATGTTGTTAGCTATCTCCTTTCTACAAAAAGAAAATCAGGATATTAATTAAACTTCTCTTTGCTTAGCATTAAACTAATATTTCATGGTACAATAATATCAAATTAAACATTCTATATGTAAATAAATTTCCTTTATTTAATGTTCATTCTGAATCTTGGTAATCATAATTTCTCTTGTGAAATTATTTAAGAGTTTAGTCCCAATAGTCGGTAGAACTTTAAATAAAAAAATCTATATAGTAGGAAAGTACTTTTAGTTAATATATTGCAGTGAATTATGTAAGAAACTGTATAACCTATAATTAAATCAAAAGGTTAATTTATTTACTACTTTTACCTCCACATATTAATAAAGAGTCGAGTGAGTTCTCGAAGAGCAGAATGATAAGAGTATCACTCAAAATCGAAGAGAGTCGATAAGCGGATGACTGGCATATTGGTAAAATTCCCATATATACCCAAACCCACACACGTTCGCCTTCAGTCTCTTACTCGCGTTTAGTCGGAGAAGTTAGGCAAAAAGTTAATAAAATGGCGGCGACTCGGTCCGTGCTTCTGTTGCTACTCGCGGTAGTAGCTTCAACCCAAGGAGCAAACATCTTGGGCCTCTTCAGCAGCCACAGTCCATCGCATCTGATCATCCATATGTCGGTGGCCAAGACTCTGGCCGAGGCTGGACACAACGTGACAGTGGTGGCCATGATGCAGCCCAAAGTGATGCACAAGGATATTCACCTCATTGTAGTGCCTGTGACGGAGGAGCAGGAGCGCACTCTGGATGAACAAATGACCACCATGGCGGGGCAGAAGAACTCAATATTTAGCACCATGTATCGGCTGATGAACGGAATGAATGTGATGATCGACTCTCAGGGAGAGCTGCTGTCCGACCCGAGGTTCCAACGTATCTACGAGACCAAATTCGACCTGATGATTATGGGATACTTCATCAACGACTTCCAGTTGGGGGTTGCCAATAGGCTAAAGGTTCCCGTAATCGTTGACTGGATGGCAGCACCCATGCCCGTAATTGATTGGTTCACAGGGAATCCTACGGAGCTTTCATATGTTCCTATCATGTCTGCTGCCACGCATCCCATGAGCTTGGGAGCCCGTGCTCAGAATCTCGGCAAATACCTCTTTATGTGGTATATAACCAATATGTTGGACAACAAGGTGACAGGCATATACAGGGAGAACTTTGGAGAAGGAAAAGATCAGCCGGATCTGTACGAGCTGCGGAAGAATATCTCCATGGTCTTTGTCAACAGCCATTTGATCAGCGAGGGGCCCATTCGACCTCTGGTGCCAGGGCTGGTGGAAATCGGAGGCATACAGGTTAAGGATAAGGCGGATCCCCTGCCCGAGGACATTGAAGAGTTCTTGGCCAAGTCAGCCCAGGGAGCTGTTCTCCTCTCCCTCGGTTCCAACATCAAGAGCTCTACAGTTAAATCAGAAATTATTCAGACCATCTTCAAAGTTCTTTCTGGCTTGAAGCAGAACGTGATCTGGAAGTGGGAGGATCTGGAGAACACTCCTGGCAATGCTCCCAACATTCTGTACAAGAAGTGGCTACCCCAAGACGACATTCTGGCCCATCCCAACACCAAGCTCTTCATCACACATGCAGGAAAGGGAGGCATCACCGAGTCCCAGTACCACGGAGTACCCATGGTTGCCCTTCCCGTTTTCGGTGATCAACCTGGAAACGCCGAAGTTATGCAAAGCGCAGGATACGGTCTGTCCCTTGACCTGCTGTCGATCACTGAGGAGAGTCTGGGAGAGGCACTCAAAGAAGTCCTGGAAAACAAGAAGTACGCTCAAGCGGTGGGCAAATTCTCCTCCCTGTACAGGGATCGACCGATGACTGCCAAGCAATCTGTTCTTTACTGGACGGAGTACATCCTGCGACATCATGGAGCACCCCACATGCAGAGTCCTGCGGTGCACATGAATTTTGTTGAGCTTTACAACCTTGACCTCTTTGTTCTACTTTTAACGATTCTTGCTGTGATAGTGTTCCTACTAAGTCTGGTGGTGAAATTCATTTGGAACAAACTCAAGGGCAAAACGATTACGTATAAGAAGATAAAGAATCAATAAATTATTCAGTGTTTATTCATAAAAAAAGTTCATTATGAGTTAAGTTAGGCTTAATAAAACCAAACAAAAAATTATATAAAATGTAATAATTTATTTTAATGATTGGGAAATCATCATTACACTGCTAAAAATGTTTTCAGGCGTAGCCTTATATGTCTAAAAACTTATACAGGCATCGATAATGTTAAGAAAGAGTTCTTATCAGCTTCTAAATATTATTTAACAGTATTAGACGAAATATACAAATATTTTATATGTATTTTACTAACCCAATGAGTACCAAGCCTACCCTAATCAGGTTGCTAGCCAAAACCCGATTTCATTTGAAATTAAAGATCATAATGACGCAAAAACATATCTCCTCAAAAAAAAAAGTCAAAAACGAGATTACCCGTTTTTACGATAGTGTTTTGTTAGTTGACAGGCCTTCCGTTCATTCAATTTTAGCCCATTTAATCATGACTCAGTTGCCAGACACGCGATACGTAGCCAGTCCCTATCTTTTCGGGGCGATAAAGTCTGTAGGTTAGTCCCTATAATTTCCATTGCCCCGTCACTGCGGCACAGCAAAAGCAATGGAATCGAATACAAAATGTTTGAAATGGTCACTCTCTCCTCTCTATATCGCTATATATATTAATGGGACATATCAATAGCAATATAAGCTGACAGGCTGTGGGCATCAGAACTTAGTTAACACCTACGAGGTCTAGTGAAAAGTACCTTCACTTACAATGCTTAAGTACGCTACGATTTTGTGCCTTTTGGCTTTACTTCTGGGAACGAAGACTCTGCCAGGTGAAGGGGCGAACATTTTGGGCATCTTCGGATCCCACAGTCCTTCTCATGTGATCGTTCACATGGCTGTGATGAAAACCCTGGCGGATCGGGGTCACAACATCACCGTGGTGACACAAATAAAGCCGAAGTTGGCGGCCCACGAGAATATCACCGTGATTCTGGCACCGCCAACTCCGGAGCGGGAACAATTTATTAGGGAATACTTGGCGGAGGCGTCCAATGAGAAGCCCTCTCTCTGGAAGACCATGGCCAAGGCTGTCATTCAGTCGGGACATCAACTGGAAGGCCAATATGAGTTTATGGAGCATCCGAATTTAAAGGATATCTACGAGAATCCGCAGACCAGATTCGATTTGCTATTCCTGGGCTCAATGGCCAATGACTTCCAGCTGGGAATTGCTGCCAAGCTTCGTTGTCCAGTCATTATCACTTGGGTTGGTGTGCCCTTGCCCTTTATGGATTCCATTGTGGGTAATGTCAATGATCCATCCTACGTTCCCAGTGTAAATGTGGCCCTTGAGCCCGGACAAAGGACCATGGGTTTCGGTCTGAGATTTGGCAATCTCTTGAAGCATTCATTCCTGAGCACTATCAACAACTTATTGAACTTGAAGATGAACCAGTTTTATGAGTAAGTAAATCTTGAATGTACATATATTATTCATTAATTTTCAATTACTTCTTAGGCGAGCTTTTGGCAATGAGTCGGACCCGGAGTTTCCCACTTACTATGAGATGAAGCGTCGCGTGTCCCTGCTTTTCTATAATTATCATGCCCCCAGCGAGGGTCCCATCAGACCCACCGTTCCGCAATCCATTGAAATCGGTGGAATCCAGGTGAAGGAGAAGCCCCATCCATTGCCCCAAGAACTGTCCAAGTTCCTTAACAACGCCAATGATGGAGCCATTTTCTTTAGTTTGGGCACCAATGTTGACACCAACACCATTAGGCCAGAAATCGTGGATACACTCTACAAGGTGTTCTCTAAAGTGCCCCAAAGAGTTGTGTGGAAGTGGAAGGATCTGCAAAACAAGCCGGGCAATGCTTCCAATATTTACTTTAGCGACTGGCTGCCCCAGGACGACATCCTGGCCCACCCCAAGACGAGACTGTTTGTAACCCATGCCGGCAAGGGTGGCGTGGCGGAGGCGCAGTTCCACGGAGTGCCCATGGTGGCATTGCCCCTCTTTGGAGATCAGCAGGGCAATGCGGAGATAATGGCCAGATCTGGATTCGGTCGCTGGCTGGATATGCTCACAGTAACGCCTGAGGAACTGGAAGAGAGCATACTCGATGTGTTGCACAACCCTGTGTATCGGGATGCCATTGGGAATTTTTCCTCCCTGTACAGAGATCGTCCCCTGACGGCCCGGGAGTCCGTCATCTACTGGACCGAGTATGTCTTGCGACACCAAGGAGCGTATCATCTGCAAAGTCCACTCATTCACATGGATTTTGTAGCCCGCAACAATATCGATGTTTATGGAGCAGTTGTGTTCCTTTTACTTGTTTCCTGCCTGCTACTTTTCTTCATATTCCGGTGGATAGTTCGCAAGGTGCTTGGAGTTGTGCTTCGCCAGAATTATCGGCAGAAAGAAAAGTCTGATAAGCTTAAACATAATTAACCATTGAGCCCTCAGTGCGTATACGTAATATTAGTTAATGTGGTGAAATACAAAGTACCACGATATTTTAAATATAATTTAAATAAATATAATTAATAATTGAATAGCAATTTTGAAAAGCGCAGAAGCTAGCTTATTGCAGAAGCGCAGAAGTTTATTGTTTATTGTTATGGCAGTGAATAGCTTACTCTCAATTTGTCTCTGAATAGCTCTGTCTATCTCTCTCTCGCTCGCTCTCTTTCTCCCTCTTTATGTATCTCCCTCTCGCCCTGCCTCTCTTTCTCCCACCATCTACATTTGTGTATCTCTAGAGATATTTATTACACTCCCGCGGTCTCGCTCTCACTTTCTCTGTGCATCTCACTCGGCCTCCCGAGTGTTTACAGTAGTGCTATTGATTGGCCTTTAAGCCCAAACATTTCATCTGAGCAATGCAATATATCTGGATAACCAGGAAGAAGCGTGCTTTGATAAAACCATGACAAAATACCTAATAGAAATCACCAAGAATATAACTACACTGCAAGGAATTAACCAATGATGAATAAGAATAACCCTGTCTCCTCTACTGCGCTAAGTCTTAACCTTGAAAATTATATCATATATTGAGGTGCTATAGCAGGGATCAGCCTTAGCTCTAGAATCAGCTGACTAGCTATGCATTTAGTTTCCAATTCATTTCCTTATTGCAATGGACCCCATTATTTAATTTGAATTTAATCTGATACAGCAATTTGTATTTGGAATAAGCTCTCCCACTCTCTCTCTCTCAATAACTCAATATTTTTCGGTACGTCCATCTCTGTGTATTTCTACAGATATCTCTTTCTCTCTGCATCGCAGTGAAGGAGTCATTCCCGACCATATAGAATATATATATTTTTGTTCAGCAATAAAAGTCGAGTCGATTTAGCCATGCCCTTCTGTTCGTTTTTACTCAAGCTGCACTCTCAGCTCTGAAGCTACCTCTTTCTCTGTGGGTCTCTCCGCCTATCTCTAGAGCGAGCTCCTTCCCCCTTGCGCTCTCGCTCTTACTTCCTCTTTCCTCTTTACTCGGAGACTATTAATAGAGTCGCTACCATCGCGCTGCCTTTAGTGTTTGCCCGGCGTGCTCCCTGTTTACATCGGTAGTGATAGTGTCAGTGATAGTGATTACTCTTCGGTCGTAAAAGTATCACCTGACAATACATCTGGATAAGGAGGATGATGCCCAAATGAAGTTACCAATAGAATAACTCTACACTGCAAGGAGTTAAGCAACGACAACAAAGGATAACCATGAGTCCTCTATTGGGGTAAGTCTTAACCATGACTATTATATTATGTATAGAGATGCTATAGAGGGCATCCGACCTTGACTAGAATTATTTTATTTGTTTATTTACCTATTATTAAGTTAACAGCCTAACTTAATTATAATTATTCACGGATATTAATATCCTACCCTTGCAATAGTCTCAAACCTGGCTTTCACTTTGGCGCTACATTTTGCTACATTATTTAATAATCTGCAAGGGTATTAAGATAGAAGCTATATATATACACCCTACAAACCCTTTATAATATTGATCAGCATCAACAACTTGGTCAATCTAGCCGACTCACTTAGAAAAAATGTAAAAATTGATATAAAGTTGATTCATTTTAGAGGTGTAAGCTCACTATGCAATTTTATTAACCTTGTTCCATTTATGTTGAAATAATATTTACACCAGTGCGTATACGTAATTTTTGTTTGGGACGTATACAAATGCTATAATTAATATTCTTTCGTTTATGCTTTAAATATGGCATATGGCATACACTGATTTAAAAATTACGAGTTACTCTGACAAATAAGGGCCTATCTTATAAATGTGAAGTATTCTTCATTTTATTTTAAGGCGTAATGCCAGCTCTCGATACCCTTGCAAGAATATTTTAATGTTATTCAAAAGCCTGTAACACACTGAAGGAGTTATTTACGACCCCATAAGTCATATATTTTCTTGAGTAGCATCGACAGCCGAGTCGGCTTAGCCATGCTCGTCCACCTGTTTCAACTCAAACTACACTCTCAGGTCTGGAGCTATCTCTTTCTCTGTAGGCCTCTCCGCCTATCTCTAGAGCGATCTCTTTCTCCCTTGCGCTCTCGCTCTCACTTCCTCTTTTCTCTTTACTCGGAGACTCTTAATAGAGTCGCTACCATCGCGCTGCCTTTAGTCTTTGCCCTGCGTGCCCCCTGTTTACATCGATAGTGATAGTGCAGTGATAGTGATTACCTATTGGTCTCAAAAATATCTCCTGACCAATGCTATACATCTGGATAACGAGGATGATGCCATTAAACGCTCAAATGAAGTCACCAAGGACTCAGTCAACTCTACATTGCAAGATGTTAAGTGATGACGACAACGGATAACCATGCATCCTCTTTCGGGGTAAGTCTTAACCATGACTATTATATTATGTATACATTATGCTATAGGAGGGATCAGGCCTTGTCTAGAATAAGCTGTGCTTGATATGGGTTTATTTACCAGTTAATTCTCTTATTCCCATGCACACTATTTTTTTAATTTAAACTGATACTTCAATTTAATGAGATCAAGAAAATTATACTCAAAGTTAACAGCCCTACTTAATTATAGATTATTCACATATATTGATTTCTTACCCTCATGATAGTCTCAAAACTGAGCCTTACTTTGGCTCTAACTTTTGCTTCTTTATAAACCCTGGCAGGGTTTTTAAATTTCAGTCTGTGTCTTGCAATGCAGTGAAGCGTTTTCGGTTTAAAAATATTAATTTTTCGGCTTAGTTATGATTTTTGAAAAACATTGATTTACTTAAATAATTAATTAAATATTTATATGTTGTATGCTCGCCTTCGTGTGTTCTGAGTGGAATGTTTTTGGGTGTTTATGACTTGATTCAAAACAAGCTTCCCTCTATGGAGCTCCTCATTAAATAAATACAGATAACCAGAAAACAAGAGGCGACAAGACGACAAACAAAGATAATAAGAGAACGACAAAAGCTTTGCTGAAAAGCATGACTTGCCACAACACAGACATCTATTTAAGTTGATTGGTCATAAACGAGTAGAGATATGGGGGACCGCTGAAATTAATCGGTTGCTGTTTACAATGTGTCGTATAATTCCCAAACAGTCCGGAATATATTTCACAAAGTTAGAACATTTAAATTTAAAAGGGTATACAGATGTAATTCCCGTCTAATATGCTTATAAAACTGAATACTTTGTTGTTATGCCTAAGTATATAACATTAATATTTCTGGTAAACCAACCTATTACTTACATAATCTGGTATATATATATTTTAAAAAGCAAAACATATATTACCTACTTGAAAAATAATAACAAAAAGGGAAGCTAACTGCAGTAAATCAGAGTTTTTTAAATATCATAACTAAGCAAAAAATGCATTAATTTAAATTCGGAAACCTGTTATGTTTTATAGAGCTAAGAAATCTGCATACTGAGTTTTAAAATGTAAAATTTCTTGTCAAATTTTTACAATTTTAAATTTTAAAATTTATTTTTTTACCGGCAATGGCTAGATCGATTCAATCGGTGATGCTGATCAAGAATATATATGGTTTAGAATTTTTGGATTAGAATTCTTGATCAAAAGGGCTTATTGCAATATAATGCTTACAAACAATTTGCTTGCCATAAACAATTGCGATTTGCGATTAATGTGATTAGTGCCAGCAATGACCTGCAGTGTAGCCGTTACTGTGATGTCATGCACCTTACACAACCCGGCAATTAATGGAAGCAGCTACAATTCACAGACCTAGAACAACACACATCGCATTCGCTCAACAGGTTGCTCCCAGTCTCTCCCACAGCGATTATTTATAGAAGTGTCCGAGAGCGGATTCTCCATATATCTGGCACTTTTCGAGAACGATTTCGGTTCGTTTCGGATTCAATTCTCAGTGATTCGAGTGGCTCCGAGGCAGCGCGTGCCGAACGCGTATAGTTTTCCAAATTAGTTTTTGCATTATTTAATGGTTTATTTGTCGTAGCTAGCCGCAGCTTGCCGATTCTCTATACGAACGAGGTATTTTGAATTTCTATAATTGATTTGTCGGAGTCATCAAGGGGGAAAGTGCCAATTTCATGAACTGAAAGTTAACCTCCAATGTGACATTGACAGTGAAAAAGGTTGCACTTTAACCTTTGTATTATCTATCTATTTTGTTGTGAAAAGTGGGTGCCAATTATTTCTGGTTATTAACTCAGAAAATTATGAAATTCATAATTCAAATCATAAGAAAAACAAAATTCCATCTTGTTTAAAAATGCACTATTGACCGAGTAATAATTACTTTGTTATATTTCACAATTCAATACAATGTCTAAACAGGTTATCGCAGTAGACATAAGAGGCCTGTTACCTCACGACTTAAAGTTAATGCAACTAACTGTGGGTCATGAATACCCACACTTTAAACAAAATTAAAAACAATCTATACGAAACCTAACAACAGTTATCAGTATAACTTTATAGAAAACCTAACGTGTACCCCTTTGACTTGTCCACGTCCAAATCTCGCATTTAAATAGTTATTAATAAAAATACATAGGCAACGTGTTCTCTGTTTACCAGCCCACATTCAAACCTCCAAACAATGACTTTGACCAAGCAAACATTTTCGAAATTCATGCTTGTATGTATTTTGCAGATTAAGGGAATCTTATCAGTCTGTTATCACGCCCAACGACTGCGTATAAGATAGCTGCCGGCCGCCGGAGTCCCAGTCAGTTTTCCCCTGGACTTTAATGCGATCGGAGAAAATGATGGCGCATTCCCGGAGCACGTGGTTGGGCTGCAGTTTTGGCGGCCTTTTGGTGGCCCTCTTGGCCCTGCAGTCGATGCCCCAAGGCAGCGAGGGATCGAATATCCTGGGCGTCTTCACCAGTCACAGTCCCTCGCACTTCATCGTGCACATGTCCATCATGAAGTCTCTGGCAGAGAAGGGCCACAACATAACCGTCGTGTCCAGCATGTCGCCAAAGGTGACCCACAAGAGCATTAAGCACATCGTGATTCCCATGAGTGCCGAGGATGAGAAGATCCTGAACGAAGGCATGGCGGGGATGGTGAAGGAGAAGCCTTCGATTTGGACCACCATGAAGTCCATCTTCAGCTCGCTGTCCCTGCTAATTGACAAGCAGGTGGACGTGCTTGAGGATTCCCGCTTCCAGGAGCTCTACCTCAACAAGGGCAACAAGTTCGACGTGGTATTTGTCGGCTTCTTCTTCAACACCTACCAGGTGGCCCTAGGTGCTAGGTTCAACTGCCCCGTAATTGTTTCCTGGTCGGGCCCACCCATGATGATGGTTAACGAGGTGCTTGGCAACCCCGAGCTGTTCAGCGTACCCCAAATGCAAATTGCGGTGGCGCCAGGAAAAGCCATGAACTTCCAGCAAAGGGCCCAGAATTTCGTCAGCAGTCTTGCCTTCAATGGACTGAACGTCTACCTGAACACCAAATACCAAAAGTTCTACACGTAAGTACATCGTTATCGATATTTCTGATTAGCCATTATCAAGAACAAATACAACAAATTAGTTTCCTAAAGCAATTTATAAAATGTAAATAGTAATAATTTTCTTTACCTTGCAGTCGCCTTTGGGGCAAAGACAAGTCGATGCCCACCTTTGAGCAGGCAAAGAAGAACGTCTCCCTGGCCTTCTGTAATGGCCATGCCATCAGCGAAGGTCCCATCCGTCCGAATGTGCCGGCAATCATCGAGATTGGTGGCATTCAGGTGAAGAACAAGCCCGACCCACTGCCTGAGGACATCAAGGAGTTCCTCGATAACGCTAAGCATGGAGCAATTCTCTTCAGTTTGGGTTCCAATTTAAAGGCAGATCACTTTAAATCAGACGTGGTGACCAATATTTTCAAGGGCTTGAGCGGCCTGAAGCAGAAGGTGATCTGGAAGTGGGACGACCTCGACAATATCCCCGGCAAGGCATCGAATATACTTTACAAAAAGTGGCTGCCCCAGGACGATATCCTAGCGCATCCCAAGATAAAGTTGTTCATCACCCATGCCGGCAAGGGAGGAGTGGCCGAGGCCCAGTACCACGGAGTGCCCATGTTGGCCCTGCCCGTCTTTGCCGATCAGCCTGGAAACGCCGATAAGCTGGTGGAGAGTGGCTATGGTCTCCGACTGGAACTGAACTCCCTGGATGTCGCCGAGTTTAAGAAAGCCATCAAGGAGGTCATCGATAATCCTAAGTACGCCCAGAAGCTGAAGAGCTTCTCGCAGCTGTACCGCGACCGTCCCCTTACTGCCCAGGAGTCGGTGATCTACTGGACGGAGTACGTGATCCGTCACCATGGAGCTGCTCACATGCAGAGTCCTCTGGTGCAGATGAACTTCATTGCCAGCAATAATCTGGATATCTGCATTATCACTGCCCTGCTGCTCTATGTGATCTTCATCATCAACAAGATCTTTTGGAAGTTTGTATGGCGCAAGTTGTTTGGCAAATCGAACAAAGCTTCCCAGAAGAAAAAGGTGAAGAAGCAGTAGATTTTTTATAGACTAACGCGAATTATATTTAGAAACGAATTGATAATGTACTCAATAATGATAAATAAAATGACAAATAATAATGTACATGATCCGAAAAGAAAAAAAATGTTAAAGTGTAAATCGATCAATATTATAATTATTAATATAATTATTATCTTAAGTTTTGATGTTAAATGATTAGTCTTAGAAAAATTTGAAACACTGAGGGATCATTTAGGTTCCAGGGGAACTTATAACTTTCCACTTATAAAACGATCAAGGCTACTTCAAGGCTAAGCACTTATTTCCATTAAGCACCATTCATTTTGAGAGTTATAATCAATTTCGATTGAAATGGAGATATACTGATTTTTTCAAATTCATAAAACATTAAAGTTGTGTGAGTCTGAACTATTCGAAATAAATCGTAAGTTGTGCCCCTATGCGTATACGCAATTTTAGTTAAACGCTATGAAGGACATCTGCATCTCCATACTTAAATTCAATAAGAATTTATGTAATAGCATTTTTATCAACACAAATACACAACATATGCTTAAGTTCTTGAGTTTAACATTAAAAACTAAAAACGTTGTGGCCCGATGCGTATACGTAATATGAGTTAAATACTATGAAGGGCATCTGCGACTCCATACTTAAATTCAATAAGCATTTATGATTAGTAGCATTTTTTATCAACACAAATACACAACATATGCTAAAGTTCTTGAGTTTAAAACTAAACACTAAAAACGTTGTGCCCCCATGCGTATACGTAATATGAGTTAAATACTATGAAGGACATATGCCACTCCATACTTAAATTCAATAAGCATTTAGTAGTAGCATTTTTTATCAACACAAATACGCAATATATGCTAAAGTTCTTATGTTTAAAACAAAAAACTAAAAACGTTTTTAAAGTAAAATTGACTTTAAAAATGAATTTTCACCAGACTTAGCATATCTTACCACCGACGGTGTGTGTATTGGATAGACATAGCATATTAGCTTGAGACTATACATAAGTATTATGTATATCCATGATCGTTCCAATTCACCAACAGATGTCGCTAATAAAATTGTAGAAGCCTTAAAATTAAGAAAATATCATTAATCTAAAAAACCAAACGTAAACTCTAAGCCTTATTTTATTAATACGAAATTAATCTCGCTATTTAGGGACACAACTGATTTCTTTACAGGACAGTACTATTCCACCTTCAACACCGCATTCTCTTTATTTAAGGAGCATCGAGAGCCTTTGGTATCTTCTCCTTCTCTTCCTCGTCCTCCGCCTGGCTGGATACAAGGGTATCACCCGTGCTAATATCCTGCACCACGCGACACATCTCGCTGTTTAGCTCCTCGGGATCCTGCACCACGTCCCGGACACTGTACACCTCCTGCTGCAAGTTGGGAGCAAGCTTCCGTGCCGTGGCAAACTCACCCACACCAAGTTCGGCATGAATGGTGTCCATTAGATTGGCCAACAGAAGGCTTTCGTTGTGACTGAAGAGGTTGCTCTCGTTGCTGCCCTTCAGGATGCAGTTCCTCACCTCCTCGGCCTCGTAGCACATGCCCACCCGGTTGTGGTAATGGGTGGCGTCCATCTGCTTGGCTTTCGGCAGCGGAAACTCATAGTCCACCTGCTCGGTGATCAGGCGTGTGGGACACCAATAGTTGCTCATCTAAAGGGAGGCAAAAATTAAAGAGATTCATTAATGAAGTTTAATTTTTCAGACTCACCTTGATGCTCCCCCTCGTGCCCCGAATGACGGCCAAGTTGTCCAGCCTCTCCTCCGAGCTGACTTCGATTAAAGCCCGCTTGCTGCCACTAAAGCACATCTCAATATTGGCGGCCACGTCCACATTCTCCGAGTTGACACTGCCACTGACCTTAAGGCAGCGTGGCACCTCGCGGAATACCCAGAGTGCCAACTGCATTCCGTAGACCCCAAAGTCGCTGGTGACTCCGCCATAAAGGGCCAGCCTACTGCAGGAATAAGACCAGGAGATAGAACTCCTCACGATGATGCACTAAAGGAGAGCTTACCTGTCGGCAACGGGCAGCCCCAGGGTACAGTGGACTTCCTGAAGCTCACCAAGGCGGTTTCGCTGGATCTGATTCCGCAGGTATTGGTAGGCGGGCACGCATCTCGGCCACATGCCCTCCATGAGGAACAGTCGGCGTGCAGTTGCCTTATCCATTAGCCTGACTACCTGCTGCTCCGTCATGCAGATCGGTTTCTCGCACAGCACGTGCTTGTCGTGGTTGAGCATCAGGTGGCACAGCTCCGAGTGCTGGGGGTTCAGCGGGGAGATGTACACAACGTCTGAGCTTCAACAATTGGATTAGTAAGTTTGTATTACAAATTTAACAATGTGTTTTGGCATTTACACAAAAATTAATTTACAAAATGAACAATTTTAATTTTGAAAATATTACTCATCCGCAGTGTTAGCCAAGAAAGAACTACTACTAATTGTGAAGCAAATGCCAAACAAAACCTGCTTTATTTCCCGGCAGCTCACCAACATCCGGGCATTTGGCCAAATCCTCAAAGCTGGTGTACACATTCTTCACTTGGTGGCGGTCGGCGAAGGCCAGGGCGTGCGACCGGTAGGCGGCCACGCAGGACACGATGCGATGGTTTTGAGGCGGCAGGACACTCAGGGCTGCGGCAAAGTCGTCCGCCATCAGGCTAACGGGCGCAATGCCCCAGCGTAGCGTTGGTCCCTTGATACCCGGCCACTGGTCATCCTGCCCAGCATCTGTCAAGTCTCCACAAGATTGCACTGTAAAGCGATTGATGTGCAACTCACGGGAGCGGGATCGCCACATGTTCATGTCCACGACACTACTCCGACGGCCATCCGGTCTGCGCGATGAGCACGATGTGGCACGTCCGCATGGCAGTTGATCTAAGGGAAGTAGCAGGGCGGATAAATTGCAGTTAAAAATCAATTTATTATTTAATATTATCCCTTATTAAGCTAATGAAGCAAATCTACCTTTTCCATAGAAACGTTTTTCGAAGTGTACAACCGCCAGCAGCGATCGGTGGCAACTTTGTCGCGTAAAACCCATTTCATTCATACAATCGATCGGTTTTCCACGAACTGGCGAAATTGCGGGTGTTGGTTTTGGTTTGGGCCCCCCCGGCAGCCCGGCACAGCCCGTCCAGCCCCGACAACCGGTCCAGCCTTCAGCCTCCAGACTCCGGACCATCCGTGGACCATCTACGTCGAAACCGAGACGGCGGGCGCATTATGTGGCACTGTTTAGTGCGTCAGTTCCTCCATAATTAGTCATATTTGTTTAGCATCACAACTTGTGAATGACTCGCTGCCGTTCGGCGGGGCTCAGTCAGGTTTTAGCCGCCGTTTTGGCCGCTCTTTTTGCCGCTGCTGCAGCCAATGGTGTTGTGTGTGAGCTGGTGATGGCCTGGTCCTGGCCAAGTTGGCCAAGTTGGGAACTGCCTGGGCCGCGCACTTTGCGCTTCGTTCTGTCCGCATTCGAATTTCACTTTCTTTTTTAGAAACTAAGCAACGGACTGTTTGTGTATTTATCACCGTAACACCCGATGAAAGGGTAGCTCCACTTTAGCGATGTGCCAAGTGAACTGTTTTTTAATTTAATGTTCAATGTGAATTCAGTCATTTAAACTTTTTAGAGGTTAAGTTGAATATATCTGAAATTCGGAAGAATCTAACTATGCCTTCATAATGTAATAAATAATTCCCACACAAATGGAATCAAATTATAATTTACTATTTACCCTAAATTTAGGATTATATTGTTCCCATATTAGTAAGCTCTCGACTAAGATATTTTTATTTATTGATTTATATTTTTAAATGTAAAAGAGCATTCAACATTCACACTTTTCACTCGAGACCTGCCACCTTTCGCAGCTTATTTCACTTTTCAATAATTCGAGTGCGTGCAACAATGTCCGGCGGCGTGCGAGCGAGTGTGTGAGTTGCTCTGTGCGCAGTGCGTCTTAACAAAAAACAAAAAACACATATTGAAAAATTTGTTTATCTAATTAGCAATGCACCGGGCGACGTCTTTGCGGGCAGCGGCAGTGCTTTTCACCTGATTTGGCATGCACGGCAGGTGCTTTCAGGTGGCAACTGGCAACTGGCTAATGGGAACTGCCAAGTCGATGGCCGTAGAAATTGCCCTAACCCCAAATGCAAAACAATAAAAATATGTGCGAGGCTCCTTAATGGGCCTGCCAATGAACGAAAGTGTTCTTTGGGCGTGCAGACGGACCAAAAATAAATATATAGAAAAAAGAAAACCGAAACTGGGAAATTTTTTAACCAACTCTCGCCCAGTGCCGGAAGTGTCTCTGTATAAGTCAGTGCGAGTGTGTTGTGCGGGTGAAATTATGAGCAAGTGAAAGGTTGCCTAATTTCTGTCATTAAACTACTCGGGCACGAGCAGGAGCCAAGGCTGCACTCGTACAAATTAGTGCAAATTTCGTAGTAAACAAAGTAATTTTTCTGGGACTTTAAGATAATACATAATACAAGGTTTATTTTATGTTTACGTGCCAATTTGTAATCTTTTAGGTAAAGTATTTAGTGAATTCATTTAAAACTAAAAACATTTTATAATTTAAATCAATCGGATAAACTACTAAAACTTGCGATAACTTAGAATTTAGGATTTACTTGAAAGTAAAGGTTGATTGAAATAGAAAACATTCACCTATAAAGTTTGATATGATATTATTTTTAGTGTTTTACCAACTAGAGCTGGATTAGATAGGAGAAGATGGCAATGATGCCGGGGGCAGGAGGATCGCGACAAGAGCTGACAGCCGGAGCACACAAATTTGCCATGCGTGTGCCTCTTGATGACTCTTTCCAGAGAGCGACGACATGGCGGAGACGACATGTTCATTAAAGCCGGAGCGGCATCATCATCATCTGCAAGGCAAAAGCACCATCCGCCGGCTCCTCTGGCGCACCGACAAAGCAAATAAATACTAAAATTTGCATGCCTGCAACATAAATCGTCGCAAAATATTAAACAAGTCAGCAGCAACAGTTGAAATCAATAAATTTATTGATACAATTTACACGGCCCGAGTGGAGCACAGGCACAGCTACAACCATCAAGGCTTCAGCGGCAACGGCAACGGCAACGACGATATTGCTGGCAGCATGCAACATGCAACACGGCCACATGCAACACATGCGCTAATTAAGGGGGGTTCGAGTTCGCCGGCGGGGGTGCACTTGGTGTTCGGTGTTCGGAAAACGCGGCACTCGCCATTCGGCGATGGCCTTGCAACTGGCAAAGTGGCAGCAGAAACAAGTTAACGAGCCTGGCCAAGTGACCAACTGACTGAGGAAACTCACTCGATGATTTTCGCGGCAACAAATTATTGTTTTGGTGGGGGGTTTTCATGAGGGACACCGGTGTGATTTGCGATGATTTGGTCCTCACGCTGACTTGATTGCATCCCATAAAACTGATCGAAATGTATTAAATGATTTTCATGATGATTTACAAAGTAGTGTAATGATTTGTTTATGGTATCGATATAGTAACAAAAATGGAAGACATTTATGTGAATAACAAATAATTAGTAAGTAGATTAGTTTAAAATTAGGGTTTAATTTGATTTCTTTGAGTTAAGAGACATCATTTGATTCATTTTATTATTTATTCAATTGAAACAATAAGTGAATTTAAACTGGTGCTATACAATTAGCCGTCTGCCTATATTGCATATGTTTCTTTATTTGTTACAAACAGAAATCTTCCGAATTTGTAACACACTAGAAAGTGGAGTAATTGCTCATCATTTGACATTCTGTAAACATAAATATTTAAGTGCGTGTCGCATGGATATTTGCATGTTTTGCCATTCTAGGTTGTGAAAGTCATGCGTCAAGTTCGTTGCCAAAGTCTTTTGATTTGCCTTACGCTCGAAACTTTTGCAGCATTGCGCCTTAATTGACACCTTCAACGCTGTGAGAGAAAGGGGACACAAAGGGAGGCTCTGTGGCCTAACAACAACACCCAGACATCAGCATAATTTTTCGTGTTATTTTTTTTGTGTTGCCACTGCTTTTGAGGTACTTTTTGTTGGCCGCCTGACAAGTTTCGAATGCACATGTCCAACGGCTCACTCTCTCATCCCATCGCATCGCATCACATCTTCTCCTCAACTACTATACGCACACGCCCAGCAGCAATGGCAACACAGCAGAGCCAATTGACAGCCAGTCATGTCATGACTATTGCCAATTGTTTTTTGCTGTGCCCAAGGCTTTTAACATATTTTACGATTTGTTGACCGCTAGTAGAAATTTATTTTGCCAAAAGATTTTCGGTTTTTATGCAACCGGACAGATGATGGCCAAAAGCGAAAGCTATAATCACAGAGTAGAACAAGTGTGGAGATAAGTGAAACAAGTGACAAGTGTAAGATTTAAATATGAAGTTTTATGTGTGAAATAATTATTAATGTATTATGTATAAAACCACTGAGTTGGTGTTTTAGTTAGTTAACATGATTAAAGTATTGGAATAAATAATGTACTATGGAAATAATAATGATATAATGACGAATATTTAAAAATGACACAATCACAAACAAAAACATCAAAATATATACCCTTAAAATATTAAATCTCACCAAAAAAAAACTGCTTAAATACTTTATTATGCTAATTAACTATATGAACATAAATAATTTTACGATACTTGTCTGTAATTGTTGCCATTATTTTCATTATCAGGCTTAAAAGAGACTAATATTCTTGGCCAACAGCAGCAGCAGCAGCAGCAACATGTTGCAGGCGGTGAAAAGTGAGTCTGTCTCTGGACAAGAGCAGCAACACCAATGCCAGCAGGAGCAGAAGCGGCAGCAGCAGCAACAAAAAGCGAAAAGACGACCACTTTGGTGACGATGCTGCCGACGGCGAAGCCAGCTGTGACTGCGACGTATGTGCTTATTGATTCGCTTTGGCTTTTGCTTTTGGCTCTGGCTTCGGCTTTGGCTTTGGCTTTGGCCAAAAGCGACGGCAGCGGCCAAGACAAGTGCAGGCCTGGTTCGTTGTACCTGCAGTCGCAGTCGGCGTCTCAGTTGCTGCCACTGTCGCTGCCTCTGCCTCTGCCTCGGCTGCTTTTAACAGTTTCGAATTTGAGTTTTGGCCAAGACCACGCGAAATCAGTTAACAAACGGACGCGTTTTGAAACGGATGCACTGGCACTGCGAGCGGGAAACCTGAAGCCTCCGTCGTCGTTTTTCCTGGCCTGGCTCCTCCATAAAAACCGAAAGATCCCAAGATCCCGGCCAAGTCGAATCCGAAACCAAAGCCAAAACCAAACCCGAAGTCGGAGCCGTGCGAATGTCTGTCGGCCCGGAGAAGAAGAGGCTCGCAGAGCTGCTATCTTCATCGGTCGCGCTGGTCGTTTAAAAGTGAAATTTACTGAATGAAATGAAATGTCTTATGGCCAGCCTCGGACTCGCTGTCTGGCCGACTGTGTGCACAGTGCCTTTGCCCGTTGGCTTTGTGTTTGATTATTGATTTGTGACAATTGTCGGCAAGGAAATGACTGCAAATTAGTTGGCAAACATTCGACGCCTGGAAAACCCCGGATTTAAAAACGCCTACAAATTATTAACGCAAGTTATTTGCCAATTCGTGGAAATATCTCTCTTCCTGTGCGAGTGTCATTGAATGGTAAGCCAACAGGCTGGAAACTAAGGTGATGTAAGATCCTGCCTACATGGTGTAAGCCTATGAAAGTGCAAGAATAAAAATGCTAAGCATGTTTATTAAGCATGAAAGAAATATATAATAATTTTGGGGGAAAATAAACAAATATTTAGTACTTTCAAGAGAAGATGAAACTATGGCTTACCATGTATCTAAGCTAGTGAAAGTGAAAGAACCAATTCGCTGTTATCTAAATTTAAGTAAGCTTTTTAAGGGACCTTCACAGCAGGACGTTTTTTATAAATTTGTTAGATGTTTTATTGTATAATTGTTTAGTAATTCATTTTAATTGTAAGCAATCCACAAGGATCGTAAAATCATAAAGTCACAGGCGGGCGACATGATCGTATGTTTGACTAAGTTAAACACTTGTAAGCCTACGTGTGATCAGTAGAAATCATGTCTGATTATTCACAACGATTTGTGTTTATTTCTGTTGAAGTTGATCGCTGACATCGTGTATGATCAGCGAAGATCGTGTACGATGCCCATAAAGTGCCTGCTAAGTTTCAGATGCAGTTTAGCATTTACGAATAAGTGAGTGTAAATAGCGAGGTTTGTTTAAAAGCATTTACATAATATATTGGATAGATAAATAACAGAAATCAGTTACAGAAAAGTAACAATCGGATTTAAAGATCCTACTGAAGACAGGAGGAAATTAACACTTACGCTATACTTTGTAATAACTTTAAAGCCTTAATTATTTGCAAAGTCTTTAAGTGTGTATAATATGTAACCCCAATAATACAATTTATTACTACTCAGCTCTTAAGGAGAAGCTCTTAGTTACATTTCGCTTGCAGTTTGCAACACTTGATCCGTTTGAACATTACTTGGTCGCTACTTAAACGCATTTACCATCAATCAACTCTCGGTTTTCAATGGTATAATACACGAGTGCGGATGTTGCTCATAAATTCCACCTTTCTTCGCCGAGCGAAATCGAATGTTGCGCCTCTTTTACGATCCTGCAAACTTTGCGCAAAGAATTAAGACGCGACGCAGCTTATTCGGTGGAAAAGCAGACAAACAAACGGGCATCACTCATACGCCGCGTGGACAGAATGAGGGGAGAAAGGGCAGACAGTTGATTTTCCCGGCACTCCCGGGGCCACTCTGCGCATTTATCTTTCACTTAAAGTGAAGATGACATTCTTTAAATGAAATTAACTGCCGGCAACAAAAAGCTGACGCTATTGCCGATGCTGCCGTAGTGCTGATGCATCCGACGATGTTGCTGAGGTTGCAGCTAATGTTGCTGCCGCAGATGCTGCTGCTTCTGTGGCAGCTGCTTTGGCTGCAATTAGTATTTGTCTTTGGCTAATACGCTGCCATGTTGGTATGCATCTCTGTGCGCCAGTTTCATGTTGCCCCCGTGCTGCCCCTGTGCTGCTGCAGGTTGCTGGTTTATGTTGCTGCTCGCCGTTGCTATCTTTTACTTAACGCATAAAAAGTGTCGCGCACCTGAATGGCTATTTGGTCTCTGCTTCGGTTGTTTGTCTATTTATTGGTCTGTTTGCTTGCTCATCGGCTTTTTGTGACTGCCTTTTTTACACTCATTGGCTTAGCCGTCCACTTAACAGCTGTCGCATCGAGTGCATCTCTCACTCCATCTCCATCGCCATCGCTCCTCCGAATCTCAATGGCTCAGATCTCCAGTGGTGCCTTTTGGGTTTACTATAAGTGACTGATCGCCGGCTTTTAAGAGACGCCGATCGAAAGTGCCGGGAATGCATTTATGATACGGGGCATCAAGTTGATGTGTTCACATCAATGTTTTCACATTGTGTGGGTTGTTCCATCAACTGAATTAATCGAGGTTAAAGATCTTTCAATTGCCTGAAAGTTTGGCAATTATTTAAAGTATATTTATTATAGTTAAGATATATTTTGTAAGGAAATCAAACTTATTTTAAGGAGCAACTCTAAGCCTTTTTAAAATTAAGAAAAAAGCCCAAAAAGCAAACTTTACATAAACCCCCAAAAAAAGAATCTTTAAATACCATTTCCGTAGATTCCTGCTCTATAATTAAATAAGCAGCTGAAAAAAGCTAATGCCAATGATTGCATAAATTGCATATTATTAGCATATCAGATAATCGCATAATATTTCGCGACAACACACATTTCTCTTGTCATGTAAACACAATAAACTTAAACAACACTGAAATTATGCGTAATTAAACGCATTACAAAGTGACACGGATTGGCTTATGCAAATGTGCGGTGTAACACTATAAAAACAATTAAATAACTCAAGCAAAACGAGATCGAGATCGTGAAAACAAGTTAGGCCTACCGCGTTTAATTGACGACAATTTCTGATGATAGAGGAACTCTCTAGTGACCACTGGAAATATTTGGGGTACGTCATAAGAAAATACAAAGAAAATCTGTTTGTTTTGACGGGACCAAATTATATTCAATTGCAAGGCCATCACTCCGCCCCATTTTCTTGGCCGTCGGCGAATTTTATTTGATTTTAATTGCCGCCATAGCAAGATGTTTGCCATTTAATGGCTTTATTTATGCGTGTAGTTAATCAAGTTAATTTTTTCGATTGCCGCCGACCGAGTCGCAGCAGCAGCAACAACAGCGAAAAGCGTGGCAGCACGCCGGCAACAACCAACTGGCCGGACAGAGCTGCTGCAAAATAAATGCAAATTTTCTTTTATGACCAAAAAGCACAAGTTTCACTTTCGATGGGAACGGAACGCGCCAGGCCGAAAAATATATTCCATAAAGAAACAAAAGGCAAAAAAACAGAGACAAAGATGACATGCAACTTGGGCACAAGAGATGATGATAAGAAGCCCCCAGGACAATCGAAGGCAAAGGGAACTGCTACGCGAAGAAAGCCCAAAAGAAAGACCGCCGCCCACCCAGGTCGTGCGAGTCTTCCAATGGCTCTCCGTCTGCGTGTCCAGGAAATCTTCGGTCCGGTCACGCTGCCCGTCTGCCGGTTTGCCATAAATTATGAATTAATCGTATCAATCTCTTCGATCCTGGCGGTTGTAGCTGAAAGGGTTGCGGATGAAGGGCCTTAAATGGTCATTTTACATTAATATGGGAACTAAAATTGTGTTGAGACTGTTAAAATCTTTTAAGTTCCTTAAAGATTGTCAAAAGGTAATTATATTTCCTTTATTACACTTAAACTGTCATGGAATTTTTTTGAGGAAATTATATTACATTTACTTACACTTAAACTGTCATGCAAAAATTTCGAGTTCGTGTCTTAAGTCTTTCGTTTTTATACCTCTGTAAATAGTATTTCACAGTGAAGAAGCCATTTCCGACCCTATAAATCATATATATTATTGATCAGCATCAACAGCCGAGTCGATCTAGCCATGTCTGGTTAAAAAATAATTTTTCGAAATTTTTTCAATTTTTTGAAAATTTGATAAGGGGTTACATCGTTAAAATGTTAAAAAATTGACAAAAAATTTTATTTTTTAAATTTAAAAACTAAGCATGCAGATTTGTTAATCGTATAAAAACTAGCACAGAAACACTTTCCGAATTGAAATTAATGGATTTTTAGCTTAGTTATGATAATTTAGAAGCTTTGATTTACCCAAAAAATTAGCATATAATAATATCGATTTAATATAATATATATAATGAACCTTAATGGCAATATTTCATAAACGGATCTCCCTAAAATGTATAATCGCTTCAAATATCAATTTGCCAAAATACCCTGTTAAAATCCGCTTTGGAAAATTAATTCAATATTTAATATATTTTTCCATTAACAAATCGCGCCAAGTGAAAGGTTAATTTTCTTTGCTCTTTAGTTAATATTAATCAGACATTCCATTTTATGATCACAACTTAAAGGCTACCTGAATTGAAAAATGCAGGCATGCCGGCTGCAAATTAAGTTCCCAGCAATCTGGATAACAACCTGTTAAGTGACTCCAGTGTGCGCGAGTAGTAACAACCGGCAAACTTCCTCATTGCCGGACGTTATTCAATAGTTAAGAATCGATTGCGGTGGAAAATTTGTGGAAATTGCAGAGATCAAGTTCGGCGAACACAATCGATATCGATGTGCATATTAAATCATCAGCGAGTCATAACCGAAACTCAACAATTTAACAAAATTCCAGATAAGACGAGAAAAACCGACCGGACCGATCAACGAACCGCAGCCACGATGATTAGTGAACGCCACAAGAGCCGCGATTTGGTTACGATACTTGGTCTGCTCTGTCTCCTCCTGCACCACGGTGTCGCCTCTGGCCATGTGATCGAGGTCTTGGCTCAATCAACAACCGCATCGGCGGCGGCTCAGACGGATACGGTGCCGGTGACCAACACGGTGACGGAGACGAAGACAAATGCCAGTCAGGATGAGGTTGCTCCGACGCCCGGTGCGACAACAGGTGAGCGAACAACAACCGCAGCGAAATGAAAAATATGAAAGATTTGCACTTTGATTTTGTTTCGCCAACATAATTGGGTGCTTGGCCAGCGGGAAGAGTGGAGTGTGCGGATGAGCTGGGCGCTGGGGACTGGGGACTGGAGACTGTGGACTGGGGACTGGGAGTGGGCACTATTTTAATGGCCAGCATTAGGAGATCAAACAATTTTGAACGCAATCATGCGAGGCATTTTAATGTGAATGAAAGTGAAAATCGTCTGGCAACATTGTTTCGTGGTCGCAGGCAATTATGCAAGGATAAATGGGATACAGATGCATGTACTCGATTGCCTGGGATGGGATTGGTGTGGAGTGCCGCAAAGAGGAGTGGAGTGGAGTGGAGTGCGATTCAGTAAAGTGGATTCCGACTACCCGAGTGTAGGCAGCGCGCCCACCCATCAAGAAACTGAAAGAAAGGGCTAACCGAATAGCTGAATGCTCTGTATAAAATTCGAAAATAGTTTATTATAAATCTTTATTTATTTTATAAAAAGTTTTAATCTTATTAAATACCGACTTAGTTCAGGATTAATAAGCTTTTATTTAAGCAGTAATAGATACTTAATTATTAAAAGTCTTTTCATATTTCAAGATTATTCAATTAATAATCATTCAATAACTTTTCTTCTGAAGCAAATATCAATCTTAGGACATGGGAACAAAAATATCTGCCATAAAAATAACTACACATAGTTCACACATTTTTTATAAAGAGTTTAAACTGTTTCGTTGAGGGAATTGTAAACCAATTTCAAGAAAGAGATCAAGATGCATGAGTGGCCATTTCCGCTTAGGCCAACTGCATGTCCTCACGTCGAAGAGCTATGAAGTCTGAGAGCTGGGAGCTGGGAGCTTATAGCTCCGCATGTTTTTGCAACCGCTCAAATGGAAAGCGATTTGTCTGGTTTTAGCTAATAATTTATCAGGCCTCCGCATTCACAGTCGTCGCCTTCGCCTGTGCCTGCTCCTGCGCCTTCGACTTCGCCTTCGCCACCTCAGCCACTTATTTTGCCCAGTTCGTTGATCAGTCAATCAAGCGGAGTGGAGTCGAGTCCAAGTCAAAGCCCAAGTGGGTCCAGCTTTGTGTCTGGTTGTCTGTCTGTTTGCCGTGCTGATTGCCGTGGTCATGGCCCCCACTGATCAACGCCTGCCGACACGTCGGAGGAGCCAGAAAGTGTCGACTGCTGCCAGGTGGGCGTTGGGTTCACGTTCACGGGGCTCCTTTTGGCGGCTTGGCCTCTGACATCGGCTTAATTAGCAGCGAAGCCACATGGCGAGGAGCTAAGCGGCTCATCGAATCCCAGTCGGGGGGTTCAATGGAGTGCAACATGCAATCTTGCATACTGTCTGCGGGCATTAAAATCAATTTATGCAAAAATGTATTCGAAATCGATTGAAGTCCGCTAGCTAGCCACAAATAGGGGGGAGTTTGATGAGTTTGGCATTAAAATGCTATAGTGAAGTATCGTCTTAATGGAGGTGTGTTTCATAGACCTAATTTGAGAGTCTCTTGATTAGTGAAGTTTCAATATAAAATTATAAAATGATAAGACTTTCTATAGTGAGTAGGGATAGCAGAAAAAAAATATATATATTCTGTATGTATATCTGACGTGAAGACCGAGGTATAAATCAAACTTTAATTGTGCTATATGCCCGATAAATCGCTTCTTGATATATCAATTATCTCGATATAGTTTTATTTGGGCTAGAGTATGAAGAAATATAACAAATAATGATCATATTCATTTCAACTCTTGTAAGTTCAAGTCTCTTCTCTATAAATGTGCATTAAAAAATATTAGTTAAGCATTGCATTGCTTGGAACTCTTTAAGCTCCTCTCTCTTTCGCCTTGAACAACCAGGATGCCAGCCGGTACAAGTGACGGGACAAAAACATTTGTTAACACTTTAACGAGTTATGATTTGGCCAGACTCCAGCCGTAGCTCCTAGCTCACAACTCCTGACTCCCAACCGCTTCCCCAGCCGCAGCTCAGATGCCTGCCGGCCATTTGGGGGGCAATTAAAGTTGCACTTGTAAAAGTAAATTGATACGGCACTCAATCATTTGCCTCCGCATCCTACCCTCTATCTTCCACAGCCCCGCGACTAGATCCCAACAACAACAACGAGTGGCGTCCCCTTGGTCACGGGGATCCCCTGCAGAAGGACCCCACCTACGACTACAGCCCTCCGGCCCTGGATCGAGTGCGCTACTGGGCGGAGAACAACAGCACGGGCCAGAGTAATCCTGAGGCCAGGAAGAAGGAGCTGCCACCCGAGGTGCTACGCAACAAGACCAAGAGCGAGGTGCTGCTGCTGGGTGTGGCCAGCGAACGGGTGAGGGTGCCGCATTCACATTCCTATCCGCCGGTTGGACTGGGACAGAGTCACCACCAGCAATACAAGCACCAGCACCAGCACCAGCATCAGCATCAGGAGCAACAGCAAGCTAAATATGCGGCCATCAGGAGGAGCTACTATGCGCCAACGCAACAGCAACACAGTGCACAGATGTTGCATCAGGCTCAGCATATTCAGCACCATTCCCCGATCCCGCAGCAGGCACAGCATATGCTCCACACCCACCTGATGCCACCGCCCATGATGATGGTGAAATCGAGCGGCCCCTCCGTGCCGCATCTGGAGTACAGACACAGTATGATGGCCACAGGAGCACCCACATCTTACATGAGCCTCAGCCATACGATGAGCTCGCCGGCGCCCAAGCCGGCCATGACCTCTTCGGTGATTTATCACCAACCCGCCATGGGTCACTACTCCACCGCATCCTCCTCAGCATCATCGCCAACGCCCTGGCTAAACAGCATGTCCAGCATGCCGCCACATCGGTTTAGCTACTCAGACCCACATCACCAGGAATCCATGCATGCCTTCAGCTTCTCGAGGCCCCATCCACCGCAGCAGGTTTCTTACTCCCCCAACTCCCTGCCAGGACATCTGGGCGGATCAAAGGCGGGTCTGCGAAAGCCCTGGCTGCATGAACTGCTCCAAAAAGAGGTGGTGATGAACAAGCCGAAGGTGAAGCCCACGATGCCTGCTACCAAGTACCTTATGGGCACCAGTAAGCCTCATCATACGTTGCCGCCAGCTGCCTTTGGAATCAGCTCCACCCGGCCTCCGTTCACCTATGCTCCCGTGACTTTTGTGCCTGGACCGCCCACCATAGCAGCGCCCACGGTGGCCACCAGACAGGAGGCACAGCAGGAGATCTACATCACACCCACGCCGCAGACAAGTAGCTCTGGCTTCAGACCCATGCTGGTGACCAGCTCGACTACTACGTCCACTACATCGACTCCTTTGCCAATATATCAGCGGACCAGCCCCAGTCCCAGCACAACGAGCAACCGATTGCTGATCCCCCAGACGAGTAATCTGGCCCAGCGACCCACAGTGGCTCCAGCGCCAAGTGAACCCACCACCGATTCGCTTTTCTCCCATTATAAGCAGCCGCCGAAGCCCCTACTGGGACCCATGTACCTCATCATCGAGGGTCACTCCAAGGTGAAGACCTATGGCCAGAACGAATTGGATCCACATAGTCCGAAGATAGTGCCGGTTATCTCCAAGCGGGAGCCAGTGGTCAGAATAGCCGATCCCAACGAGAAGAGGGGAACGGTTGAGTCCTATCAGGTCAAGCACTTGCACACCAAAACCACGCCCATGACGACAACGACGACTACCACCACAAGGAAACCGACAACCAAGAAGCCTTTGTCAACGCCAGCTCCCTTAGATCGAGGTCCTGTTTTTGCCCCTACCAAGGCTCCAGAATCTACTAAGGCTCCTGCGCCAACATCTCCTAGAGCTCCCGTTATCAGTACCACATCAAAACCCACTGCAGCTCCTGCTACTCCTCCGGTCAGCAGTGCTGCTCCCTTGATCAAACCAGAAGCTAGGCCAGAACCTACCAGTGAAGTCAGTGATCTGTTGAGCTTACTGGACAATATGTTTGCCGATGCCCACGAAATCGCTGCTTCCACAGACCCATCCGTGCTGGTACATCCCACCACGAGCACCGTCCTCAAGCCAGTTAGTACCAAGTTGTTGCTCCAGCAACCGGAACCGAGGATTGGCAGCAAGGCGGGGAGCATAGAGAGTCTACTCGAAGACGCCCCAGAGGATGATGGAGCTGGTAAAGATCCAGGGTCGCAGATTTCCACTGAGACACCACCGCGAGCAACGCGTCAGGTATTTGACTATGATCAATTACCAGAGTCACGGATCAAAGACGGGGTCACCGCCAGCGATGTTATGGAGTACAATGATGACGAGGAGCTGGGCTACGAAGGGGAAAATGATGAGACGGCCACCGATGGACAGGTGGAAGACCAGGAAGAGCAGGAGGAGGAGGACGAGGACGAGGAGGAGGAGGAGGGAGATCCCGAACACAACTTACTCAAACGCATCGATCAGTTCGTGGACGATGTGGACGACGGCGATGATGATCTGGGGGATCTGATCGAGGGCCTGGACGACAGCGAGGGGATCGAGGAGCGGCGACAGCAGCATTAGCCCCAGCTAAGCCTTTTTCTAAAACTGCGCTCTATACCAAATCTATCATCAGAAAGTCTTTCTCACGCCTAATACATACGTTCTTGTACATAAGTCAGCTTTAATTGAATCTGTATTTATTCGTTGTTAGTTCTTAGAGGCCCTGCTGGCGTCACAATGTGACCACGTTCCAACCCACACCCAATGCAATTCGAGCAAAGAGTTTTCGTTGTGTAATTAAGCCTTAAATTATGAAAATTTTCTTACGTTTTGATTAGTTTTTAAGTCTATAATAAATGCGAAAATTTTAAAAAATCCTCATTCAGCGCCACCTATGCATTTAAGCTTATTAAAGAAGCGCCATCTGTCGGTTGAGAGGAAAAGCTTGCTTTTAGCTTTCGAAAAAACATCGAAGCCTAAATTTGTTAAAAATTAAAACAAAAAAAAATCATTGTTTTATTCAGAAATTTAGTGAGGGACTTATTACCTTATAAAAACTATCACCGAATAGAAATCAGTGCTTTTTAATATAGTTATAGTTTTTTTTGTTTAACTTAGGTTTGTTCCAAAAATATGTATAAATTATTAAATCGTAAAATATCGATTTAAGGAATAGGAATAATTTAAGTCCTCTCGATGGCATACCCAATATTTTCATGCATCTGAAGACTCTATTTGTATACACTTGCAGAGGGTATTTTAATTATTATCAGTGAAGTAGTCATTTCTGACCATATAAAGCATATATATTCTTGATCAGAATCGACAGCCGAATCGACCTGGCTGTGTTCGACTAAAATTTATTTTTTTCAGAATTTTCGAATTTTTCAAAAAAAGATAAGGGGTTACATCATTAAAATTTTCAAAAATCTGTAAAATTCTTAATTTTTTAAAATTTTAAGCTGAGTATGCAGATTTATTAACCTAATAAAACCTAGTATGGGAAAGCTTTCCGAATGAAAATTAAGGCCTTTTTGACATAGTTATGAATTTTTTAATTTTACTTTTTAGAATTATAAATATTTAAATTTTAATACCTATTTAAGGGGACTATAACTTCAGTCAAAAGCTTAAAACTTAGTGAAGTAGTCATTTCCGACCCTATAAATTATACATATTCGTGATCAGCATCGACAGCCAAATCGATCTGGCTATTTCCGGCTAAAATTAATTTTTTTCAGAATTTTCCAAATTTTCAAAAAAAGATAAGGGGTTACATCGTTAAAATTGTCAAAAATTGAAAAAAATTTAAATTTTAGAAAATATTAAATTTAATATGCAAATTTATTAAGGATCAAAAAACTAACACAGAACAGTTTTCCAAATTGAAATTAAACCTTTTTTGACATAGTTATGATTTTTTCAAACTTTGATTTGTCCAAAAAATATCATACAAAAATATGTACTTAATTTAAACTAATATCTAATGTTTTACATTTGCCCATCTTTGCCAAAAAATGAATATTCACTAACGTAAGTATTTAAGATTTATTGAAATTATTTATTTAATAGCATTTTGTCTTGTTTGATATGTAATAATTATTATATAAAATATATAAACAAATTATCAAATTCTTACTCCTAAATTAAATTAATATTATATATACATATATATATATAATTTTAAATTACCCGCTCAAAAAAGCTTATTTCCAAATTTATCGATACTTTTTCCGCACGCTAACGATAACGATAACAAGGCCCCGCATTGTTTATTTCCAATTGGATTTTCCAAGCGCCAGTTCCAAACTCGCCGTCGAATCGGACGGTTTCCAGTGCGTGACACCGAAACCATTCTAGTTAGACGTACCGTGAAAATTTGCAAATTGAATTAAATTGTGTGTGCTTTTTTGCACATAATAGTGCATAATTAACCGAAAGCAACAACATCGGCAAACGCCTCAAGTTCACACAGCTCAGGTGCGAAAAATGATCAAGTGCGACAGCGTTTTTTCGGTGTTTTTTATTGTTTACGATCTCGAGATTCTCGTTGTGTGCTTCTCTCTACCTCCCTATTCAACTTTCGCTTTTGTTTGGAGTAATGAACTTGAGTGAACGCAGAGGAAGAGCTTGAAATGCAGTTGGACAGAGCGGAAATGTGTTTACCAGAAAAAAGAAACAAAAATAACAACAAGTGAAATAAGAAGCACGTGCGGTTAGCGTCCAATTTAAGTGACTCAATGTATTTGTACGATAAGAGCAACAACAGCAGCTGAGCTGATAAACAGAAAGAACAACAAACCGTATATAATGCGATGGAGGAGAGTGTATTCATAAATTAGTGAAACTATCTCCGCTCCTGTGCGCTGTGACTTGATGATAATGTCTATAGCTGAATGTCTGTGCATATATTTGCCCAGAGACTATATAACCTTGATCCGGGCATTGCGTCGCGGCCTGAGGAAATCAGAAACATTTCCGAAATGTGGCGTCGCCGCGCCGCCAAACAGTAAAAAACCAAAACTAAAATAAAAACCAAACAAACTTTTATGCCAATAAACCGGTTCATGCTAAAATCCAAACAGAGAATGCCTCTCCTTCTGATCAGAGATCAAAAGGCCAAATAGAGAAAGAGAGATCGAGAGAGAGAGCACCCAGTGTGAACTGGTTGGGAAAACGAATTCCATTGCAATTAGAAAACGCCAGCTGAACGATTTGTTCTGCCTTTTTATCAGTCTCAGCGACGCCCGGCAAATGTCAGACTCCGACTGATAACGCCATTGTTTTTTTTTTTCGTCTGATTGGAAGCATAGACCCGGCAAATTTAGTTTATTTTTCTCTCGATATTTTTGTTCTGCCGGGGTGATATATTTTATTTATATATGTTATTAATAATAAATAAAAATTAATAAATAAATAATAAATTATTAGTGAGATGAAAGTATAGTGTTCAATTAAAGTGATTTTTTTTTTAATATAAACACTATTAAAGCATTCAAAAATAATCTAAAAAAAATATTCCAAAATAAATAAAAATCGGTTCTTAATATAATTGAATATATACCATAATATTATATTGTTTATGGGATAACATTATACCATAATTATATATTTTTATGTGATAAACTCAAACTAAATCATCAAGTCTTCATTCAAATTTAAAGATCTTGTATACAAAATTCTGAAATAAATATGTGTGTATCTTCTGAGGGTCATGCCAATTAACTTACAAAGTTTCAAAAGAGATGTACGATTTTTAAGGGCATTAGTATATTTTTGAATTTACCATAAATAGATCAGCCTACATTGTATATAGTGTGTATTTTCGACCTTTAGAATTTGGACCGTATTTTGTCTGCACCCGGATTACATTGTAAGGGGGCAAGGGAATTATGATTAGGAACGGCCCAGCCCCGCCAGACATGTCTACCCGGCAACGTGATAAGAGCCCGGCCGGCTTATGCAATCCCGTAGAGTTTGTGAACCGCTGCATTGATAACCTTTATCAATCGGGAGAAGGCAGCCTGCTCAAGCTCCGAGTCAAGTTACTGACCTACTTTTATCGCTGCTGCGAAGAGTTCTTCTTACCATTTATGGCGGCAACCGGTTTAGGCAATAATTACTCGAACCGATCGAGTAAAAATGCTCCCCACTTAACTGTCTGGAATATTTGTATAATGTTAAGGTCGCCTAGGCTTTTAAATTATATGCCGGTAATGCATTAAATATAAATCAACAGTAAGCTCTGACTAAACAAACTTCAGATGGCTAATTGTAAAAAATAATTTAAAAAAAGATAAGTGCATCGGTCCGCCCCCACCGAAAACGTTTTAAATATAAACCAAAAGTTCAACAAACTAATCGTCAAACCGCAGCGGCAATTCAATTCAGGTTCGGTTCCCTTTACCACATGCGGGTTACATGTGCTGGCACTTACCCATGCCATACAGCCATGGTCAAAATAATAGATCCATAAAGGTATTAATCAAAAATACGAGAGTGAAACCTATAAAAATCAGCTATTAATTTGTTTTACTTGAAGCAGTTACTGCATGAAATATTAGGATTTTCTATAAAAGTACCGAAAATTTCAATTCATCTTAGAAATTGTAATTTTATATTGTGATTTTTATGATATCTTTTTATCTGATATCAAGAAGAATTCCTTCCCTTTCATGGATATTTGTCTTCAAATAAGAATCAAGTGTACTATGGACTTGGCCTCCAAGTGATTTTAAGAATATGTGTTATATATAATTCTATATGCATGTTTTACTGTATCTGGCGAAGTGCCTGCATTTAGTTCTGGAAATGGAGGCTCTTTCTCCCTCAAGCCTTAATTACTCATCATTCCGGTGATGAGGCGTGACGAGGCTTCAATTCGAGATCTTGATGGCGTTGCGTCACGGTGACTCGACTTAAATCATTCTGCATTATATATTCTTCCACATAAAATCGGAGTACAAGTCGTTCTTGCACTTGTGTCAGTGCAATGTACTGGAAGATTGTGTACAAGTTAGTTGTCGTGAACAGAATACCAAGTACACAATGCGTGAAAATATTCCACAAAATATTCTGATTACAGAAAATCTGTAAGGGGAAAATACCCAATCAATTGTGTGACAAAAACCATATTGAAAGAATGTTAATTCTTAAACTAAGGAGACCCGGAAAGTCGGTTTACAAAGGCACTTTAACCTTATTTTCCATATTTGTTTATAAGCATGCGATAAGCAGCGATAGTAATCGAACTTTGATGTCAAATAAACAAGTTATCAACAAACTACTCGTATAAAACTATTATGAAATAAAATAGGAATCAAATTGGTTTCTTCATATGACGTAGATATGGTTACTCAAGAATTTATTCACACAGATAACCCACAGATTTCGTCATTGAAATTATATTTGCGTTTGCTAAAGTCTACATTTAAAATAATTGCAGCAACAGCAATTTTCTAATCGTTTGACATAAACAACATTAAGCTAAACAAAACAGAAAGCTACCTTCTGAAATCCTTGTATACCCTTGGATTTTGGATAATTCAAAGTTCAAAAAACCATAACTAATTCAAAATAGCTTTAATTTCGATTTGGAAAAATGTTCTGTGTTAGTTTTTAGAATCTTAATAAATCTGCATACCCCATTTAAAATTTAGAAAAAATTAAAATTTTTGCCAATTTTTTGAAATTTTAACGATGTAACCCCTTATCTTTTTTTGAAAAAATTTCAAAAATTTCAAAAATTTTGTTTTTAACCAGACATAGCTGGATCGAACCGTCTGTTAATGCTGATCAAGAATATATATAATTTATAAGGTCGGAAATGACTCTTTCACTAATTAAAATTGCAATACCCTCCTCTGCAGGGGTAGAGAAATAGGGGCTTCAGGTGTAGGATAATATTAAATTTTGAATAGTGGATTAAATGGAATAAAATCTGGAATTCCCGACGAAGCTTATGCCCTTGCTTGATCGTTTTGTTGACATGCGATCTTGACTCGCACTGCGGCAGCTAATGCCAAGTACGATCGTAGCAACTTGGCAACCAGTTTTACATGATCCAAGTGAGAAGCTGTTGGCTTGACCTAACCACATTATCATTAGCTCGGTTTGAATGCCTGTACGAATCGGTATCTGATTACCTAATCAGCAATCTCATTGCCCGTTGAACTTTGACCACAATAACCCCGGAAACTGCGTGCTGCTGGACCCATCATTTCACAAGTACAGTGGGGCTACACACTATTCAATTTATATTTATATTAGAGCGATTATTAAATACATCGTGTCTATAGTTTGGTGTTCCACTTCAGTTATTTTTAATGAGTATTTAGACCTTATGTCATATTTTAAATAATTAAATCTTGCCTTTTAATTTAATCACAGAAGTGGTATATATTTGCCCAAGTTATCTCTTTATTTTATTTACATTTACTTCTTATCGGAGTTGTATATTTTTCAACGGATTAACAGCTCCCGTAGAGCTTTGACTGATTATTTCCACCTTAATTACAATCTGAGTTATTTCTGGGTCAATTAGGGAGTACTTCAAATCTTATCTTATCGTCCACATGCATATTCAATGGCAAAAAATAGGGACGGATAAGATTGGGTCATTACTAAAGAATAATTACCAATAATTAAAAATTTCTTTGTGGTGCAGAACTCCTAGAACTCCTAGGAAACCATGACAACAAATAAGGATCCCCAAGATAAGGGCTCCGCAAAAGCGGAGCCGGTGAAAAATGGCACATCTGGCGGAGTGGGAATCATGAAGCGCCTGAGAAGATCAGCATCGGCCACAGAACACAATCTAAGCAGCCTTAGAAACCGCAAGTCCACCCAGAACCTGTTCGATCAGCATGGCAATCCCATTGATCTGCGGCAGTATCGTAAGGTTTTGGATAAGGATGAGAATGGCAATGGAATGAACGGGTCAGAAAAGAAGCTGCGGTATAGAAGAACCCAGAGCGTGACCCGGGCAGAGGAAATATCCAACAAGGAGGAGAAACAACGGAGGGCGCAACCAGGCAGACCGTGAGTGAGAAAGCCTAGAAATCATATTCAAATCTAATCAAGCTTCTCTGTCTCCTAAAGGATCCATCGTCCGCGGGACTCCCTCTTTTCCTGGAGCTCTGGCTTCACCAACTTTACGGGTCTGGTGAACTGGGGCTTCCTGTTACTTTGCATTGGTGGACTGCGCCTGGGTCTGGAGAATTTGCTCAAGTAATGTCGAACAATAACAAAATATATATATTATTTTAACACATCTTCCTATCCTCAGGTATGGCATTCGCATAAATCCACTGGACTGGTTCTTTTTCATTAGTGGTCACAACGAGGGAGAGGGTCATAATGCTCTCATCCTAAGCATTTGTAAGTAACGAAAAACAAAAGAATCTACCCCACCTATAGGGACAAATGTATATTTATTCCCTTTTCAGACTCCCTGGTTCACATTTCCCTATGCCTGGCGGTGGAGAAAGGTCTTGCCATGGTGAGTACTCACTTTGATAGTATCTTACTGCTGATTTGTTTGATCGCGTTCTGACCCACGATAATATCTTGAGCATAATGAATGGGTAGAGTTGTTGTCGGTAAAAAGGATGCTCTCGAAAGTGTAGTGCATTAAAATGCTTAAATTTATATACAGTTTCTTACTGAAATATAGACAATTTGGAAAAACTGAGGAATATTGTAGGCGACTTTGACGTAATATGCATTGATCATTTGAGCTTGAAATGTAGCAAAGTTTCCCTTTCAAAAAGCAAGCTATTTCTTAGACTCATATTGGACCTTCATTGAATTTAATAATTATTCAGAACTCTAACCAGAATCTCAATGAAACAAAGGGGTCAATGGACAAATATAACTATTTATTGTTTATAAAATACAAACATATATGAAACAATTGTTTAATGACAATAAGAAATGGAACATGTAGGTAGCGATACAGGATGGGGGTATTTACGAGTTGCGAATGTATGGCGAGGTATGCTTAAGGTCTTATTCAGGCTATGCGCACGCCAGCCTGATCGCAATATTTCTGGAGAATTTGTTTATACTCTGGCTGAAGGGGGGTCAGCAAATTGGGCAACTCACCAACACGTGTCTGCGAGAACTTGAAGAGCGAGTTGGCCAAAAACTGTCGGGCATCGGTGATTTCGGCCAGATGATCATGTTGCTTCGGTTGAGCATTGGACAATTGGGCGAAAGCGACTTGATAGCCGCCATCGGCATCGTCAGACCCCACAACAGGCTCTCCTCCATCAAAGGCGGGCTCGACCGGTCGCTCGAAGAGATCGATGAGTGATTGAAGCAGTTTCGGCCAGAAACCGGCGTACTGCGGCTGAAACATCTCCGGAGTTTCAGTAAGGAGCTTTGTTACTCCAACTGCCACCATTTTACGATCCAACTCCTTCACGATCTTGCGCATATCGGTAATAAACACGCGATCCAGCAGCATGCCAAACATGCCGGGCTGGATCTCATCAATTAGCTGTGCCAGCTGTCCGCCACTGTATTTGATCACATAGAAGGAAAAGAAGACGATGATCCCAGTAATATACTTGGGAGTCTTCGATAGCGACAAGCGCTGGAAGAGCAGGGCAAAGATCTGACGCATGCTAGCCTCGATTTCCGCTGCTGGATAGTAGGAGAGGAGATTCTGCAGCAGGTAGAAGCCCTCGTGGTCGTTGGCCTTTGAGGCAATCATCTTTTGGAAAATGCCCAGAATACCGTTCTGTGAAATACGAAGTGAAATTGATATTTTATTGAAAAATAGCCTTAGTGTACTTACCAATTTCCCCGATGCCTGAATTTGTGCTGAACCCTGCTTAATGAAAGCTGAGATAAGGCGAATCAAGGGCGTGACATTGCCAGTGCGATCCCACAAAGCTGGAGCCAACAGGCATGGGAACAGAGCCCAATAAGGCTCCGGTATGGATCCAGTGCCCTCGCGCACTTCCAGCAGCACCGAAAGCATTTGAAAGACGTAGGGCATAAATTCGAGAATATCCTGCTGCAGGATGCCCTGGAAAACAGGGAACAAAGCCTCCTCAAAGGAGCTTACAGCCGAGGCTTCAGCCTGACAAACAATTCTGTAGGAAAAACCAATCAATTACAGTTTCAAAATCCAAAAATTGTATAACTTACTTAATGGACAGAGCCAGCGTTTCGAATAAATAGTGATTGAAATGTGGACGCGATGGATTCTTGGCCACCTGTGTGAGGATCTCTGTGAGCCGTGGAAGCGCCACTCCCATAAAAGGCATAGAAGCCGATTGCAAAACAGAAAAACTACGCATGATAGCTACAAAAAAGAAAAAAAAAGAAAAATGTTTTGCAACGTATAAAAAACTGGGAACATCGCGAATAATGGTCTGTAACTCACCCTTCATCACATACTCATTCTCTGCGGAGCCTGGCAGTGAAAGAGTGGCAAACAATCCGTTGATGAGGTCATTTGAATGTGGTCCCAGCACCTGAGGACCGAAAACGATTGCTTTGTTGGCATCGCGCATGGTTAGGATCTTTTCCACGGAACAGGCGGCGTAGCTATGAACCACAATGCTTTCGGCGGGCAAATGCCGGATGATCTGTGGCAGACAGCTGGCTAGGACTTGTGGGCCCAAAATGCTGCGGAACACCATAATATACTTGATGGCAGCTGCCTTTAGCACTGGGATTTCATTAACTGCAACAAACAGGGATTAGATTTGTAAATCTAAAGGAAATATTCAGTGTTTTCTACGTACTGTTGGGTCTCTGCAATTCGGGAACAATCTGCTGGGCACAGAACTCCGGCAGGGGAACCAACTCTGAGGTCTGGGTAATGCCATGTTTCTGGGTTCCGCCTCGTGATGCCCACGAAGTGACCAGATAAATTGCCGTATCCTTCGACCTCCAATTGGCTGCTGGATTCTCCTTGTACTTGGTCAGCAATATCTCCAGGTACTGCCCAAAGATGCCGAATATCTTTTGCTCAAAGTTAATAGACAGTGTCTTGACCAGATCACAGGCAGCCCGACGGCGTGTGTCAATGTCAGAGCCCTCGATATCCCGGCGAATATACTCCTCCGGACTGTCCTCGAATATTTCCTCATCTGAGGGCCGGATGTCCAGATTGGGAATGACCACTTTATCGCAAATACGTGCCAAAATCTCTGGGTTCTCGAAAATACTCTGATAGTGTTTCCGCTCAGCCACCACTGAGAGGAATTGCAGGGCATGGGACACCAACTGCGGGAGAAATTTAGGGATTAGTTCCCATACTTCAAATCAAATGGGAAAAACTCACCGCATCGTATTTGGTTTGCAGACTGGTCTTGACCAGCAATTCCCAGACTGCAGTCACGAACTGCTCCATGAACGGCTTGAACTCCTCGTCGTATTTCTTGGCATAGAGGCAAATGTTCTCGCAGACCTGAGTGCGTAGGTGCTCCAGAACACCGGCATCCTCGTCGTCAGCCGTGCGCAGTGATGGCACATCGACAGCCAGCTGCTGGATAAACGCGCCCATCCAAGTGTTCATGTTGTCCTCAAAGAACTCGGGCAAATCCTGAGAGTTCAGGGAATAAAAAACCTTGTTCACCAGAACTAAGGAGCCGTAGATAACTTTCAATGCCTCTGGATTGTTCTCGTGCACCTTGGTCAGCTGCATTGTGGCCTGAAGAAGATCCGTCAGTGGCTTAGCCATGCGGTCCAGTACGAATTTGATCTCCTCCCACAGTGACTGGGACTTAAACTCGTAGCGATAGCGCTTGAACAGCGAGTGTGCCGTTTGCAAAACGCCGTTGATCACATTAAAATCGCCAGATGCGAATCTCTCCACCATCTCGTCGATGAGCTGCGGCCATTTTTTCGGAAAATCATGCTTGCCAATGATGCTGACGGCGTCGCTGAGTTGTTTTTGCAGCGCCACCGGCGAGTGGAGCATCAGGGTGACGATAAGCGTCTTGATTGTATTCCGATCACTTTCGTGGATGCGATCCGGTCCGTCGCTGTCCTCGTGGGCCGCCCAATTCCGCTTCACATAGTTCTTAAAGGCAATGGCTCCGGCCACGCGCGTGGTCATATCCATTTGGGCTTTGTCAATCAGATTGAGCAGCAGCACCGGGTAGTTCTGCTGCAGCTCCGTGGACTCCAGGAGTTTTTCGGCTGTCGAATGGGGTGAATAGTGAAATATTGATTATTAGAATGTTTAGATGCGTAGATTATAAATAATTTTTCCGATTCCCATAACCTCTAGGACACGTTATATTCCGCAGACACTAGCTGTTTTTCTATTTCTAATCACAATTAAGATCCACATAGGAACTAAGATCAATTAACATCGTTTAATCCCTCTAGAAAATTTGTAATAACCTTCAAAAGCATTTCAAAAACATTAGTTTGCATTTCTTAGAGGCGTCGCCAAAATCATTTCCCGCGCACGCACACATTGACGCGACGGCACGCATGTGCATTTGTGTGCGTGCACTCACATTCCCCCACACTCTTACCCGGCCGGCGGACATTTGGATCGGCACTCAGCGTCCGCTGCAAATAACTGGCCAGCAGCTGCAGATTTGCGTCAGTTACTTCCATTATGCTTTAGCTTTGATTCGGACAGTCGTTCTAATTTTATTAATATCACTGGTCTTTAGTTTTCTTAATTCTGTTTTTTGTCGAAATGAAATGAAATCCCAATCACTTTTTGCACACTTGGTGTGACCGGAGCTTTTGTGCCAGAAAATACCGCAGTGTCTTGAAATATATCGAAGTGTGGATGTGGCTCGCGGTGGGGAACTTCGATTTGAGTTTGGCGCGGTGTCAAAAACCATTTAAAATATAATTATTTCGAAATATTGAAATCTTATTAATTATTTTCAGGAAATAATTGCGGAGGGCCTGGGTCTCTTCATCCAGATAGTTAACATTATCGTGTTGGTTTGCCTACCTGTGGTTACAATTCACCTCAAAGGACACGCCTTTAGTTTGAGTAAGTTAGAAAGTGTTTTTTGTAAAGCAATTCCTTTAACATATTTTTTCAGTGGGCGCCTCAACCGTTTGCTTCTTTTATTCGGTGCTTTTCTTGAAGCTCTGGAGCTACGTGCAAACGAATATGTGGTGTCGTCAAACGTATTACCAGAAAAATCCACGAGAGCGGCGGCCCAGCATTACTTTAGCCGAATTAAGTGAGTTAATACTTTAAGTCATTTAAAAAATAATATTTACAATTCCTCATTAGAAAATGGAGCCTTGGATGATGGGGACGAAGATGAGGCCATTTCCAAGTTGGTTCGGTATCCCGATAATCTAAAATACAGCGATCTCTTGTACTTCCTCTGTGCTCCAACTTTGTGCTACGAGCTGAATTTCCCGCGCACTTCGCGCGTGCGCAAACGTTTCCTGCTCAAGCGTTTGCTGGAGGTGGTGATTGGTGTAAATGTGGTGATGGCCTTGTTCCAGCAATGGATCATTCCTTCGGTCCGCAACTCTCTGATTCCGTTCTCCAACATGGATGTGGCGCTGGCCACTGAGCGACTACTTAAGCTGGCGGTTAGTAAATGATCATTTTCCCCTTGAACTGACTATAATAGGCGTTTCCATAGCTACCAAATCACCTAGTCTGGCTGTGCTTTTTCTACCTCATGTTCCACTCCTTCCTGAATGCGGTGGGTGAACTTTTAAACTTTGCCGATCGCAACTTTTACTGTGATTGGTGGAACGCCAATAATATTGACACCTTTTGGAGGACCTGGAACATGCCGGTGCATAGGTGGTGTGTGCGTCATCTCTACATCCCTGTCGTCCAGATGGGATACTCCTCGCGCCAAGCCTCGACCATAGTGTTCCTCTTCAGTGCGTTCTTCCACGAATATTTGGTGGGAATTTAATATATTTAAAAGTATGGATAAATTTACTAATATAATCTATTTTCAGGTCTCTGTTCCACTGCAAACCTACAAGATCTGGGCCTTTATGGGCATGATGGGTCAGATTCCTCTTTCGGCTATCTCAAAATACATCGAGAAGCGGCTGGGTCCCCGAATGGGCAACATAATCGTCTGGGCATCCATTATTCTCGGCCAGCCTCTGTGTATAATGGCCTACTATCACGATTATGTGGTCCAGCATTTTAAGAACTCACTCAACGGCACCGACTACGCCAGCTAGATTTTAAAAATCACTATTATTGGGATATATATTGGAATATATCTGCACACTGGTCTGGTCCCGGTCCGTGTACTTTTAAAATTTATAAGCCAGAATGCAAGTTATGAAGAAAGAAACTTGTGATTGCCACTATACAAAACTCATTTTGTATGACTTTTGGACATGCATTTAGTACTGATGAACACCAACATATAGATTGTTATTGAATAATGCATTTGTTAATGAATTTAAGTGTCATGTAAATAAATCAATTTATTAACTCAGTTTTGTTTCGATGACCATAGAAAAAATACATGTAAAATAATTTAAATTTTTACGTGATTGCAATAACGGTACGCGATAGTTTGTCACGAGTAGCCAAAATGGCATATTGTGCAGTTACGACGGTCACACTGATTCCAAGCAAGCCAAAACAGTGACTTTTTTTTTTCTAATTTCCGTGCTCAAATTGTCGACTGTTTAAAGGAAAATTCCGATCGCTGTCCGGTGGCAATAGAGCGTCTAACTACGGTGTAATTGTGGCCCCACTATCGATCCCATTGCTGCGGTACGTTCTTAAGTAATTGGCATTCTTTTCGTCGGCGTTTTCGCGACGCCCGGCACACACACGCACACACTTGAAATTGTGTATGTGTGCAGTGTCTGATTGTGAGTGCGCCAGTGTATGTGTGTGTGTAGCTCGTGCTGGGCCCGAATATTTTTTTCTTAAGATCCCACTGCCGCATGAGGCGAAGAAATCGGCTAAAAAAATATGTTATTAATTTCTAGGACCCTTTGGCGAAGTCACCAGCGACTGCAACTGCACCAGCAACTTGTGCACAGTGCGGTCACCGGCGTAACATCGGCGGAAAAGGGCTTTCGGAATCGGAGCACCCCGGGCTCGTTGGTTGTAGCAGCGGAAGAGCCGGCTGATTGTGGTCACGTAAGTGCTCGTGATTCAGATCCAAAAGGAGAGCATCGCTCCATGAATAATTCCAAATTGCCATTGCAGATCATGAGTGGCAGGTATCGTGGTGGCAGCGGTGGACGCTATGGCGGTGGCGGCGGTGGAGGAGGCCGCGGCGGAGATGGCTACGGCGGTGGGGGTGGATACAACGACAATTTCCGCGGCGGCGGGGGAGGTGGTCCGGTATTTAATGACAACTTCGGACCCGGTCCCGGCCCAAATCCTTTCAACAGTAAGTACCATTTATGGGGAAACTTCGTAATTACCACTATTAACATTATTATTTCTTCGTATTGCTAGTGGGCGGCCCTCCCAACATTTCCGGCAACGAGCTTATGCAGCTAATGAGTGCTATGGCCAGCAACTTTAACATGAACTCACAGCCCCCACAACCGATGCGTCAGAGCTGCGGTGAATTGCGCAATCACCACTGTGGACTCTTTGTGGAGCTGTCTGGCAGGCTAATCAAGAAGCGGGTGAATCGCTTTGCAGAGCTCCGAGATCGTAACGGCGGTGCCTGCCAGCTGGTGGTGCTGGAGGACAAGCATCCTCGGGTGGCACGGCGAATGAACAACATGCCCGAGAACACCACACTGACCATTGTGGGCCAGGTGATGCGTCGTCCCCACAATTCGTGCAATCAAACAATGCCCACGGGTGAGATTGAGGTGGAGGTGCAGGACATCCTTAACATTCACTTCCCGGCCAGCGGCACAAAACGGGCGGGAGACAAGCGCACCTACAGCACCATGGTACAGCAACAGAGCAATCTGGGCATTACCAGCACCGAGTACAAGATAGCCAGTGAGTGGGTAGATCTTATATACCTTATATGTTGAATTAACTTGTATTTTGATCTTTTAGAAAACGAAAACATCTTGAAGTACTTTGAGAATCGCGATCTCACCTGCAATGACCTAAGGCGAGATGACATTGGCAAGGAAGTCACCTTAGTAGGTTGGGTTCCCTCAGCTAAGAACAACAAATTTCTGCAGCTCAAGGATGGCTACGGCCAGACACAACTCATGATCGAGGACCAGGCGGTAGGTGTACACTTTTTGTGTAATTTGTACACCATTTAACACCTCCTCATTTAGCTCAGCGACACATTTTTGTCCACGCCAGAGCAGACAGTGGTTCAGATCGTGGGTAAGGTTCTGGGCAGACCCAAGGCCAATATAAATCTGGTAAGTTTAAATATAAAAAGTTCCCTAAAAGCTTGGATTAAATATATATAATTATTTTCAAGAAATATGACACTGGCGAGGTGGAGGTCAGTGTGTCTACAGTGAAAGTCCTCAATCCGGAGGATCCGTACGAAGGCCCCATTAAGGCGAAGGAGAAGCAGCAAAAGCTCTCTATTGATGATCTCGAGTCCGAAGAGACTGGCGCTGAGGCTTCAACGCGTGTCAGCGCCAATAACGGAGAGTCCAAGGAGGATGGACCGGACACAACCCATTCGGTAACCCTCTCCACAAGTGCCGAGCAGCGAGTTAAGGTTGCGGATACCAATAAGTTCGCCGATCGCACACACAATTGCGGTGAGCTATCTTCCAGTGACATCAACGAAAAGGTCGTCATTTGCGGCTGGCTAGAGTTCCAGAGAATGAATAAGTTCTTCATACTCCGGGATGCTTATGGCCAAACTCAGGTTCTCTTGTTACCCAAAACCACGGGTCTGGAGGAATATGTGGAGACGGGTGTGCCCATTGAGTCGATTGTACGCGTGGAGGGTACGGTGATACCTCGACCAGCTGCTACTATTAATCCCAAAATGCAAACCGGCCACGTTGAGGTGGAGGCCGATAAGGTGGTCGTGCTCAATGCAGCCAAAAAGAACTTGCCATTCGAGATCAGGAAGTTTAATCGCGCTGGCGAACGCTTGAGACTCACTCATCGCTACCTGGACCTGCGTTTCAACGATATGCAGCACAATCTTCGCCTTCGATCGACTGTTATAATGAAGATGCGAGAGTATCTAATAAACTATTTGGGTTTCGTAGAGGTGGAGACCCCGACACTCTTCCGACGCACACCCGGCGGAGCCCAGGAGTTTGTGGTGCCGACCAGGAAGGCGGGACACTTCTACTCGCTTGTACAGAGTCCACAGCAGTTCAAGCAGATGCTGATGTCAGGCGGAATAGACAGATACTTCCAAGTGGCTCGCTGCTACAGAGATGAAGCCACCCGTCCCGATCGTCAGCCGGAGTTTACCCAATTGGACATAGAGCTCTCCTTCACTAGCCGCGACGACATCATGCAGTTGATCGAAGAGACCTTGCGTTACTCGTGGCCAAAAGATTTTCCCCGACTGCAAACTCCCTTCCGCCGCATGACCTACGAAGAGGCACTGGAGAAGTACGGCATAGACAAGCCAGATACTCGCTTTGGCTTCCTCCTCAACAACGTTTCGGAAATAATAGAAAAGAGTGTCAACTTTAAGGCAAAATACGAGGATTTCGGTGCCTATGCTATTGTGGTGCGGGCCAGCGAAGCCTTTTGGAATGGCAGTGCCCGGAAGCATTACGATAGCCTGGGCAAGTCGTTCAAGGGCACGTTATTCGTGCGGAAGTTTGGAGCCGCGATGGATGTTCATGAAAAACTGGGCAAGCTGCTAGGCGAGGACGTAGCTAACGAAGTCGCTGAGAAGTTCGATCTGGAGGAGAATGATCTGCTTTTCTTGGGCATCGGATCAAAAGTGGAAACGGTGAGTTAATATTGAAATTATTGAAATTATTGATATTCCATAAGTAATGCTTTACTTTTATTTATATAGCGCACATTGTTGGGTCGTATTCGACTGGATTACCACGAGTTTTTGTTGGAAAATGCCAAGGTGAAGAAGCCAAATGACTTCCGATTCCTCTGGGTAATCGACTTTCCGCTGTTCGAGCGAAACAGTGAGACCAAACAGTTGGAAAGCGTGCACCATCCGTTTACGTTGCCACACGCCGATGATCTCGACAACTTTGCCACCAGTTGCGAAAACCTGGAGAGCATACGCTCTCAGGCTTACGATTTGGTGCTTAACGGCCAGGAAGTCGGAGGCGGATCCATTCGGATACACGATCGCGACATGCAGCACTTTATTCTAGAACAGGTTCTAAAGATCCCACACGACCACTTGTCGCATTTACTAAGCGCCTTGGAATCGGGTTGCCCACCGCATGGCGGCATTGCTCTAGGTCTGGATCGCCTGATAGCCATCTTATGTCGTGCCCGCTCCATACGTGATGTCATTGCATTCCCCAAGTCCTTGAATGGCCGGGATCCGCTCTCGAATGCTCCAGTGCCCATTTCCGAAGAGGAAATGAAGCTTTACCACCTCTCGGTGGCGGAGGAGGAGGTCAGCACAAATAACTCTGCGCACGAACAGGAGGACGACGATCCCGACCAGGAGCGTGCTCCGCCGTCACCAATGTCAGGGACTAGCGAAGCTGAACAGCCTGAAATGGAGGTGGACATTAAAACAGAGCCGGTGGAGGAGTCGATAAAGCAGGAGGTGGAGACTGAGCCAGATGAGCCATCACCAGTTCAAGAGCCAAGCAAAGAAGATTCCGCCGTTGAAGAGCCACCGCCGGCAGAGCCAGCTCCACCAGTGCCACCGCCCACTCCCACCAGGGCCAAACGGGCTGTTAAGAAGAAGGTCTAGAGGTATAGGCCTTCAATAATATTACGGTAAAGGATTAGCATTTTACACGTGTAAGCTCAGTCAGTAGTCAGAACGGAGAATAATAGCGCAACCACAAACCACTCAAGCAACAAACAAAGATCGTAGCTGTCGGGTCGGCTCCATTAACTCGCGCTTACCCTTTTATACATTCATAATATGTATTCGCAAAGGAAATACATGTACCCACCACTCTGGATCTTGTCGCCAGATTGTAATACCTAGGACAAAGGACATCCCGACCCGACTGGCCTGGCCACATTCTACAAGTCCATTTCTAATTATTATGGCAACCCACAAATTACAATTTACGACATGATTTGTTTACACACAAATTACATGAATTCTTTATGTCGTAAATTGTAATTTGTGAGTTGTGCATGTAGCGAGTTTGAGTAATATTGTTTTAACAATAATCTGATTAACGTCATCGGTTCTTTTGAATTCAATTATAGCTACTATTTAATTAATTTATGTACCATTGATTAAAATGCAACTGTATTAAACTGAACACCATTGAATTGTATTCGTAAATACCTAATCATCTGAGCAGTGCCATTTGTCCGATTTGTACGTACATCATCTTTGTATTTCGATTAAACACATCTAACCGGCATGAAACAAATAAAGCAATAATATTGGAACATCAGTTATTATGCTTAAGAGGTAGCAATCTAGCCAAAGTATCCTTTGTCCTTTCATTTAAAATGATTTACTATAATATAAATTGATTTTAAACGCACTGGACTTGTAATAATGTATGTCAGCTTAGGTGATAATTATTTATTAGTAAGGAATTGGGGCAAGGAATGTGTTTTAATAGCTGTAAAGCAACGATTTAGGCTAATCCAATGTGGGCACAGCAAATATGTTATTCTCTATGAAGCCATAGGTCAGGTTCCTCCGGTAGTCCCACCAGCTTAGTGAAGGTGCCTGCGTACTCAGATGGCGGTCATCGGGATCGACGAACTCAACAAGATCCTGCTCCTCCACAGAGTCGCCATCGACGTTTTCCTTCTGCTCGGGACTGAAGCTGGTCCAATGCTCATACGGATCCTGACCCCCGTTGGGAGACATCTGCAAGTTGTTGAAGTTGGCTGTCAGTTTGCCAAACTGATCGATGTGCTGAAGTAGGGGGTCCACGCCCTGATTTGATGGTGCTGACAACTTCTGGGGAGGAGCCCTCGAATGTGGATTCTTAGCTCCAAGGGTGGGTAAGTCGGTCCACTTGCCCAGGGCGAAGGGTGAACTATCGTTGGTGTCTATCATGAACATTCCCCGAGTCGTGGGACGTATATTGTCTCCGGCCTCAAGAAGGAAGTTGGTCGGAGGACACATTCCCAGCAGATAGGCAATGTAGCCGCTGCAAGCCCAGCCCCAGAATCCTTTGGGAGAGCGGATGGACTCCAGGAAATAGGCAGGCGCACGCTGATGGCTGCAAGCAAAGGAATCTGCATAGGAAAAACAAATGATAATTTACTGAGAGCTAAAAAGAAGTTGAACAGTCCCACTTACTTATCTTCTGGCCACTGCACCCTGGCTGCATGATTCCTCCGTTCATATAGAAGTCGGCATGACCACATCTCTCCATTTTTCCCTGGACCAAGGCGTTTGTATGAATCACATCCACGTAGCTGGCGTCGCTAGGGTCCAGCTTATCCGCAATGCCGGAGGTGATAAACAGAGGCATGGCTGGATCCAAGCCCGTGATCCTGGGCAGCATGAATGAGCTCAGATTTCGGGCTATGTAGTTCGGCACTTGAGCCCCCAATGAGAAGCCAATTACGTGGATATCCGTGTTTCCCGTATCCACCAGACGCTCCACCAACTGCGCAGTGCAGGTGCCTGCATGCCGGGTGTTGTGAACGGCACTAACATAGCATGGTCCTGGCGACAGGATACTCCAGTCCACATAGATGATGTTATAGTCTCCCTTGGCTAGGTATTCTAATAATAATTATTCGTAATTAGTAATGATAAGTTTATTAGATGAAGGTCCCTCACCATCTCTCATTTGCTGCAGGGGATGCAAAAACATGTCCGAGTTGTAGCCATGGATAATAATCTTGGTCGGATATCTGGGATTGAAGTAGGAGGCAGTGAGATTGGACTTCTCCAGGGATTCGTCTATATGCAGGCACTGCCTGTCCATCGGATTGTGCCGCGTGTAGATATAGTACTTAACATCCGGATCGGGACAGCTGCGACCTATGGCCCACTTGCAGGGCCCGATGGTGATGTCCCTGTTGGAGGGCGTCGATGGAGCAGCTGGTGCCTGAGTAGTGGGACTCTCCGTGGCGTCCACATCCTCATTTATGTGAATTGGTTTCAAGTTCACGAATCCTCGGCATAAAGCATTTGGGACGAAACACACTGATAGAAGTTGGAAAATGATTTTTATACCCTTGCAGGGTATTCCAATATTAGTTAGAAGTTTGCAAACGCAGTGAATGAGTCATTTCCGACCCTATAAACCATATATATTCTTGATCAGCATCGACAGCCGAATCGATCTGGCTATGTCCGGCCAAAATTTATTTTTTTCAGAATTTTCCAAATTTTCAAAAAAAGATAAGGGGTTACATCATTAAAATTTTCAAAAATCGGTAAAAATCTGAATTTTTTTAAATTTTAAACTGAGTATGCAGATTTATTAACCTAATAAAAACTAGCATGGGAAAGCTTTCCGAATGAAAATTAAGGCCTTTTTGTCATAGTTATGAATTTTTTAATTTTACTTTTTAGTATTATAAATATTTAAATTTTAATACCTATTTAAGGGGATTATAACTTCAGTCAAAAGCTTAAAACTTAGTGAAGTAGTCATTTTCGACCCTATAAGCCATATATATTCTTGATCAGCATCGACACCCAAATCGATCTGGCTATGTCCGGCCAAAATTTATTTTTTTCAGAATTTTCCAAATTTTCAAAAAAAGATAAGGGGTTACATCATTAAAATTGTCAAAAATCGTCAAAAATTTTCATTTTCTAAAATTTTAAATTAAGTATGCAGATTTGTTAACCTAATAAAAACTAACATGGGAAAGCTTTCCGAATGAAACTTAAGGCCTTTTTGACATAGTTATGAATTTTTTAATTTTACTTTTTAGTATTATAAATATTTAAATTTTAATACCTATTTAAGGGGACTATAACTTCAGTCACAAGCTTAAAACTTAGTGAAGTAGTCATTTCCGACCCTATAAATCATATATATTCTTGATCAGCATGGACAGCCGAATCGATCTGGCTATGTCCGGCCAAAATTTATTTTTTTCAGAATTTTCCAAATTTTCAAAAAAAGATAAGGGGTTACATCATTAAAATTTTCAAAAATCGGTAAAAATCTGAATTTTTTTAAATTTTAAACTGAGTATGCAGATTTGTTAACCTAATAAAAACTAACATGGGAAAGCTTTCCGAATGAAAATTAAGGTCTTTTTGACATAGTTATGAATTTTTTAATTTTACTTTATGAGTATTATAAATATTTAAATTTTAATACCTATTTAAGGGGACTATAACTTCAGTCAAAAGCTTAAAACTTAGTGAAGTAGTCATTTCCGACCCTATAAATCATATATATTCTTGATCAGCGTCGACAACCGAATCGATCTGGCTATGTCCGGCTAAAATTAATTTTTTTCAGAATTTTCCAAATTTTCAAAAAAAAGATAAGGGGTTACATCATTAAAATTTTCAAAAATCGGTAAAATTCTTAATTTTCTAAAATTTTAAACTGAGTATGCAGATTTATTAGCCTAATAAAAACTAACATGGGAAAGCTTTCCGAATGAAAATTAAGGCCTTTTTGACATAGTTATGAATTTTTTAATTTTACTATTAAGTATTATAAATATTTAAATTTTAATACCGCTTTAAGGGGATTATAACTTCAGTCAAAAGCTTAAAACTTAGTGAAGTAGTCATTTCCGACCCTATAAATCATATATATTCTTGATCAGCATCGACAGCCAAATCGATCTGGCTATATCCGGCTAAAATTTATTTTTTTCAGAATTTTCCAAATTTTCAAAAAAAGATAAGGGGTTACATCATTAAAATTTTCAAAAATCGGTAAAATTCTTAATTTTCTAAAATTTTAAACTGAGTATGCAGATTTATTAGCCTAATAAAAACTAACATGGGAAAGCTTTCCGAATGAAAATTAAGGCCTTTTTGACATAGTTATGAATTTTTTAATTTTACTTTTTAGTATTATAAATATTTAAATTTTAATACCTATTTAAGGGGACTATAACTTCAGTCAAAAGCTTAAAACTTAGTGAAGTAGTCATTTCCGACCCTATAAATTATATATATTCTTGATCAGCATCGACAGCCGAATCGATCTGGCTATGTCCGGCTAAAATTTATTTTTTTCAGAATTTTCAAAATTTTCAAAAAAAGATAAGGGGTTACATCATTAAAATTTTCAAAAATCGGTAAAATTCTTAATTTTCTAAAATTTTAAACTGAGTATGCAGATTTGTTAACCTAATAAAAACTAGCATGGGAAAGCTTTCCGAATGAAAATTAAGGCCTTTTTGACATAGTTATGAATTTTTTAATTTTACTTTTTGGTATTATAAATATTTAAATTTTAATACCTATTTAAGGGGACTATAACTTCAGTCAAAAGCTTAAAACTTAGTGAAATAGTAATTTCCGACCCTATAAATCATATATATTCTTGGTCAGCATCGACAGCCGAATCGATCTGGCTATGTCCGGCTAAAATTAATTTTTTTCAGAATTTTCCAAATTTTAAAAAAAAGATAAGGGGTTACATCATTAAAATTGTCAAAAATCGTCAAAAATTTTAATTTTCTAAAATTTTAAATTGAGTATGCAGATTTGTTATCCTAATAAAAACTTACACAAAATAGCTTTCCAAATTGAATTTAATGCATTTTTGACTCAGTTATGCGTTTTTTATACTTTAGTTTTTTTTTTAAATTATCATATATCAATTGAAAGAATGTGAATATTCTTAGTTCTGATCGATTTCCGATTCAATTCTATAATTCATTTGCAAGCTGGTAGGGTAAACATATTGCGGCTTCGCGAAGTTAGCTTCCTTCCTTGTTAGAAATAATTATATTAGATAATGCACATAAAGGTATTCTCCTATCTTGTTGTATTATGGATCTAAAGGGATTTTCTGGACCTACTCACCTAGAACCAGGCAATCAGTTATACTCCTCCAATGCATCTTTTGTGGTGTCTGGTGACTCGATCCAGTTTATTTAGACAGCTGCAGTACTAAATGATTTAAAGCTAAACTTTAAAATTAATTGTTTTGCCAGTATCATGAAGCGTTCGGACTGAACACGTTGGAGAAACTGAAGGCCGGCTGGCCAAGCCAAGACGATTTTGGCCAAATCGAACTGAGTATGGGTAAGTGATATGCAAATGAGTGAGTGCTTTTCTGGTGGTGTGCGTTTGAGCCATAAAGTCCGGCCATAAAGTGAGAGTTGCGGGTGGAAAAGTGAAACCGAAACGGGAGCTCTATGAAAATGTCATAAGTAAACTATGCCAAGATCATGGAACGCATAGAATAATACAAGTTTTATTTCTTTTCCCAGATTCGTAGCCTTTGTGAAAGATACTTATGATGAATTCCAAGAACAGCAAAAATGTGTTTATAGTCTCAGACATTTATATGATTTGTTTACACACACGTCTCCGGGAAAAAACTCATAAATGCATTTACACAACACTCACTCACTCAACAATAACCACTCATAGCAATACATACACTCGCCTACGTGTTTGTGGTTTTAAGTGCCAGCCGAATGCGTTTACTGAATGAAAACTTTTAGTTGTCATTTACAAGTGATCTTCGCTCACGTACAAAGGCGAATGTTCGGTGGTCTTTTGCATTTATAGGAATGCCGTGGCCTGAACCAGAATCTCTTGCCATTATTGACACGGACTCGTTCCGGAGACCCACATAGATAGTCCGGGATTATTTCCCGACCCGGGTCAATGAAAACAAACTGGAAGCGAGGCGAGGAATATAAACAGACCATATATCTTCATAAATGGAGCATTATGGCCATAATGCGGTTAAACGTTCTAAAGCCAAATACTTAAGTACTGGCCATAATTTCATACTGTGGTAGTAGAGGTCTGTGTTTTCCTTAAATAGTTCTCTGGAAATGTTTTTGATGATTTTTCAATTTATTATCGGTACGTGTGTCGAGAACGCCTACGATTTTTCCCCTTTCAAAATCCACTCGCGACGAGGCGATATATACATTTGGAATCTATATGTGTATAGTTCATAATCTGGTCTATGGAATGTCAAGCAAAATACAAATTAATGATCAGACGGACGGACATTTCCCGCCACTGACTTTAAACGAGCGACATGTGTGCCTCTGATTGGTAATATTGTCAAAACTATTAAATTATTTATAGCGAATTTTTCTATGTAAACCTCATAAAATTCTATGAAGATTGAGAGAGAAATTTACAATTTAATTAGGAATTTGTAAATAGTCATGGGACTATAAGGAAAATGACGGCATTACTATTTTTAACCCCTTAGGGATTATAAAAGATCAATATTTTTGTTTAAAGCCTTCTCAAACCAGTTGAATTTATTCATATTTATTTTATTTGAAACCTTAATTTAATATTTTCTAATAACTTATTCACACATATTGACCATACATCTGGCTGAAGGATTCATGGGCTTATCCGCTCTGCATTTGAAGGCCTCTTGGAACTCTGGCATATTCATGTATCCCCTATTCAATTGGGCTGCAAAGATGTCCGTCTGGCGATTACACAGCTGCTGGGCCACTGCATAGAAGAGCACCCTCTGCGGATCCAAGCCAAAGTACTGCAGCACGAAGGTTTCCGCAAAGGCGAACCTTTCGCCCTGCAGCCAAAAGCGATAGTCTCGAAGGGACGTCTGAAACGAGCGATGGAAGTGGAAGATCTCCGTGATCTCGTGAAAACTCAGAGGTCGATAGATTGGGGCCGATTCGGCATCAAAGTGCTGCAGAGATTGTCTCTCTAGGCAGTCCAGGGCGGTGTAGCTGCCATCGGTATCCAGAAGCAGTCGCGACTGCCTCCAGAGCTCCAATCCCTGGGTGGCATAGTAGTGATAGGTAGGTCGATGCAGCGAAAGGAGAACGAAGTGAAGGAAATGCCTGAGGAAATAGGCAGGCTGATTCACATCCTCCTCGTCTACATAAACGGACTCGAAGCTGTGCCGCAGCTGGGCGCGTCTGAGGAGCAGGAGATTGCCATGAAACGAGTTCGCTTTGAAGCCCAGTCCTCTATAGCTGTCGTTCAGTTCAGTTATATTTAAATAATGTTGGGCATGAGCCTGAAGGATGCGAGCCACCTGCAGCTCCTTTTTTTCAACAGAAGCTGGCAACAGGTGCCCATACCAATCCCTTTTGGAGAGACTGGACCTCCGGCGCTGCTGAAAGCGAGTAGTATGTAGTTGGTAGGAGGCCAAGGCCACGTCCCTGCTCAGGTGAGAGCTCAAAACATGCCATTGCCAGTACTCCGCATGCAGTAGCCTCTCAAACTCCTCTGACACTCTGTAGCAGTCTGGATACCGAAGGTGCTCCTTGGCCTGCCACAACACGTAGTTGTAAACTATGCGGGGCTCCGTTTGTCTCAAGACTTCCCAAGCCATCGTGATCTTCTCCACGTCTAAGGGAAACTTCCGAGCCTTTTCCAGCTGCTCCTTGGAAAAGTTTAGGGAGCCAAAGAAGTGCTGAAAATACTCCATTGTATTCTCATCCAGCAGAAGCTGCTCTTGGCCAGGACTCGCTGTGGTAGTCCTGTCCTTTCTGGTCAAACTTCTGGCCAGCGGCAGTTCTCCTCTCATTCCGCGGCACAGAATTCTCATCTCGTGGGAAATGATGTGGGAAACGTGGTGATGACGGCCGCCCAAAACATCAGACATACTCGCCTGGAAATCCTCCATACTGGGACACGGCAGATCCTCCAAGGGAGCCACGTAAATGGTTTCTTCAGCGAAATATATGTGTATTAAGGTGGGCACACCATGAGCTGCCAGTTGAGCCGACAGAGCGATCCAATTGAGCTGTCCATTGAGGTGTCTTCGCTCCCACTGATGCCGGAGGAAAGGCCAATCGGTGAGGACCATCTCATGCCGTGCGAGGAAGGGTATCTCCGCTAGCAGACTCTCCCAATGAGTGGCGGGTGGATTAACACTGAAAACATTGCTCTGCCCTCTCTCGCGACACTCCGAATATAGTTGCGAAATCAATCTTCCCGGGAGAGTCTGGAAGTTGGCCACCTGTGCTGCAAAGAAGCTCATCCTATCCTGCTTATTGTACAGATAAGGAGGCAACGATTCCTCGGGGTCTTCCTCCAAAGCCTGATCGAAATTTCCGCAGGCATGTGCGTAGAAGTCATCACACGGATCCAAAGAGTCATTCTTGATTTTCACCATCTGCCGCAAGTTGCTTTTGTAGAGGTGGCTAAAGAACTGGCCCGATTCGATGTCCGATTCCGTTTCCGCTTCTGCTTCCCCTTCCGTATTATCCATTACCGATTCCGGATCATTCTGAGATCTCACTATATGAATAACTATAGCTAGCAACGCCAACTGAAGCTTGCACTGCATTTTATTCGTAATTTATTGTGGCCGTCGTCCGATCGTTTGTTTTGTTTCGCGAAAACTGCGCAAAAATTTCGTCTTACTCGGACTCACTCTCTAATGGGAGATGATAAGCCTCCGATCGGGCTGGAGTATATGTACACTCTAGATTCTATCGCCATGCTCTTAATTCTCTTTGCACTCTCCTGGTTTCATTCTACAACTCGCCTTGACCTTAAAGACTTTTGCAATTCCGTTTTGCCTTTGCTTGCTGGATGAGGAAATTAACTTAGTTTATAGATATGGATTTTTATAGGTTTTTGTTTATGACTTTGATGTGTTTTTGAAATGGCATTTCATATTTATACCCTTTCGGGGTATTATAATTTTAGTCAGAAGCTTGTTACTTCATGAAGGAGTCATTTCCGACCCTATAAATCATATATATTCTTGATCAGCATCGACAGCCAAATCGATCTGGCTATGTCCGGCCAAAATTTATTTTTTTCAGAATTTTCCAAATTTTCAAAAAAAGATAAGGGGTTACATCATTAAAATTTTCAAAAATCGTCAAAAATTTTAATTTTCTAAAATTTTAAATTTAGTATGCAGATTTATTAAGCCTATAAAAACTAACATGGGAAAGCTTTCCGAATTGAAATTAATGATTTTTTTGCGTAGTTATGAGATTTTTAATCTGTGATTTGGCGAATAATTTGTCATACAAAAATGTCAATTATTTAAAGCTTAATTATGTTCGATTTCCAATGGAAGGGTATATAAACTACACTTTCCTGAAGTTTCTTTCCTTTCTTGTTTAATTACAAAACAACGTGCAGTTTAGCACCGCAGCAAGGTCAACTTTATTTGAATGGGAAAACTGGAATATATTTATAAACTTTAATAATTTATTATTAATAAATACCACATAATTTTCTAAATTTTAATTGTAATATGCATGTCTTGTTTCATTGAAAACCAATATCTGCAAAATAGTACAAATTAATGTTTCCGCAAGCCTCAAATATCTTAAAAAGCTTACTTTGTCATACAAATATTACGTATACGCAATGTGGTCACAGCTGTATTAGCTCAAACACACCCAAGAGTGTTCGCTTTGAAAACAAATTGTTATTTCATTAGAAAATCTCTTATTTTTTAAGGGGAAATCCAACAAAGTTCGTATATATATATAGTTCGTATAACAAACATTCTGCGAAAGTTTAATAATTTAATAATGTTAAATATTAAATTAGTTGTTCAATTTTAAATTTAAAATACATATTATATTTCATTGAAAAACAATACATGCAATATAGTTTAAAAACCATGTTCGCAAACCTCACAAATCTAGAAAAGCTTACATTGTCCCACAGATATTACGTATACGCAATGTGGTCACAGCTGTATTAGCTCAAACACACCCAAAACGGCTCACTTAGAAAACAGATTGTTATTCCATTAGAAAATCTAAAGTTTTTTGAGGGAAATCCAACAAGTTTGTATATTTTAAGGTACAAACATTCTTTGTATGCCCAAATAATTTCAAGGCTCTTATTCTGATTTCATCAATGGATGAGTTCAAGCGAACGACATTTCATCAACCTGTACATAATTGTTTTGGTCATTAGAACCATTACTTATATATATATTTGTGTCACATTTTTGGCGTTTCTTGCGCCATCTGCGCATTGCATTTTCAAATTGACTTAATGACAAGTGTCAGCTTAGGGAAAGTGTATGTTTTTTGTTTTAGAAAAGTCATGGACCCGAAATGTGCGACAGTTGTTTATGAACATTTTGTGGTCGTATTTATATGTCCTCAGAGGGTAGAATGGGGTTGGATTGGGGTATGTTTTCTCTGCTAAATTTAATAGGTTATTTAGAAGAGATTCTTGATCTAAAATGATTTATAAACACAATTTTACCATTTACCATTCTTCCTCCCCAGCTAGTTCTTTAGCACTTGCGGAAATTCCAAAATACTGTCAATAATTTCAAGGCGAATGCTTTGGGCTTGTATTTTCTTCAGAAAATGGAACAAACATGGATACAGAAAACTATATAGTAGATGCGTGAATTATTTTTAATGAACGCATTGTTATTGTTGGGGTTTGGCTTCAGATCCGGCCAGCGGCTGCTCGAAAACTGTCAAAATGTGCGCCGTAGATTTATTTTATTTATTTTCGATGTTATTTCGACGCGACTTTCCAAAAAGTCTGCACTTTCTGCCTCAGTAGTGGCATCTCATTTTGGCCAATGGGACAAAATATTTCGCTATATATCCATAAACACCCATACACTCGCGCCGCTATATCCACACTCGTCAGGTCTTTTCCAACTGAGTGTGTATGAATGTTCGCAAGTCCGCTAAGTATTTCATCTATATCCCAATTCGTGGACGGGCGAACGATTTTAGTTGAGCCAAAGGCTTTCAGCAGTTAGTAGCCCAAAAATTGTGTCCTCCCCAGCGGATAAAAAACAAAGGTAAACCAGGCAGGCGAGAAGTGCATAAGTTACCTGAAAGATCCCCCATCGAAATGCTATGAATTTCGGAATTTCGCATTTAAATATCGAATTCGAGTGTGCCGTGCCCATAAATATTTCTTCAGTCGTGTTCTTTTCAATTTTTTAAGTTGGAACGGGTCCAATCTATAAAACTGGAATTATTTCAATCTATAGAGACGTTCTGTTCTTTGATTGCTCTATCAGTAATACCAAGAGAACGAAATCACCAAATAGATATAACCAGACGTAGGAAAAACCAAAAGAATTTCATATTTTCCATATGGCTTTGATATCGCTCTCTGTCGAGTTTATATAAACATCTATACTTATACATATTCGGATTTTATTTGATTAGCTTATTTTAAAACAAAATCATATGTGTTTCCGCAGAATTTATTGCCGCCTTTTTTATGTTTTTATTAAATTAAACTTCTCACGCGCCAAACGAAAAAGTTCTTTAATATATTTCATCTATATGTAACGCGAAGGAATTTTTAAATAATTCAACCTTCGCCTGGCTGAGTTCCAAAAAGAATACTAATGACCGCTTCCCTCCGATTTTTCTGCAGCAAATTCAATCAATATGAGCGAAGCCCAGAACCTGTTTACCACCTTCGGCATCCTGGCCATTCTGCTTTTCTTCCTGTACATCATCTATGCCGTATTGTAGAATGTTAGGTCCTGCAGGAGGTCCGTAGAGCGGGAATCAAGGTAAGAAAATCAATTAAATTTATTTATAAATGGAGAATCGAACCTTTGTAGCTATTGAAGGCGACAATATATGAGCTCTGGTCATTCAATTTATTTGCCATAATTCAAACATCATCATTAATCAAATTAGTTTTTAAAAGTATATTAAATCAAATGAAATGCTTTGTTTGTTTATACAATTGTCTTGGCATTGTACAATATTTCTTGGTTTATTCCCAATTGCAATTACCCCATTTTCCCATTGATTTTACTTGAAACGAAATCGACAACAATCCCAATCCTTGAAATGCTCATTAAGACCAAACTGTGCCATAAACTCAAGGGGGCTACGTGACCGACGTCCGATCGTTTCAGATTCTTTCAATATTTGAAAAGATTTCAAACAACAAACCTGCCTAAATCCATTTGGCTATTGCAAGTAAATAAATATGTTATGTTAATCAAACAAACAGCCGGGCTGGAGCGAAAACATCTCCCCCGGACCAGCCGCAGGAACAACAAAAAATAAAAATAAATAAATAATAGCGACTGAATGAATTTTTCAAATGACAAGGTCCAGTCAGGGAATGGCAATTTGTCTAGGTGCAGTCCAGCTAGTAAATTATGACCAAAGAACACAGAGAAATGAGCCAGAATCCCATGGAATCCGCATATGTATCCAAAATATATGTGTTTGTCCGTGCCGAACTATAACCCGTATATACAGACGCATACACGACTCTAGAAAATATTTGTGCCGCGGCAAAAAATATGAGCAACAACTGGACACAAACACAAGCAGAATAGCCGGCGTTGGTATGGATATATAAATGAATTTTTTATATATCGCCTATATAATTGGATGTATGTGAATGCGTGCGGGTGGCTGGGCATTGCCATAATTCCAAGCGCTGGCCAACATTTCGTGGAGAAGTGGAAGCAGATCGGAAAATTCGGCTTCTCAGTTATTGCGCGCCTTTAGCTACGAACGGTTGGAAGTCTCTCCAAAAAGAAAAGCCCCTGTCCTTCCTTGCAAGTGTGTGTCGTGATCCGTGATCGATCGGTCAATCGCTTACCTAATCCGCATTATCCCTTGTCATCGATAGCCACCAGCAGCAGCCAACAGCAACAGCAGTCCAAGATGAATGAGGCCAGAAGTCTGATCACCACCTTCGCCATCCTGGCCTTCCTGCTGTTCCTGCTCTACGCCTTCTACGAGGCCGCCTTCTAGACCACAACCACCCATCCATGCCCCCTCACCCATCAATCAATCAGTCAATCAAGGATAGCTTACATGTTGAATTTCAATTCCAAGTCCCCGCCACATCGCGTCCAGCCTTAACACCCGGTGGCCGGTGGCGGGGCTTTTAGGACCCCCTACGCGTTTAAGATGTTTAGCATTTAATGGATTTCTACTAGTAACCTAAGCCAGGTGAGTAACACAACCACACCTCAGTGTCCAATTAATTCAATTAGCCAGCAGACACATCAGAAAAAATAAATGCTTATATTTTATAAAAATTTTAAAGAACGCGCATTGCGAAACCTTGACAAAATCTCGAAGCGTTCGTCGAAAATTTTTTGGCAGCCATTCGGCAGCTCGATAATAATTTTCCAAAGCGAAAAAATAGATTCACTGGTTCTATTTTTTAACGACAAGATTTCGACATGGCCCACTAAACACCTTCCTGTCCCCTCCCTTGAGAACATTAAAAATCGCTTTCACACAGAACATTTTCCGAATGTCGCAACTCTGTGATTCAAATTTGCGCCCGAAAATTTTCTCGATCTGCGGTGCACACACAGTCATAGAAATGTTCAAAGCGTCAGTGTTTTTTATGGCCAGAATTTATGATTGGCTAAGGTGGATATTATAATTATACATTTTATTAAATGTCTTCGAATATATCGCACAGTTTGATAGATAAGCCACAAGGCATATGTTTCGATATATCTAGCCAAGTCAACATGCGCACTTTTTTCGGCCAAAATCCCTCCCTGAATTATATGTTGTCGAACCGAAAATAAATTTCAGAGAAGCTTATGGTCTTTGGAACAAACAACGCAATTGTTTATGCCATTTTGTGGCCACTTGAGCAAACAAAGCGCAAATAGAATACATGTTTTCCTTTAGGGAAAAGAAAAGTAATTTCTATTTTATAATCAATAAATCGATCTCCTCAATGGCCGATTATTATGCAAATTGAGTTCAGCAAATAAATAATTGACTAATGCACAATTGCAGATGACGTCAAAGCCACCAGCTGCTACAAGATCGGAGGCTCGCCGGCATTATGTTAGGATCATGATCACGATCACCTAGGTGATCGATGGACGACCCCTGCCGAGTGGTGAGTACGATTAATCACGCTCCCCTGGATGCGCTTCAATTAAACATTTTCCTTCGATTTTCCCCGTTTTGTTTTTCCTAGTGCTGCGCTAGATTTCCCCCATCCATCGAGGCGCTGCAAGACCGATCCATCCGATTCCGCGGTGGCCTGCTGCCGAGGCCTTGGCGTCATCTGTTCTAATCATAAATTTAGTTTTGTGATTTCTTCATTTTTGTTTCGCAATGAAATTCACTTAGTTTGCAATTTATAGACCATGATGTACAGTATAAGCAAAACAGCAGCAATCAATGTGAACGATCAGAATTGGTTATTCCATTGTTGGACAAGTTTAGATCGCATTCATACTTAGTAAGACATACATAATGTATAACTGCATTTTACCCCACTTTTCTTTTAATTTTATGTGACCAAAAACATATGCAGAACAACAGCAAAACAAACAACATCAACTGCAGGAATAAAAGAAAAACAAAAACACAAACCCTAAAATGGCTTTATTTTGGGATTTAGGAAATAGTTTCAGTAGATAATGGGGGCATCATTTAGTTGTTATTACTTTGGAAAACGAATTGTGTTAATTGCAAAGTATAATACGTGAAAGTTTTTATGATGTAATTGATTTCATCTGAATATTTCACATACACATAGTTGAGGGCATACTTTTGGGCATTGAATCATGGACTATGGTTTTGTAAAATATTTAAAAAAATATTCTTAGAAATATGCGAGGTTGTTTTTACTTCTTCAAATTAAAAGTATTAATTTATTCTTTATGATGTGCAATTTAGTCGACAACAACAAATACACTTATGTAATTAACAATTAGAATTTTATAGTAATTTACCCTTGTAGGGTATTATCATTTTAGTCAAAAGCTTAAAACGCAGTGAAGAAGTCATTTCCGACCCTATAAATCATATATATTCTTGATCAGCATCGACAGCCAAATCGATCTGGCTATGTCCGGCCAAAATTTATTTTTTTCAGAATTTTCCAAATTTTCAAAAAAAGATAAGGGGTTACATCATTAAAATTGTCAAAAATCGGCCAAATTCGTAATTTTTATTCATTTTAAACTGAGTATGCAGATTTATTAACCTAATAAAAACTAGCATGGGAAAGCTTTCCGAATGAAAATTAAGGCCTTTTTGACAGAGTTATGAATTTTTTAATTTTACTTTTTAGTATTATAAATATTTAAATTTTAATACCGCTTTAAGGGGATTATAACTTCAGTCAAAAGCTTAAAACTTAGTGAAGTAGTCATTTCCGACCCTATAAATCATATATATTCTTGATCAGCATCGACAGCCAAATCGATCTGGCTATGTCCGGCCAAAATTTATTTTTTTCAGAATTTTCCAAATTTTTAAAAAAAGATAAGGGGTTACATCATTAAAATTGTCAAAAATCGGCCAAATTCGTAATTTTTATTCATTTTAAACTGAGTATGCAGATTTATTAACCTAATAAAAACTAGCATGGGAAAGCTTTCCGAATGAAAATTAAGGCCTTTTTGACAGAGTTATGAATTTTTTAATTTTACTTTTTAGTATTATAAATATTTAAATTTTAATACCGCTTTAAGGGGATTATAACTTCAGTCAAAAGCTTAAAACTTAGTGAAGTAGTCATTTCCGACCCTATAAATCATATATATTCTTGATCAGCATCGACAGCCAAATCGATCTGGCTATGTCCGGCCAAAATTTATTTTTTTCAGAATTTTCCAAATTTTCAAAAAAAGATAAGGGGTTACATCATTAAAATTGTCAAAAATCGGCCAAATTCGTAATTTTTATTCATTTTAAACTGAGTATGCAGATTTATTAACCTAATAAAAACTAGCATGGGAAAGCTTTCCGAATGAAAATTAAGGCCTTTTTGACAGAGCTATGAATTTTTTAATTTTACTTTTTAGTATTATAAATATTTAAATTTTAATACCGCTTTAAGGGGATTATAACTTCAGTCAAAAGCTTAAAACTTAGTGAAGTAGTCATTTCCGACCCTATAAATCATATATATTCTTGATCAGCATCGACAGCCAAATCGATCTGGCTATGTCCGGCCAAAATTTATTTTTTTCAGAATTTTCCAAATTTTCAAAAAAAGATAAGGGGTTACATCATTAAAATTGTCAAAAATCGGCCAAATTCGTAATTTTTATTCATTTTAAACTGAGTATGCAGATTTATTAACCTAATAAAAACTAGCATGGGAAAGCTTTCCGATTTCAAATAAATGCCTTTTTGGCTTAGTTATGATTTTTTTAAATTTTGATTTGTCGAACAAATTGTCATATAAGAATTTCCATCCATATTTAGTTTTGATTGAAAGAATGCGAATTCGTTAAGCTTAGTTACGATCGAAGCTAATTTCCTTTCTTGTTAAATTTATGTTAAATTAGCTAGGTCTTTAATTATTTTATTTTTATTATTAATAAAACTCTATTCTATAACTTACCCAATATGCCAACATCAATGCCAGGCAATTCCTTCTCAATCTGATCGTATATTTCGAGCCCCTTGGTAAAATCTACAGCAATCCACGTCGTCTTCACTCTGTACTGGCTCTCTGATTTTAATTCGATATTCAATTAATACTATACACTTTTGCGGATCCTGTATTTAACGAATATAAAGAAGTTTATTGACAGAGGCTTAGCAAACAATAATATAATAAAATATAGTTATCTGCTTTTATGATGAAATTATTGATTAGTTAATTAGGTAATAATTTGGCATCTTTTATAGAATCCGTCTTTATGAAGTGTACTTAATTCTTAAAAACAACAAATTTTTATACATTTATGTGAGTAATAAGTAGATAATATTTCCAACTTTATAAAGTTGTATTGTACTCTATAGTGTCTGTGCCTTTGTCATACAAGTACTTAAGCTTCATTTGCATTAAGACCTGGCCTGTAACTACCTGGCAAGAAACATAATAAATCGGCTAAGCCAAAATCGTAAATGGAAACGATGCAAAAAGGCAGGCAATGAAGCGAAGACATCGTCATAGCAGCTGTTTTGGCGGCTTCCGTCTGCCGTTGGCCTATTCGCCTTTTGGCCGTTTTGTCGGTCAGCAGCTTCGCGCGCTGGCCAACCGGTTTCATGGCTAAAAACCGTCAACACCCCTTGGCCAATCCTCCGCGTACTGCAACCCCTCATCAGGAAGCTAAATTGCAGCGGTTATGCAATCCGGCAGTGCATTTTGTGCATTTTGGCAATTGATTTCGCCAGCCGGTTTTCACGTATCTTTTGTTATGTTTTTTATTTTATTTTATTTTGATTTTTTCTTGGCTTTGTACAAAATCTATTTAATAGTTTAGGCCGTAAGACTAAGAACCAAATATTTACATGACCCGTGACCCAAGCTTAAGGTGCTACAGCAGTCCCAGTTTCTGTTGCTTCTGCTGCAGGGCCTCGATCCTCAGGCGCTTGAAGAGCTGGTGGCCCACGTAGGTGCGGATCCTCAGGGGGGCCATCTTCATGAAGAAATACTGTAAATAATAGGATAATATTGTTTTTCTTACATTTAAGTATCTTGTGTATACGCACCTGTACGCCATGTGTCCAGAAGCCATTCGTCTCGCTCGTCTTTCCCAGTGTAAAAACGGCAGAACGCGCAAAGGTATAGGCATTGGGAAATAGAAGACCGCCTTGCATCACCCGATCGGCGTAGGCGTTCATCTTGGTAACCACAAAGTTGGGCATCACCAGCTGCACATGGATGTTATGCTCCTCCAGCTCCAGCTCCAGGGCCTTGGTGAAGTAGGTCACAAACTTCTTGCTGGCCGCGTAGACGGTCATGTTGGGCAACGGCTGCAGCTCCGAGGAGGATCCCAGGTTGACAATGGCTCCCTTACGGCGGCCAATCATCTGGGGCAGGATCTTGCGGGTGAGCATGGTCACCGAACCCATATTAACGGTCAGCAGATCCCACAGCACCTTTTCTGGCACCAGGTCCAGGCTGTCCGGGTGCTCGTACATCATGCCCACATTGTTCACTGTAATGTTTAAGGGGGAAGTGATATTAATTTCGATTCTGGTGAGTCACTAACTAAACTCAAAGTTCGGTTTTTATCAATGAAGCAAAGCCCCAGAAGGCACAGGCAAATTATGAGCTCGTTATTTTTATAGCAAGCTAGATAAAAGTTATCGTGACGAGTCAATTCCCATGACCAAGATCAATGTCAACTGTTATCAGGCAACATTTTTGGTGGAAATGCCTTGAGGCGAGCGCAAGGTCTCTTTCTCGAAATGTAAATTGCTGAAGCGCGTCAGACTCTGAAGCGTTTATGAGTCTGGCCGGCCGAATAAAATGTATATTTGTGAGTGTGTATGAACGAGATGTACTTGAACATCGCCTAAGCCACTCTTCGCCTCGCCAATAGACCAAAAACCAGAGTCATTATAATTGCACGCAATTACTACTGTTTGACATTGACATCCGCACAAAAAAAGAGCCACAAAAAATAACACAAATAAAAAGCTGCTACCGCTGATTGCCATTTGCAACTGTGTTGACAATGATGAATGTACAATATATACATTTGTTTATGCAGTTATTTTGATTTGAAACATTTCAACGATTAAGCAATTGACAATGTGTCTTTTACTAAACTTACATACTGAATAGTTGCATTAGGAAATTGTTATTGAGAATTATATTAATTGTATAGTAATGTACCCTTGCAGTATAATTTTAGTCAGAAGCTTAAAACTTAGTGAAGTATTCATTTCCGACCCTATAAATAATATATATTCTTGATCAGCATAGACAGCGGAATCGATCTGGCTTTGTTCGGCCAAAATTAATTTTTTTCAGAATTTTCCAAATTTTCAAAAAAAAGATAAGGGGTTACATCATTAAAATTTTCAAAAATCGGTAAAATTCGTAATTTTTTTCATTTTAAACTGAGTATGCAGATTTGTTAACCTAATAAAAACTAGCATGGGAAAGCTTTCCGAATGAAAATTAAGGCCTTTTTGACATAGTTATGAATTTTTTAATTTTACTTTTTAGTATTATAAATATTTAAATTTTAATACCGCTTTAAGGGGATTATAACTTCAGTCAAAAGCTTAAAACTTAGTGAAGTAGTCATTTCCGACCCTATAAATCATATATATTCTTGATCAGCATCGACAGCCGAATCGATCTGGCTATGTCCGGCCAAAATGTATTTTTTTCAGAATTTTCCAAATTTTCAAAAAAAGATAAGGGGTTACATCATTAAAATTTTCAAAAATCGGCAAAAATTTTAATTTTTTTAAATTTTAAATTGAGTATGCAGATTTATTAAGCCAATAAAAACTAACATGGGAAAGCTTTCCGAATGAAAATTAAGGCCTTTTTGGCTTAGTTATGCACTTTTTAAACTTTGATTTTTCATATTCCAAATCCAATTTTGATTTAAAGAATGCGAATATGTTAAGCTTAGTTACGATCGAAGCTAGTTTCCTTTCTTGTTAAATATATGTTAAATTAGCTAGGTATTTAATTATTTTATTTATATTATTAATAAAACAAATACAGTTTGAGAACACTGATCTCTATTCTAAAACTCACCCAATATGCCAACATCAATGCCAGCCAGTTCCTTCTCAATCTGATCGTATATTTCGCGTCCCTTTGTGAAATCCACAGCAATCCACTTCGTCTTCACTTTGTACTGGCTCTCTGAAGATTTTAATCCAATCTTAAATAAATGCTATACACTTGTACGGATTTAACTCGGGCTTACCAATCTCGTTGGTGGTGGCGATGAGCTTCTCCTTCGTCCGCGAGATGAGCACCAAGTTGAGACCTTGGCGGGCCAGCTCCCTGGCATATTCCTTTCCAATGCCATCGGTGGCGCCCGTCACCACTAAAGTGAAGGGAATCCAAGGAGAACTTGATGAGTACAATCGAAGGTTGCCAAAAGGAGCGGAAAGCGCATTTTTTACAAGCGATGAAAAACATGAAAATGCATGTGGTTGATGAGTTGTAATTAAGTTCTTTTGTATTTGAAGAACATTGTTTTTGTATCAACTTCACAAAATTATTTTTTTTTTGTACATTTTGCAGTTTATTCATTCATGTCTACAATTAGAGATTAAACTTTATAACTTGGTTATTTTTAGCATGATGTAGCCCCCTAAATCCAGTGGTATCAATAATAAAAGAAACACAATTCAAAAATAACAGTTTTGAAATCAACAATTATGTGACATACAATGTTTATAATACTAACTAAAGCTCTCATCAATTGTTGACCAATTTCGACACTTTCCTTCGTTTGCTTTTATTTTTAGTGACTTTAACAACTGCAGAAGACCTCTTCGAAAGACCTTTTCAAACCTAGCATTTGTCCGCTAATTAACCCACTGCATTCGTGTGGCTCTTTTTTAATCACATTGCCAGTGGCTAGTTGCCCGTTGCCGGCTGGCGAAACCAAAGCAAATAGCTGCCGATCAGAAGGAAACCGGCTTGCGTGGCAATTGCTGCAATGTTGCCACTGGCACCTAGTGGTTGCTGGTTGCCAAATATTTGTGCAACAGAAACATGGTAACTTGGAAATATTAGCAAAAGCCACACCAACGGCAGTAACAACACCAACCAGCCAGCCATCGATTGTTGCGCTTGCGTGTTGCCAGTTAATTGCAAATGCCGTACATTTTGGCCAGATTTTACAGTTCGATTGGTGAACAATAAAATGAAAATCCATAATTCAATTAGAAGAACTATGCAGAAGTCGATCAGTCGCTGCCACCGAAGGTCACGCGTTAATTAAACAATAATAGACAATAAACGCAAGAAGCGACAGTAAAATGAATAACTGCTAGAGCGGCACGAGACTTTACTCAATGAAAGCGAAAAATAATTAAATAATAAAGCCAAAACAAAGCTAACGCAAAATGCGAAAAAAAACGAGAAAACATCAATCCGGTTTGTTTACGAGTTGAATGACTTTGCGTGTCCCATTAACTGATATACCAACAAAGCCAATTGAGCCAGTAATTTGCTGATTTTTAAATATCCTTTATATTTTACAGCTTAAACTTGTTGTGCATGTTTAATATATATTTACATATATACCTTGCTTTGCCAACTTCTGCTTAAATATAAAATTATTTGGGTCAGAATGTATATAAAACAAAATTTAATTTAATTCCTAATTTTTAAAGTACAATCACATAAAGTGTGAGACTTTTTATCTAAATATTTTGTATTTTTCTTGATTTTAAATTAATTTAATTTTAGATAACAACAAGCACAATGATTGATAATAGATAGAATTCATAAGGCTTATTTTATCTTTACAATTCATGAAATATTTAATTTAAAAATAATATTTGTCCAATTTAAAGCCTAGTAATAATACATCAATTAAATTTCATTAAAATGTTGGTTCAATTATGTTTTCAACTACTTATCTGCCATGGACTTTGTAAAAGTTTGGAATTTAATTGAACTTCCCGATAAGAAATTTTAAGCAAGTTTTTAATGCTGACAATATCAATAAAGAAATAAAATCATAATGACTATTGGTTCGTTATCTTATCAATAATGGGGTTTGTAACCTTTTCCTCAAATTCACTGATATGTAACTGTTCAAGGAAATCTTTCTGTACTGTCGTGAGATTTATTTAACCATAAAAATAATAAATTGTTTCTAATTTATAATCAACATTAAGGCAAAATCTTGAAATTTACTATACTACACAAATCGATTAGGCTAATGATAGAAAATAATTACGACACACAAATTATATTCCAGAATTTCTAGAATTAAGGTGCAATTTAGAAAAAATATTTAGTTATTATGAAGCAGGCAGTAATGGCATTCTAGCTGAGCTAATAATGTGTTGCAGTTCCTATGTGAAAGAATGTATATAGACATAAATAAATAACTCTTTCCAAAAGCTTAGTAAACAATTTGCATTTGCGATAGTGGGGACACCGAAAAAGCTAATATTGACAGACCCTTGGGGTTAAGGTATGTAAATTTCGGATTGAATAACATGATTGGCAGAAAGTGTATGTGTTGTGATTAGAGGGGTGTATAGTGAGTTCTGTGATAACCTAGATATAAGATTGTATGCCTAAGAATATTGTTAGTTACAGATGTATCTTAATAAAGTATATATTAATTTAGATGTGGAAAACGTTTATTTTTCCCAATATGATATAGAGATGTGTAATTAAAAATGGGGCATAAAATAATTAAAAATAAATGCAAGCCACTCACCTGCCCATTGGCCAAACTTATCCACAAGAGTCTTGGGCAAATGGGGCTGAAAGTATGGCTCCAGCACCGCCTTGATAATGCTGATCAGGGACTTAAAGTTGTCATAAAGAAAGGCGGCGATCGTCAGGGATCCCACTATGTAGATGATCGCGGAAACCAGCTGCCAAATGAACGCCATCCTGAGCAGGGTGTAGATGCTCACTTCCAGAACTGGCTGCATGTTGGAAGTTAAGAGCTCTCTTTATAGAGTCAAATAAACGAATTTTTGGTTGGCGATAACAACGAATCGAATGGCGTGTGGAACCCGAGCTTATCACTACACGCACTCGTGTTGATTATTAATAGCTGCCCCGGGAATTACTAATTTACAATGTTCACTTATTCGACGGTATATCTGTCTATCTTTTCTTCGGGAGTCACAAGTTGCAGGTTGGAGCGCCGATCACGCACTGAATTGAAACACTTCAAGCCGCAACTTCGGGCTTTCGGTTTCGGTTTCGGGTTTTCGTTTTCATTTTCGGATCTGGTCTTCAACGAGCCACAATTACAGCGGAAATGCCACTGCAGTTGGGGCTCTTTTCCGCGGCTTTACTCGGTTTTTGTCGGTTCATTATTTCATAAAATTTTATTTACTTTTGTTGCCTTTGCCGCGGACAGTCGACGGTGTTAAGAGCCGCTGTAAATGATGATGAAAAACTATGTGCCTCTGGCGGGTGAATTATTTGACATTTAATTGCCACGAAAAGAGCTGACCCGAAAAACGATAGGTTTCCCTCTCAAAATCTGGGAATATTTTTATTCAACCAGCGCTGAACTGTCGCACTTTCGACTTTCTTGCTAAGGGCATAATCAGCTTACTTGCGGTGTAATACTAATTGCAAACAATTAAGCGAAAGATGCGTTAAATTTACTTTAGTCATGCAATGACCCTCGGCACCTGAGACAGTTTTTTGTAAATTTTCCCTAGTTAAATTTTTGCATGTTGAAAATCGTGTAAATTTTTGCTAAAAACTCTGGAATTGAGACAGTTTTCAAATGCAAATTGGTGTTATTATTTTTTAGCACCTTCAAATGGGAGATTTATAATTATAGTATAATTTATTTATTTTTGTTTCAAGTGCTCAGGTATCAGTGTTTCGTTCTGCTTCCAACTCTTCCTACACTTCAGTATTGTTGAACAAACCTCACCCATTATCTTCTATATTGTCAATACCATGCGTTGTAATATATATTTATTGCTCTTATCAACTGCGGAACCAAGCTGACATGTATTTCCGAACAAATAATCACAACAACTGCTCTTCAACAAACCATGAAAGCTTCAAGAACTTTTTTACATATTTATTTTTGCCGGCTACCATAAACTGTAAGTGTAAAAACTCCACATTTAGCTAATGTACTCAGCAATTAAGTCAATTTAACTGAATAAAAATGCTATTAGAGGCTAATGATAATGGAGTGTGTCGCGCAACTTACTGAACTTACTGTGTGAATATCTCTCACAATTATTATGGGCTGATCATTATTTTAAAGTGTGATATATGGATCTGTCACTTTTAAACCTTAAATACTTTATGTAACTGGCACTTAATATTCAGAAAACTCAAAGGGCAGTACTGTTCTCCTATTTAATTTAAAATTTTCTACTTGTTGCTCAAGTGTTTGTTTTGTAAAAGGCATTTGGAAAGTTTTTTCGGACTGTCATTTATCTAATTTAAATCGATGTTCCACAAGCCATATTTATAAATGGTATTTCTTAGCCCCATTTTCATTCAAGAAAAACTTAATTAAAACTCACGTTGATTCGTCGGTCAGAAAATCAATAACTTATAAATAAGGAACTTTTAGCTGCGGCCTGTCTAGCCGAATATTGATTACAGACTGAAAGTGGTGATAGAAAAGTTCTTAAACATAGAAAATGAAAAGCTTTCTTCGATAGTTCTAAATGGGGACAGTGTGGCCTTTCTAGTCGACTAAACAATATACATATGTCCATGCCGAAAAAATATTGACTTTATTTATTTTTTTATATTTTGTTTAATTTATTTGATTTATTGAATTAAAAAACATTTGATTACCATTAAAAATATTTCTAAAGTTCGAAATAATCGTTACAGTTTGACATTTCGAACTCATCTTAGCCAAGTCACAAACAGTGTATATGGTTATAAACCTGCCTGAAACTGTGCTATAATTTATTTCCTATAAAAATTGTTTCCTAATCTTGTTTCGCTTTGGATTTAAGGAGATTAAATCCACAACAACTGAAATTTGGGAAAATCTTTTAGGAACTATTAGCCTGAAGCTTCTTTTGCTTGTGCTGTATTCCCTCGAGCCTCAATCGATCGAAAATTCGGTGGATTATGATCGTACGCCATCGCTGTGGAATCAGCTTCATGAAGAAAGCCTGAAAAAGATTTAATTTATTTATTATTTAAGTAATATTTAAAATATTAAAAATGTAAAAGGAATTCTTAAGAAATTATGTCCAATTTGATGAGCTTTAAAAGATATTCTAAAAACAACGGTGCGTATGCGTGATATTATTTTGACAGTGGCATTTAGTTTTCAGTTTTCTCTTCTTTGAATTATTTTTTATAATTACCTGCACGCTATGAACCCAGAAGCCATTCGTTTCGTTAGTTTTTCCCATGGTAAAAACGGCTGACCGGGCGTAGGTGTGGGCATTGGGGAATAGCAGACCTCCTTGCATCACTTTCTCCGAATAGGCATTCATATTGGTGCCCACGAAACCGGGCTTCACCAGCTGGACGTCGATGTTGTGCTTGGCCACCTCCTGTTCTAGTCCCTTGCTGAAATAGGATACAAACACCTTGCTGGCCCCATACACAGTGAGATTGGGATGTGGCTGCATCTCTGAGGTGGATCCCACATTGACAATGATTCCGTTCCTCCGGGCGATCATTTGCGGCAGGATCTTACGTGTGAGCATGGTGACGGATCCCATGTTAACGGTCAGCAGATCCCACAACACATCCTCCGACACTTGGTCAATTGTATCCGGATGCTCGTATATCATGGCAACGTTATTAACTGTAAGATTTCAACAAGAAATGAGGCCGAAGCTTGCAGTTAACCATAGGACCTTGGATTTGCATCTATAATCGATCATAACTAAGCCAAAAATGCATTAATTTTAGTTCGGAAAGCAATTCTGTGCTAGTTTTTCTTAGCTTAATAAATCTGCATACTAAATTTAAAATTTTAGAAAATTAAAATTTTTGCCAATTTTTGAAAATTTTAATGATGTAACCCCTTATCTTTTTTTGAAAATTTGGAAAATTCTGAAAAAAATAAATTTTAGCCGGACATAGCCAGATCGATTTGGCTGTCGATGCTGATCAAGAATATATATGATATATAGAGTCGGAAACGATTCCTTCACATCGTTACAAGCTTTTTACTAACATTAATATAATAATAATAGAAAAATTACGCATACGCACTGGTGTAAATAGTATTTGGTCATAACTAAGCCCAAAAAGCATACATTTAAATTCGGAAAACTGTTCTGTGTTAGGTTTTATTAGATTATTAAATCTGCATACTCAGTTTACAAATTTAAAAAAATCTTAATTTTGGCGATTTTTGAAAATTTTATCGATGTAACCCCTTATCTTTTTTTGAAAATTTGGAAAATTCTGAAAAAATTAAATTTTAGCCGGACATAGCCAGATCGATTCGGCTGTCGATGCTGATCAAGAATATATATGATTTATAGGGTCGGAAATGACTACTTCACTAAGTTTTAAGCTTTTGACTCAAATTATACTGCCCTTCAAGGCTATAAGAAAAATGGTATTTGGTCATAACTAAGCCAAAAAAGCATTAATTTTAATTCGGAAAAGTGTTATGTGTCAGTTATTAGTACGTTAATAAATCTGCATACTGAGTTTATTATTAAAAAATAAAATTTTTGACAATTTTAACGATGTAACCTCTTACATTTTTTGAAAAAAAAAAAATTAATTAAAATTTTTTTTCTTTCCATCAAGGCTAAATAGATTTGCCTGTTGACGCTAATAAAAAATATATATGATTTATAGGGTCGAAAACGACTCCTTCACTGCATTTCACACTTATGACTAAAATGTTAATACACTGCAAGGGTATAATTAACGTAAAGTTGATTGTACAAATATTAATATTCTTAAAAAAATAAATACAATATAAGTATACTGAATATCTATATATTATGCTATAATAGAAAATTCCTTATCCTTAATTGACTGTTACTTACCCAAAATACCAACTTCAATGCCCTGTAATTCCTTTTCGATATGTTCATATACTTCACGCCCTTTAACAAAATCAGCCACAATCCACTTGATTTGCCCTTTGTATTGACTTTCTGCAATTAAATCTTTTAAATAACAATTTTATCCTGGGAAATCACTAAAGATATTACCTATCTCTTTAGTAACAGCGATGAGCTTCTCCTTTGTTCGCGAGACGAGCACCAGGTTGAGTCCTTGACGAGCCAGTTCCCTGGCATATTCCTTGCCAATTCCATCGGTGGATCCCGTCACCACTAAAGAATATGTAATCAAAATTATTAATAACTAATAAATTAAGAATCATTAAATCCTATATAATTATATTTCACCTATAAAATTATTAGATCTCAGTTTATGGTTTATCTTTAACGTTTATAAAGAATATTTTGCCTTTAATTGCTACTAGTTATCATATACTCGTTTTATATTTAAAACTAAAGGCTATTCATAATGATAGTATAACGAAAGTCATAATGATTCTTAAATTCTTATCTAATTTGAGTATTGTAAAATCTTCTATTAAAGTATCATATTACCTATCTTTCATTGATAATCCTGAGTAGACATATAAAGGAACTAAATGCCGGCGAAACAACACAATGATTAATAGATCGTTTAGGGATTTAGATTAATTAAGCTTTTTACGATGTCGAAATAAAATAAGGAAATATCATAGTGACTATTTAATATTTATATCAGCTGAAGAGTTTTAATGTTGGCTCTGCACGCTGACTGGTCAAATTTAGCCAATCAGAACTTTGAAACCTTCAACAATCTACTAAGGGCAAATTACTAAGCTAATACTGGAGTTTTTATACTAGATATTGAAGGTTTCATATTATATAGTGATAAGTTCAAACTGCTTAGAAAATGGTATAGCGATTTCCTTTGAATTTTGAATTAATTAAAAGCTAATGCTTATCATGGTACAAAAGTTTAAATTTCTGCAACAAACATATTTGTAAGTTAAAATTAATTAACTTTTGTATATTTAAATAAATAAATACTAATCAGAGCACTTACCTGCCCATTTGCCGTATTTTTCAATCAAAGTTTTGGGCAATTCTGGGTGGAAATATGATTGCAGGACTGCCTTGATTATACTGATCAAGGACTTGAAGTTGTCGTACAAAAAGGCAAGAGTACAGAGGAATCCCACCAAAGAGATCAGTTGCCAAAAGAACGCCATAGCTTATTGGGTATAAGAGCTTACTTTTAGAACTGACTGCTTTGCTAAGAGACTTCTCTCTTTATATAGGAATTTGGTGAACGATAAGAGAATATTGGAAGATAAGAGAACACTAAATGGATTATGGAACCAGTACTTATCACTAAACTGAGATCTTTTAATGTTTATACCAACAAAAACATTTGTTATAATTATTTAAGAGCGCAATAAACTATATGAAGTTTATTTAATTCTTCGACAATCAAAATAAGGAATATCTAAATGTAATAAATATTTATAATATAATAATATAAATGTAAATATATTTTAAGTATTATTTTTTAATTTTATATAATTTAATATATTTAAATAATCAAACAAAATATAAAAAAACAAAAAAATTCTATTATTCAGACTGACAATTAAGGAGGAAAAAGCCCTTCGGCGAGGAAATAAATAAGTTTCCTTTGAAAACTTGAACTGTTGTTGTTTTTTGCTAATTAATATGAATAGAAATATGTTATTTTTTTAAGTCTATTTTATTATCTTTAAATAATTATTCAAAGCTGATTTTAAAACACTAAAAAATTCTCAACTTTACAGAAAATCAATCTACAATTGTGTGTACTCCTCAGATAAGGTCAGAAAACAAATGCAGAATAATGCCGCAGCCTGGGAAAGTGCTTCATTTCATTTACAAAATATATCATTTTATTTGCTTCAACACTAAATTTGTACAACTTTGGTAACTTTTACTTCTTCTTATTTTTGTTCTTCATAACGGAGAAAATCTTTACGGCCATAAAGAGACGAATCCGCCAGGGGAAAACCGTTGAGACAGCGTTCTGAATGTGATGCCACAAGTGTCCCGGTGTCTCGTCCACTCCATCCCTCAGCTGATTCACGGCACTCCGGGCAAAGGACTCTGCCGTGGGAATGAACAGGCCGCCCTTCATGATCCGCTTGGAGTACGAGTTGATCTTGGTCACCACGAAGTTGGGGGACAGAAGCTGGACATGGATGCCAAAGGGCTTGGCCTCAGCATGCAGAGCCAAAGTGAAGCTGCGGTTGTACGCCTTCGAGGCGGCATAGTAGGCGGCATAGGGGAGTGGCTGCATTTCCGTTCCGGAACTCACATTGACGATGGCTCCCTTGATCTTTGCCTCCTTCATGCGCTGAAAGAAGATGCGGGACAGCTGCGACACGGCCACCACATTGGTTTCAATGATATCCTGGGTGGATTCCTGGGTCCATTTCAGGACGGAATTCGGTGAGCCAATTCCTACGTTGTTAACTGTAAAGAATAGGATTTGGATTGTTAATTTGAATATTTATTTACTTAACGTCTTAATATTCCTTACTTACCTAGTATGGAAATGGGTACATCCGCCAGCTCTTTTTCTATATGCTCATAGACCTTCGAACCCTTGGTGAAGTCAGCTATCACGATTTTGGTCTGCACTTTACTCTCGCTCTCTGTTGGTACAAAATTAAGCATTTTAATTTATTAAGAGCAACGTATATTTTAATGTATGATATGTCAGTCTTTCACAAAAAATTCAGTAATTTAAATTAACCTGCCAATTCGAATATCAATGCAAGCATATTAATTGAATGCGAAAAAGTCAATTGCATGACGCTTGGACAGGTGCTTTGCGTGGTCTCTTAAATTTAAAATTAAAATTTGAATTATTAAACGGCTAACGGGAGCAATCACAGTCACTATTGAAAAAGAGCACCAATTAATATTTTTGAAGCTATAATAACTTTATCGTTTGATTTAACTATTCAAAATGTACGTCTCTTGTAAATGGACAAAAACACATATATTGTATCCAAAAACTAATCTTTGACGTATAAATATCTATAGAATAGATAGAAAGAATGAATTCAATATATATTAAAAACAATTTAACAACTAGAAGGCTTTTAATCACTAAATCAAAAAGTAATAGTCATGCAAGTTAATTGATTAACAACGGTTAGCCGTTGATCCCCGGCATGTTCGCTATCTATCCACCTTTAGACTCACCGATTTCCCTCACAACCGCCTGGAGCTTCTCCTCGTTCCTGGCAATCAGGACGACATTGATGCCCTGCCTGGCCAGCTCCTTGGCGTACTCCTTGCCGATGCCATCGCTGCTGCCCGTGATGGCTGCCCAGTCCCCGTAGCGTTCCTTGATCGAGGGCCTCTGGCTGGGATCGCCGAAATACCTGAGTTTCAGCAATCTAAAAGGCGTGCGCAACTGCTCGTACAGGTATGAGGCCAGGGCGTAGAGCCCAACGTAGGCCAGGAAGGTTGATAAGCAGCAGAGCATACTTGTTTGCCGATAATAATTCTTTTTATTTGAATTTGACTGCTCGGGCGAAGAGTACGGGACCGGCTCGATCGACTCCCTGCGACGGACTGCGGTCACGGAGCGATTTGTACAATTTTTGCCGGGCAGGGCGCTGAATTTAAATGACGAGCATTAATGGAAGTGCGACTGCGATTAAAAGGTGTTCGACTCGCCGGTAATTGGGCGTCGAAAGAATCCATTTGAATCCCTCGGTTGAGTCAAAAATATTGCTATTACGACTTGTTCGATTACCGCTCACACTATTTGATATGGCTTTTATAATAGTTGCAGTGGACTCTCTTGATTTCAAATTGATAAATTAAAATAGATTTGGGAGGGGCTGCGTACATTGCCCTAGAAATTGTTGTGGGCAAGGTCGGGATGCTCAGTTAACCCAAAGGGTCATAGATCATCTAATGGAGATAGGAGAAAGTTAACAAACAAAGCGAATTAAATAATTTTTGGGCATTGTTCAAGCGTTTACAATCTTTTACATTAAGTATTATTAGGTATTAGCCTAGATAAAACTAAAAAATATTTTTGTAAATAAAAAGAAGTTTTGCTAAACTTTTCCTCTATAGTTTACTCACATCATTATTAGCTATAATATGAGCTCCTTCTCTATTTATTCCTTCCCCATTAGTACATCTTTATTCAGCCATAAATTCTTGCCACTGAAAATTTATTTCCACTGAACTCTGGCACAAATTTTGAAAGAATGAAGAAGTATATTTCAACATCAGGCATCCTTCAGAGTCAGTCACCTTCTAATCCGCAAAACCCCGGCCAAGGATGACATCATTGCCCGCTGGTCCTTTGTTCGCCAAAAGTGCACTCTACACGCATATACACACAGGACACTCGCAGATCACACAATTACCGCCTTACCAGCATTCATAAATTAGGGAGGTCCCAGAAATGGAATTTTATAAAACGCTAAGTACACACACACACACGCCCCCCAGCCAGAAGGGGGATTCCCCCAATTTGGTGTGTAAGGAAATCGGGAAACGGAAATGGCGATGAGAGGCTGGGAATCGAACTGCGGAACAAGGGCACGACATGGGTTATATATCAAGCATGTGTGTGCCGACAGACATTTTTGGCTGCTAGCAAATCCATTTTGAAAAATATATTCCCTGCCATTTTTCCTCGTTTTTGGCCGCCGCAAAAACCGCATTTATTCAAGTGTCAAATAAATTCATAGTTTTTGGGCCCGACAAGAAATAAAAAATAAAAAAAAAGAGACGAGAAAGGCGAGGGCGTCGACTGTTGGCGTTGGCCAACTAATTAAGTCGAACGGTTTTCAGGCCAGCCCAGAAAACCGCCAAAAACTCATTTGAACCTAATGGCAGCCAAAATGGATGCAGCTTTATGGCCGCCTCCTTCAAAAATCCACAGACGCCAAAAAGTATGCGAGAATTTTTAGGAAATCTATATATAAATCCATGTGTGTGAGAGGGGCAACTTATGCTAATCACATTTAATTGCTTTTTAAGCGCACTTTCTGGCAGTTTAGCTAATTAATGTGACTCACACGCACTCTGGAATATATAAGGGAATTTAATTCCCGGCGAGTGCAGTCAAGAGCTTAAACAAACCGCCTAGAATAGGAGGAACATTGCAGGCGAATGGCGCCAGTTCCGAGTTCAAGGCACATATGCTCAGATAAGGACCTCTCATCTTGGCCAAAGCCCCCAGAGTGGGAGGCATTGTCAAGAAGTCAAACAATTTGAATTATGCCCCGCAATTTGTACATCCGTTTTGACTTGGCCAAAAGCACTGCGAGTCCTTCGCCCACTCCAAAAGTCTAGTTCTGTCCTTGCTATATTTTTATACCCTATGCAGAGTACTCTAATTTTAGTCAGAAGCTTAAAACTAAGTGAAATAGTCATTTCCGACCCTATAAATCATATATATTCTTGATCAGAATCGAAATCGAATCGGTTCGATCTAGCTATGTTCGGCTAAAATTTATTTTTTTTCAGAATTTTCCAAATTTTCAAAAAAAAGATAAAATTTTCAAAAATCGGCCAAATTCGTAATTTTTATTCATTTTAAACTGAGTATGCAGATTTATTAACCTAATAAAAACTAGCATGGGAAAGCTTTCCGAATGAAAATTAAGGCCTTTTTGACATAGTTATGCATTTTTTAATTTTACTTTTTAGTATTATAAATGTTTACATTTTAATACCCATTTAAGGGGATTATAATTTCAGTCAAAAGCTTAAAACTTAGTGAAGTAGTCATTTCCGACCCTATAAATCATATATATTCTTGATCAGCATCGACAGCTGAATCGATCTGGCTATGTCCGGCTAAAATTTATTTTTTTGAAAATTTTTCAAATTTTCAATAAAAGATAAGGGGTTACATCATTAAAATTGTAAAAAATCGGCAAAAATTTTAATTTTTTATATTGCAAAATTTGATATGCAGATTTATTAACCGAATAAAAACTGGCACAGAATTGCTTTCCGAACTGAAATTAATGTATTTTTGGCTTAGTTATGATATATTTCCCATTCGATACTATGATTTAATAGAAAACTGCAAGAGTATACGAACTTCGACTTCCCGAAGTTAGCTTCCTCTCTTGTCATATATGAGGGAAATTATTGTTTGCTTTGTTTCGCGATTGCCGCTGGCTGTTATTTTATTTTGATTCATACTCCTATAAGCAAGCTCATGTAATGCTCATTTTTACAAATTTTTATTGTGGTTGTTATTGCATTTATGTTTCTTGAGAACAGCGAAATTACTTTGGTAAATTTTGTGGAAAAAGATTATACTCTAAATACTTAAAGTAAAATGAAGTTTAGGGAAAGTTTTAAAGATTTTCATGATTAAATAAGGTTTATAACTTACTATAGAAAATATATATGAGTAATAGGTCATACGAACTAACTAGTATTCTGTAGATAATTTATCTCGCTAAATTAAATACTTTATAGGTTTAAATAACCTTTCATAGTGGCACTTACTTGTAAGAGCAAGTTAAGAATAAGGGCTAACCTGCCTTAAATATGGTTACAAATTTTAATAGTTCCTTTGCGATTGCAATTCTTTTTTAATATAGTAAAAACATGAAAAAACTACCCACACATTCCACTTTTCCGCAACTGTATACAATTCTGTATATAATTCCCCCAATTAATTGTCCTGACAGCTATTTGCCACGCTCTCTAATCTCTGACATATCGTTAAAGCGCATTGCTGGCACTGCTGACTACCGACTGTTGACTAGCAGGATGCTTAAGGATGTTTATGTCAGGCACTGAATTTTAAGTAGATCCAAAGGAGGCTTGCCTTGTCGCATCAAAAAAAGAAAAAACAAAAAGCTAAGCAGTCGCCAGCAAAAAAGAGTTGTCAAGTGAATTCGTGACGGGCAAAAAACAGGGGGAGTATTATGCCGTATCCTTGAAATAAGGATTCGCCCCTTAAATGGCGCATGAAAATTAGCAAGTTGTCTGTCGTGTCTGCCATTATGCGGCACACTTTGAATGGCATCTCCCGGAATTTGCACTCCATTTTTTTGATGGTCGGACATTTAAGGCCAAAGGGATTAAACGGTTCTGTAGTCAACAGTTAATTAGCAGTTTGTGGTTATCGCAAATAATGTTTGCTCCCCTTTCCTTTTTTGAAGGAACAACTTTTGGCCATAAAAGCGCAATCAGCGGCTAAGTTATGTCCAGGATGTGGACTCACATATCCCGACGCCACCTGTTCGAGACCCTCGAGGCAAAAGTGCTGGCCATAAAAAATGACTAACGATTAAGCCAAAGAGGAGAACAGACCGAAAAGACCAGCGGCGGCGGCAGCAAGTGTCGTTTTGAAAAATTCAAATCTCGTTGCCAATAAAAGCCAATAAAACTCGTAAAATAACTCAAAACACAGGAGCGGGTGGAAGGCTCCCTCTGCGGATGCTGCTCGTTCAAGTGTTTTGTGTCGCAATGTTGCGGTTGGCCCATAACCATCCAGTGAGTGCTACGACTTTTTTAGGGGGTTTCAAGTTGATCTGTGAAGTTGCAGATGCATTTAGTTGCCGTTCCCCATATAGTATAGTATGTGCATTTGTGCACATATTTATAGCGCTGTCTGATGAGGATGAGGATGAGGATGTCATCGTTCCCATGACCGAAAATAGCCATGCAATTGGATGTGGCGTCTACACCTGTTGGGAATATGTCGCGTCGGGAAATGTCTATTCTAATTATTAAGACACGAGAAAGTACTGTAGATGTTCATGTACTTGGAGTTGTTTTCGAGTTAATGATTAGGTTAATAATTTTAAGACTTTTTATATTAGGTTGCACAAAAAACAATGTTTGCAACCAGGATTTGTATCAATCAAGTGCTTCTGTTACCAATTTACAGGTGGGGCACAAATCACAGCGACTCTGACAACAACGGTGAAACTTTCGCAAACGACAACTTCACTGGTTTGCCCTGATTCCGCAGAAGAAGCCAAAAGTGTACGAAGCTCAGATCAGGCCCCGATGAGGAAAATCAAAGAGGAGCCCATGGCAGGCCCATGTTGAATGCAAATGACAAATGCTTTCGCGTATTTTTCTGTGATTTTCCACTGCCGCCCTGCACTGCACTGCGCCGCATAGAAAACGCATTCTGAATGCAGACACGACGAGTGACCGACAGAGTAAACAAGGCGAATTAAATTAAAATGCAGATGGTGTGCCCCAAAGTTGGGGCTCCTCAAGCCGTCTTAGCTTAGTATACAATATATAATATATATATATGTGTATTTGGTAAAAATTCCCCCTGACGCATTGGCCGATATTTGAAGTGCATTTGGTGGCGCTGGGCAGACGATTCCTGGCGCTATCGCGATGCCAAATACGCGGCCAGGCAAAAAATCGCCGACAGCGACAAAACAAAATAAATATGGAGACAGCAAAAGGATACGCTGCAGTGGTAGTGGTAGCGAATATTCAAACGTTTTCGCATCCTGTCAGAGGATGCCAGCGAGCGGCAAAAACAATTTCGTGCATTTAAATGCCAGCACATGGAATGGTATGGCATGGCATTATATGGAATGAGATGATTCCTTCTTTATGGCACTTACCCCCATCTCGGGAGGACTGAGACCGAGGCTGGGATGCGCCTTTGCCTGCAAAGAAAAATATTGTCTAAAAGCGAAATGTCGCTTTGTTTCGCCCTTCTGGCCAAGCGTGGCGCGTACAAAACACATAAATCTCGGCATATGTGCATTAAATTGCCGTCCCGTTGAATCTGCTAAAGTTTTCCCCCAAAAAGACATACTTTAATTGCCACTTCAATATTCAATTGTTTTTCTATCCGGTTAGTTTGCACCTCCCATGTCTGCTCAGGGCTCTCTGTTCTGGCTGTTCCTCCTGCTTTTGGCCAGCTTAATGACCCGAAAACTTTTCGATAATGTGGGTGACTCTTCATTGTCCTCGGCACTTTGTGCGGGCTTAGGAAATTATCAACTCGACGCCTTCAGAGCAAAAAAGCTGAAAACCAAAAAACGAAAAACGGATGGAAGGTAATTTCCAGGAAAGCGATTAGAAATTCCTTTTGGTGGCAGAAAAAAGGATAAAGCCAAACGGTTTAAGTAGTTAGGAAAAAAGGATTTACAGATAAGACCAACAGACTAACATGTTAGGCAACAAATATTTGGGATTAAATTTTGTTCCAGTCAAGTTGGGCTTAGTATGAATACAATTTATAGTCTGTAGGGAAATCCCCAATTTATTTTTAAAAATATATTTATAGCAAGTGAAAATTTACGAATGCAGTTGAGAGTTTTAAAAATTAGTTTTTCAAGACTTCGAAACTGGAAAAGTCGCCATCGGTATCTTTAAAAATTCGTAAAATGTTTGCCTTGTTTGCCAAAGATGTAAGTGTTTTTATTGAATCGGTGATTCTGGGCCCCCTTTCTTGGCTTTTCCTTTGGTCCTGGGTCCTTTGGTTACCACAGGAAAAAAAATAAAAACACTGCGGTTTTTCCTGCCATCGCAAGTACAACCCTTTCCTCGACCCTTTCTCTGTGGTGTCCAGCAATTTGGCCAAAACTGAGTGGAGGCCACGTGACTAACATAACCAAATACAGTTATAGCCATTGCAGTCTCGTTGAGCAAGTGCTCGAAAAATGTTTTGTTTGGCAAAAATCAAGATGTGTGGCGTCCTCTCGCTTTTTGCTCTCAGCCTGAACCTTAACCCCTGCCCTCTCATATCTACGGTGCTTTTACTGCCCAGTTAGAAGAAATGTTGGCAACAGTGGCGATGCTAAATAAAGGGGAGAGTGTTATTCATTGGGGTGGACTAGTTAGACTGATATTAAAATAAGTTCTATTTTTTAAAATTACTACTAATTCTTATGCGTTTAAACACATTATTATATTCTATATACTATATACTTTCCTAGAACCTTTCGTCTTTATTATGCCTTATTTTAGAGCCATATAATTTTACAACCATGTTTTTATAACCCTGCAGGGTATTATAATTTCAGTTATTATTCATTTTCAATATCATTCAGAAGCTTGAAACTTAGTGAAGTAGTCATTTCCGATCCTATAAATCATATATATTCTTGATCAGCATCGACAGCCAAATCGATCTGACTATGTCCGGCTAAAATTTATTTTTTTCAGAATTTTCCCATTTTTCAAAAAAAGATAAGGGTTACATCATTAAAATTTTCAAAAATCGTCAAAATTACGATATTTTTAAATTTGTAAACTGAGTATGCAGATTTAATAAGCTAATAAAACCTAACACAGAGCAGTTTTCTGAATTGAAATTAATGCTTTTTTGGCTTAGTTATTACCAAATACTATTTACACCCGTGCGTATGCGTAATTTTTTTATTATTATTATATTAATGTTAGTCAGAAGCTTGTAACGATGTGAAGGAGTCGTTTCCGACCCTATAAATCATATATATTCTTGATCAGTATCGACAGCCGAATCGATCTGGCTATGTCCGGCTAAAATTTATTTTTTTCAGAATTTTCCAAATTTTCAAAAAAAGATAAGGGGTTACATCATTAAAATTGTCAAAAATCGGCAAAAATTTTAATTTTCTAAAATTTTAAATTGAGTATGCAGATTTGTAAACCTAATGAAATCTAACATAGAGAAGCTTTCCGATTGTAAATTAATGGATTTTTGACTAAGTTATGAAGGATTTTCTCTGCAAGGATATTGCATTTTTGGTTTCTCGAAGTTAGTTTCTTTCCTTTTTTAATTAAAAGGTGTATTAAGAGACATATTTCAATTTTCCAAAAAAAAAGACTTTTATTATATTTTGAAATGGGAAAACCTCTAACTGAGGTCCATCCCAATGCACCCTCATGTGTTTATCTTTGGCCTGGCCCTTGTCTAGCTGAAGTGGTGCAGGCGTTTCCAGCTTTCAGGAGTTGGGGGATCAAGGCTGGCGCTGGTGTCCTTTGGCGCTGTTTGGGCAATAAATAAACGTTTAGTTGGTAGCGGAAACAGGACGACAGCAACAGCAGTTCCCCGATTCTCAGTTCGGTATTAGATGGGGGGAGTGTTATGGGGATCCTGCTCCGGAGGAGGGACTTGTTTTGGCCTCTGGCAGCACGTGCTGCTGTGGTCAACGTGTGGCTCGCATTGTTGTCACACTTTTTGCTGTCCTGCCGGTGGTTAACTGACTCCCGTCTGACCTTCGACCCCGCATCTGCCAGGAGGAAGTTCCCATTAATGGCCGCGTAATCGGTGCTCAATTAACACGCCCCTGCAAATACACATAAAAAAGCTATGAGCTTATTAGGTTTTAAATTACTTTATGATAAAGGAACATGGAAGAATCTAATTTAATAAATTTAATTAAATCCTTGGATATTTTAAAACTGAAAGTTTCACGCTTAAAAGTATGAATAATCTATATTTTTATATACTTTTTCACTGGTTGATTGCAGATTTAATTATTACGTATGCTTATAAATGCAAGTATTTTGTTTTCGGTGCACTGACAACATTGTGGCCTTTATTTAACATGCATTTATTAGAAATTTATTAGCGCTGGTTACAATTTTACAACGAGATTTTTGCTATTCGCTTGCATAAAATTTTTACACTGGCGCCGCTCGTTTCATAACTCAGACATAGCATCCATTCAGGATGAGAGCGTATGGCGGCTGCTGGCTGATCCTGTGGGACGGGGACTCGCCTAAGTCCACTTATTCTGATTGGCATCGATGTCCCGGGAAGATGTGTCCTTGCATGTGCTAAAACCTGTTGACCATTTGCATTCATTTAGCTCGAAGAGCACTCGAAGGGCTTCTCCTTCAGCCCTCGAAAGTCTGCTTAAGCTTTCCTTTTCATCGTTTTCATCCCTTGCAGTTTTTGCACTTTTTAGTGCCTCATTTAAATTCTAATTTTATGACCGCGTTTATGCTTTTGTCGAAAGGCAGCCACGTATATATATATATATATCTCTGGCAGATCTGCTTTTGCCGCTCACTCCTGCATATGCATTCATAATTGGGCTAGGAAAATTGATTGTTGCTCTGCAGATTACCTTGCTGAGTTTTCCTTTCTTAGATAAGAACAATTTGAAAATATAATAGCTTCATTTGTCTTTCTGGAAATTGATTGTAGGTTTAAGATTACCGAAACCAAAAGAAATTGTCTTAGAAAATCCAATGGTTATAACGAACCGAAATCAATGGATGTTATGGATCTCTAAATCCTTAAATTAAATAATAATAAATAATTTCATAATACCAAAAACATAAACGCTTACAATTACAATACTTTAATTCACAATTTTGCAAATTTTAAAACGTGAAAGTTTGAAAATTGTTATCTTCTAAGTTTTTTAAAAACCAATCATTTTCTATTTAATCATTCGAGTTTGAAATATTTCTTTATAAATTCCCACACTTCGGCATTAAAAACCACGTGCTAAACATAAATCATCTTAGCTGTGTTGTTTTCGCGGCCAATACCGGAACGACGATACAAAATATCTAAAACTCAAATATACAAAAATTGAGAATGGAAGCTAACTTCGGGAGCCGCAATTTGTATACCCTTGCAGTTTGCAAATAGATCAGGGGATCAAATCGATCATAACTAAGCCAAAAATGCATTAATTTCGATTCGGAAAGCTTTCCTATGTTAGTTTTTACTAGCTTAAAAAAATTGCATACTCACTTTAAAATTAAAAAAAACTAAAATTTTTGACGATTTTTCACAATTTTAATGATGTAACCCCTTATCTTTTTTTGAAAATTTGGAAAATTCTGAAAAAAATTAATTTTAGCGGGACATTGCCAGATCGATTAGGCTGTCGATGCTGATCAAGAATATATATGATTTATAGGGTCGGAAATGACTCCTTCATGAAGTAACAAGCTTCTGACTAACATTAATATAATAATAATAGAAAAATTACGCATACGCACTGGTGTAAATAGTATTTGGTAAGAACTAAGCCAAAAGAGCGTTAATTTAAATTTGGAAAACTGTGTTAGGTTTTATTAGCTTATTAAATCTGCATACTCAGTTTACAAATTTAAAAAATCTTAATTTTGACGATTTTTGACAATTTTAATGATGTAACCCCTTATCTTTTTTTGAAAATTTGGAAAATTCTGAAAAAAATAAATTTTAGCTGGACATAGCCAGATCGATTCGGCTGTCGATGCTGATCAAGAATATATATGGTTTATAAGGTCGGAAATGATTCCTTCACTGCGTTGCAAGCTTTTAACTAAAAGTAGCCTGCGCGGGAAGAGTATAAAACTATTCACTCAAAAATATGTGAAAAAATACTCAATATCGTGGAAGACACCGTGGGGATGCTATGTAACTGTATTATTCGGGGGGCAGAGAAAGCTCTGCTGCTGCGTCGACGAGCACTTGCCGAAGGCAACACGAAGTCGCCCGAGTGCGCCGCAATGGGGAATGGGGGATCGCTTGCTTGGAGCCCCGCCAGTTGGGCGAGAGAGCGAGAGCGGGCTACAGGGAGCTGCAGGCGGAGAGCAAATACTGCAAGGGGGATGTGTGAGGCGGCCCCATGTGTGTGCCGGAGCATAGAAGGGGAGGGTGGGGGGTCCACTATAAACGATTCCGAAGGAGGCGGTGGGGCGAAGCGAAAGAGTCAACCGATGACGACACAAAAAGCAGAATGCGACAAAGAGAAGAGAGCAGAAGAGTAGAGAACGCAACGGTGGGAACACGCTGCACTCGTTCGAGGGCCTCTGGCTCGCTTTTTGGCAGGCCACGCGGCCAGTCGTCAGTCAGTTGGCCAAGAAACTGGTAGCGTCTGGTGTGGCGAGCCAACAATGGCTGGCAGGGCGGCCAACACCGGACCCGGACACGGACACGGACACGGACAATCGCTATCCGGGTCCACGGCTAGCTGCCAATTGAGCGGCAACGGCAGCGGAGTTGGGCTTTCAATTTGACGCGTAGCCAGCCAAGAAAAGTGGCCGGCCAACAACAAAAACAGGTGACGCAGGATGTGGCCAACGATGGCAAGACGAACGGGGGGAGGAGGGTGCAACGCAGCGCACTTTTTTGGCCACGGACCGCGTTTGATTAGCCAACTCAAACATCAGGGCCAAGATCAGCTGATGGCCCATTGACAGCTCTCTTCGGTGGCCCCCTCTCTCGCTCTCTCTTGGAACCTTCTACCGCCCCCACTCCCGCACACACACACACCCGCTCAGTGGAACACCCATGAAGGCGACACAGTGAAGCCTGGGCATCGGGAACCAGCCCTCAAGGATACTCGCACGTCCGTCTCGATTATACAGCAAATAAGAAGAAAGTGAATAAACAATTAAAAACACGCGAGTATTGGCTTCGCAGCTGCCAATGACAGCAACAACAACCAGTTGCTCTGTGGTGTACAAGTGAGTGTGCCAGCGAGTGTGTGTGTGTGTGTGTGTATGTGCGTGCGTGTGTGCCAGGCAACTGACCAACGTGGTGCCAAAACTGGAGAGGCTGAGAGAGAGGGGGGAGGACTCAAAGGACTCGCTCTGGCTCGAACCCAACACAAGAACAACTGTGATTTGGCAGGAGCAGGCTGATTGTTTCATCTGGCCAGGCTTAATGAAAGGACTCAAGGATCCGCAATGGACTAGTCCTGGCCGTCAGCACGTCAGGCGGAGAAAGAGCAGAGCAAACGCCAGCGGAGCTCCGAAGGATAAGCATCTACTCGCCAGGAGCCACAACATCGGGATCTCCTAAAGAGGAAGCTTAATCAACATTCAAAAACATGTAAAAAATTAACCAACTTCAACGCTAAAAAAATATATAAAAAGTCACAAAACAACAGACTCTACAAATAAATTATCAAATATTCTAGAACAAACTACAAATATTTCAAAGTAACAACTTTAGTTTGAAATAATATATATAGGACAATATTCAATACTTTAAACTACAACTTTACATAATAAAATGTGCAACATAATAATATAAAGAAAACTTCAAAAATAATAATTAAAATATAATATAACATAATATATTAGAAACAAAAACTAAAAAAGTAAACAAAAAAAAAAATATATATATATATTACTCAACATAAACAACTATATTTCAAATAGTGAAAATAGTGCCTATCCTTATAAACAATAATCGCATACAATATAAACATAATATAGCCAACGTGCAATAAATTGAGCAATTATTATATAATCCCCACACACATAACGTTATGAACCTAACCAGCACTTATGCATATGCAATAGTTTCAAGCATAAACATTAGTGAAATACAATACGTTTATAGCCCAACGTCAAAAGGGATATAATGAAAGAATATATTAAATATTAATGAGCACTGTCAAACCATAATACGACCTTCTTATAATCGGAGCGGGAAAATCCTTCGGCGAGGTCAAAGCACAAGATGTAAATCACAGCCACCAAAAGACGGCGAAGAGTGAAAGGAGAATGGAGAACATCTGAGCGCGGAAAAGTGCTGGAAAATGGTGAGTACATACTCAATTAACTCAATTACTCATTATTGAGATTAATTCTATAGTAAGCAAGACATATTTCAACTATGAAGAAATTTTAAAATCAACAAAGGTAAAGTGGGAAGAGGTGGAAAATTTTAGTTTATAGAATAGAAGGAAAACTAAACTCATATAATAATAAATAAACCTCAAAGAGCTTTGATTTATTTCTAGGAAAAAATATTGAACACATAATCGATAAATTAAAAAAGCTAGAGATCTGAAAGTTGATTTAAAAACACAAAATATTTATTTGACCAATTTTTGACCGAACTCAAATGTTGTTGATTACATGGAAATATGAATATTTATTGCGGTGGAGTTTATTGATTCTATTCATATTCATAGAAATGATCAAAACTCTAAAAGAAGCAACACAAATTGATTGTTTTGGCCACGTTAAAGAGGAAATAGACTTTCTTTTAAAAGTAACCAAGTCTTCAACCTGTAACTCAAAAATTATAAATCCAATTCAAAATCAAATCACCTTTTAGACCACCCCTTAAGTTGTATGAGTTTTTGTGGCACGGCCATAATCGCCCAGCAAACGAGTGAAAGTCCTAACCCCTTGTTCTGAAAAACCCGCAGAGAAGGAACACCAACTGGCGCCACATAAATAAAACCAAATGCAACATAGAAATGTCAACGGGAAAGCTAAATGCGCCGCAGGAGGGCGTGCCCAGTGAAGGACCATCCAACATCTAGCCAGGATCCCAGGGCGAATTTATAGGCCTGGCCCAAAAATGTTAAAGAGCTCGCCCGCAACCAGTGACTCTTCTCCCTCGATTCCTGTCACTGTCTGCTTATGGTTCAATGAACACTAACCGAGGATGAGTTGGCTGTCCCAAGTATCTCTCAGATACCCAGACTTCGGGCAAACCCATCATGTGAGCTTATCCAGCGCTTCCCGCAAGATGAAACGCAATTCATATATCAGAAATTAATCTCATAGACAGATTTATTCTTTTATGACTGAACACACACGCGGCTGAAGACAAAAAAACATGCCAGGGTACATTGGACTTTAGACAATTAAATTTCGACCCAATGAGTATTCATTTGGGACTGCTTTTGTAGTTTTCAATTGGGGCCATAAAATTGCATAGTTTTATGTTGGATTTTCGAAATTTTAAATGCCAAAATTTATGAGCGTCGGCACCGAAGAAGAACAACAACAGGCGGCAACAATCAGAAAGTTGTACAAAGAGATTTACGATCCATTAAAACAATTAAAAATCTTTCCAGCGCTCTCTCTACGAGTAGTTAATTGGCCAGAAAACCAGTAGAGGGAGAGCCAAAAAATTAACACGAAACTTAATTGCCAAGGACTTAGAGCCGGGCAGGACATTCCCTAATGTCTCCACATTAATTTTCCCTTCGCTCCGTTTGTTGCTTTTCTCTCCTTGTTCTTTTTTTTTTTTTGTGCGTTCGTTTTTGCTGGTGACAATGGTCGAACATTTTTTTGCAGCCGTTGAAAAGGAATTTGTTGACACCAACAATGTTTCGGACATCCTGGCAAATAATTCTCGCTTTCCTGGCTATTTTTTCAGCCAGGAAATTGGCAACTAAGCCAAGCCAAGTCCAAGGCATTATGTCCTTTCCTCTCGACTGGCTGCATATGTCCAACAAAAGGTTCTTTATCTTTGTTTCCGCCAGAGCATCGAGTCGGGCACCGAATTCCGACTTTGCATTTGGCTGTGCAATGAAAGGCTTGAAGATTTATGACCTGCATTGATTTTATTGATGGCCCTGGCCCGGGGAATATTTAAACGTCCGCCGAGTCGAGCAATTAAAACTAATTGAATTGCCAGTGAGAAATTGTCAAATAACTTTAAATGCATAGTATTGATGGGGATTTAAGTTGGACATTTATTCCGGCCCCCTCTGCTTTGTGTCAGCTCCAGTTGCCGACAGACGACAGACCATAATTCTCAATGCCGGCCTAGACGGGGCAAATAAAACAAACAAACAAATAAATCGCCAAATTATGATTCTGGCTCGCGTTTCCTTCTGACCCTCATCCCTCGGCTCCTGATGCAGTCATCAGCAGCACCAAAGGCAGAATAACAAACAAACAAAAAAAAATTATAGGAAAATCTGTAAAGAAGAACTTTGTCTGCCTTTGGTCCAGTCCAGTAATGATTTACTCTATTTGCATATTTTTGCACTTATAAAAATGCACAAACGATTTTTCATTTTCATTTTTCTTAAAACTTATTAGTGCGGCGCTTCCTTTTTTTCCTTTGACTTTCCTTTCTTCCTTTTTCTTTTTATAATGATGGTCAGGCCTTTGTTATTTATTTGTTATGCATTTGGTCCGCAACTTTGTCCAACACTGCGTATACGTTATGTGTGCTGACTCCTCCTCCTACATTACGTATACGCCGCATTGTCGCAGTCTGCAATTGGCAGCGCCTACAAGTCTGCGGTGGTGATTGTGCTGCTGCAGTGGCCGACACTTTACAAATTTTCCATCTTTCAAGGCGGATTTTTATGGGACTCCCATCAGAGATTTCCTTTATCAAGCAAATTCCAGTCGTTGGTAAAGTTACTCGGAGCCTGATCATTTTAGTATCCTTTTGCAGGTAATAAAATAGATATTGAAAGTGTAAATTTATATTTCTTATTGCATAATAGAAACACCATGTTTTATAAAGTAGAAAACACACTTTAACTATTGTTTTTTTCCTGTGACATAAATTCATTTAAAAATCCTATATATTTATTAATAAAATATGTTAGATTAGAATTCCAAATAGAAATCCCTTGTAATATATCCTTTTAGAGTATTCCTGGTTCGTTAAACTAAACTTGTGTTAACTCTTTGATCACTTTTTCTCCCATTTTTCCTTCCGATTCCGCCTGCTCATGTATACCGGGTTGGCTCTTACCCTGGAAGCCCACACCAATCCCAACCGGACGAACATAAACATAAACAAAAACGCAGCCAGCAGTCGGCGGCTTCTTGATGTTCCTCAGGGGGCTGCCAAGATTTTTGGCATCATCGTTGGCAACGCATCCTGTGGAATGCGGGGCGTGGCCAGGGGTCGCGTGTCTGGCGCTTGGATTGGTGGACTTGGGGCTTTGGCAGCCGGCTTTTTCAGCGGGGGCTGACTTGGCACTCTCATTATGATTTTAATTGCTGACGCACATTTTTGACGAGTTGCCCAGTTCGGCGGCTACGTCACCGATTGTTGTTGAATTGGCCAAAGAATTCTTGGCCAGACACTCGCTAGCAGTTGCCAACAGGTGTCCAATTATCATTATGATTGTGGCTATCACACAGCGACACACATATACGAATGATTGGCCTTTGGCAAGGCCGTATGCCGTTGGCCAAATGTCAACGTCTTGTAAAATTTATTGGCCAATATTCAAGCAATTTTTTTGTTGTTCTGGGTTCCCCTGGCTCTTTTCGATTTTGGTTCTCAGCGCTTTTTGGCAGCCAGTTAATATTCGCAGCCTGCCAATTTCCCGATTACTATTTTGCAGTATTTCTTTTATTTTCGCATTTTTCGGGTGTTTATTGTGATTGACTTGCAGTTTTCATTTGATTTCTGAACGATGACAACGCTGACAGTTTGTGTTTTCCTGAGTATTTTGAAAATTAGATAAAATCAAACAGTGCCCCAATTAGCTGCAGCTAATAGAAGCAAACAATGGCATAATGGCAGCTTTAAATGCTTACACATAAATGTACAGGAAAATGTCTTACAAAATATACTTTAAAAATTCACAAAACTCTTAAGTGAAAATGTTTCAAGTGAAAAATAATACGAGTTTATGTATACTTAAGGAAAAGAGCATCAGGTTGTGACTGTGTGGAGATAATGGAAAAGATGAAAATTGAACAATAATGAAACATATTAAAGACACATTAGTTTACTTGCGTTAAAAAAAAGCTATACTTAATACTTAAATACGATTCAAAATGAAATTTCTAAGAATTGTTTTAATTATTTGCTTAAAATATAGCAAAAAACCTGGGAAACCCAGCCTATTTCCTTTCTTATTAATAATAACTATGACATTGAATTTAAATGGATTTTCTCTTTTAATTTTTTAATTTTGTTATTATATAATTTGGTCAATTACATCATCATTTCGTATACTAGCTAAAATCAGTAGAGAACATTGCAAAATAAGCCAAAATTAACCCAATTTAAAGAACGCATATAGTACGATAAATAAACTGCAGGCTAACTGCATCTCAAGGTTCGTTTGTTTACCATAAAACACACTCGCACACACCCGAAGGAAACGTGCAAATTAAGAAAATTCTAATTAAAACCGAGAAAAACTAACACTAATTACAATTTGTGCTGTCGCCCTATAGACAGACACACAAGAACAGAGACCGATGGAACATATATCGTACGTATATGTGTATCAAAAGCGAACGAGCGAGCGAGAAATACATTTTCGATGAAGCAACTGAAATAGATTAAAACGAAATACACAACCAGATGCATCGGTATCTGTACAGATACTATATAGCCGAATCTGAATCTGAATCCTAGCCGGTACGAGCAAGTATTTAGTTGTGTCCACGAAAATAGAAGCTGCGGCGGCGACGCTTTCAACGCGTCTTTGCCCGCGTCAATTGCGCGTCATCGCGACTCAAAGATCCAAGAACACATAGAGAGCCAGTCTGCGTACTATTTATATATAGAAGTCTGGTATATAACACAGTACAGTACATATACTACATATATATAGAGGATTTTTTATTTTTTGTTGGTGCTGCGGGGCAGCACATAAGGGCAGGCGACAGTTCTGCGCAATTTTCTCTGGGGTTCGTTCTTGACGTTTTTATCGCTTTCTGCGCCTTTTGGCTTCGTCTTCGATCTTCGGCTGCCCGCCCGTCAAGTGTGTCCGAAAATAGCAAGGTAAATGAAAGATTCAACACGGCAAAATGAGGCAGAAACCGCCACCGAACGGGAGAAAATTCAAATAGAAAACAACAAATAGGAAAAATGAGAAAAACTTTTAGGCAAATGCCGACTTTCAGCATCTAGAACAAATAAATAAAACCAATCTCTTCTTTTTTTCGTTTTATATAGATCAGAAACAACAAAAATTTGGGGGCAGAAAAAAAGAAAGGCCAGAGAAATTTGTTTAAAACGTCAAAGTCTTTTGCACTTTTTGCCATCTATAGGATATATGGGTCTATAATTTAGCAAGAAATTCTGTTTCATTTTAATTTGTTCCGTCTGAAGTCTATAATAGAGATTTGCTCATAAAAATAATTTATATTAAGTATTCGCAAAACGTTATGATCATCATTCCTTTGGTCAGCATGTTAGAGGCTTACGGAATTTAAATACAGAAAATTTATAAAGAATTAAATAAGATTGGCTAACTTAATGAGATCATCAAGGATGAGATCATTAGGTGGCACTGAAAAGGAAATACAGAAAAGATTTATTATGAATTAAACATAATTTCGTTATAAAATCAATTAAATAAAAATTCCTACTATATTTGTTTGTAGATATGGATTAATATAGATTTTTGTTTATGACTTTGATGTGTTTTTGAAATGGCATTTCAAATTTATTATTTACCCTTATTGGGTATTATAATTTTAGTCAGAAGCTTTTTCATTCATGAAGGAGTCATTTCCGACCCTATAAATTATATATATTCTTGATCAGCATCGATAGCCGAATCGATCTGGCTATGTCATGCCAAAATTTATTTTTTCCGAATGAAAATTAAGGCCTTTTTGACATAGTTATGAATTTTTTAATTTTACTTTTTAGTATTATAAATATTTAAATTTTAATACCGCTTTAAGGGGATTATAACTTCAGTCAAAAGCTTAAAACTTAGTGAAGTAGTCATTTCCGACCCTATAAATCATATATATTCTTGATCAGCATCGACAGCCGAATCGATCTGGCTATGCCCGGCTAAAATGTATTTTTTTTTCAGAATTTTCCAAATTTTCAAAAAAAAAGATAAGGGGTTACATTATTGAAATTGTAAAAAATTGGCAAAACTTTTAATTTTTTAAAAATTTAAACTGGGTATGCAGAATTAATAATCTAATAAAAACTAACATCGAAAAGCTTTCCGAATTAAATTTAATGCTTTTTTGGCTTAGTTATGAGATTTTTAAATTTAGATTTGTTGAAAAAAACGTAAAATAAAAATCTATATAAATATCACTTCAAGAAATTCGAATATTTTAAGCTTGGCCTTATCGAAGTTTGTTTCCATTATTGTTTATTATCTAGAAGTAAAGATTTATCAAGTAAATATACTAATAGATCTACCAAGTTCCTTGAGTCTTGTATACAATAGTTTTCCCCACAACATATTCACAGTTCCCGAATTTACATAACGCCACATCAAAGCCATCACTCACTTGACACATTCCGTATTTTCGCCCATGTCCAACAATGAATAATGGACGAGGGACACATGCATAGTATATGGGTGAATATAGCTGCAAAGATTATTTATCATAATTTGCCAATTTAAGATTTTAAGACAAAGCTCGTAAATTGACCAGGAACAGCTGTGTCGCAGGCAATTAAGAGCAAATGGTGTTCCCTATATCCTTAGGATTCCCTCAGCTTCCTTGGATATTTCTGGACCAGTTCCGTTGGCCATAACTCACATGGACTTAACACGTGCGTGTGAAATTAATGGGAAAGGGATGAGGCAGTGGTCTGGAATGAATATTATTTGGACTCGCCGCAATTGGCAGCTGTTCAATAACACAGTTCCCGACCTAAGTCAACGGGGAAACTCTCCCGAAGTCATTCAGGCGGTTAAAAATAATGAGGGTGCTGACATAGAGGGTGCCGGGATATATAGATATAGGGGCTCATTCCGCCGAGCGATCGGATCAGACGGCGTGGCGGGGCGTGTCTGGGAGGGGAACTTATTGGCAAAACTCCATGATCATAAATTATGTCAGCTTCATTTGTTTACGCATCGGCCGGCAGGTGGTGCTTTAATTACATGACAGCATCATTCTGGGCACTATCGGAATGGGGGAATCCCCGTCAGAATCGCATCGAGCTGCTTGCCAAGATTCCGCATTACGCAATAAAGTTCATTGCCATCCCGCCTTTCTTTCTTTCACATCATTTTTTCAACAATTTGTTCTTTCTTTTTTTTTTTTGGAAGAGAGCGTGAGAAAATTCTAGGCAAGATTTTGGCAAGCTACCATCTTGGCAGAGGCCCATTACCCATTCCACAGCTGAGCAGCACCATTGGTGGCACAGTGGCCCAGGTCTATAAAAATTCGAGTTAAGAATAGATGTTGGAGGGATAAACAAAGTTTGGGATAATCGAAAATAAACAAAGGCAAATAAAATCAAGCAATAAATCTATATATAAATTGTGCAATTTTTAAGGGTGGTAATTGTCAATTTTCTGAATGCATTCATTAACAAATATAAATATATAAATAAGCTTTATAAATTATTATTAAAAAACATTGATTATTATTCCGCTACATCTCACAAAAATAACATAAAAACAAGAAATGAAACTAACTTCAGAAAGTTAAGGTTTATATTCCATTTAAGTTTGCAATTCAATTCTAGGATCGAATCGGCGATCGATCACAACTATTAAAATGTAAAATTTGCTCATTTTTTTAATCAATACCTATAATTATTTTTATATGACAATTTTGTTAACAAATCAAAGTTTAAAAAACTCATAACTAAGCCAAAAAGGCATTAATTTTCATTCGGAAAGCTTTCCCATGTTAGTTTTTATTAGGTTAACAAATCTGCATACTCAGTTTACAATTTTTAAAAATTAAGAATTTGACCGATTTTTGAAAATTTTAATGATGTAACCCCTTATCTTTTTTTGAAAATTTGGAAAATTCTGAAAAAAATAAATTTTAGCCGGGCATAGCCAGATCGATTCGGCTGTCGATGCTGATCAAGAATATATATGATTTATAGGGTCGGAAATGACTACTTCACTAAGTTTCAAGCTTTTGACTGAAGTTATAATCCCCGTAAATAGGTATTAAAATTTAAATATTTATAATACTAAAAGTAAAATTAAAAAATTCATAACTATGTCAAAAAGGCCTTAATTTTCATTCGGAAAGCTTTCCCATGCTAGTTTTTATTAGGTTAATAAATCTGCATACTCAGTTTAAAATGAAAAAAATTTACGAATTTGGCCGATTTTTAAAAATTTTAATGATGTAACCCCTTATCTTTTTTTGAAAATTTTGAAAATTCTGAAAAAAATAAATTTTGGCTGGACATAGTCAGATCGATTCGGCTGTCGATGCTGATCAAGAATATATATGATTTATAGGGTCGGAAATGACTACTTCACTAAGTTTTAAGCTTTTGACTGAAATTATAATCCCTTTAAATAGGTATTAAACTTTAAATATTTATAATACTAAAAGGTAAAGTTAAAAAATTCAAAACTTTGTCAAAAAGGCCTTAGTTTTCATTCGGAAAGCTTTCCCATGTTAGTTTTTATTAGGTTAACAAATCTGCATACTCAGTTTAAAATGAAAAAAAATTACGAATTTTACCGATTTTATAAAATTTTAATGATGTAACCCCTTACCTTTTTTTAAAAATTTGGAAAATTCTGAAAAAAATAAATTTTAGCCGGACATAGCCAGATCGATTCGGCTGTCGATGCTGCTCAAGAATATATATGATTTATAGGGTCGGAAATGACTACTTCACTAAGTTTCAAGCCTCTGAATAAAATTACAATACCTGTTAAGGCTATAATCAGTACAAGTTGGTAAAATAAAAATACAAAAAAAGAACACCGACTATATTCAAACTAATATTTAAAATGAGAAGATAACAATTATTTAAATATAAAGAACTATGAAAATGTTTTTAAGATTTGAAAAAGACACTAAAAAGAAATCCTTAATTATAATTTATTTTAATTATTTTATTCACTTAACAACCCCATTAATCAATTATTTAATCACACGGAAACGTAACTCTAAGCCTGAATTAGTAAAAGCTACAACATTACATAAGAGAATATTTTGCGCCATAGTTTTGGAACATCGCCAGAGTGCAACGCTCAAAAATATTTCCAAATTAAGTTTAAGACCCTCCCTGAACTGAAAAAAAAACACAACTATCTTTTGGCAGCCGAAACTAACATGCTATCCATTGTCCCTGTCTCTTTGCAGCAACTGAAGGCCCAAAGGAAGCCTCGTTGGCCAATTGAGGAGGAGGCCTCCTGGTCGAGCCGATTCTCCGCTGCAACAGCCGATGGCCTGACCAACCAATGGCAATGCACGGCGGCGACGAAGCCCGGCCGAAGAGAGGGAGCTAACCGGAAGTCAACAGCCTGGCAATGCATTTTTTTGGCAACCTGTCAAGCGACCCCCTCACACACACACCAACACACAGGCCGAAGAGTCCTGCCTCGCTCACATGCGTATACGTAATATATCAAGTATACGCCTGTTGGCCGGGCAGCTAGTGCCAGTGTCTGTCTGTGTGTGTGAGTGGGCCACAAAGATGCCAAATAGCGTTGCCAACTGCATTGCCGGGCTGCCAGCGACCCGAAGATGCCGCCCTCCTCCCGCCCAGGAGGCCAACGACGAGTCCTTTGCAAGCAGCGCATTGGCTGCAGGACGACCGGCGACAGGACGACCAATCACCAATCACATCGGGGCTTGTGCGCACTATCCCGGCCGATTGCAGGACGAGAGGCACGGAATCCAGGACCTCAGCCGGAGGCCCCTAGCCGATTGCCACTTTTAAAATACATATATATCTTATACTTAGTAGTCTCCTATTTGTTAGTTTCTCATTTGTAAGTGGCACGCCTAAGCCAACGTCCCCCGAAAACAACATCTCAGCGGGGGCATGACACATAGTCTAGCGATAGAGTACTTAGTTTCAAGCAGAAGATATACGAAGACGATTTCAAGAATGCATAAGAGAAAAAAAGAATAAAACTTGTAAAGCTTCAGAGCGGCACAACAAAAAACGATTATTGTTTATCTCTGAAAAGCTGTTTGCTTATTTGGGGATCTATTTATATTAACAATGGTGTATTCTGCATCCTGCGAAATAGTTTTCCCTCAAGTAAGGATATTAGGGTAAGAGATTATTGAGTGAAAAATAATGGTTATCGAACTTTCGCTCGTTACCAATCATCCTCCGAATTGAACGAATAATGAGAATGATCGTAGACCATCTTTCGGGTACTGTCGCTGCGCCACTTTAGGTGCTTGGCAACCAGGAAACTCTGGATGATGAAGACGGCTATGTTGACAGACAGCAAGCTGTAATTTTTTGGGGTTATGACCATCGAGTAGCGGGACCAAATTAGGCCTGTGGCTGCTAAGGACATGCACTGGTTCAGCGATATATTCTGGGGGGGCCGACTTAAAGTGTCGCCAAGGCCGGCTACCACCAGGCTCTGTGAATAACCATATTAATAATAATAGTTAAATCTTAATAATGTCCAGTAATGGAACTTGCCCATTTGAAGAACGGCGCCCAAAAGAATACGGTTCGTGGACCTGTAAAATAAGTTAACTCCTTTATTTAAACAACCAAATGAAGTCTACCGACCGGCTGGTGAAGTCCAAAGCGGTTGCATTGATTGTGGCACGAATATATCTACAGAGCTAATGATTCCATTGTACAGCTTCGACAAAGGTCCCGATCCTTTTGACATTTTAAACAATAACTAACCAATTTAAAATATATTTTTTTTTTAATTTAAAGGGACTTCGAATTTTGAAAAGAAACAAACGGCTAACGTTAACGAAGTCGTATTTGTTGAGAACATTCAAAATATGAAACGAACGACTCCAGAAACAATTTAAAAGGCATTTTGCTAAGAAGAACAATAACTCAGAAAGCTTAATCGAGAGCGTTTTATTTGTACTTAAACTATTCATGTAGAAATAGTCCTTTTGAAGATCTCTCTGCTATTCACCAATTGTCCCCTCAATGGAACAAAAATTGAGAATGATCCTACTTCTGAGCATTCTCGTGGCGCCACTTTAGGTGCTTGGCAATAAGGAAGCTCTGGAGCGAGAAAACGGTTAGGTTGACGTAGAGCATGAAGTAGTTCTTCGGCGTTATCACCATCGAGAAGCGGACATAAATTAAGCTTGCGACTGCTAGGGATCCGCACTGGTTGATCGAGATGTTCTCAGCTGGTCGGCCCAAAGTGTCGCCGAGGCCGGCCAACACCATGCCCTACAAATAATCACATTAGAAAGAAATTGTATAATCCTAATAATAATAGTTAAGTTAATCCTATTGAAGACCATTAAGATGGACTTACCCATTTAAATAACGGTCCCCAAAAGAATACTGTCTTTGGTCCTGTAAAATAAGTTGATTCATTTATGTGCTGAAGCAAACATGCCTACAAACCGGCTGGCGAAGTCCAAAACGGCTGCATTGATTGTGGGACGAAAGGATCAACAGATGTAATGATCACATTGTACAGTTTTGACAAGGGCCCCGATCCTTTTGACATTTTTATAGAAAGACTGTTAATTTTGAAATGAAATAAAAGGCAAAGGGGATTAAAAGCGTGTTTTCATAATTTGGTGTTAATTATTTGAATTTGAAACTCTGTTTAGTCCGGTAACACCGGTTAATGGGAGACAATTTCCATGAGTTGTCTGGCAGCGCCAATTCAGTCCGTTTTTAGTGTGGCCAACGGCCACCTATTTTTGACTTTTCGCATATAATCATCGGCGGGCACTCTGCACTCACAGAAAGGCAAAAAAACACAACAATTAAAAAGAAGTTCACTAGTAAACAATAAAATACAATGGAAAAACGATACAGAAGAGAACGCTCGCCCCGCAGTGAAAAAAGGCGGGCGGCTACCACCCACGCACTGACCTACAAAACTCTGCAGAAAATGCCAGTGAATCTGCGAAAAAAGGCCGTGCGGGAGGCACGAAATCGAAATGAAAAGATTCTGGGCAGACGAAAGGAGCGGAAAAGGATTCCCCGAGAGCTGTCCACTACTCAACGGCGCCAGCGCAACGACTTTGACCGATCCGAGCACAATGCCATGCTGGCCAGCACCTCCCAGGAACTGCGACGTATCCTGGAGAGCTGCGAAACCCTCTCGGATATTCCGCACGATATTACGCCCACAGAGCTGATGGGAGAGGTAAGAAAGTATTCCGGGTGGAGTTTCTTTTCCATATTTACCACAAGAAAGTACTTGTGTTATTAAAGTATAATTAATTATCACTATGGACGGTAATCCACATAGTGACGATAAGCACTAAAAGTTTCGGGAAGTCCATCCGCGTAGTGACGATGAGCACCGAATGTGTTCCAGTGCACAAAGCTGCTTTTTCCTGATATAGTAATAAATTTAAAATACATAATAATAAATAAATAATTCTTGGAAAAATCAATCGTCTGCATTACAAAAGGCCGCCACAATTGATGTGCTAATGCTGATTGACAAAAGTAGATCGACCAATTCATATCATTTACAGCATCCTAGAAATGCAAACTACGTCATACGTATACGACTACAATACACCAACAATCTCAACTAAAGCAGCGCTGTGCAATTAGCACATTGCTGGGCTCGTTCTGGCAATGCTTTCGTCACCAATATTGACTACTACTGACCTACTGCCGACCACTCAACGTGCTAATTGGTGAAAATTGGTTATTGGGAAGATCCCTGTTCCCGTTAGGCGGTACCATTGTACACTGGTTTTATTATAGAAAAGTATTAATTTCATAATTTCAGATAGCCATCGCCGAGGGTCAGGCCACAACGATCCACGTGCAGCGGGATGGACTCAGTACTCTCACCGTAGTGGTCAGTATATTTCCTTTAATCGATTGAGCAGCTGCATGCACTCGCATTTGATTAATTATTTGTTGTCTCTGTAAAAGAAGAAATACGTTTAAATGTAGGAAAGCATCTGGTAAATCAGGGTAAGGGTACATTAATTGACCGTCTTGAGATTCCCGCCAGTTTGTCCACTCCGAGTAGAAACTGCGATTCTTACTCCTCCAAAGGAGGAGGCACTGGGAGACGGACAGAACAGCATTGCAAAGCATGTAGCTTTGGTTCTTTGGCTGAATAATCGTGGACTAGCGGGACCACAAAACCCCGCTGAACGCCAAGACTATCGTTTGTCTTGATTCTTGATTCTTCTACATTATCTACTTTGATTTTTAAATGCTCATGCACGGAATGTTGAAATATTTACTTTCTTAGGGTTAACTTATCCCTTAAGATATAAAGTCAAATTAAAACCCTGTGAAATTTCTATCTCCAGAGACTTGTTCGCATGGCTATACTACTCTTGGCATTTCCCTTTTCTGATTAAATTTCAAGGTTAAACTTCTCTCTAATGGACCATGTGCCCCTTCCCGCTTCATAAACCCTTCTCAAGAAACTTTTCGTTTGATGCTTTGTGTCTTTCTGAATTTTTGCAGCTCCACCAAAGTGAGCCGACGATCGCCCAGCTGAAGAGGGCAATCGGTTTGATCTCTCGAGCACAGCACAGGCGCAAGCAACGCGAACGGCACGAAGAGCGTCTCAGGCGTCGGGGAATTGCCGAAGAATCGGCGGTAGACGAGTCGAGGCACGAAGATTGGCGGCAGAGACGGCAACCAGTTGTGGCTATGGCCAGCTCCACCGGCGAGTTAGTTCACTCCGCTCAGCGCAACGGGCACGATCATCGCGCATTCGTCTCGTGGCGATTTCTATGGCGCTGCTTTGGCCTACTCAACGTGGACACCAATCAGCCGATCGACGACCGAAGCTCCAGCGGGAGAGCCACATTAAAGGAGCTGGGCATTGAGAACGCGGCCACCCTGAAGTTTGTGCATCGCGTCAAGTATTTCGGGCGCCAGCGGCAGAGCTAATGCCGAGCCAATGATAGTGATAGTGCCTTCCTCGATATTTAACCACCCGTTTGGAAAGTCGGGCAGCACTCCGCGGACAATCGAGATCGAGGCCAGTGCATTATGGATCGACTGGTTTGGCTTTCGCTTTGCATTTCACTGGGATTGCAGCTCCTGGCCACTCTCACTACTGTCGTCGATGGCCTACCTTTCGAGGACGGCAATAACAATAATGTCAAAATCACACGCCGCAGCCTGGAGCTGACCCAAACGATCAACATCCAGCGTCAAGAGTACATGCAGAGGCAATGCGATCTGCTGGGAGAGAACACCCAAACACTGGAAGACCTCAGCGAACTGCAGATGGACCACATGATCGTGGACAGGGAGCACAAGCTCCTCTACTGCTATGTGCCCAAGGTATGGATAATTCTAAGTTCGTCAGCAAAATATTAAAGTATTGAAGGCAAATGCTCCGTCGGCAGTTTAAGAGAGCACATTCAGCGTAAACAGAAAGAAGTCTCATTTAAAGTTGATCTCCAATGATATAATTATATTTTAAAGGGATTTGATTTATTTTATGTGTTCGTGAAAATTGGAGACGTTAAATTTAATCCTAAATCGTTTTTTTAGTTAATCAGAATTATCTACTGAGAGTAACCCGATAAATTAAAATTTCTTAGCGGTTGCCATGTGTTGTCCCAAAAAATCAAACAAAAAAATGGGAACATTAGTCAAAAACCGGCATCTGTCATTTGTCTGTCTCAGTTTTTACATTCTGCCTCAGCTTTTTGTTTATAGAAACTTGTTTTCCCGCTACTATCACGTGTTTTTGTAGATCTTGCGGCTTGTGGCAGCGGTACACTCGATCGACTAATAGTAATTTCTTAGCTATATTGTAAAGAGCAACACTTAAATAGACAGTCAGCAAACGAATCGGATTTCAATCGACAGCTAAACTAGATTTATAACGATTTTATTACTAGCGCATTTGATAGCCTAAGCTCAACGTACTTCTGGCTTATCGGAAAGTGGATTCCGTGCTCATGTCAGCTATATGTACATATATATTGTAAATGCTTACAAGTGCTGATTTCACTCAATTTAAGCGATCAAATACAACAAAAGGAATTATACTCTGAGCAGCAAATGCATTCCTCCGGTAAATGGACTGCAATTATAGGCTATTACTTCAGTAAAAATGCTAATTTATTTGCCATTTCTAGGCAGCTTAATGCGCAAATCTAGTATGTCGAAGTCAAAGGCCAAAGTCTTAAAGTATATGTGTTTTCGCTTTAAATGCTTCAGTAGTTTTGCTCTCGTTGACTCCTATTGATAAGCTTAATTTAAATATATATATATTTTTAATAGAACGAGATTATTTAGGCCCCCAACCTATGACGTGCATAGCAATAGATAATCTCGTATAATTTAATTAATATTAGGATCACCTGAGGAATGAACCCTCCTTATTAATTTGCCTAATTGGATTAGAAAATTGAGCTAGAGGAAATGGCCTTTTCCCTTATCAACTAAATGAGTTATTGGAAAACATTAAACCAAAACTATGAGATTAGATTGCCATGTGCCTGTCGCCGAGGTGTTTGAAGTTGGCTGAGGTGTGAGACATATGTATATATGTGAAGTGAGGACAGAAATAGCTGGTGTTTCATGTTGCCGTTGCCCTTTGAACCTTTAATTTTCGCCACTTCATTTCGGTAATTCGAAGAAACTGAGTAATTGACAGTGGATGGTATAGCATATCTTGGGGGAAATCGTATTGATTTATAAGTAATACAAGAAGTATTGACGAGGTAAAGTTACTTTAGTGTTAAACCACATTAACCTAGTTAAGTTGTGGGTAAGAAAATTGATTAGGATTGCTGTGTATTAAGGGATTTTGAAAAGATTATCTCCAATTAAAACCGTGCTGTGCGTAGAAAAATATACAAACAACTTACCTTTATATTATATTGCATACAACAATATTACAACTAGGAGTATCTCATCTTATAAGTATACCTCAAACTATAATAAATTATTGTAAGTGGCACTTACAAAGTTAGTCACACAATGCCAATGGGAGTATCTCACTCCACATTAGAAGGCGTGTCGTTAGAACATGCCACCTGAATGCCTCGACTCGACTCACGTTCCCTCTTATCGGTTGGCATTTCATTAATGACTATCATCAGGCATGGGCGAAACTAGTTTCGATTTCCTCAACCACCAGGAGGGATCAGTGTTATGGCCATCGGTTACAAATTTGAATTGCGGATTTCGCATTCCCATTCGCCGCTTTCAACTCGCTGGTTTAACATTTTCCCAGCCCGTTCTTCCATGAAGTCGTAAATTGTTTATGTTTACCCTTGGCCAATAGCCCCGCGAAGTGCCTGCCCCACCACTGCTCCCCACTAAGTGAGGGGGCTCGCCACATAATTTTATGCGACCATCGCGTGTTGCCTTAATGGCCATAAAGAAATTGCGTTAAGTTCAACCTATGGAGCTTATTGTTGATTACGTATCGAGAGTGTTGCAAGTATTGTCAGACCTTTGAACTTATAGTGTAAAACGCAGAATATATTTTAATAAATTAAATTTAAGAACAAGAATGGGAGCCGAAGTTTATACACCCTTGCAGTTTACAATTCAATTATAGAATTAAATCTATACTTTTATATGAATAATTTTTCTGCAAAATCAAAATTTAAAAATCTCATAACTAAGTCAAAAAAGCATTAATTTTCATTCGAAAAGCTTTCCCATGTTAGTTTTTAGTAGGTCAACAAATCTGCATACTCAGTTTAAAATTTAAAAAAATTTCGAATTTGACCGATTTTTGAAAATTTTAATGATGTAACCCCTTATCTTTTTTTGAAAATTTGGAAAATTCTGAAAAAAATAAATTTTAGCCGGACATAGCCAGATCGATTCGGCTGTCGATGCTGATCAAGAATATATATGATTTATAGGGTCGGAAATGACTTCTTCACTAAGTTTTAAGCTTTTGACTGAAGTTATAATCCCCTTAAATAGGTATTAAAATGTAAGTATTTATAATACTAAAAGGTAAAATTAAAAAATTCATAACTTTGTCAAAAAGGCCTTAATTTTCATTCGGAAAGCTTTTCCATGCTAGTTTTTATTAGGTTAACTAATCTGCATACTCAGTTTAAAATGTAAAAAAATTCAGATTTTTACCGATTTTTGAAAATTTTAATGATGTAACCCCTTATCTTTTTTTGAAAATTTGGAAAATTCTGAAAAAAATAAATTTTAGCCGGACATAGCCAGATCGATTCGACTGTCGATACTGATAAAGAATATATATGATTTATAGGGTCGGAAATGACTTCATCACTAAGTTTTAAGCTTTTGACTGAAGTTATCCCCTTAAATAGGTATTAAAATTTATTTAATTTATAATACTAAAAAGTAAAATTAAAAAATTCATAACTATGTCAAAAATGCCTTAATTTTCATTCGGAAAGCTTTCCCATGCTAGTTTTTATTAGGTTAACAAATCTGCATACTCAGTTTAAAATTTAAAAAAATTCAGATTTGTACCGATTTTTGAAAATTTTGAAAATTCTGAAAAAAATAAATTTTAGCCGGACATAGCCAGATCGATTCGGCTGTCGATGCTGATAAAGAATATATATGATTTATAGGGTCGGAAATGACTTCATCACTAAGTTTTAAGCTTTTGACTGAAGTTATCCCCTTAAATAGGTATTAAAATTTATTTAATTTATAATACTAAAAAGTAAAATTAAAAAATTCATAACTATGTCAAAAATGCCTTAATTTTCATTCGGAAAGCTTTCCCATGCTAGTTTTTATTAGGTTAACAAATCTGCATACTCAGTTTAAAATTTAAAAAAATTCAGATTTGTACCGATTTTTGAAAATTTTAATGATGTAACCCCTTATCTTTTTTTGAAAATTTGGAAAATTCTGAAAAAAATAAATTTTAGCCGGACATAGCCAGATCGATTCGGCTGTCGATGCTGATCAAGAATATATATGATTTATAGGGTCGGAAACGACTCCTTCACTGTATTGTAAGCTTTTGACTGAAATTATAATACCATGTAAGGGTATGAAAATTACCAGGAGCTTAAAATATATTAGTAAGGAGTCTAAAAGTATGACTAGCATGTTTCAAAATTGTATCTTTATATCTTTTCCCCCCTTTATGTTAAAAACCCACTGCAATTTCTGTGGCATACCTATATATAATTTTACCTGAGATATATTCAAGGCGTTCAACGTTTCCTCTTACTTTCCCCAGACATATTGACACAAACTCAAGTATTGAAAGTTGTGTAAACATTTAAAAGTAGGCACACTCACTCTTAGTTCTCAGTTGATTGATTGAATGAAGGGAAATGTTTGTACTATTGCTACATCGTCATGAATTGAGTGTTATTTAAACAGAAAATCAGTAATGAGTAGAAGACAGGTATTGGAACTTGAAACTGATACAAAGAAGTTCTCTGGTTTATTTAAAATACATTCGATTCACTATTTAACCTTGCCTATTTCTGAATCCCTCTTCCACGTAAGATACAAAGTGTTTGTTTTTGTAATGTGAAATGTTTTTGCGGTGTTTAATTGCGCTCGACATTGCCCGCCCAACTAAATGTTTAGACATATGTACTTAGACGTACATATATACTAGTGTGTATAGTTTCCCCCCTTATTTGTTGTTGTGCCCAGTCGTTGTTGGTTGACTTGAACGACTTGACTTATTGCCCAATGCTTCTCCGGCTGGCCATCTGAGGAAGATCTTTTCTCTGCTTTTTTTGTTTTGTCTTTTGGCGAAAATTATAATTTATTGCACTTGACAATTAAAACCAAAGTAATTCAGCCCGTATAAAAACGAGGTCTTCGAAGAGATTTCATTAAACGATTAACCCCTCTCGGAGTCGCTAAAAAAAAAACAACAATAAAAAAGTCATTCGGTTTGTCAGGTCACTTGTTGTTCGTTGGTTAACCAAGATATCATACAGCTCATGTTACAGAGCAGCTTGAATTTCTTTTCAAAAGAGTCTCTCAACCGGTTTTATCAGGAATGAAGGTATATCTAGAGAAAAAGTACATACACTTATATTAGATTTTAAAATATAGAAAAAGTATCAAAATAGTGCTTATATATTTTCAAGAACTTCCTCAGAAACAGATCAGATATGGTAAGAATAGTTTCGAAATGAGTGTACACTTGACACCTGCGCCTAGATTTATCAGACCATTATCTCTACCCTAACCACTCACATACAGTTCATAGAAGGAGGGCCTGATAGATTCCTGCTTATCGGTGGTTCCCTAAAATTATGCTTGCTTGCGAAATATACAATAATTGGGTGATTCACTACAAAACCGCACAAGATACATCATTCACGTGAAGAAGACTCTCCACCTTCTGGCTGAGATATTTTAAAATGTAAACTATAGATATTTTTCGGAATTATTTCTCTTGTTTATTTGGTTTAATTAGCAGATGAATAGTGTTCAACTAAACAAAACTTGAATCTGTTTCTCTGCTTTCAGGTTGCCTGCACAAATTGGAAACGGGTGCTGATGATGCTCACGGGCAAGTGGCGCAATGGAACCGATCCTCTGCTCATACCTGGATCCTTAGCCCACTCGGTGGGAATGTTTAGCAAGCTGTACGATTTAAGCGAAGCCGAGCAACGGCAGGTGCTCAGCGAGGAGTATACGCGATTCATTCTCGTGCGACATCCCTTCGAGCGGCTACTCTCCGCTTATAGAAATAAGCTGGAAGGGGATTCCCCAAGCGCACGCTACTTCCAGTCGCGTGTTGGTCGCCAGATCGTGAAGGAGCTACGACCGGGAGCCACTAACGATTCCCTGGAAAACGGCGACGATGTCAGCTTCGGGGAGTTTGTCCAATATCTGCTTACTCCAGAACTGAGTCGAGCCAATCAGTCGGATTACAACGAGCATTGGGAGGTGATATCCAAGCTCTGCAATCCTTGTGCAATGAAGTACAACGTTGTGGGTGAGTTGTAAATAACTACTATAACTAACACATTTCGATCTCTGTTCAAAACCTATAGAAACCGATTATTAAATTATAATTCTTTCACAGGAAAATACGACACACTGCTGGACGACTCCGCTCTGGCATTGTACCTAGCTGGAGCCAACAATTTAACATTCCCCACTGGCCATAAGCCGTCGAGCACTCGAGCTAACCTGCGGAAATACTTCGATCCCCTGCCCATCGGTGCCATACGCAAGCTGTACGAGATCTACGAGGAAGACTTCCGCCTCTTCGACTACGGACTGGACGATGTTCTCGGCTTTGAGTTCGGCTGATTCTAAACTATTGCTCTCTCTTAATTTCCAAGTCGCCACCATAACGCTTTCCACTGGAAAAGATTGTGATTTTAGGCTAGAATTCGTATAATTAAGAGCAGTTCAATGCGAATATTAATTTAATAGTGATTAACTTCTTGCACCTCACAACTACTTCCAAGGGCTTCAATTATAGTTTTCCCAAGTTGTTTGTTTATCTATTATTAAGTGATTCAAGGAGCTCAAAGTGTTTATTAACTAAGATTGATACCATATCAAGAATTTAATCTGTACTTTATAGATCAAATGTAGGTACTAAATATTAAATGTAATTTCCAAATGATACTTAGTAAAACTTGTGTGTACTTAGGAATACATCAATTTAAAGTTGAATTCTATTGATAAATGCGAAATTAAATATTTTCTTATATTTGAATGAACCCTTTTTCATCTGTACCTACATTTTTTACACTTGACTGAAAAGCTTGACTTCCGTTGGAGTTCATATTTAAATGCCTATAAAGTATGCACATACGTATTTTTGTACGAATACCGCTTTCTTTTGTTGTCTTGTAAAATAATCAATTGATTCACAAATATCAATACAACCATTTATTCAAAGAACTTTTAGCAATTAAACTACTCGCGCCTTTATATGGAAATGGATTTCATGGACAATACGAGCAAATAACCCTTCAGAGTGTTTTGTATTATTTTAAGCTCGAAATTTAAATGTAACCTTAATTGTTATATTTTTGGAAAGCATTGAAGTGATAAAGAACGAGTGTAGAGGCTTAATGTGACGCAGGCTTAACGTCAATTTAAAAATACCCATGGGCTTATCAGGCGAGAATTCCAGAAAACTACTCGTAATGAGCTTGCACTTCTACGCATTGACATCAGTGCACTCTCTTATCAGTCCAAAGCCCCCCTGATAGCTGATATTCTGCCACAATTTTACGATCGCCCTTTTATTGCATAGAAGCTTTCATGTTTTTCGTCAGCGGGAAAACGAAAAGCTCAATCAACTCGACGGCGTCTGGGGTTGTTTATCACCAAGACATGGACGCGAACGATTATAATCATGTGCATATAATATGTATACGGGGGCCGACCAACGATCAGCGGTCAGATGAATTTAAATACGCAATATTGTCAATAAGCGACGTCGGAACGGAGCCGAACGCACTAGAGGGAATGTTGGCAGACGTGGCAGATATCTGATAGATACTTTTATCGCCGCGACATATCCGAAATAAACAGGCGAACAGATAGCACATGATGATAAACCTGCACCTGCCATGCCAGGCCTCCTTCCGCCGGACTCGGTTCAAGGTCACTACGCAGAAATAAAATGCAATGATCGATTCGTTTAGCATACTCAAGGCTCTAAAACAAAAAAGAGAAAGGTATTAGCGTATGCAAAGCACAAATGTGTTAACATTCTGGCTTAGAAAATAATTTAATAAGACTTAATGCAATCATTAAAAGAGAATATCTTTTTTCCAGTGCACTAAATTAATGTTCACTTCTATTTTCTTGTTTTTGGTTATTCAATGACTGCTTCGTTTATTTTGCTACGTCCGTTTTTCGCTTTTTTTGTTTGTTTGCCTCAATAACAACTTTAAGTTAGACATTGACAAGACATTCGAAATTATTATTATGTATTTTTTTGCATGTGTGCTTGGGGCTCTGTTTAGCTTTGGCAAAAGAATATGCATATATATGTGGGTGTATGTGCTCTTTTTTGTGTGTGACAAGCAAGGCATTCGCGTATCATATTCTCACATTCCTCTCTCCGCACAATGATCCCAGTCCCCGTGCCCCGCCTTCCATCCATCAGTCCTTGAATTCAGATTTCCGCATCGCTGCCACGCCTCCTTCTCGCTGCGCCCGCCAAGCTTAGTCATTGTAGCTGTAGCGCTGCTTCACGCTGCGGTACTTCTTTAGGGAGTACAGCGCCTCCACCTCCTTGGCCAAGTAGCGGCCTTGGGCGAGCAGGGCGACGATCTTCTTGGGGTCCTGCTCATCCTTGTGGTTCATGAAGGCATCGTGGATCTGCTTGCGGAACTTCTGCGGCCCGTTTAGGCCGGGATATTCGCGGCCCAAATACTGCAACTGCAATTGGGAGGCAAAATGTTTACGCAATGTCAGGTGGGCTCAGTCGATTTTTTTTTGGGTGGGGGCGCACGTGGAACCGGAACTCCTGCGATCTGGTGACCCGGAAAACTTACGTGCTTGTAGAGGCTAATGACTTTCGAGCGCAGCTGTGACATCACCAGTAATCAGCGACTTTTGTTTGTTAAATGCAAGTTATCAACTAATTTCGGGAAGCTTGCAGCTTTTATTTTAAAATATTCAAGTGAATCACACGCAATGTGACCGTGGCGCAGCAGATGAAATATACTTTCCGGCTGATCCATGCGTATTTAAATTTTGGTATGTTTAGTATATTTTTGTAGTTGGTTGCAGTTTATGCAAGCTGATTAAAGTTCGAAGTCGCCATATTTGTAATTATATAACATAGTAATACACCTAATATTCTTTAATTTTTACATAAACATGTAAATTAAGTGATGAGAATGCAATTGAAATACCACATGCAGTATTTTCATACATCATTCCACTCAGACATCTCTAGTCCGCGACCGACTATCGCACACTACGTTGCGTTTCTGCATCCCTCGTCGATCAGCTGTTGAAAAGAAGAAGCACGCGATGGGAGCGTTTTCGTTCGAGGCGAAATTATTTTTATTATTTTCGCGCTAAATATCAAGCTGTTAACGAGCCAATTTAGTTTAGAGCGCGTCCGAGTAGTTAGCAACTCTCGCTGTGATAGCGGCCAACGCGCCGCCCGGATGAAAGTGCGTGAAAAAGTGAATCGAAAATTGAGACACCTCCGCGACCTCCGATACAAAGTGGGAAAAATCGAACCAGTGTGCGTGTGTGTGTGTGCGTATATAGCCGTGTGTGTAGAATAATAAATTTAATTAAAAGTCTAATGTGCAACGCTGCCAGTAACCTGCAGCCGAAAAAGTAATGCCATTGTATATATCTATATAGTGTGTGTGTGTGACCGATCGATGAGAATGAGTGCAGCGATGAGCAATCGATAATCGCAAGTGCGCACCATACAGCAAAAACAAAGCAGGCAGCCAGGCAGGCACACCTAAACCGCCCACTTCCCCTCGCCATTACACACACACACACGTTGGCGAGGAGATGGCGGATTTGGCGGATATGGCAGCGGTGGAGGAGACCAGCGACGAAGGCTTTCCGCTGGGATTTCCAGAAGTCGGCACCTGGAACACCACACACAATGTCGCCTTCAACGACATGAATCTGGATGCGCGCATGGTAAGAAGATTGCAGGCAGGGCCCACAGACACAGTCCGTGTAAACGGAATACGCAATACGACCCCAAACACTAACACACGCGCACTCAGTCGCATTATAAGGCTATATAATTTGATTAATATGTTCTGGTATGTGCCAGCGAGTGAATCAACCGACAAACGGGCTTTATCTCCAAGTTTAATAGTGAGAGAGAGAGCGGCAGTCGGAGGGTGGCAACGAAGGAGAAGCTACGGGACGCTTATCAATCAGGGGGATTTGGTCATTGACACACACTGCCCTCCGCCTCACGCTCCCATTTCGCTTCATCCTAAGCTGATAACTCTGATCCCTGATTAGTTAACGCTACGGTTTCGTAGGACTGTTTTATAAATTGAATAGGGGACAATAGGGACCCTTGTATTACACATATCTTACAACTCTATAATCTGTGTATATGAGCAACAATGCTTTCTTCACTCCTTAGTGTTTTGATAACCACTTCAAGTTCGTGTACTTTAACCTTATGTATCCGAGGTTTCTTACTTAATAATATTGTTTTTATCAGTTTTATTCAGAAAGGCTTTGTTTTGATTACCGTGTGCATATGTTCCTGTGTGCATAAATGCATACATAACTATGTTTTTTGTTTATTCATACTTGCAGGGTATTATAATTGTAGTCAGAAACTTCTAACGATATGAAGGAGTCATTTCCGACCCTATAAATCATATATATTCTTGATCAGTATCGACAGCCGAATCGATCTGGCTATGTCCGGCTAAAATTTATTTTTTTTCAGAATTTTCCAAATTTTCAAAATAAGATAAGGGGTTACATCATTAAAATTGTCAAAAATCGGTAAAAATCTGAATTTTTTTAAATTTTAAACTGAGTATGCAGATTTGTTAACCTAATAAAAACTAGCATGGAAAAGCTTTCCGAATGAAAATTAAGCCCTTTTTGACAAAGTTATGAAATTTTTAATTTTACTTTTTAGTATTATAAATACTTAAATTTTAATACCTACTTAACGGGATTATAACTTCAGTCAAAAGCTTAAAACTTAGTGATGAAGTCATTTCCGACCCTATAAATCATATATATATTATTGATCAGTATCGACAGCCGAATCGATCTGGCTATGTCCGGCTAAAATTTATTTTTTTCAGAATTTTGAAAAAAAGATAAGGGGTTACATCATTAAAATTTTCAAAAATCGGTAAAAATCTGAATTTTTTTAAATTTTAAACTGAGTATGCAGATTTGTTAACCTAATAAAAACTAGCATGGAAAAGCTTTCCGAATGAAAATTAAGCCCTTTTTGACAAAGTTATGAATTTTTTAATTTTACTTTTTAGTATTATAAATACTTAAATTTTAATACCTATTTAACGGGATTATAACTTCAGTCAAAAGCTTAAAACTTAGTGATGAAGTCATTTTCGACCCTATAAATCATATATATTCTTGATCAGTATCGACAGCCGAATCGATCTGGCTATGTCCGGCTAAAATTTATTTTGTTCAGAATTTTCCAAATTTTCAAAAAAAGATAAGGGGTTACATCATTAAAATTTTCAAAAATCGGCCAAATTCGTAATTTTTATTCATTTTAAACTGAGTATGCAGATTTGTTAACCTAATAAAAACTAGCATGGGAAAGCTTTCCGAATGAAAATTAAGGCCTTTTTGACATAGTTATGAATTTTTTAATTTTACTTTTTAGTATTATAAATATTTAAATTTTAATACCGCTTTAAGGGGATTATAACTTCAGTCAAAAGCTTAAAACTTAGTGAAGTAGTCATTTCCGACCCTATAAATCATATATATTCTTGATCAGCATCGACAGCCAAATCGATCTGGCTATGTCCGGCCAAAATTTATTTTTTTCAGAATTTTCCAAATTTTCAAAAAAAGATAAGGGGTTACATCATTAAAATTTTCAAAAATCGGTAAAAATCTGAATTTTTTTAAATTTTAAACTGAGTATGCAGATTTGTTAACCTAATAAAAACTAGCATGGAAAAGCTTTCCGAATGAAAATTAAGCCCTTTTTGACAAAGTTATGAATTTTTTAATTTTTACTTTTTAGTATTATAAATACTTAAATTTTAATACCTATTTAAGGGGATTATAGCTTCAGTCAAAAGTTTAAAACTTAGTGATGAAGTAATTTCCGACCCTATAAATCATATATATTCTTGATCAGTATCGACAGCCGAATCGATCTGGCTATATCCGGCCAAAATGTATTTTTTTCAGAATTTTCCAAATTTTCAAAAAAAGATAAGGGGTTACATCATTAAAATTTTCAAAAATCGGTAAAATTCGTAATTTTTTATAACTTTAAACTGAGTATGCAGATTTGTTAACCTAATAAAAACTAGCATGGGAAAGCTTTCCGAATGAAAATTAAGGCCTTTTTGACATAGTTATGAATTTTTTAACTTTACCTTTTAGTATTAAAAATATTTAAATTTTAATACCTATTTAAGGGGATTATAACTTCAGTCAAAAGCTTAAAACTTAGTGAAGTAGTCATTTCCGACCCCATAAATCATATATATTCTTGATCAGCATCGACAGCCGAATCGATCTGGCTATGTCCGGCTAAAATTTATTTTGTTCAGAATTTTCCAAATTTTCAAAAAAAGGTAAGGGGTTACATCATTAAAATTTTCAAAAATCGGTAAAAATCTGAATTTTTTTAAATTTTAAACTGAGTATGCAGATTTGTTAACCTAATAAAAACTAGCATGGAAAAGCTTTCCGAATGAAAATTAAGCCCTTTTTGACAAAGTTATGAATTTTTTAATTTTACTTTTTTGTATTATAAATACTTAAATTTTAATACCTATTTAAGGGGATTATAACTTCAGTCAAAAGCTTAAAACTTAGTAATGAAGTCATTTCCGACCCTATAAATCATATATATTCTTGATCAGTATCGACAGCCGAATCGATCTGGCTATGTCCGGCTAAAATTTATTTTGTTCAGAATTTTCCAAATTTTCAAAAATCGGCCAAATTCGTAATTTTTATTCATTTTAAACTGAGTATGCAGATTTGTTAACCTAATAAAAACTAGCATGGGAAAGCTTTCCGAATGAAAATTAAGGCCTTTTTGACATAGTTATGAATTTTTTAATTTTACTTTTTAGTATTATAAATATTTAAATTTTAATACCGCTTTAAGGGGATTATAACTTCAGTCAAAAGCTTAAAACTTAGTGATGAAGTCATTTCCGACCCTATAAATCATATATATTCTTGACCAGTATCGACAGCCGAATCGATCTGGCTATATCCGGCCAAAATTTATTTTTTTCAGAATTTTCCAAATTTTCAAAAAAAGATAAGGGGTTACATCATTAAAATTTTCAAAAATCGGCCAAATTCGTAATTTTTATTCATTTTAAACTGAGTATGCAGATTTGTTAACCTAATAAAAACTAGCATGGAAAAGCTTTCCGAATGAAAATTAAGCCCTTTTTGACAAAGTTATGAATTTTTTAATTTTACTTTTTAGTATTATAAATACTTAAATTTTAATACCTATTTAAGGGGATTATAGCTTCAGTCAAAAGCTTAAAACTTAGTGATGAAGTCATTTCCGACCCTATAAATCATATATATTCTTGATCAGTATCGACAGCCGAATCGATCTGGCTATATCCGGCCAAAATTTATTTTTTTCAGAATTTTCCAAATTTTCAAAAAAAGATAAGGGGTTACATCATTAAAATTTTCAAAAATCGGCCAAATTCGTAATTTTTATTCATTTTAAACTGAGTATGCAGATTTGTTAACCTAATAAAAACTAGCATGGGAAAGCTTTCCGAATGAAAATTAAGGCCTTTTTGACATAGTTATGAATTTTTTAACTTTACCTTTTAGTATTAAAAATATTTAAATTTTAATACCTATTTAAGGGGATTATAACTTCAGTCAAAAGCTTAAAACTTAGTGAAGTAGTCATTTCCGACCCCATAAATCATATATATTCTTGATCAGTATCGACAGCCGAATCGTTCTGGCTATATCCGGCCAAAATTTATTTTTTTCAGAATTTTCCAAATTTTCAAAAAAAGATAAGGGGTTACATCATTAAAATTTTCAAAAATCGGCCAAATTCGTAATTTTTATTCATTTTAAACTGAGTATGCATATTTGTTAACCTAATAAAAACTAGCATGGGAAAGCTTTCCGAATGAAAATTAAGGCCTTTTTGACATAGTTATGAATTTTTTAATTTTACTTTTTAGTATTATAAATATTTAAATTTTAATACCGCTTTAAGGGGATTATAACTTCAGTCAAAAGCTTAAAACTTAGTGATGAAGTCATTTCCGACCCTATAAATCATATACCATATATTCTTGATCAGTATCGACAGCCGAATCGATCTGGCTATATCCGGCCAAAATTAATTTTTTTCAGAATTTTCCAAATTTTCAAAAAAAGATAAGGGGTTACATCATTAAAATTTTCAAAAATCGGTAAAAATCTGAATTTTTTTAAATTTTAAACTGAGTATGCAGATTTGTTAACCTAATAAAAACTAGCATGGAAAAGCTTTCCGAATGAAAATTAAGGCCTTTTTGACATAGTTATGAATTTTTTAACTTTACCTTTTAGTATTAAAAATATTTAAATTTTAATACCTATTTAAGGGGATTATAACTTCAGTCAAAAGCTTAAAACTTAGTGAAGTAGTCATTTCCGACCCCATAAATCATATATATTCTTGATCAGCATCGACAGCCGAATCGATCTGGCTATGTCCGGCTAAAATTTATTTTGTTCAGAATTTTCCAAATTTTCAAAAAAAGATAAGGGGTTACATCATTAAAATTTTCAAAAATCGGTAAAAATCTGAATTTTTTTAAATTTTAAACTGAGTATGCAGATTTGTTAACCTAATAAAACTAGCATGGAAAAGCTTTCCGAATGAAAATTAAGCCCTTTTTGACAAAGTTATGAATTTTTTAATTTTACTTTTTAGTATTATAAATACTTAAATTTTAATACCTATTTAACGGGATTATAACTTCAGTCAAAAGCTTAAAACTTAGTGATGAAGTCATTTCCGACCCTATAAATCATATATATTCTTGATCAGTATCGACAGCCGAATCGATCTGGCTATGTCCGGCTAAAATTTATTTTGTTCAGAATTTTCCAAATTTTCAAAAAAAGATAAGGGGTTACATCATTAAAATTTTCAAAAATCGTCCAAATTCGTAATTTTTATTCATTTTAAACTGAGTATGCAGATTTGTTAACCTAATAAAAACTAGCATGGGAAAGCTTTCCGAATGAAAATTAAGGCCTTTTTGACATAGTTATGAATTTTTTAATTTTACTTTTTAGTATTATAAATATTTAAATTTTAATACCGCTTTAAGGGGATTATAACTTCAGTCAAAAGCTTAAAACTTAGTGATGAAGTCATTTCCGACCCTATAAATCATATATATTCTTGATCAGTATCGACAGCCGAATCGATCTGGCTATATCCGGCCAAAATTAATTTTTTTCAGAATTTTCCAAATTTTCAAAAAAAGATAAGGGGTTACATCATTAAAATTTTCAAAAATCGGTAAAAATCTGAATTTTTTTAAATTTTAAACTGAGTATGCAGATTTGTTAACCTAATAAAACTAGCATGGAAAAGCTTTCCGAATGAAAATTAAGCCCTTTTTGACATAGTTATGAAATTTTTAATTTTACTTTTTAGTATTATAAATACTTAAATTTTAATACCTATTTAACGGGATTATAACTTCAGTCAAAAGCTTAAAACTTAGTGATGAAGTCATTTCCGACCCTATAAATCATATATATTCTTGATCAGTATCGACAGCCGAATCGATCTGGCTATGTCCGGCTAAAATTTATTTTGTTCAGAATTTTCCAAATTTTCAAAAAAAGATAAGGATAAAATTTTCAAAAATCGGCCAAATTCGTAATTTTTATTCATTTTAAACTGAGTATGCAGATTTGTTAACCTAATAAAAACTAGCATGGGAAAGCTTTCCGAATGAAAATTAAGGACTTTTTGACATAGTTATGAATTTTTTAATTTTACTTTTTAGTATTATAAATATTTAAATTTTAATACCGCTTTAAGGGGATTATAACTTCAGTCAAAAGCTTAAAACTTAGTGAAGTAGTCATTTCCGAGCCTATAAATCATATATATTCTTGATCAGCATCGACAGCCAAATCGATCTGGCTATGTCCGGCCAAAATTTATTTTTTTCAGAATTTTCCAAATTTTCAAAAAAAGATAAGGGGTTACATCATTAAAATTTTCAAAAATCGGTAAAAATCTGAATTTTTTTAAATTTTAAACTGAGTATGCAGATTTGTTAACCTAATAAAAACTAGCATGGAAAAGCTTTCCGAATGAAAATTAAGCCCTTTTTGACAAAGTTATGAATTTTTTAATTTTACTTTTTAGTATTATAAATACTTAAATTTTAATACCTATTTAACGGGATTATAACTTCAGTCAAAAGCTTAAAACTTAGTGATGAAGTCATTTCCGACCCTATAAATCATATATATTCTTGATCAGTATCGACAGCCGAATCGATCTGGCTATGTCCGGCTAAAATTTATTTTGTTCAGAATTTTCCAAATTTTCAAAAAAAGATAAGGGGTTACATCATTAAAATTTTCAAAAATCGGCCAAATTCGTAATTTTTATTCATTTTAAACTGAGTATGCAGATTTGTTAACCTAATAAAAACTAGCATGGGAAAGCTTTCCGAATGAAAATTAAGGCCTTTTTGACATAGTTATGAATTTTTTAATTTTACTTTTTAGTATTATAAATATTTAAATTTTAATACCGCTTTAAGGGGATTATAACTTCAGTCAAAAGCTTAAAACTTAGTGAAGTAGTCATTTCCGACCCTATAAATCATATATATTCTTGATCAGCATCGACAGCCAAATCGATCTGGCTATGTCCGGCCAAAATTTATTTTTTTCAGAATTTTCCAAATTTTCAAAAAAAGATAAGGGGTTACATCATTAAAATTTTCAAAAATCGGCCAAATTCGTAATTTTTATTCATTTTAAACTGAGTATGCAGATTTGTTAACCTAATAAAAACTAGCATGGGAAAGCTTTCCGAATGAAAATTAAGGCCTTTTTGACATAGTTATGAATTTTTTAATTTTACTTTTTAGTATTATAAATATTTAAATTTTAATACCGCTTTAAGGGGATTATAACTTCAGTCAAAAGCTTAAAACTTAGTGAAGTAGTCATTTCCGACCCTATAAATCATATATATTCTTGATCAGCATCGACAGCCGAATCGATCTGGCTATATCCGGCCAAAATTAATTTTTTTCAGAATTTTCCAAATTTTCAAAAAAAGATAAGGGGTTACATCATTAAAATTTTCAAAAATCCGTAAAAATCTGAATTTTTTTAAATTTTAAACTGAGTATGCAGATTTGTTAACCTAATAAAAACTAGCATGGAAAAGCTTTCCGAATGAAAATTAAGCCCTTTTTGACATAGTTATGAAATTTTTAATTTTACTTTTTAGTATTATAAATACTTAAATTTTAATACCTATTTAACGGGATTATAACTTCAGTCAAAAGCTTAAAACTTAGTGATGAAGTCATTTCCGACCCTATAAATCATATATATTCTTGATCAGTATCGACAGCCGAATCGATCTGGCTATGTCCGGCTAAAATTTATTTTGTTCAGAATTTTCCAAATTTTCAAAAAAAGATAAGGGGTTACATCATTAAAATTTTCAAAAATCGGGCAAATTCGTAATTTTTATTCATTTTAAACTGAGTATGCAGATTTGTTAACCTAATAAAAACTAGCATGGGAAAGCTTTCCGAATGAAAATTAAGGCCTTTTTGACATAGTTATGAATTTTTTAATTTTACTTTTTAGTATTATAAATATTTAAATTTTAATACCGCTTTAAGGGGATTATAACTTCAGTCAAAAGCTTAAAACTTAGTGATGAAGTCATTTCCGACCCTATAAATCATATATATTCTTGATCAGTATCGACAGCCGAATCGATCTGGCTATATCCGGCCAAAATTTATTTTTTTCAGAATTTTCCAAATTTTCAAAAAAAGATAAGGGGTTACATCATTAAAATTTTCAAAAATCGGTAAAAATCTAAATTTTTTTAAATTTTAAACTGAGTATGCAGATTTGTTAACCTAATAAAAACTAGCATGGAAAAGCTTTCCGAATGAAAATTAAGGCCTTTTTTGACATAGTTATGAATTTTTTAATTTTACTTTTTAGTATTATAAATATTTAAATTTTAATACCGCTTTAAGGGGATTATAACTTCAGTCAAAAGCTTAAAACTTAGTGATGAAGTCATTTCCGACCCTATAAATCATATATATTCTTGATCAGTATCGACAGCCGAATCGATCTGGCTATATCCGGCCAAAATTTATTTTTTTCAGAATTTTCCAAATTTTCAAAAAAAGATAAGGGGTTACATCATTAACTTTTTCAAAAATCGGCCAAATTCGTAATTTTTATTCATTTTAAACTGAGTATGCAGATTTGTTAACCTAATAAAAACTAGCATGGGAAAGCTTTCCGAATGAAAATTAAGGCCTTTTTGACATAGTTATGAATTTTTTAATGTTACTTTTTAGTATTATAAATATTTAAATTTTAATACCGCTTTAAGGGGATTATAACTTCAGTCAAAAGCTTAAAACTTAGTGATGAAGTCATTTCCGACCCTATAAATCATATATATTCTTGATCAGTATCGACAGCCGAATCGATCTGGCTATATCCGGCCAAAATTAATTTTTTTCAGAATTTTCCAAATTTTCAAAAAAAGATAAGGGGTTACATCATTAAAATTTTCAAAAATCGGTAAAAATCTAAGTTTTTTTAAATTTTAAACTGAGTATGCAGATTTGTTAACCTAATAAAAACTAGCATGGAAAAGCTTTCCGAATGAAAATTAAGCCCTTTTTGACAAAGTTATGTATTTTTTAATTTTACTTTTTAGTATTATAAATACTTAAATTTTAATACCTATTTAAGGGGATTATAGCTTCAGTCAAAAGCTTAAAACTTAGTGATGAAGTCATTTCCGACCCTATAAATCATATATATTCTTGATCAGTATCGACAGCCGAATCGATCTGGCTATATCCGGCCAAAATTTATTTTTTTCAGAATTTTTCAAATTTTCAAAAAAAGATAAGGGGTTACATCATTAAAATTTTCAAAAATCGGTAAAAATCTGAATTTTTTTAAATTTTAAACTGAGTATGCAGATTTGTTAACCTAATAAAAACTAGCATGGAAAAGCTTTCCGAATGAAAATTAAGGCCTTTTTGGCATAGTTATGAATTTTTTAATTTTACTTTTTAGTATTATAAATATTTAAATTTTAATACCGCTTTAAGGGGATTATAACTTCAGTCAAAAGCTTAAAACTTAGTGATGAAGTCATTTCCGACCCTATAAATCATATATATTCTTGATCAGTATCGACAGCCGAATCGATCTGGCTATATCCGGCCAAAATGTATTTTTTTCAGAATTTTCCAAATTTTCAAAAAAAGATAAGGGGTTACATCATTAAAATTTTCAAAAATCGGTAAAAATCTAAATTTTTTTAAATTTTAAACTGAGTATGCAGATTTGTTAACCTAATAAAAACTAGCACGGAAAAGCTTTCCGAATGAAAATTAAGCCCTTTTTGACAAAGTTATGAATTTTTTAATTTTACTTTTTAGTATTATAAATACTTAAATTTTAATACCTATTTAAGGGGATTATAGCTTCAGTCAAAAGCTTAAAACTTAGTGATGAAGTCATTTCCGACCCTATAAATCATATATATTCTTGATCAGTATCGACAGCCGAATCGATCTGGCTATATCCGGCCAAAATTTATTTTTTTCAGAATTTTCCAAATTTTCAAAAAAAGATAAGGGGTTACATCATTAAAATTTTCAAAAATCGATAAAAATCTAAATTTTTTTAAATTTTAAACTGAGTATGCCGATTTGTTAATATAATAAAAACTAGCATGGAAAAGCTTTCCGAATGAAAATTAAGCCCTTTTTGACATAGTTATGAAACTTTTATCATCAAATCATTAAAATTTTCAAAAATCGGTAAAAATCTGAATTTTTAAAATTTAAAAATCCAGTATACGGATTTGTTATCACTATAAAAACTAGCACAGAAATGATTTCCGAATTGAAATTAATGCATTTTTGGCTTAGTAATGATATTTAAAAAACTTTGATTTACCCAAAAAATTAGCATATGAAAATATCGATTTAATATACCTGGAATACATATATTTTAAGTTTTTTTTGTCGTATACGAGAGCCAAAAAGCAAATGAATGCATCTCGACGCTAGTTTCATTTCTTGTTTAATTTATAAATTTATTTTTAGCCTCATTGTATTTAAATATAGTTCTAAAAGTGCGCTAACTGGAGTGTTAGTATAGTATATATTCCGTGTACAACACCTGTTGCTTTGTGACGAATAGCTTATACCAGCTGCCATGTAAAATATCCTATATCAAAATGAATTACTTTCTATTTTCTTTTATTTTGTTCAACCTAATAAGAGTTTATTTTTAAATAAATCTGTTAAATTTTACCCAATAGTTTGGAAAGCAATAGAAGTAAATAATGTAAATTTAAAACGCAATGTGCCTTGTAGTTGAAATCAAAGCATTTGTTTAGTATTCATTGAGTAAACAGAGCTTTATAAGTCAAAATTATATTAGCGCTCTTCAGCTTTTCATTCGACAAAATATTAATATATATTTTTTGAATAGTAATTTTTGGAAAGTTCCAACTTTTATGATACAATCATTTTAAGCGCTGTTCGTCGGTTCAAATTTAAGTTAATATTTATAAAACACATCTTACATAACGTATCAGGATCACATAGGCGTATCGAAGAGCTGTCAATTAGTTAGAACACCATAATTCGTCATACACAGTCCTAACCTGGTTTTCATTACATAAAGTTGTGAACGAAATCAGTCAAAATTTTAACAATTTATTACGATTTAAGGAAATTAGTAGAAATTCGAGTCTAAAAAACATACATTCATTCAGCGAGGAATCTTTGATTTAGGCCATAAATACTAAAGACAACGCGATGCTGCCAATGCGTAAGCTCATCAGCTGCCTGGCAACCCGTCTGCCGCACTTAAAAACTCAGATTCGAAGGGCCAGCGGGAGCAATAGCATCCCTGAGCATTCCATCGCCGGCGGAGAGGAGGAGATCGAGGCCGAGGACGATAAGTGTGCACTGGACCAGCAATATCCGATCTTTCGCAGCGGCCAGACCGACATCCTATATATGGCGCAGTGCGTGGGGGTGACATACGAGGGCATCATCGCATCAACGGATCTGCCATACACCACCACCTACTTCCCGGGCCCTGTGGAGGACGATGACACAATAAATTCCCCTGTTGCGAAACCCAGCGATCTGAGCGTGGTGCCGTGTCCCAAGCTGCTGATGAGGAATATGCGCACTTTGTTTCAGCATCCGTACGACAGTTTCCGCAGCAACATGAACATCGGGATGATCGTGATGCGATTCCAAGAACCTGACACCGACCTCACCTTGCGCTCCTTCGTCCTTATTGCAAGGCACGAGGCGTGTCAGATCATGCGCAACGGTTACTGGGCTGACTTCGTTAATCCGGCGACTGGCCGCGGCCACTTCTGGCCCGCCCAGACCACACGGAAGCATTACCGGGCCGCGCAGCTCTTGGGCCAAGACATGACCCTTACCGACTCTAATGGTTGCACCGTAATAGATAATACGAAGGGCGACCAGTTCGTCGGCTACATCTTCACCGACATGCCGTGCACGCTTCTGTCTTCCTGGCGCTCAAGATGAATGAATCGACGATCTTTCCTAGTTGCTCATGCCAATCTCACTGCTTGTGTTCACATTTTAGAAAACAAATTAACGAAAACAGCACAATCCACAAATTTTACGTAGTCAAGGCAAAGTCCAATCAATGTTTGGTAAACATAAAATTATAAAAATAATATGTAACTTTCTACACTGCCGACCAAGGGAACGTGGCTATAAAGTCGCCCAATTAAGGAAAGAATATATGACTTGAAGAATCGGGTTTATACGATGTTGCAATTTTGAACAAATAAATTTGGATCCTAAACTTTGTTTTCATACTCATTGTTATAAAGTATAAATATTTTAACTAGCTGAAACAATTTGCCCTCGTTTAATATTCACTCATTTGAACTCTGAACCCCTTGAGTTTCAGTCTGAAGTTCTCGAAGCACTTAGCAGGTGATTAACTTAATGTATTTCTCCGGGTTCTTACTATAATACATATCCATATATGTTTATATACACTTAAAACCATTTATTAAAGCAAAGGTTCTTCAAGAACAGGGTTAATTAAATTATACAACTGCATATTAAATATAATAAATTAAAATGCTGTACTTCCAGTAACTTTAAATTCTTCTGTTATTATCAATAGACAACCCTATTTATTAGATTTCTTTACCCTTTTCAGATATGGCTGCTTGCGTCGCTACTCACCACCATCACCTGGGTGACATACATCACCTTCTACAACTCCCGAGTGATCGGGATGCTGATCACAAAGATCGCCAACAGGTGGTTCATTAAGGGAGCGTACTTTAAAATCGGATCTGTGGCCCTGAATCCGTTAGCTGGAAAGATTATGTTTCGGGACTTTGTGTATATCACCTACGACTACACGGTGCGAGCACAGGACGGATACTTTATCTTCCGCTGGTGGCGATCATACGTTCCCAAGGATGTCTCAGAGGATCTCTCCCACTCGGACACACGTCTCTCGGTCCAGTTAAATGGGTACGAGTTGCACATATACAACAGATCCGATCTGTACGACAAGCTGGAGAAGACCTTCGGGTTGGAGCCATCGCTGCTCATACCCACGGATGTGGTGAGCAATGAGGAACGAAACAAGCTAAAGGAGCACCACATGAACCTCGAAAACGCTCGACAAAGCCAGAGGATACAGAACGTAAAGAACTCGGAGGCCATGCAAGCGACCACTTGGAGGGATCTGATTCCAGTGATCAAGATCGACATCTGCTCCGGTCGCTTCGTCTTTGGGAATCGTCTAACGCCGACAACTCTCTCGATTTCCGTGGAGGAGGCCCACTGCACCTACAGTACGAAGCCAGCCGTGTGTCAATTGGATCACTTTATGCACTTTGTGAAGGCCAAAGTGGAGAATGCCAAGGTGCTCTTCTGTCCGAGTCCCAAATACACAGGATTGATTGATGAGCCGCCTCGATATATGGGCGAAGGCTTCGTGGTGATGATGTCCAATCAAATGGACTTGTACTTCTATATGGATGAGCCTGGTGTGGTACCGGAACAACCTGTACAAATTGTCCTGCCCAACGGAGACGTGGTGGAGCCTTCGCCCCCAGTTTGGGGTATCAATGCGAGGTGCCTCAAGGGAACGGATTTCAGCTACGGACCCTGGGCAGATCGTCAAAGGGATCACCTGTACAAGTACTTTTACCCCTCGGATTGGAAGGAGGCAGAGGTTACGCCGACCCCTCAGCCTGGGGAGCTGCGCAGCTATCAGTCCTTCGATGTGACGCTTTGCGTGCTAAATGAGGCCACTATCGATATACTCTTTTCCAAGGAGAAAGAGACGAATGCGATGCACATTACAGTGGGACCTGCTTCATATGTGGAGGTTACGATTCCCTGGGTCACCCAGCCAGACGGCTATACTTCCAAGATCCAGGGTCAGCTATTCCACGTGGAGGCCACCACATCGCTGCAGTACCGCAGCCTGGCCGAGTTCGAGTCCCTCGAGTACAAGGTGCGGATCCATTATCCGACCAAGTGGAATGCACCGCAGGACTGGAGTATCTCGTTGTCCGGCTGCAAGACCAGTGCTTTTATTGTGTACAAGCACAAGTGCTTCTTCCAAGACCTGATCGAGGATTGGGCGAACAAGGCCAGACCGGATATACTCAGTTTCGTTCCCTATACCTGCAACTTCAGCATCCGCCTGCATGAGTTCGAGATCTTTATGCTGTGCAACGAGTACAACTGGATAGACTGCAGCAGTGCCAATCAGGAGAACAACCACTTGGCCTTCTGTGGGGACGTATTCGAAATGAGCTTTGCCCTGCCGTTTGATGACTTCCTGCCCAAGACGGTGACGCTGAAGTTCTGGATCCACGGCGAGGGCTTGGACCTGAGCTTGTACGTGCCGGAGGTATCCTCGGTTCGTCCGATTGTATTAGCCATAGACGAGAACGCAAGACTGCTGACCAGAGAGGGCAAGCTCATCCGGCGCCCGGAGTTATACTCAAAGAAGTGGCGCAAGATCTGCCAGCGCTCCGCCGGTTGGATTGACTGCTGGGCCGTGCCAATTTTGGCACTGTCCATCCAGTATGTTTATCATCCCGTTCCTCCCTTGGGGCCCGATCCTCAGGCGGATATCACCACGCCGGAGAAAGAGGAGATCCTACTGAGTCCCATGCGAATACCCAAGGTCAGGAAATCTCCGGTAAGCAGCTGGCAGCAGCCGCCCGAGCAATACAGTAAATTCGATCCCGGCACATTGGCAGCGGATCATGTCACAGTTGAACTGGAGATTGGCAGCTCGGTTCTTATGGCCTACGGGAATGTGCTGCGCAACTTTATGAGCCTAAAGGAGAATATTTTCGGAGAGGATCAAAACTTTACTGATATGGAGCAGTCAAATGTAAATATGAAGGAGCCGGGGGCCACCCAGCTGAATCCCAAAGATCAACTGTTGGCCAAGGAAAAGGAATTGGCCAACAAATCCATTTCGGAAGCTCAAGCGCCCGAGGAGAAACGGAAGCCTTTTGATCCCCGTCTATATCGGCCACTGGAGGTGATGGTTTCTGTGATTGTCCACGATATCCAAGCGCATGTGATGAAGAACTGCAATGCAGATGATCCCCCGTGTCCTGTGGTGCTAATTGAACGATTTGGCTTCGAGATGAATAAGCGGTATCACGAAACCACTTTGCAGGTTCTGGTTAGTCCTTCGTACCTGCTGGCCTCCGATTGCCTGCAGCGCTCGCAGCGGGAGCAGCACATTAACCAGGGTCACCTGTTGCTCTCGGCAGTCCAGGTGAGAGGTCATGCCATGTTCAGCAATGAAGGATGTGCGCTGGATGAGGATACGCTGGAGTATTCCTGGCTGGTGGAGGTGCAGTTGGGCAAACTCACCGGAAAACTTACGCTGCCCCAGCTAGTGAATGTGGTCACGGGTCTGGAGACTCTCATCCTACTAGCCATCGATCCAGAGAACTGCTTGAAGTCTCCGAAGACGGTAAGGAATTGCCATCATGGAGTGCCCAGCAATTTGTGCCCCCAAACCAAGGAGGAGAAGAAGTACAAGTGTCCTTCCTCCGAGGATATCAAATACAAAATGACACGAGTTTCGGTGGATGCCGTTGATGTCTATCTTATTGAGAGCGGCACTGCCCTGCACGCTTGGATCTCACCCATCCGCTTGGCGAATTGTAACCTCCACGGCCAGCGGGTAAAGTCCGGGATCTCTGGCTTGCTGCCCTCCATTTTGCTGCGCCTGTTCATGCTGCACACCACGAACTCCTCTTTTAACACCAACACCACGGGCAGCAATCGATCCGGAAAGTTAAGGCGAGCAGATCAGGACTCTTTAAAGTCCCAGGATGCAGCTGGAGGATCGCACTATGCTCCTCATGGCAAGGCAGGAAAGCGCAGCTCCAACTCCTTTTCAAGACGCGATTCCCGGGACGAAGCCACGCGAAAACTGAGGGATAGCTTCTCGGAGCCGCATGCTAAGCGCACACCGGAAACATCTGATCTCTGCGAGAATTGGGTGGAGGTGGGTTGCACTTCGCTGGGTCCCATTCTCCTGGAGGGAGCTTCCGCCTTGCCGATACCGGATCACGAACTGCATCTTGTGCAGCACAAGTAAGTCTGGAATTCCATCAACATGTGTTCGTTATATTAAAGGTCTTCTCTTTACAGTTTCCTGCGTGAACATGATGCGAAGTTCAAGCGCTTATGGTTCCTCTGGTCACATAATGGAAGTGCTCTGTCCTCCGGAACGGAAATTTCACGATGCGGATGCATTGGAGGCTGCGTCTTCTTTGGCAGTAACCGAAATGGTCAGAAGTTCTTTAAGCCAACGGCACAGGATGTCCATGATAACTACAACATTGCGCGTTACTTGTAAGTATCTTAGAAATTACTTTTAAGCTAAGGACAAGCAAATAGATTTTATAGATTCTGTTTGGTACTGGGTATTTAGCCAGGATTTTCGTGTCCATATGATCTGAGAGCTTCCAAAAGAAGTAACATTATTAAATGTTGCATACTGATTACATTAACTAAAACATAAACCATAAAATACTAAACATAATCGAAGAACAAAAAGCTAACTTGAATGCCTGAACACCAATGGCGTGCCAAGTTTACTCTTGGCGCGGCGGCGGTTCTCTGACCTCGATGCCATCCTTGTTAATGATCTTCAGAAGCCAAGAGTCACTGGTGTAATTGTCGAGTTCGCTGGCAACGACCATGCAGTTAGAGACGATAGACACCGCCTCGGACACCTCGATCCTCTCAGTGGGGGCTTCCTGGCTCTTGAGCCCAAGATGGTTATCCAACAGCGGCAGCACCATGGCGCTAGCAGTTCCGGCAGCCTGGTAATTCATCTGCTCGAAATGACCAAGGGAATCAAAGGACAAGATAGCGCCTTTGCCCTCCTTGTTGATTCCGGCCAGAAGAGTGGATATAGAGTAGGGGAAGGACCGGCGCTGGTGCATATTATTCGAGAGCATCTGAGACATTGCATCGATGCTGATGGGGCGTAGATGAGTTGTCTCGTAGTCGAAAACGGTCGTCTTCATCAAACGGACCACTGCGAGGGTGTCCGGCCAAGAACCAGTGCAGGAAATAATCGCCATCGGTGACACTTGGAAGAGCTTGTCCTGCTTGCTCGTGGAGATGAAGTCATTACTGGGTATTTGAGTATCGGCCGCAATCACAACGAAGTCGTCACCGGCAATGGCCACAATGGTGCTGAGGAGAAAAACAGGAGGCAGGAAAAGATATGCGGGATTTAGATTTACCATGATAAATGGCTTGGAAAATAAGGAAAACGAGACTCACCCGTCGTTTAACATGATTTCCTTTTCGATTTCCATATATTTCAATGATTCCAAAGTTTTGACTGACAGTTTCAAATCTGTAAAACATAAAACTCATTAGCTCTCTTGTATGTTTATGCCCGCTACTCTATAGGTTTTTCACAGGGTTTTGAATCCTCTTTGTAATGTTTTTGCACTGTTTTTGACTGAATATTTGATACAATTTTCTTGTATTCCTTACAGCATCATCAACAATAACAAGGACTTTGGCTTCGGCGAGAGCATTCTCCATCAGGGTCAACTAGTCTTCCACACACCGCCCTACAGCCTGCACTGCGTTTCGCTGTACGATTCGGCCGATTTCAACGGCAAGGGTCGTCTGTACAGGCCGGCCGGGGATTTACGCAACGGAAGCCTAAAGAAATCGGATCTTTGCTCCTTACCCGACGGGACCAAGTTCAAGATCGGGGCCAGTGGAACAGCCGGTGTCGAGAAGCCGGACCTGAGCAATCGAAACAAGTCGCGAGAGAGCATTGGATCGCCAAACACTTTGGAAAGGAGGAACAAGCGCTATCCCTGCACCCGCCAGACTTCCGTGGAGGTGCCTTATGCCCGCCTTTTGGACAGTCCCTCCAAGAAGCTTCAGTTGCAACATGAAGGTGGTAGTGTAGGCACCAGCGACATGGGAAGTGGACACAGACGCGGCTCCGACTCGAACAGGCTGCGAGTGTCGCCGCCCAAGACGAGCATTTCCGACTCCAGACTGACCGGGGACGTCCTGGATGATGAACATGAGGTACTACCAGGACCTTTAAATAATATGACCAAATATAATTTACCTTATTTCTTACGTAGATGCCTGACGAGATGTCGCACTCGGCACCCCATTCTCATCCCCTGGAGTTCGAGATCGCTGATATAGCTCTACATGCGCAGGGCTTGGGGGGTGATCACCTTCCCAGAGAAGTACAGCGCACCATATCGCTGACATCAGAGAATCCCTCGGAGATGTTCTTCTCCGCCGAGGAGGACATATCAAATGTAATGTCCCAGCGAGGGTCCATGAAGCAGCGAAATAGTGCCAACAGTGGATCAGTGGTGCTGTCTGGAAAAAAGCGATTCTCATCAGATTTGAGGTAACTGAAGCAAGATGATCCCAAATTCGTGTTTAATAAAGTTATGATTATATTTATAGCATTGGAAACGAGAATGGCAGTCATACCTTGCCCACATATCGCAGCGATTTGGAGATCCATGCGCCAGACGGCAATAAAACACTTCCGAAACGCCCGCAGAGCACCACTGAACTGGTAAAGCTGAACAATTCCCAATATTTGGGATTACTTCGATTATGTATACATACTCTCATATGATAGGTCATTTACTCGGAGTCTTTTACACACCAATCGCGTTTAGCTTTGCTGCTTTAAAGCCAAGTTTTGAACTATTCACTATATCCTTATCGTTTGATTCGATTTCACCCAGTTATTGATCAGGGCAGCAAATGACAATCCAAATTCCATTATGAAAACGCTCTTTCAGTGCATGCTTCGCTCTTAATCTTTAAGAACATATATCTAACTTTAATATAAATAACTTCTAAGCAACGATTTTTCATTATCCAGTTTATAAATGTTGTATTTGCTAGGGAGTGAACAAGATATCAAATTTCGATAAATCCCTAGTATTTACAAAGCTGGATATTAAAAGATCGGTTCTAAATCTGTACAACTGTAATCCACACCTAAAATCTATTCCTTTCCTCAAAACTCGACTCATCTAAAATCGAAATCCAAAACTAACTAAATCGATATAAAAACCGAAATCAAAACTCATCCAGAATGAAGACGCGAGACGCATTCACGGTCTTGCTACACCAATAAGAAAATTAACAAATATCTCATCACGACCTGAGTACCGACATTTTGTTCATGATGTGAGTAGTTCTTAGTAGTACCAACAGCAAAAACCAAAAACCTCTTCTAAACTAACAAAGTAGTGCAACTAAACCAAAATTTCCAAGCTAGTCTCTATTCGAAACCATCTCGATGTATCTGTAGCTATTTCCCATTTTGAACTTGAACCGCAATTCGTGAAAACTCTTGGCTCGGCGTTCAACATTTGCATGAATGTTGGAAATTAGTGCATGTGAACTCTACTTATTCTAGATTTAGTCTTAAGATATTTGTTCCCGGACCTTCTGGCTTTGTGTCCGAGAACATGAAGTTTACAAAGTTTATTTCCAAATTTCTTGCAAACTTGTTGCGGTCTTAAATGAATTGTTATTATGTATTTTCGTTGTGTATCCTTTTTCGAAATCATTTCAAGTTTAAGAAATTTTCTGAAAACCAGAACTGAGCACATCAACTTGAACGTTCCTCACGACTTTCTGCTTGCGCCCTTTGATCTGGCTATATTAGTTGTAGCAGCCGTAAAGCAAACATCACCTTTGCCTTTGCGAAACCACATAGTAATACGTTAATCTCATCTTCATTCTACACAGGCGGATTCCCGTGGATCGTCGTCCGGCACACCATCACTGTCTTCCAACTCCTTTATCTCGGCCATGTCGTCGCAGGAGGATGTGGCTCTGGTCAATCTCCATCAACAGGTCAACCGGCCGATCATAGACTCGCCCTTGCTAATGGCCAGCTATCTGAATCATCTGTCGCAGGTGAAGTGCTTCAACTGGAACGGCTGCTCATTTCCCTTGGGGCCCGATGTCTTTTCCACGCCACTGTTCTCGGAGAACGAAGATGGTGGCCTAACCTACATCGGCAGTAAAATGCTGCCCCACTTTGACCTCTATTCGTGTTGGCGGGAGATCAAGGTGGTTCCCCGATACGAGAATGCGACGGGTAGTAACAGCTCGGCCACATTCATGGGCGGACCCAAGTCGCATCCCTGGGATCCGAGTGTGCTGCTGAAGGAGGAGGAAACGGACAAGACCACAAACGGCTTTGACGATGGCGAGTTCATGAGCCTACAGGCAGAGGGAGGAGCGGCCTGCACATCGGTGGTGGCACGTCTTAAGGGACAGCTTAACGTCTTCCTTACTCCGCTTCTGTTGGAGGGATTGCAACGGTGAGTGTTTATGTTCCATTAATTCCTTATTTTTCTAAAATATAATCGAGTTACTTAGTTTGGCTGCCGTACATAAAAAATATATTAATAGGCAAAATTAACTAGAGTCACAAGGAAAATGAAAACATAAGATTTAACTTCGCTTCATGCGCTCATGCGCAAACGGAGAGTCTTTTAGTGCTACGTTGGCATTAATCTGGCTGCCCTGATCATGAGGAAAAGAGTCCATCAGCTTCTTAAGATACGTCTCTCTAGAGTTCTAAATGCACACAGATATGTATTCGGTCAAGATGCAATACTATGTGGCACTCACCTCTGGAGCATCATCAGTTGACCTATTCTCCCGCTTGCCCCTCTTATTATCGAATGTCCAATCTGATTCCCCTGCGGTACTGCCCTCCTTCTGGCCGGCCAACTTATCCAGGTTAAAGTATTCGCTCATGCTGCGATCCTGTCCCAAACGGCGTTCATTTTCATTCTGAATGATATCGTTCTGCATGGAATTTAAATAGAGAGGCGGATCGCGGGCACTATTGGCAATAAAACTGCAATGGAAGATGGTGTAATATACCAGAAATCCGTATGGATTATCCTCTCACCTGTCGACGGCTACGTGACTTTCCTGCTTGGTCAATTCATCACTCACTGGTTTCGGTTCGTTATGTACCTGCTCTTTTTCTTGAATTGGAACACTTCGCTTCTCAGAAGGATTTCCTATTTCGGTATTCCTCTTTCGATAGAGCTGATGTCCCTCAAAGAAGTCAACAGGTTCACCTTGTACCTTACTCAAATCCTGATTCGAACTCCATTTCTCAGTCACTGGGTGATAGTTGATCTCCGCACGCTGCTCTCTATGGGTCTGACCTTGTGGTATTAGAACCTGACTCTCTTGATCAGCATTTCTCTTTTTCGAAAATTGATTTCCTTCATAAGCTGGTTGAACTTGTTCCTTATTCAGTTCCGCATGATTAAAAGACCATTGCTTAGTGCTTGGATAATAGTTGACCTCTGATCGCTGCTCTCTATGTGCTTGACCTTTTGGTATATAAGCCTGATATTCTTGATTGGCATTTCTCTTTCGAGACAACTGATTTCCGCTTGGGTGAATGCTGGCCTCTGATCGCAGCTCTCTATCCTGATGATGAAGCTGATCGGAGTCTGCCTGATGGTAGTCGCGCACTTGACTGTTCCAGTGGGTCTGCTCAAAACTGTCATGATTTTGTAACTGTGGGTTAGCCCGATTTTCGTGTTCAGAAGCGGCCAGATTTCCTGGCTGCAGTTTGGACGGATGACTTTGATGTATGCTGGCATGATTATTCTGATTTTCCTGATGAAGTGCAGCTTGTTGCTCCTGAGCTGTCTGAAAATTGGCCTGCGTTCCCAGCCCAATGTTTGCATTCTGTTCCTGGACAAACTGAGGCTGATGGCCCTGTCCTACATTGGCCCAATTGAACAAATCCATATTGTCAAAATTAGCTGCTTCTATATTGGCCAAATTAGCCGGGTTCAATTTGGCCCAATTAGTTAGTTTCATTTTGTCCAAGTCGGTCTGTTCGAAATTGTCCCATTTATATGTATCAGTATTGGCCAAATATCCTTGATCCATATTAAGCCACTGGTCCTGCTGTAAATTATCCCATTTTTCCTGCTGCATGTTGGCTTGAGGTATTTGTTCCCCTGTAAACTTTATCCCATGTTCCAGCTTTACGTTCGTCTCATGCTGGATGTTGCGGTTAGCCAGCTCCGAATGGGATTGATGTCCATCTTCAAAGCTGTCGTGATGACTAGCCAGATTTTCATGCAGCTTAGCTGGCTCCATAAGCCTAGATTCTTTTGGGTAATCTAAATGTATGGGTTCATCTAGTGGTTCGCCCTGGTCATTCAGTGAGGGTATAATTTGCCCTTCGATCTTCTCAATCCCAGCTAACTCTTTTGGGGGAACGTATTTCATAGGAGCATCCTGCCCATGAAAAATGTTCTTACGTTTTTCCATTCGATTTTTAGCTAGACACTGGAAGTCATCGGACTCGCATTCATTGTCCACTTTGGGTTTCTTCCGCTTAATCTTATCATTGACCATTGGACACTTGCCAAAGACATCGTTGGAACTGCTGGGGGTAGTTTTTGGCGCACAATCGGATTTAGTGGTTCGAGTGGATTTCGGGGCACAAGTGGTTTTCATGCAACGCTTGGTTGTCGGAAATGTTGACGGTTTGCAGCGGGAAACCTGCTTTGGCTCTTCGCAATCGTTCTCTTCGCGGCAGCCATCGAACAATACCTTGTCCACAGCTCGAAAGTTCTTATTACTCGCTTGCAGACTCGCTTTGCCCTCTACGATTTTAGCCGGTGAGGATGGAAAAATGTATTAATGGATTACTTACCTTCTTCCCTGTAATTTATATACTCAATTAATAAGAGGTCCAAGGACTTAAGATCTTCCAATCTAATACCACTAAGGGTTTGCCGAACCTCCGCGTTCGAGAGGCCATGTGTTAGATCGGGATAATCGTCTTGGCCAGACAACGAGCCATACTGGAAGTCCGTATCCTTGTATTGAGTCTAGTATTGTTGGTTATTTACATTGATTTGCAAATGTACACGATTGCATTAACTTACCAAGGGATACGCAAGAAAAGAATTAAACAGGCAAAGCCAGCAGAAGTAAGCAAGCAGAAACATTTTGTATTTGTTTGGCATACGGTCACAACACTGTTTACAATTTGAACTGAGAGCACAAGGAACACTAGGAACACTAGATCAGATTTTATTGTGATTTTGCTTTTACGAGATCTGATTTTAAAACAAATGTGGTTTCAGCTTCTAAAAAATCATTATTTATTCACTTTTTACGAGTAATCTTTCAACGATTACACCGTCAACGTCGGTGGTCAACTTCACTACAACAAATGAACAAAAATGAAAGAAATTGGATTGCAACTAATTAGGGAACTTAGACCTAAACAGGGACACGATTAACTTTTTAGTTTGGGTGCTATCTTTTTCGCAAGCGCCTGCTGTTGGTCGTTACTCCTCTTCTTGTTCGGCTTCTTGGCCTTCTTGATGCCATCGACCTTCACGCCCCGGTATTCGGACTTCTTCTTTTGACCACTGCCAGCTGCTGCCTTGGTATCCTTCGCCGGCGTTCCATTGTCCTTGCCCTTCTTCTTGTCCAGTCGTTTCTTGGCTCCCGCTGAATTCTGTTTCTTGGCCTTGGCCTTACTAGATGTGCTCGAAGCAGCAGCAGCGGCGGCAGCGTCGCGTACTTGCTTGGCCCCTAACTTCTTCACCGAGTACCGCTCCACGTTGATGGGTCTATCATCCAAGAGGGTCTGATTTAGTTCCAAGGCCAGGCCCACGGCATCAGGTTTTTGGAAGCATACGTATGCCACTCCCTTGCAGCCCTTGACGCCCTCCTGAAGGCAGCGGATGTAGTCGATCTCGCCGCAGCTGGAGAATATTTCCCGCAGCTTCTCCTCATTGGCCGCTATAAAAGAATAGTAAAAAAGTTATTATTTAGATCTCTTTTAGGAGAAATAGGTGGCTAGCAAGAAGGTATTGCCAGGAATCGTTTCGGTTTATCCCTTACAGTATTTCAGACTGCCCACAAATATTGTGCGCTTAGCATCTTTGTCATTGGGCTTCTCGTTATTCTGCCCGTTCCACTCGGACACCGCCTTGGCTGCAGGCGTCACGCGCAGATGGTTATCCTTGAACTCAGAGCCGTGCAGTTCCAGGGCCTTCTGGGCAATCTCTGGAGTCTGCAGCACCACGTAGGCATTCAGAGAGCCGGCTTCTTTGCGTTGTTTGTGCTTGAAGAGCAGCTTGCCACCAGCTGTACGTAGCCGGATGGATTGGACAGCTCCGTATGGCTGGAAGAGCTTGACTATCTGGACCCGCTTTGTGTTGATAGGAAGATTGCCCACAAAAACAGTGGCTGCCTCGTCGCCGGGATTGCGTTCCCTCTTGACGGCTCCTGTTGTAGTGAAAATGATTTTAATTAATAAGCTTGATTATGGATATAATCTACGTTACCTTCATCCTTGTTATTGGCCTTGGCTTTGGTGGCCTTTCCCTTTGGTTTCGCCTTGGGGACCGCCGGCTCCGACTTCTCCCCCTCCTTTTTTATGGTCTTGCCCTTTACTTTGGTGGGTTCTGATACCGACTCCTGCTTGATCTCCTTGGAGGTTGTCTTATGCTGTTGCTTCTTTAGCTTCTGAGCCAGCTTCTTGGCCTTCTTTTTCTCGATTTTAGCCAAATCCTTGGCGGACAGTTTCTTCTGGGGGCTTTCCTGGACAGCTGTCTTTACCTCCTCTTTCGGCAGCTTAAGCGCCTTCTTCTTGGCCTTGTTCTTAGGCTTCCTGACTTCCTTGCTCTCCTCCGACAAGCCAGGCTCCTTTTTCACAGCTTTTAATTCAGCTTTTTTAGCTTCTTTTGCCTTTGGTGTTTTCATTTTGTAGTTTTATGTTTTTATCAACACGCGGACCGGGACAGTGTGACCAACACGTTGACAAACAAAGAACGTAATCAAACAACGTGCAGTTATAAATAACGTAATCTTCTGACGTGAGGTGAAGCAGTGTGACCACGGGTCAAAAAAAAATACCAAAGTTTGGTATATTTATACGATAACAGTTTAAGTTGTAAAGTTCGTTACTTTTGCACTCTGAATATCGTAATTTTATAAAATGGTTAAATTAATTAATCATAAACAAGCTTAATAATTCTGTTTTTCCTGATTCTAGAATGGTTGAAGCCGCCGTTCCCACAATCCAATCGATGCACCTGCTTTCGGTGGTGAACTTCATCCACACCTCGTGCATTGCCAAGGTGAACAACGACAACATCCTGAAGAGAGATCAGAGCCTTAGCTACTGGTCGCAGGTACACTCCAATTCCAAGCGATCCACAACGGAAAGACACCTCCAGGGACCCGGGGACTCGTTCCTTAGCGATGTATATGAGGAGAGTATCTCCACGAAAACTCAGGGACTGATTGTGCTGCCCAAGGTCAGCATCACTATGCTGCAGTCCTCCATAGTGGAGGAGATCATCTCAGTTGCAGCGCTCGATAACGTTCAGGTACACGCAGTTCTTTTTTATTTTACACATAACTTGATGAAATTACTAACCAAATATTCACTGTCCAGGATCTGAGTTGCGTTTCCCTGCTCACCTTTTATATGGAGGGCATATCCACCAAGTTCCATCTGGGCAAGACCACGCGTGCCTCCATGCACAACGTGTACATACAGCAGACGGTGCAGTCCGGCAGCAGCCACAAGAAAGGCGGCATCATGAAGGGCACCCGGGCTCTCTTGGCCCACCTCTCGTCGCAGACGCGACCAGACAATGTCCAGGGCGAGCCCATACTGATCGAAACTTCGGAAAAGCAGCTTGAGGAGCTGGTCATCACCCTGGACATAGGCAGAGCCCATGCCCAGCTGCGTCGCCTGAAGACGGAGGGCCAGTCGTGTGCGCAGGATTCGCCCATCATCGTCACCGCCATTCCGGAACACAAGAGCAAAGTGCTTTTCGAGTGCCTGAAAATGCCGGAGAGCACGGGCATCGAAAGCATTGGCTACATTATGTTCGAGTGTGGATTGGAGGGCGTGGGTGTGAAGATCGTGAAGCGCTCGCACTTCGAGAAGTCGGAGAACAGCAAAGAGGAGTTGGCCGAAATGGCAGGAGCGGGTGCTGAAGGCGCCACCTCTACCGGAGGCTTCAATCTCAACGATCTAGTTGGCGGCCAGGGCGAGGGAGCAGCAGCTTCCAGTGACGGAGGAGCAACATCCAAGGCGGAAGCTGCCTGGAGATTGATAACCAAAAAGCCCCCCACTCCCAAGACTCCCAAGGCATCAGACGGCAACGCTGCCGGAGGGGATAACTCCTCTTCGGCGGCTGGTGACCGAAAATCTACACCGAAACCTCTGGATGAGGATGTGGAAAAGGGAGCGGGCACAGGCAATAATCCGACAGGAACGCAGAAGAACCCTGGCAGCGGGGCAGCAAACAGCTCCAAGGATGGCTACGACAAGGTGCTTTCCAATGTCAAGGAGACGGATAAGACTTCCTCTTGTGTGATCGAACTGAAGGCGGTTTGGTTCAACTTTGCTGCTCCACCCTGCGTGCCCATCACGCGGAAGATCGATCTGACGCGCCTGGACTGGAATCTTCTTAGCACTGCCTCGCCGGCTATTACGGCCTGGATGAATCCTAGCAACCGGCTGGCCATCAAGATCGTTTCCCTCATGAAAGCCCTGCACACCAGGCAGACGGCAGTGGCAGCTTGCCTTATGGCACAGGCTATGGACAATGAGAAGATCCAGAGGAACCCTAAGATAAAGAAGGTAATAAGCGAATTAGTAGAGATGTATATCAGTGGTTACATGATCGTTTTGCAGAGTCGCTATGCCAACAACTACACGCTGCTGTCCAAGACGCTGCAGGAGGATCCCAGTTGCCAGCTGTGCTACATCATGCAAAAGCTGGTCCTGGACGAAGGTGTGGAGCGCATCGAGCCTATTTTCAAGCAGCATGATGTGCCGCATCTTAACACCCTGCGACAGGTGAGCAGGCGCCTCTTCTTAAACCTTGTATTTTCTGTAACGATTGTCTTTTCCAGGGCATTATTGTTCTGAGTCGCCAGTGGAAGAACACCCTCTATAATCCCATTCTGTTCGAGCACCAGTACAAGAACAAGCTGGCGCGGCCCATCAATGTGACCTTCTCGTTCCCGCAGAACGAGGAGGAGGCGGAGAACGATGAGTGTGAAGGTGATGTTGAAATGGGCGCCTATTCGGGCGTCGGCGAGAATCCGGAAGAGAGTGAGAATGCATTATTACTTGGGCAAACACAGCATCATCGAACTCACATTGGTATTTTTTTGATTAACGCTCTCCTGGTTATATCTCCTTCTAACCTAGTTATATGTATAGTTCTAGGCTCCTTTTTCTATGTCTATCTTTTCCCTTTCCTGTTTGATGCATGTGTTTGTTTGAGGGCTAACCAGAAGTTAAAACGAATGCCTCTGCTGTGTGTGTGTGTGCTAGGGACTTAAATCGATATTCTTCTTAATTTAATGTATCATATCAAACTATTCTATTGATCAAAATCCCTAGTGTGTGCTGCATTGAGCTCTACCCCCTATTTTCCCCACTATTCTTGATTTCTTTCTCTTCTGTCTCTAAACACACTCCCACTACAACACAAAAAGTTATCCACCGCTTTGAATGTTCACTTCATTGTGTTTGATGCTTTCCGTTTTCATTATACTATACTCTACAATTCAATTCAATACTCTTCTATCCTTTCCGGCTATAAACTCTATCTATTTTTCTATGGAACAAAATTTATATCTAAGTATGTTGTACACTAAGCAATGAAGACTGGGTAAAAATCGGTCTTCTTTTAAACTTTTGTAAGTAATGTTCAATGTTAATTGAGTTTAGTGTACAACGTTTCAGCGAAGAGTGTTTTTTATCTCGAATAGTGCTTACCCTTTATTTACCCCTCTTGTCATCCTCCTGTCTTGCCTCTATAGAAAACAATCAGTACGGCGGAGGACTTCCGTATGGTCATGAGGCTGGAAACCATGGAACTGCTTCGCAACGATCCACTTCGACTTCCCCAAATATTCACCTGCCGCGTCGTGGGTAAGTTTTTAGTGAACGCCTGCTTATCCTTCCATCACCATTCCTTCCATTAATGCCATGCTTGTGTCGTTGTGTCCATGTGCTTTTCAGCTTGAGCAAAGTGCACAGCAAAGCCTCGAATTATTCACATGGCAATTCATCTCGTTCTAGCATTCAAATGCTGCCCATTATTTCTGGGCTGGTGGAGAAGCAGATGCCGGAGTTCGGTAAGTTCTGTTAAGCTGTTAAAAGTCGAAATCAAGTTATTTAAAATCTTATTTTATCGGAACAGAGTATGGAGCTTTGCAGGAGGGCTCCCTGAGCTCCACCAACTCGGTTAATAAATTCTGGTTGGGAGCAGAGAACCACAAGGAGGACTTGTACTTCTGGATGGCCAAACAGCAGGACAGCAAAAAGAAGCACTTTGCCGAGAAGGAGCACGCTCGTCCCGCTGCACCCAAGATGCATGGCCATTATACGGGGCAGTCTCGCAGCGGCATCATGCAGGATTCCATAAAGCTCCTGGATGCCCACTTGATTTTCGAGCCACTTCTCACTTGTCTGGGTGTGATGCCTCAGCAGATGATCAACAAGTTCTCCAACGCAGACATCTCATCGCTGGAGAACTTTGGCACGAACCTATCTTTGATCGGCACCTTCGATTCAATTCGTGTGGACATTGTGGTCAGCGAGGCGGGCGACAAAAAGAACTCGGCCCAGAAGCCAGCAAAACTGAGCAAGAAATCAAATGGTGGTGCTAGGGCCTCCATTATGTTGGACACTCCCCTTTTCCTTTGCGAGCGAGTGGGTGTGGAGCTGGAGGTCCTAAAGATGTCCGATGGCATGGTCGATCAGGCACGCCAGAACGTCATCTATATGTCGCGACGCCAGCTGAAGAAGCACACCAGCACTGTGATCAACTTCAGCCTGAATGTAAGGTTCATCTCGCAGCAGGTTAACATGCCGCTGTTGAGGCTCCTCCACCAGATCTGCAACATGTATCAGAATGTCAAAGACGCCCAGAACGAGTTCCACGAGCATCCTGAGTTGAGCAAAAAGAGCCAAACCAAGGATGAGTGTAGTCTGGGTAAGGATCATCCGTGCATATTTCGAAGGCGACAGTTTGTTGATTTTACCCATCTTCTATTTCTTCCTGCAGCTTCCGAGCCCACAGACATCTTGCCCTTCAATTCGGTCGCCGAGCGCTTTGGTCATGGGGAGAACTACTCGGACGAGCGCTATGATAAATTCAATGAAACCATGCCCACGACAATAGCCAGGCCACGTCCAGGAGGCCTGGCTCCCATCATCCAACTCACACCTTCGCCCAATGCCAAGAACCGGCCGCAGAGCTTCGCCCAGAAGCTTCGTTCCACTGGGAAATCCGTCAAGGGCAAGCTGGGCTACACGAATCTGAATGAGTCCAGCTCCTCGCCCCTAAGGGACAGTCCCACGATGTCAATCCATGAGCAGAACATCCTCAAAATGTCCACGGAGTCGAAGGCCTCCTTGAACGGTGCCTGTGCAACTAGTATGAGTGGCGACTACCAGAATACCCTCACCAAAGCGGGAATGCCGACGATGGCTCCGCTGTTGGAGACACCAAACTGTTGGAAGACCATCTACCACTTGCTGGAACTGTACGGGACCATGCCGGAAACCAAGACCGTGGTCCAGAGAAGCTCTCTGAACGAGCACAAGAGTAAGCCTCCTCAGGCTTTCGGCAATGATGAAGACGATCTCGCCAGTGCTCCCACACCGGTGCCCCAGCATCGTGAGATGCTGCTGGTGGACGCACCATCCCAGGAGCGAACGCGACTGATTGTCTTTGGGGTGGCCAAAATACACAAGACTCGTCTGCTGGCCACGCTCTCCGGCCTCAAGTTGGAGTCCGAAATCACCACGCTGAACAGCACGGCCACCTGGCGAAAGAAGGCGCGTCCCGTTTCCTTGGAATGCTCGCTTACTGGCCAGGTTGGCAGGGCTATGATTGTGCTGCTGGAGGGAGTGGCTCCCAGTCAACAGTAAGTCGATTTTAGGGTTAGTTATTCCAATCGCTGGTTATTTATACGTATCTTTACAGGACTGTGGTGAAGGTAACCGTAGGCAAGAGCCAGACGCTCTATTCGAGCCTCTCCAAGCGGGGCAAGGACAAGAACAGCGGCCTACTCTCCATTGGAGCCATCAACATAGACATTCCGCAGCATCCAGTGGCGCTGCATGGCATGATGACCCGCAGTTCGAAGCAGTTGTCCTCCACTCTGCAGGAGTTGCGAGTAAAGCGCAATTCTGGTCGCTCCACTCTCCGTTCGCATACGGCCGAGGAGCCAGAGTCTCCTTTCCACGCCCGCAACTCTGGGGGAACCAGTAGTGGCGGTGGAATGGCCAGTGAAATGCGAGAACGCACTGTGTCCGGGGGCGCAGGAGCCCAACAGCACCAGCCCCACCAGCAGGCGGCACGAAGGGCAGCCGCTTCTCACATGGCTCAGTCCAAGGCAGGAACCCAGGCTCAGCACCAAAACGGATTGCTGCAGCCCCTGGTCATGCAGTTCAATGTGCTCCTCCAGAGCCTGTCCATCAATGCGGCTCTGCTGCCATCGCTTCAGGCCCAGTACCGGATGAATCATGTCAGTTCGATGGGAGTGACCGGTCAACGGGCCAAGTTCGTCATCGATCTGCCCACGCACACGCTCAGCTTCAACACGAAGATTCAGGTGAGTTTAAACCACGCTTTTGTTTTAATTATCTGTTGTAAATGCGTTTAGTGGATTAACAATTGAATTGCCTTTTCTAAGATATATAAAAGGCATGTTAGAGTCGCGTCTCACGAAAACAGAGTAGATATTATATAGAAAAGGCGCGTCCCGAATCCTTATATAGCCTGTACTTCCTTCTTGAGCCAGGCCAAGGTAAAGTCATCTCCTTCGCATGTCAGGATCGGGGCAAGGGTTTCCCAAACTTGTTGATGATAGTTATTGAGCAGCTTCACTTCCGCATCAGACAGGAGCTCCTTCTTGATCATTTTCGTTTGTTTGGGGCACATCGTGATAGTCTTAAAGGTCAGCGCCCCACGGTTAGAGAAGTTATGAGGCGATTGGGTGGCAGGCACTATCTGAACAATGTCTTCGACGCGAATGCCAAATTCGCCGTCCTGGTAGAAGCCCGGCTCGTTGGAAATGAACATGTTGGCCTGCAGACCGGGGTCGTCGGGCATCAGGCGAATGCCCACGCCCATGGGGCCCTCGTGAACGTTCAGGAAGTGACCAACGCCGTGGCCAGTGCCATGACCGTAGTCCAGTCCCACGTCCCACAGGGCCTTACGTGCCAGCGTGTCCAGAACCTGGCCCTTGACTTTAGCTGGGAATATGGTAGATCCAAAGCTCAGTTGTCCCTTCAGGACGCGGGTGTATGCTTCCTTTTGGAATTCGGTGGGTTCTCCAAAGTGCAGAGTCCTCGTCACATCCGTGGTCCCGTCCAAGTACTGAGCACCTGAATCGCACAGATAGACCTCGTTCTTGGTTATCTTCCTTTTGGTTTCTTCCCGGGGATGGTAGTGAATTATGGACCCATTAGGTCCTGAGGCACTGATGGTTGTAAAGCTCAGTCCCATGTACTTCTCCTTGGAGCGGCGGAAGGATTCCAGCTTATCGGAACCGGAAATCTCGTCGACTTCCGCTCCAATCTCCAGCTGGTTTTCCAGCCAGGCAAAGTACTGGCACAGAGCCACTCCATCGCGGACGTGACTGTTTATAAATCCCTCGATCTCCACCTCGTTCTTGATGGCCTTCAGCACGCAGACGGGGGTCACCTCCTGCAGTCTGCGCGATTTGGGAATCAAGGCGGTCAGGTAGTAGCTGCTGGTGGGTGCAATCCAAACCTTCGACTCCTTGCTCGACACGATCTTGCTGATCTGCAAGCCGATGGATTCGTAGGGCAGAACGGTTATCTTCACGTTGTTCTCCTGCTGGTGTCTAGCGAAGTCACAGGGCAGCTTGGCAGAGTCCACGAAGAGCAGCAGCTCGTCGTTGGTCACAATCAAGTACGCGAAGAAGACGGGGTTGAAGTCAATGTCCGATCCGCGCAGGTTCAAGAACCAGGCGATCTCGTCGAGGGCACTAACCACGAGGGCATCTGCGTTCTTATCCTTCATTTGCTTGCGCACAGTCTCCCATTTCTTCTCCACCGACACGCCTGCATGCTCCAGCTTCAGGGTGATAATGGAGTTGGAGGTCCGAGCCGGTTGACCTTCGCCGCTCCACACCTGGTCGATTAGGTTGCTCTCGATGGGCACCAGATGGCACTCGGCAGAGTTCAGTTCGGTTTCAATGGGTTTCCAGACGCGGAAGGACAGCAGACGGGGATCCACGCCCACGGAGCTCCCCTTGGCCAGGTTCTTGGCCAGCCAGGCGCCAATGGATGGCGTGGTGGTCAGTCCGTCCTTCATCAGCACCCAGTTATCGTCCAGCTGCTTCTCTGCCTGCTGGTAGTACCGCCCGTCGGTCCACAGCAGGGCGGTGTCGGTGGTTATCACCGCCGTTCCCGCTGATCCATCGAATCCGCTCACAAAGGAGCGGCGCTCGTCATGCTGGCACTGGTACTCCGACTGGTGGGCGTCGTCCGAGGGCACTATGTAGGCCGCAATGCAGGCGGAGTCGCCCACTTTGGCCCGCTGCATCAGCTCCCTCAGCTTGCCCAGGATCTGCGTTGTGCTCTTCATGGCGTGGTCAATCCTAAATGGTCGATGGTCGAATGGAGCACAGAAACAGAAAATTTAATCGGGAATTTGGCTCAGCTTAAGGCGATAAGATAATCAAACGTAATCGCGTCCCGTATCGTTATAAATTATCGCAAAACGTATAAATGTCGTACTCACAGTGCCTCTCAAACTTTATTGTTTAAGGGAAACAGGGTGTGCGCGAGTTTATTGTATGAAAGTCGTTGTTTTTTCTTATTTTTTTCTTTTTTTTTTTTTTGCAATGACAAACAATTTTGCAATTATCTCACTCGGAAAAAAGCACAAAATTTGCCAGGGTCCATTATGAATTTGGTATTTTTTCAGCCAGAAGGGTCACACTAGCAGCTGTGCTTTTGTACATTAGGCGGGAACATATGAAATGTTATCAGGATTTAAATTACATGTTTTAAATTTTCTTGACTTATTTTAAAACGCCTATTACTAAATTCTTGAAGTATTATATTCTTGAGAGTATGGGGCCAAAATACGTAGCTTATAATGTACTTATTTTAATGTAGCGGTTATTTTAGCTTTCTTATTTATAATTATTCACTGTATTTTAATATGAATTATGTTATTTTTGCATTTCCGCATTCCCTAACCAAATTCATAATCAATGCAATGCCACTGGTTTTCTTAATGATAAAATTAATATTTAGAAAATAATATTTAATATATTTGGAATAATTTCGCTATGCAGAATGAAATGAATCTGCCATCAGAGGCCTGCATTGGCCTGCCACCTGTTCATGTTCTGGCGGAATATATACCCGACCATCGTCAGGATCACACAGAAAACATCGAGGGAATCGTGCTGCGCCAAGGTGGCTACGTGAATGCCAGTGCTGAGATTGGAGAGTTCGAGCGCTGCCTGACCACAGACCTCCTGAACCATCTGGTCTTCGTCCAGAAGGTGTTCATGCGCGAAATCAACGAGGTGCTGCAAAAGGTTTACGGAGGCGAGAAGCCCGTGCCCCTGTGGACTGAGGAGAGTGGTGATAACTCCGGAGCCGTGCAGGAGTCGTCGCTCAAACGCATCCTCTTCTCCATAAACATCTCGATGAAGCGCATCCAGCTGACAGCCACCACACCCTGCTCGTCGGCGGTTCGCTTCGAGACCGGAACTCTGGAGCTGCAGCTATCGAATCGGGTGAAGAATCTGGGCGATCTGAGTAACCGCAAGCTCTTCTTCAAAGCCCACATCGATTTCAACCTATCCCTGGGCCAGATCATCCGCAATGTGATCTTTGACGAGGCTGAGCCTGAGTTCCAGCAGTATGCCTTCTTCCACACAACGATTGGGCTGAGGAATGCCTTCCAGGACGAGCTGCTGAATGAGGATAAGGAGTTGATTCTGCTCACGCTCAAGAGACCGCTGGTCTACGTCCAGCCCATAGCCGTGGATAAGGCCATCCTCGTCTGGCTAAACTACAAGAACGCCTACGAGTACTGGGCCGAGAAGAGGGCGAACTTGTGTCACGAACACGCCCAGCATAGCCAGTACGGTCAGTACGCGACGGCCCAGCATCAGAACCAGAATCCGCAGGTGTTCGATCGCGTTGCCTTCGGCCAGATAGCCAGCTCCAACCTATCCACGCTCTTCCTCCAACTCACCGTCGAGGACATGGGCATTTGCCTGCCCCTCAAGCAGGTCAACACCACGTTTGGCTCCCGTTCTTATCAGGACTTTGATGCAAAGGGCGCGGTGGTAATCACGCTGGAAAACACCATTATATCGGCCTGCAACTCGGGAGCCTTGGTGTCGAAGGGCAAGTTCCAGGGACTGTGCCTGCGCTTCGCCGACGACTTCGAAACGAATTTGGACGACTGGAAGCCCAATAGTGCCGAGCCCATCATGAATGTCTGCGTGGTGTCCGAGGGAACCTTCGAGGTTTGTTCACGCACCACGGCTGCCAAGAAGGGTGAGAACGCCAAGTGGCTGCTGAATGTCAAGTGGCAGATGGAGGGCGTGGACATCCACTTGGACGTTAACATTGGCAAGCAGCTGAGCTCACTGGGTCACACACTGACTATGCTCACGGGATTCGAGGAGGAGGAGACCCAGATGGAATCACCCGACAGCGACGAGGGGGATCAAAGCTGCAGGGATACATTCGTGAGAAGGAGAGGCGATTTCGACAACCTGCCAGCCTTCGTATTTGATCCCACCATCGACTCCAAGAAGCGTTCGTTTATGATGGAGAAGGAAATGGCTGAGCAGCTGAAGATCATCAACGATCTGCGCACTTTGGGCGCTTCCCACAACACAGTAGCCCATGAAGAGCGGCGACTGCAGGAACTCCAGGCTATTTGCTACAAGTATTTCCGCCGGGACATGATCCAGAAGTGGAAGAGGCCTTCGCTGAGGCGATCTCTCAAGAACTACGGTCGCTCGCAGTCGTATATCGGAGCAGGATCTTCGGTAACTGGAGTGGGAGTTCCACAAACTCTGGACAATGCAAGCTATGCGGGCCGAAGACTGGACACCATTGCCTCCAACGACGAGATATCCAGCCTGCAGAGCACGCCAGCCTCCTGTCACTCGCGCAGTGCGTCCCTGAAACAGACTGGAGGGGGTGGAATAGTCGGCGGAGGCATTAATCCTCTGGGCCGAGTGACCTTCACCGAAGCCATGCGCCAGACATCGCTCCCCAATGCGGACACGGACACGGAGACGGCGGACAACGAGCTGGATTGGCGCGGAGACATCACGCCCAGCGAGATAGATGTGGACGGCACCTCCGTGGAGATGCGTCGCAAGCATGGCCATGGCCAGAAACAAGCAGAACCCAATATTGATTTCGAGCTGGACATCAAGGTACTAGTGAATTCCGGGAAATGCGTACTCCACACCAAGGAAACTGGCGAGGACAGGGCCCAGGGTTACGCAGCAGGATCAGGAGCAGCGGGCAGCAGCGTACCAGCCTCGAGTGTGAAGTCCCATAAACGGGAACGGAGTATAGGCAACGATTGGGGCAGCCCCACGCCCTCGAGAAGGCAGAGGGACAAGAGCAAGCTGCGCTATAATGCCAACGCACTGCTGGCGGATCTCACCATCTTCCACATCCCAGGCTTGGATGTGAAACTTCACTACCAATCGAAGACGCTGGCGGATCAGGTGTCTGGAGATCAAATACCGCCGCATGGTCGCCGGATGGGCAGCAAGCGGGCCACTCTGTGTGCCTGGATGACTCTGCAGAGTATCCCGGAGGAAACCATCATATCACCTCACATTCTGGAGTTCCTGGAGCAGACCCTAGAGCCTATACCCGCTCGACAGTCCAGCAGTGTTCCCCCAACGCCCTCCCACAACGCTGCTGTCAATCTGGACATACTGCCTGCCAACTATGTGACTTATGCTTCGTTCCCCGTAGACGTTATCGTGTATTTCCACATGCAACCCTCTACGTTCCGCTTCAGTTGCCTGCCCGTCTCCCGGGTGGAGTGCATGCTGCAGTTGCCCAGCCTGGACATTGTATTCAGCTCCAAGCGGAGCAGCGAGGAGGAGAGCTCAACGACGCAGCCAGGAAGTCACGCCCATCCGGAGCAGCCGTTGCCCACAGGAGGACTGAGTGTCACCGGGTGCCTGGCCGACTTCAATGTGTTCATCTTCCATCCTTACGGCGGGAAGAAAACCTCCAAGGAGACTCAGTTCTCGCCGCTAAGCGATAGTGAGAGGAAGGACTCGCTAAGCATCAACGTGGAGTTTGTCAAGTTTCACATTACGCGCTGCCGCAAGGTCTACATCGAACCGCTGCCTAGCTCGAAGAGATCTCTGGATCAGTCCCGAGCTGTGATACGCTTCTCCACCATTGTGGACATTGGGAGTGCCAGCTTTAAGTACGACATGAGGAGATTAACGGAGATCTTGGCTTTTCCCAAGGCCTGGTATCGCAGGAGGATTGTGAGACGCCTCTTCCTGGGCGACCTTAGTGTCCACCAGCAGCAGCAACAGCAGCAGCAGCAGCACGGAAATGGTGCTGAAACCCCAACTGGATGCGCTCCTGCTACCCCAACCCCCAGCGAGGATGCAAGTAGGGCCAAGGACAAAATGCGCCTGGATTTCGATGCTCAGCCGCAGCAGCAGCAGCAATTAGGACACTTTGGCGCCGTTAGGAAGTTTAAGAACCTGGGCAAGTCCTCCAGCGCGGAGTCCTCGGGAACTCCCCCGTCTGAGAAGAACCAAATCACCGCCTGGGAGACACTCGTACTGTTCGCAGTGAACTTCACCAAGCTGAATGTGCAAATGAACATAGGCAACGTGTGCGGCAATGTGGTCTGGCTCACCAAAGACTTCCAGTCCGATGGACGGCTCTCCATTGGCAGCACTGGCTACAAGAACATGTATGCTGGCATCTACCTTGGAGGATCAGCTCTCGATGCCAAGGGTGGAATAGTCGGGGGCAGCTTTGAGGTGAACAAGATCAACAAGCGATTCCACATCAAAGAGGAGGCGGGCATGGAGCCGTACCATACCATGGGACTCAGTTTCATGGCCCTGGAACTTAGGCTGGACTACATGGGAACTTCCGTGCTGATGACACGCATCAGCAGCTTCTCCGCTGCCATGAAGGATGAGTGGCGGACTGCTTCTCAGGCGGCAGCTGCTCCTCCATCGCAGGGCAAGGATCAGGCCAGAGCTCTGATCTTTATCCATGGGGATCTCACCTGGGACCAACTGCAGATCATGATCAGCAAGTCCACAACCGCAGATTTGCTCAAGATGTACTTCAAGCTGGAGGAGTTCTTCACACAGCAGTTCAAGTCCTCGAAGAGGGTGTTCTCGAGCCTGGAGCCGCGACTCCAAGACCGCTCTGCTAGCATCAAGAGACGACAGCAGCTCAAGAAGAAGCCGGCCAACGGAGAGCTATTTGCCCCCGCACCCATTCAGGGTTTGATCGGGGAAAACACCGACGCACGTCACCATCGCCATTGGCAGAAGCCGCTAGCTCTGGCCGTTGGCTTGGTGGTGCCCTCATTGGTCACCCGCCTGCCGCGTCATGGCAACGTCTTGGGTGGCACTGTAGAGCTCCGCGGACAAAACATCTCGCTGGCCTGCTTCCACGGCATTAACTTTAAGTCGAAGTCGTGGGCCCTGTTCAGCCTAAGGTCCCCCTCGATCAACTTCGCCACTGAAGCGCGACAGAACGAGGATGAAGTGCTGGTCACCCAGACCCTAACGTCTTCTCTGGGACAGACGGCGGAGGTGCAACAGCAGCAGAACCACTCCATGGCCATCGTAAGTCGGATCACGAGGAACATCATTTTCCCGCCGCAGTTCAAGACGCTGAATGAGTGGTTCCATTATGCCTTCGCCAACAGCGAGATCGATGGTGAGTTTTGTGGTTTTTATACAAGGATAACTAATCCATAACCTTTCACCTTGATTCTATCACTTAGCTGTGGATCGCTTCCCCATTCTGGAGTGCGAACGGGAGATCGCCTCCAATTCCATTGAGCGGACGCGAGCCTCCGGCAGCAGCAGTGCCGCGAAAGCGCAGGAGCACAACCACAACCGGGAGGTCATCTTTGCCCTGCCTAGCCTGCAGCTGCATTTCAAGACTGAGCACAAACAAGGACCAGCCTCCCCAGTGCCAAGTGGTGAGTTCAATCAAGTTTAAAGTTAGCTTCAAATAAAGACTTACGTTTTAATTTTGTAGAATCCAAGCCAGAAGTCTTGTGCAGCTTCATTACCGAATTCGATGACCACATCTTTGTGACCGTCGATGCGGACGCCTTCTTTTTCCTCCACGATCTCATCACCTCCTACGTGACTGAAAAGGAGAAGGTGGTAAGTAGTGATATACATATATAGAGGGGAAAAGCACGATAACATATGGAAAATATTTCAAACTTCGATGGTTATTATTGAAGATTACCGGATCTAAGAACACTTTTTTTAATTTTCAGATTGGAGCTCAGTCGGCGAGGGCTGCGTCACCAAATCTTTCGCAAAAGACCAACCTGAAGCCGTATCTGACCGACGAGATCCTGAAGGAGAAGAAGGGCGCCTCCAATACGAACCTGACTGCCCAAGGCAAGCAGATGAGTGCCAGCAAGAGCAGCCTGGATCCGCTGCAGGGCAGTCACTCGAGCCTAACGAACGCTGCTGCCAATGTGTCGGGAGCAGCGTCAACGACCACGACAGCGCCGATGACCGCAGCGACACCAACTTCATCATCATCATCATCCGGCGCAACCACAGCAACATCAACTGGAGCGACAGGACCATCGACAAGCTCCTCAAACGATGCCACCGATGGCAAGCAGGAAGGTTCTGCGCCCAGCTTTGATCTCGAATCGTGTGTGCGCGACTGGCGGCACTTTGAGTGCCAGACATGGCACCTGGAGCCCACAGTGCGCCTGCTCTCGTGGGCTGGCAAGTCCATCGAGCCGTACGGTGTTGATTACATCCTCAACAAACTGGGCTTCAGGCATGCCCGAACCACCATACCCAAATGGCTGCAGCGCGGATTTATGGATCCGCTGGACAAGGTGCAGGCCCTGATGATGCTGACGCTGCTGCTGATGGTCCGCGAGAACAAGGTGGAGCGGGATGGCGGGGCCAGTGGATCTGGCAAGCAGCAGAACCATCGACCATCAACGAATTAGCCATGACAGAGCCACATTTATGACAATTGACAATTGCCCAAAGTCGTTCGATTTAGTTTAAGCGTAGCGATGTATAGATTTTTCACCCATGTAAAGTTTTATATATTATTTATTATCCCGGATGACCAGGCAAGCTTTGAAGTTTCGACTTCCGGTATTATTTGGCCAATAAGGCAGCTTCTTCTTCTACAATGTAAATGGTTTGCTCTCGTTCCCCTCATTTTAAGCGTATTTGTATCCTCATCCTCATTTATAGGTGTAAAGTCAAGTGCTTCGTGTAATTTGCTCAATTTTTGGCGCTTTGTAACTATCATTAAATTGTTTTGTTGTTATTCCTAGGATATACTAACTATGCAACAAGGAGCAAAGCAATTGTGTTTAAACTATAAGTAGCTCTAATTGAATATACATGATTATTATATACAACCAAAAACCGTGTAAGTCTAACAATAAGTAAATGAATAAACTTTCGGAAAAGCATACCAACAAGGACCTTTTTTTTGGTATATGGAATGATGTCAAGTAGTTCTTAATAACAGCAAGTTACTGTTTATTTAGGACTCTACTCGTTTTGATATTCGAGTGATTTAGGAACTCAATGCTCAGCGTAAACTTTTCAATAATAACTATTCAAAGGAACTTTGATCCTTTCAGTTTTATTTTTAGCAGGATTTCTCTTGGGATTGCAAAAACAGAAAATGTTCCGGTTAATTTCTGCCTGACTTTGCCGGCTCCTTAGCAGCATCCTTTTGGCCTTGGTGGGTGGCTGTCCTAGGCCTCCTACTTCGCCTTTTTATGTGTATTTTTTTTTTTTTTTGTTTTACCCGAGTAAACTTTGCATCCGCAACGCGTATTCGTTCAGGCTTTCGTTTTGTCCCGCTGGCTGAGCAGTGCTTTCTTGGTGCGCCTTTCAACGTCCTTTTTCTTCGCCTGTCACTGGCTTTACATTTTCGGGGACGGGGTCTGAGACCGAGGAGAGGCCTGTGTGTCTTTGTAAACATTTCATTTTCCATCAAGGTTGCGTTTTTAATTATCTTTCCTTTCTCTGGCTGCTCTCGATGTGATGGGCTCTTTCTTATTCTTTTTTTTTAGCATATTAGGTTCACTGTTTTTTTTTTTTTGTCAGTTTCTACATCATTTCGCTGCCTCTCCGAAGCAGTTGCCCCAAGTTGATGAGCTTTTCACGCATTGTAGGCGCGCGCGGAATAAAAACCCCAAGCCCAAATGGGGCTGGGCGGAAAACAGGGGGCTGTGGGCTGTGGGCGGTGGGGGATTCCCCTTTTGGCAAGGGTCGTCGTGTCTCTGTGGCTCGAGCCCTGAATGCGAGTGGTTTACTTTGGAGATTAGTTTATCTAAAGTTAATGAGGGTTAAAACTAATAGGCGAATGGCTTAATTTTTAATTATGAGACTTGCTCTTCTTTTGTGGTTTCTTTTCTTCGCCCCCATTTTTTCGTCTTTGTGTTTGGGTTCATCTTGTTTTGATTTCCCTTGCATTTTCCGTGGGCGCTCTCGCCCTTGACGTTCTCGGTGGCAGTTAATTTAAACCGCCAGCAGCTTAATGGCCTTTTAAAATGGGATTTTAAACAGCAAGTGACTTAAAGTCCCTCGACGAACTAGAGGGATCAGTGGGAAAAACGATTTGGTAAATAAACAATTTGACTTCTCCGATTCGCTCGACCCTCCTTTGGTCATCCGATACACTTTTCGTTATTAGTTTTCCCCCGAAATCGCTGGCGGAAAGTTGTCCATGGATTTTTCGGGTAGCATTTCATTTGGCAGCTGCTCCCATAAATTGTCCACGCGTGTTGCCAAGGTGCCTTGGACACTTTTTCAATTAATTGGCGAAATTTCAAATTTCACTTGTACCTATTTTTTCAGGTCTCCTGTATTTCTTATTTCAGAATTTATTGAGTGCGCACACAGGTTTGAATTACACTCGTCGCCGTCTTCTTCTGTCCTTTCTCCCTCGCATGAAATATGAGATAGTCTCGCTCTTAACAATAGCATATGGTAGATAGAAATATTTTAACTTAAATAAGGTATATTTCGAAATGCCATTAACTACATAAGTCTATCAGTGGAAGAGTAAGGTTTGATTATTTGATATCGAGAGTATCTTTTCGATATTACTATTACTATTGACCAAAATCGAACTTAATATTCTATCCAAAATAGGTAAGGGTTTAATATAGATATACTGAACTGAGTTAAAGTTTCTAAATGTCTATAATATAAAGATAATTGATACTGTCTTACACAAACAAGAAATGATGGGTATCTTTTCTCAGATCCCCATTCACATGTGCCTATTCCCAGGGTATCAAAACTTCGTCTGTGTACAGCCTGGGGCCTCGGTGTTATTTATTAGGCCAGTCGAAGGCAATCAAGCACAGGCTGTGCTGTGCCGCGCAACCCTTGAGCCCAGGCTCTAAATTATTTTTTAATTTCTCCGGGCTCGAGCCTAAGAAAACTTTCGGCATTCGGCCGAGAACAACAAACAACATAATAATCAAGTCAATAAAAAAGTCATAAAAAAATAGAACACAAAAAAACGAAACCGAAAATATCTCAAAGGGCCAAGAAGGCATGTCCTGTGGCCAAGTCTATTTATCTGAGCCTGTGTGAGTGTGACTTGTGGCATGACCAGGACATGCCATAGACAAATATCAGACAAGCAGAGGAGCTGGGGAGCCAGGAGCAGAGACAAGGACTTGTAAGAACGATAAAGCAGACAATAAAAACCACCAAGCCTAATAAAAATTACATTTTATTTTATTTCCTGCCACCGCTCCCGCCCGGCCAGTCAGTCCGTTCCCTCGCTCATCCAGTGTCCTCCACTGAGAGGCAAACAATTTTAAATAGTCGAAGGCACGCACGTCAACGGGAGCAGTCTGAGCTTCGTCCTGGGAGTCCCTAAATTACAGCCAAGATATTCGGCTGCCAGATAGCGTGGGCAGGACACTCTGCCTCCTCGCCCGCATCCGCATCCTTCGCGCTGTAATGTTATGTAAGTAATGACTCCCCCGTGTGCCTGCCAGTGTACAATTTGTGGACATTTAACTGTTTCTAATAATTATGTAAATGTCCGTCACTTGATGCGGCACTTTTGTGGCCAGAGTCCCCCGGACTCTCCTTCGCGACTCTCCGCCCCCATCCATTGTCCGCCGGAGCAATTCCTCTTAGTACAATTATGTGCAGACCATGAGAAAATAAAACGAAAACGAGGGACCAACTTTCCTTTCCACTACTGTGTCAAAATTAATGATGTTCCGGGAACGTTCCTGCGGGGCAGGAACCCGGTGTGGGCCTCAAGTAGATTAAATTGGCATAAATTTAAAATAACACATTCTATTTACGAGCTAAATAAAAAGGGATGTTGATATTACCCATCCTTCGTGGCCACTCCGATTTATTTACTTAGCTTTCTATTTGTTTGAAAACATTTTGAAATCATAGTTCTAACTCTTGTTCGAAAAATAATTTTAAATTTATAAATAAATAAATTTAAAATCACTATTCAAATGAGAGTTAAAACTATCTCAACTAAACTAAGGCGGAAAAGAGGAAAGTCATACTTGTGGCATGTAAAATGGCTTATTGGTTTTGGTATTAGGTTTTTGATTTTATAAATTATACTATAATAATAGGAACACAACCACCCCTTTAAAAAAGTCCAGAATATTTAACTATAGATTTCCACTGTAATTCTTAATTTAAAACTAGAAAAGAAACTAACTTCGAAAAGCCGAAGTTTATGCACCCTTGCAATTTGAAAAATAAGTATAGAATATAATATATATATTCGAAAAGGCAATGTTTATGCACCCCTTTCAGTTTGAAATATAAGTATAGAATATAAATATATATATAGAATATAATATAGAATATAAATATATATATATAGAATATAATATAGAATATAATATAGCATCTCCTATAGCATCTATGATATAATTATCATGGTTAAGACTTACCGAATCAGAGGACACACTCACCGTGTCATCATTGGCTAATTCCTTCCATCGTAGAGTTATATATACATATATCATCGAAGTATACATGGATATCTGGATATCCAGATGAACTCCATTGATCAGGTGATATTTATGGGAGCGAAGAATAATCACTATCACTAGCACTACAGATGTTAACACTGAGAAGGCAGCGATCAAACTAAAGCCAGAGCGACGTCAGCGCCCCGTATTTATACCCTCCCAGTAATGAGAACAATAGAGAAATGGAAGCGAGAGCGAGGAGAAAGTAATACCTCCTGAGATAGGCAGAGAGCGATAAAGAGAGTGAGCTGGCCATACACTGTCTGTGCATCTGTAGAGTCTACAGATACACAGAGAAAGAGAGGAGGAGAGGCAGACGGAGAGGGAGAAAGTGCCATTCAGTGCCACAACAATAATATATTATTACAAAATCGGAAGCTAACTTTGGCGTGGCCTTGCAAATTGCAATTCGATCATTAATTGAATACAATATAAAAACAATAACAACAATAAAACAACAAAGTTTACAAGAAGAATTTAAATGGAAATATGTTTGAAAACTCATTAATTCAGAGAAATATTTGAGAATTAATTAATTTTAATTTCATTATTTTCCTTTGTTAGTTTTTATAAGAGTAAAAAATCTGCGTACTCTTCTTAAATTTGAAACAACTAATATTTTGATAACTGACTAAAATTATAATACCGTGCAAGGGTAAAAGAAACAGATTTCGTAAGTAGTCCCAACAAAAATTACGTATACGCATTGGTGTAAATAGTACTTGATCATAACTAAGCCAAAAAGGCATTAATTTTAATTCGAAAAGCTTTACTATGTTATTTTTTATATAGGTAATAAATCTGCATTCTAAACATCAAATTAAAAAAAAATTAAATTTTGTTGTCATATTTTGTAAATTTTCACGATTTAACTTCTTATAAAATTTTCAAAATTTTGAAAAAAAAAAAAATTAATTTAAGACGGACATAGCTACATCAACTCGACTGTTGATTCTAATCATGAATATATATGATTTACAGGTTCGGAAATGACTCCTTCACTGCTTTACAGACTTCTGACTGAAATTTTAATAATGGAACTATCGTTTGGAAATCAATACTCTTGAGTAATTTATAATTAAGGTAAGTTAAGTTAAAATTAATTAATGGATTCAATGGCAATTAATTGGAAAATAAATGAATAGCTACCACAGCTGATTCTAGTTTTAGGCCTGAACCCTCTTATAGCAACTAAGATATAATTGTCATGGTTAAGACTTACCGAAGTAGAGGTGACTTCTATTGTGTTACTATCAAGTTATCATCAAATTGAGCTTCTTCCTGGTTGTCCAGATGTATTCCATTGATCAGGTAATATTTATGGGAGCGAAGAATAATCACTATCACTAGCACTACAGATGTTAACACTGAGAAGGCAGCGATCAAACTAAAGCCAGAGCGACAGCAGCGCCCTGTATTTATACCCTCCCAGTAATGAGAACAACAGAGAAATGGAAGCGAGAGCGCAGAGGGCAGAGGGCAGATAGGCAGAGGGCGATAGAGAAGAGAGCTAGCCCTACACTGTCTGTGCATTCGCAGAGTCTGCAGATGCACAGAGAGAGATAGACCTACAAAGAGAGAGAGAGGGTAGGAGAGACAGACGGAGAGGGAGAAAGTGCCATTCAGTGCCACAACAATAATATATTGTTACAAGATGAGAAGCTAACTATGCCGCGGCCATGCAAATTGCAATTCGATCATTAATAATTATTACAATATAACAACAATAAAACAGCAAAGTTTACAATTCATCAATTCTGAAAATTGTTTTAGAAATCATTAGAAATTATATTTTAACAGGAAAGGGGAAACTAAAATTTCTAAACATTTTGCACAGAATTTGTCCAAGAAGCATTAATTTTAAAACCTTTGTTAGTTTTTATTAGAGTAAGAAATCTGCGTACTCTTTTTAAATAGATTTTAGTCTCAAAAATATTATGTATACGCACTAGTGTAAATAGTCTTTGATCATAGCAAACGATGTTTGACTAAAATTATAACACCCTGAGAGGGTATACAAAATATTTAATAAGAAAATATTGCATTCTCTTTAAAGTACAAATACATACATTTAAAAATAAATTGTTTTAAAAGTAAGCTACTTTTAAAATAGTATAATTTATACCTGCTGGCTTTTACTTCCATTAATGGCCCGCTGCTTGGCCGGCAACAATGGTCCTTGGTCTTGGTGTTGGCTTTTCCTATTCCTATTCCACTGCAACGAACCATAAAATTATTATGCAAATACGGGGTGGGCGTGGCAGGACATGGGCCAAGGGACAGGAGTGTGCACATATTAGGGCTACAAGCCGTTAATATGCAAATGGCACCGCGGCTCATTCATAAAAAGGGATTTTAAGTCCTTGAATGCCGCCGCCGTAGTCGTAGTCGTCGTCCTCGCCCTCGTCCTCGCCGTCTGGGTGCTGGCAACAGGATGTGCCGGCCATTCAGGGCGATCACGATGGGAGTCGGAATCTGGAGCCGGGTGTGGAATGTAAAAAGGCAGGACAATGGCGAAGGTTCGCATGTGCATAGTTTGTAAGACTAATGAGTGGTGCAAGGTGGACTGGGGAATTAAAAGTGAACATTAAAGGGGGCAATACATAAGAAGCTAGAAGGGTCTCTTTGGAATGTGAGTGTGAAATATTGCCTAAGATTTGAAAGGAAGATTTATGGGCTTCGTTAAGTCCATCAAATAATTTAGCTTTAGTCAATCAGGGTGTAATTAAAACATAAAAGTTCTTTAAATGCTCCCAGCTATAATTTACACAAAAAGGTCGCCTCTAAGAATATGCAGTCTTAACCTTAAATTAAGCAATCTTTTTTTTTCTCCAAACGCACTGTAATAGATGATTTTCCTGTACATTATGCCACAGCCTCGAATCTCTCGCAGAATTGCATAAAGCAAGCCACAAAGGAGAGCCAGGAGGAGAACTGCGAACTGAGGAAGTGCGCACACAAGAATTTCGCCACTCGACTGTGGCAGAGTAATTTCATAATTATGCAAGCACAAATGCCATTGTGTGACCTCCCCAACCACTCCTAGGAGGACCCTCCTCCGTCCCATCCGCCCGCAGTGTGTGAGGCAGCCTCAAGTGCAGGGGCAGAGTGTATAATTATTTGTTGCCTTGTAATTTTTCACTTAATTTCCATGGTCCGGGGCGTGACATCCGTTTTCTGCTGCCAAGAAGTAAAAATAAAAGTGTGCAATTATTTTTAATGCTTCTCAACTAGCGAAAAAGAAGCGAAGTTACTGTGTTTACTTTTGTTTAAGATTATCCCGCAATGGAAATATTTTAATCGTTATTACAGTAAAACGGAAGACAAGGCTTAAGATTTGCAAAAGAAATGCTCTTACTTCATACTTTAAATTGATTTAAATTTATATATTATTCCAAGAAACACTCAAATGCCATTAAATTTAATTAAGCTAACTGAAGACTGTCATACAATTTCAGAAAATGAAATTATAAACAAAAACTATACTTTGTCTTAAACTGTACTTCTTTGTCTTTTTACCAAGATAAATATATTAAATTAAACCTTATAGAATCTATACCTTTTCAACTGACAATGCAAGGCATTTTATTTTCATCTAACTACATGCCATATTTTTTCGTCACTTTTCCCCGAGTCCTTCACTTGATTCCATTTACCAAAAACACTTTGCGCTAATCATCATATAAATGGTTTGTAAAATATTAGATAAGAGCGACCAAAAAATAAACTGTTAAATGTTTTGGAATTAAATGCGTGATTTACCCCGTTGCTGGTTGCCATTGCTCTGCGCTTCCTCCTCGCCCATCTACCTCATCTCAAGTGGCTTGGCTCTTTGCTTTTTCCTCAGCGGGCGAGCGCCAACGCGATTTTCCATTAAATCCTTGAACAGCTAACGCGCTTAACTCTGCTAACCAACAAACCAAGCCCCATCCCAAAGGCACCGTCCCCTGCCCCATCCTTCGTCCTTTTTGGGTGGCAGCCCCAGCAGAGCTTATGCAAAAATTTTGTTTTATAAAATTTTCAAGTCAAGCGCCTAATCCCAACACTTATTCTTATACACTTCAATGTCTGGCACTAGAAGAGCGGGCTGGTTCAGGGGCGGCGAGTGCCACGCAGCGGGTGGTTGACAATGGGGTTACACCAAGAGAAATTCAAGGAAATTGTTTGAAGTTCCTAACTTCTTATGAATATATATATTATATATGTGCTATGTGCTAAATAATAATATATAGGTTGATTAACTTTCGGATACTGATGTCATTGTATCTAAAAGGTAATAACTAAGTTTTTAGCCTCATAAACAAATAATTTCTTGCAAAATTAAACAAATATATTCGAAGTAAAATAAAATGATGTAAGCATTTGTATTCGCCTAATTAATAATTAATACTCAGAAGCTTTATAATTTTAGTCAGAAACTTGCAATGCAGTGAAGAAGTCATTTCCGCTCCTATGAAGCAAATATAATATTAATCAGCATCAACAACCGAGTCGATCTCTCTCACTCTCTCTCTCTCTCTCTCTCTCTCTCTCTCTCTCTCTCTCTCTGTGTATTTCTAGTTATATCTCTATAGGCAACTCTTTCTCTCTTGCTCTCATTTTCTCTGCTCTCTCAGAGCCACTTCCGCCGCTCTGACATCAGTTTCTCTGCGGCCTCCCCGCTGATGGCGTCTCTTCGATCCCATAAATATAACCTGACCAATGCAATACATCTGGATTACAAGGGATAAGCTAACTTCAATGATACCATTAAAAGCCTAATTAAAGTCACCAGGAATATAACTCTACGGCGGAAGGTAAGTCTAGGAGGCATCAGGCCTAGGTCTAGAATCAGCTGTGCTATTTTAGCTTTCATTTATTTTCCAATTAATTGTCATTGACCACATTATTTAATTTTAACTTAACTTACCTTAAATATTAATTATGCAAGAGTAATTCTTTCCCCAACGATAGTTTCATTATTACACCCTTGCAGAGTATTAAAATTTTAGTCAAAAGCCTGTAAAGCAGTGAAGGAGTCATTTCCGACCCTACAAATCATATATATTATTGATTAGCATAAACAGCTGAGTCGAAAAAGCCATATCCGGAAGAAAAAAAAATTTCAAAAATTTTTCAATTTTTTGAAAATTTGATAAGCGGTTACATCATTAAAATTTTCAAAATTGGCCAAAAAATTATTTTTTTTTAATTTTGAAATGCAATATACAGATTTGTTAGCACTATAAAAACTAGCACAGAAAAGCTTGCCGAATTGAAATTAACGCATTTTTAGCTTAGTTATGATATTTTTAAAATTATAAAAATATCGGTTTACTATATTAAATTTTTTTAGAGTTTCTTTGGGGTATACGAAGGCCAAAAGCCAATGATTGCCAAAAGGCATATGTAAGTCGATTCGCAATCAAAATCTAAATCAATAAAGAACAATAATATTTTAAAATATTAAAGCCCAGGATCGACTATCGATCACATGATCTTTTAGTTAACTACAAGGCTTCCCTAAGCTAGCTTTATTTCTTGTTGAGCATTGCAAGGCATTTCTACACCTTTTTCTCTCTCAGTGTGCCTTCGTTTTGTCGTCTTGGGGCTGGGCATTGAAAAAGTTTTTCTTTTCCCAACCAGACAATATTTTATGACAAGTGCTAAGGAGGGGTTGGGTTGCTTTGGAGGGCTTCCTTTGGCTTCTAAGATGGTTTGGTGGGCTGCGGTTTAAAGCAGGAACTTGAGCGGGGACTGTGGCAACACATTGGCACATTTCGGGATTATGCCACTGAAAAATTCATTCATTTCCTGCTTATTTTTCACGACAAAACGGGCGAGACCGAGCCGCCTACGCTTGCTCTCCCCCGGCAATCCTTAGCGTCGCCTTTGGAAAACCCCAACACTTTGTAATATATAATTAAGATTACAAGCTTTCTGGTTTTCGGGAGTCTGGGGCTGTGGTGCGCGGCTTTTACGACTCGACTTGACTGATAACCGAAGGAGAACTGCGCGCGGCCGCAGGAATTTATTCATGGCCCGGGGTCCAAGTTGGGGATCCTTCGGATCCTTTGGTGCCTTCGGCTTACCGGGTTGTTTATGTCCGGGCGCGACCTCTTGCAGATTAATTTATGCGTTGCGTAATTATTAAATCAAAAGTATTAATGCCCGGGCCGGCCATCTCATAGCCCGAACGAATTGAGTGACTCGAGTGGACGCGAAGGCGCTAATCAGCATTTAAGAGTTTCATAGCATACTTATTGGGGCGGATGCTTAAGAAAGCGGAAATGACTCCTTGGCTATTGGTTTTAAAGTGTGCTCTAGAGGGGTAAGAATGTTTAATTAAATTTGATGCACTAGTTGAGTATTGAATTACTTTTTTTTAGTGATTGAAGCCAAGATACTTTTAATTTACCAAGGCAAAGTATTCACGGATCTAAATAAAATTTTTCTAGCATAAATTTAATCATTTCACTTTGTGTAAATGTAACATATGTTTTTCAGAAATGAGAACATAATTTAATATATAAAATTGTTACACTAAAGGTCTCAGTTAGGTGGCATCCTCTGAATTCGGTCACCCACAAGGATTTTTGTTGCCGCACTGCGAAAAGATTCACCTCGATATCTTGCCACCAATTCATTACCGACCGGAGGGGGCAAAATGTGGCAAATTGTCAACCATTTGATGGGACGCATTAACAAGCCTCTCTGGCTGAAAGACGACGCCACTTCAGTTTCAATTTGCATGACGCATTAATCAGCATTCGATTTGAATCTCGTTATCTGGTAGGTGTGCCCCCTTTCCTACTCCCTTGACAACGCCACGCAATAAATTCGAGCATCAAATGGTGAGTAATTTCTTTATGTTGACGGCGTAATGTGCCACCATAACTTAGCCGGGCCAACGATAAGGCTGGAAAGGAGTCGGGTGTGGAGCTGGAGCCGGGCTACCTGCTGGAAATTAGTATGCCGGGACATGAAAATCATTAGGGCTGAGACACACCGCTCCAACTGCGCTTCCATGCGGTCTGCGTGGGTATCACTAATTAAATTATATACATAACAGGCAGACACCAGAGCCGCCGCCAGATCCTCGACAGGACTAAGCAGGACAGCAACCTGGCAGCACCACCAATCAGTGTCGAGTGGCTGGAGGCCAGATTTGGTTTTATGCCCACCGCAGGTGTAATTAAAGAGCGACTAGTGTCATAAATCTACTGGCCTTACTGTAACTCCCTCGGTTGTACAGTGCGTTTCACTACATCAAGTGGATGTGGTAAAGAATCAGTAAAAAATAGGGTAAGTGCGGGATTTATTTTCGAAATGTTTTAGTAACATGTTATTTAATATGCGTTCATTTTAATATTTTCAAAAATAATTACATTTAATGCTTTTTGTTTCACACGCCTTAAACTCTATATTTACGAACTATAGCTTAACCTGCAGGAGATCCCAACAATCAACTTCTATCCCAAAAAATCTCACTTGACCTTTTCTCTCACTTCCAAATGGGGATCCCATTCAACTAATTAAAGACACCCCAAAGGGGCTTTCCACTCGAGCGTATGAGATTGTTTTCGATAAAGATTATGCACAAGTTTTTCGACTCGCCGACCGCAATTGTCCCCTACACTAACTGCCTGACGGTCCCCTATATCTCACACCCCCCAGCGGTTTTCCTATTTTATTTTCACTTTTTAATTTGATGCGCGGCACAAAACAGTGCCAGGAAAAAAGGGAGTCTTTGAGTGGGACAGAAAGGAGAAAGGTTCCCTTTCTGGGGCCCTTTGGCAACGGGTTAAATCGCTTGTAATTACGCAACATAAATTTTAAATAAGTATCCGTTTCTTTTCGCCGCTCTTTCCGCATCCTTGCACTCAAAGGATCTCCTCGGAAATGTATGTAAGGACGGTATATATGTGTATACATTCGAAATTCCCTTTGTGTTAATTGCGCTGGCTGGGAGGAAAAGTCAGTGCCCAAGTCAACCTCGAGTTGACCTTTTTCCCAGCCGTTTAGCCCCCGCCTGCCATGTCCCATCTCCCACCTCCGCCGTTTTGGCCGGGCTTACATGCTAATTGTAACCAAAAATCCTGTTTATTGTGCGCACATCAAACTTTTAGTGTTGGTAAGCGGCTTAGTATTCAAATTGAATGTAATACATTTGGCCAAATTGCATGCGAGTCGGGTCTTAGCGCAAAGTCCCCGGGATTCCAGCTGACTTAAGCTGCCATTGTGGGTTGCGATTTCCCAATTCGCTGGGTTTGGGTTGGATTCCAGTCGAGTTTGGGTTTGGGTTTGGGTTCCCTGCAGAAAGGTCAACGGGGTAACGAGCATCCTTGATATGATGTTGAGGTTTTTACGAGGTTTTTGCTCAGCTTATGTGCCAGAACATAATGCTAATCGCCATCACGATAATGCGCTCGACTGCCCAAATCAGCTGTAAGCGCCGATATTTGAATTGGATTCTGGTGCTCAGGTTGAAGCGACAACATTTATGGGACTTGGAAGCGTTGGCTTTGGGTAAAGTTGTGTGAGGACATTATTAAGTCAATTAAATTCGACTTTAGACAGAAATTTTCTTCATAAAAATATATATTCTATACTCTGGTAGGGTCAATTATTGATGTTATTAATAAAATAGGTGTGTCATTCTTTAATCATTCGCTTACAAATAAAACTGTATAAAAATCTTTTCCTGATACTCACTGCCCACATTGAAACCGATTTTAAATTATTGAAAGGAACATATTTCTGAACAAAAGTCCGCCAGCATACATTATTTAAGGAGCTTTTAATGTATTTTCGTTTTCGGCTATCATTCATTCCCGGACTCATTGTGAGCAAACACTTTTTAGCACTTTCCGCTGACATTGGCGTTTCCGCTTCCTTTCCCGAATGGTGCTATAAATAAAGGCGGTGTGCTTTCTTGCCACACTCAAGGATAATAAATGCACCTGTTCACATCACTCTGTATTCCTTCATATCATGACCGATATCCGGCTTACGCTTAACCAATAAAAATGTTCAAAATAATCACATTAAATATTATCCCCGCCCCACTCTGAGGCATGTAAAGCGCATCAATTTCATGCCCTGAATAAGTGGAGAACAAGCGAAAAAAGTAAGGAAAACTCCATTCAAAGGCATTAAAAATTGTTACGTCGGTATATGCCAATGAGATGGGCAGGGGTATGGGGCAGTGGGATCGGGAATGGGAGTGCGGATTGGGAATCCTTACAACCACTCACCGCGGGCGGCTCCTGTCGCTGTACTTGGCAAAAGCGGATATTGATAAATTCTCGGCAATCAATAAAAAGTGATAAATGACAATTGCGTGTACGTCGACAAAAAAAGGAGCAAAAATTAAACGAAGGAGAGAGAGTGAAAGAAGGAAAAACACGGAAAAGCAGAGAGCAGCCAGGGATCGAATTTAAAACTTAACGAGTTCAGGATCTGGCCGCCCTTTCTGTTGCACCATGTATTTTTTCTCAACGAAGGTATGCCAATTTTCATTACCAAAAAAATGGTAATAGTGGTAATAAATGAAATCGAATTCTTATATTAAAAAAATATATATAATAATCCCCCGATGGGTAACAGATAATTACTTTAAACATATGTTCTTTAGAACACGAAATAAGTAATCCGATTTTTGTACAAACATAATTTGTTTTAAACATTTCTGTATAGCAGTTTAAAAATTTCTGTTCGATTTATTATTCCTTATTTTTCTATCCCCTTTTTTAAGTTTGTACTTCTATTTGAAACATAGGAAAATGTTCACTAATTGCTAGTTAATATCTATTTCCCAAACGAATAAGTTTCTGAGCTATGATTTTTGTCATCGTTTTCCAGACTACTAAGCAAAGCAAATGTAAAATTTCAGCAAAAGGAAAAACAAAACGAAAAATTACAATTGGAATGAAGTCGAAGGCTGGCGGAGTTCTGTCTGATTGTTGCCTTTTTACGGCATATGGCTGCTGCTGGTCCATTGTTTGTCATGCCTGAATGCATTATATAAGAGAAATGGAAAATTGCACAAGGAAAAATGATCTCCTTGAGCGGAATAAATATAATATACATATATATTAGTTATAAAATATATATAACTGCCCCCAAATATAATTTGGTTAGGTTAGAAGAACCATATATTTAAAAAATACTCAATATTTAATAATTAATGAAGTTAGTATAGGTATATATATTTTAAAGAATTCTTAACCATTTTAAATTTAATACATTTTAAAAATTATATATTACAACTAAATGTGAAGCCACCCTGTCGTATACTTGATTTTCAGTGCTAAAAATCACGTATACGACAGGGTAACAATGCAGAAAGCCAGAGAAACGCTTGTTTGTCCCTCTGCTAAAACAAAAACCAGTTGCCCTTATCAAATTGTTAACTGAAATAGGAAATCTTAGTTATGCATTTGTCCCACATAGTTGTCTTTCCAGTTTTTTAAATGCTTGTTAGTAATGAGAAACGGAAGGATGTTTTTGTTTTGCATGAAGGATATGCATATAAATCTCTTATACTGTTATTATAATATTTTAAAATGCTTTTTGTCTATTTTTCAGAGCCTTAAAATGTTACTAACATATAATATATATAATATATATATATATATACTTTATTACGGATTTTTAAATGTGGTCACCAGAATTGGTTTTAAACAAACATTAATATTTCCACATAGAAAATAAATAGGTATTATAAAGCTTAACCAGTTAAAGAGGTAGATATAGTTACAATCGATTTTTTATTTGAGACATCATTACAGGCACTTGTTATAGCTTTTGTCTTCACATACATATTCATCTCTTGTTGCTGTCGATATCAACTCTATAGTTTTTCCTTTGTAACTCAATAAAGTTGCCGCTGCCCTGCCCCTTCAACGCCCCTTATATGGCAATCACAGTTAGAAAAGCACTAAAAATCAACAAACAATGACATTACATTCACACCGACAAACACAATTATGCAACAGAGACACATGGAGGAGGAGATGGCAAGTTCAAAATAAAAATAGGAGCCCTTCACCAAATTGCCACTCATTTGTTTGATTTTATGTGTAACCCATTTGCTGCGCACTCGAAACACAATGCCAAATGGATAATCGGATAAACGGGCGGGAAAAAAACATACACTTGGGTTTTATGCGCCCGGCCATTTGCCATTTTCCCGGCTAGTTTTCCATTAATAGTCATGCTCTCTTGAATTTTGTTTTCTCGTTTCGGTAGAAAGGTGGCAACAAGGTGTTGGTATTAAAGTGTTAGTGAAGGAGAAATAAAAAGGATTCAGGTTACTATTTTATGAATTACAATTTGTTTATGTTTACTTGAATTTTATAGAATTTAAGAACTTTATTGTTCTTCAAGAATTCACATAATTGTCCCTATATTCGTGGTCCGTTGTGCGGCTCAGTTGAGACAACTAGTTTGTCATTCGCCAAATGTCGCATGACAACCGCGCGAGAAACCGCTAAGTAATCACTTGTTCACGCAGAGGACAAAAAAGAAGAAGAGGTGGAAAATCGAGAATGGAGCCAGAAGAAGACCCAGCCTTTTTTTTAGCAAGTTTTCCTGGGGTGCACACTGAGAACGCCATTAAAAATCCAAGTGGACAAAAAGAGTAGGAGCACTGGGCACAACTGAAACGGAATGCAAAATCAAAGTGCGATGGAGCTGGGTTACCTGGCAATGGCAATGGCCCTGGTAGTGAAGCTTTCCTGCAATTGGAGCTGGATTGGAGCACACAGTCCACACTGCAGAGATGCCACTGGGCTGAAAGCTGACAGCCCAGAGCCGCAGTGCGACCACAATAGGAGGGAGAGGTGAGATTGAGGAGGACGCCAGCGAAGGAGCAGGATTTTCGGACAGAACAGCAGCAGGGCCACAGCAGGCACAGACCATTAAACGTGTCAAAAGACCTGGAGCCCAGGAGACGCCCTGCAACTAGCTGCAGGAGCTGAACTCGAAACGGAGCCAGGACTACAAAAGGTAGTCAAGTTGCTCGCTTTTTTTCCACGTCACTCCTTTATTTTTAACGAACAATGTTCACACTTTTCAAAAAAATGATGAGGGGCTTTAATATGTTAAATATATATATATTTGTATATATGCAATAGCTTTTCGAATATATTTAAAATTCTTAAAAAATGCTGAAATTAATTCCTCTAAATCTTAGTTAAAACTCACATAAATTATCACATTAAAATAAATAATGTTAGGTCACACATTCGTTTTATAAAATAGTTAGAACTCTAAGTGCATGACTTATTTTGTTCTCTTATAAAGACATGGTCAAAACTTTATGTTCTCGATTTTTTCTGTCTTTACTTCGCTCTAATTTAGACTTGTCTGTGTCTTAATTATTAGATTATTCCTTTGGCAGTTTATATTCTTGGCCAACTTATGATAAAAGTTCTGAAAATTTAATAGCACACGCATCGCTGTCTGAAGTGTCCTCAATTAATTAAAGATTTTAAAATTGGAGAAAGCAATTGAAGTAATCTAATTTTAAACTTATCAAATTGGGAAAGTTAACAGTAACTGAAGGTTAAAATCATTCTAAATCATTGAGTGGGACAAAGCAATACTTATTTGATTAAGAAAATTTACTATTGGAGTACTAAACACAGTAAAAAAAAATATAAACATATATGGAATTTATTTACGTGGTGTAAATAGTAAATGTTTAAACAAATATTTTGGTAGTCTCAAGCAGTCTCTTAAATTTCTTCAATTGGCTGCCAACTTGCTGATGATGAACAACTGTCACGCCCTCGAGCCTTACTTTTTTTGTTTTTTTGGCAACTCCCGCACATCTCAAGGATGTGGGAGCAACAAGAACCAGCGGCAGTGACAGAAATTGTCAACAATAGCAAACCGCGTTGTCTGCGGGTAATTTGACATTGGGCCACATCGCTGATGAGGGGGAAGGATGAGCGGGTGTCCTGCCGAGGATATGGCAGTGTCAGCTGAATAAGAAAGAGGAGCCCATGTATGGCACATTCTTGTGATGCACGAATGGGTTGCTGGTCGCACGTAATCACATATTTTGCATATTCCCACCGAGCTGCACAATGGCCCTTCGTCCCCTTGGCTAATTTCGACTTCAAAGGGACTGCCAGAGTTAATTGAAATACATCAGAGCCGGGGTCTTGGAATCTTCTTCCCGCTGATTTATGACATGTCCGTTGCCTGACAAGCCCCCAAGATCCTTTCAATTCATTTGCTATGAGGAATCAATATTTGCCAACATCAGTTACATTGCAGACAGCAAAGAGCCAAGCCAATGGCACTTCCTGTCCAATATCAAATACACAACTCAATGACACTTCGAAAGGACAACGTACACTGAACAAAAATATTATAAGTTTTGGGATTTTACAAATTTTAAAGTAATAATAACTTTGATTTAAAAATAAGAAAGGAAACTTCGGAAAGCCGAAGGTAATAGTTAAGGATATTTTCGATATTTTTATATGAAAATTTTTTCGACAAATCAATTATTCAAAAACTCATAACTAAGCCAAAAAGGCATTAATTTCAATTTGGTAAGCTTTTCTGAGCTAGTTTTTTTTAGTTGAATAAATCAATATAAAATTTAAAATGGAAAAAAAATTTGTCAATTTTTGACAATTTTAACGATGTAACCCCTTATAAAATTTTAAAATTTTTGAAAAAATTTTGAAAATTTATTTTTTTACCGGTTATATCTAGATCGATTCAGCTTTTAATTCTGATCAAGAATATATATGGTTTATAGGGTCGGAAATGACTCATTCAGTGCGTTTCAGGTTTCTGACTGAAATTATATTACTCCGCCAGAGCATAATCGAAATATTAATTTACATAAATAATAATTAACCTCTTATTCATTTTACATATATTTTTAAAATGTTAATAAATGTTAATGCTAACCTAATATACTGTATATAGATAGTTAGTATATAGTTGTTTTTTAATATATTACCATAAACCGTACTGTGTAAGTGAGTGTGTTCTTCACTGATTTAGTGTTTGCAACATTTCCTGTTTCCGGCTTTTTGTCGACTTCCGTTTCGCACTTGGTGGCGTCCTTGGTGTTGCAGTTGATGCGATTGTTGCTGCTGCCGGCACTCCTCCAACCTAAACCGAAGCCAGTCAAACCATTGTCATCATCCTGATGCGATGGTGGTGTGGCCACTTCAAAGCTCCTCGGTAATATCCTTGTCTGACCAAAAGCGTTGATTGTCGTCATGCTCCCGCCGCTTTCACTTGCGCTTTCGACTGCTCCTGCTGCGGATGACTGCAGCAAAAATGGAGGAGTTTGACCACTTGTCCACTTTGCTGCGGCCTTTTCGGTTATCCTATGGCCATTACGGCGTAATTGACACTTGCTCCGCAGCTTGTCTCCTTCCATCTGTATTCCTGCATTCCAGCATCCTTTTCCGTTTGGCAAGTTGCTCGCAAAATGAACAGTTTATTGCACGAAGTGGCGGTTAATCGTATTTAAGCGGTTTCCCTCACACATCGTCACATCATATCAATTACTTGGAAATTTAGTGGACGGGATACGATCTATTTTCTAAGGATTGAAGTATAAAAGTCCCTCAGATCCAACATTATTTCTAAGTATCTATATATTTTTCATTGGGAAATGCTTGCCTTTGTACCGAACAGTACGAACTTATGTTGGAAATTATCATTCCCTTTGAGAGGATATTAAAAGTAAAAATAGCTTGAGAGCATAAACGCATTTGGGAAAAGGTCTCGGCGATGCAGTTGCATATATCAAGGAGCTTGCACAGTTCCCTTCCCTTGTTCCGGCTCCTGCTGCTGCATTGCAAATGCATAAACACAGTTTGATATTATTCCATCGCCAGCTGTGCACATTGAATCCTGATGCGGCTGCTCCGACTTCTCCTTCTCCTCGAGGTCCTGCTGCCTCTATTCCCAAGAAGAAGACAGCCTTCGAAGGCGGACATCACGTTGACATCGAGCAACACATCGTGCGCCGAGGAAAATTGCATTAGAGTCAGCCGCCTGCACACATCCGCATCCACATTTCCATCCACGGCGATATGACAGCCAGAAAAACAGGAAAAATCCAGGGCAGGGGGGGCTGGGGAAGCTTGCACCACAGTCATCGAACATTTGGTTTTCCATCCAGTTCCCGTATACCCCTAGCGGGCATAAAATATTCAAAATATTGTAATCGTAGAATACGAACCCAAGGCGAGGAAAAGCGGGTATGGGAATGTTGCTTTTCATCGTTCCGACAGGCGATGTGCATAATTTCCAGTTCATTTTGGTTCAGTTCGATGCAGTTCGATACAGTGCACTCATGCACTGGGAAAAACAGTTTACTTTTAAATGAACAATTTATTTTTCCTTTTAAAAAAGTAAGCAGAACCTTGATATTCATGCGGGTATCTTACTGGTACGCTATATATGTCTTTTGGTCATTACTGTAGAAAGTTGTCCTTTAGTTTTTGTAAATTATATTTGTAGATATATCTCCACAGTGCAATGCTCTCGCTGCATCCATTGCCAATACCTCTACCTTCCCTTCCCTGGTGAATTATTTATTTGCCATGTTCTGTTTACTCGGCAAATTTAACAACTTATTAATAATGCATTTTTTGTGCTGACTTCGCTTGGCTAAACATTCTCCACCGCCGAGCTTCACCCACTCTCATTGGCCTTACTTGGACCCTCTAATCGGGCTGACAAACGTTTAAATATTCGCTGCATTGTGCTATTTTTGGCAAAGTCTGCTCGTTTCCATTTCGATTTCCCCCCATTATGATTTTCATTATTGTTATTATTGCTGGCTGCATTGTTCGCATCCGAATATGGGCCCAAAAGCTGTCAATGGCTTGGCGTGATTATCTACAAGCTGTCTGATTCCGATTGTGATTCCGATTCCGCCGATTCTATCTGATTGGCTGACACATGTTTGGAGGGAGCTCGGCCTGGCTCAGCGTAAATTTACAAATTTCAACAAGAAGTCAGCACAAAATTATTGTGTTCTGTCGGGCGAAACATTTATGAGCATCTCTCCAACTCTCTCCTCCAGCTGTCTGGCCTTGCCTGCACTTCACATTTTTTGGCAGAATGTCAAAAAAGAGCTTACAGTGGCTGTCATTTGTATACAGCAGTTAACCCCATATGTATTTGAAGGGATTTACAGTATTTCAAAAAAGACAACAACCAGTCAAAAGTCATAGAGGGCTGATAAAAACTGAATTCAGCATTCAGTGCCTTTTTATTTGAGCTAGTGTTAAGAGAAACATGTACGGCAATTTTTTTTAATAAAAATAAATTTATGCTGAGGAAACTTCTCAATTATTATCACATGAAATTTAAACATGCATTTTCAAACGGTTTCTTAAAATGGATGTCTGAATATTTCAATATTTATAAGTTTTTAACGATAAGATAATATATTCTATAAAAAAAAAATGTAAAATGAGACATAGAATCCACTGTTCGATGCTTGCTACATTTTTCAAGCCTTTTTGGGTATTGTAACTTTAGTCAGAAGCTTGTAAAGTCATGAAGGAATCATTTCCGACCCTACAAATCATATATATTCTTGATCAGCATCAACAGGCGAACCTATCAAGCCATGTTAGAAAGAAACAAATTTTTATAAATTTTTTCAAAAATTTATAAGGGGTTACATCGTTAAAATTGTCAAAAAAAAAAAAAAAATTAATATATTTTTAAATTAGAATTGAAGTTGCAGATTGATTAGCCTAATAAAAAGTAACACAGAACAGTTTTCCGAATTGAAATTAATGCATTTTTGGCTTAGTTATGATCAGATACTATTTACACCAGTGCGTATACGTTATTTTTATACCCTTGCTAGGTATTATAATTTCAGTCAGAAATTTTCATACATTTTAAATTGAGTATTTAGGTTTATTAACCTAATAACAATAATAATAATCTTTAATGCTTTTTTGTTTCAGTTATTAGTTTATAAACTTACATTTATCCAAAAAAAATTGTATTATAAAAATTGGGAAAATATCGACTTAAAGAATGGGAGAATTTGGAGCTTTTTTTATGACAGATTTCCGATTCTACTCTGTAATTCAATTCCAACATGCAAGTGTACATAAACTTCGGCTTTCCCGAGTTAGTTTCCTTTTTTGTTTGTTTTGTTTTAAGGGCTAAGTAACTGCCAACCGAAGACTCCTCGATATTTGCTCATCCCTTCACCTATCAGTACACGGCCATAACTCACTCACGCCAGCCAGCTGCCAGTTCGTCCTTCGTCCTTCCATCTCCCCCATGGAAAATCTTCTGTAGAGCCTCCCCGTCTGTAGTCTGGCTTGTGCGCTTTTCTGATTGACAGGCTGAACAGCGCGAAATCGTTGAAAATTGCCGAGTTTTGTATTTTCTAACCAGATGCGAGATGAGCGAAGTGGGGAGAGGTGTGCTTATAATGTTGGGGAGAATGTTTGAAGAGTTCCTTTTGCATGCTGGTGTTTCTTGCTTGGGTAATTGAACTGTAAGTACATTCGCAGCACAAATTTCACTACCAGTTCTGTGACTCTTTGCTATTTTTATTTTTGCCCGAGTGCCACGCCCCCTTGGCGGTAGGCGTAACTGTCTCTTTTGGCTTTAGACACACACTCAGCGAGTCGGAAAAGGCAGGGAATTGGGGATAGAAGAAGCACACAGTAAATAAAGTTCAAAATTTAATTACAAGGCAATCGCTTGGGAGAAAAATCATAAAACGAAAGCTTACTATTTTAAAAAATATTATTTTATATAAAGATATATAGTTGAGTACTACATTTCTAGTGAAAGTCCTTAAAACAAATAGAATAATTATTTAAAGTATCTAGTATTTGTATATTGTTTAATAGATTGGCTCTACTATAATTTAAATCCAAACTTTTCCTCAGTGTAGAGAGCAGCGCAGGATTTAATAGAGTGGGTTGGAAAATCATAGAGTCCGAACTGCTAGTTCCCAGCTTTCACTGTCTTTTGTGATGCTGAAAATCAAATCCTTTATTGCCGCTTGCTGCAGGATCAATTAACGCTGCAAGTGTGTGCAAAGGCAATACCGCAAAAGCCACACACCCCCTCATACACACGCGCAACACACACACACACCCGCACACACACACCCGCCCACTCACACACGACCACGTGGCGGTGACAACCATTGACAACCACTCAAACTGCCTGCACTTTTTCGGTTAACAATTTTGTGTGTCTGCGTGAAGTGCAGTGCAATTGCAGTGGAAATTGCAACTCTGAACGCTCCCGCCAGTTGCAACTGGAACTGTGACTGTGCCACGAAAAACCCGTCCTCGGTAGCAGTTCCTTCACCCGGATTCTGGCCCGGATATGTAGTCCAGTCGATGGTGTGTCTGAGCTGGCCGGACTGGCGAACATTTTTGCGGTGAAACGTTAATTTCCCACCGACCACTTTTCAACAGTTTGTCAACAGAAGCTGGCCAAGTGCGTCCAGCTTTGGTTTACCAATTGCCAACAATGACAGCAATTGGAAAAACGTGAAGCTGCAGCAAAAGCGACGACAGATTACCCCTTTTTTGCAGTTGAAGAAAAAGGTAAAGAGATCCTTAGATATCCCTTTTTTATTTTATTTTTAATACAGAGCAATCACTGGGTTTAATTCAATTTAAAAAAATAAACAAATAAAATGAATTTAAACTTTTTCAGGACTAAAAACCATTTTTATTTAATTATTGTAAATAAATGCTTATCCAGAAATTCGTTACTGGAATAAATTCGACCAAAACTAACTTAATAAGAGTTATCCTAGTAAAATCAGTTTTTTTTTTGTGCTTTAATTCATATTTAATTTTTTCTTTTCACAAAATCAATTCATTCTCCAAATATCCTACCTTAACGAAACTAATAAAATAAACCCATACCTGCCCCCATACCAGCGCCGAACAATACACAAAGTAAAGGAATAATTATTTGTGTTTTATTTTAGATTTTTGTAAGCCACCCCGTTCCGGAGAAGCTCTTAGGCAAAAATGTGGGTAAAGGGGTTGGGAAAAGCGTGGAAATTTTGCTGGAGAGACGACGCAAATTGGAAAGTGTTTGCTTACACGAGCACTTTGGTAAATATCAATTAAAACTGATTTGCTGCCGAGCAGCAGGGCTGCGAGTGAGTGAGTGCTCTGCTTGTAAAGTTTTCGTACCTCAGGTTTGGTTAATCCAATCCAATCTGTAGCATTTGAACTGAATTTTTGGGGCTTTGCTTTGGCTCCTACTTGAGGATGGAACGACTGGATTTAGCTTTTGATTTTTCATTTTTTTTTTTTTCGTAGAGACCCCTTTTGTGGTTTTAAAACTATTCCTCTTGGGTTAGGGAGCTCGCTACCTTGGCTGTTAATTAATTTTGAAGCAGCCGTTCTGTTTGCTCTCTGCCAGGTGGCCCACAAAATTACGCATTCGCCATGTGTGCGCCTCAGCCGAAAAACAATTGAAACGAAATGAATTGACTGCCATAAATGAAATGAATAATGGTATATGTATTCGGTTACTATATCCACAATGGTTGGTAATTGAATTTTACGGGTAAATTTCTTTATGGTTACCGAGGATACGATTAAAGCTTTTGTTATTCTGACTGCAAATTGTTGATGCATTGATCGAATTTATTATTTTACACAAGTCGCTTTGATTTTAATAAACACAAACCCATAAATAAACACATTTTCGAGTGTGGTATTTATTAATATTATTTTTTAATTAATTTCCATTATGCATTGCAACTACGACTGATGCCTCACAAAGGAAATTGAATTTCTTTTAGCCAGGTTACAGCCTTATATTTAAGTTACTTTAATTCGAGTTGAAAATATATTTCATGGCTGACTTGATAGACCGAATTAATCGATTTGTGCAACGAGCACTTGAACTGCAGTAAAAGCAGCTACAAAAATAATAACAAAACCACAACCGAGACAATAAACAATTCCGTTTCCTGTTTTCAGTTTGCATTTTTTGCCCATATATATACATAAATATTCGGTTGCTTTTCTTTTGTTGCAATGCTCCTTTCGTTCTCCTGGTCGGGATGTTATTATTACCTTTCATTGTTTCTGTTGCTGCCGCTGCGGTGCACCTGAACGTTCACGATTGCCGCGGTAACTCCCCTCAACCCTTCTCCCCTCCAACCCACCATCCTTAACACCATGCGAAAGCAAAGTTGGAAAAATCCAAAAATCAACGAAATAAAAATATTGTAAAAATAACAACATACAAAATAGCAACGAACATTGAACTAGTAAGCTGCATACATATGTGCGAAAGCGAAATGCGAAAAAGAATACAGAGTAAAAGACAGCGTATAAATATGCCCATGAAACACAGAGAGAAAATATGTGTAACCAAGATATTACATTAATCGGTAGCCAAGAATTTAAAAATTGCCTGAGTTTGACCAATAAGAAAAATTCTATTTATATGAATACTGGTATTTCTTTTCAAGTAAGGATTTTTTACAACCTGTAGAATAACTTAATTATTCAAGAAAAGCATAGAGAATAATTCTTATAGTCTGTTTAAATACCTTTAAAATTAGGTTCAGTGTTCGAAAGTCGCTGCTCTGAAAAGTATGCTACGTTTTTGGTGTTCCCTTTTGCTCCTCTTAGTAGGTTTTGCAGTTGAGGCGTGGCAGGCTGGACAGCTGCTATTGCTCCCGACCATTCGAACGATCCCTGCAACCGTTTTTTTTGTCGGCACTACTGCCACGATGGCTGAGCATTGATATGGCCGTGGCAAGTCCATTATGCAGCTCACTTGCCACGGCATATTCAAATTGGTAGTTAAGTTGATCAAAAAATACGTTTAAAGCAAACTTAAAATAAGAGCTAATAAATCAAAAAACAAACATATTAATGGATAATTCCTATGTATTCTATTAAAACTTAAAGTATTTATTTCAGCTTACAAATTGGTTCCTAATTGGTACATATCCAAACAACATGGCTCATAAGTCAGTTGGCAGTTGCATTTTTTCCTGTCTAAATCAAACCCAACCGAACCGCCATAAATCCACTTCCTTTGACCCACCTCCGGGCCCTTAGTCATGGACATGGCATAAACACTGAAAACGCATTTCAATTTATTTCAATTTGGAAATTCACGTCTGGGAAAAAGAGATACGAATGACACCCAGAGAGGTGGCTGGGGGTTGCTAATACGGCGACAGATATGGGATATGGCAGAAACATGCAGCAAACCGAAACCGCTATGCACGCAGTTTTTCCATTCCACAATCCGCAGTTCACTCCATCGAAATTCTGTGGCGGGATTTTGTCCGCAAGCCGCAAAAAGAATAACACATCACGCATACGACATGTAAGCCGCATTATGAATATTTTGTTGGCCAGGCCAAGCGCTTGTAAATGCAGCTCCCAGCTCCGCTCTTTGCAGTCAATTGGAGCAAATATCAAATAGTCATAATCAACATTCAGGAAAAAACATTGAAAATGCATTTTCGTTCATTTGATTTATGAATACGAGACGCGACATTTGACAAGCCGTGGGTCGCTCGTTATTCGTTTTACTGGTCAAAATTTATGTTTTGGATTATATTTTACTAATAATCCTTCCACTTTTTAATAATAATAATAAATAATATGATGTATACTTTTTATTTCTTGGCTCTGTTTTTTTCCTTTTTTAAATTTTATAGAACTTTATTTAAATTTGTTTATAATATTTTCTCTAAGACCTTTAAATGCAATCTAAATTTGTATACTGCTCCCACTGTCTTGACAGTTTTCTATTGGGTGCATTGATCGAGAAGATTGGTGAATATGGCCAACTGCCAGGACCTCCCGCAGGACCCCCTGATGGCTAATGCATCAATTATTTTCCCCGCGTTTTTCCAACTCCATTAAAATGCATGCGATGTGGGGAAAATGTAAAGCGCAGGGCTCCAGGACCAAAAAGGGAACTCGACACTTTGTGGCTGTCGCATTTTAATTGCCTGCAAATGGAGAAATACCAACACAAATGCTGTAACAGCGGGGAACGTTATTATCGATATTGATATTGATTTTAAGTCGTTCTGGCAAATGCATTAGGCTGCACAAAATTTTCGGCGTATGGGCGTTTCTCTCCTACTCTGACCACACTCAATGCATCCAATTCAATTCAATTCGATTCGGTCGTCCGTTCGTTAATAACCGCAAATATTTTCATAATGCGCGCTTATGAAAATTTTCCAAAATTACCAGCCAATGAAAGTATTTCGCACACATCGCTGGGCGACGCTGAGTTGGCAGAAATAAAATAAAATGTTTTTGGGGCAATTGAAGGGGATGATGTGGCTTGTAAGTAGAGACGCAGGGGTATATTCGATTAGGGGTTGCCTTTCGAAAAATATGAAAGGCCTTAACACTTAATCATACATTTACTATTTAGCACATTTTTGACTGTATTGTGTTAATTAATTATGCACTAAAGTAATTTAGCTGAAATTATGTGGACATGGTGGGTCAGGATATATAAAGTAACCAACATAATTACATAAAACTATAGGTCACAACCAAATATTATATTATTAATACTGCAATTTGGTTACTTAAATGCCACTTGATACATATTTTGAAGTAAATACAAATTAAATATTCTGTGGAATAAATTCATAACTAATGAGATGATAATAGGAAATTTTGCATATTCAAAAAATGGAACAACAAAATGTTACAATGTTTGAATTAGAGCGAATTAGCTTATTATAAACTTTTAAAAATATTAATTGGCAAATTTAAGAAATTTAAAACTATGACAGTAATAAGGGATACTCTTGGATAAAGTAAGTAATTATTATTTTTTAATAGAAAAAAGTAATTAGCTTTTGAAGGGCAATAAAAGAATGTACGCTAGAGAAAATATTTAAAACTTAAACTCGTACTTAGTTTAGACATATAAGTCATTTTTACGTATTCGACAAATACAACTTATTTGTGGATTTTTTGGCTGTCCTGAAGTAAAAAAAGTTACTTTGCAATAAGAAATTCAGGTCGACGAATTGGCAGAGAAGATGGCCTCGGTGTCTGACTTGCCATTTGACTTTTGTCGGTGGTTGTCGGCCGTAAATCAATTTTAATCAATTTTTTGTGCCGGTCCCTGCCGAGAACCCCGTTTCCCCTTCCCTGTTGCCCAGCGAGTGCTTAGAAGTAATTGATTTCCCCACCATTAGCGACGCGAATCGCAGACAATCAATTGCGGAGAGCCCCAAAGAAGGACGCGCCGGAGTCGAATTGGAGGGAGTGGAGCTGTGGTTGGGGCCTTGTCATTGCTCTGAGGCACAAACAAATTAAGGACAATTATTTCAATTAACCAAATGCAAATAAATCGAACCGCGTTAAGCAAACAAACATTTGCGCTCCGTGCCTTTGCGTGTGCCCTTGCCTTGCTTTCCCATTCATTCAGGGAGTGGTGCTTTCTGGTGGCTTTGGGTTGGGAGCCGGTGGCGGGGAATTTTTCACTTTGCGACCGGCTCCGGGTTGGATTGATAATAATTTAGCCAGAGTTTATTTAGGCTTTAATTAATAATGAATTGAGAAACTCATTACGTGGGGGCAAACAAACGAAACAAGGCAGGTGCGTGGGTAGATCTAATACTAATGCGAATCAATTGAGGTAATGTAACTGACATTTAAATAAAAATAATTTCTTTGTGAGCGATGCATTTGATTGAAGAAAAAATGGGATTAATTGTTATAGGGATTATAAAGCATTAAACTAGATAAATTAAAAATTGTTACAGTGATTATAATGCAATAAACTAGATCAAAATGATATGTGAATGGCTTCTATGAACAAAAAGGGTTATTATACAATATATTTGATTAATAAAACCCATCGCTCTGCCTTCGCTGATGCTCCAAAATAGCTGAGTAAGCGTTTTGTCCCGCTTGACGCTAATTACAAGAGGTGAAACTGCCGCCCTTAAACGCCCTTCACTGCAGTCCACTTCACAACTCTTCAGTATTCGCTTCCAATTGCTATACAGGAGTAAATTTGCGATGAGGACCCTGTCGAGTTGCCGGGACAACGCAGCTACTTAGTTAATGAACCTGTTGAGGTCGAGAGATCGGAGCAGCTCGTCAGGCCAGTGGACTGAGTGAATGGCTGACGTTTCGATTGGATATCTCCTGCCCTCATAGCCCAATCCCGATACCTTCTCCCCGGCGGCAGCCTGTGTATCAACAGTTGCAGGAGCGAATGCTTCTCCAATTGCGATATTTATGCTCGCACATACATCTGTACCGCTCCGTGTGCGGTGTGTGTGTGCCAGCCTTTGTGCGAGTGGGCCTGTGTGTTTGTCTGTGGTTTATTACGCTGCTCTTGGCAATTATATTTGTTACCCAATTAGCGTAAAATTGTGTTTATTGGCATACGACTGGGACCGCACCTCCCGCGTCAGCCCCTCCTGGTCCTTTCTCACCTCCGTTCCGTATCGAATTAGCTAATGAAGTTGTAGTTGTTGCCGGCCGATTGCCCCCACACAAACACCCCTCAAGTATATACACACACACACACACACATGTGCATGGCCATGTATCTATTAGTTTGTTAACCTAATTTGCTAAAAACACCCACACAGCCAAATATGCTCTGCTTGTTGCTTGAGTGGGTGTTTCCAGAAGTCCTTAGTCTCCTAGGGACACTGAAAGAAACGAGATATAATTGGATCTCTTAAGCCTGATTAGATAGGATTTCTATATAATGTTCCTTAATTTGGTTGATTTAAATTCGATCTTTATGTTCTAAATAGAACTATTTATTACTCAAGAATTTAAATAAGGCATCAAATAATTTGTGGCATTTACACAATTAAAGGATTTATCAAGTATATATCTGCTATCCAAATTAAGAACTTCTTAAATGCATTCAAATCTTTAGCTTAAGTGTGAATTTTTTTCAGTGTCCTGATGCGATAACTTCTTAGCTTCCTTGAACGTCCTCCCGCAGGAACAGTTGCTCTTGTCTTTGGTAGCAGCACTCATAGGTGTTATGGCTAATGCTTAGATAAAATATCTCATTAAGTATTGTTGCTACTGCCTGGCAAGTTATAAATCGCTTGTGGACTAACCACAGCCTCGGTAATGTGTGTAGTAGTGCAGCACATCTAAGCAAAGGCTCCTGAATTATTCAATTAAAGTTGATGGAATCCAATGGACTTGGTAAATGAACAGCCATAACATATACACATAAGTATGCTGGACAGGAAGTATGGTAAGTACAAAAAGGGAGCAAGCCTTGTACCTTTCCCTTAAAGCTTAGTTAAGAAGAATTTGCTAAAAAGAACGCAACGGGGAATTATTTCCTTGATTCTGAAGATTTATTCATAAGTGCTTTTATCCCCAAGTGCATTTTCCTCTTCATCGCCTATTAACCTTAATATTCCTCCCTGTTCTCTGACTTTGGACTTCATTGAACTAAAGAATTCTGATGTTTTTCGAGATAACCTAATTAAGTTCCTGTAAGTGGCCGGCTCTTACTCCTGAATTCAATTTCGCCAGCTAAAAGGATTATAAATTAACGCGATTGTTTCTATATGAAACCAACTTTAGACTGTGTCTATTTGTATGCGCATTCGTGTTTGTGTTGCGAATTGCGGACAATCAAAACGTAACTGTTTAATTAACCCTTTGTTCAAGACTATCTCAGATTATGGCAAACAAGTGCCGTTAATTGTGGGTCTATTTGGCACTGAAATGGGTTTCTTTTGATACCAATAAAATGATTTTATTGCCGCAATTCGGATGGTGTGTGCTGGTTGAATATTTAAGTTTCAAATGAGGCCTGAAAATGTGAACTGACCGCGTTCTGTTTGCTGTTTAAATTTTGACAGTCATATGAATATGAAAAATATATTTAATTTTAATTATCTAGGTGGCAATTTTTACAATCCCTTCAAGTACGAGTCGTTTTCCTAAGAACTCTTCTTTCTCCACTTTAAGACGTTAATTTCTGGCACACACAGTCGGTGTTTGCAGAGTAAAAGGGGGAAGGACTTGAGGAGACATGATTTATTTGTACTTATTTGTGAAAAGATGGTGTTCCGACTTCTTCAACCCATCCACTGGTAGGCACCGCCTTTTGTCTCCCGCTAACCAGACAATTATTTATTAGCTCCCCCAGCGCATACACACATGGCTGCGACTGTAGCCGCGCTTCCCAGTGTGTTATCCTGGATGTTTAAGACAGCTTAAGGAGAGCATGTTGAAAAATTCATTTTCATGTCTCGCTGCAGCTCTGGCAATTTCTCATAAGCAAGCAAAGTTTTCCTTTGGCCAAAGAGAAAACAAAAGCGGGGCGAAGCAGAAAAATTTAATTTGAGCTCCTTATGCGTGTCTTGGCATTCGGTTAAGCTGCTTAGCATATGGAATACGGACTGCAGCATATGCCATGCGGCATATGGCGGCGACTGCCGTGGCCCTTCAGCTCCATCCCCTGCCATCAATCACCGGGCAAGGAAATATGGCACGGCATGAAAGGATCGCCTCGAAAGAGGGGAGAGTATTTAAATCGGCAATTACATACGTGGACCGTGGACAATGGGTCGTGGCGGCTTGAATGGTGCCTCCGCATTCGTTTCGTGGCTCAATTGTTAAAGGCCAGGAAGAAGTTGGTATTTACATTTACCTCGCTCTTAATTATATCGCAAGAAATGCTATCAGTTAAAAAAATAAAATATATAAATTTGTTTCTTTTTATATTATTTTAAGTTGCACCACTAAGTTTTTCTATTTAATAGTCTTGTTGTTGTTTACTCTCAGGCGAAAGCTATGTAGAGAGTACAGTACAGCAAGCCTAAGCTATTGAAAATAGCGAATTCATTTTAAAATAACCCTCAAACCAATCCCTAATAATATAATAAATGGAGACTACATTTTAAACAACAACTAAGAAAGCTAAGTTAATAATTTGTTACGTATTTTAGCTTTTGATATTAAAACATATTTAATTTACCTATAGTTCCTAAATGCCAGGGTGTCCTGCCTTTCGATTCCGATTAGTTGGCTACACAAGCTGACCGTAAAACTGCTTTAATGGCGGTCGTTTGCTCTGAGCCTGATCCTGGGCCCGTTTCTTTTGCCGGCATTTAACTCTTACGCTCATTTATCATCCTTTGAGAGCCTGCAGCGCCAGATGAACTTCGGTTGTGTGTGTACGTCCTGCATTTAACTTGCACATATGCATGCTCGACATACTATATATACATTGATATTGGTTGGCAAACATTTTTCGCCAAGTGCTCGCTGGCCGGGTCGAGTTAAGCGTTCGTTTATTCCCCGCATATTTTTTTATTGGCCATATTGCGAGCATTTCATTTCAATAACTCTCGCCTGCTCGCCTTGTTCCCTTTCCGCAATTGCTTAAGTCGTAATCGTCCTGCAATATGGGCTCTTAAAATGATGGACCCAATATACGTACATATCCTACGAGGATGTGTATAAGAACGCATATATTCGCGCAGCGTGACATTTTGTTGTATATTCGCTATGAATTTATGGCCGTAAATTAATTGCGCATACGTCATGTGTGACATACTCATTTGACTTGAGCCAACAGCTTGGCTGAGGGGAGTTGCAACGGAGTTTCCAGGGTAATTGCAGTGCATAATACTTTGTATCAGTTTCTGGGTTCTATATAATGGCGCACAGATTTTCTTAAGCAAAGTTTCTACGAGACTTTGGTGTTTACTGTTATTATTTTATATGTATTAATGGTAAAAATCTATGCAAAAGTTGTCAATCAGTGTTGAACCAACAATTTCTGTCAAAGTATAATAACCCTATAAAAATTTCACATTTTTTTAACTTAGGTATTAAATATTTAATCTTTGCTTTGTATGTATGATTTCGTATACTCTTACAGGGTATTTTTATTTAGTCAGAAGCATGAAACGCAGTGAAGGAGTCACTTCCGACCCTATAAATCATATATATTATTGATCAGAATTTACAGCGGAATCGATCTAGATAAGTCCGGCAGAAAACTAAAATTTCGAAATTTTTTCAAGATTTTCAAAATTTTAAAGGGGTTTAAAATTGTTAAAAATTGCGAAAAATTTTAATTTTAAATTGAGTATGCAGATTTATTACCCTAATAAAAACTAAGATAGGACAGCTTTCCGAATTGAAATTAATGCATTTTTCGCTTAGTTATGAGTTTTTTAATCTTTAATTTGTCGAATAAATTGCCATATACAAATATCAAAAATATCCTATAAATAAATTGCTGCAGTTTTCCTTCTTGATTTAAACGGCATTTCTCCTTAGTTAAAATTAATAATTCTACTAACTACTATTTTCTGTTTTTTTTTTGTTAGCGTTTAAAAGGATTTTTCATACCCTTTATTACATAATACCCTTTACAGAAGCGTAAAGCATAAAAAGTATATCTGTCTATCAATATATTAAAATACTGTATAAAAAATGTATTCAAATTTTCCCGTTTGTAACCTAAAATTAATATTCTTTTATCAATTGGATTTTCCTGCGAGGGCATTGAAACTTCGTTTAAGTTGACTTCCCATTTCATTGAGCAAATATGGAAAATATGTCGGAACTGCGTGCGTATTCATACGAATGAGGAAAAAATTGAATTGAAAATAGAGAGTGCAAAGGAATATTCCTCAGCAGTGGCTAGAACGGGTTAAATGTGTTACGAGGCAGATGGAAATCAACAAACCAGCAGAGGCAAAATGCATGCAACGAGATGCTCCACATACGCATCATCAAAGGCACAAATGCAACTTCCGTTTCCGCTTGCACCGAGGCTGGGTTGGAAAATAGGGGATGTGCAGCCCAAACAGTGTCAAACACAATGCTTGCTCAACACTCAGCTCGGCTGATTGCAATTGCTTGGCTTGTTTGCATCCAGCAGCTAGCAGCCAGCAGCACTCATATTTATTTGTGTTTGCCCAGAACGGAACTGTATTTGAATATTTCATAATTTGCGAATATTTCTGTTATGTTCGCTTTGGATTTAGATACAGCTCCCATTCCTCGACAGGATCTGTTGCTACTGCGGTACGTGTCTGTGGCTTAATTTGTTGCAAATGTAGTTTGTTTTTCAATTAGCAAACACTACCACTCCGCTCCACTCCATTCGAACCGAAAGCTGCCTAGGAGAGCCACTAATTGGTATTTTATCTTTTAATTTCTAGCACATTTTCAGCACACACAGACAGACTCAGCCAGACAGCCGGAGATAGATATAGAAATCCCAGCTGGGATAGCTTAGAGACACTCGCTACGTTTTAGTTTTCAATTGTTTGCCGGAGGATTTTCCAAATGCTCTCACTCCGGTCTAATTTTCCAATCCCACCCCCCACACCCTCCACTTTTCCACTTCCACTTTCCCCGAGCATTTGCCATTGGCTGCGTTTTCGTTTGCACTTCGGTGAGCCGCATAAATTATTTTATTATTTAGCTGTCGCATTAATGCCAATTGAATTTGTTTGATTAGACTTGACGGGTAAGAGAAAAGAAGTGAATAATCACTGGTTGTGCTCTGCTCGTTAATTGTGTTTGTCACGCTTTTGAATAGATTTTGCCCTAGCGAAGGGTATGCTGAATGCGTTAAGAATTTATACTTATAGTTTTAAATATTAATAGGTCGCTTGAAAAAAGAAGGCTTTAATTACTGGTTATAAATAAAATGAATTCAAAAATATTTATAGCACGAAAATACTTTCTTAATTATTCGGCTTTGCTAATCAGTTTTATTTTTGCACTTTCTAGTGGATTATTGGCAAATTGCTGTCACTGTTATTAGCAGTATAATGTTCATAATTAGTTGGAAATCGATGGGACTGCCTAATTATATTTCTCCCCACTGAACTTACCTTTTTATGAATGGTATTCTATGGTGTGGTTTTATGGAAAATAATTAATAAATATATGCATGCATGCATCGTATTAATACTTGTCATAAAAATTGGCTAACCGCGCTCAGTATCATCTGCTCTGCTCCACAACATTGTTGCTGCTGTTCGCATGACAAACGATGTGACAATTTAAATCTATTGGGGAAAGCTGTGTGATAAATTGGCCTCAGCCAGCAGAGCATCGTTCGTTTGACAACGTAAAAAGAGTAGAGCAAAAAATTAAACACGGAAAATTAAAACAAAAAAGCGCAGTGAAAAATGCATCAGCGGAGAGGCAACAACAAAGAATCGAGGTTTCGGGGCCAGCAGTGCAACACTTTTGTCTGACACTGTCAATTTGGTATTAAAATATCGCACAGAGCTTTATTAAACTGGACAGTTGATCCAAAGGCTCAAATGGCAGCTGGAAAAGTTAAAGTCTACCAGGGATATTCTTTGGCAAAAAGGTTGTGGGGCATCTTTAAATAATTTAACACAATTTACAGACATTGGGAATTTTTAAATAAATGATCAAAATTACGCGTAACTGATTACTTTTTTCCCTTCACTTAATATGTATTAAAATCATTTAAAAAATTTGCATTTAATAAATATTAATAGCTTGTTCTTTGCATTTATAGTCATATTTTTATTACAGCTTATTCAACAATAGCAATAAGCTAATTATACTTAATATATTTATTTTCTAATCTCACTTTATGGTTTCCCAGATAGGAATAGGATTATTAACAATCTGCAGCCCATTCCTCTTCGCTAATTAGCAGGCACACGCCCTCGGGCACATTTAACCCGTGCTATCTGAGGCCAATTTGTTCGCTGCCTTATCAATGTCAAAGGAACTACAGCAACAACTAAAACCGTAATTGAGCAAACTATTTATAAGCAAACATTAGGGAGGGGGCGTAATAAAAACAATTTTATTTTTGGTAATTTTCACTAGCAGTGAAACCTTGGTATAAACCGGAGACGGCATACCGAAGGAACCCCATTGAATGTCCGCTCGTTTGGCACGCAATGCGTTCACTATTTTTCTGTGGCTTCTCGGTTAGTTAGTTCGTAATTATTTAAATGGTACAAGATGCTCCATAATGATAACACTCCACAAGCGGCACGTTTCATTGGTTTCATGTTCTTTTTTTGTGGGGGGAGAAGTTGGGGCAAGGGGCCCAGAATTAATTGCCGCTGTAGTTTGGCTTCGGTTTTTGGTTTTCAGTTTTCGGTTTCGGCTTGTCTTTCATTTCGGGCTAGTTACTTTGGCTCACTGCCGGAACAGTTGTAGTTGCAGCAGTCACTGTTTTCCCGCTGTAAGCGGCGTGGGATTTTATATGGCGCAAAGTTTTCCGGAACTGCTTATCGGAAGGAGCAGAAAAGTTCCCAAAAAGCCCGCAAGTGTGTGGTAATAAAAAGTTCTCCTCTTTGTCTTTTTTCCCAGCCATCCATAACTACCCCAAAAACGTTCGTTATGCGACTTAATTGTTAGCTGTAAAGATTTACCATCACAAAAGCTGTTGGTGGGGGAAAAACCAAGAGTCAAGATGGAGGAGTCCTTCCCACACACACACACACACACGCAATCAAGCATCCGGCATGCATTGTTTATTTATGTTTAAATTTTTAATGCCAATTTGTTGGGAAAGAAGTTTTTAGTTGGCATGTTTCCACTAGGGAAACTAGCTAGTAAAATTTTATAAAAGAAGATGGCAAGACGTGTACAATTGTTTCATATTTTATTTATAAATTGAGCATTGATTTAAATCAATGCCTGCCTATTAAATATTATTATAAGTATATCAAGAAATAAAGCTACTTGTGGTAGGCTTTAGATTAATAAGTAAAATGACAGAAAATTGTATAATTTATTTCGAAACCGATGAGATCTCCGCTAAACCCAACTAAGATAGAGCAGTCATCAGCTGCAAAAAGAGCGTTGCGCGCATTTAAGCTTTCTCAATGAATAATATTTGTGCAGTCGCCGCAAAAAACGGAAAATATTAAACAAAACAAGGCTCCCAAACAACCTTAACAGCCGCAGCCACATCTACATCCTCGTCCACAGTTGGCAAGGAATAACCATTCGCCGCTTGTCAGCGCTTGTTTGCTTGTTAAGGTTGCGTTCCTCTTCGTTGCCGCTCTATGATGTCCTTTTTTTTGAGGAATATTTTTTGTGCAGCTGCACTTAAACATAAAGTAGCAAAGGTAAACACAATATTATAAAAACAAGGGCCACAAAAAGGAGAGCGGACCAAAAAAAAAGGAGAGAAAAAAGGGGGAAGCGGAGACATTAAAGTGCAGCCTGCGTTGGCAGAGGATGTGCCACCAATAAAATACGGGAGGGACTGCAAAAAACTGCGCAAAATTATATATGTATTACAAGGATAAATATATTAGGCACTGCAAACTAATTTTGGCAATATACATATTGGTAAAATAAATTTATTTGAATAAAAATGTGTTACGAATATTAAATAATGAAACATTTTAGAGAGATATGAACCAAATAAATGCATAGTTTTAAAATGAATATTTAAATTAATTACAGTTAGTAAAACTGTACAAGTTTATGTGTGAAATATCGCAGCTGCATTTAATATTATTTTGAATTTTTGAGAGCTGAATCTATTTTTCTTTACTGAAAATTAATGGGAAAATGTTCAGTGCATGTCAGCTAATGTTTATATATAAGCAGGCACACCAGGTGCACTTTTGTGTCTGTGCTGGTGTGTCCTTGCACGGATACACGTGGATTCTGGTGCTAGTGTGTGTGTGTGAGAGGTGTATCCGTTTAGGTGTTCCAAACAGGAGCAGAGCCGCCGAAGGAGCAGCACTCAGCGCTAGGCTACACACACATTAATGTTGTCCAAGTGCCGTACTAAATTATGTATGTGCCCAGCATGTGTGTCTGTCTCTCCTGCCACGACTCTGTCCCTTGTCCTTGGGGTGGAAAATACCCCACCCCCACCCCACCAGCCGTATTCACCATTCCCGCTCCATGTGCAAATAGTTTTTCAAAGTGCTTGAAACGCGTGCCGCCAGACACCGCAACTGTAATTATGTTGAAAGTAAAAAGCTTGTGAAATATTAAGTACTGACTTGGCCTGCCACATGCTGCACTAACCGAATGTTTGAGTGTGTGTGTTAAAAATTTAAAACAAGTGCAATTCCTTGACGACTTTTTCAATACGTCTGCGGCAATCGTGACATCGTTACAGGGATTATATTGGAAAGATATTAAATTCAAAGGAAAGTATCCATTTCAGACGGACAAAATTGCATCAAGATATATTCTTGTTAATAAATTTAAAAAAAAAACTATAATAAAGAATTCGAAGATATGATAAATTGTATATACCCCAAAGCCTAACCCATACCTAATCAGTTCCATTGTTGCTCCATTTGCCTTCGTTTGTGCTGCACCAATTGTTGTTGGTTGCCATTTTAGTCAACTAACTGCGATTTTGCCATGTTCATTGAAAAAGAGTCATATATTTTTGCAACGATGCAGGAACAAAATCCCACCCACTTTCCACTTTTCATTTGGCGAGTGGACCGAGCCAGTCTGCTAATAGAAATAAAAACAAAAACGGCACACAAACTAAGCCGGGCTAAAGGCTCAAAGGCGGCTGGCTTAGAGTCCTTTTGCCCAGCCCCCCTTTTGGCCCTCTCTTTTGCCTGTTTCAGCCTCGGCCTGCAATGAAAACAAAAAGCGATTTGCAAGTTTTCTATTGCGCATAAAAGTATGCTATGGAACCTGTTTTTTTTTTCACTGCTTCCCATGGTCGTGTTATTTTTGCCTCTTGTTTTTTCCTCCTTTTCCCGCTGGTTTTTCTTACTTTTTTTTTGTGCTTTTCATAAAACCAAACTATTAAGCCAAGTGTTAAACTCATTTAGCGCGGATTTATGCGCCCGAGTGCCTCATGCATATGTGTGTGTGTGTATATGTGTGTGTTGGTGCAGGGACCGTGTGTGGGTGAGTCCTGCCCGGGCGTGGGTGTGTGCGTGTGAGCCTGCTTTGTAAACGTGCCATTTTCTTTTATGCGTTTTTAATAAGCCTTTTGCCAAGCGTGTCGTAGTTTGTTTGTTAGTGACTCTCTACCCTCTACCTCTCGCTTTTCCTTCTTTTTTTCAGTTTTTCTATTTACAGCTTTGCATTTTGATTGCTGGCATTTGTGAGCCTAATATTTGCTGCTGCAGCTGATTTTTCTCGTCTTTTTTTTTTAGCTGAACTTGAAGCGTAAAATTGAGTAGCAACGCAGGCAGGCATTTTTTTAATATTTTTTTTTATTTGCATATGCCAGGGCTCTTTTGTTTTTGGTACCATGGGCATATGTGTGTTTTTGTGAACAGCCTGGGATTAATTAAAACATTGGGTGGAGAAGAGTTCCAATTTTCAAACTGGACAGAAAAGAGATGACTTTTTCTAGTAGTTATCTATAGAATAAAGATTCTTTCGTTGTTTTGAAGAGCTTATTTTATGTTTAGATAGATTTAGTGTCGGCTATTAGGTCCCTGAAATTACACGTGTTTCATTTATGTAATAATTCGAACCTTAGGGCGTGCAATCAATTTCACGCTACTCAAATGTGTTTGACCACCTTAACTCGTTGCTAAATTGTTTACTTAAATGTTTGCCCTATCTACCAACTGTGAAAATAGCCAGTGAAATTTTGGGCTCTGCAAATGGCAGGTTAAGTCAACTCGTATGGAGGTTTAGCTTTGGGAAAAATACAAACACGAGACATTTAATCAATTTACCACATAACGAGTCTTTTGTTAAAGCTTTAATATGGTTGCGAATTTTGCTATGGTTGTCATATACCTCTTTCTGCATTTTATTATTTTATTTTGATATGTAAGCTAGGCAAATTTTTGTAATAATAATGTTTTGGATATATATAAATTACTTGCCTGTTTGCCGGTTGTTTGTTTTTATATGCGTGTGTGTTTGTTTTTCGGTTTGACATGGCTTGCTGATGCGGCTTTTCCAAAGCATGGCCAGAATCAAATACCATGATTTTTGCACTGGGATCCACTGAAAGAAAATAAGCGAATGCTTGGTTTAATTTATTTTAAAGAAGGTAAAGGCTAAAATATAAATATAAAATCGAGCATCACTAGGTAAAAAACAATAATAAAACCTAATTTTTGGGAAGACGAATTTTAAACAGTTCGAACCGGAAATCAAATATGAATTATATTATTAAATATTGATATTTTCACATGACAAATTTTTCGACAAATCAAAAATGAATAAGTTCATAACTAAGCAAAAAATTCATTAATTTTAAGTCGGAAAGCTTTCCCATGTTAGTTTTTATTATGTTAACAAATCTGTATACTCCATTAAAAATTAAAGAAAATTTTAATTTTTTGTCCATTTTTGACAAGTTTAACGATGAAACCCATTATAAAATTTTCAAAATTTTGAAAAAATTAAATTTCTGTCGGACATAGCTAGATCGACTCGGCTGTTAATGCTGATCAAGAATATATATGGTTTATAGGGTCGGAAACGACTCCTTCAATGCGTTGAATGCTTCTAACTGATATTATAATACGTATCCTGGAAGGCCAGAAATGAGCAGACATTTGTCTTGATTTTATCTTATAAAATAAAGGGTCACATCATAAAATTGTAATTTCCTAAATTTTATTTTGCTTAAATGTTTTTTAAACAATTAAATGTTATTTTATGTGCATTCAACATCAAGTTTGACAGTTTTCGTAGGATTTTTCGACAAAAAAGCCCATGTAAAGGCAGTCAGTCCATCATCTGGATATGCATACACTTTAATTCCCTCGTCTGCAGTGTCGTCTAGTCCTAGGTTTCGATTCGTTTTGGTTTGGTTTGGTTTGGTTTGGTTTGGTCCCTTTCCGTTCCCGACTCACAACCATATCCACCTGTGCGCCCTTCGTCAGTCTGCCAGGACGACCACAAGCAGCCAACACCAGGCAGCCATCCTGTGGGCGGTGTGTGTTCTACATAGGTGTACATATAAGGAAAAGTGCCAATCAAAGTTAATTGAAAATTCATTGAATCTTGTATATTTAAGTGAGGCATACAACATAAATCTATGTAAAATGAGTGTGTCGATGTCTGTATCTGCTGCTGCTGTATTTGTGTTTGTGCATCTCTGTGTGTGTGTCTATCTCATCTCGATTCGTTGGTTGTAATCATGCTGCTGGCAGGTGTTGTTGTTCTTGTTTGTGCCAAAGTGTTTGCAGTTCAGCTTACAAGGTAAACAAATTTCTGATCAATGCATAAATAGCAGAAATTGCAATGCAAATTGCACGATGAATTTGACACAATAAAGTCATTTAATAGGTAAAATAATAGATGTTAAACTGTATGCTTATGAAGGAAATAAATTGTAAATAAAACGGCCTCGGGAGGTTCAAGTTAAATCATAGGTAATTCTAGCGCCAAAAAGGTAATTAAAGAATTGCGAAATAAAATAAAATAAATCTTATCGTTCAAATTCAAAGGTTTCAAAAAATGTATACGATATGAACACACATTGTTCCTTAATTTAATTTGATTTCAGCTGCAATTAATGGAGCAAATGTTTTCCTAATTTTCCATTTCCTTCACACTTCATTTTACCATTTTATTTTCTTCAATTTTTTTTCCACTCAAATCGAACTGCAAACAGAGTATCTGTGGCCAACACGAATGCCAGCGGGAGGTGCGAGTGCTTTTGACGTCACCACTTCCGTGGGTGGCTGTTAACCAACCCACTCTTCGGAGTATTAACCCACGCCACCCGCTCCTGTCATTTGCATCGCGCACCACTGTAACCACACTTACAGTTACAGCTCGCAAAGTGTTTACCTTTTACTTAAGAAATTACACTCGGGCAAACAGAATTTGCGTGCCCACAAATCCAGACTCGGAAGTCCGACTCCAAGTGGCTGCGCACATTTTTCCATCGCCCACGAATCAAGGGCCAACGATGGTTTTCCAATGCCCCTGCTACGATTTTCCTCTGCCTACAAATTGAAAAGTTTTCTTGGCATTACTCGCCAGGATTTGCCTTCTTATATGCCAGGAATCAATGGGTTGGGATGGGTATATTGGGATTGTGGCTTAATAATAGCAGATTTCATAAAATAATATTTTTATAGCTATTTGTGGGACTTGAATTTATATGGACCAATTTAAAAACTTATAAATTGATTAATTATACAGAAAATTATATTATTCTTTGATCTTGTTTGTTTTTCTTCATGTTTATTTTCTGAAAGACATATTTTTATTTTCTTCTGGCAGGGTATTTTTCTCTTCTAATATATATTCTTTTCAGAACTTTTTCTTTTCCTAGATTTCCTTTTTATTTCTAAGTGGGCACTGGATTGGACGTCTTGGCTCCCTGCATGTTTGTTGACTTTTGTGCGCTAATAGCAAAAAGCATTCCATTGTGCGGCGGAGAGGTTCCTACTTCGTTCGGATCCTTTAAGGACTAAGAGCTGGACAAGAAGTTCAAAAGTTTAGCGTGCCAGACAATTTGTGGGTCTCAAAGTTTTTAATAAGAGGTCATTGATTTACATTAGCCAGCCAAATTGGTAAATGCTCCCCTTGAAAGCGAGAAACCAAAAGGAAAATGGAATTGGTTTTGGATTCCACATTATTGAAAATAATGCCTGTGAAATTTTAAATTGTTCCCAAGCTAGATGTTTTTGCAAGGGGTTTTAATATATATATATAAATTAAATGAATTAGAAATATCCAGTAAAGTTTCAAAAATAAATTTGAATATGTTTTAAAAGAGGGCTTAACATGAGCTCTATTGAGAAATTATTAATAAGTACTATTAAGAAATTATAAAGTACATTTAATTAGGTTGCTGCCTGCATTTTACGCTCTCAATTATCGTCTTTGATTTACATTGAGAGGTCCATTTGGAGCATTTTTGGCTGTGGGATAATGTTTTATATTCAATACTTGAACTTTCATTTTTCCTTTGTTACCTTAAGTAGCCTCCTTTCTTCATTTCGGTCATTTGGACAACCTTTATTGGCCTGACGCTCAGTTTGAATGATGATTGACCTCAACACACGGGCCATGCATGCCAGCAACGGATAGAAAAGGTCACAACTCCGTAGACGGAGACCGACGGCACACAATATTTATGGCCAGTCGAACCGCAAACAATTGAAGCTTAAAAGCCAAACAATGAAATTTAGAACTTCCAATTAGGAGTTGGCCAAAAACAGCGGCAACGACAAAGCAATAAAAGCCAACTTTATGGACTACACAAAAGGCGTGGCCGACGACGACAATAACAAGCTCATAAAATGTTTTTTGTTTGGTTAGGTTTGGCCACCTCGACCCACCTGCCACATGAAAATGAAACCAATAAGCAGCCATAAAGGACACACACTGAATAAAGCAACAACAGCGGGCACAAATCAAATTCAAACTCAAACGGCACAAAAACTGATTGAGGTCTTCAAATTGGTAACGAAAAACTATGCGTAAAGAGTGCTCCGCCTCATCGAAAAAGCCGCAAATTGTTGCAGGTCTCGTTTTTTTTTTCCATTCCCTCCCTTTGGTTTGAGGTTGCATTTGATTTTCCAGCGTACGGGGAAGTTCAAAGGTAAAATGGGAGGGGCCAGTTGACAAAGGGAGAAACGGACCCATTACATTCAAATCAGACATGCCAGTTAGTTAGTGTCCATTGTGCCCATTGCCAGGGTTACCGGGTAACGCCCCATACCATTCCTTTGTCAAAGCCCCCTGATGAGTAGATGCCCACGGCCATGGAGTCGAAGGTAATGTGAGGAATGTCGGCAATGCAAGGCTACTGATAGCAGTGATTATGCACTGCAGACTGCGGCAATTGCAGGAATATAACGTAACACTGCCAACCTGATTTGGATGAGGTCAGGTTCTGTCTGAGACTTTGGCTTTACAATGAGTCTAGTGTTACTTTAACGCTAAGCTCTCATTTATTGCTTTAATTGAGTCACATTATTTTCTTCCACTGTGACAACGGATTTCGATTTTCACCCATCTCCTATGCACACGCATTAAGCATACGCAACGTGCGCCCAGTTTATGGACCGGACTCAAAGCTTTTATGCCAACATTTTATTGATGCACACCGAACCACAAAGAGACATGGCTGTGGTGCGGTTCAGGGACAGGAAAGGGCACACAGAGTGTCCATCTACACCGAAAATTGTCACAACTGGCAGGGCATTGCTGCTGTTTCTGCTGCAGCCTGTAATGTGCGTGAGTGTTGTGTGTGTTTGCTGAATGTGTCCTGCATTTTGGGCTAGAAATTAAGTTGCATTTTCATTATTTTCGAATAGCCATGCAGCCGTTTGGCCATTCGATTCGCTCGACTGGGCCACAGTTCAATTATAAACTGCCCGAACAGGCACTGGAAGAAATAATATGACGGAGAAATTTGAGTGTGTTTCAAATCAAAAAGTAAATGAAAAAAAAATTATGTTATGTGCTCTTATTAATAAAGTTTTTTTAATTGGCCATAACTTTAAACTCCTTTTTCTCTCACAAACCTTAAAGAATTTAGTTATATAACTTTGGTATACGTAACGATCAATAACGCTGTTCGAAAAACAGGTGAAAAGCCTTTGACAAATAAAGCCGTAACTAACCACACTGATTAATTTTAGATAAACATATTTCCATAAGAAATTCATCAAGGATTATCCCCTTCTTGCCAGTGTAAGCCGGGCTGAGCTTGAGGTCCTGCCTCGCAATGTCTATGTGTTTGTTTGCATGTTGTTTTTCCTTTTCGGCTTCAGTGAATCTCTGTTTGTCAATTTGCTGTGTTTTCTTTGTTTTTCTTTTTTTTTTCTATTTTTTGGTTCTAGTTTTATGCTGCTGGTGCTACTGGCATTTGGGAAACTCCGTTGCATCTTTAAAGGTCCGTGCCGGGCAGGAATATGCACACAAAGTGAAATGAAATTCTCCCCAAGGAACCCGAGCAAATGCTCGGCCCCAGAAGGGTTTGGGATAGGGTTTTTTTTTTGGTTGGTTTTGAGTTGCTTGAAAAACTACCCCATTGGCAAGCGGAAATGCAAATTGTCGTGTGCGCATGTTGTTACAAATTCAAAATGACAATGGAGACGCTCCGCTCCACACAGACCCAACTAACCGTGCAGTCAACTTGGTCGCAACTTGAGGCGCCACTAACCACCGTCCCCTGCTTCCCACCCGCTCAGATAGTCCTTCGAAAAATACGATAACCCAGCTAGAGTGAACATCGAGGAGTCATCTGCATTAGCCGGGCCCCACTGCGCTCTTCAAGAGCTCCAATCGCTTAAAGCCGCAACTTGCAAGCCAAAGACTTGGTCTTGTTTTTAGATACAGTGCGGTTCATGATTGTTTTTGATTTTTTTCGTAGCTATATCAACAAAAATATAAATCAAGTTTTCCTCATATTCCTTTGAATGAGTAACAATTTCTAATACTTTCATAGAAATATTTTTGGAACGTAGGTTGGAGTAATATTTTGTACCGTACTGCAGTTTAGCATTATATCGACACTTGTCAGTTACTCTCCTATTTCTTTTTTTTTGCATTTTGCATGCGTGAAAATTTTCAGCAGCTGCATTTTTCATCCTCGTCTGGCTTCGCATCTATCTTTTCACTGGAGCCACATGCTGGCGAAAGTCATTTTTCTTATTTGAGAGTTGTGGCCAGCTCTTGGGGGTACGTGCCACGCCCCTTTTCTGCCACCTCAGCCCCCCCCAGATATAAGCCATATAAAGGCGAGCTCCGGGCGCGGCCTTGCTGTGCAGCTTCGTATTTTATATGGGACTCAAAGGACGCCAGTGCGTCTGCCTGATGATGATGCGTCTTCCACGGCTCTATCTTCCTAATATTTTATAGGTATCCTACAGCTGGGTCTTCTATATTCTTTTAAAGTATTTTATTTCAAATATATTTTAATTTTTTATTATATATTTTAAGACATTAAAGTGCCTTTGAATTGACTTAAGCCTTTCTTTCTAAATTATTAATATAAAAAATAGTTCACATGATAAATTTATGCTAGTTATTAGGATTGTAGCTTAATGGATTTAGCACTTCCTTTATAAAAAATGGGACTTCCTCTGCTGGAAAGGAGCTGAATTCAGGACAAGCCAGGGCTGTCCGCGACAGCAACTTTTTGAAGCTTGCCAACACTTAAACGAAAAAAATGTTAGGAAAATAGGGGAAAAAGTGAACGGAAAAGAAAGGCAAAGGCGAAGGACATAGTACTGCTATCAAGTACATAATTTGAGCATTTCATGAAACCCGCTGCAATTCTACGCAGCGAAATTTTGCTTTTATTTTTCTTCTGTTTCTTGTTAACTTTGGTCTTTTCGGCCAATTCTTTTCCGCCTCTCGTCGCTGCTGGCTTTCGTCGGACGTGGACAGTAATTATAAGGCCATTAGCAGGACGTTAAGAAAGGACGAACGAGCGGGCGAAAAGGGGGTCGACAGTGAGAACGCATGGTTATTGTGTAAACGCATTAAGCGTAATGCTAAGAACAAAATTAAACAAGTGGCCAACGGATTTCGGTAGTTGCCACAAAATGGTACAAATAAATAGATTAGTCCTATAAGAAAAATATAATAAAATACAATAACATTTTTAAAGCTTATTCTACAGTATTTAGTTATTTTCTTTTTAAACATTTTTTAAATATTACCTCATCCAACTTATGTAGGACAATCATTGTTAAGTGCCTTTCATAAATCAAGATTTTACTACATTATCTAAGATGTATTGATAGCACGCTTAATTTTTGACAAGAACTACACCTTTATTGCTCCGTTTATCACCACAATTTTTAGCTGAAAATATTAACGCGCTAAACCCCATTTAGCTCAAGGACACCTCCCAACTTTACACTGAAATCCGAGCACATCAAATTTCAAACTGTCATTATAAATGTCATAAAAGAGCGAAAATTGCTGGAAAAATAATGAAAATTCACGATAGAAACGACGGGTGTTGATGCTAAGATTATCATTAACCAAGAATATCTTTCGGTAGCTACACTTCTAGAAATACAACAAAACAAATGTAAAGAAATAAATGCAAAATGTTTGTTTTACCTTAAAATTGTAATACAACAGAGCGTATACGTTATTTTTGTGACTGCTACACATTTTCTCTGAATTTAGATCGGAAGTAGAGCTTGACTGAACTTTGTGGCTGCTAAATGGCTTCCAAGAAAACATTAAAAATTCCCATTCTAACGATTTTATATTTTAAATTTGAATTATGGCATTTATTGCAGCCCCCAAGAAAATTACGTATACGCACTGGTGTTAATACTATTTGACCATAGCTAGGCCAAAAAAGCCTCCACTTTTCTGAGTTATTTATTATTAGCTTAATAAATACGCATACTAAGTTTACTAAGTTTTAAAAAATCCAAATTTTGTCAATTTTTAAGAATTTTAACGATGTTAACCCCTTATCTTTTTTTGAAAATTTTGAAAAAAATTAATTTTTGCTAGACATAGCTAGATCGACTCGCCTGTTAATGCTGGTCAAGAATCTATATGATTTATAGAGTCCTTCACTGAGTTAAAAGCTTATGACTGAAATTGTAATACCCTTGCAAGGGTATACAAAGGTGCGTAAGCCATTCAGTTACTTTTTATTATTAGCTTGGTATGGCAAATAAATGCTATTTATATTGTAAATTCTGAGAGATTTTTTGCTTACTTGGCTTGGAATTGCCAAAAATATTTTTCTTTCACTGTTAAACTCGACTTCATGCACATGAGTCCTGCTCCTGGTTGTCAGGGACAACAGTCATATGATACAGACTTACAGAGCGGATACCCGGAATGGAGGACTTCATATAATGACCGCATTAAACGAATAACGCGTTGGCAGAGAATGTGGGTAAGGGACGTCCTGGCCTTGGCAACTGCCATTGAATTTCGCCTGGAAGCGGAAACCTGCGCTTGATTATAGTTTTATCAGCGCTTAAGTTTTGGCTTTGTCCCAATTAAAACAGCAAGAAACACACATACACGAAATAAGCACATATCTTTATGGATGCAGGGAAAAGGTAATGAAGATAGATAGTGCACAAGTTGTCCTGAGTTATCCGACAAGCATTTGTTTTGTTTTGGTTTTGTGGGCTAATTAAACCAAACCCATTTCATGTTTTCATCTTGTAAAGATAAACGTCGCCTTGCCAAGCCAAAGAATCGGAGGAAGTTAGCCGAAGCGAGCGGGGAAAACTTCCACTTTTTTAATGGCCAGAAGTTTCTTCTATGTGCAATAAATATGAAGGGATGACGAGGAGGGAGAATGTTCCTTTTCAAATATTAAGCAGAATTTCTGTGACTTGTGATTGTGTTTTATTCTCTAAAGAGAGTACAAACTAAATTTTCTAAAGTTATTATTTCTGTATTAAATATCTGCAATCATAAGCGAATGCACAGCATCACCATATAATGCTGCGTCAAGTCCCTACACATTTTTATGCATCAGGTGATCTTTTAAATAATATTTAAACACGTCAGAAATGTTGCAAAATAAATGTAAACATATGTCAGCCAACATGCAGTGATCCTCAGTATTAAAACAGTGAATACACTATGTTGAAATGAATGTGTCTCTCCGAAACTATAACTAACGCAATTGAATTGCTAACTAACGCAAATCAATTGAAAATTATAATTAACGCAATTGAATTCATTGAGTTAATTTATTTAGATCCACTGATTAGACTAAAATCTAAGAGTAATAAATGTTTGGAAAGGTCTAAATTAGAGAAAAGAAAGCCATAAAATTATAATTCCCACAGAAACTGAAATTTTTTCATTTTCTATTTTGTGGGTTTCCCATTCTAGATCGATTTTCAAAAAGCAGAGAACTGATTCGGTGTTTTAAGGTACTTTAATAATGATTAATACCCGAGAACAAGATAAAACATATTTAAATTGAAAAAGTGCAAACCAATTTGGGATATACAAGTATTTCAGGAAAAATCCAGTATTATTATAATAAGAACTCGCATTAACTTGCTCCAAAGTTTTCCAGCTCATATTGCACTATATATATTGAATGCAATACAATAGATGCATACATGGCCCACATTGAGTTGCGATTGATGGGAAATAGATGAAGTACATGCATCTCTAAAGGGTTTCGTGTCAGCTGCAGTTGGAGGCACTCAAACTGAAACGATGAGTGTATATTGTATTTGCTTAGGGACAAGAATAATTCCAATATAACGCACTGACTCCTCCAGGCGAGCATCCAATGCAGAGGCAAACAAAGTTCGTTCATTCAATAGTCGAATCATTTCTTGCTGACCATCTAAAACATGAAATTCCATGAAGAGAAGGTGAATTGCATCTATATGGAAGAATATGCTCCATGCTAATGTCAAGATAGAACCCCTTAGATTCAGTCCCAGGACCTTCGGCTCATGCTTGAATATGTTGTAGCATAGGTAAGAGATGAACAATGATGATACGTAGTAACAGCAATTCGAAAGCAGCGTTTCTATTCCGACTGCCACACTCAAATGGCCCACAATCGACTGCAGCTGGCTCTGTCGCTTGGCTATATCCTCCAATTGATCAGCCAGGGCACAGCATCTGGTCATGTAGGTCCCTCTTCGGGAGGGATTATAGCTCAGATACTTGCTTTCCTCTATCACTTTTTTTAGATCAGCGTTGAGCAGGTGATAGTTTTCTCGAACGCACAAAATCACCAGGAAATACTCCGCTGCGACCAGATTAATGATGGTAGATATCCAAAAGTGCAGGAAAATTCCAGGAAATAACTTATCAAAGTCGATGTAAGCCAAAGAGATTAAAAGTGGTAAAATATCTATTAAAAGACCATTGAGGAACTTGAAAAGAATCCTCCGTCGGGATATGCTTATAGTCTGAGGCCTGGTCAGGCAAATTTGAATAGCTTTTCTTGCCACGATCATTAGTTGGGACTGAAGGCGCCATTGGTTGAGCAAAATAACGAGTCCTGAAAAGTTAAAAACTAATAAGTTGTTTCTAAAAAGAATCGTGAACATATTTTTGTCAACCCGTAGTGGTCCTCAGTATAACGACAATAAATACGACACTTCCGTAGAGTTTGTTCATTTTACAGAAAACTACAAAGAATGTTTCCTTTCGGATAAGCGAAAAGCCGAGAACTATCACAATAGTGACGTTGGCTGCCATTGCATAGAGGGTACTCCGAGTTCGAGTGAATACACGTCCGGTCCGCCAGTCGAATTCAAAGCTCCTGACTCCAATCACGTAGCCATAATAGTAGGCTAATTGAATCAGCAAACCGACCCAGTCGAACATTGTTCCGAACTGACTGGGCTTTTAATGTTTTTCCTCTCGGAAGTGTACTTAGTTTAGCTGGCATTAATTTAGATCCAGACAGATCTCTTGATTAAAATTGAGTGTCAAGGGTAACAAATGAGGGCGCTGACTTTGAAAAAGTGTTGTCAAGATAAGTGGTAATTTTTAAAGCCCGAAAATCAATAGGTTATTAAATTATATCATTTTCTGGATGTTATCCAAATTTGTTCATCATGAGGTTATATGTTCGTTAAAGAGCTGTAAGTTTATTAAGATTTTACGTCTTTCTTTTGTATTTTATATATATCCAGACTTTCTCCCACAGTCTTATCTTTTGTGTATGTCATTTTGTGGTGCATCATTGAGCAGATGCTCAATAAAATTTGACGCATCCGATTGCGGACTCATCTTTAAGGGCCACCACTCGCTTTAATAGTTATCCCGATCTACTGTCAGTAGGTTGCCCCTCGTCCATGGGCACGGATGTATCCGCTCCTTGGACGCGGGATTGTGTGTGTTTGCAGCAGGTTGATTTATGCGTCGGGTCTGGACAGGAGGCTAAAATAACACAGTCAAGTGCATGGCAAACACTTGGCCCTAGACGCCGTCTCTGTGGCTGTGGCCACTTTTCCCACTTTTCCTTCTGCCGGTCCCCGATTTTCCCAGGCCTCTCCTGTGCACTCTGACCCTTCCTTCCGCCACTTGGCCACTACTTGCTGGCTTTTTGTAATTTTTCACATAGGCAGCCGGGCAAATGCATAAAAAGCCAGACAGCTGAGCATAAAATATTGTTGTTATATGAAAAGCAGCGCCGCCACAAAAGGCAACGAGGAGAAGGAAGACTAGGATGCAGCGAAATAAGAAGAAAGGACTGTCCGAAGACAGGCCGAAGAATTTAATTCCCTTACATGGATAGAATTTTGCAGGAGAGCTTGATATAAACATAAATATAATGTGTTTTATATTGTTTATGAGAAATCAGTTAAACTGACAGATAAATATTCCCATATATCTTTTTTTAGAAACCTTGCTGACATGCACTCAATTAAATCAATTTCCAAGCTGTAGTTATAAGCTTTTGTATGCTATTTTGTAAATATTTTTATGCACTTATTGGAGGGTATTCAAATATACTATAAAGATTCTAGCAGCATCAGCTGCATTGCTGCAGACTGCGTCTGTTGCTGTTGCGCTTTGAATGAATGAAAAATGAAGTAAGCCCGAACTCGAAGCGAACTCACTGAACCCAAGTGAACTGAGCTTCGCAAATGTCGCTTGCCAGCCAGTTAGGCTGTGTTTTGCCACGTCATGTGATGGGGAAGGTAACCATAGGACATTGAAAATAATATTCCACGTTTAAATTGAAGTTTCAAATACTATTTTTTTATCAAGATATTTTTTATATAAAAAACATTTATAATAGATATTATAAGATTTAAAGAAAATCCGCATTTTCTCGAAATATAAAGCGCTTAATTATTTTTTACAGTCTTTAGTATTACCTACGCAACGTTTAAATTTCTTTCCAGCGACTTCGGTTGCCATAGAAACTTACCAACTGGCTGTAAATGTTTGATAAGGAGCATCCATTGATAGAACCGGACAAAAGTTGTTGAAAAACTGTTGCTGAAAAGCAGTGATAGGGATAAAAAGGGGTTATAGTTCTGCACGGTGTGCTCGCCCACGTATTCAAAGTTTGTTGTCGCTGTCAATAATTTCAATGAACTCTATTCAGATTTACTTGCTTGCAAGCGACATACCAAATGTGAAAAGAATATCAATATATTTTATAAGACATTTCACGAGGAATTCATATATTGTTTGGTTAATAAAGAACTATGAACACATATTAAAACCCTTGAAGGGTATTTTAATTTTAGTCGGAAGCTTGTAACTATGTAAAGGATTCATTTCCGACCCTATAAATCATATATATTCTTGATCAGCATCAACAGGCGAGTCGATCTGGCTATGTCTGGCAAAAATTTATTTTTTTCAAAATTTTTCGTTAAAATTTAAAAAAATTGACAAAATTTTATTTTTGTAAATTTTGTTAGCTTAGTAACCAGATTTATTAACCTAATAATAACTAACACAGAACAGTTTTCCGAAAGGAAAATAATGCTTTTTTGGCTTAGTTATGATGAAATACTTTTTACCCTAGTGCGTATACGTAATTTTTATTACTGCTATAAATACTATAATTCAAATTAAAAAAATATATTTTAGAATTGGTATATTTAATGTCTCGAAAGACATTCAGCAGCCAAATACCGAATGATTGCATTTTAAGCTGTAATTCCGATCTAAATTCATAGCAAATGTATGCAATATATTTTCATGTACGGCAAAGTCACAAAAATTACGCATACGCACTGTTATATTCGAATTTAAAGAGAAAACAAACAACAAATTCGGTCCGAAGTTTATTTTATTCCAGGAAAGCAGTTCCGTGTATTTTTCAAGCAAAATAAATTTTTACCGAAGATAATTTTATCAAAAATATCCAAAGGTTATGAACACAGTCGATTAGATATCAAAGCCCGAAAATTCTATTCTAACTTCAGTCAGAAGCTTCTAACTCTGTGAAGGATCCATTTCCGACCCTATAAATCATATATATTCTTTATCAGCATCAACAGCCGAGTAAATCTAGCTATGTCCGATAAAACTTAAATTTTTTCAAAATTTTCAAAATTTTATATGGTTAAAATTTTCAAAAATTGGCAAAAATGTTAATTTTTTAATATTTTAAGTTGAGTATGCAGATTTATAAACATAATAAAAACTAGCATGGGAAAGCTTTCCGAATTAAAATTAAGCTACTTTTGACTTAGTTATGAGTTTTTTAAAATTTGATTTCTCGAAAAAAAATTGGTATATAAAAATATAGGAAATATTCTAAAAACTGCAAATGTACATAAACTTCGGCGTGCAGAAGATAATTTCCTTTCTTGTTTTTAAATGTATATAAAGTGATCTATAGATTCCCCTCGAAGTTTTCTACCATCTCAGGTTATTCAAGGGAATTATTTTCAATTATTGTGGGATAATGAAAAATCAGCTAAACCACGAAAACTAATATTAGCTTGAAGCCGAGCAGCTGCTAGTGGGATGGCAGTATGTCACATCCAAGCGCTAAATTGACACGCGCCACTATTTAAGGGGAAGGTCTGGACGGGATGGCGGTGAAATCGGGGGAAATGAGCTCATTGTTATGGCTGTGACTACGACCGGGGCTATATAGCCGACTGCTGACGCTCCAAATGAGCGGCATAACTCAATGAAACCCCATTGTTGGTGCTGATCCAGGCAGCCGTGCACATATTAAATAAGCAATATAAACAGCCCCACAGCCGACGGGCACACGGGCGCTGAAAAGGTAAAGCGGGTCAGGTTGGGTGGAAAATCGGGCGGAGAAGCGAGCCGGGCGGCTGTGGGTTTACCGCAACATAAATTATGGCAAACGCTTGGCTGCCTCATCACTCAGGCATCGCGTAGTTTGTTGCGTATTTTATTAGCCGCGTATGCGCGTCGACAGCGACTGGCATAATTTCACAGCAAATAGCTGGAAAAATTTGCATACGCAAATATGTGGGGATTGGACTGGGCGTGGGAATGGGCGCCAGGGTTTCAGGATTCCCGGGGGTTTGAGGAGCTGTGAAGTAATCGTCAAGGCAATGTGCACTGCGCCTAATTGAAACTGCGGCTGTGTGGCTGCTTAAATTGAGACAATTAGAAGCAGCGCCGACAGAAGGAGCGAGTCGAACCGGAAACGGAAATGGAGGGGGACTAATCATGCCCGTAACACAATGAACTTGTCAGATTGCCTTAATAAATTAATTAAAGGACTAACCTTAGACTCCTTGTTATGAATTAGGAACCAAAATAATTCTTAAAGATAAAATTAAGAAAAATTCGGACAATTCTGTTTTCTTGTCCATATTTTTGTATTATGCTTGAACACAAGAAAGATCTCACAAATATTTCAAGTGCCATACTGGCAAAGTGCGAAAAACCAGAACGAAATTTGAGCTTAACAAAGAGTTGCAAGCAAGGTCTTCGTTGTTCTTTCGTTCTTATCTTGATTGCCAAGCAGATGCAGAGTTTTCAATTTACATTTCATTTACTGCCTAGCTGTGGTATGTGTATGAGTGTGTGTTTTGCAAAGGAAATTAAATAATTGAAAAATAGTGCAAAAATAAATTAAACGTCAAGTCGAGTCGGAGAAAGAGAGAGAGGGGAGAAAAACTAAGATTTAGGGCGTTGTAAATCTTGGGATAACTGTCAAAAAGCCTAGGAATATGGCTAGTGAAACAGTCGGAAAAAACTGAGATTAAAAGAGATGAGCAGTCCTGAGCTATAAGCCATATTTCTGTTATTCATGTAGTTGTATTACAAAGTTATTTTCATCTTAGTTTAATCTGGTATGTTCCATGAAGCTAATTAAAATATTCATATAGACAGGAAGGATAAACTGCAATTCGTAAGCAGAGTTAGCACAAATATTCAACTTAACTAAACAAAAGACGGTCTCAGACGCACGTACTTGCCAAGGAATTCTTTCAGAATATGCAATATATGCTTAAATCTGACATACACAGAAAATATTTGTGTGCATAAGAAAAAATCTAGTTAATATTTATATAATATTATTTATAGCAAATTTTTCTATACTTTGCATTATATTTGAAAAAAAATTACTAAATTATTTTAGGCAGATAATTGTATTGTTTAGGGGAATTTCTTAAGCAAATTATTAATTCCATATTTTCTAAATATTTAATAACTGACATATTTGTTAAACTTCAAGTTGTATCTGTTCACAATTCAAATATTTCTCAACCTGTATTAGTGCGTTGCCAGTCTTCGGTTTTTGTGGCCTTCTCCTGTTCGAAGGACATTAGCATAAAAGCGTTACTAATACACAGCTGCCGAGAGGCCAACAAGAAACACTTAATGAAGCAATTTTTAGGAGGCTGCAGCAGCAGCAACAACTGCTACAGATGCTGCATAAAAAGCAACAACTTCCTGCTAAAGCCAGAAAGCTCTCAACGTGTGTTGCTCAACCCCAACCCGAACCCGAACCCCAACCCGACCTCAGAGCCCACCTGGAAAACCCCCCTCTGCGTGGGAGCAGCAGACTGTACTGTTTGCTTGTGCAAAAGTGTGTACAGGTGACTTAATCAACATGCAACTCATTTTGTTTTCCATGCAGGTGCATGGACTATGCAGCCACGTGTGTGTTTGCTTAGGAAGGGGGCGGCATCATGCGGCACTCGGTGGGCGGAAGGCAGTGGTGGGAGGAACAGGTGCGCAATGGCAGGTATTTAGCTAAAGCTCTGCCTAGTTGCATGTGGAAACTGCACGGCACTGTGGCAGCAACTCGGGTCGCATGTATAAGACACTAAATTGTGTTGATATCAACAATGAGCCCGAAACATTGCTCCTGCACGAGTAAAGGTCCTGAGTGGGTCGGGTCAGGACAAGGACTCGCACTCGCACTCGAAGGCCTCACAGGATCCGGGCCGGTAGCCAAGACAAGGATACACCAGCCAAAGTGCACGGCAAGAAACATAGATATTCATTTTGTATTATAAGGAAATTATTATTAACGGGAGGACTTTCTTTTAGACTTTTCTATAATATTAGTACAACATTTATGTTGACAACCATTACTATAAAAACGAATTATAATTAGTAAGATAACATAGGAATTATTCATATTTATGTTAGGATAATAAGCCTAATTCCTAATTTTTCATTATATAAAAAATCGTAATTTCTATCTAACCTAACAGGCTGTTACTTTCGTGTTTGGACATCGTTAAATTTAACTTCAACAAAAACTACTTAAATAATAAATAAATAGTTTGTCACTAGCAATTTTCAGTGCTTCCGTTCATACATATGAGGACGTGCTCGGAGCCCGGCTCAGTTGGGCAAATGCATACAAATGGCATCTCCATCTGCCTTCGGTCCGCGCATAAGTTTTCCTACTAACCTGTCACTAACACCCCATCCCCTAGCACTTTCCCACACCCTCAAGCGCACTCCATCCCCCATGCAGAATTTCCCAGCAAGTTGCGGAAATTATGCACATGGAAAGTCCGCTCTGAGGTACGAGGTGCGCCTTTACAGCCCTGGCAATAGATACTTTTTGGCTGTGGACAACATATTGATGATGCCGAACCAGCCAACTTAGTAGTTGACACCGAATTCCCACACCACCCCAAAAACACACATCTTCCAATATAGGGGATGACTCTGGGCCATTGTTTGGGAAGGGAAGTGGGGGAAATGGTTTGGGGAACCAAGTGCAGAAGTCACTTAAAGGTGGCCCTCGTGGGATTTCAGCAAATTGTCGATTGCATTTCGGCAGTAAGTTGGCTTCAATTAATTGAAGCTGGCCAAGAATTTTCCGTGTGAGTGTATGTGCAGGTAGGTGGTGATTACAGCCAATGAAAAATTATTACTTTTGTTGGGAAACTGTTGAATTGTAACTAGTGCACTTAAAATACTGGGAAGGAGTACAAAAACCAGAAGAGATTCGGGTTAATCAGTGTGTATAGTGTACAAATTATTAATTATTACGCATTACATTCAGATGACATTTGTAAACTGTAAGCAAAGCTAGATTTTGTTTGGAAATGCCTTCCAGTTTGTTCTCTAAACACATAATAAATCCTCTTTGGCCAAGCAATTTTTAGGACCTCAAGCTTTTGACTTTGTTTTGCGCCACAGATGGCAGGAACTCCATCAAATAAGCTGGCATATTAGAGCAGTTGAAGCGCAGTTGGAAGGGCGGTGGGAAAATAAAAATAAAGAGCAGAAAATCGAGTCAACGAGCTCCGCTTGGGGTCAAGTGTGACACGGCACATTCTGATTCTGGCTCGTTGCCGGCTGTCTCACCTGTCAGGTGCAACACTTTGGCTATTAGAACGCAAAATTTAACAATGTCGCCCGGCAGAGCTCAGCTCGAAGCCACTTGCCCATCACCTGGGGGATCCCCCGGCATGGCTCCACTGTGCGTGTGTGTGTGTGTGTGTGTGTATGTGCTTCGGTGTAAGTGTAACGCCACAGGTCATAAATTCAATTTGGCTAACAAACACGTTGCACCAACACAGGCACACACGCCTGCAAAGACAGTTGCAAGTTGGCTGCTGCAACATGTGCAAAGTTGTTTGCCAGAGCAATTTCTCATCCCAGCAAATGGCTGCTGGAGATGTTAGTCTTACTTTTCCACATCTCGATACCCTGCAGGAGAAGGGCATTGAGTTAAGGAGAGGTTTGTGGGTTAAGGAGAGGTCACAATGAATGACCAGCTCTTGAGCTATAGAGTTAAAATCTTAGCGGTAATAATTTAAATATAGATTCCTTGATAGTTACGTAAGTAAAATAAGTAAATTATCAATTATTAATTAATTTATAATAAATGCTACATAATATCAATCTTTTTCCCTTGATGTTACCTTTTTATTTATATAAATATTGCTTTAGTTCAAACATCACCATAAGTTTTAAAACCATAATTTAAAGAGGTAATCCGTGGTCGGTTTACCTTTCTGATGTTTCCCTCATGTTTTTTGCTGCATTTTTCGGCTCTACTGTGTTTCATTTCGGTGAAATCAGAACCGTAAACTAATTAAGATGATTAAAATCTTTTGTTTTGCTCAGCATGCCCTGACTTGCACTAAAACAATACAATGCCAAGAAAAAAAAAGGAAGGGAAAAACAGAAAATTGTACATTGGAAAAATGCTGCCCACAAAATGGCAACGTAAATTTGATTTACAAAAATGTTCCATTTAATTTTGCTTGTCAAAAGGAATCTGTTAAAATCTATACCAAAAAACTTGGATGGAGAGCGGCGTTGAGAAAAACTTAAATAATATGAAACTGGCAAACGGAAGCTGGAGCAGCAACAAATATCCGATTAAATTATGCTCAAAGTCAAAAGCGCAGACACAACTGGCCAACAAACGTTGGCCGGCAACCACTTTTGGGCCAAGTCGGGCGGGGCCGGTTGCATCAAATAAGAAAACTTTTACGGCACACTCTATCTCCAGTTGCTCGCCCTCACTCTCTGCGAAAATAAATCAAATAATTCAATTTTAAGCTAAACTTATTTTCGTATTAAAAATGAAAATCAAATAGAAGATAAAAAAGGATCAAGCTGTGCTGGAAAATGCTCTTATGTGGACAGCCCCTCCTGCGTCCCATGCGACAGTGGGCGTGGCCGGCGGCCATGCCAACGCATAAAACTGCAACCGCATGTGGGGCTGTGTCTGGTATTATATACATACGAACGTGGTTCCTATCTGGCAGTGTGTAGGTTTTAATACCCTGTAATCGCGCAGTCAGAGCGGGGAGTTTTACCTATGGATACCCAACCGAAGGTGAATTTAACTAAGGAACTAAAAGACCTTTACAAAGGTGTCTTAAGGGAACTTGGAGAAAATTTTACTTTTGACTTTATATAAATCTTAAGATTATTTATTTAATCATCATTGAAAATGTGTTAAATGCTTAAATAGTGGATATTTTAATGTGCTGTCTACTTTCGTTTTTAAAGCGCTTATTGAATGTGTGTGGGGGGGCCCTTTTCGAGTGTTTGTAAGTCATATCCTTTTGCAATTTTCGTCGTTGTTGGCCACTAACCTCACTCATATACCAATGTCCATGGGTGTGCCAGGGCGAGAGTGCGAGCTGCATGTGTGCCTTGCATGTGGCCGGCACAATAAAATTGTTTGTCGTCCGAAAGGACCTCTCTGTCGCTATCTCCCTTCCTCAGCTGGCCCGTAGATTTATGCGGGCCAAAAAGCAGTTGACTTCTCTCACTCGATTTTTATTTTTGGCCGCCTGCAAATTGCATGAAAGTTAAGCAGTTCAGTTCGGTGTCCAAGAGCTAATGCCGCGCCCCACTGCACAAAAGCCACAATAATCGGAAGGATAAAGGATCGCCTGGCGACTGGGAAACTCCGACAGAAAAGACAAAATCAATTAACAGACCGCCGCAGGCGGTCCTTAAAGTTTTTCCCATCTAGACCACACCATTAGTAACTACTTGCAAATTTCGTTTTGCATAAAATTTGAATAATTCTTGCAGGTAAGTTGAATATTGCAATAAATACCTAAAATAACTTCTTTAAAAATATATACTAGATAGAAAGACTTTTATAATATATACAAATATACAAAATTGTGGTATTATCAAAAATTAAATAACGCATAACTAAGCCAAAAAAGCATTAATTTTAATTCGGAAAGCTTTCCCATGCTAGTATTTATTATATAAATAAATCTGCATGCTCAGTTTAAAATTTAAAAAAATTTCAAATTTTTGCCAATTTTTGATAATTTTAACCCCTTATAAAATTTCGAAAATTTTGAAAAAATTAAATTTTTGTCGGACATAGCTAGATTGATTCGCCTGTTGATGCTAATCAAGAAAATATATGATTTATAGGATCGGAAATGGCTCCTTCACGAGTTACAAGCTTCTGACTAAAGTTAGAATACCCCGCAAGCGTATAGTAAAACTATAACAAAATATATTTTCTGGCATTGATATTATTAGGTTAATAAATCTGCATACTTAGTTTACAAATTAAAAAAATATAAATTTTTTTTAATTTTTCGAAAATTTTAACGATGTAACCCCTGAAAAAATTTTGAGCAAAAAAGGTAAAATTTTTTTTTCCGCCTCAGATGGCTAGATCGACTCGCCTGCTGATGCTGATCAAGAATTTATATGAAATATATGGTCGGAAATGACTCCTTCACAGTGTTACAAGCTTCCGACTAAAATTTTAAAACTCAATATTTGACAAAATATTGATTTTTTTTTTTAAATTTGTAAACTCAGTATTCAAATATTTTAACCCAATAAAACTTAACACAGAACTGTTTTCCAAATAGAAATTAGTTTTTTTTTTGGCTTAGTTATGATCAAATACAATTGACACCAGTGCGTATACGTAATTTTTTTTTTGGGACTGCTGAGGAAATCTATTTCTTATTCAGAAGCTAGTAATAATATGATCTGGGAACTCGGCGATGAGCGATCTTTGTTAGTCCTTTTGCCATATTTTTTATTTTCTCTATTTCTTTTTTATTTTCCTCTTAACTTTCGTTTCGGTGGCATTGTCCTTTGTCTGGGGGTTATAAATAATAAATAAATGTTTGAATGCACCTACAATCAACAGACAAAAAGAAACGCACATACACAGGATAGGGCACAAAGCTATGGCGAGGCTAAAGAAAAAAATCGAAATAAAATTTTTCATAATCGAAAACGTGACTGTAATTTTTGAGCTGCCTAGACAAGCAGCCATTGGAATGGCGTTCTTCAATCCTTATTCCTTTCCAATTCTATCTATAATAAAATAATAAACGAAAAACAATTTTCATTTGATTTGTAAATAAAAATATAAAATACTAATACAAGGAAATCAAATTAAATTTAAAATTAATTTCCTAAGAAAAAATAACAAAATTCTTTGAAGAGCGTTAGGCTTTCGTTTTCTCTAAAAAAACAATCTATCCATTTTCCGGAACGTCATTTTCCTTTTGAGGCGTTTTTTCTCTTGGTTTCGATTTCTGGTTGGACGGCTTTTGTTCGAATGAAAATGCGATTTGCGCTTTTTATGATTGGCATGTGTTAATAAATTTTCAGGGCTCATGGCGATGAGTGGCACGTCACGTTGTCCATGCCTCCACCCCAAAAATTTTCTTTTCACCCCAAAGGATGTGTGTGTGGGAGAATTGACACGTGTTTTGGGCGTCTTTCTTGTATGAGTCCTCCCTCCAAAAGTCCTGTAAATTAGCCACACACTAATTTTGTGCTTCGGTGAGCAAAAGTATTCTTCAAGAAGTGATTTGAAGAAAAAGACGAGACCTTGACGCGATGACAGGATAGGTTTCTTTTTCTTAGCTTTTTATCAATAATATAAATAATTCAACTGAAATGTCAATAGCTCAATTTTCGATAGGATAAAAAAAAATGTAACCTACAAAAATTTCAAAAACGAATTCCGGCTTTATTGCTATCGCCAAAAACTTCATGCCAAATTAACTTAAAACGTTTTTTGCATACGCAAATAAACACGATGAATGGGGTCGGCGAATGACAAACATTTCCCTGATCTATTTATGCTATGAAAATATCTAAAAAATACAAGCCGAATAATACCAAATGGAGCGGCAATTCAAACACGGACACACGAAGCCTATATAAATAAATTTTCATTTCGTTTCGCATTCATCAAACATTTTGACAATTTTATCTCCATGGGCGTTCAAGTGTCCTTTATTTTTCTGCACATATATATATTTTACTTTTTTCGCTGGCCCTTCTAAGCGACGGCCGTTGGGCAGCCAAAAAGTAAATTTATGTTATGTTTTTCGGACCCAGAGCCATTCTCACACCCATTCCTGTTTCCCTGCGCATTTTCACTGCTATTGCCATGCAGGAAATGCGTGTTTAGCAAATGTTTTTAAATTGTATAACGAGAATTTATGACGGACGCTTCCATGGATGCGGACCATCGCCAGGCAGGAACAGCAAAAATTGCATGTTTCAAATTCGTTTAGCATTCCGTTTTATTTTCTCCCTGTTGCTTTTCCTGCTTTTGGGTGTTGAAAATAAGGCCCAAATATATATATATATATTTATCTACATACATATATAGGTAGGTGACTGGAATTTGGGCAACCACTTGCGTTTACAGGTAAGGCTTACAAGATACTTAGTAGTTGCGTTAAAACTATCTCAAATATGTGTAAAAAATCATAAAGAAATCGTTTAATTTATTTATATTTTTATATTTTTCCCTATAATGTTTTGCATAAGCTGCTTGAGTTTAATTATTTTTCTTTATTCAGAATTATAACTATTTTACTTTCAATAAATTATGGTAACATTATTCATATTAACCAAGGACTTTGCACCGAAATGGCCTACTCCTTTAAAAGTATTCTATATCATCAAAATGATATCCCCGTCTTGGCAGCACTTTCCCCCATTTCTCCCGATTGTCATTTATTTGCGGCTCGTGGCACTTGGACGAGTTTGGTTTGTGCAGCATTTCAATGAGCAAATGCAAATAAATTATAAGCAAAAATGGAGACAGAATTCAAATAAAAATATTGATGCTGCTCTGCTGGCGGTTGGCTGTTGGCTGCTGGCTGTTGGATTCTGGGGAAACGTGACGAAATGTGTTTTGTGTTTGTTGTTTCTATTTGTCGAGCACTTAAAAGAAATAACCGCCACGTTCTATAAATTAGATGGCGTTTCTCGCTTTCAGGTTTTTGGGTTCTAGATCCGTGGCTAACGAGGCGTATGCGTCATGTCCTGACAAGTGAAAAATGTCCCTCCTTCGCCTGACATGTGTGAGTGTGTGCCTGAGTGCGAGGGGCGTGTATGGAAGTGGAGGTGTGGCAAGATGTCCTCCCCAAGTGCGAGTGAGTGGTTGCGGTTGGCTGGAGCTGCTTCTTAATCCTGGCAGCGCCAACCGCTTAATTATTCATTGAAGCCAATGCATTGGAATGCCGAAAGCCGCAGGCTTATAAATAGCATGCGAACTGCGGAACCTCACAATTCTGCGGCCACCTCACTCAACATTAATCAGTTTACGGTCGCAGTCAAATTGATTCAAATAAATACCAAGTCGTGTCCGCTCCCGGGGGAATTACTATTTTATATTTTATGGCATTTCCTTTTTAGGAATGCCTATAAATACTGTTTGTATATTCGGTTGAATGTGAATATATATCGAGAGTCATTGGGTTGCTTTTATTCAGATCTCTCAGGTCTAAATCTATCTCTATGCTAAATTAATTAATTATTAAATGGTAAAAACTAATGAAGTACAAACTATATATTTATTATTAGGAATATTTTTGTATCCTGTGATTAAAAGTCGACTTAGATAATGCTGTCATTATAGTAATTTTTCCACTCTTTTCCACTAAGTATCCGTAACGCTTCTGATAGTTTTGCCAGCCAGCTGGGCAATGATTTCACACCCATCAAACACACAGGAGTGCAGGCATGCTTGCATGGAATTGTGGGTGCCTTCTGTGCGTGGTTACCCGGCCTGCACTCCTTTTGCCTAGTTTTATTTTTCCGTCTGCTCCCTTTTTTTTTTTTGAGCATTTAGCAGCATGGGGCGTGCTTTTGGCTGCGTTTTGTGTACCAAATGACCGAGTTCTTTGTTATAGTTACTACTCCTGATTCTGCTCCTTTGCTGGCGGTTGTAAATGCATTGTATGAATGTGTTTTTGCCATTCGCAATTTCATGCGGCTGCATTTATGAGTTTGCATGTCGTGTTTGCCATCCCAAAAGGACCACCCCGAGAGGACCGCCGCCACCCTTATCATCATGGTGTGCAACTGCCAACACTTTCAATTGTTTTCAACACTAAAAATTCTCGACAATAAGCCCCAAGTGAAGTCGCCTTCTGTGGGCGTGTTTGGTGGACTTACTTCTGCCTAAATTGTGTTTTTCCTGCGGCAAATAGTTCGTGGAAAGTGAAATTTATTCCTGTGCATTTCCATTCGCCAGGTTCTTAATTACTCGGGGCATAAAGTGTAGCATGAAAAATGTAAAAATGCGCGTGACTCGAGTTAAATTAAACCAAATAGTTTAAATTGCGAGAAAAGTGCTTAGGGTAAAATATAATTGGGGAAAATTCGAGGACGTACCGAAGCAAAAATATGTTTGCACGGTATTTTAATTTAAAATACTAAATGTATTTAGAAATTCTTTTTTATTTTATCTGATTCATAATTTGTAGAAACCTTACTTCATTATTAGAGTGCTTTAAAATCGAAATCTTTTCACAGAAATACAAGTTTATATTTATAATCATTTCTTCAGTAGGAGCCGTCAAGGACAATGTCCTCATTTGCATTCAGCATAAAAGACAATTAGAGATTGAAAGATCCAAGAAGAGATTCATTCCGTAATCAAATGAAACATTTGCGAAATTATTTTCCAGTCTACCTCGCACTCGCACCATAAACATAAAGAAAATCCATTTGTATGCAAAATAGATTCCGCCTCCGACTAAAACCGAGACTGAAACTGACTCCGGGACTCAACTATTTGGCACTGACTCGCATTTACATGCTAAATAGCCTCCTCAAAGGACTCTCAATCCCCGTCCTCACATGCCACTGCCCGATTTTGGATCGGACTACGACTGCGACTCGTCTCCGTGTAATTGAAACGTTAAATAATAAAGCCGCCTGTGGAGTGCAGGAGATTCAATCAGTCCAAGACGAAGACAATTAGGGCCAGGATTTGCCTCTCAAAGGGACAAACTTAACGCATTCCGTGGCAACAGAGAGCGATGTGGTCGGAGGGATCTTTTCACCTACAAAGAATTTCAAATAATCAAATTCATGCAATTTGCGGAGACGCAGGAGCAAACAAAAAGGGAAACAGGACAGAATAAAGCAAATAAGTGTATTCAAGATAGGCAGGGCGACTATAAACACTCTCTTATTAAATATGATAATGTATATTTAATATTTGTAAGCTGATAAACCGATACAAATAATTTGGAAACTCAATTAATATTGATGAATTAGATTTAAAAGTTTTCCAACCTTTTTAAGTAATTTAAAATAACTACAGACAACTCACAGGATTTGTCTGTTCAATTCCTAAATTTCTAGGAGACTAATCAGACAGTTAAGATCCTCTTCGATTTCGATAAACTTTTTTCGAGAAAAATGCAGGGTATAAGAACAACTTGAAACAAAGCAAGTTTCAGAAAAAGTTGACGCAATCAGTAACAGTATTTCTATCTCTCCTTATCGCCCAATGTCTGTATGCCACCAGCTCCTATCACTTTTTTTCTGGTGCTGCCTTTCGAGGAAAAGGAAGCAAAATTAGTTGGCTGCAACCTGCAAAAGAAAAGTTTTACGCTTAAGTAAAAGTGCAAATGCTTGCCATTCTTTTTCCGCCCATCTACCCCACTGTCGGCTGTCGTCTCTTTCTATTAGGATTGGGCCATCTCTTTCGCCATTCATGGTCTGTTTCTGTATGTCTCGCTCTCTTTTAGCTTTGCCTTTGGTGTTTCCGACGCCTTTCTTCGCGCAAATTGCGCACAAATTAGTTCAAGTTGAGGCGCATTTCAGCGTTATGACTGTCAATGAGCCGATGCCAGTGGGTACACTGCGACAAAAAAATGGTACCGAAAAATTGGAAAAAACTAGAAACTAAAACTTGAGAGAAGAAAGGTTCCTTGCAATGCAAAATATATAAAATAAAGGAAAGTATGTCCTGCTTGATTACAACAAATAAATAATAATCCAAGGTGGAGTTTAGCAGTTCATAAGTAAAAAAAAATTATTATTTTGAGCAGTGTAGAAAAGTAGACGGCATCATGGCTGTGCGATAGAAAGAGGGTTAGAAACAGAGGAACTCCTGGCTGCTGGCTCAACTTCAAATTGCCAGCGGGACTTGTGCAGCAAAAATACAAAAAAAAAAAGAAGGAAAACTGGAAGACCCTTGAGCTAGGGTTACGATGGAATTGGGAAGATGTGACGGGGAACAGGATTCGGGCCAGGGAATACGGATCCGGGGTATATGGCTCCTCAACCGATTTGCTTGCTGGCATTGTGCCCCAGTCAGCAGTTTTTGTTTGGGCTAATGATGCGAAGGATGATGTCGATGTTATTGGTATTTTCTATTGATGCCTCACTGGGCCAGGATCTGTGGTCCTGTTCCTGTTCCTGTTTCAGTCCACGTTCCCTTTCCCTTTCCCGTTCCCGTTCCTGCTCCTTGGTCCTGGTTGCTCCACTTGTTTCTATTGTTTTCGTTGTTTGCCAATGTTGTGTGCGTATCAAAGGAAATGCTGTTGATGCAGGCTCTGCGAGGACTTAACTAGGCATTTGACGAACAACATCTCGGGGTTTATTAGATGGAGTCGGGTAGAACCTTTGGGGCAGGGAAAGTTCTCCTAATTTGCAGTCCTGCTTGAGACCAGTTAATGTCAGAAGTTTGCCTGGCCACGTGCCACTCTTGGAGTTATTGTCAAGGCTATTTACATTGCAGCAAAAATTAATCGCAATAAAGTTTAAGGGTTCATAGAGATATGACCCTGATTTAAGACAATTTTTTTAAGTACTACTATATAAGTAAATATAATTTATATATCTCATTTAATATAGTTAGTTTTTCTTGGATTAAATCAAAACCAAATGATTGTGTCTTTAGTTGTTTACTATAACATGAATTAATCCTAATTGAGGAACCGGATATATTTATTGAAATCATTTTCCTGGCCTAATCTTTGCCACAATGTAGCAGACCTCTGTTAAATCTCTGCAGATGTATAATTTTCCCAGTATTCTTGATAACATCACCTGGCCATAGCAGCTAGCTGGAAATTCCAGCTTTTATGTTGGCTAACAACCATGGAGAATGTGGAAACCGGAATTGAAACAAACAAAATACGAAGCGGAAACGAGCTCTCTCGGGAAAAACGAGCTGCTACTTTCGCAACACTCTCTCTCTTTTCGTCTCTCTCTCTCTTGTGCTTTCTCCCGGCGAAAGAGAGCACTCTCTCTCTTCTCTCTTTGCCATGAGATTTCGCAACCTCAGACAATGCGAACCAGTTTGTGCGTTTCGCTCGAAACTTTTCGTATTTTCATCGCTTTTCATCCTGATATCCGGCCATCGTGTCCCGTTCGTGGGCTCCTTCGTGTGTTCGGGTGTGCGTGGCCGCCAAGCCTGCGAGTGCCTGGGTGTGTGTGTGTGTGAGCGAGTGTGTGTGGGTTTTGGGCGCCAAGTAAAAACCAGGTAATAAGGAGAGCAAAGCTTTTAGTCTTGGTCGGTTATTGGTGCTGAGTGGTTGGCGAAGGCGACACAAGTCCGTGCGAAATTCTCGATTCTCGCTTCTCGATTCTCGATTCTCGCCACTCGATTCTCGAATTGCTCCACTGCCGAGTGCGAGTCCTGGAAATCGCGATAAAACCGAGGACATTCGTGCGTACGCGTGTGCCCGTTCCCGTGTCCGTGCCTCGTGTGTCCCAGTGCCTGTGCCTGTGCGTGTGTGTGCTCTCAGTGGGGGAGTGGAGCAGTGAAAAGGCGAATTATGAATAAAATGTAACGCAAAACAAGGCGGCAGTGAGATAGATCGAGAGAGAGAGAGAGCGAGAAAAACAAACAAAAACTGCAATTGACTAAAAAACAGGAAAAGCAAGAAAAACTAATCCACCTCCCTGCCGGGGTGCTGGTGTTCCCAAATTCATTTTCGCCAGCCAGCGACTGACTTGCCCCGCTTTTCTAGTTCGTTTTGACAAATTAAAATGCATAAATTATGAATGAAAGTACCGTTACGTGCGTGACAACCAATCATTTGTTATTATTATGCACGTGGGCCAGCCAGCAAACAAAAAACAGTGTGAGCTCTAGCAGGCAAAAAAGTTAACTTGGCTAAAACCCCGAGACCTGAAAAGCCCACAAATATCCCCCAAAAAAACCGGCACACAAAAAGCCTTCTTTAAAGTTCTTTGAAAAAGGAGCAGCGGCGGCAGCAGCAGGAAAATAGAAAAGGAAAACGGAATCGTCAGCGGCACAAATAGCAGCAATAAGTGAGTATTATGCGACATACAATTTTCCTCATATTTCTCTAGGGATTTTCCAGCATTCATAACGACAATCATAGCACACACACACACACACACCTACAGAAATTATAACTTAAAGTTTTATTAACTTGGCGCGGACCTTGGGGCCAGTTCAATTTGTGCACACGCCTCAGGTGTCAACATAAATTATTATAATTATGAAATTCTATAGCCGGATACGGGCATAGCGCAATATACTATAAACAATGGACAGCTAAGGACATGATAATAGAGTCTAACAAGAAGTTATTGTCATCCTGTAGGTCGATTGGTCCCAAAATTGCCTTGAAAGTTTGGGGTATCTCGAGGTGTAGAATTCGAAGTTTTGAATTTAACTAAGAAGCATTTACAATGATAATATATAATATATATATATAATATATATTAATTATAAATTTATATTCCTTTATGACCCTGCAGTATTATTAAACTGAATAAAGTATAGCTTTAAAGGCTACTAACTAAATGTAGAATCTAACTAAATAAGAAATCCAAAAGTTCAATATTTAATAATAAACTTTAATAATAATTTCAACCATATATTCCTTTGTTACTACAATTTTCCCCTATATTCTATTGACCCCTGTTGTGTGAACACCGCGATTTTCCGCTTTATATATATATATATGAAATTCCCGCACAATGCCAATTAATTTGAGTCGCTGAGCTGGGACTTTCTCTGGCCGGGCTTTGAGTTATGGCCTTTCATTAGTCTCATTTAGTTCAAGGCGAGCCAGGGAAAAACTTTGGGAAAAGCGAGAGGGAGCCTACCAGTAGATCGTTAAATCCCTAAACTCTCGGAAAGGTCAGCTCCATGGCTGGCTGGCCTTTATGGCCTTATCAATTGACACTTAAAACTCAAACACCGAGATAAATAAAGGGACTCCCTCTCGAATTATTTGGAAAGGAAAACATATTTAGAGTTTCCAAGGGCAACATTTTGTAATTTATGTTATTGGCTTTCGGTTTAATGGTTGCGGTTGTGGGAATAATTGTAAATTTTACTTTTTAGCATTATATCCGATATGGGGCATAATTTTGTTTTATTTACAAGATCGCTGGGAAATTCATATTTGATTATGATTATAATTGAAAATCAATTGAATCGATTATTAAATGAGCACATTTTTTTGTTTTTTAAATCTTTGGTTGACACAAACTCAATTTTTTTACTGTTGCTCTGACTTTGTAGTGGTTTTAAATTCCTTTGTTAAATTATTTAGCATTTTTTACGTTATAAAAGACAGCAAGCATTAAATTATATATTCCAGTGCTTTATTAATTTACACCGCTTAGTTTTTCATGAATTTCATGAATTTTTTCTAGTCAAAAAATGTGAGAATATTTCCTCTTTACCATGTTTATCATAGCAGCGATGCCACCAGTTTTATATCTTAAATTTTAAAGCCGTATTTTGCTCTCAAGGGCTGTTCAAGGCCCAAAGTACACACACACACACATAGAAGCAGAATACCGACAATGGCCAACACACACACGCAGAGGGCAATGCGAGTCATTCAGTCAGTGAGGCATTTCTCGTATGGCCATTCAGTCAATTCTTCATTCGGCATTCAGAGAGTCCCACATACAAGGCGCTTAAGCCCCGATGTGCAGACCGTCCCCTTTACGGCCACCGCCGCCCCAGAAAAGTGGGTGTGCTTGTGCCATTGAACATGGCCTTATAGGCAAATCTCTTTAAAGCACAGAACTCGAAACATTTTTGGGGGAAGGTCCAATTTAAGGAGCAAAAAATCTTGAGCCAAGTGCGAGAGAGAGAGATTTGGAAGTAGCCAAAAGTGGATGTGAGTGACCTGCGGTGTCTAAGTCCGCTTAGACCTTGTTCTCCGAATATTTGCATATTTAACTAGCGAGTGCCAGAGCCATGCTTGCCACATAATTAATTATGCAAAAGACTCGGTCCTGGAGCCAACATCAAGTATACGCAGCGTGTGTGCTCAGGGTCCGAGACAGAACTATTTTGCATAAGCCACTCTCACCGTTCGACATGTGACTCGGTGCGATGTGTGCGTGTCTCTGGAAATAGATGACAACAAGGTACTAAAATTATTCATGGCCTCTAATTACAAAACATGATTTTGGAAAACTTGCGCCCAAAAGGCAGCCTTCACAGATTTTCTGGCTACCCCCCGAGTGCTTTGCCGCTTTCCGGGAGTTTTTGGTTTTAATTGATTTTATGCAAATTTAATTTCGCCTGCCCGAGAACAATTACACAATCGCAGACTGTACAGTGTTATTGTTAATTTATGCCTTTGCCCAATGATTTTTGAGCCGAACCTTGGGCTTCATCCGCAGGGCTTTCTGCTCGGAGAGCATTTAATTCGCATTAAATGTTATTGGCCATAAATTGCATGATTAATTCATTATTATTATCATTATCATTATTATTGTTTCTGTGATTTTGTGAGCCAGATTTGACAACGAGGAGACAGTCTTGGCTGGCTTGAAGCCATTTGCACCCAATATGGGATAGCCAGGGGAGTTTAAAGTGCATACTTGAAATACTCAATGTAATATTCATTACAGTTCAGAGAGCAGAAATGACAAGGCAAGTGAATAAAATGTTGAATATTATTTATTAAATTATTAACTAACTAAATTAACCTAGTAAATCCTATTCATTTGAATATTTAATATATGCCACCTTTATTTTTAAACTTCAAATAAAATAAAACAGTTAAATAGAAAGGAAGAGACTTTCCTTAAATTAAATCCAAATCTTATGTCACTGCTAACTAAGAGATCCTGATTACAAATTCCTGACCCACCATAAATATTTAATGAGTCCCCAAAAAGGTAATTAGGTAATCAGACACAAATAAGTGTGTATTAAAATAGCTTTGGGCCATAAATAAGGGTATACTGGCAGATACCTAAAAATACATACTGGACACAACATTTGCCACCTAAAAATAGATGAAAGTGAAATGACAAATGACTAACTCACTCCTTGACAAATATTTTTTCAATGGCGCAAATCATAAATTTTGGTAAGAAATTAAATAGTCGTAAGCTATATGAGCAAACAAAACTTTAACCAAGATAAATATTCAATCTTCTGGTATTTTCTTTCATTTATAGGAAAACTTCTGCTGATGTTTCAATTAAATACAGTGCGTGAAGAGACGGGCAGAAAGGAAACCGGAAACTAAACTAAAATAGAAATAAAAGAAGGCGCACACGAGGAGGCAAATACAAATAGACAGCCAGGATATAACATGTAAATGCGACAGTGCCTATACGTTTTGCTATGTGGGCGAACGCTTAATAGGAAAAGCAAATAGCAACGAGCTCATGGAAAATAAATATAAATAAGCCAACAACACAGGCAGCAACGAGAACACCAGAAAGGAAAAGCGACAAGAAAAGCAATTGGTTGACGCTTTCCCTCGTTGGCGGTCAAGGGAAATTTATTGCATTGCGCAAATGAGACACGAGGAAAACGCAAACGAAGCAAAAGCAAACACATAGAAGCGCGCGGACATGGACATGAAAAATAACCAAAAATTCCTCAACAAATTGAAAAATTAAAGTTTCATCCAGAAAAGTTGCAGCGAACGAGAATAGTGAAAAACATGGCTCCTGCAATATACAGAAAATATACCATTGGCTATGGCATCCTCGCCTGGCTGATTTTCCAACTTTGCTACGGTAAGGGAAGAGTCAAAAGTTTTAATCAAACCCAAAAATATATACAACTTTCTGTGTTCCTAAATATAATTCATACGGCATGTGTTCCCTCTCACAGATAACTTGAATAACTCATTTAAAATTCATTCAATAATCGATGGCGCAAATCCTTCCGAGACTCTGTCAAGTTGATAAAGCCGGGCGCAAAGTCAAGGCTCAAGTCACCTCCTTCCACCCTTCTGGCAGGAAGCCCTTTCTGCCCCCAAGACTCTTTGCCAAGGCATTAATAAACAACAAGTTTGCCACTGCCTTCGCTGCCTGTTATTTATTTTTAATTAAGTTCAACAAACTGCTGAGGAAAAACTAAACAAAATTAACTGGCAAACAAGCGAAAGTCGCGGCTAACCACGAGCAGGGAGAATTAGGAGAAGACTTTTGGTTCCTGGAGATGAAGGAGATGTTTAATGAGGTTGGCACTGGAATTGAAAATATATTTCCTATAAGTTATTTGCATTTATATATAAATTAGATTTTGTTTCTCTTTTTTCTTTTATTAATTTGCTAATTGTTCTCTTACGCTTAGTTGAGCAAATTACATAAACACACAATTCAATTTATTTTTACTAATTATAAATGCAAGCCTTGACCATAGCAAAATTTATAATCCTCCCAGTGAACTTTTGATGGATCAGTAAACTATTAATTGTTTTCCTTTTTTTTTTTTTGTTAGCAACAAAAAAATACTCTTTATCCGTTCGAATGATAGTCGATTTTCACAGCTAATGAAATTTATGCTCGACCGAGCCATAAATTCAATTCATTAGCGAAACCATCATTAATATATTTTATTAATATTAATTTTGTTTGTGTGCGGGGAAAACCTTCAACTTAATTAGCTTGATTGCCGAAAGGCAACACTTGAACAGGAAAAAAGAAAACATGGGAAACTAGAAAGCACCAGCGAAAGTTTCCTGATGCCGCATTTAATTAAATAAATAAACATGCTCAAGTTTTTTGCCATTTCCGCTTCCGTTTCCTTTTGCGGCAGAGTTGTCAAAGCAAAAAAGTTTCTGTGGCAGATCTCTCTGTTCACTATTTAACTTGGCTTCCCTTCCTGTGACAGAGAGCGAAATAATAATGACTGACAAATACAATTTCTGTCTAGACAAACGGGGGAACAAAAATGATTATTATTTGCTGGCACTTAGCCGGCCCCGGGTTTGAGGTTTTGCTCTCACTTTCTATGGGACTAGGACTGGGGTTGAGGTTGAGGTTCAGAGCGCTGCCTGAATTATAGATAGAAATCTTATTTTCCTATTATGAGGTCACGTACGCGTACGCATGCCGCACAGCGTGGATCTGGGGGAATTCTGGCTGCCCCAAACAGAAAAAAAGCGAGCAACAAATAATGAAATTAAGTTAACGTGGCGCACACTTCTGGCCAAATTGTAACTAACAAAGAGCGACCACCGATGTCCGAGGGAAGTACACATTTATTGGCAGCACATGAAACTAATGTTGAGCGACACGCACTCCTTCCTCCTTCAATCCTCCGAGTATCCCCCTTATTCAGTTAATGAAAGTTCCTGCCAGACGCCGAGCACTCGAAGCCCCGTCGGAGTGGAGTTTATTAAAGATTTGCTAGGTTTGCTTAGGCATCATAAATACCTATAAGTATTATTAAGTGCCTTTTCTGGCGATTAGGCTGGGTTAAAGTGTTCTTGAGGAGCTATTGAAGGGTAGAAGTTGGAAGGTGCCAACAGATTGTGGGCTCTGTCGATGGCTTAAAGGCCAATGGTTTGAATGGTAAATAGTTGAATGGATGGCTTGTAGCCATGAATCTTATTAAGCTGAACTTCTGGTGAATAATTCAACAGTGAGTCTACTTATAGAATAGACGAGACCCTCAAAAATCATGAATTAAATGAATATATTTATTTAAAATTTGCATGTTAATATAATTCATCAATATGGCTATATACTTTGGACTAAACGCTGGCCAACCGTCTTGTGATTAATCACAAATTGGTTTAAATTTAGGTTTTGCATTTAATTGAATTAATTGGCTTTGCATAAGGAGGTATAATTGGGAAGCCATGAAGCTAGGAATCATAAGGAAGGAATCATAATTATATTATTACAGCTGCACGTGTGTGTATTAGCGAGAGAGAGGGGATTTAATTGATATTCTAATTAAAGAAAATAAAGTGCATTATGCCAGTCGCTTTGAAAGACAAATTTGCTCGGCATGACTGATGGCCAGATTAATTTCGCCCATTTGTCATTTTGGCTTGATGCTTCGCACAATTTGTGGTAATTATAGGAAATAATAGAAACCTTGTTATTATTGCAATGGCAGAATATTTTGGGGGATTAAATCCAAAGTCTCTGCTCATTTTGATCCTTTCGCTGTATAAAAAAAAATAGGAAGAGTAAATATTGTTGCAAAACTCCCTCGCGTCAAGTCGATATAAAAACTTTTGACTTTCCGAACCCTGCGATTAACCATGTAACAAGAAACCAGCTCAATGGGATCCGATCGATTGTGGCCAAGCTTTCTTTTTTTGCCACTCTCATCTCGTCTTATACTTTATGCCATATTTTTTGTTTTCCTCCCATTTTCCTTTTTTTTTTTTTTGTATTTTTGGTTCTTTTTTTTTGCGAAATATGCAAATGAAAGTGCGCCTGCAATGCAGCAAAAACTGAACTGAGCTGAGCTGACAACTGGGAGCTGTTGGCTTTGGTGGTGGAGGGTGAGTAGGGATATAGGGGAGCAGCAAGGATAACAGGGAGTGGAACGAGGAGTGGCAGACGTGCTCCTGTTTTGTGGCTGCAATGACAACGACCAGGACAACGATGATGCACTCGTTTCCAAAGGCACGGAGAGACAGGACAAACGCATCAAAGATTTTGCATACTCTTGAAAAAAATAATTGAAAGCCATCTGGGAGTATTAATCCTGCATGATGATGTACATCAATTTAAGAACTTGATTGACTATTCAATAATTTGTTATCTTGAGTTTCCTTATATATTAATTGTGCTAAAATTATCAGGAGAATTTTGGAAAAGGTTAGACAAATATTCAATATTTAAAGATCTGTATGAACGAACTGTGGCAAATGGGAAAGGATACTCTCCTAGGGTATAGAAGCTCAGACTGCAACTGAAATAAAGATGGGGACAGGACTCTAAACTGGACCATGGAGGAGGCTGGGGAGGAGACCAACTTCCGCCTCTGATTGCAGATTAAGCACGTTCTGGGCAACTGCCATGGATGTCGATGTGACACGGACTGGAAGGGGTTCGGCTGCATGGGATGGGGCTGCGATTGATGCGTATTGATGCTGCTGGCGTCTGCGAAACATGCAAAAAACATCTTTATTTGCTCAAGGCTTCGCATCCGGTCGAGACCGACCTCTCCTTGGTGCCTGGGATGCCATGAAAGCCCATGGGTAAGCCCTCCAACTGAGCCGCATCATAATTTCCTTGTCTCGTCTGCGATGTCTGGAAAAATTTGCATTGTAAGTGAAGCCTTGGTCGGGCCATAAATTCTCGGCTGCCAACTCGCCCCACTTTTTCGCAAACAATAACAATAACCAGCTCGGAACAGCCCCCTTTTGTGGAGCGTTTTTCCAATGAGTTTTCAATGGACTCTAATAAAATTAATTGCATTTTGCATTTGCCTGTCGAGGTCTATATAGAGAAATACGGAGGCGGAGAATCCGGGCTGAGTCGAGTTGAGCTTATGTGACAGTCAGATTTGGATTCCAAATTGCAATTGCTCTGCCGAGAGTTCTGAAGGATACCAGGGGGTCAGGGAGGTTCTGGGATTGGGGAACTCTGTTTGCATTGTGTAACTAATCCGGCGGACTAAGCTGTTACCAATGGGTTTTTTGGCCCAAATGGTTTCAACAATATATAGGATTTCCAATGGGTTTCCTTTAAAACAAATTTAATTCTATTTTGCACAAAGAATATTATTTTAAAATTCCTTTAGAAGACTGCAATCAATATTTCAAATGTATTTCCCAGAAAATATGATGAAATAAATCAATAAATAAAATGTATTCCATAATACCAGTAAGGGAATAAAATAAACTGAATACTACCAAGGCTCGACAGATCGATCGATTTGCTAGACGTTTCCCAGAAAAAAGCTATCCGCGAACCCTTGAAGTTCATTAGTTGCTTATGAAGACCACCCCTTGTGGTATATTACTTAGCCGACTTTGGGCATTGCTCACCCCATTAAAAAGCCATAATGATATGCAAAGCTAAACTTTGCTCGGTAAACTTCTGCATTTGACACCCAAGCAGGCCGCCCTTTATTCGAATTAGATTTCGAGCACAACTAAACCCCAAAAAGAAACTCATTTCGGGGAATGGCAATGCAAATGAAGGAGGGGCCAACTTTTGTCTGCGGTTGACATTTGTTGCCCTCGGGCGGCAAATGAAATCATTTAAAAATCAACAATAATTAAGTAGCAAACTTTTGTCAGTGGCGGCGGCGGTGAAGATGGAGGGCTCTGCAGTTCGTTCTGCCAAGGTAAAATGGTGGAACCCTAGCCACTCTGAGTGATCCCCTTTCGGCCATAACTACGACGTTTACACGACATCAAATGGAAAACTTTCCGGCTCCGCCAGCAGCACAATTTCCTTTCTGGCATTCTGGCAATGGCTCTTCTTAATTAAGCCCAGGTTAGATGACAAAACTTTCCAATTTCTGGCTTATTAATTACCTCAGGGGCCGGGGCCACAACTACAGGTAGCTCCAATTGCGCACTTGGCATTTGTCGAAAATAACTCCAGCTCAGCTGTCAGTCTTTCCATTAGGTATTCCATAATGTGGTACAAATTAAAATGAAATTCTACCAGAAAGTCAATGACCTCTGTTGTGATATGTGGAATCCTATAAGCAATATTAAATATTGCAGGAATATAAGCTTGAATTTGCATAGCTTAAAAATGTAATTCAAATTTCTAAAAATATTTCGTTATGAATAAAGTATTAATCATAATTATTGAGTAGGTTTTAATGAAATTTCTTTAAGATTCTGTAAGCTGCCTATTATAACCAATGAAATGTAAGGATTTAATTTAAAATTTCTCTGTTTAATATCAAAACCCTTAAACATAGCTCTGGCTGAATATTATTCATATTATTCAAAATGTTCGGGTAAAAACGCCAACAATTTCTGAAATTGAAAATCTTTGATGTTACTTCATGACTTCAACTTCTTAGGCATTCTCCATTCCCCGAGGTTGTTGTCTCAGCGGTTCCTTAAAAATTCTCTTACTTCGTGAAGGAAAAGGCGCACCGAGGAGTTTTCCGCTGGCAGAGAGCCTTTGTTCGGTGAAAACCTTTTGGCAACGCACTTTGTTTGTCTTCCGCCATCGAGGCAGGCTCACCTCTACACAAACTATTCGAGAGTGCAAAATGCTAAATTATACTTAAGCCGCAAAAACACACACACACACACACGCATTCATATAAAAAAACGAGTATATTTCCACAAAGTGTCCGCCAAAGCGGAGCCACGCACCGGCCGGAAAAAAACGAATAAAAAGGAACTCAAACGACGCCGCCGCCGCAAAGCGGAAATGCACTCAAAGGAGCAGAGTCCATGGTGGGCGTGGTGCCGCGCCCACTTCCTCCAGCCCGGGACTAAGCCGCCCCCGCGGCCCCACATTGCCATCAACATCGTCATCGGCTTCAATGGCGGCGGCTCTTCTTTTGCCAGCCTTTGTGCATTGTGCTCTCCATTTGTTTGTTGGCTGTTTGTTTGTCGCTTCGTTGGCCGACTGGTTGAACGACCACAAAAAGCAGGAAACCAAGGTTCATGGCAGGGTTCGAGGCATTGAATACCCTGTAGAGCAGGCCAACCTTTTCGAGGTGTCCCTGCATAGTCAAGTTTATGTTTTTTTTGGGGAAATACTCTCTAGAAAAAGTAAGATCTCTTGCTTTTTCAGATAGAGTATTATATTTTTAACTATTTTTCATTATATTTTTACATAGAAACCATAAATATATTTTATGAACTACTACTTTTGTTTAGGATTTAATTTAGAAAGACTTATTGTTCGATTAATTATAAAATCGAACTGTTTATTAGTGTATAGCATTAGAAACCAATTTTTTATAAAATGCCTTAGCCCAGCATGCTCTCCTCAAATCTAAAATCAGACAAACATCAAAAATCCTTTAAGTCCGCTTCTTTTTTCTGGTAATGAAATGTTGCACTTATTTTTAGGCACACCATCTTTATCCTCTGTATCTACACAGCCCACATGAGTCTGTTGTATTTTTAAACTCTGCTTTATTGTTATTTTTTTTAACTTGTCCAAAAATAAACTTTGAAAGCTGTTGACGGCCTTAATGAGGAAATGAGGGATTTACTTGGCGTTCACCACGGCTTGATGCTATTTCTGATTTGACAGCAGGGATAAAAGGGATTTCATTGATTGTAAGAAAGTGTTGACACTTCAATGTAATTGTATTAGCTTTATAGAAAATTACATTAGCGGTTACAAATGCCAGGACATAATAACTTAATAAAGGGCTTCGTCTATTTAACCCATACTTATCCGTCTTCTGACGCAAGACATTCTAATCGAGAGAAGTAAGTAAAACCTACTTACTTGGTTGTGTACAATTAATGGTGGGTTTCGCTGACAAGCATTTATGTTTGTGGGGGAGTTATTCATACGGAAGTCTGAAATGAATAGAAAGGCAAAAATAATTATTGATAGTAAATACAAACAAACACGGTATTAATAAATTCATTTCAGATAACAAGTGTGGCTTAGAAATGTAAACTACCTTACATTCAGTTTTGCCTTAAGGAACTAAATAGTTTTTACTTAACTAAAGATATTCTAACTATTAAATTTAATCCCTAGAATAAAGCAAAACTGACAGTGCAAGAGATTCTCTGGCTCGCCCTGCAGGATTGCCCCACTTTCCTAACTGCTCATATTTCGGCTCTGCAATATTAATTTCATATCTCGATTTGTACGAGCCAAATTACGCTCCTCTTCCACCCAATGGATAGTGTGAGAAGGGCCTACACAGTTTCCAGTCTTTGTCTTGGGCTGTTAAATAAGTTGGCAACTTTTCATTTCACTGCAGCATTGTCTCGAGTGCTGAGTTATATCGCCGGGGCCCAAGAGCTTTTCCACTGCCAGCACCCACGGCAGCATCTTTTCCCAGGGAAACAGAGACTGAAAGAATGGGTCCTTCCAACCAGGACACGTTCCTCAAGTTAGCCGCGTTCACTTTCCCCCCACTTGGCCATTGTGTTCACTAAACAAAAGCGCATTGTTCTAGTCTGGCTTCCTTCGATTTCCTTGACTTTTATGCACTTGCTGCAAGTTATTTATGTCCTGCCAGTGGCATTGAAATCGCGAAGCGTCGAAGCCAGCCCACAACTGCAGTTGGTTCTTATTAAAGTGACACACTCTGGCAAATTTTCTAACAAGCAACTATTTGGTTTTTCCAGAGTTCGCGGAATGCCTGACAATGACCGAGATCAAAATTCCCAAGCACATTATGCGCCACGAGGATGCCGTCCTCGGCTGCAAGTTCGATCTGGATGGGGAGTCGCTGTACTCGGTAAAATGGTACAAGGATGGATTCGAGTTCTATCGCTATGTGCCCAGGGATATGCCGCCCGGACAGGTCTTTCCACTACCCGGAGTCGACGTTGAGGTAAGAAAAGAACTCTGAAGTATAACAAATTAAATTAAATAGTTGTTAAAATGCTGTGATACCTAATCCCCAATTTTAACACACATATTAAATTGTCCGGTTAAATATATGTCAGAACTTAAAAAATACATTTTAAATACTAGCACTCATTGACAATGTTGGAAAATTTACGAGAGAACCAATTTTGATTGTCGTAAAATTCAAAATCTTGGCAATTACATTTTGGCTGAAATTATGAGCAATCGAAAATCCAAATTGCTGCAATCGCTGGAGGAATCTATGCAGCCCCTCGATGACGATGACGTCGTCCGCCTGATTGCCCACCAGATCCGCCATCCCTTAAGCGATCCCGTCCTGCTGAGTCGGGTCAAGAATGCGGACCTGAGTATCCTGCATCTGGAGGATGCCATTAAGTTCAGGGAATCAATGGAGAACTTTAATATATCACCCACCGCAGAGACCATCGATGAAGTGATGCCCGTGAAGGATCAGCAGCTTGGTGAAATGCTGGATGTACTCAACGACATTGAACCAGAACAGGATGATGACGATGACGATGACGATGACGATGACGACGACGATGACGGTGAAGAGGACGACGATGGCGACTATGCCGCGGAAGATGATGAGGAAGATGAGAATGACGACGATGAGGAAACAATTTGAATCTTTTGGATCCTATTAAACCATTATTTTAAACGCAGAGTTAAAATATATAATTAATATATTACAACAAGTAGGGAAACTAAATACAGAAAGCCGAAGCTTATATGAACTTGTAGTTTGCCATCGAATTATAGAATCGTTAAGAAAATTAAGCATAACTAAGCTTAAAATATTCAAAATCTTTGAATCAATATTTATCGATATTTTTGTATGACCAACCAAAGCTTTACAAACTCATAACTAAGCCAAAAAAGCATTAATTTTAAATCGGAAAGCGTTCCTATGCTTATTTTTATTAGGTTAATAAATCTTCATACTCAATTTAAAATTTAAATAAAAAAATTTTTTTTTTAATTTTTCACAATTTTAACGATGTAACCCCTTATAACATTTTCCAACAAATTTGGTAAAATTATATTTTTTTCTGAGACGGCTAGATAGATTCGCCTGTTGATGCTGATCAAGAATATATATGATTTATAGGGTCGGAAATGACTCCTTCAATGTTTTGCAAGCTTCTGAGTAAAATTAAAATATTCTTACAAAGGTATAAATAGCTAGCAATACTTTCTATAACAAAGTTAAGTAAGGTAAAACATTTTTATTTGTAAGTCTATCTCGTAGTTTTCAGCTCACTTGTTGCAATATTTATAGCATAAATGATAAATTATAATTTAATAATAATAATTTAATTAATTATAGCATTTATGGTAGCAATCCCAAAAAATTACGTATACGCACTGGTGTAAAAAATATTTTATCATAAGTAAGCCAAAAAAGCATTAAATTCAATTCGGAAAACTGTTCTGTATTATGTTTTGTTAGGTTATTAAGTCTGCATACTGAGTTTACAGTTTTCAAGAAATTTAATTTTTTTGAAATTTTTTTTGCGTTTTTAACGATGTAACCCCATATGAAATTTTGAAAAATTTTGGAAATTTTTTTTCCCAACCAGGCAGGGCTAGATCGACTCGCCTGTTGATGCTGATCAAGAATATATATAATTTATAGGGTCGGAAATGTATCCTTCATTAAGTTTCAAGCTTCTGACTAAAATTTAAATACGCTGCAAGGGTATAAAAAACAATAATAATATCCACAAAATAGTCATTTAAAGAACCTTAGGGAAATGATCTTATTTAGAAGTTTTAAAAAATTACCATATCTGAATAGACTTAAAACGAATATGTTGGAAACAACAAAGCCACGTGCTCATCACCTTCCCTGCGTTTTGAATAAAATAAATAAAACCCTTTGCAAGAATATAGGAAAATAAACTTTATAAATATGGGACCCAACGGGGACTTCCTCTCTTAGCTGCCTTTCACTTTTTTGTAGAAACGTTCCTAACTTATTTCTTCGTCCTTTCTTGTGTTTTTTTTTACAGCTGCAAAACTCGACGGACGTCGTTGTTGTCCTGCGCTCAGTTAGCCTTCAGTCAACTGGCCGATACCGCTGCGAAGTGTCCGGCGAGGCGCCTTCGTTTCAGACAGTTTCCGGTCACGAGGACATGATTGTTGTGGGTAAGTGAAAGTGGGCAATGAAAAAGGCGGCCACACTGAGGTCCTTCGTGGAAAAAGAGAGGCAGAGAGAGAGAGAGAGAGAGAGAGAGAGAGAGAGATATATATATATATATATAGAGAGAAAGAGTGAGCGAGCTGGGCAGAAGAAAAGCGGCAAGATTAATTGCACCGAGCGGACTAAGCGACGAAAAGTAATCTGTCTGTGCGGCTCCATCTCTTTCTATCTCTATCTCTCTCTCTCTCTCTCTCTCTCTCTCTCAGTTTTTCGTTCGCATAAAAAATCCCTCTCTTTCTGGCACAGAACGTATATGGGATAAAATATTTCACATTTATTTAGTTTATGCCCGGCATTGTTTCTCGCTGCGATTTACAAATTCTCGGGCACAAAACCTGTGCCAAAAAAGCCAGCGGGCGGGGATAGAGAAAGACGGCAACACAGGGTGTGACAGAGATAGAGAGCGGCAGCCATCCTTTTCCAGGATGTTTGTGTGTGTGTGTGTTCTTTGTATTGTATTCCTTTGGCAAATTGCCCATGTACGTGATGCAATTCTGTTGCTCACTTACAGCTCGGTCTTCTCGCTCGCTCGCCAGCTGCCCTCCCGCTCCCACCTCGCTGTGCAACTTAATTTGAAATTTTTGCGCAATCCAACAAAAATATGGCCAAACGCAATATGAAAAACGGTTGCGGAGGAAAACTTAGAATAAACGTGTTTAATAACAGCGGACAGGAAAAGAGATAAATTCTCCCTTTAAGATGAGCCAGAAATCTTGAAAGTTTTTCAAGGAATTCAAAATATTTGGGCAAGGGCTTTGATTTGTTAAATAGTTTTTGTGTATAACAAATTAATTTTTAAGAGTCTTTAGCTGCATTTACAGTATCACGAAATGCCAATGTCAGGAGTTAGTAAAATATAAAGACTAGTTCTCATTTAATTTTTGAAACGTGTTGCCTAAGGAACAACAGTACATTAAACTATATTTAAATATTTTGCAACGTTTTCAATGGGCAATAATAATTATGTATGCCCAACAATCTCACTTAACAATCTCACTTAACCAGAAAACACAAGCTAATATAAACAAAATAGGGTCTTCTTAAGTGGAAAATACATGGAATATTGACACAGCTCTGACCCAAATATTCAACTGCGTAAAGCTCGTCACGATGATGATGTTTATCAACGGTCGATGGGACAACTGTTTGAGGCAGGTAAATTTCACCTTCATTTCCGCCAGCCGGATCGTCGAGTGGGTTCAGAAGAGCGGCAATCGAAATTGGTATATCGCATAATTAGGCTAACTAAATATTTCCTCGGCCAAGAGAGAGAGAAAGAAGGGGCAGAGCCAGCCAATCAGTGCTGCCCCAACACACGCTTCCGCTTTTCCAGTTGGAAATTACTCAATTACACTCAGACTTTAATGGCGAAAAATCGGAAGCGGGAAAAGTCAGAGGAGGCGGAAGGTTGGAAAGCCGTTCTTCAACTAAACCTGCCGCCAGGTTCAGGCGTAAGCGGATTAAATCAAGGCATAATGACTGCGACGATTTGCGGATCAATAAACTTAATGAATTTCTGTGCCGGAAAAAGTGGAAAAACCCCGTTAAGAGTCGTCAGGCAATCCAAAAAAATAAAAAACCAATCGGAAAAGCTGGTAAGGAAAGAGATAAATAAAGGGATATGCCAAAGGTATTTAAGTTGCTTGCCAAAAATCTCATTTAAATTACGGAAATATTTAAATAATGCGCTCAGCGAAGGGCTGAGATCTAATGCCAGCTTATGAGCCCTTCCTTTCGAAATAATTGAATGCAATTACAGGGTCGAAGCCAGGCGATGAGCCGTCACTATGGTCCCAAATATGTTTGACCCAGTTCCCTAGATTAGACAGCCTCAACGGTCGACAAAAGCGATAATTGCAGTGTATGCGCGGAAATTGAAAATGGGGCAGTGGGTGGAAATGAACGGAAAATGGAGACGCCCCGATGCAGTTGCATATGATGGGGTCATCCGGTCGGGAAAATTGGTTCAACGTAATCTCTGCGAGAAATGCGTGGTGGAGTTGCACATGTGGAAAAATAAATGCTGAAAGGGTTAACTGCAGTGGAAGAGGACTTATCCGGACCCCAAATTTTATTTATTTAAATAACATAATAAAATAGTTTTTATTATTATTTGGAAATTATAAAATTAAGTTCAAAGGATTTCCTTATATATAGTATATCATATTTAGTTGAATAATATTAATATATTTTGACAAATTCCTATCGATTAGAACAACCTTTCCCAACAGAAAAGGGTTTTGGGCTGGCTTAGATCCAACCCCTGAAGAATCATGGCCAAACTTTGGCAACTCGTTTCTTTTCAATCAATTGCGTCCTTTGACCCTTTTGTGTGTGGTTCTGGCTGTGCTGGCCTAAAGGCTATTAAGGTGAAAAATTGTTAGTTTATTTAGGCATCCGATTTACTCAGATATTTGTTTCAGTTGGTCAATTGAATCCATTGTTCGGCCGGGGATCCAACAAAAGAGGAACCGTGGGTCCGGGCCACGCAAAGCAAACTGGATCCATGTTGATCCCTTGTCCAAAAGCCCTCGGAGGCAAACAAAGCCGGACAATGGCGGCGGAGGAATAAAAATGCCCAGCAATTATTACCAATTGATACTGGAGCCGGGGATGTTAACCGCCAGGCCCTTGGCCCAAACAACAAGGGGAAAAATGTTGAACATTTTGCCAAATATTAAAGGGACCGAAGGGAGCGCCACAAAATATCAACAGCTTAATCAATGTCAGTGGAGAGCGTAAAAATAGTCGCTGAAAATAATAATTTATGCAGTTCAGTTCAGTTAAGCCGAACAATAAGAAGGATTGCGAATAAAGAAGGTGAAAGTATAACAGGAAGGAACAAAGGAGAATAACTTGAAGAAAGGACGAAAAGGGGAATTTCTTGTGACCTTATTTTTGGACACTCCGATAAATAACGTCACCTGAAAATGAGTGTGCATATTTCGTTTCAGCAGGAAATATATATTTCCTAAAAACTGTACCATTTGCAATTGCAATAAGTAATACCTAGAGCCATAATATTTGTTAAATTCTAGTAAAAACTATAGTTTTTGTAAAATATAAGATAAACAATAAATCAAAACCACAGAATCTTTTTCTCCATGTATATATTTTCATATTAATTTCTCTCCTTCGTCTTCAGTTGGATTTTTCAAAGTCCTGGCACAATTATTGCCATTATTAAGAAGCGGATGGAAAAGCATGGACGAAATATTCTTTTGTGCGATAAACGTTGAAGTTTCCTTTCATTTTCGCAAACTTTTCATCACTGAGAAACTATCGATTATGCTTAATTGAAGTTTCGCTTTAGTTTAGTTTCGATTTTCACAGTTGTTGACCCAATTGGCAATCGGCCAGTTCACCCAGCAGACATGGCTATCGTCCCTTTTTCCCTCCCGCCCCCTGCCACTATCAACATCATCTGTCCAGCAGCTGGAATTTTCACATACACACTGACCCACAAAAAGCAAACAACCAAAAAGAGAAACAAATCAAATGCTACAACGTGCAAAAATTGCACACCAAGGAGAAGCTTTGAACATTTCCGTATATTTATTATGTTTTATTTTAGTTTGGCTTTAAATAAATTTACATTGTTCTCTCCACAGCGGATTGGGATCGATTTAATTGTTCAACTGATGGCTCGCAAAAATTGCCAGGCATGACTTAATGGCAGTGGAATAGAATTTGGCTGGAAACTACAACCAAATCAACCATCAATCTTGTTTGGCCAAAACAACTTTATTTCACTGCGGGAGGGCAATAATCAAATGACAAAACCTTTCTTTACTTTGTGGTTTCATTTTGAGAGTACAATAATATACAAAGAATAACAGCGAGATGGTTTAATCCGCATAAATCGGGATTTGACTATTAGGATATGCAAGAATTATAAATTGTTAGGTCCCTATAATTTATGTTCTGACTAAAGCTCTATATTCAACCCAAATTCGTCTCGAGTAATCTATAAATGATCCTTATTATTTTACAAAACAGTTTGAGGGAGTTGATTTTTCGCCTGGATATGGCCATTTAATCTAGCAATCTATGGCTATCGATTTAACCCGCAACTCTGATTTTCTATGGACTTTCAGTGACCCCGAAGCATGGACCACAAATCACGGGCGGACAGCCTCGCTATCAAATTGGCGACATGGTGCGCGTGAATTGCACCTCGGCGGCCTCAAAGCCCGTCTGCCATCTCAGCTGGCTGATTAACGGGATGCACGCGAACCGCTCCTTGCTGCGACCCTACGAGCCCCTCATTGTGGGCCGAGAGGGGCTGGAGGTTGCCCGGCTGGGGCTCGAGTTCCGGGTGCGCGGATGACATTTCAAGCACGGCGACATGAAGCTAAAGGTGAGCTAATGGGGTCTCGCACTCAATTGAACCTAAGCCCTGACTTTAAACACCTGCATCTCTAAATCCTTTAATTAAATATTAAAACAAGATACAGAAATATAACCAAAAATTAAGCAAGTTAAATGTCTGCATTGGTAAAATTCCCATATTCATTGTCCTAAATTATGTCAACATTCAAACACAATTTTTAAATGAATTATTCCAAAATTTAAATATTCATGACAGAAGAGCTATACTTTTCAAGGATAAAGATCCTGTCATCGTATCCTCACCATATAAACTGATTATGGTAGTTGGACGAGCCATGAAAATTGATACATTCGGGGGATTGCCATTCCATACATATTTGCCATCGCGCTGTTGCTCTGATTCAATTTGCGACAACATAACATGGCAGCTCATGTTGATTATTATCCATTCGGACCCAGTTGTCCAGCCACTCACCCTTGGACCAATCCTCTGGACCAAGGGAGCCACCCCCTTCCCCCGTCACTGCGAGTGCAAATGTATGTTGAACAAGCCACAAAATTTCATGCGAACGCGGGCGGCAGGCGAAGTGCCCTTATGGCATGGCCAGCTTGAACAGTGGCGGAAATATATTCAAAAATTCGTATTGCAACCTTAGTTTCCCAGAAAATCTAGGAAGCAAAACAATTACGAAAGCCCGGTTTATCAGTAAATTTGATTTGATATCAATTTCTATATGAAATATATCATATTTTCAATTGACTCTGTCCCACTGTCCACCGACCATTGGGCAACCGTGTGGGTCACTACCCGTCTGCATATGTGACGGTGGCAATGGCGGTGTGTGTGCTCTCCTGTGTATGTGTTTGTGTAAGTCCTGCGGAGATGTATGCGGGTCATTTTCGGGTTACTCGTTACTTGTGCCGTGCGAGAGGAGTTAATGAAAGCATAAAACTTTTACTGCCCCGTCAAGAGAATGGCCAATCCGCTGCAGTCCCCCATTCCCCATTTCCCATTTCCCAGCTCACATTTCCACACAGCCCCCGCACACACATTTATCAATGTACACAGATTTGATGAAAGTTTCCCCTGTAATCCAACTGCAGTGTGTCGCCAAAATCTCCTCCGTGTACTGGCAGAGCAACGAGGAGAGCGTGGAGAGCGACAAGCACCAGAGGATCCCGGTTCTGGAGTCGCGGGAAACGGTCATGTCCAAGTCCCGCCAGTCCCTGGACAAGGTGCAGTCCTCGCTGGAAGGTGAGTGATCATCAATCATCTGGCGGTTAGTTAGCCAACAACAGAATCACACTCGCAGAAATTGCTTTAACAATGTTAATTGTAAATTTTACAAGTAGAGCGACTAGCATATCTTTTAAATAATGAAATCATGTGCCTAAAAACCAAATTCCCTGATTAAAAAGTTCTCTAGATTTACATTTAACACATCCTTGAGTGATTAGAATTTCTTCATTCTCTCAAGTATAGTTATGTGATTTTTTCCGAGTGCACCAAGCAACAGTTGTGCCCCCAAAAGTTTTGGCCATCCATCCAGCCTCCGGGTCCCAACTCACTGCCCTCCATTACTCATCCAATCTCTCTCGTTCCACTCTCTCCCTCTAACCACAAACTAGATAAACAACTGAAGAAGAGCCGACGCCCCGCAGCGGCAACTTCGGCGGCAGCAGCAGCAGCAGCAGCTGCGGCGGCGGCGGCAGCGGCATCCTCCAGTGCATCCACATCGGGGTGGAGCTCATCGGTGCCCTGGTCACGCATATTAGCTTCCAAATCAATTGCACGCATTTCCCTCTACGCGCTGCCAGTCTTAATAGCGTTTCTGTGTAGCTCATCACCCGTCGTGGGGAGCTGCTGTCAGAGGAGCAGCGCCACCAGCAGGAGCAGAGGCAGCACCAGGATCAGGGGCAACAGCAACACCGAGAGTATCAGGCAGACAGGCAACACAAACAGGAGCCGCCTGTCGAGCCAATTAAGTGGCGAGGATGCTGCTCAGCGGAGATAACAATTAACCAAGAGGTTTGGCATCAAAAGGCCCGGCTACTTGGCCTAAAATCTCATCAGGTTCACTGTGTACATATTTGAAAATATACATAGATACATATTTTTGCCACATCACGTATACGCCGCGTAACCGGCCCGCTTAACTACTGTATGTACATATCCATATTTACTGTATTTACTGTATGTCCATACATCTATTAGAGAAGCATTAAAATGCGGTTGTTCCTCTGTGGGCTTTGTGCTTGTCAGTCTTAGGAAAAATGCTCAAAGATGTTGGTTGAGAAGTTACAAACCAAAGAAGATATATTTAAGAAACGTTTTAAAGTAAGTGTATGTGAAATGATTCCAAATAAGCCAGAGAGTGGCGTGAAAAACTGTATAAATTTATAAACTCAAGTAAGTAGCCAAAGCTGTAACCTTTAAGATTTTCGAATAAGCGAGAGCTTAGACCTAAATAAATAATAATTAAGACACAAATTATAATCGTTAAATTTTGAAAACTTGTATCGAGTTAAGAGAAATGTTTTAATTTGGAAAATGATTTTAAGGAAATCTTATCAAGCAAACTAGCCAAGATAAACATAGAATAAGGTTCAGTTTTTACGAGTAAGTCATTTAATTCTTCAGTTAACCTTTTCTACTTTTTTCCAATACCTTATTACCCTTATATTTTGTTTTCTGAATAATTATAAATAAAAACGCAATGATATTTAATTCATTAAATACTTGAATGAAAATAATATAGTTTCTTTTAAATTTCCCATAACAAATTGAAGTCTTATATAATATATAGTCTTCATTTTTAAATGAACTTTTCCAGTATCATTAAAAATGCATTTTTTATTGAAACGTTTTAAATATTTAAGTCCCACGAACTATATGATTTTCTGCACTTAAACGTATGACGCACAGCTTAAGGCATATCTCTGCTAGGAATATCTTTATCTCTCTCTTGTACGATGAACAAATTGTTAAATGTTAACTAGACTAAGTCCCATAACTAGTGAAATGATATCCAACCTTAGAGAATGTTAAGCCTAGAAAAATAAATAATAAACTGTGTAGCAATGTAAAATATATGCAGATAATGAATGTTATTAAGTCTTTAAAAAATAAAGAATGCAGAAAAAGAAGGAATGGCCGCACCTGATTGTTGCTGGCAGTGTCCCAAAAATGACACTGGCAGCATATTTTCAGGGCTTTCTCTCTTATTTAATACCCAGTAAATGGACTGTGAAAAGGGGTATAACTGATCGAAGAAACTCTACAGACGAAGAGGTAAATACTTAAGGTTTGGGTATATGTACCAAACTATACTTGTCATTTTATAGGTTTTATAAAATCATATTTAACAAAATATTTATTCAAGGAAATTGTTGCTTTTTTTCGCTAAATTTTTGCCCACCACTCCTCTTGTCATCGCAGCCTTTGTGAGCGCTCTTGACCTGGAACAGGGAACCGAAAACCGAGGACGATGAGCGGAGAACAGACGTTGCCCGAGATTCGTGCCAGCAATTGTCCTTGCCAGGCATTCTTTTCGCTGTTATACTCTTTTTTTATTGTTGCCGGCAGTGTCATAATATCTCGCCTTGGCGCTGCGATGGCATTCATGTCGTTGCTTCATTTTATTGTTATTATATTTACTTGTCGGATTTGCTGTGTGTACTCTGTTCCATAGATTTTGTTCATATTTTGACGGGGTGGTGGGATGTGCTGTGCAAAGCCCGCCCGACTTGGCGATGCGTGTGCCATGCACTTAAACATTTGATTACGTGTCATATATCAACACATTGTACGATTGAATTTTCGCTACGCATGCGGCGGCTCCTTCAGTCTGGGCCAAAGCAAACCCATGGCTTCCACTTTTCAAGTCGTGATTGGCTGCTATAAAGAGCCTGATTCCTGGCCCTGCCTGAGTACATGCAGTTAAAAGCGCCGGAGAACATTCGTATCGCTAACCATAAATGTGAGCAGCGCTCGTATTGTGTTCTTGCTTATCCAGACTGCCTTCTTTATGGCGGGTTAATGACTTGGGAATACTCCAGGCCAACTCAACGGATGAGGAATGTTTATTTTGATAAGTTCCAAGGATCCCCGGTCTATTTATGAGCACAAATTAGTCGTTGTAGGGAAAGCTATGCCAAAAACTTTGAATATTTATCAACAGTAATGGATATTTAATGCATGACTTTGGTAAGTATAGAAAAAGGTTATATTATATATAATATACAAAGTATATATATATATAATATATTATATAATATTTATAGAAATATCCTTATTCATCTTTAAATTTTCTTTAATATAATTCTTTAATTCTTTAATATAATTCTTTAATATATACCTTCACAACTAAACTGATTACCTTTTCAACCATTGAAGTCAATAACCAAAGGACCTTCATGGGTCACGATTTTGGTTCCCTTTAAAGCTTTTCCAGCAATTAAAAGTCATGAAAAAAGGTTCCGTTGGGGCTACAAAGTAACTGGGATCTAGTGAACTTTTTGCTCCCCTCTTTTTTGTTTTGCTTTTCAGAGCTGAGCCCATTTTGCTCTTTGGCCATGCTTATTTGCTTAATTTCACAGCGCTCGCTAGGCATGCACAAAAGGCTCTGGAAAAAGGACAGGGCTAAGGGAGAGAAAAAGGAGCGCGATATATATATCTATATATATATATGTATACAGTGCACAGTGACATTCAGTTGGAGGCCTTCCAGGGACTGTGTGTGTTGTTGCCTTTTATATTTATCACAGCCACTTGCATTGCATTTTGTTTATATGCTTTTAATGCAATTAGCACGCTTTTCACTTTGATTTACGCCCGGACGGAGACTCAGAATCCGGATCGCAGGGCGAACAGAAGGAGTGAGTACTTGACAAAAGGGACAAAGTGACTGAATGCCAGAGTGAGTGACGCAGACAAACAGATAACCGACAGACACACACATGCGACGAGTGCATTTCCCCTCTCAATTGCACGCTTTTCCCCCGGCTTTTCCCATATTTATGAGTGGGCCGCTTTCATCTTTTGTGCTGCCCATTTTAGCATTTGTTGTGCAGTCGCATTCCCAATGCGCTAACTCCCTTTCAGTCATTATGCATTCTCGTAATTAATCTGGTTCTCCTATTTATTCTGGCACTCTGCTCTTTCATTTAATATTGCTCTTGAACTCTGACAATTTAAAGCAAATATTAAATAAAATATTTGAGGAAAAGAGGTCTTCTTGCATTGTAATTAATTATTTTAATTGCAAGATTTCCTAAAATACTAACAAGAGAATTCCTTATTTGTATCACAATTTTTTCATGTTTTTTCAAGTTTTAAAAACTCATAACTAGGCCAAAAAAGCATTAATTTCAATTCGGAACCCTTTTCTGCGCTAGTTTTCAACAGCTTAATAAATCTGCACACTTAATTTAAAATTTAAAAAAATTAAAATTTTTTGCCATTTTTTTGACAATATTAACGATGTAACTCCTAAAAAAATTTCGAAAATTTTGAAAAAAATCAATTTAAGCCGGACATAGCTAGATCGACTCGGCTGTTAATGCTGATCAAGAATATATATGATTTATAGGGTCGCAAATGACTCCTTCGCTGCGCAGCATGCTTCTGACCGATAATGTTATAATAATATAAATTAGAAAATAAATGTGTTATTCGGTTTTAATACCTGAGAAGCTAGGTTCGTAAAAATAAAAACTTAATTTTTATTCACTGCAAAACAAGCATAACTTTCGGTCCGCAATTCATTGAATTCTTTCAGTTGCATCTAGAGGGCCCAAATAAATAGGCAACAAATAATTTACAGCTTGAGAAATGCGAATTGTCAGAGGGTGTACCTCATCAATTACCTGGCTCCAACCTTTAGGTAATAGAGATGGTGTATAATTGCTCTTGCAATAAGGAGCTTTCATTTTTTTACGAAATGGATACTGGTAAGGGCTTGCCGCACATTATCAGTTAGCTGGCATCATAACTCCCTTTTGGAGCTGTTTTCTGTTTGGCTCGACTGCATCTGCTTGTGCATTTTCATTAGCGTCTCGTCTATGTCAACGTCACTGCCATCAGACATTGGAGTGCAGTGACCCCCTCGCATTTTCCACCACCCCCTCTCCGCTCTCCAAAGGACTCGACGCTTTTGTGCTTCTTCATCTTGTTCAGCTCTAATGCATATTGTTTGTGTCCTCGAGCGTAATTTGCTGCCTCGTTTGTTTGCTCTGGCTGTTGTTGCTGTTTCTGCTTCTGTTTCCGCTCCTGCTGCCGCTGCTGGGCGCCATTTTAATTACGATTTGCTCACTTACATTTCATTCGGCTGCTAATACATGGCCCGCAGCTTCCTCCGATTGACTGATTGAGTGACTCGCTGACTGACTGCCTGCTGATTACACTTCAATCAGCCGGAGCGCGTAAATATCAATCAGGGCCTCCGGTGTGGGGTTAAAAGGGTTAAGACGGCAGCGAGCCGAGAGATGCCGCCGGCAAAACTCATTTAAAACTAATCAACAAGTAGCGTGAAAATTGAACAAGCGAGCTAGGACAAGAGTCAATGAACGAGGTCATTGAAAGATACCTACTGGAGGTTGTTTGGGTTATTAAACATGTATTTAAATTCCATTGGCGCCTTAGAAGTTCAGCACTTCAAAACCCAAAGTTAAATACCAATTTTATTGATTCCTAAACGCAGGAGAGATTCTTTTTGTGATCGAAAATCGAAGCATTATCACCTTAGCTGTAATTTAAAGTCCCATCAAAACCTCTCGACCATCTGTAATTCCTCCCACAGCATTTCTGGTTCAGCTTAAGCGCTTAACAACTTGTCCGTGAGCCCACAAGATCCCTGAACAATCAGTGTGCACCCAGGATCCAGGCAGCACCGACCACCCGGCTCTATTATCCTTTATCGTCTCGAGTCCTGGTCCATCCATAGATAATTCCAATTGAATGCAACAGCAGGCGGAGAGGGCAGGACATGCAACAATTACACGGAGATGCTTGCAGAAAGGCCAACTTCAGTTTGCCACTTGGTAGTCCGGCTTTTTGTTAATTTTTTAATACCCCCAATCCGTTCTCCCATGACCAAAGCGCTCCTTGGATTGGATTGGATTGCCTCGTACATTGTGCAGAGCAATTTCCATTAATTTTGTGTGCAACTCAACTGAAACGTAAATGAACAAAGGATCCAGCCTTCAGGTGAACACGCATCAGGATGCGGGGAGGCTTCTCGGAGAAATGTTTGCCATTGATAAAATTTACTAAGCTCTCACAATCTCTCTCTCTCTCTCTCTGTCCGAGGTCGAAGGAGCAGGATATCGCAAGGGCGGCTAAGACAAAGGACTTAGGGATGGGGCTATCAGCGGCAACGGGTGTTGATTGTGCTAAATAACTGCACAACAATGGCCTAAGTACGTTGATAGAAAAGTAATGAAAAGCCAGGGGCTACCCAGGGGGAAAGTACGGGTACACAGAGAAAAAAAAAGGGAAACGGGGCAAAGTGGGGTGCTGGGGAGGTGGCCCAGTTGATTGGTTGCACAACAAAGGCTAATTCGCTGGCTGGCCCCGGCACTAGCAATAATTGGTAAAAGTCAGGGCTTCAGCAAACCAACAACACCAGCAACAGCTGCGATTGCAAAACAAGCAGCGAAATCAAAATGGAATAATTAAATCCAATACGACCTGGGAATACCCTAAAATAGTTTAGTATTCAAGGCTACAAAAAAAAAAATAAATAAATAAATAAATTATATTTAAATTTAAGCTATAAATAAATACAAAATGGATATTAAACCCTTAGAGAAGTCAACTTATTTGTTGGTTGATTTGTAAATAAATTTCTTCTCTATAACTAAGTTTAAAATGTTATTTTTACTTGAAAAATTGCATTTCTCTTTGGTCTGCGTTAAAATACTTATAATAAAATCTTGTATTTAATAAAATAAATATTTTATATAAAAGAAACTATTTCGATCTTTCAAAACAACTCTCAATAAGAGCATCTGAAGAAGGATAGAAAAAGGAATTGCCACTGAACAACATGGAGAAAATCGAAAAACAAAAGACGAAAATTGTGTAAAGTGGTTTTATGGGGCAACAAAATAGAAAAATAGGATTTACCACACACAGAACTCGGCAATGGCAGATGGAAACACTGAAGCTGGACTGGGACTTGGGATTGGGATTGGACCGCCTTAAGGTTAAAGTAAAGATTGCAGCAGCGGCTCAAATGGATTTACGTGTTGCGAATTTTAATTAAACGATAAAAAAGAGCGAAGAGAAAAAATTACGGACAGCAGACGCAGACACATCTCTCAGGCCAGGGAAATAGATGACCAGGCCAGAAAGGAGCCGGCCAGGCCAGGACAGGACAGTGGAGAGCGCACTGCGTGTGCTTAGTAAAAATTTATGGGCATAGTCTGGCAGATGGAAAAGTTGCGGGGAAGCCAAGTAGCAGCATCATTTGGCCATTGTGAGTGGTCCTATTTCTCACACCCTATCTGCACGTTGGCTACTCTCCTGTGCAAGTTAAAAAAACGTATCTGCCCTGTGGAGTATTATTTATTTCAATGAAAATAAATAACTACATAAAATCGCACAACATGTTATATTTTATACAAATATATGTTAAGAATATAACGAAATATAAACGTATTTAGAAATATCTTTCATTGGGAAAAAATCTATTTCATTCAAACCTTTTAAAATAATTTATATAACAAATGTTTTTACCAAATTTCATATATCTTCTATTATATCTATACATCCCAACGATTCCCTTATTTATTTCTTTTTGCAATTCATTGCGGTATGCTGGTGTAAATTTTAATTTACGAGCTTGTATTTTCAATACGCTCAGCTTGCCCCTGCTCCGTTTTTTTATTCTCATCCTGACGCCCCCTTAAATGTGATTAACATTAAATCATATGGGCGGTGGGGGGTGTGCCGTGGTCATATCTCTGACAAACACCTGACCACTCGCGAACATCGCCAATCTCTTTGGAAAGGCCACCATCTCGGGCAGCTTTTCCTGCCTTTCCCATCCCATTGCCGGACAATTACACTCGGCCCCTGCCATTCATTTTCACGCACGTACGATTTTTTCGCACACAATTTTCACCTCTGCGGAAAACCGAAAATGAAAAACAATAAATGCAGGCGCCGCGAAGTGGGAAAGCCGTAGGGAAAGGCATTTAAGGCTACGCACTTTGTTTGCTAATTTTCCGCCGCCAGTAAGATCGAGCAGCTTATCAACGAGCCAAAAAATGCCATTAGCTCGGCGGCTCCGTTTCCCACAAAATGGAGTGGGTCCTGCCACTTCCTTCTGGTTGGGAACTTTCCAGCAATTTGTTTGATTTGCCGCTTATTGGACTTTCCGTTTTGCATAAGCAATAAACATAAATTATCAATATGAAGGAGGCTGGTCAGGAAATGCTGACATTTATTTATGCCCATAAGTAAGCAAACTAAGAATATATAGGAGATTAAAGAGGGATTTTCCAGGAAAACGAAATATAAATTATTGGAAGAAGAAGTAGAAAAATTGGGCAATAGATGTATCTGAGAAGTTCAATCAACGAAGATAATGTTAACAGTTGTGTATAATAAGATTTGATTAGATTAGCCCTCATTAAATTAATCAATCAATGAATTTTTTATTCATGTACATTCATATTTATCCATCCCAATATATCAAAAAGCCCCCTTAACTTCCACAATTAAATTTAGATTCTTCATTAATGAATCATTAAAAGTGCAAATTGAATTCAATTAAACTCAATTTATCTGTGGGAAATTCCATCAGCAAAGAAACCGCGAATACACGCTGAAAATGGGGAAAAATCCATAAAAGACCATGCTCACACTTTAAATAAATTAAAATGCGAAAATCCGATATGCTTAGAGGCTAAATCAAAAGGCTTAACGTCAGCGGTGAAACGAGATGAAAAAAAAAAATTAATGCAACGAGTGAAAACCGGGCGGAAAAAAGCGAAATAAGGCAAAAGCAAAAGTTGCATCGCTATATGGGAAAATTTCGAAACCGTCTGCGTCTGACCGTATGTGTGTGATATGTGAGCTTTTGTGATATACATGAGCACTTTCTTATCTGCTTAAAATATTTTGTTTAAGCTTAACAAAAACAAAATCAACGAAAACCCAAAAGTTATCCCTGCCATCCCTGGCCTCAGCTTCCCTCAAGTTGTTCAAACGATTTTCAAGCTGCTAAACGAGAGGTATCGCTTTCATATGTGCACAGATACACTCTAAATTAAGATGATATACATTTCAACATAATACATTTCTGTATTTTCTTTTGACGATACAAAATAATATCAGGCTATTCTAATTATAGTCAGAAGCTTGCAACGCAGCGAAGAACCTATGATTCTTGATCTTATTTATGATAAAATACTATTTACACCAGTGCGTATACGTAATATTTTTTTTTGTATAGCTATAATCGGCCAATTAATGTTTTTATATTGACCTTTTGAGCTTTACTCTGATTTTTCTCTGTGCCCACTCATGAAAAGTGAGGTGCACATGCACGACGATGTATCTTTCACTTTTCCTGCATGTGGCAATGAACCGTGAAACCGTAAAATGTTATGTTCTGAAAATCTGAAAATTTTTAGCGCGCTCCAAAGCACTTTGCCCCGCTTACCTGAATACCTCTTTACCTATTGCTACCTGTACGGCTGCTGTTGTCGGGGTTTTCAACCTGCCAATAATGTTGTGTGCGTTGCGCTTCGCCTGGCATCTGCACCTGAATTTTCCCGTCCTTGGAATCGAAGCTGCATGGCATCTCCATTCTGCGGTGTCTGCCCCATTGGGCTTGCATTCTCCCTCCCTAAGTTGCCCCATCGTTGCACACAGCCATGGATGAGTGCCGTGTCCTGGGCAAACTTTTGATTATATCGATTACATAGGGCTAAATGCCGAAAATGGATCATTTAGGAGGTGCAGTGATAGGATAGACCACTTTGATAGTGGGATTAGTAAAGAATTTAGTTGAAGAGTGCTTAATATTTAGCTAACAAATGAATTTAAATTCGATAGAAATGTAGATATCGGAATTAAATGCCACCAGTTCTTTGGCTACTGTACACCTACACCTGCGGCCAAGAGAGTGGGGAAAGTGTGCCTAAAACTTTGAGCATTCCGTCTACGTGTAGTGTATTTTTAGGAACCTTGTTAAATAAATTTAATATGGCTGCTGCGGCTATCGATGGACATGACCACTTAGGGCTTGTGCATTTTTAATAAACACCCTGCCCTGAAAGGTATTGCCCAGGCACGTGCCACCGCCTCCTTACCATGCGAGTGTACGAGGTGCATTCGCTGAGGTGGAAGCAACCCTCATGGGCTCCCTTTTTGGCCAAGTTAGCCAGCGATTTGCTTTCAAAACTTTCAAAGAGCAACAGCCCCAGCACACTTAATTTACGAATAAACGCGCATAATTTTATATCTACACGGGCTTGGCAGGGAGCAAGGAGCAGGCAGCAAGGAGCATGGAGGAAGGAGGCCTCCCGCCCGGAGATCCTGTCTAAAAGTTGTTGGCATATGAAAAGGTTGCCAACGTGGCGTGTTATAATAATTTCTCAAGCTACGCATGTGTGTGCCAACGTCGGGTGTGACTGTGTGTGCGTTAGGTAGTTGAAAAGTTTGTTAACCAATGTCTGCTTGCGGGCGAGGCGCAAAATTTTCCTCAAGGTGTGCCTGGCACGCAACGCAGCACGCACACCCGCACAATTGCACTGTTAGAAAAATATGGTGAATAAGGTATAAGAAATATATGCTTTACAGAAATGTAAGAAATATATTTTTACAGTCTAAAACAATGCAACAAATAATCAGAAGCTCTGTCTTTAGACTCTAATGATATAGCAATTTTCTTTTCCACACTTTAAGTTGCTTAATCCCATTTTTTAAAGATGAAAATTTAAACTCTTTCGCTTAAGCTGTATTTTCTAAATAAAATATAATGAAATATATTATATATTCAAAAGTATGGCTATTTTTCGACAAGTGTTTTGCACGCCTTCTGAGGCTGTCTGACTGCTGGTCTTTTGTGCAAGTTTTTACCATTTGCCTTTGCCCTAACCGCTACCGTTGCCGCTGCCTGGCTTCGTCCTTCGTCCTGCGTCCTTCCCCGGCTGCTCTGTCTTTTGGTGTACGCTAAAAACTTAAACCAAACTTACACATACACAGGTGAGTGCACCTGCACGCATGTGGAACCCTTTTTCGCCTCCATTGGCATGTGCAGAAAAACTTTTTTTTTGGCCAAAAGTTTTCGCCGCGCTCAGAAATTGCTCGTTGGCGCTGCTCTTCTTGTTGTTGTTGTTGTCTTTGACGATGATGAAAGCGGTAAGGGGTTAAGGTGGTAAGGGGTTAAGGAGGTGAGGGGTTAGGGGGCGAATGGGCGGCCAGGGGGCGGGCGTTGGGCGTGCGCGTTGAACCGCAACTGAGGGAAACGCGAGCAGCGCAAACAATGCGCAATGAGGGCAGCAACAATAACTGGAACAATAACAACAAATCAAGTAACAACACGGCGGCGAAGTGAAAATAATACAACGCCCGGCAAGCCGAAAGGAATTTCAACAATTCAAAACAATGAAAAATTCAAGAGGAAAGAAAAAAGATTTTCTTTGAAAAACCGGGCGTATTTCAGTCCAAATTGTGAAAATAATTATTTTTAATTCTCAATAAGTTTAAATCTATATGTTTCAAAAAATAATTTGATTTTCTAGTTGAGATTAATGTTTTCAATTAAATAATTGTTTTTGAAAATAACATTGTGTAAATTAAAAAAATGAGCTGATAAAAAAAATGAATATTCATATTAACACAGGGTACCAAAATTTCTGTAAGAAGCTTAAAACGCTGTGAAAGAGTCATTTCCGACCCTATAAATCATATATATTCTTGATCAGCATAAAAAGCCGAGTCGATCTAGCTATGTCCGATAAAAATAAAATTTTTTCAAAATTTTGATCATTTTTTAAGGGGTCTTATCGCTAAAATTGTCAAAAATTTGCTAAAAAATTTAAATTTTTTAAAATTTTAAATGGAGTATACAGATTTATTACCATAATAAAAACTAACATGGGAAAGCTTTCCGACTTAAAATTAATGCATTTTTGGCTTAGTTATGCCTATTTTAAAACTGGATTTTTTGACCAAATTTCATATAAAAAATATTTATGAATATTTATTTATAGAATGCGCATTTTTAAGCTCAGTTATGATCGATTTTTAAAAATCTTTTTCAACACAATAAAAAATTATATTTTAATACATTATTATATAATAATACAGCTTAGTCAGAATTAATTAGAGTTTGTTACATGCCTCATCTAGAGGATTTGCAGTTCGTTGATTATTTAAAAATACGTTAGTATTTTCACCTTGCCACTTCCCACGTTTTCTTAGTTACAGCTCAGCGGTATGGTTTTAACTCTTTGAATTTTCCCCTTTCCGCTTGACGCATTTCTAGTTAGAAAACTTTCTTAGAAGTCTGCAACTTTCTTCGCGTTGACACACACACGAAACATTTGATTTTTGACTGATAGACTTGTTGCTAAAGACGACAGCTCCGCAGCTCTGTTAACTCTTTCACTTACCACTTTTCCACATATCCTGGAATTCTTCAGAAAAGCTCATATTGAAATTATTTCCTGCACAATCATCCATCACTCAATTAATGGCATTATCCAGAGCAACCTTAGCCCACTGACAGCGACAGGCAGCCTTTAAAGAGGAGCCTTTCCGGACATACGCCAAGCAGGAATTAGTCCCTCCTGTATCCCTTTAGCCCAATCACACAGATGTCAGTGTTGACAAGCCGAGATTAGGGGTGTGCTCATAGGGGGAATACGCCGTGGAAAAATTGCTCCTTAAAGGTTTGAATATTTATTACCCTAGAGAGCTTTATTCAACTTTAGAATAAAGTCTTATGTTGAAAATGAAGCAAAAATTATATGAGGTCCAATTTAAATTTAAAAAAAAATATTTTATTTTCAATAAAATAATAATTGAATATACCCCTTGTCCTTCTGCAGGGACTCCGTTTTGAGATTTAAAAGAACGACACGTGGACATATGTCAAGCACAGTTTCAATGGGAGCCACACCAGCAGAGGAATATCAGTGGAACATTGTGGAAATAAGGGGGGAAAATGCGGCAGGTCGAACCTTTTGTGGCACATTGGCAGGCGGTAGTTTCAACGTCAATTAGATGATGTTTACTGCATTTGCCGCAAATTGACAAACTCGTCGCTGGCACAAAGGGATTTTCCTACTGGATCCCTCGGCCGGGACCACACAAAAGGCAACGAAAATGTTTAAAAATATGTAAGGCAAAGACAGAAGAGCGAAGGAGGAAAAAAAAAAACAACAGGGAAAACCAAAATGAAAATTCAAAGTCAAAGAATATATGCCAAAGCAGGGACTGAAATTGTTGCTGTTTCTGGTTTGCGGCTATGTTCAATTCTGTTGACGTTATCAAAAGTTGCGGCAAAAATAACGAAAATACGAAAAAGTAGAAACCAGGAAGCATATACATATAGACATATATATATAAATATCCTTATACATATACAAATATATAAAAGTAGAGGAAGAAAAGGATACAAGTAATTTGCCAAGGGCAATGTGGGCACAGCGGAAGTTAACATTGAAAAGGATTACGGCGTGCCAGGGACTCGTCTTTTGTGTCCAACTCCCGCTCTTGTCCGCCTCAATTTCTCTGTTTCTCTGTCGGCTGTCTCCTTTCTCCGACCGCGTCCCTTCTCCGCCCTGTCTGTGTTGACAACAACCAGTTAGCATAGCCAGCTATTGGGCCATTTGTCGCTACCCCTCGGGTCCTTGGTCCTTTGGTCCTTGGATCCTTTGGCTGCCACTGTCTTCGCCTTGGCTCGCTCCCATTTCCCTGCTCTGGGCCAAGGTAAAAAGTCAAAGATTTTGCAGCAATTTGGATTTCGTTATTATAAGCATTGTTAACTCTAGAACACAATGCACTCAGAAATAAATATTATTCATTTGTTAAATTGAACTAAGAATAAAAAGCATTTCACTCGGAAAATGTGAAAAAATATTTATAGTTTTTATGAAAACTAATGCAGTATTTTTTGTCCATGATATAATTTAGAACATGTTTTATGGTGGGCCTAATCTAACTAATTTTTATTTAAAATATGTTCCCAAGTTTATTTGTAATACTTAAATATATTTATCTATCAACAATTTTGAAATGTATTTTCTCAGACTGTATTTACGCTTTCGTTTCCTTCTGTTTTCCATGTGTTCTTGTTTTAAGTTGGCAAATTGAAATTTGCATTTTGATTAGCTCGCGCTGGATGACAGTCCAAGGCTCCTGGTCCTGCCATCTCATCTCATCTCATTAATTTCCATTTGCCGGCGAGAAAGTGAGAGCTCAGGCATATGTGTCCGTAATGACTTCGTAATCCCCTTTTCATGCACAAAGCCCTTTTCTAGTGGCTTCGGCAAATTATGACATTTACTTACTAATTTCCTTCCTAAATGCATTCTCTGTGCGAGATGTCCCATGTCCTTGGTCCTGCAGCTCCGCCCGGGAGCTCAGCAGCGGCTCTGCGGCCATGATATCTCCACAACCGGCATAAGTTGTTAACTTAAGCTCCTCCAGCAGCAGCTTTTACTGTCGGGCTGTGCGAGTTCCTGCCATGCCCTGCATTTCCCTCCGATTTCCCCCAGCAATCCGGGTGCTTCCCGCAAGCATTTCGAGTGTGCGGAAGGAAATGTGAAATTTTAAGTGAACTAGGATCTGGCTCCATAGACAGACACGACTCCTGACTCTGGCCCTGAATAGCTCGATGGCTGCTGACTCTGTTTTGGCTTGTTGGGGGATTCGGCAAACATATGTACCAATTGCTGATGGCAAGGCTCTTATCACCTGGATATCTCATTTCCACCTGCCTCGGACCAATCGAAGCGTGGCACGAAAAGAAGCCAAACGAAGGGGTAATTAATACAGTGGTTTCTTTCCTCTGAATAGGCAGAAAAATCTTATACTTTGAAGGCTTTAATATTTAAAATACTGCCATAAGATTAAGTAAAATACCTTAAATGGAGAGTACATAATATTAGAAAAAACAAAAATCTAAGAGACAAAATATGCAAGTATCCTAATGAAACCCAACACAGAAAAGCTTTACAAGGTGATATTAAAGCATTTTCTGCTTAGTTATGATTAATTACACATTCGAACCCATAATCCTATAGCTAACTGCAAGGGTATATAAACTTCGGCTTGTCGAAGTAAACTTCACTTCTCGTTTAAATAAATATTTATTTCCATTTGTCGATTCACAGTGCACAAAAGTCTTACAAAGGTAACCCGAGACCTTCAAATATTGACTTAGCCTTCAATTATGAACCGCAATCAGTTATTAATTTGGCTTTTAGCGCAGAAAAACAATCCTTGCTGTTTTTTTTCATCTGGACCCGTGCATGTGTTTACAAATTTATTTTGGCCTTATTTACTGTGGATTTCGAGGACTCATTAATATGGCAATTTGTATGCAAAATGCACACTCAGAGGCCAAAAACCAGTCCGCTGGCTGCCATTGTCTGGTGTAATTAGAAGGCTGTTAATGAATTTCATTTGTTCGTCGGCCTGTCGACAAAATTTCCCAGTTTTTTCTGCCCGTTTTCGTTTGTTTTGTTTTGTACACTTTTGCTTTTAATACGAATGCGTAATTTGTGAAATAATATACACTTTCTGTGAGTATGGAAATGTTAAAGAAATATTTTGATCATAATTTTAAAACGAAGCCAGAACTGAGACTGTTTTATAGAATTTTTTATGATGAAGTTTGCGTAAAATATACTCATATATTTAGGCATGAAAAAAATAAATATTGAAAGTAAACAGAGTATTAATAATTTAACTAAGAATACTCTCCTCTTCACTTTCTCCTAGTTTTTTATTTATTTTGACCCGCAAATACATTTCTTTTGTTGGCTCTGTCCCATTGCCAGCTGGCTGATAGTTATTTAATTTTTAATTACTCATGATGGTCGAGTGGGGATCGCATTCAAGCCTGTGTTGGGATCGGCTCTCTGGGACTGAGTGTTTGTTCAGTGAAATGTGAAATTAAATTTGCTGTCGCGGACTTTTGTATTGCGGCAATGTCTTTGGCAATTAATTGCTTAATTTGGTTATTTAAAATTAATGATATGTTTTTCATATGTCATTGCACATTTGCGCGTTTATTTTATATAAAAACATCCCCCGTATATTTCCACTTTTTGTGCGCACTTTTATCTGCATTTAAAACGGCAAATAATGTTGAAACATTCATTTCAATTATGCAGATAAGCGCAAATGTAATGAAAGCTGAACAAGAGGATTAATGCGCCAAAGCGTCACGCGGCTTAAAGTCAACTTAATGAGTGCCAGGTTCAGTTGATGTGGCAGGTTGACTGTCCACCTGGCCATCAAGGGTTAAGGGTAGTTTTGTAAGTGTAAAACTCACGAAAGAACTAATGAGAGAACTGATAAAACCAAATAATTTTTGTTCTCAAAAATTAATATTTTGTATACCTTTAAATGAAAATATACTCTAGTATTCATACATTTTTAATAGCAAAAAGCCTTCATGCCTTACTGAAGCGCAGTTTATGCAGTTAATACTCATTTTTCCGGGTCCTTTCACTAATTCGGTGGTCACTGTGAATGGATAATTAACATTTTTTTTTGTAGTTCTGTATTTACAAATGGTTTTTTATATCAATAATGCGGAAAAGTACTTGACTAACCAATGAAACGAAAGCCCTCAATGCGGGATTAATAAAATCAGATTACAATTGGCATAATAGGACGTATTGAATACACACAAAAAATTAATTAATTTAGACCAAGAGTTGATGATGACATTAAATACCTGGTCCATGAATTTCAATCAATGTTTAATATTATTTTGCATAAATTGTTGTGTTTGTTATTTAAATCTGTTGATAGAAAATTAAAGTAATTTACATGTCTGGTTTTTACTGACTTTCTTGATTTTTAGCTAGTACCAACTTTATGTTATGTTAGTTATGGCAAATCTGTAGCCCATGTACACTATATTTACTTAATTTACTTGAGGTAGCTCTGTGGTAATTAACACTTTAAAATTATTTATTTTTATAGGTCTGTAATCCCCCTTTTGACTTTTTTTGCACAGGGGATAAAGGTGCAATTTATTGGGCCTCCCCTTGTTAAAAATATTTCATTTCAATTAGCTGCTGATGACTTCTGCCACTTGTATTTCAGCCTTTGGCTGATCTTTTTATTGCTTTCGCCGCATCAAAAAAAAAAAAGAATAAAAATAAAAAATAAAGTCACACAGGCACTAACAATTGCGGCTTCACTTAATGTGAAATGTTTCTGTTATTGTAATACATTTATTAAACATAATTTGCGCGCGTAAATTTCAGAAGACAGGCAGATGAGAAGGAGAAGGACAATTAAGTAGGGAAAACGCGACAGACAGAGGCAGTCTCTCCATTGCAATTAACATTCATTGTCATGTGCGACTTTTTCTGTCTGCATTTTCACCATCGATTGGACCTGAGCCATTTCCAGCACGATAATTATGGCCACACAAAGGTTTGAGGTCTTAATGGAGGGGCATATTTAAGTGCATTTAAGTAGCATTTAAACTGGCAACAATTCGCCCAGCACACGGACTCGGCATAAAGGGATAATCGGAACTCAGCGTGGATTATCTACATTAAACTCAGCGGGATTTTTATTGAGTTTTATTAAGAGAGCTGATGTTAAGGAAAGGGGAGTGCTTAATTCATATATTTTATATTTTAAGAGAGCAATAAAAGCGCGCTGCTAGACTTTAGAGATATAGTTTAAAATTTAATTTGCAAAATTTGCTTAAATATTAATTGTAAGATATTTCCAGACGACAGAGCAAGGCACTTTTCGCCAAAAACAACTGACCTGGCCAAAAAACGCACACGTAAACACTTAGCATGACCCAAAGGGAGGGGAAAGCGTTAGGAGAACCTGGCACTGGGGGACTTAATTTTCCGACTGCGCTGCGTGGGAGCTGCGATGGCTAATTTAAGAGCGAAAATCATTTTCGGAGCGGCGCTTTCCTTTCTGGCTAGTTGCCAATCAGGTCACGAACTGTCGCTCGTCCAGTGCTCGGGGCCCTGATTTTTCATGTTCTCATATTCTGGCGCTTTCATGTTGGCCCAAAAGGGTCACTGGGAACATGTTCATAATGTGCGCTAATGTGCATAATGTATGCCAGAGCCAAAAACCAGACACGCACACCTCCACACATACACTGTGACACACATGGGTACAGCACGTGCAACAATAACAAAAACAGGAACAAGGTGAAACAGGCAATTTAACAAGCCATCAACGCTGATGGTGCCGACAATGATGTTGATGACGGGATGGCAACGCGTCGCCAGCAATAAAAACAAGCAGCTGCAATAACAACATGGCAAACATCGGCCAAGTTAACAACTACAGCAATCGGTGACAACACAGCCATATTATGTTGCACCCAACCACACAAACACAGTTCGTCCTTTTTAAAAGGACCTCACTCTCTGTAGTCTGAAAAAGCGAAAGCTGTCAGCTCAACCTGATCAATGGAAGATAATTAATTAAACGGGAGTTTGCCTTAGGAATGCACCTTAAAAATAAATGTATAGTAATTAAAATAGAGTATCTAATCCATTCGGAGTTCAAATACAAGTATAATTTATAGTTGTGAGATTACTTTGCCAGCTTTACCACTGAAAACATTTCCCACAAAAACCCCAATCATATGTGAACTTAATCAAACTCTTATTGACCCTTTAGCCTGCATCCTAATCATGTGATAAAGTAATTTCGGTTGACATAAATACAAGAAAACTCCATCCATTTTGGCAGGCAATTGCAGTTTTCGGAGAATGGAAAAGCAGGAGCCATCTTGTGCACTTTGCACTTTCCACTTTTGCTCACGGCAGCGGAAGCACGAAAATGAAGGCAATTCAGTGTGGGGCCTGCTGCTCGTCACGTAGCCACTGGAGGATCACGTAGTGACCCACACGGTTGGCCAAAAAAAGGGAATACTTGATGCAAAACTTTTGCCCAAACCAGGCCCAGGGAGAGCTTATCTCTGCTGCGGAGGCTTCTTCTCATGCTGGTGCTCCTGCATGCAATATTTATTACGCATACGACCGGGTGACACGCTCGGCTAAAACGCAGCAGCCAAGGCCCCGTGCCCACCACCACCTATAAGTGGCTTAATTAGTGCGACAAAGTGTTTGCCAATTGAGCTGCTGCTGCTGCTCCTGCTGCTGCTGCTTCTACTCCTGTTTCACCTCAAACTTGCGGCCTTTAATCAGCTTACACATTGTGGACTGTGTGGGACCTGGACCACGGAATGGCCTTGTCAATGGCCCAGGCCTAAGTTGAACATGGTCCTGGGAAGCCTACATCGAGAAAACGAAAGAAGTTCCCTCCGCAGAGTGGAAGTATTTATTTAAAGCTGATTAGTTGGTTAGAAAACGTCTTTTGTAGATGAAATTATACTATTATATTTTTACATAATGCGATTTATGTATATAAGCAGAAAATTTTCAAATGTATTTATTATTTTTTTAATTTGTTTTTCAAACAAGCAGGCTTTGGGATTAAATTAATGCCACATGTAGAAATCCATTTACATTTTTTATCAGTCTATCTATCGTTTAACCGAAGTGAAAACTACCTAGCCCTAAAAAAATTTATATGCAAAGTTCTTTATTATTTTTTACTTTTTTATCCAAAAATAATAAAATAGTTTTCCGCTGTACGTTTTTCAGTAAGCCATCAAATCTGACAAATCGTTAATTTGTTTATATTCTTTATTTATATTCTTCATTTAATTTTTTTTGTATTATTTATATGTATATATATATATATATATTAAGTTACTTCTTGCCCAAAGATGTGGAAGATTTTTTAAGCCTGAAAAAATTAGAAAAATACATTTGCAGTTTGCAATCGAGTAATAGGATATTTTTCATATTTTATATACAAGTTTTTTCGACAAATCAAAGCTTAAAAAACTAAATCATTCGATTTAGATTGCTTCCTGGATGATATTTAATATTTGTATTCCCAAAAAATTACGTATACGCACTGGTGTATATCATAACTAAGCCAAAAAACCCTTAATTTCAAATCGGAAAACAGTTATGTGTTAGTTTTTATTAGGATAAAAAATCTGCATACTCAATACAAAATTTTAAAGAATTAAAATTTTTTCCAATTTTTTTTTTACAATTTTAAAGACGTTCGTATTATAAAATTTTGGAAATTTTTCAAAAATGTATTTTCTTTCTCTGACATTGCAAGATCGACTCGCCTGTTCTTGCTGATCAAGAATATACATGATTTATAGGGTCGGAAATGACTACTTCAATGTGTTGCATGCTTCTGACTTAAATTATAATATCCTGCACGGGTATATTCAACAAATTCCAATGGCTTTTTTAAAAATCATACATTAAAATATTAACTTAATGTAAATAAACTGTATTTTTTTTGCTTTTAAAAGATTTTAAATTTGGTTGAAAGCAAAATTCTGGCATTTTACTCAACCTAAGTGCTTTCCCCTCTCCCAGCGGATGGTATGTATAAAATGTGGCAATCGAGGCGCCAGACACACCCTCAGCCACACACTCCCGGGCAAACACACACATCAGGACGAGCCGTTGATGGCTTTCAGTCAGCGGAGGGAATTCGAGGATTCGCATTGGCCGGGCACACATAACTCAGCGAAGCGACTGGCGATGAAGGCAATGCATCCGGAGCCTCGTGGGCTGCCAACAATTAACAGCATAAATTTAAATATGCAATTAATGCAACAGCCTGAGGCGTGAAAAAATGAACAATAAAATGAAAGTGGTATGAACTGCAGTAGTGCAAAATTAAGGGTTAATTTCAGAACTCTAAAAGGGGCTTAAAATTTAATTTCACATTTCTTATTGGTCAAAAATCTAGCTAACAGAATTATTTTGAATAAATGAATGACTTCATGTCTTGTATATAATACTCTAAAAGCTTAAATTCTTTATTTTTCAGTAATTACTGTAAGCGATCGACATCAGAAGACGGAAAATGGAGAATGGAGAAGGAGGCATCAAAGGGTTAAGGGTTAAGTGGCAGAAAGCAATCGCCGAAAAGCAAAAAGTAGAAAAAACTGGCGACAATAAAAAGCGAAAGGTCATTTTAACACATGCACTCACGCACACGGAGCAGTGAAATGCATTTGATTGTTTGTGTTATTTTCCTTTTTTTTTGCATTTATTTTCCTCTTTTTTCCCCGGACACGCAAAAACAAGGGAGAAAAAAACACAATTTCCCGCTTTATTTGCGCAATGCTGGCCAGGCCACAACAGCAGCAAAAATGACAAGGGCAATGTCTGTAAGTTATATGATACTGCCAAAGGGCCCCTCCTATCGCCAGAGACGCCCATGGAGCGACCCTTTCCCCCCGGCAACCGTTGCCATAGCCACATGTCAATATTTTTGCGCTTCAGCCTCGGTTACAAAGGCCCGCCGGGGATTCGTCCTGTAAAATGTATTTCAACACAACGTAGGACTCTTTACCAATGTGTAAATTGCTCTGGCACTCTCCACTTCCCTCTCTCTCTTGGTTAATGAAATTAAAACAAATTTTCAGCGAAATTTAATATGCAACAACAGCCGACTTCGCACAGTAGGCGGCATAACATAATAAGCATAATAATGGTATAAAATTATTGCACCTGGCCAGTGCAATTGCAATTGACAGCGACAGCCACACCAATAACAGCAGCAAATTACGGCGCTCAATTACGGGGATCAAAGTGCAGCAGCCAGGCAACATTCGGAGCATGTTTACTGCTCTTAAAAAGTATTTCGTATCTGATTGCTAAGATAGTTTTATTTGATCACAAAAGATATATATATAGAATCCCTCCTCAAATTAAATCAAATGAAATGAAGAACAAATATAACGAATTACTAAAGAAATATCTAAGAAAAGTGGAAGCAAAGGAGGGTTTAGAGTATCTATGAAAATGCCTTGTTATTCCAACACAATGTGCAATCGACGGAGTCCCTCTTTAAGATCGGGCTTCTCCAGTTCCTCGGGTTGGGGTTCCAATAGCAGCAACTGTTCAATACTATAGCGCTTAATCACTTTCCCCATCCGATTCTTTAATGGCGGCAGATTTTGGGGCAATCGACGTGGTGTCCAATTCGGAAGGGGCAGCGAGTGGGTGAGATTTCCCTTGCGCTTCTCCCCCATAAGGAGCTGGGATGGTGGACGATAACGTGGAATATCGGTGACCTTGGGGTCCACACGCTTCATAATTTCAGATGACCGGATTTTGACCGCATTCGCTTTTTGGTTAGCCTGGTGCTTGGCCCGACACTGCTCGTCCCACTCCTTGGTGGTGGGTATATATCGCCTGGTGGCAGGCACCACAGCTTTATTTTCTGTGAGAGCTGCCAAGGGAACCTTGGTCTGCTGCAACTTCTTCAGCTTCTCCTGCTCCACCTTCTCGTTGTGCATCTCTTTGAGGACCTTCTCGATTCTCTCCTTCTTGGCGGCCCTCAAGCGATCCACCTTGATCTTCTCCTCTGGAGTGTATCGGATCGGAGATCGTGAGAGATGAACAATTGGCTGCCGCCCGGGAGCCTCGACATTCTCACTGTTCTGTGCGGTTGGAAGCAAGGCTCCGCGCATACGCCTTTGTTCCACCAATTTCAAAGCCTCCACTGCCACCTTTCTTTCCTTCTCGCGTCGCTTCTCCTCAATTTCCAAAAGCCTAGCGGCTGTGGGATTAATAGGAATATTTTCCTTGGGAGGCTTTTCCACTTTAGGTACTGAGGGCTTTTCCTTGCCATCAAGTGGAGCTTCATCCTTGGATTTCTTTGCACTCTTGGTGCGTGGGACAATCATATAGTCCACGTCATTTAGTAAAATAATCTGGGTACTGCCAGCGGCTGCAAAATATCGGCAATACTAAATCTAGGGAAATATTATGTGCCATGGAGTCTTTACCCTTATCCATCTTCCTGGGAAACCCTTTCCATGGCAAGGTCAGCTTACATTTCGGCTTACGATCAACCACGGCCTCAGCCTCTGTCTTTATTGTCTGAATATCCAAATTAGCGCCATTTGTGGCCAATTGTTGCTTCTTCTTCAGTTGCGGCACAAACTCTTGGGCATTGGCATTAAGCTTCACTGCACTGGTTCCGGCTAAATTTACACTATTGTGCTTTATATCTGGGAAGAGCGGATTGTGTGAGGAGTTTGGCCACGAGATCTCGAAAGGTTCTTACACTCTATTAAATTAAACATTTTCTTATTTCGGTTACTGGCTTCGGTTCTGTGAGCTTTACCCGCTTTTGTAACAAACGGAGATCTGTATAATATATATTATTGAAGCTGCTCCGATATGAAGTACAGACAAAGCAAGCTTGAACTCTTATAGAAGGCTTACTAGGGAGGAAAACTTTAGAGAAGTTACAAATATTTAGTCAGCTTTAGGACATTTTCAAAGACTGCCTTTAAAGATTGTGCCAACAACTTTTATTCCATTTATGTATATGGTAAATACAGCCGATCACTTTGCCATCTAAATCGCTTGGCAATCGATGTATATTCCGCCATTGTTGACATTTATTCGCACAATAAACACAAAGCCAAGGCAGCCGGTGAGAACACAGGTAAAATAAGTGAAGCCGGAGATGGAAATGGAGCTGAAGATGGAGCTAAGGATGGAGCTGGGAACGAAAAGGCAAGGCCAGGAATGGCAAGCAGTGCAAGCGGTAAACGACATTCAATAAAACGTTTGAAAATATTGCAGACACGGAAAAGCAGCCAGAGAGAGCGGGAAAGAGAGCTGCAGATGGGGAAACTGAGCGAAATGAAATGAAATGAAAGAAGCGCACAGAAATATGCAATTTCACCTCAATCAGAGTTGTAAAAACAAACAAACAATGGCCAAGTGCAGTGCGCACAGCTCCAAAGGGGGTTTGTCCTCCGTGTTATCCCCTCCCCCCACTGCAAGGATGCCCTCCCCCTTCGGCCAGATGTCATATGAGCCACATGCTGGGGCTCCTTGGATTCTCGTTACCATTTCCTTTCCCCCCCAACGAGTCCTGTATCGCTTTGCAAGCTCAAGCGAAAATGCAAAGAGCAGAAAAATGCAATAAGTAAAACGTAATAACTGCTCAGGAGCTGTGAACGCTTGGCTATATAATCAGGATGTTTGAGGAGAGGATTTACTTGCGATTCGCTGGCCTAAGCCCGAACAAATACAGATGGGGAAAGGGATAGGTCTCATAAACATGGAACTAAAAAGAGCTCAGTTATATGGGAACAGATATAAATTGATAAGTGTCTGTGACTAAATAAACAGGATATAAATTTTACAACTTCAACTTGCTCCAATCATAAATAGCATATCCCTCTATTAAATGTTTTAATTTGATAGCTTCGTTTTCCATCAAATATATGGAAAAACGTAGGCACATATCATATCAATATCGATAACTTTGCAACTCAAATAAAAGCCACCACCAACTGACCGAGTAACAGAGCACGAAATTATTATAAATAATTTATATCAATTAGGACCTCCATCCTCAACCCAATAAGCAGTGCCAAAATTCAGGCAACGTTGTCCGACAACTTGTAGGTCATCTGGGCATTACCGCAGAGATTGGCATCCGCACATTCACTTAGTTATCTATGCATGGCATGGAGTGTTGCAAATTTTTGCGTAATTCGCCTTGGGAGGAAGGTGAAACGGAAGTGGAGGCGGTCGCCACTAATGCATTTGTGGTCAATTGCCGGGCCACAGGACGGGTACAGTGAACTGAGGCACTGACATCATTTTAATAATAAAATTGTTAACAGAATTGCTGTGCTTTGTGTGGCCCCGGCCACACACAAAAACATGTGTTGTCCTTGTTAGCAGCAAAACCAGCACACAACTGCACCGAGATAAAAATACTATACATATATTAAATTAAAAGGTAATTATGTTAAAAAGCCAAGTATATAAGAAAGAAAAAGTTGAACTCCTACTAACAAAGTAATCGATTTCGAATAATATTTATAACTTCTTACGATTTATTTTATTATTTGATATACAAGATGAGGCGTGAAGTCATTCGAATATAAACAATTATTATAGTAAACACCGAAAATAATATATCATTAAAAATGATATGAAGGACGTTATATATTTGTTACAAAAAATAATCTTAGGGTAATTCAGATAGTAAACTAATTCTGCCACAGGTTCTTCTAATGTTAATTGTTTTAAAATAATAATCGGTGAAAGTTCAAACAAAAAAGTTCCCTTACGAAATAACCAGAATAACCTACTTTAAATAAATAAAAAAATATTAAATTAGAAAAATGAAACAAAATTATTATTCTTCCAGTACAGAAAATATTTTTGAGGGCCCCACGACGACGACCTCAATGTTGTCGTTGCCGTTGCCCCTGTTCCTGTTACTGGCTCTGTGTCTGGCCTCCTGCAATCTAAATAAAATGGCCGACGTGTGTGTACGCACAACTTTTGCCATATTTAATCGTATTTGCCCAAACAACAACATGGGGGATATACACGAAAATTCGAGGGGACTTTTAGTGCTGGCAATTGTAGCCAGCAGTGGAACAGGAGACAAACACAACGGAGCCCACTTTTGGGCATTTGCTTACTATTGTTCGAAACTTTTGCGCCCACACAGAAACAAAAGGAAAAAAATAACCCAAAGCCAGAGAACAGAGCTCACACACAATTGGCTTGGCCTTCTTGTTTCGTGCCGAGCAAATGTGTTTTTAGAATATTTTGTAACACAGAAATTACCTCAAAAACTGCACAGATGCAAATGGAACTAGAGATGACAGTGCGACAACAAGAACATTTATAATTATAGACAATCAGATACGGAAGTATCTTACAATACCAATTGTAATTATCAATCAGTTCTTTGTTTTCTCTTATTTGTAAAAACAAACAGTTGGAGCAACGTACCCTTTGATGTTCCATCTCAAATTTCGAGCTGGGAGTTAGCCGGCTCTTGTGTTGGTTTGGCTTTATTCCGATTTTAAAGCTTGTTTCGGACTCTGCGACTCTGCTGGGGCAGCTTAAAACGTGCAACGGAAACTTTTACCTGGGCCAGGTGGAAACTTTTAAGACACAAATTTATGCCAGAACGGCGGACGCAATGGACGGACAGACGGAAGGAGAGCATGTGTGCTGGGAAAGTGATTAAAAATTGGGTCAAGTGGCCGTGTTCGCAAATGTGTGTGCGTGCGAAGGGAGATTAAGCAATTTGGCAGCGGCACGCACACAAATCAAAGGATTTGGCCATCTTTTTTTATGAATCCTCGCCGTAGAAGCTCGGCACTTAAACTTTCCCACCCGCACCTATTTGTCATTTAGCAGGGCCAAAAGCATTGCTAAAACGAAGTTACTGCGACTTAATTACAAAGCAAAACCACAAACTGTAAGTACAGGCGATTTCAGTGAAGCTAAGCAATCGAAAACAAAGAGTTGACCAGCAGGTGGCTTCAGCATCAGCCGCCCCTTAAACTCGATGAAGTCAACCATAAGGCACAGCACTTGGAAAAAGCAGAGGCACGTTAACAAGTGAAAAATTAAAGATAAAATAAGGGAAGTAAATCTTCTTTATAGAAAGATTTTTTCGGTTTACTTTTGCCCCTCTGTTTTAAGGAAATTATGTGTTTTTGCAGTGCAATTGTGGATTGCTGGGGAGGACCTGCAATATCCTGAAGCCGTGTGGGTTTGTTTTGCCTGTGGTTTCAGCGGCATCACAGGCAGCGGCATAGACACAACACTGCCAATACCACCAACTACAACTACAACCAGGCTAGTTGCCTGGTTCTGTATCCTTTCGGTGGAATTCCGGAAGTACTGAACCCCCGCTGGACTGCCACATCAGAATCAGCCGAAACTGCGCTGAATTCTTCATTATCCTGCTGCTTCCTGCAGATTTTCTGTTTGGCTGAAAATTTTTGACATTTTCAAAACCTTTACTTCAGTGAAAATATCTTCATTGATTTCCTTACAAATTACAGGGAACTGGTTCCTTGGAATGGAAAAACCTTTGTTGTTTGTTTGCTTTTTTTTGAAACTTGAATACTCACAACAGTGCGTATACTTAATTTTTGTGTCTCTACCATAAATGACAAAACATAGCATACTTTTCAGCTAAATTTAGACCGGAAACACAATTTTGAATGCAATCATTCGCCACTTAAAATGCTTCCCACTAGACATCAAAAATACCCATTCTAACTACATTTTTAATATTTTAATTTTAGCATTTATAGCAGACACAATAAAAAATCACGTATACGCATTGGTGCAAATATAATTTGATCATAACTAAGTCAAAATGGCATTAATTTCACTTCGGAAAACGGTTTTATGTTAGTTCTGAGTTCGGTAATAAATCTGCATACTCAATTTAAAATCTAAAAAATATAAATTTTTTTGTCAATTTTTGACAACTAACCCCTAATATTTTTTTGAAAAAATTCGAAAAAATTAGATTTCCCTAAAATATAGCTAGATCGACTCGGCTGTTGATGCTGATCAAGAATATATATGATTTATAGGGTCGGAAGTAACTCCTTCACTGCTTAGCGAGCTTCTAACTAAAATTCGAATACCCTGCAAGGGCATAATAAACAAAAGAATGGTTTTACAAAGTGGAACTGCAGCTTGCCCCAGGACACACGCAGACAGGACTGTACTAACGGTCCTTTCATCATCTGACCGGCTCAAAACTGTTGTTGTCCGAGCTTTGATTGCAAACAGGAGAAGCCAATTCTCCATATCTCCGCTATCCTGTATCCCAGTGCTTCGGTGCATGTGTGCTTAACGTGCCTTAAATCACATTTGGGCTGTAATCAAGCTAAACAAATATGGGCGCTACGGACCAATAAAGGAGGTTCCCTTGTGTCAAGCTTTCGCTACGATTGGGTAAACTTAAATTCAGACTATCCATCGAAAATATACACACTATCCAGAGGGCTGTGTGTGCCTGGCGGTGGGCGTGGCTAACTGGGTCAAATGATTGAGCTGATTTCGGCTATAGTATACAGTGCGTGTGACAATTAGACGGGAAAGTTAATGGTAAGTGATTAAGGTAAAGAAGATTAGATATATAAGCTTTAGTCAGAAATGTTGGTAATCCATTTAAATAGTTAATTTTTAAAACAATTTATTTCGATTTAAATTGATCTATCAGAAACTGCTAAAGTTCTATTAAAGGATTTTGTGACCCGTTGCACGCATTTAGGGCTTTAGTTAATATTCTTTAAATCCCCCCATTTCAAATCTCCGACAGCATTGCGCTTATGCAACGCACTGTCCATAAAACCAGTGAAAAAGTGCAGTTAAAGCGCTTATGCTCATGCATCCATGGATACATTTTATGACCGTGGCACTGCGGACATTTTATTGTCACATCCTCATCACCATCACCATCATCATCATCATCGTCATAGTCGGCGTCGTGGGGGGTCGGATAGGAATTTGATTTTTTATGCAAAATCAATATGAAACTGACTGTCGAAGGGAAGGACAGAGCCCAGAATACAACAAAAAAAGGAAATCTGATTGAAAAATTGCCATAAATCGACGTCAATTCAATTAACATAAATTGTGTGATTAATGATTGACAAATGCTAAGCAGACAGTCGCAGGATGGGGCAGCGGGTGGCTGATGATTCCCGCAAGTAATTGGCGCATAATTCGATAACGATAACGATGAATGATGCCCGTAGGTTTTACAAATCTCTCCCCTCTCCTTTACCATTTATTCGAAATAATTTTTTAATTCCAACGCCCCAAAATGCTGGCGCCTAAAAAAAGCCAAATGTCTGCAGGTCATTAATCATGCATTGTACTGGCGAATCCCTGACCATCCCCACTTACTCCCACCCACTCAGTCAATCAGACAATTGAATACATTTCAATCATTAATGGCCCAGGTAGAGCCACTCGATACCCGCCCACCTGACACAGTTTGATTTGACTCGACCCGCCCGGGGTCAAAAGGTCCGCCGTCGAGACGAAGCAGCAGCTTTCCGCTCATGTCTAATTGATGGACATTCGCTGAAGTTGCCCTAATGACGGCCAGGGACTTATTGAATTATGATTGCTTGAATGTGAAATCAGAAATTGGGAATTTTCTTTTCTTAGATATGATAAAAATAACCTAACAGATTGTAAATTCTCTATCTTAAAATATAACACAATATAAACTCTGAAATTATGTAAAGTAATATCTAAAACAAGCACAAAGCGGCATATATTTTAATGTGAGATAAAGCGTCATGGACTTATTTATACAAAATGTTAGTTCTTGACTAATTAAATATGTAGTTACTTAATTTCTCTAAAAAATAATTCACTTGATTAAAATTCACATCATCATCTACAAAATTTGTTCATAATCAAAAGCGCCAAATCAAATTGAAACCTTCTATACATGGCATAAATTAATATGAATAGGTTAATTTTATGGCGGAAATGGCAACCATGGGAGCAGCAACTATTATTCAGCCACGACCCCATCGGAGGTCGTTAATTTGCGAAACATTTTAGTGGGTCTCTAATCGATGTTCATTCATTGTCTGCGACATGAGAGCTGCCCCGTTTCCCAGCCCAAAAGCTATAACTGCCCTTTATGCGCAACATTACGGTCTGAAAATGTGTGGAAATTTATGCGTATTACGAATTGGGTGGAAAATGCATCGTTTTGACCGCACAAACATGAGATATTTTCCATGTCCTGGGCCCAAAGCGTTTTTCGGCAACATTATTACTTAGTGGGGGGCTTGGAATGAATGGAGTGGTAAGTGGCATTGTAATTAGCTTTTGTAATAACTAACTGAATTATTTGCGTCGATTGAACAAACGCAACGGCAAACGAAACAATTTTGCGAATGGGCGGGAATTCAAATGAAAATTTTGCTAGCCCGCAGGATATTTTTTCGAGAAATCAATTTTGCATAGCTGAAGTTTTTCATGGCAAACTGAACTTCCTCTATTCTTCTGCTAAAGAGTAAATTGTACTCTTTTTAAGAAGTTTTGGTGTGGAGATTTCTTCAACATAATCGGAAATTAAAAAGTAAAAATGTAAATAAGAAATATTATATTGATTAATTGATATATATGACTTATATGGTCGGAAATGCATAAAAAAGCTTTTATGATACATTTTTTTTATTTTGTGATATGTTTTTAATATATTGTTCTATATACAATTTTTGTTTTATTTTTTAAGAAATTAATTACGAAATCTATAGTGTATTTCAAATGTGAAACACAACATTTTGAATTATTCTACTTTGCCACTCTGCCTAAACGTTCACCCCTTTCAATCAAGGCGAGTTTTGTTTTTCTTGCCCTTTTCCCGCTAATTTCCTTCGCTCTTTTGTCAAATTAAAAACACACAGAAGAGACAAGGGAAAAGTTTCTCCTCTGTTTCTCGCTTTGTTTGTTTGTTGGTTGGGTTCATTTATCATGATTTTGTTTGGCGAACTTTGTCGCGTATGTTAGGCTCCTTGATAGGCGGGAAAATGTCTCTGCCTTTGGTGTTGCTGCTGTTGTTTCTGATGGGAAAAGGCAGCTGCTGAGGGTAGGGTCCCCCCTTTTCATCCCCTTTCTAACTCGGCTGAGACGAGAATTTTCTTTTGCCTCACTTTTTGTTTGTCTTTTTGTCAGAGAAAGATCCCAAAGAAAATTGCAAAGTGATTACTTTTGATTAGTTGCAAAAAGAAAGGTAATTTGTTTATCGCCATTATTGTTGCTGCTGTTGCTTTGATAAATTGTAATTTTGTCAAACTCGCTGATTACAACAGAAAATTTTGAACGAAAACAATGGAAAACAATGGCTAACGAGCGAGTGTTTGATGTGTGTTTTTGATGTTCCAGAATTGAAATGAAGCTGGCTCGAATCTCGTTGATCAGTAATCCACAAAATTATAATTTTACGCAGATTTAGCGTACAACAAAAGGGACCTTTCAAATATTGTAATTATCGCCCAGAGCGAGTGTTTTTCACATATGTATATAGTTATTATAAATATGTTTGCATGCTTACAAAATAAATACTAAAAAGGATCAAGGACGTGGGCTTATTTAGAACTGAGATGCAAAACAATTTCGCCACAGTTTCGCAAAAGGACCTCAATGCCTGGTGGAAACTTATTCAGCTCTGAAAGGGAGCTGGAGCACCGATGGAGCATCTGAAGGACCAAGTGAAACAGGAAGAGGAGCAAACTTAATCTAGAAGCAACCGAGCTTACATTTTTAAGCAGCTGTCGCTGCCTGCATGCAAAATTATGACTTAAAGCGCAGCTGGGGCTGGGATATAGTACATCTCCTATATATACTATATAGTATGCTTCAAGCCAAGGACCAACGTACATACGCACAGCTGCAGGAGCAGGAGCCGGAGCTGGAGCCGGGGCAGGAGCACAAAGGGATAACATAGAAGTAAGTTATTCATTGTGCACGCAAACATTACGGAAGTCATATGTTAAAGGCACACAGGGGTGGCCAGGGAAAATTCAACGGGGGGGCCTCAACAGGAACGGAAGAGACCTGGCTAAAAGGTAGCAAAAGGTAAAGCCAGCAGGCAGCCGAAACCCCACCCGTTTGGGCCAAGTTTTTGCCGAGCCAAAGAAAAGAAATATGAAATATGACTCCAAGTCGAATTGTGAAAACTTGCAGAAAGGTACGAATAAGCATATCAAGATCATAAATAAAACACAGTGCGAGGGAAAGCTGGGAAATTAAATTTTCGACTAGGCAGCTAACCAAAAAAAATACACATCCTCCCTCCCAAACGACTGCACATTGCTAATATACGCAACGCGCTGCCAACTTTGATTTGCAAATAAATTATTCCGTTCGCTTTGCTCTCTGGCCCGAAAATGAAAATCCTGCCTGGGAAAGGCAGTAAGAAAGGAAACGAAAGCATGAAACAATAACAGGTGAGGAGTCACTAGGTAAATGTACAATCAGTTTTTTTTAAGGGTTCGTCCAGGGTATGCCAGGGATTCGAATAAATTAAGTAGACATAAAAATTACTGCATATTAAAAATGTATACTTAATGGACTTTCTATTTAATGCCTGCATTTCTTTGTAACATAAGTGACTAAAATAATATATTACTCATAAGTTATGAGAAGCTCATTGAGTGGCTTAAGGGAAATATATTAGAATTAAGCTAATTAAAATTAAGTACTGTATTTTCAAACAAGGTATCAATTGTGCCCAATATTCAGACATTAACTGCTTCCCCAATCTCATTTTCTCTTCGCCAGAATCCCTTTTTTTCGACTCTACCCACAGTATTCTAACCAGAAAGTTAACTTGAACTTAAAATAAAAGTTTTCTTCGCCTTTTTTTTTTGGTAAGCATTTTTGGTTTCGTTCTTTTTTTTGCCAGATTTTTTTTCTTAGCGTTCCACAAAGTCAAATATCATAAAGTTCGCTACGCCTTTTTGCATATTTTATTTGCGCTTATTTCCAAAGCGAACGAATGAGCGGAGGAAAGTCGGTGGGGCAGGACGAAGGAGAAGTCTTTTTTACTTGCACTGCTGTGCTGCTACGGACTCTTTTGATATTAATGTTATTAAAATAAGATGACTTTCATAAAAAGGAAAAGATAACATTGGGAAAATTATGAAATAAAACATTAAAATAAGGCTTAAAATTATGTTGAGATTGTAAAAAAGAAAGCAAGAATATCTATGCAAAAGAAAAATTATATTGTAAAACATTATATTCCTATAACCACATCTTAATAAAGAAAAACGTTTATAATATATTTATAAATTATAATCAAGTAGCTAAATTTCGTGCAAAGTCTGGATGCAGATTCTCGCAGCACTATCGCTGCCATCATTCAAGGTTTTCCCGCCTTTTCCACTTCCCTACCCTTGGCTCCTTCGCTTTTTTTCAGCGCTCTCCTTTTGGCAACAATTAAATTATTCAACCGAAATTTGTTGAAGCTACCGAAAAAGTCACGCGCACTTGACGGCAACAAATCCGACAACAACAATAACAGTTGGAAAAACTAAGTTTTCCTTTCGCCGCCGTTGTTGTTTTTTGCCTTTGCCGCTTTTCCAGTATCTTTTATGCGTCGCTTTTGGGGTTCAGGTTTTATTTTCCAAATGAAATGAGTTTGAAGTGCATTTGACGGCGGTCGCCAAAGTTCGCTGGGTGCCTTCTTTTTGGCAGTGGGCGTGGCCAACTTTTTTGGGTATTTTTCGGGTATTTATTTGGTGTTGTTGTATTAAGCATTCTAATGGAAAAGTTTTGCAGTTAAAGGCGCTTTGCTTTCAATGATATTTTAAAAGCTTTCACTTCCAAAATAAAAAAAAAAAACAACAATTTTAAAATTGAGCAAAAAGTTTCGAAACCCAAAAACTAATTAAACAATTTGTGACAAAATTGGATATGAAATCAAAATGGAAAGTTTCTTCCTTTTATGGGATTTATTATCTTAATCGGGATTTTAATATCTACATTTATATTTTTACGATAATGATGGCAATAAATACGGTTAAGGTTAAAATAGTTGGTTGTTATGGAAAACCAATAATACATGCAGAGGATTTATGTACATTATTCTTAAATCTAGGTTTTCAAAAATTGATTCAATACCATCCATATTAATCGTTTTCCACCTACCCATACATGTATCTGCCTGAAAGGACCTGCCGCTTGTGTCACTCGACTCCGAACAAGGTTTCCCTTTGGCTCGACATGTCTGTATTGCACTTTAGCACCAATTTACACACAAAGAAGGAACGGGAAATGCAATACAACTGCCGTCAGAAGGAGGGACGAACAGGGGGAGGACTAGGACAGACCCAGATACTAACATGCATCTTCATCTTCGTGCAGGTTTCTAGTTTCTCGTTTCCCAGCTTTTCCCGTTCCATTTCCCGGCCTAATGGCGCATGGTGTTCTAGGCCTCTCTCTGTTCAGGCTGTCCTGCTTCGTCTCTGACAGGACCTGCACTTCTTTTTGCCCAGCTTTAAGCCTTTTGCTTCAGGACTCACTTATGAAGTGCCACTCTAAGAAACATGTGTTCATATTCGAGAGGCTTTGCATCACGCTTCAACTAAGTTTTATTGCTCGAGAAAGGACACAGTATCAGTTGGAAAAACTGAAGTACCTAAGGGTTACGCATTTTCTTAAAGGGGATCACGAAATTCTACTTTATTGGGATTTTTCTTTCGATTTTTTATAGATAGGTAAAGATTATTATATTTTGAACTATTAATTCCATATAACAGGCCAATTTATACTAAGGCTTAATATACAATACAAAGAATATCAAGGTCATTGGCGATGTATTTTTGCTTCATCGATTTTCTTTTTGTCAATATGTTAAAATTCCTGTTTGTTTCCTTTTTGCGCTTGCCAAATAAAATGAACTTTATTTACGCATTTTATTTATGCGCTTCATTAAAACTTTAAGTCGCCTTTATTTATAGGTTGTCCGGCACCAGCATTGTTAATATTAATATTAAATTTATTTTATATTATGCGCATATATGCGTGTGTGGATTTTCAGCACAATAACTTTGCGTTGATGATGTCCTTGTTTACTGTTATTATTGCGCACATATATCTCTCTTTGTATTGGCAATGAATTGGCTGACTCCGTCCGACGTCGCCTGCTGTCGTATAAATCGCACTCAATAAACCATATAGAAGGCATAAATTATATTTTGCCTGCTCGGAATTTTCATTAAGCCAAGCCAGACAGAAGGAGACTGGGAAGAGCGAAGCCGTATTGCACAAATTAAAGCCCTTGAAACTTTAATGCAATTCCTGAGCTGTTCGGTTGCCATTTCAGCTTTTATTGTGCCGGGCAAAGCAAGCGAAAACAACAAAACTCAAAGCTCTCCAAAAACAACCGAAAAATTAATGAGCGCAATAAACATTTTAAGTGGAATTGTTGGTGAAGTTGTTAATTTTTAGTGCAATTTATAATTTTATTTGCTGCTGTGTGGCGAGAGCCATAAAACTCTGCACGAAATTGGCAACACTAACTCTTTCCCAGAGTCCTCGATTGGCGTAATAAATAATCTGTTTACAAGTTAGTTACGCAGTTAATTTTCTGAGGGGGCCACATCTTCGTTGACCTTTTAAACTAATTTCCCCGAAGATTTCCCAGCCGGATAAACAGTGGCCCGTCGAATTCCCAGGCACGCAGCCGGTGGAGAAAGCCCTCCCTCAACCATTTTCCTTCCTGGAATTTTTCAACCCGCCCAAAGCTTTGTTTATTATTGTGTAAGCCAAGCACGACACCTGTCGAGATATTTCTGGTCTAGTTTTCCGCCCTCTGGCCCCCCTGGAAAATTATTAATATTTTATTCGCCACCACCAGTTTTTACTATAGCGCATACTTGTTTTCTTGGTTCTATTCCTTTCCAATTCCCATTGCATACTTGATGTCCTTCATCTGGCTAAGTGGCTTAAAGCCTTTTCGCACTCCCCTCCCCGCCTCCTGACACCTATACCCTGAACTTGCCCCTCGGGAAGCTGTCCGTCATAATTGTGCAGTCTGTTTCAGGCGTTTATAGCATTAGCGGTTAGCGAACAGCCAAACATGGCCGAGATTGTCGAAGGATTGGACCTTAATGTGCGGTGTTTTGGCGGCAACAATGGTTTAAGTGTTTCCCTCAGGTTAGTAACTCTAGATTTATATTCTATTGCATATATTAAAACTTGAAAACTTACCAGTAAATATTTTAGACATTCAGCTGTATTCTGTAATTAGAAATGTATTTAAATGTTTATTAATTTGTATGCAATGCAGATGAATTGCATTTCTTAAAGTATTAACTAAATTAATAAAAATGCATATCTCTGAACTCCGAGGTATTCGGTACACAGATGTGTAATTTTGCTGAAATCTAAATCAAGTACCGTTGTCCAATTACATACAAAATATAATATGTAGCTCTTAAAATATCCCATAATATTCCAGCAATTTGTGGTCCTTAATTTTCTGCTTTCATTCTGCTTTCCTGCGTTTTATTTAAGTAGCAAACCGTAAACAAACCATTATACGCTAGCTGCTTGACTCTTAACCTGCGATGTTGCATTCCTATGAATTTATGTATGAAGTCCGTGCATTAAAATCATTCCTTCCGCCCGCCGGTCCGCTAAACTCGCTTCCGAATATGGGAAAATAAAATGCAACTACCTGAGCATAAATTGCATGCCGAGCATGTGTTTTTCTGCGAAAGTTTTCGTATTGGATTTTTATTATTTGTTGCGGCACATGAACTTTAAAAAACATGACCGGGGAGAGCATTAAAATAACTTGGAATATGCATGATGATGTTGATGAGGGGGGCGAGTCTGACGAACGGAGTGTTTGTGCAACGAAATAAAAACAGCGAATATTTAAATGTATAATGAGCAGCTGAAAGCTTTTTAATGGCTTTTCAATTAGACGAGGTCAAGTCGAGCCACAGTCAGTGTGTGTTTGTAGCTTTTCGCGAGTGTGTGCCACAGTGTGGCGGCCAAAAATTAGCATAGCACCTGATTTTGGGCAGCGGCTTGAGCTTAATCAGCGTAATTAGATTCCAGCTGGAATCATATAGCCAAACGTATTATAATTGCAGTTTAAAAGAGTCCAAAGATGGCAGAAAAGTTGCCAAATAAATTCCATTGTTAATTCAATTGTTGGGGGAAGTATTTCATTTTTTTAAATTTGCTTCTCACAATCAATAAAAGCCAGATGAAACCTCCCATAATTTATTGAAATCTTAAGTATGATAAATATTTTTATTTTAATATTTATTACTTCCCACATTAAAAATTCCACTCGCATAATTCTCAGCTTATTCCTTATCTTTCATAGTTATTTTATGGATTCTTTTCCGCGGTTGCGGTTTGATAATTTAAACACCTTTTCTCATTTTTCTTTATTGACTTTGCTAAAGTATTTGTAAAAGAATAAAAGCATTTTACTGCAGAGAAGTTTATAATTAGAATGGACATATTACAGCATTTGCCACTTCACCTGGCACCTGAAAGATGTGAGAACTTTATTAACAATTTCTGAAGAAAAGAGTTTTCTAAGAGAGAGGATAAGTTTTAAAGATTACAAATTAACGGATAGCATTATCTTCACTTATTGAATTGAATCATTAAACAAAAAACAATTTTTCACACTTCTTTATTTATTTTAGTTCTTTTTTAAATATATATATATATTCATATAAAAATATGTAAAAATTCCTGTCCAAATGCCAATGGCTCATCCGAAAAAAATATCATAGATAGCTTTTAGATTAAATCTGGCTTATTCAGCAGCCAAATAAAGGCGCACTAGAGAGTGGAAACTAAGACCGCATACAGTTGAAATGATTTCCAGCGGCTTTTGTGCCATTTGAGCTGATTTCATGCCCTGTCCTCTCCTTTTGACCCTTCAGTTGCGCCCTAATATAAACAGTAGCTATTGTATCTATGAGAAGGATATATTCTATGTAAAAACCAATTTCTGCAAAAATCCTACGAAAAAAAAGGGAAGAGGGAGCGAATTTTTGCGTGCGTCAGGATTTTGCCGAAAATATTTTGCAAGTACAAATAAATCCATTTCAATGCAGTTTCCACACAAAAAAAAAAGGGAAATGGCGAAAAATGCTGGGAAACCAAAGCGGCATAGCACGAGTATTAGTGGATTAGAGGGACCGAGGGACTGGGGCATATGTGGGTGCAAGCAGTTGCAGAGCTATGCGAAAACCGCATAAACAACAACGTAAATAAATCAATGTAAACAATCGAAACAGTTGTCGGTAAATTGAAATTTGAAATGCAACGCTGCCGATGCCAATGTGCTCAGAGCCAAAGCCTATATCCACCCACTTTTTTGCGCTGTGTGACAGCCGCAGAAACCAACACCAACTGCAAAGCACATGTGTGGCAACCGACAGCCAAATAAAAAACAAATATAGAAAAACGAACACTAGTGATGACGACACCAACAACCCATACAGACATGAAGTTTGGCAACCTTGTCGACAAAAGGATTGGGAAAAATATTCAGCAACCCGAAAAATAAAACGCCCAGAAGGATCGAATACAATAAGCGTTAATTGACAAATACGGAGCACCGAAAGAGATGCACAAGGACGAGACTCTCGTCCTGGATGCGTGTGCATTACACAGCTGTCCCAGCCCGTCAGGCAATATTTTGAAGTACTTTCCAATGCCAATTAAACGGATTGGGTTTTCTTTGTTGCAAATAAAAATATATAATGTTCAAGAATAGAAACATAGCGAAATGGGGATGGGTTTCATGCAAATAGAAAAATTTTTGCTTAACATTTTAACAATATTTACATCAGTGCGTATACGTTATTTTTGTGACTGCTATTCTTTTCAGCAAAATATAAAGCGAAAGCACAGATTCAAATGCAATTATTCGCCTTTTTGGCAGATAAAAGCGCTTCTCACATCAAAAATACCCATTCTAACTAAATTTTTAATATTTTAATTATCGCATTTATACCAGACCCCAAAAAAATCACGTATACGCACTGGTGTAAATATTATTTGATCATAACTAAGCCAAAAAGGCATTAATTTCAATTCGGAAAACGCTGCTGTGTTAGTTTTTAGTTCGCTAATAAATCTACGCACTCAATTTAAAATATAAAAAAATTAAAATTTTTGTAAATTTTTGATAACTTGAACCCCTTACAAAATTTTGGAAAAATTTTACGAAAATTTATTTTTTTACCAGATCGACTCGGCTGTTCATGCTGATCAAGAATATATATGATTTATAGGGTCGGAAATGACTCCTTCAATGCTTTGCAAACTCCTGCCTTAATTTATAATGCCAATGAAAGGGTATAAATATCCAACTGTTAAGCAAAATATAATATATAAACTGAAAGAAAAACTAAGCACTCAGCTAATTAAGGACATGCTGTAAGGAAGCTTCAGCACACATACCTTCAACGGGGCTTCCTTATCGAAGAGATAACTTAATCATCACAGAAATCCATTACCATTGTCTGCCTAGAGAAAGTTTCCAGCTTCTGGTAGATCCAGTGCTCCTACCACTTTTTTCCCCAACCCGTCCAGGACGCAACCTCAACCCTTTTGTCACCGTCTTCCTGCTTGTGGGCGCAGACTGTGACACGTGTCATGTGTTGTTGTTATTCCTGCTCTAGTTGCGGCAGACAAAATACGAGTACAAAAGGACATCAAGGGACGAGGGAGATGGAAAGGAAGCTGGAATGCCAACGCATGTTTCGCCGAGGCGAAGAATGATGATGGAGCAGTGCGAAATGAACTGCGGCCAGTGGCGGGAAAACAAAGGCACGGCACGAGCGGGATCCGTCCCAGCATTTACGATTCTGATGAGGAAGGCACCGCGAAAAATATAAGGGTTTTCCTGATACCTTAGGACAATAATTATGAATAAAAAAATATGCCAGTTAAAAACTATAGTGTGATTAAATGTATTTTATGATGTAAGTTCTCAGTTCTTGTTTAAAATTCTAAATTTAATATTTAAATATTTCATAATCAAAAGCCAATATACTTTTCTCTCTCTGTTTGTGCTGACTTTTCATGTGTTTGTGTGGCAATCAAGAATGAACAATGAATGGATGCCACAACTCTCAGCTCGGACCATGTCCAAGTGCCATGTACAACACATTGTTGGCTGCTCCATTCATTTCACACCACATAGATTTTATGTACTGAGGAAATCTTTCCCCGAAAACTTGGCCAATAATATAAAGTAATTAAAAACCGCACAGACAGGAGGTAAAATCAGGGGGTGCGGCTGACTGAAGGCTAATCTGGTTGGACTTTTATTGGGCAAATTGTACGAGTGTAGGTAGAAAGCGAATGTTAATGTTCCCGGCCACAGGATATGGCGCCACCTGTTTCCTTTGGCGCCTCTCCCTTCGCCATCTCTATTCCCGACTCTGGCTCATCCCTCCATGGTTTCTTATTCTCTCTCTCTAGAACAAACAAATTTTTATGATGGAATTACAAAATTTTAATGTTTGCTTGTTTGTAATTAAATTTTCTGTTATTGTTCTTGTTGTTGCTGTTTTCGCTGTACTGTGGAAATATTTGCCAAGGGTATAACTGACAGAGTTAAAAAGATGATGTAAAAAAATGAAATTGAATGGGAAAATGGTGAGCTTTATATTTTGAGAAAAATGAGAGGAATATTAAATATGAATAGGAATTACGGAGGAAAATATCAACGGTTTTTTTAAATTTAAAATAAAGAATTAAACTAATTTAAAAATTAGGGTATATTAGACCTGTACTCTTACCACTGGACTTCTCTTCCCTGTTGTTTTTTTGTTGTTTTATGTGTGACTTTTATGGGCGTGACACGTGAGCTATTTTTATTACCCTGCCAGCGGAAGCGGAAACAGCAGAGAGCAAAGGCGAGGGAGACAGGAAGGAGGCGAAACAGAGCAAGGACAATGGCTGTGACCTTTAAACTTTTAATTACACAACTGCCCAAGCGGCATAGTAAATTTTTAATTAAACCAAATTGCCTTCGAATTGCAGGCTTAACCCAGAGACAGATAGTGCAATAAGTTAAAGGTAACTTCAGACCGATTATTTCGATTTTTAAGAGCTATTTTCATAACTGATAGGCACTCAAAGCTATGTTTTCTAATTCAAATACTGGTAAGCAATGCGTTTAATATTTTATGGATTATATTCAAAATATATGAAATACGATTTTTGGAAACTCTACCGATTATTGGTATGCAATCGATACGTCCTTATACTATTTGGGTCAGCGTCTAGTTTAAGTGAATTATAACTTTTACTTTGCCTCACTTTTGTTCTACTTTTCCACCATTTTTTGTGTCCAAGTGTGTGACATTTGGCCAAGTTTTGCGGCCCCAACTTATCCACTGAATCAACATTTATATTGACGCGTGTGTGCGAGGGGAAAATGACTCAAAGGTTCAATTCAGCCAGTCAACCGCCGAAACAGAACAAAAACTTGGGAGAAGGAACAGAGGCAGTGCCAGACTAACGAAAACTGTCAAAAGTTTATTTCGCTTGCTTTTTAGGGGTAACAATAAGTTAAACTTATCCCTGGGTTATCCCACAGAACTGTGGCAGCGAAAAGGAGTCTCTGGAAATTGGGAACTGGCAACTGGGCTCGCAATCAGCCAAGTGAGACAACCTAATCGACTGACGGACATTGCTGAAATGTCTGAGTACACAGAATAGGAAGTAGTGAGGGGGAAATATAGTCTCGGAATTCTGGGACTCACATAGCCGAAATGCCTCCAAGTCATAGGTAGAGATGACTGTCTGTGGGTAACAAAGATTGGAGTAGGAAGAAAGCACCTTTTACCGGATTTTTTAAGCTATTTAAAATTTGAGCAGAATTTTAACACAGAAATAAATCACAAAAGAAAAAAATATAATAAAAAAAACCGAATTATATCTTTATGTCCTTGCAGGGTATTACAATTTCAGTCAGAAACTAGTAACGCTGCGAAGGAGTCATTTCAGACCCTATAAATCATATATATTCTTTATCAGCATCAATAGCCGAATCAATTGAGACATGTACGGGTAAAATTTATTTTTTTCAAAATTTTAAAAATTTTACAAGGTGTTTAACACCTTAAAATTGTCAAAATTTAACAAAAAAAAATTTTATTTTAAATTTTAATTTGAGTATGCAGATTAAATATAATAAAAAAATTTATACGGAACAGTTTTTCGAATTAAAATTAATAGGTTTTTGGCTTAGTTATGATTAAATACCATTGACACCACTGCGTATACGCAATTTCTTTTGACTTCTTATGAAAGCTTGCAAGACATTGAAGAAATTATTCCGACCCTATAAATCGTATATATAATTCAAATTTCATGCACTGATAGTATTTTCTCCCCAGACTAATTAAAATGACACATGTTTGCCTGAATTTTTTATGGCATTCGATACTGAGCTTTGGAACAGAATTTTTCATTGACCTTTGACTCAGATATCTGTCACATAGTCCTTTGCCTCCTAGGTAAATTATTTAATTTTCATTCAAATCGTTACCCCTGAAAAATACAAAAAAAAATTTGCAAAAGAAGAGCTCAAAAAAGTAAATGTGTAAATCGAGAAAGTGGAAGGAGGCATTTCAATTGTTCAGATTATAAAATCCCTACATGACTGACATCATCAACATCATCATCATCGCCGTCATCGATGACGGTATTATCAGCGATGACAGGGCCAACAATCAAGGACATGCAGCTGGGAAAGGAAACGGAGAAGGGAAAAGGGACCAGGGAGAGTCCATATTCCATCTCGACTCGCTCTGTTAACCGTCAATTATGATTGGCTTCCTTGACTCGCTCTTTCATTCAGTCGATTCTTATTCAAAATTAAAGGCAATTATCCTTGTTCAAATAGGTAGGGGGCCGCTGACGACCTTGAGCGCAGTTCCCAATGAGATTACATGCAAAGGGAAATGGGAAAATGATGTAAGAAACAAGCTGAAAGAATCGAAATTGAGATTCGTAATCAAAGGAAAACGAAATTACAAGATTATTACAGTCAAGGACTTGCAAAAAATTGTAACCATAATTTTTTGTAATCTTTAATCTTTAATCTTTAATATATGTCAAAGTTTTTATGTACTTTAAGACAGAAAACGAAAACAGCCACCAAATCTATGAAATTTCTGGAAAATATTGAAGTTCTTGTGGAAAACTTGTAACTTTCCAGGAAGGTCCTTTAATAAAATAAGGAAAAACTTAAACTTTTGTGCTTGTCGAGTCAAGCGCTGTAAATTAAATTTTCCTTTGACTATTAGCCATTAGTTGATTTTGCTTTTGGATCTGCATCTTTTTCTGTTTCTGTTTCTGACCAGGACTAAATTGGGGATTCCATTTCTCACACTCCCCAGAGCAGTAAGTTTTGTGGCTGCCACTGCGGTTGTATACTCGACTACATTTTGTTTGTCTACAAAAGTATCCAGAATGTAAAATGGGCGAGTGCTTCTTGGCATATTCCTTTGATTTTTGGCCGCAAAACCGCATTATTTTGGTTTTCAACTGGCATGTTTCATGTCTCCTTCGCTCGGGTCTTTCGAGTGACCAATTGGAAAACTTTCGTTGCGCCCTCTTGTGAAATTTCTAATTCATTTATCACACACGAATGCATGCGAGAAAGCGGGCAGCGGAAAATGAAGGGAGGAAAGCAACCAAGTTTGGCATCAAACAAATTATAAACCAGTTTTAGCAAACTGCTCCATTATTAAGTTTCTGCTAATTGAGGAAAATTTCTGTAATTGATGAAGTTTGCATGTTTTTGTTATAAACATTTTTCTAGAGGTACCAAAAAACCAGTTGTGTATTCAAGTTTCGTTACTCTGACTGTAGGTTAATGTGTAGTGCATTAAGTATGACAGCTTTACAATTTCTTAGGATAATGTTTAATGTTTTGTAAGTTCTTTTTAAATACCTTACTTTACTTAATAATAACATCAAGTAGATGTAATAGTTTATATTAAATGTCAGGCCACTACATGATAATACCACCTGTACTTCATTCTGTCATCAAAATTGCACAGTCCAGAGCCAAGTAAGTCACTCAGCTCCACACTCAACCCATTCGGTGAAACCTCAAATTCAGATTGCAATATTCCTGTGGGCTGTTTACTGCCATTGGGTTTCGGGCAGAAATCTTTGGGGCTCCGGACTCGACTCTGGCGGTTTCCTTAATTAAAATGTCGTCAAAACAATACAATTTTGTCAACTGCAGAGTGCGTACTCGAGAGGGTGACAAACGGTGGCTTGTGGATGTTTACCGAGGTGCTATCGTCGAGATGACGAGCAGCTGCCGTCTTGAGATTGCCTGCTTGCACGGGCGACCACACATCGATGGTTGACTCAATCAAAGAGCGCACACAAAGGACACCCAGAAGGACACAGATGTACATGTATGTCTGCTCTGTAATTAGCTCATTTATGTTGATTTCCTTTGACAATGCAACGAAAGCATAAATGGCTTCCATTAATTCGGGTTATTCATTATACGGCACTCATCGCTCATTCGCAACCCGAAAACCAAAGTCATTCAAAAATTTGTGGTTAAAATGTTATCGAGCAAATGTCAAATGATGCGGTCAGCAACTGTTAAGTGCATTTCATATTCGCCCACAGATAACAATCTGCGAATGCGGATAGTTGGTTTCAGGGAATTTCATTTAAATTTTCGGGGTTAAGCTTATTATAGCTCATTAGGAGATTCTTTTTGGGCCATAATATGTTACTATAAAATAGTATTATTTATTAAAGAGACTGTCTGTCAGTTTTAAACTCCTTTTAAAATCCTGAAAACTCTTTTACTTTCGCTTGACTGCCTTTAATTTCGCAGATAACCCACCTGGATTAAGCGATATCCCAAAGGGCACATGAAAACCCTTCATTAGCCAGCGTTCTTCTTAAAAAATTTCCCCTCTTCAGCTGGTCTGGAAATGCTTCAAAAGTTGCAGCTTTTTTGATAGAAAAAGACCGACGGTTAGATGGAGAGAGAAAGATAGGGAAAGCCAGCGTAGATTTAATTAACATTGAAATGGTTTCAATTACGATGGGAATTAGCTGAACTTTTCAGCTCAAACTTGGGTGAGGCGCCTGAATGGGGACACTTGTGTATATGCTGCACTTTGGCGAAACTTCTCGACTCTTAAATTGAGTATGTTAAAGCCAGAAAATGGGATGAAAGGGGATAATCTCATATTGGCAACTATGAAGCGTAAGCTATGAAAATTGAGTCCTCGGATTTCGCCTAAATTCATATTCAGGATATACATATCGTATATCACATTATTATCTAGAAAGAAAATGAAAGCGAGCTTTGTTTATATGTAGAATCACAAGCATTGCTCATACGCCACGTTGGTCTTGTACAAAAGTAGAATAAAGAATAGCTTTTTAGCTTAGCTTTAGGTTAGACAACTCTTAAATCTTTTTTTGGCTTGAGATATATATATATATTTCATTCCCTCTGCAATAAATACAAAATACTTAAACTCCAATTGCATTGCGCATACGACATGTGTGCCTCTGCCACTGAAACTCGTGGCATCATCCCCGCAACCATCATCATCATCATCATCATCCTTCTCTACTTCGTCGTCGTTGCTTAAAACAATTAGAAATGCAACATTGTTTTAATCTCTTTCGCATTTAACGCAAATTGCTTAGCATTAAGGCGTTTGCCAAAAACACCCGCAAAAGAGCAAAGGAAACATGCCGAGAGAGAGAGAAAGAGGGGGAAATGGTAAAAGAGTAAAGGAGAAAGAGTGAAGGAAATTAAATGAAGAAAATTCGGGGAAAGCGCACACAGCGCTTGAGGTTTTCGCTACTCGCTTTTAGCTTAGACAGACAACGAGTGCAATAATTCGAATTTAAGCATTTTTTATGAGCTGTGCAGCTATCTCTTTCAGCCCTGTCTCTCCCTCTCTTTCCGCTATTCAATTGTAGCTTATCGCCGTCTCTCTTTCTTTGCCCCTGTTTTGCACAGAGACTCTTGCATATATGCAGATTTCCACGTTCTTGTGTGTGCGGATGGCACTCGGACTTGTTTTTGTGTTAATCAGTTGGGTTTGGTGCCACGCATTTGTGGTGGCTGAAATGGAAATGGAAAGTTTGACATTGCGGTGGCTGGGCTTAAAGGGATTACCGAAAATTATGATGCACTTGAACTGTTTGGGAAGGACAAGCCACTTGTCCTTTGTGCTTAAGCAAAGAGGACAAGAAATAAGCTTTCGGACCAATATGGTTGATTTTAATCCATTTTATCTCCCAAAACAGATACTGCTCAGAATGTAGGATTTTTGGCACAACTAGAATTCTCTCTCAAAATTAACCATGTTTAAGCATACCAGCACGCATACTTTATGCTTCTTTATACCCCTCCATAAATTCCAAAAATGTTTCTAGCTATTTTACTCATCTCCCCCACGCTTTCCTCCCCTCCTTGTTTTGCGAGTAGTTTTTCCTCAAGAATTTTCTTTTTAATTTGTTTGAAGCTCGCGCTCGCTCACACGCAACTAACCTCGTTAAGCGAGTCGAGCCAGCGAAATGCCACCTGCCCATCTGCCACCTCTTCACTTGTCTGCGAATGCCGCGTACCACACACCTGTCCTGACTCCTGCCTTAGCTGCCACTTGCAAGTTGCCTTCCTTACGCAATGTGCAGCAGTGCTGCACACTTTCTACCTTTCAAGTTAATATCGTGGCAAGCAAGCAAATAATATATATTTTGGGATTTAAAAACTATTGTTTACTTACTGTATTGCAATCTGAACTATTTTGAAGTGATATTTGTAACCTTTAGCTGGCAGCACTAGTGCCAGCCTTGGCATTAACACTTCGTCAACTGTTTGCCAAATACTCTCTGAACTTTCTCTCTAAGCCCACGACCTTCTGTCTCGGGGGGCGAACTTCGTGGATGCGTGTGTGTGCACCAATTAGTATTTGCCAAATGGTGTTTCGGGGAAAATGAGGAGCGGAAAATGGTCGAGCCAGGAAAAGATTTCGATATTACTTAACGCGGCCTTTGATTTCGTCGAGGTTGATGGATTTCCGTCTATTTCGCTTTCCTTTCTGTGGCCCATAGCATTTATTTATACATTTATTGCTTGGCACAGCAATCAATTGCTGAGGCCGAGAATAAATAAAGCTTAATTGCGCAGGACTCTCGCAGAGCAGCGGAGGCGGCGTGTAGCGGCATTCGGCATGCGGGCACACAGCGAATACCATTTAAAGGTTATCCCAGGCATTATTTTATCAAAGGGAATTAACACGCAAAACAACAAAAGCACCAAGATCGACAGAGCTGCCTTTGTTCTCTTATCAACGCTTGCACCACGCATCGACACTAAAACAAACTAAAACATTTGTATGTTTAATTTAATGTATAATTAAATAACATCAGTTTGTTTCAGTTCATTGCAGCTCATCTTATAATAATGTTCCTACACAGATCACCATAATATTTGATAAGCAATTAAATGTCTTATCAAAGGCAAATTTAATAATAATTTAAAATATATTTCCAAATAAATATTTCCAAATGTAAATTATTTTTAAAATTTTTCCCTAAATCTTGCATAATTGTTTGTTTTTTGCAGTGCAGCGAGGACGCCCGCATTGCGTGTGTGTGCAGTAAACGCAGCGTGGCTTCCGTAGCCCAGAGCCAAAGCCCCTACAGTGGGGTCAGCAATAAAAGCTCAAATAAATATTGACACCCCGCCTCTATTTCCCACACGGCGTGCACAGGCAAATGTGCACCTGTCATGGAGCTGCTTTGGTCCAATGGATTTGTCTTTGGCTTAAACACTTTGTAGTTTCGGGCTTAGAAAGAAGCACAAAATACACGAATGTCCCAGGGGGATTCACATGAAGATAAAACAATGACCGCACGATTCGATAAGGGTCAACAATCGATAGATATTCCTGACCAAAGTGTTTAATACAATGTTAAAGTCAGCTTGTACCTTAAATTGTTGCTGAGGTAGGACTACAGAGTAATTATTTAAATTGTCTTTAAACGATAAAAAGAATAAGGAAGTAACTAACAATGAACTACAACTGTGAATTTAGTTGGAATTATAAAATTGGAGAACTTAAAATATTTGAAAACTAATTTAAGAAATGATTTTCATCAATTCAAAATAATACGTATACGCAATGTGGAACTCAAGTTAAATTAATTTTACTAAAGGTATACATATAATATTTTTAAATCAATTTTATATATTGATTTATCAAAACCAACGTGATTTTTAAATTGTTTTATGATTATATTATATTTCACATACATTACTCATTCGCCCCGTGTGACAAGTGCCAATCTAGAGTAAATTTGCCACAATTTATCATGCATCCCGGAGTATCCTCTTCGTATTATTATTTTTCTTCTTTTTTTAGCAACTTTAGATCATACTTAAGATGTCATAAACAGATACCCCCGCCTTCGAACGCCTACCAAAAAGGGGGGAGGGAAGGCGTGGCCATCAAGGCCATTGGCCATGTGTTATATGGATATCCTTGTTTCGGTCCGCTACAAATTGATCATAATCTGTAAGCCATTTATCTTGCCAACACAAGCATCGGGAATGGATCTGAGTCTGTTAGGCGGATGGGCTTCGACGGCGGCGGCGGCTTAAGATGAATGACCAGAGATGCTCATCGCACGATTGGACAGCGGCATCCTCGCCCCGAATGACACCGTCTGAATGGATGGCTTTGTTCGAATAGATGAATAGCTCGGCACACGCCCAGTCTGCACATCCTCCTGTGACCTACAAACCGATTTGTTTCGGCTGTTTTTTGTTTTGTTTCGGTGCGGCGGCGGCGGCTATGTGCTAATTTGGCAATTTGTTTATCGATTTCGGCTTTGGCTTATTTGTTGCTCCACAGCGTTAAGTGGCCAATAATCAAAATCACTTAAGCCAATATGTTTTCGGTTGGTTAAAAAAAAATGACAGGCGCCGAGTACGATAAAAAAAATATGGGTTGCTGTCATTTGTTATCAATTGATTATGATAAATTATATATTTTAATAGGATTTTAAAGTGAATTCCGATTTATTAAATTCTAGCTTTTCATTGCAATAAAATGATTTTCAAAGTCTCTTTTTCGTTTAATAAAAATTAAAAACAAGAAAACGAACTAACTTCGGAAACGAAGTCATTCCTGTGCTAGTTTTTAATAGCAAGGGTATAAATATTCGTAGTCTTTCAGTCATATTTATATATATATTTGTTCTACAAACCAAAGCTTAAAAAATTCATAACTAAGCCAAAAATGCATTAATTTCGATAAGGAAGTTAGTTATGTGCTAGTTTTTTACAGCTTAATAAATTTGCAAACTCAAATTGAGATTTTTTAAATTTGAAATTTTTGAAAATTTTTCAAATTGTAACAATGTAAATTTTAACAACATAAAATGTTGAAAATAATTTTGAAATTTTTTTATCTTTCCTACATGCCAAGAAAGATTCGCCTGTTCATGCTGATCAAGAATATATATGGATTATAGGGTCGGAAATGACTCCTTCATTGCGTGGCAGTCTTCAGACAGAAATTATAGTACCCTGAAGGGTATAAATATTCGGTCATATTTATATGGCAAATTTGTCTAAAAACCAAGGCTTATAAAAGGCATAACTAAGTCAAAAATGCATTTATTTCCATAAGGAAGTTAGTTCTGTGCTAGTTTTTTATAGCTTAATAAATTTGCAAACTCAAATTGAGATTTTACAAATTTAAAATTTTTGACAATTTTTCAAATTGCAACAATGTAAATTTTAACAACATAAAATTTGAAAAAAAATTTTGAAAATTTTTTTTCTTTCCTAAATGCCTAGAAAGATTTGCCTGTTCATGCTGATCAAGAATATATATGGATTATAGGGTCGGAAATGACTCCTTCATTGCGTGGCAGTCTTCAGACAGAAATTATAGTACCCTGAAGGGTATAAATATTCGGTCATATTTATATGGCAAATTTGTCTAAAAACCAAGGCTTATAAAAGGCATAACTAAGTCAAAAATGCATTTATTTCCATAAGGAAGTTAGTTCTGTGCTAGTTTTTTATAGCTTAATAAATTTGCAAACTCAAATTGAGATTTTTTAAATTTGAAATTTTTGACAATTTTTCAAATTGTAACAATGTAAATTTTAACAACATAAAATTTGAAAAAAAAATTTTGAAATTTTTTTTCTTTCCTAAATGCCTAGAAAGATTTGCCTGTTCATGCTGATCAAGAATATATATGGATTATAGGGTCGGAAATGACACCTTCATTGCGTCGCAGTCTTCAGACTGAAATTATAGTACCCTGCAAGGGTATAAATATTCGGTCATATTTATATGGCAAATTTGACTAAAAACCAAGGCTTAAAAATTGCATAACTAAGCCAAAAATGCATTTATTTCGATAAGGAAGTTAGTCCTGTCCAATTTTTTAATAGGTTAACAATTCTGCAAACTCAAATCGACATTTTACAAATTTAAAATTTTTGACAATTTTTCAAATTGTAACAATGTAAATTTTAACAACATAAAATGTTGAAAAAAATTTTGAAATTTTTTTATCTTTCCAACAAGCCAAGAAAGATTCGCCTGTTCATGCTGATCAAGAATATATATGGATTATAGGGTCGAAAATGATTCCTTCACTAAGATTCAAGCATCTGACTGAAATTATAATACCCTGCAAGGGTTAAATAATATAAAACAAAACATTTTTTCAAATTTAAGGTATATATATTAAATAGCTTTGCTATAATGGAATACACCATTAAAAATACCCTTCAATATAAATTGCATAAAATAACAAAGAACAAGCATTACAAGTAAGTTATAAGCGCATGTAAATACAAGATAAATCTACGGATGGAATAAAGTCATTATTCCACTACATTTGCAGCAATTTGCGTTGTTTTCCGTTGCCGTCAGGTTGTCTACATGCTCGGAGGGTTGCCAAAAGGTTAGACAACATGTTGACTGTCGCATTTTGCTATTCTACCGCTGTGCCATTTGCGATTTGCCACTTTAAGTCGCAGCTCCTTGACCCGGTCACAGCCTTTGTCACATTTGTGCGACACAAATTTGCGGCTGAGGAAAACAAAGTAATATTGAGAGTGTGGAAAGCGGGTGGATCCGGAAGGAGAGGGGTCTGAATTCATTTTATGGGCACGCCATGCACATATTGATCAAGTGACAGGCGGCTGAGTGACAAACAAACTGGGTCTGCGCGTCTCCTATGCTTATTATGCAAATATGCAGGCCAAATTGATTTGCTGCGGGGGCGGATGAAAGGTGGTTCCCGCTTGGAAAACAAAACGCGGCGTATGCGCAATTTCCCTCAACAACAAAATTCACCGCAAAATGTATGCAAATATCTGGCACACATAGTCGCATACAGTTTGTAAGCGGCAGAAGGCATACGCCACGAAAACAATATAAGGAATTGCTAGGCGCAAAATTGAAAAGAAATTGAAAATATATATTGTATATATGCAGATATATCGCACAGCCGACGGGCTTCACCTGAGTGACTATGTGAGGGCTGAGAAATCTCAGATTAAACTAATTTTTGGCTTGTTGCATGGGCGCCAGCTACTGGAGTTGCCTTTGAATATTTAATAAGCTCACAAAGAAGCAGGCAAATCCGAAAAGTACAATGCCATACAGGAAGTGAGGAATAAGGAAAGCCATAGAAAGTATAAATACTCTTTTGTTCAAAAATAAAATACTTTTTACACGATTCTATCAAAGTATTGTCAGACCTTTTTAACCCTTAAAAAATATCGCAATAATATACAATTAAATAAATAATATCACAACAGATTCTGTTCAACTGGATAAATATTAATTTGGTGCCGGAATTTCGCTTTAATTCTTTTTCTTGCCATTATTAAATGCCGTACAAATGCCACGGACCCAGTTTAGACTTTCCCAAAACTTCAAAGAAAAATGCTCAACGGAAAACTTGTAGAGCACAAGAATACACACACTTTCTCCCACACTCACACACACACACACACACATTCGATTGTCCTGAGGGAAATATGAGAGAACGCGGCGGCAAAGCGGAAAAAGCAAAGAGCCAAGGTGAACACAACTTCCACTCGCAGGTCGCGGTCGTGGGTCCCTTTTAGCCATGCCCGTGGCCTGGAATTTTCATAGCCATAAAGGGACCAAGGCTTATACACGAGAAGAATTTGTACACAAATTATTGAACGCACAGACGGCAACAGTGCGTTTCAGGAGTGTAATTTAGTTTGTCAGCGCAAGAGATTTGATCTGTTTGGGGTATTACTCGATTGGTTGGGTTTCCTTTCGATTTTATTATATTACAAAAATAATATCAGGTTTATTCCAGCAATATTTGTAACAATAAATGAATTAGTACCTAATAAACAATAAAATTACGCCTACATATCGCCTATAAATCCAAAACAATGAAAACAACAACTCTCCTAGAAATAAATGCATACCTTTGAATTATTCCTATTAGATTTTACATTTATGTGACACACTGCCTAACTGCCTTGCCGAAAAAACTTTTCTCGTCGCAATGTGTGAGATCGCGACCCATAAATAAATTTGCAACAAAATAATTATAAAAAAAGGAAAGGAAAGCAAGGCACAAGCATGGCCATAAAACTAGAATCACACAGACACTTTTTCGATTACAACTTTTTGGCTCGCTTGGAAATAGAAATAAAATTGGTCAGCCATTGTGCCACGCCCCCAACCATCGCCCCCTGTCCTGTCCTGTCCGAGTGCGTTAGCCTTGTGTCCGTTTCTGTCATTCCTATTGTCCGCGTCCGTGTCCTGTGACCACCTACACAATTTCAACTTAATGACACAACAATCACGAATGCCATAAAACATTTTTCATGCTCGTGCTCCCACGTCCACATATACTCGTAAATCCAAATATATACATATATGCATGTATATATATTTTGGATTTTCAAAACTATTTCCCTGAACTTCCGAGCGGAACGCAGCAAATTTGGTTGTCTGGCTGTTAGTTTTTGCCTTCCCTTTGCTCTTTTCACTGATTTTTCACAGATACCTCTTAAAATAATTATATATGACAGGAAGGATGTATTCCCAAGGATTCAAAGCATTACCAGCGATTATTATTGTTGCGTTTTTGGCTTCTTTGATAATTCCTTCCTATTTCTTCACACTTATCCATATTAAATTATATATTTTATTACACTTTTTATATAGTAGTTTGAAAAAACAATAAATTTCATTTCTTAATGGTTTGATATTAATTTGTTGTTTTGTGAATGTTTTAAAATAATTTTGCAGAATTTTAATTATTAATGAGACAAGTTTCCTTTATGCAGATAAATTATAAGAGGACAGTGATCATATCGTTTTGTAAACTTTAAAGGAAATGACGAAATGTTGAAACATCACGTAAAAAATTTTTGCTGACTTTCTTCTGCAATTTATTCTGGAAGACATTGACTTAAGGTATTTAATTCGTTTTCAAATCTTTTTCTATAAACCAAGATTGTTGGTAATTCCATGTTCTACTCCATAACGGATTTCCTCTAATTTTCTCGCTTAGATTTTTGTTTCCATATTTTTGAGACCTCCCACCGCCCCGCAAAAGTTTTTCTATTATATTCAAATTAAACTTTGCCCCTGCCCCCTTTGGCCAGGTGGACATAGCTGGTTGTGCTTCGGTTGCCCCGAGATGTTAAATTTGTTTTATTGCAAAGCGAACAAAATGTTGCACACGTTAGATATTTGATGGCTGTCTGCCTCAAATAGGACTGGTAGCCGTGACTTGTGGCACGTTCCGTCATTAAATTCAGCAAACGGGACCCGCTCTTAAAAGCGCCATTAATACGTGGCCACAGCCTGCTCGGCCTCGGAATTCTCCCATTTATTTTGTTCATTTAATAATAAATTTCTCTGCACCTGAGCCGGTGCTGGCGCTGGTTCTGGTGCCGGGGCCTTGTGCATTTTAGCAAGTTATCAAGCACTTGACTGTAATTCTATTTATGGCTGCATTTGCCATGCCGGGCACGAGAAGAAAGGGACCAGGAAAGGCCAGGCCGAAACAGGACAGGCCTGGCAAAATGGCGGCGCTTCCGGTGGGAATAAGTGCGCCTCTCGGGCTGGGCATCTGGGGAATCGAATTGCAGGAAGCGACTGCACATTCTCCAGAGGTTTGTCCGCAGGAAATTAAAATAATGAAATTTAGCCAGTTCGCAGAAGTCCCAAGGAGTTGTAGTAAATATTTTGCCACCAAGATTGCACGCGCAGCGGAATAACTAAGCCTTGAGGACTATATACTATATATTTAATACATATTTAATTGGTTTCTTCTTACATAGCAAAGGATAAATTATAAACTGTCAGACAGGACCATTAAATTGACAGGAAATGTAGCATACTTTCCGGGCTCTAGGAACATGAATGTTTCATATATCAATTACATTTCCTCAGTTTAATGATATTTAAAAAATAAATAAATGAACATGAAAAATGCTTTAGATTTTAAGGCGCCTGCAGGGGATATTCCCTGTTGGCCAACTCTTTACTTTAGGCCCAAGGCCGAGAAGCCGCAGGCTGCTAATGTTGCTGTGGCAGCTGCAACTGCTGAGGCTGCAATTTAACTGCCTTCTTTTTTCCTCTAATTTCTCAGCAGTTGGCCATTTTCCGGGCGCCGCCTTAGCACTTGCGCTTTTCGCTGGGAGGGGGGGAAAGGCGGGAAAATGCGGGCAAATGGAATACCAACACAGACATAGAAGACTGGCAGCGTCAGAAGTTTATTTAGTTGGCGAGGCGGCAATGCCTCCACACCGCTCGCACTCACACAAACAAGCGGGCCGGGGGACTGGGATGGCAAGAGAGTTACACACTGACAGCCGTCGTCCATATTTCTTATTGATTTATCTGTTAATTAAAATTCTTAGCACGTAACTGGGTGTGTGTGTGTGTGTGTGTGGTGTGTGTGTATTTGGGCTGGGCCGTACAACACGAAGATGCTCCTATGTATGTATTTTCCGTATAAAATGGCGCTGCAGCACCCACACACACGCACACAAGGAGCGAGACAGGCGAACACGAAATGCATTTCAAATGCTTGTCTTCAAATCGCAATGCCAATGTCTCTGCCGCTGTGTGGGTGAGTAAGACATACGGGTTGCCTTTTAATTTGATCAAATCACACAGACACACACACATCCATATGTAGTGGCAAAGAGGGGGGAGTGGGAGTCCCCTTCCCCCGCCCTCAGTTGTCGTCGCATTTGATTTGATTGATTTCTCAAAAACAAAAACCGAACGCAACAATAAATAACTTTGCTGCACAACTTTCATCTGCTGACAATGCAAAGTTGTCAAGCCGAGAAAAAAAATATATAGAACATGAAGGAAAAATAACTTCTAGCAGCCGAAGTTTACATACCCTTACAGTTTGCAATTAAATAATGTAATTAAATTAGATTTTGATCATAACTAAACTTTAAATTTTGTAATTTTTAATTAAGAATTTTTTTGACAAAATCTTTTGACAAATCAAAGTTTAAAAAACTCATAACGAAGCCAAAAATTAATGAATTCCAATTCGGAAAGCATTCTTATGTTAGTTTTTATTAGTTTAATAAATCTGCATACTCAATTTAATTTTTTTTTTAAATTATATTTTATGTTAATTTTTGGGAAATTTAAAACCTTATAAAAAGTTGAAAAAAATTAAAAAAAAAATTTGTTCTGACATGGCTAGAAAGTTTCGCCTGTTCATGCTGATCAAGAATATATATGATTTATAGGGTCGGAAATAATTCCTTCACGGCATTGCAAGCTTCTGACTAAAATTATAATACCCTGCAAGGGTATATTACGTATACGCACTGGTGTCAATAGTATTTGGTCATAGCTAAGCCAAAAAAGCATTAATTTCAATTCGGAAAACTGTTCTGTGCAAGTTTTTATTGGATTAACAAACAAAATGTTAAAAAATTAAATTTTTTTTTAAATTTTTGACAATTTTAACACCATAAAAATTTGACAAAAAATTGTACGTTTTATTTTTCTCTCTGAGATGGCTAGATCGACTCGGCTGTTGATGCTGATCAAGAATATGTAGGCTTTATAGGGTCGGAAATGACTCCTTTAGTTGTTACAAGCTTATGACTAATATTAGAGTACCCTGCATGGGTATAAAAACTGGCATCACTTTCTATAGTAAAGTGATGAATACCCTACATTTAAAGCACAAATAAAATGGACACTTTATCAAACCACTTTATATAAGATTCAAAGCTTAAATGAGAAAGAACAATGCTTAATAAATAAAGATTTTAATTATTTTCTTATCTGTCAAAATAAGAACCTCCTTTTATTGAAAACCTTTAAGAATGCCAAAAATTTTTACTTAATAGTTACTTAAGAAAAATTAACCAAAACACATAATTTTAAAATTAATTTAAATTAATTTAGTTTAAAGAAAACAAAAACTAACCAGCCCATATATTTCCAATTCTAAAAAATAAGTGTAGACAACTTTCACTTTCCTGTTTCACTGATTCAGTTAACTCAACTCGAATTACTTTCCTGCACCTTCGTCAGACATACCAAAGCAATCGCAACTTTGGACAAATTTACAAATTTCTGGATCCACAGACACGACCAACCGGCAGTGTAGAGAGCTATCTATGGCCGCATCTACGAGTTGGGCGAGTTGCTACCAAAAAAGTGACACAGACAGGCAGACGACAGAGACATAAGCATATTACAATATTACACTGTCACCGGAAATGGCTGTAACGCCAACAACAATCTGCAGAAAACAGGGACAGCAAAAAAAAAAAAAATGCGGAGAAAACTGGTGGGAAAATGAAAGAAAAAGGCAAGCAGATTGTATGCGACAAATGGGAGATAATGTAGCTGGTGAGTGGGGACCTGGATGCGGAATGGGAGCCAGGATGCTGGGGGATCCCTGAACCGAAGCCGAACCAAACCAAACCGAACCGAAATAAAGACGGCCTGTCTATGTCTGTGTGGCATTATTTTAACATTTTATGCTGGCACAACGAAAATCTGACAGTTGACTAGCGCAGAAAATATGCTCACAGGGATACGTATATATATATATATATATATATGTGTGTATGTATGTTCTTTAATGTGGGGAAACGGGGGAAAACTGCTGCCGGAAACGAGGACGAAAAGTGTTAAAAGAAGCCGAACGGCATGAGAAATTCCTTTTGTGCCCGGGCGTTGATATTCAATCAGCGGCACTCATATATTCATCATCATCACCGGCAACACCAAGCACCAGGCCACGGCTATCCCCACGTCCCCAGATCCCCAGATAGTATATCCCCCCATATATCCCTATATCCCTGCCGGGGCCCACCTAGGCCATCATAATTGGTGAACCAGCTCACGTAGTGAATCAGTGATGAATGTTTTTATGCTTATTGTTGAGTTCACTGAGCGAAATGAGTTGTTTGTCTGTCCGCCAGTCCGTCCGTGTGCTCACGTATGTGTCAATGTGTGGGCATTAGCCCGGCTCTGAAGGTGGCTCGGTGGGAGTACCACCAGCACGTGTAGATTCTACAAGTAAAATACAAATATTGATATGAACCTGATCTGTTATGCATTCCAAATAGTCAACATGGCCCACGCAAGCTAGTTTTTGTTAATTTTCAATATTAATTAACACACATGAATTGTAGGAATTAAAAGGTTTAAATAGATTGGAATCAAAATAGATTGGATTTTAAAGGAAAATATATTCTAAACTCAATTTAATATGTATTTACATATTTCTATAAGTAATTTATTGAAGCAATGATTATATTTAGGAAGTTATTTATTTTAAGAAATTGTTTGTTCTATTTAGTCTGTATATTTTTTACAAAGGGTTTTTGGCCCTTCAGAATATTTTCCTTCAATATTGATTTGTTAGATTGACTTTCGTCCTCTTTTCAATGCAAATCAATTACTTTTTCACTTCATGAACAGCAAACGATTGAAAATATGACTAATTTGTTGTATAAGTTTTTTTTCAGACCAGCTCAAGGGCTTCAAAGAAACCGAGAAAATAAAAGCCGCAAAGCGACTGCCAGACAAAACGTAAAACCTAAACACACATGCAGCCACAACTCTGCTGCGGCTGTTGCATTTCGTATTTCCGAACTTTGCCAAACTGCAATTGAAATTATTAACATTCATAGATGAATGACAGCCATCGAGGATGTGGCTCGCGTTTCGGTGGGCTTCACGGGGGCCATAATAAATTAGGTTGATTGCTGTGGGGATTCGCACACATGCATTTATGCAGGGCTTCACGCCCCCTCAATTGGCTGCGATTACTTTTCCCATTTTCCAGCGGGGTGTGTTTATACCTTCTTTTTTTTTTGTGTTTGGTTTGCCTGGGGAAATTGTTTGCATTGTGGCCCCTCAAGTTCCTCAAAAAGCAAATCAACTCTTTGAGTATTTGATTACCAGTCTGGTCTGCCGCTTGGCCATCATCAATTATTCGGTTGGAGGGGCAAGTGGGAACGTCATCAGCGGTTTCAAGCCTTCGGGCAATATGAAGAAGGGGGAAGGACGGCGACGGAGAGCAACAATTGCAATAATTAGCGGATGATTTAAAACCACCAGTAATCATCATTACCGCTGTCGTCGTCGTCGTCGCTGTCGTCTCCTCATCCTGTTCATTGCGCTGGAAGAAACTTTCTAAGGATGCGTCAATCCTTCAACATTAACAGAGTTACAATTATTACATTTATACAGTTTTTATAACTCTTCCTAAATAATAGTTCTTAGTATATGTTACAATATTTTAGTACGAGTTCCTTAAGTCGCTTTCTTATTTCCCTTTAATTCTTAATAATTATTTTCAATTGGCTAGTGCATTTGGTTCAGTGTACCGTCATTAACAAAAGCAAAGGACCAGGACGCACCGAACCGAACTGAGCCGAGCCGAATGAACCACGGAGGAGCGACAGGACACACCGCAGGCATTTCATTTCAGCTCGTGAAATTTTCAAGTGAAAATTTCGTTGCGGCTCTCGCTAATGACGATAAATTGCGTCGCCATCGCACGGGCCACTATAAATAAGTTGCGCTTGGCTTGGTCCGACTTTTGACCCCGATTTAGGCCAAAAAAGGCTAGGAGAAAGGGATCAAGGCAGGACAGGTGCAGCCCATCAACGAGCGGCTTAAAAATGCTGCGCAATGCGTTTCCATTTCGCAACAGAATGTAATTTCGATTTATCTAAATTTTTAGCCGGAAAGGGCTTAACTTCTGGGGCAAGTATATAATTTGTTATATAACTAACTTCACAAACAGTTAAAACAACAAATTATTGTCCCTTACGCTTGGTTTTATTTAATTTATTTATACTGAAAGCGATGCTAATGCAATTGGGATTCAAAATGAACAGAACACAGGAGCCATCCGCAAACCAAGTTTTTACTTAAATGAAGCAACGAATTAAATGAAAACCCTTTTCGCCGGACTTAATCGAGTTTGTCAACGATTTGAGGCATATCAATTAAGGCGACACAAAAGATAGCTGAGCGTAATGACGGCCTTTGTTTCCATCAATTTCCCTGGCCCAGTCATTCATCCAGTTGGTCATTGAGTCAGCCATTCAGTTGGGATCTGCTCTTTGCCCTTTGCCCTCAGTCCTTCCATCTATCCGACCGACTGTCTGTCTGTCTGTCTGTGAGTCCATCTCCGTCTCTGTGGGGCTTCCCCCGCAGTTCCTGCTGATTTTATATATTCAAATTAGTTCGCTTTGCACGAGTGGCCCTCGAATAAGAGAGCGTACACTGCTGTGATATTCCCAACCAACCAGCCCGGCACACGGCACAAACCGATCCCATTCTATGCAGGGATTGCCCCCGGCTCTGGGACTACGGTGGCCATCAAGTTGGCTGTGAAGTGCTTATCCTCAAATCAGTGACACTTGAATGTGCAGCACAAGTGACTGACCAAGTGGTTGACTGACTGACTGACTGGCTGACTGACTGCCTGGCGGAGGAATAGAGCCGACAGATTAGCTGATTTCCCGTCAAATTGAGGTTTTTCAATTATTTCTTTGTATTTTATTATATAAGATATGTAGATTGATTAAGCCCTGAATGTAAATGTAATAGAGTCTGAGATAGATCAATTATATGGCATGCCTTTTCCGTAGAATTCCAATCATTTGTTACTTGATTGATTGTTGCTTTGATTCCATTTTTCAGTGAAAGTTTTCAGACTTCAGAGGAAAATATGGCAAGAATTTACATTTAACATTATCTGTATCATAAACTTTAACTTTAAATGTAACTAAATTGGCTTTAAATAATAATTATTAAACATAAAGCCTTTAATTGCTATACTGATAATTTAAATTTAAAAAAACCAAAACATAAACCCTTGTCTTACTTATTTACCATTTCAATTTACCTTGATTTGTGTTTCAGATTACGTCTTATCAGGCCAAAGGCAACTTTTTGTCCCTTCATAAGGCCGTCAACACTGGGCAGGAGCAACCTAACAAAAGTGCGAAGACTTCGTTTCATTTATTTACTTTGCCCTTCGCCTGCCTGCCAACTGGAACTGAAACTGGCCAACAACTCGAGTGCTGTTTGTGTCCCTGATTGAGTAACTAAATAAAGCCGGCTTCTCTCCTTCCCTACTTCGCCCCTCAGGGAGATTTATGAATTCAAGGGTTTCACAGCATTGATGCTTAATCGTATCAATTAAAACGGAGAAGAACTATATTTTGTAAGGGGAGAAACTAATGGTATTATGAAAAAATCAAAAGAGATTTTTAATAAAATATATAGCCAATTATGTAAAGTTAATTTTGTACAATTATGAATATATACAAATGGGGATAACCTGGAGACTATTAATTTCCCAGACAGATTTAATAATTTGCTGTAATTCACAAATACTAATTATAATGTTCACAAATGAAAATACAAATCTCTCAATGCACCCAGCAATTATTTATCATTTTAATTAACCTTCCTAATCTCAAACAAGCGAATGCAAAAAAATGCGTATACACATGAGGTAACCTCGATCATAGAGAGGTCGAATCCACAAAATGGCCATTGAAGGCTGGCCAATAAATTAGCGCAAGTAATTTGCGCAATTAACTAAAAACAGTTGAAACCGCTATTAGTTTGGTACGCGAAAATCGGTCGATGCAGCAACGCAAATGCAATGAATTGGCCATAAATCCCCGATTCCTTTCTAAAGCCACCGCCCCTCCGCACATATTATTTGGTTGGAGTGTGTGGGCGTGTCGGTTGAGGCAACTAATTTATGTTTTAACACACTCGCACATGCAAATTAGCCCACGCACAAAATAAATGCAAATATTGGAGCCTCCCCTAATGAGCCAAAGTTGGGATAATAAAGAGAAGGGTCTGAGGTTCTGGGGTCCCGGGGCTTTGGGGTCCTTTGCGGTTCATCTGGCAACAACTGTTGACAAAATGAAATCAATAAATTTTAGCGCAAATCAATTAAAATACCCCAGATTCAATGCGAGTGCTGTGAGTTTTGCTTTCTTCATGTTGTGCAAACGAAAATATTTGTCAATTTGCGGTTTTCACAAAATTTAATTTGTCGCACACTGAATGGGGGAGGGGAAGACACAGCAAATGCCGCATAAAGTTTCGAAATTTCACCTCACTTTGTGTGAAATTTATATAAATTTATTTATACGACTTATTAAAATTGTTGTAATGCTTATTATTTAATTAAAATTTCGTTAAACTCGATTTGTGTCCCATCAGGTCGAGAAAAGATGTCAGTTTAACAGTATTTATAAAATGAAATTAAATGCATGGAAAATTGGGGAGCTTTCAAAATAGATCCCACTGACGATAGTAAACAGATTACCTAATAATCTTCTTTGAGCTGCTAACAAGGCTCTTAAGGATATGGAATGACCAATTTGCATTAAATTTGTACAAAACCAAAACAAGATTTATTTATTTTAGTAATTTGAAGTATTTGCTTCGGTAAATTATTCAAAGAATACAATGGGATTAGGTTTTATTTATTCTTATATCTAATTGACAAAAGAGGATTTAAGAGGACATTTTCCTTTTTAATTTTCTTGCAGCAAAAAGAAAGGCAACAAAGTCTTAGTAGCCTTTTCCGACCATTTCAAATTAAATCTGGAGCATTCAGGGCATTTTCAAGCTATACTAAATCTTACCTACGATGAACAGCTCTTAATTACCACGAAAGTTACACTTGGAGAGAGAAAACACAACCACAGCCGTCCCGAACTTCATCAAAATTGTAAAGATAAATACACAACCGTCGCGTCCTCCTTCTGGGCCAGCAGGGCTGAGCCTCAGTTTCGATTCGATTCGAGTAGCTATCTGCGTTAGCTGTCAGATCGAGCAACGTGCTGCCAGGTGAAGCTGCCCCAAAATCACAAATCTCAGTTCGTTCGGAAGTGTCGAGTAAAGTACAGCGCCCATTTAGGCATTTCTCAATCTGTGCAGCATGTCTACCGCCGAGAAGATCGACACCGAGGACAATAAGAGCAACGCCGACGACCTTGAACGGAAGGTGGGCGGTGCAGAGATCCAGCCAACCGCCGAACAGGCACTGCCACCGCCGCCGCCCACTCCTAAGCCCTGTCCGGCGATAGAGCGTGCCACTAGCTCCTTGGACACACGCCTCAATCCGAACGCCCCGGTATTTGTACCGCAGTTCAAGGCCGAACTGCTGGCCGCCAAGCTTTACGATAGGTGTAAGTATTTTGCTGAATAAAAAACTATCACGATCACTAAATACACGGCACTGTATATACATGATATAATCTTCATTATCAGATACCCATAGGTACCAGAATATACATTAACTGACCTCAGATGGTTGATATTTTTTGATTCTCACAACTCATACATTAAAATATGGATTAATTATTGGAAACTTTTTATGTATTTAAGTTTAAACCCCCCGCAGTGGGACCCTACACCCGCTGGAGCACGGCCTCATCGGAGGACATATCCTATGGGCCGCGTCTCGATTCCATTTGGCGGGAGTTCAGCGTGGAGCAGGTACGTCCTATAAGTCCGCATGTGGAAGTCGAGCCCTACCAGGTTGACCTTGAGCTGGACGAGGTTCAGGCTATGAATGTAGGAGCCGAATCCTATGATCCCAAGCTGAGCAAGAGTGAATCGAACCCCATCGCCCAATCTGAGGTAAAGGTCATTGATATTGTGGGAGATGTGCAGCCAGAAGTGCAGCCAGAAGTGCAGCCAGAAGTGCAGCAGTCGCAGGATCAGACACCGGCAGAGGAAAAGAACGACAGCGGCAAGGGCTTTCAGCCGCGCTACCCCAGAGCAGGTAGACGATGTTGTGTTCTTATGTAGGATCCATAAAGTTACAATATTCATTGCCTTGTATTTAAACATTAAAATGTTCCATTACACTGTAAGGGTTTTAGGACTTTAAAATAGGGGGAAATTAATATTCAAATATTTGTTATTATTGCAATGATAGTGTTTCACATGCTCATCGTATCTCTGCTGAATTTCTTCAGCAATTAACATCCCCGAAAATGTGCCTTAAAAAATTTAATTCCACCTGGGATCCTTACTACTGCATTGCAATTAAGACGCTTTTCAGAACTTTCTAAATGCACTCCTTTCAAGCCCACTTACGTCCTCGGCATTCACCGGAGACACTGAGAATGAGAGCTCCGTGGAGAAAGGTCGACTATACCTATGACATAATTTATAGTCTACATTTTAGCGCCTTAAACTGGTTTGTTTTACTTGCCATGAAGGTGCCTGCCTTGCTGCCTTCAGCTACTTTGTCCTGACTTTCTAATGACGTTGAATATGCATGAAAAGTTTCGCCGCACGCAGAACTCTCCCCCTGGATGGGAAGTGAAAACTTGATTCACCTGTCTTTGGGTTGCAAGAACGTCTTTCTTCAGGGATATAAAGCACTGGTCAAAATATATTCTGTCTAAGCTTTATAGATTGCAGGCTTCTAAATACTTAACATTCAAGTAAGTATTATTATTAACTTGATATATTAACTTGATATATTTCAATTTAAAAAGTTTTCTGCCTTTAAATTATTATTATTATAAAAATGACAATGATTTCTTTGACTGCACACACTTTCCATTGTGTGTTAAGCAAAGTGATGACAACTTTCCATTTTTTGCTCCTTGATTATTTTAGTTTTATCCTTTTTTTGGCTAAGAAGGGAAAACTCACAAAGGGTAGTTTATGTGTGGAAGTGTGTGTGTGTGAGTATGGCATAATGAGAAAACTTTCGTGTCCTTTCGATGCCTCATTTAGAACTGTCCGGGTTTTGACTGAAGCCCAAGGATGTCCTGTCTGATGCACGAAGACAAGGGAACGCAGCTGCCCACGACTTTTGAATGATTAAAATGGCAGAAAGGACATGCAGTGGTCCCAGCTGCAGTTGCACAAACGCTTGGCGGAAACAATTACCAACTTGTATGCAAAAGTGCCAAATTGCCAATGGAGAAATCACGGGGGCAAACTTTCACGCCGCTCAATGTCAGGAGGGGTGCCGCTCGCTACACAAGCCCACACACCTGCGCCCCCTGTACTGTTCTTTGGTCCTTTGGCAGGGATTCGCTGGCAATTTTGTGCCAATTTTCTGCGCCTTCTGTTTGTTTATGAAGCAAGTCACGTAAGCGACGAAACCCGTTCGTTCGGTCGCCTCCGCTCCTTTGCCCTTTTTGGGGGGCGTTGAACCGACAGCTGGCTAAGTGGGCGTGCCATCACCTTGTTTTTCCCGCCGCTCCGGCTCCTGCTCCTGCTGCTGTTGTTTTATCCTGCGGCGATTGTCATTGGAATCGAGAATTCAGCAATTGGCAAACGTCACGAAAGCAGCTAAAACTTTTCACGATCTTTCGCGCCCTTTTCAGCCCGATTGTTGATTTGGTAATCTTTTGTTTTAGCCCTTCGCCTTTTGCTCCTTTTCTCGGTGGCAAGTTCCGCCGTTTTATTTCGATTTTTGTGGCTCTTTCTGGGTTGCTGTTTATTGCATAAAATTTATGCTCGTATATTGTGCAATTGAAAAAGTTTGTCACATTTTTGTGATTTTCCTGGGTTTTACCATAGGCCCTACAGTTTCTTTGGAAAATATATGAACACTTCTGTACATTGTATTACAGGTCAACAAAGTAGATACGAGAAATTATGCAGTTCTGTAGAGAGTTTCAATATTTAATGTATGCTGGTATAGTTATAGAAGAACCTAATATTTCATTTAAATTTGTCCTTACTTCAGTAGACTTCTTTAAACTTATGAACGACACTGTACGTGGTGGAACAGGCCCAGGCTAAAATAGTGATATAAGGGGAAACCAGAGCCGATGGCATAAACCATTATTTATGCATCGATTTCAAATCACCAAAAACAAAATGTAACGAAACACAGCGGCTTGCAAAAAAGAAAGTCACAAATAAACACAATGGCAAAACGGAAGGCGGCAAATAAATAGACAACAGGAATATGGCCAAACAATGCCTGCAATAAATATCCTCACATGTGTACACTGCATACACAGATGGGTTGTTGTCTCCATGTGCATATATAGGTATAAATAAATTCATTTTTCGATATTTATGCCATGAAATGGCAACGGCTAAAATGGCAATCAGTTCAATGACCAACAAAACTTTGTCTTGTCTTTTAGTTTTTGGCATTAGCACAATACCCTGGATAAGGATTCTCCTCGAAGGGTAGCTGCAGCTTAATTGAAGGTGTATTTTAATCATTTAATTAATTTGTACGTATCACAAAAATTTGTTAATAAGATAGGATAAATTATTTAAATTTGCTCCATAAGTTTGCCTTTTTGGAGACAAATTTAAAGTAAATAATAAGTCAGTAATTGAGCCTTAAAAACATAAATAGGATTTTCCAGAGCATTTCCTAACCCTTTTTTTCCAAAGCCCAGAACCATTTATCCATAGCTTTTTACTTTGGCTGAAAAAGAGCGAGGAGAGACAGCACCAAATGTTGGCAGCACTTTTAGTTAAATTGAGCAACAAACACGTTTGGCAATAAAAATGATTCCACTTCCAGTTTTCTGTTGCCACGCCCCCCCTGTAGCACCCACCGCCCCATTTTGGGCCACCATTCCTCAGACATCTCCACTTTGGAGTCCCGTTTGGAAAAATGCAAGCCGCAATGCGCTTGGCAGTGGAGTTTTGCACATTCCAACAGATTTATTTCACTCGAAATAGTTTCATTTTAGTTGCATTATTGTTATTGTTTGTCCGTTGTTGCCTTTTGCTGTTATTGTTATTGTTGCTGCTGCTGTTTGCCAGAGTGACTGCGAAAAGTTTTTCTATTATTTTCAAATTTAACTTTGCCATTTGTTTGAACTTCATGGATACATGTAGGAACAGTTGGCCTTATAGTAATAGCTCTGGGAATTTTACATGTTTGGTATTAGATTTCAGTTGCTTTAAAATGAAAATCCAATATGTTTTTCATTATTTTGTATCTTATTTTGTTTACAAAATAAAATTGAAGAGAGAGATACTTTTGATTTTAATTGATTTACAAGTTTTACATACTTCTGAACCAATTTCTATCTGAATTTGTTTATATGTTTCTATTATTGTGACCAAAACTGTCTGCGTTTGTGGTTAACTTTGTGAGCTTGTGTATATGAAAAGGGTTTGCGGCCTGGACTTTTCAGTATTTACCAAGTTTTTCCTTTCGGGTGCGTTGCACTCGCTTTTCCAATATGAAATATATTATCGATGTGCTTAACTTTTCTCAACTGCGCACTTTCCACTCAACTGTTCGCACTCATTCTCTTTACACTTTGCACAGACATCAGAAAACTACTTTTTGAGGTGTTTTGCAACGCGGACAACTTATAGATTTTGGGCAACAGGTTGACACACGAAAGAAAACACATTTATACTGGCACTAAACAAAGCAAAGATTATATTTATATCGGAATCAATATAAAAACAAAAAAAGAAGCTAAGGGAGGTCGAAGTTTATATACGCTTTCAATTGGCAAAATACACCAGGGCGTATACGTAACGAATTTATTCAATTCGGAAAACGGTTTTGTGCTAGTTTTTATTAGTTTAATAAACCTTCATAGTCAAGTAAAAATTTAAAAAAATTCGAATATTTTCTTAATTTTTATTATGACCCCTCACAAAATTTGGAAAAAAAAATCGAAAAATTTTTTTCTTTGAAACATAGCTAGATAGACTCGCCTTTTGATGCTGATCAATAATATATATGGATTATGGGGTTGCAAATGGCTCATTCATTGTGTTTTAAGCTTCTGACTAAAATTAGAATACCCTGGAAGGGTATAAATATAAAATGCTAGCTTAAACTTTATTTAATTTATTTTTGTAACTCTCTGAAGTTCATTCTTTTTTGAGTTAAGGGTTCACATTGTTCATTTGCCTTCACCTTCTCTACTCTCACTCTTCATTTTCCATCTCCTCTGTTGTTCATTTGTCCTTCTACTTCCCACTTTCTCCCTATCCCTTCACCCTTTTTGATCCTGTTCTCTCTCTCACCTGCCTAAGCAAACACACATAGACAAGGTGTCCAAATTACTGCCGGTTGTTGGTGTTGTTGCTTGGTGTCAGTGTTGCCACCTTGTCGGCAAGAGCAACAAAGAACCTAAAAAAAAAAATAGAGAAAGCACAGATTTTGAACACCGACAAGGGGATACACTTTTCCATAAATACATCTTTAATAGTGGTATGAAAAATAGGAATTAAAGCAAAGATTCCCTAAAAAAAAAACTAAACCACTTTTAATTTGATTTTTCACTACTGTAATTACTCCATCGTAATACCCTTTTTAAGAGTATATAAAGAGAAAACAGCAACAACTCAGCGGACTGCACAAACAGTTGCAAATGTTGCATTTGCATGCATGGCCAGTTGTCTGCAAATTTCACCTGTCCTCTGTCCCACCCCCGCAGCACCCTTCCCTCTCAACAGCCATCGCTTGGCCAGCTCAGGTGAGCGTTGTCGCTGCTATTTAGAGGAGTGACATATGCGCCTGGCCCAGGTGAGCCGCGGCGGGGGGAGGTGGTTGCAGGAAGCCAACGCGAGAGACACCTCATGCAACATGCAAAATGGTGTGTCAGAAAGGAAAGCCGCCTCGGTTGCTGTTTGCCCCCGAACCACTTCTCATCATTCTGCCGCCCTCCCGCTCCATCTGCAGTCAGTAGATGGGAAAAGGATGTCGTCCTTGTGAGAACAGTGGTTCGAATCTTGGTTAAGCCAGTGATCATACCCAAAAGAGGTTAATTGAGTGAGAACAGTGACGATCTCTGCATGACTAAAGTCCTAGTTTAAAGCATAAACATGATTAAATCTTAAGAAACTTAATAGAATATTAGATCAATTGAAATATTCAAGATTTTTTTTACTAAAATGTAGCTTATTTTGTTGCAAAATTCGTAGGCTATGCCTCGGCCACTGTCCAACGCCTGAGCTGAGCTCCATCGCTTTAAGAGGCAGCTTCGGCAGGACACAAATTGCAGGAAGCAACGGGCAGCGAACAAACAGAGAGGTACAAACGGACAAACAAATAAACAAACAGAGCTAAACAACAAACTCGTGTGTGAATCTTTAGTTTCCCTTCGTTCCTGTACTATTTTTTTTTTTTTTGTTTGTTTGCAGCTGCAGTCAACGTTATTTTCGTGATTTTTTTCTCTGCTTTTGCCCTGCTCTGTTGTTGGCTTCCGCTTTTAGTTGCAATTAAACAAGCCAGTGCACCGCACAGAGAGAAAGGTCCTGCGCCGGCAGAGGACATCGCTCATCAGTGCAATGTCCAATTTGCATGCACTGCTTCCTCATTCCTTCAGTTCATACACGGGGATATATGTAGACCGAAATCCCAGTAAATTTCTCCTAGCCAAAGTCCACATTCCGGACTACAAAATGTATGGGAAAAACGAACATGCGTCAGTTCAATGGCTTCGAATTGAATTAAAACGAACACTTTGGAATTTACTGCAATTTAAGAGTGCTCCAGGTCAGAAATGTTTATTCCAAAACATTTACTCATTTAAATAGAAAATATTAGGGAGAATTAAGTAATTTTTAAAATCAGTGAACAGAATAACAAGCATTGTAATAAAATAAAAAAGACATTTGTTTGCACAGTTAAATAAATAATAAACATATGTCTTAGTTAAACAGAAATAGAACCACATTTTTATGTGATGTTAAATATAAGTTATTAGTCAGTTTTTATACTGTCTTTTTTTGTATATAAAATGTTTTTAATTTTTTATTTGATATTAACGAAAAGGTAATCTGCTCAGTAAAGATTTAAAGAAATATTTCATTTTTTTGTTTGCATTTAAACCTATTATCAGACAGTTAATGCTTTGGCCGCATTTAAAATGAATTAAGTTCACTTGGATACGTGTTACTTAATTTTATTTATTATTTTGAATTTGTTGACGACTCCCACCAAGGGGTGAGAGATTATCAATTACCGCGTTTGGTTGAAAACGGAATGCTGTTAAAACTCAATCAAATTTGACGTCTGACGATTAGCGTCAGGTACGCGGCGGGCTTAACTTTGCACCAGTCGTGTCGGAAAAAATCTGTCAAAAAGGCAAAAAGCAAACAACAAACGGCGAACCGTAAATATTTACCTATAAAAATTGTTTAAGCATTTTATGTTTGCACAGCAGTTGCCATGGAAAAATATATGCAGGCGCATATGTAGCCGTGTGTGGATATGGCGAAAAAGTTAAGGCGCGGTTCCCGCGCATTCTTCCTTTATTTCTGCTTTGGTGCGACGAAAATTAAATTAAACATTTTTTATGCCATCGATGTGACGGGGAGTCCCGGGGTGCTTCCTGCGAAATAAATTTCTGTATCGCATGACATATGCACCAAAGTGGAGCTGGGGGCGTGTCACATGCCTGTCGCAGCTGTCAATAAGTGCGTCGAGTTGACGTTAAAAATCGGGCATTAAAATATGCTGTTAAAAATGCAGATCATCTACCTCGGTGCCAAGAATTTTCCTTGTTCTTTTTTTGAGGGTATTTTAACTTGAAGAAGGGGAGTGGAGTGGAGTGGAGTGGAGTGGCCCTTGTTAATGCATTTCGTAAGCCACAGCTGCCACTGAAGCGGGGTGTCACTTGCATGTGGCAAGTAAATTTAATGCCATACAAAGCAAGCAAAGTATCGAATCCGGTCTTCAATGGTGCACCTTAACCCAGCCCAAAAATCTCGACTCTCTCTATGAAATCACCCGAAAAGGGAATGTTGCAAAAAGTTTTGGCATGAATTTAATTTGTTGCAAAGTTCGGCTAGCGTTGAAGGATGAGAAGGGAGTTGGACAAAAGGAAAGGGATTGGTTCTTCAAATGTGTACTGGCATAAGTGCATATTTATAGACGAGGGTGGATTCAAAAGAAAACCTAAGCAAAGCGAATAAATCAATATATATATATATTGGCTAACTAAATGACGAATAAACTGACAATGCAAACACAAAGTTAAATTAAAAAGCAAAAATATCCTACGCTTTAAAACTTACACTCAACTTCACTTATTACTAGAAATAAATTTTTAAAATCAAATTCATTTCAACATTATTAAAGCACTGCATTTGGTAAAGTTAAACTAAAATTAAAATTTAAGTAGAGGTCAAACTATAACCTTTTAAACTCCTTAAATCTCCCCTCAGCTTGATCTCTGCGTGTAGAAAGGAGGTAACTTCAATTTGTGTTCGAATCGGGCTGGACTAAATGTGCTTAGGGGGTGGTTTGGGTTACGAAAAGTTTTTAAATAGTTACACAAACTGCAAAACGCTTTTCATTTTGCGTTCGGGCCGGCGAAAACGGATTTGCCGAGCAATCGGGGCAAGCATTTTGGCCAGTGCCATTGCACTTGGATTTCGATTTGGCTGCAGAAAAGTACACAGAAGTTTTATGAAGGAAAACGAAATGAAAATCCGGCTGCAACTTCGGCTCTCCGCTTGCAATCCCTCAAAGCTTCGTAAACTACCAAAATCTTTAGTTCTTGGCTTTAAGTTTGTGGCAACAATTAAATGGATAGAAGTCCAAAAGAAAATTTATCCCAAGAGAAAATAGGATTATCGCCTTGGGATCCTTTAGGCAAACACTTTAGGGAATAGGAAAGAATCAATTAGCGGCTGAAAGGGATATCTCTCCACGTTGTAATGGAATCAGTCTGGGGCTACTCATTAGGACAACCGTATTAATAATAAATAATTAAATGTGTCAAAGTTTGTGAAGAGTAATTAATTATAATTAAATAGACAAAACTTGACCAAATTATGGTAGATATATCATCACACGTGTGTCCAGGGAGCCAGACTGTCCCCAGTTCAAGTACAGTGAATATCTTTAGTAAGTGCCGTTTTCCTGTTTATATGTAGTTCCGAAGTTCATTTGAATACGTTCGAGTTTCTTTTCTACAAAATATTTCTAAGTAATTTATTAGGAATTTTAATAAAGTTATGTACATATTATGTGTTTCTACTGTTGAAAAAGACAGCCAAAAGTTTTAAAGCCATAAATGTTTGATGTGTCTGGGTGACAAAGCACCTGCTCAGATTAAATCAACATAAAGTGGACAGGAAAACCAAAGAAAAACAATAATTTGCCCCATAGAAGCTTTAGTTTCTAAGTTTTATGAGCTCGAAAGGAAGTTCTATTTAAAATAAATTAGAGCACAAAGTTACACATTTTACACGTTATGTTATATTAAGAAAACTAAGCAAAATATAGATAATTTTATAGCAAAAGCGGTTGAATAAATTAGTTAGTATTAAAGTAGTGCTTTCTCTTAAATTTATACTAGGAAATTAATCCTATTAGATTAGTTCTTTGAAGTGTCAGCTAAAATATATAGTTTAAAACTTCATAATATATTTTTGTATCTAAAAATTCAGTCTTGTGGCAGACCATACTGTTTACAGTAACTATTAGCAACTTCCCTAGACAAACATTTTCTTCCAGTCTGGAAAATGTTCTCGCATTTCTTTCCTGGGGTCACCAACCACATCCATCAGTTAATAAAACTTGTGACAAAATGAATAGATGTGCGGCGATTGGAAGGGTTGATGGCTGATCCCACAGAGCAGATTGAAAAATAATAAATCATGGGAAACGATTTCAGGACAAAACTTAAATTCAAGGCATAAAGTGCACCTGGAAAAGGGTGTCTGTCGGCATGTACGGTTGCGGGTGTGTTTGTGAACAGCAGCTGGCAACAATTTGCTACGTGCCCCATGTGCTCTCCTCTGTAAACTATTATGCTCGGCCAAAAAATACGTATAACAAAAGTGTAGCCAAGGGGAAAAAGGATGCGAGTGGGTGGGGAAAACTAGTGGCGCCGGGGCTGGGACACTCATGTGTGTGCCAAATGAGTTTAATCACCTTGCTGAAAGTTGCGAGCAAACCAAGGAAAATGGCAGGGACAGTAAAGGCTCCATTAATAGTATGTTAGATGATTTAAAAAAAATACACGGTGTAAACTTTACATTTGATATGATACATAATATGTTAGCGTTAAGAAAATATATATTTTATATATTATTTTAATTTGAAGGATGCATTTTAAAATCAGTGTTTCCACTGTACTTCCTTCCCCTGACGAGCTCTTTCTTACAGAGATAGTTGACATAGTTTTGAAGGCGTTGTAATTGAAGTGTTGCTTAAACAAAAGCTAAGACTTAAATTGCTGCGAAATTGTCTGAGCCAAGATTCAGGCCCCACACACTTTTCCTCCGCCTGGCCGGGAAAACGTTTGCCATTTTTCTTTGGTCTCCCTGATTTTTTTTTCCTTAGCTAGTTGTTGGTGCAACTCAAGTTGCACAAACTCCAAAAGGAGCAGCGGGATGTGGGAGGAGCAACATTTATGGCGCCAGAATCGCTGCTTAACTGTTCCGAGGACCACTTGACTGATGCAATGCTTTGACCAAGTAGCGGGTGACAAGCCGAGCGCCTTTGTGGCTGTCAAGTGGCTCCATCCCCTACTTGGCGCACCCCCCCCCCCTGGCACCGAACTCTCCACCCACTTTTCATCCCTTTTTTTCGGCGGCAGGAGCCTTCAACTCCACACATAAGTGCACTTGCTCCGAGCCACAGAGACTGCAACAAAGTTGCCTTTTGCAACAAACAGCGACAGTGGTAACAAATTTTAGTTGACTTGCTTGCTGAAGAACTTTAACTGGTGACCTTGAGTGGTCCTTGAAGGTGTCAACTGAAGGGCTTAACTCGTCCTCAAAAATGTTATAAGCTTTTCAAGTATGAATGGAAATGAAAGGACATTAAATTAAATTTATATTATATTATATTCTTTTGCCATATTTACAAAATATATCAACTATTCATACAAAATTGTATAAAAAGGACTTTAAGGAGGAAAATTCTCAGTAGTAACTGAACTAAGCCAAGCTCTGCTTTACTGCCTTTTAAGTTTAAATATAAAATGTGATAGATTTACAACCACTATGCATGGACTGTCGCTCCAACGACAACATTGGCGATGGGCACTTTGTCAAAATGTTGCCCCGTCCCTTTTGCTGTTCGCCAAATTAAATCTAAACCATCGGCCACAAAAGCGCAACATCTTACCGAAACGGGTCTGGCTAACGGCTGAGGAGATTCCCAGCCAGATGGCTTGAACTACCCGTGTGCCCCGGGTGTGTACAGTTGTGCACGCAGACAACTATCGATTGCCAGGTCCTGAGGCGCAGCTGGAGCCAAGTCAAAGATGCCCAGGGGGTGGTGACGGCCCCCTTTGGAGGGAAAAAACTAAACTTTTCCTAATACAATAATAAAAAGTTACTACGTGCAGTGTTGCAAAATGCCGGATAGAAACGGAGCACAAGAGAGAGAGAGAGAGAGTGAGGGAAACCAAGCGAAAATAATATAAAAAATTTAAGTAAAAACTTTTCCCCTCTCTTAGCCTCTGCAACACTCGCTGAGAAGTTGGCTGAAAGTTTTACTTAACGTTAACCTTAAAGGTAGTCAACGGGGGTTGGCTGTGGGCGTGGCGGCTTAATGTTGCCGCGACACTGATTAGATTTATCAGCCAGTCGAGTTGCACATGACAGCGTGCAGCGAGCCCAGGAGAAGTGGCACCACTTTATGCAAAAATCCAGTGCAACAATCAAAATTCAATCAGACAGCGACACCGCAACAGTTGCCACCACTTGTGGCAGCAACAGTTGTCAATGCCTTGTGGCTCATGGCGACACCCACGGCGTATGCGTGATATGCACTCAGAGCAATCAGTTAAATAATTTGGAAAATAAATATGTTAAGTTTATAAAAAATAAAAATAGAGGACAAAATTAAAGTTTGAAAGATACATTTTTATAGAATTAGCATGGCATCACACATGGCGTATGCGTAATGTGAACGAAGAGCAATGCAAACAATTTTAAAAATATGTATGTAAAGTATAAAAGTTGAGGTTAAAAAAAATAAAAATAGGATAATGACAGTACTAACTAAATAAAAGTAAATAGATTACATTTTATAATGAATATTATTAACCAATTTTGCTGACTGTTCTACAGTTTTGCATGCTGATTGCAGTATTAACATGACAGTCCAACATGAACAGTAATAAGTGAACAACAACGAAACATCAGAAGAGTTTGTTATTAAATCAATGCAGAAATTGCCAGAAGGGTGGCATTCAACAAATCGGATTTGATGGCCAATCAATAAATGGAGGACAAAAAAAAAAAACCAACGCTTCCTATTCTCCATTACGCACATCTGCAATCAAAATGCAAAGGGCTCCCAACCAAATGTCGCCTCTTCCCCATGCCCGAATAACGATTGATCTGCTTGGCGTTTTACAATATCTCACAAATATCACGCGTCCAAATCATAAATGAGCCATAAATAACACATTGCCACCCAAACACATAAACAAATACAGAACAAACATAGGATATGTTGTCAGCAAAAGGCAATCGGATATTCCGAAAAGTATTATATTATTATTTACCCTAAAAAATAATATGTAACTTTGGTAGGAAGAAAAAATAAATGTAATCAGATAAGTCAATGTTACTTAAACACAAATTTTTATAGTTATTTGTTAATTGTATTAAAGTAACCTTCAACAACTTAAAGAAAATTAAACATGAAACTAAACCTTTTATTGATTCATTTTAGAGGCTGTTTATATTTTTTAAATTTTTTAAAGATATTTTAAGACTCCAGCATACCCGTAACATATTATATACAAAGCGGTATTGCTTATATCGGTACTTATGACCAGGACCCATACATTTATGGATGACGAAGCTGGCTGGAACGTGCTAGGAGCCTTGTTGTATTTTCGGTTTCTGCATCTATTTTGCTTTGTTTTTCTTCTCGGGGCTTTCTTTTTCCCTACCCCTCCCTAGGATTTTCCCGCACCCCGACCCCCATGTCAAGCATGGCTTTTGTTGTTTTCTGGCGCTGGCAGTTGCCTGTTGATAAAATTTAATCATATTACACATATTTCGCTCTTTACGGTCTGTTACCCCAATATGGCCCCTGGGTTTCTCGGGGGGTTAAGTGGGGCTCCGTTCGTACATGCTGAAAATATTTACTCTTGTTTACAGTTGCGCACCGCCGGCAGAAATGGGTAAAAATATCCAATTTGAAAATTAATGCCTTTAGGATATTATTCATAAACCTCGTGTATGTGATGCTGGATTGACGAAGGAAGAGGGCGACGAGTCAGCGGTTCACATATGCTTAAAAAAAAATGGGCAAAACAGCTAACAAATTGGTCAGAATAAAAAGAAACATAGCTGATGCATGACTATTATAACGAATCTCTCCGCTTTTTTAATAGCATTTTCCTTCCTTCGCTGCCTGTATATTTTTTAGTATGGTGATTTTTTTGTGCTAACCGCTCTCCCTGCGCCTCGGTTCTAATTGCCCTGCGGCATTTCCAGCGCTGAATTCTTGCCAGCAACCGCAAAAGTTTATTGTGCGCTATAAATTTAATGCAACAAACCATTTGACCGAATAAACCAAGCTGACGGAAGGGGTAGAGTCGGAAAGAGAAATAGACTGAAATCACAGACGGAAAAATATTCACGGAATTTTTAAGTAAACATGAGTTTTCAACAATTTTTATTACCTAGTTTAAGCTTGCAAAATGAATTCATTTGAAGTTGAAATTATATAATATATGAAAAATATATAAATGTCAAGGTCAGTGTTTGAGCTAATAACTGAGCTACAAAGACAGAAAATCCGTAAAAGTGAGAGTGTCAAGGGATATCAATAAGCGTAGCTACATAAAATGTTGTCGGAAATGATTGCGGAAATTACACTAAAATGCAAGAAAAACCTACGCATGTTGGGGAAGGAAAATTCGAAAAGGAAGAAGGAAAGAAAATTGTTAGGGGGAAGATATAACCAAAGTCAAAGTAATGTCTGTTTGCGTTGGGATTTTTCCCTTTTCTTCCTTCAAGGATGTTAACGTTTTGGCATATTTTTGAAATGCTACAAGAAAAACTAGTCCAGACTTGAACATATATACATGTTTTATATATGTTTAGAACTTAAACGAAATCTATCTAGTTCAGGGAACTAAATAGTAACAATAAAATATAGTATTTATATTAACAAACTAAGGCCGAGAATATTAGAACATAGGTAGACGTTCAACCTTTTTTTTTTAAATTTAAACGTAGACGTAAAAACACTTAATAATTATATAAATAATTTCCTACTAAGAACTACCTGTTCTCACACTCAAATACCTGATATGCATACTCAAACCTCAAATAAATAAATTTCCAAAGTAACACCCCCACAAGTTTTCCCGCCTGACATTTTTCTTTGGGGACTGTCGCTTATGCCAGGCGATCGGTTTAATAACTTTACCTTCGTTCGTGTCGAGGCGCTAATTTATTTTCGTCGCGTGTGCATTTGAGAACCCTTGGGACGGCAAAACTCGCTAAATGGTAAAGGACCCAGGCACCAAAGGATTTAGAAGCTTCTGTGCTAATTAGGGCCATGGAGGCGACGATACAACCGGGAACGGCAGCTTCAAAGTGCAAAACAAACTATAGAAAATACTGTACAGCTTTAAGAGCTGCAAAATTTAACCATATGCTAACTAGACAAATTATAAATAAATTAAGTAATTTTTCCACAAATTCCAAATTTCTATTTATAATTTTATCGAGCGTTTTCATGCTGTTTTTTAATTGCCAAATATTTGCCGTCTGCGTACATAATTTGTTATACATTAACTGAGAACAATGAAAAATGTCAGCGGCTGGATGTAGCAAATAATAGGGGAAATATCTGGGAAATGCAAATTAATTATGCTGCACGCGTATTTGTTTAGGTTATCTAATTGGACTCAAACGCAATACATATTCAATTGTTTGCCATAATTTGCATTCGAATATATAAGGTTACACTCATTTAATTTAATATACTGCAAATGTTTCTATTTATATTTACCATTTCCGGGTATTATAACTTTAGTCAGAATCTTGCAACGCAGTGATAAAGGCACTTCCGACCCTATAAACTATATATATTCTTGATCAGCATCAACAGCTGAATCGATCTAGCCATGTATGGAAGAAAAAAAAAATTTTCAAAAAAAATTTCAAAAATTTATAATTGTCAAAGTTGTCAAAAATTGACAAAATTTGCAATTTTATTAAACTTTAAATTAAGTATGCAGATTTATTAACGTAGTAAAAAATATTATAGGAAAGTTTACTAAATTGAAATAAAAGAATTTTTGGCTTAGTTATGATATTTGAGAAACTATAATTTAACTAAAAATTGGCATATAAAATATTGATTAAATATACCTAAACTACGGACCTTTGCTTAGTTATGATGGATTTCACATTTAAACCCATGCAAGGGTATACTAACTTCGGCTTCTCAAAGTTAGCTTCACTTTTTGGCTACATTTATTAGTGATTAAATGAATTAGCATAGTTCGTTGGATACTTGAACAAATTAAAAAGCAATTTTTTACTTGTGTTTTAAATTGCTGATTTATTTATTTAGACTTTTTAGCTAATCTTTTCTAATTAGAAATACATTAATACCTTTTTATAATACTCAATTGATTACCCACTTCCTTGAACATTGAACATTTAAAACTCAACCCATCTAATTACCATTTGTTTAAGTTTAAACTCAAATTTTGACTTTGCCTTCGCTAAAAAATGGCCCAGACCCATAAATTTAATTAGTTTGAGCCACGCTCACTGCGGTCTAGAGGTCAGCGGCAGGCTTTTGGCCAGAACAGCTGCCAGAGTTCGGGGCCACATAGAAGCCACATGCATACACGGACACAGCGCCAAAACTTTGCCAAATTAGTTCAAAGTTCAACAATTTTCCAGGCCAAAGAGGAGGCGGGTGGCAAAGGCAAGCTGGCGGGAACAAAAAAATAAAGCAAACACCAAGTCAATTATTAAAAATAATTACTTTAGCCCAAGTTTCCACAGCAAAATTTTCGTATTTGTGTACATCTTCATATTTTCCCCCTTCGAGGTCTGGAGTGTGTTGAGCTTGTTTCGGACAGGAAACATGCAGGAAATGCTGTGGTTTTAATTATTTAACAGTAAGTCCAAGTTAAAATAGAAAATCTGGTATAGGTATATTTCAAAAAAACACACCAGTTAACAGTGAAGATGTCTGAATGAGTCATCTAAATAAACATTTGTTTTTAGTCAACAAATTTGGTAAGAATAAAATGCTGCTAAAGTAAAGTTAAAAATGTAAATCAATTTAAATAGTAATTCCTTAAAAAGGGCATCAAGTATCAATAAATTAATTACCTTAAAAATCTTAAAAAGCTTTTGTAGAATACTTAAAAAGCAAGGCGAGGGTCGATTGTGGTAATATTTATATTATTTAATATATAGACTAAATATATATATTTTTATCTAGGGTACCTTTTAGTTGCGAAATTAAAGATTGTTTCATATTATTATTACTTGTGTTTGTGTCTGCGGCTTTTGTTTATCATTTTCTTTTATTACAAATTTTAACTTTTGCGGTTCGTTTTGGCTGAAACAGATAAAAACGGCCCAAAACGAGTGGCATTCAAAATACGAAAAACCTAAAAGCACAGCCAGCCCCTCGGCCACACCCCCTCTATACCAATTTTGCTCCACCGAAAAGAGCCACGCCCACTCCCGTGAAAAGGGAGGCAACTTACGCCATTTGTTATTTATAAAAGATTAAACCGCAAAAAAGCCAAAGGGATGGTAGTAGTAGAAGCGAGAAGGGAAAATCAGAAGAGGACGAAAGAAAGCTGCACTGGGAGAAATTCAAACGAAGTAGAAAATTATAATAACCAAAGGATTATAGACATGTAAATTGTATAATTTTGAATTCAGTATTTAATATAAGAATATAAGAATCAGTCAAGAATAAATTATATACTCTAATCGTTCGTTTGATAAAATATTTTTAAGCTTAATAATTAATCTATTCCATTGTTTTATTAAACTGATTTTGAGGCTTCCTTATATTATTATAATTATAAATATTTAGGATTCTCAACACGTATTCTCTCAGTGTGATGAATCGTTTTATCTGTTTCATGTGCTTCCTAACCGCAAAAGTCGACGACTAAAAAAAAATAAGAAAGAGAAATTATAATAATATTTAACTAAATATGCCTACAATGGGACGGTCTTCCCCCACGCTTCCCTCGCCATCCTGTGCGTGGCTTTATTTATGGCCGAGTCCCTAATTGAATTGCAGTTTATTTGAGACCGAGAGCTGGAAGCTACTTGGACAAAAGCTCTGGCCACAATTTTTTAATTAACTTTCTGCGAGGCCGAAAGGTAATTTCTGCTCCTGTTTGGACTCTGACCAAAATGATTTATACGAAACAATTATCAGTTTAAATGGCGTATTGAAATTCCTGCACAAAGTTCCAGGCACTCCTGGCACCGGCCTTTAATTTTATTATGCCGTCCAAGCTAACGAGATTAAAAAGTTTTGCCAACGCCTGTCACAGCTGCCGGAAAAGGGGGCGCGCCGGGAAAGCTGGGAAAGCGGGTCGAAAAAAATGCAGGGGATTAACCCAAAGTGTTGGCGATAGCTGCATCCGACAGCAGCAAGTTGCAGGCTAGAAATGGTTGATAATATCGATATATCGTACGGAATATAAACTTTCCACTATGTAGCCAAAAAGTTAAGAAAACAGAAAGCTATAATAGATAAAGGAAATAATGTGGAAAGGATATCTGGGTGAGATCAGGTGTGGTTTCCCATAAAATAACGTTGCTATTCAATTATCTCCTTTAAGATAAATACAATGTTTAAGAACTTGCTCTATGTGGCTGACTTAACTTTCTGATATGCATCTCTATGGCAACTTGCACTGCATTAGCTGCGAACGGGAAAACTTGTTGCTGAAATGAAATGGCAACGACCATTAGGAAAAGTTCTCTGAGAGCAGAGGGGACGCCACTTTCCACTCCGACCGCAACAATAAATCAAAGCTGAAATATGCAAACATCCCATACAAATCAAATGAAAGCCAAAGCCACGGAAATAAAATAAAAGCGCCAACCGAACTAATAGAAAACTACCCAACGCCGATGGAACCCATTTCGATTGCACAAAAAAATGAAGAAAACTGCGAAAAACTGGCGGTGGGGAAAACCAAAAAAAAAAAAAATATATATATATATCGTATATGTATATTGGGGAGGGGAAAAACAAGAAGCTGGCCATAAAAACGCCCACGCTGCGGTGCTGGGCGTGGCCAGCAGCAATCGGCGTAAAAGGCAGCCAACGACTATATCGACAGCGGGATAAAGAAATCAATTTGGTTTAATATCATACTCAAATTAAAGCAAATTGCGATTTTAGACGAAGCGTTTTTATTGGGGCATTGCTTTGGGATTTGACTTGCTCTTTGAGGAGCTGCAGCTTCAAGCTATGTGATGAGACTCTTTAAATAAATATTATAGAAAATACTTAATATATTTAGAAGACTATTTACTATAGCCCTTTATATAAAACAAACAATTAACTTACTTACAATCAATTTAAATAGCAATTGCTATTCGAATAATAATAAGCAACTGAATTGATAAATAAAATTAACTTACCATTTGCTATATTTATTTTGTACAAAACATGAAACCATCAAACCATGTTTACATTGGCCATTTATGACTATCATTTATTGATGATTTTCCTCTTCAGTTGTAACTAATAGTTATATTCCAATGGCAGTCAACATCAATTGCATTCTAAATGAAATGGCAAAAATTTGCAGTCAAAATTTGTGCAAAAATGCGGGACAGATAAATGTTCATTGCGGTCAACTAAAATAAGCGACTATGTGTGTGTGTGTGTGTGAGGAAAAGCTGGAAAAGCGTGCTGGAAGCCATAGCCTTGTTCTGTTTATTTTACGATACAATATTAAAGCGAAAACTTTTATAAATATTCTGGCATGTTCTGGTATGTCACTCGGTGCGAACAAAATTAAATGCCATAAAATGCAGCAGACGGGCAGCAGGGAGTTAGAGGGGGCATGGAGACACAGCAGACATTGAGAGGGCTAGCAACATATTTTAGCGACAAAACAATTAAAACTGCATGCTGAGCGAACGGCGAGAGGAAAATGCCTCTTCATCCCTCAGCCGGAGGGCGGGGGTCGAAATGAGCAGTTTCCGCTGGGCAGGGGGCGTGGTAATACAATATAAGGGAAGGATACACTTGAAACTAAAATTTATATTATCCTTATTTATTACTAGATAGATTTATTTTAATAAATTATATTTATGTAATGTGCACTGCACATGAAAAGAAATCAATTAGGTATTTTATATTTGTTTCTTGTTATAAAATAGTTTGTATTTTTGAACTTCTTTAGAATAACTTTGTTAGAAATAGAAAGATGTTAAAATATTTAATTTTATTTTAAAATATTAGCTTTAAAATAGCTTTAGATTTTTCTGAGTGTTGGACAGCGGGAACTGTAGTTGCAGCTTTGGCAAGGAGTGTCACGTTTGCGAGCCATAAATTTCGCATTATTGCGCGCGTATCCGTGCATAGATTTTCATGCACATTTGCTTAATAAAACCCAGACCGCTGCCGCCGCCCAAAATCCACACAAAAACCAACACAAAAAACACCAAAGTCCACATAAAAAAAACAAAAAACAAAAGTGTAAATCAAAAGCGCGCCAGTGAACGAGCGCAGCGACAACAAAAACAAAATTTTGATGGCCCACATGGCGTATGCTTAACCACATCCGACTACACACTTCCGCGCATTTGGCGCTGGCCCTGAAAACCGCCACCGCTCTGGATTGTTAACAAATGACTCGATGTGGTCGCCCTCGGGTTTGGGGGCTTGGGTTCGAGGGTTTTGGGGGCTGCTTTTTTGGGGTTGCCGGGGCGGATGCCCGCCTGATTGCATATACACACCATATCTGTAATGACTCATTTCATATGCCCATTTATATTCCCTCAAAGGGGTTGTTCCTACTTTGAGCCAGAAGTTTGTAAATCTCGAAAAGGATATGGATTTTGATGAAAAATTATATTTGCTTTGAATGAAATTGAATTTAGGTTAGTTTATTTAATTTATTTTAAGCAACTGCTTTAATTGAAATTAATTATTTCCCAAATCTGCAACTTTCTCTGTTTAATTTGAAATAATTTTTCCTATATTTTTGCCTCTGTTCGATGGCTAACTACGCTTCAGCGCTTGGAACTGCAGTTGGTCAACAGTTTTGAGTTGAAAACTGCAGTTGAGTGGGCATGTAAGTTGATGTCGAAGCTGCCGGCAGAGTGAGCCGTTGTCGCCGCTTTGTGCGGCATCTGCGGTCAAAGTTCGCCCATTAGCCGTCCGCCAAAAATGAAATCTAAACGTGCGACGCCTTTAATTAGACGGGACACAAAAGTATGGCAAGAGCTGGGCACATCGAGTCCAGGCTCCTGCTCTATTCATAACCCCAAACGGGGGAAGAGAATCCAGTCCAGTCCCCCTTTTTGGTTGAATGCATGGCGCATGAGAGTTGAATACCTCAAAGGACTCTGGTTATCACATAGCCCTTGGCTTTGGATTTTGTTCCCAGTAACTGTCGACACTTTTGCACTTAAAGAAAACAATATCGATATTGAAATTGCTTTCCAAGTCGAAAAAAAACTATTATCTAATATAATAATTATTCACAAGAAAAACAAATATTTTCTTCTACAGGTTATATATGTGCCTGGTGCAATATATTTTTCCAAGTGCATCTCGTGCTACGTGTAATTGGCGCAAGTAGGCTGCCACCGGGCATTTGGGGCATGCACCTAAGGGCCACGTAAGCTGTGCCGCACAGAAGCTCCTGCAGATACACGCACATGACATCTAACCGACGGCCATTGGCGCCATGTTTTCTTTATGCATTGCAGCTTCCATCGAAGGGTCCAACGACCATCCATTAAGCCAAATGCTCACTTCATTGGCAGCCAAATGGAGGGAATGTCAGACAATCGATGCTGGGCTTAAAACAGATGAAGTTTGAGTAAGCTGGACAGGGGAAATGGCTTGGTTTATGACCCAATTACCCGCTTTTGCTAGAACTTGAACTAGATATGTTCTATAAATTGAAAATACAATTTAGATATTAACCCTAAAAGAATAAATAGCAACGACTGCTGATTCTATAATATATATAAACAATATATACTATTTTTTAGAGATAAAATTGTATATAATAATTCATAGCTAGCTATTTAACTATAGCATTTTGAACATAAACAAAAAATTGTGAAATTTGCAAAAAAAAAAGTCAAAGAATTCATTTGACAATTAACTAAACGAGGACAAAATTGTTTATGGTTTTAAATACATACATTTTCTCCTTGTAAATTCTTTTTATACATAATAATGCATAGCTCATAGTTCAGTCGACCGTCTGCAAACTTTTCAATCTGTCATTTTTGCAAATTTGCCAAGTCATAATTTAAATTCAGTTACGCAAAAATGTAAAGAATGTTTCTAAAGGCTGACGGAGTTGGGTAAAATAGTTTTAGCATTCCGCCGGAAGCTGGACATTAAAAAGGCCAATGGAAAACGAACGATAAAGCCAGAAGCCGACCTGGAAAATGGGCCAGAAATTTTAAATATTTTGCGGGGCCCGCAGCTAATAGTTCCCTAATGGCGGCAACTTTGTGCCACCCACAAGGTCAACTACATGTGCCAGATAACCTCTGAAAAAAAATAGCGCAAAAAAAACCTGCTATCCTCTATTTTTTAATTCGCTTTATTTTCGTTCCGTTTAGAAAACGCTGACACTTGCAGCCGCGTCCAGCGATGGCTGCCAGCAACAATTTTGAGTTTATCACACGTGCCAAATTGTGCGGCCACCTCCTGCGGCGACAGGAGCAGCAGGAGCAGCAGAAGAAGCCGAAGCGGAATCAGCCAGGACCGGCAAACGTGCATCGGTCTACGTGAGGTAAAACTACCAAACGAATGGCCGCCAAAACTGGACACTGGACGAAAAACATTATAAGCTCTTCTCTTAATTAGAAAACAAAAGATAAGAGTCATAGCTTCCTTCGTATCCTCCTAATTGAACCTCAAATTGATGTATTCGAGGTACATAAAATCGATATTGGCCTGTAACACTTATATTAAATTTCTGACACAAATTCTTTTGAATAATTTACACTTGGTTTAATCACGTTGTAGACATTAATTAAACGTTAAAAATAAGTTTTCTATTTCTTCATATTAATGCAAATATCCCTTCAATTTTGAGAATTTTCTCAGTGCATTCCCCATACCCAACGCATTTCTAGTTTTGATTTATGCAGCGGAGTTCAATGCAAAAAGTCAACTTTTGCTTGGCCTGGTGTGGCCATAAAGAACATAATTTATGTCGTTTCACTGATGGCTTTCCATGCGCTTAGGAGTTGAGTGCTTCGATGGGGTGTTGGCTCTCTCGGTCGGCGAATTTCCCTCGTTTCCGCACTTTTATCCAGCCCCCTTTCCCTGGCCCACTCTTCGTTCTGGCAATTCAATTGTTGGACCCAAAACAGGCATGAAGCGAATTGACTGGAAATGTGCCTAATTGACTCGTGTTTTTCACTGTTATTCTGCTTATTCTTATTGTTGGTTTTCTTCTTTTTTTTTGGGGAAAATTTAAGTGCATTAGCCTATGTCCCCGGAATTATTATTACAAAAGGCGATGACTTCACTTTGATTGGGTTCATCTTTTGGTAATACTCTAAACATATGAAGGTTAGTTGGCAATAGCAACGCTTGTCAAGAAAAAAAAGAACAACTATTAAAACTTTAAGGGGAATATTATTATTATTGAATTTCTTTGAGAAATATTACTTTTCCGTCAATAGGTTTACACACTTCGGCAATTGAATGAACGAAAACAGCTTTAATAAATAATAAAACAATCAAAATCAATTTGAATTCTAAGTTAATAATATGCCACATTGAACTTTGTTTTTTACTTTTTATTTTAGAAAATAAAGAGAACATATTTCTAGATCCATTTCTTCTCAATAGAGCATTAAACATTTTAGCGTAGATGTTCATTTCGCATTTGTTCTCTCCTTGTGGCGGTTAAATTCTTTTTGAGGCGATTTTCTACTATTGTTGTTGGCTTTTTATTTAGCCATTTCCATTGTTATGCGATTTTGTGGGCCATATTATTGTTACGGTTGCCGCTTGACGGGTTGCCCTAGCATCCTGCCTCGTCCCTTGCCTTCCCCGTTCGCCATCTTTCGCCCATCTTCGCTTATGTAATTTAATTCAATGTACCGTTTCAAATTGAATCTGTGAAAAGCTGCGCAAAGAAAAATAAGCTTCACGACGGACTAACGGAAATTTCCATTAGCCGAGAAAAAGCAAAAATATCACAAAAGCCAAAAGCCCGAGATGGAAGACAGGTGCAGGTCGGACTCCAACTTCGCCCCCGGGCATTCGATTTAATTGAGCAGCGGACAGGAAATATATTTCAATTTTTTTTTTCTACCTCCATTAATGGCAAAGTAGAGACGTATGTTCGATGGAGCTTTTTATTTATATTTTCCGTGGCGTATTTTCCTATAAAATCATCCAATTGTTTGACTATTTAAATGCCTTTATAACATTACCTGAGTTTGTGAGCTAAGAATATCACAGAAACGAAAATAATGCAACCAGTTTGAACAACAAGACTTACGAAATTTGATTCCTGTGCTTTAAAGCTATTAACATTACTTTAATGAGATTTAAAATGAATAAAATAATGAAGGTTATTTTTCTGCAGCTTTGTATCTTTAAATTCGGGTTATAAAGCTAACCAAAGGACATAAAAATACCATTCAACCGCCTCGGACATAACACATCCTCAACCGCTTGCCAGGATCCATACCCATTCCCATACACCTACGCTCAGGAAGCACTTAAAACTAAAACTGAACTCAAGGAAATTAATTGCAATAAACGTGGCGAAGAAGTTTTCGTCCTGCGAGCTCCTGCTGCTGCCGGAATGGAACACGAGAAGCCGCTGTGCCAGCAGGACGACTTGGCCGAAACTAATGAAGTGTCGCAATGGGATAATTAAGCTTTTAATCGCCGTGTCTGCAACGGTGTTCGTGGGTGGCTAATTCGGGGCTTCGGGCACTCGGAAGAGCGTGTTAACGCTCTTAGTTTCGGGAAGCGTAATTAGTGTTTTATGATCGATTTGTGTTCACACATAAAACCATAATTCAATTTGCCAGCACTTTAAAATGCTTGAGGAGAGGTGCTGAAGAAGAGCTGCCTGCTTATGGGGACGCATTTTGTGTAGGATTGTAAGTTTTTACGGCCAGGGGGGTGTGTCTAAAGAGCCAAGTTAAACAGTTGGCCAAACAAACAGGCAACCAAAATACACAAACACTGACACAGCCAAACATGCTCGGAGATGCTCTGCAAGAACAACAACGTGGTACAAGACCAAAGCCCATACCTCGTCTCTTGGCAAAGACAAACACCAGAAGAGAGCGCATTGAAGAAGAGTGAGAAGAATCAGGAAGCGGGGATGAGACGGCAGGAGACAGAGCCTGAAGCGGCTGCCGTGTGGAAATGGGAAAAGCCGCAGCTTTGAGGCTTTGTTAATCCTTTGAATACAATCAGGGGACAAGGCCAGCGAGGGTAGTTATAGAATAAATCATAAAAAATATCCAAAGAAAATAAATCTTAGCTACTAGTTGATTTTAAGAAAAATATGAGAAAGTTGCCTAAATGTTTTATAAGAAAAATTAAATATAGTAAATTGAATATAGTGAGAGAATTACGATAAGCAGTAACACAACATTATATTCTAATATTGTATCATTAAATCAGAGTCTTTATATTTATATTTAATGTAGTGTAACTCCTTCTTTACATTAAATATCAAATTCTTTTCTTCTGACTTTACGATAATAAATCTTCGAACCCATTTCTTAAATAATGCCAAAAGGTTTTCAGTTTGTCATTGTTGCTTGAATCGATACATTTCATACCAGGAGTTTCGCTGTGATCTTTGGCAATGATTTAATATATGTTTCTTGACAAATGTAACCCATAATAAATCTTGTACCTTCATCAGCAGCCTAATGTCGGCCCTCTCATTTTGACTTGTCCTTGCACACCATCAACCTACACACACACACCCCCCTACGAGAGGTGCACACTCGCTCTCTCAGCTCTAAGTTCGGGCAGGCTTGAAGGACATTAAGCTGATTGTTTTGTTTGGCTTAACATTGAAATGTTGATATAAATTAATTAGTCTCAAAAGGGCAGCCAACACATGGCCTAAATACACACACTTTCAAAGAATATAGCAAAAGCAGACACCCAGGATTTGTAGTTTACGGCCAATGAACTTCACAGCGACCCAAATCAAAATTAATAGAGCTGAAGTTTTTAACAATTTTGGCAAGTTTTCAACAGCGTTTTTTACGGTGACTCCAGAGGGGAAATTTAATTTGTACATGCCAACAATTGAATATTTTAATTGTTTATAAAACGAAAATAATATATTTCTTAGCTAATGACTTTGTTGTTGACTTGCTGCTTTATCCGAAATTGTTATCGTTATAAATTATGACGTTTGATCTAAGCTAATTGGGTATCAGCCAGACAGGATGATAAATGCCAAAGATTAGGTAAGTTAATATTTAACTAATTGGATGACATTTACACCTAGAGTTAAATTACCAATTAAAGTTTACATTTGGCTTGTATTCAATTTATGAAATCAAATCCATTGACAACTATTTATGGAGAAATTCGGGCTTCAACTTTTCCAATTTCCAAGAAATATTTCTTCCATTTTTACCCTTTCTACTAAAATCAGAACTACATAATCTCTGCTTCAGAAATGCTTAAATGTTTTAAATTATGAATATCTAGCGACTAACAACAATATTCGATAAAATACTAAATAACGAAAATTTGTCAGTCTAAGTGGACCTTAACATATGCAATTAAACACGCAACATTTTCGGCTTATTATGTGAATACCCGTCTCCATAATTTGTGCCTCTCCACGATTTGCATTGACTGGCTGGGAACAATGAGATTATTCAACGTGACCCGTGTTGTTACTGCCTTTTGTTTGCCAACTGTGGCCAAATCAATTAAAAATTACGCATACGCACTGTAAATATTTGGACAGGTCCGCCGCTTATTTGTATGTACACACATACACCATTTTCAGTATTTCTCCTGCTTTTCGACATGGACAATCCGTGAATGGACGCGGGTCAGGTCAGGTCAACATAAATAATGAGGAAAATGACACAGAGAAAAAGTATGACCTGATAACACAAGTCCTTATTTTAAATAAAATATGGTTTAATAAATTTCATCAAGTTAAAATTCATTAAAAAGTTCCGAAATATATAATATAAGCTTAAAAGGCTTAAGAAAATAAGGGAACATTTCCTAAAGCTTGGCAAAATACAAAATACTGAATATAGTCCTTATTTCTTTCCCTGAGTGCCAGTCCGTGGACTCCTTGATGGGCCATAAATTGTGTGAGGACTGTGTTAATTAAAAGGGAACATGTTTGCCTGATTTTGGTCGCTTTCTCTGCGTATTTTTCTTTAGGACGGGAAATTCGTGCAAATATTTTTGCCTGGCATCAACCGAAATGAATCTCTTTTCCGGCTAGAAAATTTTCTGTGGCGCTGCAAAGAAAACGCCAGAAGGATCCTCTAAAAAAAAAAAGATATAAAACTTGTGCAACAGCTACAATTGTCAAAGGTGTGCGTCAGGGAGTTTTTGTTTGTTTGCGTAAATGTCACAACTTTCTTATGTCTGAGTCAAAACTGTGACTTTAACTGCGATTGCAACTGTGCCTGCGAATGCGACGGTACGTCCATCTCACAGGGCTTTCCCGCTCATTTTCCCGCTTTTCCCCAGCACGTTCGGCTCACTTTCAATGCTGACACAAAAGTTTAAAGCAAATATGCAATGTGCTCGCCAAGGAAAGCCAAGCTTCGTGGCATGCGGCAAACATCAACAGAATTTTCTCGCTTTCCATGCATAGCGATAAAATAAAACAAAAAAAAAAAAAAACAATATCGCCGTCACCCCCAAGAGCAAAAAACACGGGCAAATGAAAATGGAAATTAGGCAGCAGAAAATTCAGATGCACTGTGGAACAGCTTAACTGAATTTATCGGGTCTGACTTGAGAGTCTTCTTCAAGTTTTGTTTGAAGCTTACAGCAGCTACAGATACTTTTTAAAATACATACGAGTTCATTTATAGACTTTTTTTGAAAAGGAAAATATTTTAAATATGAAAATTAACAGTGAGATAGAAGGAAACCTGCCTGTCTTTTTAAAATAGAAACATTGAACTTAATTAATTTAAAACTCTCATATTCGAAAATCATCAATCATTAAAACAATTCCCAAAAATATTTAAGTTCATAAAGATTAAGTAAACAATTAACAAATGGCTTGCTTACAATTTTGATCAGCTTCAACTTTCAATTAATTTAATTATTATTTGTACGAGATATGTTTCCCAAGACACCCCTGGAAAAGCTCCGAAACTTGGCAGGGTATTTGACTAAAACTGAAAATGAACTTGTGCATTTATCTTGACGCCGGGCGCCAGAGCATCCAAGTTTGGCTGGCTGATTGCAGCCACCGAGCATTTCGCAGCGGGACAATGCCGTCCCGGGGGGCTGCAGAGGGTTAAGATATACGAGTGTGTGTGTGTGTGTGTGAGTGTGGTGGCGCCGAGGGAAGAGGGAAATGGCAAAGTCTTGCAATATTTTCAGTGACATTTATATCTCACCCGCTCAGCTCCATCGCCGGCGCTGCCTCGGTGGCATTTAAAAATTTATGCAATAAAGTTTGTCCGGCATGTGTGCGAAGACTTTTTAGACTTTCGGGGCGAAAGATTTTCACACACTTTGCCATGGACAACTTTGCTGAAGGTCAAGTTGAGCGTGAGCGGCGAAGAAAAGTCCTCAAATTCCTTAATTATGCTGGGCAAGGACTCGAGTGCGGGCAGCGGAGGCTGACTGGCCATTTGGCTGGCCTGCCAAATAAATCAGCCAAGCTCTTGACAGACGCACTGAAGTTACTAATTTAATTTACATTTTTAATTTATTTTTGCGCTCAGCTCTTCGTTCGCTAGCTAGCTTTTTCCCCTGATTCTTTTTCCCGTCAAGTGAATAAGTAATGAATTTACAACTTCTCGAGAATTCTCAAATTAAAAACAATAACACAAATGGGAGTACACCGAACAACCGTTCGCACAAATGCGTATACAAATGGCAGTGACTGTGGCAGCGCTGGGAAATTACGGGAGGAGCAGAAACAGGTGCCGGTTTTGCATATAGATTCAAGCCAAATGACTAATTAAAAACGGTCGGGGGCGTGGCAGAGTTAGTCAGCAGAAACATAAAACAGGCTGGAACCGCAGTCAGAATGATGCAGTAGGGGAAAATCTTTACAATTCCAGGAATGGAAATCTATTCGAATTCTTAAATATTTTCTTTGAATTGATTATATATTCAAAGTTAAATAAATATTACTCATCAATGCTTATAATTGTTTGATAAAATGAAACCAAGTTCATGGAAAACTTTAAGAATTTGGATCCCTTTAAGCAACCACCTTTGCACCTTGTATTCCTGCTCTCGACTCCGCTTTCTTTGCTTGTTGCTGTTGCACAATCATTGCCGGCAACGTCCTGCTTCCACCTTAACCCCCCTGGTCACTGTCATTTGCACCTCTTACACTTTACACTTGCAAAAATGTCGGCCACAGAGCTTCATGCATATGCAAATTGCATTTGCCCGGCACTCAGGCTCTCCCCATCCTCGACGCAGTTTGCTGCTGTCCAAACGGCAACCGAGATTGAGGCAAAGGTGGACCGGACTTGATCAGTGCAAGTGCAAGGACACGTGGCCCAGTTTCCACCTTCCATTGCCCAAGTTTTCCCCACTACATAGCTCGCACACTCGGTCAACCCCAGTCACTCCTACATATATGCAGAAAGGTAGGCCAAAAAGCCACCTAGAAATGGGTAAACATCTTGCGAAATGGATGTCAGCTCGTGTTAACCACGATAGTTTTGGGCGAAATCTTCTTGGAATGAATTGAAAGACAAAAATAAAAAATAAACCAAGAAGGGAAGCTAACTTTGAGAAGCCGACTTGTGTATATCCTTGCATTTACTCATCGAGTCGATAATAACTAAATCCCAAGATGCAAAAATTACGTATACGCACTGGTGTAAACAATCATAACTAAGCCAAAAAAGCATGAATTTTAATTCGGAAAACTGTTCTGTGCTAGTTTTTGATAGGTTAATAAATCTACATACTGAGTTTACAAATTTCAAGAAATCGAAATTTTGTCAATTTTTGAACATTTCAACTTTGATAAAATTTTGTCAAAAAAATTCGAAAAAAAAATTAAAAAAAAGTTTTCTTGCTGAGGTGGCTAGATAGATTTCCCTTGTCATGCTGATCAAAAATATATATGCTTTATGGGGTCGACGACGACTGCTTCACTGCATTACTAGCTGCTTAATTAACTTATACTACTCTTAATGGTTAAGACTTACCCCAGGAGAGCACATGGTTATCTTCTTCCGTCATTGTTATATTTAGTTAAGTGTAGAATTTAGCCTTTAGTAAGCTTCTTCCTGTCTGTCCAGATGCAATGCAAAAATGTCAGGTGACATTTTCACAGAGCAACCACTATCACAACTAGATCACTATCACTACCAGATCACTATCACTTTAGATGTTATCAGCGGGGAGGCCGCGGAGAAACTGAAGTCAGTGCGGCGGGAGTGCGTCTATTTATACTCTCCGAGTGAAGCGAAGAACAGAGAAAGTGGCAGAGCGAGCGAGCGAGCAAGCGAGAGCAACAACGAGAGCGAGAGAGAAGGAGATATCTCCAGCAGATTAGCAAAGAGTGATAGAGAGAAGGCGATATCTGTAGGGCTGCACACAGAGTGATAAATATACCTAAAAATATCATTCTTATAGAAGCTATATATGATATAGTCCTTCGATCCGGGGCGTTGCGACTTATATACTAGTCAGAGTGTTCATCTAGAATATTAACTGCAAAGTATTATTCAGAGAGCTTTAAAAATCATAAACTTGTTTGGGTAAAAACGCACAGACAGTAAAATCGACTTGCCTGTTAATGCTGATCAAGAATATATATGCTTATGCAGGAATATAAATTTTGAAAGGTTTCTCTAACTTTTAGATCGGTGGAATAATCTGATAAGAATTAAATAATAATAAATATGAAATACAGGTATTATTCTCTTAATATAAATATGCTATACCTTGCTTAGAATTTATATTTATTCATGTTTTAATTTATGAAACAGAAAAAGAGTGTCCCAGCCAATTTTATCCGTAAGAATACGCCTACACTTAACCACTTTATCTCACCATTTTCACGATTTCTTTTCGCTTGCTCAGTTAAACGGGTCACTTGACCTTGCCTTTGCCATTTCCACGGCCTCAAAAAAGAAAAAAATAATAAATAAAAAATACTGCAAGAACGAAAACAAAACCCTTGATACTTGTTAAACAATTTCTGCTGTTTGATTGCCGCAAACTCCATAAAACACCAAGAAACCCAAGAACAAGAAGAGGAAAGCACTGCGTAAAATCAGAGAGCAGAGTATAAAAATTAACTTTGTTAAAAAAGTGAGCAAATTTTTCTGCTCAAATGTCCATTGGACAACGTCCAGTAAAAAGGTTTATGAAAAAAACACTTCAGTAAAAAAGGATAATGAAAAGGGTGGGACTAACATCGAACGGGGTCGGCAAAAAAGTTACACAAAATGAAAATTAAACGATGCTTAAAATTACTTTTTCGTCAAACTCTTTACGCGTTGGTGGATTTTTGAGTGGGAAATGCCGGTTCCTTTCTTGGCTCTGCTTTACCTTTCCTAACTTTGCGCTTTCTTTAAATATTTTCTAAATTTAATATAATGAAAATAATTGAGAGATATAAGTATGAAGCAGAAATTATAAGATATTTATTTGATATATCTTATTTTTTGATACAAATCCTGGCCTAAAAAAATAGGCAAAATTTTATTATCTCAGGTTAATTTTAGAAGGATTAGTTTTAGCTTTTAATTAACATTTACTTATAGTATTGGTAATTTTCCTTTGAAAAGACTCTCATAAGATACTTCATTTCATGTTTCTTTGAGTTAATTATTTTCCTCTTTTTTGTCACAGAAAAAATGCAAATGTTGGACCCAGGATTTAATATATAATGTTATTATGTTATTTGAGTGTCACTTCTCCGTTCTCTCTTTATTTACTTTTGTTAAATTAAATTTTTTAATTAGCGCCTCTTCTGCGTTCGCTTTGGTCTTCTTGATTTTACTTTTTTTGTTTTGTTTTTGGTGTTATTTTATTGGGACCGGCGACATTAAAATGTTAATGAAGCCGCATTAACATATGACGGTCATAAAAAGGTATTAGCTTGGACAAACACACGGCGAGGCACACACATCGACATGAGCTCATGCAGTTGGTGCAAAGGTGGAGGAAACACACCTGAATTTAACAGGAACTACCCGCTGACCGCTTGATCCTGCCCCAGTCCTTCCCTGCCTGACTTTCCTGTCCTGTCATTTCCCTGTCCTCGTCTGTCCACCTTATGCCGCATAATCCTCTCAAATGGACACTTTGGGAAAACTTCTCAAAGTTTTTCCCCTTAAATTACGAATATTATTCCAACACGCCGGCGGTTGTTAAAACTTTATAAACCAGGTCCTTTAAATTATAAGTTGAGTTGTTATTAAAAATTAAATAAATTATAATATTTTTGGCTAGCTAAGCTTCGATTTCTTGAACTTGAACTTTATCAGTTCATTTTCTGATGCATCATTTTAGTTAAATAAATGATCAGTTAAGAAAAAGTAACTAAAACATATGAAACATACAATTAAGAGTAAAATACTTCAAATTTCGCGAATATTTCTGCCAGTGAAGCCACAAACACAGGGATCAGAGAACGGGAATGGGATCCAGGGACCCGTTGAGGAGGTTTAGGACCCGCACACATGCTGACAGACCCCACTTAAGGTCCGATGGTGGCCAAATGGCATAAAGTTGAAATAAAAGTTGACTGGCTGCGGCTGCTTTGGCTCCGGCTCCAGCTCCAGCTCCAGGTCTATCTCTAGCTCGTTGTCCCGAACGCGGGTCCTGAATCTGTTGATGCTTCAGCTGGATATTCCACCTTGGCATTAGCATAACCATTGGCATTTTGTGTGATTTAGAACGAAGTGTTTTTGGCCCCGGCAAATGTCACCACAATAGTTGCCATTCTGGCCACCGGGCAGCCGCTTTGTTTTTGGGTCCTTTTCAGGGATCAGCGTTGTCAGGACAACGATCGGGATTGTTGGATGTTCCAAGCTGACCGAAACACATCCGTGAACATGAAAGGGGGTTTAATGAGTTATGCATGCTAAAAGGTTTGAGGAATTACAAGGCTTTAGCTGACTGCATTAGCAGTTGTCAAATCGCATTCATGGCTGTTGGTAAGCTTTAAATTTACATTTTATTTTAGGGAATTATCGAAGGGAGTTGGAGAATTAATTTTAATAAGCCCTCTGTTATAGAGGGTATTTTCCGTTCGAGGTTTGTGCCAAGTATCCCACAAGTTTTATATATATTCGCAGTTTCTCTGTTCCAGCAAGTTAATTTGTGGTTTTTGCTAAGCCAAAAAATGCCTGGAATATTTGTTGCCTCAGCAATGGAAGTACTGCCACCAAAAAGAAATGCGGTTGTAAAAATTTAGCTCATTTCTCTCCTCTCACTCACATGTATATTTATACGCACATAAATTTCGCTGGCCCTGGCAGAGCTTACATTTTTATGCATGGGAAAATGCCGGGGCCGAAACGTCGCTAATAAGTTGGCCCAGAACGGGAACAAAGCCTCGGCGTACGTATTCCGTCCAAAACTATTCCCCTCATATAGTTAACCACCCCATATACCTTTCCCATCGCTCCTGCACACATTTCACGCATTTTGATATGCAAACAAAATGCACTAAATAAAGCAGCCGCGCTTTGCACAAAAGGTTGGCCAACAAAAACGCCACTGAAAAAATGCAAAAACAAACAGAAAAAAAACAAAAAAACTCAAATAAAATGCTGGGGAATATATATAAAAAAAAAGTTAAGAACGAAAGGTAAAAACCGTCGAAATTTGCACGTGAACACAAAGAAGCAATTTAACAAAAAGCAAATGGCAAATAGCATAGTAGAATATGCAAAACTACAGTTAAAGAAAATAATGATGAAAATATATCCTTTGTTTACGGAAAATTTAATAAAAGTAACCAACTTCTGAGATTACAAATATTTTACGATAGTTAACTAAGAACACTAATAAAATATAAGACAATTTCTTATTTATGCATGAAAAAAACCACCTACAAAACCCTCTATAAATGTACTAACTTATATTCAAAAAGTATACAAATCTATTTAACAAAATCATCAATTGATTCACTATTTTTTTTTGTAGTGCTTACAGGTGCAACAGGAACAGGCTTCCATAATGCATATAGTGCATATGAGTTGGGGAGTATCCTTTTCCCTCTCTATCTCTAGGTTGTTTATTAAAAGTATAAACAAAAGGCTCTAGAAGCCATCAACAAAAGGCAGAGTCAGAATTGTGTTGTTACTTTTTAGTGCAAGCTGCATAATTTATAAATGTGCTCCATAGCTGATGGATGGCTGGAAGTAAGGCGACGCATCAGGATGTTAGGATATGTGCTGAAGGAGATAGCATAGGAATATGCAAATATTGAGAAACTTGTTAGCAGACGGTTTGCAAGTGGCATGGGATCCTTCATCCGTACTCGTTACCGAGTCTTCCTAGTATTTATATTTAGTTGTTATCCTTGGATAATTTAAGGACTTCAAGATTATATTTAATTTACCTACTTCTGTTAGCTGTGAGTGCTTTTAATAATAAATTCCAAGTTTTTCTTTAACAAGAATTACTAAATTTGTTATGGATATTCAATTTGATTAAAGCTTTCGTCTGGTTTTCGTCTGGTTCTTCTTTCCAAATTTGTATTTAAATTTTATTTTGGTAAGGAGTACAGAGTATGCACAAAAACAATCAATTTCCCAAAGACCGCAACGTAAAAGGAACCCAATGCCGTTGTCAACACGAACAAAACGCGAATTTAAGCGGACGTGAGCGGACGAGAAACTTTGGGAAGTAACAACAAATTGTGGGGGAATTTGTCGTCGGAGGGGGGAGAAACAATAACAAACAATATTTTGCAATAAACAAGCAAAATCAATTTTCGTTACTAGAGCAGGCAATCAAAGCAACGAGATCACGCGACAGAGACACACCCTCTTGTCTTCAAATACTTTCTATAACCATTAACCCGGGGTGTCCTTACTTTTCAATCTATAACCCAGAGAATCCTTATTCCACTGCTCCTTTGAAGGTTTTTATTTCACCAGAGAGGATGAGCCGAACTCCTAGCGAAATCAGCTGATCCACTTGTTGCTATTTCAGTGTGATTTTTCCGACTTTCGTCGCTCTTATCAGCCAAAAAAAAAAAACAAAAAATTATAAAAAACCTTCCTGACAACTGGCAGATTCAAATGAAAATAATAAAAAAAGAAGACATGGCAGAGGAAGGGCAAAAGGCAAGTGACACAGAAGCGACGGCAACAAATTAAAAGCCATAAAAGGCATCAAATTATGTGACGCACTCCTGGGTGTTGCCACAAGCGGATGAGGAAATGGAACGGGGCCAGGGAAATGGGAAGGCCAGGCCAAGGCAGCCTATTTGTTAACCCCAGCGTGCCGGCAAACAAAGTTTTTCAATTTCAGACGCATAATAAGGGGACACAAAGAGACATGGCGGTGGACGGGGTATGCCCGAGTAGAAAGAAAGTCAGTGAAAAAATACATATCCCTTAAAACTGAAGAGTGAACTACTCTACAGTAAATATACAAAATTATAATAATTAAAAACTACAATCTAAGAATAAAATTAATATTAATTCGTCTTCTTTGTCATTCAAAACTGATCTAAGAAACAAGTCAAAGAATAATGAAAGATGTTCTTTTGCCAAGAAGTTAAAATTAAATTTTAAATTAAATTATTTGTAATATACATATTTTCTACATACTATTCTTTGGCATATAGAAAAAGTATCTTAAAAATGTGAGAGTAATTCTAGATATTCTTTTTTCAAGAAAATAATTAATTAATAATTACATTTTCTATAATCTTATGCACAAATAATATTTAAATTCAATTTTATAATACTAAAACATTTAAAAATATATTTCTTTAAAATATACTTAAAAGCTGATAGACTTTTTGGCAAGGTATAATGACCGAAAGAGAGGGAAAGATACGAAAAGAGAGAGTGAGAAAGAGGTGCTGTAGTACGCGGGCATAGCGAGTGCCGTCGTCTCTGAGGAAAATGAAATTATGAATGTGCGTTTGCCAACAACCGCACCCCAGACACCCACGTAGACCTACCTCACCTGGCACCCCTATCCACCCCTATGCAGCCACCACCCACGCCACCCCTTCCGACCCCCTCTGGCACCCACCGCCCCTGTGGTGTGTGCTCATTTTTCTGTCAAGGTGTCATAAATGACGCGACGTTGGCGGCATCGCCATCGCCATTGCCATCGCATGCGTGTAAGTAAAATAAATGAGGCTCGGCACAATGGCAGCGACAGCGGATACAAGGGGGGGGCAAAGGACGAAGGGGTCGGGTGGCTGCCAAGTGGAACAAAAGCCAAATGAATGACACAAACCACAGAGCAACAGTGCCGAAAAAAAGAAGGCAACCAATTAAGAGGAAAAGGACACAGAGCATACCCTCTATCAACTTAAAAATCAAAATGTGTTTAAAAAAATAAATATTATTTAACTAATTTATTTTTTCAGATCTTTTTTCTGATGAAAAATATAGTAAATAAATTTGAAACAATATATAATATAATGGAAAACAATGTAAAAACAGAAGAAGTTTTAATAAGATCACACTTTTTCAATTAAAAAAGAATTTTCTATTTAAACCTTATTTTAAATCACTTCCTTTTAAAAAAAGATGTATAAATTAAAGAAAGACTGCCTGCGTTTAAAAATAATTAACTTAACCTACAATATAAAATAATATGCTCATCATTTATTTAAGAGGGTATGAGTATCAGGTATAATGCCGAAAAGGTCATGGCGTACAGCCATTTTATTTATGACATTATTTGCATACGCTCAAATGAACGGCAAACATTTTTCAAGTCAAAAAATAAAATAAAGTAAATTTAATTAAAAAGATTCTCAGTAGGGTTTACTTGTGGCAATTTAAATGAGTCCGCTGATGGCGATGTGACAGGTTCGTGGATATTTCCAAAAATATAAACAGAACATGCTAATCCTGATTAGGATGGATTGTTTGTGGAAGTGTGTTAATTTTCAAGCAACAGATAATGTGGAATAAATGAATCTGAAATACTTAGCAAATAAAAGGTAAAATCCAAACACATGCCTCAGAAAAATCTAAGTCAAAAATATGCAAAAGTAGTTGCCAAAAGCAAAAAAGTCTTCATTATTCAAAAATCGCAGTTTCAGCCTCTACCTCGTTTTGTCTCAGCGAACGACGCTCGAAAAGAAATCCAATTTAATGACTCCCGACGGATTCTTGAGGAACCCAACTCAACGGATGGACAACCATGGGGCGATGACTTGTGCTGCTGTCCATGCACTTGAAAAACTCTTCTATCAGTATAATAACAAAAATTTATTACTTTTAGCTAAACAAAGCTGTTAAGAGCCTTCCTGGATAAAATACATAGTCTAAGTTGTAGGTTTCTGTAAAATATGTTATCATCTATGAAATTGCATATAGGAAAAATTTCAACAATTTATAAAGTATTTAAATAAATTTTGTTGGGCTGTATACAGCTTTCTTTATTATTATATTTTTTCCAGTCAAAAGCATAAAATGCAGTGAAGGAGTCATTTCCGACCCTATAAATCATATATATTCTTGATCAGCATCAACAGCCGAATCGATCTAGCTATTTTCGACCGAAAAAAAAAATTGAAAAAATTTTTCGAAATTTTATATGGGATTTTTACAATATTAAAATAATAAAAAATTGGAAAAAATTTTAATTTTTGAAAAATTAAAATTGAGTTTGCAGATTTTTTAACACATTAAAAACTAACACAAAACTGTTTTCCGAATTGAAATTCATGCTTTTTTGGCTTAGTTATGATCAAATAATATTTACACCAGTGCGTATACGTAATTTTTTGTCTGCTATAATTGTTTTAATTAAAATATTAAAAACGTCGTCAGAATGGATATTATTGATGTTTTCATGGTGTTCGAACTGTACTTCCGCTATAAAGTCATCTCAAAAACAATGCCATGTAGTGTCAGCAGAGTCACAAAAATTACGTATACGCAGTGGTGTAAATACTCTTAGTATTAATGTTAACAAAAACAAACAAATTTCACCCGAAGTTTATTGCATTCCAAAGGAGCAGTTTCCAGTAATTTTTAGGGAAACCATTTAACATATTTTGACTGAAGATAATGTTTCGAAAATGTTAAAAATTTCCACCCAATCAGAAAATCTACAGCGATCACCGAAGAAAATTGAGAATTCAGTGCAGAGTATTATATTTGCAGTCAGAAGTATATAAATCAGTGATAGAGTCATTTCCGACCCTATAAATCATATATATTCTTGATCAGAATCAGCAGCCAAATCGATCTAGCCATCTCAGGACTCAAAAAAAATTTTACCAATTTTTTTCAAAATTTTACCAACTTTTTTCATTTTTAAAAATTGGTAAAAATTTAAAAATTTTTAAGTGTTAAATTGAGCATGCAGATTTATTAACCTGATAAAAACTAACTTAGGAAAGCTTTCCGATTGAAAATTAATGCATTTTTGATTGATCTACGATGGATTTTATGTGTAAGGACATACATGTATCGGTTTTCCAAAGCTTGCTTTCTTTCTTGTTCCTAATTATTTTTCCAAGTGCTGGTCCCTTTGCCATTCACAATTCAAAGTCCGCGTCTTTGTTTTCATTGCGGCTGTCACTTTGGACGCAGAGCCACGTTAATGGCAAGTGTAAAATGCTTTAAGCCAAGGACCAGCCAGGACCTCCATCAGAGTCAGAAGAAGCGGAGGAGCAAAGCAGACCGATGTGAAGCGTTCTTTGGGGGCAAAAAAGAGTTTAATTAACACGAAAATGGTTTCAATTACATAAAATTACGTTTCTTTGCAGTGACGATGTCGGCGCTGCCATTGTAGTTCCCTGCCTTTCGTCCTCCTACGTCCTTTTACTCCCCTTGTGTAAATGAGTTTAAGGCAATGCAGGGGGTGTGGACTTAAGGGGAAAGTCGGGGCGTGGCCAAGTTGATTTGGGCACGGAGATTTATTGGGCGTCAGTTGAGCAAATTAGTTGAAATTGTCAGTTAAGGCAGTCGGAAAAGTTGCGACTTGGGATTTTAGCGGAGTTTTACGGCGAAAGGACTTTGAGTTTTTTTATCGAAGGGGTAGATCTTTGACAGGGCCAGGCATCCAGTTAAGTTTCGGGCAAATTAAGGTTTTTTTTATTGCGGAGTGGTAAGAACTTGGCTTAAAAAATGTATTGTTATATTAACAAAACTTTGCTTTTAATCTAAGCTTGTATTTACAAAATTAAAAATATAATAAAAGCTTGTAAATGATCTATGTAAAATTTAAATCTGCACAAGTTTTTTAACTATTAAGCTGGCAAAAGTTACGAGACACTTTAATCTGTCAAAGCACTTTGTGTCGCTTTCAATTCAAGTGGTGTTTTCCCCCATTTCTTTATCTGAAACATTCCGGGTCGCGGTCCGTTTGCCATTATTGACACATTAATCAAACAATGGACAAGTACTTTCAATTTATTTTCCACCATCATTTTAAAGCGCTTCCACTCGCCGGTCCGACGGCGGGCAAACAGAGAGCAGACAAAAGTTCAGGGCACTTTGGTGACCTCGGCCTATGACAGGAAACGTGGCTGGCTTTCTGCAGATTAGCTATCATTATAAATATTGACCGACTGACGGACTGATGGACTGGCGGAGGGAATGAACTGCAGACAAGACACAGGTTTCGACGCATTGCATACGACAAATTAGGTTGATTGCTTTGCGTCCAAGTACCCGACACTTTGTCCCTCCACTCCACCCTTCGGTCTGCTTTTCAATTAAGCCCGTCGCTCGGTGCATTTTTTATTTCTATTTTTTACCCGTCTAATTTGATTCATCTATTTTGATAGCGGGGTCCGTGGAATGAAGGACTCGCGAAAGCAGAGCCTGACATTTTTGTGCGATTTGCCTTTGCATATTTTAGCGCTATTTCGGTGACATAACTTTGGGAGAGAAGCCACAAAAATAGCAAACAAATGCCATATACTTTTGGCTTAGTAGTCATAAATTTTCCTTGTGCCATTTCTTGTGCCTTTACCGCCACCCAGGACCTCAGCTATTTCTTCTCCGCCCTATAATATAGAACGGAAAATGCAGGAATACTTTCTGGCTGGGTTTTAGATTCCCCTCTTGAATGGGGTAAGTCAGCTAAAAAAATAGTCACGTCACGCTCTGTATGGGATGTTTTCAAGTGGGCATTATAGGGGGATTATTTTTTAATGACAGATTTGCAGCTTAATAGTATAAACTCAAAGGAAAATATGCTCGAATTTACATGTTAAACCATATTGATTTACAAATATAATACGTTTTTATGACCCATGTTTTTTATGAGATAAATCGAAAGGATTTAAGATAATCAATCATAAAAAAGTATTCCTATGGCTATAAATATACAATTATAAATTCTTTAAAATATATACTAAGTCAGGATTTCACTCATCTTGTTAATGGTATTATTCTAAAGTTTTTATGTGCTAATTTTAATTTACTTTGATTTTCCTTCCACCAAGAATTTAACGCCACATATTTTATACATCAACATTCATCACATTGCATTGTATTTTATTTGCATATTTCTCCCTCTCACTCTCCCCCTCCCTCCCTCTGTCTCCCTCTCTCTATCTATTTCTCTATCCCTCTCTTACGCTTCTACAAGACACACACACAAAGAGAAAATCGTTATTAGAGAGCAGCCCCAAAATGTAGGCAACACTTTTTGCCTCTACATTCTAATCAGCCATTAAACTACAATTATTTAGTGCAACGAAGCGTTGGCCAAGGGAAGGGCGGGGGATAACACACACATAGTTGGCCGTGTTGGCTATAAATTAAATCACTGCGTTCTGACCTCCGGGGCGTGTGTAATTGATTTTGAATGACCACGCCCTCGCCCGAAGTTATGGTCACCGCCCACTTTGGTTCAAAGCAAGTTCAACAAGTTTTCAATTGAAACAGTTGGCCTCGCTTAAATATTGAACAATATTTACATGGTTTTACAAGAGCCGTAATTTGACTAGCAAATAATTCGTTTATAAATGTCTGGCTGCAGTGGCTTGAATCTTTATTTGTTATTGACATGGATAATGCTTGAGTCATAAATGAAAGCGAGTTTGTTTGGGCTTTAATAAATCCATAAAACTATATATTTAATATACAACTTTAAGGTATGAACATTTCTTTTTTTCAGTAATTTCAAATAAATTAATTTTTTATTGTAAAATATAAAGTACTTTTACTTTTTGACGTATAAATCATAATTATCGGTTTAACTTAAATGTACTCCATCATCTACTTGTGTGACCTTAATTAGGTAGGTCACTTTTTTTGCTTTCATAAATTGAGTTTTTCTAACTCATTAAATTTGTGTGTCATTTTTTTACTCTCTATGTTCATTTAATTTATAATTAGCTACCAATATCTGATGCTTGAAAAAATTCACTTAATTATGAAAATTAACAATTAATTGTCTGCATATTAAATTGTTATCGCTCTAAGCTCAATCTGTCAAAAATAATTGGAATATCTGGAAAGCGTACCGTGGAGATGAAGTGACCAGAACAAACACACACAGGATACGCAGGATTTAGAGCGCCAGGGAGCTGGAGGTGAAATTCTTTAGCCCTCTTTGTCTCCCATTGGACATTCTCGTGGGCATTTAAATTTTGTGAGGCAGCCATAAATTATGCGCTTTATCAGCGATAAAAGTAAATACAGTTGTTGCTACAAACACGCCTATTGGGAGGCAGGGTCCTTGCCTATCCCGACAGCCCTGCCCCTTCCCAAAGGCCCCATCCGCCACGCACCTGCCACCGTCATTCCCCGCAGGCTTTCCCTATTGGGTCAACTGTCCCTTGAATTGCGTATATAAAACATGGGAAAATAATTTACAAGAATGGTACAACCTAAGAATACCCTATAACTGTCCAATACATATATTTGTAAAAGCATATTATAAACAAATATTTTTTTTAGATAGTATTTAGAATGAATAAATGCTTATATTCTTCAAGGATAATTCCCTAATAATTATAGATAATTAAAAAAGTACAAATCTTAATTGGTATATCCAAAATTACACGGTACTTAGAGCAGGCAAGGATCTGAGTATGGCGACGTGTAAATGAATAATTCAAAGTGTCCTGCAACGTTGTCCTGCGTCGAGCGTAATGCGTAAAGCACGCAAAAGATTACACATACCAGGGCACCTGTGTGTGTGTGTGCCTGCGTGTGAGTGTGTCCTGCGTGTGTGTGTGTGTAGTTAACGGTTTATCTGAGGGGTGCCAAAACCAGAGACGCCGTACAAAAGCAGCAAGAGCATGCGACAAATATTTAACATTGGCATATTTCTCTCTCTCACACACACACACACACCGAGGCACAGACAAAAGGCCTACAGCCCACTTTGCAGGATAAAAAAAAAACACCTCCCCCCTTGCCACGCCCCACTCACAGCCCACCTGCCACCTTCCCCCACCTGGCTTATGCATGTTTTATCTTGCCCACGTGGAATTTGCGTGCGTTTAAACGTTTTCGATAAGGTTTCGCTTTTAACCCGCAGACGGTGCCCCAGCCCCGAATTCACCCCGCACACCAACACACGCACGCACACAGCGAAGCCTTGACTTGTTTATGTCTCTCAGTGCATCTGTGTGAGTGTGTGTGTATGTGTGTGAGTCTGGCATATTTGTGTATGCGTGTTAAGACCTCAGCTGATAAAAATGCCTTTGGTTAAACATTCTCACCCTTTGACCCCTTGGGGTAGGCATGCATAACATACGATCCCGAATCAAAATAAAAAAAATAAAAAAAAAAAAAGGAAACCCTACCACAACAGCAGCGAAATATTTCCCTGCCCGGCTTGGGGCACTGAAGCGTTAAAGATTTTCAAAAGATTTCGACACATTTTATGGGGTTAAGAGGTGGCAATTGCCACTGATTGGTTGGTCAGTCTTAAAGTCTATTTAACAACTCTATTCAGGTTAATAGTGTTGTGCTATTAATAAATTAATGATTTTATATTGCTTGTATTTAGGAAATTTTATAAATACTGTTTTATAAATTATTAAGTTACTGAAACCACGAAGAATTGTTTACTCAACTTACTAGAATTGAGTTAGGTTTGAGCTCTATTTATTCTATAAGCTTAAAGGTAGATCACAGCTTGCTCCCCACAAATACAAAGATTTATCTTTTAAATATTTCTTAAACTATATATTTTTGGCTGTTTTTAAAAGCTGATAACATATATAACCCTAGTTTATTCAGAAAATTAAAATAGTTATATAAAATGAATTATAAATTTATTCCTCTTCATTTAAAACTTTAAATATATTTATGCCATAAATGTATTGCTCCCAAATAACCAAAAAAAGAAAGAAATGTGTGCACAGCCCAGAGCTACACATATAAGGCTCTTTAAGCAATTTTTATCGACACGGAGCTTCTGCATGGGATGTTTCCTGCAGAACCCTTCCCTTCGACATTCGTATCGGCCATCGGGATCAGGGGCTGTGCAACTCCGGCTTCGTGTTATTAAACGCGGATTAAGTGGCGGACCCGGACCAGGAGCCGGAGCCGGAGCCGCAGCGGAACCTCACCGAAAAACCTCACCAGAAAAGCGACCAGACGACCCCGGCCAGACTCCGTGGCTTGCATGTGCATAAATTATAATGCGACGCTTCCTGCCAAATACGCCCCTCTTTTCCGAATGGGATTGTTTGCCCCATCGCCATCGCCATCGCCATTGCCTTCACATTTCCCAGCCTCGGTTCCATCTGCAGGCTCTGCTTACTTTTACATAGTCCAATTTATCGTTACTTTGTTTGGCACACAATTTTATGCTTAATATGTGTCGGCGGCACTCGCATATGGGGCTTCCACACGGAAAACAATAGATTATAGTTTTAGAACAAATTATTAATATTTTTAAAATGTTGCAGTACCAAAAAATAAAATACAAGCAACATTACACAAAGCATTTAAAGCATTATGAAGACCTTGAAATTTTGTTTGCAGAGAGCTTTGCAATATTTTCCAAAGTGCATTCATGTTCACATCAGTGGACTCCGCTCCTCGCTTCTCGTTCTTTCTGGTCACGGCTTCTCGTATCGAAGGACATGCAATATTTAAATTGCAGCCAGGGCCGTAGCCACTCCATATCCATATCCATAACCGTATCTCGACCTGGGTATCGGGTATCTGCCACCCATACTCGAAACTGGTCTCGTTCTCCCCCAGTGGTTGACATGGCCAACGGCCCTGGCATTGATCGGAGCGGAGACCAGTGCCAGTGCCACTGCCAGTGGCAGGGAACAGGACTACTGCAGCTATGCAAAGTCACAACTGCATAAATTTACCAGCAACTTTGCATTTATCATAAGGGGACAGGATGCACAAGCGGTAAAAGTGAACGGAAAATGTCATCTGGATTCGATTTCCTCAAAACAAGACGTTTGCCTTGCGGCTAAATGCTATAGAGATGTGTGTCTTGGCTTGCATTATTCATTTAAAGAGCAAATTGGGCAGAGAATTCTGCGGATCATCATTATTCGTTACTGCTTCTTATTACTTTATGAACAACAAGCAAATTACTTTAAGCGAGTGCGACTTAACTCGAGTATTTATTTATTTACATTGTTTCCCCCAGCTTGTTACTATGAAAATTAATTCAATGTAAATGCAAATGAAAAGCCAATCGGATAATCAAAAAGCAAATACAAATACATATGTCCCAATGGGCTGGACAGTTTTTCACTCAAACAATTCCGTTTGCTTCGGAAAAGTGCACTTCAGCCGGAGGACAGATGGACGACGGGACAGGACCAAACACTTCAGTGGTTAAACAATGGATTCAGCCAATGGAGCTGCATAAATTTCATTCGGTTCGGTTCGGAACGTTTTTGTTCGAAGCTCCCCCTCGGCATGTTGCATGCGGCATGTCACAAACGCTAAAACAACATGCACTTAAAAAAGCCAGATACATCACTCGGTGCCCCGTAATGGCTCTCTGTGCTGTTGAGAAAATAAACAAAATGCTTGTTGATATTTTGTGGCAGCCAATGAAGCAAACAACCTGCTGTCCATCCGTTCGTTCGTTCACTGGCTCGCCTTGTGCGTTGTCCATGGCATCCGTTGGCCCGCAGCGAAATCGACAAAGTCAACAAGATACCGAGACGGAACACGTCCGTCCGGGTCACATCTGCCGCATAATTGCAAACTAAAACTGAAAATATGTGTGCCAATGGATCGGAATCGGACTCGAATAGGAGTCCGGAGTTCATTCTAAGCGGGAATTTGAGCTGCGCGCTGAGCTATCGGTTTTCAAGAGCTTCGTCCTTCACAATGTGTCATCCCCAAGAGCACTTTCACTTGATTCTAGGTGAGTTAGAGAGTCTTAAAAGGTTCAATTATATAGAAGAAGTGACTAAATAATTACTCAAATATGATCTTTAAAATCTACCTAAATTTACTAGAGCTTAATACCATTGCAAATAGATTCGGTAAACAAATTAGTGCCTGACTTAACCCTTTAGAGATTTACGCTTCTTCGTTGGCCAGGCATCACACCCACATCAAAGGGGCATATCTAGAAACCACTGCCAGATTGACATCTTCCTCCGGGACCAAATACCAATTGCCGGCATTGTTGGCGACAGATTTTAGCCGCTTGTTAGTGGCTAACAGTGGCGTTCATAAATACACACACGCCGCGGCGCCGAGTGAGAGCTGGGCTTTAGCATCGAAACCTTGTCACATGCTGGGCTACACCTTGAACCCGCTTGCGATGGATATTTTTCTGCGGGATTTCCCGCGTGTTCCCCCAATTGGCAACAAAGCAACATTTACGGCAGTCACCGCAGTGCCAGGCACAAGGTAACATCGACACACATCCCATATTCCACATCCCGAGCAAAAACCAAAACCATATAAATAAACAAAGTCCTGGCAGACCTACGTCCTGCGTCCTGTGTCCCTACGCACTTTGTTGCGGAGCGGGGAGCCGGGAACGAGGAACCAGAGGCAAACTGTCGAAACTGTCAGGATGTCAAATAAGCGACAGTGGGTGGCGGCAGGACAGCAGGAAGTGCGCTGGGTTCGTGTCCAGGACCGAACACGACCAGGACCAGCAGCAGGACCGGCAGCCGTATCAGGATCAGGAGCAGGACCACGACCACCCTAGGCATATTTATTGGAAATCTGAAACAGCTCGAATGACTACACTGGGGAAAAATGTCCGATACCTAACAATAACTTGAATATTATGTATAAAATGAAGAACAATCAAAGATTGATCGAATGCCTAAGAGTAATAGAAATTTATTTCAAAGGATGGATTGGATTTTTAAACGTAATATTTTAGTAAAATAAAATATATATATTCTTAACTTTTTAACTTAAAAGGTTCAATAAAATATATTCCTAATGGTAAACTTTATTACTTTGATGGAAATATTTTTGGAAAATTATTTTCGAGTGCAATTTCCCGCCCACACCAGTGGCAGCCACTCCTGACCATGTATCCATGTCCGGCAGAAGACACAAAGAATTTGTTACATGAAATTGTTAACGGGCTGAAGCCGATGCCTCGACTCGACTCGACTCGACTGCGTTTGATGCCTTTTGCTGATATATGGCCAACCTTTGACATCCTTTAAACGAGCAACATGATGCTCTAGATTATGGCCAAGAGATTGGCTCGACTTTTCCCCCTTGGTTTTCCCGGATTGTCTCACTTGGCCGGGCGATACGTCAATGTGACAGTTTGATAATTTATTTTGTTCAAATTTTGTTTTTCCCTCTTCGCTGGGGGGACGGCGCTTAAATAAGTTATCAGCGAGAATGGAGGCCCATATAAATGGCAGCACGTAAATGAATGAAATTATTTTGCAACAAATTAAGGCAAATTTATGCGTCAAGACGACAGGACAGGGCGAAAGGATGGGGGACTCGGGATGGGGCAGGGAGCCTTGTTTTTTCTGTTCGGTAGGTGGGGAGGTTCTTGTAACAGGAAGCACAATCCGCAGGCAAACAAACAAAAGCGAAAACGGAACGGAACGAAACGAAACGAAAACCGACCAACAAACAAACAAACAAACAATGAAACGAAAACGGCTGCCTCGAAGAGTGAAAAGCGAGGAGTTTTCCTTCAGCGAAATCTGAGCAAGGCTTTGTGCAACAAAGTGAGGCACCCGGACTACCCTCTTTTCGCCCATTTACCCCTCAAATGGGGGCTAACCGGGATCGCTCTGCACTGGTACACATCGAGATATATATATATTTTTTTTTATTTCCCATGCCCCCGACCCCCCATGCCCCGTTTGCTGAATCAAATGTCAATAGAGAGTACATTTCATTCAGCCGGGTGATGCTTTTCCCGCTTTTCCCCACACCCACTTTTCACTTCCAGCATTGTAGCTGTCACAGTGTTTGTTTGCGGATTTGGAGCTTTTCCTCTTTGGCAAAGCGCTTCTTTACCACGCCTCCCCATATTCCCTTTCTATAAGGACGTCCCAGGTTTAAGGAAACCGAATATAAGGTTTTATAATCAAACATATATTTCATAGTTTCAAAATAAATCCATACGTCACTAGTTCATATTTACTTAAAGAACAAGTTTATATTATTTAATGTTGAAAGTATTATAGCTAATCTTCTCTTGATCCAAAGCTATACCATATTTGATTCATAATTTAACAATTTGCTTGTGATCCAGTTTATATTTTAGTTTTCCCCTTTTTTCATTTCTATAAGACTTCTCCCCTTTAGGGTATTGAAAATTCGTTGGGTTTTTCCATAAGCCCTAATCTGGTTTCTGGCTTGAATTCTGGTTTTATTTTCAAGCGTCTCCTCGATGCTCCTCGATTTTTACCCTCCTCTCCTCCCCCCACCTACTGGGATGCTCTTGCTTTTGTTTTTATTTGCACGGAAATGTATAATTTTTCCGAGTCAAATGTAAATACTTTTAGCGTATTTTGGAAATGGGGGTCTCAGTTCTGGGAGGCGTGGCACATGCAAATGACACGCCTGATGCTGCGTAAATAATTTTAGCGCTCTCTTGGCATAAAATGCAAAATAAACATTTTATTTCAATGCTGCCTTGGCCTGGCGAAATTCCTTCGCCGAATGTGGGTCACATGGTGTCCAACGAAGGCACTTCCCAAATCCCAAAGCCAGATGCCGAAAATACAGTTTAATTGTATACATATATATATATCGGATGTGGTTCCACTCAAGTCGGTGGAAATGTCACGTTTCAAGAGCTCAATTTTCGGTTTTCGCGATACCCGAAGGAAAGTATCCGGATCCAATTAAATTTCCCGAAAGCCGAAATCTCGATTTGACAATTTATGCATCCTTGTGAGACGTCGGTCGCATATTTATTCCCATCGAAGGCTAGACAATGACGCCTGCGGCCCAATAAATAACGCTCCCCTCTGACACAATCGAAATTGGCTTGCAAACAAATTTCGTTGGCCGAGATAAGGTCGAATTTTTGTTCGCTATTTTCGAGTCAAGTCGCGGCAAAGGTCAAACACTTAACCCGCGTTGTGGCCGAAAAAAAAAACTGACATCAAATTATGGAATGCATGGAAATCTCTGCCATAATCGAAAGCAATCTAGTAGCCATGGCCCAGACGGAAAAACACTTTTCTTTATAATGGAAAGAATATAAATTGTGTTCCCCAAGATAAACTTTTAAAAAAGCAAAGCAGGTTTGAGTAATATTAGAATATTACTAAATTTTAAACAGTTCATTTTGTTTATATTAAAATTAATAGTTTAGAAATATTTGCTGAAACACCTAACTAATTGAAAATACATTTAGTACTCTTAATTTTAGTAAGTTTCTTTAATCAGTATTATATATTTTACTAATAATATCACTTTCTTCCCCCTTTCAGTCTCGAATCTAGTTGCCTGGAGTTTTAAAACTTCACAGAGAAAAGCAAATTTACTCTCATTGTATACCGAGACTCACAACGGGCAACATTAAATATTTTCACCAAAACAGTTAAAATATATGTGGAAAATTTCGAAAAAAAATTCAACCGGACGACAATACAAATTTAAACCGTAAATACTGCAAAATTAAAACACATATTTGGAGGTTCATAAAATAATAACCAATAACTATGAGCACGAAGAGGGTGTCCTTCGAGCTAATGAGTTTGGGATACCCCGTCCACACCGGTTCCTTCGACATAGAGCATATACCCACCCAGGACTCGGCGAGAACGGAAACGGAACTCAATGTACTTTTGCCCGATAAGTTGCTTCGCGATAAGCTAATCGAAGAGGCCAAAAATTTACACATAGATTTCGTGGTGAGGGATCCATCGAGCTCGGATGAGTCGGATGACTACGCCTTCCCGGAGACAATAAGTGAGCAGGTGCGCCGCCTGTCCTTCGCCAAGCGCAGGAGATTGCATTATACTGAGTTTTCTACTGTGGAATTGGCCCGGCGGCTGGTCTGTCAGGAGTTCGCCTCGGAAACCAGCAGTTTGAAGAGCGACGACAGTTCCTTCCGGTCGCCGAGACTGGAGGAGGAGTGTCCACCGTGCTGGACGCTTTCAAATGAATCCCACCCGTTCTTGCGGTACGATGGGCCCACAGCCGACTCGCAGACCTCCGATGAAAGCATTCTCAAGGAGGATCTAGAGCCCGGCTTTGACCCGAGCCATCCCTGCTACCGTAAGCTGGCAAACCAACCAAGTTGGCCGACCACCCCGAAACAGGATGCCACTCCGGCAGTAACTGAAATGTCCACAGCGGTTCAGTCAATAGCCGGCTTTCATCAGCCAAAGGATGGCACGCAGTCAAAAATGACTTCTGCAGATGCGAAGGCCATACAGGAGTCGCTGGAGAGGCACACCCGGGTCCTGGACAAGGGCGAGAAGTGGGATCTACAACAGTCGCACCACCACCAGGTAATGCCGCCACAGCCAACTTCGAAAGGCAACCGTACACCAGCTCATAGTAAAGTTCGAGCGGGAAAATCGGCAAAACCAGCCGGATTTCGGTCTGTATAGTCGACCACTGACAAGAATATATTTACAAAATACGAAGGCCCTGCATCGGTATGCATTTGATGCTTATCCCGATAAAGTTTTGTTAATTATCATTTTAATAATACTGTTAATGTTCTGCTATTAGTTCAATAAACGAACGAGAAAGTCATTGAAGGTTTCAATAATATATGTAGAAGTAGTATTTCCATTTCTAAAAGATCTGGTCAACTTAAAACCCTAGTTATATCTTTTCACTTCGTCACAGCTGCTTAAGAATATGTATTCTAAAGGACAAGCACTTGGAAACCGGAAGTGCAATTTAAAACCATTGATGTTTATCCGTAGTAGTTTGATTTTACGTTCTAACACATTCTAGCTCATTTTAATCCCTACTATCACAACATCCAAACTAATTTAGACACCAAATAACCATAATCGCCTCTGATCTCAAATGACTTCATCTAAGCGTTTCTTGGCCAGCTTAAAAAAATAGTTTTCCCAACCCAAAGACCACACAATTATTTGGGCCATAAAAGACCCAACCCATACACACAAGCTCATATATGGGAGAACAGATGAGTGTGTGTGTGTGTGTGTGTGAGGGCATTCAGAAGGGTAACTAAGTGTGCAGCAAGGATAATGACACATAATGGGTTGCCTTCGCTATCCTTAGAGTGAAGAAGGATTTAGAGAATGACGAGAGTGGCGACTTAAGTATTTTATAAAGTTTTTAAGCTAAATTATTTTTTCGAGAGTGACTTTTTGGATGATGAAATAGAGCTTATTCAACAGGTTTTAAAATAACAACAAAGATGTTTCAAATTTAAAGGGGTCTACACGAAATATCTTTCTTTACATTGATTGTAATTGCAATTAAAACAAGAAAGGAAAATAGGTTTAGGAAGAAGAAGTCTATATACCCTTGCAGTTTTCCATTAAATTTTAGGATCGAATCGGAAATCAATGGAGTGGAAATGGAATTTACATTCTTTAAAACGATATATTTATACTACAACTTTTTAGATAAATCAAAGTTTAAAAAACTCATAACTTGGCCAAAACAGCATTAATTTTCATTCGGAAAGCTTTCCTATGCTAGTTTTTATTAGGTTAATAAATCTGCATACTCAATTCAAAATGTAAAAAAATTAAATTTTTTTTCCAAATTTTTGACAATTTTAACCCCTTGATAAATTTTGAAAATTTTTGAAAATTTTTTTTTCTTCCAAATATGGCTAAATAGATTCGCCTGTTAATGCTGATCAAGAATATATATGATTTATAGGGTCGGAAACGACTCCTTCACATTGTTACAAGCTTCTGATTAAAATTAGTATACCCTCGTAAGGGTATACATGACACATTTTTATTTGATTCCCTTTGACATCTTCAATTTCCAATGCCAAAAGTGCCACAGAGCGCAGCTGAGACAGCGTCGAGTTTTGCTAATTTAATGTTCCTCTCGGCCATGAAATGGAAATAAATATCACGTCATACGATCTGCACTGAAAATCCCCGCACGGCTAATGAAGACTTTGTTGTCTGAGCAGGATAAAGCCGTTCCAGAATTTGTCTAGACATTCTCGGTTGCTTGAACCCCGACTTGTGGTTGCAGTCTCAGCTGCCAGGCGTCTCAAGTTCAAAGTCAGAGCGAAGAGATTTCAATCCGTACTTTAGCACATTGCGGGTACTTTTATGACATTTAATTGCCATTTGCTTTTTTTTCGCCTTGCTTGGGTTGTTTCCAATATATATTTAAATATATAAATTTTTTAGAAATCATAGTTTTTAGTAGTGGGTTGTGATTATCGAAATGAATCGATTAAAATGCAATTTCGAATACTCCTACTCTTTTTAAACTTCCCCAATTTCAGCTCCATAGATATGTTAAATTAAACTTATCCAGATATTCGAATTCTTTATTGTTGTTATCTTTAAATTAATTTAATAAAGGGTATCTTCAAGTGCTGCCATTAACCTTTCGCAATTCGACATGAGTTATTTTTTCGGTGGCACACAAAGTAGCTTGTCATGCCGACGAATCAAGGCAAGTGCCTCGTCCTAATCATCATCCAAACATTGTGGCCAGTCATCGTGACTTATGTCAACCCTATCAAGTGTGTCCTTGTACGCCTTGTGCTTGTTTGTATGCGTGTTCGAGGATGACAAGTCCATTGTCCAGTGCATTCCGCGTGGTTTGAAGGGATTTGTAGATAATGTCCTTGGAGGGCTGCATAATTACCATGGGCAATCCAGAAATTTCTGGCCATTGGTAATCACTAATCAAGTGCGGATGATAATTTCATCTTGAGCAACAATCAATAATTTAGTATTATTAAACAACATTATGATTTATTACTTCCTTATTACTTCAATTTAATTTAAAATAATGAAAACACTGGAGTAACTGAAGTTTGCAAGATTGATTGATTGATTTGCACCGTTTGGTGGCACCTATGAGACAGTTTACCCTTTTGACCGACCGCCATCGAGCGTGAAGCTGTCAAAACGTGGTCTGTCGCCCGAAATTGGAGGTGGGACTAAAAGGTATCCATAAAATATGACTTTAATCGGGGGTCACGTGCCGTGAGTGTTGACCCCAGGAGGAAACCGAAAATCATAACTCAATGTCGAGCTAACCAAGTGCAAAGCGCGAAATTAGTTTACACTTGAACCCTGGGCCACCTGTCCTGTGACGTGCCAAAGCCCCACCTGCCCGCACCAGCTCACTTGGCTGTTTTCACTGCCTTTTCCCCCCCAATTTCCCCGCCATACTTTTCACCCACTCCGTTGGCCTTCTTCTTTTTGCTGCAGTTGCAGTTGCAGTCGCATTCGTGTTCATGCATAAACAAAATGGCTGCTGCAACAACCGGAAACTGACAGCAAACGACATTTGCGATATGCATCATATGTCTCCCACTTTTCCCTCCGCTTTTCCAGCTCTCCGCTTTTTCCCTGTCATTTTCGGGTGTGCGCGGGTGGGGCGGGTGTAGGCGAGTCAGCTACTTGGCATATTTCTGTCGTGTCATTGTTTCTCGTGCGTCTTTTTTGCAGCAGCAGCCCCAACGCCTCATGAGCCTGGAACACTCCACGCTCGGCTCCCCGTTCGCTGTCTGCGACTGTTAGCCTTGCAGGTGCAATTATGACGGCGCCATCGCATCGGTGTCTCTCACGGAAAATGGGCTGGTGGGGTTTTGGGGTGGAAAAATGACAGACAGTGGGTATATATGTGAGTATGTACATGTGTGGCAGTGTCAGCGACACATAAACATTACATCATCAGGTAACTTTTTGCAACTGTCATAAAATGCCAGGAACAGCAAACAGAGAGTGCCTTACCGACCTTTATTTCCGAGCCACTTGAATACCCTTTCACTCACTTTTAATTATCTATAACTTGTTTCAATTATTTTCAAATGCAATACTTAAATAAATTGATTAAACTATATCTCTCTTATGGTGTCTATTTAAAAGTATTATTTGAAGTTTTTTTAGTTTGTTTAAATTGAAGAAAATAGTCTAAACTCATCGTTTACTTCAAAATGCTGTTTTTAGATAAACTATTTCCTTATAGAGCATAAAAGGGGCATGCAATAAATGGGCAGACAAAAAGAAGAACATTTAACATGCTGGAAACAAATGAATGTTGAATAAAACAACGACAGCAAGAAGAGAGCAGAGCACACATATCCTGTCCTAGCTAGGACTAAAGTGAACACTCTCTTGAAAAAATTCCTAATACTTTTCCACGTTTTATAACTAGCAATTATTTTGCTCGTTTAATTGTTTTTTTTTTCGTTTATAGTGGATGACAAACATTTACAGAAAAAGAGTAGCTACATATCTTTGCCGCAAAGAAAAATATGGGACCTTAAAACCTAGAATCGTAGCTAGGCTAGCATATTAATTTGTTTATATATATATATATTATTATATAATATATGATTTATATAATATATATTTTTATATAGTTTTAGCATTTATAATAACATAACACTTCTTTTGGGGATCACTCTACTTTAGAAGGGCCACTACCCTGTTGTTGTTCCAATTTCTGTGCCATCTTTTGGCGCTTCCACTGCCGCTGTTGCTGCATTTCCGGCTGCTGCTTCTGCTAAGCCGGCATGCTAAATCCTTAAACCACCGCCCACTAGTCCTGCCGCCCACCGCCATGTCATGGCTCTAATGAGCTGTGTGTGGGCTTGTGTGTGTGTCCGTGTGTGTGTTTGTTGCATTGTTGTTGACGTTTCAGCTGGCATATGATGCTTGTTAGTGAGTTTTTCTCGGAGCTTTTCCTGGCGTTGTTGTCTTTGTTGTGTTGCTTCTTTCGCTGTTATCCTTGCTGGATATATTTATGTGTGTGTGTGTGTGTGTGTGATCCCCCGGTCTGGGTTGAAATATTTTCATGAGTTTTGACAGTAATGTGTCGCAATGTTTGTCCCAAAGTCTTTTTTTGTGCCCTGATAGCAGCATCATCTAGAAAGCCAGGAAAGAGCAAAAACCTGCGAAATGCTTTCATTTTTAACCTTATTTCTATTAACAAATAGTATTTATCCGGTTTGCCTATTTTAATTGGAGATATATATCCTTTTTAGGGATAGATATTTTTTAAAACCCCTGTAATTTGCGAAAGTAGGAACACTCTTTTGGAATTTCACAGAGAGAACATTGGTGAAAGAGAACAGGGCAGAGCAGGAGACAGGGACATGTTAGAATCCTCGCTCGTCGCGAGTGTTTAAGCGTTGATTACACTTTCGTGTTTTGGCGTTGCTTGTCACTTGTCTCTTGTTCCTGTACAAGTTACTCGGCTCCATTGTTTTTCCGGCTGTTGTTGCTCTAGTTGTTGGTAGTAGAGTGTTGTTCATTTGCCACATCTGTCTGCATTTGCATGTTGGTCCTGCACAACGAGACCGTTGACTTCCTCGTCCTACGAATTTTTTATTCCACATGCAGTCAGGACGATGCCACATAGGAAGGTATGTTTGCATATATAAATATTTTAGTCTTTTGTGAAAACATCAATGTTTCGTTTGCCAGTTAAATAATTTTTGTTGAATTTAGAGGAAAATGGGAATGATTAAAGTGAAAATTAAATCACGACGGAGCATGCCATTATGCGGTAATTAAATCTTATTTAATTTGTATTATTAGAAAAGAGAATCAATTAATTTAATTAAGTTTTGATCTAGTGAATTTCGAAGTTTTAATGATGCTTCAAATAGTTTTTAGCTACGGCAGCAAAATGCAAATTAATGAAAATGACTGGAAAACAGTTCCATCCTCAGTCTCTTCAGACATGAAAGCAGTGCAATAAATACATCAGAAATACATGAATATTTGATATAAATAATTGCATTTCGTATGTGCCAAATTAAAATGAAATGCCATCATCATTTTTGATGGCATGTCAAATGTTGCGCATTAAGTTTTCAACCGAACCCAAATCCCTCGACTGGGACTGACTGGCTGACTGACTGGTGGGCCACAAATCTTGCGTCAGCGTCTGGTGTTGATTGCCACAATGGGCATTCGGCAGCCCAGGATTCAGATCCACACCCACTATATGCCGACCCACACAGAGAGAGAGAGAGGTAGAGAATGAGAGAAAGAGAGAAAGAGTCGTAACAAGCGATATTTCATGTACATGCCATATATCAATGTCACTTTACTTTGGCAAACAGTTTCAGTTAATACACAATCAATGTTCCAATGTGTTATCAATAATAAATTGCTGGCGATTTATCAGTCAATGCAACAAAAACAACAGCCACTGCGGCAGTAGCACAAGAGCAGCAGTTACTGTATCCACCGGCAAATAGACCCACACAGGTCTTAAGTTACTAGGGAAAATGGAAGGGAAAATGTAGGGAAACCCCTATGGAGATAGCAGCAAAGGTTAACTTAATTCGAAGGCAAATGCACCTGAATACTAAATTCCCTAAAGCAAATTAATATTGGTTTTATATCGAAAGAATTACCTATATATATATATATATTATATATATATTGTTTAATAAATAATATTAGAAAATATAAATATTTTCATTTATATATTTTTATATTTATTTGTGTATTAAAGTTAATTCTTTACTTTAGCCTATATTTTATATTTATTTTTGTTTGTGATCAGTATTTTCAAGAGTCCTTTCAGATTGCCACCTCACCCGATCCACCTAGGATTCCCATTACACTGCTACTGGGGATTGTCCAACGATCCAGGCGAGATATCAGACTCTCCTGGGAACCGTGGGGGACAATGGGAGCCTGGGGGAACTTTTAAATCTACCCACCCTTGCTCTTAACCGCTGGCCGCACACGAAAGTCAAACATAAATCGCTCCACCATTCCCATTCCTTCTTTTACTCCTCCTCTGGCTTCTCTCTTTGTAAAAATTATTGCTCTGCGTGTAAGTGCACAGGAAAAAATTCTAATGTTTGTTAAAATAATAAAAATATATAAAATGGGATTTTTTAGTATTTTTAAAAGTAAATAAGTATTCAAAAATAATTTCTATCATTAAAGTGAATGCTACCTATATTATTTTTACTCTTTTAACTTGAAAATAGACTTTAATCTATAATTACAAATTTTATTTGCAGTGCATTTGTGTGTGTTTCTTTCGTTGTGTGCGTGTGCGAGTTATGCGCAGCATGCAAAACTATGCACGTGCTCGGCTGAAGTGTATAAATGTCCTGGTGGCGAACGGTCCCTTTGCCAGGCGGCTCCTGCCACGCCCCCCTTTCCACACACACCGCCCCTACTCAGGCAGCCGTTGACTGCTCCACCGCTCCTTCGACAATGCGAGTCATGCGGTGGACTCATATCGGATGACAATTAGGCCCTGGTCATCAATTCCAAGTGCACAAGCGATAAATCTTTGGTAATTTGTATCTGTGTGTGTGTGCCGCTCCAAAGGGGATAGAGGGGGTAGAGTGTGTCTGTGTGTGTTCCTGTGTGTGTTCATGTGTGTGTGTGTGTGGGCCATGGCAGGTTAAGTGCCGGGAACTCTGACTAAATGTGGCTAACCAAAAATGGGAATATCCTTCTCGTTGGCGGTCTAATTGAAAATTTTTCCATTTATGGCTTTTTATAAATTTCGTACTGGGAATAAATTGGTGGTTGAAAGAGAAGCAGAGTTGTTAGTTACCATGCTTAAGTGGAATTATAGAGCTAAAAACATATATTAGTTCGTGATATAAATTCAATTAAAGTAACAACTCTTTTAATATTCGTTTGCTCAGCTTCTGTTAAGCTTGTTCTTGAAACAAATATAAAGTACGAACTAGTTTATGGTGAATTAAGGATGGCAACTATCCTTGCAAAGCCAGAATCTCCAACAAAAATTGATGTCAATCTTATTTGGTGCCTTGCAACATTTGGGCATCGCTCGCATGCTTTATCTGTCTATTTACACACGGCTAGCCACAGAGGCTTTAATTTAAATAATTAATAAATTATAATGCTGGCCCGGCTGAATGACTGCTCCCAACTGAGAGCGGATGTTGGCTAAAAGTTTCTCATTAAACAAATATTTTCACAGCAGTTAAAATTTATGTTGCCAGCTAGACGCAAACACTGGGTAAATATATATATGGAAAATTTATGCGACGTGGCGAGTGGGTGTGGGGAAATGGGAGTTTCTGAGGGGAAACTGCAGCGAGTAGTGCAGTGTAAACAGGAGGCGGGCCGGGGCTTAGGACAAGGACATGCCAAAGGACACACACTAGCATATAATGCAAACATGTGACTTCCGCATGCGGTGCAAACACTTACGCACACTGCACCATCGCCCCCTTGGCCGTGCCCGTTGCATTCATAAAGTTGCTCCCATAGTTGTTAACAACTCGAGCCAGTCTGTGGATGTCCTTGTGTCCTTCCGACCGCTTGTAGCTGGGCTTGTTGGCCAGGAGCCTGCCCCTGCTGGAGAGCAGACCGAAAAGGCCTTGTCCCGCACCCTTTGCCAGCGGGTGAGTTTGGGGTTAAAGCAGCATAATGTGAAATAACTTATTGCCCTTAAAATGTCATTTATGTCAACGGTAAGATAAGTTACGCATACGCACTGTGCGCCCGCACAGACACAAGCAGACGAGCACACTCGCACACTTCCGTTGGTCCGTTTTGTCCTGTTTTGTGTTATTCTGTGTGCCTGGCAGGCTTCTGACAACAATTAAAGTCAAAAGGAAATGTGACACATTTACTTTCGGTAATATAATATTTTCAATTATTTAGCATAAATGCATTACACATCACTCGTCCCAGATGCACAGACTACCTTTCTGATACCCTTTAAAGAAGTCACTATATCTTTGATTGGGCTTACATTTCGATTATAACTTTTATGAAACAAAAAGTGAAGTGAAAAGTGAATATTATATGTGAATATGTATAAATTAATTAAGTAGTAACTAAATATTTATTTTTAGAAAATATATATTCATATTCCTCATGTGAGATCTTTATAATCACATCCCCTTTTTAATAATTCCTTTGAAAAAAATATATAAAACATAAATATTACTTATTTGTTAAAGATTCTTATGATTTAGGGTATCTAAAAGTTCAAAATTATTTTACTTCCTCAAACCCCCTTTAGCTGCGTGTAATTTAACACATGTTTTGCGTTTTACCATTCGAAATATCCTACGGCATTTTCCAAAAACTAATTAGCTGCCTTGTTACAGCTCCACACACACACACTCGCATAATAGCAAGATTTTCCGTTTTCCTCCAATGTTGACATCCTGCATTTTGGGCTGTGGCTTCCACTTTCAATGCATTATACAAGTCGTAGTCCATGTCTGTGTCTAAGTCGTTGTAAGTGTTGCAAAATAGTCCTTTGGTAAGGCTTTGATGAGCACACTAAACAAATTCATTCGAGTGTAAGTTTTTAGATGACGATGTGCACATCACTTCAATTCACTTGTTTACTTATTTATTGACTGACTTTCTGTATTTTTTTCGAGTCAATCAGTGGTAAATGTTTCATATTTTTGTGCAATTATGTGGGCAGACTGTAATATAGGCGGATAGATACTTATGCAGGTATGTTATTCACAATTAAATACATTGCATCGTCAAAACAAAATATGAAATCGCAATTAAATGACTTTAATATAAATAAATTAATTGGCAGTATTAAAGGCACACATCATTTAACCGTTCTGCTGTTGTAGAAATTCATATGAACCTGGCAATTTAGATACTTATCAACCATTTAACCCAATGGAAATCTAAACACGCAAATCCACACACACTCGTTTAAATAACTATAAAAACAAAGCAACAGAAAGTTTGACATATAAAGCGAACAGCAGCAAATATCAAACTATTTGCCACGCATTTGTCCAAAAACTAGAAGTTCGGCAAGAGAGAGGAAAAAATAAACCAAACACATTATACACAATTAGGTGGAGCTAAAATGGGGATTTTGGGTGGTTAGATAGCGGTGTCTAAACACATGTAAAATTCGGACAGGAAGCGGCATTGATAGAGGCAATTAACAGCTCAACACGCCATATTTCCTATATATGAATAGGAATATTTATTCCACACATGAAAGAAGAAATAGACTGCGAGAAATAAATGTACCTAATATTTAATAAATATTATTTTTAAGTAGCTTAATACATAAGTAAAATATTTATATATTAAACACTCTCTTGTTAAAACCTATTAAACTATTTGTTATATTGTTATTGCTATGGAAAATGTAGTAAAATATAATTTATAATATATTTTCCCTGTGCAGGAATAAACTGAGGATAGAGAAACGTTAGGCCAAAATAAATACCAAAAATTTGGACACATAATTAAAAATACAAAAGCATAAAGAGAGAGAGAGGCGAGAGGAAGCGGCCAGCTAATGGCTGTCGATGGCGATTAATTTATTGTTATTGCTTAGGTAAACAAAAGGCGGCACCAGAATCGAAATTGGAGAGCACCGGGGGCTCCCGAAAAGGCGCCATATTATTAGTAAACCAAATGCGTAGCCATAAATTACCACTCAGCGAGATGCCCGAATGAATCTTGAGAGCAAAAACTTGCACTACAAAGGCAGATATGTAATGAAAATGCCGCATGCCTGACAGGACGAAGCTTGGGATGGGGATGGGACAAGTCCTTGAGGTGGGGATGGTTTAACCATGGATTGGTCAGACGTGCGTGGCCGCGCCCAAGGAAATGCTCACAAATTTGCGCTTTGAATTGATCGTGCGCTCGCATATTTTATTTGGTCAGCTTTCCCATTCCCCGTTTCAATCAGCGCCGGAAAAGGCCCTTGCCAGGACTTTCCTTTTTTTTCCTCTTGGTTTTTCTGACCAAGCCAGCAATGAAATTAGTTTGCCATTAAAGGAGCATACCAAAAACATTTTCAGTCTTTAAGGCAAGACCTTAAATGCTTATATTATATATAATCATTTATAACTTCTTGGTATTTCTTACTTATTAAACTTAGTGAGCGACTTTTGGTATTAAAAATAGTTTCTGTTCCAAAAAAAAAAAAAAACAACTATTGCCCAAAGAGCTGTCTTTTAATTTCCCCCTCGGAAAAGCCTTATATTTTCCTAGCTTACTTCAATTACTTAGGGGTGGGCAAAGTGTGTTTGTGTGTGCGCCGAAGGTGTTTTAATTAATTAGCTTTTTGTTTTTACTTTGCCACTCTCTTGCTGTTGCTTCTCCCTTGGCATTTTCTGTCTCATTTCCGCAACTTCGATTGCGTTTTTACGACAATGCGCGACTAATTTGTGTAAATTAAATTTATCGACCAGAAAATGCCACAGCAGCCCAGTGAGCTCAGCCGACCTGCCACGGAATTTCTACCTACCCCTTTTTTGGTGGGGGGCATACTCTCTTAAATTAATCATACGCAGTGGGGTACGGGAACGCATTGCAGCTGAAATTTGGGTCAGTTTTCTCCTTCGGTTTGGCTTCGATTTCGTTTTGGCTCTCCATCTTCTCTGTTCTCCCCTCACCGGGTTTTGTTTGTTGTTTCCGCTGCCGTTTTCGATTTCGATTTGGGCTGCGTTAAGCATACGCAGTGTGGTGCGGCTGCAATTGAAGCTGACCTGCTCATCATGTGCCACCACGCCCACGGCCAGCTCACTCCTCGCTGGCCCCCCTCACATACCCACGGATCTGGCCTTTAATGGCCCAAACCGTAAACAGGCAACATTTCGAAATGGCCTGCCAAGTGCCCAGTAAAGCCAAACTTCTTTTTATTCTCACCTTTCGCCGGTTTTTGGGCGCCTGCCATTACCCCTCCTCCGTTCCCTTTATTACCCCTAGACACTCATGCACTTTCATTAAGTTTAATTAAATTCTCACTTTGTAAATGTCAATGCAGAAAAACACACACAACTACGGCCGAAGGACGATCCACATGCCGATGGCAGGAAGAATGCCAGGGAGATGGGATCGAATGGGTGATTCCGTGGAAAACAGTGAATAATTTGGCAAGGCGAACAAAAAAAAAAGTATAAACAAGATTGAGGTAGGTTACAGGAAACTATAGTTAATTGTCTTTATAAATACAAATATGGAATTAAAATATATTCTAGGATAGTTCAGTATAATTAAAATAAAGTGATGTATGTAAAGTAGTTTCGAAACTTCTTTTAAACTGAAATTTTCCGGGTAAATTAATTATGAATACAAAGAATATTTTGTAATATATATATATATATATTTAATATATAAGAAACAACTGTTAACTAACTGTTTTTATTTTTATATAAAAGCAGCATCATTCATGAATTCATGAAAAATTCTTTACCATTCAAATAAATCAAAACTATATACTTTTTATTTGATTTTTAGCTAAATATTTCACCTTTAGGTGTATCTATAATTCGAAAATACCTTATATACCTATGAAATCCTGGACTGAACTCTGCGACAAGCTGAGCGAATTTATAGCCCTCGAGCATGGCGACAAAAATCTTTTGCCAAGCAGGCACAAATAACAACACGTTGTGGATTTTTTTGCACTGTTTTTTTGTTTTTCTTATTTTTTTGTTATTGTGCTTTATTTTCGGTTCATTTTGCAGACATTGTTGGCTTTTAATTTGGCCAGCACGCAAAGGCAACAAAAGGTAACGGCTTATTATGCAACAAAACTTTTCTATTTCTTTTGGCACTTCTCGCTCATTCTCTGCTCGTTCCTCGTTCGCTTTATTAATTTTTTGCGTATTTTTCATGGGAAATTTTCGCAGGCAGCCAAAGCCAAATAAATTCAAGTCAAAAATTCTGCCATAAACTTAACCATAAATAATTCAAAATAAACTTGGGCGGTGCGAGCGAGCGGTTCCTATGGGTGTGTGCCAGAGTATTTTCGTGCAAGGATATTAACCCCAATTGCGCTTGGCACTTGTCGGCCTGCCTCAAGCTGTTTTCCCTCTCCCTTGTTTCCCAACCCCCCCCCCCCTTTTTTTTAAGTGTTTTCCTTAAGCGCCATAATCAGGCGCAGCGAGTAAAAGAAAGAACGATGGAGAGTAAAAGAGAAGAGAGAGAGAGAGAGTGAGAGAAATAGGGAACACGCAAATATGCAAATATATGTGCCACATTCATATGTGTGTGTGTGTGTGTGTGTGTTAGTCCTGGAGTTTCGAGTGTGAGTGTGTGTGCGAGGATATAAATTTAGTGGAATGCTTGTGCTTCTTCTGTGCTTTTCTGGTTCCGCTTTTGCTGCTCCTTAAGCCGCTTAGAAGGCCGCCAAAGGGGCTAAGCAAACAACAAGCATCGACTACTCGCTAGATACCCTGTAATTTGTAGGTCGATAAGGAGTTTAACCCATAAAGAAGGCTTAAATTCTATCTCTCTATCATATGTCTTATATTTCGTAAAAATCTGCTTTCTCTACGCTTTCCATTTACTTAAATATGCAAACCTATATATGTTGCTACAGTTACTTATTTATTATTTATATTCCATTGCCCTACATAATGTGTAGAATTTTGTTCTAATTTTTTCAAAGGGTATCCTTTATTCCTAGGACTCCCTTTTACCAGGACACTCCTTGTACTTCTTGCTTAGCTGGCTGGTTGATGTTCTAGCTGCTTTTTTTTTTGGTTTCTGTTTGGTGTATTGTAGTCAGTGTTGTATTTTTGGCCTATGCATGTTTAAAATTTTATGTTTGCCAATGTGTTTGGCATAAATGCGCGCCTCCAAGAGAGAGTGTGTGTGTGTGCGAGTGTTGTTGTCTAGGCAAATGCTCGGCACCATGTGGCATGCGGCAACATGCGCCTTGCATATAAATTCCAAGCCTGACAAATCTTCCCCTTTTAAATTCTTAAACTTCTTTTGCTGGCTTCTTCAATTTATTTTGATTTTGTTTTCTTTTCCGTTCACCTAATTTGGCCTGCATTGATTTTGCCTTAAAGTGGATGTAATTAAATTAATTAAGTTCGGTCACGGGCTTTGATCTCGCTCGAATGATTATGATTATTATGACCTGCCCGGACGAATAATACCTCACAACTGTCAACGCATTCTGACCGGCAAATGCCCGACTTATGATGTCAACTTTGGAGTCAACAGAGACATATGTATGGCGCCCCACCGCCCACTTGGAAAACCTACTGAGCCACCCACCCATACACCCACACACACACACGTTCATTAATCATTACTAACAGCTTTCCTCGTTGCCTTCAAGGGAACAAATTTTGTTTCGTATAATTGTCATGCATGCGGCATAAGTATCTAAGAAAGGAGACAGGACGCAAAAAAATTATATTTCATTTCGTGTTAAATAGCGCATAAATACTTTTATTACGTGTGTGTGTGTTAGTTTTTGATGAGGCCAGTGACCCATATGAGATTGGGATTGCGTTGGAATTTCCCAAGAAATGAGTTACCTTCGTGAGTTGACTTTGCGATTTATATGTCACGCATTTGTACATTAACTAAAAACAGGAAAGGAAACTAAATTCAAGAAGCCGCTGTCTATATACTCTTGCAGTTTATAATTGAATATGAGGATTGGATGGGAAATCAATCGTAAGCAAGCTTAAAATATTCGTTTTTTTCAATGGATATTTATAAATATTTTAAGACATTTTTTTGAGAAAAATTTATATTTAAAAAACTCATAACTAAACCAAAAATGCATTAATTTTAAATCGGAAAACTTTACTATGTTGGATTTTATTAGAGTAATAAGTCTGCATACTCCACTTAAATTGAAAAAAAAATTTAAATTTCGGACAATTTTTGACAATTAATCACCTCAAAAATTTGAAAAAATTGGTCAATTTTTTCTTTTGCCCTGAGATGTCTAGATCGTCTCGGCAGTTCACGCTGATCAAGAATATATATGATTTCTAGGGTCGGAAATGATTCCTTCTAATGTTATAAGTTATAATTCCCTTGCTGAGGTATAAAAAGGGTACAAATTAAAGGAGGTATATACGTGATAGAAACTGGTTTATTTTAGTTGGCATTGTTTTGATTAATAGCACTCTTTAATCAAAGCTAAAAATAAAAAATATTTTTTACAACTAATATGGGTTGCAAAACATGTTTTTTTGTAGGTCAATACTTTTATGAAGTGCGTGCTACCCACCAAATTGCTTTAAAACCTTGTCAGGTCGCCTACAGTTGTAGTTAATTTTTTAACTCGGCCACGCAATTAAACAAATTAATTGGAGCATAAAAAATATGGCATTTGAAATAATGTTCGTCTTATATAGTAAGAAAAACGTAGAAGTTTCGTTGAAGAACTTAAAAATATGTTACATTAAAAATGCAAAGTAGAGTAAATTCCCCTTTCGTAAGTATATATTCAACTATTTGGTTATACCAAATACAGTCCCATAATTTGCCGGATTTGTTTAAATTATTTGCTCTCCATAACCGCCAATTGAACCAGCTTCGAATTGGCTCAAACGACGCTGAAATCGGGACTGAACACGGGTCGAAGTTCAAAAGCCGAAATAAGTCGTCCAAAATGAGAGAGAAACCCGTCGAAACGAGAGCAAAGCCGAAAATGTAAAAAAGAGAGCTGGACTTTTCTACCCAACTTGCTCTCTTATGGCTCCCAGCAAGCTTTTCTTTTGGTATTGAAACAGCGACGAGTTGAGACAAGCGGCATTGGAACGCAGCTTGATTCAAATAATCGCGGCTTTTCTTGACTTATGGCGTTACGGAAAATATCAACTCACCATAATTTTCTTTTTCTCCACAGTAAAATATGTATGAACCATTTGGATTCCTGAAATGTAATAATTTTACTTTAGAAACAATCTATAGTCTTTCATTTTAGGTTCTCTATAATGTTAAAATAATGTGGCATTGCGAATATTTTGAATTATTTTTATTATATATGTTAAAAATATAAAATATATAGAATATATAATATATAATAATAATAATATAATAAATATATAAAATCTAAACATAATAATACAAAAATATTTGCCTGATTTCGTAGTTTTCTAAAAAAAACCTATCTTACTGAACAGAAAATTATGTATTTATATATAAATATATTGGTATATTTTTGTTCTTTTTATATTTATATATTTTTTGTATATTTTCTGTTTCTCTCTGTGTATTGCGGCCCGGCAGGTGACCAAGTTTTGTCTGCCTTCTTTTTCTAGAGGGCTTAAAAATATATTCACTTAATGCACGCCCGTGTCCGTTTTGCTTGATGCGCCACGTTCTCAGTTGGTTGCCCCACAAGGCCCCCCCTTCGCCCAAACTATATATATATTTTTTTCACAGTGCAACTTATTTGTGTTTGTGTGTGTATGTGCGCTCTGACGGTACCGTTAACGCGTGACTTCGAGTGCCCTTAATGCTGTAAATGAATATTTAATGTTAAAAGCACTTGTCGAAAATGCAGCAGTAACGATGCCAGAGCCGTAGTAGCCTCAGCAGTAGGACCAACAACTGCAGCCCGGTTTGGTTAACAGGAAAAAGGGAGGAAAAACGGTCGAAAACGGGAGGAAAACGAGTCGAAACTGTAGGGGAAAGAGCGGGCGGAGTGGAAGGTACTTGTGTGCCGCTTCACTTAACGAGCAAGTTGATTTTAAATTGTTTTTGCAATTGGAGCATGCGATTAAATATAAATAGTTGCAGTCCAGTCCGGACCAACTTTAAGGGCCCCTTTGCAAATTAGCCCCAACTTTAACTGGCTATATCTTTTGCTGTCTCTTGGCCTTCTGCCGGCCTTTCCTCCGCCACGCGGCCAGCTGACATAAATAATGTTGGGTAGGCCCTATTTTGTGTCTTAAGAATGCTGTCTACACTGGCAGAAAATTAAGTGGATTTTAATAAAAAGTTCAATGTCAAAATAAGTTCCATAATACTTAGCATCAGATAAAGTATAAAATAATTATTAATTATTGTATTTTTTTTATTTGTTGTTGAAAGATATTTATATAATTCTAACAAGTCAAATAATATTTAAGACTTTCTTAAATTAACCAATCAAAACTTTAAATTTTTTAATATCGATTGAATAAATAAATATCATTTTTTTATGGCCCTAATAACTTTGTTTCCTATTTGTTATATTTATACTATAAGACACTTCTATAACTCCTAGTGTACTTCCCTCACTTACCTCTGTCTGAGACAAATGTTTATAAACCGCTTAATTATTCACTTGGCGTTTTTACACCCACCCCCCGTCTCCAAGGTTTCCACCCCATTTTGCACCCCCCTCCAGGAGGTTCTTTTCATACTTTTGCCTTGTTCGGAGCGGTGCGTGAGTCAGTTTCCGTCTTGGGTTGCGTCCTGGCACGCAAAACAAATTGACACAAAGGCTCAGATTTTGCGGTGTTAAGTCGAGGCCGCATAAATCACGGAATTCTCGGGCTCACTGCCTGCTTATTCTTCTCCTTAAGCAGTTCTGCTCTATATTTCATAATTTCCTCCATGTCTTTTTTCGGCTAATGAAAAATTCGCAGTGCTGAAAGGGCACTCATTTAGGTCTATATAAATAAACCTAAAGCAAAATTAGTAGGGACTACTGAGGGGGGAGAGATTTCCCGGAGGGAGAAAAAGGGTGCTAGCTAAGCGTGTACCATTAAATTTATCAGTTTTCCTCGGGTTTATTCAGGGCAATGATAACACTGTCTGCGCAGCGGAAAAGTAGGCTATGAAAATTTTACACAAACATAAATGCTCGTCGGGGGACAATTTGTGCTAATGCTCTCAGTTTTTCTCGTAGTTATTTCCATTTTGGTCTCAGTTAAATATTATTAAGATAAATATGTTATTTTTTGAACTATTTGTTTGTAGAAGCCTTAAATATATGTTAAAATACATAAAATACTATTTTTATACTCATGCAGAGTATTATAATTGTACTCAGAAGCTTATATCGCAGTGAAGGAGACATTTCCGACCCTATAAATCATATATATTCTTGATCAGCAAGAACAGCTGAATCGATCCAGCCATCTTATGAAGAATTAAAAAACTTGACAATTTTTTTCAAAATTTTATAAGGTGTTATTTGCATTGTTAAAATTGTAAAATTTTTTAATATTTTAAAATTTTAAATTGAGTTTGCAAATTTATTAACCTAATAAAAACTAACACAAAACTGCTTTCCGAATGAAAAATAATGCCTTTTTGGCTTAGCTATGATCAAATACTATTTACACCAGTGCGTATACGCAATTTTTTGGAATTGCTTAAGAAAACTAATTCTTATACCCTTGCAGGGTATTTTTATTTTAGTCAGAAGCTTATAATGACGTCAAGGAATCATTTCCGACCTTATAAATTCATTTAATGCATATTTGGATAAGTAATGAGATTTTAAAACTCTGATTTTTTGAAAAAATTGTCATATAAAATTTTTAATTTTTAAGCTCACCTATGATCGATATAATTCAATTGCAAACTACAAGAGTATATCAACTACAACTTCTCTAAATTAGTTTCATTCCCTGTTATTTTTAAAATATAGTTGCTACATCTTATTGCAAATCCTTTTTGCTATGCCTGCTTGCTAAGCTATCCTGTTTCACAAACAATTGTGTCACTGCATATCCCTTTACACTGCCTTCCTTACAATCTCAGCACTTGAAGGGTGCTCCTCTTGTGCCAGAGGTCCTTCACATCATAACGGCTCCCTTACTCGACGGCAAATTGACCCGATTCGCAATTCTAAATGCAACACGCACGCGGCCAATTGGCAGCATGTCAACTCGACTCAGCTCAGCTCAGTTAAACTCAAGCTGGAGCTAAAATTTATTTGCTGCATCTTTGGAAAATGTATTCACGACAATGCAACATTCCTTCCCATATTATGGATCTTCCTTAAAAGATAGATTTCACTTTGATACGTTGACATATATATAAATATGTATTTCATGTAAATCAAAATACTTTAATATATATTATTTAGAGATCTGTAGAGATCTATAAATATTTCCCGCATTTTTTGCAGCTTTAATTTCATACCTAATTGGTTTTTAGAACTGCCAAGCAATGAAAGCATTGGCATTCCAAAAACACACCTTCCTAAGGCCAAGAAAAAGGACAAGTGAAAGTTCGAAGGTAGATGTGATATATTTGCCTCAGAGTGCGACGACATCCAGTCTGTCATTGTGTGGCAGACTAAATATAAACTGCACTTCAAATGATGGGGCAACTTCAGTCTCCCCATCTGCGTCTGCATCTGTGGGTGCGTTCCATTTTGCCTCGCTGTCAGCGCAATTGCTGTCATTGCACTTAACGCACTTGCGCCCATTCAGGGGCGGGGGGTGAAAGTGGGGGCCACAGCCTCCTCAGCCTCATGCTCAATCCCCAACCAGCAGCAACTGGCTGCAATTATGGCGTCTCAATGCGTTTTGTGCGTGGCTTTGGCAGTTAGCCTGGGAGCCTGCTGTTGCATATTTTCAGCGCCAGTTAGAACAGAGTGAAAAAATACACAGACAAAATCTATATGTGACTTTTAAATAATCTAATGCATATCCTAGTGCTTGGATATATGTTAAAATATATTTATTATGACGTTTAATAGCATTTAAATCATTTAGAGTGTTTTGAGAACAATAACTAAAAAATAATATCATATTTGTTAATGTAAACAATAACCCGGACTAAAATTGTATTCCTATCAGAATCTAAGACTTACTTAATATATAAAAACATAAAATTATTATATATCTTCCTATAAATAATAGTTTCATATTTTTTCAAAATTTCTCATTTAAACAAATTTTGTTTTCCGTGCCTAGGTTTCGAGAGAATGTGAGTGAGGGCTAAACAGGAGGGGAGCCTGGCGTAGGGACAGTGGCGGACAAAAGCGTTTTGCCCAGACACAATAGCTTTGAATGCCCACGGGGCAGCCATTAGCCTAATAACGCCATGCACCAACACACATGCAGACGCACGCCCACGCACACCAGCACACATGCAGAGGACTCCCACACACACTCGCCAAATGCACAGTGGCACAGAATGGTATAAAAAAGTAAAGATACACTTTAACTTTTATAAAAAAAATGTTATTGTTCTCAAGTCAGATATAAATTCAAGCACATGGATATAAATTTATATTTTTACTTTTAAATATAAACATATTATATCCATAACGTACACACAATCAAGAATATGATTTAAGAAAAGCAATGAATATTTAATTGTAATTCTTGTAAAATATATGTAAATAACTAATAAATTAGTTTCGTATTAAGAGAATATTTATTTAATTAGTACTCTCAAAACGTTAACTTGCAATTTAAATTAACCAAAAAATATATATCCCTATTTTTAGCAATCAAAATACTGCATAGCTCAGGGCACAGTGCAATATATGAGCCGAGTTGACATGACCAGACTACCTCCCGACACTACATCGCCATTGTTTCTCAGCTGCTGTCACGTGTGCAACTCGGCCACAGCAACAACAGCAGCAGCAGCAGCAGCAGCAGTGGCTGCAACACTGCCACAATAGTTGCAACAAGGGTTAATGGGTGGAGGAAGCAGACAAATGTGACTGAGGGAGACAGACAGACAGAGAGACAGATAGACAGACAGACAGACAGCGTGATGAACGTCGCCTCAGCTTCGTTACAATTATCATAAATAATAGCCAAGTGGTCGCTTGCTGTCGTTGTTCTCGTTATTCCCTTTGTGTCCGCTGTTGAGAAGAGTGGAAATATATATTTTTCACTTTTCATTTCTAATTATGACGCCGGGGACATGCCCCAAATGCCACAAACAAAATGTTTTATACTATGCATTTGTTGTTGTGTGGCCACAGAGTGAAAGGTGCGTTAAATTTGTGAAATAGATACATATTTACGATAATTACTGTTGATAGTCCTTGTGTTTTTGGGGGGCCAGCAATTCAAATTGTTATTCAATTGTACACAGTGTGAATGGCACTTGATATAAGTCTTCAATAAGAGACCGAAAATGGGTACTTATTTTATAAAAGCTTATTTATACAAGTAATTACTGAATGGAGGTAATACACTTGTTCTGTCAATATTTGGTAGGTTTCTTTAATATTTTTAAAGCAATTTTAATATTTCAGATATTTTCTAAACATTTGTAAAAGTTTTATACAATTTTTATTTAAAACAAGCATCAGTTAAGCAAAGAGGGTAATGATTTGCAAAAGAAAAGTCTATATAATTTAATATTAGTTCAATAAATTTGCCTTATTTTTAATTGAATCCTTAAGGATTTACTTAAAATTTATTTAAAGTTATCAAAATACACCACTTCTGGCCTGATAGTTGTTGGTCAGCTAAAAGTGAATTACTGCTTCAAAGCCGAGTACAAATTGCACAATATTTTAGTTTAAGTCTTCAATAAATTTTAAGACTTGGGAATATCTTTGCCCCCGTTTCATTTTATTGATACTTCTATCGACAAAGCATTTTACCAATTTCGATTTAGCTGTGCCCCAAGCTTAAAGTTATATCGTTTTTTTTTTTGCTTGTTCCGCCCAGAAATTGTTACTTGAAAGTCGTACGAATAAAAATATAAATCTCTGGTCGTTGTCAAACTCCGTTTGAAGACTCGCCCCGCAGCAATGAAAGGCTTTAGTGCCGCTTTTCCTCTCCCCGGAAAACACCCTCACAGCTCCCCGCACATTCCTCAAAATGTGTGCGGCAACGTATGGTGGAAGCATTTTGTGGCATTCCGTTGCTGATGCAGTAACAGCAGCTTACGTTACGTATACGCAATGTCTGAGGTTTGGCAATAAAATTGCACATTGTTGTCCTTCGACTTGTTGTTGGTGGTGGTGCTGTTGCTGCTGTGGAAATTCCAACCATTGCTAGATTTATATGTTCCAGCCCGCTTAAGTGGTAGTCAGACATTGGTTTTAGGACCCCAGCAGTCCCCTGCTTATTTTGTCCCCGGGATAAGACGACTTTATAAGTCTAGACGAGATGTGGAGTTGGGTGAGCATTCGGATGCCGAGTTAAATTTCCAGCCAGCTGCCGAGATTTATGCGGGTTGCCAGTTACTACGAGAAGCAAAGAAAAAAAATGAAACCAAGAGGAATCGCATTCCCAATTCCCATCCAGGGTCAAGCATTTCTGGGGCTGCATAGTTTTTCGGCAAACTTTTGCCCAACATTTCCTACACAGCACAATTTTGCTGTCTTGCGTTATATATTTATATATATATATATATATTTCTTTTGGGCAGATTATTGAGCAAGTTTTCTGGTATTTTGAGCACAACTTATGGTGCAAAAATTGAATTGAATTGGGTACTCAGGCAGAGGCAGAGGCCCAGGAGCTGCAACAGGAACAGGAACAGAAACAGGGCCCAACCGGAGTTTCTCGTGCCAACTTCCTACTACGAGCTGCAAAAGAGGGAAACGAGGAAGTCGCAGACCGTGCGAACGAAAACTTTTCTGCTTTTACACTCAACTTCCTTTCCACACACAAAATTTGTTTAATTAAAATTTTTGTGCAAAATCTGTAAATTGTTTTTGGTTCGTTTCGTTTGCTCATCGCTTTCCCCCCTCGCTCTTTCCATTTTCCTTTCCCAAAAAATAGTTTTGACAACACACAAAATTATTACGGACAACTATGGAAATTATTTAAGTATTCCATAAGGTTGAAGGACAAAATTTAAGGAAATAGAGCTGTTGAAGGATATTTTGTGCAACTTAAGAGCTGTAATTATGTATGTGATATGAAAAAATACTGCTAATATTGGTAACTTAATTGACAAATAATTTTCTATGCTAAACACAATAGGAATTTAATTTAGACCATCTGCTTTTGCATTAAAGCCAATATCTGTGTACCTTTCATCATCAATTATTCACTAATGCACGCATAATATAGTTGTATAATTGTGACACGAACTGCCAACACTTTTCGCTGTTATTTCCCCTCTAATCCCAAAATGCCACAGAGAATCCATCAATTTATCATGCGCAAAAAGGGGGGAGTGCTGCGGGAGTGGAGGTGTGGAAACTATCCACAAAATTCCCCCAAAAGAACGGCAACGCACAAAATTATTCAAGTCAATGAACAATTTAATTTATCATTAATATAAAATCCGACAAATGCGGCGATCGAGGGGCGAAGTGCGGCAAAGTGTCGCCTTGGCGTGCTGCCATCGCATGGCACTTGAGCTAATCTCATATATCATCATCGCTGGGATCTGCTAACGAATGACAGGAAACCGAACCGAACCACATCGACCCGAGCTGAACCATGGGGAAGACCTGACCCTGGACTCACTCCTCCCTCTCTTTCGTTCTCTGTTGCTCCCTCTCTATCTCCATCTCTCTGGCTCGTCGAACAATTTTTCTAATATGTTTGATTTTACTTTCAAATGGGCGAACTCTGCTGTCGCCATCTCTGGCCACCAATCCCCGTGGCCAGCCATAATTCTGCCAGGAAACTTGCTGGCATCAGCAGGAGGACCAACAATGCAGAGGGAAAAAATCTAATAAATTCAATAATCTTAATTAAATTAAATTAAAATGACATTAGAGAATTTTCCGCATTAAATAAAAACTAAAAATATTAAAGTAATTTAAAGCTTTTCATATATATTGTTGTATTTAATTAATTGTTGTTGAGAATGAGTGTTAAAATCATATTATTACTTTCATAAATGTTTACTAATCTCAATATAAATAACATCTTTGATGTCGTCGATTTTTTTTAGCAGAAACAGCAGAAAGAAGGATTTAAAAAAATAAATAGAATTTAAAAATTTATTATTTAATAACTATTCTAAAATTTCTCTAATCTTTTAACTCAATTAAAAATCAAATTTATTAAGGTATTTCTTCAGAAAATATTTAAGATTTCTCTAAACTTTAAACTCCATTAAACATAAACAAAATTGAAGTCTTTATCATAAAAGAATTAATATTTTGTCCCACTGCAGAGGCAGCAACAGCAACAGAATAGCCAGCCAGAAGTCTGACCATTAATACTCAATTGGCTGTGCTTCCCGTGTGGATTGTGGTCGTGGCTATAACCCTCATCCCCTCTGCCACCAACTGCCCCCAATCTCCGGCTCTTTCTCCCAATCTATTCTGTGGGACACTCTACTGCGTTGGCTGCCGTCGTCATCTTTGTCGTCTTGTGCTGACACTTGAATTGAATCGAAATTGGTTATTAGCAATTCTTACGAGAAACCCAACGACCACCAACGCGACGGCGACATCGTGCCGAGAAATGGGGGAGAAACTGTAAGGTAGTGGTCCAAAAAGATTGAGACGGACATTTACTGGCTGGTTTTCCAGCTTTTCTGCTTTCCTGCTTGGCCGCATTACTTGAAAAGCGAATATGTTGAAAAAATGAAATTGGCGAAGATGTTTGAATGGCTGAGACTAGATCAAGCCCATTTCTAAAGGTAACAAGATTCACACAATTTAATGAGGTTTAATCTACCAAAAAGCAACTATTTGAAGTATTACTATAACCTAATGGGAAAGCAGAGGGGAATTATTTAATAATATTTATTATTTATTTAATGAGATTCCTAAGTCTTTAGTTATAATCTCTTGAATGAGTATTAATATAATTTTTATAATAAAAGATAATATGAACTATTATAAGCTGTTCTATAATTAAAAATACTATCCAAAACTATTGATTATATCCAGAAAAAGTACTGTCCTGTTCCATACCCATAGATAACACTTACACAGATTGCTAGAATATATATATAGAGTTGGATGTACGTGTGCGGACGGATGTGCTACGCAATATTTATTCACCACCTCATTTTTTATGGCCGCAAGTTGACGGCGATTGGCGAACAAAGCCTGCCAAAGGCAAGTCAACTTCTGCCAGTTTGATAGCCGCTCCGTGTCAATGCAAACAATGCAGTGGATAACACGGAGCGGGGAGTGGCCGGAAAGTGGGCGGCGTCGAGGATGGGGCTAGGGACAGGATAACAGGAAGCGTCGAACAGAGAGCGGACATATCAATGGGTATTTTGGGGGCAAAATGAAATCGTTTTTGTGTGTAGGCACCCGACAGCTCAGGTCAAGATAGTAGGGCAAACATTTCTTTAAATATTTTGAATTTATGGAAGAGCGTTTACTTTAACAAGGAATAGTTTTCATGAAACTTAAAAAGAGTAAGGAATATTTATTATATAGAGACTTATTAAAGGGATATCTTCAATAAAAGATCTAAATATCCATTAAATATTAAGATTAACTATTATTAACTATTAGATATTAGTTATTATTACATATTTCTGCAAGCCTTATTTCTTCATTTGTTTCTATGTGTTTGACCTATGCTGTATGGTATGTGTGCCAGTTGCGTTTCCGTGGAATGGCAGCCATGTTTACGATTCGATCGCATTCGCACACGATTTTGATTTTGATTTGTTTGCAGAAAACTCGCTGCAGAGCGGGAGAGAGTGCATTCGCTCGGAATATCTAAGCTTCTGCGTTCCCAGTTCCAGTTCCAGCACACTACAGTTTCGACTTCTGGCTCAGTGGATTCCCGCTGATGCTCGCACAAAAGCCAGCAACGAATCGCATGCTTTATGCATAAATAAACAAATCACTGAAATCAAAAACATTGAAAATGACTTCAAAACTCGGCTCCAATGTGCAACCAAGGACGAGTATGCATTTCCATTCGCATTCCCATCGAGATGCAGTCGTTGGACATGTTTGCTCAACGTTTTTCCGCTCGTATTTATTTTTAAGGGTTTTCACTTCCGGTTTTCGGTTTCCTTTGAAAGGAGGTTGCTTTAATATATGAGTTTTTTCTTAGTTATTTAAAAGTTATTCATAGGATGACTAGCAAGCTAAAGATTTTCGCCTCTTTTAGAGAGAAAAAGGTTTCCAAATATTTGGTTTCCTTGGGGTCTTAAGGATACATTAAATGTTTTAAAGGCATTATGCATTTATAGACACCAGACATCAGACAAAGTCTGCAGCAGTCTGTAATCGGAAACTCGCATTAATGACTTTCACTGTTGCCAAAGCCAAATGAAGGTTACGCTCTGGCCTTCCAGCCATTACTCCCATTAGGTGGCACCCCGGGTATATACCCAAATACCCGTATGTATTCATGCATATTCATGGGGGCAACACACATACGGCCTAAATGAAGTTGGCCCAATCATCATCCAATTAGAACTGCAAAATTATACTAATTACAACTTTGAAATTAGAAATATGCAAATCGCAGACGTTGTGTCTAGAGCGAAGGTTGGCCTGATTAAAAATTTCATCAGAGACGTATAATACTATACTATATGTGGGAAGTACCAAGTGTATAAGTGTCCGTGGGAGCTGCATACATTTGCTTAAATTATATTGACATCCGAGGCGTCGGTCGCCGTGCAAGGATATGGCTGCAAGACTCCTGATAAGTGAGCAAAACCCATGGAGAAGGCCATCAAAAACTCAGCGCTTAGAGAATCAGCCAAGCGGACACACATAAGGCTGGAGCGGAAAGAGATGGGTATACTGGGGCAGAAAGAGCAGGGAATATCTCATGAAAGACATGCCAAAACCGTAATGCATAAATTATGACAAAGAGAGAGAGAGCGAGAGAGAGAGCGCACCACTTGCCAACTATATATGATGAACGCACCGTCACATTCATATATAAATGAATAAATATTAAAATTAACAAAACAGGAAGGCAACTTTGAGTAGCCGAAGGGTAAATACCCTTGCAGTTACCAACAGGATCATGGGTTATAATGTAAAATCTATCATTACTAAGCCAAAAATTAATGAATTTTAATTCAAACCGCTTCCTAATTGGTATAGTAACTCTACATACTCAATTTAAAATTAAAATAACTCAATTTCCTTGGCTAATTTTGACAATTTATAAATTATAAAACAATTTATAATATTTTGAAAAAATGTTCCCGAAAAAATTACGTATACGCAATGGTGTAAAAATTAAATTATCATAACTAAGCCAAAAAAGCATTAATTTCAATTCGGAAAACTGTTCTGGGCTAGTTTTTGTTAGCTTAATAAACCTACATACTAAGTTTATAAATTAAAAAAAAATAAAATTTTGCCAATTTTTGAAAATGTTAACAACGTAATTTTATTGATGAAAAAATTTGAAAAAATTTCGAACAATTTTTTTTTCTACCAAACAGGGCTAGATCGATTTGGCTGTTCATGCTGATCAAAAATATATATAATTTATAGGGTCGGAAACGACTCCTTCACTGCATTGTAAGCTTCAGACTGAAATAATAATACTCTGCAAGGGAGGGTATCTCTAGAGATACGCAGGGAGAGCTAGAGAGAAACACATATCTCTAGAGATACACAGAGAAATAGACAGACATACGGAAAATGATATATATAAAGAGAGCGATATTCTGAGATATTTTTTTAACCGAAACGAAGGCTTTTAAGAGTGGTTTATACTTGGACTCAGAGATATTGTTTATTTTATATAAATAATAATTTTTATGTTAAACATTTGTGGAGAACTCAAAATTATTATTTCAAATATTATTTTTACAGCCAAGTCCCATCGTTCTGCGCCAACTCTTGCAGTAAAGACTCATTTCTCAGCTGAAATTTGTAACGCAATTCAACTAAATTGGTATAAAGGGTTTCAAGGCACTTTGCTGCCCAATTAGCGAACACATTTCGTTTAAAAGGAGTTTAGTCCTTGGGACTTAGCAGCCCCAACATGTAGCTTGGAGCATCTCAGATATGCGAAACACGCATCGCAAGGAGTGGCGAGCGGTGGTCACGTTCCTGGCAAGTAAATTCAATCAATTTGCTGTGACACAAGCTAGTGACAATTGTTGCCCGGCTTTCGGACAGGACATTCGCCTAATTGGTCGCTAATTGCAATGCATTTTGCGAAGCTGCACTCGAAGGTCACCTTGGGGGTTGGGTCTAGCGAAACACTCGCAAAAGTGTCCGTCGAAATAGTTGCGGAGATGTCAGGCTCAGGCTTAGGAAAACTTTCTCCTACCCTCCTGCCGTCCTTTCTTTTTTCGGCCTGCCAATTTCCATCTACGCATTACTTGATCATTTTCCAATTGACGGCCCCCAGCTGTTACCCCAGCTTTTCCTGACTGCCTGTTTTCGAATTGTCAAATTAAAACAGAAAATGTTGAATTTGATTAGCGAAGCGTTAAAGAAAAAGACACCGCTCCGAAAGGAAAAAAGGGACGCGAGGAAAGTGGCGGAGGGCCAAAGATAATGAGCCAGTGTTGAGGCGTCGTTTAAGGGAAACTTTTCGTCCTTTTCCACTCGCAGTTGTTCCTTTGTACTCAAGCTGAACTAACGGCAGTTGGTGTAAATCTAGGGATGGCTTTATAAAATACTATCAATTTATTTATATTGGATCATATTTAATTCTTTAGTTTTAAATTAGACTGAACCTTTACCAATTAAATATTTATGAAATAGTTTATACAGTCGATAGATGATAAACTTGAAAGAAACTATAAGTTTCCAATTCCCATTTATATATAAAGACAGCTTTCTGTGTGATTCATCCCTGGTCAAAGTAGTCAAACAACGCAGCTGCTTTCCTGCCATGTCCTTGAAGCCCGTACCTCCCACTTTCTCGTTACAAAAAAATAAAACAAACACGAAATTAAAAGAAAGGGGAAATGAGTAGTCACTCCTTTGGCGAATAATTTTGTAATTATTTAACTTAATGGAAAACAAACTCAATTTTCGAGCAAAAAAACCAACGTTGATGAGAAAAAGTTCGTGAGGGATAAACCTCTAGTAATAGTGCCAAAATACAACCGTGTGTGTGATGACTGTACTTCTTCCCATTCGTTGGCTCTAGAGTTTATCCAAGCGTTAGACAGAAGGTTGGCGTATTTTGTGCTTATCCCGAACGAACGAATTAAACTGTAATTTTCGTGAATTATTTGGCTGTTGTTTGGTCTGAGACTTAAGCTAATTGACAGCTGCAAGACGCAAAAAAAAAAAATATATTATAAATAAAGAAGCGTCTTACGAAGCCACCGGAAAATGCAAGTCTTGCTAGCCAACTTATTGTGCATAGTTCAAAGGTTGCCATAATGAAAAGCGAACGGAAAATTGATAATCTCTCTACCCCGTATCCCCCAGGACTTCATCCAGCGGATAAAGTTTTGTGTGCTGTCTGGGATCTCTGGTTATTAAGTGCCGCAAAAGTTCCCAGCCCCAAAAATGATAATTGGGCACTGGGAAGACAGCTCCTAAAATCCCTGCCCTCCCCTTCCATTTTTCGGATCTCCATGTCGAAAGCTGCATAATTAACACAAAATAATGATAAAGTTCATGGCGAGCCGCGCTTTTCCCAATCGCAACCCATTCAATTATGTAAGTGTTCCTCCCACGAGTTTCTCCATGGCGAGAGATTTACAGCGAAACTTTGCCAGAGTTGCATTCTCTGGTGAAGTGAAGTTGCGATTGGATTGGAGAAACTTCGAGCCTCATCCTCGGCGGCTCTTTTCCCAGTTTTCACTCTGATGGGCTTTGTGTTTATGAGGAGCTAAGGCGGGTCAGTGGCCACACGGAGGACCACCGAACGGAAATTGCCCGATAATCAGCTTTGGCCAGTTGAAACCATTTGGAATCGAAGCTGCTGCCGGCTGACTATGTTTCACAGGATATCAACAACATGCATAAGGATGCAAGGATACACAATTTAAAATCGGTTTACAAATACAAAAGTTCCCTTTATAAAACGACTGCTTTATAAACTAAAAATCATAAATTCCCTAAGGCACTCCTTTAAACTTTTGAACGAATTTTTCAATTGGTAAAATCTTGAAAAGAAATTCCAGTAAAAATCCCTTGAAGATAGTAACTAAGCCTCTAAAATCTAAAGCTTCAATGCATAAAAATCCAATTAGGGCTTAGGAAAACATGAATGCGAGTCTCATGTACCAAGAGTATGAAGAAATATCAAGTTGCAAAAAGTGGCAAAGTCAGTGAAAAATATGTTTACAAGGGAAGGAGCTTAAATGAGCTTCTTGCTCTCCTCCATATTTGCTTCCATTTGTTTCTTGGCTCTTGCATATTTATTTAGTCGATGGCAATTAAAGTCGCGCGGCGCAAATTAAATGAAAACCATTTGCGCGCATTTCAAGCGGAATAAAATAATACAAACTCTAATTTATACGAAGCTGAGCGTATGCCAAACTGCCTTCTCCCCCTTCTTTCCTTTTTTTTGTGTGTATTTTGCTTATTTTTTTGTGTAGCAATTTTTTATTTTAGTTGGCGCCACTTTTTTAAATCAAAGTGAGCGAACGCGAAACCCCACACAAGAGCCGAGGGACGATGGTGAGAGGATGCGATGGAAAAAAAAGCGCGGGGTAGTTAGGGTCGGAAGCAGTCCATTCCATTTTCAACTAAATAAATAAAAAGTGAATTTTTAATTAAAAGTTAAGTGGCAACTCATTTAAATTAATGTTGACTCAAGCGTCATAGCAAAACAGTTGGAGAACCGAGCGGTCCAAAAGGGGCAAGTGCGGGAAATTTGCGAGGGTAGGTGGGAAAACTACAAAAAAAAATAAAAGAAAAATAGTGCAAGTAGGTTGGCTCACTCCTTAATAAGCATTATGCACCACAGGACCTTGACTGGAAAAAAAGAACTGGAAGAGAAAGATGGGAAGCCAACAGAAACTTGCTAAGAAAAATGCAACTACGCTGTGATGCACAACCATTCTTGGAAAATTTATTGAACCTTAAGAATGTATAAATAATTTAATTTAATATTGAATTCTGTAAATTGTGTTGCATATTCTAAAACACAAGTAAATAATTTAATTTTACAACATTTAAAAATATATTGTAAAGAGTATTTGTACCTATATTTCATTGATAGCTGAGTATCTCCATGGATTGCCCACAAATTATTAATAATTACTATAAATCTATTCTCTGCAAAACCCTAGATTGATTAGTTACCAACAGTTTAGGACTCAATTTCAGTAATCAAGGCTGTTGTAAAAAGATATCCGATTTGGGATAAAGCTAGGTGAAAATTGCTGGAAAATTCCTATGATGTGTTAATTTTGGCCAATTAGTTGCAGTCGCAGTTGATCCGCACAGGTGAAACTCCAGCCGAGTTGTCGAGAGTTGTCAGCTCACTGTCCACGCATATTAAATTTGTTTGTCGAGGTTTATTGAACTGTTTGTCACGGGACAACTGCCAAGGGGAACGCACACCTAGGCCACTGACTGCTCTCCAATTGGAATTGATGTATTTACGTCCGTTTTGCAATTTTCTACGTGTGCATGGAATATAGATTTCGCCCCCCTAAAATGTACCACCAATGATGCAGTTAGCCGACTCCAATTCCCATTCGGATTCCAGACTCAGTCAGTTCACTTATCCCGGCTGTAAGACCCCACAGAATGCACTTTAGGAAAATTTGTTTCGGAAAATTTAAGTTCTTAATAAGTGAATGCTTTTAAATTACATGTTGCATTGCTTTCGAAGCTATAAAACGTTACATTCAATAACTGCAAACATTTTAGCATAAGTTATCAATTATTTTATGTTATTCAACAATTGTTTTGAATGTTTTAGTCTTCTATAAATTAAATATTTGTTTTCTGTGCACATTTTGGTACCTTGGATATTTATCCCATTATTCCCTCCACCCAGCCGGTTGTATTGCTTTAATTTCATCATCATACCAACTCGTGCCTCGAATGCATGCAAAATTTTCCCACCATCCCACAGGTTTTCCCCTTGGCCTGTCTGTCTGCCAGGATGTGGGTGCCAGAGTTTCTACGGCTCAGTCAATATTATTGATCAGGCGTCAAATTTTGGGCGGGCTGTGAGTCCAGAGTCGGTTGCACACACAAATTGTGGCAAATATTCATAGTTCGGCCTGTGTTCACAATCCAGTGCCTGTGGGTGCTGGGAAATACATCCAACGGATTGGCAAAAAGGACTTTTATCGGTAGGGTTTGCCATGGTCCTTGATGGTAGACTTTCAAGCAATTAGCACTGACTACGAAAATCAACTGGCATCGATATTGGGTTTCCTAAGCTGCTATATATGGTTTTTTCGTAAAGGAAGGCATCTATTTAAAATAGGAAATTGTTGAAGCTTCTAAATAAAAATTCCAAGACGCAGTTTTATTTAAGCAGAGCTCTCATCTTAATATATTATAGCACAGAGCCAGGGAATGCTAAAGCCTTGCTGTCGATATAAGGCCACTCTAATGCGAGGCAACTGCTCCTTGCCGCCCAAGGACTTTCGATTGCGTAGTGGTAGTAAAAATGAGTTGCCATTTTTTGCTCTATTAATTTTTGTTGCCTCTAACTAGTGGAGGCCTGGGGCCTAAAGCCTTAAAGCCTGTAAAATTTAATTGGGAACGGCGACAAGGGGAGAGAGAAGGGAGCAGCCGGAAGTAGAGGATGAGAAATGGAAATAAAGTGAGGCATGCTAGGCTACTTCCGCACGCACTCACACACACACCAAGAAAAACTAAGGCCTAGATGCGATGGAGCCTTATTATTAAAACAAATACCAGAAAAAGAAATGTCTAAGGATCGAAAATGTAAATACTCTTAAATAAGGTTTAGCTGTACAGTAATTTTATTAAGAACATTTTAAAGGGTATTTTAAAATGTTAATTATATAAAATGAAACCTCATAGAATGTTCGAATATCTTTTAGTATACGATCACCTTTGATCTTTCAAAAAATGTATTAAAGTACACTGAGTACTCAGAGAAGTGAAATATCTAAAAGAAAATGATGTGAAAGTGAAGCCGTAGAAGGGAGAAGCTAAAGTAGAGAAAGCTTATTTCTGCCCCGGCATTTCCATATAAGCCATATTTTCAATAACCCAGAACCGAGCCAAAAGGCAGCAGAAAACTGACAAAGTTTCCAGCGCTTTTCCCAACTTTCTTCTACTCATCCCGGCCACTTTCTCTCCGCCTTTCCCGCTTTTCCCCATTTCTCTCTTTCTCTCAACGACTGGCTTTTTGCCGTTCGCCTTGGTTCGCCTATTATTTGCGCATTTTATTTCCATTGAACATTTCATTGACACTTTGACAGCAGCATTGACATTTGCGTGACTCGGGTGATTAGAATATGCGCCTCCCAAGTTCCTCTTCTCTCTGCGACCTCGGACTGTCTCTTTCGAGCCCCCATTTGGCATTCAATCTTATTATGCTTCGACTTAGTTTTTCATTGCTGCGCCATAAAATTGCCAGTGGAATTAGTGTGTGCAATTAATTTTATTCGGTCCAAACGGGCGTAAAGTTTTCCAGCATGGAGACCTTTATGTTTACCTTATTTCTCATGTTTACCATAATATAAATTTATTTATTTTCCTCTTGTTAAAGTTTGGCCTAAGAATGTAAGCATTCTAGGTTCGTCTAGATTGATTTCGCCTCGAATGTCTCTGCGACTCTGGGGAACATCTGCACTTGTTCCCGCTTTCCGGCGTGAAATTTATTTGGCTTGTAATTCGATTCGCTTTGCTTGTCGTATCGTGTCGCCGGGATAATGCAGGCACATCTATATATCTGTGTATATCCGGAAGGTGCTCCAAGTCTGGGCCGTAGATAAACGATTGTCGCTTAAAGCCCCTGATGTGCCAATTTTCATGGTTGATGCCATGCCTCGGTGGCCCTGCTCCGACTGCCTGTGGAATATCCTTTAGATGCTAACACTGTTCCAACGTAAAAGTTTTATCGAGTTTTCAATTTGCACTCGGTTATCGTACCCAGTTTTCACTTTAACATAGAGTTTGCAAAAAAAAGCATTAACTTCTTCAGCTAATTTAATTTGTTCAAAAAGAAGAAGTACCTTCAAAATCATATTTTCTCTAATTGAGTTTTATTTGTTGCTGATTTTTGTCGTTTTCTGTCAGGCTGCAAGGAATCAACTTGGCCGAGACCACTTCAAAATCTAATAGTAAGCTAATCAATTAAATAAAAAGCTCCTTCAAGTAAAAGAATATTAAGAATGAGTAAAATATTGCTTCAGGTTAAATCAATTCATAATTGATGTCCTCAAATATTTCAATTTTATAAAACGCAAAAATATTTCCTTTCAGTGCAACGTGTAATTTATAAGCGATAATTATGTCAGCTGTATTATTATATCCCACCACAAAGTATGGTTATTTGCATTGTCACCCGATAAGCTGCTCATTTGCAATCAGCCAAGTAATTGCATAGCAACTATAGTATCTCCACCTCAACTCAATGGAACACTGGCAGATGTGTCGTGACCCCAAGAACTGTCATTGTGTGCCACCTAGAAGCTAATGCACTGACATAACCAACCATCCGGCCAAAGGACCATCCATCCATCCATCCATCCAGCCATCTATCCATCCATCGACCCATCATTCCCCCCATTCATCCATGCATCCATCCGTGCCATCCATCTCTTGTTAGCTAAACACAATCGAATGTCAGACAAAAGACATTGGTAGAATGCAGTTGGAATATTACGTATACGTAATATCTGACTCACTAACTGACTGACTGACTGACTGTTTGCCTGCTTTTGCACTTTACTTTTTTATGCTCGAGCTATTCTTTTTCCCTAAGCCTCGGGCATTTAATTGAACAAGTGAGCACTTTATTAAAATGTCACTCAACTGTGTTTAGTACGATACAGTGCCGTTTCCAGGTGAAATGCGGAGAAGGTGCCCATTTGAGGGTGATGCAGCCGGAGAATTGCCGGCGACGTGGTCTGCGCAAATTTCATTACAGCTATGTCAGGCATTTTGACAGCGAGTTTCACCTACATTCAAGCCCAGCAAACAAAGAGTGTTGAAAACACACGCTTTTCTTGAAGTTTTCGACAAGAAATTACTCTATAATAATACATTTTGAATGCAATTTACATTTATATAGAATTCCAGAGATTGCACATTTATTTATGAGTGTATAAAATAAAATATTTGCAGAGGAATTCTAATAATGCGAACCCAATAGTTAAGCAATTATTTTTCCTTTCTCAATATGTCCTTCCTAACATATGGCATCTTTTCAGTAAGTTAATACCCACATATCCCTTTTTAATGATGAAGTCCCTTTAAACTTTTCATTGACATATAATATACCCTTTAGTTTCTCAAATTACCAGGTAAAAAAAGCTACATAAGCAACGGGGAAGAGTCGACTTGGGCTGCATTTAGCGTATGCATATTTAATATTTTCCCGGCAAGTTGTAGCCAAAACAACAACTGAAACTCCAGAAACTCCATGGTTAAAGGATAAAAAAGGAGGGTTTCAAACTGCAGAAGCAAAACAAAAAGTGAACACAGCTCATACTCGTATATCATTTGACCCTGCTAGGAGTTACCCCTTAAGCCCTTTTTCCCTTTTTCCAGCTAACAAGAACCCAACAACAGGAAAACCAAAAGAGGGCGAAAAAAAAGTTTTGAAATGAAAAAGCAGTCAGCATATGAAATGAGTTTATTACTCAAAATGTGTGTGTTTGTGGATGTGTGTGGCAAGCTTTAAGTGGAATGCACCACGTGAGGGGCGGCAAGGGAGCGTAAAGGGGGCGTGGCACGAAAACAGGAAAGGGCTGACGTCCTTCTCTCCGCTGCAGGCAAATAGTTAACTAGATTTATTTATAAATAATTTCCAAGCATAAATCGCTGCGCAGCTTAATCAAATTTTGTAGCAGACTGTGAGTGGCAAAGTTATATGGCCAGGATATAAGAGAAGATATTTTATATTCCTGAGTTTACATTTTCTTAAATCTTCAGGCTCAAAAATAGTAGAGAACATTCCCATTTAATCGATTCTAAGATGCCTGTTTTTCCTTGTTGTTTAACTTATTACTTATACGTATATAAGCATTATTAAATGCATGCTTACTAATACTTATTCCATGTTTAATAATAATACCATAATAATAAATAATATTAATATTTTTTCAGCCTTAAAATGTTTAACTTTTACCTACAAAAATTGAATAAGAGAAAAAGTATACTCCTCTACCATTGGTTTTAACGCCTAAACGAAACAATTTCCGGTTTAAAACGATTACAGCTCTGGCGCGCACTGTAACCCATTTCCCTTACCATTTTCGTCATAATATTCGTAATATGGCGGAAATACTTATAGCAGCATCATCATGATCCTTTGCGTTCCGTTGTGCAGGAAAGGGAAATGCACTCGCGTGGGGAAATGCACCAAAAACGCCAAACTGCGTTAATTGAGCGCGACAGCAGCTGAAACAACGTCGAATTATATAATGCTATGTAATGCCAGGTCATTGCAGCAACTAACAGCAGGAAAGCGCAGCGGAAATTGGCTTATAGATGTCGGGCCATAGATAGTTGAACCCCGTCTTCCATCCAACCAAATTGCAGATTGAAGATGCAAATTTGGACGTGCATTGCATATGCTCCATTCAAAAGTGTGTGTGATGTGCTGAGTATCTCAAATTGCTTACAGTGTCGAAAACTATGCCGCCATCAATAAAAACTGACTTTTTTTAAAGGGAAACTTAAGAATATCTCAAGAAAACTGTAAGTATTTTATGAACTCTTCTATCTTCTATAAAATAAAAGATTTCACCTGTATATATTCCATTTAATTTGTAAATTTAATAAATTAAATACAATTCATAATTTTATAATTTTCATTCTTTCTCAAATCTTTTTTGATAAGTACTTTTGTACAAAAATATTTTTCAATTAAAAAGAAACCCATTATTAGATGTTCTCAATCGCCTCTCCTGTTTTCCAACCATTTGACTAAGCGCATTAGCTTTAGTTTTAGCATTTTTTCGCCCAACTTCCGAGCCCAAAGTAGCTTTTAGTTGAGGGAAATGAAGGTGCAGAGCATGGTGTATATACCCGGAGTGCCAGAGAGATGGTAGAAGGTCGCAGCTTCTGCATTAGCTGGCTTGCAAGCGGCTCAAGTGCAAAATCGAATTTAGCTAACGGAATTTCGTCTTGCTTGCCAAGAATCCCGCAGCCCCCTTTCACCTGCGAGAGAGAGTACCTTTAACTCTTTAGCCCACACTTTCCCCAACCGAAAAGAAAAAAAAAGAACAGAAAAAATAAAGGGAAAAATCCCTCTAACCTGTTTTAGCAGCAGCCGACGATGCGACGATGGCGATAAGCGCTTGGAACATGCGTGCTAAAAACACATATAGGGGCAGCCATGGAATATCATACACAGTAGATAAAATTCTATAATAATCAATATTTTTGATATTTTGGGTAGTGAATTTTTACTTAATTTCTTACTTTTAAATCAAAAAGTAGACTGTTTACTTAATCACATAAAGTTGTATGGTTTTAAAGTAAATAGTTAATGAAATAGATAAAGGAGAGTCTTTGCTATAATTACTATTCCATTTGCCATGACATGAGACTTTACTTAAATATATAATATTCTGTCAACATATTTTGTATTATTTTCTATTTCACAGAGAAATATGCTCTATATTTTCTGCCAGTTTAGGAGTGCACCTGTCTTTACCCTAATGTTGGTCACAAGACCAAAAAAGAAAATCATAAAAAATACACCCAAAAAGGGTGATGTTGGGGTGACCGTGGGAAGGAGCTGCTTAGTTCGGGGCCAAAGGGTGCTGCAAATTCAGCTGCAGCAGCAGCACCAGCAGCAGCAACACCACCAGCAGCAGCAGCAGCATCAGCACCTTTGCCATTAACCTAACTCGGTTCGTTTTGGTTCGGTTTTTGCTGGCTGCTGGCTGCTTCTTCTTTTTTGCTATTAGTTTTCGCCACATGTTTGTGTGCTTCACCGCCCCGCCCCGCCCAGTCCTGTTGAACAAGCTGCCCTGGAACATACCTGAGCTCACCTGTTCGCTTTTTTGTTTTTAAGTGCAACATGAAATGTGCATACCAAGGAGCAGGCCAAACTAGACACGGACAGGAGCCTGGACAGAGTCAGGGCTTCCACCTGACTTTGTCCTCCCTCCCCCCTAGACACATCCTTAGATCCTGCTACCGCTTCGCCGCAGACTAATACACTCCCAGTGGCATGTAGATGTAAGCAGGTATGCGTTGACTGTGTATCCAATGTTTTCGTAGTCTTGTTCAGGATCCAGAAACTAAGATATATGGCAGCTGCCAAAATATGCAAAACATGGCTTTCACATATGTATATGCATCTTTGGTTAGACCTTACGGAACTATAGGAAATAGTTGCTTAATAATATTATATTTCAGTCCTAGTTGGATTGCAACTAATATAAAATAAATCAACGATTTTCAAGTTTCAATACTTCTGTATTTCCGCGAAGCTACTTAGTTTCTGGCGGTTTATTTCTGATTCAACTTTCGCTAGTTTTTGTGTGAGACGCTTATAGTCCGATCTCAGTTTCTGGATAACCTTTTGCTTGACCGGCAGGTTCTTCATCGTCGCATCATAGTCTTTAAGTACTTCCGGATAATGCAATACGCTACCGTGTGAGACATTCGCTATCTCCTTTTTCAAAGATTTGCGCCTGAGCATTTCAGCATAGTGAAGGTCTCGGAGTTGCTTCTGTCTGAGAAGCTTCGTGTTTAGTTTCTCCTTCATGTCCTTCAGCAGATCACGGCTTGATCTCTCCTTTTCCTTCAAATGAGACATTATGTGGCTTTCATAGGTAACGCGATCCTTTAGACGTTTCAGCTCCTCGTCCTTTTCTTGGGTGATGCAAGAAAGTGTCGTTATTACATGCTTTATATAAAATATAACGAGTAAATTACCATTAATCTTAGTGGTTAAGGTTTGAATGACTGCCTGATTGCTCAAATATTCAGTAACCCCAATGCCCTCGTCTTCCATTTTCTTAGCTTTCTATTATTTGCAATTATATATTATTGAATTTTAATAAGTAAGTGAAACTCACAATTTTCATGGTTGCCAGCCGATGTTGAACAAAGGCCAATTTCTGTCGAGACTTGGACACTTCATTGCGGACCCCGTTCATCTTTTTGAAAAGATCGTTGATCACAGAACTCAAACGATCGTAGCCGTCCTTTAGGAGGTTTTTCCTAACCGTGGCCTCAAATTGCTTGACCTTCTCAGCTTCAAAGCGCTTTGCAAATTTCTCATGATTTTTGAGTTTTCTCATTAGTTTATCGATTAATATCTTTGTCTCCTTTTCCCGCTCCAAATTAAAGTCCAGCTTCCCTATTGCTTCCTTGAACCGAAGTATGTGTATCCTATCATTTCCCCCGTACATGTATGCCAAATCCTTTCGGCAGACAAAATACTCAAGGACGACGGAATCGAGGATGCGATTCTGTTCCAAAGCGCCCTCATATTGATCTACAAGTTGTTTTAGCTCTTCTATCAGCTTTCTGGTGTCCAGGATTCGCCGCATACGAGGCTTGAAGGCTAACTTTGACGCCAGCTCGAGTAAGTCATCCAGGAATCCGTCCAGCCTTTCGATTAATAGCAACCGATATTTCTCGTCGGTTCTTGAGAAGGAGCTCTTAAAGCCCACATTACTTTTTTTGTCCTCCATGTTCTTCATAAGTACAGATATATCCTCCAAATGGGCTCCTTCTGCACTAGGATCTCTGGCCGGTTCATCTTCATTTTCAATTAGGCAATCCCCACTGATATCTGTACTTTGATGGCTTTTGATCTCAAGCACTGGGTAAAGTTCAATTTCATTCATAGAACTAATCGGTGTCACTGATGTATCAGATTCATCGCTAGTCTTATCAACGGGCGATACATACTCAAAGTCGTCTTCTCCATACGATAATATCGGTTTGTCCAGAGTTTCTCTGCTAGAAATTTCACTGATATCGGGCACATTCCGGAAGATCTGTAGAAAAGCATTTCGCTCAGCTGCGTCATTCTTCGACTCTTCCTCAAACTCACTGGAAAAACTCTGTGTTTCAAGGATAACCTCCTCCTCGGAGCTCGATAAAGGGATCGGATCAACTATTTTTGACTTCTTTGGCGGTGGCTGTACACTAGCTTCTTCCTTTGATTCCGTTTGCAGTAATGGTAGTTCAGACTCATTTGGTTCGGCTTTCAGCATTCGAATTTTGTGTGGACCCCAGAAGATTGTAGAAGTATGAGTTTTATTCGAGGATAGAGTCAGATTAGAGTCTGGGGAGTGGAAGCCCGAACCGAGAGGGAAATTTCTAGAGATATCATCCCGGTTGAAATTCTTTTGAACAACATTTCGAGATGATTTCTTAGAAATTACCGACATCACGGACTTGCTTTCTGAGAGTGGCCTTGATTTCCCTTTTGTTTTTTTATCCACTTTAAATGATTGTTTGTTGCTTGGACCTGGCTTTTCCACATTTCTCTTGAGGCTACTTGGTCTGCTTGTGGTTGGCTTTGTAGCTTTGTTCAGGGACCTTTTCAATTTTCTTTCAGATGTTTTTGAAGAACTTGTTCTTGGTTTGGCAGGAAGCGCTTTTTTTAAAATTGATTTAATAGGGCTTATTTCCTTTTTGGTTTCTTTATCTGCAATTTTCTTCTTTTCATCAGTTGGTGAAGTTAAAAGATCAGATTTGAAACCTGTTTTTGGGAGCTCAGCATCTTGGTTGGGCTTAACAGGTACTTGAGTTTCCTCAACAGTTTTCGTACTTTGTTCGTCACGCAAGCCTGAAGTTACGGAATCTGATGATTGAGATGAGACTGTGGACAGATTTATGATGTTTTCACTCATTGCGGAGTAAGATATTTAAATCAGCAACGAAAACTCAACAAAAACAAAGAACAATTAGCAAAGAAATAAGAGCAACAACGAGTATGTTTATGAAACGAGAGCAAATGTGTAACTGACATAAAACAAAAATGTGACAAGGTTTTTAAAAGGAGAATCGTAAGAACTCTGTAGTTTTTGATTAAATATATACGAGATTGCTGTAATTAATTCGTCTGTGATCTTGTATTATTTCTCCCACTTTTAGCTTTCACTTTTCCCTGGATAAAACTCCACTTTGCACTTCAACCATCAATCCAAATATCACCCATAGACAGTATGCCAAACACTCGGCAACTTCTTGTGGTGCCACACATTTACCTGCACCAAAAAATAGAGGAAAATGGAAGCAAGGAAGAATAAATCTCTCTCTCCAGCCGATTCTTTCCTTTTTGGCTGACTAACTTGTCAGTGTCGGCCCCCTTTTAAGCGCCTTTCCCCCGAAGGAAGCTGCCTGTTGTTGGTTAATATCATCACTCATGTATGCCGCATACTAAAGAGAATTTATCATGTCTGTAGCTGCTGCTGCCTGCTGCTGCTCCTGCTCCTGCTCCTGCTGTTGATGCAGCTATAAAAAATAGTGCAAGTCGGGGAAGAAGGACCTTCCAGGGGACTCGAACTGAAGGACTGGAGGTTTCGGGTTCGAGGCTTTTGGGCTTTCGTCTGCATTGCTTAGCCCCGAGCTGTGGCGCCTGCCATTGTCGCTCAAGTGTTTCGGCAAACTGGCTTGCCATCTATAAGGAAAGTGTTGGTGTAAAAAAAAAAACAGGGCACGATAGAGGTGCAGAATGGGGGAAAGGATACAAGGATACTCGTATCCAGAGGTAGCAACTTGTCAGAGGATCATGACAGACTTGTATAATTGTAGTAGTTTTCAAATAAAAGCTCATAAAGAGACTCCTTTTAATTTATGATAAGTTAATCAATCATTAAATTAATAGTATTTTGTGGAATATATAAATATTCATAGGTTTCTAGATAAAATGCTGAGATTAACCTGTGATTTTCCTATAAAAATTTAGATGGTTTAGTTTCTTCCTGTAAGTATTTCTACTGAAGGTATTTCAAATCAATAGACTTTGAATTTACTTTAGAACCTAAGTCCAATAAATTGATTTATACAGAGTACCCCTAACTGCGATACCCTTTTCGAGGCATTAAGTTTTCGTTTGATGTTGTTGCCACGGCTGCCGCATATTCGCAAATTCGTTTACGTTTACCTAGCCACCTAGCAGCGGCACCGCTTTCCCCGCTTTTCCCGCTTTTCCCTCTTAGCTTGCCCCACCCCCCGCGGGCGACCACGCCATCAGCTAAGTAGATTTGGGCTACCTGCATGCAGCTATGCTGCAGCTGCAGCATTTGAGTGGGTTTATATAGATATAGATATATATATATATACATATATATACACTCTCTTTTGGCAGCGGGGGAGGGCAAAAGGGGTTTTCTCTTTCCCTGGGATTTTTGGCAAATTGCCTAAAACTTTCTTTATATTTGATGTAATGAATTCCTGTGAGAATGGGATGGAAAAGAGATTTTAGATAGAGAGAGGTGGTGCTGGTCTGCAGAGAACCAGAAAAAAAAACACACTCACAGGGGACTGAAACGGAGCGGAGCATACACTGCGTATGCGTAATTTGTAACAGATATTCCACATACGCCACGTTGTGCGCACCGTGTGTTTGTGTGTGTGTGGGCTTGCTTGTGTGCGAGTTCCGTTTCCGCAATTAAAATGTTGATTACATGAAGTACGACTGCCGCTTGTTTGTTTCCCTTTTGGCCACGCCCCGGCCTCCCATCCGAGGCTGTGGGCGCTACAAAGGAAAAGCGGAAATTATGTGTAGATGCGGGCGTTGGCGCTTAGCCGATGCTTTCATTCAAAACAGCAGAGCGGCAGCAGCAACAATGAGCAAAACACATAAATTGCAAACATTTGGTTGGATAGCGATAAGGACCCCGAAGAAGAAGCTGCGGGGATGAGCAAGTTTAATGACTTGCCACCGAGTTAAAGCCGAATCCGGCAATGTTGCAAAACAAAAAACAGTCGCCTAAAAGGTCCGAAAATAACCACAATGCTCTCAAAGGAAATTCATAATTAACAAAATAATATTTTCAGGCCAGAGAAGTTCCTCAGAGCAAAACGAATTGTGCAAGCAGTAAGCAGCTTGAAATATTCCATAAAATTATAGTAAATATTTGTGCTAATGTTAATAGTAATATTGTTGTATTTTTAACATCATTTCGCTAACAATAATTTTTATTCAAAGTAAGTTTTAACTTAAACTAATAGAATTGAGGATTTTTTCAAACAGAAATTGTAGATTTATTAAAAAATCTTAACATAATAAAGATCCTAGGTCATGATTCAGATGCATACCCCATTCAGTAAGGTAAACAATATATTAACAACCTGTTAGTGGATCCTTGTAATTCCTAAAAATAGGTTCAATTTGCCACTGTCTGTGTGGTATACAACAACAAAAAAAAGAAAGAAAGAGAGAAAGTTTAATGCTCCGAAGACTGACAAAAAACACGCCTTACACCGTAATTAAATCAATCATACGACCTGTTGGTAAGGAGGCCAAGACAGCAACAGGAGCGAAAGGAGCAGCCGAAAAAAAGGTGGTGTGGCGCGACAAAGGTAACACCCCCGCATACACCTGGAAAAATTCACGCTGCCCTTGTCCCCAGTCCCCAGTCCCCCCGACCCCCGCCCCACAGCTTTTCCCCAGCTTGCTTAGCATAAATGAATATTTATAATTCAAACGCCTTTTCCCCTCACCATTTTCCTTCAGTATGCAAAAGAGCGGCGGCGACTGAAGATCCTGCAAAGTGCTTTTCTTGAGAAAGGGAGAGGGAGCGAGAGCGAGAGAGACGGCTGAGTGTGGGAAATGCGTGGGAAAAGAAAGAATAATTTTTTATGAATATTTATTTGTTTTTTTTTTTTTACGAAATCGAAGTTATGCATTTGCTGTTCGCTCTGGAAATAATGCTCTGTTAGACTCGGTCCAACCCTCACTTTTTCTTTGTGATTTTCCGCCCCTCGAAGTGGCATCAAAGTTTTCCCCACTTCGACTGCTGAAAGGTGCGTAAGACAATTTAATTTATTTGATGCATTAAAGCAGAAATATTAACGCAATAAATCAATGAGCACAAAAGTTTTTCGTTATATATTTTACTTTTGTTCTGTTTAAGTGTATTTCGTATTAATTTATGTGTGCGCCTTAACCCTACCCACATCCCACGCTCCCTTTGGGCCCGGTCGACAAAAAAGAAAATACGTTCGTTACGTTCTTTCTTTGGCGCGTATTTTTTATGACAGCTGCGGGTAAAGTTATGGAAGTGAAAGTTGACTTTTGCCAAAGGGGGAGGGTGATTTCTTGCAAATGGCCACCCACTTTGAAGGCCTTCAATATGTGAAACAATGTACTACAGTGCGTTTTATAAGTATATCTTAATGACTCCAGCAGATCAATAGGAGAAGACAGCTTGAAGATTAGATTAAAGTTATTATTCAAATAATTTTCTATTTAAATCACTTTCTTTATGTCTTTAACTAACCTTCTTATGTACACATTCTTCAATTGTTTGTTTTATAGCTAAAATAATAACCATTTTGCATTGCTTGGCAATTAGAAAGCACTTTTCATTTCTTTTGTATTTTTAACATTTAATTTTCATATTTGTGTCTTTATTAGGCAGCATTAGGATCTTGTTATTCCTGCCGCAAATGTTTCTGGTTGGAAAGGCATCTGCTGAAGAGCTACATAAGCCAGACTGAACCATTAGCTGAGCACACAAAGTGGAGAGCTCTATCCTCTCGGCAGGCGCCTCTAAAATACCCCTCATCCACAACCGAGAACCACGTAAGCTTAAAAATTGCAAGTGCTTCAACGATTTCAGTCCGGCACAGGATTTAAGTGACCGCACAGACATTTGCGAATGCAAACGAGGAGCAAGAACTAGGATACTACCAAGGGAAAGAGTCCTTTAAAGTGATTAAATTAATATATATATATTTGTGATTATAATTGATAAAATATGGAAAATGGGTTGTGTTAAATAAAAAATAATATGTTGACAAATGTGAAATCTATGTATATGTTTCATAATTATATTATATTTACGACTATAATTTTGTGCATTTAAAAATAACATTCTACAAAATTAGATTTTTATTATTTGTATTCGCATAAAAATATGACTTTTTAGTTTGAAATACTTTTTTTCTCTGTAAATTGTAGTAAAAATCAAATATCTTGGATCTGACTACCCTTTTACTTATATTTTTGATTAATATATTATTTATATTTATATTTTTACTTTGCTATTACACAACTTTAACGAAATGAACTCTTTTGTATTTTGCATTTTATTTCATTTTCAATTTGATTTCCATTTAAAGTCATTGTCATTGCTGTTGGGCAAACAAAAAGTAGTTCATTTAACCCCTGCTGCTTATTCAGTTCTGTGTGCATCGCATAGATAAAGTCATATATCAAGGATAATTTTTAAAAGCCCTTCCAGCCCTCCCCCTTCCTGCCATGCATTTGCACTGACGTCATCAGTTGGAGTTTGGCTTTCTGGTCTGTTGGTTCATTAAATATTGTGATAATTTTTCATATTTATTTTTAAGTGGTTTACAGTGACAGTTAAATTTACATTTTATTTCATTAAGCATAGCGTCCATTTATATTTGATTTTCGTATCTGCAGCCATTTGCGCCTGTGTGCGTGTATGTATTTATGTATTTGCTCGATGCATTTTTATTTTTATATTATGTCCTTGCATTTAATGCCACTTAATTGAGCAAAAAGTATTGTGAAAATAATTACAATGCATTGGATTGCCTTGGAACTTTGCTTGGGCAACGGGGCGTATGATTGATGTTGGAAAGTTGATATGGTTCATCGGTATAGGAGATATGATCGACATTTTTTGGCAAGTATTTTTATGTTTTTTTTTTGTTCTATATATGATTAAATTATATTAATTAATACTTTTGAATGGTATTATATTCTCAGTCCAAAATTAGCAACGCAGTCATTTCTGCCTATATAATGTATATATTTTTTTAATCAGCATCAACAGGCGATCAAGCCATGTCCGTCTTTTCTTTTTTCTCTGACTCTATCTTTCTATCTCCATCTCCATGTCTCTCTCTCTCTCAGTCTCTCTCTCACTTTCTCTCACTCTTTCTTTCTCTCTCTATCTCTCTCTCTCACTTTCTCTCACTCTTTCTTTCTCTCTCTATCTCTCTCACTTTCTCTCACTCTTTCTTTCTCTCTCTATCTCTCTCTCTCACTTTCTCTCACTCTTTCTCTCTCCTTCTTTTTTGGTAAGTCTACCACTCTCTATGTATCTCTGGAAATATGTCTTTTTATCTATCTCTCTGCCTATCTCTAGAGAGATCTCATTTTCTCTCGCTTTCATTTTCTCTGTTGTTCCGGGATTGACTGGACCGAATTAAGCAGTGACAAAAAAAGAATAACCTGTGTGTCCGCTACTCCGGTAAGTTTAAGCAAAATCGATTATATGCTGAAGGTCTAGAATCAGCCGTGCTAGCTAATTATTTATTTTCCATATTACTTAATTTTAATTTTAAGTAATACTTTCAACGTTTACTTAATTGTGACAGCCTTACTTATCATTGATTTCAATACCCTTACGATAGTTTCAAAAATAACCCTGACTATTGGGCCACTTCTATTATACCCTTGCAGGGTATTATAATTATAATCAGAAGCTATTTTGAAGTGAAGGAGTCGTTTCCGACCCCATAAATCATATATATTCTTGATCAGCACAAAAAGGCGAATCATTCTAGCCATGTTAGAAAAATATTTTTTTTTTTCGATTTTTTTTTCAAAATTTTTTAATAGGTTGTCAAATTTACAAAAATTGTCAAAATTTTTATTTTCATAAATTTCTAAAATTAGTATGCGGATTTATTAACCTAACGAAATCTAGCTCAGAACAGTTTTCCGAATTGAATTTAATGCATTTATGGCTTAGTTATGATCTTTGAAAAATCTCGATTTCCCCAAAAAATTAGCATATAAAACTAACGATACGATATACTTTGAATACACATATTTGAATGTGTACGAAGGCAACATTCGAACCCTTTAAGTAACTGCACTTTGGAAATATAGTTTCTTTTTATGTTATTTTCTTAATAATAATTTATATTTATTTAATGATATTATTTTTTTATTACATGGCTTATTTATAGTGTTTTTTTCCGCTGGAAATATATTTTAATTAAACTTTGTAGTTCCTTTTTAACTTTTGAACATTTGAAAATTAACCATTTTGACGTTGCTTTTAACATAGAACAAATGTTAAGAAATATCCCCTTATTTTGAAATGATAAAGAGAAGTATACCAGCTTCCTGGCATGTTGAATGCTCTGCAATGTTAAGCTACCTAGCCAAGAATTGCTGTTGTCACAAACTATATTCATTTATCATAGAAAATATTTATTTATCAATAAAATAAACCTGATTTTAATTTGCATTTTCAGCCCCAGTAAATAAAAAGTATTATTAATATACCTACAGTATAATAAATAAATTCAAATCAACTTGCTATACATAAGGCATGCTATTAATTTTCTTATTTTATAAATCTTCAAATGTTTTGTTTGTGGCATATATAAAGTTACACAAATATTTAAAATTACGTTTTTAGTAAAAATTTATATTACCTGACAATTTTAACAATTATTTCAGTTACTAACAATTTTTCTCCTTATTTAAATGTCAGTTTTAGAGGCAATATTTAGTTATTATCTATGACATTATTCGAAACATAACTGCCTCTGCTAACTGCTAACTGACCTACACACTGTTAACAATTGGGAACACTTTGGAAATGAAACAAATCTAAAGAGAAATGTATGCTTACTCTCTTTGAACCATTTTCCCTCGCTCTTTGTGTGCAAATAGAAAAGCTTTCTGCTTTCGCTCTCATTTTCAGGCCACGAAGGTCGCTCCATCTGCTGAGGTTCCGACGTTGGCCGTGCGATGGCGCCACTCCCGCACTTACCGCTGCGAACTGGAGTTTTTTTTTATTCACAATTTCAACTTTGAGACGAACGCACGTCGTTATTGTCGCGCGCTCGGAATTTCGAAGTCCTCATTTTTTCGTTTTCGAAGCGAACCGAAAAATTCAGACGAAAACACAAAAACTTAAGCACGCACACCCGACCACTAGGTGTGTGTGTGTGTGTGTGTGCGAGAGTGTGTGAGTGTGCGAGAGTGAGTGGCCACTAAATGTAATTCCGTGTTTACAGAAGAAAAAAATAATAATAAAGAGAAAAACGAAAAACAAAGCCAAAATAGAAACGAAAAGTGCAAGTGTGACGGCAAAAAAAAAAATAATAACAAGAAAATATACCAATAATATCAGCGGTGAGGGGGTGAAATATGCAGTTACAAAAGTATAAAATCTCTTTTCAGACTTTTCCTTTGCTGGAAAATGCGGCATTTGTTGCGTGCCAAAGGCATTTGTCAAGCATTTGCTGCTGTTATTATTGTACGGAAAAGTGGGGGAAAACTGAGGAAAACTCAGGAAAACGGGGGAAACTGGGTAATACCTGAGGAAAACTCAGGAAAACTGAGAAAATCTAACGAAACTGTTGCGGTTAATTAAGGCGCGAAAGTGGAACACAAGCAAATAATTAAAAGGCAACCACTAAGTCATTGAAAAAAGCCTAAAATATTTAAGGAATCCATTAAAAAGTAAATTCTTTATTTAAAAAAAAATATAAATATATTTGACGTTAACAAGACAGCTAAAATCCGCTAAATAAAATACAAGATTATTAATTAAAAGTGACCTAGGTGGTAAAAGTATTCAAGCTAAAAATTTTAATTTAATTTAATTTTGAAATTGATGATATATTGACAAATTATTTGAAAACAAAGTATATATATTACATTTATAAATTTATTTAAATATATTTATCTATATTTTCATTTATATTATTTATATTTATTTATATTTTTATATTTGTATTGATTTTTATCACTGCATATAGAAAGCCTTTTTCTTAAATACGTGTGAAAGTAAATTATTCAACCCAAATATTATTTAAATGCTGCATCTTAAAACTTGGCTTATTAAAAGTATAAAAACCCGGTTTTAATCATTCAAGATTTTCAGAAATATATAATAGTTTATACACAAATATAGTCACACTATAATCAAAACTCCTTAACCCAAAATTGCATTACTTTGCAAACTCTCTGCCTTTGCTATGTTTTAAGCGGCAAAGAAATCCAGATTTTTATATAAAACAAAATCTGGAACACAGAACGAGTCCTTGTTGAAAATTTGCCATCATAAATTCCACTTTCAGGCGGAGAACATTTTAATCTTTAATTATATTTTGTCATTTTTTCTTGTCTCGCCCTCGTCCCGCCCGCTCCCCACTCCCCACTCCTAGTAGCTTCTGCTTCAATTTAGGCTAATTATGTTGCTTGGGTGGGTTGGAGTATACTATATAGTAGATATACACAGTCCCTATATATATATATATATATTTTCTGGCGCATATTTCTAGTACCACCATGGACTATTGTCGTTTCGCGCTTTTATTGTTGTTGTAATTATATTAACATCTCTTTTTTTGGCTTTATTATCTGCACCTGACTTGTTGGCCATTTATTTGTGCCTTTTCCGCCATTGTTTTTTTGGTTTTAAAACAAAAAGGGAAAGTCAAAAAATAACATGACCGAGAAGTGGAAAAAAAAGGTTAAATATTATTGTTAGCTGTCAGACTATGACAATATATTTATATTTATAAATATTTATAAATATTTGTTAATTGCTCTTGTTGTCGCTAGATTTGTGAATGGCCATAAATAATGTCAAACAATGGCATTCTGCCATACAATAAAAACATGTACATTTAAAAACATTTTTATTTTTTTAATTGGTTTAAGGGACTGGCAGGTGGCATGTGCAGGTGTCTCTTAAAATACCATCAAATATTTATAAAGCTTTCATTTAAATCAGAAGAAAGCCTTGATTATATTTCATTTCTTTTAGATTTAATAAAACTCTAGATTTTAGATTGAATCTTTTATATTGAAATATAATTATTTATATTAAAAGTAGTATGAAAATTAAATCATTGACTAGTTTTATTAAGATTAGAATTAAAAATTAATTTTCATTATGATATTAACAATTTTCTTTGTCAATTTATTACTCCAATTATATGACAAATGCTTCCGCTGTTGAATTTCTGGCATAGTTTAAATAACTATAAAGTGAAATTGGTTTTCAAAATTTCCACTAAAATCGCATCACTGCTTCAATCCTTAGATGAGCCCGTAATTTCAGCATTTTGATGTATTAATATTGCTTGGACTAAAAACCAAAATTCCAGCAAAATATAAGCCACAATAAACAAATATTTTTAATTGCCTATCTGGGTGACCGGATTGCTTTTGCCATTATTTCCAGCACATATTTTTTATTTAATCCTTCCGTTTATGGGCCATATTTTGTTATGCGATTTGCTATACTGTTTTTTTTGTTTGAGTTATGGAATTTGCTGTGGTTTTCGGAATTTACTGCATTCTTGAAAATAATTTGTGTTTGTGGAATTGAATTGATTTTTGTGACACACATTCTTGCCTAGGCGTTAAATATTTTCCTTCTGACTGTTTTTAGATTTTCCTTTTATCCTTCTAACTAAAAAGTTTGCAACTTTAGACTTTAAGTCAGCAACTCAATTGCCCGGCAAACGTTTTCCTGACGCTCTAAATCAACCAAGGGGTTAAGGAGTTTTGAGGGGGTCTTCGAATTTATGTGGCAAGGTCTCCGTTTCGTTTCGTTGTTTTTTCCCACTTTTTCACGCCTTTTCCTCGCCGAGACACCGACTAAAGGCTGCTGTGTAATTAATCTTTGGCCAAAATGCTTGAAAATTTATGTCTTTAACTTGACTGCAGTGCCGGGTGGCAACCGGGAAGGACGTTTAATAGTTTTTGCCTTTAACTTTGCCGTTGTTTTCGTTCGCGTCGCGATTAAAAGTGATTAATAGCCAACATTTTATTACCGCACAGAGGCAGCACTAAAAGGGGAACCCCCAAAACAACTTAATGTCCAAATGAAATAAGTGAAATTTTCACACCGAAATTAATAAAGACATTAGTGCGTGTGGGCGTGGCTCGTTTTGGGGCATTTAACGTTGGGCAAAAGCGGCCAAAATGTGTGCCCAGGATCCATTTATTCAGCACCAGCTGCCGCACCACCATAATAAAACCGAGCACCACCATTGCCACCAGCAGCGAATGTCGGTTGCCGATGAGCAACAGGCACCGGGGACGAGGAAATCGGTCACAGGATGCGGAGCCACCCGAAGGACAGCCGCCACAAGTCTGCAGATTTGGTATATTCTACATGTGATACTAGTCCTAATCGGTGAGTTATAAATCTCTCTTTCTCTCTACTAAATATATAAAAAGGATACCCTTTTTTTTAAAACGAATGCATCCTAAATGGTTTGTAATTAATGAAGGGGTTGCTGGCGTTTATTTTATATGGCTTTTTTGTGTGTGTTTTTTCTTTAATGTATTTAGTGGAGGTTTGTCTAAACATTAATGGCAAACATGTGCGTAAGTTTGCTAGAGTCAAGTGTACAGCTATTAATTTTAATGGGGTTTAATAATAGTGGAAAGTGCACCCAGGGGGTTAACTAAAAGGAATGTTTTCGTTCTTGTGGTCCTAATAAATGGAACAAGAATTTAGCAATTAAAAATTAATAAATGAAGTAAAAGTAAACAAATAAATCAGGGCCTAAAACGGATTTATTTGCCATGACTTCGAGTTAATGGCAAATGGCTAATTAAGTATAAAGTTGCTCAAAATTAAACTCTATCTACATCTCCATTGTGTGGGAAATAATCACCAAACCCAGTAACATTTGATTTTTAATAAATCACTTTAACTGTTCAGGAGCTAAATTTTATTTGAAACATACAATAAGCCTTTCGCAGTATATAAAAAAAGTCCTAAAAAAACAAGCAGATAATAGCGATCAAGTCCTGTTTTTATTTAGTGTTACTAGTGTTTGCTTAGATATTAAAAGACCATTTAAAATGGGTGGCATTACTCATGAAAAGCAAAACCATGAGAACCTGTTGGAAAATGTAAAGCAAATGCAGAAAAGAAAATCGGGAGCCCTTTCACAGGAGATAAAAACAAAACGCGCTCCCCTAGGAGATCTACAAAATCGTGTCATTGCTGTCAAGGATGCGGCCCAGAAAGAAAGCAAGGACCTTAAGCTGGCAAATACTTTCCAAAATGACAAGGCCTCCATTGACAAGCACTATAAGAAGGAGCTACTGGGCACTTCAGATGCTCCCAAAACCAAGTCACTTTCCAGCAAAAGATTAAACGGATTAAGAGATATAGATGCAAATGATAAACATAATGTATTTCTTGTCTCTGAATATGTAAACGATATCTATGACTATCTGTACCAGGTGGAGGAGCAGCAGCCCATCTTCAAGGATCACTTGGTGGGTCAACAGGAGATCTCGCCCCAAATGCGAATGGTCTTGATAAACTGGCTCAATGCGGTGCACGTGCAGTTCCACCTCACGACAGAGGCCTTCCAGCTGGCAGTGGCCATCATTGATCGCTACTTGCAGTTGGTCAAGGACACTAAGCGCACCTTTTTGCAATTGGTTGGTGTTACAGCCCTCTTTATAGCCAGCAAGTACGAGGTACGGAAGCCAGTTGCGATCGAAAATTTTGTCTTGATTACCGACAACACCTACACAGCCCGTCAGATCTGTCAGATGGAGCTGCTTATCCTTAAGACCATCGACTACAACTTGTCGCGTCCGCTGCCGATTCAATTCTTGCGTCGCTACTCAAAGGCAGCCGCTGCAAAGGACGAACAACATGCAATGGCCAAGTACTTCATCGAGCTGGCTGCCCTGGACTATGGTCTTTCTAGCTATAAACCCTCGGAGATTGCCGCTGCTTCACTGTTTTTGTCCCTGAATTTGCTAAATGGAGACTGCCAGGCTCCCAAAGGGTTCAAGGACCAGCAATGGTCAGCCACTTTGTCCTTCTACTCGCGATATTCGGCTGCCCATTTGCGGCCGATCTCTGGGAAAATTGCAAAGCTCGCCCGGGGTGCACCACAGGCCAAGATGAAAGCTGTTTACAGCAAATACCAGAATGGTAATTTCCACAAGATTGCACTCCGTCCGGAGCTGAGCAGCCCGCTGCTGGACTCTATTATCGTTCAGAGCCTGGGAAAGTAGTCTGATGACACCTAGAAATCACCGTAACACAGTTAATTTTTAATCCTTTTTTTATTTTAAATTTGTAGCTTAGCGTTTGTTTTGTTTTCGCGCCAATAGTACATATTTTATATTCCCAGCAACTACATGTATTTGTATTTTCATTTCATTGGGAAAATGTGTGTTTTACGTTTCGAGAATAAATACAAAACTAGTGCAAATTCATTCATAAAACTACCAAAAATAAAGATGGAAACGATACTATATATTTCCCATTTTATAAATATTAGTACTTCTAAATCCTTCTTAATTTAAATTGTGTGCTTAGTTTATTGCTTATCCCGTCCTAATATCTTTCTAAATATAATAACAAAACCTACTTTCAAGCTCATAGAAATCGAAAAACTAAACTACTATCGCCATCAAGTATTTATATCAAGAAGGAAAAGCAACGCAAATATTTCAAATGTTTTGTAAGAGATTCCCAGGAATCTGAAGACAAGCAAAAAGTTTACACACTTCATAATCAAACATTTCTACAACATAGCTGTTGGGAAAGCAAAATCCAGCGCCCCCAAATCGAATTCCTGGGAAAATCCCAAGGAAAACAATCAACAAATTGAAAGCCAAAAAGGAAAACAATCGAACAAGTCCAATGGCCAGAGACAAAAGAGACGAAAAGGACAAATTGCAAGACGCAAACGGAATAGAAATTAATAAATTGGACAAGAGGTCCCCACTTATGGGATTCCTATGATATGAGATATACTCTTATTTTTTATTTAAGTTATATAGGAATATTGTAGATGAATCATATAAAAAATATAAAGTAAGAAGTTTAAAACAAAATTTATGTATTGTCGTGAAAGTCACATATTTAGCTCATGCTAAGACTATTTCTAAATTGTTTTAACTCTTGTTTATTCATATATTTGTTCTAAACTCTCTCCTAGAAATATTTATAAAGTTTCGATTTATTTTCTTAGAATTATTATAGGGTATTCGGTATATGGTCTCCCAATTTTCCAACATTTTCTTGATGTTTTTGACACAGTTTTTTGGGTTCAGGCAAGTTAAGTTGACATTTCCGCCAAGAGCGACACGTGAGAGTCCTGCTAATGGTGGTGGTGTTGGAAAATCGTTGGGGGAAAGCCCGGAAAAGTGCGGGGGCGAGAATGACTCTTACTGTCTTTTCATTATTTTCAAATCATATCACAAAAGGCAGCGCCGAGAAGCAAAGGGGATAGAGAATGCTTAGCGGCGGAAGCGGATATGGAACCGAGTGAATGTTTGCACACCAGCAGGAGTCCTGTTCCTCTTCCTGCCGCCCACTGTTATCCTTCCCTCTTTGCTCTGTCTATCTGTGGGTGTGGGTGTGTGTGTGTGCGTTGGCTTAATTCAACGTCTCATTTGCATACATTAAAATGTCACATTTTACATGTCGTTTGTGCGTCTCGCCTTAAGCCTAACAGCAGTAACAGCATCCGCAACAGAAGCCAACGTCAGTTAACGTTAAGGATACTGCCTCGGCAGGACCCTCCCTAGAACCACCCCCCGGGAGCCCCTCCTACACATAAACTACATTAGCAATTGGAGCCAGCCGAAGGCAGCCATGTAAAAATGGCTTAACGTGCAAATCTTTCAACTAAACATTAATCCTAATGGTTTTCAATTTTGTTGCGCCTTCTGTGGCAAGTCAAGTTCGCTTTTCTTATACATTTTTTCCAGGCATTTTCTTCATTGGTATTTTTTTTTATTTTTTACATACCGAACTCCTCCACTTTTCATTTTTTGCGCTTTGACTTCGGCTCTGGTTGTGGGCCCTGCTTTGCATGTTAATACGCTCTTTGATATTGCCGAGCAGCGCCTGCAGCCTGATTGCTTCTGACAGCGTCTCCACATCAACCCCACAGCGGCCCTGCCCCCTTTGAATTTCCACCAGCACACACCCCCCCCCCCCTGCTATTGCTTTCCCCAGGCTAACTGTAAATATGAAATTCGTTAAAATTTCATTGGAAATTCAGTTCGTTCTCATTGAATTTGAGCAAAAATAATGCTTTAGCTGCAGAGTCAAAACATAAATAAAATAGCTCCACCTGCTCGGACTTTTCTTCTATATATATATATTATGATATATATGTAACCATATCCCCCATTTGGCTGTGAGGTCTGACCCCCTCTCATTAGCTGGTAACACAATTTCCCATTAATCAAGTCGCGCCCACAGTGGAAAGTGCCCTTGACTCACTTTACGAGGAAAAGCCAAGCGGCAGGGGGTCAAAATAATCATGTAAAATGCGGCCGCCCTCCTTTTACATATTTATATTTCTTGGTAATTGATCTGAATTTTATATAATGGGGGTCTATAGTGCTTATACCTTATGGTAAGCTAGAATGGATTGATTTGGATTTAAAAATATGGCAAGGGAAATTTTTAAATATTATTTAAACACTATAAAGAGTCTTTCCTTTTTTTTAAAGGATGCTTTGTTATTATTTATTTTATATTATGTATCAAAATTGAATGGTTTATAAGCTTGGAATCAAAATTATAAAGCCCTGTCAATGTGTCATACAATTAAATGTATGATTTCTTAAGCACACATTACTCCTCAAAAAATATTATTAAAATGCATAGAAACTTTAAAACCTATGCTAAATATTATCAACTATAAACTTTAATAAAAATAAAATAAATAATAAACTAACTCCAAAAGCATTTTTCTTTTGCTGAGTTCAAGTCATTATATTAACGTTCTTGTTATAGAAAAAATAAATTACAATTAATATTAAATGGTCACAAAAAATATTATTTAAATGCATAACAATTTTAAAACATATGCTTTATATTATAAACTTTTATAAAAAATAAAATTAGCTTTATATATTTTATATTATTTAACCAATATATCTAGCTAGTACCTCAACACCTTTACTTATTCGTGCCAATATCAATGCTTGTCATTTATTCAGGACCAAAACTACCCAGGAGATTATGCCAGCCTTATGGCATACATATGTATGCATGTATGTACATTATGCACACTAATACCCGTGCTATATGTATTTAGTTATCCCCACACACAGATATACAAACATTGTCATTAAATTGTTGCTGCTGACAAACTGAGCAAAAGCTCAAGTAGGCTTTTGTTTAAATAAAACTGTGTCGCCACAATGGCCAAGAGCAACTGTGGATTTGTGTGGGTGAGTGTTGTGTTTTTTTTCTCCTTTCTCCCCTGTTGTGTGTGTTTGTTTTGATTATCCACCACACACACCCACACACACGCACACACACACACAGATTGCAACATTAGATACAACCACACGGTGGTATCAATGTCCTGTGAGTGTGTTTGCCAGACAAAAACATTTTGAGCCACTAAGCTTTTGTTGAAGTTTATCTCCACATTCGGCCAATTGATGGCAGCTCCTCGATTGTTTCTATTTTGCTTTATTTTATTTTTTGTTTCACTTTGCACTTGACACAAGCAGCAGGTAGTAAAGGTGTCTCAACACCCAAATAAATCATAGGAAAATCGGAGGGAAATGTTCATCAGCAACTGTAATCCAAAACATTCGTACATATTTCATGGCACTTTTCGGTGACAGCAGTTTGACGTAACAAATTGTATAAAATGTATTTGGTGTCCAAATTACGTAAGCATTAAATATAAATATAACAATTTGATGGCATCAGTATTTGTGTGTCAAACACATTAATATATTTGGATTTAATTCGACAAAGGTTCATTTTTAGTTACTAAATGCATTCATTTTTGATCATTTCCCTAAACCGATTTAATTTTAGTTATTTATGTAAATATTTGATGAAATTCGATTACCTTTTTGAAATACTTAAGACTCTTATCGAGAGATTTTTAATGAAACCAAATTTAATAAAATTAAAGTTGATAATATTGATTTCTCTTGCTAAACTCCTAAATATATATGTTATGTATGTATTTAGGACTAAAAACTTTCATTTGTACATTAGGGAAATTCTAGGACTTCAATTAGCTGGAATATCTAAAAGCCCAGGCAAAAAGAGACAAAAACAAACACACTCACAGGACATGACAAACAGGACCCTGTCGTTCGGTTCACTTGGGTTCAATTCTGTCCGATCCGGTCAGAAAACGCCCCTAACTAAGCAAATTGAAACAAAATAAAACGCTCTCCCTGTGCTGGCTTCTTTTGGCCTTTATTTTTTCCCGTATAGCCTTATTGAAATCATTAGAGCGTAGAAGAAGCCAGAAAAAAAGCGTATATTCGGGCCTTGGTAGCATTAAGGTCTGACGAGGCTCAGACGACCGACTGACGCCTATTAATCATGCAGACTTTACGTTCCATTAGGCAGTCAACGAGTGAGAGGAAGGAAAATGCAAGGGGAAATGGCCAAAGAAGATGTGTGACTAAATATATGCCCAAAAATGTTCGAAACATAATTCCTCAACTTGCCAGGATTACGATTGGGTCAAGTTTGGCTCAAGCCTAAATAAACTGGAAAAATCAGCAAGGTGAAGGTCAGTCAAAGGATACCCTGGACTTATTTTTATTATAAGAAAATGAGAGAAACGCGAGAAATTTCCTATACAACTTTAAAACCAAGTTGACACATATTTTCAGACTTTTAAAATAAAATTTAAAGAGTCTCTAATACTTAAACCCATATGTGTAAATAATTTTCTTGGTTTTCCAAAATACCCAAACGGTCGAAATGGAATGTTTTCAATTTGTTTTTGTTTTTAACTTAATATCCTGCAAGGCGTCCTTCTCAATTTTCACAGCACCCACCAATTGCGGCATGTGCGAGGGTTCAAAGTGTAAGCGAAGGAGCTAAAGGACGAGGCAGCCGTGGCAGTAACAGAGAAGCGCAAACATTGCGCAGCAAACAAAGTCAGTGGCCGCTGGCTGCCACTTGGCCATTTGCCTGCCCCGAACTTCTGGCTCCTAATGGCGAAAATATTGTATTACAACAAATTGTGCAGCTACCCCGAAAAAAAAGAGCAAAGAAATCGGAGGGCGAAACACCCTTTAAAATGGAAAGCCCTGAAAAGGGTCTCTCTCGCTTTTCCCCCCTTCCGCTGCTGCTCCTGCTGCTAACGATATGGAAAATTTATCAAAAAATCCAAGGGGCCGGCAACAACATGACACCGTCTGACCGCTCGTCCAGGCATAAAATAATCAGCACAGTCAAGGATACTCAGCTCCATGGGGTGGGGCGGGGGTAAACCCGGCAAATGTTTGGCTAAAAGCCTTTCCAGGTCAGACTTGGCCAGGCCAACCCACAACCTCAAGGGCGTTGATGGCCAGCAAATTGATTTGGATTCACAGTCAGAAATTATCAAATGTGCAAATCGACCTACGAAATCTTCTGATGAGATTCAGATAGGGGGAAAGGGGAGATTAATGTGGTTACATCTTCCGAAATGGTACAGAAATAAATGTATATTTATATCAAAAAGGGTACATTTTAAGCTTTGACCTGTTTAATTAAGTCTGGCATAAATTTATCTATGGCCAGCAAACCCAATTAAAGTAAAGTTAAGTAATGCTGAAATATGTAAAAACTTTCACTTGTATTTTTTGGTGCAAACTTTTGACTACACTTAAGTAGATGCTGACCTTCGCTGGGCTATTTTTACAGTTTTATGCACTCTGCGGAAGAGAGCACTTGATTAGGAGAAAGCGCAGGCAAGCGAAAGTAAAGGCTTCAGACCCTCGAAGGAAGCCCAAGATGAAGGAGGGTGTGTGTGTGTGGGTAAATAAGATACCCACACTTGCAATCAGAGCCTGGCTGAGTCCTGTAAGCCGCTCACCAAAGCGTAAAGACAATTCAATCGATGCCACACACACACTCGGGCCAAGTTCCTTGCTCACTTCGGGCCAAAAGTGTTTGAAATATTTTCACTTGTGTCATTTCCTCGGACACATTCCCACGGAAAACGCCTCGGAAGTTCTTGTTCAGGGATGGGCTCGTGTCTGGCCAAGGAAACATTACTTACATGTGCCTCACTCTATCTGCCTGCAACTCGAGCTGATTTATTCACGCGTCATTTGCCACGCCCCCTGCCCGTCATGCGCCCATCGAGACGCACTCGAGAGCGGCCCCGGAAAATGGCAAATGCCAACTCAATGTTGGTTTTCTTCTCTATTTTTTTTTTTTTAAGCCCCGTTAGAGGAGAGCTCAAGGGTACATTAGGGAGAGGAAAGAATGTGCAAACAAACTTATTTAAATATATATTTGCTAGACATATTAGTTGTGTTTTCTTTTAAAGAAAGAAATCAAAATTATGATTATATATTCATTGCGTATGAGGAATGATTATAAGATCCTCACATTTTATCAATTTTTTGAAAATATATATTTAATAAGCTTAGTAAAAACTATTAAGAGCAAACTAACTGCATACTCATACATTAAACATCTGATGAATTTACTTCCAGGGTATCTATTCCCACTTTATCTCTGCCCGCTTCTTTTCTTGTGTTAGTTGCCTGCAGAGAATTTTTTGGCAGTGACTGTTTGCCGCAAATAGAGCGTAAAAATTCCGCCTCCGGCGGCAGCTTTTTGGGTTTTTCTGGTACTGCTACCAAAGTGAAAGTTGGCCGGCGAAAGTTTGCCATTTGACTGGACCAGGGCACTGAGTTCCCGTAATTTATTTGGGCCGCCGCTGGTAATCAATGCCTCCAGTGAGTGTGCGGATGGGTTAAGCTTATCGCATCCGCTTTTCGTTCGCGTAAAGTGGCCCAGAAGGGAGCGGGCCGAGTGCGGGACAGTTTTATGGCCGCCAGTTGAAAGGTCACTGCAGATGGTCGATTTGTGGCCCTCACTGCTGCCCGAGTGCCCCACGCAACTCAGCAGGATTTATGACGAACATGCTGCAACATCCTGTTAACATACCCATTTGCATATCCTCTTGCACAAGAGCACATTCAATGGCTTCTGTTCCCTAACAAACAAAAAAAAAAATACAAATAAAAATGGTAAAAATACTGCCTGCCACATCCATAACAATAAAACCGCATTAGCAGCTGGCCCCGCTACAAAACAATGCCAGCCAAATTGTTAGCTAAATTATAACCATCATTTTAATGGTTACTTTCGTTTTATTTCGCTGTTGCGCAAAAACCAAAAGCTCAGCGCAAAAATCGCCACGCAAATGATGCTCAAGATGGCCAACAACCAAACAACGAAAAAGAATATCAGATTGTCATGGAAAATATTTTTGGGTGGCTTTTAAATGTTCTTTTTTCCATTTAGTAAAAAATTTAATTGGGAAGATGTCTAGAATATTTTGTTTATAGTATTTTCTATAATAATTAAAGGTTTTGAACTAATAAAATCCTTTGAAACTAAGAGATACCTCCCCCTATTAAATTTTTTAGGTAAAGTCAGTTGTTCTGTGGAAATTTATAAATATTATTTGTACTTTCAGTATTTCTGAATAATATATAATTATATAATGTATATAATTAAAAAATTAACTATAAATTTGTTGACTTCCTTTAACTAAAATCCTCTGTGGAGGATTTTACACGCACTTCTCTTCGGTAGGGTATCTTCTGAATTTAAATAAAAATGCGCAGCACTTGTGTGCAGTTGTCGCGGCCACAAAGTAAAGAGAGAAAATCTGGGGAAAAGTGCAGCAGGCAACGAAAGGGAGTGGAAAACTGCCAATGGCCTCAATGAGCCTTTGAGAGCGTTCTGCCCGTGTATGTGCATTCAGCGCCTTTCATTATGACAGCGAAATTTCCACACTCTGGGCCCCGCCTGCTTAACTTTCCTTTTCTACTTTTTATGTGCCCCTCCGAGTCGTTGCTTTTTGCTGCTTTGTGCATATCATAAAATTTTAATTGAATTCTGACATTTTTACCATGTGGGAATGGGAGTAGAGATTACACCAACTTTACAGCTGTCAATAACTTTGATGTCGCCGAAAGTATCCCGCCTGCTTTCCACCATTTTTTGTATTTATGCGCCTCGTTTCGTTATTTCCCATGGAAAATGGGCGAACTACTTTTCGGCTTTGGGCGTTGTTAACATTTCATTTTTGCCGCATTTCACTCTGACGGCGATGCGTTTTATGAATTCAGTTATTCTGTTGGCTGCATATTCAATTTTTTATACGCTCTCCCACCGCAGCATCTCTGCTTCCTCCAGCCACCAGCAACCTTTTCATTTTCCCATCCACCCCCCACCCCCTGGGGTTTTCCCCCGGATTAATTCGGCTCTGTGGGTATACGAAGAAAAAATAAAAAGAAACATTTCAATGACATTTTTAATGCAATTTTAATATGCGCGCGCAGCTCTTTTTTAAATATTTAATATTTCATATTCTCGTTCTGTTTTTTTTTTTTTCTGTCAGTCGCCTCTCAGTGCTGGTTAAAAGTTAATTACCAACAATATTTGCGCTTCACTTAATAAATTCAATAAAATGCAGTGCGAATTTCCTTTTACTTGTGCCGCCCACAAAGAGTGCGTAATGTTTAAATTTAATCTTTGAATGTCAAATGAACGAAAATAAGAAGATGAAGCGGTGACACAAACATTTTTTTTAAAAACGAACTTGTTTAAATAAATATACTGGCGGAAATGAACCTGTTGTTTTTCCTTTTTAAATTTAATATTAAATGCAGAAATCAAAAATTAATGGTTAACTTGAGGTTTAAACCTTTAACAAAAAAAAAGGAACAATTTTATATATTTTTTCATCTATGGAAACAATAGCCACACATGCTTTCACCCCCAACTCCTAAGGCAAATATCTATTTTATTATGCATTTGGCGCCTAATTAAAATAACGCAAGAAGGGACACAAACTCGTGGAGAAGTTATATAAAAATGTAAAATAAAAGCCAAGTAGGAGAAACAAAAATCATAAAAACAATAACAAAAAGTAATCAAAAAGTGGAGCACTTTACTTTTGTTTTCCCTTACCGCACAGGGGAAAATCAAGCTGGAGATAGCGAGTTGAAGGGGGCGACGCTCAAAGGAGATGGCCAAGTCCGTTTCGGGCAGATGTTTTTATAGCTCATAAATTCGTAAGATGCTGTGCGGAATTGCCAAGAAATGGCGAGCGGGGGAGAGAATCGGAAAATCGGTGAAAGGGGGTCGTCCGGGGAAGGCAACAAAACATCAGAATTCATTGGCTTCTGCCAAGTTTTGTTTATCCTTTCGCTGCCTTGGCATATAAACGCCTCTCAGGCTGCCACTCTCTCTCCTTTCACCCCTCGGCCAAATCAATACAAAATTGATGAATACAAATGATCATAAAAAACAATAAAAAGCAATGCCAAAAAAAAGCAGCTGTATCTCTGGGTTGGCAGGGAGTCAGGTCTGTGCCCTGATTTGGTTATAAAAATCCCAGCCACGTACTTTGCTCTGTTTTCCTTTCGCCCAACAATGTCGGCAAATATTGCCTCGGCTCCGAGTTCAGCTAAGATTTCCAGACAAATGCATTTTCATTTATTATTCATATATGAGTCTAGATAATGACAGTCAGCCACTCATTTGAAATTAATTTCGCGGAATAAAGCATCAACTCAAAGATGTGCGAGATAAATTATTAGAATATCGCAGGGTGGGCGTTGGAAAATAAAAATAACGTGGAAATTCGTGCGGCTATCAAGCAGGAATAAGGGATAACGATGCGTCTCATGGCGCTTTTCTGCTCCTGGCATCTATGGCAACTGCCTGCGAGAATCGCTTAGAGAAAGCGAGAGGAAGCAGAGTCAGTCAGTCGCCCTGCTTGATTTCAAGCGTATCGCTATCTAATGGTATTCCTTTAGTCAAAGATACAAACACCTAAATTGCACTGAAAAAATATAAATATTCCAGAAGAAAAGAAAACTTAAAGCCTGGTTTTCTTAGATTAATTTAAAGGTATAATAAGAGTTGTAGTTTTAAATTTATTTGACATAATTTGTGGCTTGATATCTTTCAAGTTAATTATTTCTTTCAGTGCTGAGGCTAGAGCAAATATATGCATAAACACAAACCCCCCAAAAAACACACAAACACACACAACCCACAGATGTCTCTGACGGGAAATTGATTTCAATCAATCAAATGTTGTGATTACTTTGCTGGCGAGCGACTCCCGATCCCAAATGCCAGACTGTGTGAGGAGGCCATTAGCAATAATTTACTTAAAGGCTTAAAGGGAATAGGAGACACAAGTGTCAACTGGTAAATAGACGCCTTTTTGGGGTTCATACCTTCCTTGCGGTTTATCAACAGGAGCTTGGCATTTGAAGTTGTAATGTTGGTAGGACCATCTTTTAGTTATTGCTTTTGAATGCATTTCAAACATAATCTTAACAAATATGACTCAATTACTGTGTTATGTCTTTATAATTAATATAGCCTAGCTTACTGTAAGCCTTGTTTAAGCAAACCTCGTTTATAGGCCACAAAAGCAACAAATTAATTAGGAATCATCGTGGCACTTGTGCGTATACGTAATTACGTTACGTATACGCCGTGTAGCCCTCGTAGGTCTTTAATTAAATTGATTGAAAATAAAGCAAAATCGATTTAAATTTTTAATCACTTTAAAAGGCACTATCTTTTTCGCTAAAATAAAATTCTTAAATGCAAGTGGAAATCATAATGACTGAATTTCCGTTTTCAATTGCATTTTAGATTCCAGACAGAGAAACTTCAACCTGCGAGCAGCTGCAGTTCACTTTTTGCTCCTTTTGACTGACTTCTTTGTTGACGCTGCCATTCCCTTTTATGATAAATTGATTGATATTTGAATTTAATGATAAGCCCGCCCTGAAGCTGTATAGTTCGGGGAGGAAGGAACCCAGACGACCAGTTGGCAATTCAATTTTCCTGCCCTTTTCTGGCCATTTTTCAACTTCAACGAAAGTGGCAGCCGCGTGTCTTTGGCTTCTATACTGTGTCTTGTGGAATATGCAAATTTCTTGCCACATTTTTTCAACATTTCTTGTGTTTTTTTTCTTTTTTTGTCCTGTTGCTGTTGTCGGAGTCATCTTTGATAAGCAAACTTTTGCACTGATAATGATATTTTTATAGTGCGTTGACGAGCTCGAAAGGCATTAGGCGGAAAGATATTGAAAATGGCGAGTTGGACTTAAAGTATGCGAGTGAAATGTATTTTTTAAATATTTTTGAAAGAATTTAATGTTGAAAACTAAGATAAGAAAAACTAAGTAAATGTAATAATAGCTTTAAAATTTAAATTGCTTTGAAATCCATTGAAATTAACTTCAAATTTATCTTAAATTTATTAATTGATTTAAATGATAATCAAATTGTTCCATCAAAAACCCATTGAGAGGATAGATATAAAGGGAATGTCTATAATCGGATACGACCTATATAATAGACCTACTTTTTTCGGCTTTTGTCACCGTTCCCTTGAAGCAAACTAACGGCAATTTGTGGCAATGCCGACGATTGGCAATCGATTTATAGGCCAATTTGCATAATCATTAAGTTCACATGCCGCCGCACAAACACACACAGATGCTTACCTCACACACGCGTGCACACACACACATATATATTAGCAATAACTTTTACTTGAGTTCTAGCAAAAACAGGAGCTCTCAGGAAAGAAAAAAGGTTGGCATACAATTTTTGCTTGAATTTTTTATGCGAAATTGATTTTCCCCAACGCATTGCGGCTGCTTACTCTGTTTTTCCTCCTCTGCCATAGAACTTCCGCCCCAGACAAGAACCGCCCACATTTGGATATGTCATGTATATTTACCTTTATCGAATGCCTCGCATTTTCCTCAGCAATCTGAAACCGACTTTGACAATTGCACTAAGGAAAAACATTTTTAAAATGCTGTAAAAATGTTGCGCTGAACTGTGAAAATTTGTTAACTATTTCTCTATAATATACAACTTTATTGCATTTAAATCTTATTTAAGAATATGACTCGTTCGAAAACAACAGCAAATATTCAGTGGAAGATTTGCTTATAATTATTTTATATATTATAACTCCCTACCTTCTATTTTACTATACACAAGTAAACCCTATTTTCTCCAAGTGCAATCCTGTATAAATAAAACTGATATAAAAACAAGTAAAAAAGGGAAAGTTTAGCTGCGAGTTAAATTTTCATAAATTTCTCTACCCTCACCTGGCTACGAAAATTGCTTAAACTTCTGATGGCCAAAGTCCGTTTTGGCCTCATTAAAGCGCCTCCGGTCCGAACCGGGCCACTGAATTATTTATAATACTCTCGCTCAGCCCAAGACATCGCATATCCCTTAGCATGGTAATGTGCCAGGGCCAAGTTGTCTTTTCAAGTATATATATATATATATATAGTACTTCTCGTAAGTCTCTCTTCTGAGGTGTGTGCCCATCCCCTGGGGCTGGTCAGAAAAAGTTGAATAGGAAGTTCTTCAAATTATGCCAAAGGCAGTCAAAAATATAAAAAAAAAGAAGTCAGGGAAGGAAAAGCTAAGAAAATTGGTCGGTAGGAAGCTTGCATTTGGCCTTTTATTTCAAATTCTCTGCTATGTATTTAGGCTCATATTCCATGGCCAATATTTTAGCTTAACTTTTGGTCTAGGCCTCGAGGCGAAAGGCAAATTTTTTTGGGGCTAAATGTGAGCTACTATTCGAAAGAAAGTGGAATTGGGAACGGTACTCAAATATTAATGCCGGTCTTAAGAAAGTACGAGAAGAGAATGAAATGAATGTGATACCAGCTAGTGAAACCATTATGAAGAAAATCGTGGATATACTATGGTCAAGCCCCCTATGAATAAATCATCACAAGTGAAATATATATATAATACTCAATTAGCAAAAGTGCAGACAGCTTGATTAAACATTTCCTTTTTGTGGGTACTGCAAGCAATATTAATATATGTAAACATCTCTTGGCTATCTTAAATGTATTTCTCACAAATCATGAACTTTAAATGAATCAATTTAACTCATTATCTAAGAAGAAAATAAACCTTAGCACACCGATATGTTAATTTCATTTCAATATACAATAAACCCTGGAATTATAAAGGGTATAATCTATAGTAATAGGATTATCCCACAATTCTGCTGTTCCCCTAGAAAATCCAAATGAATTTCTCGCACATTACACACCTCTTTAAGAAATTAAACCGCTTTTCATCTTATGTTACTCGCGCATTCCTCCTTCGTCTTGACTGCATAATTCATATGGCAAAGGGCCGGGTCCAAAGTAAAAGTTGGCCCGCCTGCAAGTTGGCTCAAAGGGCCCAGTGCTTGGCATCGCCTTAAGCCGACTTTTCAGCGCCGCAAATTGCATTTAACGCATTAATTTGACGCCTTTGCCGCGCTGCCAGTGGATTTAGGGCCTAAGAGAGGGGCGCTGAGCTCACCAACCCACCTTCTTAATTACAGCACAAGATGATCTAGGGGCCTATTCCGGCATAATGTTTCTTTTCAATTTCCCAGAGCCGAGGACACAATTGAAATATTACCATTTGATAGCTAAGTAAACTCCGGGGATGCGTTGGGGTCACCAATTGTGGCAACCGGCAGCCCAAGAGATGCACTTAAAGAAAATTGAAAAGCATATCTGAGAGCTGGCAAAGGTATTTCGAATTTGTATCTATTTCCTAATAAGTGACATGTGGTTAAGAAAAGTAGGAAGATATATCTAAAATAAAGTGCACCCCATTTAAATATCTTTTATTTCTTATTTTGTGTAATTTTCCATCTTGGCATATATTTTTTTTTGCAAGTGTTACATTCCATGGCCCTATGCCTTTGCTTTATTTCTCATTCCCCACCTGATTCGCGTTGACTTTTGGCCCTCAGTGTGCGCGCGCTTTGATGTCTTGCGGTGGCTTTTCCGCCCCGGAAAATCTCCTGGGAGGGTGGGCGCCTGACCCGGCGCCCAAGCCCCCGCCCCGCGCGGAAATTGTGCGCCGCAATCTCTTAAGACCGGCGACAAATATACTTGGCCCGGCGTACGTTCGAGAATCGGGATCTGGGGTGGGGCCTGGGCTTTAGGCATTACCAAGATTTAACAACAACTTCTGGGCTTTTGTCGTCGGCTGTCTTCCGTCGGTTGTCTTCCGTCTGTCTGCGGGTTAAACGATGCGAGTGAACCCAGGTAGACGAGAGGACACGGCGCTCGTAAATAATTAATCTGCCCGCAAAGTGCGATTATCAAAGTGTTGGAAAAATGTTAAATAGCCCCCCAGGGCAGTGATGCCGCCAACAACATTAAAATGTGGCGACATTTCGGCCCTGAGTACTCTGAAAAATTCCCCGAATCTAAATTAAGACAGTAGCATTGGAAAATAACAAAAAATTGGGGAAGTTCCATTTTGATAGAGAATCAAATTGTTTTATCTGTATTTTTACTAGTATTTATGTGAGTGTTTTTATTGTAAATAAATTATATAATGTTATTTACAAACTTCTCTATTTTGCTTTATATGCCATTTATTTATTTTTAAAATTTTATTATTGTTAACTTTGCCTTCCCATAATATTTCTAAACTTTTTCTCAGTGTGAACCCTGGTTGCAAGGACATTTACCCGCTGGCCATTCGACTTGGAGTTCTTGATATTTTTCGACTGCTTCAGTTGATGTTTTTCAATTATGCAAATAAAGGGATTAATTTGATGCGGCTCTCGAGGAAAAGGGACGATAAGGATGTGCGGGTGAAGATGGCAAACCCCTGAAAATTGTTTTAAAGAATGCGCCTGGCGCCTGATAAAAGTTTGTCTCAGCCGAGTTTTCACCCACACTCCAGCACGTTTTTCTTTTCCCGGAGATAGCAAACTGTGCGACAACTATAAAAATTTCAATTACAAAAACCGGGGGTGTAGAAGAGTTTCGGAAGGGTGGCTACTAAATATGGAAGGCAGGGGTGGCACCAACTTCCAAAATTGACTTCATTAAAGTTGAAACAATTTTTGCGTGCGGACAAGTCGTCTATTTGGACGTGTGAAAATGACAGGGAAATATTTGAGAACTTGTGGGGCGGGAAAGAGAATTCTTAAACTTATTGCATTTTATAAGAATCTTTAATATAAAGAAGAAGGTCAATATATATGTAGAAATCAAAAATTATTAGAATATGTAAGCTGAGATATTTATTTGTTAGTATTCAGAGCACTCCTTTACTTGAACTTATAATAATCTTTTATTTTGATTTTATTTTTCCTATAGCCTACATGAAATACAAATACTTTGAAAGTTGTGCCTCATATAATTTTATTTGTCTTCCAATTTCTTTGGTGTCAATTTCAACTGCGTGCGTGCTGTTTTTCTGGTTCCTAAACATTTGTCTTACCCCTTTTACCCCCATTTCATTTGCCGTTTCAATTGTCAGTTCAGCTGGAAGTGGCTGTTGAGTATTAGGTCTAAATGGCGAATTACAAACATTCCGGCTAAAAGGGAAGAAGTGCCATCAAGGAACTCTTTATGGTGATATGGTGAGAATGGCGGCAGTGGAACGGAGTCGAGAGGGTTACGTGCGGGGTGGGCGTTGCACAAATTAAACCCGAATGAAAATTAAACGATGCATGAAATTACTTTGCTTCTTTTTTTTAACTTTTCTCCTTGCTGCTGTTGGTTGTTGTAGGCAAAGTTCTTTTACGTTCTACATCCCAGACCCTTCCCATATTTTCCACGCCTCAGTTCCGGACCTCCTTCTCCGACTTTGGCTTTAGCTTTTGGCTTTTGCCTTTGAGGCAGAGCCAGCTATGCCCAAGCCTTTCCCAGAGTCATGAGCGTACGGAGTCTAGAAAGCCCCCTTAGCTCTGCAGATTGTATCTTGTGAATATATACATATGATTGTAGTGGAAATTTTATAAATTATATTATATTATATTAAATATTTTTGTAGGACAATTTTCTTGACAAATCATAGATTAAAAATCTCATAACAAAGTCAAAAAAGCATTAATTTCAATTCGGAAAGCGTTTCTGTGCTTGTATTTTTTAGGTTAACAAATCTGCATACTCAACTAAAAATGAAAAAATTTTTGAAATTTTTTTGCAATTTTAACGATGTAAAAATTTACAAAATACAAAAAAAAAATTAGTAAAAATTTGTTTCTCCCTGAGTTGGCTAGATCAACTCGCCTGTTGATGCTGATCAAGAATATATATGATTTATAGGGTCGGAAATGATTACTTCACAGTGTTGCAAGCTTCTGACTAAAATTTAATGGTCTGCTAGGGTATAAAAATATTATTACAGAATTTACCTATTTCGCTTTTAATGGTATATCCATTATAAAATAAAATCGACAAATAAAGTCTCTTCATACTAAAAAGAAACTCCCTTTTAAGCAAAGTTCAGAAACCCCTTTAATAAACCCACTGCACTCCACTGGTGCCACTCTCTTGCCGGCTGTCTCAAGTTCCCTTATCGTTTTGTTGGCTTTTTTAATTTTTAATGTGCAGTCAGTTGCTGTTACTGTAGTCTGCTGCAGAAAAAAGGACACACACCATTTACGCAGCCAGGGTTGCACTGGAAAAAAGGGAAGGGTAAAGTAGAAGGTAGAGGGGCAGGGAGTAATGTCCCAGGCCAATTTGCAAAGTCAAATGCCAGTCAACTGCAATTAAGGCGCTAAAAGCGGATGGGCGTTTTCCTCTGGCAGGACATGAGAATGGTTTCCTTAAATTACAAGGATCTTGCAATATCTTAGATATTTTTTTATGAAATATTTAATTTCCATGGGAAAATATTGGAGAAGTCCCAGCTTAGAGAACCGAAGAGTTTCTTTACTTTATATAATGCTAGTCCCTAACTTTTTTATCTAAAAAAAAATACATATTATTTTATTAAGTAAATCTCTAACAGTTAATCGGAAACGCTTGTTTTTTAATATATACAGTACCTATGAAATTTATACAACTTCTTCTTGGTTTCAAATCATCCCTACGAGTGGCACAAATCCATAGTTTATTAGCACATTTTATGGCGTCATCTACTCCATTTATATGCCTTTTTCTTCTGTTGGGTTTGCAAAAATATGCCGACACGGAAATGAATTTATAATGCATGACTTTTGCTGTTGTTGCTGCCGTTTCGCATTTGGGACTATAAAATATTCGAGCCCAAATGGCGGGCTGCATGTGTATATTTCTTTGGGATTGTGTGTGTGTGTGGGCCAGCAAAAAGGCAAACAACTAACTGTGGTTGCCAATGCCGTATCTTCTTCTTTTTTATGCCAATTGTCTGCCACCAAAACACACACAGGCATACAGATACAAAAGGACACACACGAGGACACCAACACACGTGCCAACAAACACGCTGAAAGTATTCAACGTATTTTTTATTGAAGGCGCGACTGCGATTCTGATTCCGATTGCGATTTTCCACCACTTTTCCCCGCTCTTCTTAGTTCTGTCCCTTTGTGTGACTGGATAATGCACTTACAGAAATTATAGTTTATTCGTAAAAGAATTGTGAAATAATATTTTGATTAATCACAGTGCAAAAAAGTACATTTTTTACAATGTCAATCTTAATATCCGGCTTACCAGGCGTATGTGTAATATTATGAATTATAATAATATTACGCATACGCCTAGTTAGCCAGATTTATATATTTCAAATATACCTTTTTTCCACTGCAGTTTAGTTTTTTAAATGATTAAACACAGTCGCTTACTAGGCGTATGTGTAATGTTATAAATAACGATAATATTACGCATACGTCTAGTTAGCCAGATTCCAGTTGTTTAAATTTTTAAATGGAGTTCTTTTTTCATTTCTTTTTATGATTTAAAAAAAAAGTAACCCGATTTATTAATAATTTAAAAGTCATAGAAGTTTAAAGCAATTCTATAAGTATTTCTCGAAGTGTCCTCGACCACCGATTTGTGTGCACAATGTTCAATATTACAGATGCCACTGTGTCACGGTGCCCGTGTATGTCTGTTTGTCTGCATAACCTCCGGCTTGGGTTTTTGAGTGGGCCCTGTGACAGCTCAATATATTCGCCATTTGTCGCTGTATAAACCACACACTCCCTCTGTCCCTCGATTTTTGCCCCACTCAAGGTGTGGGTCTGCCTGCCTTATCCTTAGCCGCTAGTCGTCATATAAATGTGGCTTGCTGAATGTCGCAAAACTGTTGAACGATGCTATAGACAACAGCAGATCCTTTCTTCGCACCTCCCAGACTACCCAGTTTCTATTTCTAGGAAGAAGGTGAAGGAGAGAAGTGAAAAGGTAGCCATATGAGGGTAATATGGTACATTGGTTTCAATAGAAGTAAACTCCTTAGTATTAATGGTTGTTCTAGATCAATTTTCTAAGGAAAATTAAAGAAAGTTGTTGTTGCAATTTAATGTCACATTCAAAAATAAAGAAATACGAATTCAAATCGAAACATTCTTTATAAATGACAATTAAATAAGAGGCTCTTTAAAATATAACTTCTACAATAACTTTACTAATATTTATTATTATTTAATTTGTAATAAAAACACCTGACCAGCTATCAGGATTCCCGTATGAGCTGTATACGTAAATGAACTCAATCTCCTTTCACTAAACACTACCAATTTGACCTTCTTATTTTCGCATTTACTGGCCTTTAATTCAGCAATTTAACTGATCGTGTAAGTTACACATTTCCGTGTAGTAATTCATTTTCCTTATCGGGTAACCACTGTGCCCACTAGTTCCTTGTGCATGAGTCGCTTTCCTTTTGCCTTTCTTTCGCCTTCCTTATTCGCAAATGCAGGAAAATCAATTTCGTTCTCCATTTGCAGTTGGCAATTTGCATAATAAGGTCGTTTGGCGCAATTTGCATGTGAATGTGATAAATTCAATGGCGGCGCTGCACGTTACACTACACACATGCATATGCGTCTGGCTGGCTGTGTGTGATTCTGCGGTGGTGTGCGTGTGTATTTGTTTTTTTTCTCTCTCTCTCCCTCGTTTTCCCACCAAAACGAACTCAGTTTTTCACGTTTGACGTTTGGAAAAATGAAAAGTGTAGCGGTATATTAAATAAGTGGGCGTATCGCCACCCACACGCCAGTGCAAATACAACGGCTTCTGTTGCGGGTCCCGTTACGGGTACCGTTAGTCTCCCGGGACTGACCGAAAACCCGCCAAAATGTCGCGAAAGGCAAATAAGGGGGAGATATTTTCCGGGTTTCCCTGTTTGTGATTTAAAAGCTTTCAGCTTGGTTCGGCTTTGATTCACTTTCGAAGGGTAATTTGTTTATTTAATAAACGTGGATATTCTTTGAAAATATTAGCAATAGATATCATTATTCGCCTTGCAATTTTATTTGCAAATAAAGATAAATAAGATGCAATACTAAGATTTGACTATATTTGTAAGTATTGGGACCTAATGCGAAATTAATCAGAGATTCCATAGATATTTTAGCAAAACTCTTAAGATGTTTCAAAATATAACAAGAAAGGCAACCAACTTTTCAAATGAATTAAGGATTGAATCGGAAATTGATCATAACAAAGCGTAAAATATTCGCATTCTTAGAATCGATATTTATGGCCATTTTTTGGCCAAATCAAAACCTTTAAAAGTCATAACTAAGCCAAAAAATGAGTAATTTCAATTCGGAAAGCTTTCCTATGTTAGTTTTTGAAAGTTTAAAAAATCTGCATACTCAATTTAAAATATAAAAAAATTAAAATTTTTTATAAATTTTTCACAATTTCAGCACCTTAAAAATTTTTGAAAAAATTTGTAAATTTTTTTTTCTTCCTAAGATGGCTAGATCGACTCGGCTATTGATGCTGATCAAGAATATATATGATTTATAGGGTCGCAAATGACTCCATCACTGTTTTGCAAGCTTCTGACTAAAAATAAAATATAATAATATATATATATTATATTTAAACCTTTCTAAAACATTTTTTGTTAGGGCATTCAACATTGTCACTCATGTTATCATTTTTTTCGCAAAATGTCGAGTTTTTGCGCCCGTATTTTCGTTCAGCCTTACACGTGAATTGTGGACTGCAGTGACGTGCACTGGATTTGCCCGAATCTAAGTGCCCGGAGTCCTGCAGGACAAGTCAAAATTCATGTGACAGGGCCCGCAAGAGGTTTTTTGTGTTTGCTTTCGGGCCAGTTTAGGGAGAAGATATGGCCAACTGAAATCATAACCGCTGAAATATGAATGTGGGCTAGCGCATAAGAACTAAGGGGATAAGTTGAACTGCAGTTGCAATGGAAATGGAAATGGAAATGGGAATGGCAATGCGAATGGAAATGGAAATGGCGCTGCCAAAGGGATGACATTAAAAATAATTTCGCCACAATAACATCCCTTCTCAATGCTCTTTCTCCCGCTAATTGCAGACATTACCAGCTCGCTGACAATGACCGAGGTGAAGATACCTAATCACATAATGCGCCTGAAGAGTGCCACTCTGGGCTGTCGTTACGCCCTCGACGGGGAGTCCTTGTACTCGGTGAAATGGTATAAGGATGGCCACGAGATCTACCGCTATGTGCCCCGCGATAAGCCCCCGGGACAGGCGTTCCCTCTACCCGGAGTCAACATCGATGTAAGTGCACTGAACCAAATATCTAATTCAATTTGTAATATTTCAGCCATGAAAAGCCACTTAATTATTTTCCATTTGGAACTGGAAACTTACTTTACAAATTTGTTTTAAACCCGAAATACATATATTTTATCGCAGTGTTTAGTAAACACAGCAACAGGTGTTGCTTATCAAAAAAAAAAAGAGGAGGAAGCGGAAAAATTTAATTTAAAATTTTATTACAATTTACGGTACTGATTTCAGGGTTGCCAAGGGAAGAGGTTCCTTAGGATTTAGTGTTACGACCCCGATCATAATGATTATTTTAAAACATGTAATTGCCGCCATGGAGAAGCGCAACCCTCCAGCCATTTTTCCCTCCGATTTTCCTCCCAATTTCGCTCTCTCTGCTTGTTGCTGATTACGTCGTCGCTGGAATGAAAATTGCTGCCACGTAGTTTTGCCATTTAACTTTAATTTAATGTGGATGTAACCTTTCTTTGTTGCCCATAAAAATGTGTGTCTGTGCGGGTTGTTTTTGCACCGCCCCCGCAAAAACCTCCCACTATTTGTGCCCCCTTCTTCTGGCTAAGCTAAGGTCACGTGTTGGTCTGCGTCTCTGGCGATTGAAAAGGTTAACGGAAATCACTTAAAGCTGTCAATATCCCAGACAAAGTTGATATCCTCTGCGCTTCCCCCGTTCACTTCTAGCCGTTCTCATAATAATAATTTGCCAAAAGCACTTAAGTGCGTCTACTTTGTTGGATGGCCAGTCAAAGCAAAGCGAGGCTAGAAAAAGGACCGCGGATACACAGTGAAAAAAAGGGTATACACTATTTCTTAAATACAAATTTAAGAAGAAGCTTAGCTTATTAAAAGTCGGTCTAAAAAAAGAATCAAGTTAAGTCAGAGTCCCCATTAATAAATACTTCACTAGATGCATATCACCATCTCTAAAACTTAAGTTAAGTACAACATTTGATTATTATTTTAAATATATACAAAACCCTTCTATAAACACCACAAATTTTGCAGTTTTTCTCTCCGTGTTTGGCAAAGTAAATCCCGTCAATTGTCGGGGCTAACGTGGCGTATGAGCAATGTGCCAGCGTATTTTATGGTCTGTGTGCGTGTGGCCAAGCGTTTGGAAAGGGAAAAGCGAGAAAGGCAAAGGAAAAATTATGTGTGGGTGGAATAGGGCAGGGAAAACTGCCAGCTAAAGGGGAGTCCTTCAGTGGAAGCATAATGCGTAATGCGGCATAATTTTCGTTTGGTTTCTATGTCTGCATTTGGTCTCCGCCATTTCGAAAAGGGTTGAAGGCCGTGTTGAGTGGAGGGAAATGATTAGAACAAAAGAGATGAAGCCCCCAAATGGAGGGAAAAGCATGATAAAGTGGGAAAATTTTTATGAGACCTCTCCGTGCTGGCACTAAACGTAGAAATTACTTTATATAATTGAGGGATTAGACTGGAATATAGATTGTGTAATATACTTGTATCCCGAGTAATGTCCATTGAGTAAGACTTGCAAACTACTGAGCATAACTTATGTTTCAGGTGATATAAATTGATCCGGGAACATAACATATCTTAACTATGAAGCTTATGACTGTTTCCTGTTCTTACAAAAGAGTAATGACTGGGAGATTTTATAATGCAATGGCATTACTCTATTGAAACCTCGAGCTTTATTCTATTTCAGAATCTGGCTTCCTTTCAGTTGTTGCAATCAGGACAAGATAAACAAGAGCCCAGATTCCGTTTTGGTGAAACCGAATTTGGAATTACAAATAACAACTTCAATCTGCGGTCATGGGCGAAATGGCCGCGCATGTTGCAGCCAAGGCATGGGCAACAGGGGGTTAAGGCGGCAACGAGAAAGCAATAAAGGGCGACTGCAATTTGAATTGTGGCTAGATTTGGTTTTTTGGCGAGCAGTCGCCACCCTTTCTTTTACCACCCACAAAGGAGGGAAATTTTCAAGGGGGTGCTGACAAGTTGAGCGTGCCGAAAGAATTGGCAAAAAGACGAAGACACAGCCAGAGAAGAATCGGCTTAAGTACTGCCAAGAAGCCAACAAACAAAAGCCAGTCCACAGTCATTGTAAGGGACAGAGGAGGGTGTGCTGTGGCAACGACAACAGAAAACAAGCAACAAACCAAAAATAATGTTGAACGTGACTTTTGTGATTGTTTACGCCGGAGAAAGGCGGTGGGAAAGGGCCGAGGAAAAGCATAAAGCGAGGGAAGGCAAAGAATTTTCATAAAAATTTGCTCGAATCAAATGAAACTTTGCTGCTGCATGTGGGCCAGAGTCTGTGTGTGTTTGTGTGATAATAAAACTGCAACTTAAAGAACTTGACTTGACTGCAATTGTTGCCCAGGGAAAACGAAAAAGGAAAACTCTTGGAGTGACTTTTACAACATTCCGCCCTCACATGCGTATCTCGCATCTTGTATTCAGACTCCTGTGCGATTGTTTCTAGATATTTCATTTTCATTCGCTCCGCTCTTCTGACTTTTGGCTTTATGACTTTTGTTTTCGTTTTTTTCTCAAGGATTTCTTATCCCTGGTCCTTGAGAAAATTACATTTTTCGCCTACTTTAGGTCAAAAAGTGTGCGGTATGTCCGACTAAACTAATAATAAACTGCCTTTGGGTCTGCCCCATCATCAATCTTCATTTTGTGGTGAATTTGTGAATGTTAAAAATCATCCATAGAAAAATCTTCAACTCTAATTGCGTTTGATTTTGTGTCGATTCATCTCTGGACAATTTATCTCGCCAAGCTTTTGCACTGGAAAAATTACACTTGAACTCTGTTTTTGTATAAATTAGAGACTTTAAAAAGTACCTAATATTTATAAAAACCGTAGCTTACAAAAGCTGATTACTTAGCAGGATATTTTGTTGTATAAATATTTAAATCGTCCTTTAAATATTTATTATAAATACCTGCAATCAGATTACTTTAATCTACAATTGTAATAATCTATTAATCTTAATTTATTCTGTTATTTTATTCTGTTCCGCAGCTGCGTAACTCCTCGGACACTCAGATTCTCCTGCGACGCGTTACACTACAAAGTTCCGGACTGTATCGATGCGAGGTTTCCGGCGAGGCGCCCGCATTCAACACCGTATCCGAGTCGGAGACCATGACCGTTGTGGGTGAGTTTAACATAAGGAATACGGCGGATGGCGAGTGGGTCAGATCTGGGGAAGGTAAAAAAGTGAGGCACTTGGACAGCGGGCGACAGCAGAAAATTTAATTAAAATGCTAATAGCGCCGGGCAGACAACAACAATGTTGTGAATGACAGTGGCAAGTGATGCGGCATGCGGAGCTGCAGGAACTCGGGTTTCTCAGCATTCGGAATGTGCAACATAATTGTTGGGAGTGGATAAAGAGTCGGATTGACGGCGGCAAGTTGAAGGAAAACTACAGAGGACGATGCAGAGACTTCTGTCACCGGCCCGAAAAGCCAGAATTAGGGGCAAAAAAAAGAAAGGAAAGCATTTAAAAACGCATGCGAAGCATCTGAAATCTGAGGCTGCTGAATGTAAATTGCATGCAGGTTGTCAGCTGCCTGTCAAGGAGTCTTTGATGGTCTGTGCAAGGATTCCCCCTTGCATATGCGGGATGGAAAATTATGGGGTATTTTCCCAGAGTGGCAAGACAGAGATATCTTTAATTGGATACAAAAAACGAGGTGACTTATGAGGGGGATTTCAATTTAAGCTTAAGTTTAACGTGCCTTGCCTGGGGTTTTTTTGCTGTATTTAATATATATAACTTATATGCATTACAATTTTATTAATTACTAAAAATTAATCACTGCATATTAAACTATTTCAGTACGTATTGTATACTATGTTTATAGATCTTTAGATTCCAAGTATCTTCAGATTCCATTTGGAATCTTTCTTAAAAGTTTCTCCATAAATCTTATCCCCTTAAGAGCGCATTAATCATCTTAATGAAATTAAATTCCTCGGGTTTTCCCCATTCAACTCGCAACTGCTACCGAGCACGGGTGACAACTTAAAGTGCACCTGGTGGCGAAGGTGTTTCACCTGGCCTCCGAGGTCTCCGGTCTCAGGTCTCCGCTCTCCGTTCTCCGTTCTCCGGTCTCTTGTCTCCAGTCCCCCAATCTCCGGTCGCCAGTATACTCCAGTATACGTTCTCCAGTTTCAGTCGGAGTTGCAGTCCTTAAATGGAATTCATGCAACATGGCAATGCGTTGCAAATGGCATTGTCGAGTCGTCTCAACTCCCAGGCTCCTTGTAAACTCACTAGGTTTCCCCTTGTTCGCCGCATTTTAAAGGATTTCTCTCGCATTTTTTCCGCCTTTCTTTGCTTTTCGCCTTGGCAACCCTAGACTGTACAGTGTTCCCATCTCTTCTTCAATTTTTTGTTGTTTTTTTTTTTTTTTTTTTTGTTGTGCCACCCCACTGCTCTTAATACAACTGCATAATCTAAGCAAACAATTGAAATGGAATTTTTGCAGTCGACGTCGCTGCCGGCAGTCCACAGTCCGCAGTTTGAAGTCGGCGTAGCGCCAACAAAAGGCGCACATGTGGGTACAGTGAAGGGGCGTGGTCGTGGGCGGTGGTGGGCGGGGCTTGGCTGCCACTGTCATTGCAATTTTGAAGTAAAATTATGTTTTCATGTCCGACTTTCAAGTGGTAAAAAACTGGGCTAAGACAAAGGAGCCATCTGGCAAGAGCTTGCTAAAAAAAGAAGAATCCTTTCACCATTTACATACATAGAATGTGAAGGATAACGAATGCACTGAGCAGAGTCATACCTATTTAAAGCAAAAGTATACTTTTACTGATGCAGTTTATATTTTAGTATTTCTTTTATAAGATATAAAGAAGTTTCTTGTAGTATTTAAGATTAAAATCTTTAGATTGTCTATATTTTCGTATTTAAAAATATATCTTAGTTTTGGATTCAGCCTTCTTTTCCTGTATATAACTCCAGGCAGACTTGGCGTTTCCTACTCTTCCTATATCGAACTCTTCAAGGAACCCAATCAAGTTATCCAACTGCGCCTCAAGTTAATCAGAAATTTATAAACTCATAAAAGAATCAAACGGTTATCAATATGTGCAGGAGCAGCAGCAGCAGCGGCTAGGCATGGGGAATCCCCCTGGGGACATACTTTGAAAGCACCACCGTTACGATCCGAACCACCAGCATCATCAATGGAAGCCGCAGCCCCGAGGGCAGAAACCTGCATTAACTTATGGCAACAAGGAGCAGGACATCGCACAGAAGGACTGCCATAGCCATAGCCACCGCCACTGCCACTGCCACGCCCTTGCCCACGCACTAAGCACATTTCATGCTGATTTTCCTTTTGGCCATTCCCCCAGCGATTGCTCACCCCTCGAAGGCGCATCGGAATGCCGGGGAAATGGGAAATGGTTTTGCATATTAAACAATGTGTCTGGGCAGCCAAATTGAACGATATTCGAACCAAAGTCGCACAGGAAAAACAGAGAAAAATGTGGAAAGAATAAAATAGAGTGGATAGGAATAGATGTAAAAGGATACAGTGAGTCCTGGCAAATCAAATATCATTCAGTTGCATTGTAAATGTTTCTTCACTTAGCAAATTCTAAATATTTTAGTCACTTAATGCAGAAGATTATCCTTTTATTAATGGGTTGCTAGATTTGTTTTAAAATTAGTTATGAGTTGAGTAAACTATTTTAGTTTAAATTAATTTATGAATGAATAATATTCGTAAGCTTTGCTGGGTCTTTACTGCATATTTGTGGACATTGCAGCTCAAACAAAATAAGGGGGAAAAGTACAAAAAGTTGAGTAGGATGAAGCATAATCATCAACAACTGTGTCAGCACCATCGGGGAAAGCGGGTTGCCGAGGGTTTTCCGTTCTGCTAATGCAAGTGAACCATAAAATATGCTCCAGTGAAAGCCGACTGTCCCCAAAGGCAGTTGCCAATGTTAATTTAGCGATCGTAAAGTGTCAGCGGCAACATTTGTGATGACGAGCAAATTCCCAGAAGAAGGGATTTTCGCGGACTTAAATTATGATTTATATTAATATATTAAGCAAAGCTGAATCTGAGCTCTAAAAATATGTTAAGTACCTCAAATAAAATATAATTTATTACTGTATATTATACAAATGCCTACTAAATATTTATAATTACTTGTAAGAGACCTAAACTTTAGTCTAAAATCTCTATTATTCTTTTTACAATTCTATGCCTTAAACTTTAGTAAAAGCTTTGCCTTTGACCTCCTTTTAGATAATTTACAGCTCATTAGTATGACCAGGCCAGGGAGCTACAATAAATATTATGGCAGAAGACCTGCGCCCCCGCATCCTTTTCCCCCCGTGAGGCCCACCCTCATGGCTCATAAAAATCACATTTAACCTTACTTGCCAGTGGGAGGTTGCTTGGTGCTGTAAGTAAGGGGTCCTTTATGCAGGCAATTGCTTTTTTATATTGTAAAATCGATAAGCGATCACATTATATGTCTGTGCATGTGTATGTCCGAGGCGGGGAGATGGGCATGGAAAAAAAAACAGATAGGTCGAGGAGCGAAGAAACTCAGCGGGAAAACTGAGTTATATATGTGTTTGTCCCTTAAAGTGCACTTAACCATAAATTCAGGACCAGGATGAGAACCCGGAGAGACGCACAGAAAATCGGGCAGGACGGGAACAGGGAACGCGTGGAGCACAGGACATGTGCCAAGCGTTGAGAGCCTTGCGTGCTCATTAATTATAAAACAACGGGCGATACGCAACAGATGCACAGGAAATAATGTTAAAACTCAAATTAAATCGTTTATATGCTAATTGTCTAATAATTATAATTTACCATTGATTAAACTTGTTTTTGAGAAACATGTATATTCTTTTAAGTAACTTTGATTAGAGGAAATGTAGCTAAAGTGTTCTTTCTATAAGAGTTTTCCATCTTGATCAGAATTTCTAATATCCATTCCAACTTCTTCTTTACAAATACTAGTTTAATTAATCAAAGACAATTTTATACTACTCATTTTTAGCTACATATTTTTAATATACATTTATAACTAGTATAGTTAGTATATTCAATACCAATATCCGATTTTTCTCTCTCTGTATACATAAACACACACAATGGGACAGTGGAGAGTTCGATGCAGATGAGGATACGGAAGAGCCGCGGAAGTAACGGTTACTGTAATGTTGTCTTAACTCAAACATGCCGCAACTCATGCGAAGGATCCACGCGGCAAGGGAAAGGACTCTGTACTCGGTACTCCGTATCGTGCATTAAAAATCGTTGCCATATGCAAAATTAAAGATAACAAACGCGGAATGTCGTGGGGCCAACGAGTGTCGATAAGAGGGGAAAATGAAACGGAGTGCGAACTGAAAATCAGGCAGCAGGGGGGGGCAAGAAAAACATGCAGAGGAAAATGGGAAGTGAAACGTAAAAGTCGAGTGGCGACTGAAGTACTTCGGGAGTGCTTCATTACTGAGGGAAACTGTCACAGCTTCATACATTATCACTATCTTACAAGTGATAAAAATCTGTATGATTTCTTTAATTTTAATTACTCTTAATATAGTTCCCAGAGTTTAACCTGTAATACCTCTCTTTTAATCAATTGGTTTTATTAGCAATATTTTTCCTTTATTCTTGAATTAAATATTTTCAGAATTTTATATAAATGCAGGACTGGCAGTGAAAGCTTGATTTTAAATTTAAGCTTAAATAGTGTCAGCTTCGTGTGCATTATCTCGTTGTTTCTAATATCTCTTTTACATAATTTTATTATTCCCATTAACATTTTCCTTTCTTTGACACCACGGGCATATGCTATTGAGTTGAATAAATTTCATATAACGAAGTGTAAATCATGCCGGAAAATGTTTATTAAAACATTTTTTTTTTTTAGACAAAGATAAAGACGGAAAATTAAAAAGAAAAAAGATAAAGAGAAAGTCAAGGGGGGGCGGGACGCACAGAGCAGAGAACCACTTTAGCGGCGAAGGCTCAACATGTGCATAATCCACACTTACCCACTCCGGAGGGGAGTCGTCTACAGTTGTTCTGCAAATAGAACAGGTTACCGCCTGGAGGGATGGCCCTCCATCTACCAAAAAACCAGAGTCCTTTGCCTCAGCAGCCCTCATTGCCAAAATCCCAACCACCTGACCTGGCTTATCACCTGCTAAGAAGAAGCTGCAAAGTGCGCTTCAAGCCAAAAATGGGGAGGTTTGACAGGTAACAAAAAATATGCCGCAGCATATTACAAGAAGACCACCAGCTGAGCAGGAAAGTCTCGAAAAAAAAACATGAAATGACGCCCACTTACAGTGCTCACTGTAGTTGTCCTCGTTCTGGTTGCGCCACTTATCATTCAGGGTATATTAGCTTAAATATGTATATTTATTACTTTTATGGAATATGATTTGAGCACAAACGAAATTTAAATAAATTTAGTGAGAGTAGGGCTTTTATTTAGGGAACCTTAACATGTTTTGATTCTTTTAATAGATTTAAATTAATTTAAAAAGGTCACATAAATAATATATATTTTAAAATTTAACAGATTACTTAATGAAACCATTTCCTAGGGTATCTGTCGCTTCCAGTTAGAAATTTAGATACTGTATCTCCTGGTTGTAAATACTGTTATTTTTGTTTTTCTATTCTTGTGCATGTTGTTGCTGTGAAGTGCTTCAGACAGTTTGTACTTATTTTTATTTTCTGGCTACTGCACAAAAGGTGTGCCCACCCCACCCCATTTCGCCCACCCTCTTCATTTTTCCGCTCTCTTCGCCTGCAGAAACTGCTTAGTCATGGGAAAATGCCGAAAGTATACTTGAGGCATGTGGCCATTCGACATTCGGCCATTTCCCTCTTAGCTTTTAGTTTTCGGCTTATTGCAGGTCCTGTGCCCTGCGGCTTTTCACCCATACCCACAATTTCCTCCCCATCTGCTCTGATTTTCCCCCATATTTCCCCCCTTCGTACACTGTGTGTGTCCTTTATCGTTGCGTGCTAAGTCTGGCCGAAATAAATTGCCAACTCATACGGCCATACGTGTCCTTTTGCCTCCGCCGTCGCACTCCTTCCCTCCCGCTGGCTTTGTCTCCATAGATTTATGCCGCAAAATAAAATTTAAGTGCGACAATATGGCGTTGACTTAAAAAATGCTCGCAAAATATATATAAACAATTATCCAGAAATAATCCCAAGCAAGGCAGGTGCGCAGAGGCAGCCAGGAGAAGGGTCTAAATATAATGGTTTTATTGTGGTATAATTATTATTCAATGTGGATTTGGCTTCATAATTTAAGAGTACTTATTTTTCTCATCAGTGGGAATGAGTTTGCTTCAGTTTAGTTCATGGAAAAAGAATGCCAACAAAGCGAAATGCGTTTATCAAAAATGCATTTCTCCAAGCCAAATTTTTGGATTGCTCTCAGATGCCTTTGTGCGGAGCTCCTCTGCCCTGTTCTTCCCTCCCAAAAAATGGGTTCCTCGAGAAAATTAAGTTTACATGGCAGAGTGGAGAACCAAAGCAGAGCCAAGCTTTACTTTATAAATTACAAATAAGCAAACGAAACAGAGAAATCCAATCCCGAATAAGGGCAACCTGGCCAGGCACTCGAAAAAATATTTCTCCCACCATTCAATTGATTTAAAACTCAAAAATAAATCCTTGCAAGTGCTAATGAAATAAGATAATAAAATAATAATAGATTCTGATATCCCCTTTCATTAATCTCTCCAGTTAGTGCAATAATGTTCTTTGAGTGTACGGACTGGACCTCACAACTGACCAAAGGACCCACAACAAAACAACAGCAAACCCAACAAAAACACTCTGCGCTTTCTAAGGAAAATTAATTTTTTGAAAACCATTAAAAATTAATTTTATTTTATGGCATCCACACACACGCACACACACACACACAGCAGCCAGAAATGTTATGAGGATGAAAATATCTCATCTCGAATTTTTTTTTCTGGTTCGGTTTCGGTATGAGAGAATATTTTTAATGCATACAGAAAACACACTCGACTTAGAGGTGGAGGAAATGCAGGAAAAGATGGGACCTGGGCAGCCCCAGAGGAGAAGAGTCCTGATTCTGGTCCTTTTGCCACTTGACTTGGTTTTTATTTCTGTACATGCATGGACAAATTGTATGGAGAAGAATCAAGAGGCCGCTGTGAAAGACAATGCAGAAAGTTTGCTAGTAACTCTAGTAGAATAATATTCCCTATTTTTTTATTTAAATTACATACATTTTTGCCATATTTACCTATTGAAGTAGAAGAGTTTTAAGTTTGAATTATATTAAGTTTGAAAGTGAAGTTTGAAGTGAATAAGTGCTTGCCAAATTAAAAATGTTCTATAATTAGGAAACATGTTCAAAAACAATTATATAGTTTTATTAATCGGTGAAGGACCTACTCTTGACAGTAAGATAACTGCCCTCTAAGATAGCAAACCTGTATTTTTAGGGTGTCTAGACATCGGCTTTGATTCCGGCCATATATTGTTTTGTTAACTCGTTTATGCTTAGGAAATATGTCCAAAAGGCGATGCCCACCTCATCCCCCCATCCCGTATAAATTTCCCAACACATTTACAGATACACTTATATGTGAGAAATCAAAAAAAGAAACACCCACACAAAAGTGGGGAAACCCTGCAGGTCAGGCTCACACACATGGCCAAATAAACTTTGAATAAGCATTTCATGTGCCCCAAAACGAGAGTCCTTTCCCTCTGATTCCTTGTATTCCTGGCCACCACCTCCGCATCGCATTTCTGGGCAAAATCTCCACATAAATCTTCAAAATGTTTGGCCAGCCTCCAGGAGGAAAACAGCCTTTTCCCCGCCTCATCTTTTCCATTACACTTATGGGGCAGTGGGGCAACTAAGCGCTGCTGTATATAAAATAATAAAATCAAGAAAGGAAGCTAACTTGGGGAAACCAAAGTTCCTATACCCTTGCAAAGAGAATCCTTTAGAACTTTGCCAAAAATGGATTAATTTTAATTCGGTAAGCTGTCCTGTGTTAGTTTTCATTAGGTTTATTAATCTGCATACTCAAATTAAAATTTAAAAAAATTAAAATTTTTAGCAAATTTTTAAAATTAAAAATCTTATAAATTTTCAACAAAAAATTTCGAATTTTTTTTTTTCGTCGGTTAGATCTAGATCGACTCGCCTTTTGATGCTGATCAAGAATATATATGATTTATAGGGTCGGAAATGACTCCTTCAGTACATTGCAAGCTTCTGACTGAAATTATAATACCCTTGCAAGGGTATATAAGGCCAAAGGTAGGGGAGAACACCGAAGGGAACACACAAAACGTGGCATTAAATGGCCAGCCAGTTCACGTCTAGGAAATATTCAATTTCCCGGGCTCATTAAAATTAAATAACTAAGCTCTGGCGAGACTGCCAGGGAGGAGATCAAGGTATAGCCGAGGGAGTACTATATGGCAAGGAAAAATGGGGAGTCAAGGGAAATTTAATTGAAGTGCAAGAAAAACTTAATTGAACCAAAGCTTGTGGGGATTAATAATGACGAAGATGTGGAATGTTTGCAAAAATGATTTAAAAGCAATAAACAACTTTTAATTCATACTATTTACTAAAAATAGTGAGGGAGAAGCAGATGAAATTATTTATGCTAAGAAATTTTCACCGAGTTTTGAGTGTCTCTTGGCCACTACTATAATCATGGAATTTTACAATTAATTGATAATTTAAACACATTAGTTTTTATTATTTTTGTTATAAATAATCTGAGTAATATCCTGCATTTTTATTTACAAATGTTGTATTTGATCCTGTGATATATTTGAAGAAATTAACTGAAGGAAAAGCTCGTTTAGCTTTTCATTCCTGCCGCAAACCGTCAAGAGCTTTTGTTGAAAATGAATGGAAAATGTGAAAATAAAAGCTTTTCCTGCTGCGCCAGCAAAGTGCATTGAAACATAGGTACTCGTATATAAAATGTAATATTAAAAATAGAAGCCTTTTTTTAATTTTAAGATTCAAAAGAGAAAAAAGGATAGAATCCTAAAAAGGAATTATGTATTCTATCACTCGATGGTATTTATTTATATTATACAAAAATAATATTCCATTTGAGGCTTTCCCTAACTTCTTATTTAATTTATAACTCATAATTCCATTGAATATTTTTTCATAATTCTTCCCCTTTTTGTTTTCAGTGACTCCTAACCACGGACCGAAGATAACCGGCGGACAGCCCCGCTATCAAATCGGTGACACCGTCCGCGTGAACTGCACCTCGTCGCCGTCCAAGCCCGTCTGTCACCTGAGCTGGCTAATCAACGGGGAGCCGGTGCAGAAGACGCACCTGCGCCAGTACGACAAGGTCGTGGTGAACCGCGACGGACTGGAGATGGCCCGACTCGGTCTGGAGTTCCGAGTGAGGGCCTATCACTTCAAGCACGGCGATATGAAGCTAAAGGTAAGCTATATTTACTTTAAAATTAATTTAAAATCTTTGTAATTAATAATTTAATTAATCTCGCAGTGCGTGGCCAAGATCAGCTCCCTATATCTGCAGAGCAACGAGGAGAGTGTGGAGAGTGACCGCCAGCAGAGGGCACCGGCCCTGGAGTCCCGGGAGACTGTGGCCGCCAAGTCCAGCACGATTGGTATAGCCCTGAATTGAATTCATTTAATTTTTCCGAAGCGAGTAAATCTAATAATCATATTTTTCACAGGTGGAGCTTCCTGCCAGCTGCCTTCCCAAGTCGTTTCCCTACTGCCTCCTTTATTCCTGCTGCTGGTTTTTCAAAACTGGACCTGGCCCCGCGACAGTTAACTATCCCAAGAATAAGGATCGCACGGACTAAGACCCATTAGCTGGCAGAGCAGTTCGGAACAGCAGACATATCCTATGCCAAAAATCTTTGAGACAGCAACAAAATTAATTACTTAAAACATAACCTTTTGGTTAAATTCGAAATCCAATCGATGTGTGTATGTGTGCATGAGATATATGTGGGAAATATCCCAATTAAACGCCAGATATTATACCGAAGTATCGGGAATCGTAACTACTCAACGCGAGCATTTAAGCAGAGGCTAAGCAAGTGTAAATATTTATTAGTAACCTTAGGGCATTATCGGTAGCATTAAGGAACTCGTTGTTTAGGCAGAAAATTCGTTGACCTTTTGTGATATTTTCTTCATTTTGAAAACGAAGGGAAGTAGAGCCAGGTAGAAATTCATTTTGAGTCAACTGTTCCTTCCTTTCTCGCATTTTGTCAACCATTTTTGGGCATATCAAGCGCAACAAAGCATTTCAATTGTAAAAAATACATATTTGCACTTTAATCTAGACTCCAAATCAAAGCTAAAACTTAACCAACGCAAAACTTTGAAACAATTTAAACGGCGGCTAGGCTAAGGACGTAAGCAAGTGTAAGAAAATTGTAAAGCAAAAGTCTACAAAACTGAGAGAAATTAGGAAAATACCCCATAATGTAATACCATATTTAATGTAAGTTAAACTAATAGTAAGCCAGACATACGTTTGCATTCCAACAAAATCCTCAAAGAGAAATATTAATATTAAGGATATTTGAAAGCTGTAAATATACAGAGAATAGGCCAAGGATTGAATAAGTTTAAAACTGCGAAATTTTGGCAAGAGTCTTAATCTAAATGTGTGTGTGTATGAATTAACTGAATGTCATTTTGCCAGATCAATGCCAAGCTGCCAAGGCTCTAGAAGCTCCAGGGAAAACTTAAGGCTCAAATAAATGTCACTTAATTTCCATTCGAGAAGTTTGAAATATATTTTTTAACACTATTTGTTTAATCAGAACCAGATATAGTTCCTATTAGTTTCCTTTCAAAATTCACTTTTCTTTTATAATCATTTTCCAACCAAAATCACTACAAATGAATTTGTCAAGCCGTTAACATATTTCCAAAAGCGCAAAAATAAAGAAAAAAATTATAAAAATTTAATAATTATATAAAAAAAGGCTACACATAAAGGCGCAATCATGAAGATGAACGAGGAGGTTATATACACCGATCAGCTGCTGCATCACCGGTGTGTCGGCAGCCAGATCGAGAAGACACGCAACACCTGGGAAAAGCAGTGCTCCTGGTTTGTGGATGCGCAGAGTTCATTCTATGGTCGCTATGCCGAGATCTACGCCGAGTCTCTGAAAAAGTACGGGAACGATAACTTCGAATACTACGCCAGGCGAAATCGCCTCAGGGAGGACCTCTTGGTCTATACCCAGACACAGATGGCGCGAAGGAGCCGGGAATCTGAGATCTCGATGGATCACATTAGGAACTGCCGGGCATCCCGTACCACGAACGGGGAATACGGCAGGGTCAAGCCCATGAAGCACTTCTACTGCTTTCCCTAAACTGCATTAGTCTTCCTTGAGGTTCAGCTAGCGGCGATTGAGAGAGGAAAATTCATTAAAGTAACTTTATGAGGCTTACACTATAAAGTTTATTTCGGATTGAGATATATAGCATTATATTAAATTTGAATCTGGGAAATCTTTATAGTGCAAACCTGGAATAAAATCAAATTGGGTCTATTTTAATTCATTTGTTTTTTAATTAACCTAACATTTCACAAAGAATATAATTTAAATGCAATACGAAATTGCCAAGAGCCTTCCTTTTATGGTTGACCAAGTTTCAGTGGCTTAAACATTCGTGTCTGTTGAGTCACCCATTTGAAAAACTGAGTCCTAAATTTTCCCCATGAGAAATTAGCCCCGTGCATGATACTAATCCTTTGGCTTATGCTAATTCGGCTGAAACTGAGTCAGAGCCAAGAAGGTGGAAATTGTGAGACATGCAAAAGTGGCGAAAATGCGCAACAAACCGCATTCGAATGCACTCGAGTCCAAACAAATAGTTCATGACTCATGCAAGAAGGGCTTAATATCGCATGTTTGGCCAACTCAAAGGGGCGTGGGAAATGCACACCATTGGGCCAGGCTCATTTGCATACAAAGCCGTTCGATTGTGGTTCGAAAACTGTTTACAAAAGGCCAACAAACAGCTGCAGGTCGTGGCTTAATTTGCACACATTTTAGACAATTTAGCCGCCCAGCTTGGCATTGATGGACGACTGGCCTGGGAGGGGGTTGGGGAAGAGGAAAGCCCCTCTCCAAACTTAGCCAAAAACGAGTGTTTCTTGTACATAGCCAGCGATGTTTGAACTCAAATTTACCTAGGATCTAAGCAGAAAAATCCTCGGCAACTCTCTAAGCATAATCTCCACTTAGGTCTAAGCGAATCTCTTGTGCGTGTTGTAAATTTACAAATAATAAACAAAAATAACAAGAAAACTATGACGGAAAACAAAGTCAACAAGTGGTGGTTACTTAAACTGCCTGGTTGATGGTAGCTAAGTCAGAGAACTAAACCTTCCTCCATTTACCTTCATTAGTGAACTTTGTTAAAATTTCATTTACAGATTTTTTTGTTTTTTTTTTTTTTTTTTGTAAGTATTACTAACATTTAATGTTTAACAGAGAAATAAAAACAAGTTAGTTTGTAAAACTAAACATGAAAATGAGAAATAAACTAAGTCAAAACAAAACAAGCAAAAACGGAGTTCGTCTTTTAATCGAAGGAGAAACGCATTTCCGTTTCCGTTTTCACGTATTTATACTTCAAGCAACTTTGTGGTAAATAATTTTAACATAAGTGGAATGCTTTAAGAATTAGTTATGAGAAGAAAATATCGTTTTATAAGGTAAACATGTAGCCTTTGCAGGCAAATCATTCAGATGTCAGACCCCAAAGGAGACTACAACATTTACTCAAAACATAAACAAATAAACAACAACTGTATAATTGAAGTGCATTTCCCTTTAGTGTAAATGCTTAATACCTTTAACTAGTAACCATGACAGATCCCGAAATAACATTTGTGAAGCAACTCATGCACTACCGTGCGGTGCACAGTCAGATCGAGCAAACCCGTTCCACCTGGAATAGACGCAGCTCCTGGTTTCCAGAAGCCCAGGCGAAGGAGTACTCTCAGATCTCCCCACTGTTCGACGACTGTATCAAGAAGTACGGATCAGAAATGTTCGAGTTATACGCGAAAAGGAATCGTCTTCACAGGAAATTCATTGAGAGAGCCTCTCAGAAGGAAGATTTAGGGACGGACGCATCCATGGACCATTTGGCGGGCTACAAGCTCCCGAGGACGACCAATGGAATATATGGAAGTGTTCGCCCGTCGCAACAATTCTACTGTCTGGAGTCATAAAATTAATTTTTTAAATTACTTCTTATTACTTTGGTACATTTAAAACAAAAATATATATATAAATATAAGCAGAAAAGGAGAATTTTTGTATTATTTCCAACTAATATTTATATGGGTTATATGCTTAATTATTTTCTGATTTATTTTCAGATTTAAACTTCTATGTGGCTGTTTAGTTTTAGTAATTTCAAATTTTAAAACCAATTTTCCCCACTTTCAAATCATTCATTAAGCGTTTGGCCCAGTTCATCCCTCTTTGACACACAGTTGCACACACTCATTATCAACACTTGTGCGCATTATGTGGAAATTTATTGCGGAAACATTTAGGCATTGAACGACTACAAAGAGACACTAAAAACTGCAGTAAACCAGCGGAGATCCATGGAAATGGCCTTTCGGGAGGGTGGTGGTCTGGGCTGCGAAGGGTTTGTGGCTTGTTTTAAATTAATTTTATATATACATATTACCCCGTCCCGGGGTGGCACTTTGGCGGCATTGTCGAGCTCTTGGCTCGTAAATTGATAATGTTTGTAAGCCCCCCTTTTTATGGGACGACGGTGGCCCAGTCTGTTTACCATAATTACCTGTTTATAATTAATTAAAATGCAATAAGCGTAAATTTGATAAAAGTGCCACGCACATGCTTACCCGGTGGCGTTAATTTCGTTAAATTTCCCAATTCAGTTCCCCCTTTTTCACAACCTCAGCAGTTTTTAAACCAATGCACATAGATATTTTAATTAGTTTATAGTTATACTATTTTAACTAAAAAAAAAATTGTTGCACATTTTTCGAAAATAGTTAAATAATAAAAGTCATGAAAAGTCATAAATGAAGTAAAACAGGGGTCAGAGAAAATATTAAATTTATAAACCCATCCTTTCAGTTGAATTATTAAATTAAATTATTATGAATTATTAAATAATTATTCTATATCAATATTAAAAAAAGAAGCTAACTTCGGCACGCCAAAGTTTTAATACTCTTGCAGTTTGCAATTTTGGTAATAAAAATAAGAAGAAATCAATAGATTAATTTGAAAACAAATATTATAAAATCATATAAAAGTAGTAGAATAGTAGTAGAATAGTAGTAGAATAGTAGTAGAATAGTAGTAGAATAGTAGTAGAATAGTAGTAGAATAGTAGTAGAATAGTAGTAGAATAGTAGTAAAATAGTAGTAAAATAGTAGTAGAATAGTAGTAGAATAGTAGTAGAATAGTAGTAGAATGGTAGTAGAATAGTAGTAGAATAGTAGAACTAGTAAGAATATATATATATGGTAAAATAAGGCTTGAAATAGAGTTTATTTACATTTCGCTAGCCCGTAGTCTTTTTTTAAAATTCCCATCCCTAAAATTGGCAAGAAATAAAAAGGTAAACAAACGCGGTCTTCCATATAATATGTTAAATTTTAAAGTATAATAATAACTAGTATGAATATATATATATAGTAAAATAAGGCTTGAAATAGAGTTTCGTTAAGTTTCGCTAAGCCATAGTATTTTTCTTAAATTCCCATCCCTAAAATTGGCAAGAAATAAAAAGGTAAACAAACGCGGTCTTCCATATATAATGTTAAATTTTAATGTATAATAATACTAGTAAGAATATATATATATATAGTAAAATAACGCTTGAAGTAGAGTTTAGTTACGTTTCCCTAGCCCGCAGTATTTTTCTTAAATTCCCATCCCTAAAAATTGGCAAGAAATAAAAAGGTAAACAAACGCGGCCTTCCAGCTGTCCGAATGTTAAAACAGAGAGCCACAACAGTGGATCCCATCTATCTGTCTCGCTCTTGGATTCCAACCTTCAGCGCGAGAGCAAAACAAATGCTGATAAGAAAAAAATTGGCGCGCGTGGACTAAGAAAGTGGCGCACAAGGAAAATATGCAAAATAGTGTTGTCTCACTCACCCACATGCACAGCGCATTGCTGATCTGCCGAACGGCGAATTACACAAACGAACGAAACGCACAATAAAAGGAAGAGGGAAAACCCAGGCAAAACGCACATTTAACACACAGATTTACCTTACATTTGTTTGACTTGCACATAAAAAAAACAACAAAAAGAACTGGCCAACATACAGCGCTCTGATCTTGGCTACAAATGATTAAAACACTAAAACACGACTCCGGCCGGCTGCCCCCACTTCACATACACTTGTGACTGTGGGGCTCGCCGTTTTCCCGCACTTTTCACACCCGACACTGGGTTTTCCGCTCAACCTTTCCTTTAATTTACTTTTTACCGACGCGGAGCTCCACATGGAGATCTTTTCACTTCATTTTCTTCTTCTTTTTTGAGCTTCCGGCGGCGGTGCTGCCAATTGGACTTTTTCCCGTCAAAAAGCTCTTTTTGAAGGCTATCGAAAGTTCGATACTTTTCCCACGGAGAGAACTCTGTTAAGTTACGCTGTTAATTTCTACATGAGAATTCGACGGCAAACATCTTCAAACATGAGAATTCGACCCCATACATCTGTAAACGTGTAGAACCGTTCTGTAAGCGAGTAGCTGTAACCTTGTCAAATGCAAACTGATCTGCAGAAGCGTAACAGAAAAATGTAAACCCATGTCGTGGAAGAGGGAACTGCGGGGAGAGCTGCTTCTTGCGAGGATCCTAAGGAATAATATTTATAATCAGCAGGATCTGCGATTTTATTTGTTTTGTGATTAGTTATTTAGCATAAATTATTAAGAAACCCTTGGGTTTTTTTACGTGTAATATTTGATGCGCAAAAATAAAATATTAATGGTTTATTTGGAACTTTGCAAGGGTCAACTTTTATGAATATTTATCTTTTTCGAAAATAAATAAATAAAAATAATAAGAAAAATTAATTTAATAAATTGTTATTTTTGTTAAAACTTTTTTCTTGTTTTATACATTTGTTTTTAGCTTCTTATTTGATTTTTTAATCATTTTTGCAATTATAATTATTTTCTATTAATTTCCATTCGTTGTTATAGCATCAATAGTCGTCCGATTTTTATAAAATTAAAACCGAAATTCTAGAAAATTAAATTAAATTAAAAAAATGCTATATCTCGCTATATATCTGTGGAAAACTGGATATAATTCTATATTCTATATTTTATATATATATATATTTTATATATTCAATAAATTTCCCGAAAATATGTACATATGGCAGCTATATGATATAGTCTTCCGATCCGGCCGTTCCAACTTATATGAGAGTGAGAGTATATTAAAGACTAACTGCACAGACGAACATGGCTAGATCGACTTGGCTGTTGGTGCTGATCAAGAATATATATGTTTTAAATTGTCGTAAATATCTCCTTTACTGCGTTGCAAACTTCTTACTAAAATTAGAATACCCTTCAAGGGTACAATTAGTACAAGCGCGTTGTTTTTAAATGTTTTTAAGTTGTTTTCAATAAAATATAATTAAATTTTAAATAATATTATTGAAAGAAAATGTTAATAATTTTTTTTAAGTGAATGTACGGTCACCTATTACTGCAAATGAAATTAAATTGATGAACTAAATTACAATCGGGCAGATAAAGCGCCATAATGTGAGGCCGGAACAAATGCATAAATTATGGCAGAGTCCTGCGAAGGAAAGGAAGCCCCTGCCCATCGCAGTATTAGCGGGGGGAAACCGCGTGAAATTGCAGCATAAACACATTGGTTAATGCAATAACAACTGTTTCGGTGTGTTTGCTGTTTTTCGCCCCCATCCGAGCCACGCTTATTGGCCATGAATAACTAACGGAAATGCAACACGAACTGTGGTCACACACAACTCCCCCTCACCCGGAAAATGAACCCTTTTCCACCCCCAAAATCAATGATTCACTGGGTGTGTGTGTGCACTTTTGGGGTGTGAATACGTGTGAAGTTTAATTGCGGTGACATTTTGATTTATGACGGCAAAAGGGAATGCTGCATGACGCATCCGACATGGTTGGAAATGCACCTTTTACTATTGCGGCTATTAAATTATACATTTTAATTACTCTCTGATATATGGTATCAATATTACTGATGAAACAATTGCCTGGAGACCAAAAATACCACCAATAACCATTAGTTCTCTGGGACACTATACCTGTATCTCCCATCTAATCAAGATGTTTCGTTCCTGAATTAAATTCTCCGATCTCAACCTATCATCGCCACAAACTAATTAGCTTACCTGTAGAAGTAACTTGGATAGAGCCGGGTGGTCAGTAGTCCGAAATGCTTCACTGGGTCTATTGGCTGCTCAAAGCTGCCAACCTTTACGGCCACTTAATTGGAGTTTCAAATTTCGAGTTCAACTGGCGGACAGGACGCGTTTTCTCGACCGCCAGGAGCACCCTCTATGCCATTGTGAACAACGTTACTATTGTGGTCCTTCTGGTATTCTACCTGTACAGGGGCTCAGATTTCGCTGCACGCCTTTTTTCGGCCAATAAATTGAATGAATGTGTTCTCATAATCTTGACTGGACTGAGAATCGCTGCAGGTGGTATATATATTTTCCTGAAATAAAGTTGCTTACTCTCGCATTATTCTTCCAGGCGCTATCACCGTTCTCAGCCGATGGAGTCAGCGGTGTGAGCTGCAAAATCTGGTCAGAAATGTGATTAGCCTCGTTCTGGCCAAGCCGCAGCTGATTCAGATGTCCCGCTGGGCGATTCTCATCAAGGTTCTTACAAATTTCATGACAGACCTGCTGCACATGCTTATAACATTCGATGAAATCAGTCATTTGGACACCAGGCTCTTGGTTACTCTGGCTCTGCAGTTCTGGATGTCGGCCCTATTGAATCTGGCACTTTCACAGCACTTTTTAGTGATGCTTCTCGCTCGGGCACAGTACCAGCTGCTCAACACGGAGCTGCGACAGGTGATCGATGAGAGCGATCACCTGAGCAATCTGCGTCAGCGAAAAGGAACCTTTATGACTAGGTGTTGTAGCCTTGCGGATCAGTTGGAGGACATAGGCAAGGTCCAAAGCAAGGTGCAGGCGATTCTCGAACAACTGCTAGAGATATTTGCCATTCAGGGCTTGATGGTTTATTCCGGTTACTACATATCCTCCGTGAGCGTCTGGTATCTGACCTACAGTATCCTCAAGATCGGTTCAGAGAAATTTGGACTTACTTTGAGAAATATGATCATATCGTTTACATGGTTCATCTTCTATTATCTGGACGCTATTGTCAATCTCTCCATTGTCCTAAATGTCCAGGACGATCATAAGAAATTGATGCGCCTATTGGATGAGCGAACTCTGTTTGCAACTGGATTGGACGTTCGCCTGGAAGAGAGTGTAAGTTATCGTATGAAATTTCCCAGAAGCACTGGATAGCTTCGTTTATTATTGTTGTTATTATATTCCCTAGTTTGAGAGCCTCCAGCTGCAGCTTATACGGAATCCCCTTAAAATGGAGGTCATGAAATTGTTTTGCGTAAGTCGGAGCATGACCTTTGCCATGTTTGGTTCCATAGTAAATCACTCAATACTTTTAATTCAATATGATATGGAATATTATTAGTATTAAAAAATGGAAATTCTGCTTTGAAATGAACAAAACTTAAAAATTTGTTTCCCCAGAGGTAGAAAGATCAACTCGGCTTTTGATTCTGATCAAGAATATGTATGATTTATAGGTTCGTATATGTCTCCTTGACAACTGTGCGTATACGTAATATTGTGCCTGAAGTACCAGAATGGAAGCTAACCTAGGAACAGCAAAGTTGATATACTCTTGCAGATTACAAATGGCTAATTAATGATTAATAAAATATAAATTAAACATATTGATGTTAAAAAGTCAAACGAAGTATTGTGTACTTTCATTAAATTAACCTAAATTAACAGCTACATGTTTAGATTTACTATTTTGCATATTGCCTATTATATACCGATCGTTTCTATGGTAGCTATATAAAGTAATCATCCGATTTGCATAAAATTAAAATCAAAATTCGAAAAAAAATAAAAAAAAAACAAAATATAAGAGATCATTGTCTCTCCCTCTCTATCTCTCACACACACTGCCTTTCGGCATGTGTAACACTCTCTATCCATCTCAAGAAATATGTGTGTCTCTCTAGCTCTCCCTGCGTATCTCTAGAGATATCCCTTTCTCTCGCGCTCCCACTTTCTCTGTACTCATTACTCGGACTGTATAAATAGAGGCACTCCCGCCGCACTGGCTTCAGTTTCTCCTCGGCCACCCCGCTGATAACAAGTGATAGTGATAGTGACAGTGATAGGGATTGCTCTTTGAAAAACTATCCCATGACCAATGGAATACATCTGGATGACCTAATTAATTTCGATGGCGTAATTAAAGTCACCAAGAATGTAACTCTACACTGGAAGGAATTAAGCAACGAAGGCAAAGTGTGTCCGCTACTGGGGTAAGTCTCCACCATGGCTATTTAGCGAGTATACAGATGATATAATTGAGATCAGACCTAGGTCTAGAATCAGCTGTGACTAACTTAATTATAATTTATTTACGATTATGGATTTTTTACGTATACGATACTTTCAAAACAAGCCCCGACTTTCTCTATATTATTTTATTATATTAATACTTTATAGGGCCGGAAATGATTCCCTTACTGTATATGTTGGAAACTTCTGACTCATATTTAAATACTCTGCAGGTATATATGGTAATTATATACGCACTTAATGCAGGTTTAAATCTACTTTCCTATACAGTTGAAAGTATACTTACTTATAAATAGATTTACGTGTTTATTTAATACAAAAATCAATAGGTACGGGATATCTCACACCACTTTAGCTTATTTTTCCTTATCAATGTATCTTATCGTGATCTCACTGTTCGAAAGGGAATGAATTAAACTCATTTGCTTAGAATAATTACCTTATATCGCCAACTGCCTCGGCAGTTTTTCGAAATGGTTGACTGGGTCGGTTTGGTGCTTAAGACCGTCAACTTTTATAGCAAATTAATTGGAGTTAGCAATTTCGAGATCGACTGGAGTTCAGGTCGCGTATATACAACTTCTTTGAGTACACTATATGCCGCCGGCATTAACTTTAGTGTTGTGATTCTTCTGGGTTTCCAGTTTACTGGAAGTGCGAGATTGTTTGGAAGCGTCAGCAGGCTGCACGAGTATGTCGTTATAGTTATGACTGTACTGAGGATTGCTGCAGGTTTGAAGGATTTCAGTTTACTTGAATTTAAAGTGGAAAAGAAGAGGTGCTTCAGATATATTTTCCTTTCAGAATTTTCATCTAGTCATTGCAGTTATATGGAATTGATTAATAATTTTAAAAATGAAAATGAATACTTGTATTTAACTTATTGCCAGGAACCATCACAGTGCTTAACAGATGGCGACAGCGGTATCAGCTGATAGAACTGGCCAGGAAGTTTTTCCGCCTTTTCCTGTCCAGGCGGCAGGGTATCTGGAATTCTCGATGGAACGTTCTTGGCAAGTTCCTCGCCGCTGCTCTGACCGACGCCCTTCAAATGACAATCTCCTTGGAAGCCATGGGCCGTGTGGACTCCACCATGTTCCTGGGCATGTGCTTGCAGTTCTGGATGTCCGCCATCCTCAATCTGGCAATAGCACAGCATTTTCTTGTGACCCTGTTCATTAGGGCGGAATATCAGGTGCTTAACTTGGAGCTGCGACAGGTGATCGAGGAGTCCAAGGACTTGAGCTACCATCAAAAACGAAGGGGCGCCTTTATGACCAGGTGTTGCCAGCTTGCGGACCAAGTGGAGGACATAGCCAGGACTCAGAACGAGCTCCAGTTGATTTTGAAAGAGTTGTACGACGTCTTTGATATTCAGGGACTGATTGTGTATGTCGGGTATTACATATCTGTGGTGGGCACAACTTTCCTGACATACAGTATTTACAAATATGGTTACACTGAGCTGGGAATGACCCTGAAATCGGTCACCTTAGCCTTTATATGGTGTTTCTTTTACTACCTAGACGCTCTTATAAATTTTTTCACAACTTTAAGTGTCCAGGATGGCCACAGGGAAATGATTCGCCTGTTGGAGGATCGAACTTTGTTTGCCTTTGGCTTGGATGTTCGCCTTGAGCAGTCTGTAAGTTTTCAATGTTTACAATTAATAAAAGGACTGCAGCTAAATATTTATTGTTCTAGTTTGAAAGCCTACAGCTACAACTGGTTAGAAACCCTTTAAAAATGGAAATAATGAAATTATTCACCGTCAGTCGCAGCGAAACCTTGGCCATGTTTGGATCTCTTGTAACGCATTCAATAATTTTAATTCAATATGATATGGAGAACTTTTAAATATTAATTAATTAAATGCTTTATTGTAGAGGCTTCAAACTATTGAAATTTGTGCGTACGCTTACATATTTGTTCGGTACAAAACCATAATAATACTGAGACATGGTTAATGCATGGATAATCTTATATCTAATCAAGAACCCTTTGTCTGGGATCGGTGCAAGTCATGGCCAAAAATCGATAAATATTCCCAGAGAAGCACACCAAATATTTGATTAGTTCTCCAAAATGCTCGACTGGGTCGGTTTGCTGCTAAGGATTGTCTACTACTATGGCCATTTAATTGGGCTCAGTAACTTCGAGTTTAACTGGAGAACTGGTCGCGTCTTTGCGGCTGCCGGAAGCACTCTCTATGCCATTGTGGCTAATGGCATCATGGTGATTCTGTTGGGCATTCTCCTCACCCAGCAAATTAATTTCAGTATAATCTTCAGAAGCACGAACAGACTGCACGAGTTGGTTATCATTACGATGACCTTATTGAGGCTCATTGGAGGTAATAATACGAGAAAGCTGGTTCGAAGAACTCGACTCAAAGACTTGACTAAATTAATTAACTAATTATAAAAGGACTCACAACGATACTCAACCGATGGCGCCAGCGGTGCCAGATGAAGGACTTGGCCAGAAAAATCCTACGCCTCTTCTTGGCCAGGCCGCAGGTGAAAAGGATGTCCCGCTGGGGGATTCTCATGAAGTTCCTTACTGCCTCGGTGACCGACTGCCTTCAGATGGCCATCACCCTGGATGCCATTGGTCGTGGAGACTCGACATTTTTCCTGGGAATGGGCCTGCAGTTCTGGATATCGGGTATTTTAAATCTGGCCATTTCGCAACATTATCTCGTGATGCTATTCGTCCGGGCACAGTATCAGCTGCTCAACAGGGAACTGCGAGAGGTGATCGATGAGAGCACTGAGTTGAGCTACCATCCAACACGAAAAGGAGCTTTCATGACCAGATGCTGCCACCTGGCCGATCGGCTGGAGGATATAGCCAAGATTCAAAGCCAGCTGCAGGATATTGTTAGCAAGTTGGGAGAGGTGTTCGGCATCCAGGGGCTGATGGTGTACGGAGGATACTACATATCTTCGGTGGCCACAAGTTACCTGACCTATAGTATTTTGAAGCATGGCCCCGAGAAATTTGCGATGAGCTACACAACAGCAGCCCTGCTTTTTGCCTGGTGCTGCTTTTACTACTGGGATGCCATAATGAATCTCTTCATCATACTGTATGTCCAGGATGATCACAAGGAGATGATTCATCTATTGGAGCGAAGGACTTTATTCGCCTCCGGTCTGGATGTTCGCCTGGAGGAGTCTGTAAGTTTCTATTTTAACAAATACAAACTTCGCTTATAATTGTAAACATTTAGTTTGAAAGCCTCCAACTGCAACTTCTGCGGAACCCTCTTAAAATGGATGTGATGGAAATATTCAGTATAAATCGGGATTCCACGTCATCAATGTTTGGATCATTTATAACGCATTCAATATTTCTTATTCAATATGACATTCAATTCTTTTGAAGGGAACTGTTTATTAAAAAATATTATTAAGTCATTTAAGTTTGCTTACAAATCACGCACTTTTCAAATTCATATTTGTAAATAAACATTTTATTTGTATGCAATATACCGACGTACAGAGTATAATAACTGACTGTTAACTCACAATGTTTTTAGAGCTCTAAGCTGGGGTCAGCTCTTGATATTTTGTTTACCGGTGTTATTTAGTTGATTTGCCTTCTAATGGTAATTTCCCATAATTAAGGCTCTTGCGTATTAATTAATTGTATGACATGCCGCCAGTCGATGAATGTTTTATATAATGTTTGTATGTTTTATATTAACCTATATATACTATATTTACAGCTACAGTTTTAGATTTACTATTATGCATATTGCCTACTATATGTCGATCGTTTCTATGGGAGATATATAAAGTAATCATCCGATTTTACATAGAATTCAAATCAAAATTCTAAGCTAACAAATGCAAAATATTAGAGATCATTGCCTCTCCCTCTCTATCTCTCACACACACTGCCTTTCGGCATGTGTAACACTCTCTATGCATCTCAAGAAATATGTGTGTGTCTCTAGCTCTCCCTGCGTAACCCTCAAGAATCTCTTTCTCTCGCTCTCACTGTCTCAATGCCTCGCTTTACCTGGAGAGTACAAATTGATGCACTCCCGCCGCACTGGCTTCAGTTTCTCCTCGGCCTCCCCGCTGATAACATCTATAGTGATAGTGATAGTGTAGTGATTGCTCTTCAGCAACCAAAAATGTCACCTGACGATTGCATTACATCTGGATAACCAGGAAGAAGCCCACTTCGGTGACTCAAAGAAAAGCATAATTAAAGTCACCAGAAATATTACCTAACACTGGAAGAAATACAAGAAATGACGAAAAAGGAAACCGTGTGTCCTCTACTGCGGTAAGTCTTAACCATGACAATTATTTCATAAATTTAGATGCTATATGAGGGATCAGGAGTATGTCTCGAATCAGCTGTGACTTACTTTAATATAAATTATTCATGAATATTTCCTCTTCATTTAACGATTGTTTCAAAACTGACCCAGACTTTGCGCCACCTTTTTTTATATTATTTTAGCATTGCAGGGTATTATGGTATAATCAGTCAGAAGCTTGCAGCGCAGTGAAGGAATCGTTTGCCGACCCTATAAATCATATATATTCTTGATCAGCGTAAATTGTTGAATTTATCTAGCCTTGTTTAGAGACTACTACATATACTACTACCTTTCTTTATACATTTTAAAAATATTCTTCCACAGATACACGTGGCGTATGCTTAATGTAAGAGTTTTCACGTTAAGTATACGCCACGTATGCCCTTTAGCTCTCTAGCCATCTTCAGAATTAATAATAATTTTAAAAGCATTCTTTTGACTATTTTTTAAACCCTTAAAAGGTATTTTGATTTCAGTCAAAAGTTTGCAACGCGGTGAAGGAGCTATTTTATTATTATTATTTTGACCGTATGAAGTATATATGTATGTATGAATATTCTTGATCAGCATCAACAGCCATGTTCGTCTGACCGTTTATACACAAAATAGTATATTAATTTTTAAACTATCTGAACGATACGATGTACTCACTAATTTATAAGTCAGAATAGGCCGGATCGAACGACTATATCATATAGCTGCCATAGCAGCGATAAAGCCATTTCGTCTTATCGTATCCATCTGCCTGCCTCTACCGCTCTGACTCTCTCTTTTTATCTCTGTAATTTTCTTTATGCTTCTCTCTCTAAAAATATGACGTTCGCTCTAACTTCCTCTGCCTATCTCTTGAGGTATCTCTTTCTCTCGCGCTCCCACTCTCTCTGTTCTCGTTACTCGGACTGTATTAATAGAGGCACTCCCGCCGCACTGGCTTCAGTTTCTCCTCGGCCTCCCCGCTGATAACATCTGTAGTGATAGTGATAGTGATCGATCCAAAAATATCTCCTGACTATTGCATTACGTTTGGATAACCAGGAAGAAGCTGGATGATACAATGGAAAGGCGAATTAAAGTCACCAAAGTCACCAACAATATAACTCTACACTGGAAGGAATTAAGCAACGAAGGTAAAGTGTGTCCTCTACTGGGGTAAGTCTCAACCAATTTAGTAATTTAGCTTGTATACAGATGATATAGTTGAGATCAGACCTAGGTCTGGAATCAACTGTGGCTCACTAAATTATAAATTATTCACTTAAATTGATTTCTTAGCATTACGATAGTTTCAAGGGTAACCCATACTTTCGCTTTATTATTATATTATTTTTATAGGTGCCTCTAATAGTAATTACCCATAATTAGGGCTCTTTCAGAACAATTAATTTCCTGACAAGCCGCCAGTCGGTGGATGTTTTAGTTTAAGTTGGACTCCGAATGCCGAAAGAGGAACATGGACTCTGGAGGCAAAATGTGCAGTAATGGGCAATCGCGAGTCCTGCGATGGTTTCTATTGTGCATCTGTTGGTCCACATACATCCTTTATCGCAGCGTCGTCGTCGGACAGATGAAGTATGAAAGGAATAGCAGAATGATGGTCATCCGACCTCGGAATATCTGGATGATACGAATTGCTCTCTTCCTAAAAATATTGATTTTTTTGTATCACTATCTAGGGGTAAATTACATATTAGCAGCGGTTTATCCATTTATTAATAACCAAACTAATGCCAAACAAAAGCGGTTTTTAGAAATCTTTTTGGAAGCAGTTTCCATTTATATAGCAATTTGGAATATTTGTCGTTTATATACCTGGTTACGTAGTCCTTCCTGGAATCGAAGCTTTGTGCTTTTGGTGAATAGAGTTTTTCACTTGGCATCATTAGTTGAGGGCACTTCGTTACCTCATCCCTTGGAGGGATTCGTCCTGCTTCTTATTTACGTCGTTCAATTCAAATTGACTCTGATACAATTTATTAACTATATCCGCGGAGGGACGGAGTTATTGGTCATCAATATCATTCTGCTAGATATTTTTTATAACGCCTACATAGCTTACCTTTTTCTGGTGCTATCCTGGATCGCCTCTTTCAACGGCTTCCTTGAGGTGAGTAATGAAAGGATCTACAAGCCATTCGTTTTCACAACAGCGGATTTCCAGAACCACCGTATGATGGGACTGTCTATACTCCAGCAACGCCAGAAAATCCTCCAGCTGCTTGATCTGTATTCAAGGATCAACAATGGACACCAGGACATCGTTGCCCTCTGGCTGCCAGTGGCCAGTGTGCTCATCTCCAGCGTGGTAACGATGGTCGGCCACTGGGCCGCCATCATCTATATCGCCCTGTTTAACCACGATATGGACACGGCCGGGAAGTGGAATTGGGTTGGCAAGTGGCACTTGGGAGGTGGCTTAGCCCCATTGTTAAGGATACTTCTCATTGGTTTGTGCAACGATCGTTTGGCCCAGCTGGATAGATACCTTAGCTTGCAGCTCCTGTTCATCGATTTAAGGCTCTTGGACAGAGGCGAGGGATCGCAGAGTTTCGCCAAGGATCTCACGCATCTGGTAGTTACTCCGCAAAAGCTGATTTAGTAACACCTGTTCTAACTTTATATTATCCGTCAGCAAACTTGTTTCGATCTACAGCTGAGGGCCCAACCCATCAGAAATCCAATTATGTGCAAACATCAGATATGCGATAGCTCTTTCGTCTTGGAATTCGTTTTCTGCATACTGGTGAATGCCCTAAGCTATGTTCAGTATGGCATTTCCAATGGAACAAGCCTAAACTTTCAAAATAGAATTAAGTACTATTAAGTTTAGTGGCTGATAAAAAGGAGAAGGTTTTATTATTCGTTCATATAAAGCTTGATATTTTTTGGTCTAAACTTACATTTTAATATTCCGACTTGCAGTTTGATCCTTTCTCACCGAAGCTATAAACATTACTGAAGGCGTATAACATAATACATTTATACATAATACTTGTGGGGTTTCCAGCTATAATAATGATAAATATATGAAAGACTATAAGTACATGGGGTGTCGAACTAAGTAAAGGTTCTCCCTCCATATTACATAATTCGAAATAATGTTGCTGATAATGCAACATAACCGACAATTAGTTGCCATTTCCATCGTTTTTTCACCCCTTTCTCCGGAAATACCACGTAGTCCTATTTTAGTGGGTTTGAGAATGCCGGAAGAGAAGTATGGGTCGACTCGGAAACAAGTGGAGTGGAGTTCGAGTGGCAAGTGGAGGTCACGTTTGCTGCGATGGTCCGTCTGGGTCATCGGCTGGACCACTTATGTCCTGTATCGCAGTTTGGTGGTGGGACAAATAAAGTACGACCCCCCTACGGGAAAGCTGATCATTCGACCTCGCAATATGTGGACCAAAAGAATTGCCCTGATCCTGAAGATAGCGGCAATGTCCTTGGACAATTTTGGCTTGCATTATTTATTTTTTGCTGGTTTTCCACTGTTTTCCATAGCTTATGGCATCTTTCACCCTTCACGCACATTTAAGGACCTGATTGAGTCTTTAGTTTTCCAGATAGCTTTCTGGAACATTGGTCGCTTATATTACTGCCTATGTAGTCTGTCCTGGAACAGGTCCTTTGTACTGTTGGTCAATGAGGTGATCCACATCATGTCCTTGATAGCGGACAACTTGGGACCCCTTTTAATGGAGGGAGCTGTCCTCCTAATCATATTTGTAGTGCAGTTTGACCTCACAGTTCTGCAGATCATCGACTATTGCCACGATAAGGTTGTAATCTTAGCGCTTCGGGTGGTGCTGCTGACTATGTTCTACAACGTGTATGTCGTCTACCAGTTAATACTTTTAGCCTGGATAGCAACATTCAATCGATTTCTGGAGGTGACCTCTTAATTATTTAATGATATTTTTAAGTTTTGAATAAAAACGAAACCCCTTTAGGCCTATCACATGGAGAGGATGCCATCGCGGGAGCAACGTCAGCAGCTCCAACAGCTTTTCCGCCTCTACTCACGGGTCAGCAATGTTCACCAGAACATTATGGTGCTGTGGCTCCCAGTGGCCACCATGCTCTTCTCCAGCATCGTGGTCCTGGTGGCCCAATGGGCCACCGTTATCTACTGCATTTTCTTTATCGATCGAATGAATGCAGTCGAAAAGTGGCATGCCTTCCTCCGGGAACACCTAGGTGGCAGCGTGGCACCCCTGCTGAGGATTCTACTCATCGGTCTGTGTAACGATCGCTTGGCCCAGATGCAGAGATACCTGAGTCTGCAGCTCCTGATCATTGATTTGCGGCATTCTGGAGGTCGGACCGGAGAGGACTTGAACGGTGAGGTAAGTACTACTAATTACTAATTTTGAATTTTAATGCATAGATTTTTGTACAAATGCAGCAGACATGCTTTGATCTACAATTAAGAGCTCAACCGATAAGAAATCAAATAATCAGCATACATCAGGTATGCGGCTGTCCTTTTGTCCTGGAATTCTTCTTTTGTACCTTACTTAACGCCCTAAACACTGTGCAATATGGCATTGCTAATGGTATAAATTTGTATAATAGTTAAGTTACTAGTTGTTTGAAAAGGAAATGGTTGAGTGAGATTGTAAAACATTTCTATACTCTGGAAAATTTTTTGAGGTTGCCAAAAACGTTTCTCTCTCGGTCACTCGAATAAATTTACAAATAAATTTGACACTCTCTTTGTCGGAAATGTTTCCAAAAATTTAATTTTCTATGCATAATTACGAACATTTAAGTTGCATATTCAATTTGTTACAACGACCAATTTTATTGGCACTCAATTTGCCTTTGGCCAAAAGAGGCCGAATTTAATTTGATTATGATTTGTATTTCGATTTAAATTATAATTCCGTTGTGTAATGAGGAAAGGGGATAATGGCAAACCGAATTACATTTTTTGCCTTGATTCGAGTGTCACGAAAAGTTTGCCACTATTTTCCATTGTCCAAAATTTCTCAAAAATGTAGCCTGTTTGGGCTTGAGCTGGTGCGGTCAGCGAACATAAATTTCAATTAACATAAATTTAATGCCAGCAGACAAAGTTAGCACACTCACACACTGGCAGCATTTTCAATTATTGTCTGCTGCGGAAAAGTTTGTTTTCGGAATGGAGCACCCTTCTCCATCCCCCCCGCCCATTTTTCACCCCCTCGAGTGCAGCTTTTCCGACAAATCTAATGCACTTGACTCGGGCGATGGCCTGGTGCCGGTTGGCATGGCACTTTAAGCCGCATATAGCAAATGGTCAGAGGCAAAGCAAATTGCTGAAAGGCGCTTATGCAAAGCGATCAAAATGCGAGGAGACATAAACACGAGGCGAGCTGGAGGAGAAAATCCCGTCCTCGGGGCAGTAAAACCAATTTGAAATTGTTATTTTAAGCGAAAGTAAATCGCTGGAAAAGGATTGAGTGCGGGTGGGAGTCGTAAAAGAAAAAATCAAATATCGGTTGAGTTGGCTCCAGCTTAAGATGCCATCCAACCCATTTTGCGGCCAGATAAGCGAAGGCCGGGAAACTCTCCTTTGTTTAGATATATAAAAATTGCCACAACACATGGCCTTCGTACCCCCTCGCCAAGGACCATAAAAAAAATTCCAGGTAACGAAATGGATTTTCTGATGAAATCAGCTCGAGATGAGGATGCGTGCGCTGGGGTTCCTCCTTCCGAGAGTTGGGTCCGAGCTGCAAATCTTTGGAAGCCAATAAAAATGGCCAAAATAATGAGCCAAGCAACTGGCAGCTCGATAAAATGTAAATTGGGAAAAGGATTCGCCACGCAACTGATTTTATGCGATGCCTACTTTTGGGTCTATTCCAAGAATTTAATATTCAGGTATTGAAGTCTTTAAAAGAGCTTGAAATGTTAGTTGCTTGTGCCAGAGAAAATACTTTAAGAAAGGAATTCAAGCATAATATTGTTGGAACCAGCTGTGGAAAGTTATTTTAAATTCCTTTAGATGAACGCAAAAATAAATAAATTTAAACCCATCAGCTGCTGTTGAATACTAAAATGTGTACAATTCTATGATGCGATGATATTTTCACAAACACGTAACTGCAATGACACGAAATCATTTCCATTTCCCCGGACAAAATGCCTTTTAATGGGACTAGCCGGCACCATCTATTGTATGTCCTGCTGCTGCCTGCATTGCCAGAAGAAGTGTAGAAATTCCATCCAGAATCCATATAATTTACGGCCCCCAGCAATGCCGAATGATGTGCCAGAAATTGCAGGCCCAAACCCCAACGAAGGCGGCAATTTTTTATTTATTTTTATGAGTAATTTTGCTTTGTTGCCACGCATTTTATTGCAATGCAAGAAATATGATTGTAGCCATAGTACTGTCGACTGTCTAGGTTTGTTTTGGGCTTGGTCTCTGGCTTTTCCCGTCCCACCAGGAGCGGATTTCTAAGGCGCTGAGTTTAGTCAGGTTTTAAAAAAAACTTCAAGAATTTTTTTAGACTTCGAATTGGGACTCTCCCAATGAATACATTTATTTTTAAATAGCCGTATTATCTATTATGTGTTATTCAGATAAGAAATTATAAAATTACCCATCTTTCAATTTATTTATTATAAAAAGAACATACGAATTCGGACGCTACGCACCTGGAAAATGCGTAAAAAAGCAAAAAGGCAATGCTGGGAGAAGAAAACCAGAGTAAACAAAAGGCAATTACGTGACAGCGGCAAGGACAATGCCAACTCGTCCAGGATGGGCAGGATAAGCAATCCCAACAACAGCAGCGGCTAGGATGGACAGGAGCTGAAGTGGCACGTAATCTGCCAATGGGGCGTGGCCAATGGACAGTGGCAGACACTTTTATTGCAAATCATTTCAAATGCTGCAAATGATAACAACAAAACAAGACGACAATGGTGGCAACACAACGAGTGGCAACAAAGAATGACAGCCGGCAACATGACATTGTGTGGATGGAAAGCCTGCTACATGCGACCAGGGCTTTCCCCCCCCCTGTTGTAGGGAAATCGATTCAAGGTGCAATCATCCCGACTGTCTGGTTGTCTGTCTCCGATAATTCGAGTGACTCGGGTAATGGATAAACAATGTGTACAGCAATGGAAAAGATTGCTGATGATTTAAAATGGCAACTTGAAGTGGAATTTTCTTGTCATTTAAATAAGTTCTTTAAAGTGTTTCTCCTAATTTTATATCAATCAAAATCAGACAGATATATTGGAATTGTAACATTCTATATTTAAGGTCCTGTGCATTCACCTTAAATACCTAATTTGCTGAAGGATAAACTCCCTTCCTTTCCAGCCAAGTGATTACCTGACCAAAACAAAATGTCTCTCAGGCTCACACACCAAAATGCATATTCCTTCCGATTGAACGAGCTCAATTAAACTTTCGGGCATATCGCCATCAGTTTTTAACAGCTTTCCCTGCCCATTTCAGTAACTTTCAGAACCGGCTCCCCCAAAAATTTGGATGAGCAGCTTAACGTGACATTGGCCGGGGGAATGGATGGCTCCTCACCAGGTGTGTGGGTCTGGTGGGGTGGCAATCAAAAAGTTTACCTGTGCCGCAAATTGATGCCGTCTGTGCGAAATCAAACATGAAACTTTTAAGCCCCAGACAATTGAGCTTAATATGCCGAGAGTATCTCTCGGATACAGATAAAGAGGCGGATGCCGGGCGATGACATCCCGAACTACAGATTAAGTGGAGCTGGAATTATGGCAACCAAAACGGGGAATTAGCTCGTCTATTAGCTCTTGTCCCGCAAGAAAACACAACAACAACAGCAGGAAAAATTCCCGGGAAATCTGGCCGTTGTTTTCATTAGATGACAAATCTGATTTATGTGACATTTGATGGCCCAGATAGCAGGTGGGAACTGCCTTCCGTCTGCTCATTTGTGGCCATTTGTCGGGCAGCTAATAAATCTGCGGAGTCATCTCCAGGCATCCTTGTATCCTTGTTATAATTTGTTTGGCTTTGTCCCCGGTATTTATCAAATGTTCTTATTTTGTTGGCAGCTTATTAGCGAGGTCCAGCCAGCTCCTTTTTGCGCAGAGAAGCTAAGGTGCGACTTAGGGATAAGCCCACAGATATTTTCTATTTATTTTCGGGCTTTGTGGATGTGGTGCTTTTGTCTCAGTTGGTATTACAAAGGAAATGTTGCTTCATATTCGTTGCCTGAAGACGTAAAAAATATTTATCAGGGGTGCCACATTTGTAGTTAGGGATTTCACACCAATTGAAGTTAACCATAATACCTCATACGTATTATTTTGACTTAAAAATTTATTGTTAAGCTTCAATAACGTTTTTAAAAGAGTATGTTTTGTTTTGTAGCATTCTAGCATAAGCTTTGTTTCCAAACCTAAGAAAATTGTGTAACTTAAAGTCTTTAAATGATGTCTCTCCTGTATCTGGCTTAATTTCTGTCTATTTCAGGTTCTAACAAAATGGAAAACACAATTTTCTGTGCATTTTCACACCTTTTTATATAAATTTCATGTACGCATAGAACTTCCTGCATTGCTATCCTTCTTTTTTCCTTTATTAGGACTTTCCTATTTTTGGGTAACTGCTTCTTTTTTACTGCTAAATGTTTCGGGTGCTGCCCGCGTCGCTGTCTCGATTATTTTTTTATTTGTCGCCAAAGGTTGTTGTCACGTTCCTCGAGAACATTTTCACGTATTTGAAATATTTTCCTAAAATTACCCAATTTTCTTTGCGTTGCATCTAGCAAATATAAAAGAGAAATACACAGGAAAAGTATCTTCTTGCAGCCGAACAGGTTAACTTGGCCTGGCTTTGCAATATAATTGAAGTTGGTTCAGTGTGGGACACGAATTTAATTTTGTATATTCTTGGGGGAGAAAATGCCCAGAATTTAAGAGATAATAATCACCCCGTAATTGAAATAATCAGATAGATTGGATTTTGAAACAAATATGTTTTATTAATGAATTTCCACTCGTTCACTTCACAATTCTTTGTTCGGTTTCAGATCGTCTGCGAATGAGGATCGCACATAGAATGATGCTTAAAGATATTTACAGAGAGTTCTCCCCTTCGTCTGACCCACTGGCTGGCAGTTAAATTCAGTTGAAGTTACTTTATGGCATTTGATTTGAGTTGAGTTGTAAATAATTCTTATTCGCCTACGACGCAGCTTGTAAGGTTTGAATTGTTTACGGCTTCACATAGAGTTTATCGTATAGATTCGAATGCATTCTTGGTTTTAATTCGCTTTTTACTTTTTCTCTTGGCTTTTTTATACACCTAAAAGTTGTTATTTAAATACACAAATAATTTACACTTACAATTACCACACATTTATGTTTTGTTTTGTTTTGTTTTTTTTTCGAATTAACTTTTATGCAATTCATAGTTTGGGTTTTTGTTTTAGTTCTGTTGCATTATCTTTAAGTTTTACGTTCTTAGTAATTTTCACGTTAATTGCAGTTAATGGCATCGATATTAAATAAGACTTAAAAAACAGTTACAGTTGACAACAATGCAGATTTATATGTATGTATGTGTGTGTTTATGTATAGATCTATGCTAAAATCGGCATTCGCACACACACTCGCACCCACATTCGCACACAATTGCACTCAATTAGCATTTGAATGTCCGCTCGTCGGTATTTAAATGTATAATTTATATTTTATCCTTTGTTTATCGCTTATAGTTAAAATTGGCTCTCGTTTTTTGCATACTTCTTTGCTTTATTTTATATTCATTTCAGTGATTTTGTTGTTCTGCCGCTGACAATCTTAGCACTAATTTAGTTAGCTCATAATATTATTTACACACAGAATTTATGGACATCAAGGGGAAAAACAGCACAGAATGCATGGACAAAGCGTTCTTCTATTTACACAATAAAATTAATTCCATTCCGTTTGATTTCGTTTCAATTCGTTCAATTTGAGAATTGATTTCCGCTTCGTTATTAAGGCTTCATCACAATCATTTCACTATTGTTAAAATTTGTTTGTCATTACTATCGAATTGCTCTTTTGACCTCTCGCTATTGTTTCTAACATTTGGCTAACTAAACTGTTTACGTTTTCTGTGGATGATGGCGAAGTTGAACCCGGAATGTTATTAGTTTATTTGGGGAGAATCAAACACACACAGAGACACGCCCACTCACTCGCTTTTAGTTAATACCCATTAAGACTTTGGCAATTCATATAAATGTACGATATGTTTTTGTTAGTTTTAAGACTTTTCCAACAGTCACCGAGTTGTAATTTCTAACTTTGATTAGTTCTTTTTCTCTTCTGCTCTTATTTCTTTGTTTTTCTTTCCTTTCCTTTTTTAATTTAAAATTAAGTGCGTTTTTGGTTTGTTTTTTCTTTCGTGTGATTTTAAGCATTATTCTAGTTTAAATTATTACAATCTTACATTATTTAATGCGAGCTCAAAGAAAACGAAAGTTGCTTCGAAATCAACCATTGGAAAACGACACTTTTGTAGTTATTTTGGATGAACTTGAGACACGGTTGTACAGTAGGTAACGAAACCATAACTACACCTATATATATATATCTGATTTTACCATAGATTTAACAATTATGTTCGGCTTAAATTGAGACACATACATGAATAATTAAGTCCTACTGAAGTTACACTTCCGTTACGGACTGTACATCTCCTGTCCAATTTATTTATTTAAGTTTACATATTTCCTCCTATATCTTTATTTGTATTTATGTTTTTCTTTTTTGTTAAACTCGTTATTTGCCTTGAACGGCATTTGTTGAAGGATTTGAAATCAGTTCCTCAACCATTTTGTGATATTCACTCTGTTTTGCATGTGTGACAGTTAGCTTAAAAGTTAATAACATACAGTTACATAAATATATATATATATTTATATTAAACATTAACTATTTACAGTTCCTTCGTTTGATTCGCAGTGAGTTAAAACATTCGCTTCTCCATCGCCTGCGAATACAATTCAGTTTCATATAATCGTAATTTATACTCTAAACATTTTGTTTTCTACTGATCTCACTTTGTTTTTTACAAATTAAATTCATGAAAGCTTTTGTTAACGGCATAAATAAATTAGCTGCGTTTGTTTTGTTTTGCATAATATTACTTCTTTTTTGTATTTTGTTGTATTTTCCTGTTTCTCATTTCCAGTGTGTTTGTTTTGATGTGTTTTTGTATGCAAAGCGAAGACGGAAAAATCGGTGAAAAGTGTGTTCTGTGGAGGGAAGGTGCCACGTGCGGCTTAATGCAGCTACCGCGCAGCCATTGTGATTTTTCCCTGCAGCGTCGCGGATTTTCCGTGAGCCTGGCAGCTCGGCTCGTCCTCGATTTCCTTCTCCTCTGCATCCTGCCGCCCGGCCAGCAACTCACTCGACCCTCCTCCGCCGGGTGCCCTCCCATCTATCGATAGCTCGCATATATCCTTTCTGCTCGCCAGGGTTGCCACCGCCACCGCCAGCGAAACCAGGAGCAGGACAAGTGGCGCCGGAACCGCAAATGGCGGGGCCGCGGAGCTGGCTGCATTTGGATGGACGAACAAAAACGATAAGATTTTGGTCACAAATAGTTCCCGATAGGACGTACCTTGGACGGGATCGGCGCGTGAGTTGCTGGCATAGACCGTTTCCCTCGACTCGAGCACCGGCGCCTTCTGGGGGCGGTCGCCCTCCACGGACTCCTCGTTGCTCCGCCAGTATAACGTCGACAACGAGGCGATGCACTACAATAGAACCAACAGATTCGGGTGTTAGCTAGCTAAGGAATCATGGCATTGCCACACAGTCGAACTTCCCTGACTCGAAAATTGGCCACAATTTAATAACAAGGAAACGCTCCCTAACTATTACTTAAAACAAAACAAGAACTAAATGTTTCTGGTGTCATAAAAAACTAAAAATAAAGGGACTTTTATAGCTGGTAAATATAAAAATATACACTGAAATACAAAATAATTTAAAAGTTAATAATCTTATCTTATACATGATAAAGTCTAATGAATCTTAATACATAAACACATAAGTAAAGGGGTTTCTTAAATCATAATGTAGCTGTCTTAAAATTAAACTGTAAACAAGATAGGAAACTAACTTCGGTAAACGGAAGTTTATATACCCTTGCAGTTTGCAATTAAATTGAAGTATCGTATCGAAAATAGATCATAACTAAGCTTAAAATAATCGCATTCTATGAAACGATATTTATTAATACTTTTATATGTGTAAAAAACCCATAGCTAAGCCAAAAAAATCGTTAAATTTAATTCGGAAAGTTTCCCTTAAGTAGTACCAAAAAAATTACGTATACGCACTGGTGTAAATACTATGTGATCAGAACTTTGCCAAAACTTTGCATTAATTTCCATTCGGAAAACAGTTCTGTGTTAGATTTTAATAGGTTAAAAAATCTGCATACCGAGTTAACAAATTTAGAAAAAAAAATGAATTTTTGTAAATTTTTGAAAATTTTAACGACCTTAAAAAATTTTGAAACCTAGACAGATTCACCTGTTGATGCTGATCAAGAAAATATATATGAGTTATAGGGTCAGAAATGACTCCTTCACATTATTACAAGCTTCTGACTAATATTTTAATAGATTTCGTAAGCAGTCCCAACAAAATTACGTATACGCACTGGTGTAAATAGTATTTTATCATAACTTGGCCAAAAATGCATTAATTTTCATTCGGAAAACTGTTTTGTGTTAGTTTTTATTAGGTTAACAAATCTGCATACTCAATTTAAAATTTAAAAATATTAAATTTTTGTTAAAATTTTTGGCAATTTTAAAACCAAAGAACCCCTTATAAAAATTTCAAAATTTCAAAAAATTTTTTTTTCTACCGGACATATCTAGATCGATTCAGCTGTTGATTTTGATCGATAATACATATGGTTTATAGGGTCGGAAGTGACTCCTTCACTGCGTTTTAAGTTTTTAACTGAAAAATAGTACTCTGCAAGGGTATACTATGAGAAATGCAAATAATAAAAGAATCAAGTTGCATTTCTTACACTATTAAATTAAAAATGCATACAACAAATATATTAAACATATCTAAATTATAAATTGCTTATATACAAAATTGGGGTCTTAAAAACTAAATAAAATTTAAACTTCAAAAGAATTTATTTATAATTTTCTAAATTTTGTTTATAATTTCTTTAGTGTGGTAATTTAAGCCAAAGAAGTTCGACAGTGTTTTTCAGTAATTACAAGCACTCACCTTCAGTTTCATATCGCCGTTGCGAAAGTGCCTCTGTTCCACCCGAAACTGGAGACCCAGGACAGAGGTCTCCAGGCCGTCCCGTCCCGATACGATGGTGTCGTACTTCCGCAGGGTCTGCGGATCCACCGGCTCCTCGTTCACCTTCCAACTCAACTCCACGGCGGGCTTCGACCGGCCGGCGGTGCAATTGATCCGTACGTAGTCCCCAATCTGGTAACGCGGACGACCACCGCTGATTTTCGGCGGTCCTTGGTCCGGCAAAGCTGCAAATCGCATACAAAGAATACCAAAATCATCAGTTTTGAGGTCGCTAACGGGAAAAGGGAAATGGGAAATTTCATTTACGGCCGCAGACATTCGGCGGCGACTCTTCTGGCAGCCGAAGGCTAACTGAATTTCGTAATAAACCCAAGCCACCGCAGGAGCAACAAGGGAACCGAACCAGTCAGCAGAGCTCCAAAGGGACAGCAGCCCAGAGTCGGCGAAGCGCAACCGGAAATTCAATAAAAGTTCCAGCCGCTGATGCACTGACGGGCATTGGGTGAGTGGAAAACAGCAAAAAATAAAAATAAAAGAAAATGCAATAAAATTAAGGGACAACAGAGGATGTCTAGCTGAAGTGTCAACACTCTAACCAAGGGCCCAGCACCCTTAGTTTTTACTTTACAAAAAACATAAGGGGTCTTAAAAAATTATACGAAATTTTAATCTGAGTGAAGTTGAGATTTTGGAAAGGGCGTTCACAAAAACACCAGGCAAAACTGTGTGTCAATAAATTTCCTTTAAGAAATTTAAGCCTTCCTCAAGCTTTGACCTAAGACCATCTAATCTGGACCATTCTTCCAAACTTGGCCATCACAAGAGCTACCTAGGACTTTCCATCTAGATCTATATGGACTCTGCGAGCGGAAACGGAAACGGTTTCGACTTGTTGGTGCTTTTGTTCGTGTTGTTTGCCAAAGGGGCCCCCAAAAATTGCGGAAACTGATGGTCGAGGGTGGTGCCGGGTGAGCTGTGGCATATGCCCGGCTCGTTCTGTTGCCGAAGCTTTTAAAAACTTTGATTGAAAGCCAAACAGAACCAGCCGGGACCGCAGTGTGAGCAGTATGAGCGGCTGCATGACAACTGGGAGCCAGAAAACAAAAGCACAACAAAAGCCCCCGGTTAGAACAAAGACACAGTCCGTAGCTAAACAATAAAAACAGAACAGAAAAATAAATGGGAGTCAGCAGAGGCTGTGGCAGGGGGGGAATGTGGTGGTACACGGGGAGTGTTGGCACGCCCACGCTAAAGTTTTATAATTGAACAAACGAAATGTCAACGACAGTTCAAAGCGCTCCACACTGCACGTGTATTTGTTTGGTAAGGTTGCCAAGGGGAGTGGGGAGAAGGTACAATGTTTTTTTGCTGAATTGCGTACAATATTTCCCGAGAAAGAAATTATAGGAATTAGCAGTGAATTTAATGAAAATAAATAGTAAAAGAAAGAAGTTATTATGGGGCTTTTACTATTGTATTTCCTTAATATGTAATTTATTTTCTTTAGTTAAAAATATATTTCACAAAAGAACACCACCAGAGAGTTGTTAAGAAATACATTTAAATATAAAAGTATATATTATAACATATAATAAATTATTTGTAATTATTTTGTAGTAGTGTAAGACTGCGTGGATATTTACCCACACTTTAAGGCTGCTGGCCAATGTTTTAGTTGTTGATTTGTGTGCGTTTTCAGTTTTGTGGCGGCGTCTTGAGAATTTTTGGCATTACCCTGCAGGAAATTGGGAAGGAGACAAGTGTCCTGCAATGGACCCCGGGACAGACAAGTTCCAAAATTGAGTTAAACTGTTAAGCCCGGCAAGTTTTGCCAGCGGCTCAAGTTCGTGGAAATCTGGGCAAGTTCACAAAGCTGGCCTGGCATTAGAGGCATGGAATCAAATGAAGCCTGTCAAATGCAGTGCAAATGCTTTTTGACTAAGTAAACACAGTTCCGATTCAATAAAGCTGATTGGTTCAGGCTGCTGGAATCAGGTGAAGCTACCAAACAGTGCCAGGGAAAAGTAAGTGAACGCCGGCCAAGGCCATAGTTAAATCAATGCCAGAGCAGGGAAATCAGGCGACGGAGATTAATAGGGTTAGTGTGTTTACCCGATTAGTTTCTTTGCTTAAAACGAAACTTTTGCATTTCCTTAAGAAATTTAAGAAGATTTGAATACAACTTTAAATTGCTTAAAAGGAAACGTATCCTTAATATTTCTACTTCTTTAAGTTAATAGATTATTATAGAAGTTTCAATTTGAACTTTAAGGGCCATACAAGGACTTCTGTGATCCAATTTGTTAAAAGCTGTTTTCCCTTTTTAGGTTTCTATCCGACTTTCAATTAAAAGTTAATTAAATTTTCATTTTTATTACTTTTTATGAATCATGTCAGAATTAACCTCAAGTGGATCAAGCATAAATGTTAATTAAAACTAATTTAAAAAGAGTACCAAGATAAAGTGAGGAATGTGTGCCTTTTTAAATATTTTCAGCACTAATTTTATTAAATAAAATATACATAAATAAAATATGCAAAAATTAGTTTAGAAAGGGGATATTATACCCCAATTTTGATACCTTAGAAACTGGTATATAAGCAAAATAAATGTTGAGGGTTTATGTGCACCGTTGCTGACCACTTTAGGGTCAATCCCTTCGCCCGTGACAAGTTTCAAGAGTAAAAGTCAAAGTCAGCATCAGTTGCCCGGGCAAAAGGGGAGTTACTATGTACCGCCTCAGCCACAGCATCTGGGCTACCAGCAGTCAGCGCCAAATGGCCACAATTTCTAATTAGAGTTATAAGTTTTCGCCCCGACTTTCAGTTGGCAGCGTCCATAGATATATACAAACTGGAGGTCGGTGCTGGTTGGGAATATATATGGTACTTACACACAACAACCATGTCGCCATGTTCGGTGACCGTCTGGAAGGAGGGCGCCTCGCCAGAAACCTCGCACCGGAAGCGGCCCGTCGACAGCAGATTGACGTTGCGCAGTGTTACAATCGCGTCGCTCGAGTTGTGCAACTGCAATTAAAAACGAGAGCAGAAAGGAACGGTCAGAATGGGGGGAAAATCGGTATGGAAAATTAAGTAAAAGATCGAAGAAATTAATGCACTACTATTATTCGAAGAACAGTTTTAAAATATAACTTATCTTAAGAAATAAGGGTTATAAAAAATCAAGAGCATTTCAAGTTTGCAATAGATTTTCGTATGGAAAAGAACTTAAATTAATTTGTTTGGGAAATCATAATGTGTGTTTATTAACAATTAAAAATAAATAACTTTTGAAAAGGTGAGATCTTAGATTTATATGAACAATTTATTCAATTGAATATGTTTCCGATAAGTAAACATTTATATTATCAAATTATTATACATAATTTTTATAACATTTTAATAATCTTAGTTCTTTTTTAAGGTTTCACTATTAACAATATTACATTTAATCCATTTATGAAATATTTACTTATATTCAAAATAAGGCCTTGAAAATGTTTTCCTGCCTTTGCGAAGCAGTCACTCCCCTAATTAGGGTATTAAACCAGAAAGCGTCCCAGTGCAAAGTGAAATTGTTGAATGATGGCGACGCAGAAGATGGAAGATGGTTAAAATTAATGTAACGAAATGTGGGGGAAAAGTTGCATGGCCTCCCCCCTTGGCATCACCACCACTGCTGCTTAACTCCCTGACGTTGTCATTGGCAGTTTCAATACCATCAACCAGAGCCGGCGAAAGGGGGGGCATTACAGGAGCCGTGGGTCCTGCAGCCACTTTGGACGTTAATGTAACGTAATTGCTTTTGAAAACTGCCGCTGCTTCGCTTGTTTTTCATGCTGCCGCCTTCCCTTTACTCAGTTTTCGTGTTTTTCATGTTCATTTTTTTGTTTTTTTGCTTTTCGTAAATGCCCTTTAAATGTCCAACAAAAGCTGAAAAAAAGAACCTACAAGGGTCAACGCTGGATGTCTGCTGACCAAAAAAGGGTTAGGCAAATATTTCACTTGAACTTTAAGCCATTAAATCCGGGTCTACATGGGGGTGGGGACTCGGCGCGGGTTTAAGGAGATCCCTGGCTTGTTGTTTAACCCCTCAAAGTGCCCATCCCCCCGCCCGCACTTAGTTATCTGGCCAAGCAGAAAAGTGCACTTTGTTATCTTTTATTGCGCATTCCTGCCCGTTGCTGTTGTTTTAACCTAATTTATAGTTTACCACACAAACGCACGGTGAGCCCAGGTAGACCGCACGTCTAAGTCCAAGTTGCCCAGACCGAACTATTCCCCAACAGCAATAAAACAAGCCGAAGCAGCAACAGTACCCTCGCATTGGTGTACCCATGCATCCCCTCTCCAGTCACTCAAATCGATTATGCTAAAACAATATCCAGCCAATGGAGCCAGCACACACACCGCCGTACATCCGCATCAATTGGTTATCGCTAACTGGCATCTTCTGTAACACCCATTGTACTCCTCCCCACATCAAAAAGTTTGCCGCGAAGCAGCGAAAGGAGCAGCGCACAGTGGTTTTGTAAGGTGGAGTCAGAGATAAAATGTTGAGATACTTTTATAAGTAAATTGGAAGCATTTAAAGAGGTATATTTTTATGGTATAAAATTTATACTTATCTTAGTTATAAAATAAAACTTCTAGAGGTGTCTTTTTTGTATATTTAGAAGTTATTTTACATTGACAAAATTTTATCTCAAATAGATAGCTAAAGTTCAGTCTAGTATCTATAATATTGATCTCTGAAGTTCTCCAATTCCAAGGGTTAATTCTTCAATATAGATTCATCACCAGTTAATAATTAAATTTAATAAGTAAGCTTTTAGTATTCAGAATATTTTTTAAATATTTATTTATATCAAAAAGAAGGCCAGAAGATCAGTCCAGTATCTGTAAGATTTATCTCTTTAATTCTCTAATTCTGGACACATTTCGAGCCCACTGCAAACCGAAACGGAAATCGTTTAGCGGTAATGTGAATTCTGGATTGTGGAAAGTAGTATGGAATTCGCTGCGGCCCTTATGGACACTCTTCCTGGCCACGCCCACAGCCGCCGGGAAGCGCAAAAGCGCAACTTGAAATATTTATTGCACTTAACGAGCGACAGGGAGGGACTTGCGTCGGAGCTGGAAAGCAGATTTCACTTTTTCGGTTCCCGATTTGGGGGGAAATCCAGGGGGGAGGTGGGGAGAAATGAGGACGGAAAAGCGAGCGTGGCATGTCGAATGTAACCATCAACCGACTGCGATTGTCTGCTCACGTGCTTATCTAAAACTTGCTTTTCCAGCAACCATCTAACGCCATCCCTTTTGGAATGCGATTTTCCGGGCTGCGGGGGCTTTGGGGGGGTTAACGTCTAGTGCATTGTTACGTGCCAAAGTTTTAGTGGCTAAAATAATGGAGCAACGCCAGCCGAAGTGCTCAATACTCATTCTCGTTTTGCGGTCGATTAAACAGTTCGATCTGCGAATGTTTTATCTATCTTAGCATATGTTTGACATGCCATCTGTATATGTTCCTAAAACTGCTGTGAAGTCCATACAAATAAGACAGAAATATCTTTAGAATTGTTTAAGACAAAGAATTTATAAACTACAACTTTGTCGGGTTATGGGAAGGGTATTTTTGGAATTTGTCTTGTATATTTAGTGTGAAATTCAGTGAAGGGGCATGAAAAAGACGGATAAGGTAAAGTTGTGGTAATAAATACTCTCAAAAGTATTAAAAAGTATTCCATTGAGTAAATTAAAGAATCTGAGGTCTGTTAGGAAAAATTACTTGAAGATATATTCTTATTTTTAAGATATTTTAATAAGTAAGCTGCATAAAATATTAGAGAACTCTTAGTATTAATTATGATTATATAATTTCTAGTTTAATCATATTTTTTTCAGCTTGGTCAAAGTATTCCCTTATTTTTAATCAACTGAAACCATCTTTTCATACTTTTTCCCAAGACTCCTGACTGAGGTCAGTCCCAAGTCTCTTGGCGTGCCATCACAACATCCAAGTACGAGGGCGCACAGCTAAGTCTAGAAGTTCTTTGTCCTTTAGTTTTGTGTTTCGCAGACTCTGCTCAAAAGGTAGTGCATTGTCTAGAGGGACAAGGACTCACCTATCCTTGCTCCGACTATTCCCTTCCTGCCACCAAAATCACCTTTCCACAACCTCATTCGGGGCTGCGATAAACAATTCTCCCTTTTTTTTCCTAGCACACACAACAGACCATAAAAGAAGGAAGGCGGAATAAAAGGCACTTAAAAAAATATATGAAATTTAAAAGTATAAAAAAATATTGCATTTTAAATAATTTGTATATTAATAGACCTTAAAATTTTTATTTAATTTTAAATATGAAAGGAAAATAACATCGATTGTTGACATTTTTATATGACAAATTCTGCGACAAATCGCAATGTAAAATATTCATAACTTTGGCAAAAAAGCATTAATTTTGATTCGGAAAACGGTTATATGTTAGTTTTTAATAGGTTAATAAATCTGCATACTCAATATATAATTCTATAAAATTTAAATTTTTGCCAATTTTTGAAAATTTGAATAAGGTAAATAACCCCTTATAAACTCTTCAAAAATTTCGAAAAATTTTTTTTCCTCCGGACATGGCTAGATCGACTCGGCTGTTGATGCTGATCAAGAATATATATGATTTATAGGGTCGGAAATGGCACATCATTACAAGCTTCTGACTAATATTGTAAAAGATTTTTTGGGTGGTCCCAAAAAAATTACGTATACGCACTGGTGTAAATAGTATTTGATCATAACTAAGCCAAAAGAGTATTAATTTCAACTCGGAGAACCGTTTTATGTTAAGTTTTAATAGGTTAATAAATCTACATAATCAAGTTAATTTAAAAACATTCAAAAACAGTAAAATTTTTATAAAATTTTTAAAACTTTAACAATGTAAAAATTTGCAAAATTTCACTATTTTTTCTCCATTGGAAGGATCGACCAGGCTGTTGATAAATAATATATATGATTTATAGGGTCGGAAATATGTAACTCAAAAGAAACTATTAAGTTACCAAAAAGCGTCTAATATCCACAAAAAAAGAATTCAGTGTAAGCAACTTTTTATATATCTTCTGATAGTTTTCCTCAGTGTATGGACACAAAGGGAACTGGCGTACTGCATTGTTATTTCGGCAGGCACCGCACAAGTATGCAACGTTGTTTTTAATGCTTAGTTTTAGTGCGAAACCAACAGCAGCAGCAACAAACTTCTCCTTGCGGGCGAAGATACGAATGTGTAAGGACATAAGGACATAAGGACATAAGGCACGGGTACGGGCACTCACATCAACGTTAACACCTGGCAGCAGGAAGGTCTGCGCGGGCGGCATATCCCTGGGCACATAGCGGTAGAACTCGTTGCCATCCTTGTACCATTTCACCGAGTATAGGGCCTCGCCATCCAGATCGTAGAGACACTCCAGCTGCGTCGCGGAGCCCTTAACCACGTATTGCGGAATGCGAATCTCGGTCAGTTTCAGGCCATCTACGCTGAAATCTGCAATGAAATTCAAGAGTGAACGCATTAAAGTGGTATTTAACCAGCTAATTACTTATGGTTTAAATGGCATGACAGTATAACAGCTGGGAAATTGTTTATTCCTTTGATGTATTAAGCCTGCACATGAAAACAAAACCCAACATGTTATTCTGCAATATAATTCATAAACCTAATCTTTACTTTACAAATAATATTCTAAAACTATAGTTAAATACTTAACACCCATTGAATTCACAACTAAAATTCTTTTTTGATAAATTTCTTTAATAGCTTAATTTTTGAATGGCTCAATTAAGTTGGAATTCCCGCAGGCTGAGCTTAATAAAATAAAAATATTTCGATAATCTTGGTAGCAATTTTGCATACTGATATTATTTGTATTTTTTTGCAGGTGCTTTAAACCCTTAATTGACGATGGGTTGAGCACACCGGCGCCTGATTGATTTATGTTGCTGGAAATTTTTAATTAATTACCAAAGTTTATTTATACTAGAGCCTGTGTCAACCCACGAACAAAATGAGCGATGGACTTGGCCCAAAACCCTTTAATGCAAAATGTATATTCGATATAATTTATAAAAAACATTTCGCCATCAACTCTTTTACGTTTAATTTGCCAGAGTGCTGCTGCATTTCGGTGTGGGTATGTATATTATATTAAATTATATAGATTAATAAGTCAATGCGTTGACATGAAATGATGTTTTGCTTTGGCTACATGATTGAGGGCCCACACATATGTATGAGGCTGGCTCTTTTTGTGACCGACTTGGCCCTTCTCGTTGCTAGTCTTGTAACATTTTATGGCAAACTTGTTTATTGTCAATATTAACAATGATACCAGCACACACACACGCAGTGGGATATAGTTGGGAGGATCTGGGGAATTTATATATATAAACACACATACATTTGCCCACCCCCACTTTTTCGGCGTGTCCCACATTATTACATCGCCAGTGGCTGTCACTCCAAGGATGACTGCTCTCTTGGCTGTCCGCCTCCGCCTTTTCCCAACAATCGTTGCACATTACAAGTGTAATAAAATGTGAAAGGATATTATTGTATACATAGGCAGGGAGGAAAGGCAGAGTCCCTTATCATCTGTGTCCTATGCCCTTATCCATCGATATGACTTGCAATTGTTGTCGCTTCAGTTGAGCTGACTTCAGTCGAGTGCATTGTCATGTTTGCCCGAAGACAGGACACTTTCGGCAATGAGAGATGTTTAAGCAATGAGTTTTTCACTGATTTGCAATTATCTGATGGAATAGCCAATTGAATTGATTGAGTTATTGTGCCGGAGGATGAATTAACAAGTGGAATTTAAAGGTCAACTTATCAATCAATAAGTTTGCTTAGTTGAGGTGGATTACGCTAAGAATTTAATCTCTTAATTATGGCAATCTTTAGTCTGCTAATTTTACAAATTATTACAAACCTGATATTAATGCTGGGCAAAACTTTAACTGCATCAATGGCAAGAAAGGCAAATAATAGTAAATCCCAACATTTCAACCATTTTCGAGTAATTCAAGTTTATGCCAAGAAAAAGAGTTCTCCATTGCATGTAATTGGCATTAAATCTATATTTGTTATTTGCAAATATCAATCAAATTTATTTCCCTTTAGATTTTTTAATTTTAACATGCCTTAACCTTAATTTGTACTTCAGACTTCATCACGAATCAAACAGTATTTGAAGGAATAATTTTGGAATTTGCAAAACCTTGAGCTTACGCCCGCAATAAAGCTGACAAGCGGTAAATCTAGATTGCCAATAAACTTGGCCTGATATTCAGACTTATCTTTGCACACTGTAAAATGTGAATATATCTATACGGTTTTAGTTGTAGCCATGGAAATGCATTTTCCACCCAAAACCATCTTACCACATATAAACACATGCAGGTGAGACTGTGAGCAGTACTTTAAGGAGCCACTTGCTGCAAGGACCTTGCCACAATTTGCAGGAAAAGTTGCGTCAAATGACAGTGCCCTAGGAAGCGGGAAAGTGGTGGCGGCAGGGAAACATTAATGAGACTGCATGGGTGAAGTTTTCGGTAAGGACTCCAACCCACAAGCATCATGTCCTTGCTCTATGTGTGCGGTACGAACTCCCTGGGCCAACTCGCTGGCCAGCATCCAAAACAAAGAAAAATGCGCATAAGAAAAGGTAAAACAAATACAGGAGAACGGAAAGCGGAAAACAAACAGAAAAACTTTCATTTTATTTGGTTTTCAAGCGAATTTAGGTTACATGCTCCCATTCTCTGTCTGCTGCGCTCATTAATTCTGCTTAAGAGTCGAACTGCAAATGGAACTGTGACGCAAAAGCTGAAGCATAGCAAAAAAATAAGAGCTACAGTGATCTCATTGCAGTGTATATGGGTTAAGTAGATGTTGGTTAGTAGGTATTAATTAATCCTGGGATTTGGGATTCGTAGATTCATAACTTCATTTTAGGAACCTATGCAACATGAAGTATAATTAATACTAAATCATTGTAAATTATTTTAAAAATAGTGATTAGCTAGGGCTATTTAAATATCTTCTTGAATATGTCCTTCAACCAAAGTTTTGGCAGTTTTTCGAGAGATCACTGTGACAGCTGGAGAAGCATCACTACAGCTGAAGCATCAATAGAGGCAGCAGCAGTTTCAACGAAAGTTTCTCTTTTGGGTAATTTCAGTAACTTTGTCATTTGGGCGCCTTGACACACTCCCCAGCACACTAATACACACACTCAGCCTGTGCAGGATGCCAACAGGACACACAATAGCTGTTCTTGTATCTCCGTTTGTTGCCGGAGTTGGAGTTCGGGGTTTGAGTGGAATTAATATGCTCAGGCTGCGACCTTTGCCAAGTGAAAAATCAATTTCCCCTTCGGCCACACAACGAGAAAGAAAAGTGCATTGCGATTTCATAAAAACCTAATAGCTGAGACAGTTTTTCATAATTTTTTATTCTTATAAAACCTATATTTCTTCCTATATTCAGCATTATTTCTTTAAGTTATGTCCTTAAAAAATTTTACCTTATACCATGTACCTTATATACTATATGCAGGATAAATTTCTCTGCGTGCATTTGTTCTCAGAAAAGTGAATTTCCTTCTGCCTTTCGGTACTGCTCTTCTTCTGTCAACTTTTTCTGTGGGCGACAAAAGTTTTCTTTCATACTTCATTGGGGTTAAGTGATTAAATTTGCAAAGGACACAAAAATACCGAGAAATATTCGCCGACGGAGTAAGTCGAAAGAGGATGCCGTTAAAGGAAAATTGCGAATAGAATGAACGCCGGGAAAAGTAAAAGAAACTTTAGCACATATGACATGAAAATTTATGCGGATCTCATCCCTCTGTTCCTGAAATGGCACACGTGCATAATTGCTAACAAGAGGAAACTTTCTGTGGCAAATGATTTCAGGCAGTGTCTCTTATGGCATCCAGAGAGACGAAGTCTCTATTGGACTTTTAAAATTAACATTTACTATGTTCTTAGTAGCTAAATGTCACTGAGAAGAGAGATAAGTTTGAAGTGGAATCAAAGACCTTTTAAATAAATTTTAACTAAAGACTAGTATTAATTATTAAAGTTATTACATGTCATACAGACATTAACCAATATTATTAGCCCCAGGAAATGATTACTGGCTATCTAGTCCAGTGTGCTTGATAATAAGCGACAAATCACATTCGACTTGGCTCCATTTCGCCTGAGGGGATTTTTTCGAAAATGTCCTTGTTCATCTGTTGCTGCAGAGCCCCTTGGCGGCGGTTGTTAAAGCTGTCATCGGTTTTGGGGAGTCCTTTCATGGTTAGGAGATGTTCGGGCGATGGAGGAATGCGAATGCTTGGGGCAGGTCACTGCATCGCTACACTATTGCCGGACATCTTTAATCTTTGGCAAAAAGTTAGACTCGTTAGGGAGTTGGCTGCTTCCTTGGTGTGTACTTCCCCCTAGGAGGCAGGCCGTATCTGCTCTTGCCCAAAGGATCCTCTTTTTTTGTTTTTCCATTTTTTTTTTGAGTCCTCGGGCCCGGCTCAGGCTTAATATCCGCTGCCAGCGCCAGTGATGTTGTTGTTGGTCGTCTTTGGTTTATTAGTAGTTCGTGCCGGGACACCAAGGATGCCAGGATGCCAGGATAGCCAGGCCAGGATCTCGCAGGCAGCAGATGAAAGGAGCCAGAAGCCGGAGCTGTTTGCCTATGTAAATGTCTGCACATGAGCCTGGAACCAGAGTCGGCAGTCCGGACCATTCGCATCCCCATTCTCATCCTGCCAAAGGACAAACAATGGCTGTGCGTGTCCATGGTCCTGCCCTCGCCTATACTTGGCCACTATGGCCAGTGCCCGAGGTAGCAATATTTGCTTTCTCCGCTCTCATCATTTGCATATAATGGCTCTGTAAAAGTTCATAAGGATGCGGGATGCGAAGACTGCAATTCGATTTTGGAATTTAATAAAAACCCGATGCAGGCTATGCATTCTGTGGACGTTGAAAAGAGCCACAGTGAAGGCTTCGCAATGGCAAAATCATTTTTTATTTATATTTAATATTTCTGACATATTAGAGGGGCTTGGTAAACAGCAAATGAAATGATAATAAAAATCATCAAGAGTGCTTTAGAATTTAATTATAGATAGTTTGATAGTTGTGCAATTTATCATAAATTTAATTTTTAATTTAAAAACCCAGAGTTTCTTTTAATTTAATAATTGCTGTAGCTGAAAAAAATGTGATCTAAGCTTAAACTAAAAACGAAAAGGGTTAAGCTCAGTTGTGTGCAACTAATAATTTTTTTAGTCAAAATATTTTCTAATCCCCTCAGATTTTTTGGATTTTCTTCCCGTCTCTTTCTTACTACGGCTTGCTATCTCTCTCTTTTGGGACCCACTGGGATGAGAAAATATTCGCGATTCTCGCTTGGCCTGACTTTAATGCGTCTGGGGGCCGAGCGGCGGCGACTGCCCCGGGGGCGTGGCAGGCAGCGCAACAATTACTTCAGTCCTCCCCGGGGCAACATCAAAAAATGTTGGCTGGGGGAGGGAGTGAGGCGGAAAGGCAGAGGGAAAAATTGTATGGAAAATGAAAAGAAAACAAGGCAAAATGATGATTAGGATGGGCGAGGGGCGGGGAAACTGGACCCGGAACCGGGATTGGGATTCCGCAGGGTCTCGGTTCAAATGGAGGCTAAGCTGGACCATGACTGTAACTACAGGCCATCGGCCCATGCCCATTCCTCGACCTATTCCCCAACCCCTCGGCAGCATAAATATTAAATTGCTGAGACAATAAGATAAGAACACGGCCTGGACTTGATTAGGGCCGGAAAATAAAAGAAAAGGGGCGTGCCATAATTGGGGAGGGGGGAGACTCCCCTTTAAAATTTGTGTGTGCATTTTTCCTGACTTCTGTTTGTGATTGAGGGGGACGACGTGGGAACCATAATTAGTTTTGGGAGGAACTCAGTTAATTCCTTAGAGCTTGCATATTTTATTTACACTTCTTATATATTTAAATGTGTGCAGAAACTTAGGTGTTATTATAGTTATGTAAGGAAAATCTTCTTCTGCTGGGTAAATATCTTATATATTTCTTCATTTACCGCAAGTAGATGTATATATTTCTATAAAAAGTAAGGATACTTATTATCACCATCCCTGGAGCAAACCAATCTACGTACACTTTTATTCTTTTTTCCCCTTATATCCTTAGCCGTAGCTTTGTATATATCTTAGTTTTCCATCATCATTTTTATGCACATCCTGCACCATGAATTTCAATAAACCTTTCCCAGCACATGAGCCACCATATATCCTAGCCTTTGTCCATATTTATCGATAAACCATGATTTACGCTCATTATTTGCTCAACGCACACACATACATGCGCACGCAAAGGACTATTGGCGCTAAGCAATTTTCCCACACATCAATGCCAACAACAACTGAATGAGTAGAAGCAACAGAATCAACAAGGATAACAACAACCCTACCGTCGTTTGAGTAACGCCATTATATTCATTAGCTTATACACTGATAAAAAGTATATATGAATATGTTAAAAAATGAAGATTAATTTCTGGTTAAGGATGTAGTGGAAATTACCAGACGAATTTACAAAGTAAATTTAGCATTTGCTCAATTTTCCCCTAAAAATATAGCTATGTAGTTTCGAACTTAAAAATCGTATATTGTAGCTGTTTCCAAATTAATTCTAAGCTTTTTCTCCACTTAATTTTTCTTTCAGTGCAATCAGCAGGCAAATTGTTGCTATTGTCATGCACTGCACATTTATCCTTCACTCTCTGTCTTCCGTCTTGGCTGTCGCTTCCTCTGTGCGATTATATTTTTACACATGTGTGTGAGTGCCGGCTTTTCCTTCCTTTGACTGTGTTTATTTTGGTGCTTTTCCTAGCCGGCCACCCCCCCCGAAATTTCCCTTCAATTCGCCTTTCCTCTGTTGGCAGAGTTTGTTTGCTTTACTGTTTTTCCTCTTTTTTTTTTTTGGTTGTGTTTCTTTGCCGCTGCCGTTGTGTTATTTTCGCTGACTGGCGTCAGTAATTTGCTCCTTATTGAGATGTTTGTTTATTTACCGAGCAATTTGTATTCATTGTGCAGCTCAAAGGGGGGTGGCTTGTATCCCTCAAGTTTACGATGTGCTTCTGTGTTGGCCTTGGTAAGTTATAGTTTCCGCAACTCATTTGGCCGCTTTGGTTGGCTGGAATTGATTTTTATGCCGCCATCAGCTGGCCTATCCTTTGGCCAATTTAATTGTGTATTTTGGTGGTTTTCTCTGGGCGAAGGAAGCCTTAGCCTGGGCAGGACCATTAGCCAGCCAAGTTAATTTATTTGCAATTAGTGGGATCTTTTTTTTTTTTGCAAGGACCAAAAGGATAAACAAATGGGAGTGGAGTATTTTGCCTTTAATTATTTTTTTATAGGGGTTTACTAGGGGATATATATTAATTGTGGATTTTACTTAGTTATAAGAGAGTTTAAATTTAAAAGCGGAATGTATTTTAGGCATTTTTTAACTAAGTTTAAACTATAACAAAATATTTTTAAATCCCTAAAGGTAAGCAGAGTGCATATATATAAATGTTAATATTTTTACAAATGGTAGACATTTCTATATTTTCTCTCTTTTATTTTCGAGATTTTTATGTATTTTATGCAGTTTATTTTTATCTACTCTCTTTTTTCGTTTACTTCTTTTAATTTATATACAAATGAGCTCTGAGCCTTGAGGTAAGCCGAAAGTTTTCACTTGAAATTGTTGAACAAAAATTGCAGCGACTGTGTCATGTAATATGCAATTCACATAATACAACACCCCAAAAACTTTTGCTGCACTTGAACTTTAGTCGGAATAAAAGGACCTTCTACCAAGGACTATAGCTGGCGAGGGAGGACGAGCAGGAGGATGGGGGCTGCACAGTTGCACACGTCGCCTCTGGGCTAAAGCTGAAACATTTTGCTAATGGAGCTTAAAATTTATGTAAGCTATTGTCGGGCTCTGGCCGGGCATCCCACTTGTAGCCCCCCTTTTGGCCCGACGTCCATGTCATGCATGCATAAGTGCTGAGGAGCGGTGAAGCGGCTGCAGAGGGGCCGGCAAAAACATATTGCATACTTTTGTGCATGCAAGCTGAAAATTAAAAGCGCTTACGTTGGCACACAAAAAAGGAAAACGGCAGGGGAAATGCAAGGAAGCTGATGAAACGAGTGCGTAGCCAATGCCCAGCCCCAATTTCTCCTTCGAAAAGCAAATGATGCTGTCTTCCACTGCCATTTTCCACAGTTTTTTCCGTAATCAAAGAGTAAGCAATGGCCACGACTGCATATTAAAATCGATTCACCGCTATGGCATTATAATTCGGACATAATAATAACAGATGCGGAGTGAATTCAATGAAAATCACAGAGGTCCATCAATAATGTTTTTATTTAAAGTAATTAACAGAATATAAAATTTCGAGATTAAAGCAAGTTAAAGCTAGTTGCTGTGCCCACAGGACATTTCCAAAAATCCTTGGGTAAATTGTTTAGTTTAAAGTTGAAAATATACAAGTGAAGATGAAATCAAATTAAACAGAAAAGAATTTATTATTTATCGTATTTTTTATATGACAATTATTTCGATAAATGAAGGCTTAAACAACTCGTAAATAAGCCAAAAATGCATTAATTTCAAATCGGAAAGCAGTTTTTTGTTAGTTTTTATAAGGCTAATAAATCTGCATACTCAATTAAAAAATTTACACAAATTAAATTTTTTGTCAATTTTTGACAATTTTAACGATGTAACCCCTCATATTTTTTTGAAAATTTTGAAAAAAATAAATTTTGTCCAGACATGCCTAGATCGACTCGCCTGTCGATGCTGATCAAGAATATATATGGTTTATAGGGTCGGAAATGACTCCTTCACTGATTTGCAGGCTTTTGACTGAAATTATAATACTCTGCAAGGGTAAAATAAGGACATAGTTTCTTATATATCTTTGTCTTGCCTCTTCTGTATTTATAAAGAATATTTAAGATTTTAATTCTTGAAAAGAAAGGAAAAACACAGGCTTATTACTGATTTCGCCATTGCTTTTTCCGCCTGCTCCTTTTTTATTTTTCTTATGACTTTTGGCACGAACTGCAGCTGTTGATGCTAACGATAATGATAATGAAGGAGATGCTGATGACGATGACGATGACGATGACTGAAGCGACGATAATGTCGACGATTTGCCACATGAATACAAATACAACAAAGGCGCTGCGGAGAGACAGTGAGCTCATCCAATTTTTCTATAGGGGCAGGAATAATTTAGTGCTTTGTAGAATAAATGTTTCAGTTAAAATTTAGCAATTCGTTGCAGCAAGGAGTCAGGGCGCCAACGGCAGCAGTCCGGAACGAGGGAAATTGTTGAATTTTTCATTCCACTTTCCCACTCTCACCGACACAGCGGCGGAAGGAGAAGGACTCACAGACACATGGGAGCTTTATCTCCCTTTTCGTCCTGGCTTCTTGTGGTAATTACTCTCCGGATCTGGTTTAAGCCATTTGTTTGACTTGAAATTTATCTGGATATTTGCCTGTAAGTTTGTTTCTCCCTGTCACTTTCCTTCTTCTTATCTCCTTTTCTGGATTGTACAAAAACTTGCACCCAATTTCAGTTTGAAATACAATTAAATGAGGAAGAAAGACAGACGAAAAACAATTATTAATCTATTGGGAGCAAATAATCTGGCAGTTGGTAATCGATAAACACTGGAGCATAAAATTAAGAGCTTGGTAAAAGTGACAGTTGTAATAGAAACTATCGGGTATTATTTTTATAAAATAAATGGGATGGAAATATTTTAATTTAAGCTACAAAACTATTGCTGAAAATATCCCTGTCGTATTATTTTTGAAATAAATTCAATATTTTATTAGAAAGTTTGATAGTAGGATAGGATTCCTATTTTATATTAAATAGAATTCTTAAATAACTATTTAAATTATTAAACTAATTTAATTTCATTTCCTCTTGCCTTGCTTTAGTTTCATTTACCTCGATAAAAACTTGTTTGCTTCCACTAAAACCCATTGGAATTCTATTAAAGGCAAACAAACCAATCAGAATTGTTGATTCAAGTCGATGCGATTAAGATTCCTGTTGCTCAGTGTAAGCGGATGGCATTTTGTGGTAACCCCAAGGCCCCCCAAGATAGCCATCAGGGGCGGGGACAACGGGAAGGGGCCAGCCCATCCTTGAGGAAGTGCGTCTTGTCGCTGGCTGCTTATTGAGGCTTAGATCCGATTTGCCAAAAGACAAGCCGCCCATGAAATTGTTTGTTTATTGAAAAATGATTGTAAGGGGAGACGCACAGACACATACATATTACCGAAATGGCTGGGAAGGGGATTCCCAAGGAGGAGGATTTGTGGATGGGACAAAGACAAGAAGCCGAAACCGAAACCAAACCAGAGAACAAAGGCAACAGTAGCAGGAGTCGAAGCAACAACAAACCATAGCTACAGTGAAAAAAATATATTTAATAATAAAGCTATAAAGAAACCTTTAATTCTTTAGGTATATTATAAATATAATTTATTAAATTTTATCATTTATTTTAAAGATATAAAATTAAGAAGTATTCTAGAAAAGAAGGCAATTGTAAAGATTGATCTTTTCATTTATATCTACTTGGCAAGTATCTACTCTTAACTTGTATTCTGTTAGAATATTATATTTTTTAATATTCATATATTTTTTTGCTATGAATTATTTCTTTAAGTGCACGAAGCTGGGTGGCTGGCAAGCGATGCGATTAAGCGATAACCCGACAGCGAACCTTAAGCCGCCAAATGGTCTGTGAATGCTGGAATGCTGCCCAATCTCCTTGGATCCCGATCCCCCCTTCGATGCTTGGTGCTCCGCCTGTGGTTTTTTGTTTATTTTTTTTTTTATTTTTATTTTTGGCTGTCGGCTTTTGTCGGCTTTTGGGGCCCATTATCATTTTTGAAATCAATCTGTTTACAAGGCATAAAAGTTTATGCATACAGATGTATATTTCACTCTCTCGCTTACTTTCTGATTGTATTCTGATTGCTTTGTCGCTGTTTGAAAAATCGTTTGTTGATTTTTCCATTTCGGGCTTAGCTTCTTTTTGTGGCTTTTTATTTTGGTTTTCCCCACTTTATCTGCCGCACTATAAATTTGTATTTTTTCCAGCTGATGAGTGCTTTATGTGTGTGCGTGCGCATCTGGGTGAGTATCTGTGTGCTTTTGATTCGAGTGTTTGTGCCACAAAAGGCGGCGACTCTTTTCTGTTTGTGTTTGTGTGCATTGATTGAGTGCATTGAGTTGTTGAAGTTTGTTGCCAACAGTTGCCAAACCCCCAACCCCCCTCCTCCCAGCCACACCCCCCATAAACAACAGTTGGCCAAAAAGTTTTCTGCCTTTTTGCGGTTTTGCGATATGGCCAACAAACAAAAGCAGGCAAAAATAGAGGAAACCAGAAATGGAGAAGAGTGGGAAAAAATGTTGACAACAGATTGCACTGGGCCATGTTTAAATGGCCTAAACCAGAGCTAAAAGAGAGGCTGGGAAAGTGATGAAAATCCGGGAAAACTAAAAAGAAAAGAGAACTTTTTGCCTGTTGAACATCTGTGCTGAAACCTTTAAGGGGGCCTGTAGAGAAGTCATAGCCTTTTAGCTCCTTTCTAGGATATTTATAAAGTTGAGCTTATACTTTAAGCCAATATCCCTAAAATTATCTATAAATATTAACCTTTACAATATTTAATAACTAAATGTTATCACTGTATTTATCGTCATATTTGTTTCAGAACTATAAATAGTTATTTTTTAATGCAAAGTTCAAATTATCAACTTTCATGTGGTTAAATAATTTAAGATTGAAGGAAGGTAAATTTATTTGTATTCAAAACACTTGTACCACCTCTCTCTATTTACAGTTCTCTTGAAATGATAAAAACTAAATAAAAGAAAGGCTCTTCAACATTTGAAAATGTTTCTGGAAGTGACACTCCTTTTTTTGCTATGCTTTCATCCAGGTGAAGTGTTCAAAATGGTTCAATTGAAATGTTTTCCCAGTTAATTGAAGTTTTGCGTAAATTGTGATAGAGAAAAGTGAGCGAAGGGAGGTGAACACCCGCTGTGACGAACGCACACCCACTGCCATAAAACACAAAGGTCACACCCCCAAGGCACCCGCCCATTACAATGCTGTGCCACCACAATTTGCATCAAAAGTTGAAAAGTCGTGGAAAAGAAATCCCCCAAAGGGCGGAGACAGTGTCGGACATTAGGCTAAGAGTCTACGATTACCGCAACCCAACACGGCACTCCTGACCTCTGCCCTGTCTCCTTGGAATGACACTTGCTCACCTTTTGACTAATTGTATTAAATAAATTGTGAAACCTTAATCATGTAGACGCCTCCACCTTTACTTGGCTTTCATCCACACTCCCCTGATTCCTGTCATCAAGAAACTGCAGTGGGGCCTTATATACAGGTAAGGAGATATATATATGTATATATCGGGCGGAAAACGAAGACAACGGGGGAGCCCTAAGTGAATGACATTGCTCCCTTGAGGTGTTTTGGCTGAAAATTTGCCGTGTGCATTGGAAATTATATGTCTTCGGGGCTCATCCGTCCATTTCAAGGGTGGAGTCCCCCTCTTTTTCCTGGACTTCTCTTGAATATATTTTATTTTGCCCCTTAGCTGTGGGTGTATGCTTTTACAGGACAGTGTATGGTAATTTGGAAAGTTTTCTTGAAAATTTGTATACCCAAGGAGGGTATTTTAAATTAAGTCAGAACCATTCAATAAGGTGAAGCTGTCATTTCTGAATTATTATATATAACATAGGAAAGCTCTCTGAATTAAAACTTGTTTTTTTTTTTTGCTTAGTTATGATGGATTTTCTGGGCAAAGGTATATAAATTTCGGTTTCCTACAGTTATTTTTAATTAAACAATTGCAAGGTTTTATAATTAAAGTAGATAAACATAAATTAAATGTTTGAATGAAATTGCAGGAAAATATTGGCCTCTTTCGTACAATAAATAGCTTTCATTATTTCTTAAGAGTTGTAGTCTTTGTTTTAAGAGGTATCAATAAATTCATTATGGGTTTTATGGCTCGCGGCTCTCGTTTTCTTTTAAGCTTGTCTTGGTTTTATATTGCATTTGCCTCTCCTTTTGTCTTGGACCCCATTTTCTGTGTTTTTTGTGCGGCACCTGTCCTTGTCTCTGGCACACCCCATTTCCCTTTTAGCCCGGTCTGTGGGCTTTATTTAATTTCAAGTTTCGTTTCACTGCTTTCTCTCCTCCTCATGTCGCTGGGGTTCTGTTCTGGGTTTGTCTTTTCCTGTTTTATATTTAACTTCTCGGTTTACCTTTTTTCTTATTTAATTAATTTCACTGTCTGCTTCTGTGAGCGTTGAGTGTGTTTGTGTGTGCTTTGGACATGGCCAGAAGCCCTTTGGCCTATGGCCTGAGAGCTCGCTGCTGCGGGTCAAAAGCGAAATGTATTTAAGCTTCCATCATTTCTCACTGTCCCAATGTTGAAATCTCCCCTTTGTTGGTATTTTTTTGTGTCCCGCCTCTCTGGCAGTCCGGTGAAGTTTTTATTTTTCATAGTTCGCAATTATGATTCTCCCACATGCGATAACATTTTAATTATGAAATAATATTGTCGTAAAATTCCATGCAAATTTGTGAATCCCAACCCGCATTTATCATTTATCGTTAATCGCCAGTCGTTTCGGTGTTGGGGATTCAATTTAATCTAATATTACTGCAAAAAGAGACATAAATTATGGAGATTTTTAATGAGCACCAGGAGAAGGATAATGGACGGTGGGGCGGGGGAGGGGCTTAACCTTTTCACTGCCAATTAGAGAGTGTCTCAAGGCTTCCGGCTGTCGCAGCTGTGTGGCATTCAACATCCGCCCGCCATTTTGGGGCCACAATTAAAACATAAAAGTCACTCATACGTCATGTAAGCCCAACTGAATTTCCTAGCCCGAGCTGCGTGCGTGTGCGTGTGCTGGTGTGGGTGTGCCTGTGTGTGGGTGTGTTTTGTGAGCATTTATGACATTTTGTGCACAGCATGAGCCGCGCTGATATGCCACACACCCCAGTCCACAGTCCCCTTCAGGCTCTGGTTGTGGTCGCACGCAGCACAAAAATCGTTGCCTACTTTTGTGGGCGGCTCACCGTGGAAAAATCGCGTGAAAACTGAAAACGCTCGAAAAACGCAACAAATGTCGAATGCAAATAACAGAGGTGGAGGAAAATTGCACAATGTATGTAATTTATGTGTATTTGTCTAAACCAAATATTCGCTTAACATTTCTAACGTTTTGGTGCATTAAATTCCCAGAAATTCTCGCGGTAATAGCTAACAACAATAGCTAAAAATAAATGTGTGCTTTGTTTACTTTGCAAAAGTATTTTTAATATTCAGTCGTTTAATTAACTATTGTAATATTTATGCATCTAATTGTTCGCCAAAGGCACACGCATTGTTTAGAATTTTAAAATGAGTGGCATTTTAATTTATGACTGAAGGATGTATAGATGTACAGTAAAAGGATACATGTTATTATTTTAAGTACTATTTATTAATTGGATAATTAAAACATTTTTTTTGTTACATGAATTGCATTGCTTTTTGCTGCTAGTATTTGATGTTGACTATGGTTTTGCTTGCTTAAAATAATTAAATTATTAATTAAATTCAAAACAAATATTTATATTTAGAATCATTCTATTCTTTTCTAGCCAATTTTCATTTGTATTATTTTAGTCTCTTATTTCTTTCGGCAGCATTTTGAACACCTGAAATATGTATTATTTTTTTTATTCTTCCCACACTCTGTCAGAATGTAAGCCATTTCAATTATCCATTTGGGTTTTGCGGGTTTTTAATGCATAATTTACTCTGCTCTCCCATGGTACCTGTCCCACATTACGATATTTTATTTATATGCCAACATTTTTTCCCCATTTTTTGTTTGTTTATTTGTAATAGCAGCACACGCATGCAGCCCCTTCCCGGTGCTCTTCCATCCCCTCTCAGTCCTTGTTTGCTTTACAACGAAATATAATTTGCGCATTTCACCTCCCACTTTTTTCCTTTCCTGGCTTTCTTTTCCTTTATTTTTTGTTGTATTTTGTGCTGGGGGAACGACAACTTCTTTCACTTCCGCTATGCGACGACACTTTTCCTTCGTGAGGAGCTAAGGGGCCAAAAGGGGGTTGTGTTTGGAGGGGGTGCAGTGTGTGTTTTACTATGTAAATGTGTGAAATTGCTACGCGCCGTATGAAAATTCCCACACGAGGCGCCACACGAGACTTGGCTGCCAGTCGTCTCTGTTTGCCTTTTGTTATTATTATTTCCCTTTGCCTTCAACCTTTTCACCTCCCTGAGCCTTCATGAAAGCTAAGAACTTGGCTACACTCAGAAAACTTGGCTAAAACCAATCTAAACGTAAGGTCAAACGATTGAGTTAAATATTTTAAATATTAGATACGATTTTGAAGAAAAGTAGAGCAGTTTAAAAAAGCCAATAAGACGTCGGTTGTAATTTAATTTCTATTATTAGATATATATTTAAATTTTTTTCCCAGTGCCATGCCTTTTAGCCTTGTTTTATATCCTTTTTTACTCCTTTGTTTCGCTCCTATCTCGCTTCTTTACTTTATGATTATTATTGTTGGCGAAGCCTTCGCACAGAAGTAAATATGAACGTCTCGCCTCGAGCTAAATATGTTGTAACTATAAAAATACTCCTTGTTGTCTCATTGTTGTTATTTTTTGTGTGAATTATTACTAAGGTAAACTTTCTGCAGTCACTGTGCCAACGGAGTAAACATTGAAATGCGTTTAAGTCGTCTGCGCTTTGGCTCGGGGCTTCCATCCAAACTGGTTCCTTTTCCTGGCCGTTCCAGCAGCTTACTGTGCCGGTGTCACTATTTTTTGTAACCCCTTATTTAGTGACTTCTTCAAAGGGACCCCTACCGCCTTGGCTAGTGCTTCTTTTTCTCTGATCCTGTTGGCAATGGCAAAGTCTAAGCGGTTTACCGGAGGAACTAGCTGCCGAGGATTCAAATGAAAGCTGACAGCTCGCGACGAGTCAAAGTTCAACAGTCTGTCTTTGGGAGGCGGGGTGGTCGAGGAGTAGTGGGTGTATGACACATTTGCTTGCTCTTACATTACAGTAAAGTAAACAAAGGCTGCGGAGAGGGGGCTAGTAGTGGCATAGGAGCTACAAAACAGACACTGCAAGTCCCTCAGGTTAGTCTCAGTGCTGCCTCGCATAGACTGCGACTGCCACGCCCACTTGATATCCTTAAAACAGTGCCTCAAATTCTCGTCCTTTTATAACAATTCACTCAATGTGTATGTGTGTGTGCGAGCGGAGCTCATCAAGTGTCTGAGGAGAGTGAAGTGGATGGCACAAGAAAAGCGAACTGGGAGCTCAAAACGCTGCAGGGCGGCATGAAAATGTTCAAGTGTGTAAAATGTTGAAATTGCATAATATTTTTTCACCCACCCACACTCACACATACACTCGTAAAAACAAACGAAAGGATAGACAAGGATCGCACTGCCTTATTGTCGCCAGACGCTTATCGGGTTAAGAAAAGTAATCCTATTTTTGATGAAATTCTTGGCAAATGAACTATGGGATACCCTTGAAAAGGGGATAATATATAAATCTTTTTTAATGTAGAGATTTTGATGTATAATTTATAATTATAAACAGCAGTTTTTTCTTAATTCTGTATTAATTTTAAGGCGTTTCAGATTTTAAAATGACTTTTCATTAATCAAGAAATGGAAGGAATTGAAGTACTTATAGGATAGGAGCTAAAAAATACTTTAAGGATAAAACCACACCTAGTAAGCCGCTAATCTGCTATATTACTTTAAACATTATTATATATTAACTATTTTAGTTCTTTTTATTTTAATTAACCCTATACACCCCGCTTGCTTTTAAGACACAATGGGTGGCGGAGTAGAAAGGAAAACAAGTACCGCTGCGAGCTGTGCGACATAATCAGACGACAGCGACACCGCCAAAGGGAAATAGGGATGCGGGAAAACCGGGAGTCACTGGGAAAACCAGCTGGAGAGCGGGCTGGATAACCGAGGGGCGCTTGGAGGGGTGAAGAGCGAAATTGCAGTAAAAAAGGCAACTCAAGTGCGCAGCCCTTAAATGAGGAAAGTTTAATGCTTTCATAAGCACAACAAATCCTAAAACAAACCCCTCTACAGCCGCCTCTCATCCCCAGCCCCTAGGCGAGGCTACTGGCAGAGCCACCATTTCCACCGCCCGCCCCAGTCATCCTTTTCATTTCTTCTATTTTTTCACAGAAACCGACCAAGTGAAAAATAGACGAACGCTGCGTGGAGCCTTTTTCCTGGCATATCTTGGCGTTTTATGAGCCTGCCTGCTCTATCCTTTTCCTCAAACCCTCCTCTGTGTCCTTCCCTCGCTCTCGCGGCACTTGTGCTGCGGCTGCTGCAGGTATAAAAATCAAGAGTTTGTTGTCTTTGGCTGCGGGGCAATAATTTTTCCAGCCATTTTTGCATTTCTTGCCTCCGTCTTCATTTCGCTGCTCCCATCCCATCCTTTTTGCAATGAAAGTGCACAAGTTTTGCGCTTAATGGGTCATTTGTCATTTTTTATAGGGTTTACGGATGGGTATTTTGGTGGTGGCGGAAAATTAGGGGTAGCTTGAGGTTGATTTTCCACGGCCCTCACCGAAGACATATAGGGTTTTGCATATTTTTGGGATTTTAATTGATTAAAAGAAGGAAAAGCAAAATGTCATCACAGTTTACAATTGATATCGATCATAATTAACTCTTAAATAGTGACATACTTTGAATAAATATTTATCGAAATTTTTAATGCAAATTTTTTCCATAGATCAAATTTTAAAAAACGTATAACTACGCCAAAAAGGCTTTAATTTTAATTCGAAAAGCTTTCCTAAGTCAGTTTTTATTAGGTTAATTAATCTGCATACTCAATTTAAAATTTAAAGAAATTAAAATTTTTGCCAATTTTTGACAATTTTAATGATGTAACCCCTTATCTTTTTTTCAAAATTTCGAAAAAATTTGAAATTTTATTTTTTCACCGGACATGGCTAGATCGATTCAGCTGTTGATTCTGATCAAGAATATATATGATTTATAGGGTCGGAAATGACTCTTTCACTGCGTAACATTCTTCTGACTAAAATTATAATCCCCTTAAATACGTATTAAAACTTACATAATTTTATATGGTAATTTTTGGGTTAAGCTTAAAAAGTTAAGTTAAGCTTAAAAATTCCATATCTAATCCAAAAATGCATTAATTTCAATTCGGAAAGCTTTCCTAAGTCAGTTTTTATTAGGTTATTAAATCTGCATACCTAATTTGATATTTTAAAAAATTTAATTTTTTTCCAAATTTTGACAATTTTAATGATGTAACCCCTTACCTTTTTTTCAAAATTTCGAAAAATTTCGAAAATTTATTTTTCCACCGGACATGGCTAGATCGATTCAGCTGCTGATTCTGATCAAGAATATATATGGTTTATAGGGTCGGAAATGACTCCTTCACTGCCGAGAATGCTTCTGACTGAATTTATAATTACCTCGAAAGGGTATAACTATGAATAATAATGCATAATTATAAAATAATATGATTTAATCAGACTATTGAAAAGCCTTCAAATAACTTCAGTATTTATTTTATATTTAAGTTAGTACAACATTTTCTTTTGATTTCCCCAGTATTTACATATATATGACATAAATCAAAAACTAAACTCAATGTTTAAATTTCTGATAAATGCAAATATTCGATTTGTTTAATATTTTCCCACAACTTTAAAATGTCAAAATGATTAACAGCTTTCATGTTTGAAAAATATCTATTGGCACCCGAGAGTATTGACATTTCGAGTGATTCTTGATCCTTTTCCAACTGCCATCGCTGCTTTTTATTTAGTTTTTTTGGTATGCAAAGCTCGGAGTAAAATGCACACCGAAGCATTTTAAGCCAAATCAATTAGATGCCAGAACCGTACCGCCTAGCCGCAAACAATTTGGCCAGGCTTAATGACCATCCGTGGACGGTGAGAGCGAACGGGAGTGGGGGATACGGCGGGGAGTCTGAGGGGTTTTGGCCACAATTAAACGCACGCAAATTGTGGAGCACACACACACACATAAAACAAAAAAATGCTGAGCAGAAATTATGGTCTCGAGTAAAAATTAAAGGCGAGCTTAACGAGCGCTCTCCTGCAGCCATCTCCTTCTGGCTCCTGCCAAGCTGAAAAATTGATGCAGCTGACAGCAGACGAAGAGGCAGCAGGAAACGAAGACGCCATTAAAATGCAGGAGGAGGAAAGGCCGGAGGAAAAGTCTGGATGGAGACCGAAGTGGATATTAAAAGTACACGCAGCAAAGAGCAAACGAAATAATCATAATTTCTGCTAATAAATTTTATATATTGCCTGCTTCCCTTATCCTCGATTTGGCCCCTAACTCACTGTTCCACTGACCACCATTACGGGTATATATATACATATTTATGTATATATAGCCTGAACCTGCTGACTCGACTGGAATGCCGCTTATGTGGCCATAAAACTTGAAGAGTTTTTCTCCTCAACATGTGTGTGTGTGTGTGTTTGTGTGTTGGTATCTATGTTGCGAAAAAAAATGCTAACTGACGAGCAAAAATAAAATTTTTAACATTTTCCTTTGGAGAGAATCTCTTTGCACAAAATTAACTGCCACCAAAGAAAAGCTAGAGAAGAGAGAGCAAAAAACTGCCAAATGAGTATTGCAGAAAGAAAACTAAAATTTTAGAAAATATAAGGAATATAATAGAGGAAAAACCCAACTATAAACATGTTTTTGCTGAAGCTGTAAATGTGAATTAAATGATATTAATCTTATCAATTTGGCATATTTTATTTTATAAAAGTATGATTAAAAATTAAATTCAAATGATATATTGTAAAGATACCCTGTGTTCCTTAACAAAAATAAAATAATACTTTAGAATCGGAGTTAGAAAAACTCATCAAATAATTCTTTGCAATCATTGTAAAATGAATTAAACATAGCATCCGTTAATGCCCCTTAAATGTTTTCTTGCCATCTCATCAGCAAACAATGTTTATGTACTAGCTATCCATTAACTACCCCAACTCATTCTACCGTCTGTGTTGATTTTTGAGTGTGCTCTGGCCTGTTTGGTGCACGCCGAAATGCAAAATGTTACGTTTCATAAATTCCGTTGCCTTAATTACAAAATTTGACTTTGGCTGGCTGCTGTTGCAGCCCCAACCTCCATCGTAAAGGTGGGGGAATCCCACCCACGTACACACGGCGAGGATGACTGGGGGCCTCCAAAGCTCTGAGGGAGTGAAGGCACTGGCAGTGCCCCTCGGCACTTGGCTGGGCATTCACTCTAACGGCATGTAATTAGTGTGGCTCTATTAAAAGGCACCGCCTGTGCAGCTGGAGGATGCCGGGCACTGGAGCTTCGTTTTTGCTACGTTTCATGGAAATTAGTGTTTTAATGTATGCTAAATGCGACCATTATCCTGTCATGTCCTCCGCCAGCAACTCTCAACTTAACCGAACTCGACAACAATTGCCCAGGCAGATCCAATGGCATTAAGTCAGAGAGGATACCAGATTGCAGTCCCAGAAATGGGCCTCTCCACTTATCCCCTCGCTAGGATGGAGCAGCACTGAGCCCAGCTCAGTGATTATAAATAATTTTCAATTAGCAGGTACTTCTCGCTGTCTCCATCTCTGTAGCTGCTCGAAAGCAATTGCAGCTTGACAATTGACTTAACCACCCTCCCAGAGGGTGGGCGTGGCATCGACTAATTAACCCGACCATTGTCGTTGGCCGATTGTCAATTGATTAGGTCGCTTAAGTCAAGAAACAACGCGACTTGCGGCTAGATACCACAAACTGAAATGCTAAACAGCGACATCGATGTGGTTGGATATTAAGTTAGAGCCAAAGATAATGGAAATATTTGTTATGTAATTTACCTTATATATAATCGAGATAAGTACAGACTATTATTTTTTGCATTTTATGTCGCACTACAATTACAAATTCATAATTTCTAGTCGTGAAGCATATAGTAATATAAAAATAATCAAAAGAATTCCAATTAAATTATTCCACACATATTAATTTACTCATTGTCCACAGGTTATTGTAATTTATTTCCTGCTAAAATATATAAATGTTTAATTTATATAAATATAGCACTCAATTGTCCTTTGTGCATATTTCTTTTTATAGAATAATCTGTTGAAAATCACAATGAAATTCCCACCAGAATGCCAATGCACATTGAAAATTCAGTGAGTTCAGAATTATCTCACAGTCTGATGCCCTATGAAAATGACACAAAGGAATTTCCCAGAAACATTTCGCCTCGTTTTTCGCCAATATATGACAAGTTGCGAACGAGCAACAAGCTGCAACAATTGAAGGAAGAATCCAGAGTGGAGCGGCGTCCACCGAGGATTCCGAAGCGGAGTGGCCGTTTCCATAGGGAAGGATGCGATGTCTGGGCTTGGAAGATGCCCAGCTACCGATAAGCCAGAAAAATCAAGAGGAAAAGCAGGAAAATCGTGCAGCAGCGACGAGTATAGCGCTAAATGAAATATTTATGGAAATGGCCAGAAGGAGGAGGCGAAGGAAAATAAAGGAACCCAAGGAGTCGAGCGAAGGAAGCGGAGTACGTATGTGTCCAAATCCAAATCGAGATATCCACTGCAATGTGCAGCTCTCTATTTATGGGAAATACCAATGCCACACAGATGCTGCTACAACAAAATACGGAAAAACAATTTTATTTATCAGCCAAAAGTGCCAAACAAAATTATGGACACTTGGCAGAGAGCTTCTGAGACGAGGCAATTGGCCAATTGCTGTCAATATTTAAATGCGAGCGGGGTTCGAGGGTAGGACGACATGCACGGAAAATTAATGTTAAAGCTTTAAGAGATTAGAGTATATTATAATCAATATTTCTAATAAATATGTTTTTGATTTTTCAATATATAATATTAAGGACAAGATGAGACTGATAGCCTGGTCATCTTTTAATATGAAACTATTGCAGTAATTTAATTAGTTTTAAATTAAATTAAATGGTTATTCTGTGGATGCGCATGTGCCTTATAAAACATATTTTAAAAGTGTAATTGTACAGGAATTTTTTTTCAAGTGCACTAACAATGCAACTGCGACCCTGACTCTGCCACTGATTTAGCCTGCTTTAACGTTTCTCCACACTTCTCCGCCGTTCATGCTTCGTTTCACTGCCTCGCTGTCTGCTGCAGATAAGATACCGCACACTCACAGATACTCTGCACACGCAGATACTCACACACACACACACACACACTCTGCTTTGCGTTCTCTAAGTAGCAAAAACTTCAGCTCGGATCATTGCCAGCTACTTCATTCATTAAGGGGAGAAATTTATATATTTTTTGCGCTGTCTTTTGTCAGTCGCAGAATATTGGGGGCAAAGAGGGGACAACCAACTTGCCGGGCTTTTCCATATCTTTTTTTTTGTTTTGTGAAATCAATTTTAATTGATTTATGGCTTAAAGTGTTTTTCGACTTGGGTCAGAGTCAAGTGCGTAGAACCGCAACGGAGACTGCAACTGTGGTTCCTTGATTGACAGGCTTCTCTGTGGGGTCTCGCGGTCACTTGCCCCGTTCAAAACCCCAGAGAAGCCCCCTCCTAGTGAACCCCCTTCGCGTACACCCCTGACAGCTGGCTTCTACCGGAGATTAGTGACGCATAAAGTCGCCTCTTAATTGCATTCGAGCATTACGGGTGTTGATACTTGACCCAGGGATAAAGTGGGGAAGGAGGATATGGAGAGTGCCGCAGATATCGCTCAGGGTCTCAAGTGCTCATCGATCTCTTCAAGCTCAAAAGTGTAAAGTGTCCATTATGATATGATTCTGGTACTCAGGCTACTCGTCTATAATTAGGATTTTTAATCAATCAATTGTTTTGAAAGAAAGCAGATATTTTTTTTTCAAAATATTTATTTAAATAAGTAAAGCTATTTGTATTTTAAGTTATGCAAGTTCTCCTTAGCGTTTCATAATGTCCTTTTACCTTTCCTGTGACATAACTACATGTTAATCAACAAAGAAAAATCTTGAGAAATAACAATTTAATCCTTAACGAAATGCCAGGCAAGGAAAATCCATGAAATTCCTGGTACTTAGTCAGACAAATCTTCCTGGCTGGCCTCCATTTTCCACCTCCTTCTGGCATTAGTCCTTTCCTTGGCCCCTTTAACCCCTGACGGCAGTCGGGTCTATAACTTGCCATTGTCGAAGCAGAGAGAAAGGCCGTCGCAAACAAAGATATAGAGACAGGAAAGACAGTCCGACATTTCGTCGCATGTTAACTTTGTTGACAACACAAATTAACACTCATAAAAGTTTTTCTCAGCCTGCAAACCAACATAAACAAGAAGGAACAACGAGAGTTTATGTGAATACTTTTTTCTGCAAAAGAAAAGAAAAGAAAAGCGGACAAAATAAAACAAAAAAAGACGAGGAAAAGGCGTTGCAGCTCTTGCACTTTCCAACATTGCAATTTCGTCTAATTGACGCATTTCGTGGCCTGACAGGCATCCACAAGATACTCGCACATACACACACACATACTGTCACGCAACTTGATTTGGGAAATGTCGGAAAAACTAGAGGAAAAGGGTGCCGGCAAAATGTAGGAAGCGTGAAGAGGGCTGGTTAGCGGTCATGCTGGCAACTGTAATTGAAAATGTCTTACGCTTGTCGAACCGCAAGACAGAATACGCAGACACACACACACCCAGCAGCGGAACGGATAAACACAGATACAAACTATACATAGTATACACACACACACACGCAAAGCAGCTAAACACACAGATACTCGTCCAAATACAGCTCCACGTACTTGTCTTCCATCCTCAGCCATTTGGGGCTTTTGTCGTGAGCCAAAGCTCGAAAAAAGGTAACTGAAAAGCGCGAAAGGATTCGAGGATCGAAGATATTTATACCCTTATCAAAGGGAAATATTGAAAATGTATAATATTTTGAACTACTTATGTGTAGTATTTGTCCTTAAATATTTTTTGTAATTTTCCATTTCATTAATGTATCTAACGTTCAGCTTTTAAAATCATCATTATGATCATGCCAATGTTTATGTATATTTTACTATCCATCAATCAATCACATAGTTTTTTAGAACCTGTATCCAAAGATACTCATCAATTACCAAACCAAGTTCGAGGGTAACAAATAATCACCCAAAACAGACAACTAGCACAACGAGGGAAAAGTAAAATCGCTGGGAAAAGCGAAAATGAGCGTAAAGCTCCGAAATGACAGGTCAGAGGCGTAAGGAGGCAGCTAGGAAAAAGGGGGCCGGGCACACGCCACTCGCAGGACAGCCAACTTGTTTATCTGGCGACCGTACAGAGGTCCCAAAAACCGTAACCGAAAATGGCAAGAAAAAATGGGTAACCTCTTGATGACCCGAACACGGACTCTCCGTCGCATTGTAATTGCCCCATGGTATGAGACAATCCCAGGACAGACTCGGAATCAGAAGCGGATGGGATAGAATAGGAAGGGATACCCAGGAGCAGCTTTGGCAACTTCATTTGCACCGCTCCTAAGCCACCACCTCCCAGTCCCAGCCCTCAGAGTCACCCCTCCAGTCACGTCATTCTGATGTCTGCAACAGTTTCTCCTCTTTGCTGGCGCTTTTTTTTCTGTTTCCAGCTTGCCAGTTCGCCGGTTTGGGGATGCAGCTGCCTTCAGAGATGAGGTCAACTAGTTGACACTTTTTGCGCCTTCGCCTTGTGGCGTGTTTTGTGGCAATTTCCTGAATTAGAAGACTCACCAGAGGAGGAGAATCGGGGGCATCTTGACAGACTTGAGACCGTGCAAATATGCGGAACAGTCAGCCCGAGACACCAAATTGATTTCTATCTTAATAAAGTTGAAAAGGAAAACGTAGAAGAAGGAACGCCAAGAGATAAATTAAAGGGGCGTCGAATGCGAGACATACAAAAATGGTGGGGAATAGTTGAGAAATTCTTTTTCAAATTAACTCAATAGCTTCGTTCCACCTCCAATTGCTACTCCCAATTCTGTGGTGGTTATTTCTCAGAACAAAATCTAATCATGAATCAGCACAAGCTCTTCAAGTGAATCAAGTTATTGAAATAAAGTATATCTCTGGGAGTCTCTTGTATGATGAACATTTGCAAGGGATCAAGTTATATCACATTTTCAAACATGAAGAATGAACTTCCTACATAAATAAACTACAAATTATTTATAGAAAATCATTTTAGTTGAAACCACAATTATAATAAAGCTCCCTTTAGATCCCTTCTTAAATATGATTAATGTCTATCATACTTTCAATTCCGTAAAGGGCATTTACTGGTCCATAAACATTAGCACTAGTTTTAGCTTTCTAAGTTTCTTCCATTGAATTTCATAATTTATTATTAATTGGTTTTCGGGTGCTGACCCACAATGGCGATTCATGGGGGAGTTACATGACCGGCGAAACCAGCTCAATGGACATTTCAATTAACAGGGACAAATGAAACAAGGGAGGCCAGGGAAAACAAGTGGAACATATTGATCAAATCACAATCAAAAGCAAATAAAAATCGAAATTGCACATAAAATTTGATGCAATTTTATGGCCCAAAATGAAAGTCCCCGGGGGGAAATCGAAGCGGGGAAAGCGGTGAAGGGAAAGTGAAGTAGGAGGAGCAATCCGAGAGAGATTGGAATTATTGTTGCGTGTGAAAATGAAACAATGAAATGACCGCAGAAGGGACGAGAGAAAGTGGGGTGGAAATGGAATAGAATTGACATTTACGCTAAATTCCAAAAATTGGAAAAGGGGCGCCGGAAAACGGGGTTGCTACGGGTTCTGGGCGATCGAAAACAAACACTGCATTATAGTTTGTAATCGTTTTTCGATTTAATAGCCAAAGTCCGAAGCTCGCAATGGGAACTGGGAATTGTAGACAACAGACAGCAGAAATATATGGACAAACAGGACTTCCAACTTCATTTACCAGTGGTTCGCCATGGGGATGGCAAATAGTGGCGGTAAATAGAAATGTCCGCTGCAAGAGACAACTGGAAAACATGTAGTTTACAGATGGTCTTTGTTAGCAAGCGGAAATACCCTGACTGACTTCATTCGGGAGGACTTAATATTGTTAAAAAAAAAATTAATTAAACGGCAAGTAAAGTTTAATTAAAAGGTGATTATAATTAACAAAAAAAAAAAGCAAAGAAAGGGAACTAGCTTCGGGAAGCCGAAGTTTATATGCCCTTTCAGCTTGGATTTATATTATAAGATTGAATCGAAAATCGATCATACCTAAGCTTAAAATATTCTGATTTTTTTCGACAATTCAAAGTTTAAAAAACTCACAACTAAGCAAAAAAAGCATTAATTTCAATTCGGAAAGCTTTCCTATGTTAGTTTTTATTATATTAACAAATCTGCATACTTAATATAGAATTAAAAAAAATTAAAATTTTTATCAATTTTTGACAATTTTAATGATGTAACCCCTTACCTTTTTTTCAAAATTTCGAAAAAATTTCGAAAATTTATTTTTTCACCGGACATGGCTAGATTGATTCAGCTGCCGATTCTGATCAAGAATATATATGGTTTATAGGGTCGGAAATGACTATTTCACTGCTTTAAATACTTCTGACTGAAATTATAATCCCCTTAAATGGGTATTAAAATTTAAATAATATTTTTCGGAAAAGTAAAACTTAAAAATTCCATATCTAAGTCAAAAATGCATTAATTTCAATTCGGAATGATTTCCTAAGTCAGTTTTCATTAGGTTTATAAATCTGCATACTTTATTTAAAGTTTTAAAAAATTCAAATTTTTGTCAAATTTTGACAATTTTAATGATGTAACCCCTTATCTTTTTTTCAAAATTTCGGAAAAATTTCGAAAATTTATTTTTACACCAAACATATCTAGATCGATTCAGCTGTTGATTCTGATTAAGAATATATATGATTTATAGTGTCGGAAATGAGTCCTTCACTCCGTAGCACGCGTCTGACTTAATTTATAATAACCTGCATAGGTTAAAAAAAACCTAGAGGTATTTTATTTCATTTATTAATTTTAAGATCTACAAGTATGAATTAATATATTTTTACTATTAAAAAGGATCTAAATAGCAACTTGAAAATATTAAGTAATAGGAAGTAATGATTTAAAATATTTCATGGCTAAATTTCAAAGTTTCAGTGACTATAAAAATCTGTATGGTTGCATAAATTATTCTTTTATTGTTGGATTTTTCTCTATCAATTGTTTACGCTTCGAAGATACATAAATCAAATTATTTATTGACCAAAGCCAGTTCCTTTAATCCTATGCCTTATTTACTTTTTGAAGGAAGGGTATTCCAATGTACTGCGTTGCTACACCCGGCGGGCCGTTCAGTTGACATCCTTTGGGCCAGAAAAGCTCTTTGGGGGATTCCCATTTTGGGCCTTAAATGAGTTTGCGTGCGTCTGGCTTGTGGGAGGGTGTGGGTGCTGGCTTGGACACACAAGTGTGTGCGTGTGTGTGTGTGTGTGGGCTAACAAGGTCCAAACGCTAATGTATTTCACGCTCGGCTGGACATCATTCAAAGTGGATGGAGGGGCATTCAAAGGGGAGTGACGGGGCGCCCAAATAAAGAGAGCAATTAAAGCGTATTGACCATGAGGAATTTATAATTGAAACACAAAGGCAAAAGCCAAAAAAAAAATGAGAGGCACAGGCCCAAATCTGGTCGGAAGGTCGGCAGCAATTAAGGCAAGCCGAGGGGCAAGGGGAATTCGATCTGCCTCCGGATTTTCCCTCCCCCAACCATTTTCCTCTTTTTCCGACCAGTGTCATCTTCTTCATCAGGGTCACGTGTTTGCTTTATTTAGTCGGACTTCAAATATGTTTCGGTTATGGTCATTTCACCCACCCTCGGCCCCACCCCTGACCTGTGACCCCTGACCACTCGGCAGAGCCTTTAATGCCCTTGGAACAGATGTTTTCAATTCGAATCCGATGCCTTTTGTTCTTGTGCCGCATCAGCAGATGTGGGAGGGTTGCAATCGGATGATATTTCCCTTGGAAAATGTTGGGAAATTAAGAGCAAATAACTTTATCCGAAAGGTTGACTTCTATATTTAGAAAATAGTATAATTTTCTAGGCAAGCTTCTCAAATAGCCCCAGAAAATACTTCCAATAAATTGAGTTGCTTTGCATTAATTTTGTGCGTCTCTGATTAGGAGTATTTGATACTTGCTTCGTCAAACATTAGCTCAGGCAGACGAGAAATTTAATTAGCAGCCCTGGCTGGAGTTTCATAAATATAACTAATTAAACCCAAGCCGTTATCCCCGAGAAGCACAACAAACCGAACTGAACAAACACAGGCAGAGGTAGACCAATATTGGAGATATCTGCATGTATAATTGCTCAATCCGGAGTCAAACATCGGGCAGCTGTTTGTTTTCTCTGGACTCCGAAAGCAGACACCTGGAGAAGTCGGCCAGGTAGAAGCGAACGAATATCAATAAACTAGGTACTCCTGTCCACCTTCATGCTGAGCGGCGCAGGACAGTCGAGCAGGCAGACGGACCGACAGAAAGATGGACCCTAGGCCACGTGCTGATTAATTCATTAGGGATTAATGAGCAGGACGCAGGAACAGGTTCGATGCAGGACGTCCATAGGAGGAACAGATGACTTCTGGCCGACATATGCCGTGCACTAAAATTCTGTAATGCCCAACTAAATTGTTATTTTATGTGGCATCATCATAATAAGCGCATTACCAAAAGGCAAAGGGAATATTGTGTGTGCATTTAAGGATATATATTAGCAGGCGCACACGTCACAAAATTCCCAGAGCAGTCATATGGAAAACTACGCACGTCCAACTCGGGAAAAGGCAAAAGGAAAAGGATGTAGACGAAGGAGACCCAAGGATTCTCGCAGGTCTCTGTTGTAGCTGTCATTGAGACGATACCTCGGGGACATTGAACCCTCCTCGTGCCCATTCCACTGGCAGGACTCTTCATCGTTAGAGTTGTTCAATAAAGATTAGGGAAATGAACTGAACAGAACAATAAAATATCAAAGGAAGCGGAAAAAGTAAGATATTTCTTTCTCTATTTGATGCAAAATCATATAAAACACCAATTCAAATTACACCTAATATACCATACTAATTTTTAAGATTCTCAGAAAATATATTTAAAGGAGCTCTAGAGAAATATAAATTAGGTTAAGAAGGCCATTTTTTTCCAATCCTGAATAACCTCAACAAAAGGCAATGAATATTCCTAGATTTATACCTTTATATACTCCTGATTTGGCTATAAAATATCAGAGCTGACAGCACAGTTCTCAGAACTTCATCTCGACGCGTGCCGAGAGTTTCCAGGGCTCAAAGGTGCAGACGTGCGGCTGAACCGAAAATAGATACTTAGATACATTTCGAAGCAAAGGCGAAGGCGAGGACGAACTTCGACCCTTCGCTAGTCGAGCATCCAAAATTATAAACATTTTTTAAAACACTTGCCGGGGAATTTATAGCCCCGGATACGTGCTGCGGTCACGCATCAATTTTCCACTAGCTCCATCATCATCCTGCGAAGACAGTTCACATTTAATAGACTGTGCCCTGTGCCAGTTTCAATAACAGCGGTCAAAGTTCATCTTTCGTGTCAAATTCTGTGGGGTGGAGTTTTATGAAACGTTTTCAAGTGCCGAAGGTTCGCAGGAATTTTTGTTGACCAGAGGAGGACTTTCCATGCACTAATGAAGAGCCAAGCTGAAGGAAAATGTTTGTTCTGTAGCTGTTCAAAAATATATTTATAGATTAAAGTATTTACTCATTTATGAAGCCAAATCCTATGACAATATAAAAAGGAACATAGGGATAATTATGATAAAGTTCTCTTAGATATTCTTTAAAGCTTTTATAAATACATTTCAAGATTTATTTTACTATAAATAACCACCGCGTATGTCTACCTTTCCGTATCGATTTGTACACTTCTTTTTAATATTTGCATTCTTTAAACCGGGTCAACCGGACTCTCCACAGATTACACATCATTACACGGAATCGATGGCTCAGAATGGATCAGGGGCCCTGCTCAGGTTTATTTACATTAAAACATCATCAACATGTTTATATCAACATCAAACTCATTTTACGCATCACCAAACTTTGCGTAATCCTTTGATCCTATGAGTCGCAGGGCACCCACAAAAAAGGTCGCCGAAATAAAATCAGAGCCAATCCGAAGCCAAAGGCTCATAAAGAGGCCAAGGACAAGAGGGACCGATGGCAAGGCGGCTGCAAAAAGGGTTTCATATGTCCTGACGAGCTCCGGTTGTTGTCACAAATCCGAAATAAATCAGTTAACTTCCCGGAGTCGAGGGCTTGTTAATTTGAAATTTATACGAAAAACAATTTAAGCATTTCAACCGAAAATGTAGCCCCGAAATTGGATATGAACCCCAATCCCACAGCCGCCACATCTCTAACCTTTTTTAAGTTGGTCCTTGTGTGTGACCTTGAGGGGTGTAAAGTGTTGGGATAGGTTCAATTCTGATTGGAATCTAGTTCCTCTAGTATGTGTTTTCGCTGAGGTTGCCGACACTCGAGATCTTTGATTAAAATGTAGGAAAAATGCCGAGAATGGGATGGAATTTGTCGGCTTATTGTGCTTGATTTGTTCAATTTGGGGAATGCAAAAAGGTACATTTCCGGTTTAGTATTTTATTAAATTGCACATTCTATTATTCTCTTTTTTGTTATATTTTAAAATAAAGTGAAACTTGAGATGCTGCTCATCGATCATCTCTGCAATTAAATTTCTGATACTCCAGAGACCCGCAACAATTTCCGGAGTTTGACGTAAAAGTTGGGAAAACTTCTTGATGATTAAGGTAAAATATTTCACCCTACAGCCCGTACGTACAACCGAATTCTCGGAAAATGTCAAACTTTGGCTTAACCATTTATCTATAGCATTGCACTCAAATTGCGGAGTATCTTTCGGGAAAACTCCCACATTTCCCTAATGAACCGACCTCAAACCCTTTCGTGCAAATATTTATTTGTGCGATACACCCACACCCAGGCACACACATGACTTGACATATGCTGTGGAGAAGAAGTTTTGAGGCACCTGAAACTGACTTGAGCCACAAGCAGGGCAAACTTGACAGTTTCAATTAGCTCACCCCGCTCCTTTCGTCTTTCGGGGATGTATACAATATATACTTTGTATATGAGCGAGGATTGTGCAGTCTCATTACGAAATATTTAATCATATTTCAGGGCAGGAACAAGGCAAACAAATGTGCAAACCTCAGGCGCCAGATGCAGAGACACACACTCATATAGATTCAGATACAACTGGAATAGTTTGAGTGTATTTGTCAGTTGGCAATAATATCAAATTGCACTCCACTTCGCCTGGCCCCAGGGGAAAGTGTATCCAGGGGATACACAAATATCTAGCAAATGCCAACAAATGTGCAAATATCCCCCTCTCTCTCTTCGTGTGGCAAACATTATCCAAGTATTTTTGCAGTCGGGTTAAGTCCCCTCCACCCCATACACAATATACATATGTTATGTAGTCTCCTCCTCTGGCTCAGCATTTTTCTGCGCTCGTGTTGACAAAGTTTGTTTCTTGTTATTTGATATGCTGCGCGGTTATTTGATAATAACAGCTGTCTGCGAGAGAACGAAAGCGGTAGGAGGGATGCGCCTCCTGAATAGCTGTCCCATAATATCAATCGAAGTCCTTCGTCTGCTGATGAGGCATTCAATTGTTTGCCAACTGATTGTGAGACTTTGACTGCGGAATTTCCACGAGAAAATGCGAATGGAATGGGACTGAGCAGGGAAAAATGTTGGATGTAAAAGCGAGAAAATGTAATTCACTTTTGTCTCTGCGAATAAAAAAAGGGAAAGGTATCGGGCAGATATTTCTCCTTTTCAAAAGGAAAAGAGTCTCCAAGTAAGAGAATATAACTTACAAAATAGACTTAAATTTAATTTTACTTTCCTCTGAATAAACAAAGATTTTTAAATGTATAACAAAGTTCCTAGATTTAAGTGAAGGAAACTTAACGCAAGATTAGGTCAGTTGTGAAACACATTTAATTTTCGTAATGGAGCACCGTGGAAAACGAAACCTTCGCTTGTCCGGCAATTAAGTTCAATCGAAATTAATTTCATTCCGAATTTTCACAATTTCCACATTTTCCCTAAAGCCAAAGACAACGAGAGAGCCACTTAAGCCCCAAACTCAGACCACATATAGAATCGAGGCTCGGAACGGGGACAAAGACGATTCCGCAACCAAAATCAATAGGTCTGAGACAGCTTGACTTCGCTTGACCAACTGTTAAATACGATATATATTCGTTGATGTCCGATGACCGGCAGCAAATTCATTTGGCTCTGCTGTGAAAGCAAAATCTCATTTGCACTTTCTGTTTTGCAGCCGTCTGCGACATTAGAAATGCATTTGGGTGGCCTGGTATGTAAATAATTCATGGCTACCACAGGCCAGCATACATATGTGCTGTCAGCTTAGCATACATGTTGTATGTCTGGAGACAGTGATGTCTCCCATAAGTGGACACTTGGCTGGACAAATCAATCATTTCTCGATGGTATAGGGAAAAAACTAATGTCTTAAATAATGTAATAATAGCTTAAGAAACTACACTGTAATTGCTACCATAATTTTCAGTTTCTTTCTTTTTTTTTACATGTTTTCAATTCAGTATTTTTTTTTATGACGAAATCAAACTCAGAATATTTAAATTCAGTTTTCAAGTGAAAGTTTTAAAAATGTTCACTGTTTTCCCGTCAACAGCTTTACAGTTTATGTTTTGCCCCGGAGCCTTCTTACTCTTCGACACTCAATGTTCTTTCTTTCTGCCATCGATTGACATAGTTCCACTTCTAATGGATTTTTTCACGCCAACGACAACGACACAGTTGTTCACAGGGCACAAAGAAGTTGAGTGTTTTCCTTGTTTACCTTATTTCGGAAGATGGCAGACGGGCGGAAAAGTTGGGTGGTCGGAAAAGTTCTCAGCGACTTACCTGAAAGACAAAGAATGGGGAAAAGAATAAGAGAAATGTTGATTAAAGTTGCAGCTAAACTCAAAGTTAGAAATTACATTTCAACTTTAAGTTGGAGTACTTTTTTCCTTTTACGTAATATAGAAAAAAGCTGAGGTATAGGGGAAAAAATAATCACAAATTAGTTTTCAACTGTTTCGGTTAATTAAACTGGCTGATAACTAGCCAGTACTTCCTTTTAATAAAGTCACCTGAGTTAGGTTGTTTTTCCATAAAATAAATACATATAGGGTTCTACATTCGTGAACATAAATTTTTCTTTAAGCCCAATTACCAGGGATTATCAAAAGGGCAAGAGTTATACCTTGTCTTGTCCCCTAAACTCTCTCTATTTCCGTCTTCAAAAAATTTATGAAAATGAAAGCATCATTTTGATATATTTATGGCCCAGTTGAAACAAGAAAAGACAGAGCGAAGAACTTTTATCAGCAACAGCTTTGGTTTTGAATAATAATTTCTAATTGAGAACGAAACACATAGAGAAATACTTAGGCCTGGGGAATACACTCTATCGCAGCTGTAATCTGTCAGATTTGAGGAGTCAGTTGGGGTCGCCCTGAGTTAAGTTCGGAATGGCTTAGTCGCCATAAGAAGTGCAGGAAAGTGGAGTGGCAGTGGCAGTGCACTCTCTATCTTTCGGGTTTCCCTGGGTGCTGCTCTCGGCTTGTTATTAAAACTGACAGTTTTATTTGTCAGCATCCGAGTTTTCCGTGCAGTGGGTTTTCGCCTTCCATCCTTATGACACTTTTTTCCACTGCGTACATATATTTTATTTTACATTTCCCCGCTCTGTCTGCTTGTGACACATGTCATGTGTTTGCTACGCCCTCGGGGTAAGAAAATAAAGGGTGTGGGGCTGGTGCTGGCTGCGATGCACAAGTGTGTAAGACAATTGATTTTTTGTTGTCTGCCCTCAAATCTATAAAAATAAACTCCGATTTCGTTTCGGTGGAGCGGGGGAAAATGCATGGCGGGAAAAGAGCACGGTGGTTGCCCAGAAAAATCGGGGAAAAAGTGTTGAAAATTGAGTTGAAGTGTTTTCGGTCGAGGGTTTGACATTGGCATTTGCAGGGCGATCAATCTTTTAGCAGGGGTTTTTCCGAAAGAGTTTTCCGAAGTGAAAAGGAAAGAAATGAAGAATAGTTCAAAATGCATTAAACAATGCATTTCATTTTACAATATTATCTATAAGTTATACTTTGTACTAAGTCTTCATACTTTTGATCAGTAAATGTACAGCTTCTTTCATTTAAAAATAACATTAAAAAAATTCTTTGACTTTTACTTTTTCCCTGGTAAAGTTTCCCAACATTTTCCTGGCTTTCATACAAATTCATTTTGCTCTTAATTAAAGTCATAGCTGTCATTGAGGGATTTCCCCTTGGAAATGTTGGAGAGAGAGTGTAAGTGCATGAATCAGAGGGGTTCAGCACCCATTTTCCGAGCCCCTGCTCCACCACTTAATGCCCCCCCTTTGTTTTTATTGTCAGTTTTATGAGCAAGGCCGGACGCCTCTGCTGCAGTTTTTAAATGCTCTCACCGATCAACGGTTAATGCCTCGAAGACATGGGGAAAATCGGGAAAATGTCTGTGGGGGAACGGCACTTTTCTCACCTTCCCGTCTCGTTTGATTTTATTTGTTGTTTTTCCTTCGTTTCGGTTCTTCTTTTTTCATATTTTCTTTTTTGGGGTCACTTCTGGGCCCTTGCCTATTAACTTTTTGTGGTCGACGACATCCGTTGAGCGTTGACAAAATTAGAAAGGCGTGGGCGGGGCTTGACTTTGTGTCAAATGAATTAATAACGTAAAAATGTCAAACCTTAATTATCATAAATAGACAAATGACAACAAATATTAGGCGACCCATTTGTTCCGTGAGGGAAAGTGCGAAAATGGAAGATTCCCCCCTCTCACGCAGTTACACGGCTAATTATATATAGTATTTCTTTTAATAGTCCCTCATTAGTTCGAATAGACCTGACACTAATTCGCTGGCGTGACAATCAAATTTATGAAATTACAATGCCATTCTCCTCGCCTGATTCTTAATTAATTCGTTGGCGTTTCTATGAATTAATTAATAATAGGAAATCAAATGAGCCTGATTGTTGTTCTTTTTTGTGGGAAGGTGTAACAAATTCAAATTGCTATTTTTATGGGACTTAGTACTGGCTTGAGGGAAATGGAAAATGCCTGTATAAATTATTGGGTTTGCTCTGAAAATAGGAATGTAGGGAATTAGGACACGTGTATTTATTGGAGGATTATTAGAAATAGAAATATTATAAATATTTAATGGTATTTAACCTATTTTATTTTAAGCAAGCGGTTGTAATGGTTAATTTATTAATCATAAATTTATACACATTTCGTAATCATTCAATATATAAGTTATTGAATTAAATAACTGAATGAAAAGTAGTTCTTAGCTCTTTAGAATTTAATTCTTTCTCCACAAATTTATTAACCTTGCGGGGTATTACTATTCTAGTCAGCAGCCTGTAAATCAGTGACGGAATCATTTCAGACCCTAAAAACCATATATATTCTTGATCAGAATCAGCAGCTGAATCGATATAGCCATGTCCGGTGAAAAAATAAATTTTCGAAATTTTTTCGAAATTTTGAAAAAATGATAAGGGGTTACATCATTAAAATTGCCAAAATTTGGCAAAATGTTGAATTTTTTAAAACTTTAAATAGAGTATGCAGATTTATAATCCTAATGAAAACTGACTTAGGAAAGCTTTCCGATTTGAAATTAATGAATTTTTGGCTTAGATATGGAATTTTCCAGCTTTACTTTTCCCAAAAATATTATTTAAATTTTAATACCCATTTAAGGGGATTATAATTTCAGTCAGAAGTATTTAAAGCAGTGAAATAATCATTTCCGACCCTATAAACCATATATATTATTGATCAGAATCAATAGCTGAATCGATCTAGCAATGTCCGGTGGAAAAATAAATTTTAAAATTATTTTCGAAATTTTGAAAAAATGATAAGGGGTTACATCATTAAAATTGTCAAAAATTGGCAAAAATTTTAATTTCTTTAAATTTTAAATTGAGTATGCAGATTTTTTAACCTAATAAAAACTGACTTAGGAAAGGTTTCCGAATTGAAATAAATGTTTTTTGGCTTAGTTATGAGATTTTTAATCTGTGATTTTTCAAAAAAAATGGCATATAAAAATCTCAATAAATATCCATGTAAAATATGGAAGTATTTTAAGCGTACTTAAGATCGATTTTCGATTCGAACCTATATTTTAATTGCGAACTGTAAGGGAATATAAACTTCGGCTTCCCGATGTAAGTTCGCTTTCTAGTTCATCGATTAAATTAAGCATGAAATCGAAAAACAAAAATGGAAAAACTGAAGTGCTTCCAAGTTTTACTTTTCATGTGCCCGCCCAGAAGACTTAATCATTAAAATTCACTTTGCGCCTGCTTTAAAATCAAATTTTTGGAACCGTAACGAGGGGATTCCGAGGGGAGGTTGGTGCTACATATAGTGTAGTAGTTTGGGAGCATATGCTACCCGCTCCGGGAGAATTATGTGGCGCAAAATAATAAAAGGGAAACTAACGCAGGCAAATTTATGCGTTGTGAAAAGTTTTTTTCCTCTGCAGTTGGCTGCCATAAGACACAGAATACTTATGGCACCCACTGTCCAGCCTCTGAATGGAGTTTCTTTTTCTTGTTCTATTTTTTCTTATTTTTTTGGGAGGCCGGCAAATAAATTTTTTCGGCTTCTCGCTGCCTGCTTTTCTCGCCTTTCCTCCATCTCTCCATGGCAAAATGAGGCGCAACGAAGCGTATGACAAACAGATTTTTCTCAAACACAAATCTGTGCTCCGAAAAGAAAAGAAGAGAAAAGAAAAGGCGCTGGCAAAGGCAAGAAAAAGTGTAGGAATTTCCATAAAATTAGAATAGCAGCAGCCGGCAGCAGAGGCGGCAGCCAGCAGTGATTCTTTACCGCCGACGGACAGCCCCAAAATTTATGAGCAGCGCCGAAAAAGAAAATATGCAAGGAGCAGAAACAACAACGACGACAATGCGGAAAAAGTGTGCAAAGCCTAAGCAGGGCACTGATAAAAAATGATAAGAACATTTGCAAATTGAAAAGGATAACGCCAGGATAACTTCAGATATGAAAAACAGAAATCTAAAAATGTAAGGTAAGAAAAACAGTTTTCAAAAATATTTCAGATCACAAGATAGCCTTTTTCTTTACTATATACAACAATAATTTATAAACTTTTTGAAATGAATGTTTTAGAACTCATTCAATATAGAATATTTCTTCCTGTGCTCTTACACTAGCACTGTAAAAATAAAAAGCGAGTTCAACGCCAAAAGAGACAGCGGAATTGTGTAAAAAATAATTGAAGCCGAAGCAGCGACAGATTTTTACACACGCACAACTGTTGGCGGAATCCTGGGTGGCATGGGTGCCAAATAAAATATTAGGGCCAAAAGCAAAACCCTTTTTTGTCATGTCCGCCATTTTTGCCCCCTTTCAACCCCACTAGTTTTGTCCCCAGAGAATTTTTTTATTCGCGAAATTCTACCATTTTCTTTTTTTTTTCAATTTGTCCTCAGCCAAGTTTTGTGGGAGAACTTACGGTAAGTAATTTATCTTGACAGTGGCTTTTGTGTGTAAACCTCTATGCTACGCAGAATTTAATTTAATTTTAATGTCTTCGATTTTTGACCTTTTCTCATTTAAAGATTTTTGTTTAGGTTGTACAATTTCTATTAGGTTTTAAATATATGAAAAGCATTTAATTTCAGGGAGCTGTGTACCTAACAATCGTTCTTGGGTAACTCTTAAAGGCAATTAGTAATGCAAAAATATATCAATGAACGACTGAAATATATATAAATAGAATTTGGTTGGCAACGACTTGCTCATCCTTAATTAGTGTTCGATTTCCTGCCCAACAATAAAGGACAATAAAAAGGAAATAAAGGGAGAAAATTAAGCGTGATTCAGTTGCCTAGAGATGTTTGCAAGAAATGCTTCAAAAAGAGAGAATCAAAATAAAAACTTTTTAATTATATACTTTCTTTCTAGTAATTAATTAATGTAACTATTTACTTGCTTAGATTTCAAGAGTATTTCTATTTGAGTAAGTAAGGGATATATCCTTGTTGTGACTTTAATGTTTTGTTGATTTCTATACATACAATTTAGCTTTTTGTCATTCCCATAGTGCACTATTTTTTCGAATTTTTTGTTGTTTTACCCTATATATTTTTTTATAAGGTTTTTTTTATTATATTTCTACTCCGTTTGTGGTATTTTTTTGGTGATATTTGCTGTGGTGCAACTATTTTCCGTCGTTTTTCGTGCACTTTCTATCTCTATTTTTTGTGCTGAATTGGAATTACAAATTTTTTATTACTTTGCGGGCAACTCTTTTCCTCCATTTTTTGCTGCTGGTTTCTGGTTTGCACTGGAGTGTGTGTGTGTGTATTTTTTCATAAATCTCCAAATTGAGATTTATGTTAGTTTTGCATATTTTAGCCATGTCCAAAAGCGGTTGGCATGGCCCACAAAAGGACGAGGCCAAAAGCTTTAAAACTTTTAGTTTTTTGCCGTGAGGCGAAGTGGAAGGGGATTAATAAATTAGTTTGCGGTCGAATTGTCGCTCTTCGGGCTCTTAACTTTTTGATTGCCGTTGGCGGTTAGCTGACAGATGGCCAGCAATTAGCTATTTAGGCGCCCAAAGTTTGTGTCATTGTGCATTGCGAATTTCAAATGCAAAAAGTATATTTTTGTAAGGAAAATAAATATAATTATATTGCAATTACGATTTGAACTTAATTGCGGGGATGTTTGGTTAACAAAACAAAGCATAAAACGTGTTTGTGATTCTTTTTATAAAGCTGGAACAATGATTGATTTTATGTAAATTTATTTGAATGTAATTTTAAAACTTTACATAAAGCAGGTGAATTTTTTAGCCCCGAGCTTCACCTTTCCCTTTAGTATTTCCCATTTCTTCCACTTGATGATTTAGCTATTCAAAATGCTTTCAATATTTATGCAAATGCCTAATCCACTGTCAGAACTTGAGCTCATCGCGTAAACATAAGTATTTCTATTGGAATAGAGCCCTGTCCCCATCCCGAAAATCCATAAAATCCTCGAAAAGCTGCCAGATGTTTTCCTGACGCAATCCAGAAAGAGAGAAGTGTAGAGAGAAAGGCCTAATAATCTGTACGATTTGGCTTTTCGCCTTTTTGCCAAGAGATTTATTACCGTCTCGTTGCGGATAAGAGGAGCACAAAGACGGGCGGAGGTCGGATCTGGGGGATAAGATATATATCCGATTCGGGGACTTGTCTCCTTGTTTATGAATATCTTGTGTCGCATCCACTGCAATGAAGTCATTTCGAGGCACTTCTGTTTCGGCTGCTGGTGATTTGGTTATTTATCATTATTTCTTTTATGACGCCATGTGATACAATATTTATGTGCTGCGAGGGCTGGCCAAAGAGTTATGGCCGGCATTTGACATTGACACAGTTGCATAACTCGTGGGCACATCCAACCCTTTATCAATTACTGGGGAGAGAAAAATCCAATCTCATTATGAGCTGTCAGTTGCGGAGGCCAATCAACGATGCCATTTTCCTCTAATTTGATGAGGAACCCACAATCAGTTATCTCCCCCTCTATATATTTTGTAGATTGATTTGAATAATGGAGGGCGGCTGGGGGAGGAGAAGCACCAGACAGCTTGACAAATCTGCTGGAAGCTCGGAAAACTATTAGCATACAGGGGGCTTACATATGTGAGCTCGGAGCTGGGAGCCCAATAAAACCAACCCGACGACCCCCCAAGGCGCTGACAAAAAACTTTCAGACAAGTTAATCATTTGCGGGATATTATCAATCCATTTTTGGGTTTTACCAAAACGTTTTCCACTACCCTTAGACAACAAAAGCATATGCTAAACTGTGATTGAATTGGTGCTCAGACTGAGTAAATAAATAGAGGGTAAGATAATGTGGAAAAAAGATTTGTGTCAATTTAAAATATTTGAGAAAATGTTTACATTAAATATTTTAAGCTATTATATGTTTTATATTTATACACTACATTTTTCTGACGTCTAGGCCTAAAATAAATAAATAAAAATACTCTAAATTTAATTTAATTTTCAGTTTTAACAATAGCTTATAATTACTTTCTATAGTTTATATACTTTCTTTTAATGTTAGAGCATTTGGTTATCGTTAAGGCTTTGGGTAGGTTTATCCAATTTCATTGTTTCATCCACACTCCGATTCCCCCCATCATCCCGGCAGATGGAATTCGGATTATAGTTTGCCTGTGCGTGTGTGGGATTTGGGCACATCATTACACAAAACTCCCAAAAGTAAGCTCCGGCTCGTGCTTGGGACCGACCTTTCTTTCTATATATTCTATATATATTTGGGGGTGTGAATGCTGCAGAACAGGAAGGAAGTTGGGGACAGGCAGCTGCTATGGCAACCATAATAAAGCTTATAACACTTTGCATTTACTACACTAATGCAAATACAATAGAACGATGTGAGCAATGTGTGGATGAGGTGGAGAATTATTGCACTTTCAGAAAAACTTTAAAAATTACTTTTAAAATATATCTGAGACTTGGATAACATTAAAATTTAATTATCTAGGAAAGGGCCAACCTCAAAAAGGAAATTTAATTCAATAACTTGAATTTTCCCACCGTGTAGAGGCAGTAAGCGTGCGCCCAGCATCCCATTTCGACTTCAATTATGCCCACATATGTCGGTTGAGGCACAAAATTTGTTTAAGCTTCACTTTGGGATTAAAATTTGCAACTCAACGACCAGAGCACAGGATCAGGGCTATGGCCAGGACCCAGGACCCGGTATCTGTGGGGCCAAGACCCAGGATGAAGGTCCAAGGACCCCTTGCTGTGCCTGTGTTAGATAGCCCTTCTCGGCTTGGCCCATTTGGTTGCTGCGGTCTCAGAAGTTTACTGCGGTCTGACTCTGCCTGCTGGAGGGATAAATCGGAGCAAAAGAGCCGGGATTGCCTTCAAGGACCCGACCTCCTGCAATGAGAATTGAACTCATTACAGATAAAGGGATTGAGATTGAAATACAGGCCTCGGGGACCGGCATAATGCTTATTGGCTTATTGTCCTCGGCTAGATATCGAGTAACAGGTAGAGGAGTAATTATCAGAAGACAGTGGCAAAGGACACTGAAACTGAATATCCTGGAAAGACTTATTAGGCATACATGCTATGTTTAATAGCACTTTGATTCATTTAGGAAAATAGTTTACATATAGCAGTGTTTCAGCACAACACCAAATATCCCTATTATCCTGTTGAATTGTTATTAAAATTTAAGCAAGGGTATAATTATCTTTTAGTTAAACTCTATCGTTAAATTAAGTTTTCATTCAAAATGAATTTTCCTAGCATGTCCTTAAATTTCAAACTGAACAGCAAAGCGCTTTATTTTGTATTTCCTGTACAACAAAAGCATGAAATATAGAATAATGTGATTTGAATTTGCCGCCGTATGCTCGGCACATTTTTCTTTGCCCTCTTGAATACCCCCTTAACCCCTTGCAGCCGGCGTTTTGTGCTGATTTAACACTTTAAGCCTTTTGCCACAGTGTGGCACTCAACAAGATGATTTATGGTCGGCAAACGCGAGAACAAGAAACGCAAAAGAGAACGGCAACTCGCAAAAGTATGTAACATACTGAAAAAATAAGTTATAAGTGGGTGAAAGTATGGCAGAACAGGGGGCCTTACACTAAGAAATAATGTTTAATAAAATAAAAAATATGTGCGAATACTCAAAATACCAATTGTACAATGTAGTATGGTATTTCTGCCAAGTACTATTGCACTCTTCAGAAATCTGCATAATATTTTGTATAATATTTAGATGTTGTAGCCCTTTTATTTTTATTATATATAATTTTTCTCAGTGCAGCTTTCGGGAAAATGTCGACGGCAAGTCACTTAAAAATGGCTCAGCAAAAGGTGAACCCACACAGGCACACGGATGCGGACATGGCCGAAATGCACTTAAAATGCAATGCAGAAAGGCAGAATAAGAAGCAGGGAAAATGCAAGAGCAACAGCTACACCCCCCAACACAACAACAGAGTAAGCAGCATCCACTGGAAAAATATACGAAAATAAAAGCAACATGCAAAATAAGTAGCAACATAAAAATAAAATAAAAGAGTATAAAAATGAAACCAAAAGCAAAAGAAACACACAAGTTACAATATCGAAAAGTTCACATCAAGAAGCAGCTTCTGAAATTGATTAAAATATATTAATTATAAAAAAATAAAATTATGAGGAATACGCAGCCTTCGGTTCGCATAAATCATAGCATACATTGTGGCATGCTATAAAGAAATGTTGGAAAATAACTCTCTTGTGTTCGATTTGCTTTTCGATTGACTCGAAATATACCCAAAACAAGTTGATTAAAACACAGCTTTTGAATATTAATAAAATCATAAAATAATATATAGTTATATAGGTTATATAGTTTTTTTTTTTTTGGCTCTGCAACTACAAGATTGAATACCGAACCTTTACTTATGTATGAAAAGTAATCAGCAGAGGTGACAGCACAAGACAGAACACACAACTTTATAAACATATAGAGAAAAAATAAATTACTTAAAAAACTTCGACCAAACTAAAGTCAAGTGTTATATACATATATATGCTTTCCGCCCAAGTGTGCGGCTTCTGGCCAGGGAGCGTGTGCGAGTTTGGAGTGCCATCAGCAAACACTTTCAAGTGCATTTAAAGTGAGGCACAAACAGCAACAGCAGCTACTTCAGCACTCTCCGAGCCACTCCCCCGGCTTTTCCGACTTTTCCTACACCGTTCCTCCCTCAGCTGTTAAGCCCAGACACCCACTTCAGCCGCCCATTGTCAGCCTGCCACGCCTCCCCTTTCCCTTTTACCATTTTCCATTTCCGCGCTCTGCCATTTTCAGCGTTTGTTGCCAATAATATTTACACTAAAAAATGTGCAATGTTGCCATCAACAAAAAAAAACCAAAAATAAAAAAAGAAAAGTGCAACAGTTTGCTTGGAAAAATAGGGGAAAACGGTGTAAGGAAAAAGTGGGTTTACTATGCGAAAATCCGGAAACGGATTCCGGCTGTGCCAAGTTTTGTGCCCAAGCAACAGTTTGCTGGCATTTTGTGCCTAAATATTTTCCAGCTAAAAGATTTCCGGAAAAGCTGTTACTATCTCGCACACTCCCACTACATCCCTCTCGTTTTTTGGGCTTATCCTGCTGCCATCCTGTTGCTGTTGAAAAACTCTCTCCCCTTCGCAAAAGCTGGCTAATTTGGAGACCTAATTTGTGTCATCCTGTTTGGAAAAGTTCACTATCCCTACCTCTTGCTACCCTTTTCCCGTCCGTATATCGCAGCCTCTGCCTTGGTTGAGTGGATTTTTGTCTCATGTGGTTAGCCAGGGGATAATTTGCCATTGTGTGTGGGTGGAAATGGAAATGAAAGCCAGTTGAGGAAGAAAGTAATTATCCTATCTAGTGGGAAGTATCAAAAAGGGATAAGTGGAAATGTGTGGAAAGTTGTATATAATTTGGGCAGTCCTTCACCGCAAAGTTCAACCAATTAGAGTCGCCTGGTTATTTTAAAATTGTCTCTTAGTTGTTTAGGAATTTGCATAAATGATTAAACATTATTTAGCAGAGAGTTTTCCATTTATATCATGTTGATTGCAGTAATTTCGATTATCTTTTTATACTTTAAAATATTAAGAACTTATTTTTGTATTTTAAGGTTAAGTATAAATAATATGTGATCTGCCTTTCTGTTACCCTTGAAATGTTCTGCCACCTATTCTCATCGCCCCCTATATAGACTGACACATGTCGTCTATACATTTTTGCACATATTATTCATTTATTTTGATATATGTTTTCGATATGACTTGCTCCAATTTGATGGCGACTCATAACCAAAAAAAAAAGGACACGAACTCCACCCGAAAATTTTCACACGCCATTCGTTTTCAATAAGTTGCAGCTTCGAATTAGGGAAGCTCCAAGAACATTGCTGCACATGTGTGTATGGCAATATATAATTTTTTCTTTATAAATGTAAATATGTACGAGAGTAGGGAGAAGAGTCATGCTGACTTTCACTACATATAAACCACCCAAAAAAAGTTTGGGAAACGCGAGGCGAAAATTGTTCGCAGTCGGCTATGAATATCCAACATACCCGTTCCAATTTTTTTTTTGTTTTTTTTGGGCCACCCCTGAGCTAACGAATTGAACTACCAGACAACTCCACCTTTTTCGCGTTTCGGATTCCAGAGCAGCCTCAACAGATTGCGGCAACTTTGTGACGTTGCGCAAAGGCAAAAAATAGGGAGTAAAAAAAAAAGTATAAGGAAAATCATGGGAGTTGGAAAACCCCCTAAGAGGGTGGGGAAAGAAGTGAAGAATATGGGTAAAGTATTTGCCATATATGTAAGGCTCACCTTCATGTGTGCTGGAAGACGCTGGCTGCTATAAAAATTACTTTGTTTGCCAGCTCCTTCGTCGTGCAATTTTATTGGGCCCCGAACAGTGGCTGGCAAAAGTTTGCAATGCTGGGAAATCTCAGTCGGTTTGGGGCAGAGATTTCTCAGTTGTATTGGGCTAGTTTCCCATATTATTTTCCTCTCTTTATTGCCATACATTCTTATATATATATATTGTATGTGTGTCTGCGTGCATATAAACCAAAATCGTAAAAGTGATTTTGTGACGATTCAGCGACTTTTTGGTACAGGTAAAAGTACAGTCCTGCCTGCTGCCAGGGGTGTGGGAACTTGTTAGTCGAAAGAAATGGTACAACTTCCTCAAGGTGATTGAAGAGAAACGATGCTATTGGGGATCGCAGGGAATGTTTTCCGAGACTCGAATAGTTTGGCTTAAAGAGTTGCCAGTTTGGGGGAGAAATTGCCATCATAAAGCTAAGATTGTTGGAGTTGCCGAAGTTGGGAGTAAAAGATAACATATTTCGATAGGTGATGGCATAGTAAAACTTAAAGGTGAGGCTAGCTCATGAGGAACTTTATTAATACAGGATATTCTAAATGTTACAGGGATATTAACAATAATTATAAGCCTTGCTTTTTATTTAATATACTAATATTCCCAGATGCTTTTCAGTGGTTTATTTGTCTCACTTTATTATACACTTGAGAGTGAATCTGTAAGTAAGAGATTTCAGTCAGATTCATACGACACCGAGAAGGAGTCATTTCCGACCCTATAAACCATATATATTCTTGATCAGAATCAACAGCTGAATCGATCTAGCCATATCCGGTGAAAAAATAAATTTTCGAAAATTTGAAAAAAAGATAAGGGGTTACATCATTAAAATTTGCAAAAATTGGCCAAAAATTAAATTTTTTAAAATATCAAATTAAGTATGCAGATTTATTAACCTAATAAAAACTGACTTAGGAAAGCTTTCCGAATTGAAATTAATGCATTTTTGGATTAGTTATTGCATTTTTAAGCTTTACTTGTCCCAAAAATATTATTTAAATTTTAATACCCATTTAAGGGAATTATAATTTCAGTCAGAAGTATTTATCGCAGTGAAATAGTAATTTCCGACCCTATAAACCGTATATATTCTTGATCACAATGAACAGCTGAATCGATCTAGATATGGTTGGTGAAAAAATACATTTTCGAAATTTTTTCGAAATTTTGAAAAAAAAGATAAGGGGTTACATCATTAAAATTGTCAAAAATTGGCAAAAAATTAAATTTTTTAAAATTTTAAAAAGAGTATGCAGTTTTATTAACCTAATAAAAACTAAAATAGGAAAGCTTTCCGAATTAAATTTAATGGTTTTTTGGCTTAGTTATGCGATTTTAAATCTCTTGATTCAAAGAATGCGAATATTTTAAGCTTAGTTATGACCGATTTCCGTTTCGATCCCATAATACAATTGAAAACTGCAAGGATATATATAATTTGCCAGCCCGAAGTTAGTTTCCTTGCTTCTTTCATTTATAATACTTGAGTTTCCTAAAATTTTTTAATTTTGTTGTTCTCACTTTATTTACTTATATGTTTTGAGCATTTAGTTGACCTTGACTGGTTCCATTTCAGCTGCCATTCGCCATTTGACTCCACCACGGGCGTCTAATTAACCCGTTCGGGGTAAGTCAACTTCACAGTCCCCAACTACCGTTTTCTGAACTCTGTTTGTCTGCCTCCACAATTTTCTCTGGGTTCCATTTCTCCTTTTTTTTTTCCACCCGTCGACTGCCTTGGGTCATGGCACATATGTTTTTAATTATAACTTCTGCACTCACTCTCCCCTTCGATCCGAACTCAAACATTGCAGAATTCTCCTTGTTGGACTCACTCTTTTTTATGGGTTCTGGGCCCGAGGCTTTGTTCTACTTTTCACTCTTTCTCCGGCTCGCTGTGCCATAATTTTCCCTTTTTGCGAATTTATGTTGCGTTACATTTACAACAAACGAGACATTTTATAGCAGATCATCAATCAATTTGTCAGGCGCACCGGGGAAGTCCCCCAGTTTCCCCAGTCTCTGGCAGTCTTGTTTGCTTTTGACAATTATTTAGGCAGCAGGGTCTGGACCACGCCCTAAATATAATTAAACATTTGGCACTGCGGCCATGCGGCCATTAACTTATTTATAGCAGTGCCGGGAGCAGCAGCCGGAATATGCTATAAAGTATAATTTTATGGCAGTGAAAAACCACAGGCGCCCCGGAAAAAAGAAAGCAAGAAATGTCAAAAGTCTCGCACTGCCGTTGCCATGCGTTGGCAAAAACTTTTGCCACATTAATTTCAGGCAAAAAAATACTCCTCGCTGACGGAGTCTGTCAATGTTGCTGCTGCACATGCTGCACGTTGCACGCTGCATGCTGCATGCTGCATGCTGCATGTTGCTGCCGTGACAAAGGCAAATAAAGCGAGATGCTGCTGCCACAAAATGAAGACAAATGGCAGCCTGCTGAAAGCTGTGTAAAGTGTGTGCCGAGTGTAATTAGACAAACATTTGGTCGGGCCAAGAGCGAGGCCAATTGCTAATTGCTTCAATCAACAAAAGTTTTCATATTTACGCCGGCGACAAACTTCACAAAAAGTGTTTTTTAATATTCAAGCACAGAGAGAAAATGTTGAAAAAGTTGACAAAAATACTTAAAATTTTACTAGGATTTTGGTAAATTCTTCATTTGATTGAGAATTTCAATACAACATTATTCTAAAATGTAAATCAATATCTAATATACAATAATGTGAAGGAATGTATTTTCTAGCAACAATAGCAGAAACAAACTTTAGTCTCTTGGTTGATAGGACAACCCTGCAGTTTTTGCATAGATTTTACCATTATTTCTTTAATAGTTTAGTAAGCCTTTTGTTATTATTATTCAGATATTAAATTAATTTTTCTCTGTGCACTTAAAATTGCACACTTGTCCAACGCTCGTTGTGTGAGTTTTTGGTGCTGATCATTTTTGTCGCATTCTGCGTTAATGACAAGCGACGGAGCGCGGCTGTTTCTAATTGTTTTAGCACTTCCCCCGGCTGGAAAAGCGGGGAAATGGTAAGAAAATCGGGGAAGCAGCAGCCATTGTTAATGGATATTTTCCTCGTCTGCGGCAGAGCAAGTTCAATTTTTCGGTAAACTGTTAATTACACCAGCCAGCGACAAATTTTGAAAGATTCCAATGCCAGCTGACAAATCATTTGTTTGGGGAAAAGTGGGGAGAGAAATGTGAAGTAAGGAAAATAGGGAAAATGGGGAAAATAGGCGATTTTGGGCACTGGCCATGTTGGCTTCAGGGGGAGGTAGTTGGGGTCCAGAGGATGTGGCTAGCCACGTTTGACAAATATGGATCGGACATGAGGAGGAAATTCGAGAGAAACACGCAGGGGAAAGGGGTTTCGGAAAGGGTAAAATTGTAGTTGGTAAATGGGGGTGAAAATGGCCCCGATGAGGAAGCAGTGGAAATGTCCGCTCTGCTCTTGACTGAGCAATTTAATTGCTTCTGCTGATGGAGATGTTGATGAGCTTGTTGCTAGTGTGCTAATACCCCTGGTGTTGCAACTGTTGCTGCGGTGCCCATTCTTAATGCCGGGTGGCTAGGCGGCTGCCACTTGATGTATTTGCCAATGCTGCAGCTGTTTTAGGACAATGTCCTTAGTTTAGCTGAAATTAATTGCTACGCCAAGAGAAAGGAAAGTCATATGTTGGCTTTGTAATACTTTAAGGCCAATGGCAAGTCATGCCAGATTTATTAAATATTTATATCTAAGATCTTCACTCTTATTCTCATTTCCTTCATATGTACCCATAACGAACTGTACCGGGGAACATTTGCCGCACAGTAGTTATTCACTCAACTCAGCCAGCTTGAAGTGGCCTCAAATCGTAGTCACGTTGCCAACATTGCGATAATTGCCTCTAATAACTTTTGATGGCTGTAATTAATCCCCAGTGGCGACCTGCCCCTGTGTCGCCATCCATCAGCCCCCGCCATATCCATCACGCGTCCTCTCTGGATGGCAGAGGATGTCAACGATGAGGAGTAGCAGCGGCGCATCATCATCTCGGGCGATTCTGTCAGCCATGAAATTGACACGTCTTTGGTATTAAGTGGCACACTGAATAGTCCAAATTAATACCCATGCTCCATGGCTGTTATCCGTGTAACTCCGAGTTTCAGTTGGTCAACGGATTAGATGGGAACCACAGAGTGGAGGAATCGAATAAGATAATGCCCAGGGTGATAACTTGATGGCTTTACAGAAACTTATCAATTGCGGAGCAGATAGTCTTGAGTATCCAAATGGTTGAGTCACTTATTTATAGGTATCGATACCCATTTAAATCCTTTTCTTTGTCCTTTATGCGATTTATCTATAATTTTCTTAAATTGCGAAAAAAATCTTTGTGGAATCTATCGTTTAAACAATGGCTTAATACCCAGAGAAGCATCTTCAAAGGCTTTCCACGCACATTTTCTCCCCATTGTCTTATAATTTTTGCACTTTCGAAAAGCAATCAAATCGAGGGCGTAACCCGCATGAGGTGGAAAGGGGGGGAGCTCGTAAAGGGGCCTAAATGGTGCCTAGATGGGTGGGTGTTGCCTTCAGCTAGAGGCTGGGGAATGAAAATGAACATAAAGTGAGCAAATGTGCCATAAATTAAAACTAAATGCCGGCCGCCGCTGTCAAAGGCAGAAAAACTGAAGACGAGCGGCGACTGCAGTCGCAGTTAAGATTAACGCAAACGCACAGACACACGCACACTCACTCGAATCTGCCACGCCCACAGAAGGGGGCGTTCGCACCCACACACATACACATAGATGGCATACAGAGAGACTTTCTCATAGATGTCAAGCATTGGCCGTCATGATTTACGGCTTCGCATTGGGGGAAAATTGCGCATACGACGCGTGGCCGCCGCGAAGAATTTGTTTGCCCATTCTTTCCGCTGTTTTCCACTGCTGCTGTTGCTGCTGCGTAGCTCATAAATCCTACACAGGAAAAGTATTTCAATGCAAACGAGTGTTGACGACTGGCACAGAAGTCGAGGCCTCAAATACCCTTTAAAACCTAGTGCAGTTTTTCCCTTTGAAGGGAGGTAAAAAATAAATATACCTTATATTATAATAAACATATTAAGTAATTTAAATTTATTATAAGAAACAGTTAAAATTCACATTACAAAATGAAGAAAATTGTATTATAAAAATAATTCATATTTCATAAAATTTTAAAGTAGACGCCATATTAAAACAGGCACAACTTCCTTAGATTTATTTATGTTCGTGGAAAAATGCAATTAAAACGTTTCTCAGGAATTGTAAAATAATTGAAGGCAAAACAAGGAGCATGGGTAAAAAAAAGGAAGACATATTGTTGTTTAGAATTAAACTCAGCCTACATGAACAACTCTGGCACTTTGGGTGGTCGCCGACGTTGCCTGCCGACGTTTTCGGTGGCGACACTTGGCAGACATTTGGTCATTTGTTGGCACAGCTTGTTGCGCGAGGAAAAGTGCGGAAAAGTGTGGAAGAACCAGGCAAACGGGGCTAACAAAAAAAGTTTGCGCCACATCATCTTGTTAGCATTTTGTCAGCCAAGTTGTCACATTCGCTTCAGCGAGAGATCTTCACTTTTTTCTTTCTTGCCGGCAACAAGTTGACAATAACTACAGTGAAGGGTGAAAAACGGATGGAAAAGTGGGAAAATTGGGTGGCAACTAAGTGGGCGGCAGGGGGGTAAGGTGAAACTGAGAGGCTGAGCAGACTTACAGTGCAATGCTTTCCTTTATACACTTTCACCCCTATCCCGCATGCACTTTACGCCTCACTTGACTTACATTTGGGCCAGTGACGACGACAACGAGTGATGACGACGCCTCCGCCTCGCTTTTCCTCCTCTTTTTTTTCACTCATTTTTCACCCTTCGCAGACCCCTTTCCTCACCCACGGCTCTGTCGCGCAAAATCTTTAATTGTCGCGCAATTTTCCAGTTACTGCATTTGTCGCTTGCGCCCGCACATCTTACTTCTCACACTTGCTGGGCGCCCTTCTTAAAATTGCCAAGGAATCCATGTATTCATTCATTTCTCCCACAGCACGCACAGTGGGATGAGAAGGCAGAAATGGAGAACAAAAATGAAGACAAGCCGAAGGTTTATACTCTTTCAGTTTGCAATTGAATTATAGGATCGTTTTTTTCGACAAAGCTAAGTTTTTAAAACTCTAAAAACTCATAACTAGCTAAAACAGGCTTAATTTTAATTCGGAAAGCTTTCCTATGTTAGTTTTTATTAGCTTAAAAAATCTGCTTACTCAATTTAAAATTTAGAACAAATAAATTTTTTGTCAAATTTTGACAATTTTAATGATGTAACCCCTTATCTTTTTTTCAAAATTTCGAAAAATTTTCAAAAATTTATTTTTACACCAAACATATCTAGATCGATTCAGCTATTGATTCTGATCAAGAATATATATGGTTTATAGGGTCGGAAATGACTATTTCACTGCGATAAATACTTCTGACTGAAATTATAATCCCCTTAAATGGGTATTAAAACTTAAATAATATTTTTGGGAAAAGTAAAGCTTAAAAATTCCATATCTAAGCCAAAAATGCATTAATTTTAATTCGGAAAGCTTTCCTAAGTCAGTTTTTATTAGGTTAATAAATCTGCATACCTAATTAGATATTTTAAAAAATTAAATTTTTTGTCAAATTTTGACAATTTTAATGATGTAACCCCTTATCTTTTTTTCAAAATTTCGAAAAAATTTCGAAAATTTATTTTTCCACCGGACATAGCTAGATCGATTCAGCTATCGATTCTGATCAATAATATATATGGTTTATAGGGTCGGAAATGACTTCTTGACTGCTTTCAAGGGTTCTGACTAAAATTTGAATACTCTTCATGGGCATAAAAATGCGAGACCATATTTCTTAAATAACAATCTCAGATCCTCATCCTATAAATAATACTCTTTAAATTGTTCTAAATTTCCCAATAAAAAAATATCTACAGGTTTATTGAAATCTGCTCAGCACATAAAACAGCCATAATATTTTACCATATTTTAATGGCATCCACTGAGAGGGTTTAATTTTATGCGCAGCTTCTGGGAATGCGGCTATCTAATCTTTAAAGACTGGCAGTTTATGGTTAATTGGAATACGACATTCATTCGAAGAAACGTAACAGCGGTGAGTGGAATTCTCAGAGAATAAGATTTTGACTATAGTTTCCATATATTTCCACTGTGCACTCAAAGACTCAACCATTCAGCCGTTCATTCATTCATTCACTGGGGGATTCTCATCTTTCGCAACTCGTTCTTCTCCTTTTGCAGCTGCCGGTCGACTGGCTGGTTGCATTCATTTGGGGCGCCACTTTCCGATGCAAGTGATATGCCCCCTGACCTCTTGCCGCTCGTCCCTTTGTGCCACGCCCGCTGCAACTACCAATTAGGTGGGCAGGAGGCGGTTGCAATTTCAATTAAGAGAATTAATTGCGTGCACGGCAGTCGGCAGTTCGAGTGTCTCCGGCAAAGAATGGGGAATTCTCAGCTGGATGGGCTAGATAAGTGACACTTATCTAAATACATATTTACCTGGCAGCTGGGAAAAGTGAGGAAAAGTAAGGATAGCTGCCGAGAGGCTGGGAAAATCCAGCCAGAGGCGAGGGTAAAAAACTTGGTATGCGGGCTGCATATTGTCAAAAGCGGAAATTGCAGGAAGCTGCAGATTTTTATCGATGCAAGATGACAGGCGCCAGCAGCAGCAACATCTATAGCACTCGAAGGAAGTTTAGCAAACTACTATGAATATACAACCCACTCGATGGGCCAACCCACCTACACCTGCACCACCCACAGTGGCCGGAGGAAAAACAAGAAAAGCGTTCGAAGCCATTGCTTCCGCTGCTCTTCAAACGCGATGTCGAAACCGGAACAAAAATTCCCAGAGAATTCCAATTAGGGAAAGATCAAACGATCCAGAAATGGGAAAATGAAAAAGCGCCAGCATAAACATTATGCAAAAGAAAAGCCATAAAATTTAGTCAATCGATAAACGAAGTCACAAGTTTTTCATCATCAATGGTGCAACCAAAAGCGGCGAGGAACAATTCCTAAAAAGCCTTCCAACCATAAAAAATACATTTTACGATCCTCACGCAAACTACACTATACCTAAGCCCGGGCACCAGAGATACCATCGGATTGTTGCAAGGCAGAAAGAGAGGCGAATACAGCGTGGGGAAAGAGACGGGAACAGGGACACGCTGCGAGTGGCATTGCTGATGTAAAGTGTCACTTAAAACGCGCTCAATATTTGATGGCCCGAAGACAAAATTGAGCCACCTCCGCAATGCAAATGAAAAAGATACTCTATGCCGCGGTATACAGGTCGTGACATAACAGTAAAACCTGTTACGCAAATGGAAACTTTACAGAACCTGCATACAAATTTTAAATGCTTTTCAACATTTAGTTTAATATTTTTTCTAGCCTTGCCTTGTACTTTAAATTAAGTGTTTATTTTCTAGATATATTTAGCCAAGCCAAAAGGCACTGTTCTTAGTTTAACTACAATGTGGAAGAGACACCTCCCCGGAATGGAAGGGTCCCTTGGAAGTCCAGGAAAAACCTCTAAACGATCTTTGGACAAACAACGTGAACGCATTATAAAAATGTTTTACGATGCTCAGACCAAAACGAGAGTGGAGAAAAGCAAGGCAACGGAATAAATGCTGAGAAACCGATGCAGAGCGAGTTTTATTATGTCGTCGAGCGTACGAGAGATAAGGTCACTTCGGGGGGAGGGGCTGCAGGGAAGTGGGTTGGGGAGAGTGAAGAGTGGAGGGGTAAGGGCAGGGGGGTGGGGACAGAGGCCAAAGAGCAAGGGGCCCAGTGGATTGACCGCTTTGCATGTCGCGCGCTGCATTAAGCGAAACCAAAAAACAAAGCCGATGACAGAGCAGCTGAAAAATGGGGGACTCGTACACTTTAAGAAAATATTTACCATTCTAAAAATACTTAAAATAATTATCTGAAAATAATGTAACAAAGAAGAATAATAATTTAAAAAATTCCCATTTTAATATATTTTAAAATACATAAACAAAAAATATACAACCGAAATAATATCTAACTAAAATATATAACCGAATATATAACTAAAATAATTAAATTATGAGAAATTTCTTTCACTGCTTCTCCGGAAAATAGAGGGAGAACTTTGCAGGGAATAGTGGAGAACTGCGGAGAATGTAGAGGGAGAAGGAGAACAGAGAATGGAGAACAGAGCAGCGACGTCTGGACATGAGCGTGAACATGAATCGCTGACGGCGGCAGCTTAATGGATATGGATATGTTGTATATGGATCTGTATTCCATGTGGATCTGCCGACAACTGCCAGCTAAAAATTAACCAAGGATCTATGAGCTGTGTTCTACACTATAAAGTACAAATTGGAATTAGCCATTAAGGTATACACTAAGCTACACAATATTAGAAATTTTTGTTTAAAATAAGATGGAGCAGCAATGAAACCTAGTCATAAAAATAAAATATTTAATATAATTTATAATATAGAATATAAAATATAAAATACTTTATATGTTAGGTATTAAAGGCTAACTAAATATTCCAACTTCCTTACATCTAACTAAAAATATTATAAGCCATTTTGCACTAAAAGCTGGGTTTTTTTTTTAACATTTTAAATTCGTAAACTAAAAATAAGCAAACTCATATAAAAGTTTAATAAATACAGCTCGAATGTATGCATGTAAAAGCCATAAATACACTGGGGGCTTTGGTTATGCAAAAATGACTTCATAAATATTGCATACGCCTAATGCATTCAATGGAAAAATGGAGCAGCATATATATTGTATTTAAATATATTTATAGATGGCACTTTGAAATTAAAGCAAACGAAATGAATTAAAATATTGCTACTGTTTTATTTATATAGCTAGTTGGAAAATAATATACTGAAATAATCGAGTGACTGCTAAACTTGGTTAGAAAATATATCTAAAAGATATTCTCTACTTTAAATCCAAGCATTTTGCAGGGAATTACAAATTTAAGTTGTAGTGTGTTCAACTCCATATTCCCCCTTTCATTCCATTTTATTTTTTTATTTTTTAGCTCACTCCTTTTTCTATATATTTTTTTCAATTTCATTATCAAGTTTATCGGTTTACTTAGCGCTCGGTCAGACGAGAATAAAAAACATTGAGGCAAAGGTCGCGCGACGGCGGTAACCTTTCGAGGAGATACCACTGGCACACCCCTCCGGCATTATGCGTATGTGAAGCGCCTTTTAGAGCACTTTCGTTATGGGATGTTGTGTTTGTTGTTTCAGTTGCTTGTTGGCTTGGTTCAATTGAATGTTTGCGGCTGGACAACGACAACTGGCGACTCATCAATGCCACGTCATCATCCTTTTTTCCTCCAGAGGCGTAGGGTGAAATACACAAGGGAAGAGGGGTTGAGAATGCCAACGATTTAACGATTGCTGAACATATGAAGCAATAACAAAAACATCAGCAACCGCGACAGAAACAACAAAAAGCATCAGAAAAGGCGACTTCCACAGTGGAAAATTGAGTTGTTTGTTGTTGCATTGGGACTGCTTAATGTTGTTATTATTCTTGCTCCTTTGTTGTTATTTTCACATTAAGAACGCCATGCAGCTGCCAAAGAAGGTTAATTGTTGTTGCCACAATGCTGCCGTTGTCATCGATATTATGATATATTTTTAAATGGAGGTCTGAGGAAGGAAAAGACCCCCAAGAGATGAAAGGAAAAGTTCAGAGCGACTGCGAAAAACAATAAAGCAGAGATACTTGCAAACATTTAATTATTCGATTGATAAATAATAAAATATTGATAAATCAGGCAAGGAAATTGTTTAAGAAATGCAATAAAGTTCAGACTGTGAGATAAAGGGGAAAAAATACAGAAACCAAGGTTAATGCTTTAAAAATGAATGCAAATATTGGCAGATTAATTTTGGCATATCCTGAGTTAAATAAAGAACAGAAATATATTGTTCTTAAAATATGTGGGCTTTTATTACGTGTAAGTATTATTATTTATTTGCTTCTTCCTTTAGTACTTTTGTATTTTTATACCCTGGTGGGATATAATAATTTTAGTCAGATGCTCGAAACACAGTGAAATAGTCATTTCCGACCCCTTAAACCATATATATTCTTGATCAGAATCAATATCTGAATCGATCTAGCCATGTCCGGTGGAAAAATAAATTTTCGAAATTTTTCCGAAAATTTGAAAAAAAGATAAGGGGTTACATCATTAAAATTGTCAAAAATTGGCAAAATTTTGAATTTTTTAAAACTTTAAACAGAGTATGCAGATTTTTAAACCTAATAAAAACTAACATAGGAACGCTTTCCGAATTAAATTTAAGTGTTTATTGGCTTAGTTACACGGTTTTTAAATCTATGATTTTCGAAAAAAATGCATATAAAAATATTGATAAATATATATTCAACGAATGCGAATATTTTAAGCTTAGTTATGATAGATTTCCGATTCGATGCTATCCTATCAATCGCAAGGGTATACCAATTGTAATTTCCTGAAGTTAGTTTCCTTCTTTTTTGGCAATTTTATAAAATTAGTTAACAAGCTCAAAGCCACATGTAATGTTCTATAAAATGTAAGCCACATTTCCATTTAGTTTAGTATTTTTTTATTTAATCTCTGGCAACTTTCTAATTGTAAATATTTTGTAATAAAACAAGCGCTGATAAATCGCGTACTAAATTTTATTACCTTTTTGTTCTATTGGCGCACTTTTAACCGCTCAACAAGCGCTCAAAATGTTGCCCTACCCCCAGGAACCCCTGGGCAATCCCTGCAATCCCTGCATCCTGGCCATCCTGGCCACTGGGCCACCCCTGCCCCATCGTGCCTGGCACCCACCCCATTCCATTGACGGCAGCGGTAAGTGCACAACAATTCGCTGGCCAGCAACTTTTAACAACGGCAGCGCACACAGACAAAGGCAGCGATAACAACGATAACATTTTAGCACATAAATTACAAATTCATGAAAAATTTTATGCTCGTGTTGTGAACTCTTTTTTGTTTTTTGCTTTTCAGGTTTCCTTTGGCATTTTCTGTTTTTCCTTTTTGTTTTTTAGCTTTCTGTTTTTGGCGGTAAACGCAACGAATGTTGCTGCTGCCATTTATGTTGCTGTTGTGCCAGCAACATGCAACGCAAAACGCATGGACAAGGATCGAAGGGAGCGACGGGGATAAAGTTGGACAGATATCGCAGATATATGTATATATATGCACCTGGAATGGGATTGAGGTTCACCCAGAATTGTCCGCAAAAGGTGGCGGCAAAGGTGCAGTGCGGTCAATGCGTTATTTGCAATTCATTGCAGCCATGGGAATCCAAATGGGAAAAGGCAGGCATTGTGGTAGGAGGTGCACCGGGAAAATAAATGCCAATTATGTGTTTATTTTCTCAAATGTCTCTAGAAAGCTTACTGGTTGCATACATTTTTCTTGTAGAAGATAAATGTACTTGCAAAATGTTTTATATATATTGGGGGAAAACAAAAGGGGGAAAAGGCAGGCATCTCTTTTCCCCTGTCCAATTTTCTCCAGTGTAATTTTTCATAAGGGGTTGGGGATGGAAAACAGATGGAGCTGGCCAGGCGACAGATGAACCAATGGCCAAGAGGTGGCAGGGACACACCGTTCATGGTCCGCTTTCGGCTTTATGGCTTCATTTTTGCTGCTCCTGCTGTTGTTGCTGTCGCTGTTTGTGCCACACATTTCGCAAGCAATTTAAATGCTAATCAATTTGCCGCGTTTCACGCTCCGCTTGCAGCATGGCAATGTGCCCCACATGTGGGGCAAAATATACCCACCCACCCAGCTGCAACTCCAATTCAAACAAACAAAGTTGCCAAGAATTATGAAAAGGTAGCGAATTCTGCGCAGGGCCACAAGCAGAAGCCAAATGAAATAATAATCACAGGCTAGGGAAATAAATATGGAAAGGAAACGGACATAAGGCTAAATAGTCGATGGCGGAATACCTTAGGAAACTGAAAGACTAAAGTCTCCCCATTCGATATTGTAAATAAATCTTAAATATTTAAAAATTAAACTTAAACTTGTATCTAAATGGAGCTTTATATATGTGGTTGAAAGAAATATTCCTATAATTTAATTTAATTTAAATGATAATATATATATATCTCTGCTATATATTATTAACACTTTCATCCTAAATCTTATAATATACAACTTTTGGCATTCATTGGCTTATTGGTCTTTTATAACACCAAGAAACCCCAAAATATATGTACTCTAGGCATATTAAATCAAAATCTAAATTAATATTCTAGGCATAAATCGATATTTTTGTTTGTTAATTTTTTGTGTAAATCGATTTCTTTCAAATATCATAACTAAGCCAAAAATGCATTAATTTCAATTCGGAAAGCTGTTTTGTGCTAGTTTTTATACTGCTAACAAATCTGTATACTCTGTTTTAAAATTGTAAAAAATTCATTTTTTGTAAATTTTTGACAATTTTAATGATGTAACCCCTTATCTTTTTTTCAAAATTTCGAAAAAATTTCGAAAATTTATTTTTTCACCAGACATAGCTAGATCGATTCAGCTGTCGATTCTGATTAAGAATATATATGGTTTATAGGGTCGGAAATGATTTCTTTACCGCATTTTAAGCTTCTGACTAAAATTATAATACCCTGCAAGGGAATAAAAATAAATTGCACAAAATGCGAATTTGCATTGGTTCCTGGTTATTTTTTTGCATAACTTGTCTACTGCTGTTTGCTTTTTCTAGACCAGACCAGAAACAGAACACATAAGAGGGGGAGCTACGGGAAAATAACGCCAAATGTTGAGAGAAAAGTTATGAGCGATGGGCAGGTTGGAAAAATGCAACACGTAGCATTTGAATAAAATGTGCAAGGGAAATTCGGGTGGCCAGAGATCGGGGGATTCTGTGATAAGAGTAGACAGAGGAAGCCAGGGTCCTATCTCCCTGAAAAAAATATAGAACAAAGTTTGATTTATGATTCTGATTCGGAGATTTGTAGATGCGCGCAGAAGCCGAAATCGAAATCGGACGCACACACAAAATACGAGCTTAGATTACCATAGAAAATACTGTCAAAAAATGTTCTTTAACAAAGTGCTTTAATTCAGGAAATAATTTTATGTATTTAGTAAAGCATATACTTTCAGTATACTTAGAGGCAAAAACTATTAAACTTTTCCACTGATTTTTAAAAACAGAGTCCGCTTAACTTCCACCTACTTCACAAAAAACTCGAAAAAAGCGCACTCTAATAAAGATAATAAAAAAAGACCAGCAGCAGATGGAGTAGCATAATAGGGAAAAAAACACAACCAAGATGAAATTGCATTATGTCGATTTTGTGGATTTTCCTATGCAAAGAGAGGAAAATTCAGGCGGACAAAAAAATGACGAAAAAAAAGGGGGCAAAGGAGGAAGCTCAACTGGCTGCAAGTGGCTCAAAAAATGCCTCGAGATGTGGCAACATTGGTCCCGGCCCGAAGTTACTTTGCATCCTTTAAGCACAGGTCCTTGGACGGTACACATAGATGAAAAAGGGAAAACCGAAGCCAGTGGAATAATGGAAAATAAGGGGATAAAGAAGTTTTCATTGGTTTCGGCTGCAGGCTGATGCAGCTGAAGCAGCTCCAGGTATCCTTCATCCTTTTCCGTCAGGCTCATAAAAATCATTCATTTGCAAAAAGCCAAATCGCAAAACTGGCGACCAAGAGCTAAGAGCGGGAATTTTATGATGCTTTAGATATGTCTCAGGAAATTTATATATTTTCTCTTTAATAGAACTTATCTAAGGAGATCACAAAATTAAATTTAAGCCGCTATTTATTTTCTTTATTATAACCAACAAATATCGCTGATAGCTTAGACTATTTTCCTTATGTTCAAAAATATGTTTAGTTTTCGTTTCAGTTTTATTGATTTTCAAAATAGTTTATTTTCCCTGGTTTATTGCCTTTTTGATATGTTGCCCAATAAAAATGCTATTATAATGTCGAATTATTCTTTTGAAGTTGATGAATTGTGTCAGACGATTATAGAGTTTTTTATTACCGCATCTCTGACATGGCACTAATCTACAAGGAAGTAATAATTAATTAAAACTGTACAAGATTAAGTAGAATTTCATTTGCTTGAAAAGATTTCATTCAAAGTTTTAAGAGTAGGAAATCATAGCTAAGTCCTAGGATCAGCTTAGGCCTTAAACCAGAATATTTGCCATCTAATTTGCCATGGATAACCTTGGCTACTCCCCCACATTCCACAGGACACCCAAGGCAACACCAAGAAGCCACAAATTTCACCCCCACGAAAATTATCCGCTTTAAATTTGTGCCCTATCTAGGCACTCGACACGATTTACTTTCGGCAGGGGGGAAGAACTGAAGGCAAGGACTCCTGTCTGGGCGTGTTTTTAATTGCCAAGGACAATTAAAAACAATTTTGCAGGCACAAAAGAGTTGGCAATAAATTTAATTGGCCTGCTGCCGTTACGCCCATTGATTATTTTCGGCGAGGGCGGGGCACAGCGAGCACTTTCGCACCTAGTGACAAGGTGTCTTGGGTTGCCGCCGTTCCAAGGAAGCTTGTGGCAACGGGGTGGATATCTTTTCTGCTCCTGCGAAGGGTGCTGGCTTTAGCCGGAATGGGGCGGCAATTTATGCGGCTGTCAGTTGCAGGGGCAACTTGGATTTTTATTGGCACCCGGCACGCAGCCAGAACTCGTTCAGCTTCCTCTCGAGTAATTGCATCGAGCAGATAAATCAATTGAATTGCATTTTCATGCGACAAGTTTGGCCAACCCCCGGATTGTCTGCGAGTGAAGTGAAAGCCAAAGTAGTTTTTCACGCTGCCCTTGGCTGTCTCTCATCTTTTTAGCTGCCCCTCGACCATTGGATAATCAATTGAAGTTGCATAGAGCGCTTCACTGCCAGAACTAACCCCATACTGCTACAAACCGAAATCGAAATCGAAGTCCAAGACTGAGTCCAAGTCGTAGTTTAATCCCCCACGAAAAAGTACGATTATTTTCCACGCTTTCAGCGCACGTATACAGATTATCGGCGACTTCGTTTATGGCTTATCAAATTAAATGATTAATGTTTCCCCCATGTTTCCTTTCACTGGAAAATGTCACAGACAACACTTTTCTCATTTCTGTACTCTTCGTATTTTATTTTCTTCCTCAGAGAGTTCAAATGGTTTTCGTGTTGCGGTTGTCGGTTTGGTTTAAGTTTCGTTCAACATTTTATTGCGAAACTTTTGTTTGCGGCGACCTTTATGCCTAGCTGATTTGTGGCTGAGCAAATTGTTTTGAAGCATTTAGTGTCAATAAGATCCAGGGAATTAAAACTAACCGTAGGTGTCGTTTTAATGGCTGGCTTAACTATTATTGAACTTTAAGTTGGCTTAAAAAGTTGTAGAGGTTTATGGAGGGGAAATACACGAATGGGAAAAACAAGTTACTAACTAAACAAGAAGTGTCCCTTATATTAATATTTTATTTTACATTTTTTTATATATTCCTTTTGTTCCTGCAAATCTTATGTTCAACTAGAATTTCGTGCACACTTTAATATATTTTAACTGCATTCCTTTAATGACACAAAAATCATGCTTTCACTTGCATTTTCCCGAACTCAAAATTCTGGAAATTCCATCTGCAAAATTCCTCATCATCCGCAGAGCCCATGATCCCCACACATCGCATTAATCAGTCAGGGCAGTGGGACAGACAGACAAATACGCACTCGAAAGTATAACTCATCAGGGCGCAAATTACAAAGACAAACGATGACTGACAACCGCAAGGCTTTTTTGGCTCACGAGCTGGGTGGAAAGTCGAGCTGGGTGGAAAGTTGGGGTCACCACTTAGCACCCGCAATCCATAGAGCTGCAGCTGAAGGGAAACCATGGGCGGGGGGTTTAAAGAGGACCAGGAAGGCAGGAGCGTTTTTGTTAATTAAACAAATGCCGCAGTGACATGTGCACATCACGAGAGATGTGATGACTTTGCCGGGGTTTTGGTTTGGGCCGCTGCGGTTTATGCATCTGCATTCGTGATGGGGGCTGGGCACTGGGTGGCTTACATACAGACAGGCATATCTGTGGATGTGCAGATAGGGTATGCTGGGTATTCGGGCTGTTTGGGTGACTGGGTGGCGCACTGACAATTCCGGTTGACAAAAGCACACACAAATAACGGGGGGAAAGCAGGCAATGCCGCTGACAATGGCTCCGCATGCAATTTAATTTATTTCAATTGCAACGGAATTATTACGACAGACGACAAAGTGCCGTCGCAGAGCAATTTGCCCAGCACTCCACCATTGTTCCCCGTCCCGTTGAGACCCCACATCTTTATCGCATTTTTTTAGGGAATTGTTAATAAACAAATTCATGCGCGAAGAAAGTTAGCGCAGCGAGCGTCGATTTCAATTAAACAGACGCGTGGCTCCCATTGCCCACTCAAGCTGATAATGACCGCACAGTGGCGTGGCAGGAGGGTTTATATAGCAGCTTCCGGGAGGGGGTTCAGCTGGGAAAATGGCCAGAAACTTGCCCAGCACAGCGGTCAGGAAGTTGAAGAAGTTTATTTCCTTTGGGGATGTTGCAACGCACGCACAATGGTTAAAATGCAGCAAAAATGTCACAAAAAAAGGGAAGTGAGTTCATTTTTAGTGGGAATTTTTCGCAAATCATTAAAGAGCAGTATGAACATTATTTAAGTATTTCATTTAAGAGGGAGGTAAAGGGAAAATTATTAAATTTATTGTATCTCAGCTATTTTAAATTAATTTGACATCGTCCTTTTACTTAATTTAAAAGGTTAGTCAGATGCTCGAAACGCAGTGAAATAGTCATTTCCGACCCTATAAACCATATATATTATTGATCAGAATCAATAGCTGAATCGATCTAGCCATTTCAGGTGATAAAATAAATTTTCGAAATTTTTTCGAAAATTTGAAAAAAAGATAAGGGGTTACATCAGTAAAATTGTCAAAAATTGGCAAAAATTAAATTTTTCAAAATATCAAATTAAGTATGCAGATTTATTAACCTAATAAAAACTGACTTAGGAAAGCTTTCCGAACTGAAATTAATGAATTTTTGGCTTAGTTATTGAATTTTTAAGCTTTACTTTTCCCAAAAATATTATTTCAATTTTAATACCCATTTAAGGGGATTATAATTTCAATCAGAAGTATTTAACGCGGTGAAATAGTCATTTCCGACCCTATAAATCATATATATTATTGATCAGAATCAATAGCTGAATCGATGAAGCCATGTCCGCTGGAAAAATAATTTTTCGAAATTTTTTTCGAAAATTTGAAAAAAGGATAAGGGGTTACATCATTAAAATTGTTAAAAATTGACAAAATTATGAATTTTTTAAAACTATAAATAGAGTATGCAGATTTTTAAACCTAACAAAAACTAACATAGGAACGCTCTCCGAATTGAATTTAATGCATTTTTGGCTTAGTTATGATAGATGTTACACTAGAACCAATGATCCTATGGGTAACTGCAAGGGTATAAAAACTTCGGCTTGTCAGCTGTCTCTATCGATTGATCTCTGCCCTAATGGAATAACGAAAAAGACATATATATTTCCTCCCACCTATTCGATCTTTGCCACTGTAGCCATTTCCAAAGTCTCTGTTCAAGACACCCAATTCCCGGTGGCAATTCTCAGCTGCAATTTCGCAATGTTAACCCAACGTGGGTGGCATGGGGCATTCAATTTCGCCACTGTTGATTTGCTCGGCTTCTTGTTGCTGTTGTGGCAACAAAACACTTTTATTTTTGCTGTTGTTATTGCTCGGCTTGCCCAGTTTCAAGTGTAAATTAATTTATGAGGCACGCCATGGAGCCGGCGCCAGGCTGCGGTCACAGACAGGCCCCCCTAACCGACACCAAAAAAGCCCCGACGTGGCAGGGGAAATGTCAGTCAGAGTGTGAAATTTCATATTTGAATACTCGCCAAAACGTTGACAAATGAAGTCTGCATAATTGGCTAATATTTGGTCATAGATATGGAGAGCCATTGTGAATATGAATACAGGCGGGGGAAAATATAGGTGAGTTTAAAGGTGATTGAAAAATATAACAGGGAAATGTAAATGACACTGAAACACAAGGACACTTAGGACCTTTAAGTGTAGTATTTTTTATATTGCTTAAAATGTTAGCGAAATGTATTATAAATTCTGCTTTGATTTTTTCCCTAGTTTTACTATCTTTGAGAAATTTTCTCTTGGTGCACTGGAAAACCCCCATTCAATTTAAGTTGATTTAACTCACCTTTCAGTGTGCCGATGAAAAACAGAGCGGCCAGCAAATTGAGATGGCCAAACATGTTGATTGTTGGCTTCTGTTTCGGTTTTGTTTCAATAGTTTCCTCCGCCAGCTCCCCTTGGGGTATCTGCAATGGGAAAAATGGTTTGAGTATGAAAATAAATATTTAAATAATTATTTATTATAATAGACATGCCGGGTGAGTCACTCGCTAGGCGACAGGACAGACGGCAGCAATTTGTTTTACTTGTTTGGCCGAGCATAATAGAGATATATTTTCGGGAAGAGGGCGTGGGGCCCAACCCTGAAAATGAGACCCTGAAAAACAAAAGCGGAAGAGCGCCAGCTGTCACCTGTGAACTGTTACCTGTTACCTGTTACCCGGTCACCAGTCAGCCAGTCAGCCAGTCAGCCAGTCGCCGGCTTGCTGTCATCATTCAAATGTAATTTTCCCGAAAGGGGGGAGCCACAAATTGCTGTTTGACACGGCACCTGACGCTAATCAAAACTACACATGCACTTTTGGGGAAAACCCCCTCTTCGTGCTCTGCCCTCGAAGCAATTAGGCCCGGTTTTTGGGTTTTGGGCTTGCTAAATTTTCATTACTGTGGCCCATTGTCCAAAGAGAATTTGAATTCGATTGGGGAAGCCACCTCGCCCCCATTTTCCCCATCAATTGGAAAATCGTTCAATGATTGTCATCGTAGGTGTGACTAATTGTTGGTCATTTATCTTCTCTGCTTTCTTCTCGGATTGAATCTCTCTTTTTTTTTGTTTGCATTGCTGTTGTTTGGTTCAATGTGTCCCTGGTCTCTTTGTTTTTTGGGTTTTCCATAGAAGTCATGAATAATTTCCGTTCTAAATGGAAAGGTTGGGCTGTGTGTCCTCTCCTTCGGTGTCTCTAATTGATAGATAATTGAAGGCCTCCGAAGGGCAAGGGGCTAGAGGATTGATCAATTGGCTGGAGATGAGGCAGCAGATGATGAATGAATCCGCCTGATTGAGTGAGGGATAAGGCGGAACTCAAAACTGATAATGAATGGAAATTCCTGGCTTTTTGCGACGAATGATGTCATCTGTGAAACTCTGGAAGAATATTTCTGTCGAGTTGTGATTCCAAAAATTCACATTATCCAAGAGAAAATAATATTGCATTAATATCATTTTCATTCTACTTTCAATATAATATAAAAGTCTGAATTTCCTCAGTGTGTATATAAACCATTTGCAATTAAGATTTACTCATTCATGTTGGTGGCAATCGTATCAAATTGCAATTATGTTAGAAATTGCCATTCGATATATATTCTAAAATAAATGTTATTTAAATTAAAAAATAAATGGAATGACTTTAAATTAGAAATGGTGATGTGCAATTACCAATGGGTTCCCAAGGCAACACATGAAAATCTATGACATGAAGCTATATGTATTTATTTCCCACATGTAGGTCACTTAAATCATTCTGATTGACAAATGCAGAAGACATTTGGGGTGCGGATGGAACGGAATCAAATAAATTAGAGCCTCGAATGACTGTCAGAAACGGTTCGCATGCAATCTCCTCAAAGGCAGATGTAAACTTGGCCAATTCAACGAAACGAAGCTAAACTGGTAGCTAAACTAAACTCCAACAGCGATTGCGACTATAATGTGACTTGCACATCCGTGTATCTGAGGTGCTTGTATCTGTTCGGTCGCTTTGTATCTGTTCGCTGGCACCGTAAACAAGTCAACAAGGACTCCGGACACGGGACACAGTGCCGACTGCCATGGGCAACACACCCGCTTCCCAGTTCCCTTTGTTGGGTTTTCCTCCACCTCAGGACAGGTGCACAAAACGGGGCCCTAACTTCGTCACACACGTCTCTCACTTTCCCCTCGGCTTACGTTTCGCCTGCTTTCCTTTTTTTTCCTTGCTGGCAAACTAATTTCAAAGCAAATGCGATACAGTCACAAGTGACTGAGACGAGGACTCCCCAGCCGGTTGTTGGGTTTCCTCCGGTGGTTCAGGTTCCCGGGCTCTCCTTAAACTCAAATATTGGTAGCAAGTTCCGGTACTGGGTGGGTTTTTTATTATATATATTTATATAGTTTGTACTACTAAAATATGTACATATATATTATTTTACAATGCGTATTCTTAATAAAGTTTGATTACTTGCTATTTTAAACGTAATTATCTAGAGAAGTAAGTTGCATTTTTATTTATAAAGTCTCTTTATTTTAAAGTCTTTTATTAAAATTGTATTCTTCTTTCCTCAGTGCACTCCAAAATAAAAAACTCGTATCTAAAACTGAAAGATATCTTTCCCAAAGCCACTCGCGTGTTTTTTTTTCGGTGGCTTCATTTGCATAATTCCGTCGTTAACTGGCGGAAAAGTGTAATCGAATGAACGAGTAGATAGTAGAGCCCAGGGGATCTCAGTTTCTCCATCCTTATTTAAAAAATCCCGCAGTAATTAGAATGTAAAATGTTAAATTAGGAATTGCATTGAAATTGTCGCCAAAAAGAGGATATAATTTGAAACAAAACAAAATATATTTCTCCCATTTGGAAAAATGGTCAAATGTCAGCAGAAAACAAAGCGAAAAAGCCCTAAAAGTGTGATGTGTGGAGCCGTAATAAGAGTATGATATTCGAAAACTTTTACTTTTTCCATTGTGGTTCAGTGGGTTTTTGTTTGTTTTCTGACCCCTCCTCCAGCTGAAATGTGTGAAAATTCGATAGAAAATGAAATGTTACCAAGGTCTCCCACGTACACCACCTCGTTCCATTTTTCCCCCCAGGCTATGGAAAATTGAAAAGTTATCAATTACAGCTCCTTTTTTGAGTGATTGACTTTCCCTCCACGCTGCCTTTTCTCATTTCAAATGAAAGTCTAGCATATGCCAAAAAATGTTTTGTTCTTTCGGTACCCTCGGCAGCCCACCACATTTTCCCTCCTCTCCAAGGGCTCTCATTTCCCGAGCTTCCTCCGCTCAGGTTACATTTTCATGGCCCGAAGCGTATTGAGGTAATTGAATTTTGGTTTTTGGCCCAGCTGATGAGTGTGTGGGTCTTGAATAACTGAGGTAGCACAAAATGTTCAAATTACCAAATGTAAGAGGGCGCAGATATTCAGAGGTAAATAAAAGTCAAAATGAAGTCATTAATTGGAATGATAAAGGTTGAAAAATTAAGAATCTTTAGACGGTTATTTTTGGGCGACATTCTATAGTTCATAGTTAAGGAATTAATTAAAAACCAGGTATATTTTGTATAATAAATTATTATTATTATGTAGACTAAATCATTTGTACTTAGCTTTTAATCAATTAATAATTGGCTTTAATTTTGAAATTCCTTAATATTTATTACATACAAAAATGAGAAACAAAATACTAAGCCCAAATATATTAGGCAAAACTTTGTTATCCAAAACCAATTCATAATTGCCCAATTAGTGAATAAACTAGCTTCTGTATTTAAATACAATTCCCACCAAATAGAAATGACCACAAATCACTTTCCATTTATTAAGCCACATCCCGGGAGCCCACCATCAAATAAATATTGAAAATTAACCCATAACAGCACCACTTAATTCGATTCACCCACTGAACCACTTGACTTGATTGAAGGCAGATCAAATTGCCCAAATAAAAATTCAACAAAATTACGATGATGGGATTTAATTAATAAGTTCGTGCAATAAATATCAAAAGATATATATATATATATATATATAAATGGGATGAATCTAGGAATTCCATTGCAAGACAAAATAAAGAGGAATGTGTTTCTTTAGAATTTATTGCGTTCGTGTGGGAGGGCCACTTGCCGCGTTGCCAAATCGATTTCAAAACTTCATAAACAACGCCGGAGAAGAGTCCCCCTCCGGGGCCACATTTGAGAAATCTCCGCTCGGCCAATATAAACTGGGAACAACAAAAACAATACCGAACAGCACCAAAGTGATTCAAAATTTATAAACAACAAAACGAAGCAGTTTTGGGCGCTTTAATTTGTTTATTTTGTGCTAAAGAGCAACACGCATCGAGTGCCATAAAAAATCAACAGGCAGCAGGCCAGAGGGTCTGGCTTTATATTGTATATATATCGCATAAAAGGGGGAGTCGCTGGGGCAAACTTACAAAATTTATAAACTGTGCAAACTCTGGCCGAGCAGCGGCCATAAAAAAAGGCAAACTGAGTCGGAATATTTATGCAAACGTCAATTGGTCTGCAATTGAATTGAGCCACGAGGCATGGCGCATGAGGAATGAAACATGAGGCATGAGGCACGTACTTTCAGATGCCCCATCGAAAAAAACCGAGATCTTTGCAGGATACCCTAATGAAAAAGGGGTTGTTGAAGTCGCCTATCGAAAGATGCTGGGGAAAATTATCCAAAAATATTAAGCATAAAACATAGAAAGTCAAGGCAATTTATAAAAGTATAACCTATTTATTATACCCTTGCAGAGTATTATAATTTTAGTCAGAAGCATGTAATGCAGTGAAGGAATCACTGCATCACCCTATAAACCCTATATATTATTGATCAGAATCAACAGCTGAATCGATCTAACCATGTCCGATGAAAAAATAAATTTTCGAAATTTTTTCGAAATTTTGAAAAAAAGATAAGGGGTTACATCATCAAAATTATCAAAAATTGGCAAAATTTTGAATTTTTTAAAACTTCAAATAGAGTATGCAGACTTTTAAACCTAGCAAAAACTAACATGGGAATGCTTTCCGAATTGAAATTTATGCATTTTTGGCTAAGTTATTAATTTTTTAAGCTTTACTTTTCCCAAAAATATTATTTAAATTTTAATACCCATTTAAGGGTATTATAATTTTAGTCAGAAGCTTAAAATGCGGTAAAGAAATCATTTCCGACCCTATAAACCACATATATTCTTGATCAGAATTAACAGCTGAATCGATCTAGATATGTTTGGTGTAAAAATAAATTTTCGAAAATTTTCCGAAATTTTGAAAAAAAGATAAGGGGTTACATCATTAAAATTGTCAAAAATTGACAAAAAATTAAATTTTTTAAAATATCAAATTAAGTATGCAGCTTTATTAACCTAATAAAAACTAGCACAGAACAGCTTTCCGAATTGAAATTAATGCAGTTTTAGCTTAGTTATGATCAATAGATCCTTGATCAATAGAGCCTTGCGAGGTGTTCCTGTTCACCTTTTGAGTTTAAAAATCCTTTGATATATTTATCCGCTTGGATAACCAAGCGCCTAGAAAAATGTAATTCTACTTCAAACAAAGAAATCATTTACTATATAGGTCACAGTATTAATTGTTATTTAGTAAATGAATTAAAGAGAGCCCAACAAAAATATCGGCACATTACATTACTCACATGACCCATTTCTGAGGCATTTCAGAAACAAATTATTGAGGTTAAAGGGGGTTTTGCAGTTGCATTCTAAAATACTACAAATAAATAAACATTTACTTAAATAAACTTGAATTTATTTACATTTAATTTGGTCAAATGCCAATGCTAGTCATATAATTTGAACCTTGCCTCGCCAAGGCTAAATCTACCCAGTTTTCCATTGCCACCAATTTGGAAAATCTCTCCCCCTGGACAGAGCATTTCTAATTCGTTTGGATCGATCAGCGATGAGTTTTCATTTGTATTTTTTATTAGGCACTACCCCAACCCCTCGGCAGGCAGTGCGCCCAAATTGATATACAAGTCAGACAACGTGACGTATGAGTGATGATGCGTGTGCGGCGCCTTTCGGGCCCCCCCTTGTAAACATGGAATTCGACGGCAAGAGCATATGACTGCCATATTTGCCATAGCGCCGGTATCGTTCCGAAAAGTGTTCGATAGATGGGAAATTAGGTTGCAGCGACGCCGGCGCCAATTCTGAACAGAAGAGAAAAAGCGGCGAAAAGTGTTTCCACTGGCTTGTTTATGCCCGTAGCGGCCACTTGAGGCTGTTGGAAAATGCCTCACATTTCCCCCGCACTCGGTCCCCTTGTCCCAGTAATGTGCAGCGTTTGATTGACTGACGAGCGAACGAGTTGAATGATTGTCTGCTGCACATATTGATTTGCATCCAGTGGATGATTGCCCATTTGCCGTAATTTGCCCTACACAATACCATTCTTTATTTGATTGATATGCCATATATACCCAATTTGTAAGGCAACGTATAATATTTGTGTCGTCCGTATATCTGTTCGATTATATATATAGCGTAGATGTTTTTAAAATTATTTGCCTTGGCTTCTCGCCATTTGTTTGCCGCTAATTTGACTGTCAATCAATCGATGACTGCCATGGGTTTTTTTTTTTTGCAACGATCCATAAATATTTTCCTGGCTGTAAATTCACAGTATATAAATACACACATTTGCCATTTGTTTGATATAAATTTGCTGACGTTCAATGTTTGATTTTATTTATGCATAAATATTGGGTATTAAGAGAAATATTAACACTTTTTATAGTTGACCCTGAATACTCATAGATGGAATAAATTCTCTACATGAAATGAATCACTTTGTAATATATATTGTTTACACATCAAATATTTATTGATTGCACAGTATATACCTATTTTTTCCATAATTATATATTAAATATATATTTAAAGGCAGCTTAAAACTGGCACAGTATAATGTTTAATGAATCAGAGGCAATTAAAGTACGTATTGTTGATAGTTATTCGCTCGACTTGTCGATAAATGTATATATTTTTGTTAACTCCCCTCTCATACTTCATACTTGCTCCCTCAATAAAAAAATGTAATAAAAGAAATATAAATATTTACATTAAGTCAATTTCAATCAATTCCAGCCTAGCCACTTTATGCATCAATTTTTCATTGAGTTTCGGATTTCTATATATTTATAATAAATTCAATACGTATTTTCCATTGAGACTACAGGGCTTTAATTAATTGTCGAAAAAAAAACACACAACTAAAGGATAGTATATTTCTTAACAAATTTGCTTGGAGCAGGAAACAATGGTTTTATTTAACTTGCACCAGGCCATCTCAATTGGGAATATGCCATAAATTTGCAGGAAAATGAAAACGGAGCCAAGAAGAATACGATTTTTGCTGTGTTAAATTTATACTTTCGTCTGTCTTCATTTTTTGGCCCGAAACATCGTCACCGTTGCCATCATCATCATCTTGGCCATCATTTATTCATGACAATTTTTGCTTCTCGCAGCTGCAGCCTGGAAATGAAAATGGAGTCACAGCAATGCTTTGAGGTGAATTTTCCTGCAAATGAAAAGCCCTCTCATCGATAATGCAGGCGAGAAACCACAGGAAAAGTGGGCTAGAGGAAATGTAAAGCAATTTTCAACCCATAAATGAATGAGGAATTTCTTTATTCACACAGACAAATATTCTGGGTTCCATTGGGATTCCAAACTTAATGCGTATATTTTCCATAACCTGGCTCATTGTAAACAGAACGGGAAGCCCCCAAAGTTCAAACCGTGCAAATGAGTTGGCCACAAAATGTCAGTTACAGATACCTCGCCCGTTTTTCCTTTTTCCCCTTTTTTTGGAACCACAAACGCGTCGAAAATGTAATGTATTTTTCGGGAAAGGAAGCGAGCAAGAGTTGACTAAAGTTTTCGTTTCCCTTTTTTTCATTTCGTGCAAATAAAATCAATCAATTTTGGGTCTGAAAGCCAACAGCCAAGGCAGCAGTCTAAGTGCTCGTCCGACACTGAAATCTATTTGCAGAGGTGTTGACAAAAAGTGTGGAACTAGGGGAGGAAAAATGGTTAAGTACTGAGGGGAGTACGCACTAAAGGTTAGCCATTGAATAGGTAACTAAACAGTTTAAGTATTAAAGCACTTTGTAGTGCCTTAAATATAGTTATTTAATTTGAAACCAGCTTAAGCAACTCAATAAACTCCTTAAATGTTCTTACAGGCTCTAACTTTTCTTGTCAAATATTGAATTTAATATTAATTAAAGAATACAGACTACACAGATATACTATGAATTTCCTTGTAGGAAAAAGGAATATTTGTATAAAATGTGACTTTTACCACAAGCCCCAAAGAACCGCATTTCATAGAATTCACATGCGTCCCCATTGAGACATGCAGACTCCTTAATAAGTAATCGATTTCCAGAAAGGACAAACCCACTTTTGAGTTCGGTTCCCTAATTAATAGAATCAACTGTAGACGCAAGCCCTCGAGTGCTGAATGATTTAGCAGCCGTTCGTTCCGATTTTTCTTTGTTCGGAAGGGAAAGCGACGGGGAATTTTCATTAACAGAAACCGCAACGAATGCGACTCGGAGTGGGAATGGGAACACACAATTTTCGAGCACTGTGTCGATTTCTGTGTATTGCCCGAAAATAAAAATCAATCAACACGTTCGCTTAATAGACCATCGGCTCTCGTTCCGTCGCAGATGTAAATTTATCTGCAAGATACATTTTCGAGTGTTTCCAAAGTATAAGTATTGCACAAAGACAAATTGCTTTTGTCTCTAATTTTAACACGACTCGTCTTCATCTCCATGAATTTTCTTCGTTTTTTGTGATTTTGTTGCTGTTGTGCTTTAATTTGTTTGCCGTGGGAGTGAAAAAATGTTCACACGGTTAAGGGTTTTCGTCTACGCTTTTTTCCAGCTTTGAGTTCTGTTGGAATTGATTGGCGCACGTTTTGCGCGTGGCTAAGCAAAAAAAAACCATAAAAAATACATGAAAAAAGAGCTAACCAAAACCAAACGGATGGCAATGATCGACGGATGCGACTTAAAGATATCTGATATTAAAAATCATGTAAAGTGGGAAAAGATTGTTTAAATTTTTACATTTTAAAAGTGAAAATATGTTATGCAATAGACAAATAAGTAGTTGTGGACTAAACAGTTTTCTATTTATTTATTAGGATTTATTTGTTTAACATACTCTAGAAAATATAACTATGTTTAATAATTTATTTTAATATTTCACATTCAAGTAAGGCAGTCTGCAGATACTTTAAATAATCACACACACCATATACCCTTCATGTCTACCTTGTACAAACATAAAAACTTTACCCAATAACCAAACAACAAGCGAGAGGAAAAGTAAAAGATATTTTTTATGTGAGGCCCCACGAAAAATGCATTCTGAAAAATTTCACATTTACATTTGGGTTTTTCACTGCTCTGCTTTATCTTCTTCGGGTTCCTCGGCTGGCTCAATCTTTATTGGAAGTCTGGGCGGCGTCTTCTACTTCTCGTTGTTAATATTATTATTATTTTCTTTCTGTTTTTTGTGTTTTCTTTTTAGGAGGGGCGAAGCAGCACTTTGCGGGTGCTTAAAACAGCTGACAGGCCCCACTGACAGATTGATGTATGTTGATGCTCCCTGCGCGCTCCCTTTTTCCTTGCTGAATCTTTTCCACACTCTTAATGAAAATATTTCTGTTGGTGCTATTTTCATTTGACTTTGCGGCCTGTTCGAAGATTTATGTCTTCGCTGGGATTTTTCGCCCGTCTTTAACCTGAGTTAATTTTTATTGGGGGGCTAATAGGGCACGCACAGCGCCGTCCCTTAAATCGTTGACAATTGGGCTCAGTTTTGGGATGTATATATATATTTCCATTTTGGTGGCTCTTCTCTATTCAATGTTTAACAAATTTTTGGATTTGTTTTGCTGACAAAAAAGGTCAGATTCTGTGTTACAACATAGTTTTAAGTGAGAGAAGAGCAGGATTTCTCCCTTAAAGAGAAGAGTGATCAACGTCAGCGGATTAAGCTATGTTTGTTTTATATCTCAGGGCATAAAATCGATATTACCAGTATATGCAGTGGTTTATAGGTCACGAAATTATACTACAATAATAGGACAAAGAAGGAAAGCTAATTTCCAGAAGCCGACGTTTGCAAACACTTGCCGTTAGCCTTAGGGTCATGTGAAATCGTTCATAGCTAAGCCAAAAATGCATTAATTTCAATTTGGATTGCTTTTCTTTGCTAGTTTTTGTAGGGCTAACAAAACTGTATACTCAGTTTTAAAATTTAAAAATTAAAATTTTTTCCAAATTTTGACAATTTTAATGATGTAACCCCTTATCTTTTTTTCAAAATTTCGAAAAAATTTTGAAAATTTATTTTTCCACCGGACATTTGTAGATCGATTCAGCTGTTGATTCTGATCAAGAATATATAGGGTTTATAGGGTCGGAAATGACTCCTTGACTGCATTAAATACTTCGGACTGAAATTATAATCCCCTTAAATGGGTATTAAAATTTAAATAATATTTTTGGGAAAAGTAAAGCTTAAAAAATTAATAACTAAGCCAAAAATGCATTAATTTCAATTCGGAAAGCGTTCCTATGTTAGTTTTTAATACGTTTATAAATCTGCATACTCTATTTAAAGTTTAAAAAAATTCAAATTTTTGTCAAATTTTGACAATTTTAATGATGTAACCCCTTATCTTTTTTTCAAAATTTCAAAAAAATTTCGAAAATTTATTTTTTTACCCTACATATCTAGATAGATTCAGCTGTTGATTCTGATCAAGAATATATATAGTTTATAGGTTCGGAAACGTCTCTTTCACTGCGTTTCGAGCATCTGACTAAAATTATAATACCCAGCAAGCGCACTTTTTGTTTGAAATAATATATGCCTAAAATAGATATTCACCATTAATTCGTATTATTAAGATTTAATTGAAATATATAACACGATTTAATTTAAAGTTTAAATTGAAAATACATTGGAAAAGTGTTTCAATTTTACCTATCAGTTTAACCGTCGCATTAGAATATGTACAGAACTATAAAAGCTCCAGAAAGATAGAAACCTGTTTTCCCAAAGATCATCCATTTATTTATATTTTCTTCCCCTAGTTAACAAATAAGAAAATCATATTTGTTAATCAATATTTTACTTGAATCTCATATAGAAACATTCTTATCTACAGGGAAATGTAAATTCGAACTCGATCCACTCAAACTATTCCAATCACAGCTGAGCTCGCTGAGATTAAACCATTTGGACAGCTGTAAATTTATTCAAATCCGTTGGCAGTCCTTTGATATATTCCCGCCAAGGATTTGGCAATTTTAAACCCATTTTCGCTTACCCTTTGCGACTTTAAAATCGAAAAGCAAAAACTTGCCAGCGTATAAACAAATATGCCAAACGAAACACACCGCAAAAAAATGTGTGGAAAATCTCACGCGGTCTCTCTCTCTCTCTCTCAGTCAGAATGAAAAACAAAACCCCAAACAAAGGAAAAAAAAGGAGAAAAAATGAATCAGATCCATTTGCTGACCCAAAAAAAGGGGGCGAAAAAGGATAGCTCCCCGAGGTGGGCTGGTGTATGAGTAGGCGTGGCGGCTTGCCTTATTGTGGGTATTCGTGTTTATCTTAGTACAAATATTTGTTTATTTATACAGGCGCTTTTTAGCGCACTTTTTTTATCGTACTTTGTGCATAAATATTTCAGCCAAAAATATTTGCCCAGTCGGAAATTCTTGGAACAGTGAGTCCTTATGATAATGGTCAATTAGACAGAAAAAATAGGCACTCTTGTTTAAATGCTACAAAAATAACAGTGGATTTTAAATGTATTTAAAACAGGGCTTGAAAGTAGTATGAAACATTTTTTATTTACGTGGAAATATTTTAATGAATACTTTTAATTACAAAATTAAATTAAATTAATTAATCTGAGCTTGCTTACTTTACTTACTTTAGATACTGTGACTTTTCCGGGGTCTAAGCTCCCCTATTAAGATCCCTTTTTTTATAAACGATGTTTGCTTAGGCTCCTGGATAAATGAGAGATTCGGACGTTGGTAATGTAGAGCACTGTTTATTTTGTTGTAGTATTTTCGAGGGCTGTTTATCAGCTGCTTTCAATCATCTTTTGTTTGAGATTAGTTGAAGCATTTCGAAAGATTTTCGAAATATTTCATATATGTATGTGGCACCAATACACTTTAATTATTTATTTACTTATTTGATTTATTTTCTTGTATTTTATGTTGACCGGTCACACTACACGTACACTCGCGTCCAGCAACGCACACACACACACACACTCTCTCAGCTGTCAGTGGGGAAGTACCGTTAATCCAAACATCCTTGACCTACGATTCGTTGTAATTTTTCTAAAAATATTTGAACGTTTTCGAAGAACTTTTTTTAATTTGTAATATTTATTTTAGTTTTGCATATTTCATTTCACTGTGATTCAATTTGTTTTTCAATCTTTAGTTATTTTCACTTTTGAAAATAATTTTTAAATTTGTTTTTGATATTTTTCACCACTATTTTTGAAAGATTTTTAAATCTTTTAATTCTCTAGTTAATAATTTTTGGAATTGTTCACTTTAAACCAATCATTTGGGCCAATTTTGTTGGTTTTATATTTTAATCCTCTCAAAATTTAATTAGAAAATTGTTGCTGAGGTTTTGATGTGTTTTTTTAATTTTATTTTTTTGGATCTTTGCTTCACGATTTTCGATTAAACGCGATTCTCCCGTTCTGAACGCGCACTCAACGAAGAGTAACAAACGACACGCCACGAGTTTTCCACAATTCGTTCTGTCGATTCTGCCGACGTCGAGGTAACTGAATGCGTTGCCAGCTGAGGCTCAGACGTATCTTATAGTACAATTTGTCGAGCAGTTTCATTTCCATCCAAAAGATACTCTGAACGACGTTCCCTTCCCCTTGAACATGTTCGACATCGAACACGAGAGCGGGCCGAGCACAAGAGCGAAGCCGAATGCTACAGACACCTACAGAATTGGCGAGTTCCTTTCGTGTTTCACTTGCAACTCGAACACCAAACGAAAGCGAACACGAACCCGAAGAGCTGTAGGCGTACGAACGCACAGACGAAGAGCGTACGAAGGGCAAACGAAGTCACACGAAGTCCGCCCACGAACAGTAAGACTAGCGCCACCTGGTGGAATTTTCCGCAACGCCCACTCTTATACTGAAGTTTGCTCTGCAAGCGGTTCGAAAAGGAGAAATAGGTTCGAAGTTGCAGCAGGTTCGAGGGATTTTCATGGAAAACCTTATTTTTATTTTATTTCCGCTTCTTTTTTTGCCCCAAATAATGATTCAGAGGCAACAGGATACCATGGCAAAAACACAAGAAAAATCCTGGCAAATGATGGATTGCTAATATGCTAGCAAAATGTCTGCAGTTCAGTGGGACTCAAGCGGATTGACGGTTTGCGGGGAAAATAGAGTACGTGTAGGATTGCAGCAGGTCAGTAAAAGTGGGGAAAAATGCATACAATTTACAGAACAAATATTTTATACAGCTGCGATAGTTAGTACTAGTTTTTAGTCAATAGATTTTTAAATATGTAAAATAAGAACATGTTGAAAATTTGAGTATAAATGCTTGAATTGGAGAAACTATTCTGTTTTGAAAAGAATATATGATATTTATATAATTTTCATGTTTTTAATATTGAAATAAAATTAATGTTTAATTTTAATGTTTATTACACAACACTGCAATCAGCAAATTATAAATGTGAAGGGAAAATATTTCTACAAATATGAAATTTTAAAATACAAACAAATTTCAAAGTATAGTTTACGTATATTAATTCGATATTTTTATACCCAATTTTTGGGGTAATTATTATTTTTCAAATATCATAACTAAGCCAAAAATTCACTAATTTCAATTTGGAAAACTTTTCTGTTCTAGTTTTTGTAAGGCTAACAAATCTGTATACCCAGTTTTAAAATTTTATAAAATTAATTTTTTGCCAAATTTTGACAATTTTAATGATGTAACCCCTTATCTTTTTTTCAAATTTTCGAAAAAATTTCGAAAATTTATTTTTCCACCGGACATCGCTAGATCAATTCAGCTGTTGATTCTGATCAAGAATATATAAGGTTTATAGGGTCGGAAATGACTATTTCACTGCGTTAAATACTTCGGACTGAAATTATAATGCCCGTAAATGGGTATTAAAATTTAAATAATATTTTCGGGAAAAATAAAGCTTAAAAATGTAATAACTAAGCCAAAAATGCATTAATTTCAATTCGGAAAGCGTTCCTAAGTCAGTTTTTATTAGGTTTATAAATCTGCATACTCTATTTAAAGTTTAAAAAAATTCAAAATTTTGCCAATTTTTGGCAATTTTAATGATGTAACCCCTTATCTTTTTTTCAAAATTTCGAAAAAATTTCGAAAATCTATTTTTTCACCGGACATGGCTAGAACGATTCAGCTGCTGATTCTGATCAAGAATATATATGATTTATAGGGTCGGAAGTGACTCCTTCACTGCGTAACATACTTCTGACTGAAATTATAATACCCAGCAAGGACATGGGAATTCAAATAAAATACTTAACAATATAATAAATATTTGCAAGTTTATAAAAGGATCTAAAAGATCTATCACCCTCATTTTCTTTTCAACGACATTTCTTAAACATGTTATGTCCTGCTATGCCCAAACATGCCCAATAATCTTCATAAATGTCCTGCCGTTTTATGACTTCTAACTGATAAAGTGAGTTAGTGAATCCTAGCCCACGTACAGGTAGAAGAATATATGGTTTTGCTTACCTGATAACACAAGAAGAGAAAACACTTTTTGTTTCTTAAAAAATATTAAGATAAAACATTATTTGTTATATTCGTATCCTTGTAAATAGCCCTGATGACTCCCAGCTTCTACACAAATACTGAAATTAGTGTAATTTTGTGCATAAGCATTACAAGTTATTATATAAACCAATTAATGTATTTCTTAAATTCCGAAATGCCACCTTTGACACCTTGTAAATGGTAGCTTATAAATACCCAAGATTCCCCCACATCTGGGCATTAACTCGGCCACTTTATGGAGCACCTTTGCATCCTGTCCCCGAGAAACTATGTAATACGATTGCCTTCTTGACCTCCGAAAAATGTTCTCATTCGAGATTTGGCCGCAGGAAAATCTCCTGACCATATCTGCTTATAATGTAAATAGCGGCACGCCCATAAAACAATTTGCCCCGACTTACAAATAACCCAAGCAAGAGGCAGCAACAAATTTAACACTTAATTGTATTAACAGGCCCGGGCCGAGCCGAAGGAGTCGGCGGGAGTGCGGGTAATCCCGGGCAAAACCAAATCCGGACGCGTGTCCAGTTTGTTGTTGTTTGCTTAGACAGTTTAGGGCCCACACAAAGGACCAATACAAAAAGGGGGCCAGTCGAAAAGGGAAGGCCGAGAAAAACCCAAGGAAAACAACTCCGAGGAAGGGAGCGATTCCAAGGAGAAAGCGAGGGAGTTTGATTGATGATTTTATGACATTGTTTACTCAAGTGATGATGAGAAGAGTAAGGAGATAGCCGACCTGCCGACCGGCCATCCTTTGTGTCCTTTCAAGGCGGTGTCGAGTGAGTCGCCCCTCCCCCCCGTCCTAATAATTCTCCCTTTTTTATGGCCCTTCCCCGGAATGCTATCAATCTTTTGCTTATTAGGGATAATATTACAATTACTTGTAAGTGAGATAAGCCCCAGGGGCTGAGAGTCCGACTGGGAACTGAGTCGGTGTTAGGGCTTATCCTCCGCCGGGTTAAGTGTTCAAGTGGTTCCAGTCTTTGATCTCGGGATCTGTGACTGTGAGTCTGTTGTGTAAACAGATATCGGTTCAAGTGAAGAAGCCAAGTGATTGACAAGATAGAGAATGGGAAGAGTCTTTCGGAATTGCAGAAATGTCCAAGTTGAGGCGCCTGTGCCAAGTGTTCCAACTAAAAGATGCCGCCAGCAAGATCTAATTACATTCTAGGACTCCAGGCCTAGGGAAGTAGTAATTTTAATATAATTAAAACTATAAAGATTAGTACGATACCTTAAATTATATTTAAAATCAAGAGATGTATATACATTGCTATAAAAAATTCTACTTCGCATTTATCCCTCTTTCTTTGCGTTTTCCAATTAATTCTTTAATTAATTCTTTTTGGCTTCTTTACTGGCCAAAAATTAAATGAACTATGCCACGGTTTTCAGCTCTCCTCTCACCTGTCCCATCTCCTGTTCAACCTGTTTCAATTTAGCCATAAACTCGGGCATATATAGCCTAGCTCTATATATATGAATGTATATATACTACCTGCTGTCCAGGAACTCCCGCAGGTCTCTCTTCAGTTCGGTGTTGTGTTTTGTGTTCCGTCGGTTTGGTTGGGAAGCCAGCTGGTTCCATGGTCACTGCACCGCCGCATGTCCTTTATCCTTTTGTCCTGGCCTGGCTTGATGATAAATTAGGCAGAAGGATGGAGGGAGTGTGGTGGGGCTAGGGGCGGGATGGACAGACAGCATTTGCGGCTCTTTAGTTGGCCTCACCGGTATTTACCTTTCCTTCGCCCGCTTTCTTCGGCATTCCTTCCCTTCGTTTTTTATTGCTTTATTATGGCCTTCCAGCGAAAGTCCTGACGAGGATCTATATGGGAAGGGATATGTGTGCCGTCTGAGTTTGTCTGTCTTGTGAGTCGATGAGTGTTTACATCACCAGTTAATGGCTCGGTAATTGCCGCAGAAATTTGTCAGCCAAATGTTTGCCAAGCTGTATTTAACTTTGGGTTCTACTTTGGGGTTTTAAATGTATAAATAAATTTGTTTTAAAAAGACGCCAGTATTAATTATACTTAAGTATTCCGCTTAATTCGTACACTTGCTTTTTCTGTATAATATTATTTAAACAGAGAATCATTGATCCCATTGACACGTGTCCTGGCAGTATCCCCCATTTTCCATTCAGCTGTTCTTTTCCCCAAACAATAAAAAAAAGACATGAAAAAAAAAAACAAAATCAACCTTGAACCGCACAACAATAAAAATTAAAACACGTTTCCGATCCGCGGCAGGACCGCTCCTTTGCCGACAAGGGGATGGATTTGCTATTTGAACACATGTCAAGCTGTCAATGTTTATCTATTTCTGGGGGAGGAAAGGTGCCTATCTGGCTGTCTCCTCTCCTTGCACTCGCCACGTGAAGTGGCAGCCGTGAATTGGGATTATCGGGCGTCTTGTTGATTTATGGCCAGCAAAACACACACAAAATGTACCAAAATTCGAGTCAAAATGTGATTGAAAACTGATAAGCCACACAGGACTGTCTTCGGGGGTGTGTGGCTCCAGGAACTCAAGGGGTTGCCAGGAAGGACACGGGTGGGAGCGTTATTAGTGTAACTGTCAGCCGGGTGAAAGTGTTGAGTGTACGTCCATCAAGCCCGGTCTGCGGTCAGTGGGCTGGGAATGGGGCTGGGATTGGAACAGAAACTGGGCTTGGGTTTGGGGACTTCACAGGGAGGCAGGGAGTGATATTTCCTTGAGTTTGTCATGTTTTCCAGGGACTGTACGTACACTAGGGAAAAGTTGGATTAAATACGAGAAAAGTAAGTATTTTATAAAATAATGCTAGGAAACAACTTTAGTGGGAAATCAGTAATTTCTAAAGTAATAAATTAATTAAGCTTATTATCTTTAGATATATTATTTGACAATATTTATTAGGTATACTTTCTCCCAGTGATCAAGTATGTAAGTGATTCCGATTCAGTCTTCCCCCCCACACCGCTGATGCCTTAATCTACCACTAATTTGTGCCTATCTGAGTGCACTCCCCTGACAGCATTATGCCGCACGTTACGCCCGACTTGGGCGGCAATGCGAGCTCAATCGCCGTCCTGGGAATCCCCCATTTGGGCCGCCTGAACGCTCCAACTTGCAACTTGCAACCGATGCAAATCGCTTTAGTGACGCCTGTTTATGGGAAATTGTTGCTCGGACAAGCAAAACCTGAATGCTGGCCTAAGCCCAAAGCCTGGAAACTGGACATCAGTCAAGCATTTATCAGGCATTTGTCCATTCTGCCGAAGAAGGAATTTTTGTTGTGGGAATTCTTTGATTTGGCTGCACCTTTGGAAAGTGATTGTGAAAATGCTGAAAGCTAAATGTCAACTGGAGGGGAAAAATTTGTTTAGAGAACAACAACAAAAGAAATGAGGTTGATGTACAAAAATATACTAAGAGAAGAGAGAATGATTTTCTCTTGTCAGTAAATTCTATGTTATTTTACAAACTATTTTTAAGATTTGTTCTCATCCTTCTCTCTTGTTAGTTGATATTCAAAATAATAGGCTTAATTGCTAAAATACCATTTCATTATCAAAAATCACCAAAACCTTAAGCCTGTATCAAAGAAATCAAGTTCCAATTAAGGCAAACAAGCGCAACAGCTTAACAAGCCATATAAATATATGAGCCTTTAAGTGTCTTTGTTTAGTTTTCTGTGTAAGCCTTTTAATCAACTTTATTAATATTAATAAGCCGGAGCACCGTGAGGAGTGAGAGGCGAGAAACAATGCTAAAACATTCGTCAACAATTATACAATTACACTCGAGGCCGAATTGCCCGGAGAGATGCTGGGCAACGGAGAGCTCTCTTAATGGTAATTCACTTAAATAATCATTAGTCAAACAATTTCATGGGCCAAAAGCAAGAACCCGTTCCCATCTCCGGCGACCGCAAAAAGTAGAATAATGTACAGAATAATGTATTTCTTTTTTGTTTCTGTTGTGCTTCTTATTTATAGCTCAAAATTCAGCCAGGAATTGTGTTTTATGCTCTTAGGGGTTGGTTTGTTCCGCAGCTTTCGGTTTTGGGCTTGGTTTCTGGGATTCTGGGACTCCTTGGGATGGAGTTGAAGGGCCACTCAATTGAAATTCAAGTGCTCACTTCATTTCCACTTAATTTCTGACGCTGCGACGCTTCGGACTCAATCAAAATAATAAAAATAACAGGGGGAAACCATGAGGGAAAACCACTCCTTAACCCTTTGTTAGCTTCCGCCTTAAGGATTTTGTAGTTCAGTTGGGTTAAGTGGCTTAGAAAAAAAAAACTAAAATAAATTCAAATTTAAGATTTACGAAGATTTGCTAATAAAATATAATTGGGAATTATTATCCTTATTAAGGAAAGCTAACCAGTTCTTGTCTAGACATCGTACACATAATTAGAAACATAAAATATACAATTAGGAGTAATCAACAGATACCTCACCCATTTTTTTGGGTGCAGCTCATATCAATGAACGAGAAAATATGTTTTCCTCAATTTTGTGCATGCCGCAATTATTCAATTATTTTGTAAAGTCATTACCAAGCAACCCCAGGGACCAAACCGAACTGAAACTCACCCGACAAAAGCTCTTTTGTTCTCATTATCATCGACTGTGTGGACTCAAACTGCGATTCCTCGCAGCCAGACAAACACTTTTCCTTTCCTTCACTGGCTTTTGTGTGTGCAATTCCACTTCCTGCTTCCCACTGCCACCACTTGCCCACTCCCACTTTTCCTTTTTCCTGCTCAAGGACAGACACAGACACACATGCAGGCTGACTAACCACAGACACGCCCACAGCTGTAACCGCCTCCTCACCCCGATTTTCCGGGGCGAAAGGCACGCGACAGGCCAAATGACTCAGCAATTGAAAAGTTCAACAAACCTGGGACTGACCATAAACCATAAAAATATAAAAAAATACAACAGGAGAGAGGGAAAAAATGAGGAAACACAGGAGGTCGGCCGAGAAGAATGGCAAAAGCAGGAATCTAAATAGTGGCAAACATGCATTGGGAATTGACATTTATGACCCGGCATTAAAACCATATTTGTGCCGACCTGGCCATGTGTTGTCTGAGCCAGAGTTTTGCCTTTGCCGGGAGTCAGTCCGATCTCTCGTCCTGGTCACGCGTCGGTCTGCACATTCCTCCCTCGACTCTTGGCCAGAGCTGCCTGGCAGCCAGCCTTCGATGAAAGTGAAAATAATGCCCAAGCATAAACAGCAAAGGCCACAGGAAAATAGGGGTCTCAAAAATCGAATACAAGATACAAAAAAAAATTAATATTATATAATAAATATATATAAAACCCATAAGGATTTTTTGTAAAAGTAAATGTGCGTAATTTTTGGTATATTTCTGTAAGGAATAGTATTAATTATTATTATTATTACAAGTCCTAAGTTTTGGAATACAAATATTCGTTAATATTATCCAACATAGTATGCTATAATAAATAATTATAACGAAATTATGTATTATATGTATTTTAAATTTATATTTTTATATGACCATTTTTTGGGTAAATCAAACATTTTCAAATATCATAACTAAGCCAAAAATGGATTAATTTCAATTCGGAAAGCTGTTCTGTGCTAGTTTTTATACTGCTAACAAATCTGTATACTCCGTTTTAAAATTTAAAAAAATTAATTTTTTGTCAAATTTTGACAATTTTAATGATGTAACCCCTTATCTTTTTTTCAAAATTTCGAAAAATTTTCAAAAATTTATTTTTACACCAAACATATCTAGATCGATTCAGCTATTGATTCTGATCAAGAATATATATGGTTTATAGGGTCGGAAATGACTATTTCACTGCGATAAATACTTCTGACTGAAATTATAATCCCCTTAAATGGGTATTAAAATTTAAATAATATTTTTGGGACAAGTAAAGCTTAAAAATGCAATAACTAATCCAAAAATGCATTAATTTCAATTCGGTAAGCTTTCCTAAGTCAGTTTTTATTAGGTTAATAAATCTGCATACTTAATTTGATACTTTAAAAAATTTAATTTTTGGCCAATTTTTGACAATTTTAATGATGTAACCCCTTATCTTTTTTTCAGAATTTCGAAAAATTTCCGAAAATTTATTTTTTCACCGGACATGGATAGATCGATTCAGCTGTTGATTCTGATCAATAATATATATGGTTTATAGGATCGGAAATCACTCCTTCACATCGTTACAACCTTCTGACTAAAATTATTATATTCATTTTTTAGTCGATATTTATGTATATTTTTATGACATTTTTTTCCACAAACCAATTCTTAAAATGTTCATAACTAAGCCAAAAAATCCTTAATTTCAATTCGGAAAGCGTTCCTATGTTAGATTTTATTAGGTTTAAAAGTCTGCTTACTCTATTTAAAGTTTTAAAAAATTCAAAATTTTGCCAATTTTTGACAATTTTAATGATGTAACCCCTTACCTTTTTTTCAAAATTTCGAAAAAATTTCGAAAATTTATTTTTTCACCGGACATGGCTAGATCGATTCAGCTGTCGATTCTGATCAAGAATATATATAGTTTATAGGGTCGGAAATGACTTCTTCACTGCGTGGGAAGCCTTTAACTAAAAGAAAATACCCTCGCAAAGGGTATAACAAAAATGGCAACTGAAATTCATATTCAAGCAGGGTCACAACAATGGAACAGAGCTAAAAAATGCACAAAAAAAAACACAAAAAAGCGAGGGCAGACTAACTGCAAATTGTGTGGGTGATCTGTGGAAGGAGTCAGGAGGCAGGCGGTGTGAGGGGCCTTGTGGCAGCAAAGGAGGCCGCAGCATATGACGTGCCGACAGGGTGTGTTATGTCCCTGTTACTGTCTACTGCCCCCGCATCCCGTATGGCACCCCCTCGCTGCTGCCGTTGTCATGGCATTGCAGACTTAATTAATTTCAGCACGCAAAAAGCTGCAACTGCCACTCAAAAGTTATTCATTATAATCCAAATGATTCATGACAATAAAATGCACAAATTGAACCGTACTTTTTTCGCGGCCAGTTCTTGTTGTGGTTTCTCTGGGGGTTAAGTGCAGGCGAATAAAAACTGGTTAAAGTAAGTTAGCTGTCATTGTTCGGCTTGTAAAATATTTTAATAAGAAAGAAAAAAAAGAAAGAAAAGTCGGGAATTTTTCTGTATAAAAAAATATATGGCCTTAAGGGCTAAAAGCATAAGTAAGGTGTTAAACAAAAATGTGAGTGAGTGGGCTTATTTCATATATTTTTTCAAGCAAATCTCTGAACAAAATAAATGTGGTATTAAATTTTAAAGAAGGGAATTGTTAAAGTTTTCAGTTTATATTTAAACATGCTTGCTATCTTCTACATGAATGTATTTTTGTAAACCTATTTCCTTTCTTAATTTTCTTAAAAACGAAGACAGCATTGATATATCTCCCCGTAAAATGATACTACGTTTTTTAAACCATTTTTTCATCGATCACTTTATATTACACAACATGTGCAATATTATAAAAAGAAAATAAATATAAAAAAAGGAATCCCATAAGAAGAGGAAGCTTCGTTTTCACGGCAATTTAGTGCGGAGCAGCTTGACCGGTGCCCAAAAAAAAGGTGTCCAACACCCAACATTTGTTCAGCTTCGGTAGCGACGGCAGCTGCCACTGAAATTAAATCCTCCAATCAATTTAAAACGCAACGAAAACAAGAGGAACAAAAATAAGAAACATTTTTAAATCCACGAGGGGAACCGGTTCTTATGCAAAGCAGTTTGCGTGTCGACGGGTCCCGGGCTTGCCTCCTTTGCCGCTGCCGGTGTCCCCTTTATTTTACACGGTATTTGTGTAGGGTAAAAGGGTATACTATGGTCAGGAATAAACTGGGCTTAATAAAATATAATAAAAAATATTCATGCTAGCAAGAAAATTGATAATTTTAAATTATTTTTAGATACTTTCAAAGCTTCTATAAATGTATGTATCATTTTTATAGCTTCCATTTTTTTGAGCATATATCTATTAATGGTAATAGTAATATTAAATTATTCATTTACATTTTATTCTTGTATTAATTGATTACATAATTTTTTTCATTTAAATTTATTTTATTTCACTTTACTATAAACGAGTCTTTTAGGTATTTCCTATTCGAGCCATTGCAATAAATCGCTCTTACCTGTTTTCCACGTTTTCGGAGTTCCTGTCTCAATGACTCTGTCCCAAATGCAAAAGGTGTTCGTGTGTCGACAGCAGCAACAATAAAACCCAATCATGGACAACAACAACTGGCAGTTGGAGCTGAAATACATTTGTGCACCTGATGATCCGTGGCCAAGACGCGTGCCAAATGTGACAACAATGGATTTGAATGCACATCGATGGCTGTGTCTGCAGGTGAAGGGGGAATGGAACCCAATAAAGGAGGTAGTTAAGTTTTCAGGGAAAAGGGGATTTCCAGCAGGTGGGGATGTCTACGGAGCATATGCATGTTTGTCTGGCGGAAATCGAAAGTCGGTGAGACCTCTGCAGCAGGTTTTCCCCAAACTGCTTCAGAATAAAGGAAATAAACTAGACCAAAGTGGTTGCTTATGATTATTGCTTCTGACAGCTGCAATGACCGAAGATTGGGTGCTTCAGTTATGAATGTCTGTCTATTTTTTATTTGACAAAAAAGAAAGTGAAGTACGATTTAATAAGCACATATTGTTTGGTTTTTTGTCTAGCTAAAGCTTAAAATTGCTGTAAAGCGACTTAAACTTTGTAAAAAGTTGTTTTGACTCAATTAGTTTACCCAATTAAATACATAAATTACTTTTATATAAAAACACTTAAATTTAATAATTTCCTTTTTTTTAATATATATTTAAAATTATAATGAACTGGCCCAAATGAAGTAAACAAATGGTCTGAAAAAAAAGCTTTAATGAGAAATAAAAACATTTGTTCATTTTGTAATTATAATTTGATAACTCAGTCGACCATTCGTACTCATTTTTTCACATTTTGACTTTACTGTCATCAATTTGAAATTCAAACAATATTTAATTTTCTATTCCAATATAATTACTTTCGATTGACAGCTTATCTGGTTGAATAATTGCTCTGAATTTATATAAAAAGTCTGTTTTTTTTTTTTGTGAATAAAAACAGAAATTGTATCCAATTAATACAGTAGCTTTTTTACCAGATTTTTAGCTAAGCAAATACAAATTATATTGTTTTAGTGCGGTGGCTAAGCAACTAATATAAAAACTAGATTGAGTAAGTATATTAGACTACGCAGTACCCTTAATATATATTCATATATTAAAAATGATTATAGTTTCCTTGAACACAATTAATTTCTTTTAATAAAAATATTAAATATTAAGGTAAGTAGCTGGAATTAATTATGAACATACAGAAATTCGCTTCAATTAAAAAAAGCATACCCAAATATTTCAATTTACACAAGTTAATTAAGAAATTTTTTCTTTGCTTTGACAAATATATAATCTCTTTTGGCTTTCAATTAATTACGTTATTTTTAGGGCTCACCTGGATATTGTAATAATATGGTAGCACATTATGTATGCAGGGACAGAAAGCGATTTGGAGTGAAAAGTTCGCAACATTAACGAACCATTAACAAGTTGGGGACAATAAATTTGTATTATGGCCAATTAAAAGCAAATAAAATCGGCAACAAGACGGCATAAAAAATGAGCTCAAATGCCCAACAAATTTCGATTAGGGGGAAACTTTTTCTCTTTGCTTTTTTCTTCCTCCTTTTTTTTATTTATTTTTTGGTTTGTCGTGTGGCTGGCCACGCCTCCTTTACCGCTACCGCCCCTGCAGTGCCTTGGTCACCCGCTCATCAACTCCACTTACACATTTGCGCCGCAAAATGTTGCCACTGTTTTCCGCTGCAGCACGTTGCATTGATTTATTGCGGCTGAATTAGAAGTCAGCAGATAACGAGCCACCAGCGGCCCGGCGGAGGCAGGGAAAGCGGCTGGGGAGGGGGGCGGAGGAAAGCGGGACGACAGGAGCCGGAACCGGACCATGGACAGGACAGCAGAGAGGGGCACCACCGGGCAGCCGAGGAGCATCAGCAAAAGGCAATCCCATTGTTCTAGATACAAAATAGGCGGCAGTTTCCCAACTGCGCACATTGGGAATAACCGAAAATTAACTGGTAAATATTAAAAAACTTAATAATAGAATAAAATTTATAAACTATAGCGATTTTCTAAACGTAAATTTATACATTTATTTAAAAAATGCACGACTTAATAATGAATTAGCGAGCACAAGCTGCGGAGGCCTTCAAATTAACCACTTCATGAGACTACAAAGAAGTTAATAATTATTAGGTATTTTTTCATATACAAATCCTTTAATCTTTTAAAAAGTTTTATAATTAAAATCTATCAAGCTGTTTGTAGAAAGCTTTAATATTATATAATTTGTGCCCTTTGAATTGATTAATAAATTGAATTGATAATATACAATAATGTTACTGATCACTCTACATGAGTATATTTTTGTGTATATATTTTTATATATATATTATAATATTTCTACTTAGATTTTTTCGCACCGCAACCACTGTTCTTGACCCGGGACTCGACTCGCTGGCATCGTTGGCCCGAAGCAACTTAATACGCACGCGTAATCGTATATTTATTTAAATTTATTGCCGCCAGCTAGAAAATTTAGCTACCGTACAGCTTGAACTCTCTGTGTCTGAGTGGAAAGCGGAAAGTGGAAAGGGGGAACTTGGGGAAATCGGTGGAGCGGCCGGGCCAGGCGGAGAGCTAAGGGAGATCGTTGGCACTAAAGTGAATTTCTTTTGTGCGCTCTCGACGCGTCTACGTGCAGCATAAGAAATATTCAATTAATCACACTTTATGGTTTAGTTCAACATTTGTTGCAATTTTTCTAGCTTTGCTCTTGACGCTTTATTACAATTGTTATTTGCCACTCAGCTCAGCTGGCTCCTTGGCTCCTCCCCCCTGATTTTGCAGCTTGTTTCGCCATGTTTCCAACTTGTAAGCAATTAAATTTGTGCGTATGTGAGGGGGCCAAGGATGGGATTGCGAGCATGACTTTCAGCTTTGCTTAATTAATTGCACTCAGAGCAAAGCTCTAGCTGGTTTCTCCGTTTCATTCGTAGCTCTCTCCATCTCCCTCTCTATCTCGACAGGATATCCTGGCCCCGGCCAGAGTCCCTGTCTCATCCACATGTCCACTCTGGTATTTATTCTGCTCGGTTTTAAGACATTAAGCATTTGCGAGAAATACGATTAGAGCTACTTGGCCAAAGATGGGAACACGGGCCACGGAATGAAATAGCGATTGAGTATATATATACTGAAAGTTGCAGTAATTTTAGCAATTTATTTGTTGCAATTGCTTGATAGAGAGTTCAGAAAACAGTAAGTAGAAAATTAAAGGAAACTTCTTGGAACTTTAAGCTGCATTTAAATGCAGAATAATTGAAATAATTATATAAAGTTATATACATATACCATATTCATTGTCAAAAATTATCCCAATATCTCTGCATCTCGGAAGCTGCAGTTTTGCAATTTAATTATAGGATCTTTTGGAAGATCGATCATAAATAACATATAAATATTCGAATTTTTTTAATTCCTTTCACGCCAGTTTATTTAAGAAATCAAACATTTTAAAAACTCATAACTAAGCCAAAAAAGCATAAATTTTAATTCGGAAAGCGTTCCTATGTTAGTTTTTATCAGGTTATTAAATCTGCATACTCCATTTAAAATTTAAAAAAAATTAAATTTTTTCCAATTTTTGACAATTTTAATGATGTAACCCCTTACCTTTTTTTCAAAATTTCGAACAAATTTCGAAAATTTATTTTTTCACCGTACATGGCTAGATCGATTCGGCTGTCGATTCTGATCAAGAACATATATGATTTATAGGGTCGGAAATGACTACTTCACTAAGTTTCAAGCTTTTTACTGAAATGTATCTGCATAAATAGGTATTAAAATTTGAATATTTATAATAGTAAAAGGTAAAGCTTACAAATTTAATAACTAAGCCAAAAATGCATTAATTTCAATTCGGAAAGCTGTTCTGTGCTAGTTTTTATATTGCTAACAAATCTGTATACTCAGTTTTAAAATTTAAAAAAAATAACTTTTGGCAAATTTTTGACAATTTTAATGATGTAACCCCTTATCTTTTTTTCAAAATTTCGAAAAAAATTCGAAAATTTATTTTTTCACCGGACGCGGCTAGATCGATTCAGCTGTTGATTCTGATCAAGAATATATATAGTTTATAGGGTCGGAAATGACTACTTCACTGCGTTTCAAGCATTTCACTAATTATACCATGAAAGAGTATATTTTGTACCTTGAATACTATTTATAATAAATCATATTTTTCTCACTATAAATCCACACACTCACTTTTCTTCTATAAATTTTAGTTTTCGGTTTGAATGTATATTTTTTCTGCACAATTCATTGGCAGCCATAAATTAAATGCATTTCCAGGGACCCCCATCGAACAATTAAATGGAAAAGTTATCGGTTCTCTCAATGCCTGATTAGGTTGAGGTCAGTGGGAATGGGCTGTCGGAGGAGTGGACTAAGGGACTCCGATATAGGGAGTGCCGCTGGCCTCCGTTGAGTTCCGTTGGCCTGTAAAACTGTCGCGTGAATCACGCTAACGTGCTAATTTCCCCCAGCTAATTTTCGCCAGCTGCCAGAGAGCTTAAGGCCCTCCCTCCATTTCCTGATGATTTGCACATTTTTCATGCGATTTGCTATATGTTTCCATAATTTCCTTGCGGGTGCTGCCAGACCGCGCCTAATTAGGCCCCCACTAATGGCGGGGAGTCGCGCAGACTCAGCTGCAAGTCACGAAAAGCCTATTTAGGCCCAATCACCTCCTCCTTGGACCGGCTCCCCTTTATCCACCCGTCAGTCTGAGTTGGCAATTTTTTCTCTTTGCATCGTAATGTTAGATTTGCATGAAATTCGAGCTCAAAAAAAGGAGAAAGAAGGGCAAATCACATGAACAAAAAGTGGTGGCTAGAGTAAACACAAAAATTGAGTAATTTAAGTGGGAGATAAAGGGGAAATTAGGATAAAAATGTGGAGGAGATCGGTCCATTAATATGTAGACATTGCGTAGGCTGTAATCGGATTAATGTGCACCTCATTTTGTTCAAGTACGAATGAAACTTGTACTATAAGTAAATTAACTTAATTCAATATGTAGAATAAAATATTAAAAAATATTAATATTATTATTTATATAATAAAATAAAAATAACATAGTATTATATTAAAATCCGCAAATTTATTCAAATTATGCAGCTTAAAATCCGTTCAGGAATTAGCAAAACACTTTATGTATGCCAAGGGTATTCTGCTCTTCGTTTTCCAAAGTTAACGTATTCCTCTTTTCCATTTTTTTCTTTTCTTAATTTATGCTTTTAATGTACTCTTAATGTGCGGCAAATGTGAAATAATTCAGGCGCTTATCATCGGTGATAATGATTAATATTGGTTGCACTTGCGTTCCTTTGCCTCCGACCAACTTATTCCTGGCTGTTGCGGATTTGTCAGTCGTAATTGCAAATTAAAGCAACAAAAACAAAGCTTTATAATAATAAATGACAAATGAAAGTTGATATTTTCTGGGCTTCATTTTGCTGTCGTTGTCGTTGGTGTTGGTATATGGAAATATAATTTTGTAATTGTAATTGCCATGCATATTTAAAATGGAGGTCAGCATTGGGAAATTGATTCGGCGAGATTAATGATTGAAATACAGAGAAACGGAGACTCCCCCCCTGAAAAGGATATATTTCGTTTGTTTTTATCGCGTTTGGTGTGCAATAAATGTTGAAATCGGGTTATGAAATATGCATTCTGATTAATATTGATGGGCCATGGTCAAAGCAAGAAGAGATTTTATGCATTTTCAAAAGTCCTTAATCGATGCTGTAAAATGTTAACGTCAATTTAAAATAAATTTATGTATTCTTAACAAGTTGTTGATTGGATTTAAAAGTGTGCAAGAAGTTCAGGTTTATAATATTTTTGGTAAGTAAACGTATTAACTAAATAATGCGTTCAAGATATTTAATTAATCAAAATATTAACAACATGTTATTAGGCATAGATATTTAATAAATAAATGTATTAATTGTGGAGCTTGAATAATAATAAGTTTAAATAATTCTGAGATAACTCTAAACAAAAAAGGATTTAATTTAAGCATTTAAGTCGACGTATTTCATTCACAAATATCTCATAAAAAGGATGCCAGAGTAGGTATTCATCTGAAGGGGCTACAAATATATATTTTAACGGATTACACAGTGTTAACCATTTCCGCAATCCTGAACTCCTGTGACGCCTTGTTTATTTTGTGGCTGCTACCTCGCTTCGATTGCGATGCTGGCAGGTTGAATAAATCAAATTACCGGGGGGAATGCCAGCTCTGGATCGGACTTTTAATTGCGCAACAAACATTTACAATTGTTGCCTGTCTTAACTTACTGAAGGCCGAACCCCGGGAGAGGGAGGTGAGATTGGGAGCTGAATTTTCGGTCTGGCAAAAAGATATGAAAAGCCAAATGGCCAGACGCCGCATAAATTGCCATGAAGTGCAAAAGTTAAGGCTCATTAATCATAAATGTAAAGGCCTCCTGTAGCCGCGTGGGTGGTTTTCGGTGGGTATGTGGCCTGGTGGCTCGATGAGGGGTGGTTCAACCGGCAGACAAAAGTGCCACAAAGACAGACTGGAACTGTAAATTGCTCGGCATTAATAGACGTTCCACATCCTTTCCCTTTACTCATCAAGCGCCAGACATTTCGATCGGAACGGGCTCAGCGTTTTTTAAGGATTAACGGACGGCGAGAGGCTGAAAAGTGGCTTAAAATAAATGTAAATAAATAAAATAATTGATGGCCTGCTGAAAGTAAAGGTTAAGCAGATACATTTGCTGACAGATGAAAAGGGGCTCGGCTTAAAGTCTTTGTAAAGTAAGCACAGCCAAAGATTTAGCAACGATCTAGATACATATTATTGTAATAAATTAGCACTAATTTTGCATTTATTCACCCATTTGTTTCCACGTCTACTTATTCTTCACTTAAATAGCACCCATGGCATCCCTTATTAACCCACTTATTTCAATTGCAGCTCATTTTCCACTTCAATTTTCCAGTAAATGAATAGTAGATTAAAGGAATGTCAACATCTTTTGGGTTCATATTCCACTCGGCGCGGTGCCATTTCACAGAGGGGAGGGATGGGCATGCTCAAATTGAGTAACTTCATCAACTTTCCCTTTCCATCAAAGGCTACTCAGCGGGAACTTTAACCACTCCAAAAAGGACCCACTCCCCCGCACACAGCCGCACTTTTTACATGGCTTATTTAGCATAATTACAGTCCATTACCTGGTCACGCTGCCCCACTCCCCGCTACCTTTTCCACCCCCTCGCCTTCGAGGGTTAGGCAAATTGCCCGGCAGGCTTTCGGCCAGAGGTGCCATATGTTGTCAACTGAAAGTGGCATGTTGACCAAAATGGCCAGCCGACACCACCGACCAACCCCCTCTGCACTGACGCCTCTGTATGACGCCGCCACCTCCGCCCCTTGGCGTACTTTTTTAACCAAGGGGAAAATGTAAATTTAATGAGAGACTAGCAGCATTGCAACGGAAAATATTTAGCAAACATTATTTACATCAAAGTGCGGCAGCAGCTGCCACAAACAGCTACTGGAAAATACTGGGAAAATGGGCTGGGCGACGTTAAATGCAGAGAAAGGAATTCGATGTAGGGGCGTGGTCGAAATTAATCAAAACCAGAACAAATATGAACAGAGTGTTTAAAAAAACAATGGAATTAGTCGCATGGATTTATGGATGATATAATTGAATGGTTTAATTTAAAATTTAAAAAGGTTCTGGCCACAAGATCTTGAGGGAATGTCATTGTCATCATAATACAATAAGTAATATAATTTAAAATGGCTTTAGATTATTAATCTATTAACCATTTTCATAGTATATAATTTTCACGACTGGTTACTTTTATTTGGAATTATGTTATAAATTTCTTTTTACCGTAAAGAGTTGTTACAAAATAAACTCTAATTTTTAGTAAATCAGGAACCTTTCCTGGACAATGGCAACAACTCAAATTAGTCCTTTTCAATTTGCTTAAAGTCAACCGCGGTCAGTTGGTCAATTAAAGGGTCGAATGCCCACATTACAGGCCATTGTCCGAACCGAAAGTAGGAAGGCAAAAAGTTGGTCTAGCATTTGACATTGACTACGCTTTTTAGCCAGTTTAATTAAAATGCAAGTAGGCAATTTATATACACTTCGTGTCCCAGTGCGGAGTCAAGAGGGTGAAAAAAGGGAAAACGATAGAAAAGGAGTGGAAAAATAGGGACAGAGTGGAAACGAGAGGAAAACTCTGTGTGTGTGTGGCCATTAGGCCGGTCCTTTTTGATTTATGTTTTTACACGCTTAAATGAACTGTGGTCGCAGCCCTCGACTGCCCATTGAAAAGTTTCGCACATGAATGAGTTAAGCTCTCCAAAGAGTAAGAGGGAAAACCAAAAATGAAAAGCATACCGAACAGCGGAAAATATATTTGTTCCAGAAATGGAAGCGATTAAAGATGCACTGGCCGTTCAATTAATTTGTTCATTGACGATCATTTTAAATTGAGGTTCTGTGACTAATTTTACAAGACAAACTAAAGTTAGTTATAATATAAGATTTTCTTTAAAGTAAATTCTGGGACAACCTTGACAAATAATTATTATAATTATTTAAAAGCCAAATCTAGCTGATTTCATTTCTACAAAATTAACCATTCTTTCTTTCATTAAATTCTGATCAATACAATTTAATCCAATCATCTAAAAGCTAATGCACTTCTCAGTTTAACTCTAAAATTTATGTTTTTGCATTTAAGACATTAACTAGGCGACTGATGACAATTGAAATTCCTTGACCAAGTCACCCAAATAGACGATTATTTATACGGCATTTTAATGTTTTGCTTTCCTTTTTTTTCCTCTTTCCATCGTCGACACGCATTGCATGTGAAATGCCAACTGCTGCCTGACCTCTGACCCCCAAACCATTTCCAAATCGAATAGAAATCGAAGGATAAAGCTAGACAATGTGGGGGTAGAAACGCAGCGAAACGAGCAAAAATGCATTGTCAAACTATCAAATTCTTAAATTGCAACTGACAATCAAGTCACGTGCTGCACAGTGAGCCAAGTCACGGAAAAGAGAAAAGAGCCAAATGTGTGGGTCGGGAACGTGGATTTTTGGTTGCTGTGGTGACCTCCAACTATCTCAAAGAAGAATTATATTTCGTTTCCATTATGAAATGTAAGCTTAAATTGTGAACTAAAATCTGTAACCTTGTGCAGTTTCAAGACTCGTATGTGTACAGAGATTATGGTGGCTTTGAGAACAAAATAAAATAAAGACGGGAAACTTGGTCGATCCACTTCCTCCTCAGACTTTTGTTTATGAAAATTTTCCAGTGAAAGCAGCTAGCAGCTTAAATATATATTTACCTAATCAACTCTGTTGATTTCGGGTCATTCAAATTGAGATCGCTTGACCAAAAAATCAAACAAACAAAACAAAACCAAAAGGTAAATGAGGAAAAACTTCGAAGGGCAGCGAAGCCACTCTCATTTTGCGGTTGAGCAAAGTTTCCAATTTGCACTGTGATATTTAAACTCTAATTAAAATGCAGAAACGGGAGCCAAGGCAACTGCGGGACGCTTTCGACCAGCAGGCTGCACTCATTCTTATTTAGATAAACAACTTTAACTCAATTTGCAGCAGCTGCCCCGAAAAAATATTTACACAGGTCTAATTGAATTTTCAATTAAGACGCGTTGCAAATGCCCGGCGCAGTTCAACGGAAAAGGCAAGGAGACGAAAACGAAAACGAGAATGAAAATGAAAATGAAAATGAAAACGAATCCCGAAGCAAACCAAATGAGGCATACAACAAATATTAAGCATACGCCGTGTGCAACCGCAAAAGTGCAAAAGGGATGAAAAAAATGAGCGAGCAGCGTGTAGCAGTAAAGGAAATCCATTAGCCAAAGTGTGCAAATATAAAAGCGAGATATCTCCGGCTACATAGCTACCTTTTCGGGCCTAGGCGCAAATGAAACCAACGACATGCAAATAAACAAGTTTCCGCCCCCTTCAAAAAATACACACCGAAATACATACGAAAAAGCTAACGAAAAAAAAAATACCCAAAAAAACGAGGATATGTTGGGATGGAAAGGATGGAAAAATGAAAACCCGACGAAGCAAAATGCGCCATCAACAGTCAGATTTGCATGTTCCTGATAGAAGGTGGGATTTGGTAGGTCCTGCGAAAGGAGTAGTGTAGAGTGTGAAAGCCATGAAGTTGAATGGAGAGCAGGGGGTATACGATGGTGCTGCCGAGCAGCTTACATATTGTAGCTTTTTATTTTTTAAGATAAAATATTCAAGGAAAATAGGAAAATATTAATGAAAGATGTAGAGGTAGATAGAAGATATTAATATATTAATTAATTAATTTTTAAATAATACATTAATATGTTTTATGGTCCTACATTTTTATCCTATAATGTTTTTAATGATTTCTGACACCTGAAAAAGGCTAAGCAACTATGAAATTTTATTAAAGTCGTATAAATATTTTCAAAGGTAAAATAATTTATTTTTATTGCAATTTAAATTACTATAAGTGTTAGAGAAACATTTCCAAGTTTGGCTCTAAACTGGCTAAGACCAGAGCACCTTTGGCTCATACACACACACGCTAGCCATAAAAGTTTACAAGTGCGAAATTGCATTTCATGAAAGTGTCCTTGGCTTTACTATGGGAACACAAATTCGTATTTTTTTTTCTCCTGTTCGTATTTGGTTTTTGTTGGATCTTGTTCCTCCTTTTTTTTTTTCCGGCTGCCTTAGTCGCCGCCAACGCTTTTTAAATTCACTTATTCAAATTTCTTTTAGGCGACCACACCGGCAAAGGCACATGCATTGTTTGGACATGTCACGTGCATAACGAATTTGTTACCGAAATCTGTTTTTGATTTAGTGAACAGCTTGCACTTTTTCAGCACTCACCGCCTTTGAGGCTCTTCCTTACTTTTTTCCGCCCTTTTTTGTTCAATTTGTATACCCTTACAGGGTATTATTATATTAGTCAGAAGCCTGAAACGCAGTGAAGGAATCATTTCACACCCTATAAATCATATATATTCTTGATCAGAATCAAAAGCCGAATCGATCTAGCCATGTCCGGTAAAAAAATAAATTTTCAAAATTTTTTCGAAATTTTGAAAAAAAGATAAGGGGTTACATCATTAAAATTTTCAAAAATTGGCAAAATTTTGAGTTTCTTAAAACTTTAAATTGAGTATGCAGATTTTTAAGCCTAATAAAAACTAACATAGGAACGCTTTCCGAATCGAAATTGATGCATTTTTTGCTTAGTTATTAAATTTTTAAGCTTTACTTTTCCCAAAGATATTATTTAAATTTTAATACCCATTTAAGGGGATTATAATTTCAGTCAGAAGTATTTAACGCAGTGAAGGAATCATTTCCGACCCTATAAATCGTATATATTATTGATCAGAATCAAAATCCGAATCGATCTAGCCATGTCCGGTGAAAAAATAAATTTTCGAATTTTTTCGAAATTTTGAAAAAAAGATAAGGGGTTACATCATTAAAATTCTCAAAAATTGACAAAAAATTATTTTTTTTAAATTTTAAAACTGAGTATACAGATTTGTTAGCAGCATAAAAACTAGCACAGAACAGCTTTCCGAGTTGAATTTAATGCTTTTTTGGCTTAGTTATGCAATTTTTAAGCTTTACTTTATACTATTATTAATATTTAAATTTTAATACCTATTTATGCAGATTCATTTCAGTAAAAAGCTTGAAACTTAGTGAAGTAGTCATTTCCGACCCTATAAATCATATATATTCTTGATCAGCATCGACAGCCGAATCGATTTGGCAGTGTTCGGCTAAAATTTATTTTTTTCAGAATTTTCCCAATTTTCAAAAAAAAGATAAGGGGTTACATCATTAAAATTGTCAAAATTTGACAAAAAATTAAATTTTTTAATTTTTAAAACTGAGTATACAGATTTGTTAGCCTTACAAAAACTAGCAAAGAAAAGCAATCCGAATTGGAGTTAATGCATTTTTGGCAAAGTTATGATATTTGAAAGTCTCTGAGACACCCATTAAATTTGCATATACAAATTTTTCTTTAATATGCCTAGAATATTTACTATTTTAGTATTGAGATTAATTCATTTTTGACTTAATTGTTATTGATTGAACATTCGAATCCTATGGCTAACTGGAAGAGTATTCAAACTTCGCCTTCTCGCAGGTAACTTCACTTATTTCGTCCGTTGATCTGAGAACTTGAAATAAATTGAATTTGTCAATGTTTGGCCGAGAGCCTAAAGCAAAAATGGCAGCTAAACGGTGTCTTTCAAACTTTAAAGATTTGTAAAACAAAAGAACTTTTGTAGAATTGAATTTAATTACATTTTTAAAATTCTAATCGATACCTTAGGCACTTAATTAAATTGTATATATAAACCCTTGATATTTTAAATATAAAATACAGACATATTCATTAAATAATTGATGGCTAATTACAAGTCAACTTTTAGCAACAATTTGAGCGCAGAAAAAATAAAACAATTTGTACTTAATGGCTTATGCAACACTGGTTAACTGGTAATCAAGGACTTTCTGCCAACAAAAAAACTTTTTCGCCACTGCTTCGACTTCGATCAAATCAGCATTTTTGTCTGGCCTGATTAATGGGCTTCTGTCCAGAAATCAATCAATTGCCCAAACAAAGTTTCACTCGTTTGCTTAGATTTTTATTGCTTTCGCCAGCATTCTCACTCTTTAATTTTAGCAGCCTTTGGCTGCTACCCATTTATTTTAGGAGTCAAGGGTATATGGATTTTTGACAAATATGTATGAAGTTAAAGTCTGATTTGTTAAATATCACTGTCTTAAGGCTTTCTTTCCCTTAACAATTTTCTGTAAGCCACCGAATATATTTATCAAAATCATTGACTATATTTAGGCCTTGTAGCCTGTGCCCCTACTAGAGATTAATAAGTACTTACATGGCCTTAGAACTGGACTTGATTTCTTGCTGGTCCCTATTTTTACCAGCAGAGTGGAGTGTAAATGCGGCACGAGTGGACCTAATTAACACGTCCATACATCAATCATCTGGCCAGCGAAGGAAGAAGAGTTCAGCGATGCGGATTATTGTGCGTAAATTACTCAGCTGGTTGTGTGTGGGTGTGTGTAGGATTCTGATGAAAAAAGGGAAAACGGCACGTGACCTTTGACACCAAGCTTAAAGCTGGCTTTAAGTTTTCCAACGCTAGCGTCATTGTCGTGGTCTGTCATGTTAAGTTTTCCGCTGCCCGAGAACTTGTTCCCATGCTAAACTGTCAGTTTGCATTTTGTTGGACGCAGCAGGCGGGGTGGGTTTTCCAGGGCGAGTGGGGCTCAGATGGTTGGCCTAGGGGCGGCGGGGAAATGGAAGGGGCGGGGCACGATGTCGGGGTTGGGGTCAGCCCGAAGCTGCTGCCGCTGCGTCGCTTATAAATGACATGACATCAAAGCGTAACAAGCGGCACTAAATCTAAACGATGCATGCGTACAGAGACAGTACTTGAGAAGTTTACACTGAAAAGATTCATTTTTAATATTTTACATTAATTTATAGCTTATATTTTAATTAAACTGAATATAGAAGAATTATAAAAAATTAAAGTATTTATTATTTCAGTTTAAAAAGCACAAAAAATGTATACGATTCAGTTCCTGGCTGCACTGTTTTCCCTACGAAGATGTCCTATCTATGAAATATCCCTTGGGTGTAGCATACATTTTTAATATTTTTTTTTCAGTGCAAAACGCTCACACAAGCACGACTGCACACTCGCAGACGGACAGCTGTCGAGCTGTTAAGTCTACGCTGGACAGAAAGGATGGGTCCGTTCCGTTTATGGGCCAAACGGGGATGTGGTCAGGAGCCGATTTTGTGGGGCTGCTTTTGGTTTCAGTTTTAGTTTCAATTTTTTTGCTTTTAAAAGGTCGTCAAAGTGAACGGAAATGCAATCAAATTTATCATCAGCCAGTGACTATATTACTTTAAATATTAGAGGCGATTTCTAGCGCTCTGATTTTTGCCAGGTGAATCGTTTAGTAAAAATAATAGTTGTATAAAACATTTAAAATATATACCAACATTTAAAATAGATTAAATATAATAAAATATTGAATATAGGCTTACTTTAAAAATGCAATTGAAATATATTTAAAAATCACCAAAACTAAAAATCTAATTCAAATGTGAGTTTCACAGCTTTAAAAGTTTTTCCTGACCCACAAATAAAAATGAATGAAAATAAAAAGCGTCTATATGAAAGTCGTTTGTCACGAAAAAATTGAAATTTTAACGCCACAAAATCAAAGAAAATATTTATGCCAATAACCTTTTGACAGGTAAAAACATATAATTTCGTGTGCATATTTATTTTGGCTATCACGCATAAATTTAATCTCACAAGCTGGCCAAGAAAAAATACCCTAAATTATAGTCATTTGTCAGGTTCATCTATATACTGAATTTGTGTATTTCATGTTATTTTTTCCCGACTCGCTTTCAGAGAAGAGCTGTGCAAACAAAGGCTGACCAACCAGCCTCCCTGGAATTTTGGTATGCGAAATTCTCCTTTACTGCGAGCATAAAAAAAATCAACAACAATGGAAAATATAAAAAAAAGGCAAGTGGAAAAGTGGAAAACAAATCCAATCTATGACCAGGTTCAGTCAGTCAGTCAGCCGGATTTGCAAGTGCTGAAGAGAAATTCAAATACTGCAGAATAATTGTTGAAATGAAAGTATTTTCGATATTATTCTATTTTGTTTGTTGTTTCGTGTTACATTGTTGCACAAACACTCTGTTTCAAAGGGTTTTAGCTTCATATATCCCTGTGTTTTAAAGCTGCTCCTGTATTCCGTGTCCAATTCATACAATTGAAAAACAAACGATAAGGGAACATATAAAATACATTTTTCCCGGAATAACAGAAGCTACTTGGTGTTGTCTGATGAATAGAGTCCGGAATTTTGACTTAGTTTTAAATATTTTACTAGAAATAAAAACACTACTCCAACTAAGGTAAAAATTATGAAAATTGTAATATGAAATATAGATAAATTAGAAACACTTGAATAAAAATAAAATTATAATCAAACGGATTGGAAAGGATTCTCAACTTTTTTGCCAACTTGTCTTGTAATTTAATATCTGCATTTCTTCAAGTGAAAGTTTTTCCAGCCCACTTCCGGTTCAAGTTGTGAATTATAACACCATAGTGGAACAGATATATACGTATATAAGCATATATGTACTTGGGGCTGCAAAGTTTTTCAACTGGGCAAAAAGTTGAGGCCGTGTTAAGCCAAACTAGTTTAGCCATGGGATTTTTGCACTTCTTGTAGCCAGGAAATGTTTACATATGCGCATAAAGATGCAGCCTGTTCCTCGCCCTTCCTTCTTTCACGGTCTAGGCTTTGGCGGGAAAATCCTGCAGGATTCTCCTAGTTCCGAAGAAAACCGTCAAGTGTCGGAGGGCCGGGCGAAACTTTGTTCCATTTGTTATGCTCGTAAATTGTGGACACTGAGGCCAAGATAATCTCATTTGCGCCAAGTAGGCAGTTTCACACATATCAAGTATATGCAAACAAACAAGGATAATTACACTTGTGGCTATAAAATGCTTAAAATGGATTATTATTTAAAGAAAAAGCCCAGTAATGAGTCTTGTGAAAAAATTGAATTTATAAGAATACTATCCAAAGAATTAAAGAAAAATATTAATTACTATTATTTCTTTTAGCTTAAATTTGATTCATATAATTTCTACAATGACCTTGAAATAAGTTCAATGCCATGACGTTACCAAAATATTTAATGAAAAATATTAAACGTTTTATTGCACTCCCAAAACTTGACAAATAAGCCGTGACTATCTCACAGCTTGGTCTAATCAATCAACAATATTAAATTGCGGCTAACTAATGTATTCATTTGGTAAATTTACCTTGTCAGAAATAATTATTATAAATTTTCATGCATTATGAACACAAAAGTATAAAAATGGGGATGATAGAAAAACAGAATTCAGAAAGAATTTTCTGTTGCCAGCAAGCGTTTGAAAAACATGAGCCAGATTCTTTGGATATTTTTAATAATTGCAACTGCAGTAAATGTTCAGGCATATAAAAGTGAGTGAATTTTTAAGAAAACATGGGAATAAAAATATTAATTTAAATTTAAACAGAATACGGACGGGATTGCCGGGATATTTCGTGTGCCCCCGGAGAGAAATGTATTATATCTAGGGAGCTCTGTACAGGATCAAAGCGCGAGGGCGATGAATGTGGAGAATATCCTACATGCGAAGCGAAAGATCAATACTCTTCGAGCTCAGGTAAATTTCATTTTTTAAATTCAAACAAATATTTATCTTCATTTCAAATAGACTCCGAGGATCGTGAAAAACGACAAGCCAATCAACAAGGATACGGAATGGGTGGAAGCGGAATGGGTAGGGGTAACGGAATGAATGGAGGTAATGGAAACGGTGGAAACGGAATGGGTGGCAATGGAATGGGTGGTAATGGAATGGGTGGCAACGGAATGAATGGAATGGGAGGACGTGGGGGAAATGGCATGGGAGGGAACATGGGCGGGGGATACACCGGTGGAATGGGCGGAGGATATGGAATGGGTGGAAGGGGAGGAAATGGTAATGGAATGGGTGGAAATGGCATGGGAGGTAATGGTAACGGAATGGGTGGCAATGGAATGGGTCCAGGCGGAATGGGTGGTAGAGGAGGTTATGGCAACGGAATGGGTGGAAATGGCATGGGTCCAGGGGGAATGGGTGGAAATGGTATGGGAGGACGTGGCGGAAACGGAATGGGTGGCAATGGAATGGGACCCGGAGGAATGGGAGGATATGGAATGGGACAAGGTGGAATGGGTGGTCGCGGTGGCAACGGAAACGGAATGGGTGGTCCAAATGGAATGGGTGGCCCAAATAGAATGGGAGGACCAAATGGAATGGGTGGACCAAATGGAATGGGTGGTCCAAATGGAATGGGTGGTCCAAATAGAATGGGAGGACCAAATGGTATGGGAGGATCTGGTAACTGGCAAGGCAATTATAATGGAAATGGATCCGGTTACAATGGTAATTATCGAAATGGCGGCGGAAACTACAATCAAAGCTATACCACTGCCTCTACCACAACAACAACGAGTGGATGGTGATCGTCAAATCGAAGTTAAAGAATAGATTAGGCTAATGACAAATTTAATTCAATTAAATTGCTGTAATGTTTCACAAATAAATCGTGAGTTGAGCATTGAAAATATATTGTATATGTACACATTTTGTGAATGAAAATGGTATAATAAAATACTTTCAATCATGAACATCAATAATTTAAATATTTAAGGCCTTCATTATATGCACAATTAGTGCCAAAATATTAATATATTCATGCGTGCTTAACTAAGCAATTAAGCAGACAAAAAAGAAGTGGCGAGGGAGAGGTTTAACTTCCTTCAGCTGCTGTATATTAACCAAACCAGTCACGCCAACATGATGGAGCGGACAGCTGGCTTTGTAATAGATTGCCTTATCCTTTAATTGATTACAAATAAACACAAATGGAGGGAGGAGAGGGAGAGAGTGCGGGAGAGGACTAAGGACATTTTTCTGGTCTTTATCCTGGCTACGTGCTTGCTTCTGGCTTGCGTGAATTTCCATATTTGTTTAGGCGAAGTTGGTAAAAAGGGGTGACCTGCGTGACCCTGACCTCTGACTCGAGCCACCCCCATTCCAAAATTCCAGTTCCCGATCCTGAATCCTGACCAACCCCACGTATTCGTTAATTTTTTGTTTGACCAGGTGCACAACAAAATCGACTACATAAATCTTTATTTTCTGGAAAGGGCGGGGAATATAATCAATTAAAAAATGACACTTGGTTGACACACTCGATATTCAAAAATACAAGTAAAAATTTTAAAATTTTAATTTTAAGTGCAAAGGAAAGTCAAGAAGATGGATTTAATTGTGATCATAGCTATGAAATATAGATTTTTAAATTCCCATTTCCTGTCAAAAAGTTAGACCATTATTTCAATAAACCACAGCGAAATGGGTTAAGCGCCCACTTGCATTTACTATGATTGATATCTCGATAAAATCGCCATCGAAACCTCTCCTTCCCTTAACTCATACCTCATTTATTTAACCATCTAAGCTACTGCCGGGCTTCCTCCTCAACGTTCCCATCGGCATTCAATTTTCAAGGCTGCTGCTGCTGCTGTCATGGGTTAACGCCGTGGCCAGTGCCAGGCAATCCATTTAGCCTTCGGGCAAGGATGTGTTCTGGGTGCCGGGGCTGGGCCATTTTATAATTTATCAAAATGAAAATTGATGCCGCAGCGTGGCAAGTGCAGCTCGTTTGCCATCTCTGGGAAATCCTTTGGGTTTCCCTTGCGTGCTGCACTTGCAGCCTGGGATGCCCGAGGGGGGCAGATGCCGCATGCCACACGAAATGCCATCGCAAATAGCGAAAATGCTTTCGCAAATATTTAGCCGAACTTTTTTAGCGACACGCGTTCAGGTCGAGGTCCACAGCCGGAAAGTATGCAGCAGCTTTAAGGCAGCTCCTTTTTCTTTAGCCTCATCCTCTGTCTATCCAGGTCCTTGTCCAGTTTTCTCTGGTTTCTGTTGTTTCACTACCCAGTGCATATTCGAGTTGAAGGGGTTATGGCACAAGCAGAAGGTATATTGAAAGCTGAAAATTTAAAATTAATTACATATGTAATAATATTAATTAGCTCAGATAGGCCAACTGGAAATTTATCATATCTTCGCCAAAAATGCATTAATTTCAATTCGGAAACCTTTTCTAAGTCAGTTTTTATTAGGTTAAAAAATCTGCATACTCAATTTAAAATTTAACGAAATTAAAATTTTTGCCAATTTTTGACAATTTTAATGATGTAACCCCTTATCTTTTTTTCAAAATTTCGAAAAAATTTCGAAAATTTATTTTTTCACCGGACATGGCTAGATCGATTCAGCTGTTGGTTCTGATCAAGAATATATATGATTTATAGGGTCGGAAATGACTACTTCACTAAGTTTCAAGCTTTTTTCTGAAATCAATCTCCATAAATAGGTATTAAAATTTAAATATTAATAATAGTATAAAGTAAAGCTTAAAAATTGCATAACTAAGCCAAAAATGCATTAATTTCAATTCGGAAAGCTGTTCTGTGCTAGTTTTTATATTGCTAACAAATCTGTATACTGCGTTTTAAAATTTTGCAAAATTAACTTTTTTTCAAATTTTGACAATTTTAATGATGTAACCCCTTATCTTTTTTTGCAAATTTCGAAAAATTTTCGAAAATTTATTTTTTCACCGGACATGGCTAGATCGATTCAGCTGTTGATTCTGATCAAGAATATATATGATTTATAGGGTCGGAAATGACTCCTTCACTAAGTTTCAAGCTTTTGCTTAAAATTATTAGACCCTGGAAGGCTATAATTAGGATATACTCTTGAAATAGAATTACTGAGATTAAACCTTGTATTTTGAACAATTAGGATAAGATGTTTCGACTATTAATATATATATATATATATTTAAATTATTTATATAATATTTAAGCTTTTCTTAGATAGTATAATAGGTACCTTCAGCTTCTTGAACGGAGACTCCAGATTTCGTCTTGCTATACATTTCTTTGGACAGTAGCATTTATGCCAGTTAAGTTGTTGGCCAGTTCGTGACTGCCGGCGGCTTTTATTTGCGCTTGCATTTTCATTTGTGAGTGTAAATAGCATTAAAAATAATTTTCCGGCTTAAAAACGCTCCGCACGAACAGAGGAAGCGCAGGGAAGCGAAAGAAGGACGCCGAGGGAAGCGCTGACAGCCGGACGGGCTTATGCACTTAATGAAATGTACACGGCAATTGTTACGGAGACCGAGACGGATCCGGAGATGGAGATGGATCCGGGGATGGCGGCCAGAGCCGGACTCGATTCCGGAGCCGGAGACTCCGACGGCGACAAAGATGCTGCGGCCATCAATTGGAGCCAACTTAAATTTCGCTTCGGCCATCAGTTCTGGTAAGCAAATGGCAAATTCGCATTAAATGGCTTCAACGGCATTCGTTGTGGGGTTAAGTGCGGCTGCCAGCGGGTTAAGCCATCCGTGTTGTTTGTCCAATTTAAGTGTTTTTCGGTTTAAATGCAGTTAAGAGCCCTGGCGAAAGGATCAACAATTAAATGTCTGTGGCAAATGGAAAGATTGCCAACAAAAGAGGATTTCTCCCTGGTAATGTTATTAAATAAATTGTAAATATTGAATTAAGTCGTGAGAGATGCGAGCTAATTGCCCTTAGCTTAGCATTGCTTTAACTTTTCAACCAAAAAATTATTTAAAATGCTTGCATTTTCAGCGCAATCTTATCGATGCAAGCTCAGTTTTATCACCTTTAATTCCAAAGTATTTGCAAATAAATCTAATTGAAATCCATGCATTGATAACATCACCCCTATAAATATTCATGAAGTTTTGCCCAACCCCTGGACTCTCTTATCCGGTTTTGTGTTGTTCTTTCATTTGCAACCGCTCTGACCAGAGCTTAATAATAATAAAACTTAAAACTGGGCCGGATTTCATGGCTAAATTAAACATTTTGCATAATTATATCAGGTCGTTGGGCAGGTGTAATAGTCTGGGAATTATTTTAAAGGGCGCACAATCTGATTCAAAATACAATTGAAATAGCTGAGACATTAAATCAAAATGAATTTCTTACCGACAATGGCCGTCCGATTGGCCGGAAGGAAAACTCTCGGCTGCTTGGACTGTCAAAAGGAATTTTCAATTACGAGGCAAAATGCCGAAACAAGTTATTAGGCAAACTTTGGCCGCCTTGGCATCCATTGTATCTGTTTCTCTCGCCAATGGTAATTACAGTCCGGTCCGGTCAGGCCGTAATTAAATATTCTCCAGCAAAATGAACTTGGACAGGCCGAGTGCCGATAAATGGAGAAACTGAAGGTGAATAAGAGCTAATCATATCAGCAGCCCTACAATTAGCCAGGCCAACTGTAAGAGGATGGTCTGTCCCAAAGTTAAGCTTGGCACTTAGCTTGTGACAAACATACTCGAAGGCGTTTTAATCGATTGGTTGGTCTGACTTTAAGATGTTTTCATTGAAGTTATGGAAATACTTTGAATGCTTCTTAAAGATGATTAAGTCTAGTGATAACCAGTATGTATTAACAATTAATTTGTACTAGAAAGTCGACTTCTGATGATGTAGTACACAAAATAGACTTAGTTATAGGCACAGAACTCTGCAAAATTTTAGCTTAATAATTTTATTTGATTAACACAAGCGACTTAGCGCTTAAATGGAGTTCTATTCTTTTTACGTTGATCCTTGTTATCCACATTGGTGGTGGTGCAAATGCGGGCGGCTTGAGGTTCAATCCTGTTGGTGGATATTGACGGCCTGTCAGTGGCAGTCACCCGAGTACTTGGATGGGGAGCCCTGACATACGGAACTTCCGACGCGATCGAGGGAATCGCTTGGAGGCGAGTCAAAGAGCTGTATTTAGGTGACTCTGGTATCGGCGCGGTAATCTGTGCCATTAATTTTTGGTAACACGGATGTTTGGGATCAAAGCCCGGCTCGAAAGAGCTATCCGTAGAGATGCCCAGATAGTAGGAGCTGTCCCTTGGACTACGGTCACCGCGCGGGGGGCACATTTCTTCCATGTTTGCACAATCTGTCTCGGGGCAAATGCTCACTTCGGAGCTACTATTACAGCCGAATTCTTCGGCTATCAGGGTTCGAGCTAGAGGCACCGAGAGGAACTCCTTGTAGTGCAACTTGCGACGACGCTCAAAGTCCAGCCGGCGCACACTGTCCTCGAGTGACTCCGGATACTCGTCATCCTCCGATGCCTCGTCGGAGTCGTCATCGAACCCGAATGCCGGCATTTGTGATTTCGATGTGAGGTTTAACTTCTCAATCAAGGCATTCATGTCCAACTCCTCGGGAATGGCATCGTCAAAGACGAATGGAGTCTTTGGCTCATCGATAATCATGTGGCCGTAGTCCTTGTTGGTGGGGTGAAATGTGGCCAGAATGTTCACCTCATCGAACTTGGCCGATCTTACATTCATATTTGTGGGAAGTGTCCCTGCTTTCAAAATACCCCTTACATCATTTTTCTCCATAGTGTTCTGGATGAGGATCAAAATGAGATATTTTCAGGAATAACCTTTAATTTTAAACTTACAAAATAAAACTGTGTGTGAACAAATGTAACTGGTTTGGGATGTAGAATTCAACTGACTAAACACATATTAATTTGGCAATGAGGTCTAACTCAACGACTGCTATTTATACATAAGAGCAAATTGTTTGAAATATACATTTTGTTAAGTATATACATTGAATTTTTCTCTAATATTTACATTTTTAGAGGTTTCTTCGTTCAAATTTTTCAGAATAATGAATACGGATAGAATTACTTTCATATAATATCAAGGAGCTATCCCAAAATAATTCTTGTTTATAAAACTGTTGGCATTGTTGTTGTAGGTTTAAGGATGTCAGGTACTCAATGTTGTGCTGGGTACTCGATGCTTCATACTCAACGAGAGAAGTGTACAATCGCAATCATCAGACCACAAAGTAAACTCATTTTGACGTGTTCCGGACTGACGGTCGACGGGGGAGGGAAACGATGACGGAAGGGGGTGGAAAACGCGGAGGGAGTGGGAGGTAGGTGGAAAAGCGGAGTCAGAGCAACGCTTCATTATTGATGCTTCATACTGTAGTTTTTGTTATTGATGTAAACATATTCATCACAAACATGTTACCTACGATATGAGATGGAAAAAGTGAGGGGGGTGTGCGTGGGGAAATAAAGAGTGGAGACAGCGGGGCGAGGGAAAGAAAATAGGGGTAGTGGTGGGCGGTAATCGAATGGTGATGAGGGGGCGGGCCAACCAATACAGTTGTGGCAGTTGCAGTTGGTTCTGTGGCAGCTGCCACTTCAAAACACTTCACTGCACACCATTTTTCCCCCGATTTCCTCTGTCCAGGGAATAAAGGGGTGGAAAATGCGATTGGGGCGGCAGTCAGGCAGGCTCCCCATCCTCAGCAGTAGGGTCCCAGTCAGCCGGCGGTGAAGGGATCAGAGGGCACTGTATTGGGAATTGATTGCTGCACATTATTTCACAATTTTGCCAGCAAATAAACAAGCCTTTTGCAGTGGCACTTTTAGACTTGAGCCCATGCACTTGGAAAAATAATTGGGATGTTTTTTAAATATTTACAAAAAACATACTTTAAAAGGACATCAAAATTCTGACAGAATGATTTGTATTATTAACTATCTGTTCACTTGGAAATGTCTTGGAAAGTACAGTATAACAAACGTAATATTGGTAGCAATTTAGCAAGAAATCTAATAGAAAAGAAATAACATTAAAATTTGATTGATTAAGTCAAAATAGAGAATTTTTGAAGATAGTAAAAATAGTTATTAATACACTTTCAAAGATGTTTTAGATGCACATTTTAAGTCGTATGTTCTATGTATTTTTATGGCAAAATTAAATAAAAAACTGGAAATATTTCTTGCAAAAGGTAATATAAAATTGAATCCTTAAAGTAAACTTTATTATTTCCTAATTTTTTGCAATGCACTATGTCATTCATATGAAGCTCCTTATAAGCTACGTGAATGCGACAAAACAGCACCATAAAAGTGACGATGACGAGAGTGTGCCCTATGCGTTGTTCTCTTCTCGTTTCGCCAGTTGATGATGATGTTCCGATGCTGGCTGGCGATGATCACAACTGGAATATAGGCGATGCCAGGAAACAGTCAACAACTGTTTTTCGTTTGTGTTGGCATGAGTTTGAGTTTTCCAGCCATGTTTGATTGCCACTCCTCTTTGGCGGAGACGAGATGCGATGTTGATGGGGCTAGGAAATTTTTTCTTCGATTTACGGAATTGCAGTTGGCCCGATTGCATTTCTTATGTGGCAACAATGTGCAATGGTAGCAGGATGTGTGCATTGCGTATCGCTAGCTGTGCATCTGTATCTGTTTCGGTATCTGTATCTGGATCTGGAGCCGTGCAAGTGCTACGTGCCACGTGCTACATACATATGTGCATAAGTAACGGCTGCGAGGTGCGAGAACCGAAAGAGGGTGGGGAAAAATGGGGGGAAAACAGGCTTCCTTCCACATATCAACAGGATTTTATGGCAAAATCATAAATATTCCTCGATTCCTTCGCCTTTCGGCTTTCGTCTTCCGCTTCGCTATGGAACATCCGTTTCCGCAAGAAGTTGCATCGGATAAACCCCCTTCATTTTTATGGAAAAACACGGGAGGTCTTCAAGGATACAGTGAACTAGAAATAAATAAAAATGTTAATTTTCAAGCATATTATTATTTTAAACCTTAAAATTTCGATTTAAAAGGAAACGAATTAATTAAAATTGGTGAAATCTTAATTCACACTTGTAAAAAATACTGTGAGAGGTTCCTTTTAAATTGGTAATTTTCAACTTCGAATCCTTTAATTTCTGTCGGCATTAATGCCAGATCCTTTGAGTGTCCGTTCGACAAGATCACCCACTGTATTGCAATTGGACTGGCAAACGGTTATGCATATTTATTAAAAACTGTCTGCTGCGATTAAAAGCCAATCAGACCAATTGCAAATTCCTTTTATTGGCCTACCAACCATCCTCTGGCCCTGCTCCATCATCTCAGCCTCCACCCCTGCGCTCCCTGTGACCAGCCCAGTAGTTTATAAATATTTAAAATTTAATTTTTGCATTTCCACCCAAACACACACACTCTCCTTATCTCCACACTCACTGTTTGCTTGATGTTGGTTGGCAATTGGGGTTTTAATACCCGGCAAATGTGAATATCGAAAAGGTATATGGAATTTGTGTTTAAATTTAAGTATCAATATATTAAGGGTGATGAATGAGTATATATTTTATATTATTATTATATTAGATTTAGTGTTATAAATTTTTAAAACAGATAGTATTATAGTTAATATCCAGTAGGCTATCAAATAACTCATAATATTCTTGTTATAAGGTATCAGAGGTGCAGTAAAAAATCGTCTTACCTGAACCCTTCCCAGGAAGATTAAAATGAGTGCTCCTGCATCCATTCCTCCTACCTTCCGCCTTTGCCTGCGATGCAATCGAAGCGTGAAGCGTTCCAAAAGGCAAACACGTTGAGCGCAAATGTTCCGCGTTTCCTTTTTGGCTTTCCACATCCACCCGCCGCAGCACCCTCTATTTCCCTCCTATTTTCCACCTATTTTCCATGCTCAACCCAGTGAAATTCGCAGCCAAAACCAAACCAATACCTGGGATCACCTGGAATCCGCTTCGGGTGTGTATATGTGCTGGCAGTTAGGTAGCGCTTGACAGCTTGGCAAACAGTTAAATAAAGTTGGCATCTCTCTACCAAACACACCACCCCCTCCCGATTGTGTGTGTGCGAGTGTGTGTCATCCTGATTATTATACACTACACGTGAGCGAGGGTGTTCGCCATTTGGCTACGAAGTTTGTTTGCAATTCAATTTGACTTCAGAGGGGCTAAACTTCCTTTTGGCTAAACACTTTAGTGACATAAATGGCTTTCTTTTCAGGAAAACTAAGGGGGGAAATGGGACTATTATTATTGAGCTTTTTAATTAAAGGATTAAAGAAAAATATACGAGATCATTCCATAATAAAATAATAATTACTGAATTGTATTACTAAACAAAATTTATATTTATGAAGCTCATTCATTTAAAATAAAAAAATTAGCTCATAACCTTTTAAAACTTTTCCCATTTTCGTATGCCGTAAAAGTATTTACCTCTTCTCTGGTAATTTAATTAGGTTTTCGCCAATTTTGACAAGTTTGCCAACCTCCGACTTGGCGTTGTTGTTTTTGACATGGTTACCACTTGAAGCTAAGCTGAAATTCAATTAAATTGGTGTAAACAACAGCAAAAGAACTGACATCGTTTGATGATCCAATGCTCAATGAGCCATAGCCCAGAAAGTAATTGAATTAGCTACAAGAAGTAGACAAAATAAAGACCCAATTCATATATATTTAGAAAAGGTTATAAGCTATTTAAGGTATAAATAAACCTTGCAAATATGAAAAGCCCACCTACTGGTTCCATTACTGGTTTATATTTAGTTCTGTATTTCCAACTATAGTTATCATAATTTAGTAATATGTCAGCACACTTTCATGGAGCACAGCTCCTTCTAGAAATGACCAACAAAGTTAATTATTAGCGCTTTCTGGTGAGAATTACAATTTCAGGACAATGACACAATGGAGCAACTAATGAATATGAATTACTCGAGTGCCGTGTGCCCCTCTTCCCCGCCAGATGTGTGTTTGCCCAAGGAGCAAACACGAGGGCTGCGACAAGAGCAGCAACAAACAAAGACGCAAACAAACAACAAGCCGAACAAGACAACTGCAAACAAACATTGAGCTGATTGTGCCACAAGCTGGAAGCTGGAAGCTAAGAGGTAGAGAGTTGGGCTAGGACTTACCCACTTATGTGAGGCAGCATCCAAACTTATGCGACAAAGTTTCACCTCCCGGAGTCCGCTGTCTTTTCATATAAACTTGTTGGTAGTTACTGCGACTTACTCTACTGTTTTTTCTTCATCTCACACTTTCGCGCATTGTCCTCGGGCCAAAAACAAACTTCACGGGCCAAAACTCACATAAATTACACGCGCACAAGCAGAAGTCACCAAATGTCAAATGCAGTAAAAACGCAAAAAAAAATTGAATACGCACACTAAAACCTAAACTGCAGCCTCAACTGCAATAAAAATTACACTAGAAAAAAATATTAGAAATTGAGTATACGTAAGGAAATATAAATTTGACTTTTAGGAATTATTCAATTTGATTCCAACATTTTTAAGGACTTACTTAAAGCATAATAAGAAATATAAATATATTTTATTATGCAAAGTAGTTTATTATGCTCGCTTAATAGATTTTAAAGTAACATATTTACTAACATAAGTAATGAATACTCTTTTAAATCAAAAAACAAATTAACGATGCCAAATTATATTTCTTTTAAATAAATTCAAATGAATATAATTTTCTGGCTTCCTTGTTATTTTCTTAATTATTGCTTTATTTATTTATATTGAACTTCTCTTGCTCCTTATATACATTTTTGTTCCGCTTGTAAGCAAACAAAAAATAAAAGGAATAAATATAAAGGAGACCCCCTCAGGGTTGAGTCATCGTCATCAGCCAAGGTCCAGGCGAACTTTCCGTGATAGGAAATTCAGCCAATTTGTTGCCGCTGCACTTCTCCTCCTCTTGACACCCCTTTCCTACCCAACCCTTTTGGCCATCGCGGCCTTCAAAAGTGACAGTCGCCGTGGGTCCTGGAAAAAATGAATAGAAAAAAGGACAAGGGCAGAAAAAAGCGAAACAAAGCACGAACAAACGTAAGGCGAGTCATCATCACGCAAAAAATAAACATTAACTATGATTTATGACTCAATGGCACACGCAAGGGACCTCCATCTCTGTCTTCCCTATATAAGCTATATTTTTCTATATTTTTTCTTTTTGTAAAAACTTTTGCATTGTTTGCCAATTAAAGCATTGGTAATAGAGGTGACTCTACTGTAAAGAAATTTAAATTAAATTAATTAAAAGGAACTTTTAAAAAGGATTTCCTAAAAAAGGATTTTTAATTATTTAAGTAAATAAAGTAAAATAATAAACTTATGATTTATATAGTTAAGTTTAAGGCTTAAGCTTTATTTTAGAAAATGGAAACCATTAAAGAAAATATCTTATATATCTTCTTTTGACATCAGCACCTCTCTGGATATTCTTTGAAATTTCAGTTTCAGATTCATTCTCTTAATTATTCGAGGAAATGCTCTTTTCGATGAAAAGCTAAAAGCTTTCATAGACCACTATTAAAACTCGACTCGACCACTTACTCTTATCCATTTGCCATCGAAATTAAAATCGACAAGATGATTGGAATTGGCCAAAATGAGAGAAAATTCAAATGCCTACGATGCTCATCTCGAATGCCTATTTGTTGGCTTGTGTAATGAAGACTCTGAATGGAATGGGGCCTGAACCGAGGCGGGCGGGCCAGGCGATTGAGGAAAGCGTCCTCTGAAGATAGGGGCTCGGTTCTGGCGAAAATGAAAAATCATGCAAATGAGTTTAGGGCCAAAATGTCTGTTGGCCCAAGAGCAAACAAAACGAGACGGAGCATCGGGTTGCATTCTGCACATTCAGCTTCACTCTTTTAGAAGAATCTTCCTGTCCCCCACCAACCCATCTCAACTACTAAAAGCTGCACAATAATGGTCACGGAATGAACATGAATCAGGGCAAATCAGTCCTTGAATCGCAGAATAAGTTGAATACTCTTTATATAAATTTAAAGGAAAACTTAGTGAAGCTATAATACAGAATTAAATTTCCCCAAGTATTTATATTAAATATATGCCAAAGTTCTGCTTTTTAAGCATATATAAGACTTAATTATGAAAGCAACGAAAACGGAAACCCCACTGCAAATGTTAAATGAAATACTCTGCATCTGAACGCGAAAATGCAATTTACTTTTCACCACCACAGACAAACGCGAATATTGAGGAAAACAGTTGGATAACTGACGAACTATCTCCGGCCAGTTTTCCAACTGAAGCCTTTGCTGCAGATGCCTGCACTTCAACAGTTTTTTGGTAACCAAACAGAAGCCCCAAGCAGACACGCCCTCCACTTTTGCCCCTTCATGCTGGAAAAGTTCAAACTGGCCACAACAATTGTAATTAAAGCGAACGCTAACCAAAATAGACAAATATTTTGGATAAATAAAAACTGAATTAAATAAAGCCCCTATTATAAATTAAAACGTTACTGGAAATAAAATGGAATTAAACCCGAATTGGGTGTTTTAAGAAGGGTTCATCTTAGATAATATTATTTATGTAACAATAATAATCATAGCATTAAAAACCTGTACATTACATTTGCATTGCTATAATTATTAAATTAAAAAAACAAAACCAGTCAAGAAGGATCTGTAAAAGAGTTAACTACGTAAAGCTTGTAGTTATTCTATTTTTGTTATTTGCGAATCTAGGTCTGAGTAGGAAACTTAGTCCCTATCCCAATGCCAGATTCCCATTTCCACATCCTACAAGTCCTGCAGCCCAGACTAACCTTATGGAATGACCGACCGGGGAGCTGCCATAATACAATTTATACGACAACACTTTAGTGCAAAGTTTATGCGCAGTGTTTACAACGTGCCATAAAAGCCGGACAATGCGTGGACCAAAAGGAGGTGCTGAAAGAGCAGTGAATGAGGGGTGAAAAGGTGAGGATTTGTCGGTAAGGGGATGAGGTTGTTGGGGTGCGTAACAAGTGCAGTTCATATAAGTAGGACGATCTGGGATCAGAGTTCATTGCCATTTACACTTATACAAAACTTGTGGTGAAAACGCGTTCAAATTTTAAGACGCAGAATTAGTAATCAAACTTGTTAACAAATATTAATTTATGTTCTTTGTCATAATAACCTTGCAAAGAAACAATTAAATCTTTATTTTAACTTATGTTACGAACTAAGTTTGTATTCTATGATTTATAGTTAACAATATTTTTAGAGTGTATTTATTCTCCCTTTTCTTTCTACCACCCTTGACCCCTTTCTAGCCACAGCCATGGCTCCATCTCTTTCACCACTGATGCCCTCTTGTTTGTCGCCTGAAATTGGCAGCTACTAAAAACGAAGTAATAAACTAACTCCAACATACAGAGTCCCTGGGATTTTTGCGGCTAAATACGGTTATGGCTTATGGGTTACCGTCCACCCCAAAATATAACAAATATGGGGATTTTACAACAATACCCGCTCCCCTCACCGACATGACCCTCCGTCGCGTCGCTTTTAATGCCCCTGACAAGTGTGTGCTGTCATTGTCGTGTGTGTATGAGCGGGATTAAACTTCGTCTGGGGATTATTTAAACTCATATATAGTCCGAAATGAAATAAACTGAACCGAACTGATTTTCAGTCTAGCCAAAAGTTAGACAGGCCATAAAATGTAAACAAAAGTTGCAGAGAGGATCATCTGGAGGTAATTTGGGGGTCGTTCAATCTGTTTAGGTTGGGAATTATTCACTGCAAAATGTGTTTCTGATTTATAATTTAGAGAGTCTGCTGGTGCTAGCAAATTACATTTTTTCAAGAATTTTTTAGCTCTTTAAAGTTAACTAAAATAATTCAAATACAATTTTATTGTACATAACACGAGAAAGAAACCTATGATCAGGAATTATGTATGAATTAAAGGATCGTATAGGAAATCGATTATAACTAAACTTAAAATATTCGCATTTCTGAAGAGATTTTTATCAATATTTTCATATGAAATTTTTTCGAAAAATCAAATTTTAAAAACGTCATAACTTGGCTAGAAAGGCCTTAATTTAAATTCGGAAAGCTTTTCTAAGTTAGTTATTATTAGGTTAACAAATCTGCATACTCAATTTAAAATTTAAAAAAATTAAATTTTTTGCCAAAATTTGACAATTTTAACGATGTAACCCCTTATCTTTTTTTGAAAATTTTGAAAAAAATTGATTTGTGACGGACATGGCTAGATTTATTTGGCTTTTGATTCTGATCAAGAATATATATGATTTATAGGGTCGGAAATGACTCCTTCACTGCGTAAAATACTTCTGACGGAAATTATAATCCCCTTAAATGGGTATTAAAATTTTAGTAATATTTTTGGGAAAAGTAAATCTTAAAAAATTAATAACTAAGCCAAAAATGCATTAATTTCAATTCGGAAAGCTTTCCTAAGTCAGTTTTTATTAGGTTTATAAATCTGCATACTCAATTTAAAATTTTAAAAAATTAAATTTTTTGCCAATTTTTGACAATTTTAATGATGTGACCCCTTACCTTTTTTTCAAAATTTCGAAAAAATTTCGAAAATTTATTTTTCCACCGGACATGGCTAGATCGATTCAGCTGTTGATTCTGATCAAGAATATATATGGTTTATAGGGTCGGAAATGATTCCTTCACATCGTTACAAGCTTCTGACTGAAATTATAATAGGGTTATAATTACACCTGTGCGTATGCGTAATTTTTAAAAACACCGAACGACGATTGTTGTATAGCCTTGCAGATTACAATTGGTACATTAAAAATATTTTGAATTTGATTAAATTAATAAAAACACTTATCTATTCATATTATACTACAGTAAAATAAGATATTTTCTCATTTTAAATCATATTAAATGTGCTAGTAAACAATCACATACAAAGTTCTACATTTTGCATTATATTAAGTAATGTTTATTTGAAATGTAAAAATGTAATGTATTTTCAATTAAATAAATAAATACGTTTAATACGTACAAGTTCACTGAACTATAGCTTGAAACAGATAAAGAACTCCGCGGTTCCACCCTCCCTCAAAATGAAAACATAAAACCCAGCCAGATCTGGTCATTGGATAAGAATATCAATTTATGTTGATAGATGAGTGGCTTCCACTCTTTTCCACCCAACCCAGAAGCCAAACTAATTGAGATGACAAACGCCAAACACATCGTTCCATCAGTCAGTCAGTGCAGCCAGTTAGAAATTGCTTTTCTGCTTTCCCGCTTTTCTGCTTTTCCCATTTCTTGCTTTCCTGACTTTCCGCTGGATGTCTTGTGTTCGCTTTTAGTGCCATTTTTCGGGCGCTGTTTTTCCCATTTTCCAGCTTCGCGGTTGTCCTGAAAAGTTCCTCAACGGAAACGGACTGGCCGGGAAAATTGGGGGAGTGGCAGACTCATCGCGAGTGACTCGATTTCCACTTGAGTAAACATTAACGTGCCGGACGCTCCATTGAAATTCAAGCGAGCAATTCATTTCCACTTAATTTTCAACGCTCTTTTTTTCCAACAAAAAAAGAATTTCCAGCTCCTTTTTTTCGCTCATTCTTTTGGTTTTGAGCGGCTGCCTGATTTTTGTCATTTCCCTTTTGGCCTCAGTTGAATTTTTGTTATTTTCATTCTTTTTTTTTTGCGGTGGCAAAGTTTTTCCTATTTTACCCCCTCGCTTTGAGCAAAATGTGTCGCAAATTAGTCTGAAGTGTCTCTCTCCAAAGGCAAATTTATGAAAACTTTGGGGGAGATCGTGTAATTTGTGGCACTTTGAGTGGCCAAATTGAAATCAATTAAGCGCGGTCCGGCACGTGTCCGTTTTTAGATTTGATTAGCTTCCGTTTCGCTTACGGTTTCGATTAAAATTGATGGCCATCAAAGGGAAAACTTGTTTGCCACATTTTCCCCGAGTGAGCCACATAAATTTACCAATTGCAATTAAGAACGATTTGGGAGCCTCGAAATTAATCGGTTGGCTTTGTTTGGCCAAGCGATTACACGACGCCCACAACATCAACTTGAAATACATGAAAATCATCTGCCAGATACATTTTCCCCATTTCAAAATAACCATTTTCATTGTTGGATTTCCCGCAATCGTGAGGCGACAAACAGCTAATTAGATTTCTTCTTCCACCGGGGCCCTGGGCTCTTTTTCTCCTTTAGCTTAATTGTCACCTGGCCGGGAAAATTGATTAAGTGGAAGCTGTAAGTGAGTGAGGGCGGAGATCTTAAGTTGCCGCGGGACCTTTTCGGGTTTCGATTTGATTAAATTTCCAAATTTGTGGGAAATTAACAAATCATTTGAGAGGCTCCTCGGGGGCTGTGTAGGTGGTCAGAGCTTAAATGTTGTTACAGATTAAGGCATTAAATCTGGAGTATTGAATGTTATTGTTATAATTGGTGGGTGGTATTTAAATTCAAAAAAACTTAACATAAATAAATTAGTTACATCAGCTACGAGTAGCTCGCAAAAGAAATTTTAATGTTTCATTTTAAAAACAATTTAATTCACTTAAATTCCTTCGCATTTTCCTTCTACTGAATCTACTCGTCTCAGCTAATGATATTTCCATTAAATCTAATTATTTTAGGTACTAACAAAATTGAGAAAATTTGCACATAATATTTCGGACTAACTTTTGACCGCCAAAGAGAGAACAAGGAAAGGGGCAAAACCATTCCCAAAAGCAGCCGACACTTTAGAAATGTTGAGAATGGGCTCGAAAAACTTTTGATTTACTGTAGGTAAATGTTATTGTTGCCTGCCACAGCTGCCACTGAAGTTCTGCCGATGGTGCTGTTGCTTTGCTGTTGTTATTTAGGAAAAGTTTTCACAGCAAGTTGAGTTAATTTGTATCCACAACTCAATTGCAAAAGTTTAACCGAGCAAAAGATTTATAAAGTTTATATGCAATAACAAGTCAAAAGGCTCCTGCACTCTCTCGTGGCACACAGGGTGGAAAATCACTAGCAGTTGGAAAAGCCATGCAGTAGCTGCAGAAACGTAAAATACATACCAGTTCGAGGGAAAAACAATAAACGAAGATGACTGGCAGCCGGGCTGATTCGAGGGCAATAAGTTCGCCAAAGAACAGAGAGAGTATATCGAAGATATGGCAATGAAAATATGAAGATTGTGATGACCTAATAAGTACTCATCATTGGTGTTGGCTTAACGAAGAATAAAAATAAGTATCAGCAATTGATAGAAGTCATATTTAACTAAATAAGTGTTGAAACTATAATTATTTAAATATCAAAAATATAATACTATCCCGTAGTTCTAATATACCCCAAATAATGGAACATCGGGAGACCAAAGGAAGCCAATAAGAGCAGTGAGCAGTGAATGGCCAGCTGCGGGCAGTTGCAATCAGCTTTTGATAAGCACCAAATGGCCAGTCAAATGATAACGATTCTGCTGCTTCTCATTCGGAATTCAGAGAGAGAAATGATGCTCAGCAGAGGAGGCCATAACCAGGACCCCCTTCGAAGCGGAAAAGGAGCAGTACTCGCGCAGCACTCCCGAAGCCATGGCAAAACGAGAAAACCGGCAAAATTAGTTTGGCCTGCGGCCAAAAAGTCAATTTTCATAACAATTTCCGACTCTCATAATGAAGCTTCAGTTTTGGTTTCGATTTTCCTAGCCACCGAATGCAAAAAATTGCTTGGCCTTCATCAAAGGAGTTTCGTTTCCTGTTTGAGTTTAGCCAAGGCAAGATTGGGTATTGTAAGCCATCCCTAAAAGCCCAATAAATATTGAAAAGTGCTATATATACAAATATATAAAATAATACAATTATTAATAATAAAAAATCAGAGATAAAAATCTAGTTAGAAAACAGGGAACTTTTTCCAACAACCCCAGGTTTTCCAATGCATTTTCCCTTGTAAAGTGAAATTATCATGTATTTTCAATGAGGCCCTGTGATATATATATTCAGTTCCGTTCCTCATTTGTTCGCGCATTATTCAAATGCAGAGGGCGTGGCACTGAGCTCCCCTTGATTTACCGTGCACCTGCGACTGCTGTCGCAAGGTTTTCCCCGCTAGTTTTTCACTATTTACACACTTTTTTTTGTTGTTGTTTCGCTGCCATTATAAAATATGCATTTGCAGCATTATTAAAAATGAAAGGCGCATTGTTAGTGTCTCTGCTTATTGTTATGTGAGTGCGTGTGTGTGTGTATGTAGGTGGCATTGAAAATGGCGGAGAAAAGTTTGCCGCTGCAGTTTTGCCGGGGGCATACAGGGCGTATGGGTAATGTCAGCTCTGCATATGCATAAAAGATTTGGGCGTCCGCTTTCGAAATTGTTAGCGCTGCTGCCAGTGTTGCATAATTCCGCATAAATTCCGTTGACATTTTTTAATCTATGTTGAAAGTTTTGCACACAGAGTCAGCAAATACAAGTCAGGATATACACATACACATACATACTTATATATATTAGAGCATTTGCATAAATCCCAATTGCATTGCACTCTTGCCTTCTTCGGTGTCTCAATGGCCAAATAAAATATCTTCGCTTTCTCCGCTTGGCTCTTAAGATGCTCAGCTGGCTGCACTTTGGCCGCCCTTTAGCCCATCCTTCCACCGCCTTTCTGGCTCTCAGGATTCATAAAATGTGTATGAAGCGTGCAAAATGTTTTAAATTTATTACAATAAGACGAGCTGGAGTCGCGTCTCGGGTCCTGGCGTACGCAAATGCGACATAAAACGCTAAAAGATAAAGCAAACTGAGCGGAGGAACAAGGCGGAATGTTAAACTTGGTTTATGTGCAGAAATCGAAATACCCTATGGTTATAATAGCAATTACTATATGAATACCAAAGGGTATTTCGAATCACCATATAAATACCAAAGGATATTTCGATCTATTCACAATCTTTTAGTTTAACTGTGTTTTTAATATATTTAAAGATTTTCCCAAAACTGATTAACAGGGAAATCTTAAGGGTTAGTATAAAGATAATAATATGATAATTAAGATCACAACTCCTAACTCATATTACATATTACAACAAATTTTTTGCAGAATCTTATAAATTATATTACATATATAATATAAATTATTTTCCATATTTAATATGCAATTAGTTTAATTAAGTTCTTACTTGTGAAATATTTTTTTACTTCCAAATTCCTTTTAATAACTTAATAGAAAATATTAAAAAATCTGTTAGGGTATTCAGAAATCTATATAAGTGGTACGAAAATACACTGAGGGGAGAGATCGCCATTCCGATTGGGTTTGGCCACTTTTTTATGCGCTCCTTAAAGTGCGTCCCATAAAAATGACGACGCATGAAGGAATGTGTGTGCTCAGGTGACCCCAGTTATTCAGGCATCCACCTGAACGACCTTCCTCCTTTTCTTTTCTCAGGAGCTGAATGCATTGCGAATGACAACACTCAAGGCGAGGTGGGTGGAAAAGCAGAAGGGAAAGCTATATGCGGAGAAAGCTGATACATGTACCTTGTTTCTGCGTTTATGAGCCAGAGGCAAAAGTGCGTGGATGTACCTTATAACAGTAGACACTTCAATTAAGCAATTTTCTAAACGTTATTTAAAAATCAGTTATCTACCAATTTAAAAACCGTATAAAAAAGCTGTTTGAAATACTTTGAAATATTTCAAAGATACATAAATAGTTCAATTAAATTGTGTAAATTTCTTAATCATTGCTTTTTTTCTTGGTTCCGCTTGTTGTTCCATGACTGTCACAGGGGGAAATACGCCCTGTATTTCCGCTTCTATCGCACGAGCCTCGTTTCATTGGCCTGTTTTCTCTGCGGCTGTTCATCAGTGGCAGCTTCCCTTTCCAGGCAGACTTTCCATCGTCACCTCCCTCCTTTTTCCCGTCAAACGCATTTATTACATTGCTTTTGAGCCAATTTTTTTCCGGCCTTTTAACTGAAAAATTGGCACAGCGCATCGCTTGGCATGCAAAGCAGCCGTTTTCAGTTTTTCTTTCTTGCCACTCGCCCCACCGCATGTTTTTCCGACGCCCTGTGTTTGTTGTTATTGTTTTCGTTGTTTTTCTTTCTTTTTTTTGCCGCTGGCATTGTCAGTTGGCCACGCGCTCATCCTGACATGGCTCAGTGGCCGGGGGTGGTCGTGGGTTAAGGTTCAAGGGCCGCGTCTCCAGCAGTGATGTGGTCTGCTTAGCAGCGCAGGAGTACTCATTGGAATGCCGCAAATCAGCTCAAAATTTCCTGAACATACCCTCTACCATATGGGGTAGTACATCGACTTGTTACCAAAGCTTAATTCAAAGGAAAATGGGACTTATAGTTACTCAGCAAATTCTTCCTTTTTGCTTTTCAAATTAAATGAAAATATTTTACAAATTCATAAATGACTTTTCTTTCCTCTACCTTTTCTAAAAACTGTTTTTCAATTCTTTGTTATAATAATTCAAATGAATTATTATTTAGTTCTTCTAAAAAACCTTGCGGTTTTAGCAGATTCACATGCCGGGAAGTATCTCTTGGCCTAATCATCATAACTGCTCGCTTCAACGACCTATCAAAACCGCTTGCTTGCTCCACTCTAATATTAAAAATGGAAGAAGATAAATAGGAAAATAAATAGAAAGGAAAGGCCAAATTTAACCAATTACTTATATTTTACCATTTGATTATCTGATCTCTGCAATCAATAGCTTTATTAGACATTTTGTGAATGGCATTATGTTATACTTTCCCAAAAAAAAAATTATTTTATTTTTAGAATTATAAACAAGACATTCCCCTCGTCGATCATCGAAGCCCGCCCACTTGACCACTCACTTTCACTCTTGAATGCCCATTGAAGTGTGCTGAAAATCAATTAATGGCTTGTCTTCCCTCTCAAAGTTGGATTTTCTGCCAGAGGAAAAGATTCACGCATGGCTTCAGAGTGTGTCAAGTGCAAAGCAAACACGAATTGGGCAACGGGGACCAGTGACCCAAAAGGGGCAAATCAATTTGCAGATCCTTCGGTGCCCTGATTTCGTCCACTTTCGTTCGCTTTGATAATGAGATCAAAACATCCCATACACGAATAGTTGATTCGCTTCAGGTTAAGTCAATATTTGCCTCATTTCAACTGACCACAACACACAATTTTTCATGCCGCATTGCCCGGTTGGGTCTTGAATTTTCCGTTTTCTTTATATTTCGGGTTTGCCTCCCTGCCCCCAGCATTGTTCCGTTTGTTTGCCTTGGTTCACTGAGTAGCCGCAGAAATTTCATTAAGTTCCTCTGGCTGCCAGTGTAGATATGACAAAGGGAATGGGTTAACTAAAGGCCAAAACAACCCCCAAAGAAAGGATGCAAAACTGCAACGAGTCTCGGAGTCTGGCGAGAAGTACAAAGGAAGCTTAAAAGGAGTAGATAGCGAAACAGGAAAATAGAGAAAAGAAACTATTTCAAATATAAATAATATTTTAAAAATTTGTAACAAGAAAGAATGCTGTCTTCCGGTAGCCAATTGTTGTAGCGCCTTGCAATGGGCTCAGGAACTGATACTTGAAATCAATCATATCTAAGCCAAATATGAAGCAATTTAAATCTATAAATAAGTTAGGATATTAACTATGAGTTAGATACAAATTTCTGCATCCCTTTAAAAAAATTAAGTAATGGGGCAATGGAGGAATTAATTGGAAAATACATAAATAGCAAGCTCATCTTATTCTAGACCTGTAGTATCTATAGATATAATATAATTGTCATGGTAAAGACTTACCGCAGTGTTGAGATATATTCCTGGTGACTTTAATTATGCTTCTCTTTGTATCATCGAAGTGAGCGTCTTCCTGGTTATCCAGATGAACTCCATTGGTCAGGTGACATATTTGGGGTCGAAGAGCAATCACGATCACTATCACTATCACTATTGATGTTATCAGCGGGGAGGCTGGGGAGAAACTGAAGTCAGTGCGGCGGGAGTGCCTCTATTTATACAGTCAGAGTAAAGAGAATAGAGACAGTGAGAGCGAGAGAGAAAGAGATGCCTGTAGATCCAGGTAGATAGAGATAGAGAGTACGAGAGCCAGTAAGGTACATTTAACGATCGTTTCAATTGCTGCTTTGTGATATTGTCGTTTGTTTTTAATTAAACTAAAACCAAAATTATAAAATTAGCATTCTACACTTATACTATTATTTATTTTTACTTTATCTGAAACATCTCTCTATACTTTATATTTAACACTTAACACTTTTACACACCTAAAATTGAATAAAATTCTTTTGATAGACAACACCAAGCTGTAAGAAATTCCTTGGCATCTGTTGGACTCCCAAGAAGTAACTGACTCCCTTGGCATATCTTTTTATGTCCCAGAAATTCAGGCAGCACTCATTAAACATGCCAAACCCGACACGAAATTGCTGCCGGAATCCAAATCCGGCTCTCAAATGCGGCCAACTGTTGCTGGGACTCAGCTGGGGACCTGCAGCTGGAGCAGGTCACAGTTTGGGCCAATTATACGGTTTGTTAACACACAAAACAGGCAAAATGTAATTACATTTTCAGCTGGTAACGGGGCAAGAAAGGCGATGCCGCCTTTAGAAATCCGATTTAATATTGTTAACTGTGTGCCAAACTTTGTCATTTCATTTTGCGAATTCCACTGAAGTTGCGCTGCAGTGTTAAGGAAAAGGGAAAGCAGATCCCGCGAGATGGGAACAGGGCTTTGGCTATGTGCAACAAGATATGAGTATGCAAATGTCGGAGACGTTTGCCAAATGCAAATTGCAACAGCAGTCCCAGCAACTAATGCGATTCCATGTACACCGAATACTGCAGCCCTCCTTCGCACACCCCACTTCGCACCCAAATTTGCCGCTCATAATGCCGCTTTAATGCCCTCCAACTAATGAGCCTACATTAAGGAAATTCGAGAACGCTGCAATTTCGGAGGCTCCACCTGCTGCTGTGGCCGATATACTGCGAAAAAAATATATTATTAAGAGTTGCACATGCCCAAGAAATTTGCATTATCATAATTATAATTAATTAATTAACTAATATTAAGACAGAAACAGTGCCTTACTTAATTGATCTACAGAATTCATTTTTAAAATATTATTAATATTTTAAAAAGCTGGTCAGGAAGCCCTTCTAAGATATTCTCACAAATTTAATTTAATGAAGTAAATAAATAATAAACAAAATACAGTTTTTAAATTTAATATTTCGATTTATGTATACAATTGTATTTATTATTAATTTAACTTTAATCGTTGGAAAACGTCAAATTAAGTTGATATAATTTATCGGCTCAAAGCGTAAACTAGATCACTTAACATTTTCAGTGTATCTGTCAAAGGTAGCTTTAGCGAGGTAGAGATACACTATTGCAGTTTGTCACGTAATTTATTAAAATGCTATACACACATATACCGAAAAGGGGCGTGGCCAGAGGAGGAGGGTCGGACGGGGGAGCTTAGAGGGACAATTGGCGTAATCATCGTTATGCCATCGTAATAATCAGTGATGCCATTGTATGCCTCAGCAGCAGCTCATTGATTTGCAATTATGGAACGTGCTACATTTGCCGAGGTAGTGTCAATGTAACTCCAAACCCTTTCGATTCAAAGGGATTGCCCCCATGTCCTTTACACCTAAGGATTCAACTTAAAGCCGAATTGCGAATTATTCAGCAGTAAATCCATTGAAATTGAGGCATTTGTGTCAATAATTGAATTAAATATGACCTGTCTAGAGGAGACTCATTTAAAACATAAGTTTCCTATAACTATTTATGTAATCTTGGCGCTGATTAATGTAGCTTTAATTATTTCAACGAATTATATTTTCTCCAACAAATCTTTGTGTAATCCTCTTGCCCAAGAAGACTTGAACTTTAATTCTGTAAAATTCGTTTTGCTTCTTGTGGCTTTTTGTCGCCATATTACAATGCTTAATTTTATTGCTCGCTTTTATTGTTGTAATTTTGTGAAATCTTTGCCTGCTCTCTGTGCGTTTTTTTGTGTTTCTTGAGTTGCTCTTGTTTTCTTATGTTAAAAAACTTTAGCAATTGTGCGCGACTTGCTATCTCTTTCGCCATTGTCTGCCTGTGTGTGTGTGTGTGTGCGAGTGTAAAAATTAGCCTCATTTTGTTTGGCTTTTGTGCTGCCTGCCATTTTGCTCGGTGGAGAGTGGGTGGCCGAGGTGGGTGGCCCTGCAGTAAATCAAAAGTTGAAAATTATAATAAAGTCACTTTTGCTGTTGCTATATCATGTACCACCCGGCATCCCGCATTGCCATCCAGCTTTTCCCATTCCATCTCCATCTGTCTCTGCTCAAGTTTTATCAAGTTCGGTTGCAGCAGCAGCCACAAAAAACTTATTTCCTTTGCTGGTGCGGCTAATAAAAAGCCAAAACAATTTAGATTAACTGTAAATTGTGTTATTTTGTTTAGCCAGTGAGTGGATTTGTCGTCCTTGTCGTCCGTACTCGTTGTTAATGCCCTTTGAGCTGGTAATTTGTAAATGCCCTGCAAAGTAGGCAACACTTTTGTGAGCCCAGCAAAAAGGAAGTGAGCACAAAAGTCCAGGAGGTTTCATAGAAAAAAAAAATATAACGGAAGAGGGTAGGAGGTGAGCAGCTGGCTTTGCAATAAATAATGCTTGAATAATTACAAGGAACATGTAAAAGCTGATTTTGAAAGGAATGTCGACAAATATGATTCCAGGAAAGGCAGAGGGGTGGCTTTAAAAATTTATCACTGTCCTTGGAGATTATATATTAAATAATATCAAAGCTAGTTTAATTATAAACTCAAATTACAAATTAATGTAAGAACAAGAAATTTCTCAGCTACGGATTTTAAACTAATAAAAAGTATATTAGACTCAACAAAGTAGTTAATATATTTTTAAATTTTAAAATTATAATATAAGGCTTTAATGACTTCTTAAACCTTTTAACTCAACTTAGTAGGTTGACTTTTAAAGCCACCCTCGGTAGTTTTTGCATTTAGAAAGAGAGGTCTCGACTTCCGTCAATTTCTTGTGCTGCCTTCACCGAGTCTCCACTACCTCTGGGTCCTTTCCTCGTCCTGCGACATTTGACTTGCGGAACGGGGCGGGTATCCTTTGTCTCCGAAATCGGGTGAAATGGCCACTCAATGCGCTCTGTTAATTTTGCTCCACAAATGAAACTGGGACTCTGCACAAGGGCTTAGGCCGAGCTATCACTAAATGCGCTTGAATTATTTATAAAAGGCATATTCATGAGAACTACCAGCAAGGTAAGTGGGCGAAGCTGAAACTGAGGCTTTGGGAAACGGAAATGTTAACTAGTTCCAGCAGAAGCGAAGCAGCTTGACAATGGCATTAGAATGTCGAAAAGTTTTAGCCCGGCAACCGCTTACTCACTCAATTAGCACGGTCAGCTCGCCAGCTTTTTATGCAAATCTCAGCGGCAGGACGATGGGGCGGATCGGAGGATAACCAAATGAGGGCGTGGCAATGAGAACCATTAGATGGTACATCAACTGTACATTAACTTTTCTGTTTTTGTTTCATTAGCAAGGACAGCAAAGGGCTACACACAAAGAAAGGAATTCAAGAATTCACAAATGTTGTCAAGCTTAAAATTTTAGTTATATATTTTAATGTCATTACTGATTAACAATTTCTCTGAAATTAAGGTAGACCCATGCATAGTCCAATTTATAGGTCCTAATATTATTTAAATCTCAAAGTATGATTATTCAAAAAATCGCTTTGTCAAGTGTAAAATTTAGAGGATACGGTCCAGTATCCTGCGGCTTCTCAAGTCTCAAGTTCCAGCGACTTGACAGCGGCAGCATCAGCTGGAGTTGCAACAGCAGGAGGCGCCCCACAAGCCTTTAACAAAAGCTGACAGAGACCGAACGGGGAAATGAAAAGCGGAGACGGCAGAAGATACAGAGGGAAATGGAGGAAAACCGAGAATGTTATTTGGCTTTTGCATATGGGAGGAATGATGATGGCACTTTCAGTGAATTGCCTGAATATCGAGTGCTTATGAAAGATGAAACGCACAGGGCAGAAAGAAGCAATAAAATAACAAGAAATATGGCCAATCGATGAATGTTTCTAGGTGCACTGCAAGTGCAAAGTAAATGAAAAAGAAGAGGTGCAACCAGAAGCAACAACTTTAAAGAATCCTGAAGCAATATTAAAAGTTTAAGCTGAACTCTTATAGGATTCAAGCATTTCCTTTTCAATTTTAATCAGCTTCTGCAACGACCACTTTGCGATTAAATAATTAATTTATTTTCATAATGTTACCTGCCAATTTGCCATATCACTGGCGAAAGTCGCTTAAAAGCTGTAATTTGTTAATCAATCAAACACTGATATCCCGACAAAAAAACGCATGTTTCTGGTGGACATCACTCAAACTGCATCAGGAGTCCACGCCCTCTTTGGCTTTGTGCTTGTGACATATGCAAATATTTGCCCATCGCTCCTTTGCCTTTGCCTTCCTCCAGGGCCCCTCGATGTCACTCACTTTCCCTCTGGTACAGTTGTGCATGAAATTATGCAAATTCGTTGCATGGAAAACTGGGGTCAAAATAATAGCAATTATTGCTTAATGTGTCATATTAGCTAAGTTTTTACAACTACAGAGATGAAGCAGGGTTTTAACTAACTACGTGATTAAAAGAATTAAAACCCACACTATATGGCCGGATATTATAATTATTTTACTATATATTAGTAGCTTTTATGCCTATTAACTTAAACATACATCACATACAGATTCTGCAATCCACAAAACAATTTTTACTCCTTTATGTATCAAGAAACTCTTTTAATTAGAATTTTACTTTACAAGAATGAATATAAATAAATATTAATAAATCCTAGTCCTAGAATTTTATACCCTGCTGTATGGGTGTATTAAACAAATACACTTGCGTTGTGGTAAAGGCAGGGCCATGAAAGTTAAGTAAATATATAAACAGGCATTGGCTTACGCTTGCCTGCCTGTCAGCCTCTTTATTATTGTTGTTTGCACTTGTTGTTGCCAGCTGCTATTGATATATGTACAGATGTGTATATACACATACACTCATTTGTGCAGCACATACACATACGTAAATCAAAAGGCATGTAAGTTGAGTAAACAACATTGAAAATCAGTTATATTTTACTGCATTATAAACTACCCAATAACAAGCCATCCGCACTCTGCCCTTACCCATAGGGTAAAAAAAAAAGGAATAATGAATTGCAAGCGCTTTTTTTGTGCACTGACCTTATGCGTAATTCTTTCGATAAATTGCGCGTGAATGATGCATAAATCAAATAAAGTTAAAAATTATTATATACGAGAGGAGAGAGCGGTGAGTAACGTCAAATATATCGACCGAGTTCAAATTCACATAGCATACTTTTTGGGGCCATCAAGCCCTGCGAAAAAAATAAGAAATATTAAATAAGGGAGACCATATATATGTTTAGATTTAACCAGAAATTAAGAAGAAATTTTAAAAGATTTAGCAAATCAGAACAATCACCATTCAAAGTATAATTACTTTAAAGTTAGCTGGTGCTGGTGGTAATTTTTCACAACATTATCTGGCACTTGTTAATCATTAATAACTAAGAAAAAATACTTGAAATATTTAGTTTACCTATCATATTATTGTTAAAATATATAAAAAAAATTTTAAGTCATACTAAAATCACGGAATGTACTGGCTCAAAAAACATTTTATTGATCTCCCTATCGGTACAGGTCTCGTTTCTATGTCCTTTATCCCATCTGATTTATGCGATCCCGGTTCATATGAAAATATACCAAGAAACAGATGAAGGCGACCAGTGCGATTACACCGCACCAGAAGCCAAAGGATCCGTAGTAGAAGCCATCGCAGTAAACATCATAAATGTCGCCGCCAACAATTAGGTTCAGTTTTTCCCTTACGCCAGGTGTTCTCGCCATGAGATTTTTCCAGGGGACCTGAATTTGAGCCGCTAATTTTGAAACATTCAAAAACGAAACAAAAAAAAGTGCTGAGAGTGATGTGTGGGCCAGGGGCTCCTGGGATGTTAACAGACCGAAAAAGTTGCCTAACAATGATGAATCATCGTTGCGGGCAACAGGATCCTTGTAGCGCGTCCTGCGTCCTGCGACATAATTGAATTTAGTGCTAATGATGGCATTGACGATGGCACATAATATTCAAACATTAATTCAGGCGGACATTAATTGATTGATTATTTGATTGCATTATTGTCAATATCACAATTGCAATTTGGTCGCTCCGCTCCAGCGGCTCCCATACATATCTGTATCCTCGTTGTCAGTCGAGCCTGACACATTCGCGATATTGAATGTTTGTCATCGGGCAACATCATTGATAATAATAATTTAGCGCAATTTACATGCTGACAGCCATAATTAATCGATGCGTTGAGGCCTCCAAACAGGACTCCAATGCACAGCCTTGAAAGGGCGCTATGGCAGCTTAATCAATTCAATAGACTAATAATATAGGATACAATCTAAAGGATACCTTAAAAGCTTCCACTAACGCCCTATTTAAATGCTTCCTAACAATTTCCAACATATTAATTCACTTGGTCCCTCGTAGCAGGTGAATATTTAGCTTAAGAATAAGATAAAACTTACATTTTACTGCAGAAAAGAAAGGGAAGTGCTTAATTTACATTTAACTTTTCGCCGTCCCCTTACTCCCTTGGCAATTATCTGGCCCGGGGAGAGATTCTAAGCGAAATTTGTGCGCCCTGCAATTATACAAAAATTCATCTCGGTCCCGCTTCTTTTGTACTGCATTATTCATGGGCCGGGGCTAAGCAAATTAAAAGCCAGCCCCAGCTGGGCAAATAATTGTTTGAAGTTCGCTTTTGGCCTGGCCTGTAATCTGCCACAGTTCTGGCCACTAATTTCGCCTTGAGACAAAACCGCCTACCAGAGAGCGTACTCCACGAGCACTAAGCTCAATTGAAATTGCTTCTGGAATACTGAAAGAGGAGCCTACTATGCCGTAGAGTAATTGAAATATCGGCAGCGAGTTCAACTCGTAAATTATGCACGCGAAAGAAGCCCCAAGAAAAAAAAGTACACTAGGGGAACCCCAAAACTGTTGGCTCTGTAAACTAAAGATAGAGATGAAGGAGGCAACTTTCCCTGAGATTCTCTTTAATTTATAATTTATCAGTTTTGTGCTTTTGAAGCTGTTCTTGGCCAACCAACAAGCCAACTTTGATTGCGGTAATTAGCAAATTGTGCAACTCCCACTAGAGCCACACCCCTTACCTACTTACCTTAGGGGCGGGCACCTAATTGCCAACAGGAATTACTTCCTACGAGAAATAAAAATCTTAATACTGTGGGTTTTCATTAAATTTTTCAATTAAAAGGGCGTGATGGCATGTATGTAATTTGTAAATATTATAATAATATTATTATATCATAAATTGCACATTTATTTTCTGCTTTTTAGGACACCTTTTCAAGTCAAGATGCTGAAAACAAAAGTAGTTCCCAAACTACAACGTATATATATTTTTTTCTCTGTATCCAACTAAAATCCCGTGAAAAGGGTAAACCAATTTGCCAAGGGTCCGAGGAATATCTGTCTGAATATATATATACATATATATATCTCACAATGAAATTGCCTATGTGGCAATATACACAGTTTCCTGCCACAGGTCGGGCGACTTTTTTTCTGGCTTTTATTATCGTTACTTTGAGGCTGCCACAATCCAATGGCCAATGCCCAACCTCTGCTGGTTTTTTTGTCAGGTGAAAAACCTAAGCTAAGCAAACATACAAAAAAGTGTTAGTATGCTCAACGCGACACTCGCCAACGAGGGATCCCCATCCTTCCCCATTTCTGGCCGTCACAAAATGTCCTTTTAGCAGAGGACACGACAACCACACACATGCGTATGTAAAAATTTCCGACGTGATGTAAATTTCTATTGAATGCTGAATGGGCAGAAAAAATATTTTTAATGGTCCTTTGGCCAGCCAAAGCGAACGGGATACAAAGGACGAGAAACCAGGAACCCATAGCGCATCAGAATAGTCGGTAGTTGAATGAATTGTCGATTGGATGGGATCGGTGGGACAGATGTTATCCTGTGGCCAGGAGCCCCAAGACTACTCTGCATAGGCCAGCTGGCTTGCTTATTTTGTGGAATAATAATCAGGATTCGAACTGAAAGCTTGCAGTTTGAGATGAAGGTGTGAAGAAGGTATATAAACAAACAAATAAAATTGTATATGTCGGATAAGGTAATTGCATTAAGGAAAGTTTTTCATTTGGAAAGCTAATTTAAAGGAGTTGTTGGGCTTCTTTAAACAATATTTAATAATAAAATTCAACATGTATTCAACAATAAAATTCAACAAGTATTTTTTAAGCATTATAATATGATACATATAAAAACTGCAGATTATTAATTTTAATCTCAATTTAAACCGTTATATATAAACCTCACGAAACCTATTCAATTTCTTAATAGTATCTTTTATCTTTCCCGTAAATGTTTGCATTAGCTTTTCACTCAAATGTAGCATTCCGCTTCCCATGAAAATGTGATAGAAAAACCACATGTCGCAAATCTATCAATGCCAATGCAGACCCAATCAATTTATCCGATTTGCCAGACGGCACTTTTCCCATTTTCCCAATTCCATCACTCAAAAAATACTTTAAACCATTTACGTTTTGTCATAATTGCAAATTCCGTTATCAGATCATTGGGAATAAACATAGAGGGAAAGGGGGAAACACACACACACCCAGAAGTGGACAGAGAACATGACCTTTATCAAATCAAACTTAATTCCCATGAAATCCCCATCAACTGCGTGCAACATCGTTGACCTTGTGCCCCATGCAAAACAGCGTCAACTGAAAACCAGTGAAAATTCCGCAAAATAACAGCATAAATAAATCGACAGGCTGATAGAGAGGGAAAGGGAAAACAGCGTGACATGTCATTATTGGACTTTGACAGGCAAATTCAAAAATTCAAATATTCCAAATCGATGGGAAATGGGAAGAGAGCCTCCAGGGGCGGACAAGTAAGAGGGGATCAATGTCTGTGTATTTATGGAACTTTGCGAAAGTATTTGAATATGTATGGCGTATTGTATTTTTGCATAATTTGGCATGTAAAACATTTACAACAATGCACAGCGAGCTGCTGGAAAACGTGCTGTTTGGTCGGAGGAGGAAAATTATGGAAATATTGCATCATGTGCCGCATGCCAGAGAAAATTGTGCGGCTTTTCTATTTTGATTGCAGTTGATTGTTGTTGCTAGCTTATACCCTGACGATGGTGTTTGCCGTCATAGAGAAACGGGTGTATTCGATTTATCGTGAAATTGGATTTAAATTGGTTTGATCAAAGTCAAAGTGAGATATTGAAATTGTACTTAACAGAAGAAAACATAATATAGTGGAAAATACATACTATATTTAATATAATTGATTATTTTAAAATATTATTAAAATTAAATATATAATGGAGAAATAAATAATTAATTTTCTGATACACATAGTTGTTTTACTACTAATTCTTAGCTTGAAATGAAGTCTGTCAATTTTCGAATATTTTTTTGTAAAATATATTTACAAGTTATACCGCATATTTCAATTATTTCTATTGTTTCACCTCACTTTAGAAGCCATTGTCCTCGAACATCGGTGATGTAAGAGGCTTTGCACGTACTTCGACTTCTTGTTCTCTGGCTGCATGATAATTATGTTTATATGCATGCAAAATATGAAATATCAAATACGAATTGCACCTGCACTGAACACACTCTCGCACGGAGGTGGCTCAATTTTTTACCTTTCCCATGGCGGGCTTGTTGTTTATGTTTCGGTGTCAGGGAGCAAAGTGCAGTCAGTTCTTTATGCAAATATGCCAAGTTTAGAATACGATTTCGAGAGTTTTGCCTTCCTGGCTTTGGTAAACTATTGGAAGTAAGTTTACACACCAAATACATTAAGATCATAAAATACATGGACTTCGTATACCACCATATTAAACCGATATTTTGTGATAATTTTTTGGTAAATCAATATTTTTAAATATCATAACAAAGCCAAAAATGCAGCATAGGAAAACATTTCTACGCTAATTTTTATAGGGTTAACAAATCTGTATACTGAGTTTTAAATTAAAAAAAAAATAATGTTTTGTCCAATTTTGAAAATTTTAACGATCAAATTTAGCCCGATTTAGTTATCGATGGTGATCAATAATATATATAATTAATGGAGCCGAAAAAGACTCCTTCACATCATTCCAAGCTTCTGACTAAAATTGTAATACCCGGCAAGGGTATAAAAATAGATGTAGTAAAGAGTCCCAACAAAAATTACGTATACGCACTGGTGTAAATGGTATTTGATCTTAACTAAGCCAAATAAATATAATCAAAGTTCTTTAATAATCTATAATTAAGTTAGGCTGTCAACTATGAATTAGGTACCCTAAGCATAAATTTCTGTATCACTTTAAATTAAAAATAAGTAATGGGGTCCATGGCAATAAAAGAATTAATTGGAAAATAAATAAATAGCTAGCTCATCTTATTCTAAGCCTGTAGTATCTATAAATATAATATAATTATCATGGTAAAGACTTACCGCAGTAGAAGACACATGGTTCTCCGTGTTCATCGTTGTTTTATTCCTTCCTTATGATTTTCTTTGTATCATCGAAGTGAGCGTCTTCCTGCTTATCCAGATGAACTCCATTGGTCAGGTGACATTACTGGGTCGAAGAGCAATCACGATCACTATCACTATTGATGTTATCAGCGGGGAGGCTGGGGAGAAACTGAAGTCAGTGCGGCGGGAGTGCCTCTATTTATACTGTCAGAGGGAAGAGAACAGAGACAGTGAGCTCAAGAGAGATAGAAATGCCTCAGAGCCAGGCAGAGGGAGATAGAGAGTTGACTCTCGTACTCTTTATAGTTAGAGAGACAGATAGGCAGAGATGTTTAACGATCGTTTCTATGGCAGCTTGCTATTGGATTATAGGATCTAATGAAATATCGATCACAACTAAGCTTAAAATATTACCATTTAAATCGAAACTTATTGATATTTTTATATGACAACAAATCTAAGCTTAAAAAACTCATAACTAAAATTTTGCCGGACATATTTCGATCGACTCGGCTAAAGCTGATCAAGAATATATATGGTTTATACTGTCGAAAACGACTCCTTCACTGCACTGCAAGCTTCTGACTAAAATTATGTGTGTATTTATTTCGCGTCAAAAAATATAATTTATGTTACTATGCACGAAATTTAATTTCAAATCTCTATCCGACTTAGTCCTTATTGTACGCACTGTATAAGCCTTCGCTACCTCTGTTCGTTGTCATCTTGCACACACATTTATCTTGGGCGAACGTTTTGTTGTCATATTTATTTATCAACAGGCAACAGAATGCGGCAAACTTCTTTGGCGACGCCTCCAAATGGCGTAACAAAATAATTCTGTTCTTCCGAAATTTATGTCAGCTTAGATATGCACATACTGCGGATATAGCCGAGTGCGAGTAATCTTCATGTAATCTCTGAAGAAGTTTAGTCAGCTCGCATTATTCTTATGCCAAAAAATTCAAGGTGAGCACTTCAGCTTAAAGCTGTCGCCTGGCTTTTGTTTATTTCAATAAAAAAGCAATTTATAAAACCCCGGCGAATTCCCCTTTCCCGCCACTCGTCTACCTGCTGCTGATACCTCCGAAGTTATGCAAATATCTATGGAATACCCAAAATGCGTCTGTCATATGGGTCATAAAAGACACTTTTTATTGCTCATTTGACAATATGGCTGCAGCCCACCGCATCGCCTCTTTTGATGCCAAATCTAAATAATTTGGCAATTTCGTGCTGATTTTATTACAAGCCACAAAAGGGCAGACATTAAAAGGTAGCAAAAAAATAACAGCAAATGCGGAAAATAAAAGGAAAAGTTATTCCACAGAGACGTCTGGGCATGGCGATAAGACTTGATTAAAAATGTACCCTGACATACATGGCGTATGTGTAATATCTTTCTTAAGTGCAAGGCAAACATTCTTAAAAATCGGAGTAATTTAGTTTTAACCATAGTCAAGGCTACATGGTTTCAATTTAAAATATTTGTTTTTGGACATATGCAGACTTTGCTCAAGATTTGGTCGTAAATTATAAATTTACGTATTTTTAACGCTCATAGTACTTCTAAGTTTATTGCCTATATATTTTTAAAACCTTTCGTTTAATATTGGTTTTTTAATATAATTTTAATAAGCAATTAAATTTTAAGGTCAAAGTATTATTACAGAAGCTTAAAAAAATAGTAAAATTGTTTTATTTTCAGGTTGATAACTTAGAAATGTTATATCTTTCCCGCTAGACAAAATTATCTTCATACATTTTGACTGTTAAATCACTTGCATATTTTGTTCAAAACTTACTCCCAGCCTTCTGATTAAACTTTTCCACTGCACTTCACTCCGAGTGCAGGACGAGATGGTATAAAAACTGAGTGCGGTTGACTTAATTGTAGACATAAATTTATGCCGGTGGGCTTTTCGGTGCCCAGAGGGAAAATACGTCAACTTTTACTTGCAGAATGAGAGACTGAATTGTAATTTTAGCTGAAACTTTCAAAAAGGCAATTTCTTAATAATTTAGTTCTTGTTTTTTTGTTGTAGTTTTTCTGCAATTAAACTTGCCAAGGTCCAACAAATTGTATGCCCAAAAGAAGCTTTCTTTCTGGGCTTCTCTTTTTAATTATAAAATAACTTTTGGCCATGTGTTTTTTTTTCGCCAACAGCCTGGACAGGAATAACAAGTGGCATTGTTGCTGCACTCGGTATCCGTATCTGGTTGCAATTGATGGCAATGCCGTGTAATTAGCCACAAATTGTTTAGGCCTAGTTGAACAGGACACATGAAGGGGGCCATGGACATGTTGGGGGGATAAGGGGGATAATGGAGTAGCGAGAGAGAGGGAGAGGCTGACAAGAGTCCAGCGGAAACCGAAATTTGTGTGCGCAAAACCAAAAGATGACACAATTTTGGGTTACAGTAAAGTGCCTAGTAGTACACTGGAAAAATACATTAATGACTAACATTTTCAGTAATATACATTGAATTTCGTGAAAAAATATTAACAATTTGGGAATCTCTACTATACTAATAATACTGTGTTTTAACACAGTTTAAAATTGCCCCTAAATTAATGTATTAAAGAATTAATTTGTAGAGACAAAAGAATCCTACATCTCTTTCAATATATTAAGCATTTGAAAAATTTGAATAATATGAATATATCAAAAATAATAATAAAACAATCGTAAAGGCCCCTAAAACCTGATATTTATATTATATTTTATACTCTAGTTGTAATCAGAAGCTTGCAACACGGGGAAGGAATCATTTCCGACCCTATAAATCATATATATTCTTGATCAGCATGAACAGCCGAGATGATCTAGCTATGTCTGGCAAAAATTTAATTTTTTCAAAATTTTAAAAATTTTATAAGGGGTTACATCGTTAAAATTTAAAAAAATTGATAAAAATTTAAATTTTTGTAAACTCTATATTGAGTATGCAGATTTGTTAACATAATAAAAACTAACATAGGAAAGCTTTCCGATTTAAAATTAATCCTTTTTTGTCTAAGTTATGAGTTTTTAATCTTAGATATGTTGTCATATAAAAATATCAATAAGTATCTATTTAAATAGTAATATATTAAGCTTAGGTATGATCGATTTCCCACTAGATCAAATAATTCAATTGCAAACTGCATGTCTCCCCTAGTCGTTTGCATTTCTTAGTTAAATAAAATCAAATCGCTCTTCAATTAATCTAATTCGGGTATTTTTTTCTCTCAGTGCAAGTGTGTATATGAAACCTTTAGCCGTATCTAGTTCCACCTCTCCACTGCTCTGTCCCTTTGCTGCCGCAATTAAGTAGGCTACCCATGTCCACGCAAATTAAAATAAAATTTCTCTTCCATTTTTATTTGGTTGGCTCTTTCGGGCTTAGTCAGACCAACAAAATAATTTGTGTGTGGCCGGGCCTGCATGTGTGTGCGTATATATGTGTGTGTGTGGGACTTGCAACTTGTCGCCGCAAAATGAATTGAACTTTTATGGCTAATGACGTTGCACGTTGCATGCGGCATGCTGCATGGCGCACGTGTCGTATACGCAATTACATAACATTTTCCGGGGACTTGTCCAACTCGTAATGCACAACGGTGTTCTATCGATAGCAAATGGCGAGTATAAGCGATTTTTCGAGTGGCTACATTTCGAGAGGATTAGAACAGATAGGAAATATGTACAGGAAAATATATGTTATTTGGTACTAAGTACTCACAGCGATAAATATTATTATAAGTTAATAGTTATAGTAATAAATATACAAGCAAATATACTCTCCCCCTAAATAATTTTAATCATTTTTACTTTAGCAAGAGGGGAAAATCTTAAATCCTCCAAAAAATAGTTTACTTTCATAAATTCATTCCATTAATTTTAACCATTTCTTTGCCTTCGATGGCGTAAAGCTCTTACCAGACTACTATCCATAGTTTCCACACGTCTCTGACAATATACTAAATATAAAACAATTTTTGGCTTCCAATGAAAATATTTGTTGGTCTTGAACTCTTGTAAAGAAGCGAAGGGAAAATTGCTAATAAATTGCATTGAAATGTTGCGCATACGCAACGTGGTACAAGCGAAAGACAAACAAGTTTTCTGTGCAGCCATTTCTGTCTCTTTTTTCTCTTCGTTCCATCCTTCTCTCTGCATGCGTAACAGGTGCAGAAGATAGAAGAGATAGAAGCTGAATTTTGTTGCTGTCTCGACTGCTGCTGCTGTTGCTGTTGATGTTGCCACAACTCAATTTATTTCAACATGTACTTTTGCAACAATGAATTTCACTTTAGTTGCTAATGGATTTCGCATAGAAGGCAGTCAGGCTTCAGTAGCAATAGCAGTAAAGGCAATACACTGAAAAAAAACTATCTCAAATGGGGCAGCTACAATTACGAAAATGCTGGGCAGTTAAGCGTAGTTGTTTTAGTTAATTTTTCATGACATCAAATTCAATGAAAAGAGATTCATGTGTAAATTAAATATAAATATATAGTATTTCCACTTTAAATTATTTCTATAGAGATAATAAAATTATATTTAGGACTAACATATACTTGCTTTTTCGCTGCGTGTATTTTAGTGGGCGTTCTCAGTAGCTGCCTGAGGAGTTGCTCCTGTCCCAGTTTGTCTGCCCGTTAAGGGTTGAGGTTTTTTTTTCGGGTCAGCTGCTAAGGAACTGCGTCGAGTCCTTGTCCTTTCGCTCCTGTCTTCGGTGTCCTCGTGTCTGTGGTAATGCATTTTGTTTGCTTGGCTGCAGCAACGCACCCACAATGACAAATGAAAGTTGACGCGCTGCCTTATTGAGACAAACGAGGGTGGACTTTTGGGGTCTAAGGGACTGATGAAACTGCTGCCTTTTTGTGGTTGGGCTATAATCATGCAAATGACCGAAAGGTTGCCGCAGCATGAGCACTGAAGGACTCCGGCACTCCCCAGCCATGTAATTAGAAATGCACCGAAGGAATAAAAATGCGCTCGGGGGCAAAGGGAAGTGCCCTTACTTATTGCCAATTTCTGCTGCTATTCAACTAGTCCTTTTTGTCTGATTCCAGTTCTCTTCGGGACACTTAATTAATTTTCTTTTAAATTACATTTGCCTGGACACTTGTATCAACATTGTCCTGCCATTGTCCTGGCATAGTCCGTTCCTCGACAGATGCTCATTTTGAAGCTACTAGACCGGCTTTCAATTCATTGTTGACTCGATAGAGTAAACGCAGCTCACGCTTCTGTTTCGGGTCCTATTTCGCTTTTCTAGTCCTGCGCTGTGCTGAAACTGCAACATTTCCATTGCCATTTCCATTTCCATGGGCTGCAGGACATTGTTCCCTGCAACTGAGCACACTTTGAGTTGTCTTAGACCATGTTTCCAGCTTCGCCCATGGCCCATAATGTCAGCTATTTGCCTCGAAATACAGTTAACAATTGCGTATTACATGCCTGCAAAATTGTGTCCAACAATTCGTTTTACTTGGTGTGGGTCCAGGTCGAGAATGGGATGTAAATTCAGCTGGAAATTTAAATGTTTTCTTTGAATTGCTCGAATAACCTGGGGGAGGATTTTCAATGAAAGCAAAATGTTCTATAGAATTGAATGAGTATTGCTGGGGAAATGGTAAAATTCTTAATCACTTAAATATTGTTGTTTTTTTGAGATGCCATAAGTAAGTTTAAACTTAAAACGTTTAAGTGTTTAAAGAGTTAACTTAATGGTTGCAATTATCTTTATATGATTTTCATAAAAAATTCTAATATTGTAATATACTTACAGTAGTTTTTGGAATTCAACTAACTCCTTAAATCATTTCCTAAATTTGCCAATTTAAACACTAATTAATCAATGCAACCTCCAATTAATTGAATTAACTTTAAACTCACAAACACACACTCTCTGCAAGTATCTCCTGGGAGATGCATTTAATTTCTCACATTTCATTTGATCACCTTGGCAGGACGTCTCTGGGACGGAGTGCATCTCTCTGCGGGAAATCCATTCAGACCGCAGTTTCCGCTTGTTGCTCTTTGGGTGATTTTCCCCGAATTTTCCCCTTCATATTCCTCCTCCGACAGGTAACAAGGATGCTGGCGTTGTTGTTGCTTTTGTCCTTGATGCTGCTGCTCCTGCTGGTTGGTTGGTGGCGACTTCTTAGTTACACATGACATGTGTCAGTTGCAATCAAATACGGTTTCAAAGCATAAACGCTTTTGGCGCAATGTGTGAGAATTTCAAACGGGTTTCGGTTGCCCCAGCAGCAGTCGGCTTCCACTCGCAGAAATTGTAGGCTCAGCCTCCACACAGCATACGTATTCCCCCCACAGTTTGTCATCAGTATTTACTTTTGTGGCATTGCGTACTAATTGAATTTATGTACGCAATTCCCCAACAAAAGTTTCTTTGGGCGCAGAAAGTGAAGCAAAGAGGGGAGTTTATGTATAAAGGGGGAGACCTGACGATGGCTGAGGTCGCCTTGGGGGGACAGTACGACACATGTGCGCGATTGAAATCAGTTTTGGCAGTCATTTTCCTTCTCCCTTTTCCTGAATTTTCATCTGCCCTTTCGTACCATCCCTTTTGGGGTTTCCCTTTCCCACAAAAGAAATTTTAAAACAATTTGCTCGCTTAATGCCGAGACACGTAAAGTTTTTTAATTGTCTACAAATTGGCAACATTTGCCGAAGGAAAAAACGATACTCCGCTCACAAAATACCCTTCAGTTTGGTTTTTAAGTTAAAGATATTTACCCTTATCTGGTGAAAACAATTATGAATATTTTTCTTACCATCTTGAAAAATGTTGAAATAATTTTAAAATGTTTGATGAGCTCAAAATCATATACAAATTAATAATTAACCATCTCAGGCTCTTTAAAATTCCCTTTTGAAAATTAAAATTTTATTCAAAGCTTGAATATTAATTTTTAATTCTCTGATAAAACCAATACACCCTTCAATACATACAAAAAGGACATGGTAACCAGAGACATTGAAAAGTCGTCGCCAAAGTTGGCGTCACATGTTGCACTTCTCAGCCTGCCATAATTGCTCCTAATTGAAATGCGAAACCCGCAACGAAATTGAACTGAAATGCCATCCATGAAATTCAAGGCAAATTCCCCAATTTAGATGCAATTATTTGCGAGCACAAACATACGTGTGTGCTTAGGTGTGTGTTAATGTAAATTTATGTTCGTGCTACGTAACCAAGAAAAAACTAATTTGCACTTGGGAAATGCGAGAAATGTGTATGTGTGCGAGTTTGCGAGGGCAAACCGCAGGACCAAGGGGGGCTGGGACTTGTCTCCTGCTAAAATGGTATTTTTATGCAACACCAAGCTGACCACAAGATGCAACTCGCACACACACATCAGCTAACAGATTGTGGTTGCAACACTTGACTCTGGCCGGATTTTATTGCTTTAGTTTGGTGCCGCATAAAGCTCATTATGGGCCCAGGGAAATTGCATCCCAACGCTTAATTAATGCTCGGCTTACAACATGCGTCATCAGGCATCAAAAACATTATTTTCCAACTGACATTGTTATGGCTGCTACACCACTGGAAATTAAAGTTCAGAATGAAACCCTTGAAGAGGAAATAAAAATGAAACCTTGCACCTTACTATAAAAATTAAAATAATAGCATTTAATTGCTTATAGACCTTTTTTAAGAAAAATTTTTAGCAAGTTTCGGTGAATATTCAAAGGTTTCGTCTCTGAGTGCAGAACCTTCTTACCTCAATTTTCCCCATTTCCCACATGTGTGTGTTTATCCATTACAGTTTCCACACTATTGCCAATTGTAAACACTGGCAAGAGTCAACTTTTGTGGCTTGACGTGTTTGCGAGTGCGTTAGATTAAGCTCGACTGAACCTGAGAAAAGAGCAAAACAAATATGAAGTGGGTGCTGCCAACGTTTGGGTTGGGTAACTGGCAAAATAAATTACAACTTTAGCAAGTGGAATAGTTCCCAGGCTGGAAATAAATTAGCATTACCAAGGGCAATTCAATAAGGGGAATCCTTGTAAGCAATGGGTACGTATATATATTATTTCTAGTAGTTTTCAAATTAAGGAAGACTGCTAAGCGCAGAGAGGTGCCATTTGTAAATGCAAACCTAAATTTAAGGGAGATTACCAAGCGTTATATTTAAATGTTTTAAAAACTAAAACCCATAATGAAATGTGAATTTTAGCACTCCTGCTGCAATAAGAGACTGTGGCCTTGCGGTGTCCTCTTAACGATGACGATGATTACGGTGACTTGGACTTGGCTGCGGTGACTTGATGACTGCTCCTGGGGCTCGCTTGCACTTAATCTTAGCGGAGAAGTCGGCCTCGTAACTGGAAGCTTGGGGCTTTGGATGCCAAAGGGGGTTCCTTGTTGAGTGTGTCATTGAGGCAAAGGATTGCGTTGAGAGGCGGAGGTGGAGGCGACTCGAGCTGAGACATGTCCTTGCTATCGCATGAACTTTTAATTTACAACTGCGTGGAGCGCGCTTTCTCTCTCTATCTTTTCTCTCTTTCTAACTCTCTCTCTTTCAACTCTCTTTCCCTCTATTTTTCTCCGTTGATTTAATTTATTATGCAAATGTTTGTGCAAGGGAGACGGCGGCTTGCTCCCTCTTGCCTTTTTTCTCATATCATCATTATTTAAGGACAGAGCAACTGGGAAAAAAATGTTTCAAAGAAAGAAGGACTTTGGAAGTAGACTTAATAAATACTCTTTAAATGTACTTCAGACTTAAATTATTAAAATGATTAATACTAATTTATATATGATATACATTTCTATTTTTTTTTTTACAATACCATATCTACAAGTTTCCTTTTTTGTTCAACATCAACAATACAATTAATTGTTAAAATAATTATTGATATAGATAAATTTTCTTTACTTGTTGTTATTTCTTGACGAAATTCTTGACAAATTGTAACAAATATTCCAACAATCTCTTCCAAAGGGTATACGGAGCAGGCGCCTAAGTGAGCGCCACAACAAATGACGGCAATGTCAAAATTTTCTCACCTCGATTTTTCATCTCATTTAGGAGCAGCCATAAGAAGAAAAGGATGTGTGTATGTGTGTGTGTCTGTGTTTGTGCACACTTGTGTTTGTGTTTGGCTTTATCAGTCACATAATGCCGGCATGCTGACATCATAACTTATAACTTGATAAATAACTATATGTGTGTTATCCTTCTTATCCCTTTTTTTCGGTGGCTCCTTGGCAGACAAATGACTTGACTGAAAGCGAGACCCTCGGTTGAGGGGGGAATGGACTGGATATTGAGGAGGGATGAAATATTTATCCCTCTGTCAGAGAATGTGTGCTTAGTTTTTCCCCCTCAGCTTTTGTCTGATGCAATTTTTTGTCAGCTTCTTTTGTCGGCTGTTTTTTTGGACAAGATGTTTAAGCAGTTTTCGGTGTTTTTACTTATCTACTTAGCTTTGCTTAAAAATTTACTTTAAGAAACATAATATTACATTTTTTGTTTGGTATTTCTGCCAAAAATAAATATTTCCCTATAGTCTTTAACTAGCAAATTTACTTTTTTAAGCGCTCATCGAGGCGTGGTGGAAAAATTCAGGCCTGGACAACGTGACGTATGATCGTTGCCGTGAAATGTGGTCACAATGAACTCAACCTTGCCCCTTCAGCTGCACATGCCACGAATGTGAATAAAGTTTGAAAAATATTTCACCCATCAGGCTTTGGACATGGCCGAGCTGGAAACAGGTTGCACATGTAGTTAAAGCCCTCGTGCATCCTTCAGAACAGCAGCACAAACACACGGCCAACACGTACGCACACTTGCCTCAGTTTACGGCAATTGTATGTATATATGGGTGTGTGTGTCTATGTTAGCCAAGTGGAAATATAAATGCAAGGCAGTGCATTACATCCGTTTCGAGTTGGAAGGTAAAATACTCTTACGAAAAAAAAGAGAAAATAAGCTCCATTGAGAAAATCTTTATATACGCATGTATGTAAGTGTTGAAGTTGAATGGATAATAAAGTATATTTCGTTTAATAATTATGAGTGGTACAGTTGAACCTTTAAACCGTATAAAATCACAGCTCTTATCAATTATTATTTTACGAAAATTACCTCCAGGTACCTGAAAATCATTTATTTTTAGCCAAAAACGTTTGCAGCAACTTCATTGAAAATAAATCAAGCGAGATCGGGTTTTCCAGCCCAATGTATACACAAACTTTATACTTAAAATGTAACGATATTTTCCCAAAAATAAATACATTTATAAAAGAACTCTACAGCTTTTACAATGAAACATTTCTGTAACAATAGCAAAAGGATGCAGGGGGTGGAATTGGTAGTTCAGACTTTTTTGAAAGTAAACTGAGAATTATGAACAATACTTTGGCTTATAGTGGCAATGCGCATGTGATTCCACTGGAAACCGAGTGAAAGTCTCCTGGTCGAGGTCCGAAAAGAAGTTTTAATGAGCTCAGGGCCGAGATTTGACCTGGCCAACTTTAAGTCCGCCTAATATGAGGCACCCGAGCGGGAAGCACTACACTGCACAACGAGTTATAAAATATTTACGAACATTAAAATGTTTTTTACTACTTTCCGGGGAAAAACTAATGAAATGAGTTAGATATGCTCGGGGAGTGTGCATTTTCCGGGGCTATTTTTCATAATTGCCCAGTTCAAAAGCAATGGAAATTGCTTAACAACAGGAAAGTTTTCCTTTAACCCCACTGGATATTGCGATACTTTCAATAGAGGGAAAGCGGAGGCGGGTGGCTAAATAAACAGTATTAAAAAGTTTCCCTTCCCGCTCAGTCACTCGCTCACTCTCAGTGAAATCCACTTAAATGTGTTTTTCCAATTAAAAAACTTTTTCCTACACTTGAAAATTTTCGAGCATGTGCGAAAATCTTTTATGCGAATTGCATTCGGCAGAAGGCAACAGTCACAGCTTGGAAAAGAGATGAGGGGAAAATGGTGAAAGTGGCAGGGGAGAGCAATGGAAGGGAAGTTCGAGCGAGGCAGCCACAGAAACCTAATGAAAAGTGATTACAAACATGATAGATAAATGCTGACTGGCCACAGTCTCGGTCTCAGTCTCAGCCTCAGTCTCCCCCTGCTCCATTATCTCAGTACTTTTCATCTACTTTCTTGAGTAAAACATCTCTTGGCTTGGCATTTGCCACTAAATGGTCAAATAAACTTTTTGGCACTGCTATCGCTGTAATGAACTTCTTAAGAGCTTTTCCATTCAACTTCTTCTCCCTTCCCCTTCATCTGGCTTTAAACTTAATGAAAATCCATTAAAAAGTCCCACATTGTTGTGGCATCGCCAGGAATTATCTCACTTTTCCGACTCCGCCTCGCCATTTCTTCACTTTCCTCCGCTATTCTCCACTTGTCGCGCACGTGTTCAACGTGACGTATGCGTAATGTGCTTCTGCTTGACTTGAGTTGTGCGCCGGCGGTCCTGTGCCTCGCAGCGGGCCATTTGCCAACCATCAACCGAAAATAGCTAGCAAAATAAGCCAAAGGTAGTGATTCCTATCGTCAGTCAAAGCTGATTTACGAGTGGGTAGAAAATACAGCAAAAATCAAAGAGCCGAAATCAAAACCCATTCATTTTGGGATTTTCAAAGTAGTTCCAGGAATAATTAAATTGTAAATTTTGCCAAGGATCTATTATCTTACTCTTAATTGTTGGTTAATTTCTACGAACTGAATAAAGCAATGAATAATTATAATTTGCTTGTCTTAGGCAATAGGTATTTTCTCACTCCATTTGTTACTAAACCTAAGATCTAAAATAATTCTCTATTCAAAAGTTTACTTTTTCAATTAAAATACATAAAGCACTATATATTCCTAGACCCTTTGTTCTCGGAAACCTACGAAATTGGATTGAGAACACGAAATGCTTCTAAAAACAAGTTCCCTCTTGAAATCATACAAAAAAAAACAGGAAACTCCAAAGAAGCCAAGTGGATTTATGCCCAAATGCTTGAAAGGCAATCCCACCATTTTTTACGCACCATTTCAATATTTTTGAGCCGCTTTCAGAGGTATTCACTTACAGTCCTAATCCCTCCTGTCAAAACCTTTAGCATACACCTTCAGCACGGATTCAAGGATCAAAAACAAAGGCGAACATTCACTTTGAAGCGGCTGTAAGCACCCAGAAGTGTCCTTTTTGTTGGCCATTTCAGTGAAAACGTATTTTTTATTATTGGTGTGGGACTCGCAGGCGAGGCAAACAAATCAATGAAACGCCCATAAAACCAATAAAAAACTTTAAAGACCTAAAAATGTCAAATGCATTTGGTTTTCAACGTTTGAAATATGAAATTGTTTTTTCCAAGAACCTAAAAAATGCGGAAGCATAGCGCAACAGGAATATTTGAAGAAAAAGGCAAACAACAAACTCGTAAACTACAATTCATTGAAAACGGAGCGGAGAAAAGTTTTCTATCTCAAGGACTCATTTACAACTTTTGGGGCCTGATATTGGTAAATATTTCATATTTGTCAAGTAAATATTGTGCAGAAATTCTCGAGGTAAGAGGTGTAATAAATGTGAGCTTAAACTTCTTCGAGAACCCTTTAAATTGAGCAAAAACTTAAATTTTGAGAGGAAAACTTTTGAAATGGGATCCTGCTTCAGGATGTATCTCCTTGGCAAACACACTGATTTTGCTTTGGCATCACTCACTAATACCCAATCTCATTTTGGCATAATCGAAGCACCTGCCAGGTATACCCGCCCCCCTGTCAATATTGATGCTGATGCATTGCCAAATACCGCCGAAGATGTCGCTAAACTGTTGCACTAAGGGATGAAGGGATGGATGGGGTGCTTCGGATGGTTGGGGTGGATGGGTAAGGTGGTAAGGTGAATGCAAGACCGACCCAAAGCGGAAATGACAAACAGTGCAGCGGACAAGGACAGCAGTGCAACTACATTGCCAAAGGCATTCTGAAACCCTGAAGGTGGCGAAAGACACTGAGGAAAAGAAAAAGAGCTTTATTAAAAGGACTTCTTATTTTTTAAGATTTTATTAAATTCATATATTATAGGTTAAAGTGTAAATTCTGATTTACTCTTTAATAGGACAAAAAGGGAGTTCTCAAGTGCAATTTTTTTAATTTTTAAATTTTGAAAACTAGCCTGTGGTTTCCCTATATTTTGGTATCGCACTTTATTTAAATGTAAATAAGATGTATTTTGTAGTAGTGTAGTTTAGTTGAAGCTCGGCGAAATCTGACCCCGAGACAATGACAAAAGGAGCTATCCCCTGGACACCCTTTCACTGTATCCCTTTGCCACCCCTCACAGGCGTCCTCGCGGAACCGCAGTTGCTGCTCTTCTTTGGCTAACCCGAGACAGGTACAACACTCTCACCGTCAAACACCCAACACCTGTACACACACACACAGGCATACAGGAGGCTCAAGAGTTTCAGGTAAATTTACTTTAATCACTGTTAAGTGCAAAGAACAGGGGGGGGGGGGGAAGTGGTAGGGGCCGACAGCGGGCAGTGAAGAGAGCAAAACACTTCAAAGAGCGGACTGGCTTTTGTGTTATGTTAATTACTGGTGTCACAACAGCAGCAATAACACAAACGTACACAGAGAATAAATCTAGAAAAATTAAGGTAAGTCTTAGAATAATAAATAATAAAATAGAAGTCAGCGTAAAATAATGTAAACGAAGTACATAAATTATACTCTTAAAAAAACATACTAACAAATAATTAAACTTAAATAAAATATATTCTCTTTATAAAAGAAATCAAACAATTAAAGGAAAAACAAATTTAATTTCCTTTATAAAAACCCTCCCAATTTATGAATTTTTTATGCAGTGTACAGTAACAGCCACTAGAGCCGTGAAAAAAAAAGTCGCAACTTTGAGTGCACACTCGTATATCCTTTGAGCTGCTTCCGCTCTCCTGTCACGCCCACTCTTCGCACCCATGCGCCGCCCACTAAGCCCCGTTGCCTTGGCTTGCCTTAACTTGAAATTAAAAACCAACAGTGGCCAAGGCCCAGTGGAAAGTCTCAGTGCCCGCTTAACCTACAATAACAAGCAAAGTCCTGTTGACATTTTCTCCATAATTACCCGTTCGTAAAGCGAAGCAAAATTGTTGATTTTATTTTGCATTATGCGAGGCGCATTTTTTTCCACCATCATTCCTATTTTAAATTATATGCCGGGAGCTTACTGCAGTTCTTTGATATCCAGAAAGCTGCTGGAAATTCATTTATTCTGTTTGCCAGGCAGTAGCTTTACAGTAACAAGGAATAACAGAGGTGTTGGGGTTGTGGCTGCAACAGCCCCTGGAAGTGCTACCCCTCCTTAGCAGAGTTCATTCTGTGGAAGTAACAGGGGATGTTAACTGGAATGTTGATGTTATTTCTGTTTGAGCAGAGCAAGTTTCTGCTAATAAAGCTTCTCCTTTTCTAAAAGGAAGCTCCTGTGTGGGTCCTGCTGTTGTTAGCCACGTTATGTAAAGTGGAAAATGTTAAGTGGTTTCATTTTCTGAAAATTTTTAACCATATATATGCATGTGTCTTAGCTTAATAATGTTCAGTTCCAATTAATTTACTTGCCTAATAAATCCATGGAGTAGAATATATCAGTTTGGATTTTATAATTATGCACGCTAAAAATAAAATATAAGTAATCCAGTTCTTTACCCAATCAATTATCAAAATATAAATCTTTGCATAAACCAACTTTACTTTTAAATTAGCAATAGCTCCTGTATACTCATACCGATATAAATTCTATTAAAATAAATTCCAGACAGTTACCAATATCCCATGAATCGAATTACGAACTAAAACTTACCTCTTCCTGTTCTAAATGATATTGTTTGGTTTTTGCTTCAGCTTATCGAGATAAAACAAAGCTCCAAAATATATATATATATATATATGTATATACATAGATATATATATATAAACAAAAGACTGTTGGGGCAGAACTTTATAAGCCAATTTCAGTTGCGGCCGACGACTCTTGACGCTGGCGGAAATGCATTTAAAAATTATGCGAAAACTCGGCAACAAATGAAAGTATGTGTGGCGCCCAGACACCCCGTCCGGAAAATGCTAAGGGGTCTGGGGGATGCCACGGAGGGGGAGGCCATTCAGACTAAGGGTGGACCGCCCGCTGCCGTATGCATATTTGCATAATGGCTGCGCTGTTTCAAAAACTTGCTAAACACTCTTGATAGACAAGATAAAACACTGTGCTCGCTATTTTTGTGCATAATTTATGTCGGGCGGAACGCCCTCCGCAGGACGTCATGGCGGCGAGAAGGAGACTGAAGCAGATTCTTTCCACATCGCGCATATTTTTTGCCAGCTCTGTGGGAGATTCTAGTCTCCAGGTGTGGAAGAATCCTTTTCTGGCTGCTGCCCTGAAATGATTTCAATTATTTTAATTAGTCCAACATATTTCGCACCGAGATTTTTGCGGCTTACGCTAAGAACTTGCTATTTATTCTGTTCCCATGGCCTGGTACACATTAATTAAGTGCAAGGGTTAGTACGGTAATTATAGCTGTTTGCATATGAAAGTCCACCAAGTTTAATTAACTGTTTAGTTATATAATAGGTAATTGAAATATATATTGGATGCCATAAAATATTCACTCTAAAAATAAAGGAATGAAGGCACCATTACTTAGTTTACTTAATATGAGAATCTACTATAAAAAATTATATATATTTACATTAATATAAATATATTTTGCTTGCCTCTAAGCAATAACGTTTTTACCCATTTGCCTATTTAATATTATTTTATTTCGATTTTATACTGTGTCAAGTTCAGTTCACCGTCAAGTCTCTCTGGGAGGAGAGGGAATATTTATTTTGATTGAAAAATAAATTGAATTGATGAATTTATTATGAAAACATAAACGGGCGACACAATGGCAATGGCAACGCTTCCTATATCCATGCCCTGCCATTGCCACGCAGCTCCAATTTTGTGCAGTGAAAATTTACAATATTATTTCACCCCTCGAGCAGTCTCGGGGAAACTCCTCCTTTGACACTTGCACAAAGCAAACTTGAAATTTGATGATTTCGCCTCCTTTGTTGCTCGTGGCTCTATTCAAGCTGAAGTAGGGCCAATGAATATTTACTCTGAGCATCATATACGATGCTTTTTATATGCAGATTCGTGTTTACATTCCCTCCCAGTCGAGTAAACTTTCCACTGGCAAAGCACGTGTAATTCCACCGAGTTTATTTGCCTAATCACAAATTCAATATGGCAAAGTGTATTGGAACAAATGTTAAGTACTAAACGCATTTTTTTGGCGACAATTTCTTCTTCTCAGCGGATTATGTTTATGATTATTACTGGAACAACTTGCGGAGCCAACATGGGTAATAGGATCTCGAATTTTAAATAAGACAATAGCATGGTTATTTTATTATATGCTTAGTATTTGATAATCTTATAATAAATTATTTAACTGAATAAATGTTCAAGAATGTGCAATAACAATAATATATTCCAGTCGATTATATTCGTTACAAAATCAATTCCATTTTGGCAAGTTACACTCTATTTACACTTCTCATTTCTTGAGAGTCAAAGTTATAAAGATTATTGTATTATTCTCTAAAAATTTTATTAGAAGCAATTTTAAATTCTCTTACGTAACCTAATAAAAATCCATAACAATTTCCTTAAATATTTAAGTAGAAAATATGAAAAGTCTCCCAGCATATGCACTTTATTGACTCTAAACCCACTTAAGCACCCAATTTGGTTTTTATTGAATTTTTAGAATTTTCCAACCAGTTATTATGCATGCAACTACTAAAGGACCTCCAGCAACTGTAAATTGTTGCAGTTCAAAGGATCCAACAGCTGCAACAATAATAACTATTTCAAGTACATCCCTGGAAGCTTGACCTGAAATAGTTGTTGACATTCTGCTTGCTTTAGAGTAAACAAATATATGCAGAAATAAATGTGAGTTCATACCTATTTATATTTATTGCCATGTTAACAGCAAGCATTAAATTGTATTCTCAAAGTGAACCTAAAAAATATATGTATTATATACATATGTAGAAACATTTTAGAAAACATAAACATGCATTTTCTTGGAGTAACTTTAACAAAAAAAAACAACCTAAAAATAAAATTATAAGTTAGAGTTCGCTATGAGACCTTTTAAAGTGATTTATTTAAAAAAAAAACAGTTCGTTCTTTTATTTTTAGACCAAGTTTACCAAGTTTTCTTAACAATATATTAAGCAGAAATTTATTAATTATTTTACTTATCAACGAGTAAATTATGCTTCTCATTGCTTGGAAAATATAAAGAAACTTCTTTAGATTTTCCTTACTAACCAAACTCTTTTAATTTGTTAAATGTAGCTTTATTCAAATATGTTGAATATTTAATTTAGTTCCATTTTACTATCCTTAAAAAGCGGATAGTAAAATGGAACTAAATTAAAATTAAAATTTTAAGTCAGTATTTTCTAGCCTTCAATCTGTGAAACAGATTGTTTTTTTTTTTCTTCGAACCATACTTGTGAGTAAATAATTGTTGCGGTTAAGTGAATTAAAATTGCTCCGTTCGTATTTACAGACTCGAAATAAAATATTTGAAAAATGTTCTTCCGTTATATGTTTGCATTTTAAATTGTTAACTTTGATCCTTGAATTGAAAGGACTGCAAGAATGCAACAACAACAACGAAAGCAGCAGCGCGCTGTGTCAAAAGGATGCAGCCAAAAATGTTTGTTGTAATAACATTTGTGCTTCCTTCTCTTCAGTTGGCCAGACAGCTTTTGTTGCTGCAGCTTTGTGGATGTTGAATTTTGCAAGGAAAATGCGCTTAAAATCTTTACTTATGGTTTCCCAAGGCAAACACGTGGTTGGGGGAAGGGGAGGGTGGCAGTAGAAATCTCGGCAGAATGGAGGCGGAGGGCAGGGCGGTGGGCTGCGTGCAAACATATTGCGCATACGCCATGTTAACCAAAAGCTTGGCTTCATTGTCAACAGCTGTTTGCTGTCTTAGTCCTGGTCATGGCTCCCCTGATCCCTCTTGTTACCCTCTCTAACCTAGCTTCTATCTGTCCCTCTCTCTACGTTCGTCCTGTCTCTTTCTGTCCAAGTTTTTAATGACAAATGACATGGACTGTGGACGACGCTTCTTCAATGCTTCGTTTTACATGGAGGAAAATTATAAAAAAAAAGTTTTCAACATTTTTGATAAATATTTAAGAAGTTTTTGTGATTATTAATCACTTTGAAATTTGTTTGTTATTTTTTTATTATGGTAATTTAATTTCAAAAATTGTATATTTGCAGAAAACTCCAAATTTAGTTGTAGCCAGTTTTACAGCCAAACTTCTTGATTAAATGTGTTTGTAATTTTTCGAACTATTGAAATTGAATGAAAACATACTTGTAATATTTTGTCTCACTGTAGAATCCTTCTCTCTGCTGCTCTTGGCCTTCTCTGCTGATGTTTCTCTTCGTCATTTGCTTGCTTTGCTCTTTTCCTGGTTTCATATGCATAGATGAATAACCCTTCCTCAACTCGCAACACAAAAAATGTAATGAAACATAAGAGACACAGCATCAGCAGTCAGTTTTGAAGATGTCTTGTCCTGCATCCTGGCAGAGCGTGTATGTGAGTGTGTGTGTGTGTGTCTTGTGGCAGTATGCATAAATTGTCTAGAGGAAGACAGCTGAGATTGATTTGCAGGCGACAGTTGCTGGTTGTTGCTGGTGTTTCTGTTGTTGCTGCTGTTAATGTTGATGTTGTGTGTGATGTTGTTGCTGCTTTGCAATGGCAAAGGCTGCTGCTAAAAGCACTACACTGACAAAAAAGTATATCCATGACAAAAATGGAGTAAAAAATTACAGATTTAGATGTGGAAAATGTCATTGGTCTCTAGATTAGACAATTCTCCCTAATCTATATATTTATTTATCCAAATCAATGACCGCATGATTTTAAATAAATCTGTACACATATTTATTTTTAGCATACTCAATATTATTCTCAGTTTACCCTTAATTTAGTTGTTGCTTTTGTTTTTCTAATTTCGTTTGCTTTAGGGTTTTCCGGTTATTGTTGCGTTATTTTGCTTGCCCCTTCACTTCTGGCCAACAAATGAAATTAAAAAAATTTAAATTCCATATGGATGTGTTTTCCGTAGCCGCCTGAAATTGTTTTCATTTCATTTTATTCATTTTTCACTCAAGTTATTTTAAGCAAAAAGAGCAAAGCTAAACCGAAAGAGTGAAGCAAAATTTGCATTTACCAAGCAATTTCAATGGAATTTGGCTTGGACAAGATATGGAAATGACTGGGTAAAAATGGGAATAAAATTGATTAAATTGTTTGCAGTTTAGCCAGTAAACCTTAACCCGTTCTTCGCCTCCATCCTCCGGCCACTTTCCGCCGGGGAAATTATTAAAAAACGATTTTGTGGCAAGAGCTTCGGGGCGAGGCATCAAATAGGGCTCTTGCCACATCGTTGGTTTTTATGGTTTCGCGCACGCACAAAACTTTTGCCAACAGGCTGCTGAAGCAGCAACACCAGAGCAACAAAGGGAGCAACAATAACAATAGAAGCAACAGCCAAACAAAAAAAGTAATATAAGCAACATCAGCAACAACATTGCAACTTTCGAGGAGAGACCAGAAAGTTGCCAGCTTAGTTACTATAAAATTTTGATAAGACTTGGTAGTCTTACAATATAAGGATACTCCTGTCTTAGCCTTAAAGTGTTACAGAGATATTTTATTTAATTCTTAATCTATACAATTAAAAACAATAAAGGAAGCTAAATCTTGAAGATACTTTGTTTTATTCAGTTAAATATTTTGTCGAATCTTTATGGTATACCAAATATTAAAACGATAATGATGATATAATTTATTGGGTAAATCGAAGTTTTTCAAATATCATAACTAAACCAAAAATACATTAATTTTAAATCGGACAACATTTCTTTGCTAGTTTTTATAAGCTCAAAAAACCTGCATAATTAGTTTTAAAATTTTAAAATTTTAATTTTTTTCTCCAATTTTGACAATTTTAACGATGTAACCCCTAATAAAATTTTCAAAATTTTTAAAAAAATAAATTTGTACCAGACATAGCTAAATCAACTCAGCTTTTGACGCTGATCAAGAATATATATGATTTATGGGGTTGGAAACGACTCCTTCACTGCTTTTCATTCTTCTGACTGAATTTATATTACCCAGAGTAAGGGTAAAATAATGTAGAAAAAGTGGGCGCAAAAATCAGGTTAAGTTTTGAAACAGTAGTAAGATGAAGTATAAATATTCATGAACAACTTATAATAAAGTTAGTCACAGCTTATTCTAGACCTAGGCCTGATCCCTCTTATAGCATCTATATACGTAATATAATTGTTCAGACTTACCCCATGCATGCTAAATTCCATCCAGTGTTATATTCTTGGTGACTTCAATCCAGCTTCTTCCTGGTTATCCAAATGTAATACAATTGTCAGGAGATATTTTTGGATCGATCACTATCACTATCACTGTCACTACAGATGTTATCAGCGGGAAGGTCGCGGAGAAACTGAAGTCAGTGCGGCGGGAGTGCCTCTATTTACACTGTCAGAGTAAAGAGAACAGAGACAGTGAGAGCGAGAAAGAGATGTTACTAGAGGCTAGCATAGAGCGTTAGAGAGTACGACGTACGACGTACGACGTACCGAAGCGCGTAGAGAGTGAGATCCGGACCTTTCGTGCCTTTAAACTAGTGAGAGTAAATGAGAGCAAAGATGGCTTTAAAAATAAGAGACACGTATTTACTAATTAAAACTAAATTACTGGAGCCTGGTAATTATTTTTCACTCCCTCTCATTTGTGCCATTTACTTGTTCATATTAATAGTGTTCTCCTTTAAAATATTTATTTCAAAAAGAGTTATCTACGATCTTCGTTCCTACTAAATCGAAGTTTATCTTTTAATGTTTCACCCCAGCTAAAAAATTAGAAGTCTCCTTTAAATTTGGGCCAGAGAAAACCTTTCATCCACAGTTTAGGCGAGGGGACGAAGAGCACCACAGACTAACCCAATCTAATTGGTGGTTAAACCCAGCACAACCAAATGGAAATTTATGCAAGCCAAATCAGAAAACGAAAATGACTGCAAGTTAAGGGGGCAATGAGGCAGTGTGGCACTGTGGGGAGGCCGAGTGCAACATTAAGTGGCACATAATTGCTTAATCTCTGCGGCTCTTACACGACATTGTAATAATTTATTTGACAGCCTCCGAGCCTCCCTTTTTTCGAGTCCAGAGACATGAAAATTAAAACGAAAATTTTTCCAGACAAGCGTCTGAAGGGAGAGAGTGCGGACTGCGGAGACAACGACAACGACAACGTCAAGGCAAATTATGCAGTCAGCATGTCCCTCGGCAGGACTGCGAAAAGGGGTTAACAATACAAGGACTTTTTTTGTCTTTTTTTTCTGGGTCAGTAGAGGATTTGTAGTTAGCCCAGGAGCGTCTGCCAGGCGGAATGAATCAGAATGCAGCCCTGGGCCAGTTTCAGATTCCAACTCGAAGCAGATAGAGTATTTTTTCCATAAGGAAAACTAACTAGCTGAATCAATTTGGTTATGGATGAATATTAATCCCAGCTCAGAGGAATAACTTGACGTTGAAACTTAAACTTTATTTGGACAAAATGTACTATTTGAGATGCCGGGAAAGTTTAGATTTAAAGGACAGAATTAAATTTTATATAGTTTCGTTTTAAAATATTTAAATTAACTATGATACATTTCTTCAAATTTAATTAAATATGCCTTAAGAGATATATACTGCTTGCACTGCTATTTATAATTATTAGAAGTTTGATTTAATAATCCGCTAATCAACCAGATTGTCAGACAAATCAAGTTCCTAACCACAACGTCCTTGTCAATTTTAGGCATCTGCTCTAATTATGCTCATGCATAAATGTATATATTCTACAGAAACTATAACAATAATGTATATACATCTATAGAGACGCATTAGAGTGAATAAATTTACACCTAATCAATGTAATAATGAAATGAAGTTGACACACACACACACACACACTAGGGAGTAGAAATAGGATATCCAGAGAGTGCAGTTCCTTGCTGCGTGTGTGTGTGTGTAAGTGCTGCACAAATATGTTGCATAATTACGGCCGCATTTAGAAAGATTAATGGATTTTAATTAGAAAATGAGCATATAGCCCATCTGGAATCCTTGGAATTCTCGACCATAAAACCACCCAACTGCATGATTGATTGATTGGCCGGTGCTCTATCATCATAATGTTGAATAAATGCTATTTAAAGACGACCATTACCACTCTGTTGAAATTTGCCTTGAGGTGAAATGAGAAATTAAACTGGTTTCATCTTTCTTAGTTCTGTTTTTGAGTTGTTTACCATTCCAATGTCCATCATTGCTTATTTATAACGTCATTTAATTACGAAATCATAAGCTGTCAACACACACGCACGATTGTGTTACGATAAAAAATCCAGAGAACACTGGTAGAAAAGGAAACTAAAAGTTAGCAAATGGGTTAATATATTTAAATATAAATTATTTTAAAGGCATAACATTTTAACTTAAGTCTAGGTTGAACAAGAAAAATATATAAATCTGATATAAATAAATTATTGTTGAAAGTTCTTTTTAAATTAAATAAAAGGTAATGTTGTCTATGATTTTTAAAAATATTTTTAATTGTATGTTTTAAGCAATTAAAGCTTCGCTTTAAACTTTTGTAATATATTTACCTGATCTTCAAAAAGTTTATGTATTTTTCTCAGTGCCCTCCATTGCCGTCCCACCCACAATATCCCTTTAAACGCATTTTCCGGTACTCTGCGTGTGACAGCCGCCTGCCTAAGGCGTTTATCTGTGTAACATGATGATATCGCTTTTTTGCCTTTTCCCGTTTTTGACGTGGGGCGTGGCACAACACACATTCACACACAAGTACACCCAAGTAACAACACACTCGCACAGGCAGCAAGTGCGGACAGGAGCATAAAATATGCAACCAACGCTGCCGTTGCACTTTTGATATATCGCTTCGTGTGTGTCGCATTTATTTACCAAACCCCAAACTCCCAACGGAGATGGAAAAATGTTCCCCCAAACCCAAAGAAGCATGAAAAAAGGGGCTTAAATAAAAAAAAAACAACAACTTTGTTCATATTTTCAATATGATGTCGTGTCAATAACAGTTACGAGTATATTGCCCAGAGTTATCACAGTCTGGCCCATACTCCCGTGTGTGTGCGAATACCTAAGCGGCATCAAATGGATGTGGGGTGTGAGCGGTGAAAACTGGTTTTCCCAGGAGTTTTCACTCGGCTTCTGCTGCAACACGCTTCCAATTGGTGGAATTTCAGTTGCCAGTTAGCAACCGAGAAGGGAATATTGTAGACTAGCATTTTTCATATATTTCATACCTGATGAGTTCGGGGAATTTCATCTGGGGATTAATAAATCTCTTGCTAATTGCTCAGTGCGAATGGAAAATATGTCTAGAAGTAATGCTAGAAATAACATAGCTTAAGAATCTTGCGTACTCTGAAAGAAATAGTTCGGTTTCACTTGATTATAATTGATGATAAATTAATAAAGAAAAGTTGTTCTCAGTGCAGTCCCCAATTGACAACAATCAAGCGGATTCAAAGGGAAGCATCGCCTACCAAGAAGTGAGGTAAACAGTTGAGCAACAGCCGCAGGTTTGGTTTCCGTGAGAGCTTCCAAGCCAGGTTTTGCGCCTTGCCAAGGATACTTCCTATCCAACTATCCTTCCCGAAAAGACCACCGCTTGTCAGCCACAAAGTGAAAAACGCTACAAGCGCCAAATATTTCATGGGAAAACTGCAAACAGCAACGAGCACCCAAAGAAGAGCTGTGTGGGAGAGAGTGAAAGCAATAGTTGAGCAAACTTACATCGTTACACAAGGAACAATAAAGTATAATATATGGTTATATAAATAAAGTATTATAGTTTAAAAGATATTCCAAAGGAAAGCCAACTCTTATAGTTCAATGGAAAACCTGAACATCTTTTCCATTTCATAACATTTCAATAATCAAAAATAAAATGGCAAATATTATCTAATTAATATGCTTTTCTTAAAATCAAACTTTTAGATAATTATTTTAAATAATAACACAATTTTCTCTCTCCAAAATATTAATCTCAATTCTGGTTCCCTATTTTTTCCAGAGTGTATGTTTGTTTATTTGCATCGCCTAAACAGTTCTCTCCAAGGAGAGCAAACAGGAATAGGGATCTAGGGGAGTGGCAAGATTTTTTGGATGGTAGCCAAAAGAAAAGCGCAACACAAATACGCATATCAAATTTCTCGCCAGCGCAAATAGAATACGGAGAAAATCCTGCTACCAAAGCAGGCAGAGAAAGTGTGTAAAGGCACAGGACATGCTAAAAAAAGGACACAAAAAAAGGGAGACTCTCCGCACACAGGCAAACACGAGCTGTATTTAAAAGTGTGCGAGTGTGGGTGTCGCACTCAAAAGGACTTTTGACTTTGCGTGCAACTGAGCATATGAGCGTGATTTCTGCATTTGAGCTTTGCTGGGCATAAATAAAAGTGTAGGGAGAGGGGTACAGTGGAAAATAAGGGCCAAAGAGGGAGGATGTTGCCCAGGGCTTGGCAGGACTGTCCAGTTTTGGGCTCAGTCCCACTTTGCTCTCCTTTCCGGAGAGCAGCAGAAAATGCCTGCTGAAATTTCAAGCACTTTTGACACTTTTCCATACTCACAAAAAGAGATAAAATTGTGCCACGTTCTCGGATTCCTTTTCTCTGGAGATTTTCATTTAATTTCAAGAGGAGCTTCTATTTATAATTTTTGTAGGTAAAAGAACGAGTATGTTTTCAATTCATTTATTATTAATTAATATTGTTCAGTAACAATTTTATAAAACAGTTTTTAAATCCCCAAATTGCAAGTGAAGCATTCATTTCATCACACTTTAAAGTGCTCGAAAATATTCACTAACGAATATGTAAATGGGAATACATAACTGAATGAAATGGAAAATCAAAGGGATGGGACAGTGGGAACACCTCTGATCCCAGGGCCACAGCGTTTGGCATAGTCTTACACAAAGATTTACGTACAAAATGTTGACATAAAGTGCGCCAAAGTGGAATTGCATTTCGTATGTAACTTGAGTATGCTCTTTTGTTAACACGATGACGACGCTGATGATTCGGGCGATGATGAAAACGAAAATGAAAATGATGATGATGCCGGTGCCCCGCCCAGGCATTTTCCACTTGCCTTTCTGTCTCTCTCTCTCTCTATATATATATATCTATATCTGAACGCCCCCAAAATCCCACTTTAACACTCTTTGGGCATTTTTAACAAGGCATAACTCTGATCAACCCACACGGACAGTAGCACAAGTGGTTCCCCCGATACTCCAAATACGGTTGATTGTTGCGTCGGTCGGTGGTAAGTATCAAAGAACATTTTTCCACTCCTAAAGTGCATAGGGAAAACCCGGAGAAATACCAATTGTCCGAATGCCAAAAACATGAACCATTCTTTGGAATGGCGAATTATGAATGAAATTTCCAACTGTATCTATGAAAAATATGTAAATATTGGCATGGAAAGAAAATGAATAAAGTGTTTACCTGGCAGGTGTTGTGTTGGAATTTGAACAGAATATTTTAAATGCCTAATTGGACAATGTTTATGCAAAACTGAGGACTACACATTGGGTTAGTTAATTGGAATACTTCAAATACAATCAAGGCACTTACCAACAGATTTATGACTTCAAACATGTGTAGCTATTTATTTATTTTTTTTTATTTTAAATTGAACTGAACTGTAATGCTTCAAATCTAGAATACATTTTTAACTACAACTTCATTTCGTTGTGATGAATGGTACTAAAATTATACGGTGGTAGTCTAGACTATCCTTCAAACTTAAGCTCCACATTCGCCACTGTCTCTCGACCCTGTACTTTTCTCCTTGTTTGTGCATTAACCCTTGGTCTTAGCAGACTCCTTTGGACACCTTGGCATTTTCTGCTCTCCACTTGCTGGGATTCCTTTTCTTTTATTTTGTAGTTTTCCCGTTTATATGTGAGTTTGCATGGAGATGGCGACGTAATTACGGCTAACGGACACCAGTGGGCACCACTTGCGGGCATTTACGGCATCACCCACTCCTGCTTTTCACACTTTCCCGCCCACTCTTACATTTTTCAGCACTTAAGTGGCCTTTAACACCTGCTGATGCTGCTTGTTGCAGGTGCAACATTGTTGTTGTTCTTGTCATGTACCTGCTTTTCTGTCCTGTTTGTTGCAGCCATTAGAAATACACTGGAAAAATGTTTATAACTAGGATAAATGGTACAATATTTATATACAAAAGGCAAGCACATTGATCATGTAGAGCCTTATTAAATACTTTAACTATTAAGAACTTTTTATGAGTTAAGGGAAAGTTTTTTTTATTATAAACAAATATAAATTTACTTCCAAAAGTTAATAATAACTATAATTTTCTATACATAAAACTTAGACAAAGTTTCCTATTATAGCAGTAATACAAATTATTTTCAGTGCGTTTACAAACGCTACGTGACCATAAATAAAATTGACAAATGTGGTTTTGGTTATTTTTTTTCTAGTTTTTCCGTTGGTAATATTTCCTGGATTTCCAACCGCATTTCGTGTAAAATTCGGTAAATTAAATTTCCCAAAAAAAAAGGGACACAAAAAATTGTTATGCAAATTGTGGAACAGAATATTTGAGCAAATTATGTATTATATATCGTGATTAGCCCAAGGCAACTCAATTAGTTGAAATGCAAATCGCTCGAAAGGAAAACTCCAAATTGAGGGAAGAAAAATCGAGCAAAGATAATGATTGGATTATCGTTTTCATTATCGTTACATTCTTTTTCGGAGACCCAAAGTGAGTGGAATTTTTGATTTTGCCGCCGGCGAGATGTAAGTACATTCGATAATCGCACAGCTTTTGTTTTAAAGCTTACATAACATTTAATTTGATTGCTGCATACGCTCAGACGCTCAAATGGCCATGAAAACATATTGAGCAGCAGCAACAACGGCACCGTGAGCAGCAGCAGCAGCAGCAGCGGCCCATAAAAGGCTGTTTTATTAACTTCCACACAAAATACAAACGAACTGGCTGGAATATGGCAGAAGGATCTGAAGGGAGCAACTGTGAGCCTCTGGCAATACAACAAACGGCAAGGAAACAAAGTGGCCTATAAGCACATCAGCCAACAGAAGCAACTCTCGAAGGGAAACTCGTTCAGGTGACACAAGTTTCAAGTTGCGACTGAATTGTTTGGCAGGTGGGAAATACCGGGTTAAAATATTATTTGTTAATTATCTTATACTCTTGTATCATCCTTTTTGATCAATATTGTTGTGTAAATAAAATTTATGATTGAAATAAAAATTATAGTCGTTCTGCACAGTTTTAAAAAAAATTTTAAAAAAACCGAAAAAATATTTTCTTTTGGATATATGTAGATCGATTCAGCTGTGGGATGAGAATCAAGAATATTTATGATTTATAGGGTCTTAAATGACTCCTTTACATCGTTACAAGTGAAAATTATACCATGCAAGGGTATAAGAACATTCGTAAGCAGTCGCAAAAAAAAATTACGTATACGCACTGGTGTAAATTTTATTTGATCAAAACTAAGCCAAAACAGCTTTAATTTCAATTCGGAAAACTGTTCTGTGTCAGGTTATATCATATTAACAAATCTCCATACTGGGTTTACAAATTTAAAAAAATCAAAATTTTCACAATTTTTGAAAAAAAAATTTTAACGATGAAACCCCTTATAAAATTTTGAAAAAATGAAAAATTTTTGTTTTCTCCGTGAGATGGCTTGATCAACGCGGCTGTTGCTCCTGATCAAGAATATATATGATTTATAGGGTCGGAAGTGACTCCTTCACATCATTGCAAGCTTCTGACTGAATAAAAATACTTTGAAATGGTACAGAATTATAAACTTAATATTAAATTTAATTTACACTCGTAATTCTTTATGCTCAAATAAGTCCTAAATTTTATTTAGCATAGATTAATATAGCTCTTATTTTCCTAAAAAAATATATAATATCAGATCCTTAAGTGTTTGTCGGCTGTACAAGTATCCTTCGCATGGACGACAATCAAATACTTGCACACATTTACACACACACAGTCGCACACGCAGATAGGTCTGAGCACATACAATTCAATTTCCTCAAAATGTTGTATTTATTATTTCCTCATTGCATTTGGCGATGACGTCGCCGTCGGAGTTAGTCCGTAAATCGGAACAGTTAAACAAGCGAGTGGCGGGAAATGGTGGGGAAGGTAAGGAGATATATGTGGCAAGGATATACACCTACAGTTGTGGTCATATAAATAGTATTAATATAAAATAAAAGAAGCACAAAAGTACAGTTTCAAACAGTTTTTTACTTACAATTTCCTAGGAAATAAAATAGAGTTTGCAATAGTATATTTAATTATAATTATACATATTAATTACTTTATCTCTTGGTCGTGACTTCAATGTCCTCATAGAATGAGCTAATTTATAATCAATTAAATTATAAATATTTATTTTAAATACTATTCCCATTAGTATTATTTTTAAAGTATATATTCCCTGCTATTAAGTTAGCCGCAATTGTTTTTTATGAAATTTGACAATATTGTTGGCATACAAAAGACAACATCCGAGCAGGTAAGGAAGACAGGACATAGCCTGATGACAGCAGAGGCGGCAGCGGCGGAAAGGAGTGCTCAAAAGGGTCGGTGGAGGACGAGCAGCAGACGGGGCTAAGGAAGGAGAAAGAGATCCTGTGTGCAAGGCTTTCATGCTTTAAACAATGCGATAAAATGGTATTAGTCACGTTAAATTGAATTTATTTAAGCGCGCTTTTAGGCGCACCAGCAGCCAAGGCTCCCTTAAGCTTCTCCTCTCGCTCTCTCTCTGTCTTGCTCTCCATCCCAGTCTCTGTCTCTCTCCCCCTGGCACAGCCACATCCTTTATGACATTGTGTGTGTGAGCAGTGGTGTTTGTTTTGTATTTGTGTGTGCGAGTTAAGCCTCATTGTCAGCATATCCTTTGAGTGTTTTATGTTGCAACCGAGAGCTTGCTGGCTTCAATTGCTACCTGAGTTTACCTGCCTCCCCTGTCCCCTGTGCCCCATCTCCTTCTCTCTATTAAATACGAAAATTATGCAAATTATGCGGCCTTATTAGATTTATTTGTGGCATTCTGGAATATGTGGGTGCCGTGCTGGCGTTTTTCTGTTTTAAGTAACTCCCACGAGGGAGTAGGTGTGCGGATTGCGCGCAAGAGAACATGGAGAGATGGTGGCTTTTTGCTGGTTATTGGATAGCCGGAAAATGATTTACGCGCTCCGGCTGCGGCCAACAAAGCTTATGAGACAGTGAATTATGACTGCCGGTGGCGGTGACATTCTTTTGGGGGGCGTGGCATAATAGCACAAAAGCCCAACAGGAACGAAGCCGAGGAAGCGGTAAACAAAAGACAAAGGCCATTAACGAACTGCGAATTTAACTATTTAATAGTGTCCCTTTGGGATTATTGAGCTCCGGCTGATATCGATCGAAAGTGTAGGGAACAATTCTAAATAATTATAGATACAAATAAGGATCTTAACATTGAATTATATTTTGTAATATTTTAGTAAGATTAGTTATCTTTACCCTATATTATTCTTTATTATTTAATTCTAAACACATCCAAAATATATTTTAATAAAATAATATTAAGACCAGAAAATACAAGATAGCACACATGTCCTATTTTAAAAATTGAAAAAATAACACTATCCAAACAGAAAAATGTTTTGTTATCCACTTACCTCTAGGTGGGGATAATTGTATCGAAATTTATGCAACTCCAACAAAGGAAAATTCCAAATGAAAATCCCACAAAAGGAAAACCTAGTGTTGATCAAGTGTAAATGCCCAACACAGCCACTAAACCATGCCAACACACATGCCGGACGCATATGTATCGTGTGTATATTTTTGGAAGTGGAAAATGCAATTGAAAGTGGGATGGAAAAGCGGAAACAGCCGTAAAAAAGGATTAAGCCATGTTGTAATTGTTTTGGTCTGCAACGGCTTTGCCCTCTGCATCTATCTCCCTCGAAAGGTCTCTCCCTCTCTCTGTCTGTCTGTCGCTGGCATAGCTGCTCTAGCATAAATATTTAAAATTTAATTGAAATTGCGTTTGCAGTAAGCAATCGCCGGCTGTGGGTGTAGGGAGGGAGGTGGAGTTCTGGTTTTTGGGGTTCGGGTGGAGATCAAAAGACAAGCGTTTGGCAGCTGTGGAAATCAACGCCCGAGAGCGTCCCATACACTGAAGGAAATAAAGATGCATTTGCTGCCCACCGGCAGAACGGTGAGTAAAGGTTTTTCCGATAAAGCGCCGGCCAGCAGCATTTCCTGTTTGTTTACTGTTTGTCTGTACCTTGACAAAAAGAGCTCATAGTTGAATATTCCTACAGTAAGCACTCTAATGATGAACCATAAACACAACTATATATTAATAATTTAATATCCCAAAAAATAACGCAATTTTCCCTGGATAATAGAGGATGAAATCTATTATAATTCTTGTGATTTTCCTAACTTTTCAGTTTATTCAGCTCAGACTGTACTTAGCCTCTGTGGGCGTGGTCCTGCCCCCAAATGTGCTTCCTTTTTAGCACAAGGCAAAGGCAAACTGCTGCGCTGTTGCTGCCGCTTCTGGTCTTGTTTTTGCTGTTGATGCTGCACCACGGGTCGGGCGGCACACAGTGCGTATGCGTTATATGGCTTGTTATTTATCTTTAGCTCATTGCTCTTGGGGCCATCCTGGCTGTCCTGGGTCCAGGTCCAGGCACTAGCACTGGCACTGGCATGCCAATAAACTGGGCCCAAAGAGATGTTAACGGAGGCGGCTTTGGACGGGAGCACGGGGCGTGGCTGTGTGGCGGCACTCAAGGGCGTTTAATTGAATGTACGTGACACGGTACGAGCCCGGGAATGGATCGGCTTCGAATGGAATGCCGCCGTAGACGCATTAACAGTGGGCAGTCTGCCCTGACCCACCTTGACATCGTTGCATTGCTGCTGCAGTGTCGCACTGCTGCAGGTTGCAGGTTGTAGGTTGCAGGTTGCCGCTGTGTATGTTCCACGTTGCTCCTTCATCTGCGGGTCGTAAATCAATGCAAATTACACTTGCCAGTGGTCCTTTATCCTGCGCAGGTTTGTGACATCCTGGAAGCTTAACACATGCTTCTTCGGGGAGTCTGGCGGTTAAACGAGATGATGGTGTAAGGATTCGAGGGTCTAGAGAATAGGGATCAAGGATTTTAAACCTGATAAAAATGATAACAAGGAATTCTTAGTAATCCGGCAATTATAGATTGTTTAAGAGTTTCTAAACATATTTTACGTGCATAGTTTATTAATACAATTCAGCATCCTTATTTTTTCACTTTTTAAATCCTTCAGATATTTCACAACAACTTGGTTATACTCACCTTCCTCTAAAGGATTTCCCTTATTTTTAAATCCTCCCTCGCTGGGACCTCTGCCCTGGCCTGGCCTGTGACAATTTTTCAACACAACTCGCACAATTTTGCATTTTAATCACTCACTCAAAGAATGCTTACAACGATATAATCTTTTCGGTTGCCCTCGTCCTTGGAATCCCTTTTGGATTCGGGGTTTTGCTCTTTACGACCGTGTGCATGCGAATGCGCATGCATATGCTGATGCAAATATCCATGTTGGTGTGCGAGAGTGTGCAATTCCCATGCATGTTCAACATGATTAATTTCTGTAATAACTCGATTGGAATCACGCGCCAGCAGCAACTTTTCCATCACGCATTCCACAAACACAAGCACACACACACACACACAGCGGCACAGATACCAATGCGGCATTTATGCATGAGTGTGTGTGTGAGTAGGGGTCCCTGGTGGCCATGCACGTTCCGTTTTTCGCAGGATACGTGAGGTTGGCCGCTGGCCAAGGACGTAGTACGAATCCTTTTTAGGGGGTTTGAATCTTGGCTTTCTATAAGAAGAAAATATATTAATTAATATATATTAAATATTTAAATATATATGAAAATTTGAACCTATATTTAAGCTTTTTTATTTATTTAAAGTCTACGTCCCTGGGTGAAGCTAACCACTAGAGCAGCAGTAGCTTCCACCACCACCACCGATGGTGCTGCCTTTCCATCGTCCTGTGGCGGCATTTAGCATTTGACTGCAGCCATCGAAGCGCAGCGGGTACGGGGCCAAATGGAGCTTCGGTCCAGGGAGAAGGTTGCCCACGCTCCAGTTAAATCATTTGCATCCCCCTCGTCGACCCCTCCATCATGCAGTTCAATAAGTTTTAATGCACTTAATTAATTCCCTCTGCGACGGGGCGAGACGACGGACCACGAAAGAGACAGCTGCGTTTACCATTTCAAATTGGATTTGAAGGATATTTTTCTTTTTACTCCTCCCGCTGACGGAGTTTGTCAATAACATTAGCATTCCTTGCTCCTTGCTCTCGCAGCCAAAGTCGACTCCACTCTGACTGTTTACCTAATTTAAGTTATTCTAATTCAATTAGTTCAACGTCTAATTAATCGTATTCGGCAGGGATCCCTTGCTTCCTTTTCCTCGTGTTCAAGTCAAATGGAAAATGCAATTTAGTTGAGTAAATATCGAATTTCATCTCGACAAGGATGCTTATGTAGATTCAGACGTTTGCAGTATGTTTGTTCGCCGGATAATGCATGTGTGAAAATGGAAGAAATAGAGCTGGAATTGGCAAAAAGCCTGTAATTGCATTCAACAAATGATTCGTTTTGGATTAATTTAAAAGAATCCCTTACGCTTTAGCTAAGGAAGAAATATTTTTTGAAAATATTAAAATGTAATATTTATAACATTAATTTATAATTAAATAAATAAAGAAGAATATAAATATAATTTCGCCAAGTAAACCTTTATTATACACTTGCAGAGTTATTTTAGTCAGAAGGAGTCACTTCCGACCCTATAAATCATATATATTCTTGATCTGCATCAATAGGCGAATCGATCTAGCTATCTCCGGCAGAAAAAAAAATTTTTTTAATTTTTCAAAATTTTATAAGGGGTTACATCGTTAAAATGTTCAAAAATTGACTAAATTTAGATTCTTTTTAATTTGTAAACCCAGTATACAGATTTATTAGGGTAATAAAATCTAACACAGAACAGTTTTCCGAATGGAAATCAATGCTTTTTTGGCTTAGTTATGATCAAATATTATTTACACCAGTGCGTATACGTAATTTTTGTGTGACTGCTATATATATACCATTTTCCCTTGTAATGATGTCAAGGAATCATTTCCGACCCCATAAATCATATATATTCTTAATCAGCATCAACAGCCGAGTCAATCTAGTTACCTTCGGCAGAAAAAAAAATTTTTATTTTTCGAAAAATTTTCAAGGGGTAACATCGTTAAAATTTGCAAAAAATTGAAAAAAATTTAATTTTCTTTTAAATTTAAAATTGAGTATGCTGATTTGTTAATCTAATAAAAACTGACAACGGACAGCTTTCCGAATTAAAATTAATGTTTTTTTGTCTTAATTAGGAGTTTTTTTAAATTTTAATTTGTAGAAAAATTGTCATATACAAATTTAGATAAATATATAATAATTTCAGCTTAGTTAGGATCAGGTTCCGATTCGATCTTATCCAACTACTATCACTTATCTTTTTAAATTTTTAAACTATTATTCCACAGATACACGTGGCGTATACTTAATGTTAGAGTTCACGTTAAGTATACGCCACGTATGCCCGTGAGCCATTTAACCATCTCCTGCATAAATAATTATTTTGAAAGCATTCTTTTGACTATTTTGTAGTTTAATTATTTATTTATTGATTTTTTAAGGTAAATTTTCACCAAATGTGGTATTGCCTTTAAGAGCCTAACACCCGGTTGATCGGAGGTTGGGATTTAATATTGTTTCATTCCCACCACTGCCAGAAACGGATAGTGGGGCAAGAGGAGTTCGAGTCTGGCCAAATCTCATCGTGCAATTCAATTCCCCGAGCTCTCGGCCGGCTTTGCTTAAATTAAAAGCAAAGTCAGTCTCGGCTGCGAGTACAAATTGCAGGAGAAGCGTTTATTTGTCATAGGATTTGGCCAGCCAGCCAAGCAGCGGCTGAAAGCCGAGTGGCAGGCTGGCGGAAAAGCGGGAAAGCGAAAAAGCGTAGCGGCAGCAAAGCAACAATACAAACAAGCGCATTGACAGCCGCTCCCGAAAGAAACAACTAAAGCAGCAGAGCAGCGCAAAAAAAAGGAAAAAAGGTGACGGGGGTGGAAAATCCTGGAAAACCCGATATCCAACGATGGCCACAGCGGTTAGTAGTGGCGATGACTTAACGGATTTTCAATCTCAGTCGCTGCCACCAGTTTTCCCTTCTCCCATTTCTTCAGGGCGTGCAGCTGGGACTCGAGCAGGGTGTCTTGGGTTAACGCTAAGCTTGTTAAGTGTCTTCAAATTGTATTTAAAATGAAAATAAAATAAAATATATTTTATAAATATATTTCATTACTTATATTTCATTTGCCTTGCTAAATGTAAGTAATTTTTCCATGATTTATCTTTTGATATAGTATGAGATATCACAGGGTAGTAATATTTTGAAACACAAAGTAAATCTCAATCCGTAACAGTAACGGCTACTGCTCTTGGCCACTTTGCAGCCGATATTTATATTTATTTTATTTTCTTTCTCCCATCCCCTTGATGGCACCTCACCACCCCTTTTGTTGTATTTACAGTGGACAAGCGCTTGGTTGTTTGTTTGTTTGTTTGTCTGCTCGTCTGTCGCTTTCCCTGTTTGCTGGCAACTTTTACTACGGATGGCTGGTTGGGAAAAGGCGTGGGGATTGGCGGGGCGTTACATCCGCAATGCATTTCCTTGCGGAGTTAAAATAAATTGCGAATAGTAAAAACCACCAATAAATTGTCATTTCCGTAAGAGGGATATTACATTTTTTAAATTTATGAGCTTGTGTGGACTTTTAACAGCAACAGCAAGAGCAACAACAAAAATATACAATAAAATAAGTAAAAATAAAAGAAGGAAAACGCAGTTTAACCAATGTTTGCATGTCCAGACTCTTTCCGAAAAGTTAAATCGAAACGGATGCTGGAAAAACAAGGGGCTGCAATAACTTTCAACGTTCTCCGCTCGGACAACAATTGGGGAAAACTTCAATCCGCCGAAAATTCTAATTAACTGATAAACAAAAAGTTGTCTGTGGCCCGCCCGCCAATCTTCGTGGCCTTCCCTTTGGGGGAAAAATGAAATATTATTCACACGCATTGACACTGTGAAAATTGCCAAAAATTCTGCAGCAGACAGGCTGGTTCAGACGTTGAAAAAAGGCCGGATAACGTGGCGTATGTGTAATATGCAACAAACACACGCGCGACACACCAGCACATAGTACACAGGAAAAAGCCAAATGCCACCATAACGAATTATAATAAAGTTTATCGATTAATGTGTAAAACACGACCATTCCTCTGCCAGTTTTAACCTCGCATCCCGCAATCCGAACCGGTGTATTCATGTAATATGTTTCAATATGCTCACCTCACCTCGCATCGCTTATATTCCACCCCAACGCTCCCCCTCTATCAGTGGTTTTCATGGCAAATTTATGTTTGGCCAATAACAGTTTTTCCACACTCACTTTACGGGTGTTATGAGAAAAAAATTATTTAAGATATTTAATGAGATTTGAAATTAATTAGAGATCAAATATTTTCGTTGCGCTCTGAATTAAATTGCTAATATTAATAAAGACATTTAAAAGATTTAGCTAAGATATTTTACTTATAACTGCTGAAAAAATAAGGATCAATATTTATTAAATTAGGAGATAAATAATTTAAATTCTAATATAACAAAATCTTAGGGATCTTTAAAAGTAAAATTTATATAATACCCTTGCAAGGTATCCTTTTTTTAGTCATAAGCTTGAAAAGTAGTGAAGGAGTCATTTCCGACCCTATAAATCATATATATTCTTGATCAGCATGAACAGCCGAATCGATCTAGACATGTCAGGAAGAAAACAAATTTTCAAAATTTTTTTCAAAATTTTATTGGGGGTTTTATCGTTAAAATTCTTAAAAATTTGACAAAAAAATTTTATTTTTAAAATTTGTAAACTCAGTATACAGTTTTATTAGGCTTACTATAACTAGCACAGAACAGCTTTCCGAATTAAATTTAAGGCATTTTTGGCGAAGTTTTGACAGATTGTACATTCGAAACCATGTTCCTGTGGATAACAGCTATACAAACTTCATATATTACTACAATACTGAAGAAACAAACTATATTTTTAAGTACACAATTTTAAAATTAAATGGTAATATATAATATGATTTACTTACAAATTTAGGGATAATTAAGTACCAATTTCCAAAGTTAAATATACTACTTTTTTGGTATCAACATATTAAGGGTATCTACTGGAATAACACACATACCTTTACACATTTTGTTTACTATTTTGTGTACTTTTTGCGGTTTTTGCAGCAATTTCAGTTTTGACATCTCTTTTGCCCCGCACACATCCCTTTGCGCTCTTTTTTTCGCTGGCAAGCTCGTAGATTATTATTTGCACATTTTCCAATGCATTCGGGAGGGGCGGTGGGATGTGTGTACCGGTTATTTGTATGCACTGATGGTGAGCTCCTATTGTTGCTATTGCTTTTATTGTTGTTATTGCTGCTGTGGCTTGGCAATTTGCATGTGGTTATGCGCAAATTTCATTGTTAAGCGCCGAAGCCAAAGCCGTGCAAAGGGTAACAGCAAATGCAGCTGAGATATTGTGCAGTGCAGGTGTTTGCTGGCTGGGAAAGCAAACAACTCTAGGAACCGATGACGACAACAAAAGAAATCATGGGAGACAAATTTATGCCACCCAAGGTAGAAGCTATAAATACCCTTCAAAAACAATTAATCTATTTTATTAGAAGCCCTTAATTAGTCTGGAAACATTGAGAAGAATCTATGAATATTTATTTCTGTTAAGAAAAAATGTTGAGCACATTGTAGAGTTTATTTTAGAATATACTTCAAGTCATTATTTAAAATAAAATATATTTTAATTAATTTAGTAGTAGTTATTATGGAAACTACCCTGTAAAAAAGCTCTTAGTTCACATGAATTAATTTTAACTAAAAATAAATAAAATACCTAAAAGGAATACAATTATAATAACAATAATATTAAAAGCCAATCTTTATCTTTGAGATTCCAGTGGGATTACAATATATTATTCCCCATCAAGAGTAGAGCATTTAGAATTGGGAAAACACGCTTGAAATTTCAATATTTCGCAGGAAACAGAAAAGCAACAACGTCGGAGGAAAATAATGAAAAACTACCGGCTTTCATTTGCAATAAGCTGTGGCTATGATTCCATACACCGCCAAAAGTTTTCCCAACTGCCGTTTCAACCAAACCTTGCCGTTCTGCACGAAATATGAATATTCATTCTGTAATTTGTGCATTAGTCCTTGCTGCAGGTGTTGTTATTGCGTCTGTGGTAATTAGGTGCTAATGTCTGCCTGAGAGAGAGAGACTGCAGAAAGGAAGAGACAGGGAGAAAGAGAGGGTATACAAACGCAGAGAGAGAGGGCCATAGAGTGCGTGTAATTGGATGCGTCAGATTGCAAGCTAATTATAGGCAATGCAAATACAAATACAAGCAAAACCGCCAAAACTCATCTGATTAAGCCTCTACATCCGCATCCAAGCCCGATTTCCCCGCTAATTTTCCATTTCCCTCCCTCCCCCTAATATCAAGGATATTCGGATTGTTTTTTGCTTTTTTTTGGGAGGATGCTGTGTATATATATTTATATCCAAACTAATAGCGGGTTATAAATCTGGTCGAGCGCACCGCCTTAAGCCAAAGAATAAAAGCATAAAACTTTTCACGATAAATTTCACAAACAAACACCTGAGATACATCATTAGATTAAACACAAAAGATACAACGGCAATGGATACAAAAGGGAGGTGGGGGTAGAGAAAAGAAACACACACAAAGATGCTGGCGTCGGAAAATCTTGACGAGGAAGGTGGATTAGCTTTTCTCAACAGTTGAGCGAGAGTAAGGAATTACGAAGATAGAAAATTGTGTAAGAAATATATAGGCTAACAACAATTCAACAACTAATCATTTCTAGTAATTTAACAATTCTATTCTATATTAATTTAACATATTTTTATTTAAAAAAGGAAATACCTTTAGTCCCAAATCTCACACCAAATAAATCCCCTTCGAGCCACTGTGCCAGCGCTAATGCTTCCGTTTTCCCTGCCATTTCCTCCGCTATTTTCCGCCACTACCTGGCAAGCTCATTAGTGAAAAATTACTTTCGCGGTGACTTATGTCATTTTGCATGAATTTGTATTTCTGCTTTTGTTTTCCGCCGAGCTCCAGTGTACAATTTTATTTGGTTGGCTTCTACGCGTTGTCTGCTTTGCATTTGTGGCTTGTGGTTGGTCTTGGCAAAGAAATTGCTGGCCATGAATCATCATCTGCATCATTTGGCCCACAAAAATGCGAAAAGTCGCAGAGACAGAGAGCTGACAGTGCTAAGGGAAAAGTCCCTTGCCCTTTTCTTTATTTTGTATTTTTTTTTTTTTTTAAAGCCATCCAATTTTCCCCTGGCGTTACGTGCTGCAATTGCAAAGATGTCAAGAAAAACTTTGTTTGACTTTGGCATGCAAATCATTAAACGGAATGTCAGGCACTCTCGGGTATTGCTCAACAATTTCCCGGATTTTTCCAGCCATCACAGGTTGAGCGCACCGCTGAATGTTCGTTTAATGAAGCCCGTTAAATACGCACACACGCGTCATGAAATATTATTAACGCTTGCGCTGCTGCTCCTGCGGTTGGTAATTAAAAAATTGCTCATACGTCACGTGAGGCAATCTCTCTTGTTTTAATGTTTTTCATAAATGTTACGCATACGCTGCGCCGCGGGTGGCTGAAGTCAGCACTCAAATGTCAACAGTAAATGTTAAAATTTAATAAAGCAACAAGGAAAGCGGCCAGAATGAAAAATTAAAAATTATAAAATACAATGCTGACGCCAGCGAAAAAAGCATTATTTATCAGGTGCTTAAACACATTTATGACAGTTCAAGCTTAAAGATGACTGAAAAATGTGTTGAGATCAATTCTGTGTCTCGTTAATTTGTCGGAAATATTTTGAGGTATATTCAAAAATCTTAATTGAGGAAGATTAAAAAGAAAAGGCATTACAAGGGTTTTCTTGTAACACTTTCAAATAAAATAAAATTTAACTAATGAATATTATCATCATAAAATTGAGTTCTTATAAAAGAAACTTACAGTTAATTTTCCAAGCACAAACACTGCACTTGACAGTTTTGCATTGAAGTTTGGATTAAAGATATTAAACACAAGGAAATAAAATTATATAAATAAAAACATGAGACCTCTGACCAAATGTTCCATCAATGAGAAATTTCTGTGTGTGCAAATTAAATTAAAATGCCAACGCGCAAAATGCTGGCAAAAGAAATGTATTTTCCTTCTAGGTTTTTCTTGTTGCTATTTGATATGTGTGTGAATGTGTGTTGCGACTGTGTATCTGTGTGGCTCCTGCTTTCGTCAGCTGCTAAAAAAGAAGTATTACAGTGAAAATAGTTTTTCCCATATGAGTTTTTCTTTCAAATTTCTTTAATTTGAACTAGGATATACGATTTTTACAAAGCTAAATAGGTAATGTAGGACTTTATGATTGTATAAAGAGTTTTTTTTTTTAATATTGTTAGCTTTTGCTTATTAATATTTTGAATTTCGAGCTTTATTTTTCCTCTGTGCTGTGAAAATGAGAATAGTAGTAGTGGCCATAGTAGCCTCAGCACGCTTCATATTGCTCACGCGCTCCGCTTCGCTTCTATTCAAGCAAAAGGACGAAGGACGAGCCACCCTGGCACTGCTGTAGCCACCATCTTTACAGCATTTTCATCAGCGCAGCGCACACCGCGTTGTCATTTATCAAAAAAGCTAAAAGAATATATTTGCATTCTGAAATATGGCATTTTTATGCATTGGTGTGTTGCATTTTGCAAAACGCCAACAACATCCTTCCCACCGACACCCGTCGCCCATCGTCCGTCGTCCGTTGTCCCTCGTCCGTCCTTGTGGAATGAAAAAATTTCATATATGAAATACGAATTCATAAGGCGAGAAATATTCGTATGTGTGAGTTTTGTGGTGTTCGTTGTGTATACGCGACGTTGGTCGCAATTTATGCAGACATTTACTTACATATAACCACATAAACACACACCAGCACACGTTTGTTACATCGCAGAATACTTACACTATATACTTGTATATTTGCTTAATACTAGTTGGAAAGAAAGTTTGGTCGTAAGTGCATTGGCCAGTACTTTTCAAACAGATGACTTGGCCAAGATACTCCGAACTCTGAACTGCTTTATGTGCAGCACAGTCCCGATCTACAGTGCGTAACAAGGTTGTTAAATCATTGAAATTACACATTTTCTAAAACTTGTATTTCTTTTTCAAACTGCAGATATTTTATTCTTGATTTATTTTTATTTTTATATATTTTTATAGAACCTACAACTGCCCAAAAATGTTTGTTTTTAAATTATAATGTAGTACTTTTTTTTTTAACATTTCAGTTTCAAAACTGTAAGTTATTTATCTTTATATTTATTATTTTCATTTTATATACTGCCTACTCGACAGTATCTCCTTAAAAGCTATCAAAGGAAACATTTTTCACAACAATTTGCTAAACACAAATTAACGTTTGACCAGAAACAACTATTTCAATATTATTGTAGATGAAGCTGTTCGGATCCTGCCTCTGCCCAGTATCCGCCCATAAAGACACAAATGGCTGGCATAAAATACAAGCCTTAATGCTTTAATAAAATGCCTCATGGGCTTACACACTCACACACATGTTATTCAATTGCCTGCAGGTCCTGCAAGTGGAATGAAGAGGTCCTGGCTACACCAACAAATTAAGCATTGACTACAGTGTCCGGTGAATGGAATGGAAACCATGGTGGCCAGCGAGGAAGGCAGAAGCGGAGAGATGAAGCCCGCTGGCACATACAATAGCACTTTAAGCACAGTTCAGGCTCAACACTCTCTGCCCTGAAGTCTCCTGCCCCTAACCACCTGCCGATGCTACATTTTACTTGGCCAACAGTTTTTGTGTTTCCTGGCTAATACCCAGTAGACAGAAGGTTGTTAAGAAAAATAAAGGTATTTATAAAACTAAGGATAATGTTCTATTATATATTTTTATTACACATATTTATTTATAAATTATTTATAAATTATAAGATTGGCATTTACAAAATATTTGTTATGATAATATATGTTTCTCTAGTACAAATGTATGCCTTTTAATAATAAATGGATTCATATTCGTATTTTAGTAAATAAATATACAATGATCACTTCCGCTTCCATTCCTTTTCTCACTAAATGTCGCTTCCTGTTCCTGTTGTTACCCCCTTTTACTATTTTATGCTTGTTCGTTTGCCCTTCATCTGTTGCCCTCGCATCTGTTCAGCACTATTTTCTTCCTTTTTTTTTTTGGGATGTTTACTAATTAACCGAAACATGCGCTCCTTGTAGTTACGCCTTACTTTGGCACTTCCTTTGTTCCATACACACACACACACATAGGAGTGGGTAGTGAGTGTTAGTGCGTGTCCTTCGGCAGCATTGATGAAAGGCCTGGGCTTTGTGTGTGTATTATTTTGCAATTAACAATCTGCGCCTCAAAAGCAACGCCCAAGCACTTTTGGCTTTAGGAAAATAAAGGAAAGTAAAAATAAAACTAAAAGACAGCAGCAACTTTTCGGCTTAAAGGTTTTTTTTTTTTGTGTACAAATTTTTGTCTCACTTTAATTGCAAATTGCTAGTTGCGCATACGCCCCGTGTGTCCGCTGTTAATGAGCTGATAATGAATTTATTAAATTTACCACTCGTTTGCATTTTATAGCCCAGTCGAGTCCATTCCATAGATAAATTAACTCCTCCTGGGCTATATATATGTATTTTTTTAGTGGCACTGCAACTATTGTAATGAGCCAGCGAAATAATTTATTTATTATTTATGCAAAGACGAGCCATGTAAATTGATCCGAATGTTGTTTCACTTTTCCCCCATTCCTTTACTGCTGTTAATTTATGCACTTTGTTTAATAACTTTAATGGCGGCTCGAAATGTGGGCCATAATAAATCAGCATTTATACGAATGAATTAACCACTGCAGTTGAAAAATCGAAAATTAAAAGTTAAAAACTAAAACATTTATTCGCCGAAGTTGTTGACTCCCTTTTAGATAGTTATTCAACTAAATAGTATTATTTTTTAGGTCTCCCTGCGATTTGTATATTATAATAATATACATATAAGTACTATTTCATTTTATTAAAATATAAGTCAAATAAAACTGATATTTTTCATCAAGTCTTATCAGAAAATGTATAGTTTTTGGCCGATTTTTATTGCACACTTATAAACAAATTAATATAGATCCCATTTGCGGTTGCCGGTCCAGCCATAAATAAAATAAAGTGAAAACAAAGCATTAAGCGAAATACAAATTAGGTGAATTATATATAGATTTATATGTACATGGATGTATATCCTTTCTGTGCCCACTTTTAATGTTTAATTCTCTTCCATTTCCCCGAACCCTGACCACCGTCGATTACCCTCTATAATGCCGCAAAATTTGTAAACATTTACTGCTAATTAAATTTAAATGCAATTAACTCGAGTGCTTGATTTGATACCCACTAACAACACTGAGTTTTTTGCTGAAATAAATATATATATATCAAATTAAATATAAATATATCCTTTTAAATGGCCGTTTTATTAGGCTAAGCCCTAAACATAGTAATTAACATCATGATGGGCTTGGAACTTCATGTTTGGCCTACCAAATTGTTGTTTAAACGTTGATTTAAATGGTTCAATAAACCAAAATGTGATGTTTGAACCCAAAATAGTTGTGGCATTTTATACAAACTGATTTAATTTATTTGTTTACAATGGCCAGATGGCTTTTAAATCTTTTGAAACTGAGACCAACAATAATGTTATCATACTACTTATTTTATTAGCTAGTTTGAAGAATAAATATAAGTTTATAAATTTACTAGACTGAGAAACGATGTGCCACAGAGATGCCTATTATTAATTAATAAATAAACAAGGAATATATCTAGTTTTATATTTTTATAGAGTATATTTTGTTTTAATACTTAATCTTTGTAGCTTCATATTTTTAAGAATTAGAAGTATTTTCAAGGCATTGATACCACCGTTTCTTGGAGTATTGCAGTGCAGTAAAATAGCATTATCCCCTTTGTTGGCCACCAAGGACAATGGGGCAATCCTCTCATTCCAGGTATCAACATTATCTGCCGCATAATAAGCAGTGGAATAGCCGCACCAACTACCATTCGCTCGGCGTTTATTATTTATTTATTTAAAAATTTCCGCCTAGTCGCCTAGTCTTTCCATTCCCTCCCCCATCCCCGCTTTGTGGTCCAACCTTTTTAGCCACTTTCGTTTTAATGTAATCAAATGAACGTGCCTCGCATTATACTGTTGCCAATAAATTTCACGAGGCAAATAGATGAGAATTGGATACCGGTCCCCCTCGGTTGGTTGGCTACTACTTTTGGTCCTTGCCGCCCACGGGAAACCCCACCTTATGCACTGCTAGCAAAAGTCTGAAATCAAATGTGAATACTTAGCTTAGACATAAAAATCTTAAACTAGCACTTACTACTAATTCTTTTAAAGAAATATAGCAAATACTTTTTTGCGGATAAATTTATATTCATAGCAAGTCTCTGATTTTTCTTCAAGTGCCTTTTCCCCAATTCTTAGCCAACTCCCACGAACAATAACAATGAGCTGGCTTCGATTCTCTCAGTTGCTATTGTGGAAACGCCTTTTTCTTTCGGGCAACGTGTAAAATTGAAAAATTCTCTCGAGTAGCCAGCGACGAGGAGAAGAAAAAAAAAATACAAGAAACAACCGCAGAGTCCTTGAGGAGGCTGGCAGGGGTGCGAGGTCCTTCGTAGGGAGCTCTGGGCTCTAGGGGTCCTGGGGTGGCAGCCTCTCATATAATTGAAAGGGACAACACGTCGAGGCGAGGCTATTAGGTTTCTCCGCCCCCTCATCATGGCTCTTGAGACTCGGCGGCTAATGGATTTCGCACAGGATACAAATATATACAGATATATATTGTATTTATGTATTTTTCGTTATAAATTTATGTATTTATTTTCACTTACAGTCCAAGTACTCGGAAAGCTGAGAGTAAACAATGCCGCACAACATTTCACTTCACATATCCCGAAAGCGGTTCAACGGCTTCCTGCCCCGCCGCCCTCTCAACTGCGGCGAACTGGCCATGGACAATATGCAAAATAGCTGAGAGGGAAATATTTCTATTATTTATTTACTCACACTCACCATTTGCATTCGTCTGTTCCACACACAGATTCCCGGGGAGGGGAGAGTTGGGGCACAATGAAGCGTGCGGAATGTGTTTAGAGGGAGTTTTCTCTTTTTCCCTGTGTTGTTGATGTTTTTTCTTTTTGTCCTTGTATATTTTTCATATTTTACACTTAGCCGGAGTCCAGCGGCAGGATCAAACTGGGTCCTTTTTGTCCCAAAACAGTGCGCTATAATATATTTTATGAGGCATGCAAAAACTAAAGGTTTCAATAAAAAGTTCTCATTATATTTAAAATTAAATTATTCAAGACTTTATTAATTGCTCTTTTTGTTTCATATTTTATAAAGGCTGATTATTAAAATTGTGATAATTAACTCTAGAATAAATATAAAACTATTTTTACTCTTCAATATAATTTATTTTTGACTCTCTCAACATTACTTAAACCTATACAAATATATATTTAAATCTTAATATTTTAATACATTTAATTTTTACAAAAGTGATTCCCCTGGGGCGCAACAAAGTATGCTACGAAAAACTCAAATACTCCTTGCACGCGCACACTCGAAAAAAACGGGGGAACGAGAGTTAGGAACGACTGGCTACATTGTAGAGCAGTTTCCATTTTTTGCGTTTAGGAACTCTCAATTGAATCTTGATGCACGTGCCCTGGCACAGGGCCCAAATATAATTCCGAGGCGGACATAGCGATGGCAGCCCATTCAGGACATGGCACGGGGATCCCTTCGGGGTCCCAAAGGGTGCTGGGTACTGCTCTCTGGCATTCCCTTTACACTCCACGCATCCCAATTTATTCCATGGAACGAGATGGTGGCCCGGCTGAGGCCCAATGGGTTTTTCCTTCTTCTGCTTGTTTCATTCATAATAATTTTTATTATGGGTCATCGGCCATTTGTTTAACGCTATCCACACACACTCACACACAGGAGAAGGGGGTGCTCTTAAGTGGGGGCTATCCCATATAGATATAGCCCCGGGGCCCAGGACCATTTCATTCAGTCCATCTATTAGACCAAATGTATCCTGCCCCCTTTGTCGTTATTGTTGCTCTCGCTGTCCTTCAATATTTTTTTATTTTCTTTATTTTGCATATTTTCGTATTATTTGTTTTATTTATGGGCCCATGACTCTGATAAATGGCCGCAACTTCATCCTTCGTCCTGCCCACCTATCAACGTGTTGATGTGATTTCCTTCTTTCCTCCGGTTACCCCTTAAAGTTTGTCCAAGATGGGTTGTTTATGGCACAGGGTAGGTTTGTTGGCAGTTAAGGCAGTAAACTAATTTTTAAAATAATATTTTCCAATGGCATTAGCTTAGATTTTAAAAAGAAGCTTCTATAAAGTGTTCTAACTAAACGAATGGCTTGAAATGTATTCTTCATATTTTTATTCGATGTATTTTTTATGCTACTATTTCACTTTGTTTTAGATTTATTAAGTAATCCTTAAACTATGTTCCGTTTGCTATAATTTCCTTTAATTCATCCTATGACTATATATGGTATTATTCCAAATACACGGTATTTCCAAGGTGCACCTCTAAACTTTAACATTTGTTTTGCACTTTTTTTCTCAGCAAATTATTTAAATTTCTTATGCAGGCCCTCGTTCAAAAGTGAGTGGTGGAATGGCCGAACAAAAGAAAAGAAGAAGGATGCGAAATATGTATGGGTCGGCAGGAGCACATTGATAGATGTCCTGTCCGTCCTGCTCGTCCGCTTTCGTGGACCCAAAAGTGGCAGCTGCTCCGTTGTCTACACAAGAATTATGATGGCTAATAACAGGTCTAAGTGGTTGCTCTCTGCGGTGTTCCATCAAAAATCGCATACAGCTGCTAACCGAAAAATGCAATTGATTCGACAGTTGCTGATGGTTTTCGGGGCCCCCAAAAATAAATCAAATATGAAAGTGCATTGCACAAATGAGTGGCAGCCAGATGATTTATCATGTTTGCAGCAATAGACCGACCGCTGTTTACATTCTGGCATAGATTACTTTCGGTCAGACGCAATTAAATTGTGCTGGAACTGTAGCTGGGCGTCTCCAGCTCGACTTTGTGTGATGTATTTTGTTACTGATTGTTCGGGGGTGTCAGGACATCCTGGTACCCATTTCCTCTCGTCCTGCTCAGTCTCCGGCTCCCTCCTTTTGCATCCTGCCATGGCTCATCACGCTCGGCTACGTTTTCATTTTGGTTCAGTGTGCAGTGAAAAAGTTTTCCCTATGACAAAGTTTGTATCTGCGGATACTCTCGTCCTAGCATCCCTTCACTGCGAGTGTTTTATTTAATTTCCAGCACGCGGCCATTCGCGATTGCAATTCAAATTCGCATTGCAGCGGCATTTGCAATAGAAGGGAGTAAGGGTGGCTAGTAGCTTTGCCCTGGCTTACTTACTTTACCCCACAATTTTTGTGTCCATCAAAGTTAAAATTGAATAACTGCAACTGCCTTTTGTAGAATACACATACAGCAAGATATTAAATTAACAATAGATTACATATTAATTAATTCATCAATTGATTGAGTTGAAATGGGTGAAGATTCAAGGAACAAGAAAGAAAGAATTGAAAAGGAGTCTCAAGAATCTAAACATTGAATTTAATTGTAACTTAAGCTTAAATTTGAAAAGATTTTGGTAGGGTTTGTATTTGAGTTAATTTGAATAAATTTAATGAAAAATAAGGAAAAAAAAGTTTAAAAAAGCTTTTCTTTTTCAACCAATGACTTAATAACTTACAACGACAGTCAAATTGTATTCATTGATAGTTGAAAACAAATTAAGATAGATAGATAATAGTCTTTCCCTAAAAAATACACAGTTTTTTATGTCAGCTATAATATTTTCCAATTTCACAATTTTCTAATCATATATAAGTATAGAAATATATATGTTCTTAATAACTAAGTAACCCTATTTCAAGAGCGTCACTATTCTATAGTTTATAAATTAAAAGTAATTATAGGGTTATTACTAAACATTTAATTGAATCTTGAAAGAATTCGTTGGAAACATTACCTCATGATTTAATTAAATTTAACTCGAAAAATGGCTTCAGCTGCTGAATGTAATTATGTGTTTCTACTATTTAACGTGATGTCTAGCATTTCGCTTGGCCAATTTGCATTTGTCTAGCTAAGCGACAGCCGACAATTAAGCTCAATTCTGCCGCGAGCCAGAGAGAGACGGAGAAACCTGTTGGGAGAGAGACGGGGAGATGCGTTAGGAGAGAGAGAGGGAAAGACTCGACGCAGGCTTTGAAGCATAGCACATAGTGTCTTGTTTTCTCCTGTGGCAATTTCACTGAATGTCCGCAGTCAGCCCACAATCTGTTTGTCTGTATAAACTTGACGTTACTTCGCTTTTCCTCACGAATATCCCGCACCTTCCCGCATTTTCCGCCACTGCAGTGTGTGTGTGTGTGTGTTGGTAAATATGCCCTGCGTCTGTTTGCTCATGTTGCGCTTTAATTTATGCCATCCAGTTGCAGTGGCCGCCGTGCTCCTGTATCGTTATGCTCCGCTTTTACCCATTTTCCTGCAGCACTTTCCCGCTCTTTTTCCACCCCTCCTACTGCCTAGTTGGTACCCTCCCCCTCGATCCCTCAGTGTCTGTTTGGTGAAGCAAAACCTATTTTCTTTGCAGCTGATTGCATTTTATAGCATTGCAACCTGTCAGGCTAACAGCTTCAAACTCTCAACTCCTTTGGCCCAGGAATTTTCAGCTGCACAGCATCCCGCATTTCCACGTTTCCCCCTCTCTTTCTCTTAGGGAACCATCTCTTCCACACCCCCCTTCCCCGCCCCAATGCTCTATGAATTTTTTAGCACACCTCGCGTGCTCCGCCCATGGACTGAACATGAGGGAGACGGGGAGGGAGTGTAAGCGTGGCAGCAGTAGAATAAATAAAAATTTATTTAGTGGAAAACCTACGAGTTTCGGTGCACTGGGAAAAATTATAAATATATTATTTTGTTTTGATTTCATTACGAAATAAATGCAGGTAAAAGAATGAGAAATTAAGTGAATAATTTGTTTTGAAAGCAATTTTTCCTTATATCTTTAACCTAATTTACTAATAATAATATAAAAGGCTTTATCTGTGAACCATTATAATTTCCTTTTATATTTTAATAATAAAAAAATGTTTTATACAACACACTTAACCTGTATGTTTTTTCTAGGTTTTTTTATAACAAAACATAAAAAACCAAACTTATTAAGAATGTATTTTAGTTTCAAAATATTTTATTTCGAAACTCTCTATTTTCCACTCTGTATTTTTTGAATGTATATTTGTTTACCTGCCATTGGTTGGCTTCAAAATTTATTGGCGCAAATCAGCTAACAATAAGCGTGGAAGTTTTTCCGCCCTTAGCCATAATTTGACTGGAATTGTTAGGGGTTTCCCCCGCATTTTCCTGTTACCCCCTTTTTAAATGCCGCCGGCCACTTTTGCTGACACCAATTTTCTATTTGTTTGCATTTCCCCCTCGGAACCCCTCCTGAGTTCACTCTGTTTGTGTGCCCAGCACCGTTATGCGATTCAAGTTGCGTTTAATAGTTAATGCAAAGCTTTTAAGCACCCAACAGTCGACAACAACTGCAAGTCGTTGAGCGGGAAAAGAGAAAAAAAAAAGAAAACACAAAAACAAATACAAAAATTGTAAAGAAATATAAAGAAAAGCGAGGGCAAGAAATGCAAAAATTTTAGGGGAAAACCCTCAGCTTATACCCTGTAGACTAAGAATATTCAAAAGGGTATCTGGTTAGGTAATTAAATAAATTAGAAGAACAATTAATCATAAAGTTATATACCCTTCAGTAAGGTTTTGAGTATTTCCTTCTACTATTGGTATTTATTTAAATCCCATTAAAATTACACATTCTATATTATTTCAATGTAATTTAAGCTTGTGAAAATAATACAATTTATTAATACAACCATTTATTACAGCTGAGTTCATAAAATGGCTTTATTTGCATTTAAAATATCTGCATTTTCCCCTCTGATTGCAGCATTGATAAATATATATTCTTAGACAATTGCCATAAACCTAAACCCTTTCTTAATTCCCAAATACCCATTTCTCCTCACCTTTTTGCCGCTCAACTGGCTCTAACTGTGGAATTAAATTTTTAGTATTTTCGCTTGCAGAATGGAAGAGGCGGAAATTCTCGTACTTATGCACTGCAACAAGGCGAAGCAAGTGCGGCATGTAATTACATTAGCTTTTATTTCTATTATGCGCTCATAACGTATTTTTTATTAATGCAGCATTCCATTAAAGGAATTAATGGCGAACAAAAAAATAAAGGAGTGGCGGGCGCTGGAAACAGAAGCCAGCGTGGGCGGGTAATTAAAAATGATCGGAAAGTTGAGCCAACATAATGATGTGCTTTAGTGGAACTCGAGAGCAGCTGGCCAGTGCCAAGTCCCGTGTCCATTGCCCGGTGAAAAGCCGGACCAGAAACACTTCTGCTCATTGGGCAGAAGGGATGACCCAACAAGCTGTTGGGCGCTCAAGGACCTGTAACTATATTTAGGTCAACGATGTTGGATTCCGTTGCCAGAACAAGTACAAAACCTATATGCTAAAGCACTTTAAATGGAGATGTGAACCATAGTTAAACATCTTAGCAGATAATTAATTGAAACTATCAATTCCCATAAGTTAAAATACAACCGCTTCCCTATATATATTTTCAAATAAAACCAAATCCCATGAAAGGGCAAATCTCTTTACAAAATGCGTTTACAGTAACTATTTTTTCATGCCATTGATAAAATATTGAAAACGAAAATAGACAAAGGCCCCTAAGTCAACCTGAGCCCGAATGCAATCACAGGCAAAAAGCACAATAGAATATTTTTTAGCAAAAACGCAATTTCAAACCAACTATTAATGTATAAAAAATGCAATTCCTTTTTATGGACACTATTGCCGCATTGATAAACCAGAAGATTTTTGATGAACTTGCCAAAGTTTATTAAAAAAACGACAATGACGCAAGTCCTCCCACTCTGTCTGTCGCCTGTTAGCCACCTAATATTTTATTCATTTCATTTTGACACACAAAAAATCCACCTAAAAACGAAGTGTGAAAGTGCGGTGATAGAAAGAATTGTTCAATTTCGCTTATTGTCAACGATCGGCCAAGTGTGAAAATGGTTTTGAGTTCCAGTTCGGAATTTTATTAAATTCCTGTGCCTTTCGTTTTATTATTCTTATGAAATCACGGAGTCAGAAAATGCATATTTTTGATAACTTTCTTTTTAGGAAGAAAGAAACAAGGAAAAAAAAACTCATTTGATAAACAAAAAGAACAAAAAGGGCTTACCTTAAGGAAAAATTTATTTATATATTTAATATTATATATTTGAATACTTTAATTACAGGAAAAGTCTTAATTTTATTGATAAAAATTTGACTGGTTGTCCCAACATGGCGTATACGTAATTTGCTAATTGTGAATAAGCGACATGTTTATTATTAAGAATTAAAATGGTTTTGTTGTTATAATTTGTAATACATCATGCAATTTTTAGAGCAAAAATAATTATTATCGTATATTTATTTAAGGGTATCAGCGTAATATATGCCCTTAACATTTTTTTTATACTTTTGCTAGGGTAATATCATTTTAGCCAGAAGCTTGTAACTCTGCAAAGGAATCATTTCCGACCCTGTAAACCATATATATTCTTGATCAGAATCAACAGCAGAATTAATCTAGCCATGTCCAGTGAAAAAATAAATTTTCAAAATTAAAAAAAAAAAAATATAAGGGGTTACATCGTTAAATTTTTCAAAAATTGCCAAATTTTTCATTTTTTTTTAAATTTGTAAGCCCAACACGCAGATTTATTAAACTAATAAAATCTAACACAGAACAGTTTTCCGAATGGAAATTAATGCTTTTTTGGCTTAGTTATGATCAAATACTATTTACAACAGTGCGTATACGTAATTTTTTGTGACTGCTATTATAATTTTCGCTTGTAACGATGTGAAGGAATCATTTCCGACCCTATAAATCATATATATTCTTGATCAGCATCAACAGCCGAGTCGATCTAGCTACCTTCGGCAGAAAAATTTTTTTTTAAATTTTTTGAAAATTTTTTTTTGTTAAAATTGTCAAAAATTACAAAAAAAATTAATTTTTAAAATTTTTAAACTGAGTATGCAGATTTTTTAACCCTATAGAAACTAGCACAGAAAAGTTATCCGAACTGAAATTAAAGCATTTTTTGGCTTAGTTATGATATTTCAAAAACTCTGATGTTGTAGGATCTTGTTAAATTTTAAAATTAAGTACCACTTTGCTTCATTCAAATTAATACTTTTCCGTAATTCCTAAATACCTAATTACAAATTAAAGTAAAATATTTCCAGACATAACTTTCTCAAGAGACCGCTTAGCCCAAGCACTTGTGTTAATCATCACAACTAACTTAAGCTTATTTGCTATTGAGAAATCCGCTTTAGATTGGTGAGAAATTGTCTGGGGAAAGGCGGAGCTCTGCAACTGGCAACTGGCAGCTGGTAACTTGGCCCGAAGCAACTTGGCCCGTCAAAAGTTTTTGGCCAGAGCGTCAATGCTATCGTCATTTTGCTTTGACTGTGCACATGATTATTACACGCGCTTGTACGCACACACTCACACACACCTTACACAACACCCACACCCCAGATACAACCCACACACACTCCACGCACACCCCACACACACACACTGACAGCCTGGCAGACTGATAGACAGACACATGCAAAGTTTGAACCGAAAAACTTGCCGCAAAAAGTTTTTTAAGTAAACGGAGAGAGAAGGATGCCGCAAAGGGTAAGAAAAAATTAAACTAAAAAGCAAACTTTAACTTAATGAAAATGCAATATTTGCCAGGCTAAAAGAAGATCGAGGGAAAAGTTTTTCCAGCCTGCCGGCAATTTATGCACCAACGTAGGCCAAGTCATGGAAATCAAAGACGACGAATCGAGTTTCAGTTTTCGGTCACTGATTTATGTCTTACAAAATCAAAAATCGGAAGTAAAATAATATTGTTTAAGGCAAAATTGAAGCGAAAACGTAAACTCTCTTGATAATGGCGGAAAGAAGGATTAGAAAAGGACTCCAAATCACGGTCTGTCCCCAAACCCGGAGGAGCTATTTGGATCTTACCAAAAGTGAGATGGCTCGAGTGAATTCGGCTTTGAGCGCGACTGTCAACTTTGGGAGAAATCTAAAGTGTACAAAAGAAAATGATTTAGAGGAAAGCTGTTCAGATACTTTTGAATCCCAGCCCGCAGGCAGCTCTGACTCTAAACAAGATGAAGAATCGGAAACGAATTCGAATTCTGAGACTTCGAGAAGCGAGAAAAGCAACTTTTATCGAATGGAATCGAATTCAAAATCCGCACAAAGCGAAAATTGCGACTTGTTAACCCTTACCATAAATAGAAAAAATCGTCATCGGCTGGAAAAAGCCTTGAAATTACTTGAATTTATCGAGGGAAGTTGGAGTGACAATGAGAGCGACACTTCTCTGAGTTCAACCTCATCTTTGAATCTGAAAAATGTGAAAAGTAATAGCAGGTGCAATAGCAAGACCAGTACTCCGAGGATTCAAGCCTTGAAAGATCAAGCATGTACAAATTATTAATGCAGATACATACATACAAAAATTTAGAATTACAAAAAATATATTTCAAGAATAATGGAAGAAGAAATTGATTAATAAACATACTTTAATATATAAATATTTAACATGAAAATGTATTTTATTCTATTGATTTAGCCAAGTTAGTTTCTGTTCCTTATATATGTAGTTCTTAAATATGACTATTTCGTAATATTAATCAGTTAATAAGAAAATATTAATACCTCGTTAATATTTCTTATTTCTTATGTTTTTTATTAAATTTACTTTCCTTTCTTTGTACATACTACATAAACAATTCATAGCTTTTAATCCCTTTTCATTTAAGTTGCTTACAGCTTAAACTAAAGCACAAAAACGCACAGTGTTCGTAATTTAATCATTATTTTTGGTACAAAAAAAAGAAGGAAATCCCTTTTGTGATAATTTCTTGTCATATGTAACACTTTTATACATTTTTTATGCGTCTCATAGTAATCAGATGCTTTTTTCATGTGTCTACCAGGGAGAGCTGGAAAAAAGGGGTGCAGCGATAATCCAAATCTCATTACGCGCAAGTCGTACTTAAGATTAAAAATAATTATTTCAATTTCTGTGCCAGGCCATCGTCACGTAGTCGCACAGGTGAGCGCGAGGGAAAGCGGAAAATCCCGGAGAAAAAAAGTGAAAATTCAATTAGAATGCGCCAACTTCATGTGAACAGGCAGCCAGGCGAGTCTAACTGTCTGGCTCTGGAGTCGGCGTCTCTCTGTCTGGCTGCTCCAACCGAAAATGCAATGCCGGCAGGTTGGATTACAGGTGGAAAATGGTGGTAGCAAGGAGGAGCCGGTATGTATGTGCTGGGTGGAAAATGTGGGGTGGCACTGGAGAGGCGCCACCATAGCGTAATCCTTTTGCCAGCCTGCGAGCAACCACAATAATTTGATTTTACCTTGCTTTAACTTCATGAAAAAGTTTCAAGTTTTTTTTCTCCAAAACACACACACACGCACACACACACCTCATCGTGCTGCTGATAAAGTTTTTAATTTTGCAGCTGAAACTCATTTAGCGCAACGAAAGTGCGAAGCTGCGGCAGCATCAGAGGATGATACGTGTTTTAGGAGCGTCTGCTGCATATTTAATGGCATCGTTCTGGCCCCAAAAACACACATAAAAAAAGGAAATCTTAAAGAGCTGCTATATATATACGCACTTCTATATACCAGAGGCTTCTTTCATTATATAAATTTCGGCTACACAGTGCCTACGGCATAATAAAAGCCGGAAAATCAACTCGGTGGGAGAACTATGGGCAAAACAAATTTTTGGCAAGAAATTGCTACACGAACTGGAAAAATACACAATCTACAAAAATTCATCTTTATTATGATGTTGGCGGCGGAGTTTCACTTGGTTGAAATGCATTTAAATGAGCCTTTGGCCGGGGGCACAAATTAAATTGAAATACTCACATATGCAGATTGTATAAAAATAAAAGGGGGAATAATATATAATTGCTTATTCTTTCAGAAAAGATTCAAGATGTTTTAATTTTAAAATAATTGTTCTGGTTATTTAACTGTTTACTTACTTACTTATTTACTTACTTAAATACTTTTCTATGATTTATTTATTTAATTGTAGCTATGAGTCCATCCAGAACCATGAATACAACTGGTATTAATTGAAATCAAACACTCAAAAGTCAGTTTGAAAAAAGCTGTCGCTGTGATTGGATTTTCTAGTTTGGCTTTTTGATATTGATTGCACCAGGTGGACGCGTTCAACTCAGAGTTAGTGTCCTTGTCCAAAGGATAGCGCTTTAAGGAGAACAAAAAATCCATTCGCAATCCTTTTTGCTAAACCAAAATATTTTCTGGGCTTAAGACAATGCAATTCCATTTTTCTACGCCAACAAAGTGAACAGCTTTCCCTTCGGAAACCAATTCTATTTGATGGTGTAAAACTGTTTGAATTTGAATTAATAGGATTAGAATGAAATGACTTTCGAATGGGGGGAGTAAATAAATTAAAGTGCTTTTTGCCATCGAATCGAATGCAAATGTTGATGCCGTTTCACTTACCCAAAAGGACTCCAGGAGCACACAGAGCTGACAGAGTTGATATAGGAGCAATCAGATTAGTTGCCTTGAAAAATATTTCCGCATGTAGCGGCAGCAGCAGAAGCATTTTAATTATCGCAATTCCCCAGGGCGCAGTTCAACTAATTGCCCTCCCCTGAGGGTGAGATTTCTGGCTGGAGTGTTTGGGGGGTGTTGTTCCGATGTCACAATTAAACTATGGCCCCGGCCAAAGGGCCCGAAATTTCCACCCAAAGCACTGAAAAAAAGTAGCTTAGCTTAAATTATTATAGAAACTTTTATATAAATGAAAAAGCTTAGAACTCGGAATGCTAGAACCCGATGCTATTTTATCAATATATTATATATGACTATTTTTAAGGCAAGCTATATTTTAACAATGCCATATATATATTCGGCTATATTTATGTCAATATATCATACGTACATTTGCCCCCTATATATTTTTAAAATATTTGAAAAGCAAGTTGTATTATTATTGAATTTATTCAATTCATTCTATATTTTTTAAACCATGTATTTTAATTAATATATCAATTTATTTTTAATAAATTGCATTTATAAGAAAATAACAAAATTTATTTCCAAGTGTATATACACACTTTTGGGCCGTGGCTTCTGTTGTCCTTATCAGTAACTCAAATTGGCAAAAACTGCCTCGGTACCCCTAATAAGAATCCACACAGAAGAACAAAAAAAAAACCACAAAGCGATGTACAAACTGAAAGCCAGAAGGAGGCTCGTGTCGGTTTCGTCCTGGGAAAAAATTAGGCATTCCGTGCGAAATGTAGATACGAGATAATCATTTTAATAAATTTCACAGTGACAAATGACTCGGTCCCTCTCTATTTATCTAATCATCCTTCGGCTGTAGTTCTGTCTCTATATTTTTGTCCTGTGTCGTTGTTTTTTGCCGGAGGCGTGAATTAGTAATAAGTGTTGCTAAGGCCATGTCTTGACTAATTGATGTGGTTACTTATTTTCCCGGCGGATGGGTAAAAGCATTCCTTTGAACTTTTAGGTTCAACCTGTGGGATATAATAGTATGATATATAGTGCACTTAATTAAGAAAAATGTATAAATTAAACATATTTAAATTCGAGTTTTAGAAAATAAATAGAAATTTAATTATTACTCATATCACCTCCTACAACAGACCCCTATTTTGTTCTTAATTAATTCCGGTATTCCCCCTTATTTACTGGGGTCTGACGTCTTTCGGGGAAAGTATAATGATAAGGTCAGTAATTACTACTTGTGCTAAATATATTAGTACAGGCCTCTGCAAATTTCCTGCTAAATTCTCTTTAATTTAACAATTAAGGGCAGAAATGCTTTTTATTTAAGAGATGACACACTGTTTACAATTTGAGACAGATTAGATAATGGCGATAAGATACGAACATTGAAAACAAGAAATTCAATGTGATTTGAGCCATTTGTTAAGAAATTGTATGCTCAGTCTTTAAAGTCTTTTAGACAAGTCAAGATGCTTCTTGCACTATTTTTGCTTCATTAATTTTAAATAGCTTTGCCGTCCAAAATAAAAACGAAGTATGTTCTATTTTGTCAATTTGTGACAGTATTGCAGTAATAAGATCACAAGTGGCGGATATTCGGTGAGTTTTTAATATATTTTAATTAACATTTATTTTTAACCATTAATCCAATTACAGCGAGGAGCAAGATCGTCAGTCAAATATTTTGGAGAACCTTCCTTCTCTTGAATCCGCCAAAGGTCCAAAGGAATTAATCACCAAAAATAATGACGAAGTGTGTTCTATTCTATCGATATGCAACAATCTAGCAACTTTAAGCTCTGAGTTGACTGCAGTGCGGTAAATATTTAAACACAATTAAAGGGTTTATTATTATTTATTTGATTTTTAATTCCAATCAAAGGGCGGAGCAAGAACGTCAAGCAGTTCTTTTAGAGAAGTCCTGTAAGACGAACAAGAATCCCCATCCTGCAAACTGTTACGAAGCATTGAAGGAATCGCAGAAGAGCGGCGTTACTGAGATCCTTGTGCCCGAGTACAGTAAGAACCCCTTTAAGGTGTCCTGTGATCAGGAGACTAATGGCGGGGGATGGACAATAATCTTAAGGCGAACCGATGGCAGCGAGGACTTCTACCGCGAATGGAAGGACTACGAAGAGGGCTTTGGCAGAGTGGACGGCGAATACTTCGTGGGATTGGCCAAGCTGCACGCATTGAGCTCTTCGGTGGACCAGGAACTTTTGGTCATTGTCAAAGATGACGCTGGAGAGCGATACGCTATGTACGACCATTTTATGGTAGGCGGAGAGTCCAGCAATTACACCTTGGAATCGCTGGGATATTATTCTGGCACTGCCGGTGACGGACTTATTTACCACTTGGGAATGCAATTTTCCACCAAGGATCGCGACAACGACATTCACGAAACCCGTCATTGTGCCGTAGAATTTACGGGTGCCTGGTGGTACCGTTCTTGCTATGATAGGTAATGTCAATTATTAATTTATTCATTATATTTAATTTTGGATCTCTTTCATTTAGCAACTTGGCTGGTCTATATAGTAAAACGAGCTTCGGAGGCACCATACGCTGGTATACCTCTTCTTTTATTGAAACGCTAAAAAATGCAATAATGATGATAAGGCCGAGAGCCGGTGCCCCTCAAGGGTTAACAACTGGAACTCCCCCTATATGATTCGAAGATCTACACTATAGTAATCCGAAAAGAACTCAAATGATCATCAATATATTTTTTTATGCATTTAAAAATGTTATTTCCATAAAATAAAATAAATTCAACAAGACAAAAATAAGTCTCATATCTGATAAAAAATATATTAGCTTTTAAAAATGGTTTCCAGCTTCCAGAAATTGAAATTAAACATTATGCTATAAAAATTGGTAATATTCTCCTTTAAATAAAACAAAGTAAGAAGATTTCCTCTGGTTTTTTGTTTGCTTGTGTAAAACTTTAACAAATAACTATTAACTATTTATTTTGTGGTATCACTTTGAAGTCTAAGCTCCAAACCAGTTCGTAGCTGGCCCATGCACATTTTCAGGTTTCTGCTCCCCCGTGGGGCAGGCATTCAAGCAATACACCTTCGCATTTTGAGACCGCATGGGGAAAGGGAGTGCTCCCGTTGGCGAGAAGCTGCCCCATGCACGATAGGGGCTCTGGGGAGTTAGACCCATTCAAGTCGTCACAATTGGCCAGGGTGCAGCGGGTCTTCTCCGGAGCGTACAGCTTAAATGTTCTGCCATTGCGGCACAGCAGACGGATGACGTTGTGCTTGGCATACATTTGGAATTGGGTTCCCAGACGGAAGGTGTTCGGATACCGCCAGACCGGAATCTGAGAGACGGAACAGCTGCTAGTTAAGGAGCTTAAAGGCAATTCCTTAGAAATGGTGGACATGGCGATATCCGGCATGTGTCCATTGCGGTGCTTGAAATAACCGGAAACGTGAGAAACATCGATGCTTCGAATAGTGTTGAAAATATCGATGCATCGATATTTCTAATACAACACTGAGTTATCGCTTTATCGAAACTTATTCAACATTGCGGCTTTCGGCGACAGCTTTTTCCAACACTCACAGTGGACCTGACACGTGTGTGCGACGAATAGATTTCATTTCAACCTTGGGCTTACATTCATATTTCTTGGGTATGTCTGACGTGAATCCGAAAAAATTAAAGCTGGAAACTGAGCCATCAGTACCACAACCTGGTGGTACAACGGTTCCAGAGAAACCCAGCATTCAGAAGATGCGTCGCGCCGAACTAATCAAAGAAATTGAAGAGGAACGCAAAAAAAAAGAGCAGCAATTGGCGGACTTCAAGCGGGATCTGGATGTGGTCAACAAGAAGAATCAGGAGTTGACCGCCGAGAGGGATTCCTTGTTGCAGAGGATGTCCAAGAACGAGGCACAGCACCAGCCTCAGCCCGACAAGTCACAGTCGTCCGCTGATGAAGGGCTGACCACCGAGGTGGACTCTTTGCGGCAGCAGTTGCAACAGGAGATCTCCAAGAGCGAGGCACTGCGCCAGCAAATGCTGGAGCACCAGGAGTCCCAGAAGACACTGCAGCAAGCTACCATTCGTCTGCAGGAGATGACGCTGAAGATCCAGGAGCTGACCCGTCAGTGCAAAATATTTCAAGATGGGATGTACGAGTTGGACCAACAGCTGGAGCAGATCAACGACGAGAACAGCTGCGCCATCTGCCTGATGCCATGGAAGGCGGAGGGAGACCATCGCCTCATCTCACTGCACTGCGGCCATCTCTTTGGAGAGCATTGCATCCTGCAGCACTTGGGGAATAGGTCCAAGTGCCCATTGTGCAAGCAAAACGTCCAGCTTGGTGACTTGCGGTACCTCTTTGGCTCGCGAGTTTTGCCGGTTCCACGTCAACAGGCGCAGACTTATCATCCAGTACAGGATGATCCAGCAGAACCGGATGGTCCAGCCGAGCAGGATGTTCCAGCTGAACAGGATGGTCCAGCCGAGCAGGATGCTCCAGCAGCACAGGACGCTCCAGCAGCACAGGATGCTCCAGCAGCACAGGTTGCTCCAACAACACAGAATGCACCAACACCACAGCCGACTCGTCGTCAGTCGGCCCGACTACGCACAGACCCCACTAGGCGCAGCAGACCCCACGTCCAGGACGCTTCCAGTTTGTTTGAGGAAGTAATCGTGTTGGTAGATTATTGACAACTTTGTTGAGCGAAATGTTAACCAAAGTTGAGCTTCTTTAATATTTTCACCTGATTTTCTTATGAATTCATTAACTTTCACATGTAACCATCAATCAACATCATTTCATGATGACTCTAATCATTATTTCCACTTTGCCGCTTTGTGAATATCATTAACATTAACATTTTCAAAAAAAAAATCAAGACAATAGTAACCATAAATTAATAAAAAGGGCTCCTGTCTCCTGTAACTACAAGTGATCCTTTAGAAATAAAAAGAAGTCGTAATCGTTAATTAAGGAGAGATGTAGATCAAGAGGGAAGAGCCTGTACTGTAAACTTTGATACATAAAATTAAAACAAAATTAAAACTAAAAAAAATTATTAGTATTTTCATTTTGCTCCTTTCTACAATATTTTTGCAACATATCTAACAACTCAGAGACATTTAAAACATTACAATATATATCTAGTACTTACTCAACCGATGTATAACAATTTAAATAAAACAATAATCTGTCGTCTATGATGATAATTGGATATTTTGTTATATTCATGAAAAGACAAACTCTTTTACAGCTGTATAATAAAGCGATTAGATACGAGCATTAACAACAGCTTAGTCTTCAACCTCTTAACTTTGAGTCAGTTTGAGATATAATTTTGACTGTTATTGCAAAAGCTTGGCACATGTATGCTGGTCACTGAATTATGAAAATAAAATATTTTGTTGCAGATATTCCTTAAATGAAATATTTTCTCCGATGAGAGATATATCTATGAAATAATATTCTTTTTAGGCGAACCCGTGGTCTTGCATGCCAAAAAGCTTTACAGATTTCAGGGATTATCATTTATGATTATGGAAATAAAGATTAAATTTCTTTCTAAGAAGTCTATATAATATGTGATTAGATAAGAAAAAAAAAATAGTATTTAAAAGGCATATCTCCGCAGAAATGCTGCTTAGTCTCAAAATTTTTTAATACAAGTCAAGATGCTCCTAGGCGTATTTTTATTGTTTTTAATTTCCAACTGTTTTGCAGTCCAAAACATAAACGAAGTATGTTCTATTTTGTCAATTTGTGACAATATTGCAGTAATAAGATCACAAGTGGCGGATATTCGGTGAGTTTTTAATATATTTTAATCAACATTTATTTTTAACCATTAATCCCATTCCAATTACAGCGAGGAGCAAGATCGTCAGGCAAATATTTTGGAAGGTGCGGCTGTGTCTCTTGACTCCGCAAGAGTACCAAAGGAATTAATCACCAAAAATAATGACGAAGTGTGTTCTATTCTATCGATATGCAACAATCTAGCAGCTTTAAGCTTGGAGTTGGCTGCAGTGCGGTAAATATTTAACAATATATTTATGAAATGCGTTACAAATACCATGTAATTTTTCTGCAAATTTAGAAATGAGCAAGAACGTCAGGCAGATCTTTTTGAGGAGTCTTGTAAAACTAAAGAAGTGTCCATTCCCGCAAATTGTTTCGAAGCGTTGAAAGACTCTCAAAACAGCGGCGTTACTGAGATCCGTGTGCCCGAGTACAGTGAAAACCCTTTTGAGGTGGCCTGCGATCAGGAGAGCCATGGCGGAGGATGGATAATAATCTTAAGGCGAACGGATGGCACCGAGGACTTCTTCCGCGAATGGAAGGACTACGAGGAGGGCTTTGGTCATGTGCACGGTGAATACTTCGTGGGACTGACCAAGCTGCATGCATTGACCTCTTCGGTTCGCCAGGAACTTCTGGTCATCGTAGAGGACGAAGCGGGAGAACGCTACGAGATCTACGACAATTTCAGGGTCGGCGGAGAGGCCAACAATTACACCTTGGAAACGGTGGGATATTTTTCCGGCACCGCCGGTGACGCCCTGAAATATCACGAGGGAATGCAATTTTCTACCAAAGACCGCGACAACGACATGGCTATAGATTTTAACTGTGCTGTTGGATTTGAAGGTGCCTGGTGGTATAAAGATTGCTTTTTAAGGTAGGTTTATTAAGTCCCATATTATGTTCATATTTTATTAGAATTTCCTATTACTTAGCAACTTGGCTGGTCTCTATGACAACGAGTATCGCCTAGGACCCTTACGCTGGAATGCCCAGAACTTTAATAAACCATTAAAGACTGCAATTATGATGATAAAGCCCAGAGCTGGTACTCTCAGGGGATAACACCTCTGTAAATGTAAAGGATATTTTTATATGTGTAAAAATAATGATTTTATTTTAATAATTAAGCATAAATTCATTTCACACAACTAAATATCAATAATAATTGTACCCCATGCAAGGGTATTCAATATGATATAGATAAGATAAAGGGGATAAGATAAGAATTTTGCAGCATAAACCATTCTATGGGTTTTTGGCGATTTATTAAAAAAATGTGGCTCATTCTCTAAAGACTTTTAGGCAGGTCAAAATGCTGCTAACTCTAATTTTTGCTATATTAATTTTAAATGGCTCTGCCATCCAAACTAAAAACGATGTGTGTACTCTTCTGTCGATTTGTGACAACATTGCAGTAATCAGATCGCAAGTGGCAGATGTCCGGTAAATATTTAATACTTATAATATATTTAAATGTACCTCATTTTTACAACTATTCAAATTCCAATAATAGCGAGGAACAAGAGCGTCAAGCTAATATTTTGGAGGGCTTCTCCTTGTCTAGGACTGCGCGTGAACCAAAGGCTTTAACGAACGAATTATGTACCATGCAATCGATATGCACAAATCTAGCAGCTTTGAGTTCGGAATTGGCTGCTGTTCGGTAAATATTTAATCGCATTTATAGTTTTTATAATCACTTTAATTCGAATACCAATACCAGGGCGGAGCAAGAACGTCAGGCAGATCTTTTGGAGGAGTCTTGTGAGACGGCCACAGGTCCCCGTCCCGCTAATTGTTATGAAGCGTTGGAGGAATCGCAGAAAAGCGGCGTTACTGTGATCCGTGTGCCCGAGTACAGCACGAAGTCCTTTAAGGTGGCTTGTGATCAGGAGACTAATGGCGGGGGATGGACAATAATCTTAAGGCGAACCGATGGCAGCGAGGACTTCTACCGCGAATGGACGGAGTACGCGAAGGGATTTGGCCGAGCAGACGGTGAATACTTCGTGGGATTGGCCAGGTTGCATGCGTTGACCTCTTCGGCTCGCCAGGAACTGCTGATCCTCATGGAGGATTATGAAGGAGAGCAGCGGTACGCCATGTACGACAACTTCAGGGTCGGCGGCGAGGCCTACAACTACACCCTGGAATCGGTAGGATCTTTTTCGGGAACCGCCGGCGATTCATTTACATATCACGAGGGAATGCAATTTTCCACCAAGGACCGTGACAACGACCATCATGAAACCATTCACTGTGCTCAACACTTTACAGGTGCCTGGTGGTACCGTTATTGTCAACTTAGGTAGGTATCTAGTCCCCATTTTTTATTCTTAAATAATATCAGTTTTCACCTTGTTTAGCAACTTGGCTGGAGTATATGATGAAACCTATTTTGGAAGGAGCGTACACTGGTATAGCTTTAACGGATTCGATGATTCACTGAAAACTGCAATTATGATGATACGACCAAAAGTTTCAGAGGAAGCACCTCTGTGTTCAAATTCATTTTCGTTTTTTAATAAAATACTTATTAAAATAGTGCAAGTATATACATCTGTATATAAAAACAAAACATTGTGGTTGCTTTCAAAAAAGTATTGTAGTGAAATAATTTATTTTTAATGTATATTACCTTGTGTGATTTTCTGAAAGAGTATAAAACGTATAGTCAGTAAATTAATAAGATTAGATACTGGAATATGGCATTTCGTTTCCTCTAGATTAATATTTATGGCCAGATTAATTAAGCACTTTAATTTAAGGCATGTTGCTGTTTTGGGATCTTAAATTAAATGTTATCAATTAATAGTCTTGACATTTAAAGTGAAAACTATGATTCCTACTTTTTAGGTAAATAACAAATTTTATTTCCGTTAACTTTACTATATTTTTCAAGTTGAACAAGCAAATGAAACGAATTTTATTTTAGAGTTTATTTTTTTCCTATGTTTTCTGTTTTAAATTATTACATATATTTCTTTACAATTTTATTTCGACTTCATAATTTGTATACAATCGCAACGTATTTTAATTTTGGCCAGAAGTTTGGAACATGGCGAAGTAGTCATTTCTGCTTATGTAAAGTATATATATTCTTGATCTGCATCAACAGAATAGGTACCAGGCTCCAGTTTAGTAGTTTTAATTAGTAAATACGTGTCTATTATTTTTAAAGCTGTCTTTGCTCTCATTTACTCTCACTAGTTTAAAGGCACGAAAGGTCCGGATATCCCTCTCTATGTGTTTCGGAGTGTCCATCTCTCTCTGTGCATCTCAGAGGTACGTTGTACTAGAGAGCGCTAGGGAGCTCTATGCTAGCCTCTAGTAATATCTCTTTCTCGCTCTCACTGTCTCTGTTCTCTTTACTCTGACAGTGTAAATAGAGGCACTCCCGCCGCACTGACTTCAGTTTCTCCGCGACCTCCCCGCTGATAACATCTGTAGTGATAGTGATAGTGATAGTGATAATGATCGACCCAAAAATATCTCCTGATACATTACATTTGGATAACCAGGAAGAAGCTGGATGATACAATGGAATGCCGAATTGAAGTCACCAAGAATATAACTCTACACTGGATGGAATTAAACAACGAAGGCAAAGTGTGCCTTCTACTGGGGTAAGTCTCAACCAATTTAGCAATTTAGCTTGTATACAGATGATACAGTTGAGATCAGACCTAGGTCTGGAATCAACTGTGGGTCACTAAATTATAAATTATTCACTTAAATTGATTTCTTAGCATTACGATAGTTTCACTGGATGGAATTAAGCTTGGTAAGTCTGAACCATGCCAATTATATTACGTATATATGTAGATGCTATAGCAGGTATAATGCCTAGGTCTAGATAGATAATAAGCTGTGACTAACTTTATTATAAATTGTTCATGATTGTTCTTCATCTTTCTATTGTTTCAAAACTTAACCTGATTTAAATTTTTAAATTATTTATTTAGACATTGCGTAGTATAGTTTTCTTTCCTTTTCCTTAAGCATTATTGGTAGTTAGCTTGCCGCACATTTTAGCAAACCGAAAATTAGTGCCAATGGAAGGAGCGCAGCTGCTGGAAAGAACTGCCGGATGTGTGTCGAATGTTTTTAATTTTCGCTTGAACAGTTTTGCTTCCGCCCCCTCTCGCCCCCAAAAACTCAATTGTTTGCTTGGCGCATTATGCAAATTATGGAACTACAGAGGGAAAACTTTTAGTTGTTTTGCCACAGCTGTTGACAGTTGCCTGCCATTTTTTCTGCTTGCTGTAAGCGGGATCATGCGAAATATGAAAAAAAATATATATATTATAAGAACAAAAAACGAATTGCTATGCGTATGACAATATTTCTCAGCTTTTATTTGATATATATATAATGGTTTGTATAATCATAGACTTAGGGGTCTAAATACAATTCGATTCGATTCGTAGAAATGATGCAGCGCCGCGGCGGTAGAAAAGTTGTTACCACAGTTAATCGTAGATCTACAGCTAAGCTACATAATAAATATGCCGTAATAATTATTAATAGTTACCGTGTATATGCTCGAAATAAATCTATATTTTTGGATGCTCTCATATGTGATTCATACTTAAAACAGTATTCAATATGCAATCAACCGCTAGTCGAAATTTTGGCCCGATCAATTCGCTCGTTTGGGTGTGACAATGGAAAGTTAATAATAACAAATAAACAAATTGGCGATTATAGCACACACATAAATACATATACGTATATCTAGGTTCTAACAAATTCGTTGCACAAAACAAATAATAAAATAATCGCATAAATAGTTGGTGACTTTGTGGATTGCAATTGCAATTAAATCGAAATGTGTTCGATTGCTTTGTGTACTTTGTATTTTGGTTTCTTTGAGTGTATTCGTGTATTTACATAAATGAACTACAAACCTAGAAAAATGAGTGTGTGTGTTGTGTTTGTGAGGGGAGGAAATATCAACAAATCATACATTTCTCATGTATTTGATGTAATTGTGTGTTTGGCCAGGATTATCCAAGGAGACCAGAGTCCAGGTCCTACGATTTTAAGCCAATGGCGTCGGCGACATTGTGGCACGTGTCGTTCTGGTCGGCGATTTGGTGGGCGTGGCAGCTCCGCTGCTATTTCCACTGCCACAGCCGCCATTTCCATGGAGCCGGAAAAGTTCACCCACCGTGATGGCCACCTGGACGGCGCCTTTTCCCTCCAGCACGTCGGCAGCACAGCAAATTAGATTCTACAAAAATAAGATTTACAAATGGATTAAATTTTCATTCTAAATTCGGTTCACACAATGGTTTTCCTATGTCCTTACAGCAGAAGATCAAAAGAGAATAATTGAATATAAGGGAAGGTTTAGGTAGTAATCTTTGCAAAACTTTATATGTATATATTTTAATATTCTAAAAGTAATCTTGTGACTTTTTTTTAGCTTTAGAAAATATTAAAACAATTTAAATTTAAACCAAGTAAAATTTAGAGGTATTTCCCTTACTACTAGAGTTGTTGTATTGAAATACATGACACATTTGAATCCAGATACATTTTAAGACTTAAAATAACTTTTTTTTAAATATTTTATAAACTAATTCAACTCAATATTGTTCTCTTTTGATCGTTCTTTTTTTAGTTATTTTTTTTTAAATATTTTTACTTTAATTTCCCAGCAAAGCACAGTTTTGAAATCAGTGGTAGGTGTCTCCACTACTATGAAATTTCCCTGTTTATCAACTTAACAAAGTCACAATTGCTCCCAAACTGTGACTACTACTAAGCAGCTTAAAATATGTTTTAATTGAAACATACATTTTGGTATATATCCCATATATATTTCTCATTGATTTCAATTGTATGTATATATAGCGCTTAGTTGACAGTTTGTGCTTAAATTTAAATGCAACAGTTTCCGTTTATTTGAATATTTTCTTTTGGTTTTGGAAGTAAATGCATGGAAAATTCTGACAAACTTTTGTTTTTTGGCTTTAAACTTCATTTGGGAGATTTTTTTATATGTACTTTTCTGTATAGATGTATGTAATTAAATACGTGTTTCATATAAAAATTAATGACTGATTATATAGATGTCTCAATACAATTTCATTCTTCACTTTAATAATTTTGTTAGACAAAATATATATTTCTGATTTTAGACGCTAGATAAATATATATATATATATATGTTATCTTATTTCTTTTCTGAGAGTTTTGAGATTGTGCTTCTTGGAGAAATTTGATTACCTTTCGTTTAAGTACAATTTTTGGGGCCTTAAGTTAGTTAAATAAAGTTTGGTTACAATTTATCATAATATTAGGAATGTTGTTAGCACAAATTGAAGTTTTATTTAGTAAACTTAATTGTAAATGAAAAGCGAAGAGAATAGCGTTCAGTTCTTGGAAATGTATCTGTGACAAATTATTGCTTGCGAGAAGAGTATGTAGATACGATATAAGCAGCTGTAGGTTATAGGCAGACTGGACTGTAGTCGATCCTCCAGTCAAAGGCACTATTTTGTGATTTCTTCATTTTCGTATAAGAGGTCTTTTCCATGTAAGATGGTGTGAAATTGTTACAAATAGTGTGTGCTGTGATGTTTTGTTTAAATCTTGTGCAGGTTTTTTTCATTATTTTCTTTGACACATTTATTTGTACATCAAAAGTGTATTGAGAAAGATAAATAATACAAAATGAATTAAGGTTTTGATTGAAAGAGTTGTGTGTTTAGTTATCTCTTGGAATATTCCCTTTGAAATTGGTACATTGGTTGGCTTCTATTAATATTTGTTTCCTCATCAATTCTATTAACTATTTCACGCTTGTCTACAACTATTTAGAGTGTCCCTGCCTTCAAGTAAAACCATACAACATCAACTTCCTCCAATAGCATCCAATCGGAATCCATTGCCCCTCAAACTGTAACAATTCTCTTTGCCATTTTCCTGTGTTTTAAGCAACTTTTATATATATATTGTATCATCTACCTATGACTATAAGTAATATAATTCACTTTTGTTTGGGGCTTTCGTTTGTCTTCTTTGTTAAAATGGGAACTTAAATCGTTTAGTTTCGTTGTAACTTAAGTCGTATTAATATAATGAAATGAAGCGTAATGTTAATGTATTTTCTGTTTTTCAGTTCAGTTCGCGAGCAAATGAAAAAGTCGCCGAAATGTTTGTAAAGTTCCTTAATCCAATTTAGAGTTCAATATAGCTTGAACTAGGAATATGTGATTAAATGGGGGTGTTTAGTACAAAAATACTCTTCTTAAGAAATTACTTTCTTAGAGGTAAGCACAATTTCAGTCGACTTAAGGTAACCAAGTAAATAATAGTTGATATTTAATAATATATTCTTTCAAAGATGATAAACTACAGCTAAAAAATGAAGTTGAAGCAGTGAATATTCTATCAGTGCTTAAATAAAAATATAAATAAAGTCGTTCTAGCATTATATATTCAAGGAATCAAAAGTTGTGTAAATAATTATAGAAAATATTGTTTCAAAGGAACTTTAGGTTGACGTGTCTCAAACTCAAACAGAGCTCTGTTCACTATAAAGATATAGTAAGATAGTAAGACTTTCTATCCTCAATTGTGCTTACCCCTAAAACCAACCAAAAGTGTAACTTGACTGCTTTACAATTTCAAAGTCTTTGGGTTGTCTCTCAATTTAAATGCCTCAAAAGTTGCCTGGGTTTCTTCTTAACTTATCATTTTTGGATATAGAGAATACATCATAAATACGGGATTTATAAGCCTAGGAAAGCAGTAAATAAAAAGCAGCCTCAAAAACTCACTACCAAAGTGGAAAGAGAAGCGCAAAAGCGACTCTAACTAACACTATTCTTCGATCTTAACTCTACTGGCAAGCCAAAGGCGATTATGCAGATTATCCGGGCAGCGGGAAAAAGACCAGCCAAAGGAAGGTCGCTATAAAAACGCACGACAGGATTACGGTCAGGGTGTGGGAGTCGTGCTTTAATAATATTGAAGTTCCAGCTTCGTTGTCCTTGGCTTTTAACTTATGATCGAGCTGCTGCTTGTCCTTGTCCTTGGGTAAATAGATGCTGAAGACTTCCAGCTTCTGTTTGCCGTTCCCCTGCTGCTCGAAGAACTCGATGCGTTTGCTGATTGCCTCCTTGGTTGAGTCGGTACTGGCTTCTTGGTTCGAGTCCTCCGATTCCTGCTGCTGCTGCTGCAGCTGTTGCTTCTCATCGATTATTTGATAATGTCCTGCCGGTCCAGCGGCGGCCACATCGTGCTCATTCTCCACAATCGTGTGCAGCATCCGATTGTTGTTGTTCGCTTGAAAATTGTGCTGACCATGGGCACTAAGCAGATTGTGCTTAATCTTCTCATAGGTCTTTTGCTTGGCCTTGAGCAGCATTTGGCCCACTGTCGCCAGTTGCTGCTGCCGCCTGCCGACGCTGCCATCGCGATCCTCAACCCCATCATCATTTTCAGCCCTCGGCTGGCCATTCTCATACAAAACATGCTCTAACTGCAACATCTGTTCATGCTGTTGGCTGCAGGTTATGGTTGGCTCAGTGAATTGCTCTTGCTCTTGCTCTTGCTCAAAGTGCTGAAGAAGATGATGATGTTGATGGAGCGGATTCGCATCCAGGGCAATCAGAGCGGACACCGTGCGCAGTAAGGCCAACGCATTGGGCACTCTATTATCACAATCGTTGTGATTATTATTGCTGCTGCTGCTGCTGTTGCTGCATTGCATGTCGCTGCTGCTGCTGTTGTTGCGGTCATCATCATTTACATAAACATCAGCATCATAGTCATCGTCAGCGCGTGGCAATTGCGGCTCATTTTCTGGCACAACATCTTCACAGGAGCAAATCAACTCCTGCAACCAACACCAATAACAGATGCATCAGTTTCTTGTTTGTATTTTTGTGTGAGAAGTGTATTTGAGAGAGAGTGTGTGTGCGTGTGTGTGTGTGTGTCTTTGAGTGTGTATTCTTGTGCGGGACTTTGGGGCTTTAACACTTATAATTAAACTACATTTATCTAAGACAGAGAAGCAAAAGCAACGAAAGCACGTGGCTTGAATAAGTATTGCCAAAACCAGATTAAACCCTATGTTTACACTATAACCATAAATAAGATATACCTTTTAAGGTACAGCGCGTTTCAGATTTTTATAAATGTTGGTTTATGTATAAATCGAACGATTTGAATCGCCGAAAAATTCATTTGTTAAGGTTCAGCTATTTCTTTAAGATTTTACAATCATTCACTTAATATAAAATGTATTTTTCAAGCTACATTTAAGTCTTAAAACGCACTGTACTTCTTGTAAAGGGTTTACTTGAATAAATTATCCCATTAACTCACCTCATCTACGCCAATGCGACGACATGCCTCCAAAAAGTTATCCACATTGCGACGACACCTGGCCATGGTCAACTTGTTCTGAAAAACAAATGAAATAAATTAGTAACAGTGACGATTTTAATTAAAATTAACCGAAAACACACTAGGAATGAAGGAACAAACCGATGTACATGTCTAATGCATTCCTAAATCACACTTACCACACCAGGCGATGGCACATGTATGCTGGCCACTGAGCGCGGACGCACATAGTTGGCCAAATGGCAGAGTATAACACCGTCGGTCAGAGCTGAGGCAATATCCACAGGCAGGGTCATTTTCAAGCGCGTTTCAATGATCTATTGGTGAGTATTTGTTTTGATATTAATAAACGTTCTTCATGTAGTTCTAAATAGGAAAATAAATTCCTTAGGCATCCCTTAACACTTACACTCCTCAGTTGCGACATCAGTTCAGTTTCCTCCCGCTGGCGATCAAACTCCCGCCGCATGGTGAAGCTCAGCTTCTCCGCAGGAATATCATGATTCCAGGTGACCGATCGGTGCGTCTTCACTGTACCCAGCTTTGTGGTGGAGCTAACTGGCGATTTAATGGTGGTGCTAGTGACGATACCCACAGCAGATGTCCCACTGCCTGTACCATTGGACGTATTGAACTTGTTTGCGCCATTCTTCAGGGGACTCTGCGGCTTCACATAGCCCAAGCAATCGGATGGAATGGCCGAGGGAATGCCAGAGGAGGTAGCCGGCTTTATTTCTGTATTGCGAGAGGGTATCACCTTCTGGATGGGTTTCTTTGGTATGACAACATCATCGACTCCATTTCCGTTCCCGTTTCCATTTCCATTCCCATTGTGGCCATTTTGGTTGCTGTTCTGGATCAGACTCGACTGTTTCATTATGGACTTTGGCAGTGTGTTGGTAGACGCCGATCCGTTCGATAGACTCGACGGCGGCGGAGAGAGGTCCTCGTCATCGTTAGGACTATGATTGGCATTCGGATGTTTTTGTTTGTAGACGCTCATCTCCTGGTTGCGCTGCTGCTTCAGGGCTTCCTTGTACTCCCTGCCGGATAGGTAAATTATAATTACTTCAATATCTAATCTGTACTCTCCAATATCTTTACTCACTTGTAGGTCTGAATATTGCCCAAACTCTTGTTGGACTTCCCGTTGGTGGAGTGCACGGTTCGCTCTTGATGATCCAGCATGATATCCTCGTCTTGATCCGGCGAGGAGCCATTGCTGGAGCTGTTGGAGTGTACATAGCTTAGCTTGCAGGGCGATGCCGTGGGACTCAGGGTTAGGCTCTCATCCACAATTGTGCTGGTGCTGGAGGTGAGTGAGGCATCCATCAGATCCGCGTGCGAGTGAACCGCACTCGGCAGAGTCCTGGGCAAAGTGGCAGCCGCCGAAGTTGAGACGCAGTGCAATGGTGAATCTGTCTTGGACTTGGCTGGGACATCGTGCGACCAGCGCTTGTCCAGGCCATCGCTGGTGCTGTATCCCGAGTCGACCTGATGCCTTCGCTGGTTATTACTACCCGTTGTGCTGGCCTCGAGCACATTTCCGCTGGAATTGTGGCGAGGAGCTCGCCGCAGTGTGGTGTACCCATCATAGTTGCCACCCGAACGTGACCCCTTCTCGTCCTTGGTGGCCTGCGTCTCCAGAAACTTGAAAACGTGCACCAGGCCGCGCATGCAAAGCTGTAAAAAGGATTTTGCCAGGACAATTAGTTAGGGATTTAAACTTGAAGGCCTGATTACTCACACTAGCTGGCGGCGAGGTTAACGGATTATTCTCCAGCTGCAGCTCCACCAACGTGGCCATGTGCCGAATCTCCAGCGGCAGACTGGCGATTCTATTGTTGCTCACATCCAGCGAGACCAGGCTCAGGCAGGTCAGCTCCCTGGGCAGATACATCAAGTGATTGCTCCGCAGCGAGAGCGAGCGCAGCGATCTCAATTCCCCCAAACGGACAGGCAAGTTGGCCAGTTGATTGTACGACGCATCCAGATCGGTTAAAGTCTGATCCAGTCGTCCCATCTCGTCCGGCAGGGTGGACAACCGATTGTTGGACACGAGCAGCACCTGGAGGGGCAGGAAGCATATCTCGCGCGGCAGCGAGGACAACTGATTGCTGCGGAGATCCAGGTAAGTCAGCGATGATAGCTGCTTCACCGACTCCGGAATGCTGCGTATCGTGTTGTGGTACAGCAGCAGTGTCTCCAGAAAGGCAAATGTCGTCACTTCCTCGGGCAGCTCACAGAATCGATTTCGGGAAAGATCTGTAAACGGAAGCAGAGGGAATATATATTATATAAATTGCAAATACAGCGGGGGGCGGTATATGTAGTCTGGCCAAACCCTTGCGCCATTTGACACGCACTTTTATTCCCATTCCAATTAGATTTCCACTCCACGCCACAGTGGAGCGCCTGACCCCAATCTCCGGCAATTTGATGCGGCCCATTCCAAGGCACCAGTTTAAAAAGAACGTTCTTAACAAGGGAATCGAATTGTTCATACCCTCTATATAAAGTTTTATTTCACAAAAAGTGTTAGGTATTAAATATGGAATTTTTTATGTACTTTTTGAATGGTTTATGGAGTTTCAACGTTCCTTGCGATATTTAAAACATTTATAAATCCAATAGTACTATATTTTTATAACCTCTTTTATCGCTCGATAAAAATCCCTGATCTAGCATGAATTTTAATAAATAAACAAAGGCTAATAAACACAGAGTCCTGTTTACACAAAAGTTGCTAAAGAAGACCCCCCAATATACCCCTTCTGGGAATCCCCGCGAGAAATCCAAAAAGTGGGCAAGTAAGTGCGTGTGGAGTGAGCAATTAATTTACTAAATGAATTTGCATGCAAAATGAGCGCAAACAGAACGAAAACTGCGGCTTGGTGGGGGCGTGGTCGCACAGCGGGTTATGCATAAACCATTCAAACAAAACAGGAAGAGATACACTGAAAACAATACAATTTACTTTGGTATTTCCTACTACATTATTGTATTTCAAAGAAACCTAAAATTACATATATTAAAGATCTATATGTGATGATTTTAATATTCTTTTCAAAATGTATTCAAATGTTAATTTCTGTGTAGCAACACAAAGATGGCAATTAACATTAAATTGTGCGTACATTTTCGGGAAAAACGCGTGGAAAATGCAACATTAATATTTGTTTCTTTAATTGTGTAAAGAGATTTCGGTTTGTTAAGGAATTTCTGTGGGCTGCTAAAGAATTAAGCCTTTAAAATATACATGTGTTTGTTGCTATTTCGAAAAATGACATAATACTTGAGAGCTTTAATCTTTTCTAAACATCAGCATTTTAATTCGAGTTCATCTGTTTTATAATGTTAAGCATTCTATTATATACAAGATTGTTGGCCATCGCCAGTATCTTTGTCTTCTTGCAACCAATGGATGCCATCGTGTGGCAGGGGACTGGAAATAAATGCCGAGATCCAAGTCCACTTCATTCGAGTGCCAAAAATCATCTGCAAGTTCAAGCGCAGACCCCGATCGTAGGCGAAGTTACTTCTCCTTAACTCGTGATGGGTTACACCGCTCATCAGGATGGGCAGGAATTTATACAAAAAATACATGCTTAAGAAAAGAAGTAGCGCATTTAAGCCAAAGATTACTGCAAACACCATCTCAAAATAGCTGGGTATCAGACTTTTAAATATCTGCAACACATTCAATTTCCCATGTTCATTCAAAATGTGAATATCATAAATCGTATTGGCAAATGGTAACAAAACAAACTTGTGGCTGCCTCCGCGCAGGACATGGATAAAGACGAGATTGGCTATAAAGGCGACTAGCGAGGCGATCAGCGCATAGATGACAAAGTAGAAAAAGTATCTATAGTTTGCATGACCGACGCAGGAACCAATGAAAGTGCAGTGATGATCCCGCTTAAGAACACAGACATCACAAATCTTGCAATGATGGGATCGCGGTGGGGCCCAGATCCCGCACTTGTCGCATTCATGCCAGTTCCTAGGCCTCTTTAGCCGTTCCAGTTGCCACTTCCACATCCTGGGATCAATGGAGGTATCCGCCAGCAGGCACATCAAGAAATTGGACATCAGGTTGGAGAAGAGGAACATGCCCAGCAGCTGCAAGAGTATATAGCCGGCGGTGCCATAATCCAGCAACTCTGGCAGGACTTTTGTCATGAGAATATAGTAAGCTATGGGTATAAGTCCTATAATGGCGGACATTTGCATACATTCATTAATTTTATTTGGCACAATCTTGTCCACAGGGCGAAGCTTCATTGTTGGTCCAAATATGTTAATAACTATGAAGAGTATAATTTTGGTGTGTGATTTAAATTTACAATACTGCTAACTCATAAACTCTTGGGTTACTGATTTTGTTTTGAATTGATTTAAAATGTTTAACATTATTTTCCTACCTGGAAAAGGTTTTGGACACACAAATGAAGACTTAAATCTTTGCCTTAATTAAAAGCCAGCAAAGTTAACTGAAAGCCATTAAATGAGCCTACCTTGGAACTTGGAACTATAAATAAAGTTATATATTTTATAGTGTTAACCAGTTAAAGTATTCTTCTCATATACAAGTGGAAGTACCTTTGAGCTCACCTCAGATTTTCTTAAAATAAAAATCAAGCAACTACGAAGAGTGTAAGCACATGCTAAAACTTTTCGAAGCCAAATGATTTTACTTGAAGTTTGTGAAGCAGTTCAAGCACTTTGGCAAACAGTGCGTATGAATTTGGGGAATCTTAATGGCCGTATCGTAAAGATTTACGAACCGGGAACCAGTCTGGGCTCCGCTCTACACCTCTCAGCAATTTTACGCAACTTCTGCCAAGTTTGCACAGTGAAAACCAGAAATGAACAATTGCGCGGCCAGAAAAACTGGCTACAATGATTGACTGACTGACTAACTGACTGACTGACTGACTGAGGGACTAACTGGCGGCAGACTGGCGACAGCCGGGATGTGATTTACGCACTGAGCGATGGTGATGGCGATGCCTTCCACAGACCAGTCATTGTATCATTTTATATACATAAGTTATATTCCTAGGGAGCCAGGACAAAGGCGTTGCATGAATGGGAAAACTTGACTTCGGTAGCTTCTAGACATTAACCTGCCACATGGAGAGTTTGCTGCTGATGATGTTGCATACTATATGAGCTCACAAAGATGCAACACACAATGCAGGCGGGGGCTTTACACTAGGAGAAATTAAATATATTAATCTAGAACTCAAACATTTATAGATTCTAGTTTTAATTGAAATATTTAAAGCATTAATTATTCATTATTCTATAATTTGCAAGACTATAACCATTAGAAAAATACCTTTCACCTCTTAAAAAGGGGTTTCTTTTATCATATGCAATTTTCCAGAGTGCAAGTGTCCTTTTTTTTGCATCCTGGCAAGTTGAATAAACCCTAGGCGGCCAATGACGCTGGGTGTGAGGCGGTATAGAGTTGAAAAGTTGTCCTCGAGGATGCGGATGCGGATGCGGATCCGGAAATTGGATTTCCCCGAAGCGGAGGCATCAATATAGGACAAAATGGGATAAGCAGCGACTTTGTACTTTGAACCTGTTCCGTGACGAACGGATATTTTCATCTCTAGCCACACACACCTGCTCTGCTCTGCTCTGCTCTGCTTTGCTTTTTCTCTCACTGGCAATTTTCCAAGAGTTTCCACTCTATTTCCCCGCATCCTTGCTTCCCTCTTTTTCCCCAGCTGGCTTTTGGCCAACTTCAACGCAATGCGACAGGCGAAAATGTGTTTTTTACGTCTCGCCAAATAAATCAAATTGTTTGACGCGACAAAAAACCAAAGTGCCATCACTTCACTGTTTTTATTTTGTTGTGACTTTTTTAATTTTCGGTTTATTTGCCCACCTGAGGCCCCGCAAAAAGTCATAAATATTGCAGAAATTGTCCTCGAACCGAGAATGCCGGCATTTAACCAAAAAGGCCGCCAGTCAAAAGGGTGCGGCTAGGGATTTGAACCCGACAAGGATTGTAGCAACGCCCAAAGTCCAACGTTTGGAGTCAGACGACAACACGCATGACAATGGAGCGAGATTATGATGTAAGTGGAACAGTGAAAAAGGCAGGAATCCGACTATGAACTCCCTTGGAGTTAAATATGTAAGACAAACACGCCATAATTAAGGTAATCATATTAATTAAAGCCGAGATTGAAATCTCTGTTTAAGGCCTTGAATTGATTCACGGATTCTTTTAAAATAAGTAAAGTTCAAAGTATGAATGAAAAAATATAGGTTTCTAGTCTTGATTACTATCTAAGTTCTAGGCTAATAAATAAAAATATTATTTGCCTAGATCTTAGATAGAAACAGCTTACAAATCTATATTGCAGATGCCTTGGCTTAATATTATAGAAATTTTAACACAACCAACTCATATTGATAAGAGTTTATTTTATCAAAATGGTGTAGGTATAATATTTGATAAGATATTCATCAAATATACATAGTTCATACTGCATTTATGAGCAATAAACATAGATAAAGATCTTATCAAAAAATGCAGGTAAAAATGCAGTACAGAAAATTCCTATAAATGCAGATATAATAATATAATATATATATATATATATTATGATATTTAAGAAGGATAAACTCTTTATAAATTTAATTTAATATTACATATTTTACAGGCAATATGATAATATATATAGTATATAATCCCCCTGCATAGTCATCAGGTATGGCCTAAAAAAATAAGGGACACATGTGGCAGACATTGACTGGCATTTTGGGACTTGGAAGGGCGTGGGCCCAGTCCGGAAGCAACGAAAAATTAAATTGATGGCAAATGGAGCTTTGCTCTTTCCCTGCCGCCAATTCCCGTCTCCCATCGCTCTGGTCTAGCCATGTGGGCGACGGCTTCTCCAGCGATAGACCATGGAGCACGTGCCCACGGAGACAGCGACCCCAACCAGTCCACACTTTATTTGGCTTCGGATCTTTAATTTATTGTTTTTTTTTTTTGGCTTTGCCGAATATGAGTGGCAATGTGGAAGCCACTACATGTCCGTTCATTAATATTGACTGACCATTAGGCCAACGAAGGGGCAGCCACCGGGGCTACAGTGAATTCCATTGATGGATTTATTGAAATTAATTTCTTTGAGTTTTATTGCTGAAATTGTGGGCCTAGAGTGGGGCGTTGTGAGTCATTAAGAAAATGGAAAATAGGAAAAGAAATTAAATGAATTACAAATATGAAAAGGGGAAATGCCAAAGAAAAATTGTTTCATATATCTGCTTAAGTTATTTATTTACAAATATCATAAGAAATCATTGCAATTAGTGATATTTTTCAATATCAAGTATAGAAATACATTTGGTAAAGTTTACATCTCAAAGCAAACATCCTTAATTTTTGTATAAATAACTTTTTCTTGACACCCAAAACACAATCCCATGTTATTTTTCCAAGAATCTTCTCTGGCAGTCAAAGCATTCGGAGTATTCGTAAATTTGTATTTATTTATTTATTTAACTCGATTATATTACAGTGGAAACCACATGAGGTCACTTTCATATATAGGGCAATGTCCCAACTATGTGCGCACTTCGTCCAACTAATCAAAATAAATAATATGGAAAATTGCGCTTGCTTCTTGCTGCCATCGATTGATTGCTTTCTGATATTGAAAGCTGGAAGCAATCAAACGAGTCATGGTATCAGTGCGATTCGGATTTTATTTTCGAATACAAACACTCACATTTGCTCTTTTCTCTTCCGGCAAAATCTGCTCTACTTGTTGTTTATTTAAGACAGTGCAGTTTTGCCTAGAAATTCTTTTTCTCCGCCATCCTGTTCTTCGAGCCTCATTTAATCACAAGGCAAACACAGAAAATCTGTGCCTGGCCAAGTGTAAACATTTGGGAAAACAAATATTGAAAATATTTGGAAGCAGATTAACAAATTTTTCGTTATGTTTGCTGCCTGCTGATGAATGTTTTTCTTTCTAATTCAATGTGTAACAGCTGTGATTTTCAAGCTACACATTTTCAAAGTAAATACAAACAAAGGCCAGAAGAGAGATCAAAACAAGGAAATGAAGAGTCGGGTTTTTCTTACAGTAGTTACTCGATATTGAATATTATGATGAGTTATGCATTAAGCCACATTAAAGGTGTGTTAAATCAAGAAGTTTAACACAAATAAAGCAAAGCATTCTAAATATTAAAAATTCTTGAAATGTATCTTTAACAAATATTTTTTTTTTATAGCTTTGTAGCATATAGTCCAGTTAAATTTTTAACTACTATAATTTAAAGTAAACTAACACAATTTTACCCCTCATAAAGCTAGCAATTTTAGATTCCCTGAAACATATTTCCACCTACAGAGTACATACTGTATCTACTGTATCTGAAGTGGTTGTAATCTGATCTATCTTTTTGTTGTATCTTTTCACGAGCGCGTGCTGTGCACAGCAATTAAGCAACTGGCACAATAACAATTTGAACAGCCAGAAGAATTGACCCGCTGGCTGTTTGTTAAATAATGCCTAGACTTATAAATTAATGAAAATGACTCAATGCATAATTTGTCTTAATGTGTGTCAAGTTTGCATTGCCCTCGATATGGCCAAGATATGTACATACAGATATGTGTGTATATGCACATAAATAAATGTATATATTGGTGTGACTATATCTAATTGCACAAGTCGTTCGTTCAACTCACGATAAGCCAGCGGAGAGGGCAAGAAAATTGCATTTTATCGCAGAAATTATTTTTGTTTGTTATTTTTAACCCGCAATGGGCACAATGAGGGTGCATTTAGAAATGGAATATAATATAAGGGGCACGTAAACTACATCCATATATACCATATATACCCTGAGTGTCTGCTGTGGTGTGTATATGGTATTCGCCCTCATTGAATAATTTGTTTACCAAAAAGCATTCTATAAGAAAGTACATTATTGTGGGAATATCAAAACAGAGTGTGCCAGCTTTGTCGGTTGAATTAATTCTTTTAACAAATAATATATGTCCATTTGAAGGTCACCAAGTCTGCTCAATCATATTACAAATTGTTATTAAAATTATAAATCAAAATTTTTACTTTTTTTATGCTATAAAGCTTTTTTCTTAGTATTTATGCCATATTTTTAGATGATTTAAGCTTGAGTATATATTATATTTTGCATATATTCATTTTTTGAAGATTTATTCATTCATTTTACTTACTTACTTTTTCTCTGCATGGCCTTTGCCATACATTTTTTAAATTAATATTTATCAATACTTTTATAAGACAATTTTTTCGATAAATCAAATTTTAAAAAACTCATAACTATGCTATAAATGCTTTTATTTTAATTCGGAAAGTTTTCCTGTGTTAGTTTTTATTAGGCAAATAAATAAATTAACATTTTTTTCAATTTTTCAAAATAATAATTATGTAAAATTAATAAAAAAAATTCGAAAATTTCGTTTTCCATCAGACATGGCTAGATCGACTCGCCTGTTGATGCTAATCAAGAATATATATGATTTACAGGGTCGCAAAGGATTCTTTCTATAACTAAAATGCCGTGCAAGTGTATAAAAAAAGGTAATTAGTTTAACTTCCTCGAGTACCAATTCAGCCTTTCACTTAGTTCTGCCTTTTAAGCGGCTTATAGAGGGATTAGCAGACCATTTATTTCCACAGATGTATCCATTTCTTCTGTAATTCTATTCTACTATCGATCTTTTCCTGGAAAACACTTAATCACGATACCATCTCCATACCCAATGCACTTTGTATTCAGTTTGTATTTTCTTTTTACAGCATTGCGCATTCAAGCCATGAACCGTGCAGTTTGAGAGGCACTGGAGATAAGCGACGTGCTGCGGCGCTCGCATTTCCTCTTTTGTCTGCTGGCAGACAGAGAATAAATAGTAATAAAAGTACAAAAAAGCAGACTAGCTGTCTTTTTATGCTCCATCATATTTACAATGCAAACAACAAAAAAATGTATACATATACGCGTCAGATACACGGGACAAAAGCATATTCCCCTCCGCGCCTCATGTTTGCTGTTGATGTTGTTTTGTTTGTTGGGACTTTGACTTCCCGAAAACATAAAAGATTTCTTCTTACCGGTCACTTGGCAGACATTTCACTTAGACACAATAAAAGAGTATCAAAAGTGGTGTAAAGTGGTTTAAAAAAAAAGGAATTTTAAATCTAGGAACTCCGTGGAATGTCCCTGATTTAAGCCTTTATGATGTATCTATAAATTTTTTAAATTTATATTGTGTTTAGATTCAAAAGAAAGTGTTACTTCTGGTTGCCTAATGTTAGTTAAATATGGGTTTACAACATAAAGGTGTTGTTAAAAAAGGTATTTAACAAACAAACCCTATTAAAGCACAATAATTGTATATGCATAGTTATAAAAAACTATTCTTTTTGTGGAAAACTTTTCTTCCATAATTTTAGGAAAATTCAGGAAAAATCCTTCTCTGTCTTCTATAACTTTATAAACAAATAAGCCAAGTTCCCAGCACTTATAATCAGCTGCAGCTGTTGCTGCTACCTTCTTATATTGACTTCGACTTCTTTTCCCACAATTTATGCCTGAGAGGCAGCTGCAATTTTTATCCGTTTTTCGCTTTTTTCCCTCTTCGTTGCAATTATTTTAAACAATTTCCTGCCGCTGCCGTTGTTGGCATGTTTATTTTTCGATCTTCTTCATCGGCTCTTTTTTTAACGGCCTTTGTCTAGGTTTTTGTATATGGTTCTGTTTGATTTACGTGACACGCGTCTTAATTAATTGCCCCAAAGGAATGCACTGTTTAAAATCAGGGGAGAGGGTAGTAAAAGTGGGGGAGGTAAAGTGCCAGCCGCAACAACAAATGATTTTGGGAAATGCTGACAGGCGAGGCGCCTCCCTTCGCCGTTAGTGAAAAGTTTGCTTTCCCATTTTGGGGGTTGCAAAGCATGCGTGCAAATAAAGAAAAGAAAAATTGTTGTATTTCACATTCTTTTTATTTTCTTCTTCGACTTTTCTTGCCGGCAGACTCATTGATTTCTTGGAAACTCGAAACCCTTGCAACTTGGCTCATGTGTGTGGCACATTGTGGTTGCACCCATTAGGGCTAAGAGCTGTTGCCACCTCTCAAAAGTCTACGTACATATACCTCCCCAAGCATTTCGCAAGGGGGTGGCTTTATTGTTCTCGAAAAGGCAATTTGTAGAGGTTCTTTCACTTGGCCGTATTTACAAATATTTTCCCCCCACAGCTTAACCCTTAAAGAGGGGTTCAACATATCTATATTACCCCCTATTTCTACCGCATTCGTTCACACCAAATCCAGCTTTTTAATTGGTAATTAGTCACGCCCTCGCAGCTGATGACTCAATTTGGAGTGAGAAAACGCAAGAAACTTCATCGAAAAATAAACCAAAAACCGGAAGCAATTCGAGCCTCGATTTGGGGGAAGGGTTTTCCCAAAAAGGCGAAGAGTTTTCCCCATTTCCAGCTGATAGCGCGTGACCAGAAGCGATGAACTGACTCGGGGATTGTCGCAGACAGAGTCACGTACGTGAAGGAAGCGAAACGGAATTTAAAGGAAATTGAAAAGTTATTTTCCTAGGTTGAGGAAGGAAGGTGTGATTTATTTGTATTATTTATTATTTGTATATATTTTAATATAGAACAGTATATAGATTTCGAACGTAACCCATGTTTCCAATTCATTTCAATTCATTAAAACTTATTTATCTGTTTTCTTTTCCATTTTCCATTTTCGATTTAATTTTATCTCAGCAAATGAATTAACTTCAATCAAATTGTGAAATATTATCAAAATTGGTTGCTTGTTTATTTTTGTTAATTAACAATTGCCGGATGATTGATTAACTCAACAAATGGAAAAGTATTTTTATAGCATTCCCTGCTTTCAATTTTACCAAATTAGTTTTCAATTTATGACACAATTTAAATTTAACTTTGACAGCCAAAAATAAATAATTCCCTTCAAGAACTTCCTTCTCGGATATTTCCACCAAATATATACAAAAATAAATGTATACAGTGAATGCCTGATACAGTGTTTTTTACTGATTCTGAATTTATATAGATTTTAACATTTATGATTTGTGATTTAATAAAAACTATAAAGCGTGAATTTTAGATTATGATGATTTAAGAAACTGTGCTTAGTTTTCTTATTTATTTAAAATTATTCCCTTCAAGCAGTGCCCACTGTATGTGTATACAACAAACCCAAGTGAAAATCGATGAGAGACATGTCCCGATGCGAGAACATCTGTTCGAGGGTAGCAGCAGCTGTAAAAGGGGGCGGGGTTCGCCGCCCACAGTTGGGTTTGGGCGGGGGTGGTTCGGTTTTGGTATTTCCCTTTTCCCATTTCCCGTTTTCCCCGCTGGTGCATATTTTTTGGCCCTAACAAAAACGAAAGTTGGTTGAACTTCGACGAATTTTTCGTGCCGGCTGCAGCACAAAGTAAAAATGAGGAAAACCAGGATAGTGCAAAGTGGAAGAGAGCATAAAATGGCGATAATTATTGTCCTTGAGCGCAGGCGAATGAAGAGAGGCAGCGGGAGGGGTGATGGGAGCGACCAGCAGGACGAGAGAAAGAGAGCGACTGGTGGAAAGAAGGGAGAACCTCGGCGGTTGCTGCTGCTGCTGCTGCAGATTATTGATTTTCATCTCGCAGAAAAGGGAAAATTCGCAATTGCATTTGTGAGATAAGAAAACTTGGCACACACACAGACACACACCGGGAAACACACCTCTTTTTTCAGAGCCGCACCCTAAGAGAGAAATACCTGTATAAAGTTTCCCCCGGTTGAGTTTTCTGTAATGTCAACTAAATTGAGGGTTTTGTTATTCAAATAACTGGTGGGTTTTAAATTGCAAATTTGTATACCTCAAATAAGTGTTTAAATATAGTTAAATGTCTGTCTTTTTGTTATTTAATTAATAAATAATATATCCCACATTTATTACAATTTAAACCCTGTTCTTAACAGTGTAAACTCTTCACCAAAAAGTCTATGTATTGCTAATAAATTAATCAGTATTATTCACATTTAAAGCAATTAAAATAGGGACAAAATTAACGGAACCTCCAGATGTTTCCCAACGCCACCTGTGTGTTAATTGTATTTTCCCCTTCGTTCGCCCCGCAGGGAGTTTTACTGTAAAATTAAGGTACACACCTGCTATAACGGTATCCGTGAGCGCGTACTTGGTGCCCGTTTTGGGAAAGTCCTTCAGCTTGCGGTTCGTGAGGATCAGCTCGCCGCTGAAGTGCGCCTCTTCCAGGATGCGTTCCAGCGAGCGCGTCAGCTGCGAGTGGCTGAGCAGGGCGGAGGAGGAGGGGTTGCCTGCCGATCCGGTCATGGCAGCTCCAGGGGCCGCTCCTCCTGGAAAGGAAGCCGACGCGCTGCCGCCGCCGCCGCCGCTGTGGAGGCGTTGGTAAACCGTTGCTGCCATTTCGCGTGCGTGTAGGCGTGGTGACACTCACACACACACACACACACACCAGCACTGCAGCACTCACACCAGCACACGCACCGATTAGAAGCGCGGACAGAAGTGCCGAAAGAAAACGAAAAACTAAATTTGCTCTATTGAAACACACGCATCTTGATATTTTTCTCCACGTAGTTCTTTTTAGCTCATTGATAAGATTTCTTAGAAGTGGCTTCTCCTTTTGCGGCTTCCTTCTTGCCCGTCTTGCTGCTTCTTCTGCGCCTCCTCACACACACACACAATTTCACGCGCGTCCCGCTACGAACCAAGTGCACACAACGAATTCAAAAAAAATACAGAAGTAGTGCTGCCAATTTGGGTTTTTCCCGTCAAAACTGGCTTTTTTGGAGGCTAACAGCGGGAAAAATTTGTGAATTGTGAAAAGCGGGAATTGTGGTCGATATCGATAGTGCGATACTTTTCCCAGAGAGAATCCTGTTAGGTTACGCTCACCCCGTGTAAAGTTACGCTCTCTCTCTCCGATCTGTTAATTTCTACATGAGAATTCGACGCCAAAAACAGAATTCGACCCCAAACATCTGTAAACGTGTAGAACTGTTCTGTAACTGTGTCAAATAAAAACTTCAATCTGTAAAAGCGTAACAGTAAAATGTAAGCCTACGTCCAGGAAGAGGGAATAATATTTATAATAAGCAGGATCTAGGATTTCCCATTAAACCACTTGTGACGAGGTTTCCCAATATCCAGATAATAAATATTCCAATTTATGTTTGTTTATATATCCATTTGTTTTGGATGCATGCTTTGATTTTTGCGGGACTTCAATTATAAATAATAGATTATTGGTTGCATTCACACTGCCCTTGTTTGTGATTAGTTATTTAGTATAAATTATTAAGAAACCCTTGTGTTCTTTTACGACTAATATTTAAAAACTAAAAATAATATATTAATGGTTTATTTGAAACTTTGCAAAGGTCAACTTCTATGAATATTTATATAGATTTTTCAAAATTTATTTGTTATTTGTTATTGGTATTTTGTTTGTTATTTTTGTTGACTTTTTTTGCTTCTTTATACATTTGTTTTTAGCTTTTAATTGAATTTTTTAATCATTTTTTTAAGCGTTTTTCTTAATTTTCCCGTCAAAAACAGCTGTTTTTTTTTGTTGGTCAAAAGTTGGCAGCACTGTACAGAAGCGAATAATCAAAAACTGCTGAAAACAGAGAAGCGATAACTACCTAGAGATGTGTAATCGACACCTTCTACCGACTACAGTGATGTCTGGATTAAGCTATATAATAGCTAAAATTAATAGAAATGATTATTTGTTAAAGTTTAAAATTAAATTGAATTAACAATAATTAGTCGATTTCCAAACTTTTCCTTATTCTAAAAATATTTATTGTTTTATTTAATAGCATGACGAATACATCCTAGCACATTTTACGTGTGACAACATAATCCTTGCCTGCTCGTTTTATATAAAACTTTATATAAAAAACTTTTGTAAATAAAGGATTTCTAATGAAAACAGCATGTAAAAGTAGAATTCAGTCGGTTTTCTGTTGTACACTTATAAAAATAATAACAACTTAATTTTTTTGAGCCAAAAATCTGCGTGTAATTGTCTATACAACACTTTGGAGTTTTTGGGACACTATCGGATCGAAATAAATTTACGATCATAAAAATTAATGTAACCATCGGCATAAATTAAAACAAGCTAGAAACTATGTATATGCCATAAAACATATTAATTTATATCATTATTAAGCTTATAAGCCATATATGTAAATTTTAAATTCCATATAGAAATGTTTAAAAATATTTTTTTGTAAAAACAACATTATTATATTTTATTAAATGTAAAACTAAGAATCATCATGTTTTTATGTTGTTCACTTACAATAAAAACTTAATTTTTGTACACTTTGTAGTTTTTGGGACACTATCGGATCGAAATAAATTAGCGATTATAAAAATGAATGTAACCATCGGCAAAACATTAAAAAACACTCGAAAATATTTCTATGTCATAAAGCATATTAATTTATATTATTATTATAAAATAATTCACTAATTATGTACATTTAAAATTTCATATAAAAATATTTACACAAATTTTGCAAAATGAAACATTATTAATTAAACAACATATAAAATTAGGAACCATCAGGTTTTTCTGTTGTACATTTATAATAAAAACTTAATTTTTTGAGCCAAAAATCTGGGTGTAATTGTCTATACAACATTTTGTAGTTTTTGGGGCACTATCGGATCGAAAATATGCACGATGATAAAAATGCATGTAACCATTGGCAAATGTTTTAGAAAATATTTGTATTACTTATTTATGTTATTATTATTAAAGAAGGCACTTTTTTTTAATTTAAATTCCATATAAATTAAATTAAATTGTATTTTTAAGTATTTGTAGTATGACCTTTTCTGCCAAACTAAATAAAAACCACCCGTGAGACATCACATCGATATGTTCAGCTATCGATAGCCGCGTTGCACCGCCAGCAGCTGACTCCCATCCCTAGGCTACTGCAACAACAAAATTCCAACGCAACACAAGAATTGTGCGAAAAATTGTTTAAAAATTCGTGCAAAATTGCAACTAAAACCCACGCGTTGATTTTCAAATCGTTTCCCGCAGTTCGGTGCATTGAATTCGCGAGCGTATCTTATCTGTGCGTGCTTCTAACACACACAAATAGCGCGGCACCCCTTCGTTCTTTCGCGTTCCTTTCTCCCACTCTTCTTCTTCTGAAACTGTGTCAAATCGGCAACAACAACAACAACCGCAACGAAATAGAACAGTGTTGAGTGCGTGTGCATGTGTGTGTGTGTGTGTGTTTTGAATGCACAAATTGATAAGCAATTTGATTCAATTTAATCTACTTTAAATTGTGTTAAATCAGGGCAAGCGACAACCCCCAAAATAAATATAAATAATAAATTAGTAATCGGTATAAATAGAATACCCTTGAGCGTGATTTTAGTGTGTGCATAATTAATTCAAAACTTCGGTTCCGCATTTTTCGGCAATCGTAACGAAGCCCGTAACGAATAAAACAACAACAAAAAGCGGTTTTTGTTTATTTTTCAAGCTCAAGCGAATGAAGAAAAAAAATCGGCTTCCAATCAGCTGTTTCTAGCGGCCGCCAAGAGCGAGCGAGCGAGATAGCCGGCGTGCGCGCCAAAACATAAGAAAACAACAACAACAACTACAACGCCGTCACAGTGGTTCGAAACCTAGCAACAATTGTAAACAAATTATTTATATAGGAAAAGGAAGGATAAACTAATTAAAATTGTACATACACTTGTTAAGGTAAGTGATCAGCATTGAAGCTTACAAAATATTTACATTTTTACTACATTTAACCCATATTTTCTCAAGTTTTTTTTAAATCGTTTACATTTAATACGCGTGTGTCCAAGGAAAAGTGCAAAATTTAGTGCAAATTTATTAAATAATAAAATTAGTGAAAAATGAGTGATGAAACGGGAGATTCGGGCGAGGCAGCTGCTGCTCCTCCGCCTCCGCAACCCGCCACCTATACGGAAGGTGGTTCCATGGAGGCGCCGCCCGCCTCAAAGATACCCGCCCCTTCAAGATCAAATATACCCACGCCCGCATCGTCAGTGACAGGAATTCCAGCTGCCAGCAAAATGAAGGCACCATCCAATTTTGGATCAACGGGTTCCGTGTCCAAAATTGGACGACCCTGCTGCAACAACACAGCCCCCAAGACGGGGCCACCGCCCAGAGGTGAGTTTCTATTAACGGATTAGATATCTTTTAAGGGTATTACAGGTAAACTTATGTATTTATTCCAAATAGTAAACCTCATATAATAGCTCCATTGAATAATATTACATTCACATCATTAAATCATATAATTATTATAAATATTAAATAATAACTTAAAATATTTTGAAATTTTCGGGAATTTTCTTCTTAAAATGTCTCCATGTTTGGTCTCGATTTATTGTTATAAAAATGTACTAACCATTTCTCAGAGTTCTCACTTTTATATACCAATCTCCTCGGCCTTGTGGCAAATGTCACAGAATGTATTCTTTGTTCAAATATTAAATAGTACAAATATTCTAACATATACAACAACAGTCGACCCTGAATACATTTTTAATTTCAAGATGGTACAGAAGAAAAAAGAAAATGTGATTAAACCTACATATAAAAGTGAGTTAACAAAACTTTATTTTATACTATTTTATATTGAAGTTTAACAAGAAATGGTTCAATGAAAATAACCTATATTTGTTATAAAAAGAACCTCGAAAGTTGTATTTAAAAACTGTTGTTCTTGCTGCATATATTCTTACGTTCTTCTAGATCCCAAAACTAAGTAAAAATTCGTCTTACGTTCTTTTCCATTTCAAAACTTTCTGCTTTTAAAAATGCACAAAAATTCGTGTTGACATCTTGGGCTCCAGCGAGTCGTCTGTAATTCCGGTTTGACCCAACTGCAAGCACTTGAACCCACACAATTTTGGTGTATAGTATATCTGTACTAACTGACTGCAATGATCTAATGGCACCCACACACTCTTGCTGAAAAAAATGTATAAAAAACTGACCCCACCCACTTAAAAGTGCACTTTTTGCACTACATCGAACTCGAGAAATGTTTTCGAGAGCTGTGTGTCGGCAAGGCAAATTCCACTGAAAACAGAACCAAATTCTCATTCTCATTCTTTAAGAAAATCAACATCATTTGAATTAAACTGTATGCCAAGCTTGTAATTCTCATCGTCAACCGTTTTGTTTCGTAAACAAATGCTTCAGTCACTCACTTATTTAATTATTTTGGAACACCAACGCTTTAGGCGAAAATAAACAAAACAAATTGCTGCCCACTCGCAACTCTCGATCATAATTATAGAGCTGCCCCGAAAAGTGTTTTTTTGGGTAGGAGAATTATGGCCAATTAGGCAAGTGCTGCTACCATTTAATTGATCCGCCCATTGTGGCACATTATGCCAGCACGTAACCGCAGCCGTCAAACCGTCGGCGACCCACTAGCCCATATAGCAAACGATCTGCCAAACGATCCATCGATCGATCCATGGATCGATCGAGGGGTTTTCCATTTCGCAGACACACACGCTCTCCATATCCGATTGACAGTCTCTCAATGCAACCGCAAAAGCGTAGAGAAACCTAGGGGAAGAGTTACCCAAAATAAACACACACAATATAATAGCATTGTAATAGATTCAAACTGAGTCACGAGGTGCAAATGCGTACAGTGGGCGTGAAAATGATAGCAGTCATGGGAACAATTCACACGGGCCATTGTAATGTTTATATTGTGTTAATGATGCAATTATTTATTATAGTTTTCACTGGATTTATTAGCCAATCATTGTTGAAACTTAAACAATTTAATTTAAATTAATTTTGTAATTTAAACAGTGAAGAACAGTATGTTATGAGGTTTAATTTATTCAATTAATTAAGTTATTTGGTCAAACTATTATTATAAAAGCCTAGTTTTATTGGCATCCATGGAAATAGTTAATTATATAGCATAGAAGTTAATAATGCTTGAACTAAACTATGAAATTTAAAGTGAATTAATGTATAAATATGATTAGTAAAGCAGATTAGTCCAGCTTTTTTTCTGCTGGAATTGTTAATGACTGAATCCATGTATAAAATATTTATTGCTAATCAAGTATTAAGCTTTTGAGACTGTCATTTATTAGGAGAAATGTATAAAATCGTGTTAGAAATGTACTTGTGCTTTTCTAAGAATTCTTTAGTCTTTCACAATTAACTCTACTAGCCATAAAGATTAAACTCACTTCACTCATCGGTTCCAAACTGAATGCTTTAATCCCCTTGCCAAATCCACTTTCTAAAATCTCTCCTAACATTCTGAAGCGGACTGTTCGAGTCGCTGCCAAGACCCGTCATTTATCTCGCAAACACTCAATGTCACACGACCGAGAATGCTCCCCGAGAATACCTGACGACCGACCGGCCGGCAATCTCTCTTTCTCCGGCCCCTAATTGAATTTGTTCTACGCGATGACACAGAAAAAAAAAACACACATGATTCTGTGTGTGTTTCAGATACTTTGTGATGTTTTTGTGCTGCGCATTTAATGCCCTGTTCCGTTCCAAACCGATCTGATATGATCGTTGCGGTCGCCGGTGCCGCAGACACGGCGCCCGTGGATGAGCTTATGTCACTTTTATTGATTTCGATCGGAAACAAAAGTGGAGCCTCTCTCCTGCCTTTTAAACGGAAAGCTCATTTGTCTTCGCATTAAGATAGAATCGGGTCCGGGATCGACGTCTAATGGATGAGCGCTGTCTCGCTGGGGGATTACTCCATCCGATTCTGGAGCTAGATTGAGCCAGTCTGGCCTTTGTGTTTACATCACCGATTCGCTCGGTGGGAGAGTCAATATTGATGTTATGATTGACCACTTTTTGTCTCACTTATTTGACTTACCTCCATTGAGTCGTTAAGATCGGTTTAATTGGCGACACGTGTTGAATATTTCAATGGAAAGAGTCTCGGGTTTCCCCCTAAGAGTATCCATAGATGGATTGAAAAGTATATGATGTATATGATATATTATATTATACTTGTGTCTATGGGAAATTATTATTATTTATTTATTTTATATACATTATATTAAGAATCGTATGCACTTTTTTTTTTGCTTTTTAATTGACTTTCTGAGAAAGCATTTTCCCATTAGATTATCTTTTAAGCTGCTACACGAAAAATCTAAAAATAATAGACTCTGATTAGCCTGAAAACCTGTCCAGGAATTTAGTAGTAAAAGCTCTCCAAACAAATGTTCATTTCTGTTTGTTTTACAACTTGAAAACTTGAAAATATAATTAGACACGCATTGTTGGGTAAACCTGTGACTCAGTTCTTATGGAAGCCACTTCAAAAATTAATAAAATCCAAGTGGCCTACGAATGTGGTCTAGTTTTCTTTAATTATTAAATATTTCACATCCCTTGTAAAGTTCCTTGATTTATTGCGGAATAATTTGGATTATATTGACGTTATTTTTGATATTATAGCTCGAAATATTCTTTGACAAAACATACAGTGTAACCCAATTATTGCTTACAAAATATAACAAAAATAATCAATAAATTTCCAACTCTTAACTTATCTTTTTAATGATTTGCCTGATGCGTTTGCTGCAATTATTGAATAAAGTGCTAAAAACCATAAGCTGTTGAGCGCCAGACACACTGATAGAAAGGCGCCTCTGAGCGATCAATCAATATCGGATCGAAGAAAAAGGGAATATATATACAATGTAGCCATGTGGCAACACTTTCTGTTTTTGCAAAATTTATTAAACGTACACGTCCGTGCAAAAGTAAAAAATAAAAGCAATTTTTTTACGGCTCTCATTTTACGCGTGTAGTCGTTTATTCAATAAAAACAACGAAAGCGCGGAGGCATTGCCACAGTGTCTGCTCGTGAACACTGGCCAACAAAGCTGGGATTTCGTAGCGTTCGCTCTCTGCCTCCGTCTCTCGACCAACTTTGAGATACTTCGGAGCGAGCGAGAGAGCTGCAAAAAAGTATCTGAGAAGTTCGCTCGCCGTTCGGTTAATTTCAATTCAGTTACTTGAACGACTTTTCGCGAGGCGGACGTGCTCCACGCTCCACGGGATCGCAGCTCAGATGGCAACCAATTGAACTTGATCGGCTCTATACTATAGCTTATAGTGAACACGCAAACAAAATTGAAAAATCCCCAAAAAAAGCGAGCTTTAACAGAGACTAAATTCATTGTTATAAAACACACAAAAGGTGAAACTGAAAGTACAAATTCTGAATATACAAATTCTAAGTTAAACAATAAAGATCAGGCTCCCAAAAGAACTGTAAAAGCAAAAGTTGTGTGACCCTTTTTATGTCCTTGCAAGTGCCCTTAAAAGGATCATTTATTTCAATACCTTTTGTTTGTGTTTTTGGAGATATTTTTGGAAACTTTTCGTGTTGACGTTTTTCCCTCCTTTAACCTTGGTTTGTCAGTGCGATTCACTTATAATATTTCCATTTGGTAATCAAATTTATTCTTTTGTTACTCTGTGGAAATGATTGCCAGACTGTGATTTTGCTTTCGACATTCAACGTGGCCGCTCATCAATATTTATTTACAATTTTTTTGTGTTAGCCAAGCCTAGAATTTTTAAAGTTCTTTTGTTTAATTGGTTTTTATTGCATTTAGCGATAAGATATTATTTAGTTGCTGTTTTCAGCTATCTCTCTTTTAAATTAGACCATTTTTAGTTACTTATCATTTTGCCGATTTATTTGTTCGTGTCTCTCAGGGCTTGGCCCATTTTATGTTGCTTTGTGTGTGTCAATTTAATGGCCAAGATAATTTGGCTAACGGAAAAAGGGTCAATAAATAATATTTAGAAATTTCCATGGCTTTTATAATCATGTGACTAAGTTTTCATTACAAATATTGACGGTATATTTGACAATTAAATAAGGCTTGTGACAGGTTTTGTGAAGGGAAAATTGTGCAGATTATTAAAAGCTTATAATATATAATTTAAATTGAGTTTAACTTAAAAACTGAGGATAATTATAGTAAATATAATATGTTTCATTTAAATTAGACTATAAAGTTTATGAAGAAAACGTAAATCTGAAGGTCATAAAGTAAATACTTTAGTTTGAATTTATTTTAAAATATTATATATTCAATTCGTGAAGCGGAATATTTATTCAATAATTTTTTCCCCCTAGAAAAACGTTCATTGTTTGGTTTGTTGAAAGAGGGAACTTACAACCAAGTAAAGTAATAAACAATAAATTCCCAAGATAAGATGGCCTTTGTCATTTACTTCACTATGTACTTTCGGGCCCTTTTCCATTAACAATTGCCAATATATACAGAAAACGTTACTAATTGCGGATTTTCCGCTTACATCCGTTGGGGGTTCCTGTTTACAGGTACTTACATAGGTAAATTGACATACAGAAAAAACTATTTAAATGGACTAAACACGCGTCCCCAACCTCTCTCTATCCCAATCTCATTGAAATGTCGGCTAAATGGCCGCGATAACCTTAAGGCATTCTATATCTACAATAAACTTTAGGCAACAACAAAAGTTGATTTGCCGAAACAGCAATAACAATGTTCGGTTGCGGATTGTATTGAAAATTTGCGGTTAACCGCTAATTAGATCTGAAAATTTGTTTGTTGTTGATGCGATTTTTTGACTTGAATGAGATGCAGACAAAGTCTATGCGAAATCTATAAATAAATATATAGAAAATGGCATGACTTTCACAGCACAAATATTTGCATATTGCCAAAGACTTTGAATTTTAGTGCAATTTTGTTGAGGTTGTATGTTTTTTGAATGTTTATTTTTGTTTTTTTATACCCTTGTAAGGGTATTATTATTTTGGTTAGAAGCTTGTAACGCAGTGAAGGAGACATTTCAGACCCTATAAATCATATATATTCGTGATCAGCATCAACAGCTAAATCGATCTAGACATGTCCGACAAAATTTTATTTTTTTCAAAATTTTGATAATTTTTTAAGGGGTTGTTACATAGTTAAAATTTTGAAAAATTGGTAAAAAATTTAATTTTTAAAAATTTTAAATTGAGTATGCAGATTGGATAACCTAATAAAAATTAACATAGGAAAGCTTTCCGAATTAAATTTAAGGCATTTTTGGCCTAGTTATGAGATTTTTAAAATTTGATTTGGCAAATAAAATGTCATAAAAATATACATAAATATAGACTGAAAAAATGGTATTTTAGCTCCAATCAGAAGCTTGAAACTAAGTGAAGGAGTCATTTCCGACCCTATAAATCATATATATTCTTGATCAGCATCGACAGCCGAGTCGAACTAGCTATGTCCGGCCAAAATTTATTTTTTTCAAAATTTTCAGAATTTTGAAAAAAAGGAAAGGGGTTACATCATTAAAATTGTCAAAAATTGACAAAAATCTCACATTTTTTAATTTTAAACTGAGTATGTAGATTTATTAACCTAACAAAAACTAACATAGGAAAGCTTACCGAATTAAATTTAATGCATTTTTGGCCTAGTTATGAGATTTTTAAAATTTGATTTGACGAAGAAAATGTCATAAAAATATACATAAATATAGACTGAAAAAATGGTATTTTAGCTCCAATCAGAAGCTTGAAACTAAGTGAAGGAGTCATTTCCGACCCTATAAATCATATATATTCTTGATCAGCATCGACAGCCGAGTCGAACTAGCTATGTCCGGCCAAAATTTATTTTTTTCAAAATTTTCAGAATTTTGAAAAAAAGGAAAGGGGTTACATCATTAAAATTGTCAAAAATTGGCAAAAATCTCAAATTTTTTAATTTTAAACTGAGTATGCAGATTTATTAACCTAACAAAAACTATCATAGAAAAGCTTACCGAATTAAATTTAATGCATTTTTGGCCTAGTTATGAGATTTTTAAAATTTGATTTGGCAAATAAAATGTCATAAAAATATACATAAATATAGACTGAAAAAATGGTATTTTAGCTCCAATCAGAAGCTTGAAACTAAGTGAAGGAGTCATTTCCGACCCTATAAATCATATATATTCTTGATCAGCATCGACAGCCGAGTCGAACTAGCTATGTCCGGCCAAAATTTATTTTTTTCAAAATTTTCAGAATTTTGAAAAAAAGGAAAGGGGTTACATCATTAAAATTGTCAAAAATTGACAAAAATCTCACATTTTTTAATTTTAAACTGAGTATGTAGATTTATTAACCTAACAAAAACTAACATAGGAAAGCTTACCGAATTAAATGTAATGCATTTTTGGCCTAGTTATGAGATTTTTAAAATTTGATTTGACGAAGAAAATGTCATAAAAATATACATAAATATAGACTGAAAAAATGGTATTTTAGCTCCAATCAGAAGCTTGAAACTAAGTGAAGGAGTCATTTCCGACCCTATAAATCATATATATTCTTGATCAGCATCGACAGCCGAGTCGAACTAGCTATGTCCGGCCAAAATTTATTTTTTTCAAAATTTTCAGAATTTTGAAAAAAAGGAAAGGGGTTACATCATTAAAATTGTCAAAAATTGGCAAAAATCTCAAATTTTTTAATTTTAAACTGAGTATGCAGATTTATTAACCTAACAAAAACTATCATAGAAAAGCTTACCGAATTAAATTTAATGCATTTTTGGCCTAGTTATGAGATTTTTAAAATTTGACCTGACGAAGAAAATGTCATAAAAATATACATAAATATAGACTGAAAAAATGGTATTTTAGCTCCAATCAGAAGCTTGAAACTAAGTGAAGGAGTCATTTCCGACCCTATAAATCATATATATTCTTGATCAGCATCGACAGCCGAGTCGAACTAGCTATGTCCGGCCAAAATTTATTTTTTTCAAAATTTTCAGAATTTTGAAAAAAAGGAAAGGGGTTACATCATTAAAATTGTCAAAAATTGGCAAAAATCTCAAATTTTTTAATTTTAAACTGAGTATGCAGATTTATTAACCTAACAAAAACTAACATAGGAAAGCTTACCGAATTAAATTTAATGCTTTTTTGACTGAGTTATGAGTTTTTTAACTTCTGATTTGACAAAAAAAAGTACATATAAAAATATGAATAAATAACGATTCAAAGAAAGCGATTGTAAACTGTAGGGTATATAGCCTTCGGCTACCGAAAGTTAGTTTCCTTTCTTGTTTATTGTTGATTTTGTAGCTTTTATTGGTGGGCCCGGCATTGACGTCTTATTGCCAAATCAAGTTGACTTCCACCGGCTAACGCTTTATGCAAATTTTAATTTTATTTAATTTTTTTTTGTCAGTTGTCTGCGGCTGACTTTCTTTCCGTGGCGCGGCTTTCTTTTCACTGCCACGTTCCGTTCGCATAACGCACACTTTGTCTGACGATTGTCTAAGCATTTTAGACCAGGCCAAGTGTGTTTTCATTTCATTGGCTTTGGCTTTGACATTGTTATTGTTAACTGGTATTTTATCAGCTCTACATTTTTGTGTGTGTTGTTATTTTTTGCTTCTATCAGAACCGGCACAATAACAACACGGCGGGGCAGTGATAAGAGCTGGAAAATACATTTTTATTTTCGATTTCACACTCTCTCGGCGACATTGCCAGTCCAAAAAAATTGTTAGAACTTTTGCTGTTGCCAAGACTTTATCTCTGAATTAGAAATGAGCTTCAGATCTACAAATATTTCACATGTCTAGGAAATTCTTACTCATCTTGGAAGCTGATTACTTTATTGATTGTAGATGAGATTTTTTGGGAAAATGTGCCAAAAGATGTTGGTATTTTTCATAGAATAATATATATAACAACAGAAGCTAGAAGATTAAAGTAAAAGAAATAGGAGAGTGATTAACCATATAAGTTTATGGAAAATATATATTTCTTTTAATATGGAGCTGACGATTAAAGTATTATTAATAATATTGTATTTTCCTTAGGGAAAAAATATTATATATTTTTTTAGAATACATTTCCTAAATAAATGTATTCAGTTTCATAGTTGAAAACCCGCAATTCCCTTAATAAAATACACAAAAATGTAAATTTTGAAACGCAAAAGCTGATATATAAGGAAAACTGAAAAATGTTTCAAGGGCGCTGATGCTTACACAACTGGAAGCGAATTGAAATATGGTGACATTGTATATAGAACTATATATATATATAAATGTATCTGAAGATTACACAATCCACCTGTACAAACTGGTGGGCGTGTGGGAGCGTTGTCATAAAGCCATTTGGAGACAACACTTTGACAGTCGACTCTTCCCGATATATTTCGCACCAACACCGGGGCTTCTGAATACATTTCTATATACTTTTTATATATTTACTGTGGATCCAGCCACCGGCAATAATGATCTGTCGTCATTCCACTCAATTTAGTCGGTTTGTTTACACAATTTTATTGTTGCTGTTTGTCGTTCGTTATATTTTATTTATATTTATCTAAAAGCTCCCGAGTGAGCTCAGCTTGGTGTTTGTTCTAGAATCGTTAGCATGGAGCTCAGGCTCTCGTGGGTGGTGTTGGTGGCGTATGAGTAATATTTGCTGTTCGATCACGTATACGCACCGTTGTGCCCGGCTAATTTGCATTGCATTTTGTTGGCCATTTATTTATGGATATTTAATTGCGGCAAATGCTTTTCTTTGGCTAATTGCGTTTCACACGCCTTTGAAAATGATTTTTATTTTATATTTATTGTTTGCCGCTTTCATAGCTCCTTTGCTCTTCCGCCGGTGCCTTTTACTTTTTACATTTCTTTTTTTTTTCTATTTTGTACACTAACTTCCACGGCAGTTTAATTACAGTTTCTTTGGCTAAACACAAATCGGTAATGAAAGGAGAAAAATAAATTGAAAAAGGTGTAACCACCTTTGGCTAATTAATTTGTACGCTCTCCGAACCGGCTTTTCTTTCATTTGCCGATTATGAAATGATATTTCAGTTGGCACCTGTTTTGCTTGTACATCTCTTGAAATGATTTGTTGTCACAACCGAGGTGGACCCCGAAGTCAGGGCCTAAACGAAATCGGAGTCTTTCTCTTTCGGGTTCATTTTTGCTTGGTTTTTCGTGTAAACAAACCCATTATTGCCTTCATTTTTTTTCCAAGCTCTCTTTTGGCCAGCCTTCTTTTTCGGCAGCTCAATTTTGGCCAACTTTATTCTTTTATTTGTTTTCTTTTGTTGAGGAGATACTTTTCCGCTTCTAATGAATTATTGCCTGTGGAGTTTGTCATGAGCTTAATGGAAGAGTTCATTAGGAAGTGACTTGGGACCGCACAAGATGGCTTTAGGTTCTACTCTTTAAGAGAATTCTGATATTTGCCATTATTTTTAGGGTTTAATAGGTTTACTATAGTTTTTACTATATTTTTCCTGATTTATTGAACTGGAGATCGAGGTAACCCCTTCATAAATCTTTGTTCCGGGTATATAACCTCTCCCTTTTTTGTTTCACTTTTTAACCATTTCATGCTTCAACCAAAATCAACCAAGTTCAGCTCGAATGCTTAACGTTCAACAATTAAACAACAATTTTAATCACCATTTTTTTTCCTCACTTTTTGGTCATTTTCTCGTACTCTTTTGTTTGCTCATTGTTTTGCTTACACTTCAGTGCTTTTAATTATTTTGTATGCAATAAAGCTCTAAGCGAGAACAGCAAAAGCAAAAGTCAAATAAATTAACACGTCACTTACACAATTCTCGGGGCGAAGCACTTAAGACTCTCTTGAAATATCCCCCAGGTGCTAAGTTAATAAAGTGTTCAACAGAAATGAGAATTGTCAAGATATTTTGTATTAAAAAAAAAGAATTTATTTAATAAGAATGAAGGGGTAATTATATTTATAATAATTATCCTTACTTGAGAGGGGTAAATAATATCTAAGAATGAAAATCTGAGTGTTGAGTGAAATAAGTATCTATCAAATCGACAGTTTTAACTTCTCAATACCCCTAACTTTAGGAAATAATTACTGAACAAATCAAAGATTATTATGTATTAGGAAAGGAATAGAAAAAGTATAAAATGTGGTAGTGAAATACAAAATATATGCTTTAAAAATCCACTTCTAAAGTTACTATTTACACGTTCCTTACAAAATCCAATCTAAACCAACAGTTAACCCCCGTAAGTGACTGCCATTAGTGTTGATGATCGATGGATGGACTCCCATTTAATGATGACATTAATGTCCATTTCGGGTGAACTCCTCCTTCTCCGTTGTTGGCTCTAAATAAGAAAACAGTTATAAATTGCGACACGCCCACATTTTATGTCTGCGGATCGAACTATCCATCGAAATGAATTCCAAAGCCAATTGCGCGTGGGTTGCACAACCGAAATGTTTATGGCAACTGACCAAATATAAAGCAAATTACTTTCAGTCAGCATTCTTCGTTATTGAAGTTTTTTTTATTCAATAATTTGACATCATAAACAAACAAATAATTAAGTTGTTTTTTGCTTATCCTAAGATCGAGACACACGCGTCTCTGGGAACATTAATTATTCATAAATAAATACAAACAGAAAAAGGAAAACACTTTTGGCCAAAAATACAATATGAAGTTGTCTTCTCTTGAGTTTCGCTTAATTGTTTAACTTCTCTCTCATTTGGTTGTTAATTATGGTAAATAGATATTGATTGCAGGTGGAAAAGTCAAATGTCAAATCGAAGTCTCTGGGATGTATGGTTTGAGTTGTGATTTTATTTTTCTTATTTTTTTTATAGGTCATTAAATGGTGTCTAGTTTCGTTCTGTGAGTGGAACTTGTTTTTTAAGTTCTAGTATAATATTGATGGATTGCTATGAATATTGAATATGCTAATTTATTTTGTCTCTAGATGTTGTTACCCAAGGGGAACGAAGTGACATCAATTTTATACTCAATGATTTTTGTGTTTCACCTGGAAATATATCTCGATATCTTGTTAGCAACTTATTTATTCAAGAGAATTAATTACTGTCTTTTACATTAACAAATTAAAATTAATTTAATGCAAAGAATGAAGGCAATGAAATTTGGCAAAATATCATATGACAAGCTAATGTATATCAAGTTTAAATTGGAAATAAAAATACTAGTACATTAAGCTCTTTAGATACTTTAATATTTTGTAAACAGAATTCATTGAAATGGAAGTTAATATTACCTTTGCATTTCCCAAGAATTATACAATTTTCCAGAAATTGTATCTCCGCATAATTCTCGACTTTCGAGTCTGCGGAAGTAAGCTGTGTTTATATATATTTATATATGTATCTTTTTTTATATTACCCAACGAAAAACCTTCACCCAACACACTCTCCCAGTTATCTAATCTCTTTCAAATGGAATGTGACTCTTTTTGGGTGGAAAGGTTGATCTGCCAGGGCGACCCATAACTAATTGCCACTTTTTGGCTTAGTATTTTTTAAGTTTTTTTTTTCCTGTGTTTTATTTAACCAACATTTTGTGGGCCGCGCTTTCTTGCCCCGTTACCATGGCCTGAATTCGCTTAGCTGTAATTATATTTTAATTTTTTACTTAACATTTTGTTGCTGCTTGTTAATTTTGTTATGCTCACTTTGCGTTTTTTGCGCTCGTTTCTTTTTTTGGCTTTTGATTTTATTTTTAGACACCGCCAGCATGAGTCGTGAAAGCGATGACAATTTAAGTTCGATCAATTCGGCTTACACAGGTAATTATATTTCTTACGTTTTACTTATACTTTATTGATTGCATTTACTTGTTAATTTTACACCTGTTTTGGCCGGGGCATCTGCTGAATGCGTTACATTTAATCTCCTTCCATGACATTATTAATATTTAATTAATTTTCGTATAATTGCTTGCTGATGTGGGCGAAATTAACACATTTGTGTTAACATCTTTTTGGGCATACACATTAATCGATGCGGAATTGAATGGGAAATATTTAAAAAACAACAACTTATATTGAAGAAATAACAAATATCTATTTAACCATCATGTTTTTATAATATTACTGGGAGTTAGTTAGTCAGAGATTTCTGAAAAATAAGAGGGAAGTAAATACCAATAAAATAGCTGCTATTACTAATAAGTATTATTTGTGTAAAAAGTTGCTTATGTTTCTTAGAAAAATCTAATTAAATCAATTGCAGTTTTAATAGCAATATGGTATATTCTCTTAACCTAGATAGTGAGTCATTTTAATGACTGGAAACTGCAGAAACTTACTTATTCAAAAAGGGAAATTGAATAGCTTTCTCAGATATCTCATATCTTATCAGGCTTGTTTACTTTCATTGACCTGGTAATTAATTTTCATTTCATTCACTGTTTGTACACCTCAATGCAATTGATGTTAACCCTGAAATCCAGACAGTTTCTCCCTCACTCCCCCGACTTTTAGTTCAGTGATCTCGAATACAAAACCGAAACTCTTAACTACTTGTGTATGCAACATCTTTCCGCGATCAAGTATAATGTCAAAACAATCCCACGATCTACGATAGCTTACTGATTAGATCTCTCCTTCCATTCATAGAGCCCAATCAAAGGCCTATCAAAGTCCGCTATGATCCGTCATAATTTTAATAGCTTTTTACCTTAGCCGCAGGGGAAATCCATTAGGCTAAAATCGTTTTTATAGACGGGTAACATCCCAGAGTGTTCATGGAATGTTCATTCAACTGATTGCCCTTCTGGCACATGTGTGTTTCGGCGCTGTTTTTATTTCACATTCGAAACACGTTCTAAACTTAAACAATTTTTAATTGTAATGCGAAATACGCGACTCGAGACTGAGGCCCAACCGGTTGGATTTATACATATCTGTTTTTTTTGGGCATTTAGTATATAGTATATATCTATAATTATAATATATGGGACACGCCTTTAGGCGATCAGCGCCAGTCACGTAAGCATCTTCATCTCTGGAAAACCAGTTTTCTATTTGGTGAAATTCTAGTTTGTCGCCCCAAGATTCCTGTTGAAAACATTTAGCATTTCCAACAAAGGCAGCCAATAAATATTTATACAAAGCCATTGCCGATGCAATTATTGTCTGTTCAGGAACAATGAGCAGAAATTAAATCAATTGCGATAAAAATGGCATGTTTAAATACAGTTACAGTAAAGCTAACAAAAGTTAATTTCGTAGCACCAGGAAATGCGAAAAGATTAAAGTGGGCTTGTAACTAAATTACTTTCGACAGCCACACCCCCAACGAAATATGTATTTTAAACCGAGATTATATTTATTCGGAGGCTGCTCATTAAAGTCTTTACTGTACTGTAATTCAGTGGGTTGGCTTGCAGCAGCCCACAATGATCAGGAATCAGAGATCAGCAATCAGCAGCGAGAGCTGTAACCGCTGCAGCTAATAATCGGTTTTGTCGGCATTTGCCCAGAGAGACTCGCAGATGGATTTGCATTTTACATGCCGAAAAGTCATGTAAGTCATGCACAGTCCGAGCTTCGGGGGATAGTACAGAAACTACTACTAGTCGATAATGTGGGTAGCCAAAGCGGCGTTAAAAACTGGACAGTAATTGCTATAAGAGATAGGAAAATACACTTGGAAAATGTATTTTAAGATTACTTAAAAAGTAACATGTTGATGAGCACATTAAATAGATTCCAAGACGACGGTTTTCTAGTTGCTACTGAAGGCTCTAGTTCGGCTTAGTATCTGAGGTACATTTTCTTTGATTATTTAAACACTTTCACTACCTATCTACCTACTATATATTATATTTTTATACTGTTGTAGATAACAAGATCACCAGGTTTTATAAAGAAAAATAAAAAGTTAAGACCAGAGTTAAGATAATGGGTAAATTTAGAACATTGACTCAGGTTCATGTCAAATAAAAGCTGTCAAAGAATGATTACACCCTTGCAGGGTATGCTAATTTCAGTCAGAAATTTGCAACTCAGTGAAGGAATCGTTTCTGATCCTATAAAGCATATATATTCTTGATCAGCACCAACAGCCCAGTCGATCTAGCCACTTAAGGAGGAAAAATAAAATTTAAAAATTTTTTCAAAATTTTATAAGGGGTTACATCATTAAAATTTTCAAAAATTTACAAAAATTTACAAACATTTTAAATTTAAAATCGAGTATGCAGATTTTTTAAACTCATAAAAATAAACACAGAAAAACTTTCCGATTAAAATTTAATGCATTTTTGACTGAGTTATGATATTTCTAAACTTTGATTTGTCTTTAAAAATGTTATATAAATTGATCGATAAATATTGATTCAAAGTAATCCTATTAATGATATGATCCTATTAATAATTTAATTGCAAATATTAACTTCCTTTTCCTGAAGCTAATTTCCTCTTGTCTTTTTAGATGATAAAGTAAAGTACAAATATTGAATATCTGATGCAATATTATTTCATAGTATTGCTTTAAATATTTTTGAGTTTATTATAAATTTCACAAATGTTGCTAACTTTTTCTAAAAACATTTATAAGTAAATTCTATAAATTTTTGCTCACTGCTTAAACCCACACTTATGATACTTGCAAACCGATCAGAACTGCGATGGCAGCCCACACCGAGAGAAGCAGGAGGAGAAGCTCAGGGAGACAAGGGACAGACGGGACAGCGAGCTGCACACAGTTTAGTTTAATTAAATGTTGTTTAATCATTTCAAAAGATAATAAGCTATTGACATGGCCAGCGCTGTTGGCTGATTTATCGCCGGTCAGCGCGCGATCGACCCGCCATAAATGGCTGGCGAAATATTTGTTTTCGAACATATATATCTCGCCAGCCAGAAAAGCTTCGATTTGGCCAGAATCTCCGAGTCGTGAGCAAAGTGGGTCGTAGCCGGCCGCCAGCCGCCTTTTGGCCAAATCAACATTGGCAACTGGCAACTGGCAACTGGCAACTGGCAGCGCAACGTCAGCGTCGGCGCCACACTCCACTTGGCCCGGACGGGCAGCGGTGCGCTTTGATGATTCATCTGCGTATCTGTCAGATACACGAGTTCATTAGCTGCGACACTGAATGTCAACTGCAAGGAAATTGTTTGTCATCTATGTGCGTGCGTATTATTTTTAGAAGCCAGCCTCCTGTACCCCCCTCGATGACGGCTTTTCACAGTTAAATGTTGGCTATTATCACGGGCGGAGGGCGGGCAGGGGGCCTCAATTAGCGAAGGTAAAGTCAAGACCAGTCAAGTCGAGTGTGATTTATTGGCCGGCATTGGGCATTACATAAAGCCAGGCCAGGCCATTCGCCACAGTTTCAGTTACAGATACACCAATGAGATACAGAACGCCAAATGCCAGAGAAAACATTAGTGAAAGTTGGTTGGCAAAAAGAAAAACAGATAGCAAAAGAAAAGGAAATCCCTGACAAAGGTTTAGATGCACCTTTATTACACCAAACATATTATACTTGTTTCTCTGCGTGTACAAACTGTTACAACGCCCAATTGTGATAATTAAAAAAAAATATATATAGTTACAAACATATATATATATATGATACAAAATAAATTGCTACCGTCATGATGTATAATGGCAAATAATAACAAATTGTCTTGCACGAATGCCAGTATCTGGCAGATACAATTGAACCTTGAAGTTGCCTGCCAGCTCATGTCTTGTCATGCTGCCTGGGCCGGCAGCGCAATCGGTTGATTAGCCAAAACAGTAGCCCAACTTGAAAGCATCTTCAAGCCGCGGGAGCATGTCTGGCGTAAATTACAAATATGAGCAAAAATTAAAAAATAAAAGCAATTTCAACTGACAAAAACACAATTAACTACATGACTTATGCTGTGTGTGGTGTGTGAGGTGTGCTCTATGGGGGCTTTCACACTGCACACACAGCTGAGGATGAAAAGCAAACGGAAACCGAGAGATCGTGCAATTGAAAGATTGAAAAATCTTTTTTCGATCTCCTTCCTTTTGTGCAGAGCCATCTCTCTTTGTGTTTTTTGTGATTTTAAAGCTCCTCTTGTCTGGCATTCAGTGGAATAAAAAAACGTTACCAAACTGTCGACAATTTAATTGATTTATGCTTTTGTTGCTCTGCTTTGTGGAGTTTTTGGCAAAAGCGTAAATTGATTTTGAAAGTTGCAATTGGGAAAAGGAAAGAATATGGACAGATCAGTATCAATAAATATTTTGACACAATAAGTGTTGGGTTGTATAAGATATATATTCTAATCAGCTTTGGAGGGACTTATAAAACTTGCTTAGTGCAAAAATATTTATTATACAGGTGTTTATTGTAAGCTTTTTTATGATTTATGCTTTTATTTGTTAATTTTTGGGGACTGTCAGTTCTTTTAGATTTTTGTAAGATAGTTCTTAAAGAGCTTTAGTGATTTAAATAAGTTTAAAGGTATAAATAGCATATTAAAAGACGATATAAGTTTATAGTTATTAAAATACTTATTTAGGCATTTGTTAGATATTATTTAAAATATATTTCCAAAAAGCAAGAAATGCTTTTCTTTCATAAGAAAAAGTTGCTCTACTTCAGCAAAGATTGTAGAAAGATATTTTGATAAATCAAATTACACATTATAATCATATTACCAGCACAGTCAGGCACACACCAATCTCTCTCCGAGTCAGATCCATCTATATATAAACATATACACATATTCAGCTTTAATAACAGATCTCCGATTACCGTTCGTTGTTTTATTATTTTTTTGCGCTGCCATCTAACCTTTACCACAACTGCTTGCGGCCAAGATCTTATTAAAAACAAGAAATCAAGCACACAAGCGAATACTCACGAGCTGCCAAAAAACTTTCACAACCCAAAAGAGCAAATTGGGCTTAACACAAATGCGCTAATTTTTAACCAATACCAATATATATATATATATAATATAACAAAAAGGGGGAAATGTCAGTTGCCAAAAAAAAAGAGTGGCTGGAAAAACTTGCTTGCTCAGTTAACACCCACGAAACGCGGCTGAAAACGCTAAATGTTAAACAATTGCAATTGCATTTTATGGAAATTCGTCTTGACTTCATTTAACTACAACCTTATATAAACAAATATATATAAATATATATATATATAGATCTCTATCAAGAGACTGTCAGGCGCTTTACGCGATCCTCGCTCTCACCCACATCCGATTGGGACCGCTTTTCGCCCGCTCGCCGCTCGCTAAAATCGGAGGCTGGAAGTCGCACATCTTGTAAGTTCCTCGCCCGCCATCGCCAGCCGCATGTATCTTTTATCTGTTTTCGTATCTGTATCTGTATCTGTTTCTATTTGTTTTGTTTTCGTCTCTGTTTTTTTGTTTTTCCAACGCCAAAGATGATTATTATCTAGAGGCCACTGGGCGACGTCGCAGCTCAGGTAAGCATTCGGCATACGGGATTGTGGGTGGCTGCACACAGAGAGAAAAAAGTGCTTACAACCAGTTAAAAAGTATTTAAGGAAGTTTTAAACTTATTGTAGATTTAACGATGCTATTATTTAAGTGCTCAAAACATATCTTCCATACATAAAAGTCAGAAGAATAGTTTTCTGTGACACACACAAAATTTTCTTTAGTGCTAGAAAAATATCTAAATATGTTTGCCCACCATTCTGTATCTTGTATCTGCAGAGCACGTTTGGTTCTAGCCATTTGCGCAGGTGGCTGGCTTTAATGTATTTCTATGCATCTAGGCCAGTTGCTCGCTCCTTAAATGGTCATTTGGCAGATACATTAAAAGCGCTAATTTATGGCCAAAACTGTCAAATATTTTGCCATGTTAAGGAGCCTCCAGAAGGCATATCTCTGCATCTTCGGTAGCCCAGAGTATTGTCGAGTTAACAAAGCCTAATGAGCCACTGGAAACGTGTTCAAATTTACCTCTCACTGTGGGTGTAATTGCGTCTCTAATGAGCCCAGATATATTGCTGTGACAATATATATTTTGCTGACTCAAGGACGGGTCTCTCTAGGGTTAACTATGCTGATTTTATTATTTTATTGGTCTTTTTTTTAACCCGAAATTAAATTGGCCAAGTCAATGGATTAATGAATTCGGGGCGAAATCGTTACGGTTTTAATGGAAAATAAATTGGATGGAGAAACTTAAGCCATTATAATTAATTGGGTAATATTAGATCAAGGTAAGGGATTTATATTGAAGCTTAAACTGGAATGATTTACTTTGTGTTTAGTGAATGAAAACGTTTGTGTTTTAATGTTAGTATAAGCTTTTAAATTTTAAATGAAAGGCAAGTTGTACATAGTATATTTTCTAAAATAACTTACATTGATTAATGAGCTAAAAACAAATTAAAATAAATGTTGTTTTCCGATTTAATAAATATGCAAATAAACCGCCGCAAAAACGTTTTATGAATATTCATCATAAAAACTTGATATTAACTTTAAAATGTTTAAAAATAAAACCCAATGATGCAATGCCATATCATTTTCATAGAAAAACAATTAAAATTCATCTGAAAATTACAAAAAGTTACATTTATATACTTTAATTGCTATATGGAAGAGGAAAAAGTGCCACAAAAATGCAATTTTCAGCGCCTATCAATTTTAATAACAACAGAAAATAGGAAAATAATGTACAACTTGCCATATCTAATGGCTGTGGGTGGATGCAGTCAACAACAAAATTAAATTAACTGACACGACAGCCAAACTTGGCAAAATGTTGTTATGACTTCATTGAGCTGCATGCAATTTTTATTTCGCTTTTTTTTTTTATAATGCGCTTGTTTCCTGTAATTTTCCACCTAATGGTTTTCCAACCAAGACTCGTAAAAAGATAAATCTGCTTTGTTTTAAATGCGAAATCTGAGAGTTCTTGGCTTTAAAAGTGGAATATTAAACAGATGGCAAATGTCAAGTTTACACAGAGCTTAAATCCGTTTAAAGATATTCATTATATGCGGGGGATGGGGTTGGGGGATCGGGGATCGTTCTCAATGGCTTTCCATTGAGCATGCGATATGCAAATTGCCAATGACATCATATTCCAACTGGAACACATGAAAAATGAACCGTATTTGAGATAAATGAAAACGCAGTTCAGCCAATTTTAGCATTGTCTATTGTGTATTGATTGATGACTTAACGGCCGGTACTAATGGGGACCCCCCAACTGGATGTTTATTTCCCGCCACAACACAGATCACAACAGCACTGTGCTGACAGCGAACACCGAGCAGTTCATCATTGGCCAGCGGGTGTGGGTCGGAGGCCTTCGTTCCGGACAGATTGCATATATCGGAGAGACACATTTTGCGCCCGGCGACTGGGCAGGCATTGTCCTGGATGAGCCCAATGGTAAGCAGTCAACATCTAATTAGATTCTTAAAAAGTATATTAATTCATTTCCATTTTCTTTAGGCAAAAACGATGGTTGTGTGTCGGGCAAAAGATACTTCCAGTGCGAGCCGAAACGCGGCATTTTCTCGCGTCTCACGCGTCTCACCACATATCCCATGTCCGGAGCTCACACTCCGACATCGCCATTGGGCAAAAATTCGCCAGACAGATCACGCACAGTCTCCCCGACGGCGAGCATTCGCAGCTCCATGCTCCGTAGTCCCGGAGTAGGCGGCAGTGAGTGTACATCTGAGGAGAAGAGTACTTCAAAGATACTATAATGTGAATCTTTTAGAAAATGGCCTAACCGTTGGCGATCGTGTGATTGTCTCTTCTGGCTTTGGCAGTCGTCCTGGCATCTTGCGTTACCTGGGCGAGACACAGTTCGCTCCTGGCAACTGGTGCGGCGTTGAATTGGACGAAGCAAGCGGCAAGAACGATGGTGCAGTTGATGGCATAAGGTACAAGCAAGGTGTAATGCTATTTTTCAGTAATTATCACCACGAAACCCTTGCAGATACTTCGAGTGCAAGCCAAAGTACGGAGTGTTTGTGCCCATTGCCAAGGTCACCTTGTCGCCATCGTCAAAGAAGTCGCGTCTGTCGAGGACCGGATCAAGGGAATCGCTCACATCGATTGGCACCATGAACAGCATTGCCACCACAAATACGTCGCGCATGCGCATGAACGCTCAGGTATAAGCGGTGACCCTCGAGGACCTCGAGTCCTCTGACCCTCTCCACAGCTACCCCGCCCCAAAACACACACAAATACCGTTTGCAGTTGGTTTTGTTATTTGTTTAATTTTTTATATATATACCCATTAACTTATTTGCTAATTTATATCCCGAGCCCTACGCCTGGTACTAACGCGTTCCAATTCTAATCGCAATCCCACACCTTCGTTCCGTTCCTAGCAGCGCAAGTCGGTCACGCCAGCTAAGCCCATAATAACGACGCCGAAAAGCCAATTTTCCATGCAGGTATGCTAAAAGAAAAATTGTACAAGAACACACAAAAAATGTATGGTATTCGCTGTTGGTTTTTCCCCCTTTTTTTTTGGTTGATAGAGCTCTATAAGTAATCAGAGCTGCATTTGCTGCCCAATCTGTTAACGTTGAAAGTCTGAGGAAGTTGTCTAAAAAAAGTGTTAATTATGATTAATTGGTAAAAGAATTCGTTTATATTCTAAGATATATACTATTTGTGTTTCGATTTTTGCTTACAAAATATTTTAAAATATGTGGTTGAATGGGTTTTACATTTTATTTTAAAGAATCGATTATATACTTCTTAAAATTGTTCAATTTATATTATAATTTTAAGGGAATACCTACAAACTTTCAACGTTAATGGCTTGAGAATTCTTGCAGTAAATTTGTGAATTAATCCGTAGATTGTAAGCGTACAACTAACATAAGACACTAACCCACACACAAAACACACACCACACACAACACACACACACGAAAAACAACAACCCCACCAAAACAGAATATGTAAATTAATAATAAATGTATGCCTACGAACTCCTTATGCAATTTATGCCATGTGTTTGAGTTGGTTTACCTTTATCTTTATTTCACAATGTAAAATAATAAATATATATTTCAATATTTCCTGCACGCTTTGGCTGTTTAAATGTTGGCCGTTCAATGATTATTACTGCTATTATTTTTATTTGCATGTTTGTTCGCTGTCAACGGTATATACTATATGAGTGTAATGAGTGTCCCTTATGCTACACCCCGCCGCACCCCGTTTTTTGTACATACACCTATCTACACATCTCTATATGTATCTTCTATATGTATCTCCTATGTATATGTATCTGAACTATCTTCCTGTACACTGTACCGTACTGTCTTAACCCGTGTGTCCAGGCATTTCATAAAAGCTTGCTTTGTGCTCTCTGTGCTCGATCTTTTGGTCGATTTTGTAGGATCTGCTGCGCGAGAAGCAACAACATGTGGAGCAGTTGATGGTGGAGCGGGAGCTGGACCGCGAGGATGCCCAGAACCAGGCGCTGCAGCTGCAGAAGAACATCAACGAGGTAATTATCTTCACCGATACCATGTACGCACCGCTGCCCTATGCGGACAGATCGCGACCCTATCGGCCGCCTGGTGGGAAAAAGGGTACGGTGAGGGTCAGGCAGCAGCACCTCTGGGTGCCCACAACCCTGAGCAGCTGCATCACCACCCGTACGAAACCAGCAACTGTATCGGCAAATCCAACAGCAACGAACAGGCAACCTTTGCAGCAGCAACAGCAGCAGCAGCAACACCAGCAGCAGCAGCAACAGCAGCAACAGATATTGCAGCAACAGCAGGCCAAGCCGAAGAAAGTTTGGTTTTGCGATAAAAAGAAACTCTTTCCAGTTGGCTGAGGGCCAGTCAATGTTTGCTCAGTCATTTGTGCAGTTTCGGTTTCGATTAATTGTGTTTTGTTTTATTATATGTTTTTCTTTTTGCATTGCACTTTTGCTGGCTGCTGTTGAAGCAAACACGCAACACCTCGTCTTCCCCGCGCAGCAAACACATTTTCCATTTGTGCTTAACTTTTCTTTATTTGTTCATCGTTATGTCTTTATCATTTTGCTCATTGTCTTGTGTTTGATTTAGGTTTCGAAAAGTGGCTCAGATGTTTAAAAACAAGGTTTAAATGTGTTTAAAAAATAGTAGGCCTTTTTAAAAATATTAACTAATGTACTTTACAATTTTTACAACAATAGTACTTTGTGTTAATAATTTTAATATGGTTTCTCTCTCTATTTTAAATATGTATAAAACATTTTGAGTCATATTTGGAGACCTGGTGTTATTGTGTTGTTGATTTAACTCAAACTCACTTAATTTTTGCCACTCTTTTTATTTATTATTATTATTATTTCTTTCGTTAACCACGGTAAAGCAAACAAGTCATCCCCAAATTGTCAGTCATTTGCCCGCAATGATTCATCAAATTAACTTTGAACGCTGAGAAGAGTACAAATTTAATAAGTTTAACTAGGCATGAAAGGTTTTTGGGGGTTCAACAGCATTTAACTCGGTCAAAATTCGGCTAACAATGGGTTAAGGTTGATATTATTGGTTGCCATATTCTGAAATGTATATCAAGCTGCATACATTTCTTCTCCTATTTAATTTTTCCATTTTGTGCTGGCACAAAAAAATTAAATTAAATTAATTTTAGCATGTTTAACTCCAAATTGAATTTCCCTTTAAAGTATACTTAATTCTTGCATACAAAGCTCATCTCTATTCAGACACAACTTTGTACTTTTCAATTATCATGTACACGACATAGAAATTAAAGAGTTCTCAACTATAAATAAACCTATTGTGTAGCACCTTTGCACTGTGGCTTTCTATATAGTTAGAACAGAAATATAGTAAAGTTTAATAGGCACTATATATGATTTTCCCTGCAACTGCTTTTCCATTTTATTTGCGGCTATTCTAGAAGATGACTCAGTTTTGTGTGCTTTCTGTTTGGTTTCGTTTCTGAATAAATTGTTTGTGTTTGTAATTATATGCGGATATGTGTTAGACTTTTCTATTTGTCGAGCGCACTTTGAGTTTGAGTGTTAAATTAGCAACAAAATTATCACCCCCAATGCTCCCTACCCTCAACCATCCCGATATATATATATATATATCTCATCTATTGATCCATCTCTATCCTTTTTAACGCAAAACCAAAAAACAAAATTTGAGAACCAATTTGAAAAATTATGCCGGCCGCCCCTGGCTTATAGAAAAGAAATCCTGTTTGCACAAAACTATTCTTGTATGATTCTTATAGCAAATACTGATCGAAGCGGATCGATGGAGGCGCCTGATCGCGAGGCACAGCATAAGGTTATCCGATCTGAGGCGCGAGTTCCGCGGCTGGTCGGGCAAGCACGAGAGGCACTGCATCCTGCACAGTGTCCTGACACCGCTGCGCATCAAGTAGAACCGAACATCTGGAAGAGATGGGATGGATGAGTGCTCAAACTATTCGATTGGATGATTTTTGAATTGATTTAACCTTCTTCGCATCGAGAAAGGGACAACTGAAGACAATGTTGAAGTCTGCACAGCGTTTTAAGCTGATACAACCAAATAAGAAATATCTACGAGATCTTTTTAAAAGTAAAGAAAATCCTTAACAAAAAAAAATAATAATACGAAAGCCAACCAAAAAAAACCAAAACGAATAAATCTCTATTAAACGGTTTATATTTGGCGAAAAAAAAATGAAAATTAAACGAAAAATGAATGGAAAAAAATGTGGAAAATGGAAAAGTTGTCTAACAATTTTGAATTATTTTGTACGAAAGCGAATTTTTCTTGCTGTTGGTTTAGTTGATACGAAATATACGATATACCTACCTATATATGATGAAAAATACATTAACACTATGCAAAATACCTTTAGCCCCTGCAAATGTCGTTTTATTTATTGGTTTTAATGTGATTGCTAATTTAAATCTTTTTCGATCTCGTTCGATCCTCAGCTTAAGGCCAGGATTGTCGAATTGCAGTCGGAGTTGGGCGATGAGCGCAAGAAATCGGAGGAGTTGCAATTTTGTGGCGATGAAATGAATGTAAGGAATCGTAATCCTCGTGGTAGCCAGTTTAGACATTGACTTGATCTGTAGAGAAGTAGATAGATGTTTGCTAAGCTAATTTGTTGTTAATTTGCTGTGTGCCTTGAGGCTTTAATAAATTAGTTTGGCCTTTGATTTTAGTAGTGTAAATTATTGGCTTATTTATATACATATCTTCTCGATTGCTTTAATACGAGTATATGACGAGACTATGTCTTATTAATTAATCCCTTAATCTTTTAATTGATAGAAAAGGCAAGAGAAGAAGTTCCCTTTGGCTTGCTGTGCTTCCGAAGGTCTATTAATGAATTTGTGTGTCCATATTGAAGAACTAGGAATTTTATTTAATGAGGATAGCACCTCCCATAATTCGGTTTGTTGGCCCACAAAAAGTTAATTTTTAAAACCGAATAACCATTAGACCCATAACCAAGAAATAAGTGTACTTTGCAGGGTATTATAAAATCAGTCAAAAGCCTGAAACGCACTGAAGAAGTCATTTCCGACCCTAAAAATCATATATATTCTTAATCAGCATTAACAGCCGAGTCGATCTAGCCATGTTCGGCAAAAATTTAATTTTTTCAAAATTTTGAAAATTTTATAAGGGGTTACATCGTTAAAAATGTCAAAAATTGATAATTTTTTTTTTTTTTTTTAATTTTAATTTGAGTATGCAGATTTATTAATCTAATTAAAACTAACATAGGAAAGCTTTCCGAATTAAAATTAATAAATTTTTAGCCGAGTTATGAGCGATCGAAACTGTTAGAGTATTCAAATTTTGGCTAGATCGAATCGACTGTAGATGCTTATCCAGAAACGGTCAGAAATGTGTTGAAACTTGTGACTAAAATTATTATACCCTTTGCAAGGGTAAAACAAAACTGTGGTTTAGAAAAAGATTAGCTCGTTGGAACTGAAAGTATGCTATAGAATTATTAGTTGTTCGAGGCTAATATTTATAACCCACAATTGTCAGTTAATTAAATATTAAATTTATAATACAAATATGTATATTCGTTTTAAAAATTCAGTATTTAAAGAACGCGTTATTGAAATCCCATATTAAGCTTAAATCTTGATTAACATCATTTAGTGCATGCAAAAAAACGCAAGAGCAATACACCAGTTTAAATTAATTTAACTTAAAATTAATTAATAACATTATTCAGGCCTCACAACAGGCAAATTTTTCTCTCAGAATCAAGTCAAGGTTTAAAATAAAACAAATAGAATTCTATAAGACTTAATATTAATTCTTAAATCCACATTTTTATAGGCGCAGTCCCAAGTGTATAAGGAAAAGATACACGATTTGGAGTCAAAGGTCATTCTACTTGAGTCCGGTAAAAAAATAAATTTAATTGAATTTTAAGAGAAGTATATCCAACGCTATATCATTCTCCACAGCAACGCCCAGTCTGCAAAGTGTTCCGCCGCCTGTTTCGCTCCCGGAGGACAGTGCCCTCAAGGAGGAGATCGCTCAGCTGCAGGACAAATTGAGCGTTCAACAGAAGGAGACGGAAGCCCGAATAGCTGAGCAGCTGGAGGAAGAGCAGCGATTACGGGAGAACGTAAAGTACCTGCAGGAACAGAATGCCACGCTGCAGGCTGAGCTGGTGTCCAAGGATGAGTCGCTGGAGAAGTTCTCCCTCTCTCAAAGTGGTATCGAGAATCTCCGCAGGGAACTGGCGCTGCTCAAGGAAGAGAACGAGAAGCAGGCCCAGGAGGCACAAGCGGACTTCTCCCAAAAACTGGCAGCCAAAGCCGAGGAGCTGGAAAAGGTCACCGCCGAGTTGCTGAGCCTGAAGGCCTCCTCCGATTCCCTGGAAAGCGAGCGAGTCAACAAAACCGACGAATGCGAAATACTCCAGACCGAAGTTCGGATGCGGGATGAGCAGATCAAGGATCTAAATCAACAGCTGGATGAGCTGACCACGCAGTTGAACGTGCAAAAGGCCGACAGTTCTGCTCTGGATGACATGCTTCGTCAACAGAAGGCTGGAAGTGACGAAAAGTCCTCGATTCTAGAGCAAACCCAAAAGGAACTGATTCAACTCAAAGAGGAGGCTGCGAAAAGGCAAGAGGAAAGAGATCAACTGGAAAAGCTCTTGACTGAAGCTAAGCAAGTCGCGGGCCAGGAAAAACTAGTCAGGGAAAAGGCTGAACAGGAAATTAGCCAAATTAAATTAGAAAAAGATACCGTGGATCAGGTGCTGGCATCTAAGCAATCCGAACTGGAAGCCTGCCAAAAGGAACAGACTGAAACAAAGAGTCAACTTGACCTAAGCAAGGATATTAATGCCCAGAAGGATCTTAATTTAGTTGAGGCCAACGAAACCCTGCAAAAACTGCAGCAGCAACTGCAGGAAAATAGTCAAGCTCAGGAAGAATTGCTAGCTGACCTCGAGGCACAGAAAAAAGATCAAGAAGCGATCCTTAAAACCAAAGAACAGGAACTCCAGAAACTCGAAGCCAAGTCATCTGAAACGGAAGCAGTTCTCAAATCAACACAAATGCAGTTAGAGCAGTTCCAGCAACAGGCAGCCGCTTCTGGCGAGGAAGGGGCCAAGAACTTAGCCAAACTGCAAGAGGAGATTAGCCAGCTAAAGTCCCAGGCAGAGAAAACTCAATCGGACTTGAAATCCAGTCAAGCTGAGGTGGAAACCAAGGCCAAACAGTTGGAGACGGCAAATGGAACGATTGAACAGGAAGCCCAGAAGTTGTCCAATTTGCAGGAACAGCTTATCCAACTGAAATCCGAGGTGGATCAAACCAAATCGGCTTTGAGCTCGAGCCAGACAGATGTGGAGTCCAGGACTAAGCAACTTGAGGCAGCCAATGCAGCTCTCGAAAAGGTCAACAAGGTACAATAATGTAATTAATTAATTGAAACACATATTGAATACATATTTTTCCTACAGGAATACGCTGAATGCCGAGCGGAAGCCTCGCATCTGGAGGATCAGATTAAGGAGATAACCGAAAAGCTACATGCCGAGCTCCTGGCAGAGCGATCCTCGGCAAGCGACCTGCACACCAAGCTATCCAAATTCTCTGAGGAATTGGCTACCGGCAAGAAGGAGCTGAACAGCAAGGCCGATGTCTGGAGCCAAGAGATGCTGCAGAAGGAGAAGGAGCTCTTGGAGCTCCGCCAGCAACTCCAATACAGTCAAGATTCCCAAACTAAGCTTAAGGCAGAGGCCGAAAGAAAAGAAGCATCACTGGAGGAAACCATCAAAACACTTCAGGATCAGGTCACCAAAGCTAAGGCGGAGAATCAAGAGCTTAAAAACGGTTCCCAAGAGACAATTCAAGATCTGCAGGAGCGGCTGGAAATCACCAATGCTGAGATCCAGCACAAGGAGAAAATGGCCGCCGAAGATGCTCAAAAGATAGCCGACCTTAAAACCCTCGTTGAAGCCATCCAGGTGGCCAATGCCAACATATCAGCCACCAATGCGGAGCTCTCCACTGTCCTGGAGGTCCTTCAAGCGGAGAAAAGCGAAACCAATCACATATTTGAGCTTTTCGAAATGGAGGCTGACATGAACGCAGAGCGTTTGATTGAAAAACTCACTGGTATGAAGGATGAACTAAAGGATACCCATGCCAAGCTGGATGAGGGGCAGAAAAAGTGCCAGGAGCTGGAAAAATGCTTAGAGCAAGTGACCCAGAGTGAGCAGAGCCTGCAGCAGGAGTCGTTAAACTCCAAGGAGCAACTCAAGGTGCTCCAACAGTCAATAGGAGAACTTCACGATAAAATCAGACATAAAGATGAACTCTTCCTGAACCTGGAGGGTAAACTAAGAGATGCAAGTTTGGAATTTGAAGGTATGATAAGTTCCTCCAAGGATATCCAAGAGAAGCTACGAGAAGCTGTAAAGAAGGAGAATGATTTAAAAGAAAACGGTGTCAAATTGAGCGAGGAATTGCAGCAACTTCAGGAAACCGAAGTTAAGCATCTCGAGTTACTGAAGCAGAAGGATGAACTTGTACAGAATTTAGAGGAAAGACTAAAAGAAAGCAATACTCATTTGGAAACACAAAGCTCCTCATCGAAGGAAACTCAAGAAAAGCTGGAAGAGGCACAAAAGCGGGAGAAGACACTGCAGGAGGAAGCTGCCAAATTATCGGAGCAACTGCAGCAAGTCCAACAGGCAAATAGCGAAGTCAACGATTCACTGGTGAAGGTGGAGGGACTGGTAAAGGATTTCGAACAGAAACTGGAAGCAGCCCGGCAGCAATTGGAAGCCCAGCAGGCTACCAACAAGGAGCTGCAGGAGCAGCTCAAGAGAGCTTTAGAAAACGAGGGAAACCTGCAAGGCGAGTCCCTGGCAGCCGCCGAGCATCTAAGTCAGCTACAGCACGCTAATTTCGAACTCCAGGAAATGTTGACCAGAAAAGAGGAGACGCTAAAAAGCTTGGAGGAAAAACTTAAAGAAAGCAATTCCCAACTCAAAACCCAAATGGGAAGCCACAACGAACTGCAGGATAAGCTGGAAAAAGCTCAACTAATGGAGAGGAATCTTCAAGAGGAAACAGCTAAATTATTGGAGCAGTTGGAGCAACTGAAGCAAGCCAACGAGGAGCTCCAGAAATCGCTGGAGCAGAAGCAAACTCTTTTAGAAAAGGGCAACGAGTTCGATACCCAGCTGGCGGAGTACCAGAAAGTCATCGATGAAATGGATGAAACGGCCTCCACCAAGTCCAAGCTGCTGGAACAGCTTCAGAACAGAGTGGTGGAGCTCGAGGCGGCCCTCCATCAAGCCCACGAAGCCCAAAAGACTGCCAATCTGGAAACCAAGGAGCTAAGGCGTCAGTTGGAATCGCTTGAGTTGGAGAAGTCAAGGGAGATTCTAACCCTAAGGACGCAGATGAATGGAGCTGGTAGCACCCCGTCCGGCAAGGGCGATGAACTGGAGGTACTGCAGAAGGGTGACCCTTTATTCCTATATTTATTGTATTGTCTTTTAATTTTAGACACTAGATACTGAGACCAGCCTGGCGAAGATCAACTTCTTGAACTCAATCATTGCAGATATGCAACAAAAGAATGATGCCCTCAAGGCTAAAGTTCAGACCCTGGAAACCTTGCCCATGGACTTTACCAAGTGAGCGAATTTTTTATTTTAGAATTGAGTTTATTTATTTATTAAACTTATTATCTTCCTCAGACCTCATGCCTTTGATGCCCTGACTAAGCGCAAGCCTGCTCCCAGACTTTTCTGCGACATATGCGACGAGTTTGATAAGCACGAGACGGAGGACTGTCCCATCCAGGCAGGGGAGGATCGGGATTATTCTCCTCCACCCACCGCTGAGGCCAATAACAACGAGAAAAAGGAACGCAAGTTGCCTGCGCCCAGAAAATATTGCGAGTCCTGCGAGGGTAAGTTGATCCTCAGGAATGTATTCTTGAAGATGAGCTAATTGGTATTCCTTTTCAGTCTTTGGCCACGATACGAGCGAATGTGCAGATGATGAGACCTATTAGCTTTAGAAGAATTTTTTAAATTTATTGTACTTTGTTGATTAGAACTTTTACCTCGAGCGGTGAGCTTCACTCACACCATTTCGAAAAACATTCTATTATTTTAAATTGTGATTTTGCGTTTATCCTCGCGTGTGTAAATCGTGGATAGTAGTCTATTTCAAATTGTTTCTATTTATTTAATTGGATATAATGCCAATGTTTCGTAAATTATTGTAAAAAAAAAGTGTAAAAATAAAATTTATAAAGTGAAAGAAGACGCTTTATTTGTGGTTTTTACATGAGACTAAGGTGCTAGAGTGGAAATGTTAAATTAATCGCCGCCCTCCTTCTTTTCCTTGATGGCATCCTGAAAAAGATAGTGTAAATGTTTATATTAGACAATGAAATTAATTAAATGAGTTAATTAACAATAAACAATAAAATTAAGAGCCATGAATTGGATCTTACTTTGAATCGCTCTTCGAAGAGTGATAATTCGGCCAGCAGATCGGTAATGGCGTTCATGAATGCCTCCTGGGGCGAGTAGTCCGCCGTAGTCTGGATCCGGATAACGAACTTGTGCTCCAGGGGATGGGGAACCTTGTAGCCGGCAAACAAAACATTGGGATCCTTCAACAGTTGGCTGCATGGACACCATAGTGATTTAATTCCATAATTATAACGATTAATTAACCGACTTACTTGCGGATCATGTTGCCCAGAGTATGATCCTCTTTGTTTATCGTGAATATCGCCGCATTTGTTACTTTTGTGTCCAATTCCTTGATGATTCTGCCACCGCGCCAAAACAAGAGAAATTTGTTTAAAAGTGTTCATTTTGAGGAAGAAATTTGGTGTACTTACTTCTTCTCGCCTTCGTACAGCAGGAATGATTCGAAGGTTGGTGGCGCATTCATAGTTTATGCTTTATTTTAGTTCTTATTTTGAGAAAATTGCAATTGTTTATAAAAATCAGCCGCACGCTCAGAAACTCGCTGCCTCAGTGTTGGTAAACGTCTAACGTTGCTAGCTAGCTATTTGGCTACTTTTCAGGGCTGGAACCTCGCATTTTTAACATTGCAACTATATTTTGTTTAAAATTATTTATTCAGCATTTTTTCTTATTATTTTAATAAATCCCCAATTCAGTAACATTTTTAAAATTAGCATGCAAATTCCTTAGCCAACAGTACTTCTTATTAATATTAAAAAAAAAAAATAATAATAAATGTAAAGCAAAAAGTGCAGTTCAAAGTAGTATACACTTGCAGGTTGTGCAATTCAATCAGTGTGGAGATTTTTAAATTTATCATAACTAAGCTAAAAATGCATAAATTTTAGTACCCAATTTTTTTTAATTAACGAATCAACTTTTTTTTTTATATAATAGACTTTAAAATAATAAAATTATATAATCCACTGTGCAATTAAATTTAATAAATCTAGCTATATTTAAGGTGCGAGATTGGTACATTCGAACTGTACTGCTTGGTATTATTTGGTATATTTGCAGCGCCCTAGACACGGGCACACTGTTTCCAATTTGCAATTTTCGTCCGCGTCTAAATCGCGCCAAACATTGTGCATTCCTCCACTTCCCCGGAACTCAGACCTTTACACAACAGCTGAACACCACTTTGATCCGACCACCAGTGAGATGAGCGAGCTAAATGCGAGTGTGGCCGGCCCAGAGGGCGAGGATGGAAACCCGCTCGAGCAATCGACCATCACGATGGTGGACGTGCTCGAGCAGGAGAAGGAACTGGAGAACGAGTACGCAGCGGTGCTGGGCGCCTCCGACGAGAAGTCCTGCACCTACGCTAAGGGACCCATCGGTCGGCAGGCTCTGTACTCCTGCCTCACCTGCTGCCCGGAGGCACGCACTGACCTTACCAAAGCCGCCGGCTGCTGCTTGGCCTGTTCCTACCGCTGCCACGAGAACCACGAATTAGTGGAGCTCTATACTAAGCGGAACTTCCGCTGCGATTGCCCCACGAGCAAGCTTGGCAAGTGCTCTCTGAATCCGCAACTGACTGGTGCCCAGGATGTCAATAAGGGAAACCTGTACAACCAGAATTTCCAGGGCCTCTACTGTCGCTGCAAGCGTCCATATCCGGATCCCGAACGCACTGTCGAAGAGGTGATGCTGCAGTGCGCCATCTGCGAGGACTGGTACCATCTGCCGCACATGAAGGCACCGGGCTCTAGCGAGAAGTGGCTGGACGCCTGCAGCGAAATGATCTGCGATGGCTGTATGGATGCTGTACCATTCCTTAAGGACTATACCGGACTGGCCTTGCAGCCCGTGGAGGAGGAAGAGGAAAAGAAGGCCACGGAGGACTCAAAGCCAAAGCAGGATGAAGGTCAACTTAAGTCCGATCTAGATCGCAGCATTTGCGACATCATGAAGGTTTCTGAGGGTGAAGGCGATACAGCAGCGGCAGAGGTTGGCGAACCCAGCGAGAAGCGTCCCAAGCTGGACAGTTGCAGTCGTCCCAAGCCTCTCAAGGAGCACCAGGGTGAGTATTACAATTATAGCAGTTTCAAATTGAGAGCCAATTTTACTAAACAAGCAAATTATCAACTAAGCTCAAGTACATGCAGGAAACAACCATAATTATTAATCAAATTCAATACATGAAGAGCAAATCAAAATTCTTCTTGCCATCTCCCAAGTAGAGGAATCCATGCTTATGGGAGTCAATCTTGTGGAAGAAGGTCATGCCCATCCACAGGCAGGACTTGATCACCACCAGTCGTTCGTTCCGCTGCAAATTCAGGGCAAAGGCCTGGCCTAGCGGAATAACGCAGTCAATGGTGTCCAGGAAGTCAATAGCATAGTTATAGTCGCTCCTTTTGGCCAAATTTGATTTGAGATCGTTACGGGGCAGACGGTACAGCTGGTAGTAAGACTGGTTATCGATCTGTAGACTGTTCAGGCCCCGAAACATTGGGTTGGGTATTACGCGGTTATCGGTCATCTTGTAGAACGCACCACGGGGGCAAATGGCACACTCTTCGGTGATAATAAAGACAATGGCCGCCAGGCGCTCCTCCTCCTTGAGCTTGACCACTTCTGGGCGACTGATGCCTGCCACCTGATTTCCTACAATATCGAAAGTGGGATCCTGTAAGCCATTTAATTATTGTATATAGTAAATCCTTGTTAACTATGAAAGCTAGCTCACCAACTTAACGTAGGTCTGTATGCTGGGATCCCCTATAAATGGCTCCCTGGCCAAAATAGTTGCCTGAAAGATATTGGGGCTTTGCACAAAAGGCAATAGCTGCCACTGAAACTGATCCAGACTGTAAAAGTATTTGCGATCCTTCAGGCAGTCTTTTGTGAACCCAAATGCAATATAGTAATCGTTTTTGATTGCCGTGATGCGGCCCCACAAATACATGCCCGAGAAGCGGTTGTCGTTCTGCAAGGCGATCAGTGAGTTCTCAATCAGGATGCGCTGCTCCGGCGACAGTTTCATGCCGCAGTACATCAGGCAGTCGAGGCCCTCGGTGAAGTACTCCAGATTCATGATGAGGCCTTTTATATAATTTAAATGTGTTGTGTTTGAAAGTTGCTTAAAACTGGAAATATTTTTGAATAGAAAATCGGAACTACATATGTATTTTTAGCTCATACGTTAGAACAATTAAGGAAACTTATTTCGGGAAACCGAAAATGCTATACCCTAGCAGATAAAATTTATCAAAACTAAGCCAAAAAAGCATTAATTATAATTCTAAAAGCTTTTCTATGTTAGTTTTTGATTTGTTAATAAATGTGCATACTCAATTTGAAATTTAAAAAATTTGAGATTTTTGCCAATTTTTGACAATTTTAATGATGTAACCCCTTTCCTTTTTTTCAAAATTCTGAAAATTTTGAAAAAAATCAATTTTGCCCGGACATAGCTAGATCGACTCGGCTGTCGATGCTGATCAAGAATATATATGATTTATAGGGTCGGAAATGACTCCTTCACTTAGTTTCAAGCTTCTGATTGGAGGAAAAATACAATTTTTTCAGTCTATATTTATGTATATTTTTATGACATTTTCTTCGTCAAATCAAATTTTAAAAATCTCATAACTAGGCCAAAAATGCATTAAATTTAATTCGGTAAGCTTTCCTATGTTAGTTTTTGTTAGGTTAATAAATCTGCATACTCAGTTTAAAAATAAAAAATTTGAGATTTTTGCCAATTTTTGACAATTTTAATGATGTAACCCCTTTCCTTTTTTTCAAAATTCTGAAAATTTTGAAAAAAATCAATTTTGGCCGGACATAGCTAGTTCGATTCTGCTGTCGATGCTGATCAAGAATATATATGATTTATAGGGTCGGAAATGACTCCTTCACTTAGTTTCAAGCTTCTGATTGGAGGAAAAATACCATTTTTTCAGTCTATATTTATGTATATTTTTATGACATTTTCTTCGTCAAATCAAATTTTAAAAATCTCATAACTAGGCCAAAAATGCATTAAATTTAATTCGGCAAGCTTTCCTATGTTAGTTTTTGTTAGGTTAATAAATCTGCATACTCAGTTTAAAAATAAAAAATTTGAGATTTATGCCAATTTTTGACAATTTTAATGATGTAACCCCTTTCCTTTTTTTCAAAATTCTGAAAATTTTGAAAAAAATCAATTTTGGCCGGACATAGCTAGATCGACTCGGCTGTCGATGCTGATCAAGAATATATATGATTTATAGGGTCGGAAATGACTCCTTCACTTAGTTTCAAGCTTCTGATTGGAGGAAAAATACCATTTTTTCAGTCTATATTTATGTATATTTTTATGACATTTTCTTCGTCAAATCAAATTTTAAAAATCTCATAACTAGGCCAAAAATGCATTAAATTTAATTCGGTAAGCTTTCCTATGTTAGTTTTTGTTAGGTTAATAAATCTGCATACTCAGTTTAAAAATAAAAAATTTGAGATTTTTGCCAATTTTTGACAATTTTAATGATGTAACCCCTTTCCTTTTTTTCAAAATTCTGAAAATTTTGAAAAAAATCAATTTTGGCCGGACATAGCTAGTTCGATTCTGCTGTCGATGCTGATCAAGAATATATATGATTTATAGGGTCGGAAATGACTCCTTCACTTAGTTTCAAGCTTCTGATTGGAGGAAAAATACCATTTTTTCAGTCTATATTTATGTATATTTTTATGACATTTTCTTCGTCAAATCAAATTTTAAAAATCTCATAACTAGGCCAAAAATGCATTAAATTTAATTCGGCAAGCTTTCCTATGTTAGTTTTTGTTAGGTTAATAAATCTGCATACTCAGTTTAAAAATAAAAAATTTGAGATTTATGCCAATTTTTGACAATTTTAATGATGTAACCCCTTTCCTTTTTTTCAAAATTCTGAAAATTTTGAAAAAAATCAATTTTGGCCGGACATAGCTAGTTCGATTCTGCTGTCGATGCTGATCAAGAATATATATGATTTATAGGGTCGGAAATGACTCCTTCACTTAGTTTCAAGCTTCTGATTGGAGGAAAAATACCATTTTTTCAGTCTATATTTATGTATATTTTTATGACATTTTCTTCGTCAAATCAAATTTTAAAAATCTCATAACTAGGCCAAAAATGCATTAAATTTAATTCGGTAAGCTTTCCTATGTTAGTTTTTGTTAGGTTAATAAATCTGCATACTCAGTTTAAAAATAAAAAATTTGAGATTTTTGCCAATTTTTGACAATTTTAATGATGTAACCCCTTTCCTTTTTTTCAAAATTCTGAAATTTGGAAAAAAAAATAAATTTTGCCCGGACATAGCTAGATCGACTCGGCTGTCGATGCTGATCAAGAATATATATGATTTATAGGGTCGGAAATGACTCCTTCACTTAGTTTCAAGCTTCTGATTGGAGGAAAAATACCATTTTTTCAGTCTATATTTATGTATATTTTTATGACATTTTCTTCGTCAAATCAAATTTTAAAAATCTCATAACTAGGCCAAAAATGCATTAAATTTAATTCGGTAAGCTTTCCTATGTTAGTTTTTGTTAGGTTAATAAATCTGCATACTCAGTTTAAAAATAAAAAATTTGAGATTTTTGCCAATTTTTGACAATTTTAATGATGTAACCCCTTTCCTTTTTTTCAAAATTCTGAAAATTTTGAAAAAAAAATAAATTTTGCCCGGACATAGCTAGATCGACTCGGCTGTCGATGCTGATCAAGAATATATATGATTTATAGGGTCGGAAATGACTCCTTCACTTAGTTTCAAGCTTCTGATTGGAGGAAAAATACAATTTTTTCAGTCTATATTTATGTATATTTTTATGACATTTTCTTCGTCAAATCAAATTTTAAAAATCTCATAACTAGGCCAAAAATGCATTAAATTTAATTCGGTAAGCTTTCCTATGTTAGTTTTTGTTAGGTTAATAAATCTGCATACTCAGTTTAAAAATAAAAAAATTGAGATTTTTGCCAATTTTTGACAATTTTAATGATGTAACCCCTTTCCTTTTTTTCAAAATTCTGAAAATTTTGAAAAAAATCAATTTTGGCCGGACATAGCTAGTTCGATTCTGCTGTCGATGCTGATCAAGAATATATGTATATGATTTATAGAGTCGGAAATGACTCCTTCACTTAGTTTCAAGCTTCTGATTGGAGGAAAAATACCATTTTTTCAGTCTATATTTATGTATATTTTTATGACATTTTCTTCGTCAAATCAAATTTTAAAAATCTCATAACTAGGCCAAAAATGCATTAAATTTAATTCGGTAAGCTTTCCTATGTTAGTTTTTGTTAGGTTAATAAATCTGCATACTCAGTTTAAAAATAAAAAATTTGAGATTTTTGCCAATTTTTGACAATTTTAATGATGTAACCCCTTTCCTTTTTTTCAAAATTCTGAAAATTTTGAAAAAAATCAATTTTGGCCGGACATAGCTAGTTCGATTCTGCTGTCGATGCTGATCAAGAATATATATGATTTATAGGGTCGGAAATGACTCCTTCACTTAGTTTCAAGCTTCTGATTGGAGGAAAAATACCATTTTTTCAGTCTATATTTATGTATATTTTTATGACATTTTCTTCGTCAAATCAAATTTTAAAAATCTCATAACTAGGCCAAAAATGCATTAAATTTAATTCGGCAAGCTTTCCTATGTTAGTTTTTGTTAGGTTAATAAATCTGCATACTCAGTTTAAAAATAAAAAATTTGAGATTTATGCCAATTTTTGACAATTTTAATGATGTAACCCCTTTCCTTTTTTTCAAAATTCTGAAAATTTTGAAAAAAATCAATTTTGGCCGGACATAGCTAGATCGACTCGGCTGTCGATGCTGATCAAGAATATATATGATTTATAGGGTCGGAAATGACTCCTTCACTTAGTTTCAAGCTTCTGATTGGAGGAAAAATACCATTTTTTCAGTCTATATTTATGTATATTTTTATGACATTTTCTTCGTCAAATCAAATTTTAAAAATCTCATAACTAGGCCAAAAATGCATTAAATTTAATTCGGTAAGCTTTCCTATGTTAGTTTTTGTTAGGTTAATAAATCTGCATACTCAGTTTAAAAATAAAAAATTTGAGATTTTTGCCAATTTTTGACAATTTTAATGATGTAACCCCTTTCCTTTTTTTCAAAATTCTGAAAATTTTGAAAAAAATCAATTTTGGCCGGACATAGCTAGTTCGATTCTGCTGTCGATGCTGATCAAGAATATATATGATTTATAGGGTCGGAAATGACTCCTTCACTTAGTTTCAAGCTTCTGATTGGAGCAAAAATACCATTTTTTCAGTCTATATTTATGTATATTTTTATGACATTTTCTTCGTCAAATCAAATTTTAAAAATCTCATAACTAGGCCAAAAATGCATTAAATTTAATTCGGCAAGCTTTCCTATGTTAGTTTTTGTTAGGTTAATAAATCTGCATACTCAGTTTAAAAATAAAAAATTTGAGATTTATGCCAATTTTTGACAATTTTAATGATGTAACCCCTTTCCTTTTTTTCAAAATTCTGAAAATTTTGAAAAAAATCAATTTTGGCCGGACATAGCTAGTTCGATTCTGCTGTCGATGCTGATCAAGAATATATATGATTTATAGGGTCGGAAATGACTCCTTCACTTAGTTTCAAGCTTCTGATTGGAGGAAAAATACCATTTTTTCAGTCTATATTTATGTATATTTTTATGACATTTTCTTCGTCAAATCAAATTTTAAAAATCTCATAACTAGGCCAAAAATGCATTAAATTTAATTCGGTAAGCTTTCCTATGTTAGTTTTTGTTAGGTTAATAAATCTGCATACTCAGTTTAAAAATAAAAAATTTGAGATTTTTGCCAATTTTTGACAATTTTAATGATGTAACCCCTTTCCTTTTTTTCAAAATTCTGAAAATTTTGAAAAAAAAATAAATTTTGCCCGGACATAGCTAGATCGACTCGGCTGTCGATGCTGATCAAGAATATATATGATTTATAGGGTCGGAAATGACTCCTTCACTTAGTTTCAAGCTTCTGATTGGAGGAAAAATACCATTTTTTCAGTCTATATTTATGTATATTTTTATGACATTTTCTTCGTCAAATCAAATTTTAAAAATCTCATAACTAGGCCAAAAATGCATTAAATTTAATTCGGTAAGCTTTCCTATGTTAGTTTTTGTTAGGTTAATAAATCTGCATACTCAGTTTAAAAATAAAAAATTTGAGATTTTTGCCAATTTTTGACAATTTTAATGATGTAACCCCTTTCCTTTTTTTCAAAATTCTGAAAATTTTGAAAAAAAAAATAAATTTTGCCCGGACATAGCTAGATCGACTCGGCTGTCGATGCTGATCAAGAATATATATGATTTATAGGGTCGGAAATGACTCCTTCACTTAGTTTCAAGCTTCTGATTGGAGGAAAAATACAATTTTTTCAGTCTATATTTATGTATATTTTTATGACATTTTCTTCGTCAAATCAAATTTTAAAAATCTCATAACTAGGCCAAAAATGCATTAAATTTAATTCGGTAAGCTTTCCTATGTTAGTTTTTGTTAGGTTAATAAATCTGCATACTCAGTTTAAAAATAAAAAAATTGAGATTTTTGCCAATTTTTGACAATTTTAATGATGTAACCCCTTTCCTTTTTTTCAAAATTCTGAAAATTTTGAAAAAAATCAATTTTGGCCGGACATAGCTAGTTCGATTCTGCTGTCGATGCTGATCAAGAATATACACTACTGGCCAAAATAATAAGTAGACCCGTGTACGGTTTCTTTAACTTCTCGTAAAACTTTTTTAATGATCATAAAGAAAAACTCAAATTTACTTATAGCTTTGTTATATATATTAGATTATAAAAATAGTTAACATAGGCAATTTTCAATTCATTTATAAAGTTTGTGGTTGATTATATCTAAAAAACATAAAAAAGGGTTGGTCAAAATAATAAGTACACCAATTCTACAAACTCAAAAACTGAAAACTTAACAACAATTTTTCAACATTTTCTTGATTTCCCTTCTCTATAACTAGTATCCAGTATAGCCACCCTTATTTTGTAAAACTTTGGCGATTCGTTTTGGCATACTAGCAATAAGCTTGCGACAAGTCTCCACTGGAATGTCATACCAGGTTTTTTGGACAAATGTCCACAATTCTTCGGCATTTCGAAAAGTATTTGTGCCGATACGACGTTTTAAGTGTTCCCATAGGTTCTTGATCGGATTTAAGTCCGGAGACTGGCTTGGCCAACTCATAAGATTTACTTTGTTTTCGGTAAACCAAGCCTTGATCAGCTTTGAGGTGTGTTTTGGGTCGTTGTCTTGTTGAAAGACCCATCTCAAAGGCATGTTTTCCTCAGAATATGGTAGCATAACGTCAGCAAGTAAACTTTTATACCTAAATCGGGTCATAATATCAGTTATTCGATGTATCCGACCAACGCCATGCCAAGAAAAACAGCCCCAAACCATTATGCATCCGCCTCCGTGCTTAACGGTCTTCTTTGTGTACCGGGAGTCGAATTCTTTACCTTTTGGGCGTCGTACATAACGTCTAGAGTCGTTACCAAAAAGGTTTATTTTTGATTCGTCGCTCCATAACACATTGTTCCATTTTTTAGAACCTTCTGGTCCAGACCATGCCAAATGATTTTGTGCAAACTTTCGCCTCATCTGTAAATTTTTTTTCCGAAGTAAAGGAACTTTTCTGGCTATATGTCCTGTTAGGCCGGCTTTTTTAAGTCTACGCCGAACCGTTCGAGATGATATTTCATTGCCGATTTCAGCGGCAATGGACTTTGAAGACATAAAGGGATCCTTTTTTGCCAGACTGACGATGCGGGTGTCTATCGTTTGGGAAGATTTCTTCTTCCTTCCTCGTTTTTCGGTAGGATCTTTCGATTTTAAGGCATTCTGAAAGAAACCCACCGAGCGTTCAAGGCTTGTCGCAATTTCTCGTAGACTTTTTCCTTCTTGTTGAAGATTCAAGGCAATCTTCTTTTCTTCCGGTGTACAATGCTTTTTTCGGCCCATCTAAAGAATTTTTTGTAGCCCGAATATACTTAAAAAGTAAGAAATCATTAAAAATCAACATACCGTAGTCTAATTCTAAACTTAATCCTTTCAAATTTGTGTATAATGGAAATGTACTTATTATTTTGACCAGACCAAAAACGACCATCCAGAACAAATTTAGGCTTAGCACTGGATAAATGAGGTTTTCATTTTTGATTTAAATGTTTTAAAACACTATAACCTTTCAAAATATAATCAACTAGCAGCCCTGCATTCGATAGCTTTCGAGCTATGTCTCAAGAAATGATACCTATAACTATGTACTTATTATTTTGGCCAGTAGTGTATATGATTTATAGAGTCGGAAATGACTCCTTCACTTAGTTTCAAGCTTCTGATTGGAGGAAAAATACCATTTTTTCAGTCTATATTTATGTATATTTTTATGACATTTTCTTCGTCAAATCAAATTTTAAAAATCTCATAACTAGGCCAAAAATGCATTAAATTTAATTCGGCAAGCTTTCCTATGTTAGTTTTTGTTAGGTTAATAAATCTGCATACTCAGTTTAAAAATAAAAAATTTGAGATTTATGCCAATTTTTGACAATTTTAATGATGTAACCCCTTTCCTTTTTTTCAAAATTCTGAAAATTTTGAAAAAAATCAATTTTGGCCGGACATAGCTAGTTCGATTCTGCTGTCGATGCTGATCAAGAATATATATGATTTATAGGGTCGGAAATGACTCCTTCACTTAGTTTCAAGCTTCTGATTGGAGGAAAAATACCATTTTTTCAGTCTATATTTATGTATATTTTTATGACATTTTCTTCGTCAAATCAAATTTTAAAAATCTCATAACTAGGCCAAAAATGCATTAAATTTAATTCGGTAAGCTTTCCTATGTTAGTTTTTGTTAGGTTAATAAATCTGCATACTCAGTTTAAAAATAAAAAATTTGAGATTTTTGCCAATTTTTGACAATTTTAATGATGTAACCCCTTTCCTTTTTTTCAAAATTCTGAAAATTTTGAAAAAAAAATAAATTTTGCCCGGACATAGCTAGATCGACTCGGCTGTCGATGCTGATCAAGAATATATATGATTTATAGGGTCGGAAATGACTCCTTCACTTAGTTTCAAGCTTCTGATTGGAGGAAAAATACAATTTTTTCAGTCTATATTTATGTATATTTTTATGACATTTTCTTCGTCAAATCAAATTTTAAAAATCTCATAACTAGGCCAAAAATGCATTAAATTTAATTCGGTAAGCTTTCCTATGTTAGTTTTTGTTAGGTTAATAAATCTGCATACTCAGTTTAAAAATAAAAAATTTGAGATTTTTGCCAATTTTTGACAATTTTAATGATGTAACCCCTTTCCTTTTTTTCAAAATTCTGAAAATTTTGAAAAAAATAAATTTTGCCCGGACATAGCTAGATCGACTCGGCTGTCGATGCTGATCAAGAATATATATGATTTATAGGGTCGGAAATGACTCCTTCACTTAGTTTCAAGCTTCTGATTGGAGGAAAAATACAATTTTTTCAGTCTATGTTTATGTATATTTTTATGACATTTTCTTCGTCAAATCAAATTTTAAAAATCTCATAACTAGGCCAAAAATGCATTAAATTTAATTCGGTAAGCTTTCCTATGTTAGTTTTTGTTAGGTTAATAAATCTGCATACTCAGTTTAAAAATACAAAATTTGAGATTTTTGCCAATTTTTGACAATTTTAATGATGTAACCCCTTTCCTTTTTTTCAAAATTCTGAAAATTTTGAAAAAAATCAATTTTCCCCGGACATAGCTAGATCGACTCGGCTGTCGATGCTGATCAAGAATATATATGATTTATAGGGTCGGAAATGACTCCTTCACTTAGTTTCAAGCTTCTGATTGGAGGAAAAATACAATTTTTTCAGTCTATATTTATGTATATTTTTATGACAAAGGTGTTTTCATAGTAGTTCATGAAAATATTAAATAACATTTATACCGATACAATGCCATGCTTAACTCTAATTTCTTTAATCAAACAAAAGACCACAAAGCCGGACAATTAATCAAATCAACTTTTTTCGGATGGAGTTTGACCTCAATTGCCAATGCCCCTTTTTAACCACCTTTTCTCTCCCCATTCCTTTCACTTTTAAGGAGCCGCTTTCTGGACTAATGACTGGCGCAAATCGCTTTGCCAGTGCTCCGAATGCCTGGAGCTCTACAAGCAGCTTGGCGTGGAGTTCCTGCTGGACTCCGAGGACTCGGCCATGACGTACGAGGAGCGCGGCATGAAGCGTGCAGAGGAGAATTCCAGCTATGAGCAGGGCATCCGGGCTTTGGCCTCCATTGACCGGACACAGCAAATCGATGCGATTACCGAATACAATCGCATGAAGGACAAGCTAAAGGAATATTTGCAGTCATTCGCCGAAAGCAAGAAGGTGGTGACCGAGGACGACATCAATCGCTTCTTTGCCGGCATGCGCAACGAGAATAATGACCAGCTGGGCCAACCATACTTTTGTCGCTAAGAACGGTCATCAGTATTAATAATCAGGGATCAGATTACATGATTTTCCTCACCTTTAAACAAAATTTGGAGTGATTTTATGAAGACAAATCATTATTCATCGCAACTATTGAGCAATAAGAAATCATATTAAACAAAATTATAGCATTGTGGGTGAGGAAAATCGCACAAATTCAAAATTTAAAAGTTCTGCTCATGTCAAAAAGTATTTTTTTATAACCTAATCCTTTTCTTTCTGCAAGTAGATTGTTAATTTACGATTCCTGGTAATAACCACACATTCCCCATCATCACCGAGCACACATGTAAATCTTAAGTCGTACTTTATTATAATTCATTATAATTACGGATTCACTCCTTTCACATAACAAGAAAAGTCGTAACAAGGCATCGGGCAATGAGATTCGCATGACCCTCTTCTATACGCTATCTAGCCAAAATATCTATGTACAATGTGTGGCAAAGTAGAGTTATGTAAAGCGTAAAGCGTGGTTCTCGACCGAATGGGAACGAGAGCCTGTCCTTGAGACCATTTTACATAACTCTAATTTGGTCAATCTTGTGGTATATTTATGAATATATAAATGTATACGCGTACATTTAGTAATTAGCAAAGTTGTTGTTCATTTGGGCGGCTCCACCGATGGCTCCTCCTGTCAGACCCAAGCTGCTGAAAGTTTCGTCAATGCCTTGGATTAGCTCGTTGGTGTCGATGGTTCCGAGATCCATTAATGTGCTGGACAGGATTAGATCGCTAAACGATTGCTGCTGGCCATCCGTTTGATGTTGCTGCTGATGTTGCTGCTGATGCTGCTGCTGTTGCTGCGGGTACTGGATCTGTTCTGGCTGGGATTGTGGCAGATATTGGTGCTGCTCTGGCTGCTGTGAAGGCAGGTACTGCTGTGGCTGCTGGAATACCTGCTTCATGTCCTGAGTCGGTGAGTTGATGGCATTCATTTTAAGGCTTACAAAGCCATTGTTATTATTATTGTTATTCATCATCATGTTGCTGTTGTTATTATTGTTATTATTTATTGGCGTCATGGTGCCACCGTTGAAACGCGACGGACTGTTGCCAGGATTTGTTGGAAAGTTTGAGGCGTCCGGCAGATATAGATGGTTATTGTTCTGTCCGAGTTGCATGGGTGGAATGCTGTCCACGGTGCTGTTAGATCGCGGCGATGGGAAATTATAGTCCACTGAGGGACAGTGGCTGCTCCTACTGTCCATATCCATGAAGGCCTGCTCCACCTTAATCTCTTGCATGAAGTGGGGGCTTCCACCGCCGGGATACATCATGGTCATGCCAGGCGATAGCTGCGTTTGCGGGGCTGTTGTGGTCGCCATTTGTGGCTGTTGGACTGCGGTAAAAGGACCTAAAAAAAATAAACACAACCTCGTTAGAGCCATATGTTTCCAATGACAACGAAACCGCAACTAAAGGTTAATGAACGAAAGGTTATAGACCACAAACAAAATATATATATACATAGCATTTACATAATTGCGGCGAAACTGAGGTGAAACTAAAGCAATTTGCGAAAACTCAAAAAGGACAACGGAAACCACAACATCAACTTTGCCGCTGTAGGCAGGCAATATCAACTTACTCTCATTTGATGTCCAACTTTGGTGGCTATGTAATATGGACCTTAGGGAAAACTAGACAAAATACAGTTGGGGAAAAGAGTCCTCGGTGGTCCGAGGTTTGAAAAACCCTTGCAGTTAAATTAAGTTAAATTGGAAAGTTTTTTTTAATTCAAATTAATTAAAACTGAAGGTAGGGCTGGCAGAAAATATTAATAAATTGATAGTTCATAATAGAAACTACAATCCATATATAAATTGATATTTTAACTATTATTTATATCTGCGATAAAATTATATTCTGTTTAATATATCAGACCAACAAATTGAGAAAGAAATATGGTATAGGATATTTCTTAATAATACTTATTAATAATTAATAATAATACTATTTAAACAGAAAATAGAAATTACTTGTATTATATTTGAATTTAACACTGCAAGGATATTTAAACTAATTTTCAAAAATCAAAATGAATATGTAAAGTATATTTTAAAAAGTAAAAACTTCTAAGAGTTCAAATTTTCTCTAGTAAACGTTTTTTTTTATTGAAAATTGCTTTATTCATAAATTTTTCAATACATCAAGAATGTGTAGAACACTAAAACTTTCAATTCGAAACGGCGCTCAACAAACTGTTCCCTAAATAATCCATCAAAGGCTATCATCTACGACTTCCAACAATTCCTGGGAGAGGGTAGGACAACATTTGTACACCCCATTGGTCCACAAGGTATATAAACTCCTGTTCTATATGTTTGCAAATATATATATATATAGTGAATCAATTCTCGCTACATCTTAAGGTTAATTGAAAAATGAATATTTGTGTATGCGTATGCTTTTTGCTGGGGGATGCGTGTATTTTGTTTTCTAGGAACTACATAAATGTAATGTTCGTAACCGGAACCCATTCCCAGCACCAGTAGTAAATGCGGAAAATGCTCAAGGACTTACTGGACGTTTTCACGTGCTTGGTTGGATAGAAATCGGTGGTCATGAGACCGCGCTTGAGGCTTTCGACCGCTTTGCGGGTCTCCGAACGATTGTGCTGGGTGAGGGTTTCTAAAAAGACATTCGTAGGAAGTTCGAGAGATTAGAAACGAAATATCCTTGATTTTTGTTTTTATCGGTGAGATATTTCTCTCAGGTATTCCTAGGCTAGAAAGTAATTTGTGTGTAAGCATTATATTTTGGTAATTAATACTGAAAGAGAGAAAAGACGACTAGAAAAGATATACATATGCTTTGTATAGTTTTGTGCTTGTTTTGCATGTAATAAACTAGCTAGTGCTTGGGGTTTCGGGTAACTGATTTCATTTGGTGGATTAGGAAGTACTCTTAGTCAAGCATTAAATGCATCCTAAAATAAAGCTCTTTGTAGCTCTAGATAAATGCATTTAATAGTTTATATGAATACTTCTCCCCTCCACAAATCAGTCACCCTTTAACCCCTCTCATTTTTCGCTCCATCTCTACTGCAATCCATTGGCCTCCGCCAGCCGTCGAGCAATTTCATCTGCGCTTAGGAAATCAATTGATTCCGCACCATCGCCGCCGCCGCCACCACCTGCTCCGTCGCCATCTCCGCCCAGCTCGCCGCCAAACGGTGGCTCCGGACTCTTGCTGGTGTACAGCGCAAAGTGCTCGGCCTCGGAGAGATCCACGCTGGGATCCAGGACCACACCGTAGGCACCTTCGCACAAATTCCTAATGCTCTGACGATCGGCAATGGCCACCAGCTCCATGTTGCCGTCACTGATGGGAATATCCGCCAATTGCAGGGTGCTGAGCGTCTTCCGGTCCAGCGGTCGTCCGTAGCTCAGGGTACTGGCATTCGAGTAGCTCTCCGGACGGAGCAAGCTGTTCTCGCTGTCGCCCCCCTTCAGGGGAATATGAATCACATCCGCGTCCAGGTGAGCTGGCCTCTTGCCCGACACACTGCTCGAGCTCCGGCCCACTGGCTTTCCATTCCGGCCCTCGCTCTTGCCCAGCGGTTGCATGGACCTCGTGGAGCTGCGATTGGGATCGCCGAGGGAGAAATGCGCCACACTGGGCTCCCGGCTGCCGGTGGGTGTGCTGGCCTTCGATCTGCCGGAGACTTGCTTGCTGGGACTGGCGCCCGGTGTCAGGGACTCATCGTCCTCGGCCCTGCTCTTGCGTCGGGAGAAGAATCGAGAGAAGAATCCCTGGCGCTTCTTGGGTGAGTCGCTTGGCGTGGGCTGCCTTTTGGTGGGACTCTGGTCGGGAGTTCGCATTATGATAATGGGTGAGGGTGTGGTTCTGGCGGAGCTGAGGCTGCCGTTGCGGGAGCGGCTTATCGAGATGGAGTCACTGACAATGCTCAGGTCCTGTGAGTTTCGCTGGGGCTTTGGTGGCAGCGGAGGCAACCTGTGCTCGGGATCTGGCGATGGAGTACGCGGTGGCAGCGGCAGGGGCGGCGAGTCTGGAGGCGTGGCTGGGGTCTGGGCGGCATTCACTTTAATCCTGGGAGCCGGTGGATTCGTTAGGACCACCAATTCGGCATCGTCCAGGGAACCAAACGGATTGGTGGGTGGATAGATCTGTATGCCACCGCCCTGCCTGCTCTCCTTGGGAGCAGCTATATCTATGGGATTGTTGAAAGCTATCTGAAGGCTTGTGTAAGTGGCGGTCTCATCAAAGTTCTCGTCCAGATCCACGGATGCCTGGGCACTGGCTGTCACCATTTCTGGCTCCTTGTCGGCCTCCGGTAGCTCCTTCACCGCGGGATTTTCGAGGGTATCCCTGCGGGAGCCATTGGCCAGATGAGCTTCCTCCTCCAGTTGATTCGTTATGGTCGTATTGGCTGTCAGGCTGCTGACATTGGTAAAGGCCGTCTGAGCGGTGCTATTCGACAGGGACTGGGTGTCTCCGTTCTCCACGGTCAGGCTGTCCGTTCGCTCGAACTCGCTGCTCTTCATCCACTCGGTGATCTTGTCCACATTGGTCAGCGGACGCGACTGCAGCTGGGGATGCTGCAGTATCTCCTCCATGGGCGTGGATGTCTGAGTGCAATCGTCTGCCAGCTGGGGCAGTAACTGTGGCACCTCCAGCTCGATCTCCATGTCCGGTTCGTTATCGTTATCCGTATACTCGGTGACGGTTCCTCCGTCCATTTCGTGGGACTCGCCGCGCTGCTGCATCTGCAGCTTCTTTACCATTATTTCGAACTCGTTGAGCGTTCCCGAACTCTGCTGGTCATCCGATGACACCGTGTTGTTCTCCTCCTCGAGATCCAGCGGCGGACACGAGTACTTTGTGGCGGATTCGCTGTCAAGGGAAAGGATCTGCTGGAACACGTCCAGCTCCTGGCGACGCTTCAGCTTGCGCTGGAGCCGGGCAAAGGTTACCGTACCTGGATTCGGATAGTACTCGAACTTCAGCGGGGCACTCGTCGCTCCATCCGAGGGTCGCACTAGTTTTAGCTCCACCTGCAATGGAACGAGGACATTGTGATTATCCCCACACTGGCAAGAGGATCCCCACTCACATGTACACTCTGTGTGATCTCGGGATTTCTGTAGCGCGGCGTCTTGAAGGCGATGGCCATTTGCTTGAAGACATCCGTTGGCAGGAACTCCGCATTGGCATGCCATGTCTCCCGTCCGTCGCCGTCCGTCTCGTAGAACCGCACCTCGATGTCATCCTTGGCTACCCTCTCGCACAGCATGATGATCTCGTTGCCGCCGGTGACCGGTGCCGAGCAGCTACATAGCCGGGTGATGGTCAGCTCGTTGCTCTTGCCGTAGATTGGCGAGGAGACAATGGGATCCAGGGCCACCCGTGTGTGACCCACTGTGATGAAGGCCTGGTAGCACAGTCGCAGCTCGTACCTATTGATCTTGTCGATCTGGTCTTTGTGATCGAATTTGGCTACAGGAATAACCAGGAAACCTTTTAGATATTAGGGATTAATTGGAAGGCGGAGATACTCACCTCCGAAGGGATCCACGTTCTTGCGTTCCCTCTCCAGCAGCGAGTCACGCATCTCCAGCTTCTTGGCGCACTGGATGCCCACCTTTTGGAGCACCAGGAAGCGCTCCTCGGGCGGCAGCCGCTTGGAGTAGACGCCCGACTTGCAGGCATCCGCCTCCTCCTTGCTGACCAGCCAGTGGGGATGCTGGCGATAGGGCTCATCGCTGGTCACACAGGACACCACGATGACGACGGGACCGTCGTAGTTGCATACCTCGATGGTGGGAAAGGTCTTTCCGTTCTCGGAGTTCGAGTTCATGCCGGGTATGGAGCCCGCGGTGCGGCCCTCGCACTTGTACCGAAAGCGGATTATGTTGTTCGTCGGCTCCTCCACGATGCGCAAGTGGGGTCCACTCTTGGCACTTGGCTTTGGCGGCGGCGCCTGGTTTTGGCTCTGATTCAGCAAGTGGAGCGGCAGGTGTGACGGCATCACCGGCAATGAAGTCGACTGCGATAGTATGTGATGTCCTCCTCCTCCGCCTCCTCCTGCGGCTCCTCCGTTTCCGCCTCCGTTCACCCCCATGCTGGCATTGATAATCTCCTCTAGGGTTGGCACGGGGCATAAAAGAAAAGGTGAGTATTACGCAAAAAATCAATAAGTCAGAGTGCCAGAAACAATTTAGCTTAGTTTACGGGAAAAGGGGAAGCCCGAAATGGGAGCTAGAAGAGCAGGCATTCAATGTCCATAGGAGGAGTTGAACATCATATTTTATGGAAACATTTTCTTCATCTTAAAAAGGTATTATTAAATATACCTTTTTAATATCTAAAATATTTTTAAAATAACAAATTGTGCATTGAATATTTAAGTCACTATAATAAATAATTATAACCAATTTAAAATAGTTTAAGGAAAGTTAAAGCTCTTCTGGTTATAGTTCATTGCATATTTAATACGAGTTTAAATTTACTTAGAACAAAAACACACGAAGAAATTAATTCCATGTCAATGACAGAAAAACTAAACAATAAATATGGTTCTACTTTACCATAAAAAACAGTATCAATATTGAGTTAAATAATTCAAATATTTTTTTTTAATTTTCCCAGAAGCTATATACCTCCATTTTCATATTCAATATAATTTACTAATTTTAGCCTGCAAAACGGAAATCAAAGACTGTGCGTGTGCGTGGATAATTTGGTATCCATCAGATGCGCGCTAACTGCTGTGCATATATGAAAGGCATTCACTTGCGATGGCTGTGGCAAAAAGGTTGAGTGCTAGTAGGCATCCTTCAATTTCTTTCTTCAATTCCATTTGGACCTTGCTATTGCCAGATGTCGACTAGCAGGATGATGACGAGCTCTGACGTCAAAAGTTGGGCAGCAATGTGCCAGACTTATTATGCCAGTTTGTTACGATATATATTCCACTTATTTTTCTCCTGCCACTGGCTTCGGATGGCAGCAGCAATAACAATGTTCAATTAGCCACTAAAAATTCCCCACAAATCTGATGCCTTTGCGTGGCCTAATTAAGCGCACTGTCGATTGACTTATGGCCGCAGATTATTCATTAACCGGAGCAGGAATCTCTCAGGAAGCAGGGGGGCATGGTATGCTCTCGGGTTATGTTTATATTAATTAGGGCTAGTATGTGCCATAAATTGATGGCTGTTTATACGTACCTAAATCGCCCAAGACCTCCTCCTCAGCCATTGGATTTCACAGTTGATTGCCTGCAAATTAAAGCAATGATAGATTGTCATTAACATTCTGCATGCATGTATGGCAAATGTATTTAATGATAGATTAGCCTTTTTCGGTTCCTATATTGCTTTAGCCCATGTCTACACAGTTTTGAATTGATTATATTTTTTGTTGTTCAGTTTGACGTCTTCCATCATCGATTGTTTCGAATTCAACATATGCAGCATTAAATATAAATTGTTTCGAGTACTTTGGTAATTGATTACAAACACTGGGAATTTTGTACTAGTATTCATTTTAAAGATACTTTATTATATATAATTTATATTTAATATTTCATAAATAAATTTATTTTATAATTATAAAAATATCAAGGCATATTTCTGATGATCTGAACAATCGTCTAAATAAATTCAAATCATTTGAAGTGGGAAAAAATTCAGTTATGACGTGAACCTGATTAAATGCATAATCTTAGTTCCGCCCCACTTAGACTAATAAGTACTCTATATTGGCTTTGAGTTTATGGTGCTTGGTAAACTCCCAAACATTTCGCAAGAGGTTAACGTACATTGTGATATTGAAACCGAAATCATTAACTGATTTATACAGTGGGAATACCCATTTTCATCGGTCAAGGCGTTTCTTTATCTTTGTGATTTTTTATTTCCCAAAAAAGTTGTACTGATAACGAAATCTGTCCTGGTTTGGCGATAATCAAAAAAGAGGTGTTTCTGGGGAATCTCTGACTATGTCGTTATATCAACATATGTCGCCTTATCAACAAACTTTACACTTTGACTTCCAGGAAAACTATAAAAAACATATATACGACCATATATAGTTATACACATAATATATATAATTCATTGAACATTTAAGCTATATTTACATTTAGTTTAAATAGTTTGCTTTTTATAAATAAATAAATCTCCTCCATAAGCACTTAATCCTCAGCAAATTGTTTCTTTAACATCCTTAGCATTTAAATTGGGTTTACATTTATTTTTTTGATGCAATTTAAAATTAATAAACTGACATAAATATTTGTTCAAGCCCTGTAAGCATATTTCTTTTATTTCCCTGCCAACATATGGCTCAAACTCTTAACGATTTCCTTTTGGGCCCAGAGTCTTGTTTTTTTACATCGTCTTATGTAAGCATTAAAATACCGGCTACTGCCGCATCGATCAAGGTTATCATTGTTATTCACTTGTATATGGGATAATAACATTGTCGGTATAATGTGTATTTAATAGTCGTAGCCATAAAAAGGCCAAACAAGTCACTCCCCACGGCACTTGCTCCGAATTTTCCTCAATTTTCCTTGACTTTTCTCTCTTTTCCGCAACTGCAGCCAGCAATATGCCAGGCGTATTTTGCATTTTCTGCACATAACTCAACTTTTCAACAAAAGAAGGAGAGCACACACACACACAGAGGGAGGCACTGAGAGATAAAATCCAGCAAGAAGTCAACGCCTCAGACAGCCTATTTGTCTAAATGCCAAACGTTGGCGTCAAGATCTCACAAAACACACAAGAAAATGCACTGAGAAATAATTTGTTAACAAAATGTACTAAGAAAATTATAAATGCTGATTGTAATTATTTAGGGAGCCATCTTTAGAGATTTTAAAAAGTAGGCAATAGTACCTTTGAACCCCTTTATTAGTTTATTTATTTATATTCATATTAAATTATATTTATTTATGATGCCCTTGACAAAATTATTTAATAAAGAAATTATAAAATCAAGATAAAATATTATATATTATATATATTATTAATTTATTAATAATTTATAGTGAATTAATCATTTTTGAAATTAAAAATATAGGAAACAATTCAGAAAATATTTAAATAACAAGGAATTATAAGCTTCTTAAATCACCAAAACCTACTAAAATATATTTCTCAGTGTACCTGTCACCAATACACCCATACGCTTGCAGAAAGACATTCGCACACACGTGGGGGCTTGCAAAATTTGCATATGTTAATTTTGTTTACATTTATAGCCTTGCAAAAACAATTTGTCCGCCACTGGATTTGCCTTTTGTTGTAGTTGTAGCCATTGTTTTTTGTTTTTTTTTTTTTGCAATTCACACCACACTCGCTTACTGGCACACGGCGAAGACACACATCCTACGGTTTTGTTTACGAACCACATGACGCTTTATGGCACCATACTCCACCCTTAAAAGTGGATCCCAACCCCCCCCTTGAAGCACCCCCTTCACGTGTTTCGAACATCTGAGCTGTGTAATAAGCGAATGTGGGTCGAAGTGGGTTTGGGGCAGAAGCGGCACCAGAAGCACTCAAATAAAAACTATTCCGAGCTTCAATTACTTATAAACAATTTTTATATTAACAGTATTAAAAAGACCAAGCTGTTGCGAACTCTTAGAATTCATAATAATTGTAAGTATTGAGCGAGTCAAAGTGAGCAAGAGGATATAAAAACTCGTACAGGTTTGCTGAAACTAAAGATTAAATAAAATGAAAACGCCATATTTTAATTTAAAATTACTAAATACATAATATATATATAAATTATATATACTTTACTTTATTGTTCTGTTGTTATTTTTAAAATTTAGATTTGTTAAAAAGTTTCTGAACAGTGAAGCGCAACATGTCGTATACGTAATTTGCAAATTGTATATTTGCAATACGTTGATTATTTAGAATTAAAATGTTTACTTCTTATTTATATATCTTTATTTTTTGTATTATATTTTTATATTTTAAAAAATACACAAAACTTACTTTTTGTATATTTATTTAAGGCTATAAGAAGAATTTATCATTTTTATACCCTTGCAAGGGTGTTATAATTTTAGTTAGAAGCTTCAAACCAAGTGAAGGAGTCATTTCCGACCCTAAAAATCATATATATTCTTGATCAGCATCGACAGCCGAGTCGATCTAGCCATGTCCGGAAAAAATTTATTTTTTTCAAAATTTTCAGAATTTTCAAAAAAAGGAAAGGGGTTACATCATTAAAATTGTCAAAAATTGGCAAAAATTTTAATTTTTTAAAACTTTAAATAGAGTATGCAGATTTTTAAACCTAATAAAAACTAACACAAAACAGTTTACAGAATTGAAATTAATGCATTTTTGGCTGAGATATGATCAAATTTACAACAGTGCGTATACGTAATTTTTTGGGGACTGCTATACAAAATCTTATACCCTTTGTTGGGTATTATCCTTTTAGTCAGAAGCTTGTAACGATGTGAAGGAATCATTTCCGATCCTATAAATCATATATATTCTTGATCAGCATCAACAGCCGAGTCGATCTAGCCATGTCCGACAAAAATTTATTTTTTTTCAAAATTTTCAAAAAAAGATAAGGGGTTACATCATTAAAATTTTGAAAAATTGATACAAATTTTAATTTTTTTAAATTATAAATTGAGTATGCAGATTTATTAATTTAATAAAAACTAACATTGGAAAACTTTCCGAATTAAAATTAATGCGTTTTTGGCTGAGTTATGCATTTTTAAAACTTTGATTTCTCGGCAAATGTTCTTTCAAAAAATGCGAACCTTAGATAGGATCGATTGCATTGTATTTGTGTATTGTGAAGCTCTTAAAATGTATAATTAACTCAATTAGGTATATTTAAATGTTTTTGTCTGAGTGCACCAGGGACCATTGACGACAAACGACAGGGGGTGCAATGACATCAGGAAACTTTTAAGTAGATTTCGCTAGCTGCTGCTTAACTGCCTCTGACAGCAGCTTCGCTTTCCCTTGACCCGCTAATCTCTCTTGCACACAGAATTACACACACCAGCCCGGTGTGTACACCCACTCGCAACACACACACACACACACACACACCGTGGGCAACAGGACCGGCATTAAGGATATCCTGGAGCTGGGGAAAAGGGGGGTCATTTTCTGCGGCATCGTTTAAATTTTTATGCAAAGGGGTCACAAAAAGTGGAACCACACCACACACACGCCATATCGATTGTCCTGCTCATGGGCATAAATAATAAAGTAACTCAAGTGTAATACACACAGTATAAAGGGAAACTTCTACCACACTGTGTCTGCCAGAGACAGGCACTATATCCCTAGAAGTTAAGTCTTATGTGTAACCAAGTTGATTACTCAAGCAACTTAAATGCTTACTTAAGTTCTTTTAACTTAATCAGTTAAAAGGTATTTAAATAATTGACAAACATGCTATGATTTATTTAAGTTATGCCCCGTTAAAGGAAATATATTACATTCTATAATCTAGATACAAATGTTCCTTAAATAGCACAGGAGACTAATGAGCCAACTAATTGGTTGACATCCTTTGAATTTGAGCCGCATGTGTAAGTATTTTCAAATGAGGAGAAATGATATAATTATAGAACTTTGAGTGTGTTAATTAGCCATTTTGAGGGAATTTGGTAGTAGGTTATTTTGGTAATGGGTTTTATGTCCCATTTATAGAAGAACCTTTTCCATTTAACATAAATTTAGAATTTAAGAATATAATAAAACAAACAAGTAAATTACAAGATAAAAGGACACAGCTTTTTCTATTTTTAATCACAATTCATATTTATAGACCAACAGAAATAATACGCTTTAGGCTTACATTTTTAATGCGGAATAGTATAATTTAGTCAAAGGGAATTTTTAAACTAATCCTCTCTTATATTGCTTTGCCTAATTTAAAAGTTTCCATCAAAATATCAATATTCCATTCGCATTTCTCCTGACTTTCAGTTTAATTTTTTAGATTTCCTTAAGCGCCTCGGCAAAGAGCTTTCTTATTTTTTGCTAAAACGCGTAATTGCTTGATTCATCTCCCTCTTCGCCTTCGCCTCCTTGTGAACTAGGAGGTCCTGCCGCCATCATCTAGCCCCAAGTTACTTCCCCACTGCCGGAGCTCCTTAAGCTGAATAATACTTTAAGACAGGCCGGGCCACCGACTCTCGAAAAAAGAAAAAACACCACGCTCCAATTTAATTCGCATTTAGTCCAAAGTTTCGGTGGTTCGAGGACGCAGGGGATGGAAAAATTCTGGCGACATAAATCAGAGCTACAAATTGATGCATAAATAAAGCAAACAAAAAGGATGTCGCCCACAGAATAAAAAGTGAGTTAGGTAAACGAAAAAAAAACAAAAAAAAAATGTTAATTAAATATTGTCAAAAATAGATGGCATTGCGAATGAAGATATCCGGACTGGGGATGGACGTTGGGCGGGAAAATTGTGGGTTTCGAATTACGCCGGGGTCCTTTTTGCATCAAGGGAGCCTCGCCGGACGTGTGTGTGTGCCTTACATACATATTTCAGTAGCTAGAACCTTGTCACGTGCTCAATCGATTGGAAAATCGCGTTCTGAACCGAAAATAAACACACTGCTAAATAGAAGAGAGTAATGGATTGGAGTGGGCATGTGACGGTGGAGTATTAGTGCACTTTAAAAAATTTTATAATTAATAGGAAGAATCCGTGGACAATAACTAAAGGAAACTCCATAGAGATTGCTTTAAAAATGCTAATTATTTGAGAAAGATTTCATGATTGAATTGGAATTACCTTGAACTATTATTTTAGATTAACTTGTAGGTATTGTAAACAATAATATATATTGTTCCTAATAATAAAAACCAAGCTCTTAAGCTGGAATTACCATATAATTTAGATAAAATGGTAATGTTTCTTTCAAGTAATCGTGTTCTATTTGTTTAGCCCAATCTTAGGACGTATTTTTCAAGCTAAAATTGTATAAACTCTCTTATTTATTATAAATAATCACAATTTAATGGAAATCCAATTAAATGGAATTTTTTGCAGTGGCAAATATGAAAGCCGGAATGGCTAGAAGCCCGAAATGCTCTCACTCTGTGATGGCCTAATCACACTCAGTCACACACACCCAGGGTCTGTGCTACATCAAACACAGACAACTGCCGGTCCCCCTCCTTTTCCCATTGGCACCTCAAGTGCTTAAGCCCACATATACATATATATAAATATATATATACATATATATGTGTGCGAGTGCGTGACAGGTCCTGTGAATGTCCTAGCTTGGGTGCCGAGTGCCCTGCATTATATCCTGCTGGCGTATGTGTATGCGCCTACAAAAATTAAATTCAAATAAAAAGTTTTTCCGTACCAATTTCGCCTGTCACCAAAAAGTACAAAAAAAAATATATGTGAAATCGTCTTAGGCGAGGAAAAATTCCCGTCGGTGGCGGGAAAATCAATAAGCGCTGGAAATTATGATTTTCCTCTAGTTCTTTGACAGTGTCCTTCGACGGGCCATGCCCCGCTGTCATTTGCAGGAAATCCATTTGGCTTTCCACTATACTATATACTATATGCACTGCATACATATATAAATAACTAATGTTTGTTTACTCCTCCGATCCGAAGTTGGCTGAGGTCACAATCGATTGAATTTGTTGCTAACACAAACAAAACACTGTGCTGGAATTGCTATTTATATGCACTTAAATCCATCTGTTAAAATACATTTTAAAATGTGTGATTTAGTAAACTAACACCATTTGACTATTTGAATTCTTGGAAGGTTAGATAGAAATAGTCATATATTTTTTATGGCCGGATCACTTTTAATTGGGTTTAAAAAAAAAGGAACCTAACTAGCTAACTAATCTAAGTTTAAAAAAGTCATACTTCAGCCAAAAACGCATTAATTTTAATTCGGAAAGCTTTCCTATGTTAGTTTTTATTAGGATAATAAACCTGCATACTAAATATAAAATTTTGAAAAATTCAAATTTTTATCAATTTTTGACAATTTTAATGATGTAACCCCTTATCTTTTTTTCAAAAAATGGAAAAAATTAAAAAAAAAAAAATTTTCTACCGGATATAGCTAGATCGACTCGGCTGTCGATGCTGATCAATAATATATATGATTTATGGGGTCGGAAATGACTCCTTCATGGCGTTACAAGCTTCTGACTTAAATTATAATACTTTTCAAGGCTATAAATAGCTGCTATCACTTTCTATAATAACGTGGTGAATACCCTACAATTACGAAACTATTTAAACTAGGATTTTATTTGTAAGAGTAACTCTCCGTTTTTAAATCACTTTTTGCAATATTTAAAGCTTAATTATATTATATTATTATTTAATTATAGCATTTATAGCAGTCCCAAAAAAAATTACGTATACGCACTGGTATAAATAGTATTTGATCATAACTAAGTCAAAAAAGCATTAATTTTAATTCGGAAAACTGTTCTGTGTTAGTTTTTGTTATGTTAATAAATGTGCTTCCTTAGTTTACAAATTAAAAAAAAAAAAACAAAAGTAAAATGTATTAGCAACGAATCTAATCAAAAGTATTTAGGAAGCTACTAAAAGTTTTTTTATTTATAAATGGTCTTTTCCTTTTTCCCGCATCTTAATTGTTTCGCTCGTAATTTAATCATCCGTTATTTACGCTTTTCCCGGCTACATTTTCAGTGCTGATTGCCTGAACATTTTCATACTGAAGATGGTTATTTAATTTGTTCAGACAGCAGCTCAAATGGATTTCCATTGGCTGCGGGCACGTGTCCTCAGTGAGTAACACTGCCAGCTCCCAGTGGCTAAGCCGCTTTTGATAAGAGTTTTCCGCACGCCTATCAATGGGTAATCCCACGAAGACTTCCCCAGCTAATTAGAAGGGAAATGAGAGCAAGTGCGAGAGATTAAGCAACGAGTAGACTTTCTGTCCCTCTGTTAACCTTTTCATTTGTTGGAGTTTTCTTTTTTCTTTTGATACAAATTGTTTGCAACCTTCGTGACTCAAAGTATTGCATTTGGCCTACATTTAGCTCTTAAATTGAGGGTCATAAATATACATAGTCTTCCTTTTTATATCATAAATAAGAAAATTGTGAATTTAAGTTTATATATTTTTTGTACTCTGAATGCTTTTCCCCTTTTCCACACTCGTATATATAATATTCCTTAAATTTCGGTGGAACATGCCACCTGAAAACGTGTTATGGTGTACAACTAATTAAAAAGCAATTAATTCGCAAACATTTTCCGGTTACATTTGGCTCGTTGTTCGGCTTCGCTCATCACATCATTACAGCGGCAAAAGAGGGCAAAAAGGCGGCCAAAGTTAAATTATACAGCCAATCGATTTTCATGGTCTTTCAAGCAAATCAAAGGAGGCATTTTTGCAGTCAAGTAAATAATGCCCGAATAACCGAGTGAAGCATTCCCAGAATGCCGAGCCAGACCAGACCGCACCACACCACACCAGAATAGCCAAAAAAAAATAAAAAAAACATGGCCCGGAAAAGCAGCAGCAGCAAAGCAACCAGAGAAGCGAAGCGTTTGAGCAATTTCCATTCTAATGGCTAAGACAAAACGCTAACACACACACCCACGCCGCACACACACACACACACATCCGAGAGGAAAAGCGAAACAGCGGCCGACACGCGATGCCCGAAAATTGAAGAAACCACAGCATTTAATTATTTTGCTATAAAACTTTTCACGATTCAATCAATTCAAATTCGGTCCAACATGGCGTATGCGTAATGGGATTCTGCTTTTTGCATTGTTCTCCTCCTAAAAGTGCGGAGTGTGAATTGTTTTGGGGAAAAGTTTCAATGCTTTGGGGGAGAATTTCCCGGATGGCGGGTGCGGGGGTTCTCTGGGTGTTAATGTGAATGACAGATCAATGTAAAGTCTAGATGGCTTTTGTTCATGCGGAAAAATCAAATTATTGAAAATATGAGAAAAACTGAATTGAAAATGAAAATGCAAGAAATATTTTCCTCGGGTTATCAACGATTTTTGGGTTCAGCAGATAAGGCATGGAATTGCCGCTGAACCGAAACAAAAAATGCTCGTAAATATCAAGACCAGTGGGAATTTTCACTAGCTGATAACACTAACAGCTTAATCAGTTGATTTTGAAATAAATATATATAAAATTGGTAATATTTACTATACTTAGATGCGATCATAATAATATTACAGTGAGTTTAATAAAACTTAGAAAAAAAACTAGAGAAGGTATAATAAAAAGTTGTTTAAAATAATTATAAAATTAACTTTTTCATTATTTTGTCAATACTCTTTTTATTATTCAATTTAAAATCACTTGAAAAATACACAAAATTGTTAAGGAACTTCTGGTGCCACCCTCGACCTTCCTTCTGGCATTTGGCAATTAATTTACAATAAGTTTTGAATTGGAAACAAGTCTGTTTAATGCAAATGGCAAAGTTATAGCCAAGTACATGGCTCAGACTCTATATTGTATGTAAGCAAGCACAGACACACATGGACCAAAAGGTGTGAAAATTGTGGATTTTGTTTGTGTTTTGCATGTTTTGGCTTTCAACAATTTGCCGAAAACATTTTCCCCTGCCTTTTTGGCCCAATGAATGCGAGTTAGATAGCTTCTGGCTTCTGGCTTCTGGACGTACAGATAAATCGATATTTAAGTAAGTTTTGACCATGACTGTTCCGTTTCATTCTATTTTTATGGGTTCCGTCCGTCGGTGTCTGCGTGTGGAAAAGTCTTTAAAAGACTTTACGGCATTTCGTGTCTTTCGATTGCAGTCCCATTTTCCCAGTCCCAGCAGGTTGTGTGTGTGTTCCTTTGATTACAAATGAAATAAACGAAATCTTCCAGATGCCGTGGCAAATTTTTATAAACTTTTTTCACTTGTAAAAATATTTACATTTCGTTAATACAAATATTTGCATTTCGATTGTTTTTTTCACATATTGGAATCTTGGTCATTGTGGTTTTGCTTCCTAATTGAAAATTCTTTCTGATCTTGATGTTTGATTGGAAATTATGAAAGCTAGCCACGAATTATCATTGACTTGCATTTGCCAGCGATTCTAATCAGCGGAGAAATAATGAAATTTAAAATATATCGTCAAATACATCTTGAATATATGTACATATATTATATATAAAAAGTAATAAGGGAAATAAAGACGCCATCTCAAGGCAATTAGTATGAATTTTCTGTGATAAGCAAACATTAATGGCTGCCTTATTGTATATATTATTCAATTGTAGAGGAAATGTCTACTCTGGGGAGCAGTTCCGGCATTAGTTATGTACGAAGGAGTACGAATTCTGGACCAGTATGTAAATGGCTTTTTGCAATCTTGACAAATCACACGGGAAAGCAGCAGTCGGTTCACCAATAAATACCAACTGAGTATTATATTTTTTAATAAATCGCCGTCAGCCACTTGCATTGTATTGGATTTTATTTGCATATATTATAGGAAAACTGCGATTACACTAACAAAAAACTACAAAGAGAACAGGAAAGGTAAAATATAAATCAAAGTACATACATTTATAGAAATAAATGTACTTTTTCTATGCTAAAAACCTTGAAATTTAACACTTGAAGAACTCAAAGATATACATTTATTGAATGATATTTATTAAAAGTGAATAAATTTTCATTAAATAATTTTCCTGATAATAAATATGAACAAGAATAATTGTTTACTTCAAGATAATTCATAACTCTTACAAAACCTATCTTCTACCTGTGTTTAATATTTAAATATTTATAAATAAAAATTAGCATTGCACGTGGCACTCGGACAATTTATTGCCCCCCGATCAGGGATATATGTATATATATGTATTTGGGATTATAATTTGTGAATTGTTGTTGATTTCTTGCAGTGTCACTGCGATCGAACTTAATACGGGAAGCTGTCTGAGCCCACGTCTGTGTGGATGGCCGAGGGAGGGGTGAGGGGTAATAGACAAGGGGACTTTACAAACTGCGCCTTAGATTTGCTGAATTTGTTTATTAGTTAATTTGTTATTGCTAACCTTTTAGGGGAGTTTATGCTGCTTGCAAAAAACAATTTTATTAGTTTTAATTTGCGATTCGTTTGAATTTGTTTTTTTTTCGGCTTCGTTTCGAATGCACTTTGCGGCGACACAACAACCGAATTATCTCTTTTTGTTTCGCGGACACGTGTAATTGATTAATATTTTCAATTTTATTACACACTTGCTTTTATTTTGTTTGTCTGCGCGATAAGCGTGAAGCTTAGTCACAGGCAGCGCGCCAAATTGTGAAAAACAAACTGAAAACAAAGCTAACGCCGTAGCTGTGTTTGGCTTGTTATTTGCTTTATTGTTTCTTTCTGTTTTTGTTTCTATTTACTTTGTGATTGGCACTGCAGCCGCAGCAGTCAGGAGCGGACATTGATTTATGCACACATCTGTAGTTCACTTTGTAGTTGTCGCGTCGCGTATAATTAACCAACACACACTCACACACAGGCGGGTATATAGTCGCGTGCGACTTGCACAATATGCGATATGCCAGGCGATTAAATCAACTTAATCGGCGTTGTAAATGGCGAGGCGAAACTCACGTCCGTCGGCGGCCAAGTTCAGATTGAACTGAGCGCTCGGCTCTGCTCGCAACTGCAGGAGAGCTTCGGCTTCGCTTGCGACTTCGACTGAACTTCACTCTCCGCTCACCGCTCACCGCTCGCCGCTCGTTGCTCGCTGCTCACCGCCTACCCCTCGCTGCTCTCTGCTCTCTGCTCTCAGAGATCGCGGCCTCTCGGCTGCACTCAGTGCGTATACGTGATAAACTGTACTGCCGCTGATATGAGTATCGCATCGCCTGCGGCCATTTCTTACGGACTGCCGCCACTCTTGTTTTCATCTCCAGCCATCCATTGATTGCCTGTGTTTCATATTTGCTTCCCCCATGTCTTACACACGGAGAAAAAATGTTGGTAAATAAAGCATGACGTGGCCACGATCAGCAAATTCAGGCATGATTACCATTGTTTATAAAATACATATATTATATTGTTTAAAATTTGAGTAAATTCTTTCTTTAAAAATTATTTTAAAAGTGGCCAATCAAAATAAACTCAATTATGAAGTAAATTAATCTGTAAATTTGTTATTATTTGCTCAGAAAAATTAATTATAAATAATTGTAAAACAAAAATATTAAATTAAATAGGTATTTTTGGATAAAATAATACTTTTTCAAGCATTTTCAATTATTTCTAAAGTATTCCCCTTATAATAACAAATACTAAAAAAAAGTTAATTAGCATTTAAAACTAATTTAAACTCCAATTACTTTTTTATGTGTACTCGTGTTTCATTTGTTTATTGATTTTCGTTGTGCGTATTCTTAGATTTGTTTTCTTTTACTTTTTCTATTCAAGTGCGCTCCTATGACGTAACAAAGCGCAGAAAATGTTATAGATTTTTAAGTGGATTTGGCAAAAGTGTTGAGATTTTTATAATACGCTGCAGGTGTTCCCATTTTCAATTTTCAATTCTTTTGTTTTTTTGCTATAAATAAACATTGATTACTAAAAGGTGAATGTTTTTTTGCAGGCGAAAAAAAGTTTATTGTTATAAATGTATCGGAAATGCCGTAAAAATGGAATCCCTAAAATGTTATTTCAGATGAACTCTTTTCGCATTAAAAAAGGTGCTGGTATTTCTACAAAGGAATGCTAGGAAAATTATATAATTAGGAACTTGAAACATTTAGTCAAATCAATAATGAAAGAGCTATAAACATGATTATTGTGAGATCAGTGAATCATTAATTTTCCAGACTCTGCAGTTTATTATATAGTTAATTATACATTAGATTCTTTCACATCTGTGTGCTGCCAGATGCATAACAAAAGAAATATTTGTTAGATATTGACAGCTGAATATCTGTATTGATTTTCCCAGGAATCCGCAGACCTGAAACCAGCGCTGACCCTCGGCAAATGTAAATTATAAAATCCATATAACGTTGCTAATTTACGCAAAACGAAATTCCCCAAAAAAAATAAACCAAAAATAAAGTCTCGACGTCTTCCGTCTAAGGTCAGACTGAGTTATTAACTCAAATTTTTGGCTTCTGTTCCATCGACAGATTTTGGTCATTTAAATAAACACACAAGTGCAGGCAGTGCAAATATTTGCAGTTAACATTGCATATCGGGCGAAAATATTTCAATATTGTTGCGCCTGTATGCATATTTGTATAATTTATTTCTGCTGGCCGAAAAGATTTCCGAAATAAAAACAAACTTGCCACGCCGCGTGGGCACCAAAATGCATTTTGTGGTATAATATTGACCAGTATAGTTTCATAGTACAAAAACAATGCTTTATTTATGTCTATATGGGATTAAAACAATGGCAATAAAGACTAAATAAAAGAATGACTGGAGCAACAGAAACTATTTCAGGTATTTGATTTTTCAATCAATAATTTATGGGTTGAAATATATTGTTACCAAACTGATAAACAAGTTTGTGTTTTTAAGGTATGCATAAACTGTTTCAGTTCTTTAAATTCTAATAAATATATGTTCCATGTTAATAACACAAATTAAAGTATATTTACTTGAAATTTCTATTTATTTTTGGTTGTACTTAATTAATTATTGGCAGAAAGAATCTTTTAATTAAATTAAAGTCATTTCTGTGGCACCCTGATTATTAAATTGTAACACATTTAATGAGTTTTTCCTCTTAACTAAAAAATTATTATTGCAATATCCTTTATTTCTTTATCTAGGGACCACTGTAGTATAAATAGAAACTGACTAAGGTGTATACCCCATTTCTACTCCAAATTTCTTCTCCTTCTCAATTCACATGCTATGACGTAGCAATCGCAGCTGTCGCTACGTCACAAAATCACGAACTCATTATTGGAGCTTGTTCCTCCGCTCGACACAGCGCCGAGATAAACAAAAGAAGAGGGAAAAAGGGAGCCAGCGCAAGAGAGGCGGCTATGAAGGAGTCGCAAGCACAACCGGCACACCTCCCTCCCTCCAACCGTAGCCCCCTGCAATTCTGGCACATGTGCCATTCAAGGTCACACGCGTAAGCGGGACACTCACGCAGAGCGGCAGAGCGGCAGAGAGAGAGAAACAGAGAGGGGGCCATTCGCAAGCCACTGAATGCAGACAAACAAAGCCAAGCCCCAAAGAAAGAGGGACGCGGAGAGGACACAAAAAAGAGAGTGTAAGAGGCGGAGAGGCAAAAGCCTGAGCTGTGGCTTAGGGGGGGCGGGGGCGGGGGAGTGGCTCAACAGTGGAGCGCATAGTTGAGCAACCACTTGTTGTTGCTGGCTTTTATTGCTCCTCTTCATTTCAGCGCCACTTTGAGGCCAGTTTCAATGCACTGAACAAATTAATGTGCCAATTAAATTTTGCAAAATTACTTTTAAATAAATATTTTATATATTATATATATTATTAGGGAAAATTAAAAGAAATTAATGTTGCTGTCTTTCAAATAAATAATGCTTATAAATTAATATAATAACTATAATTCAAGTGAGTAAACTAATTGAAATATTTTAACATAATACAACGTTTTTTTTTGTCAGTGTAAACATCTCTTGCAATAATAGAGTCGATCCAAAAGGTCGCCGACGCCCTCGAAAGAGGCAACGAGACAAAGAGCAGCGCGGAGCATTAACATTCAAGACATTCGGCCGGAGAATAATGACGATAAGGGAAGGGAGGGGAGGGGAGGCGGATGCCGGGGCTGCGTATCAATAACACGATGAGCAAAAATTACCAACCAGCTCCAAAATGTTTGCCCAGCAGCGAAAACATGATAAAGGTCGTTCTGAATAAATGCGCTTAATTTACTGCGTCGAACTTAAGATGCCCTCTAGTACCCCTTCGGGAGCCATTTGTTCATGATTTTATGCCAAACGTCATAGAATTAAATGCTCCGATTCTTGTAATATTATTTTCTTTAGAAGCCGATGGCATTTTATAATTAGCTTGAGGCAAAAATGTAATTTTAATTTCCGGTTACACTGTTTTTTGATAAAATGGTAAATTAGTAAGGCTGTATGTACTTATTTAATTTCCGTTGGGAAAGCAGACGAAATTTTGTTATTCTTGGAATCGCTATTTTTACTTGTTCAATATATCATAAATATTTAATTATTTATATAAATTAACTTAAACCTGTATTTTAATGGTTAAAAGGCCACAAAGAGTTCAAAGTATTATTCAATTTTTCAAGAATACAAAATTTATTATTACAACAAATTTATATACTAATATATTTTTTAAAGTCAAAAGTGTTTGTTAGCATAATTTATATTTATATTTTTCTGTAAATAAAACAACAGTTTTTTAACTTTAAACATTAATTGACTATATATTTTGTAAGCTGAGCATTTTCTCATTAAAACCTTTAAAACAATCACTATAAAAATTACTATTTAAAATGGCTCAAACATTTTGAAATAAGATTTCCTTCGTGTTGCTCAAATCAATCGAGTGTAAAGAAAATACTCTTGGGGAATGGCCACAAACTTTTGGCGTGACATACTAAAATAAAACGAGAAGGTGAAAAAAAAACCTGTCCGTCTGCCTTGTCTTGGTTTTTCGCTTTACGTATTTTTTAGGTTTTGGTTTGCGGCACTTGATTGGCTTTGGATTCCCCGAATCGGGGATGAATCACCCACCGAACGCACTCACACACATCCGCAATTTCAGCGGCTCTCCCAACACACAATTGTGTTCAATTGGAGGCCCCAATATATATATATATATATATATATAAATGATACCAATACTATATCATTGTGTGTTTGCCCATGCGGAAATCAGCTGAGAGCAGAAAAGCCGAGAGATGCGAGAGGCGAGCTCACCGATCATGAAGTCTGGTCTCGGGAGAGTGGGAAAATTTCGGTTTCTGCCATTCCAGTTTCCAGTCACTTTGCATTGCCACATTACATAATTGGTAACTGCAGTTAAAGACAAAAAAAAAACACACTTTGGAGTTCCGCATGCAACGCAGAGGTGTTGCTATCCATGATGTGGTCTTTGGTGCATTTTTACACAAACAAAAATGTAGTTTTCATTCTGTTTAATCCACATTGTATGATTGATTTGGTTCATAAATTTCATTTTTCTAATAAAAATATTGAAAGTGTATTAAAAAATATATTATTTTTCATTTCATATGGTATTTTTCTACAAATCACAAGTGCACAAAGCTTGTTAGCTAAATTTTCAAAAATTCACAAAATGTTGTTTTTTTTTATATATCCAAACGCATATCCTAATTAAACCTAATACAAAACAGCTTTCCGAATTGAAATTCATGCTTTTTTGGCTTAGTTATTATAAAATTTACAACAGTGCGTATACGTATTTTTTTGGGAATTGATAAAAATTTTAAATAGTTTAAAGTTTAAATTGAGTATGCAGATTTATTAACCTCATAAAACCTAACACAGAACAGTTTTCCGATTCGAAATGTATCCTTTTTTGGATTAGTTATGATAAAATTTACAACAGTGCGTATACGTAATTTTATTTTGGGAATTGATAAAAATTTTAAATTGTTTAAAGTTTAAATTGAGTATGCAGATTTATTAACCTCATAAAACCTAACACAGGACAGTTTTCCGAATTGAAATTCATGATTTTTTGGCTTAGTTATTATAAAATTTACAATAGTGCGTATACGTAATTTTTTTGGGAATTGATAAAAATTTTAAATTGTTTAAAGTTTAATTGAGTATGAGATTTATAAACCCAATAAAAACTAACATAGGAAAGCTTTCCGAATTTAAATTAATGCCTTTTTGGCTTTGTTATGATCAAATTTACAACAGTGCGTATACGTAATTTTTTTTGGGACTGCTATAGGATTTTGAATTTTTTTTAAGTGTTTTTAACGGTTGATTAAAGTGAAACAATATAAAATTGGACATGTTTTCTCGCTGTTTACGTTTCTTTTTAGTGACCACATCAAGGTTGTCTGATCCCAAAGACTTGGAGACACTGACTCCATCATTTCACAAGTTCAGGTAACTCAGACACTAATGGAGATAGTCGCAGCTTTTGACTTGCTTTTGCCATATAAAGAATAAAAAAAGAAAGATAAAAAATAACAATATCGAGCGAGCAGCACAAACAAATGTCAATTAATTAATTTCACAGCCAAGTGAATGCATTTCAGGGGCGGAGATTAAGCCTCATTCCTATTGGCATTATTATTCTGTAGAACTGGAACTGGAACCGAATCCTCAATTGCAAGTGCTATTGCACAGTTTTATTATTATTTGCTTTTTGTGCAAGTCTGTTTGCCTTTTTTCCAAGCAGGAATGTGGAATAATTGATCAAAGGTCAGCTCGATAGGAGATGGCGTTTGTTTATCTAATTGTAAGACGCTATCAGGAAAATGTATATTAAACTTTCCTTTGAACTAGATCTAGAATTCTATATTAAATAAGAAATTTAAAAATTTTAAGGTAGGTAGTAAAAATACCAAAGACACAAAGGTGGAACTTATAAAAAGTCTTGAACTTACACCTAATTGGTAACTAAACATATTGCTCTATTTATAATTTATATTTATTTATATAATTTTTGAAAATACTTTTTAAACTCTCCTAAATAAAAGATAAATTCATATGAATATTTAAAAATCCGTTGAATTAAAGTGTTGTATTTTATAAATTATAGTTAGACACATTAGTAATTAATCCACTTTACCCTGAAACTTGACTAATGAAGCTACATAATTATATAATCCACTCGACGCCATTTAATTGAATTATATTTTATTTATATTTTTATAACTGCCACATAATGATTTCTATTGAAACATTATTACTACAGACTTAAGTGCCATTAAGTTGCAACTGGAATTGTTAACTTGGTCACATTTTTACCCCGCTCAATAGCTGCATTTACTTTCCAGGAATAATGACGGATTTAAACACATTTCTATGTAATAAGCGACACGAATTCTCGGAAAGTGAGGCGCGCGCCGATTTAAGCCACTTTTGATTCCAGTTAACACGTCAGTGTATCATTTGATTGGACTTTGTATTTATTGTGGGAGAAGCAGCGTTCCCATCTTGACCACAAAACAGGTCATCCCTCTCTATATGACGTTAACTTGGTTAACGAATGAGTTAGATCAAGGGATGATTTAATTTAAGTAACTTTTTCCCCAAGACGTAAGCATCCGCGAATAAAGATCGCGAGCACCGTCAGAGCCGGTGATTAAGACACCTGTTTAATATTTATTTGATCCGCTGGGAGAAACCCAATTTCATTGATGTTCTTTCGCTGGATTGTTAGACTCGAGGCGGGTTCGTTTGAATACGCCACAGATATTTACAAACAAATTGGAATGTTGTAATTTCGCCAGCGGCACACTGTTATTTATGGGCGGAATTCAGAACTCACCTAAATCAGAATTTCCAGGCAATAATTCAAAAAGTGTTGTATTTTGAATTTTCTTTTTCGATTTTTACTGTTCGTTTTTTGAATTTTCGTAATCGCACTGGAACACACAAGCACACACACACACACTCTACTTATAACGAGTCGATTTTATACGTAAATTAATTATTTAATCGTTTTGTGGGCATATTTCGCCTTGATTTAAACACTTTTTACGCACGTTTTTATATGTTAATTAATTTATCAAAGATCGCAACACATATTCCGAATTGATTTCAATTTTGCCGTCACGTTTTTCGAACTCGAAATTTTGAATTTTTGTGCTTTTGAAAAGAAGGAGGTGTGCTGCCACGGAGGCGAATAACCGTTTGCCAGCAGCGACGAAACGTTAATGAAGCCGCCAGCGCCTTTTGGCCACCACACACAGAGTGGTCGTTTAACCTCCCACCACCACCCACAACCCCCCAAAAAATCAACACCAACAACAACAACAACCGGAGGAAAAGTTGTCCTAGGGCCGGCCATTCGCAAGCAGCGACGCCGACAGCGCCATGGGCGAGCTTTCGCTGCTTGCGCACACGCACAAGAACACTGGGAAAAATAATTATTTGAAAGCAAGAGATTAATTTACATACCCTTGCAGGGTACTCTAACTTTAGTTAGAAGCATCAAATGCAGTAAAGGAGTCATTTCCGACCCTATAAATCATATATATTCTTGATCAGCATCAACAGGCGAATCGATCTAGCCATGTCTGGTAGAAAAAAAAATTTCAAAATTTTTCCATTTTTAAAAAAAAAAGATAAGGGGTTACATCATTAAAATTGTCAAAAATTGATAAAAATTTAAATTTTTCAAAATTTGCATTTGTATGCAGGTTTATTAACCTAACAAAAACTAACATAGGAAAGCTTACCGAATTAAATTTAATGCATTTTTGGCCTAGTTATGAGATTTTTAAAATTTGATTTGACGAAGAAAATGTCATAAAAATATACATAAAAAAAGACTGAAAAAATGGTATTTTAGCTCCCATCAGAAGCTTGAAACTAAGTGAAGGAGTCATTTCCGACCCTATAAATCATATATATTCTTGATCAGCATCGACAGCCGAGTCGAACTAACTATGTCCGGCCAAAATATATTTTTTTTCAAAATTTTCAGAATTTTGAAAAAATGGAAAGGGGTTACATCATTAAAATTGTCAAAAATTGGCAAAAATCTCAAATTTTTTAATTTTAAACTGAGTATGCAGATTTATTAACCTAACAAAAACTAACATAGGAAAGCTTACCGAATTAAATTTAATGCATTTTTGGCCTAGTTATGAGATTTTTAAAATTTGATTTGACGAAGAAAATGTCATAAAAATATACATAAATATAGACTGAAAAAATGGTATTTTTCCTCCAATCAGAAGCTCGAAACTAAGTGAAGGAGTCATTTCCGACCCTATAAATCATATATATTCTTGATCAGCATCGACAGCCGAGTCGATCTAGCTATGTCTGGCCAAAATTTATTTTTTTCAAAATTTTCAGAATTTTGAAAAAAAGGAAAGGGGTTGCATCATTAAAATTATCAAAAATTTTTAAATTTTTAAAATTTTAAATTAAGTATGCAGATTTATTAACCCAATAAAAACTAGCATAAAACAGTTTTCCGATCGGAAATTAAACCATTTTTGGCTTAGTTATGATTAAATTTAGACTTGGCCTTCTGATCCAATAAAAAAACTGCAAGGGTATACAAAATACAGCTTGCAGACGTTAGCTTTCTTTATTGTTAAACAAATCAGATTAAAGTTAAGAACATATTTATCATTTTAAAGAAAATTCACATTCATCAGCTAAATTATTGCATCTTGTTTAATATAGTTATTTTTCCAAGTGCCCTTGTTGTGGTGAATTTCGTGGCGACAGAGAGCTTTTTCACAGCCTCAGCGCTCTCAGCGGTGGTGGGGAACCACATTCGAATGAACATTTGGCGCCCAATCTAGCGGAAATTGCGCCCCCGGGGAAAATGAGCCGCAAAATGGGAAGGAAAGAAAGCGGATGCCGCCACCGCATCGAGTTACTTACGATGTGTGAGAACCTGGCCGGATGTGCTGGCTGAACTGCGGGGGCGGAAACTCGCACAGCAGGATATCTTTGCCGCTTTGAACTCGCTGTTTATTCGGCGGTCCCAAATTTGTCATCCGCCAATTGAAAAGATTTCGAATAAATGGGGACACATTCTAGAGAGTAAACAGTTTAATAGGAAATTTTAAATGCCATTTGTGTAATTATGAAAATTGTTAATAATCTTAAAGAGATTTGAGTGGAATGTGTAAGCAAATAAAATCTCACAGTAAGCTTCCTTCGGAACTTCAAGCTTTTCAGCTGTCTTGTGTAGTTTCCTTCTCAGAATTTAGTTTTCTGCCTGACTTCAATACGTTTTAAACAAAAATAAAATCAATTTATTATTGCATCTGCATTCTCTGTGCCCTTTCGAGTTAGAACAATAATTAATTTAAACATAATGTGGCCCAAGAGTCCGCGTATTCGCCAAAACAACTCAACTGGGTTCACTGCAATCCAGCAGAAGGCATCTCCCAGGGCCTTGTACTCCAAGACCCTAATCGCTAGCCAGTTGAAGAAACGCCATAGCTATGGACAACGTAATATCAAGAAGAGTGTGGTGTGAGTTAAGAACAATCTAAATATTACATTTTTGTAAAAAATAATGTAACTTTTAAACTAAACACATATGTTGCTCGATTTTATCTTTCTAGCATAGCACACAAGGACATCGATAAGCAGCAGCTGGACAAAAAGACCGAGATGGGTCTCCTTACACCCTCGTCCTCGGACAACTCACTGACTACCAGTGCCAGCAGTTCGGAGCAGTCCACTTGCACGGTTGCCAAGTTCCAAAAAGCCCGATTGCTACGGGAGCCCAGCTCCCTGACTCCCTACTTAACCCTCAAACGTCAGAATACAGCTTCAATGATCAACTTCCGGGTCCGCAAATCTGTGTCCCAAATGGATTTCAAGGAGGCTCGACGTACGGGAAACTATCAACTGGTGGCCCATATGCCGTCACCAAGAAAGGTCATCCCAGAACAGCCGCTCTTGGGAAATGTATCCGAAGAATTGAAGGCCGATCTGGGCAAACTAACCCTCCAAGATGCCGATTCACTCATAAAGTCGGGTGACGGGCAGGTAAGTTTCCTGGTAGGTCCAGATCAGGACGCACGAGTGGCCAGTCTAAGGATCTTTAACACCATCATGCTGCATGCCTGGCGCAAGCGTCGGCACGAGGTGCGACAGCTCAACGATCAGGTGGATGATTTTAAGAAGAATGTGAGTGTGATCTCTATAAGATTTCTTAAAATTCTTGTATCATTTATGTTCTGGATTTCATTTACTTCTCAGCTCGTGAAGAATCGCAATCAATTGCACGTTTACAACTCACTTTTCTGCGTGGAGCAGCGTCGCAACGCCACTCTTAATGATCAACTACGGCAATCGTATAGGGACAATGCCCAAATTAAGCTCTCCTACGAGGATCTCAGCCTAGTCCTGGTGGAGGTAAGGGCCGAAAAGGAGAAACTATCTGGGGAGGTGTCGGCCAAGAACCAGAATATCCAAAACTTGGAGGAAGAGCAGAAGTCACTCAAGAACGAGCTCTTTCAGTTGCAGAATCAGCAGCGGGAGCAGATGGAGCAGCTGACCCTCCTCCAGCATGATTTCCAGGAGAGCCAGTGCGTCCGTGACGAGCTGACCCAGCAGCAGGAACTGCTTCTCATTGATGTGACCCTCAAGCAGGATTTCATAGAGAAGCTGCGCGAGAGTACAGCCAAGTTGGAGGATCTCAAAAAGGCATCCGATGAGCAGTACAGGTGGGTCATACATATATATAGTATATGAAAATCAAATATTAATTAATTTCATTCAGCAAACTGCTCGAACACACCTTACAGCTGGAGACTTCCATTAAGGAAAAAGATGAGCAATTGGTTAATCTGCAGAACTGCTTGGCCGCCACTTTGGGTCAAAGGATTCGTCAGTGCTTTGCCCACAGCCAGAACTATCAGCATGCCACCTATCGGATGCTCCACTTTGTGGCTCACTACATGCTCCCGGCAACACCACCACCATCGGCACCACCATTGATCCCAGTGGCTGTAACTCGACTAAAGAAACTCTTTTCCCGTTCACACATCGAGATTGACATCAAGGCCGATGGTAATTATTCAAAGGATGTCAAGAAATGCCAAATTCAAGAAACCTGAAACTTAGCAAATGAGTTTTGAATTTACATAGTTTAATTGTTATATTTATTGATTGATTTGATTTGTCCATTGATAGTTGAAGTTGCATTTAAAATCTCTGTTTGTTGATAAAGTCAAAATTATTTGAAAATACTTAGTAAAATGGAATGAATCAGTTCAATATTTAACCATAAATAAACTTTCCTCACAAATCACGTATACAACACGTGCACCCTCACATTGGCCCGATTTATGCCGTAGGCAATCCAATTGCTGGAAAAAACATAATCGCCCTCGGGAAATGGTAGAAAGGAGGTAAACTTCTGAAGAAGAAAGTCAGCTGGCAGCTTGTCCACAATTATATCATGCTAAAAAGTTATAAAATATTTTCAAATTACTCAAAGAAAGTACTTATAAGACATTACGATGCTCACATTAAAAGGGCACGAATGATTAATGTTTGAGTGCTCTCGAAAGAGGCCAAAAAGGAATTTTACCCAGGGACTTTGGTGGCCAGATATCATCTTGCAGCCATCCACAGTCAAGTTATAGCTTATTGGACTCAGACCATTCGATCGCTTATATAGAGCGATATTTACCTAGAGTAAATGGCAATAAATATCATTAAAAATTTTAAATGAGCAACTAATACAAGCCAGACGCACCTTAAATTGCTTAACTGGGGTTTGGTAGAGATGAACCCTGAGGGACAAATGCTTATAGGTGCGGTTCTCCGCTTTCAAGTAGCAATAACCAAAGTCCGAGAATGTTTTATCCAGGGAAGTGCAGTTTACATTTGTAAAATCTAATCTATGACCGTCGAGCTAAAAAGAATTTATATTTTATATCACGAATATGTGAGAGTATACATCTTACTAATTTTATTTGAAAGATGCATAGAGCTATTATAAACACCAGCTCACGGTTCTGAAAATTCATTTTAAACCGACTCTAACATAGGAACTTCACAGATCTATGTCCCAACTGTAAATGGAATACTAAGCATCAAATTGTGTCATTAAGGCGATGATTTTAAATACTTCACACTTCACTGCACCTCAGCGATTAGAGTTAAATATTTCCCCCAATTAGAATATAATAATAACAAGCAATATAATTATTCAATAAACTCTAAACTCAAGAAGAATATTTTCACTTGCATTTCATACTGCTAAAACGATTAATTTATTCATATTTAAAAACATTATTATATCCTACAAAACACACATTTTTGCACTAAAACTAGTTATTACAACACTAAAACAATCAATTATGACGACGACCAGGTCGATTAGGTTTAATGCTATATCATCATCCTCCTACGGCCTCCTCCGCCTTATATTTGTGCTCTTTGCATCTGTGATTGGTTTGCTTCGATAAGGTATTACGTGGATATGGATAGATTGGATATCTGCAGATCTTCGGAGTTGAGGCGCAGTATCTGCTGATCCTCTGAGTTGATCCGCACCAGCTGCTCGCTGTCGAAGCTAAGCAGATTGCTGATCGTGGGACCATTATCCGCCTGGCTGCCCCCATTATTGTTATTATTATTATTGTTATTGTTGGGATTATTGTTGCTAGGTGCATTATTATCGTACTGATGCATGGGCGGGACATGTTGCTGCTGCTGCTGCTGTTGCAGTTGCTGCTGCTGCTGCAGCGTGTGCTGGTTATGCTGCAAAATGAATTAAAGACAAGTTTTAGGATATTTGAATAATGATTTCTGTGATATTTGTTCAACCCACCAGATGATTTGTGCTCAGGTTCCATTGCGGACCGCCACCCGAGGTGAGCAGGTTGTGCATGGTGAAAGGATTGTTGAGATTGCTGAGATTGTTGCTGTTGTTTGTGTTGCCATTGGCATTTGTTGCTCCCGCTGCCACTGCTGCTGCCGCCGCCACTGCAGCCGCCGAGAACTTGCTCTCCCAGTGGCTTCCACCTGGATTCCCAAAGGGATTGGCTTGGAATTGCAGAGCTTGTTGCTGCTGCTGCTGCTGTTGATGTTGCTGCTGCTGCTGCTGCTGGTGCTGCTGGTGTTGCTGCTGCTGCTGTTGGTGTTGCTGCTGCTGTGCGAGTACTTGCTGAGCAAATGGATTGTAATTGTTGCCCAGATCTGTTCCCCCAAATTGCTGATGTTGCTGCTGCTGTTGTTGCTGCTGCTGCTGGGGATGATTGGGCGACATCAGGTGCTGGTTGTTGGTGGGCGTGGCCGCGGAGGCCATGTTGTAGGGCGAGGGCGTGCTGTTGTGATTGTAGTTGCTCGACGGCGACAGCGGCTGCGGCGATGGCGTGAGCTCGGGCGGAGCTCTATATGACAGGCCAAAGGGCTGCGGTGAGGTATCTTAGGGGAGATGGGATATCAATTGAAAATGCATATTAAAAGGAAAAGCCCTATACAATATAGGTTTCAAAATAATACGGAAAATATCGTAGTTTTTTATATATCAAAATTCCAAATATCAGATAATTCTCAAAATGAATAACTCACCTCTGGGTTCCGTTTTGATTGGCGGTATGTTTTGCGCATTCCAGCAATTCATGTTAGTTTGTCCTAAAAAAGCAGCAAAGCAAATAAAAATAAGTGCAACAAATTAAATAATAACAAATATTAATAAACAAACAATAAAATTAATACGAAACAAACAGCAAACAAAGACAACTAAAGCACAATCCAATTTATGTTCAAGGAAGATCACACAATTTTCCCCCAAATTAATAAGCAAACAGACATGCACATAAACATTTCAAAATTATATAAATAAGTAAAAGAAAATATTTTGAACCAGAAAAATAACTTTTAATAACGTTGCAAAACTCAAATTAGGAAACTTACTCAGAACTATATTTTTACTAAGAGCAAAACTTACTTTGACCTATAAAAACTTCCTTTGAATAAAAAGGTCAATATTAATTGAGTTTTTTTCTTTCATTTCAACTTCATTTCATTTTGTTTTATTAAGCTACAATATTTTATACAAAATATTTTTACCAAACTTGTAATTCTTCATTATATATAAAAATATCAAATATTCTTCGCATGTAAACGAGTAGAAAAAGCGACAAAAATTTCGTTTTTTGATTTCAAATCAACTTCCCTTCCTTCCTAACCCTTGACTCACGATAATATTGCTATAATTTCAACTATGACGTATGTAAATCAATATATAAATATATGGTAGGAGGAGGGCTTTCCCCAAATATATATAGTTTCCTCTTTGGTTTTTGCATTTGCTGATTCGTTGAGTGCATTTTTGAGTGAGTGCGACATCTAATAGTTGCTAAGAGTCTATTCGATTAATACATCATCGGAGGCGATGACTGGTTAATGTAAGTCTTTGGTATACACCGAAAAGGTGTCGAACGACGAAGGCATTCGACCAGGTAGGATCGGATCAGCTGCGGATGGCTGTGGCATCTCACAGGACAAAGCACCCAGGTGGATCCGTACACAGGGGAGCAGGGATATTCAAATCGACAAATCTTCAGAGGACAATATAGAGGACAGAGGACAGTGGACCGCCACCAGAGAGGCAAACAGAATTTAAAGCTAGGTGGAGGAGTCTCAACAGCTGACTTACTGCCATCCTGATGGTCGTTCTGCAACTGCTGCTTCTGCTGCTGCTGGAGCAGCAGGTGCATGGGATCACCGCCAGTCTTCTGGCGCTTCCGCCTCAGGTGCGCTGGATCTATAAGACAAAACATACACACACAACGTTGTACATGGATTCGGTTTGGTTTCAATGTTTAAAACAAATATTCGATTCCGCTGGGGAAATCTTACGCTACTCTGAAAATTGAGTGGTTTCGCTTAAATACAATTAATGGGAGGTCCTGCAGCCTTCTGCGGAAGGTGCGACCTGGACAATAACAAATCTCCTGCAAATCTCCTCGGTTGCTTTTTAGTATCGCTTACAAAATACATATTTCGGGGGATACTTTTTAGCACAATTATCAAATCTAAAAGAAAACAAATACAATTTTCGGAGGACCTAAAGCAGGCGTTCCTCCTGCAAGTGGACCTCCACCAGAGCTGCTTGTCCCTCCTTGATCGGAAGGATCTACATATCCCTCTGGCTTTTTAGTACGCAACTTGCTTCGTTTTTCTGCAGTTTCGTAGGTAGTTTCTTAACCTCTTTTCGTTTCGCCTAAACAATATATAATTTAACAAATTTTCAAGGCCTAATTCAGGCCATTAGCCGCCGCCAATCGCTTGGCCACCTGATCGGGAGTGAGGATCTCGCCGGCATCCACGGGAGCATAATAGGCGGAGGTCTCGTCAAATTCACTGGCCGCCGCCAGCGGCGGAATACTCGTGTACAGGGCAAAGTGCTCAGCCTCGGTGAGATCCAGATTGGGATCCAGCTGGACATTGAAGTGGCCCTCGATGGAGCTAACCAAATTGTGCAGACTCTGGCGATCGGCGATGGCCACCAGCTCCATGCCGCCCTCGCTAATTGGTATATCGGCCAGCTGCAAGGCGGATGCAGTGCGTCGGTCCAGACCCGCTCCCACCGACACCGTGCTGGACTGGGAATAGGCCTCCGTCCGGGGATGCTGGGGCAGGCTGTTGGCACTGTCACCCTTCAGGGGTATGTGCACCACATCCGCGTTCAAGTAGGCTGGCCTCTTGCCCGAAACACTGCTCACACTCCGGCCCACTGGCTTGGCCAGCTTCGATCCAGGCTTCTTGGCCTTGACAGGACTGCTTTTCGTTGTTGTGGCCTGATTGGTGCTAGAGGAGAGGAAGGGAGCCGCCGACTTGGAGGAGCGGAGGGAGGCCCTCATCGGATCCTGCATGTTGAAGTGCCCTATGCTCGGCTCCCGACTATTCGTCTTGGAGTCCAGCAACGAACCACCATCCTGAGCCGATCCCTGGGCCAATTCCGGTTTGCTCTTGCGCCGCGAGAAGAGTTTCGAGAAGAAGCCCGGCTTCTTCTGTCGCGGCAGAGTGTTGAAATTCGGATTCTTGGGATGTGAGGGAGCGGGCGGTAGTCTCTTGTTGAGGGGAGATTCGGCGGTGGATGGCCTGGCCTGAACCGTATTGGCCTCGATGGAACGATTCTCCGCATTGCTGTCCTGCTTGCGAATCCTTTTCGGCGGCAGAGGCGGCAGCTTCTCCTCCTCGGGAGGGAAGGGAACCGTGATAATCGCCGGCACTTGCTGCGGCACTGGTGGAGCTGGTCGGGATGGAACCTCCGGCTTTCTGGCCTGTGAGTTCACCTCCACGGGATCATAGTGCTGGTGGGCATCCTCAGGGGCGCATTGCGACATGGGCGGCGTGGGTGGCATGATGTCGTCCATGGGTATTAGCACGGGATTCCTAAAGGCAATCTGCAAGCTCGTATAGGTGGCCGCATCGTCGAAACTCTCTTCGACCTGCAATGGCGGATGTCCCTCCATGGCGGCCAGCTCGTTCTTAATGGTGTTGTTATAGGTGTCCCGCTGCACCTTGTAGTCTGTATAAATCTCATCCAGCTCCGCCACCTGCTCCAGCAGTTCATTGAGCGTCTTATCCTCCTCGGTTATGTGCGTCTCAAAGGCCGCATCCAAGACATCGCCTTCGACTGTGGGACTGGGTTCATGTACCATCTGCTCGATCTCGCTGGATTTCATCCATTCGGTGACTTTGTCATCGGCCGTCAGGGGTCTCGGTTCCAGATGTTGACCCAGTTCCAGCTGCTCCAGTTCCCGCACCTTCTCATCAATAATGGTGTCGATCTCCTTCTCCTGTTCGGAACGCAGGCGATGGGCCTCAGCCTCTGCCTGGGCATCGGCTGCCTCCATATCCTCGGGTATATGATCAGAGGTGTGATCCGTCAGGTGCTCCGAGGGCTGTTCAAGGGATTGCTGAGCTAAAAGCTCTCGTTGGAAAGGCTGCTCCTGCTGTAAAAATTGCTCCTGCTGTGAATCCTGTTCGTGTTCCTGTGACAAAAATGATTGCTCCTCTTGTATAGAATCCTCCTGATGGAATACCACGTCCAAAGGTTGCTCACGCTGCACCTCTATCTTTGGGGTATCCAAGTCAATGACCTCAATCGTTGGCGCCTCCCGCCTGGCGTCCAACTTGAGGATCTGCTGAAAGATATCTTCGTCGGGCTTCCGCTTGAGGTGCCGATGAAGGTTCCAGAATGTGTGTTTACCTGAATCCAATGGCACGTACTCGAAGGGCAAGGCCTCGCTGGTGACTCCGTCCGATGGGCGTCGCAGTTGGATGAAGACCTTAAAGAAAAATGTCAAGTTAGGGAAGGATTTCTGGTTTACTCTTTGGACCCACCTTGGCGGGCTCTGTGATGTCCAGCGTCTGATAGCGCGGCGTCTTAAAGGTAATGGCAGTCTGCTTGTGGACATCGGTGTGTTGGAAGTCCCCGAAGGCCTCCCACACGGTCTGACCGTTCTTCTCCTCGAAGAAGCGCACCGAAATGTCCTCCTTGGCCACCTTCTCGCACAGCAGAATGATCTGGGTGTTGCCGAGCACGGTGGCCGAGCAGCTGCACAGCCGGCAGATGACCAGGTCGGACATGGCCTTCTTGTCGAAAATGGGCTCCGAGACCACCGGCGGCAGGGGCGATGTGAAGCGACCCTTCTGCTCGCTCTCCATGAATACTTGAAAGCAAAGTCGAACCGAGTTCAGGTCAATGCTCGAGGGCTGGAAACGATGCGAGAAGCCAGCTGGAAAAATGTATAAGCGACATTTCAGATAAAGAAAACTCTAAGATACACTTTCCCAATACTCACTCTTAAAGGGATCCACGCGAATTTCCTCACGCGCCTTGAGTGCAGCCTCAATGTCCTTCTTCTTGACGCACTGAATCCCCAGGTTGCTGAAGACAGCTCGCATGGTCTCGCTGTTGATCTCCAATGTGCAGACGCCCTTCTTGCAGCCCTCCTTGCCCACCAAATTATGGGGATGAGGACTGTATCATATAAGGGAATATATTATTAAAAACAAGTATGATTAGATAAAGGTATACTCCACTCACCGATATGGCGTATCCTTGGTCACACAGGACACCACCACCACGGCTCGGCCCTTGTAGCCCACAATCTCGATCGTTGGATAGGTCTTGTTCTCCGGCGTGGAGTTCACACCCGGAATGGAGCCCGCCGAGCGACCCTCGCACTCGTAGCGGAACCTGAGGGCCTTGCCCGCCGGCTGCTCCGTGATCTTCACATATGGTTTCTTTCGCACATTCTTGGTGGACTGTGACAACTGTTGCTGCTGCTGCTGCTGCTGAGCCGGCAGTCCATTGTAGTTGAGGCTCTGCTGGCCATCAGGCGCCGGACCCGGCCCAGTGGCGGCTACGTTGTTCTGGTTGGGAAACATTTCGTGGCCAAAATATTAACTGCAAAGGGGAAAAAACAAAATCGAAGCTAAAGTATTGTTCAGGGATATACCTTAACAACTAATAATTTATAGAATTCTAATTTAGCAACTTCTATAAACTATTAATATTTGATTTATAGCACTATATTCTCCTTTAAATTTATGACCAAAAGACGAAACAATTCCTTGGCAAGCACATCGAAGCTCTGCCAGACAAAGGCATAAAATGACGATATTAACCGAAAATAAAACCCCAGAACTGTGTACTTGTTAGAACTATTAGCTAGTTGGTGCTAGTTTTGTCTGATCTGACGATGTGGCTATATATGCTGAACTACATATGAAGAACCGAACCGTGAAGCATCTGGCAAAGAACTGCAAAAAGGTGGCCAACTCTCTATAGGAGCGAGGTGCCTAATATATTTCTTAAAATTATTATCCCCCTCTTCTAGGTGGGTGGTTTTTTGTCTGCATTAAACACACATTAATTGAACTATTTAGGGGTCATTAAAAGAGCTGTATATTTTCATAATTCGTTCCCCAATGCATTGCAGCTGCTGCCATAGATGCGTTGGTGTTTATACCCAGCACTAGAAGGGTATATGGGTTATTTTTTAGGATTAATTGGTTCGAAATTCTCCCTATACTTATCAGTAAATAAATTATAACATAAAATATACTTAATTCCATATAATCATAATTTTCCTTTAATTAAGCTATGTTTTTAGTCATCAAACCTATTTGCAGGGTAATTCTACAGTCAGGTAAATCATATTTGTTTTGCTTTTGGTATCCGGGTTGGGATCCGTGTACGGGTCTAGTCCGGTGTAGTCCGGCTAAAGCTCCGGACGCCTTGTTTAAAAATAAAATTTTGCGTAACGCGGCCACAAAGCGACACAGACTCTGTGAGGTGCCTCCGCAGCCTATGCTCCCATATATCGGATAGAATATATATATATAGGTGGCCGTATATATAGTTTGCCTCGCAGACTGGCCTCCCCGGCGATGGCTGAGCTTTATATTTTTTGTTGTATATTTTTCCTATTTTTTTGGCGAGTTTGGAGCAATCCAAACAAAACATTTTATCAATGATGGCGCATTGTCAACGCACCGCTTCTTTTCGCCGATCGGTCGGATGCGTACAAAGATATAGATAGAAGATACATATCGAGGAAGACTAAGTAGCTGTATGACCTCAGAGTTTATTCTCTGATTCGTTCGTGTCGTCTAGACATCGGTCTGCCGTGGGCAAAACATACGTCAATCGCTGACAAAACTAATGCCCATGCATTGGTCCGATCTCCACGGATCCAATCATCGGCGGGGTATCGGAGCGGAAGCCAGAAAACGTGTGCCAATTTTTGTATTTTAGAAATTCATGTACCCTATATAATCTTATCCCTTTCAGGGTATTTTAATTTTAGTCAGAAGCTTACAAAACAGTGAAGGAGGCATTTCCGACCCTATAAATCGTATATATTCTTGATCAGCATTGACAGCCGAATCGATTTAGCCATATCCGGTAAAAAAAAAAATTTCAAGTTTTTTTAAATTTTTTGAAAATTTTATAAGGGGTCACTTCGTTAAAATTTTCAAAAATTGACAAAATTTTCTTTTTTGTATATGCGTAAACTTAGTATGCAGATTTATTACCATTATTAAATCTAGCACAGAACAGTTTTCCGAATTGAAATTAATGCATTTTTGGCTTAGTTATGATCAAATTTATGCGTGCGTATACGTAATTTTTTTGGGACTGCTAGACGAAATCTTATACCCTTTGTTGGGTACTATACTTTTAGTCAGAAGCTTGTAACTATTTAAAGGAATCATTTTCGACCCTATAAATCATATATATTCTTGATCAGCATCGACAGCCGAATCGATCTACGCACCTCCGGTAATAAAATAAAATTTTCAAAAATTTTCAATTTTTCCAAAGAAAAGGAAAGGGGTTACATCATTAAAATTTTGAAAAATTGTTAAAAATTTTAATTTTTTAAAATCTTAATTTAAGTATGCAGATTTGTTAACCTATTAAAAACTAACTAAAAAATTCTTTCCGAATTGATTTTAATGCTTGTTTGGCTTAGTTATGCGTTTTTTAATATTTGATTTATTGAAAAAATTGTCATATAAAAATATCGACAAAGATCCATTCAAAGAATGCGATTCAATCCAAAAATTCATTCTCAAACTTCAAGAGTATATAAACTTCGACTTCCCATAGTTCGTTTCCCTCCTTGCTGTATCTTAAAGATACCACCTATCTCTCAACGCTTCATTCTAGGATTACATTTTTAAACTCAAAAGCTGATTCATCATCTATATCAATTAGTATTTTTACATTTACCATATGTTATCTATACATCTTTAAATAATATATTTGTACAACCCTTTTTATTAACTTTGACTTTTGAAAAATACAAACAAAATGAGCAAAACTTTATATGATTTTTTTGAAACAGTTGTTCTATCGAAAAACATATTTATAAACACCAAAGACAAATGTGTTTTTAGAGAGGAATTCGATTTCTCGTTCATAGTTTCCACAGCTGTCAAATGCCTTCTGTGCGTCAACTAGAAATATTTGCGACTATAAATCACGGGAAACAATATTAATAATTTTAATTAACAAATACACCAATCAAAGGACACCAAAGTCCAATAACCTTTAAAACAGCTAAAATCACAATAAATCAAGAGACATAACCCACGTGCTGTCATTCTAAAATATATTTTGTTAAAATTGTCAAAAAAGAAAACCTTTTTTTACTTTTGTGAAACCGATCAAAATTTTCAAAACTCTGAGCATTTTCGCAGAAGGATTACGTCATTAAATTATTTGCATTTTGAGCAAATATGAAAAGCCAATTGGATAGGAGCCAACATGTGTAACACGAATGCGATTTAGTTACTATATATTACTCATACGTATTGTTTTCCGTATAGAGATTGATCGATTAATCACCTTTCGCTTATCACGGCCAAACTTTGATGGAAAATCGTTCACCATACACAGAGATACAACTGGAGATATTTTGATATTTAGCAGGACCTTTTGGTTAATCAATTACAATATTGACAGGGCAATATATATATATATTTATTTTACATATATTAATATATATATATAATTTTTTTAGATTTTTATTCGATTTGATTTGTTCAATAACCGCACACAGAGTGACCTCCTCTGAAATCTGTCGTTTTTGGTCTTGAACTAAGTTTCTATATGCACACAAAACGCCTCTCTATATATTTTCGTATCTATAGGTATTCTAGAGAGGAAAATGTTTCTGTATAGTTGACCGAACCGACGGAAAACACACTCGGCCAAAAACGTCTTGAGTACTCGCCTAATGTCTGAACACTGAACCGAGGAAAATGTTTTTGAGAAAAAACACAAAATTCTTTATGCACGCTTGCCGCCCAGCGAAAGTTTCGTCGCCAGAGCAGAGCTTTCTGCTATTTTTATTTTATTTAATATGTTAAAAATTTATTTCGCCTAAATTGTTTGCTCTTGTCCAATGCACCATTGTATATACACTTTTGTATCTGCCTGTATTTATTGCTTTTGCTTTCAAGGAATTTTCTCTTTTCGCCTAGGCAGTTGTCCCAATTTTTCAGGAATGAAAGATATATATACGATATTATGGTATATACGAACGACATTTCCCATATTTGTAGCAGGTATTAAGAAAATGGAAATGAAAACTTAATAACCGGTGTCAATAAACTTTAGCTTGGCAATTGTAAAAACAACTGAATCAATCGCACACGTGTTTTATTGATTTATCAAACAATTAATAACTATATGTGAATATGCTTTAAAATCTATGAGTATAAAAGCAACTTTTGCTAGTTAATATTAAACATCCAAACAATCAGTATACTGATCATAAAAAGCATACAAATCCAAAGAAAATCATATAAAAATTCCCAACCAAAACAAACTCATGTTTATATTGGCTTTAATGCCATACTATATATTTATGAACCCTATTAGAATGAGTCACAGAAAGAAAAACCGAATCGCACAAAATGCGCCGCCTAATCCAAGCAAAAGATGCAAAGGTATCTTACAAATTACCATAAAATGCATCAACAGAGGCTTGTTTGTTTTCGCAGTGAATATAAACACATTATTCAAGTGCATTTGTATACCTGCGGTGTATCCATCTAATATACACGGTTGTAGGCATATGGTTTTGGGTTATATTGGCATTTCCGTTTCAAAATCCACGGGCAAAGAAGACGCTCGACACTTGTCAGCGTTGAATCTGGCGCCAGTTCAGAAAGCCAGCAAATGAGTTTACGGATCTATGCTGGGCAGAGAGGATGTATAGGATATACATATGTACCCCAAAAATGAATGAATGCATTATATTCTCTCGGGCCATCTGAATTGTTAATAACAAAATATTTCAATTTCAATTTTCCACGAAAAACGGAATGAGTCATACAAAACAAAATATTCGCCACATCGCTATTGGTTGAAAAATGCTAGGAATTCGCTCGTGTGCCACCCACTTTTGGCCAAGGAATCATTCACTAGCGACGTGATTTTCTTATAGAACAGAGCCGGGAATAGGTCAGTTACCTTCTGGACGATATAAATCTCCTTATTTGCGGATATCCCGGTCAGGAAATTCCCACAATCCAATTGAAAATGTCACTCGGGAGACATATAACCGAATACCAACGATTTTGCTTACCATTTTCGATTATATCATCCGTAACTATAGGGAGATATCAAATACGTAAACAGAACAGAAAAAATAGAAACAAATCGCTACCGTTTACGCCCATCTGATAGCACCTGCAGGGCGTTCCGTTCAGACTGATAATACTCAGGTGTGGAGCGTATAAATAACGAACAAAATAGTCCAAGATAACCGAAAATAAGATTACAGGTGTATAAATAGAAACCAATGGAAAAAAGCTAAATAGTTTGTCAAACTTTTGCATGGCATCAACAGCAAAAGTTTAGTAAACTTTATTGCCATTTTTTGGCAAAAATTCCACTTGATAAAAGTTGTTACCAACAACAGAAATAAGTCCATTGAACGTGAAAAGTTTTTGGCAACCATAAAATTGATTAATAAAAAGCCTGATCGCTGTGTCTTATCTGTCCAGTTATGACTTCTTTTGGCAAATAAAAAATATATAAGATAAAGGTAAATAAACAAAATAAAATAAAAACATTCGCGTTTCAATCATTTAGGATGCTAATTTTATGCAATTTCCAATAGCAAAGGCACACCAGCAAAAAGTTCTTCTGGCGCCAGCACCACAAATTAAGATTAAGATCAACATCAAAGCAGCAGAAGCAGCCAAAAATTCCTCAAGAAAACGGGTTCCGCAAAACCTCCAGACAGCCAAATGTTTTTTAACGATCGTTGGCGTCAAGCAATTTACAGCTCAAATAAAAATAAATAACCGATATGCTGACAAATCGATGGAACTAGTTCCCAAAACTATACAACTTCTTCCTCGAAAATAAGGGGAGGTTACATTTAAGTGAACAGGAAGAAAATACTATCTTGAATATTTATTTAAATACTTTATAAACTACTTATTTTTTTATTTATTTTGATTTTTAAATTCTATCTAAAGAGGACAGATAACTAACTTTGGAAAGATTAATTTTATACACCCTTGTAGTTTGCAATTCAATCATAGGATCGATTTGGAAATCGATCAATAACTAGTCTAAAATATTCATATTCTTTGAATTGATATTTTATATGACAATTTGTTGAAAAATCAGAGTTTAAAAACTCATAACTAAGCCAAACAAGCATTAAAATCAATTAGGAAAGCTTTTCTATGCTAGTTTTTATGGGGTTAACAAATCTGCATAGTCAATTTAAAATTTAATTTTTTGTCAATTTTTGACAATTTTAATGATGTAACCCCTTTCCTTTTTTTCAAAATTCTGAAAATTTTGAAAAAAATAAATTTTGGCCGGACATAGCTAGTTCGACTCGGCTGTCGATGCTGATCAAGAATATATATGATTTATAGGGTCGGAAATGACTCCTTCACTTAGTTTCAAGCTTCTGATTGGAGGAAAAATACCATTTTTTCAGTCTATATTTATGTATATTTTTATGACATTTTCTTCGTCAAATCAAATTTTAAAAATCTCATAACTGGGCCAAAAATGCATTAAATTTAATTCGGTAAGCTTTCCTATGTTAGGTTTTGTTAGGTTAATAAATCTGCATACTCAGTTTCAAATTAAAAAATTTGAGATTTTTGCCAATTTTTGACAATTTTAATGATGTAACCCCTTTCCTTTTTTTCAAAATTTCGAAAAAATTTCAAAAATTTATTTTTCTACGGAACATAACTAGATCGATTAAGCTTTTGATTCTGATCAAGAATATATATGGTTTATATGGTCGTAAATGACTCCTTCATAAGCTTCTGAATAAAAATACCCTGAAAGTGTATAATAACAATGAACTTTATATAAATATAAAAAATACAGCAAAATCATTAATTTGCAGTTGTATTAGGAAATTTTATATAAAATAAGTTTACATATTTACATGGTTAATGTAATATGAGATTATATGATTAAATAATTTTGAAGATATATATTTTTAGGTTCCGTTTAGAAAACAGCAAAATCAAAAAAAACTATGGTTACTTTTTAAAATAAAAATAAACACAAAACTTTATAAGTATTATTATAATTCTTCTTATAGTAGAAAATATAAACTCCAAAGTGTTTTTTCAGTTTTTCTTTTAATTCACCACTGATTCCATTCCTATATATATAACTTATATAAAAGATGGAAACAGAACAAAAACAGAATTCCAATCAAGAAAACACTTTAATATTTTTAACACAATCAAGAGCTTAATTTTTGGAAATTATCACTCACATGTGACTCTCAGAATGCCAATAGATATATATACATTTGTATCTTATCGATCAACCCAATTACACTGCTCACGCCTCGTATTATATATCGTTGGAATAGAGAATTCCTATTGATTGATGATTTGCATAGAGGGCCTTACCCACCTACAGATCGTATCAATCATGACTCCGGGCTTAGCACATGGGGAAACTACCACTAGATATACGGAATATCATCTATTTACTTGGCCTTAGATCTCTGTCAGCACACAGATCTCCAGCGGCACTCGAGCTTTGTGTATCGCAGATGACTTGCTAAAATAATGCGACTTTTCGCTTTTATTTCTTTATACCTACGCTCGGCGCTCGGCACTCGGCAGGTGAGTCAGCAGCCGGTTTGCATTTAGCTTGGCTGCAGTTTATTTTATTTTCTTATTATTTCAAAAATTACGCCGAATTAGCTAAAAGCCTTTTCCTTCATAATTACCTGCGAATTAAACCAAGGACCAGCTAAGGCACATGACTAACTCACTTCCTACACACACTCATCGCACACCCGAACCGCTCTTTGCACAATAACCGCTCTTTGTGGTTGACAAATATTGTATATTTTATAGTTTATTGTATATTTTATTTTATTTATATTTTTTTAATATTTTTTCAGCGGAAAATTAAACCGAAGGAAATAAAAATAAAAGAAATGAAGCGCGCGCACACGACCGCGAAGGCATAGAGTCGATCTTAGAATGAAACGAATGAAAACCTCTCCGGCGTATTTGAATGCCCGCGAAATAAAAAAAAAAAACACAACAAATGCAAGCGGCATACACTGTGGCAAAAGCTTTTCCCCATCTACCCCCATTTCCCACCCCTTCCACTCACCAATACAGTCGAGGGAACACCAATACTACCGCACACACGTGCGCGCCTCGTAAGAAACCTTCCTCTGCGACTGCGCTGCCATGTACACAGGTGTTTTGGCCATTATTTCAGTTTATCGTTTGCATTCACAGTGGATTATTTAATACGCAGGTGAATAATTGACAACCAAAAAAAAAAAGAGCTTCGGGTTACACTGTAAGTAGTCCCCATGAACCTATTAATTAAGAAGAGCATAAATAACACCACATTTTATGCAGTTATAACTCTAAAATTCTACGAACTTAAAGGAGAGTTTATTGGAAAATATCAAAATTATTTTAAATATTTTCCAGAAGCTGGTTTTTTGGGAAAATTAAACTTGAACAGTTTCTAAATACCCGGTAATTTTGTGATTTTTGAGACTATTTTGTAAATGGTAAAAACTTATTGCTAATATAAGTACATATTTTGATCCCTTTTACAACATTTAAAAATAAATATTTAAATTACAATTGTGCGAAAAATAAGAAATTAATTTCGTAGAAATTTAATTCCCAAAAGGATCAGTTCCATGCATTAAGTAATTGTAATTTTTTAATGACGTTGACTTGAAATGGAAAAATTAATCATTCTAACTCTCCTAGAATGTGATAAATGCTAAACCATATGTTGTATTGGTGTAGAAAATAAATAATCTATGGATATATTTGGAAATAAAGCAAAACATAGTGGCGTTTTTTTTAAACAATTATGTTTTTAGTGAATATAATTGCAGAAAATGGTTAATTTTGCCATATAAGTTTGATAAATGGTATTCAAATTTTTGTCAGAGGCCTGCAAAGCAGTGAAGGAGTCATTTTTGACCCTAAAAATCATATATATTCTTGATCAGCGTCGATAGCCGAATCGATCTAGACATTTCTGGGAGAAAACAAATGTTAGTCCATTTTTCAAAATTTTATAAGGGGTTAAAATTGTAAAAAATTCAAGAATAAGTTTCATGTTTTTAATTTTTTAATCCAGTATGCAGTTTATTTAATCAAATAAAAACTAGCACAGAACAGCTTTCCAATTGGAAATTAATGCATTTTTAGTTAAGTTATAAACGATTTTCTTTGCAAAGTTATATAAATATCAGGCTCCCGAAATTAGCTTTCTTTCTTGTCTTTAATATTATTAGTAATTTAGGAAGCTAATTATTTTAATTTGCTTTTAATTGAACATATTTAAATTACTATAAAGGAAGAGTTTTCTCAGACTTGGAAATATACAAAAATAGAATATATCTTAAAAAAAAAACGTAGCTAGAACAAAACTCAACCAATACAACCCAAACCCTTTAATTGATTGTATAGTAATATTCAAATATTCTGTAGACTCTTTTCAAAGATCCCGCCCATTAGGATTTTCCCCCTTGCAACTATCAAGATCACACCGAATCGAAGGTCATTATAAATAAATAACTAAGTAAGGCTGGGCTTTCGGGGACTCACCTCAGTCAAGAAGTGATCTGAAAACTTGTTATATGCATTGATCACTGATCGTTGGTATCAATTGGGGGGCGCCTGAAAATTTAACGCCAACCAATTAGTACACTTTTCCATATATATTTATCGATTTATTTGGTTAATTTTGATAGATCTTTGTTAATTTCTGTTATGTAAATTAAAGGCAAATAGCCATTTATTTATAGTTGAAAAATTGCCATTTTAATGCTAAGACACAAACACACACACACAGAGAAGCACAACCTATCACGGGAACCGGTTTGCTTATTATTTATATATATAAATAATGTTTTCTTCTCTTTCTTTTATTTTTCGTATTTTTTTTTTTATAATTTTTGCGCGGGCACAAAAGCGGGTGCGATAATATCGGGGGGAGCAACAAGAAAACAACAAGAGGCGGACGGGAGAACAGTTTTGAAACAGAAACTAATGAAAAGTCAAGAAATCGAAGATCCGACGAAAGCGAGAGCCGGATGGGGGGCAGAGCGCAGACGAAGAAAGAGCAGGGGAAAGAGAAAGAGAGCGGAGAGTGTCTGTGTGTGGGAGAGCGGGCGCTTTAATATGACGTCGTTTTCTTCTAGGGAATTCCGGGCTTTATGCTTATGCGATCATCGCTTAGCTTTTGTTTTTGTTTTTTTCGCCCCAAGTGGCGGCGGATTTTAATTTTTGGTAATTTGTTTTCGCGCTCTCCCTCTCTTTTTTCGCTTTTCGTTTTCTGTTTTCGGTTTTTTTGTTGTACTGCTTCGTTTTTTTATTTTTATTGGTAATGCCTGCGATGTCTCCTGGTTAAATTGTCGATGTGCCGTGTAATCTAATCGGTAAAACGCTCAATTTTAATCGAAATTATCAATACGTGCGCCGCGGTTTTCTGCCGTTATAAAGGTACGCGCCATGCTGTCCGTTTTTTGTTGTTGTTTTTGTTGTTTTCTTAGCTGCTCTTTCGCTGCGTGGCTTGCAAGTGAAACTCGCCTGCGTTCAATTGAATTCATATACAGTTTTCATGCATCTCTTTTACTTGTCATTTTATTTTTATCTACAAACTGAGCACAGGTTTTTTTCTGGTATTTCAACCTGCCTTTGGATGGCGTTTCGGAGTCGGAGTCGGACTCGAATTCGGAGACCGAGAGCGCGATCGAGGAAGCTTAAAGCTTGAAGAAAAGGTAAATAACGCACGGGGCCAACAAAGTGCGGATAAAAAACAACTCAAACTCGACACGCACAACCGATCGCGACGCCAGCCAACTGAGAATTGAAGCGTCAACCAACCCGCCCAGCGTCAAGAGGCCAGGGGAGCCAGGCGATAACTTTCAGTACAGCAACAAGTTGTGGCGGGAGGGAGCCCCCAAGAGCTTTTGCGGAGTTGTTGTCACTCACAGGCACACGTAAGAAGCAGCAATAACAACAACAACCACAGGCCAAGATCCAAGCTAAGCTTGAAAGAGAAACGACCAAAGAGATTCGCGATTAGGCGAAGGCAGAAGAGCGCGAGCTTCTGTTCCGTCCACAGCTGTGCTGAGTCACGTAAGCGCGCCTCGAGCGGAATGCCAAAAGCAAAACCAAAACAAGCCAAACTATCCCCGCACAAGTTTTCCCCCTCCAACCTCTATTCGAGAAATCTAGATCTTCAGATCTGATTGTCAGGGAAATTCCTCAAAAGTTACTAGCACTTGCAATTGCAAGCTCAAGCTTGAGACATTTCCAGCCGCAGCTCTTTGTGATTTATTGTTTTAGTTAAGAATTCTTGTATTCTTATCAAAGCAAGTACATACATATGTGTTTTTAACACTTAGTCATACCCGGGTTACGTGTTTTTTATTTATTCAATGGAAACTTAAATTAATTAGTCAAGCTATTAGTTTTGTTACACATTTTTCCGATTTAAGGGAAGCAAATAATAGTTTTAATATTATTCAAATTTTCATGACTAATAAAATTAAAATTTATATAATTTTTACCCGAAGTAATGTTCAACTAGGCGGATACGTAATATGGGTTAAGCGGATACGTAATATGGCAATATGGCATATTACGGAGGAATAAATTTTCTATTTTTGAAAATATTAATTATTATTAGTTATTGCTTGTTAATATTACTTATTACCAATTTATTTACATTTTTTGAACCAAGCGGTGTTCAACTAGTCGGATACGTGATATGGCTTGATATCTTTATGAGTATTTTTGGTTTATTATTAGTTAGTTTGAAATTAAATTAAGGGATAGGATGATAATTAAGTCAATAAAATTCTCAATCTTTTAATTAATATTTATCAGTATTTTATAGGACATTTTTTTCGAAAAATCATAATTTAAAAAATTCATAACTAAGCCAAAAAAGGCTTAATTTCAATTCGGAAAGATTTTCTATGCTAGTTTTTATAGGGTTAATAAATCTGCATACTAAATATAACATTTTAAAAAATTAAAATTTGTATCAATTTTTGACAATTTTAATGATGTAACCCCTTATCTTTTTTTCAAAAAATGGAAAAAATTAAAAATTTTTTTTTTCTACCGGACATGGCTAGATCGACTCGGCTGTCGATGCTGATCAAGAATATATATGATTTATAGGGTCGGAAATGATTCCTTCACGGAGTTTCAAGCTTCTGATTGGAGCTAAAATACCATTTTTTCAGTCTATATTTATGTATATTTTTATGACATTTTCTTCGTCAAATCAAATTTTAAAAATCTCATAACTAGGCCAAAAATGCATTAAATTTAATTCGGTAAGCTTTCCTATGTTAGTTTTTGTTAGGTTAAAAAATCTGCATACTCAGTTTAAAATTAAAAAATTTGAGATTTTTCCCAATATTTGACAATTTGAATGATGTAACCCCTTTCCTTTTTTTCAAAATTCTGAAAATTTTGAAAAAAAATAAATTTTGGCCGGACATAGCTAGTTCGACTCGGCTGTCGATGCTGATTAATATTATATATGATTTATAGGGTCGGAAAGGACTCCTTCACTGCTTTACAAGCTTCTGACTAAAATTATAATACCCCGCAAGGCTTTAAAAAATATTATAATAAAGAATCGAATAATTATGAACATGAAATGTAATATTATTATTTAATTGGTAGCTCTTTCTCTCTATCTTTTTTTGTCAGTGCTTTCACTTGTGACTCATCCTCGCAAGCGGTCGCTTGGGAAAAGCTTTTCCGACGTTTATGAATGAAAATGCACGAAGCATCGAGTGTCTACAAATGTGTGAGCCTTTGCCCCCGCTCTGCCCCTCGCAGACTTGGTGGCCTGATTCAGCGTACGATTCCTGGAAAAAGGATATTATCCTGCGCCGGCATTTGTTTTGACATTAATTTCCACTCCGGCAGAGGCCTCGTGTCGTGACTCACTTGCTCCGTGTTCAGAATTCCGGAGCAGCTTTCACTTTCCGGGCGGACGAACTCTGACATTCGGGATGCCAATTTCCATGGAATTTGTTAACTTGCTGAATCACTGTCCTGAAAGGGGCAGTAATAACATATATTGACATAATATATTGAATACATGATAGTGCAATTACTCATTAGGGGTCAGCAAGGGAGATAAAGCATTCGTTGTCTTGTAAACTGAATTTTTTTATACTTTTCATGAATTGTATATATTGAAAAACAAATATTTGAATGTTAATTGAAAAAATTAAAATTCATTCCTAAGAAATCAATTTAAAAATTACAATGAAAAAACTTGTAAAATATTCCATAGCCCATTAATCAAAATCATTATTTGCTGATAGGTTTAATAAGAAAATAACTTGTAAAAGCTTTAAAGAATGGGAACTAAAACTTCCCAAACCAACTGATATGCTAAAGTTCGAAATTCCGCGCATATCGTGTATATGTAAATATATTAACACTTTATCAGAAATCGTAACCCCCGAAAGTCATGCAAGGCTCTGCAAATTTCCAAATTTCCCCTCCCATGTTTGCACATGAGCTAATTCCAAATAAATAGGAATTATGTCAAATGTTAGTATTGAAATTCCACAACAATAAACAAAATCGGAGTGGGGGCTATGGTAGGACCTAAGTCAATCCACAATGCCTTGATAGCACGAACGAAAAACAACAAGCATTACGCCCAGTTAATGGAGTCCAGACATCGATCAAACAACGATGGAGAAACACTCTCACTCCCGGGGATTCGCCAGCCAATTGCAGAGGGTTTTCCATGAAAATCGCGCGATATTTGTCCACTCACCGCTTGGTTGTTTTTCCCTGGAAGGGGATGTCCCCATCCTTGAAGCCTGACACGTGCTCAGGGAGTCGCCTTCGTGTTCACATGTACACTGGCTATACGACATTATTGATTTTTCCGGTTGTCGGCTCTTTGAACTTCCTGCGACACGTGTCCTTGACGGCGGGAGGCCAACTAACCCTACAATCTGGCTCTCCCCGGTCAATGTGAAGGTGAATAATGCGATTACTTCAGTGGCACAGATTGTAAAAAGGAGTTGTACATTTCAAAGCAAATTTAAAATTATATTTAAGTTTAGAAATATCGTTCCTTGTTTTAATTATTATGTTTATATGTATATCAGTTGCTAGTTTCAATATCCTTTGTTTACTATCCTTTTACTATTTAGTATACAGAGCCTCTGGCTTAAGGACCTTGCCCAGTTTTCGCAGCCATTAAGTCTCGGCTTTCAGTCAAAGTCTGGGTCAAAAACGATTTTAAATGACAATTTGACAGTTTCTCGGAATTAATAATTATTTATTAGCTTTTCTCGAAATTTCTAGTTATCTTCAAAATGAAATTTTCATCATAATTGTACGCCTATATACGTCACAGAATATTTTTAGTTTAAGAATACGTTGATAAAGAGTAATTTCATAAAATAAAAATTGGGAATATAAAACAAATTAATATGTCAACCATTTTTTCCAATGAATTTATACTCATTTGAAAGATTTATTAGTTATATAACAACATCAAGTACTTGGTGAGGTATTATTTATACCGATAATCCCGAAAATACAAATAAATTAAAACTTATTGTTTTAGGAACTTTAATAAATGACTAATATTTTATTAAAGCGATTCTTAAAGCCGTTAATTCGTATCCGTAAAGAGTATGCCGACCTGCGAATCCTTGAGACCTTGGGAGCTAAGGCAGAGTTTGGCCGGTGTGCGTGCAATTCGCCAGTTAACCTCCGATGGCCTTGGCCAATTCCGGGTATTTGTTGTGAAATAACCCGGGCTGAGGTCTACCGGATTTATTTGGGAGTGAGAGTGTAAGAAAAATTCTAAAGATTTAATTTTCAACTATAGGCCAAGTCCTTTATTGCGACTTAATAAAATTTCATGTAAAGAATGTTAAAAATTGTTAGTTTCAATTATGCTTAAGTGCACTTTAAGTCTCTTGTACATATTTTAATAAGGTTTTTGGTTTGGTTTTGACCTGTAAGAATTTTAAAGAATTTATATAGTAGATTTATTAATTTAAAAGAACCAATTTATTAGCATTTCCCAGCTTAAAAAGGATTATATAGTGCATAAATTTCAATTTAATAACATATGTGTACCTAGGAATGCGCACATTTTAAATCGAATGTTAAAAAAAAAATATCAAAGGAAAATGACTTCATATGTGTACCTAGGAATAATGCGCACATTTTATATCGAATGTTAAAAAAAAAATATCAAAGGAAAATGACTTCATACCATCATTTATAATGTTCCTATTAATATTATTATAATTTTCTAAATAAACAACTATTGTAATAGAAGAAAGTGCCGGTAAATGCATACTGTTCATTAATATTTTAAATTTAAATAATACGGTTGATTAAATCCTATTATTATTTCTTTTCATAATACCTCCTTTATACAATTTAAATTTTATGAACTAGTTTTAAGCTATTGAAACTAATACTTTAGGCGTTTAAAAAAAACAGACTGGAATACTTCAGGTTCTTGAGATCTCCCTTTAAGATTTAAAAAATATAATGCCTAGAAAAATTGCATTGCAATAATATAAATAAAATGAAAATTCCCGGCAGCAAAAGAATGGGCAAATTGCTCGGCAATGCCGCGTACATGGAAGTGTTCTGAACAGCAAATTTTATTACGAAAATCCGAAGCTAAGCTACAAAGTTACTTAACCAAGAAATTTTGAAAGTGGCTGACTCGGGCAACGTCGTCGGCTTCAGCACCGGCACCGCCGCCCGTCCCCGCCCATACGTGTTCCCGGCCGAGACCGAAATCCCGCGGGGCGGAGGGGGCGACGGATGACAAGCGCACGACCGTGCGTCAAACCGCCGGACAACCCGTCGTTGACCGGCGGAAGGCAGCGGAAAGCCGAACCGAACGTGTTGCCACAGCAATGCCAGGCAGAATTACTGGGAAACAAAGTGTGACGGAGGGTCGGCACTGAGCAGATCTGATAAACAGATATGGCTATCTATATATCGATCGATGCACAGAACAATCACAGAATACACTTCCACCGAGAGCGCTCGCGATGCGCTATTTATACTGACCAGTCGCGGAATCCGCACTTGGGAATCACAAGAACACAGTCGTCGCCAGCCACAGCTGGGGGTGGGTTTCGTTTTGTGGGAAGTCTGTGTGCTGAAAATACTTGTTAAATGCTTGTTAAAAATGTTTAAAATATATCACAACTTGTAAAATAATTTGTAAAAACTAAAAATATATAAAATATCATAAAAAAATTGATTTTAAATATTATTTTTTTTAACTTGGCCACTGTGGGGTTTGAACCACCGTCAGTTTGTTGATAAATGCAAGGTGCGGCAGCGGTAACTGACAGAAGCTGCCTTGTATGAATGCCAGTGCAGTGAGCATTAAACGAGTGTGTATTTTGAGATATATATAGCTCTTTAGAAATGTTTAATTTAATAATAGAAAATATATGAAAATTGACCTAAAATTATTTTTACTAAGTAAATAATAAAATAAATCGCTATTTAAAAAATATTTACCAATTATTTAAGTAATTACAAGTACGAAAATAAATCATAAAAATTCAACATATTAGTTATTTTAACTCACCCTTCCCATTAGGCTCCAATGTCATACAACTCTAACTCATATTTGCTAATTTCTTTATTTTTCACATATTTTGCAATAAGTATTTTTGTATAATTTATATTCCTCTCTGGGTTTATCCCTTGCACACTCTGTTGCATTTTTCATATGTCCACAGTTACCACATGCAAAGTTAATGCAGTTTGCCGGCAAATTATCGTAAAACTTACATTAAATATCCTTCAAATCTTAAATTCAATTGCTTTTTCTCTTTGTCATATTTAATTTTATTTTATTAAATTTTTTTTGGGAAATAGAAAACTATTTATTTGCTCTTGTCTTTCACTTTTCTCTGTTCTGTGGTTATCAATAGTCTCTCTAATTGAAGTTATTCTCTTGAGTTATTTATAAGATTTATGTATGTAGTTTGCATATTGGCTATCAATACTTTGGCCTGTTGGATCGATATCGATGTATGAGTTATATGTGATTTCTCGGACTTTTGCTTGGACACGAAACTTAAGGTGAAGTGCATCTTGTTCGTTCGTTATTGGTTCAGTGAGTTGCGTAAATAGACTTTGTATTTTTGTTCGTTCGCAAAAAGGGACGGTAAAAATTACAATAAAATCATTTTGAAATATGTATGCAATTTGTTTGTTTGTTCGCTTTGTTTCTCTCGCCTCCATATATGTATCTACTAACTGCCATATTTATTTATGTATATATAAATATATTTACAATTGTTTAGAGCTGTTCGTTCTCCATTAAATAATTGCTATAGGCAACTCCGAGGAGTTTATCTGTGAATGCATATGAATGGACGTTGTGGTTGTGTGTGTGTGTGTGTGTCTGTGTTTATTAAATATAAATTCAATTTAATGGCTCGGTAATTTACACAATATACGATCTTGTATATATAAAATTTCATGTAGAACATCGATCGATCTCTTCCGATTGACAACGAAAACATCGAAAACACAAAAAGAAGCAACAAAGTTAGTTAGTTTCTGTTTCTTGGAGGGGTTCGGGGTTGAGTAATTAAAGTACCACTACAGAAAGTGCTCTGGCTGCTGTCACTACTTTCGATTCGTGTTCAATTCGCTACGTAATAATATGCTCTATTTAAACTTTAACGCGTTGTCTCGTTATTTTGTATTTTGTTGGCTAAGCTGCTTGGTAATCATCATAGTTAGTTAATTCTTATTTAAACAATACATCGTCTTAAGGCTGTTTGACTTCGACAGGCAAACCATAATAATTGAGTGTGTTGCTGGGGCAGCAACTTCTTAAACTATAAAGAAATAAAAACATATCAGCATTTACTGGCTAATATTTTTGTGTTGTTTTGCAATTTATTAATTGAATTAAATAATAATGCACAAATCATAAGGTATGTCTGCATAATTAATGCTAAGTAATCCACAAAAAAACTACGTTTTTTCCTCATTGCAAATAATAATTAATTTCCTACAACTTCACTTCATTTGAGGACGGCCACAATACCGCTCAATAAATACAAAATCTTTATCATCGTCACTCAGAATCGTCTTTGAGACGAGTAGCCTGTTTGTTGCTACTCTTAGTTCAATGGCTGAAAACCATCGGTTACATACATATGTTATATTACGGCCCAGATCGGCCTCTGGTTCTTTACGTACATTAACGGTCTTGGGCCTTGTGAAAATACTCTCGGTTATCGGGGCAGGCAGGCCAATTAATACGTGGTTCAGTTTCCAATAGCATCAATATCATGCGAGTTTAACATCTCAACTTATTTATCGTTTATAGGTTTGTCAATTTTATCGCTTGCGCACAGCGTTGATAACAAAAATCGAAACAATCAACGCGAAAGTTAACAAAACTTGAATCGAAACAAACGTAAGACGATCAAATGCACGTCATGTGAATATATAGAAAAATACAATTCGTTACGTTATCATTTAATCGTTCGCTTAATCTTGCCATCTTTTCGTTTAATTAAATTAATTGGACGTTTAAGTAACTAACCGTGTTAATAACCACTCTTCTCGTCTTCCTCGTCTAACACAAACCTTTCGTCTAACTAAACTTTCAATAAATACAAATACAATACAAACAAACGTAGTTATAGTAGAGCTGGATAATTGGATAGATCCTGGACATGTAGGATATCGCGTGTATCTCCCTCTCTCTCTCCGCAGGAACTCCAACGAATTTACAACTTAAGCAAAGTATAAACCAAAGCTAAAAGTTTACGCTGCACGCTGATCTTATGTTAGAAGGGGTTGGTGTTTCCGCTCGCTGGATTCCTGCTCGAAGGACGCGTACTGAACGAGGACTTGCCACTAGTGCCCCGCTGGGCGGGCATCGGGCGACGTACGTGACGCATTTCGCTGTTTTGAAGGCGGAAATAGAATATTTGTTAGTCGAGGACAAGGTAATTTTAAGAGTTTTTCGATCAAATTTGTTCAATAAAGAAATTCTAATGCAATCTGATATGGAGTGCTATGAGGGTTCTGTCAAAGACGAAAACGTTTTAAATTAATGAAATACAACATCAAAAATATTTTAGAAATATTTATAGAATAGAGAAATATTTTAAGCTTTCTGAACATTAACTTTAGTTTGTAAATGTAGTTTAAAAGCTTCTTAAAAATGTTTCTGTAAAGTCCTAATTGTTATTTTACTCCATATCAGCTCTCAAATATAATTCATAAGGGATTTACATGACTGCTTTTAATAACAGGTACATTCAAATACTTTAAACAAGACAAATTTGATCGAGTTCACTCAGTTATGTACATTTCCAATGATTAATCAGCGCAATCAGCGGTTTTTATTATGTAGTTAGGCGGATTCCAGCAGCAGGTTAGCGCATGCAAACTCATTTGGCAGGCATTTAAGCAGGTGCTTACCGATTGCTGGAGTCTCTGGGGGTTTGGGGGTATATCAGGGGATATGAAAAGAGGAACTATAATGGTGCGGTAGGGATGTGAAAGTGTTTGCTTTTAATTGGGGGGGGAGGGGTTCTTGATGATGCAGCTGACTTTTAACGACCCAAGTGCACCCACCGGTCCATTTCCATCTCCTCGAGACGCTGGGTGAGCGCCAGCTTTTGCTGGACAGCCAAGCGCAGCAGCTGATTGAGCGTCTTCTTCTCCTCCTCGGCAGCCTCCAGCTGGCGATTGAGATCATCCACCTGAGTGACGTACTCCTCGCAGCGAGCGGCAAACATGGCACGCAGACCTTTATATGATTAAACATGTTACATGCATATCGCACGAATAGACTAACTCGCACTTACTGGAGAAGGTGGCCGCATCCTCCTTGAGCAGTCGAAGCTCATTACGCAGCTTGGACATGGTATCGCTGACGATGATCTTCTCGTTCTCGTATTTGGACTTGAGATTGGTGAGAGCCACCTCGGCGGTTTGCTTGTTTGACTTGAGCACGTTGCGCAGCGTTCCGATCTGCTCGCGCTTCACGGACAGCAGGCTCTTCAACTTGACTATCTGCTCCTGCAGCTCCTCCATCTCCTCGGTGTTGACCTTCTCCAAGGCTATAATAGGTTTTTTATGTCAGATTAACTAATAAATAATAAGTAATCGTAAAGTACTTACCATCGCCACCCTCGGAGCGCACTTTGTGCTTGTTCATATCTATGGTATGCTCCACAGCTGTCTTCAGATGCTTGATCTGATCGCTGACCGTGTCCACGTACTTCTTGATCTCCACGGAATCCGCCAGGCCCTGCAAATCCTCCACGATCTGGGGCTTGGCAATAAAGACATCAGATTTGAACTGCGATTGGATGGCAGTCAGTGAGTCGTTCTCGAAGCTGTAATGGAATATTATAGTTACGTTTAAATAAACTTCCAGATTATTTTAGATTTCTGTGAAGAAACTTACCTCATATCGTCGCTCTTGTGATCCAGCAGGACACGGGTTGGCGTTTCTCCGTTGACGGTGCACACCAGGTGGTACAGTTGAGCCAGATCGTCGCTGAGAGCCACCAGAGTACTGCGAGCTGAGCCCAGACTTTGGCCAGCATTTTGTGAGATGTGGGTTAGGGTCTGCACATCGCTCTGCAGATCCAGGGATTTTTGTTCCGTGGCGAGGAGCTTGTTCTTCAGGTTGGTCACCTCGTTGCGCAGCGTGGTGGTGGCATCCGTGTAGTTGAGGCCCTTCTGCAGCTCGGCAATGTCAGTCTTGAGGCCGTCAATTTCCTTGGCGGAGAGCGTGAACCAGTTGGCATACTGCGAGATCAAAGCACGCAGCTGCTGTTCCAGTTCCTCCTTCTTCTGTTCGCTCTCCTTGCCGCCCTGCTCCTTCACATCGATCTGCTTCTTGAGCTGGACGAGGGCATCCACATGGGCTGCCAGGAGGGCCAGGCGGGACATGAAGTTCTGCAGCTCGTTTTGAGACTTGTCCAGGCTCGTCTGCGCCTCACGCAAATTGGCCGTCAGATGAGTCTTCTCACTCTCCATGCTCTCCAGCTGCTTCTCCAGCTTCTTCAGCTCGTTAAGGTGAATCTCCGAGAAGAGGTCGCACTTGGTGCCGTCGGGTGACTTCAGTTCGGTGCTTAGGTCAGCCTCCAGACGCTTGAGTGCCAGGTTCTCCTCCTCGCCATCGGAGTTGTTGCTGGCGTTGTCCTCCATGTTGCTACGTATGCTGTAGGCCAGGTTGCTGATGTGGTACATGGACTCGCGGTTCAGGTGCCCATCCAGCTCCTTCTTAAGCGCATATTTCGCCTCGCGCTCACCCTGCAGAGCCTCTAGCGCCTCCTCCATTTGCTTCTCTGCAATCTTCTTAAGATTCCCCAGCTCATCGACCTGTTGATTCAGAATCTCAACTTCCTCGGTGAGGCGACGAATCTCATGTTTGGCACCTTCAAATTCCACCTAGAAAATAGCAAAAATCTTAATTGAAAGAGCTCTCTTCGGTGGTTTCTATCCTGAGACTAACCTGAGAACTGCGCAGGTTGGAGACCTGCTTTTGCAGCGATATGTTTTCCTCCTCCAGCTCTGAGTACTCGCTCAGCATGCGCGTCTCGCGGAACTTCAGGTCCTTCAGCTCGGACTTGAGACGGAGTCGCTCCGCCTCGTTGTCGCTCTTGTCCCGGCCAAAGTCTGAGTTCTCCTGCAGCATTCTGTCGCGTTCGTTGCGCACCCGCTCCAGTTCATGGCGCAGCTGCTTGATCTCATTCTCCAGATCGAAGATCTGCAGATTGAGAGATGTCTCCCTGGCAGCGGACTCATTCAGCAGGGCGTCCTCCTGTTCGATTCCCGTCTTGTTGGTCACCTTCTGCGAGGTCTGGAACTTGGTCAGCGCCTGTAATAACCAAACGGTACAGAACGTGAAGCACGTGTCAGATGAGGGGCGTGAGAGAGAGAGAGAAGTGTGTGCTGCGCCAAAGCAAAGTAATCATAAAAGTTTCCTGCCTGCCCACCGCGAATGCCAGCGATTTTATTGCAGCCATTTGCATGTCCCACACAACCACGAGGGAGGGGATCTGGGGTATTGGATTGGAGTGGCACGGGAGGGGCGTTGGCCACTTGGGAGCTCTTCTGCCGGCTGCCTGGTCTGATGCTGATGACGCCCCCTGCCTTTCACTGGCTTTTGATACCCTTGCAGGGTAATTCTAGTCAGAAGCTTAAAATGCAGTGAAGAAGCCATTTCCGACTATGTAAATTATATATATTCTTGATTCTATATTCGTCATATAGAAATATCAGCAAATATCGATTTAAAGGATGATTGATTTTTGATTTTTCAAAGATAACTTTTTTTCGTAGATAACTCTTTTTGAAATTAAAATATTTAATGAGAACACTATTAATATGTATAAGTAAATGGCACAAATGAAAGGGAGTGAAAATTAAGTACCAGGCTCCAGTAATTTAGCATTAATTAGTAAATACGTGTCTCTTATTTTTAAAGCCATCTTTGCTCTCATTTACTCTCACTAGTTTAAAGGCACGAAAGGTCTGGATCTCCCTCTCTATGTGTTTCGGAATGTCCATCTCTCTCTGTGCATCTCAGAGGTACGTTGTACTAGAGAGCGCTAGGGAGCTCTATGCTAGCCTCTAGTAACATCTCTTTCTCGCTCTCACTGTCTCTATTCTCTTTCCTCTGACAGTGTAAATAGAGGCACTCCCGCCGCACTGACTTCAGTTTCTCCTCGGCCACCCCGCTGATAACATCTGTAGTGAAAGTGATAGTGATAGTGATCGACCCAAAAATATCTCCTGACTATTGCATTACTTGTGGATAACCAGGAAGAAGCTTGATGATACCATGGAATATCGAATTGATATCACAAGGAATATAACTCTACATTGGATGAAATTAAGCATGGATACCTCTATACCGCGGTAAGTCTGAACCATGCCAATTATATTACGTATATAGATGCTATCCCTCCTATAGCAAGCCTAGGTATAGAATCAGTTGTGACTAACTTTATCTAACAATTGTTCATGAATATTTTCGTCATCTTACTATTGGTATGTGCACTCCAAAATTCTGCGCATCGCCGTCATATAAAAATATTGTTTGATAATTGAAGCTTAGTTATGATCGATTTTCGATTCGACCTACTACTACTACTATCTACTTATCTTTATACATTTTTAAAATATTCTTCCATAGATACACGTGGCGTATACTTAATGTAAGAGTTTTCACGTTAAGTATACGCCACGTATGCCCTTTAGCCATCTTCAAAATTAATAATAATTTTGAAAGCATTTTTTTGACTATTTTTAAACCCTTAAAAGGTATTATAATTTCAGTCAGAAGTTTGCAACGCGGTGAAGGAGCTATATTATTATTATTATTTTGACCGTATAAAGTATATATGTATGTATGTATATTCTTGATCAGCATCAACAGCCATGTTCGTCTGTCCGTTTCTACACAAACTAGAATCTTAGTTTTAAAACTATCTGAACGATACGATACTAAATACTCACTAATATATTAGTCAGAACAGTCGGATCGAACTACTATATCATATAGCTGCCATAGGAACGATAAAACCATTTCGTATTATAGTAAATATCTGCCTGCCTCTACCGCTTTGACTCTCTCTTTTGATCTCTGTAATTTTCTGCATGCCTAACTCCCTCTCTCTCTCTCTCCAGAACGCTCGCTCTACCTTTCCCTGCCTATCTCTTGAGAAATCTCTTTCTCTCGCGCGCTCACTGTCTCTATTCTCTTCACTCTGACTGTATAAATCGAGGCACTCCCGCCGCACTGACTTCAGTATCTCATCGGCCTCCTCGCTGATAACATCTGTAGTGAAAGTGATAGTGATAGTGATCTTCAGCCCCAAAAATGTCACCTGATGATTGCATTACATGTGGATAACCAGGAAGAAGCTGGATGACACCAGGAATATAACTCTACTCCGGTAAGTCTGAACCATGCCAATTATATTACGTATATAGATGCTATAGGAGGAATCAGGCCTAGGTCTAGAATCAGCTGTGACTAACTTTATTGAACAATTGTTCATGAACATTTATTCTTCATCTTACAATTGGCATTTTAGCCAAGTCCGGCAACAATTTTTTTTCAACATTTTGCAAATTTTATGAATCCTCCTGTAATTATATATAAGTCCGGTGGGAAAAATGCATCACCGGCACAGCAATGGGTGGGCGGGGGTAGATACTCAGACTGCAATTATTGGATTTTGTTAATTGCGAGTGGCAATTCCTTGCCTGGCAGTGTTGGAAATCGCATTAAAGACGCAAGAGAGCACATAAAGGTTAACGGTGGCCAGGGACACGCCCAGGATTAAAAGCAGCGGCGCAAAGGTAAACACGAATGCGGGATGTTTATGGGACCTGGCCAAGCCCTTAACTGGGCGCTGGAGACCGACCGCGTCCATATGGTCAGCCAGTGGGAGTGGCAGGGGAGAGCCGGGTTAAATGTGTGGCTCATATATATAATCCTGTGGCGGCTTTAATTGAAATCTCAACCCCTAACGTCTCCGTTCGTCGCTCGTCGGGCATATTTTGAATGGCGGCCATTCGGAGTACGTGCTTCACGAGTTCCTCGCTGATGATCATCATCATCATCGTCATCGTCATAAAAACTGTGCCCCAAACAAAATTCTCAAGTGGCAGCGAGTGGAATGACCACGTTTCAGGGATTTGGTAAAACGGAAACTGCATCAAGTTCTAGGAGAAACTTTCCTCCTTTGGCGGTTCTCCCCTAAAAGCCATGTAATTAGCATCGCCTCCTTAACCCCTTTTATTTTTCCAACCCCCTCTTTCCCCACCCCCAACACTCTTTTCATTCCCAACTCTTTCTTTTCTGGCCATATAATTATCGCTGGGCTACGTCAGCCCCTGTTCCTCTTGTTGTTTTTTGACAATCGCACACCCACAACACAAACCCAGAAGCCGCCAGCTTCTCCTTTAAGCCAAGTGCATTTCGTTAATTAGTGTAATCCGAAGAAGAGGATGGAGGCGGTGGTGCTGGTGGAGGAGGTGCTGGTGAAGGTGGTGGCGGTGGCAGAGAAAGCAAACAAAAGGCCAAGGCGAGTCCAAAGAGTCTCGGATGGAATTTCAGTTGCCTAAAGCTGTCACACATTCATGGAACTAAATTGCAAGGCGCCTCTTAAATGAGACTCAACTAGACAATGACCCAAAAGGAAGCTACATTGAGAAAGTCGAAGGTTTAATACACTAACTGTTATGGGATATAAATTGTTTATTCGGAGGTGTTATAAAAATTTGTTAGGTTAGGGAAATCCCTCAAAAAGGAGTCTTGAAAAATGCAATTAATTATTTGAGACACAAATTTTAGTGTATATATTAATAGGCATAGTTTTAAGTACCCTTTTTGAGGTGTTTGAAGTCCCTTATAAAATTTCCAAGAGTCTACTGAGGCCTAAATGATCTCTGATATTAATACTTTTATCGTGCTTAAATCTGTTGTAAAATTCAAACCGAACCAATAATACCCACAGAGGTTAAGGAAAGCCTTAGAGATACGAAGAAAATGTCTTCCTGGCCCTGGCTAGTGGAAGATAATTATCAAAGGCTCTGGCTATGCGGGCGGTTTATAAAAGCATTCCTTAGCTTAATGAGATTTCCCAAAGGTATGCCATAACCATTAGAATTCAGTTGTACTTTTCAGATATTTCCCGCAGTGTGATTTAACACAATCGAACTTGTTTAATTAAAAATTATACAATCAAACCACAATCATCTAATAAATCTAACAACATGTGACAACTAAAGAAGTCATGTAAGTGTTTAGTATAATATATAACTCTATCAAATTAGTTTGATTATAGAAAATCAATAAGTACAACTTTTAAATACAAATTATTGCAAGTTTTTGCCTTACTACAATATAATATAATAATCCATTTTTTGTCACAGTGAACGCTTTTGTTTAGTGACGCCATCGAGCCGGCAACAGACCGCAAACAAATGACGGCATAAACTTTATGCAAATTAGAAAAGATTTTTAATTAACTCGAGCAAATATTAGCACAGTTCACAAGGGCCAGACAAGAGCACAGAGCACAGCCACAGCCACTACTATGTACTTGCCACACCACTGCCTCTGCCCCTCTGCCCCTTAATGATAGCCGCTCCCGTGGCAGTGCCATCCTTCCTACCCTCACTTTGTATCTGCTGGATTGTTTCACAATCCATGCCATGGCTGGGATTAGAATGCGATAGATGCCGTCTACATGGTCTAAACACTATGTGGTGCATTAGGGCACAGAGAAAAATAGTTTTACTTCATTTAAAAAGCAAAACAAATTAACAAAATCGACTTTCTTCCAACAAGAAACTTAGTTAATTTAATCTAAAACATCTCAAACTATGAATACTAAATGAGATTAATTAGTGTCATATGTGAACTACATGTTAGATAATTTTTCAATGTGTAGGAACAGATATAGAGATACTCCCCGGACCAGCAGCTGTTGCCATCAGCTCGCCGGATGAATGCAATGAAACTCCTCCTGACCGAGGTGGACCACTAAAAATAGAGCAGATTGCCCACATTATGACGGCGATGAGCAGAATTTTGGAGTGCACACACCAATCTGTCTGTGTGTGTGTGTTTTGGGGCACTTAGGTGGCACAACAGCAGCACAAACAGGGGGCGACTTTAACAATTTCCTCCTGGTCAGAGAGAAGTGGGTTTGGACTTGGAATGGAGAGTGTGGGTTTGTCTACTCCCCAACGTTGATAAAGTATGCCATGAATGGCTGAACAGATTGCACGGGGCGACACCACGCCCAGTTCGTTAACTGCTCCTCCTTCCTCCTTCTTCCCAGTTCCAGTCCCAGTCCCAGCTTCACTCTCCTGGAACGCATGAAAATTTAAATACGAAACCCCCTGCAAATGCAACAATAAACAGAAACACACTGGGCAAATATGGTTTGAAAGATCAAAAATCAATCATTCTTTGAATCGATATTTAGCTAGATCGATTCGGTTGTTGATGCTGATGAAGAATATATATGATTTAAAGGGTCGGAAATGACTCCTTCACTGAGTTACAAGCTTCTGACTAAAATTATAATACCCAGCAATGTCTTAAATCATATAAATTGCTTTAAAAATCGTGCAACAAATTCCCTTTGATTCTACATATATTCTTTCAGTGCACGCTTAGTGTAGGCCCTGCAATTTTTAACCCACACACGAACAATGAGAGACAGAAGCGGGGCAAAAGGGAAAAATGGGAAATGGAAAATGGAGAATCGTCGCATTTGTGGCCATCATGTCAATGCACGAGCTTGACACTCTCTCTTTCTCTCTGTGAATTTGAAATGTCGCCAAAAACGACAAAAGAAACGACAACCAGAAAAGCGACTAAAACTGCAGCCGGAAAATTGCAAAGAACCAGGGAGAGGAGTGTGTGCGAATGTGCGTTGACGATGTGGAAATAATTTTATTTTTTTTCAGCATGGAAGCTGACACAAAAGAACTCAAATTACGCTTTTAACGAAATGCGAATTCGTGAAAAATATGCCAAATGCAGGCACGAAAGGAAAGCTGCGGGAAATACCCTTTGCTTTTCACACTCAAAGGTTATGGCTGGAATCTTGTTAAACTTAACCGCACCCGTGAGTGTGCTAACAAAGGATCTGCATTTTAAAAGGACTTTAATGTGGTGTAGTTTGAAGAAGGATATGGCACAAATTTAACAGAAGTGAAATAAGAATTCAATTATTTTCTTGGGAGGGTTATATAAATTTGATTTTGAAGAATTATTTATTTGTTTAATGGTTAGTAAAACACTATAAAGAACTATAAAAAAAGACTTTGAGAGGATTAAACCTTGCTGTTTATAAAACCACTAAGTTAATATCTTGGAAATTATATTATAACCCAGTTAAACTATAGAACAGTGGTGCCCAAAGCTCTGACTTTCGGGTGAGTAAATTTTAAATCGAGTTGAAATCTACAAAATTTAGACATAGTCATATAAAAAGGTAACCACAAGTTAAACCTTCTTTTGAAAATATGTTAAATGAATGAATTCAAAGCTGATTAGTCTGTTGAAATAAGTAGTCTGTCTCATTAGCGAAATCCCAAAATGGAATGCTAATGTGAAACACACACGAATCCTTTCACCAGTTCTATTTTTCCACTGCGTAATAAGCCACACAAAAACGAATGGACTGACTGACTCTATAAAAAAGCGCTGGCAACCGTCAGCAGGATATACGGAATGGACGCAGCGGGCCATGCGAAATCCTTGAGAGAGAACGCCACTATAAAAAGAGAAATAATAACGATGCCCCTCCAGCTGCGAATGCTGTGCGATGTCTGCGGATGGGTTGCATAATGCACCGCGCATCCATTCCGAGTCCTGTGCAAATATCCCGAGCGCATTTAACAGCCAATAGTCAGGAACACATGCAGTGCCATGAAATGGATATTCCTCGGATGCGCATCCTGGGAAGAACGTGTTAAGAGCCAGCTTCCCTGCCCGGTTTCTGGCAGAGTTCCAATCCCGGCCAATTGGCCAAGCTGGGCCAAAAAGTTTACGCAAATAAATTGCACCGTCATTATGCAGGACAATCGCCGGGGCTCCAACCTCCGGGTCCTCCGCTGGAAAACTGCAATTGTCACAACAGTTGCCATCCTCCTCCTCCTCCTCCTCGACCGCGCATCCTTGCCCAGATTTTCGCTCATCATCGTCACTAGTCTGTGTACTTTACATTTTCATTGCTTGCAATTCATTGGGGAAAACTGGGCGGGCCGGGGCAGAGAGAGAGAGATGCCTTCAGTTGGCGGGAAATACTACACTTTTCCCCCACGAACCGACTGTCAGCCGAGCCAGACAAACAAAAACAGTGACTGCACTTAAAGCAAAAGTCTGCCAAGAATAAGAAAACATTTCAGTACTATATCCCTGAAAATCTCTTAGAAATGGAAAAACGATTTTTCCATTAAAATATATGTTAGCAGGTTGTGATTTAGGAAATTAAATTAAATCTACATGACTTGTTTCGAAGGATAGCTAATGTTCTTCCACAGAATCCTTATATTATGTAAAAGGAATTTAAAAACAAATCTATCTAAAATGCATAGCTGCATTTATTCCCAGTGTATCTGAGCCGGAGCCGTCGACGGAAACATGTTTTGTCAGTACTCAAGCGCCACATTTAACCCTTGCCAACTTAACCCGCCCATGGCCCCCATTGCGGCTGTTGCAGTTGCTCCTGCTCCTGCTCCTACTCCTGCTCCTGCTCCTGCTCCTGCTTTTGCTCCTGCTGCCAGTTTGATTGCCGTAGAATTGCAATTTGCGCCAAAAGAACACAACATCAGTGTCAAATCATTATAATTTTTTCCTTCTCGTCGGTTGGGTTTTATTTTCCCTGTTGCTCCTGCTCTACATCCTTTATCCTGTGGCTTTGATGTTGCTGCTGTTATTCTAATTGTTATTGTCTGGCATGGATTCGGCAAGGATAAACATTTGGCAGGATGTGCAAGGACCGTAAATTGAGAAGAGAAATTCCAGCCAAGAGTTTTTGGAGGATTAAGATAACGGCTTGGATTAATGGATAATTACAGAAGAGTTTAATTCTAAAGCTTTCAATATAGAAAGGCATTAAATCTGGATGTTAGTAAAGGCATTTAAAAAGGTTATAAGTAATAAATTATAATCAATCTTCTTCTTTGAGGTCGAAATTAAATTATTAAAAATGTTTCAACTTCAAAGTCAATAACAAATTGTAAAACTTTCGTTCATTCACCAACTTTTCCTTACATTTTTGATAGCTTTCCTGTCGTATATTAAATGCCACCAGCCAGGACAAATAAGGCAATTAATTATTAAATTTTGTGTTAAAAACTTTTTGGGGGCGGAAAGTAGCAAAGTCTGGCAACCGCATGGAGTGCACAAAACTACGCTGGACACGGGAATGTTCCTGCCAATGGACGGAATGTGTCCTTGATGGTGGTGGCGCTATGCGCGATGCAATGTAAGCCATAAAATATGGCCCTCACCCGCACCCGCACCCAAACCGAAGCCCACAGGACATGGACACACATATAGAGAGGGGCGTACAAGTGTTGGGCACTGCGTCCATCGTTCGTTTTATGGCCCTTGTTTTGGGCCCTTTTAATTGCCGCAGTTACAATCGTCCGAACAACAACGTGTTTTCCCCCATCCTTCGCCGGTGCTGCTGCACTAACTCTGATTCAGCTAACTGAATAAATTGCCAAATGTGGCTGACAGTTCGCAGGATTCCCAGGATTGCCGGCCCCCCTGACATCCCAAAAACTGGCTAAATATTTGTTTTGCGGTCCTGCAGCTGCCAATTGGCAGTTACAGTGACGGCACCGAAATTAGCAGTTACAGGACATTCAGGATTTCCCAGCAATCAGAAGCTTTAGTTTTAATTAGTGGTTTCTAGCTTGCAAGCTTAGTTAATGAATGCTTCCTGACTAAATTTGACTTATTTCTTACTAGTAAATCATCTCTCCCACGGGTACTAGTTGAGAGATTTTCCAGTAATTATAACATTTAATTAATAATAACTCGAAGCTTGCAGATTCTACAACCAACGCAGTAATTGTGTAAAATGTAATGGCACTCCCTAGGCCTGACCCCAGACATAATCGAAATTCTATTGCATTAACGCCGAGTGGCTGAGAAATTCTTTGTGCCCCGGGCACTTTGGAAAATATCCGATTAATTTTAGTAAGCTAATTTCACACCATCGCCCGAAGAAGGAAACTCTGCTCCGCCTTGCTCCCGTCGCCGCTGATTTATGTCACTTCATGGTGGGGTCGCCCACGGCTGATATCTTGATTACAAGTGGAAATATGTCCCTCTTCCTACCCCTTTGCTCTGCAATTTTTGCCGAGTTTCCCAGTTGGAGAGGGCGGCGGTGGACAGGAAAATGCCCGCAGTGATGTTGCCGTCGACATTGCGAAAATTTTTAATTTTAAGCATCCATTAAAAACGTACAATTGTGCGGGGGTGTGTGTGTGAGTGTGTGCGAGGGGAAAAAGGGCTGCCTGAGGGTGTTGGTTTTCCTCTCGCACTTTTCTGTGTTCTCGTAAAAGTTCAGTTGAGTTCAAATCCAACAAGCTGGAAACTATCAAGCAAGCTAAGAGTGCACCACCTGTCGTACAATTAATTGGCATGCTTTTTGTTCCATAAGCACAGAGATTCATGAATGTATACTTCGGTATAAAAAAATTAGGTGTTTCTGGTGTTAATGCCCTCTGTTTATGACAGATCTTTCAGTCTGCATTATTATGACATATTTTATAGTCAGACAAACATACATGACTACTTTTGCGCATTGTTTATTAATAATATGGAAAGTATTTGTATGTAACATTGAATGAATTGAATGTATTCCTGCATATTCTGCAAAATTAAAGAGTCCCTTGGTTTTCTGTTCTTGAAACTTGGACATCAAATGGTTTACCAGCAGTTGGTATATCAACATATTGTTCGTTTTGATATAATCAATATCAATAATGAAATTATTTCTCGTATTTAGATTAGATAAAGAATTTTTAGTAGCCACCTCAGTCTTTAGTTTCTGATCGTTCTAGTTATTTAAGTATAAATTAACTATAACAAATCTAAGAAACATCCTCATTGCGCTTGGAGAGCTTTACTTTACTTTCGAAGGTTGGCTTTTCCAGCAAACAAGGGGCGGCTTTCCTTTTTGTTTCCAAAGAGCACCGAATGGAGTACACCCACGTCCACACCGACATCGCACGAATTGGTACTGATCAGTACACAATGCATCGGCTGGCCATCCAGTTCGCGACGATGATACTTGCTCACGGCGTTTTTGGCATCCTGCAAGGATTTGTAGACAACCTCGGCGGTGCCGGGCCGAATCACTTTGGCTTCGTACACCGGCCCGATTTTGGAGAAGATCTTATGGATGTCGGAAGTGGTCACACAGGGATCCAGGTTGCTGACCAGCAAGCGAAAACCCAGTTGACTCATTGACTGGAGGGGAGGATGAGGTGGATTGCTAACAGCGGATGATAGAATTTTCATTTCGACGTCATTTCGTCCCTTATTCGAAGGAGAAGCTGTGGCCGTATCCGAGTCATCATCATCATCATCATCCGTGTCCAAATTGATGTGAATTGTCGGCGACGATGCCTTCTTCTTCCTTTTTCCGCCCGATTGGAGGGCACGAATGATCTCCTCATCCTCCAGGTCCTGCATATTGTCCAGGTCTACATAGCCCCTATGGCGCTTAAACGGCCTATTGTTTCCCCTGTTCATGGGGCGGTTCCTACCATAATAAGTCGGTCGCGGCGATGCAGGCTTCCATCTAATCCTACCGGCTGCCTTTACCGGTGTCGACGACGACGACGGTCGCCACTGCCTCTTGTTGTCGTTGCTTGGAGATTCAGAGTCGTATCTTTTACGCGGTGTCCTCTGGTAGTTTCTGTTGCGCTGATCAACGTAGTTGGTTGACTTGTCGGCCTCATCGCGCGCAAAGTCCGGATCGCGCCTCCTGCGCAGCTCAATAATCTCGTCCAGACTCAGATTTTCGTCCATTATTACGATTTAGTTTTTGACTGAAAACTTTGACGCCGATGGAAGACAGGAAATGAAGCATGACTATCGGAATCCAATGTAACTTTATCCGATACTTGTAGCAGCGATACTATCGATAGCTTGTAGTGTGGTGAATATGTATCAAATTCCTATACCAGATTCCTACACACACTCATACATTTAAATATTTAAGCTACTTGACAAAACATGAAAAATTAATCGACTTGGAAGGCTTTTAAAAGTTCATCAATGCAGTTTTTTTAACTTGCAACACACATTTTAAGTGTTGTATCAAGCTTTGTTATTTTACAGGCTAGAGATGGTAGTTTGTAACGATAATACGTTAAAAACAAGAAGAAGACTAAATTAATCGAATATTAATTGAAGAATTAAGCGGAAAAAAGCCCTGGTAAAACGGAACCTTAAATTACTGCACCATATATTTCTTCATTAAATATAAATCATTCTATATATTTTAAGCAACTAAGTACATATGTATGTATTTACATATATCTATTTCCATTCTATATTTACTCAAAGAGAAATGTTGAAACATTTCCAGTAACTTGCTTTATTAACTGTTTTACCTCTCGTTCCCCTTAAGCACCAATCAGGCCTAAACCAACTTTTGTTTTAGCAACCGCTTTAATTACCAGAATAACAAAGACAAAAAATTAAGTTGGAAAAAGGCCACACAAAAAAAAAGAAGAGAAAAACAAAACAGACAGCAGAGGAATGATAATAGACAGCAGAATGATTATTGTTTGTTTCCCCCATTTGATTTTTACTGGCGCAAAAAAGGACGAAACTTTTCCCTTTCGCCTGACAATGCAGTTCGAGTCCTGTAATCCGCTGCCGGTGGAAATTCCAGCGGAAATACCTTCCGACGGCGAGGACTAATTGGAAAGGAAGGCTGGCTGAATGGGAAGTGGAAGCAGGACACAGGTGCAACGTGAAATGACAAAAATGGATTGACCGTGTTGACAGGAACCAAAAAAAAATTCCACCGGCTTTTTAGGCTTCAAAAAAAACAAAAACTATGCCTATACCTGGTTGAGGCATATTGAGCGAGATCGTTTGGAGAAAAGAATAAAAAAAAAGAGATTGGTAGACAGAGGAGTTCAGAGTGAGCGCGTTCACTGAGCCGGCTAAGAGTACCGCAAGCCCCTATTACTGTATAAGTACAGTGGAAATTCTATAATTAAATATTTAAAGCAAGAAAGGAAACTAACAACAATTGAAATATGGGATCTAATGGAAAATCGATCATATTCCAATTATTTCAATCGATATTTTTAGATGACAATTTTTACGTACAAATCAAAGTTTAAAAAACTCATAACTTAGCCAAAAATGCATTAAATTGAATTCGGAAAGCTTTCCTATGTTAGTTTTTATTAGGATAATAAACCTGCATACTAAATATTAAATTTTAAAAAATTCAAATTTTTATCAATTTTTGACAATTTTAATGATGTAACCCCTTATCTTTTTTTCAAAAAATGGAAAATTTTTTTGAAATTTTTTTTTCTACCTGACATGGCTAGATCGATTGGTCTGTCGATGCTGATCAATAATATATATGATTTATGGGGTCGGAAATGACTCCTTCGCTGCGTTACAAGCTTCTGACTAAAATTATATTATATTATATTATATTAAGTACTGGTGGAAATTTGATCATAACTAAGCCAAAAATGCCTTAATTTCAAATCGGAAAACTGTCCTGTGTTAGGTTTAATAAGGTTAATAAATCTGCATACTCAGTTTACAAATACGATACGAGCCGGAACTCTGGGCGTCATCGCAATGGAGGCACCCCCATCAGCTCAATCCACAAACTAATTTAATGAACAGCTGTTCCTTTTAGCGAAGCTTCTCTGTGTATATAACACCAGCACGTGACCATATGGTCGATTTCATGATCAGCGAGTTGATCGCAATTATTTCTGCTAGACCAAACACAGACTGAGACAAAGAGACAGAGAGCGAGAGCGGAAGAGGCGTTTAGAGAGAGAGAGCGACTGCCCGGCCAACAGGTGAGCGAGTTAATTTGCCAGCAAGACAAATTGATGGCGATTGTGGAAAGGTTTTCTTTGTGTGTGCCCACACAGGTAAAATAGTGCTGGTCAGTGTGTGTGTGTGAGTTGTAGTTGGGCGAGCAGATAAGCGGCGACTGCTTGGAATCGGATCAGAAACGTAACCACAGTAAAGTTTAGTTGGGAAGGTATATTGGCAAATCAATCTAGACCAATTTAAGAAAAGATCAAAGATCTGAACACCCTAATCCTAGTTATCATTAATAATCAAAGAAACTAAATTTAGACAATAAATAATACTACGAATTGGGACAATCTATTGCAGAAGCTTTTAGTAAATACTTTTATATTCTTAGTTAGGATTGTACGTGAACATAATATTTTCCATTTCGTATTTATGAACAAATATGAGACTCTTAGCAACAGGAAACTTTAAATGTTTCAGATTCTTAACTATTTCTTTTGAAAACGAATGTGAAATATTATTTATTAAGGTAATAAGGGATATGAATTTCTTTTGGATAAAGGAGTTTTAGAATTCAAATAGGAATCTTTTAAAGTGAAGCCAAGAACTATAAATAAAACCCCATTAAAAGCTACATATTCCATAGCAAAATCTACAGGTAAAACCTTCGCACAAACCCTATCGAATTTATGTGCTCTGCGAATGTCCAATTTGATATCGAAAAAAATTCTGATAAATAAATAAATTAAACTCACCTCCTGTGTGATATCCAGTTCGTGGCGTGTGTTGTCGTAGAGCGTCTCCAGCTCCTCGCACTTGTGCTGCAGGGCGGACTTCTCCTCCAGCAGGGACAAGCCATATTGGGCGGACTGGGCGCTGGCAGAGGAGACCTGGTCAAGTTCCCGCGTCAGCCGCTCCACCTCCATGCGCAGATCCTGCAGCGTTTGGCTTTGGCCCTCCGATGAGCCGCTATCCGGGGCACTGGGAGTGGACATGATGATGGATCACCTGGTGGGGAATTGAGGGTTGGGAGAGGGAAAGATTCCGGAGGCGAATGGACGGTACAGCTGCCCGTGGGCGTGGCAGGTGTGTAACTCTCGTTGTTCCTGTTGTTTTCCTGGGCGGAATCGTGGATTTCTCCTGTGCTTAGCTTCGTAACTTCTCTGTTGTTTTTGTTGTTTTTTTTTTTTTTTTTTGGAGGGAAATCGATAAAAATCCGATAAAAGTTTCTACTGTGTTTTTGTTTATGCCGCCGGACTCGAGGAGTGAGTTTTTTTCTTGTTGTTGGGTGTGAAACCCCACTCAACTCCACTCGCGGTGTGGTTCGTTGGTATGCGTGCGTTTCACCTTTTCTCTTTTCAGTGTGTGTGTGTGTGTGTCTGTGTGTGTGAGTGGGTTCTCTGCTTCCCCTTCTTCTCCCGCAAAATAAAAGCGAAGCAAATGTGTGGGGCACTTAATGACCAATTATCCGTGTGCTTTTAACGGCGAATAATTCAGCACAACTGGCAATATCCATATGCAAATACCAGCACGCGTGTTGCACTCACTCACACTCGCACTCACTCCCACACGCACAGTGGCGCTAAGAAACAGTTGTCAGCAGAAAATCAGCAGCAGCACAGGAAGTTGTTTCAATTAACTCGAAGGCAGCCAGCAACAACACAGTCAAAATGACATCACACAATTTCCACTTTCGTGGGAGTTACTGCCCATTTCCCCGGGCGCTTTCCCTCCGCTCCTTTCTTGTGAGCGTTCTCTCGCACAATTGCACAATTGGGGAATGCTTTGGCCTAAACAGTTTCAGTTTCCGACGGAGTCCGAATTTCCAAGCAAGTGCAAAAACAAAAATTTAACGTCCGATGTTTTGTGACGGAATCTGCGGCAACAACAACACACAAAAACAGTGTGGTCGCTATTAGTTTCCCGTTTATTAACGAAAATTATCCGGAAAACGGACGTGCCTGTTGGTCACACTAAAATTGCAAAACGTAAGCAAACAAAAACGTAACCATGTTTACGTGAGGGAATTAAATAATTTGTTTTAATACATTTTGAGAAAATTGGGCTTTTATTAGAACTCTCTGGCAATAGGGACTTTAAAAGATACGATTGCATGTAGCACATTGGTGCGATTCGTCAAAATACATGGAAATTAACTTTAGAAAAAGATGCACATCTTTGCTATACGATAATACACACTTTGAATATACGATTTCTGCCTAATTTTATTTCAAACAATATTTTCTTTTGCACAATTTAAAAAAAAGATTTTCTAATAATAAAAACAAAAGTTCAACGCAGTAAAATTATATTTAGTAGGGTAATACTTGAAATAATAAGCTAAAAACTGACCTATACCGATTTGAAAAACAGTGGAGCTTGTTATTGAAATTAATATTTATGGTGTTCTCAAATCTGCCCAAACCCAAAAGAAAACTCTTATAATGGATCCGCAAGATTGTGAGAAAGTGTTATTTGATATAGTAAAACAATCAACTTAAACGGATTAATAAAAATAAAACCGTGCTGGCAGTCATTTTTATAATTGTGGTCAGCAAAACTTATCGAATATTCGATAATAATGGAAATCGACGAGGAGAAACCGCATGTTGTTATTAATTCTTATTTTTAATAAATAAAAGTCTTTTAACACACCGCCCTTTACGCAGGCTGCCATTGCGGAGAACCCCAATGAGAACGTGATACGTGAACGCAACGCGGAGATCGTCTCCGGCGGCAACGTCTTCTACAATCCTGTCCAGGAATTCAACCGGGATCTGAGCATTGCCGTCCTGAATGTCTACTACCGGAGATTGGCCAGGGAAAGAAGCGAAAAAGCACTCAAAAAGCAGCGAAAGAAGGCGATAGAGAATGAGCCAGAGGAGAAGCTCGAAACTGGCGTTCCAGAAGATCCGCCTGTCTATGTGGCAGGCACACGCTATGAGGATGGATTGCGGATCCTGGAGGCACTGGCGGCCACCGGTCTGCGAAGCATTCGCTACGCGCAGGAGATCGCCGGCGTCCGTCAAATCGTGGCCAATGATTTGTCCCGCCAGGCAGTGGCGTCTATTAACACGAATGTGCGGCACAACAAGGTTGAGGAGCTGATCGAGGCCAGCCACGCGGATGCCATGTAAGTGAATAAATACTATCATAAATGTGATTATAGGAACTATGTATATCCTATAGGACTGTTATGTACCTTTCGACTGGCCCCGAGAAGCGCTTCGATGCCGTAGATCTGGATCCGTATGGATGTCCGAATCGCTTTTTAGACGGCGCTATGCAGTGCCTTGTGGATGGCGGCCTGCTGCTGGTGACCGCCACCGATATGGCCGTGCTGGCCGGCAATGCTCCGGAAGCATGCTATGTGAAGTACGGATCGGTGCCGCTGAGAATGAAGTGCTGCCACGAGATGGCATTGCGCATCCTGCTGCACTGCATTGAGAGCCATGCGAATAGGCATGGCAAGTACATAGAGCCGCTGCTGAGCATTTCCGCCGACTTCTACATACGCATCTTTGTGCGAGTGCACGTTGGGCAGGCGCAGTGCAAGCTCTCGATGAGCAAGCAGTCGTGGATGTACCAGTGCACCGGCTGCGAGACGTTTACGCTGCAACCTTTGGGCATAACCAAGCCCAATCCCACTGCAGGGAATCCGCAGCAGCTGAAATTCGGCATACCCACTGGTCCGGCGGTCAACTCGCAGTGCGAGCACTGCGGCCACCGGCACCACTTAGGAGGGCCCATCTGGTCGGCGCCACTGCACAACCCGGAATTCGTTCAGGATCTGCTAAAGGCAGTGCAGGAACCACCGCTCGAATCCCTAGGCACCCAGAGGCGAATCGTGGGAGTGCTGTCCATGGTCCAAGAGGAGCTGCAAGACGTCCCGCTGTACTACACGCCGGACAAGCTCTGTTGCGTGCTCAAGCTGGAGATTGTGCCCATGCTGAAGTTCCGCTCAGCCATCCTGCACGCTGACTACCGGGTTTCCTACTCGCATGCCTCAAAGAATTCCTTGAAAACGGACGCACCGCCAGCGGTGCTGTGGGATATCCTGCGTAGCTGGAGCAAGCGGCACCCGGTTAATCCGGACCGAATGATTCCTGGCACCCCATTACAGGCCATACTTTCGAAACCATGCACCAAGGACTACGAGTTCGATGAGCTTCATCCGGCCGCTAATCCGAAGAGCCGTAAATCGGCCTTATCGCGCTTCCAGGAGAATCCAACGCCACACTGGGGACCAGGAACCAGGGCTACCATTATGTAAGCTTAGGCATCTGGATATAATTTGTATAACTTAATCCATCCCGCTTTTCAGGATTGGTGATAACAAACTGCCCAAGAGCTATCGGAACCAGAACAAGAAGCAGCGTCACAAAGCGTCGCAACAGCAGCCAGGCAACGAGGCTCAAATGGAAGCACCACCACAACCGGAAGATGAGGAACACTTGGCCAAGCAGCCCAAACTGGAGGCGACTACGTGACGACTGCTCCTAGCCACAAATTTATTCAGGAATCCAAAATTAAAACGAACGAAACCAATTGGGAAGGCGAAAATTTGTCTAGTAGCGGAAGAAGTTGCCGTCGGATGTCTGGCGCGAGAACCCATTGTTGACCAGCTGGTTGTGGACGCCACTGCATATCAGCTTGGTGCTGTGCGGATGAATCTTCTCCTTGCAACCACCTAGGAATAGTGAAAGAGATCGGATGAGAGAATCAATTTGTGTTCATTGTTTTGTGCATTCTGACTTTTAAAAACGCAAATAATATTTTGTGAAATTAATTAATAACAAATTAGTCTTACCAATGCGTAATGGATGACCCAGCGCGTCCTCCTGCATACGGCGAATCATACGCGTGTTCCGCAGCACCCGGAAGGACTTGTGCTGCGCACCTATTTCCTTGGCTGCTCCGGGAGCCGACCAACTAGTAATTGCCCTGCACGTCTCCCGCTGCATCACATAGTCGACCTTATCCGGAAAGGCTTCGCGGGTATGGTCGTACCGCGACTGCAGCTGAAAGTCCAGCGTATCCTTTGGGATGTTTGGATTAGCACGATAGCGCTTGCTGGCACGAACAGAGTTCATAGTCTGATGGTAGAAGAGCCGCTGGTACGGCTCCAGATGCCCGTGCCAGGTGCCGGAGTGCAGAGAGGGATCTGGCATCGGTGGCTCCGGAAAGGGGCACACATAGGTGCCCTCCGTATGGAGGTCCGGCTGCCTAAGGATTCCAATCAAATACCAAGTCGCACAAGACGAGTATATGCAGCTTACCAGGACGCATTCTTAACCACAACCGTATCATACTGGATCATCTTGCTGACCGAGAACTCCTGTTCTTTGTTTATCAATAGAATTTGGTGATGAAGTGTGGAATACAAACAGGTCGTGTTCGATATATTAAATGTCTGGGACTTGACTTTTGGTATCCCAGCAAATGTTTTGTCAATAAAAAACTCGACTGCCGGGATGTCAATGGAAACGGATCAGTAACAAAACTAAAATAATGAAACCCAAAATGTAACAGAAAAGGTCATAAGGGTCATATAGAACCTCAACATATCCATCGGATATGCCGAAAGAGACACCATTTCCATGATTCCCTCACATAAAAGTCAATGTTTATATTTTTAATTAAGAAAAAATTAATCTTTATTGAATTATTTTGTTTGACTGAAAGAAAACGTGATTAGTAGTCAAAACTCACCATATTTTTAAGACCATTTAGAAAGCCCCATCGAATAGTCGCAGAACGGTGGATCCTCTCCAGCTTTAATCGCGATTGTCCTTGCCCTCAGCTGGAAATGTTTATTTCGCCTAAAGTCAAAAGAGACGCCCACCAAGAGACAGGAAACCACCAAGAACGCCAACCAGCAACAAACGACGAGATGAGACGAGACGAGAGAAGAGGTGACGGGAAACGACGGCAAACAGGAAACTACGATCAACAGCTCTGCTCCCAGAGCTCCCAAGCTGAGCTCCAACAACAGCAGCAGCGGCATCAGGAGTGTGACTGTGGCAGCGGCTAACCGGAAACAGGAAACTGCAACGGCAACAACATCGGCGGCAACAGCAACAGCAGCAGCATCAGCAACAGCGGCTAAGCGATGTCCGCTCCCGGGTAGTTAGGAGTTGTAGCTACGATGGTGCGCGCTGCTGCTGATCCTCCCTCTCGCGATTTAACCACAATCTTATCTGAACCGCAACAACTGCCACACACCATTGCCTGCATGTATAATAATAAACGTGTGGGAGAAGCTTGTTAATAAGTTTTGTCGTTATAAGTTACACAGAACGGAAATCGAACGGAACGAAACAAACAGAGAGTTTCCCTATCACTCATCCCCTTCTTCTTCCTTTCTCTTCTTTCTCATCTTTCTCCTTCTCCTCCTTCAGCTGTGACCTTTCTTCGATAAGTACGCCATGGTATATTGAGTTTATTGTTTTGTTTTTGTTTCTGGTTTTGTTCAAGGATCGCTGCTACTAGCTACTAAGTATATCAAAAGCCTAATCTGAAAGAACATCCACGAATCGAATCGATCATAGGATCAAGGCCGGGAATCGACCTCGAAACATAATATTTGTGTGTTCTCTACTTAAATTTTTTCTCTGCCGAAACTTAAAATAGTTCGCTATATATAGTTGTGTAAAGTGTAAGACTGTTCAATGGTTTGTATACCTGCTGTTCGGGTACAGCATGACACAGGATGAGAAGCCCATCGTATCCGGTTTTTGGATCGGAATCAAAATGCGGGCCTTGTCAGCGAGCCATATCTAAAGAGGGGAAAGTTACCTTGTAATAAATATAGACAACATGACTGCCCGAAACTCACCTCGCACTCTCCACAAGTTGGAACGTAAGATTTCTGCATTTAGGAGCGGCTGCGGCTGCGGGAGCCGCCCGCGCCTAGACCTCCACCGGCGCCTCCGATCCCATTGGGGCTATCACCGCGAACTGGACTGCGCGAAAATTTGGAGCGGCGCTCCGGAGAATGGCTGTTGGCCGAGCGAGACCTAGAGCGCGGCGAGTAGGAGCGACGACGTGGACTGCGCGAACGACGGCGGCTCATCGGGGAGCGGGAGCGAGAGCGGCGACGTGCTCCACCTCCAGATCCTCCACCGCCAGCACCGCCTCCACCGCGGCGGCTGCTGGAACTGCGAGTGGGCGACGATGGGCGACCGTAGCGGGCCATCTGGACGCGGAGCTCCCTGCCGTCCAACATGCGACCATCCATGGCGTCGAGTGCGTCCTCGGCATCGCGTTTGTCATAGAAGCTGAAAGAAAAAGTGTTATAAAGCTTTACAAATATGCAAATAATTGAAATTAGGATCCTAAATTACTCAATGTTCAATTGTAGGGTTTCACAGTATGTTGGCTAGCAGGGTTTTGGTAGGCAACAGTTGCAAGTGAACACAGTCGTTCTGGCATCGTTTTGCTGGAATATACACAGACTACAAGCTGATATATATTCAAGAAGTGCAAATAATGCGAATCAAACGTATTTGTGATGAAAACTATCATTTAGTGTATGAGTTAATTTATAATATTAATTGTCGTATTCTCAGTATGTTGGCTAGTAAAAGTTGAGTAGGCAACAGTTGCAAGTGAACACATTTGATCTGGCACCCCTCTTGCTGAGGAAAATGTTCAGAGTTTGAGCTAAACACCTTCGAAATAAGCAAAAAGTGCAGATGGTGAAAGCAGTCTTCATGAAAATGATGGTGAAAGTGGTTTTGAATACTGTGCAGTTGTTACACATTTACCAAGTTCTCTTTCCAATATAAAGATTCTCGGAATTTGTCGGAATCCCCCCCCCCTCGACTAAGACATCAAGGAGAAGCCCAAAAACTTACCGCACAAAGGCGAATCCGCGACTCTCACGTGTGTAGCGGTCCCGCGGTATGTAGATGTCACCAACCTCGCCGCAGCGCTCAAAGACACGACGCAGATCCTCCGGCGTGGTGCGGTATGTGAGATTGTCGACCTGCCGGATATAGACGGATATTTTTAAAACTTGATATTAGCCTGCACGCCGCAAAAAATAGGTTATCTAACAACGTCGCCAGCCGGCCGCCATTTTGGAAGCCGTTCCCACTTTTTTGGCCCCCACGATACTTGCCTTCAGCGACACCATGCCGTCGATCCTGGGGGGCGGGCGAGCCCCGCCCAGGCCCCCGCCACTGCCACCGTTGCTCATATCAATCGTGATATCTTTTTACAACTCGAAATACACGAGTTGCTAATCCAAGTAAAGAATTTTTTTCACTTCTCCTAAAATGGCGTCTGATTCAGTGCTGCAACTTGATTTTTTTTTCCCGTCAAAACTGGCTTTTTTGAAGGCTAGCAGCGGGAAAAATTTGTGAATTGTGGGAATTGTGAGAAGTGGGAATTCTGTTTTTTTTCGATAGTTCGATACTTTGTGACAGAGAGAATTCTGTTAGTTCTGTTAATTTTGTTAATTCTGTTAATTTCTACATAAGAAATCGACGCCAAATATCCCCAAACATGAGAATTCGACCCCAAACATCTGTAAGCGTGTAGAACCGTTCGGTAACCGTGTCAAATGCAAACTGTAAGTCTGTGACGCGTAACAGTAAAATGTAAACCTGGTGTACCGTATTAATAGCAATTATTTAAAATTAAATTTTATAAAAAATTGTTAAAATTACTCTGAATTGCGTGAAGCTCTATACGCCTTCGTGTTAGTCAATTTGTGACACTTTAGCACGCAGACGGTATATAGTGAAATTAATTGTGAGTCGAATTAATGTCCCGTCAGTTGACTAAGAACAACGCTGAGAATAAAATTAACAACGAGTTTTTGTTCTTTATTCGATTGATATCAGCTTAAGACTAAAATTTTAATTCTATTGCTCGCTGTTTACATTAATTTGGAAGCGAGATTGCCAGCTTGTGATATTAATTGTATACGTTAATCGAGAGTGTCACTTAGGGACCGCCACTTATTGATTTCAATAATTGATTGTGTTTATTATAGACCACCACATATTGGTTTCAAGAATTGTTTGTTTTAATTAGGATGGAGTCGGGTGTGGATTGTGTATATTGTGAATATTTCACTATATATTTATATAAAATGGTACATTTTTTCTCAATGATGGTAACTTAAAAACGGAAGAAGCCAAATACTTTTAATATAAAGTATAGAATTGCCGATTCCGCAATTCCCAATTTTTTCCCGCATCTGATCTTTAAAAAAGTCAGATTTGGCGGAAAAAAGCTGAAGTGCTAGCATTGAAAGGAAGCGTGCCGCATAGATCGATAAAAACATCGATGCATCGTGCCCACAAGCTGCTAAAACAATAGTGATGGCAATACAACAGAGTGGGGTAGAATTCTCATACATGGTATCAAATTTTCATGTAGGAAGTGAAATGCATTTTCAAATCTGTTCTCATTCAGAGAGGAGAGCGTAAGCCAAAAGAATTCCCTCGTGATCCGTGAAATGGCATTTTAAAATAGCCAGATTTGACGGGAGAAAATCGATAAAAGTTGTCGGAGGCAGTTAACATATCGATAGCTCGATAAAATGGACGTGTGACAACCCTGTTTCGTTGCGTGGCTTTACAAAAAATTGTAAATTTTGGCAGTCACAACGAAGCGATTCCATACGACCGCGTGTGTGTGTGAGTGCGGGAGCAGCAAAGCAGCAAAAAAAGTGTGTCGCGTGAAAAAAGCGAGTTATTTTCAACGGTCGAAAAGAGAAAACAGCACCACAGGGAATGGCCGCGCAGGAAAACACGGAGATCAGCACAAAGTTCTCCACGCTGAACGTGAACGCTGTCGAATTCGTGCCCAGTTTCAGCTACAGCGTGGCCGCCGCGGCAGCGACGGTGGCAGAGGCGGATGCGCCGCCTCCACCGCCACCCGTGGCCACTGATCCGGCCTCTGGATCCGGATCTGCCACACCAGCCACCACACCCGATTCCACCGGCAGCGGCGGATCCACAAATGCCCTACCAGCAGCTGCGGCAGCGGCTGCGGCAGCTCCTCCTCCTGCGCCGGCGGCGGCAGCAGCAGCAGCGGTCACCTCCTCCAACTCTGCCTCGCCAGCGCCGGGCTCGCCAGCAGCAACGGCGGCAGTGACGCCCGTGGAGAACCTCAACGCAAACAATGGTAAATAGCAGCCAGTCCCAAATGTATCAACCAGCCCGACACACCCCCTCCCAATCCCTACGCCCGCCGTCCATTGAACTCTTCCTCTGTGACGTCAACAAAGCAGCGTGTTATTGTTGCTACCTGCTGGCACGCAGCGAGTGCTGGGAGGTGAGAGGTCAGAGGTCTAGAGGATGGGGTAACGGGGGCGAGGAGAAACAAAGCGCAGAGGCAGGCGAAAGAAAGGATTTGCTGTGCTTAGGTTATTATCGGCAGCACATAACCTCAATCTGCGTCGACGTAGCAGTCGGCGTAGCATGTGTTGCTCGTCCCATTCTCGCGTTCGTGTGCATATTATTCTGCAGTTAGTCTCCGAGCAGCTGTTTTCACTGCCATTTTACTGCCTGTGCGCTTTGTGTCCACGTTTATTTGTCCATTTGCCTCACACACACACACAATGCCACCGCTCCCCCGTTCTTGTGTTTTTGACACGTTTGCGTTTTTGCTAGCCGTTTATTGGAGCCCATGCTGCGCCCAGCTTCGCTGTGCGGACTGGACTAGTGGCGTTCAGCTGGCGCTGGCTCACTCGCTATCGCAGCGACTCCACCGTACACAGGTGTTGGGAATGTTTTTCTTTTTGGCCCGAATGGAAGCGCTTAGTGCAGCTCGCATGCGGCTGGAACCGCTTCGAACTTGATTATAGCGACGAAAAATGTGAAATGTGCTTGTGGTCGATTCGGCTCTGTTGGCTTATTCACTTCCGCGCGGTCGCAACACGCTCTATCAGTGGCTCCTTGTTACGGCATAAGATATATTGTTATATCCTAGTTAAATACGTGTGTAAATATGAGTAGTGAAAGCGTCGGGTCTCGCTATGCGTACTCCAAGGAGCTATCAAAGTCCTCGTGTAGAACAAGTTAGTAGTCAACGACACACGTAGCTAGATCCTACGCCAACCACGTCAGCTATGGTGTCCGGTAAAAGGTTCGGGATCCAGTCCACTAGCAAACCTACCTAGCAATCTCCACCAGAAACCGAGCACCCACGTTGTCACCCGGCACGGCACTCCAATCCGGTCAACAGGCACATCATGACTCATCCGTCATTCAACTGCCTGGCTGGCTGGTTGTCCGGAGTCAGTAATCAGCAATTAGCATGTGGCTGTCAGGTCAAACAGAGCGAGTGCATGTGTCAGTAACTAACTAATCCAACCTGTGTAGCGCCAAGTAGTTAAGAAAAGAACAAGACAGGAAAATAACTTTGGGAAGACCAAGTTTATATACCCTTACAGTTTTTAAATGAATTAAAACATCGAATCGGAAATCGATTAAAATATACCCATTCTTTGAATCGATCTTTATCCATATTTTTATTAGACATTTTTTCCGATTTTCGAAAGCTTAAAAAACTCATAACTCAGCCAAAAACGCATTAATTTTAATTCAGAAAGCTGTCCTATGTTAGTTTTTATTAGGATAATAAACCTGCATACTAAATATAAAATTTTGAAAAATTCAAATTTGTATCAATTTTTGACAATTTTAATGATGTAACCCCTTATCTTTTTTTCAAAAAATGGAAAAAATTTTGAATTTTTTTTTTTCTACCGGACATAGCTAGATCGATTCGGCTGTCGATGCTGATCAATAATATATATGATTTATGGGGTCGGAAATGACTCGTTCATTGCCTTACAAGCTTTTGACTGAAATTATAATACACTGTAATGGTATAAAAACAGGTTCCCGGGGAGAATAATTGCAGCTTGACAACTCACAGAGAAATTCCACAAGGCTAATAAATTAAAATTCGCCACAAGTACTCCCATGAGTTTCGATCGAATAGAAGTCGACCTAAATTAATAGTCTGAAAGCCAAGGAATTTCAACAGTTGTCTATACAAGTATTATTATAGAGACGTTAACAAAACTGAGGAATGCATCTGAATTTCTAAATAGTAAACCTTCTTTAATTATTGTCTCTAAAAAGTTATATTACATTTTTGTAATCATTAAATTGGAAGAACTATTTTGTATTTAAATAAGCAATGGATCAGTTTGAGTTGTCTTAGAATTTATATTTCCTATGCACCTCAAATGACATTTACTCGCAATCACCTTGGAACCCCCATTGTAAATTGTAAAACTCAAGTCTATATATTTCGTTGTTATTTAGAAACCGATCCCGCTGACAGCTGGGATGTGGAGGAAGATGCAGTGATCACACCCGAGGACGAGGAGGCAGAGGATGCCGAGTTCGCGGAGGGTGAGGCCACGACCAAGGTGTCAAAAAAGAAGGTGGTCAAAGTGGAGGAAAACAGAAGCAAGCGAGAGCATGTGAACGTTGTGTTCATTGGTCATGTTGGTAAGTTATCGAAGAATATCAATTGAAAATCGTAGCTTATGTTAACTTTCACCCGCTCGTAGATGCTGGCAAATCAACGATTGGCGGACAGATCATGTCTCTCACCGGCATGGTGGACAAGCGGACGCTGGAGAAATACGAGAGGGAGGCTCGCGAGAAGTCTCGCGAGAGCTGGTACCTGTCCTGGGCGCTGGACACCAATCAGGAGGAACGCGACAAGGGCAAGACCGTTGAGGTGGGACGCGCCTTCTTCGAGACTGACCGCAAGCACTTTACCATCCTGGACGCGCCCGGCCACAAGAGCTTCGTACCGAACATGATCGGAGGGGCGGCGCAGGCCGATCTCGCCGTGCTGGTCATTTCGGCGCGAAAGGGAGAGTTCGAGACGGGCTTCGATCGCGGTGGACAGACCCGCGAGCACGCCATGTTGGCCAAGACCGCTGGCGTCAAGCACCTGGTCGTGCTGGTCAACAAAATGGATGATCCCACGGTCAGTTGGGATCAGACGCGCTACAACGAATGCAAAGACAAGATACTACCATACCTCAAGAAGCTGGGCTTCAACCCGGCCAAGGACCTTACCTTTATGCCTTGCTCCGGCCTCAGCGGCTACGGCCTCAAGGACCAGATCCCGGAGACACTGTGCCCCTGGTACCGGGGGCCGGCATTCATTCCGTTCATCGACGAACTGCCCTCGCTCAACCGCAAATCGGACGGGCCCTTTATCATGCCCATTGTGGATAAGTACAAGGACATGGGTACCGTTGTGATGGGCAAAGTGGAGTCTGGAATGGCGCGAAAGGGCCAGAATCTGCTGGTTATGCCAAATAGGGTGAGTCTTTTGCTTTGAGCTCGTATAGACTATATTTTTTATTAATTTGATGCCCATTTACAGACGCAAGTGGCGGTGGATCAATTGTTCTCGGACGATTTTGAAGTCACATCTGTTGGACCTGGCGAGAATGTCAAGATCAAGCTGAAAGTAAGATCTTAAGATCTTTATTTGTCATTTGAATTTTTATAATTATTCTAAATTATTTATCTTTTACTAGGGCATCGAGGAGGAGGATGTCTCGCCTGGTTTTGTGCTCTGCGATGCCACTAATCCCATTAAGACGGGAAAAATCTTTGATGCTCAGGTCGTAATCTTAGAACACAAATCAATTATCTGTGCGGGTTACTCGGCTGTCATGCATATACACTGCGCTGCAGAGGAGGTTACTGTTAAGGTGAGCTTACCAAAGATTTTCTATAATTTAGCCAGAAACTAATCGCTTCCAATCACTACTTGGTTTAGGCCCTCATCTGTTTGGTCGACAAAAAGACTGGGGAGAAATCAAAAACACGTCCACGGTTTGTTAAGCAGGATCAGGTGGCAATTATGCGCATCGAGTGCTCCGGAATGATTTGCCTTGAACAGTTTAAGCTATTCCCTCAAATGGGTCGTTTTACGCTCCGAGATGAAAGTGAGTGTGCAGCCTTGATTATAAATATCTCTAAACTAAATGTGATTTAATTTACAGACAAAACCATTGCCATTGGCAAGGTGCTGAAGGTGGTCGAATAAATTGAGCCAAGCTGAATTCGAGCGCCCGCCTTTCACTGCGACTTTTTGAGATAGCATTGCACGCCCGAGGAGAGACAACAACAGCAGCCACGCCACGCTTTCTTCATATTTGACAAACTCCAATACACCCACACGCAGCACACAACACACAGTACTCTCACTTACCTATGGTTACTTTACTTTCTATCAACAATAGCTATTGATTATACATTGATTAGAGGAAACGGATCGAAGCTGAAGGCAATGTGAAGTGCATTATATAGAAGGGCAAGTGAAAAGTTAATTTACAAGCTGGACGAACCGACGGACGGACGGAACGGAGTTAAGAGATAGAAACAGAAATGCATTATATACGAAATATAAACTATACTATGTGTAAAACTAAACGGAAAGTTCGGCAGCAACCAAATGCGAAACAAGATGTACTATTTATATGAATACACGACACAACAAACACTCAAGCATATGCGAGAGAGCGCGATAGAGGGAGCATTAATAGGTTCTTAATACGATTTTTGTTGGTTGAGGAGGCCCCACTCTCAAGGATATTGAGCGATTTATTTTGGTTTACTACCTTTTTGTATAAACTGTAAGCATAAAATTAAATAGCGTACACACAAACATGCCTAAATCGCGCGTAGAGTCGTGACAATTTTTTAAAAAACTAAAGCTGCAAGCTAAACCAATTTTTGTATTTGTACAAGCGAAACAACCCAACCCTCCCTTCCCCCATTCAGCTTCCCTTGTAGCGCCTTCAAATTGCAAATTTGTTAAATATTCTGCAAAACAGTAGAATGCGATATTTTCTATTCTTTTCTTTTTTTACACGATATAATCTAAATGCTTTAATTTAAGTTTTAGCTTAAAATTCACGGAGTAAAAGTTGGTTTTGATTGCAAGTTGCTTGGAAAATGTAACAAACACACCACGACAAAACACACAGCAACATTCAGCAAAAAATGTAAGCATATAATTGTTAACTTTAATCCAAATTCGATGTTCTCTGGAAAAAAATCCCATTTCATTTGCGGCAAGAAACAACTTTCTTGGGTATTCTTATAATTTAGTTAATTGAAGAATTCGTGCGTGTCTAACGCAGGCCACGAAATCATTTATGAAAGAATAAAAATGCCTTTTGCTATTAAGCAGAAACAAAAACACAAAAGCGAACTAACCTTATTATTTGTAATATTTTTAATTTATAATCCCCTCATCATGATCCAGGACCAAGGCGGTTTCAAAACATTCACAACTCCAATCATTCAGTTTTCCCCCAACCTGTTCCCTATTTCCGTATTTATTACCGATTTGTTGGCAGAAAAGTTGAAATCAAAAGTTGTTGCTTTTTAAAAGAAGTGTGAGAGAGAGAGAGTCGTCAGATAAATAAGTAAATGAATAAATAATATCAATTAAACAAACACGTTGAACAGTCTCCCCTGTCTGAGTTAATTCAATTAACCGCGTAATTTAAATTGAAATCGAGAAAGCATTATTAACGAGAAGGATATGAACCTGCTTTTAACGCTTTTCGCAGCAGCCTCCTACGAATCGAACTCGAAAGATACTTAATTCATATTATTGTAATAGTAAGTGCGATATAACATTGTTGACAACGCGGAAACTTATTTAATGTTTCACAAAGCCACACACACGCCACAGCCCCCGACACTGACACTCGTACACACGCAAACACCTGACGAAAGTCAAAAACTAAGCCACTGAGGAATATATAGGAGAGATCGGAATAATAGAAATTATATAGACAAACCGGGAATATTTATACAAAAAGTAAAAACGAAATTTCAATGTATTATTATTATACATATACGTATGAAATGAAATCAAGAAAACCAAAAAACGATTCGCATAAATTTGAACATTTTTTATCAATAAAGGTGAGAAGAAAAAAAAATAAAATTAAAAAACAAAACAAATGAAAACCAAAAGAACCAAAATCAGTATGTTTATTTCAATATTTATATATCTTTATTACTTTTTCTTACAATTTATCCCAATACAAATTATCCCAATAAGCAGATCTATTTTGGTTTATGTTCAAATAAATTCTTTTAATTTTGTTGTTTATTATAAAACTAGACAAGATACATAATATTAATACATCTTAGTGTATAATACAAATAATTACACATCGTACACTGAAAATGGCCACTGGATCGAGCGAGTCCAATGGCAAATATCCTATCGAAGAGCGGGAGGTTTGTACATATGGCTGTAAAATATTGGCATTGCCCCGATCTCTGTATTTCCGTACAGAACTAATGCTATAGTTGAATGAAACATGAAACTACTCCTTAGAATTGAGTATCACGAATGGTGTTCCTCCCCTAATAGTCCTCCTTGTCGGACTTCCTGGCCAGGAGCGGAGTAATGGGTCTGTCCTTGCGGTTGGCACGCTCCTCCTCCTTGGCCTCCTTGTCGCCATAAATGTCCAGGTCACGGCCATAGTACCAAACCAGGTAATCGAAGAACATTCCCAGGAAAGTGAGTACTGAAATAAGAATAATTATAAAACTTCCACACAACATTCTTTGTAGAGAAACCTACCGCAGGACAAGAAGTTCAGAGAGTATCGGAACCGCGTCTGATCGTAGAGCTGGCAGTTGCCATTGCCATTGCAGGTCTTGGTCCATACCAGGCAGGTGGAGTCGATGAGTCGTCCGAACATAATGGGACCCGGAATCAGAGCGAACAAACTGATCATCATCAGTGCCAGTCCCTGGGCAAAGGACTTGTCCTCATGGGCCACAGCTCGGTAGTTTACCAGGACATTGCCCACACGGCCGGACGAACCAAACCAGTTGACCACCATCGAGGTGATGGAGAAGACCCAGAAGCTCCAGTTGCAATTCTGCGTGCAGATACCTGGTCGAAGCACTTGGTCCGGAGCTGATCTCTTCGACCTAGACAGCAGTCTGTCCTCGTCAAAGTCTCCTTCGGCGTTGAGCAACGGCACCCCACTCAGCAGGTAGTCCGTGGTGCTCTCCAGGTCCGCCTCGGGCTCTACAGTAGTGACGGGATCTATGAGTTTCAGGAACCGCTGGACTGCACTGGACGGCGGTGTCAAGTCGGCCAGGCAGCTGCAGTCTTCGTAAACCTTGGACGTGGCATTAAATCCCCGACAGCCGGCATGACAGGCGGAGAAGAAGGTGGTGTCCGTTGGCTCGTGGCAGACAGGAGTGTAGCTGATTCCTTCGCAGGAGCAGTTTGTATTACAGGTTCTTGTAAGGTTTAATCTTTAGAAAATGGTATATTAATATGGTGAAAAACTGTGTAGAGAGTGGACCATAGGGATTTCTCCTAAAAGTCATATTTTGGACACTTACTCTCCGACATGGGTCATGGAGAAGGTGTCCGGACAGTAGAGGAAGGCATAGGAGATCTGCCCCATGATGTAGATGCCGCCCACGATCACGTTCCACATGAGCACCTTGCTCACATGTGGCTTCTTCTTGGAGATGACCAGACCGGAGCCAATCAATCCCACGACCATGCCCAAAATAGAGGCAGGACCAACGATCTAAGACATAAGAATTAATTTAATTAATAACTAATGGTATTTAGACTTCTTCGGCTTCCCGAATTCTACTTACAACGGTGGCACTCTGGGCATTCTTGTGGAACTGCACCTCCATGTACTTGGTGAGGAAGGTCATGAAGCCGGAGGCCCCCAGTATATAGAAGACGCCCGAGGTGATGTTAAAGATCAGCAGCTTGTTGCGCAGTAGTCGCATCAGTGCCCGAGGGAAGTCCTTCAGCTTGGGCAGCTCCGTGGTGGCCCCGGCCGCTCCAATATTGTCCAGGGCGGCATTGGAGGAGAAGCGGCTGCTCAGCGAGAGGTTCTCCTCCCGCTTCAGCTCCTCCTTTGTCTGACGCAGGGCCAGCGGCAAATGGGAGTTGGGTCTGCCCTGATCGCTGGCCTTTGGCAGCTGCTTGGGGAAGAGTCCGATCAGGCCGGAGAAGAGGCACATGAGGGTGCCCAGGATGACCCAACCCAGCCACCAGGCGCCCAGCCAGCGAGGATCCTTGTTGTCGATCAGCGGTGTCTTGCTGGGATCGATGAAGGTGTTCAGCGATATGAAGCCTTGGATTGTAAGTTGCAATTGATAAGGTATATTTCCATAATTTCATATGTTTATGATATATATCTTACCAAACAGGAAACCCACGACGGGACCAATCATTCTCAGGGCCATGGCCACCGCCAACATCAGGGGAGTGTTGGTCTTCTTGGTGTTGTCATCCAGATAGGTCTGTCCCAGCGAATAGTACATGGTGTTGCCCACTCCCAGCACAAACTGGGATAGGAAGATCAGCACCAGAGGCACGTAGGTGAAGAGATCGTCGCAGTCCTCTGCCGCCTTGCCCACGCCACACAGCTGCTCCGTCTGGGCAGCACTGACATTCTACAGAGGATTCAGGATCAAGTTGAGTAAGAGTCACTTGAATATAAAATATCTAACTCACCAGCAGGGGTAGTCCCTCGCCAGAGGTGCTATTCAGCAGGCTATCCTGGTACTCCTTGGTCAGCTGGAGCACCTCGTGTCCAGCTCCGTAGATAACGTGCGGCAGGACGAGGATGTAGCAGGACAGGCCGCAGAAGACGATGCCCCAGGCTATCCAGCGCGGACGGTTGCGCTGGCCACCGATGTAGGAGAGGATGAGGGAAAGCATGATCTGCGAGATTTCGTTGCCGCTGAGTATGATTCCTGAAAGTGATTATTATTAATTAATTACAAGAATTATAAAATTACAGGTATATTTTACCCGTGGTCTGACTGGGAATCTTGAAGCGCTTCTCCAGCGTGGTGAGTGTGACGATGAAATACATGTAGGACATGGCCTGGATTGTGCCCAATAGCCCATAGACGGCCATGAACATCTTGGTGGTGGCATATTTCTGCAGCCACTGTGGATGCCAGTTGGCCATGCCGCACATGTAGTGACCAGGCGGCGGGTTCGAGTTCCTGCGCTTCGCTTCCGGCATCTTGGATTCCTTATCTTGGAGGGTGAAGATGCTATTGTCTTGTCTGGAGTCCTCGGCCAATCATCGGCGATGGCCAGCGATAAGATTGCTTTTGTCTCAGATAGCTGATGGAAAACTGAGTAAGTAATAGTTGTAAATCATTGCAAGCAACGTAGAGTTCAAGGAAAAGCCAGCCCCATTCCCGAAATTGGTTGAATTTCGCCATGCTCTCTGCTAATTGAAAATCACTCCCGTAATCGTGACTCTGGGAATCTGGAAATCTTGGGACATCGTTTAGGGCTTATAAAAGCCGTTCAATTGCGGAGATAGGGAAATTCGGAGTATTATTGATTAAGTAACGATTACGGCGCCTTCTCAAGATCACACACATTGGGTCTAGGCCGGGGCGATTAGATAAACTTGTTTGCGGCTGCCAAATATACTACGATATCTATATGGTCATTGGGGAGCAACTATAACTGGCTATTTTAACCGCATAACGATGACCACTGGGACAGATCTCCTTCTCATTGATCATGCCATGGGAGAGTTACCTTCAAAGATATCTTATCGGAAGGGAATGAGTTTCTGGAAGAACGCCTGGTAATCCGTCCACCTGCTTATCATCTCGATAGGTCGCTGAAAGCCAAGAAATCTGACCCAGAACAACTTTACTCAGGCAAAATATTTTAAAGTAAACAAGGTTAATAATAATTCTACGGAACTCTTTCCTGATATTGTATCAGTAAGATTTCGCACCGACAAAATCGGTTTAATGAACCTACCGACTGATAGATGTTCAACCCATAATTATACATTCCAAAATGTAATTCCAGGCTTATCGTGTTATTGATTTGAAGCTGATTAATTACAGCATGAAACCACGTTTTGTTGTGACTCAGAAGAACTCATGGTTACCTTATAAGCTGTCTGCCTTTCATATATTTTGTTTGTGTCAAAACAGCAACAAAAATCGGACATTTCGATAGGGCCGCTAGGTCTCTGTTTATCACCAATCATGATTTAAAACACTGAAGTGACTGATTAGTTAAAAAATATATAAGTTGTGTGGTTCTTCAGTAAGTATGGTTGAAAATAAAGGAAGTAATATTGTTGCAAATAAAAATTTTCACCTAATCATAATTCCTCGTATTGGTTTTATGACCATCACAATAAGTCTATGTTTGAGAATAAGAAAATGAACAAAAACAAAATTCCTTCTAACAAAATTTCTTTTTCATTTGAATTATTATTTATAATGATATTTTATATAATCAAAAAATAAGCTTTTAATTGTACTTAAACCTAAGAATTACAACCAAATATCATCTAATCACATTGCCAGCCACATAAGCCTATAAATGGTTCTTCGCACTTAAATAAAAATATTAGAAAGGCACTTCATATTAAATTAATTAATCAATTAACACAAAGACATATTATTTTTATTATCAAATCATAGTGTTTGCACTTTAATAAATACTGAAAGCTAAAGCCCTAAAGTCCCCAATAAGGACCTCTTAAAGAATTCCCCACATAGACAACTTCCTCATGAAAATAACTACACCACTTTGTTATTGTTCTCCGAAATCACTTTATATTAAAATAATTTCGCTTGGCGAAACTACTCCAATATTTTCACTTTAAATTAATTTAATTAGTCAATTTAATCAACCTAAACAAATTCTTCATTAATTAATACTGAACACACTTTGAGAGCTCTTCAAAGCTTAGACATCTTGAGATCTGCCCCAAGGACCTCTTATGAAACACCTCACCGCGGCTCCTTCCGCATGGCGCAACTACCCCAATGTCGATCGGATAATACCGACCAAACGCACAACTATTATTTGATTTGATTACCAGACAGGTGTACGTACGTTACTCGACTCAACTGGAGGGTTGCCGCTGCCTATATAACGCGCATATCATCGAATGCCGAATAATAGTCACACTCGTCTAGTTTGCAGCACAATCTAATCGGCGGGCGGCACTCGTACGATTAATTCAATTGCCGCTTGCTCGAGTTCGAGTTCCTTTTCCAAGGAACCAGTGGGTGGCAACCGGTCCGAATCGAGGCGCGAGCGAAACTGAGAGGTGGAATTCGAAATGCCGAGCCAGACGGGCCGTGTCCGCCTGCCGGTGCTGTCCAATCGAAGCCTGATAAAGCTTTATCAGGCCATAAAGCCCCAGGGAGTCGGCTATCGTTAGGATCGGAGGGAGCCCTCACTCGCTGGCGCTCTTTTCCCGGCGATGGCCCACGTGCAAATCGAATTCTGGACACATCTTTCAAGGAGCGCGCACCTTACGCCGTATCGGATACCCCTTTGCTGTGCCCCGCCAGTGGCGGGTATCGGTATGACAATACAAAACAGAGAATAAAGGAACGCGACAATGACATTATTATTACGATCTGTGACCCCCAGCAGCCCCACCGACCCCAACGGGGCCCACCGAGCGATTAGAATTGTAGGCAAGTGAATTAGCAGAATGTGTGGAGAGTATGTCGCATGTGCATCAAAGAGCGTCCGCGAGGGTTGCCCATACAGTACGCAGTTCCATTCCCCTACTGATCCGTTTTGATGTACAGATCCGGCTCCTCGGCCCCCTGGACCAACTTGTTCCGTCCTATGCTCATGATGAACGAAATGCCAATGCTCAGGATCGTCACGAAGAGGAACATCACGACCAGGGTCTGGCTCAGGGTCGGTGTTAAAAACTTGGAGCAACTCCAGCATGGCTTCGCCTGGTACTTCAACTGCATTCCGTTCTCGTCGGCGTCTAAAGAAAAAGTGTTTTATATTATTATGGATATATCACGCTCTGAACCAAAACCTTGAAAACTAGTCGAAATTCTTTAATCTATAACTGGTTCTTATGGAAATTGTTATAATAGTCTTCTTATTTTATAGGCTGCTTCCGGGAGAAACATTATTCATTGTTGATGATTCAATTTGTTGATGAAAAATGACAAAATAAGGTATTATCAGTGTAGATAAACTAATGATAAAGCTACAAATGAAAGAACTGATTCCAATATTTCTTGATAAACTCTTGTTTATCATAATTTTGAATGATTTCTATGTATAACGTGGAAATCTATCCGCTATTCTATAGTAAAGCACCTATACAGTGTTCTAAAACAGGGGAATCTCACATATTTTACTTAAAATTCCCAATAAAAGAGAAACATTCTAGTAATCTTATGGAAAAAATAGTTAAAATTAGAAAATTAAACCCCAGCTTAGAGCAGATACTCACTTGAATTGATGATATCCAAGTGAAGGCCGAACAGGCTCAGTAGGGACTTGTCTTTGGACAAGAAGGACAGATCACAGCACAGGCTGAAATCGGAGCCAAAAAAGATGCGGTCCGTTGGATAGAAGGGAGTCTCCTCGACGATGACGCGGGTGAGGTACCAATTCCCCATCGACGGCAACACCTCGATAATCAGCGGGCCGCTGGACGTGTCCAGAATGAGAACCAAGCCTTTGTCCAGATCGGGGTTGTTGTACATGCCCACCTGCATGCTGTTATTACTCTCCAAGAGGGTCACCTCCGTGCGGTTGATAGGAGCCGATTTTCCAGTCGCTGTCTTGGTCGCTAGAATGATGCGGCTAAAGGCCAGGATGGCCTCCTCGCGGCGCAGGATGTTCAATCCATTGGTCCCATTGGCACTACTTAAGGTAAGATGCGGGGCAGAGTCCTTGCTATCACCACTACGATGGGTGAAAATTTGTTGTTTCCGGTTCCTTGGATCAACGGAATGATTTATACGACGCAGGAACGACTGGTTCTCCTCCGTGAGGGCGGTGTAAGCATGGACAACCGGACAGTCTTTCAAATGAATGGTTGAGACCCCCATGGCAAGGTCTGGAAAATGTTACGAAAATATTTAGTTATTTAAGAAGTTGATGTGCATTCCCTAATCACCGTGAGCTACTAGGTTGCGATCGTTGAAGTTGAAAGCGTGAATATGACCCGGCTGACATGGTATCTTCATTTTACTGTCCAGTTGTGTTTGGTTAACGATCATGGGCTTATGCCAGATGATCTTATTGGTTCTCCCGCCGACTTTCTGCAATGCCTTCAGAGGCTCCTCCACCTGACTGTAATAGTTCATGGGTTTGATGAGCTTCAAGTGGGGAAAACACTGTGCGCAGTTGATGTCTTTGGCAGAGAGCTAAGATAATAAGAACCAGGCTTAAAGCATTGGGTTAAGAGAGTTGGATGTCCAATATAAATACCTCGGTGGCGAAATACACAACAATCATGTAATCCTTCTGTATTTCCTTCATCAGTGAGTAAAACTGTTTCTTTGTAAAAGGACGAAAAATGGTCTTGCTTTCAGGACTGCAAAGTGAAAGCTATGTGAAATATTCTATTTTGGAATATAAGTATTACTCACGTGTTGATTCCCCAGATCAGAACTGGAGGCGAACTTAAAACGCGGCCTGAAACCGTAATGAACTTTAAGGCCCATATTAGCCATAATAACAAAAGCATTTTAAAGCTTATTTTAACATCAGTTATCAGAGTTTTGAAATTTATTGCTGGACTGCTTGTGTTTTTCTGGATATTTATTAGTTTTGTATAGCAATTATATATAGAAAATATGAATTTTAAATATGCGTTTCCCCAGTCTGGACTTTCCATTCTCCGAAAGTCTCAAGATCCACTTTTTTGTACAAATGTATAGCCACTTGTTGCTGCAACATGCTGCCACGATCCAAGAGCATGCGTAAGCAGTGGCAATAAAGTTGCCATTAGATCCAAGAATGAAAAGGAAGGAAAAAAAGAGAAAAATAAATAGTGATAAGATAACAGCTGGCTGCTTATCAATACCGAGAGAGAGAGAGAGGGGAAGGTGCTTCTGACCAGGCCGGAGCTCCACAGTTCTCGCTCGTTCCTCCTTTCGAATAGACGTTGGTGCGTTTGGTCTTAGCCCGGCGAAGATGCCATCGCCCCAAAGCTATCAATAAATCAATACGGCAAACGAGTGAAGTGAATATAATCTAAACCCCAACCCAAATCGAATACGAATATGGCGCACAATACCCGCAACTCCGATTTATCGCAGATCGCGGTCAATGCCAACAATATACCCGATGGTGCGTGACCCAAATCTTGGCGATCATCAGCTCCGACTGTTTGATAGTGAATAATTATTAATAGTGCATTTTCTATGACACACAGATAGTGTTGATTGCGGCATCAAGGGCTTGGGCTGGTGCCGCGGACCAGGATGCCAGAAGTTCGCCCGCCTCCGCACATTTGTCTTGGTCCTGGCCATTTCCGGTACTTTCCAGGGCGTGTGCGAGTCCTATTTCCGGGTCTCGGCCAAGCAGGCAGCCCTCGAATTCGGATACAGTACATTACTGGTCGGTGAGTAAGGCCAAAAGGCTCTGGGCTATTATCGCAAAAATATACGAGAATGAAAATGCTAACACGGAGCGAATTCGAGGTGTTGGCCGGGTTCTACGTGGAGATTTCTGTTCAGTTATCAGTTTTGCGATATAGTGTTGATGATTGTGAGTGGGTCTGGTGCTCTATTTTTGTGTCAGGTATTTCTAATTGAACTGAATGAAGGTATAAATAATTTAATTTAAAAAGAAATGAGTCTTTTAGGAAAAAATATAGTATTCCTTGTGGAATATATTAATTAAGAAAACAAATAAATTGTGGTTCTAGTTTATATATTTATTACTACAAAAATTTACAAGTTTACTCATAAGAAAGAGTGAAATTATCAATTTATTGGCATTAATCTTTATGATAATAATAGTTATGATAATAATAGTTTTTCCGACTATCTTTTGGCAATAATAGTCACATAGTTGCTATCTATTTAATTGCTATCTATTATTAGAAATACTACAACCATCGCTTAGAAAAGGGTATTTCACAGTGTATATAGCATACCCCAAACTTTTTAATTTGCTTGTAATGTTATGACTGTGTGGGCATTTGTATGCGTCATCACCGGGCACTGGGATTCGCAATAGTTAATACGTTCCCTGCCCTCTCCTGAGGAAATGCTCTCTTTCGTAAGGCAGTCCCATAGCCGACGGAAGTGGTTTTCCCTCAATAAAAGTTTGACAGCAGTTATGGAATGCCTTTTGTCCGTTTTTGTTGCGTTACTCATACGTCATATCGCCTGGTTAGATAAGGCAGCGAATAATAGGGGTTCACAAGGCAAACTAACAACAAGGAAAAGCACCTGCGCACGTTGTATTAATACCTTTCGATCTCACCTTTTCCAGACTGGCTGCTGGTGACCAGTGGCCTCGTCCAGGCGGTCTTCGCCCTGGCCTTTGCCTACTGGGCGGATGTCTACCATCCCATCAAGTGGCTGGTGGGCACCCTGATGCTGCAGGCAGTCACCTGCGTGGTGGCCGTGATTCCCTCCATCATGAACTTGTAAGTATCAATGAAGGTAAGAAATTCGTCAAACTAATTTAATCCCAATTGTTACCATCTCAGTGCCGAGGGCGCCAAGCCCAAGGATGCCCTGCTGGATGCCAATCTGTGTGCCACCTCGCTGGCCCAGTTCCAGAAGCTGACGCTGACCGAGGCCCAGAGCAGCACCCTCACCCTGGCCATGCTCTTTGTCCTGCAGCTGGCTCTGGGCATGGGCAGCCTGGCCTACTACACGCTGGGCGTGAGCTACATCGACGACAACTCGCTGTCGCAGGACAGTCCGGCGGTGATAGCAGCCGCCCTGGCTGCCCGCGTTTTTGGCCAGCAGATGGGCTCACTCTTGGTCCTGGGAGTCGGCTGGACACATGTGGGCTGGTGGCTTGGCTGGGTGATCATAGCTCCCTTTATATTCGTGGGAGCCGTGATGCTGGGATTGTTCCCCAAGCGACTGCCCAAGACGGTGATCCACCAGGCCGCCCAACGGATCATCGAGCAGTCCAACTTGCGAGCCTTCGGCAGCCAGTTTTCCACGTACTTGGATGACTCTGATTTCTGGCCATCGCTGAAGCGGCTCTTCAACAACCGCCTGCTCATGTTCAACCTGCTGAGCATCATGTGTGTGCAGAGTGCGGTGTTGAACTTTGGCATCCAGGAGGAGAGCTACCTGCAGAGTCGCTTCTTCCTGCCCTACAACGAGCAAGATGGCCTCACGGAGGAGTGGACCTCGGCCTTTGTATCTTACTTCCTGAAGCCACCAGTTATGGCTGTGGGCATGCTCATCAGCGGGCTGATCATCTCGAAGGCAAGGCTGTCCGCTCGCACCATCACTGGAATCAATATTGGTTTGAGCCTTCATCTGGTGGCCATCTTCGTGGGCTTGGTCTTCGTCAAGTGCGATGTTGGTGCCATCGCAGGCATTGTGGGCGGCAAGCTGAGCCAGCCCTATTGCTCCAGCCAGTGCCTGTGCACGCCCACCGCCTTCATGCCGGTCTGCCCGGAAAACGGCTCGGTTACATACTTCTCGCCCTGCTATGCCGGCTGCTCCAAGCAGACCTCCATCAACAGCTTCCAGCTGTTCGAGGGATGCAGTTGCAGCGGGGATCAAAGTATGAACTCCACGGGCCAGATGAGGGCCACCGCCGGCGCCTGCAGCTCAGATAGCTGCCAGTCGGCCATTATCATCTTCCAGATCATGAGCATTTCGGTGGCCTTCCTTATGGGCATCGGAGCCATTGGCAAGACGTTGATTACTTTGAGAGCTGTCCTGCCGCAGGACAAGACCTTGGCCTTGGCCTTTGAGCTTATGATCGTGGGACTGTTCGCCTATGTTCCAGTGCATCTCAGCTACGACCTGGTGACACGTAAAAAATCATTTTGGAAAGGATGTTAGATATTTTTTTACTAATTTTTTACCATCACCCCAGGTTCCACTTGCGTCTACTGGGCTCCCAACTATGAGCGATGCCTGCTGCGGGAGACGCCCAAGCATGGCAACATCATAGATATTCTAACCGCCTCGCTAATACTGGCCAGCGTTTTCTTCGACATCTTCGTCTATATCTTCGCCAAGGGCTTGAACCTGTACAACTGCAAGGTGACGGATAATAACTACACGCCCAGTCTGTACGCCCCCATTCCGCACGAGGACACAACCACAGCCTCGGGAAGTGCTCCCCGAGGCGGTAGTCCAGTGACCACCACGACCACATCTGTGGCGCAGGCATCGCCTATGCAGCGCCGGGATGCTCCCCAAGTGGCGGAAGACCACCAAGGATCAATTACCGTTTTCAGGAATCCCAGTTCGGTGACAACCTCGTCGGGCGGAGCTCACAGCATTGTGGAGCCGAATGGCAGTGGTGTTACCTACGCACAAGTTGTGTTCCCACCAGACAGACGCAAGCCGGATGATGGTAGCACCAGTCCCAAACGATTGGCTGTGCCTGCTAATGTCCCGCTGCATCTCCTTTCCGAGTCAGACGTTCGCAGCCAGTTGGGCAATCTAAAGTCCTTCAATGCTCCCAAGCAAGAGGCAGATCGAGGTCAGGATACCGTGGACACCGACCATGTGGTGGTTACCCAACCACAAGTGCTGTCCCAGGCATATGTGCTTCCCCAGGTTGAGGCGCCAGGTCTCCCAGAGACCCAGCATCAGGTGCAGGAAATAGCTTCTTTAAGCTCGGATCTACCACATCCAGCAGTAAGCCAGCAGCAAAGGCTGTCGGATGAGACCAGGCCACAAAGCCCCGAAACGGATTTCTAAGGAGGCTACAAAAAGTATTCTAAAGAGTTTTAAATAGGTTTCTAAGCTTAAGCCAGATACGATGTGCAAAGATAAATCATTTGAACAAATAAAGTTATTCTTCATTCCATTTAAAATTAAATGCTAATTATTATACACTTGCAGGGTATTCTTATTTTAGACAGAAGCTTGTAACGCCGTGAAGAAGTCATTTCCGACCCTATAAATCATATATATTCTTGATCAGCATCGACAGCCGAGTCGAACTAGCTATGTCCGGCCAAAATTAATTTTTTTCAAAATTTTCAGAATTTTGAAAAATAGGAAAGGGGTTACATCATTAAAATTGGCAAAAATCTCAATTTTTTTAATTTTAAACTGAGTATGCAGATTTATTAACCTAACAAAAACTAACATAGGAAAGCTTACCGAATTAAATTTAATGCATTTTTGGCCTAGTTATGAGATTTTTAAAATTTGATTTGACGAAGAAAATGTCATAAAAATATACATAAAAAAAGACTGAAAAAATGGTTTTTCAGCTCCCATCAGAAGCTTGAAACTAAGTGAAGGAGTCATTTCCGACCCTATAAATCATATATATTCTTGATCAGCATCGACAGCCGAGTCGAACTAGCTATGTCCGGCCAAAATTAATTTTTTTCAAAATTTTCAGAATTTTGAAAAAAAGGAAAGGGGTTACATCATTAAAATTGTCAAAAATTGGCAAAAATCTCAAATTTTTAAATTTTAAACTGAGTATGCAGATTTATTAACCTAACAAAAACTAACATAGGAAAGCTTTCCGAATTAAATTTAATCCTTTTTTGGCCTAGTTATGAGATTTTTAAATCTTGATTTGTCGAAAAAATTCTCATAAAAAAATATCGAAAAATGTACTAAAAAATGGTATTTTACTTTTATTCAGAAGATTATAAAATAGTGAAGGACTCATTTCCGACCCTATAAATCATATATATTCTTGATCAGCATCGACAGCCGAGTCGAACTAGCTATGTCCGGCCAAAATTAATTTTTTTCAAAATTTTCAGAACTTTGAAAAAAAGGAAAGGGGTTACATCATTAAAATTGTCAAAAATTGGCAAAAATCTCAAATTTTTTAATTTTAAACTGAGTATGCAGTTTTATTAACCTAACAAAAACTAACATAGGAAAGCTTACCGAATTAAATTTAATGCATTTTTGGCCTAGTTATGAGATTTTTAAAATTTGATTTGACGAAGAAAATGTCATAAAAAAATATCGAAAAATGTACTAAAAAATGGTATTTTACTTTTATTCAGAAGATTATAAAATAGTGAAGGAGTCATTTCCGACCCCATAAATCATATATATTCTTGATCAGCATCAACAGCAGAATCGATCTAGCCATCTCCGGCAAAAAAACAAATTTTTCAAAAATATTCAATTTTTTCAAAAAAAGGAAAGGGGTTACATCATTAAAATTTGCAAAAATTGGCCAAAAATTGAATTTTTTTATGTTTTAAATTGAGTATGCAGATTTATTAACCTACTAAAAACTAGCATATAACCGCTTTCCGAATTAGGATTAATGCTTTTTTGGCTTAGTTATGAGATTTTTAAATCTTGATTTGTCGAAAAAATTCTCATAAAAAAATATCGAAAAATGTACTAAAAAATGTTATTTTACTTTTATTCAGAAGATTATAAAATAGTGAAGGAGTCATTTGCGAACCTATAAATCATATATATTCTTGATCAGCATCGACAGCCGAGTCGAACTAGCTATGTCCGGCCAAAATTTATTTTTTTCAAAATTTTCAGAATTTTGAAAAAAAGGAAAGGGGTTACATCATTAAAATTGTCAAAAATTGGCAAAAATCTCAAATTTTTTAATTTTAAACTGAGTATGCAGATTTATTAACCTAACAAAAACTAACATAGGAAAGCTTACCGAATTAAATTTAATGCATTTTTGGCCTAGTTATGAGATTTTTAAAATTTGATTTGACGAAGAAAATGTCATAAAAATACACATAAATATAGACTGAAAAAATGGTATTTTAGCTCCAATCAGAAGCTTGAAACTAAGTGAAGGAGTCATTTCCGACCCTATAAATCATATATATTCTTGATCAGCATCGACAGCCGAGTCGAACTAGCTATGTCCGGCCAAAATTAATTTTTTTCAAAATTTTCAGAACTTTGAAAAAAAGGAAAGGGGTTACATCATTAAAATTGTCAAAAATTGGCAAAAATCTCAAATTTTTTAATTTTAAACTGAGTATGCAGTTTTATTAACCTAACAAAAACTAACATAGGAAAGCTTACCGAATTAAATTTAATGCATTTTTGGCCTAGTTATGAGATTTTTAAAATTTGATTTGACGAAGAAAATGTCATAAAAATACACATAAATATAGACTGAAAAAATGGTATTTTAGCTCCAATCAGAAGCTTGAAACTAAGTGAAGGAGTCATTTCCGACCCTATAAATCATATATATTCTTGATCAGCATCGACAGCCGAGTCGAACTAGCTATGTCCGGCCAAAATTTATTTTTTTCAAAATTTTCAGAATTTTGAAAAATAGGAAAGGGGTTACATCATTAAAATTGGCAAAAATCTCAATTTTTTTAATTTTAAACTGAGTATGCAGATTTATTAACCTAACAAAAACTAACATAGGAAAGCTTACCGAATTAAATTTAATGCATTTTTGGCCTAGTTATGAGATTTTTAAAATTTGATTTGACGAAGAAAATGTCATAAAAATATACATAAAAAAAGACTGAAAAAATGGTTTTTCAGCTCCCATCAGAAGCTTGAAACTAAGTGAAGGAGTCATTTCCGACCCTATAAATCATATATATTCTTGATCAGCATCGACAGCCGAGTCGAACTAGCTATGTCCGGCCAAAATTAATTTTTTTCAAAATTTTCAGAATTTTGAAAAAAAGGAAAGGGGTTACATCATTAAAATTGTCAAAAATTGGCAAAAATCTCAAATTTTTAAATTTTAAACTGAGTATGCAGATTTATTAACCTAACAAAAACTAACATAGGAAAGCTTTCCGAATTAAATTTAATCCTTTTTTGGCCTAGTTATGAGATTTTTAAATCTTGATTTGTCGAAAAAATTCTCATAAAAAAATATCGAAAAATGTACTAAAAAATGGTATTTTACTTTTATTCAGAAGATTATAAAATAGTGAAGGACTCATTTCCGACCCTATAAATCATATATATTCTTGATCAGCATCGACAGCCGAGTCGAACTAGCTATGTCCGGCCAAAATTAATTTTTTTCAAAATTTTCAGAACTTTGAAAAAAAGGAAAGGGGTTACATCATTAAAATTGTCAAAAATTGGCAAAAATCTCAAATTTTTTAATTTTAAACTGAGTATGCAGTTTTATTAACCTAACAAAAACTAACATAGGAAAGCTTACCGAATTAAATTTAATGCATTTTTGGCCTAGTTATGAGATTTTTAAAATTTGATTTGACGAAGAAAATGTCATAAAAAAATATCGAAAAATGTACTAAAAAATGGTATTTTACTTTTATTCAGAAGATTATAAAATAGTGAAGGAGTCATTTCCGACCCCATAAATCATATATATTCTTGATCAGCATCAACAGCAGAATCGATCTAGCCATCTCCGGCAAAAAAACAAATTTTTCAAAAATATTCAATTTTTTCAAAAAAAGGAAAGGGGTTACATCATTAAAATTTGCAAAAATTGGCCAAAAATTGAATTTTTTTATGTTTTAAATTGAGTATGCAGATTTATTAACCTACTAAAAACTAGCATATAACCGCTTTCCGAATTAGGATTAATGCTTTTTTGGCTTAGTTATGAGATTTTTAAATCTTGATTTGTCGAAAAAATTCTCATAAAAAAATATCGAAAAATGTACTAAAAAATGTTATTTTACTTTTATTCAGAAGATTATAAAATAGTGAAGGAGTCATTTGCGAACCTATAAATCATATATATTCTTGATCAGCATCGACAGCCGAGTCGAACTAGCTATGTCCGGCCAAAATTTATTTTTTTCAAAATTTTCAGAATTTTGAAAAAAAGGAAAGGGGTTACATCATTAAAATTGTCAAAAATTGGCAAAAATCTCAAATTTTTTAATTTTAAACTGAGTATGCAGATTTATTAACCTAACAAAAACTAACATAGGAAAGCTTACCGAATTAAATTTAATGCATTTTTGGCCTAGTTATGAGATTTTTAAAATTTGATTTGACGAAGAAAATGTCATAAAAATACACATAAATATAGACTGAAAAAATGGTATTTTAGCTCCAATCAGAAGCTTGAAACTAAGTGAAGGAGTCATTTCCGACCCTATAAATCATATATATTCTTGATCAGCATCGACAGCCGAGTCGAACTAGCTATGTCCGGCCAAAATTAATTTTTTTCAAAATTTTCAGAACTTTGAAAAAAAGGAAAGGGGTTACATCATTAAAATTGTCAAAAATTGGCAAAAATCTCAAATTTTTTAATTTTAAACTGAGTATGCAGTTTTATTAACCTAACAAAAACTAACATAGGAAAGCTTACCGAATTAAATTTAATGCATTTTTGGCCTAGTTATGAGATTTTTAAAATTTGATTTGACGAAGAAAATGTCATAAAAATACACATAAATATAGACTGAAAAAATGGTATTTTAGCTCCAATCAGAAGCTTGAAACTAAGTGAAGGAGTCATTTCCGACCCTATAAATCATATATATTCTTGATCAGCATCGACAGCCGAGTCGAACTAGCTATGTCCGGCCAAAATTTATTTTTTTCAAAATTTTCAGAATTTTGAAAAAAAGGAAAGGGGTTACATCATTAAAATTGTCAAAAATTGGCAAAAATCTCAAATTTTTTAATTTTAAACTGAGTATGCAGGTTTATTAACCTAACAAAAACTAACATAGGAAAGCTTACCGAATTAAATTTAATGCATTTTTGGCCAAGTTATGTGATTTTTAAAATTTGATTTGACGAAGAAAATGTCATAAAAATATACATAAAAAAAGACTGAAAAAATGGTATTTTATCTCCAATCAGAAGCTTGAAACTAAGTGAAGGAGTCATTTCCGACCCTATAAATCATATATATTCTTGATCAGCATCGACAGCCGAGTCGAACTAGCTATGTCCGGCCAAAATTTATTTTTTTCAAAATTTTCAGAATTTTGAAAAAAAGGAAAGGGGTTACATCATTAAAATTGTCAAAAATTGGCAAAAATCTCAAATTTTTAAATTTTAAACTGAGTATGCAGATTTATTAACCTAACAAAAACTAACATAGGAAAGCTTACCGAATTAAATTTAATGCATTTTTGGCCTAGTTATGAGATTTTTAAAATTTGATTTGACGAAGAAAATGTCATAAAAATACACATAAATATAGACTGAAAAAATGGTATTTTAGCTCCAATCAGAAGCTTGAAACTAAGTGAAGGAGTCATTTCCGACCCTATAAATCATATATATTCTTGATCAGCATCGACAGCCGAGTCGAACTAGCTATGTCCGGCCAAAATTAATTTTTTTCAAAATTTTCAGAATTTTGAAAAAAAGGAAAGGGGTTACATCATTAAAATTGTCAAAAATTGGCAAAAATCTCAAATTTTTAAATTTTAAACTGAGTATGCAGATTTATTAACCTAACAAAAACTAACATAGGAAAGCTTACCGAATTAAATTTAATGCATTTTTGGCCTAGTTATGAGATTTTTAAATCTTGATTTGTCGAAAAAATTCTCATAAAAAAATATCGAAAAATGTACTAAAAAATGGTATTTTACTTTTATTCAGAAGATTATAAAATAGTGAAGGAGTCATTTCCGACCCCATAAATCATATATATTCTTGATCAGCATCAACAGCAGAATCGATCTAGCCATCTCCGGCAAAAAAACAAATTTTTCAAAAATATTCGATTTTTTCAAAAAAAGGAAAGGGGTTACATCATTAAAATTTGCAAAAATTGGCCAAAAATTTAATTTTTTTATGTTTTAAACTGAGTATGCAGATTTATTAACCTACTAAAAACTAGCATATAACCGCTTTCCGAATTAGGATTAATGCTTTTTTGGCTTAGTTATGAGATTTTTAAATCTTGATTTGTCGAAAAAATTCTCATAAAAAAATATCGAAAAATGTACTAAAAAATGGTATTTTACTTTTATTCAGAAGATTATAAAATAGTGAAGGAGTCATTTGCGACCCCATAAATCATATATATTCTTGATCAGCATCAACAGCAGAATCGATCTAGCCATCTCCGGCAAAAAAACAAATTTTTCAAAAATATTCGATTTTTTCAAAATAGGAAAGGGGTTACATCATTAAAATTTGCAAAAATTGGCCAAAAATTGAATTTTTTTATGTTTTAAACTGAGTATGCATATTTATTAACCTACTAAAAACTAGCATATAACCGCTTTCCGAATTAGGATTAATGCTTTTTTGGCTTAGTTATGAGATTTTTAAATCTTGATTTGTCGAAAAAATTCTCATAAAAAAATATCGAAAAATGTACTAAAAAATGGTATTTTACTTTTATTCAGAAGATTATAAAATAGTGAAGGAGTCATTTGCGACCCCAGAAATCATATATATTCTTGATCAGCATCAACAGCAGAATCGATCTAGCCATCTCCGGCGAAAAACCAAATTTTTCAAAAATATTCGATTTTTTCAAAAAAAGGAAAGGGGTTACATCATTAAAATTTGCAAAAATTGGCCAAAAATTGAATTTTTTTAAGTTTTAAACTGAGTATGCAGATTTATTAACCTAACAAAAACTAACATAGGAAAGCTTACCGAATTAAATTTAATGCATTTTTGGCCTAGTTATGAGATTTTTAAAATTTGATTTGACGAAGAAAATGTCATAAAAATATACATAAATATAAACTGAAAAAATGGTATTTTAGCTCCCATCAGAAGCTTGAAACTAAGTGAAGGAGTCATTTCCGACCCTATAAATCATATATATTCTTGATCAGCATCGACAGCCGAGTCGAACTAGCTATGTCCGGCCAAAATTGATTTTTTTCAAAATTTTCAGAATTTTGTAAAAAAGGAAAGGGGTTACATCATTAAAATTGTCAAAAATTGGCAAAAATCTCAAATTTTTTAATTTTAAACTGAGTATGCAGATTTATTAACCTAACAAAAACTAACATAGGAAAGCTTACCGAATTAAATTTAATGCATTTTTGGCCTAGTTATGAGATTTTTAAAATTTGATTTGACGAAGAAAATGTCATAAAAAAATATCGAAAAATGTACTAAAAAATGGTATTTTACTTTTATTCAGAAGATTATAAAATAGTGAAGGAGTCATTTGCGACCCCATAAATCATATATATTCTTGATCAGCATCAACAGCAGAATCGATCTAGCCATCTCCGGCAAAAAAAACAAATTTTTCAAAAATATTCGATTTTTTCAAAAAAAGGAAAGGGGTTACATCATTAAAATTTGCAAAAATTGGCCAAAAATTGAATTTTTTTATGTTTTAAACTGAGTATGCAGATTTATTAACCTACTAAAAACTAGCATATAACCGCTTTCCGAATTAGGATTAATGCTTTTTTGGCTTAGTTATGAGATTTTTAAATCTTGATTTGTCGAAAAAATTCTCATAAAAAAATATCGAAAAATGTACTAAAAAATGTTATTTTACTTTTATTCAGAAGATTATAAAATAGTGAAGGAGTCATTTCCGACCCTATAAATCATATATATTCTTGATCAGCATCGACAGCCGAGTCGAACTAGCTATGTCCGGCCAAAATTTATTTTTTTCAAAATTTTCAGAATTTTGAAAAAAAGGAAAGGGGTTACATCATTAAAATTGTCAAAAATTGGCAAAAATCTCAAATTTTTTAATTTTAAACTGAGTATGCAGATTTATTAACCTAACAAAAACTAACATAGGAAAGCTTACCGAATTAAATTTAATGCATTTTTGGCCTAGTTATGAGATTTTTAAAATTTGATTTGACGAAGAAAATGTCATAAAAATATACATAAATATAGACTGAAAAAATGGTATTTTAGCTCCAATCAGAAGCTTGAAACTAAGTGAAGGAGTCATTTCCGACCCTATAAATCATATATATTCTTGATCAGCATCGACAGCCGAGTCGAACTAGCTATGTCCGGCCAAAATTAATTTTTTTCAAAATTTTCAGAATTTTGAAAAAAAGGAAAGGGGTTACATCATTAAAATTGTCAAAAATTGGCAAAAATCTAAAATTTTTAAATTTTAAACTGAGTATGCAGATTTATTAACCTAACAAAAACTAACATAGGAAAGCTTACCGAATTAAATTTAATGCATTTTTGGCCTAGTTATGAGATTTTTAAAATTTGATTTGACGAAGAAAATGTCATAAAAAAATATCGAAAAATGTACTAAAAAATGGTATTTTACTTTTATTCAGAAGATTATAAAATAGTGAAGGAGTCATTTGCGACCCCAGAAATCATATATATTCTTGATCAGCATCAACAGCAGAATCGATCTAGCCATCTCCGGCGAAAACCCAAATTTTTCAAAAATATTCGATTTTTTCAAAAAAAGGAAAGGGGTTACATCATTAAAATTTGCAAAAATTGGCCAAAAATTTAATTTTTTTATGTTTTAAACTGAGTATGCAGATTTATTAACCTACTAAAAACTAGCATATAACCGCTTTCCGAATTAGGATTAATGCTTTTTTGGCTTAGTTATGAGATTTTTAAATCTTGATTTGTCGAAAAAATTCTCATAAAAAAATATCGAAAAATGTACTAAAAAATGGTATTTTACTTTTATTCAGAAGATTATAAAATAGTGAAGGAGTCATTTCCGACCCCATAAATCATATATATTCTTGATCAGCATCAACAGCAGAATCGATCTAGCCATCTCCGGCAAAAAAACAAATTTTTCAAAAATATTCGATTTTTTCAAAAAAGGAAAGGGGTTACATCATTAAAATTTGCAAAAATTGGCCAAAAATTGAATTTTTTTATGTTTTAAACTGAGTATGCAGATTTATTAACCTACTAAAAACTAGCATATAACCGCTTTCCGAATTAGGATTAATGCTTTTTTGGCTTAGTTATGAGATTTTTAAATCTTGATTTGTCGAAAAAATTCTCATAAAAAAATATCGAAAAATGTACTAAAAAATGGTATTTTACTTTTATTCGGAAGATTATAAAATAGTGAAGGAGTCATTTCCGACCCCATAAATCATATATATTCTTGATCAGCATCAACAGCAGAATCGATCTAGCCATCTCCGGCAAAAAAACAAATTTTTCAAAAATATTCGATTTTTTCAAAAAAAGGAAAGGGGTTACATCATTAAAATTTGCAAAAATTGGCCAAAAATTGAATTTTTTATGTTTTAAACTGAGTATGCAGATTTATTAACCTACTAAAAACTAGCATATAACCGCTTTCCGAATTAGGATTAATGCTTTTTTGGCTTAGTTATGAGATTTTTAAATCTTGATTTGTCGAAAAAATTCTCATAAAAAAATATCGAAAAATGTACTAAAAAATGGTATTTTACTTTTATTCAGAAGATTATAAAATAGTGAAGGAGTCATTTCCGACCCCATAAATCATATATATTCTTGATCAGCATCAACAGCAGAATCGATCTAGCCATCTCCGGCAAAAAAACAAAATTTTCAAAAATATTCGATTTTTTCAAAAAAAGGAAAGGGGTTACATCATTAAAATTTGCAAAAATTGGCCAAAAATTGAATTTTTTTATGTTTTAAACTGAGTATGCAGATTTATTAACCTACTAAAAACTAGCATATAACCGCTTTCCGAATTAGGATAAATGCTTTTTTGGCTTAGTTATGAGATTTTTAAATCTTGATTTGTCGAAAAAATTCTCATAAAAAAATATCGAAAAATGTACTAAAAAATGGTATTTTACTTTTATTCAGAAGATTATAAAATAGTGAAGGAGTCATTTGCGACCCTATAAATCATATATATTCTTGATCAGCATCAACAGCAGAATCGATCTAGCCATCTCCGGCAAAAAAACAAAATTTTCAAAAATATTCGATTTTTTCAAAAAAAGGAAAGGGGTTACATCATTAAAATTTGCAAAAATTGGCCAAAAATTGAATTTTTTTATGTTTTAAACTGAGTATGCAGATTTATTAACCTACTAAAAACTAGCATATAACCGCTTTCCGAATTAGGATAAATGCTTTTTTGGCTTAGTTATGAGATTTTTAAATCTTGATTTGTCGAAAAAATTCTCATAAAAAAATATCGAAAAATGTACTAAAAAATGGTATTTTACTTTTATTCAGAAGATTATAAAATAGTGAAGGAGTCATTTGCGACCCTATAAATCATATATATTCTTGATCAGCATCGACAGCCGAGTCGATCTAGCCATCTCCGGCAAAAAAACAAATTTTTCAAAAATATTCGATTTTTTCAAAAAAAGGAAAGGGGTTACATCATTAAAATTTGCAAAAATTGGCCAAAAATTGAATTTTTTTATGTTTTAAACTGAGTATGCAGATTTATTAACCTACTAAAAACTAGCATATAACCGCTTTCCGAATTAGGATAAATGCTTTTTTGGCTTAGTTATGAGATTTTTAAATCTTGATTTGTCGAAAAAATTCTCATAAAAAAATATCGAAAAATGTACTAAAAAATGGTATTTTACTTTTATTCAGAAGATTATAAAATAGTGAAGGAGTCATTTGCGACCCTATAAATCATATATATTCTTGATCAGCATCGACAGCCGAGTCGATCTAGCCATCTCCGGCAAAAAAACAAATTTTTCAAAAATATTCGATTTTTTCAAAAAAAGGAAAGGGGTTACATCATTAAAATTTGCAAAAATTGGCCAAAAATTGAATTTTTTTATGTTTTAAACTGAGTATGCAGATTTATTAACCTACTAAAAACTAGCATATAACCGCTTTCCGAATTAGGATAAATGCTTTTTTGGCTTAGTTATGAGATTTTTAAATCTTGATTTGTCGAAAAAATTCTCATAAAAAAATATCGAAAAATGTACTAAAAAATGGTATTTTACTTTTATTCAGAAGATTATAAAATAGTGAAGGAGTCATTTGCGACCCTATAAATCATATATATTCTTGATCAGCATCGACAGCCGAGTCGAACTAGCTATGTCCGGCCAAAATTTATTTTTTTCAAAATTTTCAGAATTTTGAAAAAAAGGAAAGGGGTTACATCATTAAAATTGTCAAAAATTGGCAAAAATCTCAAATTTTTAAATTTTAAACTGAGTATGCAGATTTATTAACCTAACAAAAACTAACATAGGAAAGCTTACCGAATTAAATTTAATGCATTTTTGGCCTAGTTATGAGATTTTTAAAATTTGATTTGACGAAGAAAATGTCATAAAAATATACATAAATATAGACTGAAAAAATGGTATTTTAGCTCCAATCAGAAGCTTGAAACTAAGTGAAGGAGTCATTTCCGACCCTATAAATCATATATATTCTTGATCAGCATCGACAGCCGAGTCGAACTAGCTATGTCCGGCCAAAATTAATTTTTTTCAAAATTTTCAGAATTTTGAAAAAAAGGAAAGGGGTTACATCATTAAAATTGTCAAAAATTGGCAAAAATCTCAAATTTTTAAATTTTAAACTGAGTATGCAGATTTATTAACCTAACAAAAACTAACATAGGAAAGCTTACCGAATTAAATTTAATGCATTTTTGGCCTAGTTATGAGATTTTTAAAATTTGATTTGACGAAGAAAATGTCATAAAAAAATATCGAAAAATGTACTAAAAAATGGTATTTTACTTTTATTCAGAAGATTATAAAATAGTGAAGGAGTCATTTCCGACCCCATAAATCATATATATTCTTGATCAGCATCAACAGCAGAATCGATCTAGCCATCTCCGGCAAAAAAACAAATTTTTCAAAAATATTCGATTTTTTCAAAAAAAGGAAAGGGGTTACATCATTAAAATTTGCAAAAATTGGCCAAAAATTGAATTTTTTTATGTTTTAAACTGAGTATGCAGATTTATTAACCTACTAAAAACTAGCATATAACCGCTTTCCGAATTAGGATTAATGCTTTTTTGGCTTAGTTATGAGATTTTTAAATCTTGATTTGTCGAAAAAATTCTCATAAAAAAATATCGAAAAATGTACTAAAAAATGGTATTTTACTTTTATTCGGAAGATTATAAAATAGTGAAGGAGTCATTTCCGACCCCATAAATCATATATATTCTTGATCAGCATCAACAGCAGAATCGATCTAGCCATCTCCGGCAAAAAAACAAATTTTTCAAAAATATTCGACTTTTTCAAAAAAAGGAAAGGGGTTACATCATTAAAATTTGCAAAAATTGGCCAAAAATTGAATTTTTTTATGTTTTAAACTGAGTATGCAGATTTATTAACCTACTAAAAACTAGCATATAACCGCTTTCCGAATTAGGATTAATGCTTTTTTGGCTTAGTTATGAGATTTTTAAATCTTGATTTGTCGAAAAAATTCTCATAAAAAAATATCGAAAAATGTACTAAAAAATGGTATTTTACTTTTATTCAGAAGATTATAAAATAGTGAAGGAGTCATTTGCGACCCTATAAATCATATATATTCTTGATCAGCATCGACAGCCGAGTCGAACTAGCTATGTCCGGCCAAAATTTATTTTTTTCAAAATTTTCAGAATTTTGAAAAAAAGGAAAGGGGTTACATCATTAAAATTGTCAAAAATTGGCAAAAATCTCAAATTTTTAAATTTTAAACTGAGTATGCAGATTTATTAACCTAACAAAAACTAACATAGGAAAGCTTACCGAATTAAATTTAATGCATTTTTGGCCTAGTTATGAGATTTTTAAAATTTGATTTGACGAAGAAAATGTCATAAAAATATACATAAATATAAACTGGAAAAATGGTATTTTAGCTCCCATCAGAAGCTTGAAACTAAGTGAAGGAGTCATTTCCGACCCTATAAATCATATATATTCTTGATCAGCATCAACAGCCGAGTCGAACTAGCTATGTCCGGCCAAAATTTATTTTTTTCAAAATTTTCAGAATTTTGAAAAAAAGGAAAGGGGTTACATCATTAAAATTGTCAAAAATTGGCAAAAATCTCAAATTTTTAAATTTTAAACTGAGTATGCAGATTTATTAACCTAACAAAAACTAACATAGGAAAGCTTACCGAATTAAATTTAATGCATTTTTGGCCTAGTTATGAGATTTTTAAAATTTGATTTGACGAAGAAAATGTCATAAAAATATACATAAATATAGACTGAAAAAATGGTATTTTAGCTCCAATCAGAAGCTTGAAACTAAGTGAAGGAGTCATTTCCGACCCTATAAATCATATATATTCTTGATCAGCATCGACAGCCGAGTCGAACTAGCTATGTCCGGCCAAAATTAATTTTTTTCAAAATTTTCAGAATTTTGAAAAAAAGGAAAGGGGTTACATCATTAAAATTGTCAAAAATTGGCAAAAATCTAAAATTTTTAAATTTTAAACTGAGTATGCAGATTTATTAACCTAACAAAAACTAACATAGGAAAGCTTACCGAATTAAATTTAATGCATTTTTGGCCTAGTTATGAGATTTTTAAAATTTGATTTGACGAAGAAAATGTCATAAAAAAATATCGAAAAATGTACTAAAAAATGGTATTTTACTTTTATTCAGAAGATTATAAAATAGTGAAGGAGTCATTTCCGACCCCATAAATCATATATATTCTTGATCAGCATCAACAGCAGAATCGATCTAGCCATCTCCGGCAAAAAAACAAATTTTTCAAAAATATTCGATTTTTTCAAAAAAAGGAAAGGGGTTACATCATTAAAATTTGCAAAAATTGGCCAAAAATTGAATTTTTTTATGTTTTAAACTGAGTATGCAGATTTATTAACCTACTAAAAACTAGCATATAACCGCTTTCCGAATTAGGATTAATGCTTTTTTGGCTTAGTTATGAGATTTTTAAATCTTGATTTGTCGAAAAAATTCTCATAAAAAAATATCGAAAAATGTACTAAAAAATGGTATTTTACTTTTATTCGGAAGATTATAAAATAGTGAAGGAGTCATTTCCGACCCCATAAATCATATATATTCTTGATCAGCATCAACAGCAGAATCGATCTAGCCATCTCCGGCAAAAAAACAAATTTTTCAAAAATATTCGACTTTTTCAAAAAAAGAAAAGGGGTTACATCATTAAAATTTGCAAAAATTGGCCAAAAATTGAATTTTTTTATGTTTTAAACTGAGTATGCAGATTTATTAACCTACTAAAAACTAGCATATAACCGCTTTCCGAATTAGGATTAATGCTTTTTTGGCTTAGTTATGAGATTTTTAAATCTTGATTTGTCGAAAAAATTCTCATAAAAAAATATCGAAAAATGTACTAAAAAATGGTATTTTACTTTTATTCAGAAGATTATAAAATAGTGAAGGAGTCATTTGCGACCCTATAAATCATATATATTCTTGATCAGCATCGACAGCCGAGTCGAACTAGCTATGTCCGGCCAAAATTTATTTTTTTCAAAATTTTCAGAATTTTGAAAAAAAGGAAAGGGGTTACATCATTAAAATTGTCAAAAATTGGCAAAAATCTCAAATTTTTAAATTTTAAACTGAGTATGCAGATTTATTAACCTAACAAAAACTAACATAGGAAAGCTTACCGAATTAAATTTAATGCATTTTTGGCCTAGTTATGAGATTTTTAAAATTTGATTTGACGAAGAAAATGTCATAAAAATATACATAAATATAAACTGGAAAAATGGTATTTTAGCTCCCATCAGAAGCTTGAAACTAAGTGAAGGAGTCATTTCCGACCCTATAAATCATATATATTCTTGATCAGCATCAACAGCCGAGTCGAACTAGCTATGTCCGGCCAAAATTTATTTTTTTCAAAATTTTCAGAATTTTGAAAAAAAGGAAAGGGGTTACATCATTAAAATTGTCAAAAATTGGCAAAAATCTCAAATTTTTAAATTTTAAACTGAGTATGCAGATTTATTAACCTAACAAAAACTAACATAGGAAAGCTTACCGAATTAAATTTAATGCATTTTTGGCCTAGTTATGAGATTTTTAAAATTTGATTTGACGAAGAAAATGTCATAAAAATATACATAAATATAGACTGAAAAAAAGGTATTTTAGCTCCAATCAGAAGCTTGAAACTAAGTGAAGGAGTCATTTCCGACCCTATAAATCATATATATTCTTGATCAGCATCGACAGCCGAGTCGAACTAGCTATGTCCGGCCAAAATTTATTTTTTTCAAAATTTTCAGAATTTTGAAAAAAAGGAAAGGGGTTACATCATTAAAATTTGCAAAAATTGGCCAAAAATTGAATTTTTTTAAGTTTTAAACTGAGTATGCAGATTTATTAACCTACTAAAAACTAGCATATAACCGCTTTCCGAATTAAGATTAATGCTTTTTTGGCTTAGTTATGAGATTTTTAAATCTTGATTTGTCGAAAAAATTCTCATAAAAAAATATCGAAAAATGTACTAAAAAATGGTATTTTACTTTTATTCAGAAGATTATAAAATAGTGAAGGAGTCATTTGCGACCCTATAAATAATATATATTCTTGATCAGCATCGACAGCCGAGTCGAACTAGCTATGTCCGGCCAAAATTTATTTTTTTCAAAATTTTCAGAATTTTGAAAAAAAGGAAAGGGGTTACATCATTAAAATTGTCAAAAATTGGCAAAAATCTCAAATTTTTAAATTTTAAACTGAGTATGCAGATTTATTAACCTAACAAAAACTAACATAGGAAAGCTTACCGAATTAAATTTAATGCATTTTTGGCCTAGTTATGAGATTTTTAAAATTTGATTTGACGAAGAAAATGTCATAAAAATATACATAAATATAGACTGAAAAAAAGGTATTTTAGCTCCAATCAGAAGCTTGAAACTAAGTGAAGGAGTCATTTCCGACCCTATAAATCATATATATTCTTGATCAGCATCGACAGCCGAGTCGAACTAGCTATGTCCGGCCAAAATTTATTTTTTTCAAAATTTTCAGAATTTTGAAAAAAAGGAAAGGGGTTACATCATTAAAATTGTCAAAAATTGGCAAAAATCTCAAATTTTTAAATTTTAAACTGAGTATGCAGATTTATTAACCTAACAAAAACTAACATAGGAAAGCTTACCGAATTAAATTTAATGCATTTTTGGCCTAGTTATGAGATTTTTAAAATTTGATTTGACGAAGAAAATGTCATAAAAATATACATAAATATAGACTAAAAAAATGGTATTTTAGCTCCAATCAGAAGCTTGAAACTAAGTGAAGGAGTCATTTCCGACCCTATAAATCATATATATTCTTGATCAGCATCGACAGCCGAGTCGAACTAGCTATGTCCGGCCAAAATTTATTTTTTTCAAAATTTTCAGAATTTTGAAAAAAAGGAAAGGGGTTACATCATTAAAATTTGCAAAAATTGGCCAAAAATTGAATTTTTTTAAGTTTTAAACTGAGTATGCAGATTTATTAACCTACTAAAAACTAGCATATAACCGCTTTCCGAATTAGGATTAATGCTTTTTTGGCTTAGTTATGAGATTTTTAAATCTTGATTTGTCGAAAAAATTCTCATAAAAAAATATCGAAAAATGTACTAAAAAATGGTATTTTACTTTTATTCAGAAGATTATAAAATAGTGAAGGAGTCATTTGCGACCCTATAAATAATATATATTCTTGATCAGCATCGACAGCCGAGTCGAACTAGCTATGTCCGGCCAAAATTTATTTTTTTCAAAATTTTCAGAATTTTGAAAAAAAGGAAAGGGGTTACATCATTAAAATTGTCAAAAATTGGCAAAAATCTAAAATTTTTAAATTTTAAACTGAGTATGCAGATTTATTAACCTAACAAAAACTAACATAGGAAAGCTTACCGAATTAAATTTAATGCATTTTTGGCCTAGTTATGAGATTTTTAAAATTTGATTTGACGAAGAAAATGTCATAAAAATATACATAAATATAGACTGAAAAAAAGGTATTTTAGCTCCAATCAGAAGCTTGAAACTAAGTGAAGGAGTCATTTCCGACCCTATAAATCATATATATTCTTGATCAGCATCGACAGCCGAGTCGAACTAGCTATGTCCGGCCAAAATTTATTTTTTTCAAAATTTTCAGAATTTTGAAAAAAAGGAAAGGGGTTACATCATTAAAATTGTCAAAAATTGGCAAAAATCTCAAATTTTTAAATTTTAAACTGAGTATGCAGATTTATTAACCTAACAAAAACTAACATAGGAAAGCTTACCGAATTAAATTTAATGCATTTTTGGCCTAGTTATGAGATTTTTAAAATTTGATTTGACGAAGAAAATGTCATAAAAATATACATAAATATAGACTGAAAAAAAGGTATTTTAGCTCCAATCAGAAGCTTGAAACTAAGTGAAGGAGTCATTTCCGACCCTATAAATCATATATATTCTTGATCAGCATCGACAGCCGAGTCGAACTAGCTATGTCCGGCCAAAATTTATTTTTTTCAAAATTTTCAGAATTTTGAAAAAAAGGAAAGGGGTTACATCATTAAAATTGTCAAAAATTGGCAAAAATCTCAAATTTTTAAATTTTAAACTGAGTATGCAGATTTATTAACCTAACAAAAACTAACATAGGAAAGCTTACCGAATTAAATTTAATGCATTTTTGGCCTAGTTATGAGATTTTTAAAATTTGATTTGACGAAGAAAATGTCATAAAAATATACATAAATATAGACTAAAAAAATGGTATTTTAGCTCCAATCAGAAGCTTGAAACTAAGTGAAGGAGTCATTTCCGACCCTATAAATCATATATATTCTTGATCAGCATCGACAGCCGAGTCGAACTAGCTATGTCCGGCCAAAATTTATTTTTTTCAAAATTTTCAGAATTTTGAAAAAAAGGAAAGGGGTTACATCATTAAAATTTGCAAAAATTGGCCAAAAATTGAATTTTTTTAAGTTTTAAACTGAGTATGCAGATTTATTAACCTACTAAAAACTAGCATATAACCGCTTTCCGAATTAGGATTAATGCTTTTTTGGCTTAGTTATGAGATTTTTAAATCTTGATTTGTCGAAAAAATTCTCATAAAAAAATATCGAAAAATGTACTAAAAAATGGTATTTTACTTTTATTCAGAAGATTATAAAATAGTGAAGGAGTCATTTGCGACCCTATAAATAATATATATTCTTGATCAGCATCGACAGCCGAGTCGAACTAGCTATGTCCGGCCAAAATTTATTTTTTTCAAAATTTTCAGAATTTTGAAAAAAAGGAAAGGGGTTACATCATTAAAATTGTCAAAAATTGGCAAAAATCTCAAATTTTTAAATTTTAAACTGAGTATGCAGATTTATTAACCTAACAAAAACTAACATAGGAAAGCTTACCGAATTAAATTTAATGCATTTTTGGCCTAGTTATGAGATTTTTAAAATTTGATTTGACGAAGAAAATGTCATAAAAATATACATAAATATAGACTGAAAAAAAGGTATTTTAGCTCCAATCAGAAGCTTGAAACTAAGTGAAGGAGTCATTTCCGACCCTATAAATCATATATATTCTTGATCAGCATCGACAGCCGAGTCGAACTAGCTATGTCCGGCCAAAATTTATTTTTTTCAAAATTTTCAGAATTTTGAAAAAAAGGAAAGGGGTTACATCATTAAAATTGTCAAAAATTGGCAAAAATCTCAAATTTTTAAATTTTAAACTGAGTATGCAGATTTATTAACCTAACAAAAACTAACATAGGAAAGCTTACCGAATTAAATTTAATGCATTTTTGGCCTAGTTATGAGATTTTTAAAATTTGATTTGACGAAGAAAATGTCATAAAAATATACATAAATATAGACTGAAAAAAAGGTATTTTAGCTCCAATCAGAAGCTTGAAACTAAGTGAAGGAGTCATTTCCGACCCTATAAATCATATATATTCTTGATCAGCATCGACAGCCGAGTCGAACTAGCTATGTCCGGCCAAAATTTATTTTTTTCAAAATTTTCAGAATTTTGAAAAAAAGGAAAGGGGTTACATCATTAAAATTGTCAAAAATTGGCAAAAATCTCAAATTTTTAAATTTTAAACTGAGTATGCAGATTTATTAACCTAACAAAAACTAACATAGGAAAGCTTACCGAATTAAATTTAATGCATTTTTGGCCTAGTTATGAGATTTTTAAAATTTGATTTGACGAAGAAAATGTCATAAAAATATACATAAATATAGACTGAAAAAAAGGTATTTTAGCTCCAATCAGAAGCTTGAAACTAAGTGAAGGAGTCATTTCCGACCCTATAAATCATATATATTCTTGATCAGCATCGACAGCCGAGTCGAACTAGCTATGTCCGGCCAAAATTTATTTTTTTCAAAATTTTCAGAATTTTGAAAAAAAGGAAAGGGGTTACATCATTAAAATTTGCAAAAATTGGCCAAAAATTGAATTTTTTTAAGTTTTAAACTGAGTATGCAGATTTATTAACCTACTAAAAACTAGCATATAACCGCTTTCCGAATTAAGATTAATGCTTTTTTGGCTTAGTTATGAGATTTTTAAATCTTGATTTGTCGAAAAAATTCTCATAAAAAAATATCGAAAAATGTACTAAAAAATGGTATTTTACTTTTATTCAGAAGATTATAAAATAGTGAAGGAGTCATTTGCGACCCTATAAATCATATATATTCTTGATCAGCATCGACAGCCGAGTCGAACTAGCTATGTCCGGCCAAAATTTATTTTTTTCAAAATTTTCAGAATTTTGAAAAAAAGGAAAGGGGTTACATCATTAAAATTGTCAAAAATTGGCAAAAATCTCAAATTTTTAAATTTTAAACTGAGTATGCAGATTTATTAACCTAACAAAAACTAACATAGGAAAGCTTACCGAATTAAATTTAATGCATTTTTGGCCTAGTTATGAGATTTTTAAAATTTGATTTGACGAACAAATTGTCGTATAAATTGGCGATTTAAAGAAATGTGAGATTTTAAGCTTAGCTTTGATCGATTTTTGATTCAATCCCATAAATCATTAAATATTCTGCATTTTGCTCTTTAAATTTCCTTTACCTCCTCTAGACTTATGTTAAAGTTACACTTAAATAGAGCATCAATTATACACCCAAAATAAGAAGTCAGTGCTGCGATATTTGTTTTCAATATAGTTTTATTTTTTTCCTTTATTTTAATATAGGTTGTTTGCAGTTATTTCGTTTAAATTTATTTGAATTGTTTACTCACTTACGAACTAATTAATAAATTAATAGTTAGCTTAAAAAGAGACTTAAAATAGCATAACTGAATGGAGAAAAAACTAAACATGAAGCGCATGAGAAAGATGGTTTTGAATAAGAATACAAATCATAAAAGGGAAATACTATCAACAGAATTACTATGGGTACGGGGGGATGGCATTAGTTGTGGCCTCTGTGTCCGTTTGTCCGTCTGTCCGTCGCTCTGTCCTTCCGTTGATTGAGCCTTGTAGACAGCTAGTTTTGTGCTCTTTTATTTGGAGTATTATTTTTGGCTCTACTACAGTTCATTCGCTTCTTGCAGATGGTCCTCACCTATAACTGTGGGATCTTATAGCTTTCTTCATATTTTTTTTGTATTTGCCAGGCAAGCCTTAGACAATCAGAGTCTCCGCAGGCTGCTGGTGCGCCTCTGGGGCCGGATCCTGTGTGTCCTGGCATCCCCAATGAGTGAGTGCACACCTTGGCTGAGCACAAAACTTGGTATCTACGGGGCCGTCAACTTCGGACCGAGGGACACAGCTCTACTAATCTCCTTCAGAGAGATTTCTTCCTTCATGTTGTCAACACTTTCATCTCATGGCTGCAGCATTATATCTTTTGTTTCACTTATAGTTATACAAGTTTCTTGGATTTGTCTGTCGTGTAGAGTGCGTTGGGGATTGGGGCACAAAAAAGGCTGCATAATGGGGGGAGAAAATCCTATAACAGATTTCGTATAAGCACTTGGGAGAGCTTTCCAAACTAAGATTGACATGAGGAATTATCAACTAAATACGATAAAACAAAAATAATAATAGGACAAGAATGCTAATCATCATTTCACAAATTTAGCTTTTCGTTTTGCATTGGATCTGCACATCGTGACTTTAGAAGTGTGTGTTTTTTGTTTGTTTCAGTTAGTTTTACACAATATTTACAGGTATATTTTGCAGATACTTTAAGAGTTTAACAAACAATTACGATAAGCTTTCATTTTGTTTGGTTTTCGAGTGGTTCCTCTTGTTCAATTTGTGTTTGTTTTCTTGCTTTTTTTCAATAGCTTTACAATACGTTTTTCTGTGTTTTTTAAAAATATATAGCTTGAAAATATGCTAGAATTACTACAATTTTCTACTCGTTTTTTTGTTTTGTTTTGTTTAAATTTGAAACATGCATACTTTTATGATGTAACTAATATTTGCTGTGTTCTTTTTGCTTTGCTTGGTTTTTCATTTTTATACAATAAAATTAAGAGTTAAAAGTAAATTATAAAAATAGCAGCTGGCCTTTTCGCTCGTATTCATTGATTACTTGTATTTATTGATAATAGTTAATAGTGTTTGGAAATTGGTTTATGCTTGTTTCTCCTCTGCCCCGTTCTCTCTGCTTGTTGCCTTTAATGTTTTTGCTTTTTTACAATTTACATCTTATGTCTCTGACTGCACAATGCAAATTATCACATGTTTTTCATTAAATTTCCCTCCTGATTTCTGGTTTTTCCCAAGCACTCTCTTTCTATTATTTGTATTTCTGCTGCCGGCTTCTTTCTTTCTTTCTTACTTTCTCTGATATCCCTTCGATTTTCATGGCTAAAATTCTACTTTCCTCAAGTATTATTTCGAAAGCCATTACATTTATATATGGGGTATGTGTATATGTGTGTGTGTGTGTTTTTATGCTTTACATGTTTTATTCGTAGCGTTAACAACACGGAAACAAACGGTTAAACAAAACTAAAAAAGTATTAAACAAAAAATAAGAGGAACAGCGCAGCAGCGCAATGTTAAAATATATATTAAACTCTTAATCGCGAGTTAACAGCAAACGTTAACAGCGCCAGCCGCAGTCGCTGTTAGCGTGCAGTCTATCTGTGTGTGTGTGTGTGTACATTGATGTGTGTGTATGTAAGTGTCTGTAGGTGTGTGTGTGTGTGTGTGTGTTAAACAAATATCACAATCGAGAAATTAACAAAACGGCGGCTGCAGCAGCTCAACAGCTCAACATCCTTAACAGCCAGCAGCAATAACACAACCGACAGTTAGGCTAACCCCCGGTTAGCCACTGTAAACTGCCTGTTATTGCTGCTGTTGCTGTTGTTGTTGCTACTCTGTGGCCTAATACTTTCGCTGCTCTCCCCGGCTCCGTCGCCATCTCCCTCATCATCATCCTCCGACGCGAGTTAGAAGGGGACAGAGCTGAGTTAACATTACAAGGTGTTTCTCATTCTTATAAAAAAAACGACGTTCATTATTCAAGCCCATCCGGAGTGGGCCTTAAAAAACAAACACTACCGAGTTGGGTGAGCTTCGTCCAGCTTAGGACATGGGACCGTTGACTGTGGGTACCGCCGCTGCCGCTGCTGCCGCCGCCGCTGCTGCTGTAACCTGCTCCACCGCCGATGCATCGCTGTTGTTGCCGCTGCCGCTGGTGACCGCCGAGACGGCTCCATTCTCGGCACTGCCATTGGGAATGCTCGTGGGCGCCGCCACGGACGCTGGACTGGTGGCTCCCGGTGCTCCGGTGCTGCCCACCGCCACAGCTGAGACGGCTCCTGCCGCCGCTGCCGCTGCTGCCTGACCTGCGGCAGTTGGGGCAGACGTCGGCGGCGGTGCCTGGATGGCAGGCGTGGCCGGAGGAGCGGCCACTGCCGCCGGCTGCTGGCTGCCAGCGATCTGGAGCTGCATCTGGATCTGCTGCAGCGTCTCCGGCGGTATGTGCGACTTGAGAATGGTGTTCTCCACCTCAAGCTTGTTGATCTTGTCCATCAGCTCGGAGATGCGCTCTTTTAGAACCTCCACCTCCTCGCGCACCGCAATCATGAGATGCGACTTGACCAGATCCTGGAAAAATACGAAAAGTAAGGAAATAGTTTATTAGAATAAATTAATATATACTATAATTATAGTAAAATATTAAGGTAAAGCACTAATAAAGGAGAAACAACGCAAATTAACTCATTGATTCGGTATTTAGGGCTATGGGACACCACTTTTGCGAAGATACAAGATACAACTGCATCTTTCCTTTTACATTTTTATACCCCATTATAATTCTAGTCAGAAGCTTGCAAATCAGTAAAGGAGTCATTTCCGACCCCATAAATCATATATATTATTGATCAGCATCGACAGCCGAGTCGATCTAGCTATGTCCGGTGGAAAAAAAAAATTTCAAAATTTTTTCCATTTTTTGAAAAAAAGATAAGGGGTTACATCATTAAAATTGTCAAAAATTGATAAAAATTTGAATTTTTCAAAATTTTATATTTAGTATGCAGGTTTATTATCCTAATAAAAACTAACATAGGAAAGCTTTCCGAGTTAAAATTAATGCGTTTTTGCCTGAGTTATGAGATTTTTAAATTGTGATTTTTCGAAAAAATTGCGAATATTTCCGATTCGATCATATTGATCATTCAAACTGTAAGGGTATATGAACTTGGGCTTCTCTAAACTAGTTTTCCTTCTTGTTACATTAACAATAAAAGTGTTTTCACGTTTTCCAGTATTTATTTGGAGTAAAAATTATTAAAAGAAAAAGATTATATATATAGAATCCACAATGATATTCCATTGCTTCTGATAATAAAGCTACTTTTACACTTTATTTATATGCCACTTTAATGGGTTTAATATCTGCTCTACAGAGACTGTAAATGTTTATATTTTCATGGCTTATGGTTTTTATAAAAAAAATATAATCCTCCGCCTGTGCACCCTTTGTAATCCCCACACAGATAAAAAATGAAAAGTATTTGCAATAAAGATTAACAGTTTCCACTGTCGGCTAACATCCTGTTCACACTTGACACACACCTGACTCATTACAGTGTCGCTGGTGCTGCGTTTAACATTTCTCCTTCAGTCTTTGGGGCTTCGGGCCATTCATAAATCACATTTTTGCGACAATGTTTGTTCAGCATGATGGCGTGTTCGCAGTTGGCTTTATTTTTATTTGCCGTGTAAATGTAAATGGTTCCCCGAAGAATCAAAAAATGTGTTCGTGTCATTGTCAATGCCACAGCCGCAGCAGAACACGTCATCGGAAAAGGCAACAAAAAAAAAAGAAAAGGAAATGAGGGGAAAAACAAAACCAGAGCAAAGCCAAAACCAAAACACACACACAGAAACACACACCCAACATCCATCCATTTTCATGGCTCACCTGACTGCACCATGTGAAAATTTAATAAACCTATTAAAGAGGCGGAAAGTCGAAAGGAAAACGCGTGTGCATGCAAACATTTTTTGTTGTTTTGTTTTTATGCCAGAATAATCGCATCCATTCCCTTTCATTTTGTGTGCATTTAATGGCACGTGTTCAGGTGAATTTTCCCAGGTTTAATGTACGTCAATAGAGCGACAACATTTTTGGCTAAAAAGGTGATTTTCTTTCTCCTTTTTTTTTGTTGGCTGCTGTCGATGACATTCGCCGTTTGCCAGCAGTTCCGTTTCATGAAGAGTCGAGTTTTCTTTCTTTCCCGACTCGACGACGACGACGACGACGACAAAGATGCGACTCTCCACATGCGATCTCTATAAATAGTCAGCTTTGGGGCTGCGGATGCTGTGGCAGGCAGTGCTTTCGTCGTCGTCTTCACTTTCAACAATTTCTTTCGACATTTACTGTGGCCTGGTTTTTTCTCAGGCAGCTCGAAAAAATACAAGTTGAGAGTGCTGCGGCCAGGCCATCAGTAAAATCTCAAAAAAGGAAAACTAAAGCCAAAGCAGGATATAGGAAAAGCATGGGAAATCTTTACTTAAACTAAAGAAATTCCATTTAATTCAAGAAATTTTAAATTCCTTAAAGAAATGGTAATAAAAGAAGCTAACAAATTGAGGAACTCTGAACTGTGCGAGCATTTCGTACGCCTCGCCCATTAGTCATACCTCAAATTCTATACGATATGCCATATATCCAAAAACCATGAGGATGAGGCATGGAAAGCCATCGAAAAGTCGCATGTTCTGGCAGCGGTGCCAAAAAAATAAAAATAAAAATAAAAAGGCCCCAACACACAAAAGACCAAATACAAAATTATATTTTGCACGTTTTTCGCCTGTTTCTACGGCAGCTAATAAATAATTTTTATAAAAATACATAATTGTATTTTTAGAAAAGCGCTGTGCCTGATCAATAAAATATTTTGTGCAAAAAGAGCGACAGAAATCGCATTACCAAAATTAGAAGTCAAGTTGATAAAGACCCAAAGCAGACAGCAGACAGAAATCGGGTAAAAAGGTGAAGCGAAAAAAAAAAACAACAGCGAGTTCGGAAACAATAGCAACCGCTTTAAACAAATGCAAACCGGTTGATACTGCTTCGGCTTGTTAACAATAAGGTGCAAAAAGGTACACCACAAAAAAAAATAAGAGAAAAACAAGAAGGGAAGCGTAGCTTCAAGAAGCCGAAGTTTATATACCCTTGCAGTTTGCAATTGAATTATAAAATTGATTCGGAAATCAATTCTAAGCTTAAAGTATTCGCATTCTTTGCATCGATATTTATCGATAATTTTATATGACAATTTTTCGATAAATCAAATTTTCAAAAACTCATAACTCAGCTAAAAACGCATTAATTTTAATTCGGAAAGCTTTCCTATGTTAGTTTTTATTAGGATAATAAACCTGCATACTAAATATAAAATTTTGAAAAATTCAAATTTTTATCAATTTTTGAAAATTTTAATGATGTAACCCCTTATCTATTTTTAAAAAAATGGGAAAAATTTTGAAAAATTTTTTTTCTACTGGACACAGCTAGATCGACTCGGCTGTTGATGCTAATCAAGAATATATATGATTTATGGGGTCGCAAATGACTCCTTCACAGTGTTACAACCTTCAGACTAACATTATAATACCCTGGTAGGGTATTAAAAAACCCTATATATACCCCCCTTAAATTGCTGTTCAGTGGCAGGTGTGTCTAAAAACTTTGTTTTTCTACCATTCTTCTTCGCTCGTCATTATCAGGTTTTTGCACAATTTATGGAGGGTTATAGCTCCCACAGATAAGCTGATAAAAACGAGATAAGAAGGGTCTGGGTGTGTATATATACATATATACTTAGGTATATAGAAAAGTAATTTAGGAGAGGCGCATCGCCAGCATCTCTGGTATGCTAATTATACACACACTCTTGGCAAGATACACACAGCAGCAGCAGCAGTGTGTGTGAGTGTGTGTGGGGAGAGGGTTTTCATGGGGTCAGGTCACGCGCTTTTCTTCGCCTGAGGTATCTCACACAAAACACGTCTCTCCTCTCGGTTTTCTCGCTTCTCAAAAATCTTCTCACATGCAGTTCTCATTTCGGTTTTCATTTTTTTCTTCTGTTTTTCTGTTTTTCGGTTTCGACTGCACTTCTCAAATAAACATGGCGGCCACACACCACCGCCGCACACACACTCGAGGTCTTTATTCTTCTTTTTTGAGTACACTTGTTCGAGGTCCTTAGGTAGCCAGAGGGGAAAAAATGAATATCATGTGCTTCCTGCGATTCCTTTGTTTCAAAAAAGAACAAAGGACGCGTCTGCTTCTTTTTTAACTCCCTTTTTGTGTAATTTTTTCTTTAGCATTTAAGTCAGCGCTATTTTAGCAGCTAAAATAAATTGACGAGTGACAAGTTTTTCGTGGATTTTGTTTTTGCTTTCAAACACTTTTTGACATTGAAATGCCACTAAAACGCGCGCAGCCTCACACGGCCAGCCAAAAAAAAGGCGAAAAAAATCAATAAAATTGCATCTAGAGACAAGGTAAACTTTTCGGGGGGAGGGGGAGAGAGTGAGGGGTTTTTCTTTAGAGGTGGAATTTTTCCTAGTTATACATACTTTTGCATTGGGCACCATCACATAGCAGGGGCTGTCGTAGCCCTTCTGCCAGATCTCATAGAGCCAGTTCTCTGGCTGACGGAGCGCCATTGTGCCCATCATATTTGGCTTTTTGGATTTTTATTTAGTAATGTTTTTCACAGAGTTTTTGTTCTTTGGAGACCTTGTTCTCCTACACTTTGCAGCACTTTTCAATTATTTGATCACAGTTTTGGGTTTAAAATTTAATTGAAAATGTCTGTATTTCACTTCTTGTTCTTTATCTCTTTTTTCCTATTTTTCTTTCTCAGAGTTTTTCTTATTTTTCCCGTTCCTTTTGCGGGACCTCAGTTTTGACGTGTTTGTATGGCAAAAGTTCAGCAATAACTGAATTCGCTTTTCAGCTTTTTTGTGAGATTTACGAGACCGGCGCAGAGCTTTATTTTTTTGTTAAGCTTTTCTCGATTTTTGTAATTGCTTTTGAAACAACTTTTGTGCTTGGTTTTACACGAATTAATATAATTCACAACGGCTTTTGTATAAAAATAATTGCTTTAGCAGTGTCTTGTATTTGTTTTTTGTTTCTCTAAATTTATTTTAAAATATATATATTTTTTGTTTCAAGAGCGATGTGGCGTGTAGCGAGCTGAACTGGCGACTCAACGTCTGCGTGCAATTAGCGTGGATTTTATATGAAACGGCTGAAAGTATCTCACGAATACTGATGGACAACCAGATACACAAGAGAGCACAGCACGCGCTCGCTCGCTCGCTCTCTCCCATTGCGCACTTCCACTCAGAGAGAGAGCTCCTCTCTCTTTGACTCAAAGCTACTTCCATCTTATAGGTATTCGGTATTCGTGAGATACTCGCTCTCTCTCTGTTTGTTTTGACGCCTTTGGTTCCCATCAATTTATAAAGGCTTTTGACTATTTATTTAATCAGCACACAATATATACGAATTCGAGCTGCTGCCGATTATTTGCCAAAATGTTTGACCGGTTTTTCTTTTGTTTTCTCTTCTTTTAATTTATTAAACAAAAAAGAAGAAAAAAAAGGCAAAAAACATATGTACTTCGTTTCGGTTTGGCTTTTTGCGACGCAAAAACTTTACGACACTTTTGTTTATCAACCATTCTCGCCGCTCACTTCGGCCACTCTCTTTCGCTCTTTTATTTTTACTTGTATCTTTTTTTTGGTGGAACGTCGTACGTTCTTGTAGATACTTTTTCGCCACGCGGTGGTTTTCGATTACTTCGGCATTTCGTATTTATTTCTTCGCGGCTCTCTTCTCCGGCAATGGTAGGGCGGGGGGTTGGATTTTCCTCCCTTTTGCGCATTTGCCTTTTTACCCCGAATCGAATTAAGTTAGAGAAACAAGTAAACAATCAACAAAATTCCACAAGGAAATTCAAGTCTACACATATTTTATGAAGAAATTCAAAGAGGTTTTGGATTTCCGAGATGGATTTCTTGAGAAAATACTTTGAGTAACATTTGAGACAATTATTATACTTTAAAATATTTTATTAAAATTTTTAAAGTATTATTTAAGGTTTGATCTTAAAGAAAACTACAATTTAAATCATATATTTAAGGTTTAAGGGCTTCAACTTCATTTTATTTCCTATTAATGCTGGTTCAGTTTTCCTCTAATATATATAAAACTCAAATTTCTAGCCATGACACATCATCATCAATTATTCCACTTTTGGCAATGACAAAATACTGCATACAAAAAAATTCAAGGGCTTCCCAAAGGAAAGAAAGAAACAATCTAAACTGCAAAGCAGAAAATTTGCAAAACAAATTGAGCCACAAAATGTAAAAAAATAAAATATATACCCACAGAACATATGAACGGAACCGTATCGATTTCACGCGCATGTTGAAGGAAGCGTTCTCTGTCAATCTATACTCACGCCATATAGATTCCGATCTATATAGGAACGAGAATGAACAATAGGTCGGCGGCAGACGAACAACAAATTGTTAAAAGCAAAGTAAAACAAAATTAATGAAACAAACATCCGCGTTAAAAATTGTAAAAGAAAGAATACAGTACAAAACAATAATTTAATAGCCGTAGCCATTGGAGGAGAGAAAAACAGCAATTAAATGCACATTTAAATAAACAAATTGCGAGCTGTAAAGTAATATGTGAAGGAAGGAAGCGAAGTTACTTAATTGCTCTACGAAAACTGCGTAGATGGCATTTTCGGGTGGGGTTTCACTGGGTGGGGTTTTTCCGAGTTTCGGAAAATGCAAGGAGGAGTGTTAAGTGTTTGGTGAAAAGCATCGGCTGTCGAATTGTTTTTATAGAGAAGTCTCAAAAGGCTTTACTGACTCCAATGGAAGGAAACAGTTCCGGATGTTTATAAATCAATTGTTTTATATTTTTTTTACATTAATATTTCGTTTACTGCTATAGTTTCATACTATAAAATCGTATATATCATAGTGTAATTCTGTTTAAAACCTTTAAAAGGAAAAGAATTTCATGGAAAGATTGCCATTATAAGTTATACCATCAAAGAAAACTGTTTCCTTTTCTCACAAAATCTTTCTTTCAGCTTATTTATCAGTATTTCTGAAGAATCTTATATTGTTAAAGAATAAGTTATTAAAAAATAAGCACTCATTACACTCACTTTGGAAAATCTAGAAACCCAAACTGCTACATGTTAGTAATTTTAATTGCAATGATATCATTAATATGAGGTAATCATTTTTGTTGACAAAACACAAGCCGAGCAAAGAATTCATAAAAACAAGTGTTGTTGATTTGAAAAACTTTTGAATGCAAAATCCCAAAAAACTTTCCTCTATTGGCGGCTGATTTTATTCGGTTCTAACACAGATTTTGCATGCACCCGTTGGCTGTCTCTCTATAATATGTATGTATCTCAAGCAATATTCATTAAAATGCCACATATTGCATACAGATTCAAGCAACAATAACAAAGCGCATTCATTCTTTGTTTCTATATAGACGAGAGTGTTTGCATTTTGAATCAACAAATGAAAATTTCCAAATCGTCGCCGCGTCTGGCAATCAATAATAAATAAAAATAAAAAAAAAAAAATAGAAAAATAGAAACGCAGGGAAACCGAGATAGAGCAAGCCGGCAACAATAACAAGTCGAAAATGTTTTGTAACAGCTTGACCACCATCGGGCGGAAGGGTGAAAAGCGGGGAAATCATCACCAACAACACCCCCACCCGTTCTCGCTCGCTCATAACAAATTTGTAAACACGCGGAAAAGTTATAAAATATTTAAAAATGCGAGACAAAAAATATAAAATAAAAGGAAAGATGTGTGGAAAATTACAGCATTTCTGTAGGGACAGTGAAAGCCCGCTACAATGGATAAATGCTTTTCAGTAATGACCAGGAACAAGTATTACTCTCCCAATCTTTAGCATCAGATATTTCACGATTTTAATTAGAAATTTGTTCTCTCTGAACGTGGTTTGGTATTTCGAGCATTTACTGTACCTATTGTTGTATTCGTTGTTGATTTTTGCACGCCCCCAACACATGTCTGTGTATGGTGGGTTATGGTGGGTGTGGTGGTTGATGTTTTGCTGTTGAACGGGTTGTTGGAGTGTTCCGTGTGGCGGGGTGGGTGTGTTTACAAGTGTCTTGGGGACAGTGCTGTCAGAATATCAGCAGGAAATAAGCCGTAGCCGACAGCAAAAATATTTACTAAAGTAATTCCTATAAAGTGTGGTAATTATTAAGACTTTATAAGCTTTTATAGACATATTTTCTTAATTTTACCCTTGCAAGGGTATTGAAATTTCAGTCAGAAGCTTGCAAATCTGTAAAGGAGTCATTTCCGACCCCATAAATCATATATATTATTGATCAGCATCGACAGCCGAGTCAATCTAGCTATGTCCGGCAGAAAAAAAAAAATTTCAAAATTTTTTCCATTTTTTGAAAAATTGTTAAGGGGTTACATCATTAAAATTTTGAAAAATTGATAAAAATTTGAATTTTTTTAAATGTTGTATTTAGTATGCAGGTTTATTATCCTAATAAAAACTAACATAGGAAATCTTTCCGAATTGAAATTAATGCGTTTTTGGCTGAGTTATGATTTATTGAAATATTGAACTTACGATATTTTGGCTAAACGAAGGGTACACAAACTTTGGCTTCCCAAAGTTAGCTCCTTTCTTGTTTTAGTTTTGTTTAATATCATGAAAATTAATTATACTGGCTTGAAAACTTAATTTCCGCTAAAATTCCATCAACACTGACACTCTTCAGCCTTTTTCTCGCCACATGCAATCTTCACAATTAATTCTGATTCACTTGTTGGCGCGTGTCATAAATTTGGGATCAGCAGCGGGAAAAGGGAAAAGCAGGGAGCCAAGTTCCGTATGTGAAAACATTTGTTCCTTTAATTGCAACCCTATCTTTTTCATAATTATATAGTTTGGCTGGACTTTGGGTCAGTTGAATGTGTTTTAATGGGTTTCCATAGGCCCCTTCTGGTGATAAGATAGGTTATCAGCGTGTAAAACCTAGAGCAACCCGTTGACAGGTTGTCTAACTAACTCGCAGCTCTCGAAAAACATGGCTATAAAAATCTAAAGAGGGGTGGGGGAAGAGGGGGTGTGGTAAGTAAAGGAGGGCAAGTGAGTCGTCGCCGTCAGGCAGTCTCCGGACATAATGCACAATCCATAACAAAAGTGGTAGCCAAAGGTGTCCGAGACGGGGAAAGGTGCGCGACAGGTTGTCTCAGACCCAGTGGAAATTTACAAGTGTTTTCCCCCCACACTCAGACAGCCAAGAAAAACGATTCAGAGAGACACAGAGCGAGAGAGAGAGAGGGACCCTCTCAACTGGCAGTGGAAAAATATTGTTCATTATTTATTTCAGATTTTAGGTAACATTTCATATAACAAAAGAGCTTGACTGAGTTTTCAAGAGGCTGAGAGGGATCTCAAGATGCAAATGGAAAATTGTATCAAACTCTTGGTTGAATAATGATGGCCAAAGGGCACAAGTAATGAGACTTTTTCTAGTTTAACTTTTAAGTATTTAAGCAGCAAGAAAATCTCAACAATTGTCTCGTTTCCTTGCCAAATCATCTTCGATTTGCATTCAAGTTGTTCCTTTTTTTTCCACCCAATGCCTTTTTCTTTTCTCCAACCCAGTAAATGCAATTTATTGAGCTCGTTTAGAAATTTCACTTTTCTACTTTGGCCAATCGACATAAAAGGTTTTGATTAGTGATTTCCTTATATTGAACAAAAAAGGAGAAGGCGATGATGCCTTGCCTGTGTATAGTATATCTCCGTATCAGTATCTGATAGATACAATTAGGCAATTATAGTTGCCAGACGTCTCTGCAGTACGAATTGATAAGAAAAGAGCTGCTGCAGGTTACCCCGCCCAGTCCACGTGTCTCAGCCAAACGGATGAAAGTCAATGGAGACACGCGCCGGAAAAACAGTATATGGGGAAAATATATATATCAACCTGCCCTAGTTCGTATAAATCAACTATATATACACATATTTCCGAACAAATCATTAGGCCTACGCAAAGCTTAAGGCCAGAATATTTCCTCTTGTTTATCTAGCTAAAACTCTGATGGGATCTCCTTCTTTTTTGGGGTAAACAAACCTAGTTGGGATTTCAGCAATATGTTTGTTCTATTTGCCTTTGGACGGCGACACACGCGAATCACGCAAGAGTTGAGTGGGAAGAGACTCGACTGATAAGAGACTCGACATTAAGATGCGGCTTATTTAAAGATCTGTGAGCTCAACAGTTCAGCTAGACGAAAAGGCAAACTGATAAGGCGGGGCGAGCCACCATCAACAGATGAGAGCCGATAGTGAGATAGTGATAGATTTTCAACTGAGAATCTCGCCGCCTGCCCTTTTCTTTTTGCTGTTTTCCGACTCTGATTCGGTTTTAATGAATTTCAATTGTCGACCACTTAGCAGCCATACAGACACATACGTCAGCAGCTGTGTGTAATAACAAAAAGTATTCAAATCAAAATAAACAAAGAAGTTTGCCTGAGTTGAATCTGCTTAGAACAAGTTTTGTTTCGTTCTGAGATTAGTCTGTATATATAAAGTATATATTCTTGATAAGCGTATTTTGTAGTTCCGTTTTCGTTTAGAACTTGATTAGATTCAATCGTGGAGCGGCCAAGGGAAACACCTTGAAGATAGCGTCCATTAAGTATATATATTTAATGGTCAAGCAGCAGCTGCCTGTCAATATGTCCCCCGTCCATCCATCAAACGGTTTCCCTTTTCTTTGGCTGTGACAAACATTTGTCTGGGACGTTATTTGGCATAAACCGGGAAAACTAAATAAATAATACATACATGTTCGATTTTGGGGAAATTGCAAACAGATGATCGACAGGTGTGGCGTGATTCGCAGAAAATGGAAAATCAAATGGTACAGAAACTGAGAAAGGCAAACAGGGACAACCGCCTGAGAAAATTCTATATAATAGGTATCTAGGAGATTCCAATTTGGTCAAGGGAATTTTTGTATATATTTTAAATGTATTTTAGTGTATATAGAAAAGAAAAGTTATCCTAGCATAAGACAGATGAGAAAGGCCTAAAAGTTTATATAATTAGTTCATTTATATTATATTTCAGCGTTGGCTCTTCTATCATTTTAAGTGTAATATTTTGCATGTCTTTACATATTTCTCATGGTGAAATAAACCCAAAATAACTATACTTAGACTACGATTACCCTTTTTCTCTTAAGAGTTCCTTATTAACCTTTGAGATGAGCTATAAACCCACTCAATATGTTGGTTCCTCCAAAAATACCCGCAACAGGTCATAAAACTTTGCGTGTCGTCGGATGCGAAACTAATGCGTCAGTCAGAGCCCAAAAATAAGTGCAAGTAAATGGCAAAAATGCAATTAAATCGTCAGAAGAAGACGATGCCTGGCCTGCTGTTGCAGTTTTGTGTGAGCCATTAAATCGTTTTATGGCAGACAACATCATCCCACAGATACGCGTCAGGTAGGTACTCCTCACAGGTATTCCTCGGACATTAAACATCGCCTCAGACATCTGGTAAGGAGGCCTGGCCCAGACCGACGACCCACCCGCTAATTGCATTCGAATGCGCACGAATTTGTGGGCTGTAAGGAGAGAGATATATGACCGCGGCACGTGTGGCTAATTAACTTTTCGGCGGCGATGTCAAGCATCGGAAAAGTGTCTCGACTTTTCAAGGTTTATTCGCCTGACCAGAAAAAAACAACAAAAAATGTCTAACAATTATTACTTGGAAATCCTTTCTATATAAATGAGATATATAGCTTATTTTCTGGGTCTATTTTTAGGCCATTCGGTTGAATAGACTTTTTCTCATCTTGACCTGAATTTTTTTTTGCGAATGTGGCTATTTTTTCTGTTTGTGTTCTTTTTGCTCGTGTTTATTTTCTGTTTAATAATAAAAACTCATTGAATTTGCATCGAGTTTTGTTCTTGCCTCTCATCCTTGTGACCATTTCTTGTTCAACTATAATTTAATTGAAAAACTTTCACAGAATTTTTACTTGACAATTGGCGACAAGTTTTTTGGGTTAAGGACAGGCAAGCAAAAAAAGCCATTTACTTGAGTGGAGATGAGCCTAATTGAAAACCATGTTGGAGGTTCTAAGAACACAATATGTTAAAAGTTGACAAATGTTTGCAATTTGTTTTTAAAACCATATTTTATGATTTTCAAAGACAAAACTGTTTTATGTTTATAAAGAATGACATAAATACGTCCTAAGTAGCTTTCCCAGAATACCATTAACCTATCCTAAAATATATGTATATATTTTTTCTGCTCGCAACTCAAAAGTTCTTATTTTTTATTCACCTTGTCCAAAGGGTCTTAAAAACTTGGTAAACAAATGAGGAACACAAAGAGGAATCACCAAAAAAGAGCTACAAACAAAACAAAATTAAAGAGCAGGCACAAAAACAACCATTAATGAAAAATTAAAACTCGAAAGCGAAAAAAAAGGCCCACAAATAATCATGAATTATTCAAGGCCAATCGAGGCATTCACACTACAAAAGCCACACTATTCGATAGAAGTCTCTCTTGGTGTGTGAGTATCATTCGATTTTTTGTATGTTTACTATTTAGTGTGTTCTGTACCCAAAGCTTTCGGCAAAATAGTTCAGTTTTTCCTCCCTAAAAACTCACACTTCTTCAAGGGGCTTGAAAGCAACAGTTTCTTATTATTATTATTATTTTTCCTTTTCGAATTTAATACTTTTATTTCTTGTTTTTATCATGCTCCTTAGGAATGATGATTTTACACAGATTTTATCCAAAACTTCTTGTTTCTATTTTGTTTTTATCATGCTCTATTTGGATGATTTCCTTTGGGGAATGAATATAGCAAATACTTCTAATGCGAAATAGCTTAATTATTTTGTTTTGCTAACGAAACAGACCGAAATAAGCAATATATACATATATATTGTGTGTATGTGCTTTGCATCTATTTTTGGCAATTAGCTGTCAAATAGTTCTATATTCATCTCTCTCGCCCACTGTAACAAGAACTATTCAAATATGTCAACACACAATACCCGCCCCGCCGCCTGTCTTTTTCCCCAATTTATTTGTCAACTGTGGAATTTTACCCTTTTTGTTTTGATTTCTACAATTTATACAAATTGAGCGAGTATGTGGAATAATTTCACCTGTCTCAAAAGAGTATCTATATACGCATGAGTATATTTATATATTTTTTATATATTGGACTTACGCCGACCGTAGGAGAACAACAACAATAGGTGTTGTCTTAATTAGATATATTTTGTTTTGCTTACCTGCAAAGAGAAGAAGCAGAATAAAGAGTGTCAAAAATAGGTAAACAAAATTATTGTTTTTTTTTTTTTTTAGACAAAAACATAAAACTGTCAGCAGCGAAATGAATTTCTAGGAATCTATATGTAAGTTGCTGACTAGAAATATAGTAAATATGAGGCCCACATTTCAAATAATGTGATATATTCTTTAGTTTAGACATTTTATCGTTTTGTTTTTAATATTTTCCCTTGCAGGCAGCTAGTAAATTAATTTAATTATGACTACAAATTAAGTAAACTTAATGTAAGTATGGGAATATTATTTAATCAATTAAATACAACCACAAATTGAACATATAGTACTATTAAATCTGCTTAATATCGGTTCACAATATTCCACATTCGAGTAAGAACCACTTCTTAATAAACTGGATACATTTTCCTTTAGAAAATAAATCTTAATTGTTATTAAATAGACTTTCTTTAATTTTTCATATCTCGTAAATATTTCTGGACCAAATTTCTTCAACGGAATTTTTCCTCGTCATTTTCTCGCTAGACAAATAAAAGACAAACAAATGTTTCTCAATCGGTCTTTAGTTGAGTTATAATGCGGAAGCTAAAGTCGCCACAGTTTTTTTTTATATATGGGGGTCTAAGCAAGCATATAGATAGAAGAACACACACAGCTAGCTCTCCTCTTTGATATATTTTATTGGCGTTTTGTTTTCGCAGAGACCGTCGAGACTAAAGGCGGGGCAGTACACAGAAAAAAAGCCTAATGATATATGGTTCTATTAAAATATTAGTTTGGATTTCTGTGTGATATTCGAATTTGAAAAAAAAAATATGTAAAAAAAATATTTTTAGATTACTAGATATTAATAATAACACAATTATACAGAAATGAAAGGTTAAGGGTTCTATAATGGCAAAGCGACTGCTGAACACGAATCTGAAGTATGCTTTTATCCAATCAAGTAATTATTTATTTATTATTATTTTTTTTTTAATATTAAAAACATGTATCAATAACTGGTCTATTTATTTATTACAAGAGATAACAAATGGACACATTTAAATATTAAAAACGTGATCAGCATCCCTAATATTTCATAAATCTTCTCATTCAGGATGATTCTTTGATTTTGTAATTAACAAACTCAATCTTTAAAATGTTATATTAATATTTTATCCAGTCTTTCTCTCTGTGCATTTAAAATAGACAACTTTTGTTGGGGGTAAAAACTTTCTGTGAGGGCCTAAAATTGCCATTTCGCTGTTTGTGGATTTCACTGCTGGTTGGTTGCCTCAAAATGACATATTGGTGTCAATTAAAATGCAAAAGGCCCACAAATAAACCAAAGACAAAAGGCAGGGAATAAACAAACAAACAAACAAGCAGGCGGCAGCGACCAACAATATTAATCATCAATTGCAAAATGGTTTTTTAAATTTAACAGAGAGTGAGAGAGAGAGAGAGATCGCAAGCCAAACGCGTTTCGCGTTGGTGTGTTCGATCATGGCCAAATTTAAATCATTTATATATATGGGAAGGTAAGGTAGGTGTGTCTCGGCCAATTGCCAACGCGCACGCCACGCACACGCACGAAATATATATACATTTATATTTTCTGATTTTCTGTAGAGATCAGCTGCGTCCAGTTCAGATCATTTGCAACTTGTCGAACAGGTAGTCTCCCCCAAAAACACAAAAAAAAAACATAAAAGCTGTCGCACCTCCAACACCACCTGAGATCGATTAACGCATGTATTTAAATCAGGCGATGGCCTTGCGGCTTACAATTAATTTAAGTCAGCGAATGCACTTGAAATTATGCTAAAAACGGACTAAAGTTAATTGCTTAACGTTTAGGCTGGCCGTCTAGGCTTATTTACATTTTTTAGGCTGCCATAAAATGATTAATTATTTCTTTAAAATACCGGTTTTATGAAAAGAGGGGAAAAAAGAGAAATTTAAGGGGAAGCCCCTTGGCTTAAATTTACGAAATTAGTACAAATTTGTTGGGTTTTTATATAGGAAGATACTTCAAAAAAGAAGTCGAAATATAATTGTTTTAAATTCCGACTCAAAAAAAATTGTTAAAATGCTACTTTTAAACTTGTTAAAAAGTTCCTAACAAATAATCCTAATAATAATTCCTCAGAGTCTCTCTATAAATAAATTTATACCATTTCAAAATCTTTAAACTATAAATTTAATTTGTCAAATCAAAGGTAAACATTTTGATTACTTCAATTTCGAAATAGAGACACTTAAATCCATATCAAAGGCAAAACCCATTTAGCAATCCTTGACACCGAGTAAACCCAGCACTACTATCTACGATCTCTCGTTCAACACTTTTATATCCCGGCTCCGAAATTCATTGGCAAATCTATTAGGTAGCCCACATATGTTACTATATACATACTACTGCTTGTTAACAACCCACAATTGAATGGCTTTAAATTTTGAAACTGGTTTCAGTCTCTCCCCTCTAAATGTATCTCGCTGGCTGTGATGTCACTAACCCAATTAGAAAGCAAGTACCCGTATCCCAAATCGGGCAAAATCAAACCCTGAGCCCCAGACTCCACAAAAATGGTTGCCATCACAATTTGGCCACAATAAATTACTGAAAATAAATACATATAATTTGTTAAAGATTTAAAGCTTTAGCAAAAATACAAATTCATGTTTATTTATAGCAATTTTAGTCAATTTTTGTATGATGTTTTTGGGGGAAGCTTTATTTTTTGGGATGGCAAAAAAAAAAAACTTAATTAGGTCAGCAACTGTTTTTGTCATTTCTCAATATTATTTTTAATTTTTTTGTGCAGCTTTCTGTATGAACGCTTTTATTTATGTTTTAAGCAATTTTGTTCGTGAATGAATAATTTGGCGAGCCGCTTGGCAACGAAATTGGAGAAACCGACAGACATATATAACGTAAAATCGAATTGGCAAAAAATGGAAAAACTTTAGTTGTCAAGTACAGTTGTGTGTGACAGTTGGACAGTTGATTGACATATTTAGTTGTTGTGCAAAGTGGCACACGGACCATGGGCCAAAAAACAAAAATGTATAATTATTCACCCGAGGGGAGAAATTGCTTTAAGCACGCCTTCTATTTTTTTGGACACACCTCCCACAAGCACTTTAAATAAAATCAAATCCAAAAGGTCACAAGCTGGGTCTAGGACAGAAAAGGCTGCTGCTAAAGTTGAAAAACACTTGGCAAGGTTTATAAACTTTATATGGTGCCAAGTATTTGTTTACCTTTGATTATCTTTTGTTTGCTGCTTGATTTATCATCATCATCATCATCATCAGGGGATCACACGTTTGCAAAATTAAAAGCGATTAAGAATACATTGAGCTTTATGTTTTATTTCAACTTTGCTTCCTACATTTGGAAAAAAATAACGCTTTCATAATGATTTTTCTCGCGTGCCTGTGCCGGAGAACAAAGACGGAAGATATCGCCTAGAGTTCAGCGTATATGGCACAAAGGTCAATATATCTAAGCTAGATATATATATATATATATATATATACCGGCTCAGCTGGGGGATTAACCTAACGAACAATCGTTCAAATCGAACGACTGCGCTTAATGCTATTAATTTTACTTTGTTTTTTAATCACAAGCCAAATGAAACCAGTTTGTGACGTTCACCAAACTTGTTTAATATTTAACAATTGAAAAAAAAAGAAAAAACTAGAAAGCAAGCCGAAGTTTCTATACCCTTGCTTAGTCAGGGAAATCATCATAACTCAGCCAAAAATGCATTGATTTCAAATCGGAAAGCTGTTCTGGAATAGTTTTTATCAGGTTAATAAATCTGTATACTTAATTTAACATTTTAAAAAATTAAAATTTGTATAAAATTTTCACAATTTTAACGATGTAACCCCTTATCTTTTTTTGGAAAAATCGAAAAAAATACTTTTGCCTAAAATGTAGCTAGATCGACCTGGCTTTTGATGCTGATCAAGAATATATATGATTTATAGGGTCGAAAATGACTCCTTCACCTCATTACAAGCTTCTGACTATAATTATAACACCCTGCAAGGGTATAAAAAACAATATAGATTTTTAGAGGCTAAAAGTGCTGTGAATTAGAAATTATATATATATATTTGGCAAGCTTTTGGCATTTTTATTCTGATTTTAAAGTTCCGCCTTGTGCAGGAAGCTGACCATCAAAGCAGCGAAGAACAAAATTAATTGCCTTGTGACTGACCGATGATGCCTAATTAAATTTGATATTGAGTAAAATTGTTTGGCAGTAAAATCGTTTGCTAATTATATATAGCAAATATATAAGAGATAACAGGCAAAAGCACACACGCACACTCACAATCCTCTTTAATAATCAAATGTTCTCATATTTAGCAATACTGAACATCATTTTAAAGAGTCTAAAAGCCATGTGAAGTGGCCTACTCTTGGGAATTTTGAAATTGTTGATAAACTGTGCACATGGTCAGATATAGCTAATTCCCCAAAGTGTGTAGATAGAGCCAAATTCCCCTATGTTTTCTAGGTTTATATATATATTTTTTAAAATTTTATTTGAAGAACTTTAGAAGCAGGGTGGCTACAGTGCACTTTTCCCTGGCAACCGCAGTCACTGAAAACCTTAAGCAAGAGCAAAGCTACATTTTTCTAAGCAAAGTGTAATTTTTATTATAATGATTATAATGAATAAAAGCAATAATAGCATTAAATTAATTTTAAATATAATTATTTATGGTGTATATTATATATATTGACCTTGTGGCTTCTTTTATATCAACTTTACAATAACTTTAACAAGATTTTAAACCCATTCTATAAGGAAAAGTTAAAGTTATTCGATTCTTTGGAACTTTACAAACCAAGTGCCAAGTTCCAGGGGTTCGCAACGAGGGCACCTCCAAAGTTTGCTGCACTTTGCATTTGTATTTTATGAAAATTGAGCGCGCTTGGCAACAGCAACTTCGCCTGGCTGGCCAGCAAACAAACATAAATGAAAAATCAACTGCAGCAAGCAAGTCTAGTAGTCGAGTGAGTGTTCAATGTACGTGTATATAGTATACAGACATGTATTGGCGATAAAACTGACCCACTTTTGGAGCCGCAATGCACGTACAAATAAACAAAACACAAAACAGAGACGGGCACAAACTCGAACGACAATTGCAACTTAAACTAAAGGCTATCTATCTCGTCTGGCTGTGAAATGTTGAATGTCTGGTCTCCAGCCCGGTCTCCCGAGTGTTTAGATTGGATTCTAGAAGTGGGAAACCCGTTTGAACCTAGCACAACAAGGCCTGCGTTGTTGCAAGTGCACACTCTCACACTCTCACACCTGAAAGCCCGAACTTCACACCCCATTGCGACCGCCCACACGGGATGCAACCTTGAAGGTGAAAACAAAGTTCGATTCGTGGAACTTTGCCTGCCGCCCCGAACTCTAATTGCAGTCAACAATTTCCCGCTAAATTGTGGCATTAGTGAGTCATTAGGGGGTAGCTTGTGGGAGGAGGAACTCATCATGGGTTTTTTTTTGAGAAATATTAGCTCATTTCGGTGTGTTTTTGCTACTTGTAATAATTTTTCACCGCTTGCCGTCTTGCATTTCACGCGAATTGAAAGTCGCCGACCTCGACGGAATGAAAAGAAATGGAAAAACAAAAGGCCAGCATCAGATTGCAACGGGTTCTAAGGAAATCTCTACTTGGGATTATCGTTGTTAAACGTGGTCTCCTCCACATGTATTACAAAAGAACCAGAGATCATCATCATCATCACCATCTTCATAATCCGGGGTATTGTGATACTGCAGGCGATGTTGTGACGCAATTTGATTCTGAATAGATGACGTCAACACGATGCCTGTGACAAAGTTCAGTTGCATGACATTTAATGGGCTCTAGGGATGTTAATAAATCATTGAGATCTTAATAAAAACAAAATGTTAAGTAAAGTTTATTTAGATGAACAGAAATAATTAAAATTCGATATTTTGTTGATGAGAATACTATGTTTTTGTTGATTTGAAATCGATTTTTGGTCTATTCACAATCGATAACTATCGGTATAAGTCGATGAACTGCTGAAGATTCTAAATAAACTAACAACTTTCTAGTTTTATGCGATATTAATCGATTACAAGTGCGATAAACAATAAAAATGAACTAAATAACTATAGACACCTATAAATCGTTATATGAATTAAGTTTTTCTTTAAATAATTAATTGTCTTTATAGATAAATAATATTTTCTACTATTCTTTTATACACTGACCCTAGAACTAAACTTTGTATCCACACTAGATCCCTATCGAGTAATTACCAAACAAAGTAAACAGGACAAGAGTCAATAGCTGTAATCACCAGACCTTTTCAGGTCATCTTCTGTGTCCTTTGTTCGATTTGTTGGCTCGTGCTTCGAGCCAGGTCACGGGACCATCGCCAGAGCTATGACTACCATAGAACTATAGACCAGACCAGACCAGATCGACCGATAGACACGCAGCGGCAACGGCAGCACAGCGGGAGCCTCATAACGTCGTTGCCACGTCTAATTAGTACTTAACTGGCTCGAACCGTTTGGTTTGGGCTTCGGATGGGGATTGGGTGACTGACTGACCAACCGAACGAATGACGCTTTAGTATCGATTCTGACGTCAATTGTTTGAAAATTGCGGTGCTCATTGTCAATGCAATTAGAGGCATTGAACGAATAGATCATGATGCGACCAGAGGTGGAAAGCGACGCCTTGCACTTACTTAAGCATTAGTTATCGATACTTTTGACAGACCTCCTCCAGTACCTGGAAGGAATCGCTTTGGACGTGTGTGAATCTAGTAGGGATCATGTAAGAGATCATGGGAAAGACCTGGCCAAGGCACGTGGCCAGAACACGCATTTGTGAGCCAGAGAAGATAAACACCATGAGTTTAAGCCCGATGTTTACCCATCCTGTAGACGATTCTGGTCTATATGTATTATGCAATCATCAATGTGTTATTCTTATCTACCGATTGTCTGGCTGTCTTGGAAAAGTAAATTATTTAATACTATTCTTCTCTGGGTACTTGTTTTCCCACTCGCCCAGAAACTCCCCACACTTGCACAAATATCGACGATGGTAAAAACCCGCCTAAAGTCAATGTGTTTTCACATTTTTTTGTTGTATTTTTTTTTTATCTTATCTGTCATGCTTTTTATGGTCTTGTTTATGGGTTCTGCACTTTGTTTTTCACAAAAAATGTCGAAAAATATAAAAGCCAACGAAGCAACGCCAGGGGGCTCGACAAAAGCCAAGCCATTCGATCCTCACATTGAACGAAAATAAGGCTCCATAAATGTCATTAAGTCATTAAGTTGTCTTAACATTTCAACTTCTCATGGCTATCTTGTTGTTTTTCACAACTTTTTCTTGGATTGTTTGGAAATTTTTAGGCTTTATGATTTCCGATTCGCGAAGAAAGCTGATTGAGAAACACTTTTTATGGGTCTTTTTTAATATTTGTATATAGAAATGATAAATGGCGAGGGGTTAACTAATTGTTAAATTGGTTATTTATTTATCACAAGTTTAATACATTATGAGTGAAACCTTCATGGCATACCTATCCCTATAATCATAAACTATATACCAAGGTTTTGCTTACATCTCTTACCTTGACTAGAGTGTAAAAGTCTTACTAAAGTCTAGTCTCTGGCTGATAAGTATTAATATTATGCTCTGTGTGGCTGCCTTTATTGTTTGTGCCAGTTCAAATCAATTATTAAATATTAGTATAACCTAAAAACCTTATCAACAGTCTCGACTAGGGGAGCGTTCGACCTAATCATAGGCGCCAAGTCTTCTATTGTTTTTATTTTTTCCTTCTTTATATTTTATTGCCTCTATTTGGTATTTGTTTTCTTCATCGATTGAAGAGTGTACGCAGAAATATACATATATAAAAAGTCGGAGAGATTAGCATAGAATTTGGAGCGTGTGAGTGGCTGTCATGTATTCCTTATAGAGTACATATTGTTGATAATACAGCTCTCTCTGAACAAAAGCAAAAACGGGCGTAATCATTAAATACAAAACAGAGAAAAGCAATGACGTCATGCAGGAATTGTTGCCTCGATTGATAAGTGATAAAAAAAAAGAAGGCAAATAAGATTAATTGTTTAAGGAAGCAAAAATTATATACTTCCGCCTACAGAAAAGGGTCTTGCCTCATTTATTATTTGCTTTGCTTTATTTTTATATACTTTGCAGGCATTTGTAAAACAGGAAAATATACTGTCACTGTCGCTGTGGCGGTCATCTCGAAGACTCGTTGCAAATAAATTACATTTTTATTTGACACGCCTTTGTCTAAAAAAGAAATTCAGTTCTTTCTCCGCCCATTTCAATGCTAACGTGACTCAAGACAAGACCGCAGACCGCAATCCGTAATCCGCAATGTGTCTGCTCATTTTTCCTACGTGACAACTCAGCCGAATGGGTTTTATATTATATATATATTGCGAAAGGAGATCAAAAAAGAGGAAGTGTCCTAAAATATGAATGATATGCGACATCTGCTGGGGGTTAGAGAACTTTCCCGAAATGCGGCCACACCTGGCGGGAAAATGTAAAAGGAAATCATGACTTTAGGTGTCTACAAAATGGGATCATGTTTTCAATTTATGAAATTCTACAAATTCTACAAATTCTACAAAGATAATGAAAGGCGAATCGTTGTCTGGCAAAAAGCAAAAAGCCGACCAAAGTCAATTCCAATTCGGTGATTGCGTGTTGAGTAATTATCATAATTATCGCAATGAAAACATATATATATTTGTATATATACTGTGCTGCCTTTATTTGCTCATGAATTTTCAAACAATTTATGGCTTTTTTGAAGTGTGGCCGAGAGATAAGCGCAAAACAGTCTGCCATTTTTTTGTAAACAACACAAAAAGGCCTGATAAGCCAGCAAAGGAAGGGAGCTCATAAAAAACATCACACAGCCCCCCAAAGTCACACATAAAATTAAAATCTTTTATTTCAGCCCCCCACATTCAAGGTCAAAAGCAACCGTAAGAGAGTAAAGAAGTTAAAAGCATAAATTCTGAGGCACAAACAAAAGTTCAGACTCGTACTTTCACAAAGAGAAAAACTAAGAGGGAACACGTTTCTTCTTCTAGGTGGCTAGAAAGGAATTTGAAAATAATAAAAGAAAAAGGAAAAAAGAAGAGAATCGAAATGAAATGCGTTGGTTGTGGCCCAAAGAAAGTGGCAGCGAGAGCAATTCAATTGACCCAAATGACCATTATGGGTGGCAGGCAGGCAGCTCTCAGCTTCGAGCCACTGCAACTGCACAATCTCTCAATTGGATTTCGTGGAAAAGGAAAAGTTGATTGACTTTAAATGAGGCAAAATCAAAAAGCATGCAGCATACAGCAGTTACTAGCTGGCGATAAATGTGTCATCGAGTTCCGCTTGGAATTATTTATTAGCTGCGATGCTTCGCATAATAAATAAAAGATGGTAAAGATTTACCGAAGAATATCTGTAATAAATTCATAAAAAAAAAAGGAAAACTTGGATCCGTGATTGATATTCCTGGCTGAAAGTAAGACTAGGTTAACCCATTTCAGCTTCTTATACAGGAATATATACAGATATAGTTTAATCAAATCCTGATTGCCATGACTTCAGGTTTATTAGCTACAATAAAACTTAGCTTTCAGCCATCGGAAATCATTGAAACTTTTATTTCATTCGATTACCACAGCTCAATAGCTCGATTGCTCGATTAGATAGCCAAAAACACTTGAGAATCAATTCGATTATTCGCCCAAAGTCTTGAATATCAATGGCTTTCCATTCATAACTATCTGCCGCAGTTCATTTCGGTTCATTGAAAACAAAAGACTCGATGAAAAACCAATTGTCATCATCTTCATCTTCTCCGGGATTGCTCACATTGTTATGAGAGGCTTTTAATTGGGTCTAAATATAGCATCGACCATTGAAATGCATGCCATCTCAGCAATTGAACTAAATTTGTACTTCATGTACACAGCCGAGAATGAACGAGGAGGGCCGCCACTTGATTGAATTGTATCTTTTTTCTTCAGCTGCTGCTGCTGCTGCTGGCCCACTCGAACATCTTTCGATGGGCAAAAAGATACTTGTTCTTGGACGTTCGGAGAGACTTGAGACCTTGCCTAATCGAGATTAAGAACTGACCATCGAGAGTACGCATCTTTGGGTTCGAAAAACAACGTCTGCTTTCAGGGTCAAAAGTTCAAAAACGTTTAAGTGACGTCCCTCGCCTTAGTTGTTCCTTTTTGGCTCTCCGCTTGATAAGAATTATTTTATGACAACTTTGGCCCATTATAAAGATTACGGATTTCATGTTTTTATTCGCATTCTTATCACTTTGACGCTGTGTACACTTTATGACTGACGGTCGTATTTATAAATGTCTGATATAAAACAATTAAGTGAGCCGAAGCGTTGAACTTACCATTGCCTGTTCGATTTTGTTGTCAATCGCAACTGCACTTGTTCCAGATGCACTGCAATAAACGAATAGAAAATACACAGATTAGTTATAAATACAAAATTTAAAAGCCCAAATCGTTAAGCCTCCAAAATCATCTATTTAATAGCCTCATCATCATCACCCATTTACCGCTCAATTAAAAACAAATCATACAGTCTTTAAAGTTGCCATTTTTTTTCAACGCCTCAAGACTTTTGCGCCCAGACGAAACCAAAAACCTTCAAATGGCAGTTATTTTTGGCCATCTGACCTTGCTGATGCCAGACGCAGATTGAGGTCAATATGACAATAAAACTTCCTCGACTTAAAGAGAGAAATAAAGAGCCCGATCACCGAATAAAACACGCAAATCTCCCCCCATCTAATTGCAATGCCAAATGAGCAATTAAATTGTCATAAGACCAAAGTGAAAGATGAATTTAAATGCGATATAATGAATTTTATGCAACCAAGCGTGTTTTTTAAATACTCCTCGAATGGATCAATCAAAAACAGTTTGGCATATTTCCATAATTGCAGGCAAAAGTGCAAATTATAGCATTGTTCGTTCGATCGATCGATCGATCGATCGATTGGCATCAAATTATGCAACCATGGCGAAAACTAGAAAAAGCGCCAAACTATCAATAAAACCAAGCCAGCAATTTCATTTTTTTTGCAAGAGCGTATTACATAAATGAAGTCTGTGTGGTGCACAACGTAAAATTATAAACTGGATTTCATCGCCTTTATGTTCTAGGTAAAACTTTAGCTTATTCTGCTGCTTTTAGCGCTCACCTTGAGGTTTTAAACGAGATTCAAATGTTGCCGGTAAACGAAGTTATTGCCGTTTTTTTCTGAGACTGGCTTTTGCATAGACCCCTCAAGGCCGTTTTAACAAAGCTAAAATGCTGAAAAGATTGTTTGCTATTTTACCATTCTCCCAGTAACTCAATTTATCATTATCTGAGATTCTAATGAACTATATTTCAAATTCGTACAATGAACTCCTCCGGCAACCCACATATATTTTCTTTCAGTTCATGGTTTTGTAAATGTATTTCTTTTAATCGATTTGGTGCCTTTTTTTGCTGTCTATCATTTATCAAACCATAGAGGTTTTTCTTTTGTGGTTCAAGAATTCTTGCCACACACAATAATTTCTAATTATAGAAATGCCAACATACTGTGGCCGAAGTGTGTCATCAAATTAGATGACTTAAATGGATAGTTATAGATATAAAAAAATATAACATATGTAATACAGTGTCAGTGAGTCAGTTTCAAAGGTTACTCATTGGAAGTAGCATAAAATCAGCACATTATTTGAACTTGAAATAAGAAAATAATTGATTAAATAATTAGACTTGCATATTATAAAGTAAAACAAACAAAATGAGATTGTAACTCGTAAGTAAAGTAAATACAAAGTGAGATATTTCACAACTTTCATGGTTAAATGATTTATTTATCTTTGGTTATTTTTAAAATATTCCCTTGTTGTTCAACAAATTCCTTATTTGAGAGGAAAACAATTACTACAACCATATTAAATATATACTTTAATGATTAACACATCATCCCCTCTGCTGTTCTGATGTTTTTGCTGAAAATGCATTCCATTTTAAATTGAGATGGAATAATAACATCATGAAAATGGATTTGCGGCGTGCAAAATAATTAAAGAGCCAGCAATAAAGTATGAAAAGAGGGTTTCGTTTTTTATTGGGATCGTCTGGGTCGTGGAAACTTCTGACTCAGGCCGAGGCAAGGACGAAAGGCAAAAAGTTTCTTAACCTGCGCCACCGGAGGAGTCAACTCAAGGGAACCGCACAGAGTTTATGACTTTCCATATAATCTTAAAAAACGACTGGAGAAGCCGGGGGAAAAAAGTAAAAGTATCGCCTCCAGTATTGCATCCAGACAGATCGAGTGCAATGACTCAGTGTCGTGACTTTTGTTCTCTTTCTTTGGACTATAGGCAAAAAATAAATAAAAACAAAAGCCAGAGAAAATAAAATAAAATAACAATTATTCGCCAATGTCATTGCGGACAACGGTCAATGGCGTTTTCATTTAAACGGGGGTTTTTTTTTCCATTTTCGGGAAAAATCCATTTATTTCGCATGGCAATTAACTTTAATTCATTCGATAATTATTATGTGGAGAACAAATTCAACAAATAACACACTCAATTATTTAAAGGTAAAAACGAATTTGTATTCAACTGATTTAAGTGGAAATTCGGTTAATCTGAGTGACATAAAAACACATTTTATGTGGAAATCGTGGAAGAACAATTATTAAATTAAATATAAAGAAGATTATTTTAAAATGTGCCATGAAATACAGAGATTTTAAGCATCATTTAAATCCAAATTTTCATTTTTAATTCCCCGCAGATCTTAAGAATTCTTCAAAGCATTATAATTAGAGAAAAACTTGTTGATGTTATCAACAAGAACAAATATATTTGTAGACACAATAAGCAAACAAAGTTTCCCAAACACGAAAAAAATAATAATATAAAAAAGGCAATAATGAACACCTAATATATGTAAGTGCGTAAGCAGTTAAAATATCACGCAATGTGTACAAAAATAAAGTAAAACACACACATTTCATTATACAAAAGCACCCAAAAAAAAACAAAGTGAAAAGGTAAGGAAAGAAAAGTGCAAAGTTTATTAAGGTTCAAGCGGCAGACATCGTAAGCTCATAAAAATAACCATGATGTCACTTATTTGTTTACTTTTTTTTATTTGCAGCTGCTATGCTTTTGTGTTCATTTAAAGATTATTTATTCAAATTGTTGCCATATGATTTAAATCGGATTTTTGTTTACTTGGCACGATCTAGTTTTGGGTTGTATTTATGAGATCACGTGATTAAAGGTTTTATGTTTTCTTAAACAAAAAATAATAATAACAAATATGTGTCAGCGGCACTAAACAAAAAAGCGAATTTAAATGCAAAGTTAAAGAAAACGGTGGAAGAAAGAATCTTATAAATATTGTCAAGATTTAATTTGTGTATTTGAGGTTTTGTTAATATTGATTAATTAAGTGATTGATTTTAAATTGCTTCATTGTTTAAATACTATTAAAACCCCTTTAAAAAATAATTTTATTTCTGCTCTAACTAATCTGAAACTTGTTGATCATTGTTATTATTTTCTTTTCTTTTTTTCCAGACGGCGCCACCACGAACGTGCCACATTTTCTTTTCACTTGTTTTGTTGCCTGGCAATTGCAGAAAAGTCGAATTACACTAGCTTTGCATTTTCTTTTGCACACAAATCCAATCGAATTGAATTTAATTGAATCCAAATCCGATCTGTGAATGAAACTCTGGCCGATTGCCAGGTTAATCCCTTTGAGGCATGTCACTGCACTTTGGCATTTTCCCCCATTGGCTCGTTTTCAGGATATTTTCACAGAAATATTTAACTCTTTGTTTGTTTGATTTTGCGCATTTCCGAAATTTTAAACTTGCGGATGTTGTCGTTTCTCCCTAAAATAACAAATTGCTCTTCGAAGCAGTTTTTGCTTACTGACTCGACAAAATCGACACACAATATAAGTATAGAGTGTGTGTAAAAAACAGATATCGGGAATTGTTGTCATGATGTTGTTTTGCTGATGTAAGCGAACCCACGGAAATTCGCCAAGAGAACTTGGCATACATATTTCAGCCACATCTTCCCCTCGATGATGATTTCCCGCACCATTTTGTGAAGTGTTTATTTGCATACGAGGAGGGATTCAAGAGCCGGGAAGCGACAGTGAGTTCCCTATTCGCATTCAGAGGAAACTTAGTAATGTTTACGACTCCAGGAAGTTGTTGGCGGGCAAAAACAAACCACATCGTAAATATTGTTTGGCAAAAAACAACGAAAAACTAGAAAAAATAAACAGCCAGATAAACGGGAAGTCAATTGTAACAATGTTTCTTGGAATAAGAATTGAAAATGTTATGAAATAGTAAAAATGCAAGAAAGCATTTTATAATAATCAGCATTTTATAGTAATTTAAATAAAGTTAACTAAGCTCTAATCTAACTAAGAAAGTCACTTGTAAAAATGTTTCTAGGAGCAAGAATTGAAAATGTAATGAAACAGTAAAAAAGTATATAATCAGCATTTTATAATAATTTAAATAAAGTAAACTAAGCTCTAGAAAATATCAAATGTGGGATATTCAGGTATTTTATTATTACTTTATATTTATAAAGAATATAAACAACACCATCTTTCTTTCTAATGTGTATTCTTTGTACTGCTTTCATCTATTTAAGATATATATTATATATTCACACCCGGATAACAAAGAACGCTTTTCTACAAAGCAAACAAAGAGCAACAAAGCGCAACTATAAAAAATAAATGATGAGGGAAAAAGTAAAATAAAGAAAAACACAGGCATCGTTTGGCCCTGACCTAATTAAAATCGAAATGATGAATATAAGCAAAAAAAATATAAAGGCATAAACGGGTAACAAAAAGGGTTCACAACAGGCGCCTGGGCTTAAAACCGACTTAAACAGAGAGTCAACAGATGCAAAAATACAACAAAAAAAGAGTAAATTAAAGTCTTGTTCAAGTCCAAGACCGGTTCGCATCACCGCCTTATTGTAGGAAGCCTTAAAGTGTCTGAAAAGCCAGCAGAAAGGCGGCGAAAACCACCGAAGAAATGTCACCAACTTGGCAGGCTTCACAGCCGGAGGCGCGTGCTCCTCCAGCCCCGCCTCCTTTCCCGTTCCCAACTAATGCAACTTTTATTCATTATTTTTCTTCTTTTTTTTTTTTTGCTTGCAACAAGTTGCCTAACTGGACGTAACGGACAAAAAACAAAATGAGGTCAGAGCAAAAAATAGTATTTTATCCAACTAACGATGCGTTGGCCCGTTTACCGATGATGTAAGGCCCACCAAACACAGGAAGCGGTCACAACAAGTAACCAGTCTTGAGCATATAATTCGATTATACAGCACCGATTTGATGTTGGTTAATGCTTGGGATATGACATGGGATTTGCAGAAGAAAATCAATAAGAGATAATACCTGCCAGTTGAGATATCTAAATAATAATGCATGTTGTTTACGGAAATACAAGTTATTTCCTACTGAAACTACAAGTATCATTAAGCTTATTTCCCAAGAGTTTTATAAGATAATCTCGTAGATTTTCTTTATCTGATATCTTTTGCAATCGATCTATAAATACCCTACCAGATCCACCCTTTATGGAACATATAACTCGATTATACAGCACCGATTTGATGTTGGTTAATGCTTGGGATATGACATGGGATTTGTAGAAGAAAATCAATAAGAGATAATACCTGCCAGTTGAGATATCTAAATAATAATGCATGTAATGCATCATAGAGGTTATTTCCCAAGAGTTTTATAAGCTAATCTCGTACATTTTCATTATCTGATATCTTTGGCAATCGATCTATAAATACCCTACCAGATCCACCCTTTATGGAACTCTTATCCAACCGAAAACTTGGTTTACCTAGATAATTAGAGTGCCAGGCGCCGCCGTCTTATCCAACCGATAAATATTATTGTGTGCATAAGAAATCAACCGCAGACCATCGATATTTATTCTCGCTACACTCAACTTAGCACCTTGCAAGTCAATTTGCCATCGGTATCCGACAAAAAGAGCAACAAATAAGTAAAGCATCTGGGTTGCCAGGCAATAATATATCATATATAAGTGGAAGGCATTATGGATCATGTCTGGGTGTTCGCTAATTGGGTTCCTAAGCTCAGAATCACATCATCTGTCGGATCGGAAGTGTTTATTGTTGGGTTTTCTATTTTTAGGCACTTTGTCAATTGTCGATTGTCTGAAGTTTCTATTTTTTAGTAAAAAATAAACACAAATTTGCTCAAATTAGCTGCCAAGCAATTTGCCAGCTTACGATAAATAGACATTGGGGACAAGCCTAAACTTAGTCACTAATCATTCGTCAGGTGATGATATATCACCCTTTTTCTATTAGATAATAATAAGTTTGAGATTTGCTGGTATCTTTTTAAAGAAGTTATTCCGGAAAACAACACTTTAAGCGGTCTAAAAATGAATGTGAAAGATTTCCTCTCCTTTAAATAATTCCATTGGGTTATCTTAGGTTGTAAAAATTAAAATACATACTAAATCTGTTTTTAAAAAATTCCCATGCCTAAAGAGACTACGAAAATAGCTTTATTGCCGTATAAACAGATCCATAAAATGTATCTTATATATTAGCTTAACTTAATCAAACTTTGCCTGGTTAAAGCCAGACCGAAAACATTATAATCTCAAAAGATAGCTGCGTTTTGTCAACAGCTGTGTAAAGGAGTAGCTACTGTTTTCCGTCAAGAAGATCCCTGATTAAATAGGTTTTATCATAAGATATCCCTCCTCTATATCATTTATCTCTCTATTTTTTCTCTACCTAAACATGGCTTCTTTTCCACAGATTTTAATACTATAAATTAATTGTTGTTATTTAATTAAAAGCGTAAGAAAAAATTCTAAAATTTATTTAACAACTGTAAAATTAGCTTCTTCGATATACCGATAACCGTTACTATCGCATACTCACTCTGGCAGAAAATAATCGATATATTTCATAACGACTTCGCGAACGGGATCCTGTTGCTTGCCCGAAATACTTGGATACATATCGAAATCCATTTTGACAATGTTATTATTGTTATTATTATTATTATTGCTGTTGTTGCTGCCTGTTTCTGTTTTCATTATCGATGTGACGGTAGTTGAATTGCGATTCGATTACCGTGCTGATACTTGATATTTAATAATTACAGTCCGAAAGTCTTCAAAGTGATATGTATTTGTTTGACTTAATTTTGATTTGATAATTTTATGAATATTTTTTTTTTTTTTGTTATTTGTTTGCAGAGCTCGCAGCGGCTGGGAATTTTTGTTTATTGTTTTTCTTCTCACCGCTGGTGCTTCTTCTTATTAGATATACACACATAAACACACGATGAACTGGTTTTCTCTGTGTGTGCAAACAACAGTTAATTGGGTTCTCTCTACTATTTTCCCTCCAGCTTCCCTTGGAATGATTTTCACTTGCAATTACACACACAAACACACAGCATGTAGCTTAGGT